>JAZHFQ010000105.1:5000000-10000000 GCA_038387885.1 Spodoptera picta
CAATCTGCCAAACTATCTAAGTAATGCTGCAACTTCTGACATGTGCGTTTTTTGTCACATAACCGTAACCAATCGAACACATAACCAATTTGTCATGGCCAGAAAGTGCACATATAAAATTGGTTTAATCGATTTCTATAGGGAAATAACACATATTTGTTTTTGTAATCGATGCGCGATCCGATTTGAAGGACATCTAGCTAAGAAAAAAAATCTAAATATTTGCACATATCAGTTTTGGCAGGCGCGCCGACGATAGACAACTCTACATTGAAATTTTAATAGACACGGAGAGAGAGTAGAGTCAACCCCCCGCTTCCTCACAAGTGTTGCCAGGTTTACGCAGCTTTACGCAGGACGTCACGATTTGTCCCTGATCGGGACGCCAAATGTCCCGATAAATCGATCAGATAAAAACATTAGAAATAAAATATCCATTAAACCACATCAGGGTAGCGGTCAGTTTATCAGGCGATTATTTATCAATAACTATATTTTAATTATGAGACAATACGGCAATTTTTTGTTGTTTGTTAATGTAGCACAAGAAAACACAAGTGCACTGGAGAACATCGAGAGGCTCTGGGTGTTGCTCGCGTGCTCTGAGGCTCACTAACGCTTTTGTGGTGTTTCAAAGCTTAGCAAATTGTACTGATGCAGTGACGACATGGGATGAATCACGTCATCATTTTCACAGTGACTGCATTGAGTACATATCTGTAAATGCTGGCGCGTGAGACGCCAGCATTTGACGCTGCGCGTTGTCGCGTTTGAACTACTGAGAATTTTTAAACCGATCAGGGGGTCTAGCCGGTTTAAATATCTCAACAGTATTCAGTACTGTACTCGTGCATCTACTATCGCTCTTGCATTTTGAGGAGTTGAGGAGTGCTGCATCTTTTTGCTATGATACTACGTGACGTAATTCCATCCCTATAGCTTAGATTATAAGAAAGCCTACGACTGTACGGTTTTTATCAAACTTTCTGTCTCGCACAGCAAAATTGTGGAAACTGATTGCTGGTATTTTCCCATCAAAACGACCTACGTACGTACCACTAAGAATAGAGCACATTTATTTCTAAAAAGTTTTATAGCAGTGATCGCTTGCCATCAGATATGGTCCGCCTGTTCAATTGTGCACTTTTCTAAAATAAAAAGACGAATAACATTAATTTGGTATCAGTATCGTTCCTAGAACACGATTCACTCATTTTGTTTCAAAAATATGCAATGTAGTTGATGCTACTCGTATGGACAGACATAAAAATTGTGTAAGTAGGCACTTGTGAAACAGTAACTATAAACACCTCTATGATTTTGGTTTTGTCCTGATCTACGATCTGAAAATCCCGATTTATTTTACCTTCTGTACCGATTTAAAAGAAATCGGACCTGGCAACACTAGACAAAGTTCAATTCAAATGTCAAATTATTTGTTTTTATTAACTTCTATTTTGAACCCCTATACTTAGTATACTCTTTGGAATAATGTATGTTAGGAAATGAAGTCAACTCCCTCCACTGCCCTCCAGTGCAAAATGAGGGTGGAGTTAATGAAAAGTATCGTAAAAGTGAAAGTGAAAATAACTATACATATAACACAATGTACCCGAGAAACAATACCTTTCCTAAAGTCGGATAATTATTGTTTTGAATAGTTTCTCTCTATTGTTTGACCTAATATGCATTGTAATTTCTATTCCAGGATCCCAGGAGTTTGTCTAAGCCAGCTTTTCTACACCACACACCACCTCCCCTCCATTAGAGGATGAATAGAGTGGCAAAGAAGACTAAACTAACTGACAAAATCGTTCTTGAAACTTGATAATAAAACAAGAGATATTCTAGGAAGTGTCAGGAAAGATTATGTTGATAGTATCAGGAAAGTGCTGACACGGTGCTCCTTTATAAGTTTACACCACCTAACTTTGTTCATGTGAAATAGAATTTGAAACAAATCATTCTTAGAGAGATTTTTCAAATGCCAGAAAAATTTTAACTGAGGAATAAGTTTGGCAATTTGACCACTACTCTTCCGTACTTTTTAGTGTGGAAGAGCCATGCTTCGGCACAATTGGCTCGACTGGAGTTATACCACGGCCTCATAGAATAACAATGTTAAACAACGCTTACATTGTGTTTCATCTTGTTAGGGAGGTTACCGGAGGCCCAGTTACAAATATTAGTACTAGTCCTCTTGTTTTTTGTCCATAGTTTAAGCATAATAATGTATTGTTATATAGTTAATAATCAATCATAATTTTACATTAACTCGTCGAGTAGGTACCATCATTATAGACACAATTATAGAACAATAGGTTGCGGTCACCGGTGACCACTTGGTGTTTGAC
The DNA here is from genome assembly GCA_038387885.1 of Spodoptera picta. Classification (NCBI taxonomy): domain Eukaryota; kingdom Metazoa; phylum Arthropoda; class Insecta; order Lepidoptera; family Noctuidae; genus Spodoptera; species Spodoptera picta. The sequence continues at coordinate 5,002,355 of JAZHFQ010000105.1, forward strand.
AGTACGACTAACAATACCTCCATTTAAAAATTTAAGTGGAATCTTATTAAATTATTCTTATTCTAATAGAGTATTGAGTATTGAATCTACTGATTCTGTTTACTGACGCATTTCTAATCACTTTTTATCCTATCCTACAATACATAATGTATGTTCAAATTTCAAAGATAAGTAGGTATATGAGGTAGTTTTTTTTTATTTGCGCTTGTTGTTTGGAGACATTAAAATTTATGGTTAATAATTATGTTCTCTTCCAGGTAATCTGCAGGTTGTAATAGGTTAGATATGCCTGTTTACATAATTCACGCTTCATATAAGTTATAATATTTATACCTAGCTCCGTGAAGGATTTCTGTACCTTAGACAGTCGAAATTGTGGTACTTAGGTATAATTAACTTGTATTAAATTAGATATCTCCTCTATCTATCTTTCCTATCCTCCCATAATATGGGAGGATATTATAATGCATGTTCAAAGAAAGATGTGTACATAGGTATATGAGGCATATAAAAGTTATCTAGTGGTTTGGGCACATTAAAATGTATGACTAAATCAAACACAACTAAGGTGTTGCTTTTAACACAATTTTCAGTGGCAGAGTGGGGTATGGGTATTTGCACAGCACCACCATCGGTTTTTCTTTCGCCCAATAGATTTGTCAATAGTTATCCTATCCATCAACGACGACAAAAGACAAGCAATTTATTATGAATGTTGGGCCAATTTTCAATGTTGTCCAAAAGTTATGAAACAGACGTCATATAAAAGCTCTTGACGAGTAGGTACTCTATTTTATTCTAAGGCAACTAAGTTTAAATTCAGAACGAAATTGGTATTTTCTTACGTTTTATAAATGAAAAATACCACGCTCTTATTTTATTATTTCAATATCAATAAAAGGTAACTTTGTTACGATTTTGTGTTGTGTATTTTTAATATTTATACACAGTCAGCTAAAATTAGTTGGTTTAGTTTAGTTTATCGTGTATGAGGGTGCGGGTTCGAAACACACGAACGGCTAGTGCCAATGTGACATTTTCCGAGTTATAATTATGTACTTTTTTAGATTATTTAGACACCACTGATAAACGGTGAAGGATAACATCGTGAGTAAACCTGGACCACTATAATTTCTAATTATAAGTTTGAAATCGCCAACCTGCATTGAGTAAGCGTGGTGATTAATGCTTAACCCTTCTCCGTGTGAGAAGAGGCTTTGCTCAGCAGTGGGCATTTTATAGGCTGTGATGATGATGACATAGCTGAGCGTATTTTTCTTATGTGAAGGAATATTTTTGAAAAAGTACCTAAGTAAGTAGTTCAAATATATAGGTATGTGAGCTAAACAAAACTAAAATTTAGGTGGTGAAGTGGTTCATCATCAACAACAGTCTATAAGTGCTCACTGTTGAGCTAAGGCTTCTTTTCAAACTTAGAAGGTCTGACTTGCTCAAGCCAGGTTCGCGATCACAAACTCATAACTAGACATTATATGCCCAGGTTCCTCACGAAATTTTCCTTTACCGTCTGTCATAGTCGTGTCTATCTATTTATTAAATGTGTGGTATTAAATATGCGAACCTTCCTCTTGAATTACCTACTCTATTTAATAAATAAAAACTGCATCAAAATAAGGACAGATAAAGCGTAAAGCGATCCTGTTTTATACTACTTACCTATGTAGGTAATGATATCTGAAGAATATGGAGTTAAAAATGCGGAATTCACCGTTGTCGCATTATTTGAGCTTAACGGCCATAGAATGAAATAAAGTAAAGTAAAAGAGAAAAAGAACTAAGATAGCTATAGATAGCTTATAAGCTATCTTATGATACGAGATATACCTAGTAGGTACCTACTAAACTATTATGGTCATTGCGCGTAGAGACCCCAACAATCTGGATAAGCTTGTGGTTGTTGGTCAGGTTAACGGGATGAGACCTCGTGGTCGCTCACCTACCCGGTGTTTAGATGCTGTAAAAACCTAACTGACCTGACAGTTCCACAAACCATAAAGACTGCATAGGACAGGGGCGTTTAGAGAAGGGTTGTGCATCAAGTTTCGTATGCACCAGACTAGGCACGACCTTCAGTAATGAAGAGAACGACTAAGAAGAGATGAGATATAATTCATCTCTGTAGAGCAATGTAGAAAATGGGCCCATTATTGATGCTAATAAATCATTTCATACATAGACTATTTTATTTTAACTTTCTCACTGTAAAATTCTTAAGTGAAAAATGTTTCGACCGTTTTCGATAGGCACCCTTTGAAACTTACGTTACCGTACATCAAAAGATCGTGCATGCTTCCAATTTTTAACAAAATGGTCTCAGTTTCGATAGCAATGCGTGCTTGCGACATTTAATTCCTTTTACCTAGGTAAGTACGGCAAGGGCGATATTCAAATCCCATAGAAAATGCTTTCGATGGCGATACGAATACTTTCTCAATAATTTTCGTGCTTAGCTCTCTGATACAGTTTAGGATTAGAAAAGAAATTATGATACTTTTATCCCGGAAATCCCATAGGAATGGGAAATCTGAGTTAAAAAATTCCGGGACTCTATTTTAGACTACTAAACAGCCACAGTTCAAGACCCAGAGAACAATAAACTCAAACTCAAAAGCATTTATTTCAATTAAACCATAATTTGGTACTTTTGAAACGTCAACAAATATGAAATATATAATAGTCTGTCAGTCTGTCCGTCAGTCAAGCTAGGCGCTCGTTCCAAAATGTCGATTCGAGTGGAGAAGAACGAGCAAGAAACTCCGTTCGTTACTCTTTTAAAAAAAGTCTGTTTTACATTGCTCTGTACATATTCCAATATTGTACACATATGTGAGAATAATGTAAAGACATACCTGACGCAACATACAAATAACAGAACATACTAAAATAGAAAAAAAAAAACAAAACCAAGACAAAACAAATATCTTAAGTCTGACATGGTCCTCACATATGTATACTGACAATCCATATAAAATAGTGCTTCTATACAAGAAAAAAAAAATAAACTCTTGTTTAAATAAAGAAAGAAATGCTCGATGCCACAAGAAAAATAGATTGCCTTCATCGGAATCAAAGTATTAAATTACATATTATCGTAATCTGAACTAGGTACTGACTACATTTGAGTATTGTCCAGTGGAGCCGAACCAACACGCTGCCAAGCATTTCTATCCTCAAGATAATCAATCACCCTGTAGTAAGCTTGTTTACATAACTCGCGCTTAATATATGTTTTTAATTTACTTTCATTGAGATCTAGTATGCTATTTGGTATTTTATTATAGCATTTAATACCTAACCCCATAAAGGATTTCTGTACCTTGGACAGTCTGAATTGCAGTACAGCTAACTTATTCTTGCCTCTAGTTTTAAGATTGTGTCTATCGCTTCTTTTTTCGAACAATTGCCTATTCTTTCTTACATACATTATATTTTCATATATGTATTGACAGGGTACCGTTAAGATATTTATCGTTTTAAACAATTCTCTTAGCGATTCGCAACGGCGTAAGTTATATATTGCTCGGATAGCCCGCTTTTGAAGAATAAAAATTGATTCTATTTCTGCAGCTCGATCCCACAACAAAATGCCGTACGACATAATGCTGTGAAAGTAACTAAAATAGACAAGTCTTGCCGTATCCACGTCCGTGATCTGTCTAATCTGTCTAACTGCAAAAGCAGCTGAGCTTAATCTCCCCGAAAGCGCCTTTATATGCGGGCCCCATTGTAGTCTATTGTCTAATGTAATGCCTAAAAATACCGTCTCGTCGACAAATTCTAACTTTTGGCCGTTTAAAACAACATCACAATCATTACTTCAGACGTTTGGTAAACTAAATTTAATACATTTTGTTTTTTTCTCATTAAGCGCTAGATTATTAATGGTGAACCAGTTTTGCACTCGAAGAATGGAACTGTTTACGTCGTCAAGATTATTAGCACGTCGATCTATTTTAAAAATTAATGAGGTATCATCTGCAAAAAGCACCATTCTTGGTTCATTCTTGAATATAAATGGCAAATCATTTATATAGACTAAAAAGAGAAAGGGACCCAATATTGAACCCTGTGGAACGCCCATATTCATCGTAGAGCCCTGCGAGTTAATACCGTTAACATGAACCTTTAATTGCCTATCTTCTAAATAAGACTTTATTAGACAGAGTGCGGTGCTTCTGATCCCGTAGTGATCTAATTTCAGCAAAAGTGTCTCGTGGTCAACGCAATCGAACGCTTTTGAGAGGTCACAAAAGATACCAATAGCATCTTGTGCTTCCTCCCAAGCACCAAATATTTCTTTCATTAAAGTGACACCGGCGTCAGTTGTACAACGACCTTTAGTAAAACCGTATTGTTGTTGGTGAAAGATAGAATGTTTATTAAAATGATGAAGCATCCGAGACAGCATTAACTTTTCAAATACTTTGCTGAGAACCGGCAAAACAGATACTGGCCTATAATTGTTTGGTTCTTTAGTGTCACCACTTTTAAATAGTGGGATAACTTTACTATATTTCATTAGGTCAGGGAAAACACCGTCATCTATACTTTTATTGAAAATCACAGCCAAGTATGGCGCTATAGTTTGAATAAGTGATTTGCAAACTTTTACCGATAGTCCCCATAGATCTTCAGTTGATTTGATCTTGATCTCTTTAAAAACTTTTATTATTTCTAGAGGATATCGAAAACTAAAGTCGTGCTGGCACGATTGTGTATTATTCTTAAGCAAAGTTACAGTGAGTGTTGCTGATGACTCTAAATCTTTGGTTGTTTTGATAGGAATGTTGGCAAAAAAATGTTCAAACTCCCGGGCTACATCCACGTTGGATGAAATATGTCCCCTTTCAGTATTTAAACTAAATTCTGAATTTCTTAATCGTTTCCTACCAGTCTCGTTGTGTATAACTTTCCAAGTAGCTTTTATCTTATCATCCGCTGCTTTTATTTTATTACTAATATAAAGACGTTTCGCGGTTCTGCATACTATTCTAAAGGTTTTTGAATATGATGTTACATACCTACTGATGAAATTGGAGGTTGGTGTTGTATGGTTTCATTCCATAAAGCTCAAAAAGTTTGTCCCTACTCTTACGAATACCGACAGTTGCCCAATCGCTAAATACGAACTTGGTATGAATGTCTTTTGTTTTTATTGGCAAAATATTGTTAAATTCTGTGTTTATAACTTTAAAAAAATCTTCGTATAACTGACTAGGATGACTTATATCTAGTGTTTTTGTACCTAATTTTAAATTTAAATTAGCCACAGAATTCTTGAGTTTCTCTAATTTATTAAAAGTAATTTGTCTAAATCTTATTCGAATTTTCTGCAGAGGTAAGTAAGAGCTAAAAGCAACCATAAGTCCACAGTGGTCGGAAGGCAAGCTGTTCATGACTTTTTTTTCTAGATAACCACAATTACAGAAAACATTATCGATACAAGTGGCAGTGGAAGATGTTATTCTGGTTGGCTCCAGAAACACATTTTTCAAATTAAATGAATAAAATAAATTTAATAGCTCCATGCTACTTGTGTTATTCTCTAATAAATTTATATTAAAATCGCCACATACAAGTACAGATTTATTACCAGAACAGACCTTCCCCAGACCAACCTCCATGACAGAATCGAATAATGCAAGATTCTGGTAATTAGGTGGTCTATATACACAAACTACAACATGTCTATCCAGCTCAACACAGGACAACTCAATGGTGTGTTCGACTGACAATGCTACAATGTCTTTCCTATCCTTTGACTTAATACTGTTTCTAACTAATATTAAAGACCCACCGTGTAACATACACTTCCTACTAAAATTACTAATAACATTGTAATTTTCAAAGTTTAAGGATATTAATTGATCCTCCTTCATCCAATGTTCTGATAAACAAATTATGTCAAACTTAGTTTTTTCTAAAAACATTTCCATTTCAAACAATTTAGAGCAGCAGCCCTGAATGTTAACATGAAATAATTTTAGATTGTGCTGCCCCTGACTATGTGTATGTTTATTATAGGCAATCCTGTATAGAGCATAAATCCTTTCAAACTGTCATAATTATGATGATTTTCTTTATAGGTAGATAAAGGTAAAGAAACCATATCTACTCCTACTATTTTTTTCTATCTTAAACGAAATTACAATTTTTAAATTAAATATCATTTGTTATAAATGTATGTGTATGCACATGTATTTAAGGCATTGCCTAGTACAGAAATAATAAGTTTATTTCTGTTAAATCTAGCTGTTTGATTGCACTTTAAAGCAGTAACACTCGACTCAAGAGACATCATGAAGACATGGAAACATTAATTGGTTTAACTGAGAACGCAGTTTGAAGGGTTTAGATTTCAAGGACACCCGCAGAAATATGAGGAGGATTCCTACTACTCTGCCGTCATAACACGGCAAGTTTTCGTATATCGATTAAATAATTTAATTATTTCGTCAGGTGCAGCTTACTATACGGACCTTGTGGAATCTACAACAAATTTCCGTGCGTCTAGGCGCTTTTGCCGTACCTATTATTGGAAGCAAGTAAACAGCTCGCATATAGGACCCGCTTAGTTTTTAATCAAAATTCCGTGGTGCTTGGCGACTGGGCTTCACCCAGTTGTACAGTCTCTTCTTTGTGCCTTTAGTCTTAATTCATTCTGTCTCCTGCAGTAATTCACCGAGAGAAGTGGAAACTATCGTGTTGTTCTTCTTCTCCTCTTATAATATTTTCGGATTCACTTCGTTGCGGGAACTAAGACAGTTAATCATGTCCCTGGGTCGCGCCGCATTTTTGTATTCCGGTGTTTTCTTGGTTGTATCTATCTACTGTAGATCCTGGCTTACAGGAGTTGCAACGGTTTTGGGAGGTTGTGGCGGGATTGTCTCAAAAACAAAAAAGATATCGATTATTTTCAGGTAGTTTACTGACTCAACTGAAAATAATTAAAACGAATACTTTTCAAATACTTATATTTACTCTGACCGAAATCAAAACATCCTGACGACTACGAAACTAGCTACGCCGTAGCTTTAAGCGTAGCATAGATAAAGCGCAAGTCATGTAGCGAAGTGTGAGCGCTACGCGTTTCTTGTGTTTTTCGTTTTATTTCAATACTAGCTGATGCCCGCGGCTTCGCTCGCGTGGATTACGGATTAAGTGATTAGTGATTAACCTACAAAATATCAACCCATATTTTCTCCTCTTCGCGTTTCGATATTTTACCACAAACATAGTGCACAAGTTATATACCTACTTACTAACTTCGACCCTTATTGAGTGAAACATTTAGTGAAAAAAAACCCTGAAATGATATTTTTTTTAATCAATGGTTTAAATACTGTTTAATCAATAGTTTAGTGTTGCTTAGATCAAAAATAATGAAAATGGCATACAAACTTTCAACCCCAATTTCATCCCTTCTAAGGTTGCGTCCACACCTGGCGAATGTGCCGCTCACGAGCCGTTTGCGGGCTGCCCGCGATCTGCCCGTGTGCCGTTATGGGAATGGTTTAGTGCAGAATAAAATCCAACCAAAAACATTCTGTTACCAACCAAAAACTACCCAAGTCTCGATGGATCTGCTCGTTTATCTCTAAAAGTAATGAAATCTAGACAAAGCCTTATTACGATTTCTTTATTTGATATTATAGTTAATGTTGTGTGACTTGGCCGTTGAACCGCTTCCCATTGAACCAGAATAAATTTTAGTAAGTCCAAAAAAATTGTTCCAAAAAAATCTTTTTGTGTCGAAATTAAGAAATACTGTAAGGTGTGGTACCTTATACCATTTTAGAATCCTTATTAAATGCACCAACTTTAATAAAAACTGCCACTACTACCGCAGTACAATTTTTTTCAGTATAGTCACTTAATGTAAAGTGAAAAATTTATTAAGAACTCTCGGTAATTCAAGAAACGTGTATCTTTTCCATACTAAAGCAGTTGGCTCAGAATTTACGTTTCCATTATAGGTACTGAAGCACTATTCAGGATATAGTACCTAAGTAAAAATTCAGATTAAAAAATAAAGAAACGTAGCATTAAGAGTCAAAAGACTGGCACAGATTGTGCTTTTTCGTGGATACAAACATATAAGTCATTGTAATTTAAAAAGAATATGAGTTGGAACTTTTTTAATATTTTTCTGATAACTATTGGAAATTTGGAACCTTGGAGATCACCTGGTGTCATTTGATTATATTGATCATATTAATGAATTTTCACTTCTGCCGACAGTCAACCCGTTATTTTAGGATAGATAACTGTAGCAATTATTGTAGAGCTATAAACTACATTTGACGTTAAATCATTTTCAGGTAACAAAAGAAACTGATGGTCAGGAACTCCGACCCGTGATAGGGCAACGTAAACCTATGCGTAGGTAAATCAATTCCTACTTCGTTAATTTGAATGATCATTAATTTATCGGTGCTGCGAAATCGTAATATTTTAATTTCACCATAACTACAAACCAAACGTCCAATTTTAATCATTCAAAGACCAAATATTATCTTGATAAGGATTAATAGCATAACTAAAATAAATGAGTTTAAATGTATACCGAAAATTACTATTCATAAAAAAATGGTTGTTGTGCCTCACTCGACATGGATAGGTATAGGGTGCCGTGGACTTTTTTGTAGACACTTATAGGATCTACAATTAATGAGAATATTTTATGGTTCTATCTTTTATAGTTAGGCAGCGTATGCAAAATAAGTAACTTTACTGGTTGATTTTTTACACCTTGTGTCCGAAAAATTCAAGTATCTAGTGGTAAAAGAATTATTAATATAGGTAAAAGTTTTTGAGTCTATTTATTACAAACAAACAAATAAAATTTTCCTCTTTATATTATACAGTAGACAGTGTAGACAAATGGCATAAAACCAATAGGAAACGAAATATTTGCAATAAAATGTAAGTAAAATACCGTTTTTTTTAACTATGAATAAAAAAATTCTACAGACGCGAACGCCCTACGATATGTAGGTTTTGAAATTAGTTCTAAGATCTCAAAATAAAGATTTAGGAGACATTTTTAGCCGACTATCTCACATTCTTAGGTGAAACTCTTATTATTCTAGGCTAAGTTGTCATAACAGACCATAAATTGAAAGAATAGACCGCATGATTGGCGCTGAGTATGTACCTCATATAGTTGTTATACGATGGGAAAATAATAGGATCAATGATCAATCGAACTACGTTCGAAAATAGGTACAAAGTACCTGCAGCTGTAGCCAAATGCCATTTAGCGCTTGTCTACATGTAGAATAGAAAACCAAATTATATGGAATTGACGTAAATTTTGACACTTGTCAGTGTCATCCCCATACATTTTGATTTCTACTCTCGCTGTAGACAAGCGCTAAAGTGGCGTTTGGCTACAGCTGCTGGGTAGGTAATTCCTTCAAAAAAACCAACGGAGGTATAACTTATATTTGCTGAAGACTTTAATTAAAGTCAGTTGATCTTAGAACTACAACGATCAACCAAATACAGAAATCAACCTTCGGCCCTGGAGTTAGTTATGAGAATCAATTATAAAAATAACCAATTTTAAAATTTAACCGCTTAAGTGCCTGTATATGAGAGTGAGGCACAAAAGAAAATACTTACATTGAGTCTTAATGCGTGGATCCACGTTTAGACACACGACGGGTTAAAGAATTTCAGTCATAACAAGAATATCTTTAATTCATTGTTACAAACACGCACTTGAACCACCACACGGGTACACACAAACATTGACTGTGCTATGGATAACCCACCTTAGATTACCCATACAAAAAATATTACCTCTATAATTTGACGGAAATCTTCTAAAAACGTCATACGCTAACGGACGCGGGTTGCAGGTAGTAAAACCAATTTCGTTGATCTGGGTCAACAGTTTTTTTTAAATCAAAGATATAGTTTTATTTCACACATTTGCTTTTGTCAACACCCCGCAATCCCTACATCCGTTTGCTCACAATTAGTAAAAACTGACGCTCTGCCATTTCGGTTGCAGTAACTACCGGAAAAAGGAACCCTGTATGTTTTAATCCAGCTTTTTTTAAAAGGGACAAAACAGGAATTGCAGCGATTTAGGGGCCTCCCTAAATCGCTGTAATTCCTGTAAGCTAGGATCTACAGTAGATACGACAAACACCAGAACACTGAAGTCCGGCGCGTCTCAGGGACATGAATAACTGTCTTGATTTCCGCAACGAAGTTATTCAGAAGATATTATAAGAGGAGAAGAAAAAAAACGATAGTTTCCACTTCCCTCGGTGAATACTGCTAGAGACAGAATGAATTTAATTCAGCTTATTTTTAAGATAATTATGATAGACAGTCGAAACTTGCGTTTAAAATATGATATTAATTATTTATTTCCTAAGTACCTTTTCTAACTTTGACAGCACGGTTGGGCGGCTATGCAACGTATCGCAGGTTCGATTCCTGCATGAACTAACTCTTTATGTGATCAAAAAAAATCCACGGTCCACATACCTAACTAGAAAATACAGAAATTTCATCTTTGTTTGAATTGTTTCTATGTTAGGTACTATTTATTTATCATCCTATTTTTGGTTTATTGAGAAATATTGAATGAACAGACACTCCATATTGTTGTTTTTAAAAACCATTAGTACCTACCTAGTTATTACTAGCAGACCCAGCACCTTCGTAGATGTTTTCTCACCTTTTAAACCACAGTTCTAAACCTTCCGTGGCGTTAAATAAATAAGCAAAGTAACCTACGGCCCTAACTTTATCAAATTCTAGCAAGACCAACGAATCCATCCAATCCATTTTTCAACATGTATACTTAGATTGTTTTTCCAATTTATTAATATTGTGATTGTAGTACAAAAATAAATATACAAAAGCGCAAAACTTACGAAATCTGGCTTGGGCCCCAATCTCGCGATATTTCCATTCCCTACCACAGCTGATGAAAAATAGAATTATACATATAATTAGGTAAGTAGTAATAGGTAGTAATAGATGTTAACTGTAAGCAGTAGTAGGTATTTTTTTATAGGGACAAGCAGTAGCATACCTAGATATTTTTCAGTTATTGCTAGTGGAGCAAATGTTATTTTCGGACGTTGCGCTACTGCCATGTCGCTATTACCTAATTTACAACCTGAAAATTACTAATAAATCATTGAATTAAGAAATTTTAATACCTACTTACTGATAGACAGGTAGCTACCATTAGCCACTACAAAAAAACAGCTAGTCATAGCTTCAACGGTGTCGTTTATCTGAATGTCTCGAAAACGATTTATTGATCCTTTGTATAAAAATAACTTACCGATCATGTTATACTTGTTAATTAGCTTCGCAACTGTAGACGCTGTAGTACATATTCGTGGTTAGGTACCTATCAACAAACTTAATAAGCTAAGTCCTTTACTTGTAAGTAGGTATATAAAAAATACTCGACAGGTAACTAAACCAAAACAAAGGCATGACTTTTATTTAAAATTTCCACTAAGTCTTGTAATACATTATCCTATTCAACTTTATCTTATCAACTAGGTATCCTTTTCACTTCATATTCTATTTTTACATTCCTAGCTATGGTACCCGTTCATTAATAAAATATTTTTTTTAATTTTATTTTTTTTTGTACCTGGAGTACAACTTTGTAACCTGTAAGTATTTACAATTTTACTATCTTCTAATAGTATATATCACTTCAAGCTTTTCTAAAATTAGTGAACCAGTCAAACAACGCATATAAATGCTAGAATCGTTGACAGATGGACAATGGGTCAGGATATAGGACGAGGGTGAGGAGTGTCACTACGGGGGCAGTACTGTGCCAGAGAGTTAAGCGCCGCCCATAGCATTGCCCTGGGCGTACGTCGCCCCACGTCAACGTCGCGATAGAGAGGCAAATGGGCCTATTCGGGAGCGAGAGCAGGACATACACCCGAAGGCGGGGCACTAGCGAGATAAACGGCGGTGCCCACTCCACCGCTCATTCGTCTTTCGCTTAGCCTCCGCTATGTAAACCGGCCTTGTTGTGAATCTAAACAAAATCGGTCAGTCGTCGTTTTGTTGCCGTAAGAGCAGCGCGTCGGAGGTTCCGCGCTTTCGGGTTGAGCATGTTGCGACAGTGAACGTAGCCGGCAAAATGCACGCGTTGTTTGGTGAACAGAGCCCGTATGCGTACCGCGGAGGAGCCGCCGGTGGTTACTCAGCCGGAGTGACACCTTATGCCTATGAACAATACCGCTATGGATATGGAGCTCCCTACCTTCACCCCCATCAACAACACGTTGGTGCACCTAAAGACATGGTCAAGCCGCCTTACTCTTACATAGCACTTATAGCTATGGCCATACAAAACGCCCCTGAACGACGTATAACTCTGAACGGTATTTACCAATTTATTATGGAAAGATTTCCTTATTACAGAGAAAACAAACAAGGCTGGCAAAACTCCATAAGACACAATCTAAGCCTCAATGAGTGCTTTGTGAAAGTGGCAAGAGATGATAAAAAACCTGGTAAAGGCAGTTACTGGACTCTTGATCCTGATTCATATAATATGTTTGATAATGGCTCGTACTTACGCCGTCGACGTCGATTTAAAAAGAAAGATGCGCTTAGAGAAAAGGAAGAAGCTTTAAAGAGACAACAACAGCTGCAACAAGCTCAGGAGGCACTCACTGCTCAGGAGGCACTGACTGCATCCGACACACTAGGACAACAACGTGACGTTAAGCCTGATGTCAAACCACGAATCTTCGAATGTCGACCGAAACGAGAACCCGGCGCAGACTGTGCAAGATATGACAAACCTGTCGACGGTCTTGATGACTTCAGTGAACCTCGACTTCCAGCTTCCGCAGTTTATTGTTCACCTCAACCGTATTCGTTGGTGGCCGAGGAATTTCGAGCCGCTACATCGGGGTGGTATGCGGCGCCCGAACCTCCGGCGGAACAACTGCCTCCGGCATTCCGCGACCTCTTTGAACCGCCAAGCTGCCAACTAGCCGGGTTCCGCAGTGGTTCACCCGTACCAGACGCGTACCGTGCATCGCCACCGCCACATCACCATTATCGCACACCGGCACCTTCATACTATCATCACCAAGCCTGTGTGGCCGCAGGTCCCGCGCCAGCCCATAAGTCCTACTGAGACCTAGCTCTCAGGTAAGCTTCATTTGATGTTTCCTAGTGTAAATGCTTGCGCTCTGCGATGTTTCTTTCCAAGTAGTGTAGCGTTCGCGAATGCCGCTGTGCGTGTCGGTCAGCCGCTCCGTCGGGCCATCGAGGGAGCGCCGGTGTGCACCGAGACACTTCGTGACGTGGTTGTGGTTGCAGGAGGCCGGCATCGCTCGGCGCCGAACGGATTTAGCCGCACGCGTCAGTTCCAGAGCGGATAAATATAGCGCAGTAGCCGGAGATGCCGTGGAGGCAAGTGGCGGCGCGTCGATAACCACTGTTTACAGATCGGCGGCCGACCCTGCCGCCTCCCGCTCTGTTCACACCTATAGGTATGTCGAAACTCCACATGTGTTAGAATACTAGACGTAACAATAAGTGGTGACGCGGGCAGGGTGTGCGTGCGCAAGCCCGTGTGAGTGCGCCTGGAATCGCCGTTGGCTCCTCCATCTCTGAAGTTTCAAGGAAGTTCCACAGACTCGGTTGTTTTGGCTTGTTTTGGACATACATCGTACCGTTTTACGGATCTATTTGTTACAGATACAGGCTGTTTGTAAATTTCTCAAAGTTTGCTTTAAAAGTCTTATAAAAACATTTACTAAGTTTTGTACTTTATCTGTCCAATAACTGACCATCTGGTGACCAAGTGCTCGACCACAAAAAATATAACAATAGCGTATGCTTGGGAACCTAATGCTAATGATGAAACAACAATATGTTTCTCGGAGGGTTTAACTAAACGCTAAACAACATGAATGATCACACGTAAAGTATATGCCATACCTACACAGCAATCTACTCGACTGCAATAACAAGTACAATTAATTACTTACTCAAACAAACGTGGGACGAACCGTAAAATTATGAATCCTTATTTGCTTTCAACGTGCAAATATTGGCGCGCGAATTGAAGTTGAGCCTCACTGCGTAACTTCTACTTAAGTACTTAGCGTACAAGTAAATACGGCATTATGATGGAGGAAACAAAAGCCGTTTTCGTAATAAGTATTTTATTCACATGTTAATATCCTTGCACCTACGAAAGAATATGTAATATTTCTTAAAGTATAATACATTATGTAGGATACCTATGTATGATAATTTTGTCACTTAAGTAGTACCTAGGTATATCAGAATTCTGATACACCCCAATATACTAATTAGGCTACTTAATCTTTTTCTAGTATTCCGCATCTTTCCAAAATATAACTAAGTAAAACACGCCGAATATAGTTAAACAGTTACTTTCTTCTATATTTCGATTACACCTACAACATAATTATACAAATTGTGTATACTTAGAATATTGGTTTCCCGTCGCAAGTCGTAAAGTTTCCTATTAAGAAAAAAACCGACCAAACGCGAGTCCGGCCGTTCCGTACCATTCGTTCAATTATAACCTTAAAACGGCATTAAAATGAACTCTGTTATATAGGAAGGTCCTTAAATATTTATTTTATTTTATTTTTAGTAGTTGTTGTTATAGGCGTAACAGAAATACATCATCTAATTCAACTGACACACGGACGGATAGACAGCAGAGTCTTAGTAACACAGTTCCCGTTTTTTACCCATTGGGTACGGAACCATAATAAAAGCAAAATTAAATTCAAATTCAAATTCAAATCATTTATTGCGAATATAGGTCAAGTTAGTGTAGATGTTACAGTAGTTATTATAAAATAATTTGATCAGCTACATTCTGCCAATTAGGTAGTATGCAATACTTTTTGTGAAAATTACAATTACAATTTATTATTTATTACTTACATTATTTGCATTAGTCATAAGAAAATATTAATTACAATTATAATTTATTATTTATCATAAAAGAATTAATATCATTGAGTCATAAACACTAAGCAAACCTAAAGCTCAACTGAATTTGTCATTAAGATAATCGTTTACATTATAATATGCCTTATTAATAAGTAATTGCTTTAATTTAACTTTAAATGTTCCTATGTTTGAACATCGCAATATGTCAAGCGGGAGATGGTTGTAAATACGAGGTGCCATGCAAAATATACTAGAGGTATTACTGAATTGAGCAGTTTTAAGATTAAGATAAGTTCCTTAGAAATAATCATAAAACCAAACCCCTTCGTATTTTCTTAAATGTTAAGTTGCAACTAAATGCCTAATAGGTACGCAGTAGTGTTATGGTGGCCTGGAGGTTAAAGACGTCCTCTCGCATGGGGGACTCGCCGCCCGACGAGAACCAGGCCCGAGCGTACGGCGCGTCGCGTTCCGCGCGCGCCTCAAGGACCCATCAGACCACCACAGATGGGGCCTACCTGTTAGGCCCCATCTGATGCGGATACGGAGCCGCGGAAGACTTAACGGGTTGCCGGGGCCTCGGCTCGAAGTGCAGGAGTAGGAACGGGGTGGTATTCCCCTCTAAAAAAAAGGAGGCTCGGCTCGCAAACCAACAGCAAGTACTAATCGAAAGGTACCATGGAAATAGTCTTTACCGAGATGTACTTTCTAAGATTATTTAGAGAACACCGTCAAACGACGAAGGAAACAGCTTGAAGAAACCTAGGTTTATAATTTCTAATTACCTATATGTTTGACATCGCCCAACTGCATTGAGCGAGCGTGATGATTTATGCTCAAATCTTCTGTGTTAGAAGATTCTTTTGGTAAATAGTGGTCACTAGAGGTAATAGGCTGTAGTGTGTGCCCAATACGTATTAAAATGCGAAAATCTCAAACAAATGTTCAATTCAATAATGACCGCCTCGTTGGCCAAGCGGTTGCAAGTGCGACTGCTGGACAAGGGGTCTCGGGTTCGATTCCCGGGTCGGGCAAAATATTACTGGGTTTTAAAAAAAATCTCAGTAGTAACACGGAGTCTAGAATTGTGCCCGGTGTATAGCAATAGCCTCACCCTCTATTACATGGGACTCATAACATAAACAGCGAAAAGTAGGTGTTGCATTGTACAGTGGCATTAAGTGCCACCTCTGTCTACTCCTTCGGGAATAAAAAGGCGTGATGTTATGTTAAATATGTTATGTGTTAAGTATTAGAACACCTATTGCCTAACTATCCACTGGCACATGCGACAGTGAAGCAAACTTGTGTGCTTACTCTTGGAACCAACCTCAATGTCAAGTTCAGTCCAATAAAATCTCAATAATTATTCAATGTCAAAACTTTACAACCCCTATTGTGTCTGTTAAATTAGCATTTAAAATACGGAATATAAAGCAAAACTCAATACTATTTAGTTCATTAAATATCCATGCAATATAGATGCAATGGTCGCTAGTGTTGCATCTCAAGAGAATGAAATTTTACAATACTAATGTCGATGGATCTCAATTGCATTCAAGAGTTAGTCCTCATGGCTAGGAAGTACCCATTAATTATCGATTTTCCCAGTCTGGAAAACTGGAATATGGGAAGAACTTAAACTTAACGATAGAACTTGAATCCATTAATAAGTACCTACCTATATAATACTTTCTAGATACCACTTAAGATTGAGCGATTTGTTAAGTTATGCTATCAACAACCAATACACAAAAATTCTCTTTCGTTTTAGAGACTGAGTGATTGAACCACGAAGCGACTGACTGACAGACAATACACAGTCGAATTTACTAGCCGTAGAAAGCTGAATTTTTGCATGAATATATAAGTAGATTTTTACGAAGCAAATAAGGATCGCACTAGGAGAATGAAGCGAGGTTAAGTTACTTACAAACAAACAAACATGTTCCTCCATCAACATATTAAGTACCTGACTAATAAAAAAAAACAATAAAACGTCTCATCCAAATATATAAAAAATCCAATAACAAGTGCAAGTTTGATTGTAAGGTATTTTGGTTGCGTATGGTAGTAAAATATAAGTGCAAGTTTGATTGTAAGGTATTTTGGTTGCGTATGGTAGTTTGATGAGCAACACACAAATCTTCAACAGTCTTTTTTTTTTTAAGGGGGGAAAATCATCGAATGACTGCTCCCGCCTGGGTGAGGCGGGAGGGAGTGTCAAACTCTTACTGACTAAAAACCACCCCGTTCCTTCTCCTGCACGTCGAGCCGGAGCCCCGGTTACCCGTTAGGTTCTCCGCGACATCTTCAACAGTCTAACTTGTAATCAACTGAGTCGGTCGAATACGCTACAATTTTTTTTAACGGGGGAAGTCATCGAATAGCTACTCCCGCTTGGGTAAGGCGGGAGGGAGTGTCAAACTCTTATTGACTAAAAACCACCCCGTTCCTACTACTGCACTTCGAGCCGGAGCCCCGGTAACCCGTTAGGTTCTGCACAACTCCGAATCGGCATACTAATACCTACAATAAGAGCTTTAATTCACTATGCGAGTAGGTAAAAGGATTCTTTCGTCTCTTCTCATCGTTAAAAAGAACAAGAGCCGCGATGTTTTGGATCTACATATATATTCAGGATCTGGGCGGAGAGCCTGAACATCAGTAGGAGGAACACCTCATAAACCACGAATGTCGTAAAACCTTACGATTGAACGCTATAAATATTTTAACGCTCCACTATATTCCATAAAACATAGATACATATGTAGATAAAGTATTATTTATTATGTGTCGGCAAATACTTATCGATCGAACACCAGTATACTGTATGAGCAATACATATTTTATTGTTGTTATTATATTATACCTAGCTAAAAATAAAATATTCTCTAATTCTTCGAAGCGTGAAGGAACAGGTATTACGTACACAACATCATTTTTTTTAATAATTTCAATTTAGCTTCAGTACCTACATTCATTGATGATGCGGTTTTCTTAAACCAACTTGCAAATTTTATTTTTTTGCTTATTACTATGAAAAGTAGAATTTCGATGGTATTAGAATATGAATGTAAATTCAGAAATAATATTCACTTTTAACATACAAAAATAAAATAACACTACCTCTATATCTTTCCGTCGTACATATCGGATTACATATTTCGTTATAAGTACATATTTTTTGCCATTTGCATTTTATTCGCCAGGACTGAGGTTATTTTCCTTGTTCAATAATGAAAAATTCTAGGCTCCTTGTCAAATATAACCTTAGTAGGTTGATCAGCAGTCGAATGCAGCGCAACCAATCACCATATATGCAGCTCTATACAGAGTTATTCACCTGGTGACTGCTTGGTTGCGCTACCAATCTGGTGGCGTGACCAGTTCGGCCAGCTTTAACCCAATTTTTTTTTAATTCGTTAATTAATAACTAAAACCTTCTCTTAAGTGTTAGAGGTATAAAGACTTTGAAAACCGCATCAAAGTCGGTTCAGCCAATCGCAAGATGTTCACACAATAATACATACCTAAATATATTTTTTTAATGTCAGTTAAAAGAAGGCAGTTCTCAGTTTAACCTAAGTATGTACTTATGTTGCGATTAGAGAATAGAAATGTCGGTTCGGTTTTCATATGTTTCTTCAGGAGCAGGTATTAGTAGGTATATTAATTGTTTGCAGTAAAGGAGGTTGAATTCCTTTTTTAAAAGTGGTTTATTAAAAATTATAATAAGTATAGTTGTATAAACACATGATTCATTTCGCTACCGCTAATATCGTATCCGATGTGGAGCTTTAAATTGCCATAAATATAAAATAACCTGTACTACCCCAGCGCATTCACCTTAACCAAGTACTTCTTGCTTAAAGGAATTTAAAAAATGAAATCAATCAACACTATCCAGTGTTTTTAACAATTTGTAGGGATTTTTTAAAATATCTAATTAAGATTCTGTTAACTTAATTAAAACTTAATATTTTATCATATTTCATATAGAAACAAAAAGACAAGTATGGGAGAGCCATGCTTCGGCACGAATGGGCCGGCTCGACCGGAGTGATACCACGGCCTCACAGAAAACCGACGTGAAGCAACGCTTGCATTGTGTTTCGTCGTGTGAGTGAGGTTACCGGAGGCCCAATTACCTTCCCCTTCCCCAATTTCCCCAATCCATGAATCTCCAACGATCCTCAAATTCCTAATCCCCAAAAAGCCGGTGACGCACTTGTAACGCCTCTGGTATTCCAGGTGTCCATGGGCGGCACCGATTGCTTACCATCAGGTGATCCGTCTGCTGGTTTACCGGATTATACCATAAAAAAAACATGTCAATACTAAGTGATAATCTAAGAGTCAGTCAAAATAGGAAACATCAGGATTGTTTAAGATGGGCGGGTCATATTATGTGACTTAATAAAGTCGTAAGACTAATAAGCTCTCGCGACGTTATCTCTCAACGGTACCATACGATCTGTACATGTAATATTCAAGTTAGAAGACAAATAGGAACTAATTATTATTCACATTATTTTAGATCTGAAAACATACTTTTGATCTGGATATTAGAATAATTTATATAGCTATATCTACCTGAGTAATACTCAGTCTTTGTGAAAATATCTCCACACATTTAATTTTATTACTTTTCTAGCTCTCGAATGATTTTCCAAGTTCCGATTAAGTAACGCCTGCAAGAAAATTAAATCATAATTATTTTAAACAGCATCGAGCTGGATTGAAGAGTTTTAATTCTTATCTACTACTAGCTTTCACCCGCAGCTTCGCTCGCGTCACAAAAGGATAAAAAGTAGCCTGTGTGACATATACCAACACACACAGCGCCATCTATACCAATACTTTTATTTTCTCTCGGGAACATCAAATTTTTCCGGGATAAAAAGTACCCTATTATTCGAAAGTTAACATACAATGTGGTTACACATTGAATCAAAACTTGATCGTAAAATCATTAAAAACATATTTTTTTAAATACTATCAGGTAATTGAAAAATCTACTGAAACTACGTCGTTTTCGTACAGTCATGTAAAAATGTATACCTATAAGGAATATCTCGTTTCGGAGGTTCAAATTAATAATCATTCACAATATTCATTTCTAACCAACAAACCAATCAACTAGTTAAAATTCAGTAAATTGTATTAGAATCAAGTAAACAGTCTAACTTAATTGTGAATTGAACTATGCATAGAGTCTACTCAGGAAACTATGTGTTACCTAGGTTACTTAGGTAGTTTAAACAAATAGTAAAGTGTAACCCCATAAAGATCCTGTCCCTCTATGTACATTGTACCCACATTTTCCGGAGGAAGTCCAAAATGTTAGTCAAGCTCGGTTTAACACGGCTAATGGATTTAAATCTAATGCACTTTGTCAAGCAGATTAGTCAATTGCTACGACATTATGTTAAAATTGTACTAAGAAACATAGTGCGTTGAACAATAAAATCATACATTCATAAGATCTAGAAGATTCGACAATTAAAATGCCGTATAAAGGTGCTCCCACACTGCAGTTATAGGTATAACGTTCTAACGTTATAACGGCTGACTTAACATTTAACTAATTATAACAAAAGTAAATAGGTATTCTAAAATTTAAACAAAAGAAAACTAAAAATAGCTATTTACACAAAGCATCGAAAAATTCGTCCGCATCGAAAACAGAAAAGATTTTATCTCTTTTAAATTTTTTTAATTAAGTATAACAAGCGTTGCTGCGTTGTAGTAGTAATATGACGTGTTACACGATGTTATCGTGTTACAAAATGTGGTATAACGTTATATAACTGCTGTGTGGGAGCACCTTAAGTCTCTAAACCCAATACATTAAACACGGCCAGGTCTTGTCTTCAATGATTACTGTTTCTGTTGTTTTTGTGCTTGATTGATCAACGTCCGCATTTCTAATATATACCTCTACATATTACAAAATTTCCCAGTCAAACTAATATATCTACAGTTTTAACAAAAACCACTTTAGCTTATCCATGCAAATGTGTATGGGGAAGGTTAAGGATGATTAGACTCATACACATAGAGCTGAAAAACAGATTTTTTGAGGAACAGCTTAAATGGAATATGCAAGGTTCTCTACATAAAATGGCATTTTATTTAAGGCTGACTTTTTATGTCAATAAAAAGTCAGTCCCTACGTGGGAAATCCTCATGGAGTTCATCGCCTGGGGACGACGAACAGAACTGTCAGATCTTTTTACCAATGGATGTTCGTTGGGGACTTTTCACTTTTCGTTAACCATACGTTGTGTTTCGAACATTACGGATTCTAGTGTTGAGATTAACGTCGTTTAAAGTCAAAAGAATTTGTGAGTAAATAACGGTCGGGGATTTTAAGTACTCATTCAACTGAATTGATTGTCTTCTATGAATAAGAAGGTTTACCACAGGACAAAAGGAATCATCCTTTTCTGTGTTCATAATGCCTAACAACTGACAACAGACCTCAAGAGATATAGAGGTAAATATTTATCAAGCCGAATTAATGATCATGGAAGCTTTTACGTTCAAATACTTAAATAACTTAATAATACTTTTTCACAAATGCGATATCGTATAGTACCTGTACACGTAATCCCTAATAAGTACTCATTTACAAGCATTACACGAGAACTTAATTCTGGTTTCGCCATAAACACTATAGAATATAAGTGTCATAAACGTACTTAACCGATTTGGCTATAAAAGCCATTGCAGTATTCAACTTAAAAAAATGGATCTCGTTTATCTACTTTTATCAGCAATGCACAGAGCAGATACCCTTAGATAAGAAAAGCCTTATCACGTAATATCGTTAAGCTATACGGAAGCGAAACAGTTAATCTTCTTAATACATCCGGTAGGTAGACCAAAACAGAATTTAAAAATGTAACTCAATGACCACAAAAAAAGAAGTAACGTAAGATAATGCTGAAATAACAGGGCCTATAATTTCAGCATTATTTTTCGTTTTCGTTGTTTTAGTAGCTGTATCTTAAAATCTATCTAAGCTAAATACATTTTTAAAGGTCATTCCCAATTTCCTTGGTCATGGAATCACACCTGAACTGCTGGACCAGTTTCGCTAATTCTTTTCTTATTTTATAGGGTCAGATCCCAATTATGAATAAAAAAAAATAAATATTCGACGGTGAAATCGGAAAATAGCCCTCATTCGTAGGGGCTAGTAGTTTGTATGGTCTACCGTGAAATCAGTTGTAACTGAGTACAATACCTCCATGTTCCTTATTTATTTCTTATTTCAACATCAATATAGGCACTTAATAAACAGCCCAGATTTTTCACTATACAAACATATCTTTAGCACGATTTTTATATTTACACGTTGGACGTAGTTAGATTTTAACTTCCTCAACACCGATAATGGTAGATATCCAAGCCACACGCACGATTCGCACGAAGCGCTTCGCGTCAAGCTTCCTTGGGCGTACTGCGAAGGAATGGAATTCTTTAGTCGCGGAGAACCTAACGGGTAACGGGGGCTCCGGCTCGATATGCAAGAAAAGGAACGGGGTGGTTTTTAGTCAGTAAGAGTCTGACACTCCCTCCCGCCTCACCGAGGCACCTCACCGAGGATTTCTCCCCTTAAAAAAATGGAATTCTTTGCCAGAGTCTGTATTTCCTAAAAGGTACAACCTGGGTGTCTTCAAGGCCCGAGTGAATGGGTTACTTATGGGACGACGAGCTCCATCGTAGACCGCATCATCGGTTACCACCAGGCGAGATAGTGTCAAACATAGGTCCATCAAATATGAAAAAACTCTTCGATCTTTTGTAATCCTGACAGACGAAGGCAAATAAATTCATAGAAGATCATCAAAAAAGTTTTAATACAAAAACAAATAGCAGATGAACCAAATTGAAGAAATTCAGAACGTACCTACTCTCAGTTATTACCTCATCGATTATATTATTAAGGAAAACGTATTATCTAGGTCAAGGATAAAATATGAATTGAAAAATCTTCAAACTTTTTAATAATCTTACATTTGGGTAGATACGAATTTCAGGTTGCAATTCTTTTAACTCTCGCGAAGCATACAATTGCTATTTGACTGAACTATCATACGATTAGATTTTTGTCTAACAGTCGTTACGGATGGATGCTGAAAACTGGTCTGGAGCTGTGAAGAATCAAATCTGTTAAGATTATAACAACGCTTAAAGTAAACTAAGTAATGAACACAGAATGTTTGTTTGTCGCAGGTATGGCGGAACAAGAAGATAGCGGGAGGCTGAGTGCAGGGGTGACGCGAATATTTAACGTGTCTGGAAGAGATGGCGACATAGTGTTGTAAGAACTTTATTCCGCGTGGTGCACATATTGTAGCAAACGTCTCGTATTTATAAAGTTCAAGCTATCATCGTATCTCCGCAAGAGATATTATCGAATGATAGCACCCGAAGACTTATTTTAGTATGTATATTCGTTTACCTATGAACTTAATATAATTAATAGATAAGACGAAATCCGATAATTCCGAAATAACGTAGCGTTCATTATTGTCGTAGGTAAGTAGGCCAGTACACACACAAGTTACAGTATTACCCGTTGAAACAGTATTATGTACATGCACACTGTACGTACTACATGATCTGTAAACAAATATTATTAGATAAATGTAAATATTTAGTTATTAATACCTAGTAATTGTATGAGGTGTAGATTCTCCCCTGTGAAAAAAATAATAGTTTTTTTGAAAACATATTTAGGGGATGTGCTGTTATTCTAGTCTGCTACTTTAGGCAAATTTTTGTGTAATAAATATATATACAAAAACAAGTGAAAATATAAAAGCGAACAAACTACCTACTATGTACATGGATTTAGATGGCAACGAACGAAATAATAACATTAAGTAGATAATGTATTGACTTATACAAACAACAAGAATATTATCGTCACTGCATTGTATCTATTATATTGTTATTAAATATTTTTAAAAACGACTTTATGCATTCTGAATGAATAATTTTCCTACCCTGAATAGATTGTTGCAGTCTACTTATTACATTAAATATATAAATAACGTACAACAAGCAGACATCAAACTTAACAATGAACTTAAGTGTATTGAGTAAATTATATATATACGTATGTATGTTAATCTGTACAATTAAGGTTAGCAATTAGTAGAATTGTATATTAAGACACGAAGAAATATAAACAGCCAGTCTCTTAAATATAATGTCCAATTCAAAGAAATACTATATACCTCTAGCACTTCAAATTATAGTACCTATCAAGTTGAAATCGAGACAAGGCATTACTTCAATTGAATATTTAGGTTTTAGTGTATAAACAGCATTTTTCCTAGCGTAGGTGATAATTAGTAAAAAAAAACTGTAAATAAAAATGAATTTTGATGGATTTCTTCTCTTGGATATTAGCAAAACGAAACAATATATTATGTAGATTAGGCAGGAATCAAAAAAGTATATTTATGTGCTTCTATTATAAAATGAAATAAGTTCAAAAATGTAATATACAAATGGTGATATGATATTATTGTATCCGACGAACTTGTGTTGTTTATTGATATTCATAATAACTATTTATTAGATACAAAGCAATCAAACTACAGCTTTCACTTACAAAATGTAAAATAGTAAAATGTTAAATCGAATCATGTCTCTCACGTACCTATACCGATTAATTATATACGTAATTATAATTAAGCATATACACATTCAATTCCATGAAATACCCACAATAAATAATAACATTATGAATATGGAGATTTATGTAATTAAATGAATTGTAATTTAAGTTAAATAAATAATCGTTCATACAACTGTCAGGAACGAAACGATTTGCAGATTACGCAGAACAATGAAATATATATTCGACTCAGGGAATAAGTATTGTGTATTTAGTGGGTTCATATGTATACATGTTCTATATTATGCATTTTCTACCTTCGTAAAGTGAATACAAGTTATTACATTTTCTGCTAAATTTAGAGTCAAATACAATATACAAGAGTACGTACGTATCATGTGAACTTACATGATTATGAATCAATATAATATATTTCGAATTCACGTGTTTTCACTTAGTAAAATGTACTTTAGCAATATTCTCACAATGCATCATTTCTTGTTTCACATGTACAATACAATATTAGTTGACCTACCTATTAGCTGATAAATTTGTGATAATTATCGTAATCGTGTGTACATAAATGTATTTAATAATAAATGTTTATTTGTATTTAGCATATCGACTTTATTCGTGTTTATCATTTTAACAAACCCTAATGATATACTTTCCTTTGTTGGTATTAGAAAGAAAGAGCGGATTGTTATAAAATGTTTCTGTTGTCGTCTTAAAATGCGCTCATTACAACTTAGTATACGGTAATGATTGCTAAAGGTTAACGACCCCTTAATTTTTCTGCAAAAGAAGAACATATAGATCATGTGTGTATTTCACCCATATTTTCAGCTTTGAGTTAATTAGATCACTTTCATTTGTCAGACATCATTCAATATCTTTACAATTACATGATTTATGTCATTTCATACTAAAGTTTTATGCTTAATTCAAAATACGGAAAATGCGAGCTCCGGTCAGTTAAGTGTTGAGATTTCTTTAAACGGTCGATATCGAAAAAAGTAAAATACGTGTGTCAGCCTGAGACCGTTCGTTAGTGAGTAATAATTTTAGCTTGTTTGTAGTTCGAATGAAACGAAACGCACAAGTGGCCACTCGGTCGATTGGATACGAGACTGATTTTATCGAATCATCACTCAATCAAACATTGGTACACAGATTTTTAGAAGTTGAAGCAGGGCCATTGAAAAAACGTGTCAATAAAATTAGGCAGGCAAGTAGGTAGTTTGAGTAGGCGTACATTGAATGCAGCCTGCGCTGGATCCAAGTCATTTTATCAAAGGTAATTTAGAATCATTTTCTTTTAAAGTGACTTTCATTTAACGATCATCAGTAGGTACCTAATATATTAAATTAGAGCACATATAAAGTATGATAAGAAAAGTTTTGGGCGGTTTTATTCCGAAAATTGCACAGTTGAGCAAAATGCCAGAAGTATCTACCTACCACAGACACCTACAAAATATGCCCATATCATATCAATTTTAACACAGAGAACACTGAGGACAATAGGATAACGTCGGAAACTCTTGGTTTTTCTATGATTGACCTGTCATTGTATTCTATGTATGTGTAACCAGTATAAGACAGTTTATTTTCTGAAGATTTTTAAAGTATCGTACCTCCACATTAAAGTCAAAGTAATTATTTCAATTAAACCATAATTTGGTAGGTACTTTTGAAACGTTAATTTAAAGTTATTATTTAATTAAATGTTTTTAAAGTCACATGGCATGGTTCTATAATACTAAGCTATAGCTAAATAATTCACAAAAAAAGAAAATCGCAATAACGTATTAAATAACTTTGCATATGGCATTGGGAACTAGCGACTTCTTTTCTTTTAAAATAATAGTTGCCGTTCGACGTTCTTGTAAACGCGCGTTTACGCCGCAACTTTATGGCAATCTTTGAGCAGTTTCCCTAGCCGACTAGCTCAATCTACGCATTCTGTTGACGTTGATGGTTGAGGGAACCGGGAACTTAGAAAACCGTTGTCCTGTGGACGACCACCGCTATTCGAAAGTCGAGTTACGTGTGGGCAATCCAACTGAAATGTATAATAACAGCTAGTTGCTAATTGCTAGTTGCCAGTAGCTGCAATAAGAGAAAGAGGTATATTGTTTATCATTTGTCTATCCCGGGTAAGGCAAGAGGGAGTGTCAGGCTCTGACTAAAAACCACCCCGTTCCTACACCTTCACTTCGATCCGATGCCCTGGCAACCCGTTAAGTCCTCCGCGGCTCCTATTGCATATTGTTTAATGTTATTATGTAAAACTAGTAAGTATTTGGAAAATATGAAGAACCCAAATCAACTTGACAAAGAGCAAATAACAACCAACTTACATCTGTTTCAAGCTCTTTATCAATCCTTTGTCCTGTACCTGTTCCACTTATTTTCTCTGGTTCTCATGTTCTATTTAATGATGAAAGTGTATGAAAGCGAATGTTCTTATTAATTTTATGTTTCACTGGTGATGGTAAAGCATTAAGAGCCGATTGGAATGAACCAAACACTTCATAGAAAACCGGCATGAAGTAACGCTTGCGTTGAGTTTGGCAATGAGGTTATCGCTAATGTTGCCGACCCTTAGCCGAACCGCCTGCCTTTTTATCCTCTTATTCCATAAAGAAGGACTTGTGTCATCATCATCATCAACAGTCGAAAGACGTCCTCTACTAGGCATGTGTAAATCACTGATATCTAGAAGAAACGAAAAAAATCCCGCGCAAAACATTTAGTGGATCACAAACCATTACGTGTGATACGAAAAGTTTAGGATGATCGATTTAATACAAAGACCCAGTTTCATATGAAATTAATCATAGCTATCCAGTTAATCTATAAATATAACCAAACTATAAACTAAACTAAAGTATATTGCCGCATCATTTTGTATGATGATGGTCAATTTGAGAAAAGAGAGAAGCCAGCGAGTTACTGCAGTTGCTGAAGGCAGCACAATGTGGGACTTTATTCTGCAATGTGATGAGTTCATTACGGTGTAAGTACACTAGATCAAATCGAAAAGGATAATATACCAAACTAATTAGTTAGTCAGTAAAATCAATAGTAACAAAATATTTGTTCATGGTTAGTACTCAAGTCACGATCTACACGTGACATTCCAATGACGAATAAAAAATATCAAGTGTCGATACAAGAAGCTGAGGTTGGTCACAACAATGACTATCCACCCACCAGTTATGATGACACGTTGATCCTGTTTACATATTGAGTGGAAAGGTCTTGTTATGCTGGTCCTTAGCATCGTGTGCCCAATCGAGAG
This sequence comes from Spodoptera picta, assembly GCA_038387885.1. NCBI lineage: Eukaryota > Metazoa > Arthropoda > Insecta > Lepidoptera > Noctuidae > Spodoptera > Spodoptera picta. The sequence goes on from JAZHFQ010000105.1 coordinate 5,030,287, forward strand.
GCTTCGTCATTTAGTGGCGGATTCTTCAATTTGACATGCCACCGCCCGCGTAGATATCATTTTTGTTTTTATACAAACGACTGTCATTTTAATACCAACACAATATATTGTACGAAAAAGTTATACAGAAACTCTTTAGTATTATTTATTTAAATCTACCAATGTAGTCACCTAATTCAGCAATGAGGAAGACCCAGGTATGCTTAAAAAGAAACACTGCATCCTGTGACTGACTGAAGGAGTTTAATATATCGATGAAACATGAAATCACTCCATAGGCATTTATTAAAATGGCATAGAAGTTAAAGAAGATACAGAGAATGCAATAAAAACTACATTATGATATTGAAAGTGATTGTGAGGATATTTCGACCTCGCTCCACACGTTACTGTGGCGTAATGACACTTGACTTATAGACAAAAATTATTAATGTTAAGCCGTTAGTAACTACGATAGTGTAGTTTAGTTTTAACAGCACTCTCATTTCCCAACATAAATAGTCACTTACAGACTTTACAAAGATATATTTAAAATACGGAATTTAGAGACATGTGTGCTGTTAGTACACCTATTAGTACTTATACCAATAATTTCCTACTGTTCTTAAGTATCGTAGTATCCAACAAACATTTACCGACTCATAATTAGTTTCCATACATATCCAATTAACGTTTTGTTTACAAATCTTTTCGCAAATTAACATTCAAATGTATGTAGTTATTGTGGAAGGTAAGGGGTGCTTATTTTGGCAGAACATCCACTGAAGCGGTCAATGAACCGATGTTTATTGTTTTTCTACTACACCAATGTTGATATTGGCACAAATTCTATTTGTTTAAAATGGTAAGTCTCGTACAAACAGGTAGATTTACGTAACCATGACCTTATAATAACACAATACAAACGCGAGCTGCGATGCGCCCATGAGTACTCGTGCTAAGTTTACCTACCCACCGTGAGATCAGTGCAATTTCAATTATCTCAATTTATTGCGCAACTTGGTTTGGATTTTTTCGGAAATGCATTGTTCGTACTGACTCCATTTGTAGCTACATTTTCCGTTTTACTTATTATTAATGGAAATACGAATATCAACGTATAAATACGTATTTTATACAAGAAAGCGTTTAAACGACCTGTCTGAGACGAAGACATTCTACACGTACAGAGTAGATGCATCTCTCTCTACGGGTGTTGATGTATAAATATTGGCTGACGGAAAACATTCAAGAGTGGTCTTCCAAACCCATTTCATATTTACCAATTGTTTTTCAGATCGTATTTTTCTCGAATGTTGTCGGAGTGAGCTCGTTAAATATTTTATGTAGATAGGTAGGTACAATGCTAATGGTGTAAATAATTCTTACTTAAATTCATTAGATGACAATTTATCACATTATCGGGTCTATAATTAGGTACGATAGAAGAAAAGAATACAATATCCCTTTTTTATAAGAACAAGGAATCAGTAAATTGCTTGCGGGCATAAATAGGATCCATGCAATACCTAATTGTGATTTTGTAGCATACTAGTCCTCATTCTCAGTAGTTGTAATGAGATCAGCTACTACAAAACTGGAGCCACATTTTCAGCATTCCCAAGTTAAAGTATTCGAAATGAGTCAGAGTATTACTTTCGTGGAGATCGGAGGTCAACAACCAACTCATCTGTATGGATTATCTCTGTCTTAACGCGATAATTTAATCCTTTGTTTATCCAATGCCTCTAATAGTCCCGATGCACCGGAACGGTAAGCATCTGAGCACAGTCATGTATCATACTCGAACATATAAGAAAATAATCCGCCCGCTTGAATTACGACCGGGGGTTGATATTACAACGGGCTTCGACGTTTCAAGAAAGTCTCAATTAGAGAATAAGTTATTGCTTCTAAAACTCTGTTGTTCTTGAAACATTAAATTCTAAATTTAGACGTATTTCTGGCTAATCTTGCGCATGGGTTTATGGTGGATACAACTAGTTTGTTTAATGGTGAGTAATTTCATATTTTTATGTCAAATAATGATAGGTAGAAGCGCATCAAGTAGGCACAGAAACGTTAACGGTATACGAGGAAAATTGATTGCTTTCAAAATGGCGTTCGCCGCCTTTTGGCTCCCTTCCCGAGCACGCCCCCTTATTGCAGATGTCAGTTTATTCACAATACCGTCACCATTTTTTATTAACTAATATCACAATGTCTAGTCAATAAACAGATATTGTGAAGATCCTTCAAAATAATCAAGTACTCTATAATTAGATTTCTTCAAAAGCTATTTAAGTGTACCTACACACTACTGAAAATATAGAGTAAAGGGTTCAAATATCAAGTAACATATTTGTGATCTCTCTTTTCCGGCATGACACCATCAGCAACGTTCATCTTCTCAACTTTACTTACCCACATTTGACAGCACAGAGAATAATAAAAATAGGTCAATATGAAAACGATCCACAACAAATATCTAAGTACCCACACACCTAAAGTAAAACTAAAATTTTCCTTGAAATAAGATCTTTGAAGTGAAAGTTTTAATTAAATCTTATTCCATGGCAGTTTCCCGATAGATTTCCTATTTGTAATCGCATTAAAATCTCAACATTGGAAATCCGAGAAACGCGGGCCGCAACCACCCGCAGTCTAGTCGAAAAGCAATTTGATTTGACGGCTATCTCACCTCCTACTACGTTTATATCGAAAGCTAGATAAATATTTATTTTATCGAATCTAATTTGGCACGAAACTGGCCCCAGATCGCCGCCCTTTCAGACAAGATGTTTTTGATGGAAAATGAAATGAGGTAAAGTTAAGTAAAGGCACTTTAATATTTAAACGTTATGGATGTAATGAAATACATTTTGTACAATGTAATGCCTTTACAATCTGTTCGTGTATTATACATCAGTGAAAATAGTTCCTAAATGTGATGGACTGTTGGGTTTTACAAATGATATTTAGAACGTTAAAAAGTATAACACATGTCGGAAATGACAGGGCACAGCCGTAGCCGTCGCCGACGTCGGCGTGCGGCGGGCGCGCCTGCATGCCACCGGGTTCGGCTCTCGGGTCGGGTATAGTGCCGTATACACGTTTTAGTTTACGTTTACATTACTAAGCACTTGTTGAGTAAATAAATAAAGACGTTTTAAAATAAACTTTACTATTAATCCTTGACTTAGACTTAGTAACGTTTACATAACCGTGAGATCGGTGATGGGTATAGACAGACACACAACACTGTACATTGTAATACTGGTAATACATCGTTCTTTCTTGATAAAAATGTGTCACTAATTTTAAATTTTAGTAATTCGTCAGAGATTAATGTAGTTCGCAGTGAGCGTTTACGAGCAATGGATTTAGTCAAAACTAACACCACCGAGTTAGATATCTTACTTTGTTGAAAAAGGCAAGTGTACTGTAAAGAAGTGCGCTTTGTTCAGGTCTGTTCTGTAAATATGGCAGTATTAAAGTTTTTAAGTAAGCAGTTAACTTAATAGTTAGCTTATTTATAACCATCCTCATTGAACATTAAAGCTAGTTTACCAGCACCGCCCAATCTTAATGAGTTGCGGTGTAAAACATATAAGCACAATGAATGACAAATATTAAACTGTTAGCTACGTTCGACATTTGCTGCAAAATAAAACAAAGTATAAGTATCTGCTCATTCATCATGAGTGTGGCGGCTACAACACAATTAGGTGTTTCCCTGAAGCGATCGCGGCGTCGGTCGTTCGACCGCCTGCGAACTGTCATTACAAAAATAGTGGCCCCAGAAAGGGTAGTCGAGAGATGTCCCATATGGACCCGAGTGCAATGCCGCAAGTTATTTTCATTTCTTTCATTGCCGCACTACAGCTCTTCGTTTACTTTTGAAACACATTGTTTTGTGATTTTATCATAAATTTTATATTATACCTCTATGTAAAAGTCGTGTTTTGTCACCTTTTGTTTTATAATAAACGTAATCGTATCATGAACTGTGTAGGCCTTCCGAAATTTTCGGATATTGCATATTCGTGAAGTATCACTTTGATTGACCCGACAGGCTATAATGACACATGACCAGCATAAACACCTATAGCCGCCTCAGAGACATATACAACAGTTTTGAAAACAAATATTGAAATACGTATCGAAAGTTTGTTTGTAAAAGTTAATTTCTTACACTTGCGTAAAGCAAGGAAATCTGTCAAAAGATTTTGTTTACATACGCAACATGTCGGTCGGCCAACTGTCGAATATCTTTTTAAACAAAAAGTGTATGTTACCGGCGTGTGGCGATCTCCAGCAGGTTTACGTTATAATTCCGATCACTTTGATCACTTCGCACGTTCTTTTGTTAACAATCTGTTGGGTTGTTCTCATCGATCTCGTTGATATTGAACGTTTGTGTCGTAGAACAAACAGTGTTTATCATGATTTAATTTATTGCTGCTTAGAAAAGTGGAAAAATATTTTCTCTGTTCGGGTTTCACGGTTCCGTTCACCTAGGGACATTTCCCAACCATTCTAAGGTGAAAAATATATTTAAGTGGAAAAAATCAGACAGAAAGTTGTCTTTATTGACAAGACTCTTTCTGATAGACGCATTCGTATCTCGACAATAAATCTTTACATCAACATTAACACAAATTAGACAACGTGACAAATAGATGCGATGGAAATAGAAACGCTGACAGTAGAACACACGTCGATCTGTTCGCGTGCTAATGCCGGCTTCACATTCCATTTTTCATGTTAAATTTAAAATAGTGGGAACCATGTTTTTGTCCGTGTGTAATAATAGGTGCATTATGTCGAAATGTTACAGGAAGCCCGAGTTCAGCTCATACCCTCAGTAATGTCTGCCTATTTCAAAATAAATGTACTTACTTTGGTAACGTACAGTTAAGTTTTCTATGTATGTGAATTGCTAAGAGATGGGCCATCATCCTATCAGTTGAATTTTAAATGAGCAAATATTTATCCAGTTCCGAAAATGTTTGCCCGGTAACCTATCCGATGCACCATGAGTCCATGAACAAATATGCTGAGATGTTCTTCTAGAAAAAATAAAAAGTAGGGAGTCGGCACCAATAAATCGATTTGGAAATTGTTTGCTGAAGGGTGGGCCTGAGGTATTTAAAGAACAATTAGTCGGCTGCTTCCCAGCCCTCAGGGCAAATATTTGCCTATTCCCGCCAACCCTCGTTTGGGCCAATGCCGCCTCGGGCGTCGTTGGAAACGGTTTATAGCTAAATGTTTGCCCGCTCTTCCCCTATATACTTTGTATAGGTAAACTTCCCCTCGTAACAGGCCGGTGATCATAATTTACATCCCGCCCGACGTTGTGGAAACTCAGATCAATACGGTTCTGATGCTTTTTGCTGAAACTCCAATAAGGCTTTACTTTCGGCAAACTTTCTTGTTTATGTTGTGAAAAGTTGTTAACTTCTGATGTGGAAGAAGATTTAGTATAAACATTTTATCATACTAATAAACGACACGGTGGATTTAATCAGAGACACCTGTCTCTGATTTAATTTCTCTCCCACGCTTTTATTTTGTTACTTATTGTGTTTTTGCTGAAATTCAATCCGTGAACTGAATTTGGAAAATTATTCCATACAATTAAAAGTATTTACCTACTAATATGTTCATGTATTTCGATATACTTAATTATAGGTAACACGACGCCGCGGACTATTAGATTTTTAGTAATAACTTGATAGAGGTAAATGCATTATTTATTAAACGTTAAAATAAATATCATATCAAACGAAACAAAAGCTATTCAGTTAGGTTAAAACAACGAAACATCTAAATTGTAGAGAAGCTACCAACATGATATTGTGACATGAAGATTAGTCGGGATTCGAGTCGGCCCGTTGTATTTTAATGCTGTTTTACAAGAGATTAAATGCCGACACTGTTTTGATTTCTTTCAAAATAACATCTCGTAAGTTTTGACCGCGAAACATTTACGATATTCATCAAATGAAATGTCGCTGATATAAATTGAATGGATCGTGATATCCACAAAAAATCCAGTTTATTTTTACAAAATTACTCAACAGTTTTTATGTAAAGAAGGTATTCTTAAATAAGGATTCAAAATGTAATTGAATTTTATTATAATTATGCATAATATTCTATTAAATTGTTGTACAGTACTATGTAGGTAAGTATTGATACCGTGTACCTATATCTGGGTATATATGTATTTATTAATTGAGAATGAACGTTACATAGCTGGCTGCGTAAGGTGACCACCATGGCGTCAGTCGCCGCCGGCGGTCTGGGCGTACTTACAAAAATACCAGAATGTAATTAAATGTGGATAACTTGCGCTTTATAGACGGCTGCGCGCGCCTGTGTTTGTTTAGTTTGTTATAGATGTGTTTTTACGCTATCTGGAAGTCGTAAATTGTGAACACCAAATTATGTCGTTCACTAGAGTGAGGTTACCTTCCCACATTTTTCGTTTTCACGTTTTATTCTTTGTTTTACCTTTACGCAGATAAAACATAATATAGTAGGTGTGATGGACACAATCGTCTTTAAAACAGCGATGTTTTTGTATTCAACTCCAACAACAAAATGTTGATCAAATAAAATTGCATTCCAAATGTTTATCAATATGAAAATAACAAAAGACGAATTACAAGCGAATTATACTATTGATTTTACAAAGACACGATAAAGGTTAGCTATTGTGCATGTGTACAAAACTAATATCTAAATGTGCAACAATTTCGAGATCGTGCCCGCATCGAGAATGGTATCTGCACCCGCGGGGTAATGTGGCGAATAATCCACCTCGCGCGCCACCGTGCCTCGGGCACACAATACCCGGATAGCTATAATCCGCAAAAACGAACAGTAAAGAGACAACCAAAATAAAATTCGCTATTTTACAAACTAAAGTAACGTCAACTTTCGACCTTGTGGCGTTACCGAAACTTTGCCGAGTTTCCAGAGCATTAGCACAATACTCTGGAGGAACACTTTTTTACTGAAACGTATTATTTATAATGTGAATTCGCTAAATTTTTCGCAGCCGATTTAATTCAATTTGTTAACAATAATATAACAATTTTTACCCTATTGTATAGGTGGTTTCGGTTTAAGTAAGGTCAGAACTTTCGGCTCCATTTTTTTATCACCTTTATTTTGCGCATTGTACTTACTTACAATCCACGTAGGTAGCTATGCTGTTTATTTTTTTAGCTGCCGATTAGTTTTTATACCAATATAGATTCTGTGATTAAAATCTCGGCCTACTACTTAAAAATTAACCTTTTCGACTCATAACATACTACACCTATTAATATACATAATTACGTATTGTTTGCGTGTCATGGTTTGTCTAAAATCTAGCTACATAATATGGTAAAAGATTCACAGCCGTTAGATGTCTTTTTTATTTACAAGTGGTAGGCCAGGCCCTATGTATTATGAGTAAGTTAAATGTATTGTTGTAGTTTTACTTCTTATTTGGATATCAAACATATTTTAGTCATTAATGCACATTTGGCGATTGTATTACGATTTCCCACGACAATCTAGTAATTTTAAACGTTTAGACAAGTTAATGGGCAAATCACTGACAGGCGGATAAACGTTCAGCCACCGGGTCTATCATAAACTTTGCAAAAAAACAAAACTGGCTTGTCATTTTGACACCATTCATCCAGCCCGTCCGGACCCTGTTTTTTTTATACACTAAAACTTAGTACTGCCTCAAGATCTTTATTACAAGGGCATAAGTTTCAAAATACTGTGAACACATCATTTACAACGTAAGCTGTTTTTTCGCAGCAATATTTCTTAATGAATTCCTTAAGCGTCCATTCATGTCATTTGCTGAGTAAACACAGACCTTTATCAAAAGTAATTTAATTTTCAGCGATAGTTTGGAAAGGAAATAAAGGATTTAATAACCGACTCGTTATTATTATGTCCTGGCAACTTGCTGACAAAGGGAGGATACCCACTTACTTGATTGAATTCATATTTTATATCCACGATATAATAATATGTATATGTATCTGGAAGATGATGGAATGATGATAGTCCTAAAGTAGGCCCTATTCTTAATTATGCATATGTTAGGCGAACTCCTAGTGAATAGTATTCCACCGAGTGTCTCTTCAAAAAAATATTTACTCCACAAGAACATAATTACGGAGTGGGAAAAGTATATGTGGGTACACAAGTATGCATTAGATACGCATAATTAATTGATTAGTGATTATTTTGTGGGTAATCAGCTGTTGAATTTTTCACACCAGGTTTTTGTTTCGAGGTTTTGCATCTGTTACTTCAGTATTATAAAACTATTATTTGCAATAAGATTTAAAGCTATTAGCAAAAGGTTTGCTTGGAATTTGCATTATACCTATACTTGTGTCCTTTGTTTTTTGAGAAATAAAAATTATTGTTGTTCTTATAAATATATATTTCAAATTATCGAAATGGTTGATTCACACACTATGACAAAAAATTATAAAGTGTATGAAAAAAGTGAATTGCAGCAGGTAGCAATTAAACAATGATAAAAAATAGTGACCCGAGCAAGTGGTAGCGGTAGGTGGATGATGACGTGTCGTGGGCGGGCTGCGGGCCCGAACAATGCCAGGATTAGTGCGCGTTTGTTCATTTTTGTTCGCATTGTTCCCTGGCCACGGTTTATACAGCGCATGCAACTACGGATCAGCGCTCACGCATCGCTGGCGCCGCGTTATCACGCAGCTACACGTCCACCACCCCTTTCAACTCTATTTTAGATGCGGTTTCAATTTGAAACTGTTTGCGGATCAGCATATTTTACTTGCGGCGTTTTTGTATTGATGCTCCATTCAGTCTGCTATCAATTAATGAGATGGGGTGCCGTTTTGTTAACGCAATATGTTTTGTCAGTTTCAAAGTCGACGAGTTTATTATGAATATGATTAATATTAAAATAAACCTATACCTATCAGGAGAAGTCATTATAGTTTTTATTTTCATCCGATCCGGATGCTATAGCATATCGGCGTCTGCCAAACTTAACGCATAAATAATCTCGAACGGAAACTGAGGATCGATTTCTGGACCGGGGCCGCTCATCAATCTATCATCTGGACGGCTTGATCAAACGTTTGTCGCGAATCAGCGGTCACAGAGCCCGATGACATCTGACACAACATCACGAAGGTGCTTCAAAGAGTTTATTGCAAATCTTATACACCTGAACGGATGCGTCGCTGTATTTTGATCAATCGTTTCATATTAGCGTAAGTATAAAAATCCGTGGTCATGAATCTAAGTTTACCATTACTTGGAAATGTTTAATATTGACCAACGTGTTTCCTTCTGAATTTATAGTATACATCAAAGGCGTCGCGATTAATTGAGCAATCATCGAGGGGGAAAAACGCGTCAAAGCGCCCTCTTCATGCGTCATGACGTCACCACGGTCAATTTGTAACGACACATGCGTTTTGATTTTGTTTCCATCACCTCAGCAGAACGTTTGGTCCAGAATTATATTATTGTCATGATAATTGTAACACTAAGTTCAGTGATATCTTGTCAGTTGTTACTTTTTTACTACCACTAACATGATTTATTTATTATTTAGGTTCAGATGATTCTACGTACGGCGCTAGAGTTTAATGTTATTAACAGTTAGAAAACAGGTTCGTAATAATAAACGTCTTTTGAAACACAACTTCTTAAAGTAGACACTGAACTGTTTTGTTTAGTATAAAGTTATAAACCTAAGATGTATCCTATCATAATTCACGAAAACGAATTCAAAGCTTAATAAAAATATGTTTAAATATATTTTGCTGTAGTGCAATTCTTAAAGGATCCTAAATTGCAATGACAAATTAAAATCGGCAAGTTATCGACGACGTGAGTAACAACCGCAAACGACTCAACAAGCAAACAGCTGCAATTTGGATTTAGCCTCCACGCCTAATTTCGGTTGGTAGACTTATTTTAACATTAAATACACACACAAATATCCCTTGTATAAACACATCGCCCCTAATATTGGCATCATGGGAAGGAAACAGCTTAACTTCAATTGACGATGAAACGCCATTTTCGCCTTTATTGCAACTGCAAAAGGCAGACTAGTCCTAGTTAAAGTATTCGTATTATTTACCTTTCACACAAATTGTTTTAGAATTTCTTATTGTATTTATGCTAAGATAGTATTTATTCATTTTAGTATATAGCAGCATGGATATATTTATGTGTATTTAATATTTATCTATTTGGTGAATCAGTACGGATTTTCTCAATGAACAACGATTTGGATAGGTGGAAATAAAAAGAAAGCAAATAATAATAAATAAAACGAATTTATTAACGAAATAAATGTAGCTAAAACGTATTAATCTAAAAGTTCCTCGAATTTGTATTAATTTGCTTTTCTCTGGATATGTAAAGACTACTAATCTACAAACAGTTAAAAGTTTAACGACATCTCAGTCTCATATTTTCTACACTTTTTTTTGAGGGGGCAAATCATCCAATTACTTCTCCCGCCTTAGGTTAGGCGAGAGAGAGTGTCAGACTCTTACTGACTAAAAACAACCCCGTTCCTACTCCTGCTCTTCGAGCCGGAACCCCGGCAACCCGTTAGGCCTTCCGCGGCTCCGTATCGGGCATCAGCCCTGCTGGGCACCATCCGTGGTGGTCTGATGGCTCTTTGAGGCACGCGCAGAACGCGACATATTTTCTTCACTGGGCCGATATGAGTTATAGCGAATACCTACTTGTAACTGTACCACTTATACCTACATATTTTCTTCGTCAGTCCTTACTGAATCTTTACTAAGTTTAGTTATTCAGATTTCAGCCTATGCAGTTCGTCATTCTGTATTCTACTGGTGTAGTCTCTACGCCACTGGGAGCATGCCTGCCTTAGTGGCACATTATCATTATCATAAAGATAGAATTCAAGTGGGTTTGATTACTTACTTAATTTGTTCAAATTATGTTGATTTAATACAAAACAGGCTTTCACGGCACGTAAACAAAATATTGACATTTTAAACAACGGTTACCAAAGTTGTTAATAGGTAATCTGTGATCAATCGATCAATCTTAAGCCTAACATAACCTGATAACCATTTGTCCGTGTCTCTAAGCGTTGAGTGTCAGTGTAAATAGAGAAAGGTTCAAAAACTGAAAACTACTTCATCAACATAGAGTTTCGCTATGTACAGAAACTTACTCAAGTGGCGTATTTCTTCTGTATTATAATAATAACGGACATAACAAATATGAATTATGTAGGTAGGTACTCAGTTTGATGTGTTCGGGAACTGAAAATTCTTAAACACGCATCAGTGACTCATTTTTATTAATGTACATACCTACATATAGGTGATTATCGTGAGAATAAATCACGTTCAGACGGAGCTTATCAAGTAATCCCGCACTTTAGTCTCAATCCCTTCCCGTGCGGGCGATCTTAATAAACAAATGACGGACAGTATTTGGTTTTACCTTTCAATACGTTGGCCGTTAACGCGGCCGGCGTGCAATGTGGCGAACACATGGGCGTAATCCAGAGTCGCCATGAATGTCTTCACTACGCCTGAGATACTGAACGTCCATGAAAAAAGTCTAAATAAACTGTACGAACATATTTTACACATTTTTGACAAATATTCCCTGAAAATTCTTATTAGATATTCATTTAAAGTTAAGCTATTAGGTATTGTAATTTTATACATATAGATACGCCTAATTGTGCTTGTCATATGCTCACCATCGTAACAAAAAATATACAATGCATTTTCAGCAAAATAGAACTCGAAAGCTTATAAAACATAAATACAATACGACGGATAATATCGTAATCACACACGCTGCTAAACATTTGCTTACCAAAAATTTTATTGTGCCAATTAAATGACGTAACTTATTAGTTATATACAGCACTGTCTCCATTTTAGGTCTTTGTCGTGATCAGGACTTGTCTCAGAGAGAGCGCAGGCGTGGAGGCCCTCAGTCTATACTTCAGTGAGTGAGGTACTACGGTGAGTCGGGTCGGCGGCACCGCACACCGCAGCCTGCGCTCGCGCCGTCATAACTCTTCACCGGATTATTAACGAGCTTATTAACTTTACCCCTAATGTCTTTGTTGTGGGATAAACAAGTATATGAACAAAACCCGCCGCCGCGCCGCTGTGAAACCATTACACACAATCACAAACAATCTAGTTTACTCAACTATTTATTTTTCTTATGTAAGCAAATATAGTTTGAAGTGTAGTTTCTAATTGAAAAAATGAGCTTTATTAAATAGGTAACATTACTGTAACTAATATAAGATAAGAACCAAGAAAACCATTTGAGAAAATCGTGTCCGATTTTCGGAAAGTAAGTATAATATATTATATTATCTACGGTCGACTTAAAATAATATTGTCAGCTAATAATATTTTTAATGTCGAGTAAATTTTGTAATAAAACGTGGGTTGTTGTGGCGGCGGTATGGTTAAAATACAAGATAAACAGAACGGTGTCAGTACACTCTCGGGACTCGAATCGTGTTTATTTGTCTAACTTTTTAGATAAATAACATTTTGTTTATTTAATAACTTCTGTCCGATACCGATATCGCTTTCAGTATCTGTCACTGAAGAAGTAGGATGACTGATCGCTGAAAACGAAACCTTTCATTCATACACATGGGAATGATATGGTCTTACGTTGAGTGTAAACTGCCGTCACGTTTAGTTCCTACGATTATTTTTATTGACTGATACGGAAGTATTACATTATGAAAGGCTTGGGATGTATATTTACCAGTGCAATGACTACTTATTGCTATACGAAAGTAGCTGCTATTGCATAGAAGCACATAGAAAATATCACCAGTTCTAAACCAAGCAGCAGAAAAGAAATTAAAACGATCACTTTAAATAAAATTGCACGAAAAGCCCTGTCGTCGAGATATAAAAGTCTATTTATAAAGCGAGTTTTAATAAAATTTGTTACTAGAAAGTTAAAGTGGCGTCGGGACTAAGCTGCGGTTAAAGTTAGTGCCGTTTGTTTTGATAAGCCAAACGCGTGTGACGCTAACGGCCGTCCGCTGCGGGCGACTTCACGTGCTGTAGACACACTCAGTTATACACACAACTAAATCAGTCATTTAGTACTTTATTCAATTTTATTGTTAGTCAATCGAAAGCAGGACTGTTAAGCTGTAAATATTTTTTCTTATTGCTACAACCAACTCCTGAAAAAATCAACTAGTCGGAGGTGGTTATTATCTTTTTAATAAACAATGTGCCTATAGCATTTAAAAGTATTTCGGACTTTATGCACCAGCTTCACAACATAATTATGTTATTACACACACGACCCGTGTTCAAAGTGCTCTGTACCACATTTCAAAATTCAATTATATTTCTGACAACAATTTGCAGAATACCTACAGTGTTCAGCCAATATCTCTACTGCCATTGGTAATACTTAATATTGTGCTCAACACGTAGGTAGTTGACAGCATATTAGATTAGAGGATCAAAACTTCGGCCTGTAACATTCTGGATATTTTGTTCCTTTTCAGCTACTCTTCACGTTCGATATTACAATAAAACGAAAAGAAAATATTTATACAGCGTTTGGATGTCGGTGTAAATCAATGAAGATGTTATTACCGCTCCATATACACAGGCAATTAGCCGCGACGACAGTGAACGCAGCAAAGAGTCGAAAAACGTCGCCGCCGCCGGCGCGTTGTCGTGGCACAGTGCAGTGTGCACTCACCCTTACACTATGCGCACTTAATTCAGTCGCTCTGTGGAAACTGTTACTTTTTACTGTTTAACGAAATTAAATTACACCGTGCTGTCGTCATAGTCGTCCAATTGAGCTTTTCAGCTTTGTAAGAAAACCAAAGATCAGTAAATCAAATTTCTATAGGATTCCCCTTGACGTAGACGTCTGCATACTTACTTACCTATGTTCATACTTTTACACACGTTTCAAATTACATAACATTCACGTGTTTTTACAATTAACTCTTATTACACATGCATGTGCGCATGCGTTGCATACTTGCGGTCGTGCAAGTCGTGCACAATATGCAATGCATGATACCGTTTCGTTCGTACGTAGGTTATTATATTATCTAGATAAGTAGGTTTATAGGTAAGTGTGTACGTACTATATAACAATATATAACATTCTCTCGTTATATCTAAACTCACATAAAAAGGTTCGCTTAGTTCACGTGGTATAAGTTTACAATGTTTAATTATAATTGGAATTCATTGTATTTTATAATTAAAAACGTGACTTGACAAATAATTACTAAACTATTAAGAATATTTCATGAATGGGGGGCGTGCTTAATTTTGTGACTGAACGATTATCCGGCTGAACAATCCGATGTGTAAACAGTCTCGCCCGCATTCCCGACATCTTCACGACACCACGTAGGTGTTACTAGGGCCCACACAAATTTCAATGGAGACGTAACAATGCGCGTCACTTGTCGCCTACCAAATCTGGTCAGTTTTGACATGTTGTCATGTTTTTATATACGGCCGCTGTCAATGCTTCCACGACGATTTTACGGTCGAAGGGCTGCCCAATTTGCTACAATGGCCTACACTTCTAATTCCCATTGTGAACATTACGAATCTACGTCTCCATGTTATTGCGACGCCTCACAATACGGATTAAGCTTTATTTGTTCAAATGACTTTAGTTTTTGGTTCTAGTTGTGACGGGAAGAGATTATATTTGCTCATCCTGTTTCGTGTGACTTTTTGCTATATTGTATAATTGGCTTACCTGCTTTTAATTGTACTATTAGGCGCTTATTTCTGTTCTAGCTTGCAAGTACTTAGTAAGGTTTTAGTTATACGTTCTTGCTTACTTATAAGAAAACGTATCGATATACATACAATCTCAGTTTTTGACCAATTTAGGATGTTAGTAGACTAAAAATGCACAGGAGTGTGCATGTGTTTTACTGAAATGTAAGCAATTTGTAGGAACTTATACAAAGTTCTTACTGCATTAGGTTCATCATCATCATCGAACAGAACTTTGCCTTATTTATTTTATCCGACGGCATGCTTCTACTCCAAATTTTTAATTTGGAATGTTTACACAGCCGATAGGACGATGACTGAACACTTTGTGACAGTCACTGATCTACAAAGAGGCCAATAAAACCCTCTATTGTTGTTCCTTATAAAAATAAAAAATAATATGTTGAAGTACCTCCATTCTCTGCTGTTTATTCAGAAATTGAGGTATTGTAATTCATATTACTTTGCAATAAGATATAAATTGGATCGTTCATCCTCCTCGATTGTAAGGGACGTCATCCCTTTGTACGAATTGATTTTGTGTGAAAATGGGGTGTTACTTTAACATCTCTGTCTGTGGTCAGACCCCCCAGTAAGTCGGCGTGATATTAATAAAAATTGCATCGATGAAAATCGTGAAGATATTATTTTAATAATAATACTCTGACAAACCATTTAAACCTGTAAAATATATTCTTATTAGCTGTGATCTCTTTGTACCGGTACCGGTACTGAATGGAACAATTTAACCCTGAACACATTTATTTGTATAAATTAAAGAACTGAACAATCATAAATATCAAGGAGACTTTTGTATTATGTACATTTTCTTTTTTGATGTGTTGAAAGACCTGAAAGACAAAATCCAGTTGGGACGGTAAATAGAGTATTCAAAAACCCTACCTACTGCAATTATTTGTGAGCGTTAAAGAAAAAAGTTACTGACAGAATACAATAATATATATTGTCTTGGTATATAATGCTAATATAACTTGTAGACTATAGAGAGCGCAGCCGTAGCAAACGTATGATAAATACCTACGGGGTATAGCGTGGTCGTGGAGAACAGTTTCAGGTCGGTGGCCAGGCCCTGGCGCATGCGTCCTAAACTTTGTGTTATCGAGCGGCCCTGCTCTTCCCACCTTGTACATATCTTGGCCTGCCATTAAAGGTCTATATACAACCGTATACTCACATTATATTCATGTATATGCGACCGTTCTATCGCACCCGTCCTTAATATACGCGCCACAATAGTTTTATTCTCATCCATGCCATAGAAATCAAGATGTTTTACTTCAATTTACTTCAATTTACTGTTACTTAAAGATAAAATAATACGAAAACCCTAGTGTTTCCGTCAAAGTAATGTAGAACTTCACCTAATTCGTAGGAACTTGAACTATTCCAGGGATAATAAGTAAGATATTAACATTAAGATTATCTTCATCAAGAAACGGTGTTATAACGTCTTTGGACCTCTCTTTCTTAATGAATATGAAACTTTGAAGTAATTATAACCCTCCATTTAGGTTCTCAGTAATCGGATTGTTGGATGTGTAATTCAAGTCTGTTTTCCCTGTAGAGGAATTATGTATATATTTTTGTCAATTATGTACAACTAATAAGTAAGTATTTACTCAAATCAAAACTATGTTACGATATTGAAACTCAAGAAAATAAATATCAACATTCTACGTAATTTTTTGTTAAATAAATATCTTATAAATATTTCTTTTCAATTAGATACAACAAGCTGTGATCAATAGAATTTATATCTTAAACTCAAGAAGCGAGTTATCCGTGGCATCAAAAAGGAGGTAAGAAGGAACCTACAAGAACATACCGTAGCTATCAACATATGAGTTATGACAGTGCACTATTGCCATTTATATGTGTACGTATTATGAAAAGGCTGCCACATGACACCTCCGGTTAGTTTTATAAAATAACATTGCCTACTGACGAACGTGCATTGTCATGGACAGAATTCGAGCGAACACTCCGTCCGTCATTATGGACGTACAATTAAAGAGTAAATGTAAAGTAAATACTTAACATTTATTGTCGATTTGATCCGTGACATTCGTGGTGGAGTGGCTTTAGTATCCAACTACCCAATCACAATCAAATATCAACCCTATTCGTGCACTGCAATGTAGATTTTCATTCGGCCACAATGAGCTTTGTCACTGGAATACAACCCACACTGCGTTCACAATTTTGTTGTATCTGAATATATTTAATGAAATTTATTTTCAATTTAAACTGAATACACAGAAACGTGTAATGTAATAAATTGTTGGTTTCATAATTTTGTTATGTTAAATGTTACTTAATGAATCAGTATTATTTTACTATTGATAATAAAATATTTTAAAACTTTTGATGTGTGTGATGCACACCTAGGCACTACTTTATTCACGTTATATGTATATAAGTATAGACAAGCAGACACGAGTTTATGAAAACTCTACGAAAAGGAGTAAATAGATAAATCAGTAGGTAAATCTCTAAAACATCCTCATCATAATTAATATCAGAAGAATATTGTTCAGAAGAATACCTACCAGATGGCAGCTCTAGGTACTACAGTCTATTCAAACTGTAAGAATGTTCTCAGTAGCGTAGATATCGATTGATAAGTCGCTAAGTCGATTGGAAGAGTTGCAGCTAAGTCGAGATGACCCCGGGCTCCACTCCAAGTTGCCTCTCGATGTTCATAATTCGATATTCATCGACCTCGGCATAAGTTGCCGGTATTACGCAGCTCGGTAAGGATTATACCTACTTTATTTCTCCAGAAAGAAGATTATAAACGGAAGTCTTCCTAAATAAGATAAGTTATGAGATGGCCACCAATAATATATTCAGATATTGATTGAGAAATATTCCAGTAGGTATATATTTCAGTCTGTAAGCATTTATTTTTAAATGGTTTTCAGGTTTTGTGGTGTATATAATATGTCTTACCTTCACAAAAAAAAGGAATGAATAACTGCACTTAACTTTCAGTGGTATTTTAATTATTACAAGACTTTGGCTATTAGAAAAGATTATTATGACTCGCTGAACGTAGGTATCTAGATATCAAGTTAACATGGAACATTATTGCCATGCGAACTATTTAGGAATATACAACATGTTGCAGTGGTTGGGCACCCAAGCAGCAAACGTATAGCCCTAAATTCCCGAGGAGGATAGATATTATAGTTTCGCAGTATTCGTCATTGCTACGAAAGGTTTGGTCAAAGCTTGACAATGGCCAGGTCTGGGGACGTTCTTCACAGATGTACGAACGTACTCATATAGCAAGCATGTGTCCCATTGTTTAACGATGGCCTCAGATTCGTCGTAACAGAAAAAACCCCACCGCCCTGCGCCCATATGGCTTACAATAACAAATTCTTAACCAAAAGTAAACCAATGTATCCTCGCGTTCCGTTTTTAGTTGGTCCGATGCATACAGGCGAAAATGGCATAAAGCTGTTTAAGTGCTTTTGTTTCCTTCAGCCTTGAAGTGCTTGAATACACTCAGTAAACATTGCATGCTTTCGTAAACCAATTAACAGACGTAATCAGATCAATTTCCAAGCAATAATGAATGGTGAATCGCATAAAACTACTGTAGCTACTGTAACTCTTATAATTTACTTAGATTAAACTTAGATTAGACTTAGATAGTAGTAGTACTTAGGGAAAATTGCCTATTTTAGCACTACCTATATATACATTTTTAATGCATCGACAGGATTTTGACCGATGCGAATCGTTGCACCGAATACGAATCTAATGGGCAGTGAACAAACGAATACCGAAACACTCATCTCGAAAAAAATACATCCTTGTCTAAGGATTTATACTTAACTCAAATAACCCTTAAAATATGAATAAAAAGAAATATTTTGCTACAAACTATTTATTTCATACATTTTTCTTAGTAGGTAAAGATAATGGTTGATTATTAAGTAACATGGAGCAAAATGCGCGAGTCGGGCGTTAGAATATTGTCCCATAAACATTGTTTATCTAACACTAAGTCTATTAAAACCTCGTTATCTAAATCCATTTACAATATTATTAAACATCATCATCATCATCAACAGCCTATAAATGCCCACTGCTGAGCAAAGCCTCTTCTCACACGGAGAAGGTTAGAGCATTAATCACCACGCTTGCTCAATGCGGGTTGGCGATTTCAAACTTATAATTAGAAATTATAAGTTCAGGTTTCCTCACGATGTTTTTCCTTCACCGTTTGTCAGTGGTGTCTAAATAATCTTAGAAAGTACATATAACTCGGAAAAAGTCACATTGGTACTTGCCGTTGGTAGGTTTCGAACCCGCACCCTCATGCATGAGAAGTGGGCGTCTTAAACCTCCGGGCCACCACGACATGCCCTCCGGGCCACCACGACATGCCATGCCATAAACCAATGGTAGCAGAAGCGGCGAGCATCGAAATGTGCAGTGAGCCTGAGTGATAAAGTGAAGCGAGATGCTCTCAAGATGGTAGACGCCCTCTGCCCTAGGGGACATAGAACTTTAAGTCAAGTAAGTCACCCTGTACCAGTAAATGCTGAAACCCGTATGATTCAGGCTAGGTAGTCAGCAACGACAAGTTACAGCCAGTTTCTTTTTAAATGAGTGAACCTTGAAATAATATACCTGCGCCAGTCGGTACCGACCCGTACAAATTTGTCTGTACCGGAAACCTGTTTCTGTACCTAAGCACCCGTAGATGAGGGCGCCGTAGCGTCTATCAAGCTACTTCTTAAAGAACTTGCTCAATTTCTGCATTTTGAACTTAGGAATTGGTGTGCCACCAATATTTTTAGCACAACAAGGGTGTCTCGGTGAAAAAAGTTTGTAAGCCGCTGGTGTATTGCACATTATTCTAGACTAGCTACTTCTCGCGAAAGTGTCATTCACTCTACTTGGCGCCTATTGATCGTAGCGTGATCCTTCCACGACAGCCTTGGTAGTTTTCGTAAATCAATTATTACATTATGCTCCCAGGGTCGCTTATAATAATAATAATTATCTAATAATAATACAATTTTATATCAATAATTTAATGATATCTAAAATAATCGCAAGTATTCTCAATTAAGTGTTCAATTGTTTCAGTCAATTAGTATTCAATTGTATCAGGTGCCTAATTACGTTAGGTACCCTTGTCTTGGTTGTAATCCTACACATATCGACTCTAATGAATTTCAAATTTAATTTAATTTAATTTAATCTCATAATTAATTGAATTAATCGATCGCAACTTTTATGTTATGTTGCTTGATCGTGTTCGAATGTTATAATTTTTTTTTATGTAACTTATTCTAACCGTTTTATGTGCATGCTGTGTTAGCCAGTAAGTAGTTGTTACACTTACCAAAGTATTATTTGTTATGATGTAATGAATGTATGAGTGTAAATAACTGTTGGTTAACCTAATAAATAAATAAATAAATAAATTGATGAAAAGATGAAAACAATGGGCATGTAGTGCAATGACATTTCATATTTAATTCATTGGCATTGCCAAGATATTGTACCATACAATATCTTTTTAGGTTTTTTTATTCTAAATTCAATTTGACGTTTAAAAATTGCCTAATCAATGATTAATTGAAATAAATGCTCTGATTTTAAGGTTCTATATCTAGATATTAATATATAAATTGTACGTAGTACCTACTTATGAGTAGTTAGTATTATTGAGTACTTATGCAAATTCACAACCAAACAGCACAAGCTCAAGTAACATAATTATGTTAATAATTATTTAAAAGAACTTATCGCTACCTATGAATATTTCTTCGACCTTTTCCTATAAAGATAGGGTCAAAGAGTTCTGAATAATCAGACGACACTACTATAATATTTTTGGCCAGTCACATGATGAAACATAATTTTCTTAAACAATTACGAAATCTTATCCTCTCTGTTATCTACGAATGCGTTCTTATCTACTATAGATATTACTTGAATAAGTTTTCATTGGGCTCGGGAGCATAATTCCAAGCACCATTACTTCGTTTTCCCGAAGGTGCCTTCACTGGTGGGGGTGAAGTAGATGGTACGGGGTTGTTTTCCTTGTCATCCACCACTCGTTGCCATATTTGCTGCGATAAACCTGATCGGAATACCGGTTTGCTCGGTGCGAGGTTGTCTATCCCCAAAACCATTTTCATCATGTCAATAAAAGTAATCGCTTCGTGATACAAATTGTCCATATCCACCAATTCTGTGAAACACTGGAACAAAGCAAAGGGACGTTACTTCAATCCTTTTTAACTTTAACTAATAATGTAACCTACAATTGTGAAAGTAATTAAATAAGAATGAACAATAAAGTTTTCTATTTATATTATAACTTTCGTGAGACAGAGTAAATTACTTATTATGTTTTCAGCTTACTCACGTAACTGTTTGACGAGGAACTCGACTAGTTTCAAGCAAGTAGAGTATTCTAATACTCTAAGTCAAAAAATGTTTCATTCGTTTCAAAATTGCTGTAATTGCTTTTTTAATCAAAGATAATAACACCGTTATTTATCATGACATGACTTGATCACCAAATTCACCAGATTTGGTACAAAGCAACTTTTCTATTGAAGATGCCCATGAAAGACGGCGTTTTGTCACGATTGAACCGGATATCTGAGAGAACTCGACGACATACAAAGGAATGCACTATCAAACTATTTCTAGAATTAGAAACATTATTTGAAGGAGATAATTTAGGAACTGGTGAACAAATAAATATTTCAATTAATTTAAAACACCAGTTTACTCACGTTAATAATGAGGAAAGTTCTACTAGCATTGTAGTGAGTACCTAAGCTGCACGACGTCACCACGTCCGCGTACGCTGCTCATGAAGAAGAGTCCCTCTGTGACTCGAAACTAGTTGAGCTTACTCATTATTTCTCGTGAGTAAATCGGGGTTTTAAATCAATATAGTATATATCACGGAAATAATAATAACAAAAAAATATTAGTTATTTTTTTGAGATAAATGAAAATTCACCTTATTTTTTGAACATGTAGGTAGAAACTATAAATTAATAGTAGGTACTCTCAGGGCCGTCTTAGACTACGCTGGGGCCCTTGAGCTTACAATAATTCGGGGCCTTTTTGGAACGTTTCACACACACTAGAATTTTCCTTGGGCACATACTAGAATTTGCTCCTGTACTGTATCGTGGATACATTTTTAAATATACCAACAAGTTCACATACACTTGACATGACACCCAAACCCTAAACAACAATTTGAAAGAAAAGTTCATTATTAATTAAGAAACTGCTTAGTTGGTTCATGTATTAGAATGTTCTTATTATTACTTACATTATTAATGTTATTATTATGGACAAACATATTCAATTTCTGAACTATGATGATATATGATGATATGCTACATTTAAGTATTATCGACAAAGTTAGCGGCCAATTATTTATCATTAGGCGAGATTCGCATGCACACGGAAAACGGCCGCTGGAACGCGAGGTTGTCACAGGATTTTGTATAATAATTGTACTACCGTAAGGTTTACTGATCCCACCTAATTATTTTTACATACATTTCCAAATACATTTTTACGTACATAGATTTCCAAATACATACCAGTCTATTTTTTAAATGTTTTTCAGCTAGGCGGTCTGTGTGCCTGTATAATATTAACATTCTTCTAGTCCTGTGATCGATTTCATATTTAAGATGTCCCAGTTTAAAAGCATCTTCTTTTTCAACATCTCCCTTAAGTGCTTCAAGCTGGTTCACTTTCACCACGACATCAAGCACAAGTTCCCTCATCATACTTGTAAATTTTTCTCTGATGTTTTTTATTGTTATAGTTGTGTATTGAGAACAACATGGATTCGATGCTACTATAAGAAAAAAGACAAAAACTTAATAAAACTTTCATGCAAATGCGATTCTGTCGCATCATTAGCCGCGTAAGTACTGACTGATCGGGCAGTCTCGCGAAGCAAATGCTCGGCCAGTTGGGACGTGTCTCACCCGAGCCAAACGCACATGACGACTCGCGCGGGCATGCCACGGAGAGCGTCGAGTGTTGTGAGTCTTTTGTTTTTTTTTTCAAAGGCTGCCTCGATCGAATAATTAATTGTACTTACACTCCGAGACTGCCTAGTACGACGATCGTCCCGCAGCAATCCCCTGTGGCTGCCAGGCGAGGCTGCTCAATCAGTACCCGACTATTCCCAAGCAGCTCGCGAGCGGCTCGTGAACCCGTGAACCACACATTTAAAGTTAGATGTACACATCTGACTTCCAATGCTTTATCGTAATAGTTCATAGATCCATCATAAAGTTCCTATATTCCGTATATACTTATAGTTAGAATCTAGGTATAGCTCTCTATAATAGAATACTTGTTTGCGTTATATCCTATGTTTAACCAAAACATATTTTAGTAGATATGATCCCAATCTTAAGATGAATGAGTAAGAAAAGAATCATATATTTGTTTTTTTAGCATTCTTACCTAAGGGTAAAAACGAGACCTCGTTACCAAGTCGCTGTTCCCTGTCTGTCTGTCTGTCTATCCATCTTTCTGACACCACGCTGTATTTCAAGAACTGCGATAGTCACAGTTACACTTGTATCATTAGTTATTCCTGTTCTTAATAATCATAAATTACTTAAGTAATTAAATTGTGTTTTCAAGGACTGATACTAGTCAATTGGCCTGTGTAGGTAACGACTATTTCTATGTAAGGCGGCACCGATTGCTTACTTTCAGATACATCATGCTCATTTGCCGCCCTATTCCATAAAAAATAGATACCTAAGTATGTACCTACTACAAAACCTGGCTAAAAACCTTTAATACTACATTGATCTACTTGACACGTTTGTAGTCCCACACTCCCAAGGCTTTTATCCCCAAAAGCTAGGCGCCTTATGTTATATTATTCCCCAGTAATAAAAAAAAGTAATCATAGGTATACCTAACTTATTAAAAGAAATAAAATAAGACTTACTAAAAATGTGGAAAACAAACAAGTAGAACAACAGAAACATTTCAAGTGCTATCGTCCACTAATTCGATAACAAAACATCGCCGCTTATTTATATACTTTGCGTCTCATAAATAGTGCGAGGCTAGCGTTCGGCTTCGGCTATATTCAGTTTAAATAAGTGCTTTCGGAAAAACATGCGTTTTAACTACAATCTGGATTTTATGAGTGTGAACATACCTATTGATGTAACCGAATTCCATTCGTGCTCCATAAAACTCACTGAGTTTGCATTTTATTCGAGGGTTTTTATTTTAGCTGGCAACAGACTTAGTTCATACGTTTGCGTTTTTACGAAAATATCTAATAAGGTAGATAGATCTATGAAGTTTTCTATCTAAAAACACAAAAATAGACACATTAAATTCAACAATATTTGACACATTAGACATGTTCAGAGCAGTATTTAGTACATCTACAAATTATCTTCGGCAGTAGGTAGTACCTGGTTACTAAATTAAAGTCTCTGAACGAAAATTACACCGAAATCATCCTTTTTCACAGTTGAAATTAGGTGAGTAGGACGGTAAATACACATAAAATTATAGTAATTTAGGTACGTACCAATGTTGTACAATTTAAAACTATTTTGTTAATCGTTGGCGTCGGCTTGTAGGTCGTAGCTTAGCGCAGCACTAAACAGTTATCAAATAATCACTTCGTAATAATTTGTCATTAATTTCAGTTTTATACTGGAGAAATAAGAATTATTTTAACACGACATTAAATTAAACAAATGCACGTTTTAGGTTTCGTTGATAAGACAAACGCTTGTTCATTGGTCTCCCTGTTTTAGGTGCGTTTTTTTTTAAGGGGGGGAAATCATCGAATGACTGCTCCCGCCTGGGTGAGGCGGGAGGGAGTGTCAGACTCTTACTGACTAAAAACCACCTCGTTCCTTCTCCTGCACGTCAACCCGGTTACCCGTTAGGTTCTCCGCGACAAAACCTTATATCAATTTGTTTAGACATCATGCAATACAAATACAGGTGCAATGCAGACATTTATGTTATTTACTTACCTATTTAGGTAACAAACACACAGTTGAAAGAAACCACAGATGGGGCCCAACAGGGCTGATGCCGATACGGAGCCGCGGAACACTTAACGGGTTGCCGGGGCTCTGGCTCGAAGTGCAGGAGTAGGAACGGGGTGGTTTTCAGTCAGTAAGAGTCTTACACTCCCTCCCGCCTCACCCGGGCGGGAGAAGTCATTGGATGACAATCCCCCCTCAAAAAAAAAGGTACCTCAGTGACTTCTGAACTACATCAGAATGTTCTCAAATATTTTCCTCCTGACAATAAGAGAAGCATCAAGAAGAAGCAACGAAAATGAATGACTTTTTTATCTATTGAAATCCCACCACAAACAGTATCCTTGTTTGTCTAATTTCTATTAGGGCAATAATTTTGTATAAATTTATGTTTAGTTAGACCCTAGCTAGATATACCTAAACGAGGGTGTTACTAAATAATGTAATCTTTACGGCGCTGGCCGATGTTGTGAGACAAAGCACTATACTTAAATTAAAAAAGATCACAAACATTTAAGAGATTCGTTTTATTTTACCTATGCTTACATAATGCAATTTATCCTCATATCCTCCTGATATTACATTTATTAAATAACCATACCGAACCAGGTACGACAGTATATAGGTATTGGTATTCGCCTATCAAAATGGAGCGGCGGAGGACTTGACGGGTTATCGGGGCTCCAGCTCGAAGGGTAGGACTAGGAACGGGGTGGGTTTTAGTCTGTAAGAGTCTGACACTCCCTCCCACCTCACCCAGGCTGGAGAAGCCATTCGATGATTTACCAACCTTAAAAAAAAAGACTACTCCAATCAAAACGTCAATTACAAACGTCATTACGTAAATTCGGCAACTAATGACACGTAACTATAATAATAATAAAATTGTTTATTTTATAAAAGGGACATATTTACATGTATAGTATCTTAACGATTTGATTAGAGCTCAGTTGCTTATTTGCCTGAACTGAAACACAGGTTCTACCCGAACCTGTGTTTCAGACTATTCAGTACAATATTTTTTCATTTTAAAGTTATAAATAAATTAACAGTATAAAGTACTAAAATAAATCTTACATAACATAAAAGTAAAAGGTAAAAACAGCGAGTTAGCAGATTATCTGTCGACCAACAGTAAGTCTTCAGTCTGCGCATATGCAGTATTACTCAAGAAAGCAATAACAGTTTTTTTACAATTAAAATAGTTTAATGAGAAAACGCTTAATTTTCTATTTAACCTATTGTACAAAAGTGGACCTAAAAATGAAAAGAATCTTTCGGCAAAAAAATTTCTAGTTGCATTGGAACTGCATACCATATCATTCCGTCTCTTATTAGTATTGTTAGCATTGTATGAGAGCATAGTATGCTGCTTTAATACTACTTGTAAAATGAAGAGCTGGCGGACTGTTAGTACGTTACAAAATTTATATAGTTGATCTGTGGGATAGAAATAGGGATGGAATCTTTAAAATAGCTCTCTGAGCTCTTTCAAGAGGAAGCAAGATAGTTTTTGAAGCACCGCCCCATGATATTATACAGTATTGAACTACAGATTGACATAAAGCCAAATAAACCTGAGTGATTAGTTTTGAATCAGCAAAATTTCGAATTCTTTTAAAGACATATATAAGCTTGCGCACTCTTTTTACAAGACTTTGAATATGATGTCTAAAAGTGAGTGTGTCATCAATTATTACCCCAAGATATTTGATGTTACGGGAATTGAGGATAAGAGGACAATCACACATGTGGACTGAGATGTTATTACATTGATGAGCGTATAAGTGAAAGTTATCAGTGATGGGTTGAGGTTTTCGCATAGAAAAGTGTACATATTTAGTTTTGTCAGCATTTAATATTAGTAAATTGCTTTGAAGCCAGTTAGTCACAGCATTGAAACCTATTTGAGCATGTTCTTGCAATTCGCCAATGGTTTTAGCGGTAAAAATTAACGCTGTGTCGTCAGCATAAGATATCACTTTGCAGTGTCCAATATTAAGGTTACACAAGTCGTTAATGTAGACTAGAAAAAGCGTGGGACCCAAAACACTGCCCTGGGGAACTCCAAAACCAGTGTTCCGCTGTTCCTCGCTCGTGAAATTATCTATCCTAACGCATTGGTACCTGTTGTCTAGGTAATCAGAAAATAAAGACAGCGTCGTGCCGCGTATCCCAATGGCCTCTAATTTGTTAAGAAGCACTGGGATAGAGACTGTGTCAAACGCTTTCGCTAAATCAAGGAAGACTCCCAGGACCTGATTTCCTTTGTCTAGTTCTTTCGAACCATATTCGGTTAGATTATGCACTGCATCAGCGGTAGATAACCTGGCTCTGAAACCCCATTTGTGCTGACGACAGTAAGCTATTTTTCTCTAAAAAGTTGATTAGCCTGTTGTTAATTAATTTCTCAAGTATCTTTGACATTGAGGGAAGTACCGATATTGGCCTATAATTATTAATCAAATCTCGGTTTCCAGATTTATAGACAGGGATGACGATTGCCTTTTTCAGACAACTAGGGAACACTCCTTTGGAAAGGCAGAGTCGAAATATATGCGTTAAGAGAGGTACAAATATATGTTTAAAGAGCTTTAGAATCTTATTGCTTATATTATCCCAACCCACTGCACAGTCGTTTTTTAGGCCAGATATGATACTTGTAATTTCGTTCTCATCTGTATCTAGCATAAAAAATGATTTTAGGGTGCTGTTGGTTTTTAGTTTTTGGATACAATGTTTCGGAACTTTCTCGGCTAAATTTTTCCCAACATTTACAAAAAAGTTATTTACTTTGTTTGCGGACAAGAGAGGTGAAGAATCAGTTAGCAGTAGACTAGAATTTGATTCACGTTGCTTAGTCATGAAGGTGACATTTTTAATATGTTTCCAAAGTTGTTTGCTATTTTTGCCTGCTTTATCCAACTCAGTTCTATCGTAATTATTTTTAGCTTCTTAAGGAGATTATTGCAGAAATTCCTGTAACGTTTATAGGTGTTTACAATTATTAAATTATTAGGATAATTCTTAGTTTTTTGATGAAGTTTATTTCGGTGTCTAATGCACCTAATTAGTCCAGGTGTAATCCAAGGTTTAATATTACGAAGACGATTATTTATTGTCACTGTTGTAGTATTACGCAATATCGCTTGCTGGACATTTTTTATTAAGTACGACAAGGCTGAATTAGCGTCAGCAGTTTTGTAAACTGGGGTGTAGTCGATGTTACGTAAATCATATTCGAGTCTGTTTATGTTTAATTTAGTCTTGGTAGGTAGAGGATTTAGCTTAGGTAGCATTAAATTTATGTTTAGTAGGACAGCATGATGATCGGTTATTGTTGAGTTAGTAACAAGCGTATAATATGAAAAGTTGGTTTTGACAAACATATGGTCGAGACAGGAACCACTTTGATGAGTAGGCAATGTATGAGCGGGAAGCAGACCATGGTATGAGCATATATTAAGGTAATCTTGAATCCCTGTGTCGCAAGTTTCAGGTCCAATGTTAATGTTAATATCGCCTGTGAGTATTACATTCTTATAATGGCTAAGTTGCTGAAAAATCTGGTTTATGGAACTGTGAAATGAGCTCAAGTTTCTAGAGGAAGGAGATCTATACATAGCAATTATCGCTGTGGTTGTACCAATTTTGATTATGAGACAGTTACTCGTGCAATCAGGAATGCTAAGTTCTTCGACATTGACCTTTAATGACTCCTTTGCAAACACAATAACCCCATCATTTTGATTGTGGTTTACTTTAGTGTAAAATAAATTATATCCTAGTATTTCCGGGAGGTTATCGTAGCGATTTGCCAACCAGCATTCTGTTAGAACCATAATGTCGCAATCAAAGTTCAGTCGATGAAGAAAAATGTTGAAGCTATCTACGTTTCTATAAATACTACGGATGTTTTGTGTTAGTATAGTTAGTGACTTTGAATACTTAGAAAGATATTGTTTGCAGTCCTCAACCTCACATGTCTTTGAGTCAGTTGAAAATGCATCATCTATTTCGCTAATTAAGTTAATGTCCATTTAAAAGTAGCTAACAACAATCAATTACTTACGGCTAAGCTATACACTAACATGTGGCGCTCTTAGGCGCCTTCATAATCGTAGTCTATTGAGTTAATATATCTTAATTTGGCGGCTATTTTACCTGGACATACTGCGTCTCCCTGTTTGTTATAGATAGACAAAAGAACTTATGTAGGTACTTACCTATTGGTCTTCGTGAGCCTCATCGTAAGTACCTACCTACACCTCTGTCACAAACTAAAATTGACATTGACAATACTCAGTATTCAATATATACTTGTTTTATAGGATATAAAAATCTTCATTAAAAACAGGCAAGTAAAATGGTAAGTCTCTGTCATTACATTAGATAGTTTTACTTACCATATTAGGTACTAAAGGTACTATAGGTAGATACTTTTATGCTGCGATCGGAGTATCGTAAGCCGCTTCGACTTTTCTAGAGGTTAAGCAATATTTTATATCTACTTATCTAAATTGAGTTTTTGAGAACAATAAATTGTGGTTCCAGGCTACAGGGGTTGCTAAAGAGCTCACGAGGACGAGGAGGCGGGGCGACCGCGCCCCTTCCAACTCTATCATACACGCTATCCCACTCTAGCAAACATTATTGATTTGGGCCTGACTTCCGGCATTCTGCACAATTTTATGACCCCAGAATAAAGCAAAAAATAATACTTTTTGCTTTCACTTTACAGATCTGTCCAAAAATGTTAGAAAGATTTTAATAGGAAAACATTTCAATTGAATCTAATATCTAATATATTGGGTACCTACCCACTTAGACTTTTAAAATATCATACTTATGGGTAGTTTCTATCTTATTCATCTATCTTTAACCCACAATACCTGTCCCCCTAACTAAATAACGTAGGTAGTACAAATAAAATATAGATGAACTTAGCTTCTAATAAGTAAGTATTGGCAGTGAACAAGTTCCAGGTGCCTAAACCTACCTACCTGTGCTACAAATATAATAAGAATGCTCTATGTGCTCAAATTATGTAGGTAAGTAAATAAATACATGACAGGTTGACTGCCTCCTTGCAAAATAAATGAAACAAAAAAACGTTTTGATGTACCGAGCAATTCATAGAAATAAAATGAATTGCTTTCAATATGCTAATGGGGCGAGCTACCTTGTGCTACCTATAGGTAGTGAAATACGAATTCCCATCATGTCGTAGTGACGGTGGCGCCTGACGGCTGCTGGTGTGTTACGATAAGGCGCGTGTTCCCAGTCACACCCCGCCCCGGCGACACCCATTTACATTTTAATTGAACCTCGAGGGTAACTGCAGTGAGTAAATTCAAAATGGATTAATTGTGTTTCACGTCCCACTCGCACCCCGGAAAATGTGTAATGCTATAAAACATTGAGGAAAATCTAAAATAGAAAATTTACCAGAATATTTAAAAATGAGATTGGGAACGTCGTTATTTTTCCTTGAAATCTTTTCACGGGCTTGTGAAGTTGTGAATGAAATTAATAATGTATTTAGGCAGTACCTACCTATTGAATGAATAGATTTTAAGAGTCTATGGTCAGGATTATAGTAGGATAGGTTATTAGGTAAAATATTTATTGGCTATTACTATTAGGTACTTTGTTTATACCCATATTGAGTGAACCTAACGTTTAAATTCTAATTTTAGGGGAAGTATTCAAACTGCGGTTGAAGTGGAAATGGGCTGGCCACATGATACGAACGAAGGGTGAACGATGGACGAAACTCGTCACAATATGGAAAGGTCCAACAGGCAAGAGAGCTAGAGGCAGACCCACAGACCGTTGGACCGATGACCTTCGAAAGGTAGCAGGAGACAACTGGATGGATACAGCAAGAGATAGAGTACATTGGAAACGGTTGGAGGAGGCCTATACCCGAGAGGGACCATGACTTAATATTAAGATATTGAATTAAACATTATTACTTATTAAACTTTATATCTGGAATGAGTCAAACTTTTTTATATTTTGAAACACTAAATATGTAATATGATTAGGTCAAGGAAATAAATATAGGCTTATTATTAATATTATTATTTATTCAAACTTAGGTAATTGTACCGAAGACGGAGGTCTAACGGGTTGCCGGGGCTTCAGCTCGAAGAGCAGGAGTAATAACGGGGTGGTTTTTAGTTAGTAGTAAAAGTCATTGAATGATTTTCGCCCATCAGGTAATTGTACCTGGATAAAACTTTTCTAAGTACCTATACCTACCTACAATTTCAGGTTAACTACATAGTTATGTTATGTGTTTTTAAAAAAACATCTAACATTATGATGCTTTTTGCTTCCTTTCCGTTTTGCTTATAACAAAAAGTTTAAACTTTTTTATAGAATGAATATGAGTGCTCCCCTGCTGAAATAGTTGTACATTAATGTCTAGAGTCCAAAAGGTCTGAGCAGCTCACATCCGGTGTGGGCGACAGGCAGTCTGCCAGTATCTACTAAAAAATATCTCGCTCTAATCATCTATCCCAAATTTCGAATGAAGATTGATACTGCATAAGATACTTTAAGTAGTAAGCACTAAGGGCTTCCGAAACGAAAGAAAATATTGTTTTGTCTAATATAATTTATGGAGAAATGTGTTAGAAGGACAGACGGTAGCGTTTCATATGTCACACGTAATTAATTACTGATCGTCCCTTCAACGGACTTTTTTTACTGAAGCTCACATATCGGGAATATTTATTCAATTCAAACAATCTCAGTAGCGTTTCAAATAATCGAGTTAAAACCAACAAATAAGTGTCATTAAACTAAAGAAGCGTATAGGCACCCAAAAGTTTTCGTATTTTTTTAATTTGGAACCTATCCTTCTTTAGGAAAAAGGTTCCTAATGATAACCTCTTTGGGCTTATTTACGGAGAAGCGGCGCGATAAGCGACGCGTTGCGCGATCGTCGTACAGTGCCATATGATTGTAATTGCGCGTGCGATAACTCGGCCCGCTACTGCAATGTACCTACGACGAACGCGCCACGTGTCGCTTATCGCGCCGCATCTCCGTAAACAAGACTTTATGGTGATGAGACAACACACTGAAAACTAAACCTACCTTGTTCCTACCTACATACTGTAGTCTGCAGGAAGGTTGGAGCTGTACCGATCAAGAGTAAGCACCCTGTTGGGGTATTCATCCTTCTCACTTACGGCGACTGTACATATCGATTATTCGAAGCAGAATTGATTACTCCAGTTTTTTATATGATAATAGTTGTCAAACACATTTAAATAAATTAACTAAAATGCAAAATCAATGTTTGAGGGTAATAGGTGGTTTTATTAAAAGTACGGCCATTCATGTAATGGAATGTGAACTACATTTGCAGCCCTTGTACATTCGTAGATATTATTTGGCTAGTAAGTATTTTTTGAAACTCAAGTCACAAACAATTAGACTTGTGAAACAATATTAAAGCTCAGACAAGGTTTGTCAACGTGCGTTCTGGAGACACAAAAAGATACCACTGATAGTTAGCGTATTCGAGTCGCTAAATGACACAGTAATGTTTTCAAACAACCAATTAGGTAGATTTTCGCTTGATACATGGATAAGTCGAGTGAACTTGTCTTGTATAGTTAGGCCATTCATTAAAGACGTCATTAAGTCAAAGAAATCTTGTAATCATTTTCAACTTCGGAATTTATGCAATAATTACTTTACAAATAACTATTCCACATACTATAGGGTTTATACGGATGTTTCTAAATAACAAGACAATGTTGGAGCGGCGATTTTTCAAAATAACATAACTATTAAATTGCAGTTATATTCAAAAATTTCGATCATGTATGCAGAATTAATTGCTATTGCTGAAGCCATTGCATAGGTAGAATCAATAAACTTTGAAAATTATGTAATTTATACTGATTGTAAAAGCGCACTTCAGCACTTGATAAGATGTACGGGCAATTTCCAGGGTAATCCGGTGGCTTACAAAATAATAAATTTAATTATAAAATTAAAGGAACAACATAAAAACTGTGGTATTACAATGGGTGCCTTCACATATCGGTATTGAGGAAAATGAAAAAGTAGATCAGCTAGCCAAGGATGCATGTTTGGAAGGTGTGCCAGTTATGAACCTCATTTGTCAGACGTTTTATGTGACATTAAGGTAAGAGGCAACGATATGTGGAAGGAATATTTTGATGAAAAGTCACTATCCAAAGGTATTTGGTATCGGACAGTTCAACCGACCATTAACAACCATCCCTGGTTTGACAATACCGAAATGAACAGGCAAGAGATCGTGACAGCCTTCAGACTTCGCTCCGGACATATTCCATTGAACTGTTTTGCAGCATTGGTGGGTAAAGTTTCATCTCCAAACTGTACGGAATGTAATAAAATTGAAGACGTATTGCACATTATGTTGGAATGTGTCCGAAACGAAGCCGAGAGATGCATGATCAATTTTGAACATTCAATTAATATTAAAGATTTAGGAATTTTCTGTCAGCTAAAGCTGCTAGATTATTATACAAATTAGTTAATATAGGAATTTAGCGTAGAAGTTAATTTCATTTCATTTTATGTATTTAATGTAAGCGTTTTTGTATAGAGGTAGTTTATTACAATTAAGGGTAACTATGAGGGTGACATGTTCACTGCGTGATCAAACCCTCGTTAATAAATAAAGATTAAAAAAAAAACGTTGTACCTTGTTTGCCCTAAAAATAGCTTCGAAACCATATAAATTATAAATAATTACAATAGATTATTCTAAAACTATTATTAAAATACACTAAATAAACAAAAAGAAACACATCTTACTACTTACTAATTTAAAACGCATTAAAATAATTAATTTTATATAAAAACATTACGGAACCCAATATTAATTGTTTACGCAAAGGTCCTCGCTTCTATTGCGCCTACGCATCTCTAAACGAGTTAATAACTAGTCGTGTCGGCTCGTCTCGGGCGCATTCGTAAAATCCAACGAGCAGTCAATTAATTAAGGCATCAGAGGTGATGGCTGTTACACTCAATCGCGGACGACCTACGTTGCAAGATCGTACTTACCTACCTAGCTATCTAAATCTACTTCAAATCAATTATATAGAGGTAAATTGTAATCGGAATCCCGCTGGGGTAAGTTTCCATGTATTGCTTAAGTGTTGCTATTGTAAGGTGTTTCTTCTTCTTAATTTCTCGCTACCAGCGGCTATTCCTTTTTTCTTTGTCTGCTGGGACACTGTGACCTTTGGACCCGGCTACGTGGTCCGAGCTCTGCTAACGCTTGCCTTGTGTCTGCGCTTCCAGGATTTATGTTCTACAATCGACCTCGCGTCGCAGCCATCTACCTGGCGGATTTATATTCTACAATTGACCTCGCGTCGCAGCCATCTACCTGGCGGCGAGAGGAAGACCAGACCTCCTTCTACCTGGGAACTACCTAGGCCCTGCTGAAGACCTGGAAGTGCATTTGGAACGAGACCGGACCGCCTGCAGAGCTACTCCACGGTTCAGGCCAGTGTTCTCAGCGTACCTATTACCCCGAACCTGGACGTGATTGGGGCAACAGATAATTGGCGTAAATAGAGTGAACTACTTCTAAAAAAGTGTACTTTATTTGGACCCCTACCTACCTACCTACTTGCCGGCCACCTGACTCCTACAGGAGGCTAGGTGCCGCAACTTACTAAAATTTATTGTAGTCTGCCCAAAGCGCACCTAAAAACCTCGTCTCCACATTGTGATACATTGTCTGTCTACTCATGATTCACTCGCAGCATTCGTCGGCACTATTGTTGCTAGAGGAACAAATGTTGTGGATCACATCTCACTAAAGAATATTGTAATGTTGCATGGTAATGTATAAAAATCAAGCGCACGTAGCAGGTGGCGGCGGTGGTGCTTCAGCGACGCCGTCGTGTACTTACACAGCATGGTGACAGTGTGAGAAGTTGACGCCGTGTCCTAGTGTAACACGAGCCCTTTGCACGTGTAACCAACTAATTCCATCAAAAAATAGTGTTGCTAGGATCCTCCGACCGGTCCTACGACCGACGGCTTATTTTGTAGATGCTTCAAGTCTACTAGTCTATTCATTAACCGATATTGATTATGTCCTACCTTGACTTCTCCTACCTTGGGTGAGGCGTCAGGGAGTGTCAGACCCTTACTGACTAAAATCTACCTAAGTACCAGGAGCGTCGCTAGCGCCGTATCTGCCGTATCTATTATATGGGGCCCCAGGCTCGGGGGCCTGTATTTACGATATATTTTTGTATTTCGCATTTTTTTAGTTATGAATAAAGTTTATTAATATTATTTCCTGCATAATTACTAACGCATTAGGTTATATAATTTTACCTGTAATGTTAGCTGTAAGTGTTGATATAAATAAATAAATAATGTGTGTGAACTGTGAAGTGGAATCTTACACTTAGGTACATTTAGAGGTATAACAGATACGTTCAACAGTTTAAACGATTGAGCTGATGTTTACGTTTAGAAAAAAATAATTTGCATGACCATAAAATGCCAAGCTACATAAAAGCTTGTTTTTAATATTTTATTATAATTTATATGATAGCGTTTGACCACCATGGTGGTAAGCCATGTCGTGGTCGACGATGAAACACCCCTACCTATGAGCAACCTATTCACTCTGGACGATCCCGAGTCCGGACTTAAAGAGAGAGTCGTAATTACATTAAAACCAAGGATTCAAACTTTTTCTGTCGTTTCAGAGAAACTATATACATTAGAATGCAATCGGCTTATACTATTATTCGATTTTGTTGGTTTGGTCCAAAATGTATGTACCTACTATTTGCGCTCGACCCACCTCTGGTCTGCACCCCTTCTTTTGGAAAAAATTGACCAAATCATTAGGGGAACTTTGTCCTTAGTTTTGAATGTGGCTCTTGATGACCGAGCTTGGACACAGGCTACTCTGCCTGTCCGCATGGGTGGGCTTGGCGTCCGTAAAATTTCCAGTGTAAGCCTACCGGCTTTCATATCTTCCGCCCATGGTAGGGTGAACTCATCTAATTTCGTGACAAAGGCATTTGAGTAATAAAATACCAATAAATTATTAATGAATTTAATTCAGTCTCAGCATGAGTTTTAATCAGTCTTTTATGAGGAATATTAGCATTTAGGGAACAGAGAGTGTAGTTTCCTAAGATCGGAAAAGGAGGATCCTCCGACCAGGCGAGGTGATCGTGCCTGGCGGGCTTTCTGCCCAACAGTTGCTCGTTGGGATTTTCTATCCGTGTTAAATCGAATGTAAACTTCGCATGTGCGATGTAGGATTTTATGACGTCATCCGTTGACTTGTGACATGTGTCGCCACATCACTCCCTCCCAAGACCGGAGGTCGATCCCGCTGAGACGGCTGTCGATGCTTGAGATGAGCGGTGCCAGAGCCAGTGTAGAAAGTCCCTAGTTCCAGTGAGTCGGAACTGTGCCCGCTGAGTGCCCAGTGAGTCGGGTGAGCGGTGCAGTGCGATACTCCAGTGAGTCGGAGAGATGAGTTCGCACTGTCCCACGGTGAGTCGGGGAAGAGATGCTGCGAGGGTAGGTGCGTAGTGGCTGGCGTCTGCGTTGACGGGAGGAGATGTCCTTCAGAATCGTGTGCAGAAGTGCTGTGCCTAGACGCTGGTGAAGCCGTAGGGAAGAACCAGGCTGCACACAACTTCGTTGCAGGCGATGGTGGACCCTGATGAGGCTGAGGATGCTGGTTGGCTGCGACTTGATTACCGCTCAGCGGAGAAATGATGAATGAGAGGGATGGCGATACGGATGACGGTGCTGATCTGCTCCGTGAAGTGAAGGTTGCTTCCAATCACGTCGGGGTCACCACTTTAGGGAACAGAGAGTATAGTTCCTTAAGATCGGAAAAGGAGGATCCTCCGACCAGGCGAGGTGATCGTGCCTGGCGGGCTTTCTGCCCAAAAGTTACTCGTTGGGATTTTCTATCCGTGTTAAATCGAATGTAAACTTCGCATGTGCGATGTAGGATTTTACGACGTCATCCGTTGACTTGTGACTTGTGTCGCCACAAGCACAAATAATCAGATTTTTTTTTAGAAACCTAAGAGTTATACCAAATTTACTAAACCAAGTCAACTTGCCTAATTCCGTGGTAACCTCTTTAAGTCCGTGATAGCTAATACTTTAATTCTGATATAACGGAATTAGGCAAGTTAACTTTATTTAAGTATAATATTATCTCCGAGTATTTTCTGTTCTTCTTGTTGGGGTCATCCATGATATATCTGAAAGTAAACAAGCAAATTAAAATAATAAATACGTACCTACCTGCTTAGATTTTAGCGTCAGCCCAAATTTGAGGTCATTTTAATTAAAAAAAAGCTGCGAAATATGGTAAATTACTCACGCAATTACGTGACAAGACCAAAAAAAGTGTCACCCAATTCCGTGATAGCAAAATGTAATATTGGCTAAAAGTCATCATTTTAATTAAGACCAGATAAAAGTAATAAAATAACATCAATCTTGTCTACTAAACTCAAAATTAACCAGGAAAATTCTTTCTCAATCACTGGTTAATTTTGATGTGCCATGTTTATTGGAAACTGTGAATGATTGGAAAATCGCTTGCCTAAATATTGACACCCCCCCCCCCGGTCAAATTACTCTCCCAGAGACAATGGTACGAGCCGCTCCGCAGAAAAGTGAACGAAAATCTCTTGAACTCCTCTTGTTCAACTGCAGAGCGAGCTCGCCTTTTGGCTGTGGGCGAGTGGGAGTCCGGGTTATGGCTTCTTGCTTTGCCTTCGTCCAACCTAGATACTTTGTTGGACGACAGCACGTTCCGCGCTACAATTTGTTTAAGACTTGGAGCTTCATTTTGTTCACCTCATCGTTGTCGTTGTGGTTAAGATGTCAACAGCCTTGGACACCACGGCTTGTCATGTAGCCGTAGTGCGGGCCGTTTTGCTCGATACGCAAGTATTAATGACATACTTCGTCGAGCACTTGCCTCCGTTGGGGTGCTAGCTTCTTTAGAACCTAACGGCTTAGTACGCGACGATGGCAAGAGACCCGACGGTATGTCATCCCTTGGAAGATGGGTAGGCCTTTAGTATGGGACGCCACTTGCGTTGATACCACTTGTGTCGAGTCGGTCCTGCCGCTGCTGCTGCCGAGAACCTCAAACGGCGAAAGTATAAAAGCCTGATTGGCAATTATACTTTCGGCCTGTTTGGGGTTGAAACTTTAGGGCCGTGGGGCCCAAGTGCACATCTTCTTTACAAAGATATTGTAAGGAAGATTGTTGACACTGCAGGTGATCGAAGGACAAAGGTGCATTGCCATTCAACGTGGCAATGCTGCCAGTCTTTTGGGCCTTTTGGACCCTACCTCACGGTAGCGATGAGGATAATTTTTTCTTTGATGCCTTATGATATATTTTTTTAAGGTGTAAATATTTAGTTTTATATTATTTATATTTTAAGTTATATATATTAATAATCTCATAAGAGAGGAAGATTCTGAACTGGTTATCAAACATTATCTAACGGACGAATAGTAGCTATTTCCATTTCGACCTCTGAATATTCGTTGACGACATTTAACGCCATCTGTCGCTTACAGTTAATTACTTTTAAGAAACAAATTGTGACGTGTTGTTAACGGTTCAGTAAAATGGCAAAAGATGGCGCATTTCCATATTTAATTTTGCTATTACTTATTATAATAACAATATCTAATGTACAAAATTATATTTTATTAGAATATAATTATTTGTGACGGCCTTTGAGTACACTGTTCGTAAAAATATGGACAAAGTTAGAAGAAAATAGTACAAGGGAATCGAAAAATAAAACTAGGAATTATTGTAAATAAAAAATGTGAACATAATATTATTGTTAAACATTAATACTGCTGCCCAATAATATTTATTATCACAAAAATATGTATAATACACATCAATAAATAAATTGCATTTGAATTTTTGTTTTCTTTTTAGCAAAACTGTACATAACACAAAATAATGATTAATTTTCTCTGTGTAGAATTATTAAATCATAAAAGAAAATTTATGAAGAAAATATGAATTTAACAATCTATATTCTGAATTTGACTAGATTGTATACTGTTGAGGTTTTTACGATTAAATATTATCAGGAATATATTCAATGAAATACTGTTAATCGTTTTTGGAATGTGGAAGCACATAAAAATAATATAAAAATAAAATTTTAAAACATTCAGCCAATATGAAGGTTGTTCCTCATATTTCACACAAAAATCAAGATCTTTGGTCTTACAAAGAACACTTAAATTATATTATTTTACATAGTTAAACTACGACGTATAAAACAACCATGATTAACATATAGAGGAAAAAAGTCACCCCTGAACATGTTTTTTTTATGTTTAGAATAAGTCAACAAATTACACAAAAATCAAAGCTTAAACATTTTTCAGTTGTCTCTATCTTATAATATTAAATTTAAAAATAGCGGTGTTTCAATTTTGGTAACAGCAACACAAAATATAGTAATATCTTCATTTTGTGGCAAACTGGAAGCTGTTCAAACCTGCTTCCTGTTCAGATATCCAGTATTGAAAAGCTGTGTTTAAAAATTTGCTGCTATTTTAGGGTGTCTCCTTTACCCCGGTTTAACTAAAAACGTGTACATATTATGTACATAAAACAATCATGTACTACAATTTCATTACATAATGTTATATTTTAAACTTTTACAAATATGTGAGGTATATTAAATAATTATGCTTACTAATAAATTACATCTATCTGTACTTTCAATTGTAAAAAGGAATATTATAGATACTTACATTTACTACCAACATAATATGTGCTTAAAAATATTGTGATAACTAACAATGACAATCAGTTCTACAAGTCACTTGGGACAGTATAATATACAATTTGTATTAAACTATCCTCTTACTCCTACCCATGCTGGCAATGCAATAAATATACAGATGATAATATTCTATCGACACATGCCTCCATAAGGAATTCAATTTACAAACTTTTTTTAGACATTCCTTTAAAACATCATCCTTAAAATGTATGCAGAAACTCGATCCTAAAGTTACCTAAAAACGAATACGTCAAATGTCAAGAAGACCTAATGTTTGTTGATACACAATTAGCTACTACAGCATTTACAAAAACAACACAGTTATAGATCATTACACATTATAAAATCATTTGGTTAAAAGCATCTTTAACATTAAGATACTGCTAGAAATGATAATTTCAAGCACAAAAGCATGCTTCAATTGAGCACTTAGTAGCATATGTCAGAATGTCGCTCAAAATTAACATGCTCTTTTTAGGCATGCGTGCGTATCGACAGGCGTTCGATTTTTGAACATTTTAGAGCATGCTCAATAGGACTCCTTTTAGTATGCTATTTTAGAGCATATGTATATCTTTAATGAGCAATGTATGGTATGTTATTCAAAATGACCAAATTAATCGATCCACAATTAAATATTTATATATATTAATATAAATGGAAGAAATATACCAATAATTTCAAAGTTGATACTATAATAATATAACTTAAAATTTGGCTCAATTAAGGCGGATTCTGCTAACTCCTCTAGCCTGCCGATTTGATTTTTTCTAACTCCTTGATTGCTTTGTTGTAATCTTCTCTGACTTTTTTGCACTCAATTTGTAGATCTTCAAATTGACTCTGGAATGTTGATATAACTATTTATAAACATATGTCTTGAACAGACAGTTGTTATGAAAAAAGTACTCCTCAGGTGAATTTTAAATGGAGTACCATGGAGTACCATGGAAATATTACAGTTTAAGTATTTAGTAAGTCTACCTTATCAAACATTGCCATTTTGGCTATTTACGGAATTTTTAAAATGTATTAACTATTTGTATGTTACAGTCAAGTGAAAAAATTGGTGATAGTGTTTTTGATAACAATGAAACATAAAGAACTAATTGATTCATTAAAATTCACAATACCAGATGTGATAATACTGATTACATTAATTATAGTTTCAACAATTAGTCAAATTCCATTCTAATTAAAGTGAATTAGTTTGTTTGTCTAAATCCCATTGGGTAACAAATAAACTTCTTTAGTTACTAGTTAATCAACTAGCTGATTATTTTAGGGAGATGAAAAAAATATTTGTTTTCTTGTACAGAAGCACTATTTTATATGGATTGTCACTATACATATGTGAGGACCATGTCAGACTTAAGATATTTGTTTTCTCTTGGTTTTGGTTTTTGTTTTAGTACATTCTGTTATTTGTATGATGCGTCAGGTATGTTTTTACTTTATTATCACATGTGTGTACAATATTGGAATATGTATCAAAGCAGTGTAAAAAAGACTTTTTTTAAAGAGTAACCAATGGAGTTTCTTGCTCTTCTTCCCACTCGAATCCACATTTTGAAACGAGCGCCTAGCTTCACTGACGGACAGACTGACAGACAATTATTGATTTCATATTTGTTGACGTTTCAAAAGTACCAAATTATGGTTTAATTGAAATAAGCACTTATGAGTTTGAGTTTGAGTTTTATTACTTCCGGAAGGAAATCAGGCCTTGGATCTACCAATTCATTCATGATTTAGTTTATAATTTTGTTTTCATATTAATTTTGAGTCATACAGATTTCAATTAGATAATGCAGATCGCAATCAGCTTAAAAATTATAATAGCATACTAAAATGTTATTTAGAAGGGTAACAACATTACCTGACATATTGTGCTCTGTTGTTTCATGGCCACACAGCTGTCCATAATATCTTTGAATCTTTCCTTTTCCATGTTATGAGCTTTTTGTGTCTCCGTCAGCAACTTATCAATGCGGTTTTTATACTCTGTTACAACTGTAAAAAAAATTAACCTATTTAAATTTAAAAAGGTAAGTACACCTCTTGTTTGCCTTTTTAATAGTAGTTGCAATCGAGACTCAATTTCTAGGTTCAGAGCGAAGTAGCACTGAAGTCATCTTGCCTAGTTGACAAAAGGCAGATCATTTGACAAAGAGGTCAAATGCTCTAGCCATGTTGGTTTGTGTTTGGCTATTCTTAATAGCTTTATATTTCTCGTACAATTCTTTACTCATAAGTCTTATGATATTATTGTCTTTAGAGAACAAATATATAAACATGAATGACTCAACAACTAAACATAATAATCCACTGAATATTTATCCTAATGTTGTACTGGGTCTGGGTGTGATGTGAATTTGTATATATTTGTAGACGCACCAATGACACATGAGAAAATCGGTACTCAACGAGTTAATATTAAAGGGTGAGGTCTGCGCAATAATAAGAAACTGAGTTTCGTATGATTACTCCAACAGAACTAACAAGTTTATACTGCATTTTTTATTGTTATTTTACAAAAGTAATTTTATAACAATAAGAAAAAAACAAATATTAAATTAATTAATACTGGTACGAAAGTTTCTATGCAGATATGAGGATCATGTTACCATCAAATATCTCTGTTACACTTAATTGAGACAGTTTAGATTGATTGTATTTTCTGGGCTGTGTTAGATTTATCTATGGATTGTTTTATTTCATTATGAGTAGCACATTTACAGTCACACTTGTGTTGTGTACATAAAATAATGTAAATAGAAATGATGGAAATAAATGAAATGTAATATTACATTTTAATGTGATTCGTCACATGATTAAACTTTTGAATGCTGGTTTTGAGATACAATAGAAAATACATTGTATCTTATGTGGATCCGATACTATGGGTTAAATTATGATCCAAAAAAATGTTGAATTTAATTATCTAGGGTCTTCTTAATAATTTCTGTTTTAGAATATGCAACCAAGTTCTAAGACTGACAAAGGCCAGATATAAAATTATAACAAATAAGTGGCTCCTCTCACATCACATGAATGAAAAGTGGCACAAGTTGTACCAAACTACAATTTGTAGTCCCACAATAAACCCAAGATTTTTGTTACTAACTCTACTAAATAATACACAGATTACTTGTTCACAAATTCCCTCCAAGCTTAGCATTTGAAATACATATTAACTAAGTATAGATATTAGATACACAGATCAATTTATTAAAGACTGTAGGGGTACTTTCTACCTATATCATGTTATGTATAATATAGGA
Organism: Spodoptera picta; assembly: GCA_038387885.1. Lineage (NCBI taxonomy): Eukaryota > Metazoa > Arthropoda > Insecta > Lepidoptera > Noctuidae > Spodoptera > Spodoptera picta. Next base: position 5,073,351 of record JAZHFQ010000105.1, read on the forward strand.
GAAGGGGCCAGCTCCACCTCTCAGCAAAGCAACATAATGGCAAGTGCATCGCATCGAGATTCTTATTGTTTTTATCATTATTTTGTGTACAAAAAGCTTCGCAGTGAAATTCGACAAATTGCACAAGTGTTAAATTCTTGATTATTTATTACTTACCGTTTAATTGATATTTAATTGATGTCAGCTCAGACAAACATCGTTCGCCAGACCATTGAACACTATCGTAACTTTGTTGTAAATGGTTTAAATAAAAATAAATACTTCCAAGAACAAGTATAACAACAAAAACTATAGTTATTTTATCTTTAAATTTTAGTAGCGGCATGGATACGATCATTTTTAAATACAAAAGTTTTATGTAAAATCTTGTACTTATTTAAGTTTTTATAATCAAACAATAACTAAATAGAAAGATCCGCAATGAAAAATTTCTATAGTCTAAAGTTATGTACAGTGTACACAAGACGCACAATAATCGGCCGGCTTTGGCAGAACATCAGAACAATATACTAGAAATGTTGCCAGCTTTATTGAATAAACACCCTTGTTCTATTAAGTCCCATAATAATATCAAGTTTGGTAAATACATTCTGATTTTTCAATCAACAGAGGGCTTAGTACGAGTTTGTTTTAGGTTTCGACTTCGTTAAACCTAAAACAAACTAGTACTAAACCCTCAGATAACATTTTATTGCTAGAATAAAAAGGGCATCTGACGTTTCGCCAGGTGAAATTAGAAATTTCACCTGGCGAAATGAATACAAGTAAAAAAACATAATAATATTGGACAATTATTTAATTATTTATTATTATAGTGTTACTTATACTTATTAGTAATAAAATATAGTAATATAAATAAATATAAACAATAATCTCAATTTTCAAAATTGTATATTACCGCCAATGCTTATGATTTCAAGGTTTACTAGGCCACCCAAAATTTTGACAGTAAATTAGAATTGCCAGATAAAGAACTTTCTATCCGACATAACGAAACACTTTAGTGCGGCACTGTATTTGATGTAGGCAGAATATCGATATTTTGAGTAGTCCTTGTCCAACATCATGTGTATTTTCATGCATAAGTAATATACTTTATTAGATATTTATATTCAAATATTTAAATAATCTTTATTATAATCAAAATCTACATAACAAATCTTGATATTAGGACTAATTACAATATTAGGTGTCGCATACGCTTAACACGATAATACAAAATGGAGGGATATTTTCCTATTTTAAATACTGAACAAAAAAGGAAGATAATTAATTTAATTTAAAAAAGTTCTATAATTGTCATGAATAAATCTAGTGGTACTCATAGATTATTAAATGAATGAAATAATCTTTATGGCATATCCATTGGTATGATAAAACTATAAACTGGATTTGATTTCGTAGTAACAGCAGTTCCACCAGTGTATTCTTTAAATTATAAGAACCATAGTGGTTTTTTTTTAATAAAATCAAGTCTTATCGTTTGGCTTGGCTACATTGCGGGGTACTGTATGCATAATTTCTATATTATATATAACGGAAAATGGAGAATCAAACGTCCCTGGAGAAATAATTAATTTTATTCTACGATGCTATGTGTTCCATCTTTTTGAGGAGCAGCCAGTTCCATAAAAGTATCGAGCTTCCACTTAATTTAGAAATAGACTTATATTTGACACACACAGCATATTTATTTTCACACTCCCTGTAGTCTAATATTCATGTGAATTACTAATTCCAAGTCACCAGGTGAATAAATTACGCACGCCATCAAACTTCGTCGACGTGCTTATAATCATCATCGTGATCATCAGCCCGTTCCCGTCCTCCGCTCAACATAAGAATCTCCAATGGCACGCTTCTGAAGTTAAATTTAAGTGATATGCATCCAATTACTACTAACCACTTCACTAATGGTGTCACTCCACTAGCTGAGGGTGTGTTACACTATGTTTGTCTAGATAGGTACAGCCTCCTCTCCAAAACACGCCAAATATTTCCATAACACTGGTCAAAAAAAAAAATTTATAGTTACAAGCGAAACAATGTATTTTCTTCATAGAACATAGCATAGTGAGTACAATCTTTGATGAAAGTGTATGTCTATCTTCTATCATGTCTAGATTTCATGTTATCTGTTAACAAAGTTCAGTAATTTGATCATTTTAGCGTATTTTAACGCTGTATATAGAATTAACTATTTCATTTACTATATTTTTAGCAAATTAATTTAAAAGTTGCAAGTTCAATTTTTTATAGCAGTTTGAGTTGATACTTTGACATTCACCATAGCTGAGATATATGGCAGTTTGTTTCCATTAATTTTTTGCATGCGACCGATATTAAAAATATTTTATGCATAATTCTGTCTGAATTTCAAACAGCCATAAATCAGTGATGAGAAATTCTAGACAATAAATTCAAAGTAATATCAAGAGAATAAGATTTGTACCATATATTGTAGGTACTTATCAAAACATGTTTAAATACAAAAGTTTTTTGTAAAAAGTCGCGGAATAAGCAAAAAATTATATAATTTCAGGAACTTATCAATAGATTACACAAAATCTATACGTGATAGGCATGTATTTTCTTTGAAAAATAAGGTCATTTTGTTGAGTTCTATTCAAAGAATATGTTATTTTAGATGTTACAAAATACTTGTCGACCAGTGTAATATACTATAAGCTCTATTTGCGACTTCCTACGTTTGTAAAAGTGATTTGGACAGAGTTTTCCAGAAATATATTATAGCGTAAGGATGCAGCTTTGCGAGTGGAATAATTTTTGAAATCAGTCCAGTACTTCTTGTGTGAGAACATTACAAATATGCATAGAATCACACAAATATGTTCTCTTAATTCGTTACGTTAGTAAGTATAGAACTATTTAATAATTTCTTAGCCTGAGGTTGAAACATTTTTGTCGTACACGATGCTTGATATACCATGAACCGAGCAGTACCTACGGCAGAAAAAGGGAAAGGCCTATAATACTGGATTGTTAATACAATGACAAATTTGAACTCAAATATGAAACTGTTTTGCCTTATACAGACACGACGCTGGCAGGTTGTCCATGTGTTATTGTTAAAATATGGAGAAATATCTTTCTTTGTGAAATTAGCAAAAATACATTCTTAGTTAAAATTATTTCATTCTTAATTTTAGTAATATCGACATTTGATTATTCACATCCCTAGAATAATCTTACGTACGTGTCGACCTCTTGCTTGCTTTTGCTTGCTTGCAGTTCTAGTTCTACGCTTACTCTTTGGTTACATGGCACGTATTGTCTGATTTTGAAGTTTCTGTTATTTATTTCGGATGTAAATATATTAAGATCAATGCTATATACTGATTTTTTGAAAATACTTTTCTAATTTATTTTTGTAACAATATAAAAACAGCAAAATGCTGGAAGGTGGTGTGTAAATAAAGTAACTAGCAAGGTACGGTTATTTTACTGTACCAGCAGTACCTGTCTGCGTTCTACATATTGGTGCTCGTAAATAAATTGTTCTTAGCTACAAGGTAAGAAAAATATTATTTTTTATATTTCCTAACGAATTATAACTTTAGAAGCAAATAACAATGAGTTTTGTAGGTAATTTCATTAAAGAATTTAGGAAAACAAAAATAACGTTCATGTACTGGACATATTTTTTCGATGTTAAATTTCATATACGTGGTCAGCATGTGACTTCACCATGTGAATCTAATTCTTAATTTAGCACCAAATTCGTTGTTAGCTCTATACGACATTCGGATTAAATAGTTAAAAGAGATGAGGATTATCGTCGTGTTGCGATTGTTGCGAATTTACGTAAAACCGTCGCGTTCCTCAAATTAGACTTTGACACCTGCTAAGCGTGTGTGCGTGTAGCGAAGCGAACGCGTATTTATATCCTATGCCTTGCGAATGTGTGCACAGATTTCTCTTGTGTACAAACTAGGTAGCATAATATTTTAATCCCAATTATTATTTTCCGACATGTTAATTTCTAGTTCACGTGAATAGACTGTTCAACAGAATTATTGTTAAACAATTTCCCATGGATGACACCTATGTCTGAAAACTTATACATAAAGACCTTTGAAATGTCCGGCTACCCTCTAAAAGGAGTTCAAATCTTCTATTAAATCAAAATAAATAAGTAATAGTTTATATAACATTGATCACTTTCACATTGCTTGAAGGACTTTCATTTCTGACTGACATTCTGTTCAAGTTTTTTTAAATATCATATTACCATTGAAAGTGATGCTAGAACGTCTTTGCAGATTCCCTTGTTATCCCTAAAAAATTAATTGGTGTCCTGAAAGGAGTTGGATCCTATTCATAAATGGCTCTCACATTAAATATTAGATTGAAGTAGGAGGTCTATATTAAAAAAATACCTTAAGGTATGAGTTATTGTTAAGTAGACCATCAACAACAAAAATATTTTGTGAGAAAACACTTCTGTCAATCAATCTCATTATATAGCACTTTCTTAGGCTCAAGGCCACATAAGTATATAAACATAGCTAGCTACAACTACTTCCAGTGCATGTTATCCTTTTCCTTTAAGAATTATCTAATTAAAGAAACATTAATGTGCTTACATGGACATAATTTTCAGTGTGGGCTTATTTTAGTTTATCTTCGATATCATAACTGCAGGATTTATTTGTATATACTGGTAGCATTCATTGTTTACTATTAATAAGTTTGAAGAAAGAGAACTATTGAGAAGTGCTATTGAAAACCAAACAGCCATAACCAACACATGCTTAATTATGATAGTATTCATTAACACATTGCTGTACCACAGTAATATGATATTTTATTTTTCTAACTTTGAAAAACCGTTAATGCAACGAAGTTCCCATGTCCTCCTGTTCCACCTACTTTTTACCAGTTTTTTAGTTGGCGAGTCTTTTGCCATACACATTACACATTGCTACTTAATAACATGTTAATAAAGTATGTATTTGTTTGCCGTTTGTAAGAAAGTTTAATTTATCAAATTATTTATATGAACAATGAATTCAGCTTTGCGATATCACTGATCTAAATAAGTTTAGATTATAGAATTAAATATTACATCATGTTATAAATTACTCATGATTAATGATAATGAGTTTTGAAACTAATTGTTCTGTGTGGTTTCACTTTTTATTTACGTGCATCAGGCTGAGCTAAAAATATAAATAATTATTGTTATTTAGCGATAGATGCTTGTACATTTATATTCAACTAATTTTCAACACTTTTGTTATAGGCCCCATGTTATGGGGTCACTTTCAGGCTCTGGTGTAGTATGTTCTATGTGAAACTAATCACCTTCAAGCTATAATGGAACTATTTATCAAAATATTTATAGATAGACTACAGCTATAATCACATACAATAAAATTATGTTTACTTATACTTAGACAAATCTATTTTAAACTGTCAAACACCAAGCGGTCACCGGTGACCGCAACTGTTATAATAGTAGTATGTACATAGTTTATAATAAATAAAAAAAAAACCTATTGTTCTATAATTGTGTCTACTATAACGACGGTACTCCACGAGTTAACTCGTCGAGTACCGGTTTAGCAGACACAATTATAGAACAATAGGTTGCGGTCACCGGTGACCGCTTGGTATTTGACAGTTTAACTCGTCGAGTACCGGTTTTGTAGACACAATTATAGAACAATAGGTTGCGGTCACCGGTGACCGCTTGGTGTTTGACAGTTTAAAGTACCTATTTGTCTCAGCGTATAGTTATTGTACAAGTTATTATTACAGCCGAGAAGAAAGAGAGTATTAATTTAATAAATCATATAATAACATTTTTTTGATGAGTCAAAGCTTTTTCAGGTGTTAACTTAATACTATTATGCAATTTATAAATTGATTATAAATTGATGATTTATAAATTTTAAAAATGTGGGTATCAAATAATTCTGGCTCTGGCAAATTTTATTTAGCTAATACTTGTACTTCTTTGGTCTACCTAAAAGCAGAAGTATAAAATTATTGTGTTTAGTATTAAAAAAAGAATCATTTGTTTGTTTTAGACCACTAAAACAAGATGGCTGAAGCGCACTCAGCCGTTGCGTTTTCATTCGCGATTACTCATGACGGATGGGATGTAAATTTTGATCGCGAAGTACTTTATCTGGTCTGGGAATCAGGTATACGGTCTTGGAAGAAACGTCTAGCTCGCTTCAGAGTAAGTACTTATAATATAATCCAACTAAGTATCACATGTTACATAGGTCCATCAGAGGTCATCTAATCTACCCAATGTTAATCAGCGCACTTATGTTACCTACATACTATACTTTATAGAAAGATAGTATTCAGTCTTTTCTAACAGTGATAACTGATAAATTTGGAATTGACTCTGCTTCCTAAGCAGGCTTTGATTTGATATCAGCAGTTTTCTATTTACTTTTACCTGTTATTCTACTTTGGACTAATACATCCGGAATGAACTTCATAATTATGGCAATTGGCTTTGTTATTTATGATTATCCGCTTCACTCGACATCCAACAAAGCTAAATCTAATCACTATGTATTAAGTATGCCTACTTAGCATTCAGTAAAATGGTCATGTGCAAGGGGGCAATAGTAAAGTTCAATTTCAGTGATTGTAAATTAATGCTAAGTAATGGCAATCGCACTAGGCGGAGGTATAATTAATTAATAAGATTAAGCTTCTTATTAGTATTACCCATTGTTTTTTATGAGACATTGTATTGAATGCAATAGGTATTAAAAAAAATACCCTACCTACTTGAACATTTTATAAATACAGTTTTAAGACCAGCATTTTTAAATACTCAACTATTTTTACGGACTGTAATTTAATATGAACATTTTGTTTCTTAGAATAGTGTACACAATGGCGTTTATCCGGGACATCTACAGTCCCTCTACGTGCTGTGGACACTACTTGCGGCTGCGCATTTCGCGGGATTTAGTGTACCATTTGGATTAGTACAAAAAGCGTTATCTGTTTTACCTGGGTAAGTACAATAAAATTATAAATATTACTTGATCCATTTACCACAAGCAGTTCCAGGGTGCGTAGGCGACTAAACCTTAAATTTTTTGAATGAATATCCATGTTTTATACTTTTATTTGCATTGCATTCGCAAAACCTCTGTAAAGATATACTATAGCTAGCCGTGGAAACCTATAATTGGCTTTGTATTAGCATATTCTGAAATTTTATTCTTTGTAATATAGCTGTTGGTTACCCAAATTAAAATAAATAAAATAAATAAATTAATCAATTTAAACCGTATAATTTATTTAGTTTAGATTTAGCATTTTATAAGGAATAAGTATACCTCTATAGTCCCCTACGACTTTATGAGCGAAATTTGAATGGTTGGGAGGCTTGGACTCAAATGTAAATCTGCGACACCCCTCCCTTTCTCAAAATATGTATGTACAATTTTACTTGGTGTCAATGTTACGTGATCTTACTCCATCCATAAAACGTAAACTTTCCAATATTGAAATATTTTTTCAATACAGTCTAATAGTCAGTCTACTACACCATTCAATGCAAAAAATTAAATGTATTCTCTTTCAAATAAAAAAGCTGTTGGTAATCTATCTAAAAAAATTAACTTCAAAGAATAATTCCGTAATTACCTTCACTTAAAAAAAATGCTAAGAAAAATAAACAGAATCGTTTTTACAGACTTCAAAAAAAGGAGGAGGTACTATGTTCGGCTGATTGTTTTTTTTTTTGTTTGTTCGCGCAGTACTCCGCCATTTGTGAACCGATTTCCAAAATTCTTGTTTTGTTTGAAAGGGTATACTCCCGAGATGGTCCCATTTCCATGAGGTCAGGATCTGATGATGGGATCCTAGGGAAACCGAGGGGAACTTTCGAAAATTCTATGGGCGAGTAATGCGTCTATTATGTTTTTCAATTAGGATTTTGAAACACTACAATTTGATAAGGGTCTGGAGTTGACCTGATGATGGAGCCGACAGGCAGTCGAGGGAACTCCTCAGCGGTTTATATTAACTACCTTGAGTTTGGGCTTGATTAATTTGGATTGATGAGGACTTTACACCTAAATAGAGTAGGGCTGTCATTAAGGATCTGATGATGAAGTAGTGTAATTGTTAAAGGAACTCCTTAACAGTATATAGTAACTACCTTGTGTTTGGGCTTGATTAATTTGTATTGATAAGAACTTTGCACCTATGTAGATTATAAGTAACAAAACGGGTATATGTAGCTTTACACTGAAAATGATAAAATAATAAAATAAAAACTGCGTTTAAAAAACCGACTTCAAAAAAACCAAAAACTAATAACAAACAAAAAGTCAAAACTAAAAAGCAAAAAATAACTATGATTAGTACTGATAGATTACCCACCCACTGATAGGTTAGAAGTCGGTGCCATTTTTTTTTTAAGGGGGGAAAATCATCGAATGACTGCTCCCGCCTGGGTGAGGCGGGAGGGAGTGTCAGACTCTTACTGACTAAAAACCACCCCGTTCCTTCTCCTGCACGTCGAGTCGGAGCCCCGGTTACCCGTTAGGTTCTCCGCGACTCCGAATCGGCATCGGCCCTATTGGGTCCCATAAGATCATATCATAATGATATAACTTAATGTCCACATAAATGTGAATTAGGTACTTAGGTTTTAATGAATAATTTTGTATGGAACTTATGGCACCGACTTCTTACCTATCAGTGGGTAGTTTTTAAACGCAGTTTTTTACGCAAAGCTATTTTAGAAACAAGTAGGCATTTCACGACATTGCCGTGGGTTCTTATCGATGTAATACGATAAATTAATCCACAATATTTCGAACGCCGTCTGCTGATTATCATGACAACAAAATTATCGTATCCGTTTTAATCAATCTTCTTTTAATGAAGATATAAGATAATTGTTGACATATTAAAACCGTTTTATCTCTTACGGCGAGGGTAGTGCCAAACGCACCCACTGTAAAATGGTGATGACGCACAAATTAGTCAAATTATAGTTGAATAGCTTAAATTATGTTTGGAATACTCCCAATCTCTTTTTACGTATTTTATTACTTATTATTATTATCGCAAGAAGGACATCAATTAATTACATTCACAAAAATCTTACAACAAGTGTAGTATATAGTGTATAGTCGCTGGCATAGCTGGGCATTAACTCGTTAATCCGTTAATCGTTAATTAACGAAGTTAACATTTTGATTAACGGATTAACTTTTAAGTTAACTTTTAAAAATGTTAACGGACACGTTAACTTCCGTTAAAATTCATTAAGTCCTTTAATCGTTAATCCAATGCCTACTATTTACCGCATTACCGCACGACACCGCAGTGCGGCGCGAAAAAGAGGTTCAGACATGTATGAAATGACAAGTACCGTGTGGCGCGTGGCAGCGCGTAAAACAAAAACAAAACTAGATATATTTGCCGGCCGGCGCGTGCGAGTGAGAAAACTGCGAAGAATTTTTTTTCGTTTGATCATTTCATTACTTAGCGCCGCCCGGTGCTTACAGTGACGAGTGTTTTGTTAATGAGTGTAATCTGTATCTATACTAATATTATAAAGAGGAAAGATTTCTACCTATTTTTGTATGTTTGTAATGAATAGACTCAAAAAGTACTGGGCTGATTTAAAAAAATCTTTCACCAATAGAATATACTATACATTCTTCCAATTTGACATAGGCTAAATTTCATTTTGAAAAAAATTAGGGATCCTTGGTAAAATTTGAACAATGTAACCGAAGGTGTAGAAAAATGAGTCTTAAAATGTCTTTCGTCGAATGCGCTGCCGAAACTATTAGCGATAGAACAAAATAATGTACAACAATATTGAAGAGGAATTGGAGGCTGAGTCACCCCCGTCCGTAGGAGAGTTCGCTTCTGGGTGGTGCGAATCGGGTGACACCATGGTGGTAGGCTTCGGCCGACGGCCTTATGACCACCCACCGAGCAAAAACGTGTCGCCAAGCGGCCTAGCCGTGTTCCGCCACGATGCTCGGTGACGTCGATTGAGGGGATGGGTTGAAGTGGGTGTTCCAATGCAGACTAACAGTTCTGACGCGCGCTGGTGTAGCGGCATCGGGTGGCCAGTCACGGAGGGTAGCGGGGATCCGAGGCACGGTTCACCGCTGGCCGACCGCGGATAGTTTTTTTTTTTTTTTTAATAGATAAAAATTGAATTTCTCCACGGACTCGTGTCCGTGCCCTTGTCATATTACAAGTACATACTTTCTATGGTCAAATATATATTTTTTTTTATAAAGATCTTACATGCTACGCCTACCACTATACTACACACAATACTTTTTGTTGTTACCTAATTATTATAGTCTTATTATCTTAGACTAATCCTACTGAATCAGCCCACCAGCACGATGAGCGAGCCGACCTGTTCCAGCAGAAGGCACCCGTTCACGGGTATGACGTGTAGGCCAGCAATCGGTCCGATCAACCATTTCGTAGGGAACGGAACGACCCAGCCCGACCGCGGATAGTTGGGGGCCCAAGTAACGTGCTAGCCACACGTGAAAGGCTGCCCCGCCATCTGTCGAGAAATCCCACGGGTACGCCATCGTGCCGGTTGGCGACCGGAAGAGAGGGCCCAATGGATACCCGTGGGGGGGCTCGGGCGTCCCCGCGGTCTCCGGGCTGGCCTCCTAATGATGGGGCTAACTGCGGTGCGCGTCTGTGGGTTGTCTGTGTAGAAGCCCATTTCACTAGCATCCCCCCAGCAACCTTTCTTCACTCTTAAATGACAAAAAATAAACGGAAAAGGTTCTCACAGCGGCTGCACTCCCTCTCCCTCAAAGTGCACTTCTCGAACATCAGAGGTCTGCACTCCAATCTCAACGCAGTCCACCACCATCTTGAGACTGAGAACCCAACACTCCTGTTTCTTTCGGAGACCCAGATCTGATGTCCGTCCGACGTATCGTATTTAGACTACCCGGGATACTCCCTGGAACATAAATTCGTTCCACGCGCTGGTGTATGCCTATACGTTCGCGACGGCGTCTGTCACCGGCGTCTTCGAAATCTTGAGGACCCCAACTTCTCTATTGTCTGGATACTCGTGGACATAGGCCTGGAAAAGATTATTTATGCCTGTGTCTACCGGTCGCACAGCGGAGACTTGGAGACGACCAGGTTGGTGCGACATCTTAGTGAGGCGGCGGAAGCGGCTCAGCTTCGGTACCCTTCTGCCCAACTGGTGATACTGGGTGACTTCAATGCCCATCACCAGGAGTGGCTTTTTCCATACAAGTGCACCGAGCATGCTGGGAGGGAATTGCGAAAGCTTGCGTTGACGTTTAACCTTACCCAGCTGGTCCAGGAAGCCACAAGGGTGCCCGATGTGGATACGCATACAGCCAACTGCCTTGACCTTCTGCTGACAACTAATCCAGACCACTACTCGGTATCAGTCTCATCACCTTTAGGTAGCTCTGATCACAGTCTGGTGAAATCTGTATCTACACACTCCCCACCTGATTCTAGCCCTGGGGAACCACGACGGATGTGGCGATACAAGTCAGCAGATTGGGATGGAATGCGATCCTTTTTTGCATCCTATCCATGGCGGCCTGTTTGCTTCTCTTCCGATGATCCGTCAGCTTGTGCAGATGCCGTAACGGGGGTGTTGCGTCAGGGCATGGAATATTACGTTCCATTCTCGGACGCGACATCCGTCGGTGGCTTTCGCCCATGGTTTGATGCCAACTGCAGACAAACGGAGGCATTAAAGCATGCTGCATATATGGCATGGGCGGACGCCAGGTCCCATAGGACTGATGATATACTTCAAAGGAAGAGAGCTTTCAACCGGGCCGCCAAGTCATATAAAAAGGCACTGCGCGAAGCTCGGTTCAAACACATCGGCCGAATAGGGGCCAAACTTGCTTCTTACCCAACGGGTAGTAAGGCTTTTTGGTCCATGGCCAAGTCGGTGGAATCGAACTTCTGTCGCCCCTCACTCCCACCACTACTGCGGTCTGATGGGACGCTGGCTTACACCGCAATGGAGAAAGCGAACTTATTGGCCTCTCTTTTTGCGGAGTCTTCGCGTCTTGATGCTGATGGCGCTTCACCACCTTCTACCTCTATACACCAAGTATGCGAGACTAACATGTCGGACATTCGCATTCGACAGAAGGAGGTCTGCAGAACGTTGCGCAACCTGGACGTGAACAAAGCCAGTGGTCCCGATGGAATCCCGGCCGTAGTACTGAAAACTTGTGCACCTGAGTTAGCTCCAATCCTGACACGTCTGTTTCGCCTATCTTTGGAGACTGGTCAAGTGCCGAAAGCATGGAAGCTGGCCAACGTGCAACCTGTGCCTAAAAAAGGTAGTCGTGCCGACCCTAACAACTATAGACCTATCTCGGTCACGTCCATACTCTGTAAGAGTATGGAACGTGTACTGAATAACAGGCTCCTGGCATACCTTGAAGATAACGATCTCCTTAGTGATCAGCAATACGGATTTCGCCGAAACCGATCTACTGGGGACCTTCTTGCATATGCCACCCACATCTGGAGCGAGGCCATCGAGAAACACGGGGAAGCGTTAGCCGTATCGCCCGATGTCTCGAAGGCCTTCGACAGGGTCTGGCACGATAGTCTTGTTGGCAAGCTTCCCGCATATGGACTCCCCACTGGTTTGTGCAGATGGATAACAGACTTCCTGAGGGATCGATCCATCCGTGTGGTCATTGACGGCTGCTCATCCAATCCACTTGGTATTAATGCCGGGGTTCCTCAGGGGTCAGTACTCTCAGCAACACTTTTTCTGTTGCACATTAATGACTTGCTCCAGCCCGGTATCTTTGGGTACGCAGATGACAGCACCGTTGTTGAGAGGTATGTGTCCGATGCGCGAACCAGTGCAACTCAAATCCAGTCTCTAAGAGAATCTATGGTAAATCGTCTGAAACTGTCCTTGCAGGCGGTCTCCGATTGGGGTGACGCCAATCTGGTCAGGTTCAATGCCAGCAAAACCCAGGCGTGTCTGTTTTCCGCTAAACGGAGTCGGTTCCCACTGACTCCTACTTTCCGGGGTGTGTCCGTTCCGATGGGTGACCGTCTCGAGCTTCTCGGCGTTACTCTGTCGCCCACTCTCAATTTTGGCTCGTATATCGAGACAAAGGCGCAACTGGCTGGTAGAAAGTTGGGTGTCCTGTCGAGGGTGAGACGGTACTTCACGCCGGAGCAGTTGCTCACTCTTTACCAAACACAAGTTCGGTCTTGTATGGAGTACTGCTCTCATCTTTGGGATGGCTCAGCGAAATACCAGTTAGAAGCCCTCGAATCCATCGAGAAGCGTGCCAAGAAGCTCATCAATGACGATTCGCTTGTGGAGGCTCGGCTACAAAGCCTCGAACATAGGCGCAAAATCGCAAGCCTTTCGGTCTTCTATCGGATACATTTCGGTGAGTGTGCGTGGGAATTGCACAAACTTATTCCCCCTAGTCCATTTCACCACCGTACCACCAGACGAACGGCGGGACGCCACCCTTATATGGTGGACATTCCACCCATTCGAACGAAGCGTTTCGCGTCAAGCTTCCTCATGCGTACCGCTAAGGAATGGAATTCCTTGCCAGAGGCTGTGTTTCCCGTCAAATATGACTTGGGTGTCTTCAAGTCCCGAGTGAACAGGTTGCTCATAGGTAGGCGTGCTCCATCGTCGGCCACATCATCGCTTACCATCAGGCGAGATGGTGGTTAAACGTCGACCTATTAAGTATAAAAAAAAAAAAAAAAGAACATCATAATGTCTACAAAAAACTCTGCGGTAGCATATGTCCAACTATTGTAGTTATGTCACTACAACAATCCAAATTCCCAAAAATAAATAATTGTCTACCCCGTGCGAAGCAGGCTGCTAGTTTAGTTAGAAAATGTGTATTGTGTAGGGTAGTAATTAAAACCATATCATGGAAGACACGGCATCGAATCCCAGTGATGCTGATGAGAATCCATGGCCACAACGTACTGAGTATATGGAATTTGTATCCAGATCGGGGCAGCAAATACTTTTTGCGTGTAAGCGATGCTTGCCGAAAGACACCAAAATAAAAGTTCATGTATCAAGCCTGAATAATTTGAAACAACATTTAAGACATGTGACTCATGTACCATACATGAGTCACAGTACGTACAGTTTGAAGAAATTGTTGAGGTGGGCTCTAACCGGGGCAAGACAAAAAGGAGAACTCATTGTGTCAATGATAGCACAAGTAGCAGTAATCCTAATCCTGTTAAAAGAAGAATACAACAGGGACGACAGCTGGCCGTCGGGGAATCATTCGGGATTGCAACTACTTGCAGTGGCAAAAATGTAATTTTACACATATTAACGGATTAACGATTAACGTTAACTTGCGTTAATTCTTCCGAAATGTAACGCTTAACGTTTAACGAAGCTAACTTTTTTTGTAGCGGATTAACGATCAACGAAGTTAACTATTTGATTAACGGTGCCCAGCTATGGTCGCTGGGTCTGTCTCTATTCTCTATCCACCATAGTACTACTGAAAATAAAAGTATTATTTCGCCTTTAGGCGTTGAAGTAACCATTAGTCTTAACATATTTTAATATTCCATAAAGCATTCGTTTTCCAGTCACAATAGGGTAGACGACTAATTTTTATTTTAATGTCCGTCTGGTATTTTCTTACAGTTAAACGAATACTTTCCACGATATATTGATTTGAAATGTCGTGTGACGTCAGAAATGACGGTTTAGCCCCCACTCCTAAACTTTGATTCGTTTTATCAAGTATTGTTTTGTTATACGACAAAATAAAAAAATACGTGTCTAATATTTTTTAAATACCTAACTTACGGACTAATTAGATTTTTAATTTTCATACCCTGTCGTCATCCCAATTATTATAAATCGTGCTATATATCGATTACATGTACCTGTCTTTTAAGAATACAATCTATTTAAGTGCTTGAAATTAGTTAATAATTATAATGCTTTGCCTTTTGTAAAAACATATTAAAATTAGTTAGGTAATTTATTTTAAAAAAATACATAAATGTATTGTGTTGTACAATAACTAGGTATTAGCATTCACAGCCAACGCATGCAACAAAAGAACAAAACTACAAATAA
Organism: Spodoptera picta; assembly: GCA_038387885.1. Lineage (NCBI taxonomy): Eukaryota > Metazoa > Arthropoda > Insecta > Lepidoptera > Noctuidae > Spodoptera > Spodoptera picta. The sequence goes on from JAZHFQ010000105.1 coordinate 5,088,490, forward strand.
GTTATTTTCTTATGAGGATAAGATGTTAGGAATAACTAAGCATTTACCTACCAACTAATCGCTGATCTCAAATTGTCATAGATCAAAAGTCACTACCATTGGAGTCAAGGACAATGCCTGCAACATTTATCTAGATGTATATTTTATTTTTGCATTATATTTATGTGTAACGCTAGAGTAACTTTATAATTATAATTGTGTTTTGTACAGCAACTCCACGATGTGGCAGGTCATCGCTTGTTTACTGGCAGCTCTTACTATGTGGCTTAGTGTGATATTTCTCATGAGATACCTTCTCAAACTGCTATTAATGTACAAGGTAAAATTTAACCGTTTAATAAATTTCGTAATGATATTTGATCGTAATTACCATGTTTGTAACGAATTTTCTCTTTAGGGTTGGATGTATGAATCTCGCGCCCCAGGATCGAAGATTTCATTGAAGACGATGCTGTGGATTAGTGTGGTTAAAGTATTATCCGGGTGGAACAAACCCAAATTGTATAGCTTTCAAGGATCGTTACCAAGACTACCGCTACCTGCTGTTAAGGATACTATGAAACGGGTAATTGTTGATTCTAGACAGTCCTATTTGCGCGCCTAACTTAACTATACATAAATATCAAATCAGATCTTATCTATTATACATATCTGTGCCAGTCAAATGATAAAACATTGCAAGAAGTCTAAAAAGACGTTCATATACTGACTTAATACATGTTGTTATATAAAACGAAATGTTGCCTTTGTTTAAAACTTCCCTCTAAGTTTTTAACAGCGCCATTGTGTGCGTATTTTTTGTACAAAAAAAAACATAATACGAAATAAATTTATGAACGTCTGAATACGATGTGATCGTGAGTTTTTATCCTGTTCATTTTTCATAATATTTATACTCTTTTAATATAATAAATAAGTTCCAATATAATAAGTCCCTTTATTGTTTCAGTACCTGATTAGTGTTCGTCCCCTATTGGACGATGAGAACTATAAGAGAGTAGAAAGATTAGCTAAGGAATTTGAAGAAACTATTGCTGTAAAACTACAAAGATATTTGGTGCTAAAGTCATGGTAATTATTGTACACATTATACCGTAACTGTATTTGACTATCGTCAATATAAAATAAAGTTTAAACAAATCGAAGTATGTTTTCTAATAATAACATAACATAACATCCTTTAGCCTTTTATCCACGAAGGGGTAGGCAGAGGTGCACATTATGCCACTGTACAATGTAACACCCACCTTTCACTATTTATGTTATGAGTCCCATGTAATAGGGGGTGAGCCTATTGCCATATACTGGGCACATTTCCAGACTCCGTGCTACTACTGAGATTTAAAAACCCATTAATACTTTGCCCGACCCGGGAATCGAACCCGGCAGTCACACTTGCGACCACTCGGCCAACGAGGCAGTCTAATAATAATTTATAGAAATCACTGGATGCTGGAATTGGAAGCTTATGGCACTCTGAGACAAATTGGTGTAACTATAGTTAGTCCTTTCATAATTGATTATAACGATTTGTTGTAGGTGGTCCAGCAACTACGTCTCCGATTGGTGGGAGGAGTACGTGTACCTGCGCGGTCGCTCACCTCTGATGGTCAACTCAAACTTCTACGGAACTGACGCCATTTTATTGAGACCGACTAACATTCAGGCCGCAAGGGCTGGTGTTATCATCCATTTGTGCCTCAAGTTCAGGAGACTTATCGATAGACAGGAGCTTGAACCGGTTCGTAACATATTTCTTTTTAATGGTTTAATTAGGACGGCAAGTAGACGGGTCACCTGATGGTAAGCAATGGGCGTCGCCCATAGACACCTGCAATAGCACAGGAACACAAGTGCATTGCCAGCCTTTTGGGGGTTAAGTCCGAGTTTCAAAACATCATACTACTAACTTGTTAACATTTTGGCAACTTGTAAGGGAATCCGAGCATAATTAACTATGATAATGATGATTCGCTTTTTTGGTGCATCGCAGTTACCGATATTATCTGATAACAGTCCCCAATACACCAATGCGACGCCACTTATCAATAACACGACTTTACAATAAGTATGTGGATCACAAAATGTTAGTCATGTCTGTACTACATGCTTACATACTAACAGTTTATCCGGTTAGTATGTACTAAATACCGATTAGAAACAGCCACAATCATTAGACTTTTAATGTTTATATTTTACTTGAACTTCCTTATGACTGGAGTTTCCTATTCAAGTGCATAAATTCATATGTATACAACGTAGAACTTTCTGTTCATTCAAAAATAATCAATAATCGACCGTATGTGACAATAATTAATGACTTGGTGCAAGCGAGGGCCGAGGACGCGTTTGTTTATAAATAGAAATTGTCTGTTTTGTTTTCTATGTTGTTGATGCATTTGTAAATGTCCGTACAGATTATGCTACAGAATATGGTGCCTCTATGCTCGTGGCAATATGAACGCTTATTCAACACGGTCCGTGTCCCTGGCATTGAACGGGACAAGATCGTGCATTATCAGGACTCGACCCACATCACTGTCTACCACAAAGGTAGATACTATAAAGTGCTCGTGTATTCAAGAGGACGCCTGCTGAAACCAGCTGAAATTCAAATGTAAGTTTATACAATACGTACTATCTTTCTGCCCACGGCATTGACTGAATTTAGAAATTGTCTCATTTAGATCCAATTTGTGTAGGAATATTGGGATAAAAATTAGACTGTTATTTCCTGAAATAAAAACTGTGTAATGATGAAAGATTTTTTAAATCCAATAGTAATCCAAGTCATACAACAAAAACTATACCTACTTGTATCACGTACAGCCCCTTTCTCCCCTTATAATAATAGGTACCTACATAATCCCTGTAGTCGGTCCTAGATAGTCCATATTATATTACTCTGCCTATGTTACAAATTATTAAATGACATACAAGATAATTATCTCATTATACATTGACACGATATGTTAATTACGTTTGTATGACACATTAAACATTTTACAACTTTATTGCAATTTGGATGAGTAGAACAGATAAAATTATGAAACTCTAAGCACACTGGTTATAAAAACTAGTTAAATATGTTGAGGGTATGCTAATATTGAGCAAAGTTTTCAACAAACCACTCTGGTTCTTGACTTGATGTGTCGATTTTGAAGCATTTTAATGAAGGATCTGGTCATACGTAATTGTAACGCGCACGTTATGCAGTAAATCTAAATAATCCCCTTCGTCAGTGCTGCACTTGTATGTAGTGTCAAGCATTCAACTGCTTACCAATCAAGCTAATTGAGGTCGTCGTTCAATGCTGCCGTTTTCTAACCTATTTGCATTATATTTAAAGTTATTAGGGCATATACACATTAACACAGTGTTAGGATTACAACATTAAATGATAAATAAAACATATCAGGTTGTTTTTAGATTTCATCCATCGTATTTTCAGTTTGGCTGTACCTAAATAGGTAATTGCTTCATCTGGGTACATTGTATAATTAGTTACGGCGAGGACATTGCGTGTGTGGTCCTTGCTAGCAATGTATGACTCGACTTGATTCGTTTATTGTACTAAATATTGTGTAATGTTTTGTTTAGACAAATCCAACAAATTCTGGATGATAAATCGGAACCTGTCGTGGGAGAGGAACGCGTGGCGGCGCTGACAGCGGGTGAGCGCTCGCACTGGGCACATATCAGGCAGACCATGTTCAACAGAGGGCATAACCGCACCTCCTTGCACTGCATCGAACGAGCCGCCTTCAACGTATGCTTAGGTAAGCTAATGTCACTTACCAAATCAATAGAAGACTTAATCCCTCAGTAAGCGATAGAATTTATTTATAAACGCGTGGCTTGTCGTGTGTCAGGTATTTAATATTTGACTCGTTTGTCCAGCTTTTTGTAGGTGGAAAGTAACGTGGATGTGGATGACTTGAAAAGCCAGAACTGACTAATCACGAGCTATTGACGAATTAGCGAAGACCAACTTTGATAATTTTTATTTAGGTCACTACAGGGATTCGAGATCGTAATCTCTGTTCAAAAAGCTCGGAGACCAGAGTAATCTGTAACCAATGTAACAGTTCGCATCTATTTTAATATTTCTCGTAATAGCATTATTATGGGTACTTTCGCACAAGTTGTTTATTGCCGGGTTGCATATAAGCACTCTTAAATCAATGCACCTGGATATAAATTTTGAGGTAACCTGTAATCGATTTGACACTGATAATGAATATGTGTCACACGCCCGTAGTATGCTCAATGTGGGCGCAGCCTAATTGAAGCAGAAAGGCCAGATGTTGCACCTTGCACCTACATTGTATACTAAAAACGCTCCACTAATATTTAGGGCAGTCTTGTACTGTAAACTTTAAAGTATTTTAATTATTATTGAAAGCAAAATAAAGTGTAGACACGGAACTGTAAATCAGTTCCGTGAATCCATACCTACAATGATAAGAAAATGACCTTCGGTGGAGATTGGGGATCTCATTGACCTCAATATTTTTATCAAATTGTACACTTTGTAGTGAGAAATGTATTCGGCAAAGTTCACTAGCGGCATGATATTGAATAAAACTTATGTTTCTTTAAAACACCCTTTTGTTCATGGGCCTTTTAAACCCATGAACTCGTTTTCCTGTTATAATGTGTATCCTATCTATACGCGATTCACTTACTGCAATGTAAAGAGAATAAATTGTCACTGTGCCTTAAAAATAATCTTTCACAGCCGTCAGAAGTAGGAACAGACACGCCAATACACCTACAAGAAGCAAAGTCCAAAGTACTTTGCAGTGTTTATAACAGCTTAATCAGTAACCTCCGAACTATAAAAAGTCAAATATTATCTTAAAATTACAAGTAGTATTACAAGTACCTATAATAAGACCAATATAATTATACTATAAAATTTCGCTATTAATCGGTCCTGCATCTATTTAAACTACTTAATATTATAATAAAGCTGAAGAATTTGTTTGTATGGCTGAAGCGCTAATATCTGGAAGTGCTAGTTACAAAAAAAATATATCAATATTTAAAACCTCTTTTTGTATCAATTTATCAAAGAAGGGTATAAAACATCTCGCTACGATTAATAAGAGCCGAGCAGTGGTAGTACCTAACGACCCGGTATAGTATCGTTTACAACGGCACATGTTAGTCGACCTTGTTTCTAGTTCCGTAATAGTATTCAATGCTACGTTAGGGTAATTTCATTCGCTGTCAGCTCATCCCGTCATTATCGTAGCGTATATAAACGTACCGTACATTTGCTACACGAGGGAGCCCCCGGACGTTTGTATATGGGCACAACACAATCAGTATCTATACTACTTAATAAAGAGGAAACATTAAAATGTTTGTAGGTATATTTGTTTGCATTGGATGGGCTCAGAGCCTCCTCTGATTCAGAGTCTAAGCTGCAATTCAAAGAAAAAGTTAGAGCTAAACAGAGCTAGACAGCTCTAATTACGAAAACTAGTTTATCACTACGATAGTATCGATAACAAGACAAGCGCAGTGTTACCAATGATTACATTAACTTTGTACTAGACAATACAACCCAGATAAATCGAATAAGTAAGATAGACAGACAAGTGACGTCATATAGCCATTATCTTGCTATACTTACATCTGTTTTGTCTCCAAGACACTGGGTTGACACGAGACTGGCATTGGGTCAAATTACGAATGCTAACAGGAAGTTACAGTTCTTCTAAATTAGGAGGGTTCATGGTTGCAACACTTTTGTGTTATTCCTGAAGCTATAGAATAGAACCCACTCTGCTGTTGTCATTCTTAAGAATACTTAATTTTATATCATACGTAGACTAGGTAAGATCTGGAATTCTGAAGCATATATCTCAAGCATTTTAAGGCTTTGGAATTTTGATACCTCAATCTAACAGTTAATGTCTCTGTTCCAGATGACCTTGAGTACGGCTATGACGAAAAAGATCCCTCGAAACTGGACGAGTTCGGTCGAGTTCTGTTGCACGGAAAGGGCCACGACCGATGGTTCGACAAGTCGTTCAACTTATGCTTCAGCAAAAACGGTTTCGTAAGTACTTTTTTGACTTCGACGAACTCCGATACAAACAGATTTTGTAAACTGGTGTTTCCTTTACTTGGCGTGTACCTATCTATGTACTGCGTTAAATAGCAATTAGTATACAGTTCTACATCGCGCAACAAACGTCATGGCAATTGCTATTGATAGCGCACTTCGTAATTATACTAAGGAAAGTATAAATATATAAATTACTATCGACCCGCCCCGGCTTCGCACGGGTGTAATATGCATGTATTATACATACAAACCTTCCTTAAGAATCACTCTATCTATTAAAAAAACCGCATCAAAATCCGTTGCGTAGTTTTAAAGATCTAAGCATACATACGGACATACAGCGAAAGCGACTTTGTTTTATACTATGTATTGATATAGAAATGTTACTTAGACAAAATTAAAATTATTCGATATATTTATTATCTAGGTACTTTCCATTTGATTATAGAGTACCTACTTTATTCTTCATCATCAGTCAAGTGACCACTGCTAACCAAAGGCTTTAATCAGCATGCTTGCTCAATGTGGGTTGACGATTGCAAACTTATAATATTAGCAATTATAAGACCAGGTTTCCTCACGATGTTTTCCTTCATCGTTTGTCAGTGTCTAAATAATCTTAGAAAATACTTAAAACACGGAAAAGGACCTACTTTGACTATTGCTAATAATAATTATTAATCATTTTTTTATAATTTTGCAGGTTGGATTTAACTCTGAACACACATGGTACGAACCTTTTTAATCAAAACCCATATTTTTAAATGATTACATGGAATTTTAAATATTGTTGTCTAACACAAATATGATATTACAGGGCAGACGCACCTGTTATGGGCCACTTATGGGAATACGTCATTTGGTGCGAATTGGAAGTCGGGTAAGGATATCTAACTTGTATTCAATTATTTGCCTTAATTTGTTGTAATGTTAGAATTGTAACAAAATAATATTGTTCTAGGTACGGACCTGACGGCAACACGCTGGGCACGGTCGACTCTCCTCCACCGGCTCCAATCCGTTTACAATGGGACCTTGGCAATGAGGACCTTCTCAAGAGCGTTGACGTTTCCTACAACGTGGCTCAAAAACTATTGAATGATGTTGACTTGAGAATATTAATGTACACCAAATACGGAAAAGGTTCGTATTATGTGCTTCATAAAATATTATTCAATTGCCTGCGTGTATATAAGAAAGTGAGCAACATAAATTATTCTGACTATCATCAGGTTTCATGAAGAGCTGCCGTGTGTCTCCGGACGCTTTCATCCAGTTAATCCTTCAGTTGTCGTACTACCGTGACGCTGGCCGGTTCTGCTTGACGTACGAGGCGTCAATGACTCGCTTGTTCCGTGAGGGCCGCACAGAAACCGTCCGATCCTGTACCATCGAAAGCTCTGAATGGGTCAAGTCTATGGAGAACCCAAATGCCACGGTATGTTCACATTTCTAAGTTATTCTACGCAGATAACGACATGTTCAGTCGATGGCAAACGTTGAAATGCATTATCTTTGATTATTTAATGGTTTCAGATTCAAGAGCGAATGGATCTGTTCGTTAAAGCTAGCCACCGCCATCAGTTGGGCTACCAAGACGCCATGGCGGGCAGAGGCATCGACCGTCATCTCTTCTGTCTTTATGTCGTCTCGAAATATCTCGAACTTGAATCACCCTTCCTGCAGGAGGTCTTCAATGAACCGTGGCGACTATCGACAAGTCAAACACCACACGGTCAGTACTTTTTCGCAATTTGTCTTGGTATTATATTTCCATCAATCACAAAAAAAAACCGATGAATGTTTAGAGAAATGCTTTTGGCTACTCAATCCCCAATCGGTCACCGGTGACCGCTCTTCACTAACTCCATTATAGACCTTATTTCTGATATTTAGAGACTACTGTTGTATGAACAAATTTTTAGTACTATATATCAACGTATTAGTGCGAAATAACAAAACGAAATCTTTGCTTTATTACCAGGTCAAACATCAATGTTGGACTTAAAGAAGCACCCGAAGTGTGTGAGCGCTGGCGGTGGTTTTGGTCCTGTAGCAGATGATGGCTATGGAGTCTCCTACATCATCGTCGGAGAAGACCTGCTCTTCTTCCATGTTTCCAGCAAGAAGAGCTGCCCAATCACGGTGAGAAATCCATACTAATGTTATAAACAAAAGTATATTGTTGATTGTTTGCACCAAGTAGGCGCATAAACTATGTATTTAAACGTTTTGAGATCTCCTGGTTTTTGTGGATGATGTTTGATATTTGAATTGAAGAAAAAAATATCGATTGAATTATGAAACAATTTACTATTTTCAAAATTAAAATATACAGCCTTCGGTGACTACTAACATCTTTCCCATAATGCGCAGCCCCATATTGCTCATAATTTCCTCATAATAATGAACTGCTTTATTATACTAAAATATAAAATATGGATCTATTTTTATTATTGTGTCGGTATCTAATCAAGGTTCGATCTAAATCATGCACATCTGTGGTATTAAAATCAATATTTTATTAGTTACTATCTTTTACCCGCGGCTTCGCTCGCGTCACAAAAGGATAAAAAGTAGCCTATGTGACATATACCAATACACACAGCGCCATCTATACCAATACTTTGTTTTCCCTCGGGAATATAAATTTTCCGGGATAAAAAGTACCCTATTATTTAATCCAGACTTCTAACTTTATGTCTGCAAAAATACAAAGCAATCGGTTTAGTAGTTACGGCGTGAAAGCGGAGCAAACAAACAAACCCACTTTCCAATTTATAATATTAGTAAGGATACTTACTGAGTTATATTTGTAAATGAAAATCGGTAATAAGTTTTATAGTTATTAACCAATTCGAGTTAATAATTATTGATATAAATTTTATATTTTTTACAAATTAAAACCAGCGTAAAATGTATGGCAAAATTATATGACACTGTCACAATGTCACCGTAACCCCATGAGAGAACAAAGAGGCGATTCACTATGCTTACCTTTGTAAAACTTACCCTTCCGGGAGTAACACGGGAGTCGCCCGCAGCAGAAGCTTCGGCAGTACGAAAGCAAGTCTTCAGTATACAACGTTTTCAAGAGTTACTAACAGCTCAAAAAAATAATCATCTGTTGTAATAAAATGAATGATACATGATTATATGAATAGCCACTCTGATTAATGGTTAAAATTTTTTTACAGAGCTCATCGAATTTCGTGAAGCAAATCGAGCGATCTTTGAAAGATGTTCAAGACTTGTTTAATGAATATAAAAAACTCAAAAACGGAATCAAGAATAACAAGTAGATATATATTTGGATAAGCTATTGTATTGTTTCAATTTGTTGTTGTTGTAATGTGTAGTTTATATTTAGAGTATAAGTGACACTCATATCAAACTGAAGTATTCTTCATAATAATTAATAATTCATTTTGTACAATATTTTTGTAATATCCTTTATTTCTTTTGCTAAAGGATTTACAGTCTTTGATATTATTTAAAATAAAATGAAGTTATATCCGATTAATTTATTGCATACAACATTAATGTAAAGTTAATATTTTTGTCAATTGTACACTTATGAGTCGCTACGCTACTTACTGGTAATTCAATAATGATGTATAATTACAGACAGTTGATAATTGTATAACCTATTTTTAATTAATATTTTATAATAAGCTTAAAGTTGTGTTTTATTCGAATATGATACAATAGTAAATTGGGAAATGTATAATATTACTATGAACTGGATTCTATGAATATTCTAAAATAGTTACGATAAGAAGTAAATGTTTGTGGCACTATTGTCGATCCACTTTACAATTACTAGTTTTAATGAGATGTGTTTATTAGTTTAGTTAATTATGCGAATAGTGATGACTTCTTGTTATAATGTGTCAGGTCACTCGTCCAGTCCTTGTACTACCGCATCTCTTCTATTCTTTGCTCTTAAAAAAATATTCGTTAATCATGCTCAATATAGGATTTTATTTGATTTCATTCTGTCTTTATTTATTTCCTTTGTTTTCTTCTAGTGAGTTGAGGTCAGCGACGCATAATTTTTGGATGGAGAAAAGTCTTTTAGGTTTCTGACTGCTCATAATAAAGTTAAAAAAACGACTCCGCCTCAACAGTAATGTTTCGAAACACTGGTGCTAACTTTTTCTAATACTCTTCTCGACAAAAACCTTTACAAAATAATTATGAGAACGAATTACAAGCAATCAACTATATATAATTATATGTGTACCCAAGTATTTCTTTAGTGGTTAAGTCATGTTATAAAGAATATGTGTATATTAGATGACATGTTTCTATGAGCAAAGGAATATTATTAGATAAGCGGTACTACATCAACAGATCATATATTTACAATGTTTTAGATTCAAGATTTGTGTGTAAATTAGGTTTATATAATAATAACAATGTGAATTATTTATTGTGTACCTACATCACGATTGCTTTTAAATGCATTTTATTGTAAATCTAGTTATACGAGGATTTTGACGACGATTGATGTATTTATTCTAGTACAGCAACACTTGTCACTCACATTTGTCTTACATATTTGGAAAATAGACACAATGCCCATAATTGTTAAGCAAATGCTATTTTCAAATAATTCGTAATTCGTTGACATTTTTAATATTAATTAATATGTACATTTAAATGATTTTTTACTGTTGGGTGTGTCTTTTGCGTGCCTTTGATATATGTACGTTATAAATTATGAATATTTTATATAAATACATCTACAATGCAAGTTCGTCCTCCTTAGTTTACAATATTCTAACAACTAACCAAGATTTAAATAACTTAATTACTAAATCCTTATCTTTAATGTAAATAAAAATATTTAATATTGATGCTTTAATTTCTCTTATTTCCCCTTTCAAATCATTATTAAATTATATTTAGACAATTTCATAACTACTCCTAAAAATAGGCATGGATGTGATAAGATTTGGCATAATCCCCTCCCTACATCTCACGCAATATATGTTACAAAGAGATTTTATTTTTCTTATATTTTATTAATTATTTCTCACAGTTTTGGATTTATTCAGTCCAGCGATCAATCTCCTGGCTCTTTGTGGGGTTGTGGGAATGGGAGATATTGTGCAAAATGAGGAGTTTGCAGAAAAAGATGAATTAATAGTTTTGTGGCTGGCTCGGTGATCGTGTTATGGGGAGTGAGACCGAGCAGGAAAGTTAAGGTTGCGATCCCGGTTAGGGTAAAGCCATGAAATTCTAGCTTGAGTCTGGCAAACGAAAGCTGTCCAAAAAATTTCGCCATTATTTTTGTACGAATATGGACAGTTTTCGTTGGCCAGATTCTATGCCTTCATTCATCCATAGTGCTGCTCGACGAGGTGGGGAAAGTCTTCGAAAGAATCATTTCGAACCGCCGCGTCGCGCACCTGACGGACATTGGGCCGGACCTGTCGGACGGCCAGTTCGGCTTCCGCAGAGGGCGCTCCACGGTGGACGCCATCATGCGCGTTAGGGACCGGACGACGGGGACTGCAGTGTCCAGGGGTAAGGTCGTAGTGGCGGTGTCTCTGGACATCGCCAACGCCTTCAACTCCCTGCCCTGGAGCTGCATCCTGGAGGCACTCCGATATCATCGGGTGCCTACCTACCTCCGTCGTGTAATCGAGGCATACCTGATGGACAGGTCCGTCATTTACCCCGGTCACCGGGGCGAGTGGAACCGGCGAGAGATGTCACGCGGTGATCCACAGGGTTCGGTTCTGGAGCCGCTCCTGTGGAACATCGGTTATGACTGGGTGCTGCGCACCGACCTCCCGAACGGCGTTGAGAGAATCCGGCAGTTGGGACTCGAGGTGGCGCTCCACAAGTCCGAGGCCACGTGTTTTCATGGCCGCGGGAACGCGCCACCTCCGGGTGGGTCCCAAATAATGGCGGGACGAGTTACCATCGGCGTCGAGACGACGATGAAGTACCTAGGACTCGTCCTCGACAGTCGGTGGAACTTCATTGAGCATTTCCGACGTTTGGCTCCAAAGTTGGAGAGGACGGGGGCTGCGTTCAAACGCATCCTCGCCAACCTCGGGGTGCCAAACGCCTCCTGCCGGAGGTTATACGCCGGGGTCGTGCGGTCCATGGCCCTCTACGGCGCCCCTGTTTGGGCGCCAAACCTGTTGCGGCGCTCCCTGCTCGCCTGTCCCGCTCGGACGCTGCTCATGGCACAGAGGGTCATGGCGATTCGAATGATCCGCGGATACCGCACGATCTCTGGGGAGTCGGCGAACCTCCTTGCCGGATTACAGCCGTGGGATCTGGAGGCGAAGGTGCTCGCGCGCGTGTATAGCATGCGCGCGGAGGCACGTCGCCGGGGCGAAACTCCGCTGCCGCGCCAGATAAGTGCGTGGCGGGATGAGCTCCGGCGCGATCTCATGGTGGAATGGCAGCAACGACTGTCGCAACCGAAGGCTGGGCTCGCTGCCATTGCAGCGGTAAGTCCCCTCTTTGAGGAGTGGCTTGAGAGACGCGACGGCGTCCTCCCTCACCTACCGCCAGACGCAGGTCCTCAGCGGACATGGGAGTTTCGGGAGATACCTGTGTCTGATGGGGCGGGAGGAAACGTCTGGGTGTCATCACTGCGAGGACCGCCCTGGGGACACGGTGGAACACACTGTAGCGGAATGCCCTGCGTGGGCTGAGCACCGCCGTGCCCTCAGGGAAGTGATCGGCGACCTTTCGCGTCCGGGTCTAGTGCAGGCCATGACGCGGAGCGAGGTGGACTGGGATGCCGTCTCCTCCTTTTGCGAAGCAGTCATGCTAGCTAAGGAGGAGGCGGGACGCGTGAGGCAGCGAAGCGCTGCCTCCTCGCAACCCAGCCATCGCGAAGGACACACCGGGCGTCGGGGATCGCGGGACGATCTCCGGCCACCGTAAGCGCGGGCCTGCGGACGGCGAGCATGGGTGGCTCCCCGTCCGACCAGAAACAGACCCGAGCGTACGGCGCGTCGCGTTCCGCGCGCGCCTCAAAGAGCCATCAGACCACCACAGATGGGGCCCAATACGGCCGATGCCGATTCGGAGTTGCGGAGAACCTAACGGGTAACCGGGGCTCCGACTCGACGTGCAGGAGAAGGAACGGGGTGGATTTTAATCAGTAAGAGTCTGACACTCCCTCCCGCCTCACCCAGGCGGGAGCAGTATGCAGATGATTTTCCCCCCTTAAAAAAAAAATACCTTCATTCATGAATGGGTGTAAGATATGAAAAAAAAATTGGCGTCAAGTTATTTTGAACGTCAGACGTAAAGAGTTTATATTTATATGTTTATATTAGTGGAAGCAAGGATGTTGAAAAAAGCGGACATAGTTTTTTGAAACAACGACTGGCACCTGGCTACTACAGCCTCACACGCAGAATACACACATAGTGTGGAAGAATAATAATTATGATCCAATGAATATAATAACTAATTTATGTGACTTTTTTTGTTTATCTCTGTACTTCGCTGGACTGCTTATTCCAAGACGAGGTAACGTTTTTTTAAAAAATATGTACTTTGCTTTTCTGAGTATTTTGGATACAATGACGTAGTGTGGGTGTGGAGATGATTTTTCTTGATGGGTGTTTTAATTTTGAAATGATTTATTTTTTTATTCAACTATAACAAATTTTATGGCAACATTATTAATTTATTGCATAGTCGTCTAGTTTGGCATTACTTTACATCTGTCAAATTCTAATAAACATAAAAAAAATTGATATTTCAGTTTGTCCTTTCTATAACAATTTCATTCTAATTCTAATAATAAATTTAAATACGTGTTGTTGTAAATATGTGAAGAGTTAGGATAAATATTAATTAAAAACTTTATTTAATACTTTATTCGACCTAGGTTATGGTTGGAAATGATTGTGAAGGTTTCCACATTTCCAACGACTCCCTTCCTTATTAGAGCAGTTTTATATTTATTTACCATACAGTTTATTTGAAAATGTATCATATACTTAGGATAATATTATATAGACTGTCGGTTGTGTCTACGTTAACTTTATTTTGTGGTGTTGTTGTGTTTTGGTTTTATGGATTTATAACGGCTTTTATCGTGTTCACGGTGGGCATATCAGGTAAGTTAAATATTTTTGCTTTTTCGTGGGCTAATCCTCATACTCTAACTACAGTATATTATTACTAGATTTTTTGTATTACCCACTTTCTCTTAGCAACGAAACATTTGCGAAAGATCTAATTACGTAGGCTTTAAAGCATCTGCGTAATGATTATTTATCATGGTGAAGAAGGAATTATGACTCTACTTAAAAATATAGAATGTTTTTGAATGCTGGCTTTTCACGTTTTTATTTCATTTTACCAGAAAACAATTAGGTCTGTCACTAAACCTTGCAGTATAATGGTAATAATTTTAATGAAATAAACCTTTGAAGGATATTATATAAATAGTAGACTTTGTAATTTGTATTATAAATATAAGTGTCCTTTCTAAGGATGTTCTGTTGGCACAGTATTACAACTATTCATACACTGTCATTGCAATGTGGATAACATGAACTTATATTATGTGAAATGTTATTAAAAACTTAACATGAACTTTTTAAGCCTTTACTTTCTCGTTTGTTAAAGTATTCATTGTACAAATATATCTTTTTATCATTTTGTTACAAGTGCTTATCAGAATTTAGAAACTAATTTTTGTAGTGTTCTGTAAACATTGATAACCTGCTTGTTTATCTGAACTTTTTATCTACATGTAAGATTGTTTGATAATTTAAAATTACAGAGTTCTGTGATTGTATATTATAGGTAATATACAATTACAGATTACTAACTAGGGTTAGTACATGTAATATGCTGAAATCAAATATATTTATTCATTTAGTCTAACTGCCAACAAAAACTGTTAAAGGCTAATCCTCTGCTAGCGTTGATCATCATTGTCCAACACCACATCAGATGTGTTTATAATATGCCACCTTTTTGTGAATTACTTATTTTATAGGGTATCTAAGTTAACCTTGACACTTCTACCCCTTGACTTAACTTGTAACCAACATGTACAATGAATATTTGTAATGAGAAATGTTTTAGACCAAGTATAAGGTTCTTTCTTAACTTTAGAAGGAAATTTCCATATTAGCAATGTCAATGCTCAACCCATGTAATGTACACTAACATTAAGTTAAGCAAAAAGCTTGTAAAATTCTAAAGTATTTCATTATGATTCAGAATATTAAACTGTCAGTTATTCCATTAATAATATTTATAATGATAACTAACAAAGAGTCCCCTTCCCTTTTACCAGTAAAACAGAAATGTACCATACACAGCTACTGTTCATCAATTTAAACTGTCAACCACCAAGTGGTCACCTGTGACCGCAACCTATTGTTCTATAATTGTGTCTACAATGACGGTACTCGATGAGATAAATTGTTTATTGTTTACAGGGATTCTTTACAATGCACAAGATCTTCTTCTTTATTACCCCAATGATCCACCAGACTCCAGGGTGTTTGTTCTTCAACCCAGCAACTATAAGCTTCCATATGAAAGTATAAAAATTAATAATAAAGATGGCTTCAAAATACACATGTTTCTAATAAAACAGCCCGTAAACAGCAATCACAAACCTACTATGGTATTCTTTCATGGTAATGCTGGGAACATGGGACAGAGGTGAGTCATTTTAAAAAAATACTTTGTAGACTAACTAACATAACAACTTTTTGGGAGAGCCATGCTTCGGCACGAATGGGCCGGCTCGACCGGACTGATACCACGGCCTCACAGAAAACCGACGTGAAGCAACGCTTGCGTTGTGTTTCGTCGTGTGAGTGAGGTTACCGGAGGCCCAATTACCCTCCCCTTTCCCAATGTCCCCAATCCCTGAATCCCCAACGATCCTCAAACTCCTAAACCCCAAAAGGCCGGTAACGCACTTTTAACGCCTCTGGTGTTCATGGGCGACGCCGATTACTTACCATCAGGTGATCTGTCTACTCGTTTACCGGCTTATGCCATAAAAAAAAACTGGAAAATAGAATACTATCTTTTAGCTCAAATCTTTTAGCTCCAAGCTTAAGCTCTAAGTATGCTACAATGTATGTTAATTATGTGAAAATAAATTGTGTGTAATCCAAGCCACACTAAAGTAATTTCTATATAATATCTTCACCTGATTGTGAAAGTAACAATCTGTTCCGCTTTCTTAGTCAAAGTTCTGATAGTATGATGTGCTGTGGTTTACCAGAGCAAGAACATGGGTTATCTAAAAAAAAATAACTTTAATGGGTTTTTTATGTTATACTATGGAATGTCACATAAATTATAATGTAGTATTTATTTGAGGAATTGAGAATTACGAGATTGTGGGGGATTCGGAGATTGGGGACTCACACTACAAAATACAACGCAAGTTTTTCACGTCGGGTTTCTGTGACGCCGTGGTATCACTCCGGTCAAGCCTGCCCAATTCGTGCTGAAGCATGGCTCTCCCACACTTAAACTTATACACATGGCTCAAATTTCAACATCCTTTTTCAACTGTTAATCCAATCTTTTAATAAGAGTTTGGTGTTATTTTGAATGTATAGCCTCAAAATTGTGATTATTTATGTACCTAAATAAATCATTGATTACCATTTCAGGCTTTCAAATGTGTCTGGTTTCTACCATAAGCTTAACATCAATATTCTCATGGTGGAGTACAGAGGCTATGGTTTGTCAGAAGGGAGTCCTTCGGAAAAAGGTTTATATATAGACGCACAGTCGGCCCTCGATTACATCATGCAGAGAACTGACATAGATGTCAGTAAGATTATGATTTTCGGAAGATCTTTAGGTTAGTACAGTAAAGATAGAAACAGAACTATACTTCTTTTAAGGGTATTTGATTCAGGATTTCAATGAAGACTCATTTAAATATGCTTTTACAAACATTTTTCTATAGAAGTCTTTATTTAGTCTCTTCTCACCTTACAACATAATATTTCAGGAGGAGCTATTGCTATTGACTTAGCTTCGAGACTGGAATATAGGAACAAAATATGGGCACTTGTGGTGGAGAATACTTTCACCAGCATACCAGACATGGCACAAGTTATACTGAAATGGAGATGTTTGAACTGGCTTCCCCCTTGCTGTCATAAGAATAAGGTTTGTATTTGCAGACTAATACATACTATGTGTAATCACTATCAATAGATGTATTATATAATTTTTTACTTGTGTATAACACTCACTGGCTTGTATTCTTCCAGTACCTATCTTTGAAGAAAATTGGGCACGTCATGACACCCACTCTTGTGATATGCGGCTCTAATGATGCTCTGGTCCCGCCTGCGATGGGGAAAGAGCTGTACATGCGATGTGGAGCAGTATGCAAGAAGTTGGTGGTGATGCCCGGCGGTGGCCACGATGACACCTGGACTTGCAGGGACTACTACTCCTCTGTACAACAATTCTTGCTGAATGTCCCGCCCTTACCTGGTGAAATAGGTCCATTCTTCGACGACGATACAAATTCGACCATAAGACACACTATAGTACATACTGTATAGTATAAATTGTTATATCTAGAATTAGACATAACACGATAGTATTCCATTATAATTTTACAAATTTTATATATAGAAAAATATTTTAATAGGTTTTTAAATTCCTGTAGCTTTATATGTAGATAATAATTTCAAGTTTTCCAATGTATTGGTACAAAATGGCGATGCAGATATGTGATTGTGAAAAGATTTAATTATAAATTACGTACATACGTTAGCAAATAATGGAGTCACAACTCTTAATTAATACTCTTAATGAAATACAATCGTCAAATATTTTTGTAATGATACACGAAATGTTTACCTTTAGTGTACCTAAAGCAAAGAATGATAAAACAAATACCGTGATCTAAATATCTATAAAGCACCATCGAGCGTTGGTAAGGACCGCATCACGAATTGCCGTTTTTTTAAAAAACCGCGCAACAGTCTCCTGTCTGACGGATGCCTCACTTTGGTTCCTCGTATATGCGCTTGAAATTTAAAATGTCACTGCAACTGTTTCGAACAACAGTTACAAAAATGTAACGAACAATATTTACACATTTTATATTTTATACTAGTTGACCCTACAAACTAGGTACCAACAAAAAAAAACTTTTCTCACCTTTTAAACTTTCCCTGGACTTCCACGAATATCTTAAGACCAAAATTAGCGAAATCGGTTCAGCCGTTCTCGAGTGTTAGCGGGACTAACGAACGAAAATTCATTTTTATTTATTTACTAGCTGACCCGGCAAACTTCGTACCGCCTAAAAGATTTTTCTCACCTTTTAAACCTTCCACGAACCTGTCAAGACCAAAATTAGCCAAATCAGTTCAGCCGTTCTCGAGTTTTAGCGAGACTAACGAACAGAAATTCATTTTTATTTATATAGATATACATGTACCATACTATATCGCGTTTCCAAAATAGATCGATCTACTAGTATTTACGTATTTCTCGCGGGCTTCTTATGTAACTATTCTTCCAATAATAATACTTGTTGCTAATTTGATGCTTTTGATGTATCGTCTCTATATTGTCTTCCAATGTGTTCCACATATATTAAGTCCATTCCAGCATTCGGTTGTAAGGTCGCCCCCTAACTCGATAGTGCATGTACGAATATTTTGGTCGTCCGGTCTGTATTAACACCTCATTGACACATGTTCGACTGATTATGTTGTCGCCAGTGTAGGGGAGAGTCCTACAGTACCGGCCAGTTGCAAGTTCTTTAATTCTATAATAGATGGCACTAAAAATTTTACCGATATTAATGCGTTACACTAGTGCAAGTACATGCCCCGTGCGGCGTCAACCTGTCGGAACCGTAAAGTTTTTTGCGAGTGCATTTAATCGAGTATCGCGTACGGAAATCGCAGTTAATGGCTTTCGCTGCACCGGCATACACCCCTTTGATAAGAACATCTTTAGTGATTTGGATATCGTTGGTTCTCTCATGACTGATGTTACAGAAAATCAATCAACATCAGAACCATTGATTTCTCCATCTTATTTAGCAGACCCAACTCCTTCAACACCTGCTCAATCATCAATTCTGCCGAATTTTGAACCTCAGCAGCAGGAAGCAGCAACAGGAATGACAACTTTACCCTCTCAATAACTTGAATCTCCGACTCCGAGATGACAGAATGAAAACTAAAAAAAAAAAACCAAAGAAAATCTACCTCCTACTCACAGACCGGTTGAAGTAGACACAGTTTGCCCTTTGTGCGCTGAATGTTTTGAAGAAGACTAGATACAGTGTGACAACTGTAAAATTTGGGTTCATGAGGCTTATGCAAACATATCGGAGCTATCTGATCTGTACATTTGCGAGTACTGTACTGTCTAAATGGGTACCAACTTACTGGCCGGTACTGAAGGACAATTATTTTTAGTCTGATTTTTTCCAGTCTTTAAATTGCAATGACAAAGCTGATTATTTCTAAATGACTTAGTAGTTTTTTATTTTTATTAAATAGTCTAATAGTACTTATAAAATATAAGGAAGTGCTGAACATATAACCTTAGATATTTTCATTTTTTGTGGATAAACCTTAAGGTGACGGTACTGTAGGACTCTCCCCTAATTATGTAAGCAACGTTTTAACTAAGAACTGCCTTAGTGTGGAAGGAGCTTTAGTTAAATCAATTCGTTATAGAATTAACGTATTTTTATAGTCAAGGCAATTATTTTGTTGATATCAATTCAATACAAAGCTTTAGTGTAATGTTAGCACAAAAATGGTATTATGTAAATTTAAAGTGTAGGTAAGTGTGATGTTGGCTGACTTAATTGTTAAGCAGCCGAGTAAGATAAGTCCGAAACAAGATAGCAGGCGTGGACCGGTGAGACTGGTTCAATATTTTAACTTGTTATAGCTAGAGGGACATTTTCTCAATGTACTCTACATTATCTAGTATGTACGCAGTAGCTTGAAGAGAATATACCTAATATTCCCAATGTTGCCGAATTTGTACATGCAGTCCACGTGTCCTGCACCCGCACTAAGCCAACAGCTTGAAGCTACTTGTACCACAATGGCAGGGTTTTGTAGCTAATTTCACTTGTCCGTCCTACCATTGTGTACATGGTGAAGTAACGTTAAGGGTACATGTCCACGACGCGTCCGACAATATAGTCGCTTCGTGGACAGTTTTCATTGTTTCTGAGCAATTTGCAAGCATTTGTCATTTTTAGGCCGTCTATTGTCGTTTGACGAATACACGCATTTGTCAAATGACGCGTCGTGGACAGTAGTCTTAAGTCTTGTTAATTTGCCAGAGTACCTAGAGATATAATTGTTATAACATAGGAACGGAATTTTTAATATTATGTTGGTATAATAGTAAGACGCGATTCATAGACTGTACGAAGTTGATAGCGCAAAGACAATGTCACAATTATAAATGTTAATTACAAAAGGCTGCAAAACCCTTAGCAAATGTTAGAATAATTTCAGAGTAAAGATTTGTTAAAATATCTGACGTAGAGGACAAGTCCTGCTTTTGTATGGAACGTGCTGTGACACAACACATGCAGACTCTATGTACATCGTCTAAGTAGCGTGTAAGTAGTCAAATATCAGAGTAGTTAGGAAATACATTCTCGTTAAGTTTTACATAGGTATCTGAACTCATTGGTTAAAGAGCACAGTATACTCACAAACTTAGTATAATACATTTATAATGCAAATGAAATAGGTTAACAAATTCTCCAATGATAATATTATCCTTCTTTAATAGTATTAAAACGCGGAAGTGTGTGGAAACGAGAGTGCTATAGGTTTTTTGACCACGCGTTTGGCGGAAAGCTGACAAAGTAATAAATCAAAGATTTTATTCAGACCGAGATACAACCACGGGCTATACAACATATTACTATATTGTATTTTGTTACTAACTACAGCACAGCGGCTCTCTAACCACATGAGAATTATACAAATTTGGTATTAATGTTGTCGATTCTCATTGCATTAATTACTTATATTAATTATTATTTAAATATTAATGTACCTAGAGGTATAAATTATTCCATTTAGATTTGTTATTGTACACTATTAATTTATTTAAATTAAATGTATTTTTATGGCAATGCGCAGATAGTGCTGGCAAGCAGTTCATCATACTGCTGTCTACAAACTGCGTGATTGTCTGTTTGAAAATATCGCATGTCAAGCAATAACATAAAGTACATCATCATTTTTACATGTTACGTATAAGTGTTTTTTATTATGAAAGAGCTGTGAATGTGCAGACTGAAGCGGTGAGCTCCAGTAAATTATTGTATGCTGGACACTACGAACTCGTTGCGTCTTTATGCTAATGGTCCAAACAGCAAAGCGATTAGCTGCTTAAATTATTTGGCTGTTACGGTGCCAAAATCTTATTTGATAAAATAGTACCATAAATGTTTGTGTTACGTGTTTTTTGATTTAGCTGAGTGGCGTAGATTGCGTAATTTATATATAAAATCCGCTCTTATTTTACAAAATTAAACATATTATCTTTTCTAATAACCCTTGTTTTTATTTGTACAATTAGATTCTGTTATTGAATTATTTGTCTGGCGTAATAGGTGCTTATAAACGAAAATACAATTATAACAGAGACAATTATCCAGACCATAATCAACCTCTGTTCCAAATTTCATCACGGTCACTTCAGCCGTTTTTTATGTAACTGAGTTACAAAATTACACACAATGACAATGTTTTCTCATTTAGCTTTTCTTATTATTAAATAGCGGTTCAAATGACATAGACCGTGAAAACTGGTCATCAACAACTGGGAAAGACAACATCTGTTTGGCCCCAAGCGAGGAGGCGCGGATTTCACACTCAACGAACGAAACATCAGGACCAATCACATCAGTGGTTCTACACACACCGGGCCGTGCATGCTACATCACCACATCTCGATCACTGCAGGACATTAGCGGACCGTCGGAAACCAACTTTTAAACTAACAAGACTAACAATAGTTCCTAGAAATAAACTAACATAAAAGGTAAACATTGTAACAAGACAAACATTTATCGGACTAAACTGCGCACACATTTTCTCTTTTTCATAAATTTATCATTTAAACAGTAATAATGTCAACCACTAGCAGCACACGCGGGAAACGCTCAGCAGCCATCAAAATTTCATCACCATCTCCTGTTAAAAAATCTGGAGCGAGCCTTCCACCGCCCAGGGGTACATCGCTGGCTTCACATGCGTCTAGCCACTTAATGGTCACCGCGGAGAAGCCCTCCATGAGCGACAAATCTGTGACTTGCTCACCTTCCGTTTCAGCTGCAGAAGCCATTGAAAAAGTTGAGGTCTGGGAACGGGCGGACATTTTGTCGGACGATGAGGCTTGGGAAATTGGATCACAGGATACGCTGGACATGCAGGGAAGAAAGAGTATGTTACCCACAAACAGACAACGCTCGGGCATTGCCATGGACATGGCTAACAAGTATGCCAATGAATTGCTACAGCGGGGTAAAACTGCTCTGGAATCAGCAGGGAACATGAAGCGGGAATTCAAGCAAACAACTATAGAATGTCTTCAGTCCCTGTACGAGACCTGTCTCGCTCTTTCAGATTCCAGGTCAAGACATTTGCTGAACCTGGAGAGAGAAAAGTCACGTCATGCACGGTAAATTATTGTAATCGAGAGGGCCCACAATAAAAAGTAAGTAGTCCAGAGAGAATCCTCTTTTAGTTCGATACAAACTGGCAAATTCCTGGACTCTCAGATCGAGTGGGAGAGTTCAGGACAAGATTGTTGCTGATGTGAGCGACACTGTACGATAAGCTCTACAGATTTTTTGTGTGAATCCCCTTTGAAGAGCATTTAACTGTTTTTTGATCACCTGTAGCTCCGTCACTGGGGCCCACACGTTTGCGGCGTAAAGTACAATCGGCTCAATGACCGCGACGTATATTGTTCTCGTTATTTCCCCGTTGAGACCCCACGTCACCTTGGCTGCGCGTGCTAGCTGTTTGTAAATGTCTGCAGCTTTATTGCATATGGCAGATATGACCTGAAGGTAAGTTTTCTGTCTATAGTGAGGCCTAAGAGCTTTACCTCTTCTACGAGATTTATTCTGGTGCCTGCCATAAACAGGTCTGGGGGCTCAAAAACATGCCTTCTTGTCAGCAGCGTAGCGTTCGTTTTACTTGCCCCGAATCTGAGCTTGTTGCTGACCCCCCAGGCTGCTACTAGTTCCAAGGCACCATTTACCGATTGCTCCAATGCACTCACTTTATAGTTCGAGAACAAGAGAACCACGTCGTCCGCAAAAGCCTGGCAGTAAACTCCCTCTCCTGTGAGTCTGTGTACTTCTGTGTACTTTTGGTAATAATTATAGATGTAGTTAATTGTAGTGTGTAACTAGGTTACTATATAAAAATTGACTAGTTGTATTATAATTAAAAAACTGTATGACAAGGGCACGGACATAGAGTCCGTGGAGAATAATCTATAATATTAAAAAAAAAATAGCGGTTCAAGCTAATTTCGACCATCGGCCCTACAGTTTGACTGCACGGTTGACGCGACGGTTGGACAACTGGCTGCCGCGCAACGTGTCGCGGGTTCGATTCCCGCATGGAACAACTCTGTGTAATCCACGGGTTGTTGTCCCGGGTCTGGGTGTTATGGGTATATGAACGTCTTGTATGTTTGTAAACGCATCCTCGATACAGAAGAAAACCTTACGCAACGATTTAAAAAAAGTTACAGAGTAAGGTCCACAGCGCAGCGGGCAACCTAACATTCGACTTCAAAAAAAGGAGGAGGTTCTCAATTCGACCGTATTATGTTTTTTTTTGTTTGTTCGCCGATATCTCCGTTATTTATGAACCGATTTTGGAAATTCTTTTTTTTGTTGGAAAGGAGATAGTCTCAGAATGGTCCCATGATATGGAAATGATGATCTGATTGTGGAAGACCAGGGAAACCAAGGGGAACTTTTAAAAATTATAGGGGCGACTAGTGCATTTGTTAATTTTTTCATTAAGTATTGAAAACCGCTATAATCTGATAAAGGTCTGGAGTCGATATGATGGAGCCGAGAGCCAGTCGAGGGAACTCCTCAACGGTTAACAGTAGCTACCTTGTGTTTGGGTTTGATTAATTTGTATTGATGAGGACTTTGCACCTAGGTGGGTTGTAATTGTCAATAAGGGTCTGATGATGAAGTAGAACTATAGTTGAGGGAACTTCTCAACGGTTAACAGTAGCTATCCGGTGTTTGGTTTTGATAATTTGTATTGATGAGTACGTTACACCTAGATGGGATGTGATTGTCATGGGTCTGTTGCTGAAGTAGTAAGACAGATGAGGGAACTCCTCGGCGGTTACCAGTAGCTACCTTGTGTTTGGGTTTGATAATTTGTATTGTTGAGGACTTTACACCTAGATGATTGGTATATCAAAGTACTAAACTAAAAAGTATAAAATAAAATTAAAAAACTGCGTTTAAAAAGACCGACTTCAAAAACTAATGACAAACGAAAAGTAAAAACTAAAAAGGAAAAAAAATGACGGGGTCTATTATTTTTTTAAAAAACCACACAGAAGTAGTCGACAGTCGACCTAGCCTACCATCAACTATGCACAGAAAACAATACTAATGTTATGCCATTTAAATATTATGACTAATAATTATTATAGCACATAAAAATAAGGCAAACAATACGTATGGCATTCGTATCTTATGGTATCTTAAATTGGGGCAATTAAAAGTAGGTATGTCATATGTATTTTAGGGCAAATGAAACATTCGGGCCCTATTCTTATCGGGCATTTGATTCGGGCAAATGAAATTCGGGAAAATGATGATTATGGCATATAATCTTCGAGCAAATAATAGACAACCCCCTGATCTCACAACAGAGGTTCGTAAATCGTGGAACAGACGGCCGGCTGTCGGACACGGTTTGTCGTACCCTTTGTACCATGTACACATATTACCTCTATACTCTTTGGTTTACCGTAAACGTAAATGCCAAGATTGAAACGGCCAGCTTACGCACTGGTTGCGTCCGAAATAATCGACGAGCGGCGGCTACTTCTCGCACCAGGCTCTTTTTCATCATTAATTTTCCATCATTTTGTTCTACGAAACAGTCATGCTTGCTATGGAGGACGTAAGGCGACTAGGTAATCTTTTCACGCCCCAGCCGCCACAAAAGACATTCCAGGCATCGGCGACCGTGCGATGATCTCTAACCACCAAAAGAATATAATAAGCGGCAGGCCACTTCGAGACAGCACGACGAAATTCGACTGTTACCACCGCGGCCCCCATTTTTACTTTACCAATTTTTCAGCTGCCTGCTTTAAAACCGGCCTTGGTATGGAATTTCAACAAATATTTCAATGTCAGCATCGCAGTGGTTGGGCTCGTTGTCATAGGAGCGTTAAGTCCCCTTTTTGTCCTCACCTAACGCAGGCGCTTACCGAACATGTAGATTTCGGTAGGTATAAGGTACCTGTTTCTGATTGGGTGGAAGGAAACGCCCGGGTAAGGATACGATGGCGATGTACCCTGCAATGGCTGAGCCCCGCCGTGGCTTCAGCGATGTGATCGGCGAAGGCGGTTTTTCATGTCCGGTTCTGGTTCAGACCATGTTGCGCACGCGAGAATAAGTAGGTATTGTTGATATGCCGTTTCTTCTGCGTCGTGGATCTGTGTATGCGTTGGGGACCGAGAGACGATCTCCGGCGACTATAAACGTGAGTATACGGACGGGGAGCAAGAGACCAAAAGTAGCTCGCGGCCCGATCAGAACCAGACCCGAGGGTGCCGTTGAGCGCGAGTCTCAATGAGCCATCCGACCACCATAGATGGAGCCCAGAAGGGCTGTCGCCCGACACGGAACCGCGCAAGACTTAACGGGTTACCGGTTTTCCGGCTCGAAGAGCGGAAGTAGGAATAGGGTGGTTTTTAGTCAGTAAGAGTCTGACACACCCCCTTGCCCAAGATGAGAGAAGTCAATGCATGACTTCCACCCTTAAAAAAACATGACACTGGTGATGACTCTGGTCAATATCTATTACTTTTAACTCTGCTTCTGGTGTACGAATAATGGTCATAATTTTCTAATTTTCATGGTTATGCTTTGGTTAGTTTTAAAGTTTTGATAATTTCTACTAACAAGTAAGGTCGGCGTCGAGTTGTATGGTTTTGAAGTCTGTATATTTGTTTCATCAGGCCGGCAAAACTGGGTCTTGCGACTAACTACAAATATAGTTCGCTTTGTGTACTTAGCCGTTACTTCAAAAATTGTGATTGCTACCATTGAGCCTTATGGGCTACAACCACAACTGGTGGTGCAACATTCTAATGCAGGATATAATAAATATGATAATACAAAGATTAAAAATAAAAACATCGATTAATTCCTAAAATATTTATTTAATATACGAAGTTTAACATTCCATGTATTGTTATGAATATGAATGCATGTAAAGTTCTAAAAACAATGACATCTCGAGGAGAGAGGTAGGTTCATACAATATGTATTCTTATAAGCACGAAATACGAAGCTAAAAGTTTTTCGAAATACCACTCGTACAATATTATCCATTAAATAAAGATAACAAATCTGTTTTCGAACATTCATAATTCTTATTAAATTCATCACTAGCTACACTTTGACGAATGTCAGATACACAGTCATGCTCAAATGCTTTTGCAAGTCAAAAATACAGATTAAAATGTAAAGAAGAGATAGGTACGGAAAATAACAATGATAAAAAGCACAGGGTCAGATTATTAATGAATAATATTCTTCGTGTAAAAATAAATAATGAAATTAACAACGAAATATAATGTATTTTTCTGATATACAAAACTGTAAAAAATGTAAATAAATCAACAATTTGCATTCACCACAATGAAAGGTATTATGTTTATAATTATACAATTTCATTAGTACATTTATTAAATGTTGGTTAATCCTGATAATAATTAATGTTTCATTAAAAGTACACATATGCAGATACAAATTTAGAGGCATATAATGCCACGAGTATCATAATGTTACGGAATAGTGTTCATAGTAATGTTCATTATACTCCCCACATACACACCGCTCACATCTCATTACACAAAGTATACAATTTATTCAAATTTTGTATTAACATCACGATTTCTAAAAGTAGTGGTTTTGATTTCCTAAGGAAATAAGGACACAAGGAAGACCAGAAAGACAGAATTACGTATTAGAAATCGGTTAATGTTGAACTTGTTCACAGAAACGGTTGAATGATGCTGTATAAGATATACTGGATGTGTAAAGCTGTGCACATAACACAGTTTAGCACGTGCTGTGGCGAGTCGGTAACTTCCCGCTAGCGACGCGCACCAAATTCAACGGCATCATCGTCAGTGATGTCTCCGTGTCGCCACAAGTTGAGGCGCGAGCACTTGGCGTGCTCCTGCGCGGCGCGGTACTCAGCCACCAATCCCATCAGGCGGTGGTCGCGCAGTGGTTCCATCAGCACCAATCCCTCTTTGATCAAATTCTAAAAATATCATAATTTGCATATTTTAATAAATCATTCAGTACGGTCAAAAGACGTATTTTCACTAAATCCGTATTAATCGTTTTTTTTTAAATACTACAAGAAGTTCTAATATATTACCTTTCCGATGTCTACGTTGGTGTTAGGATCAACGAGAGTGACGCAAGGTGGGGAGCCACGAGTCTCCACGTTAAGAAGCAGTTTCCTGTTCAGCGTATCCGAAGAGAAAACTGCAACTGCTTCAGATCGATCTTCAGGGTCCGCTGGGAACTTCACGCAACACAGTGTGAACTCACTGGCATAAGCTGGTTCCAGCTCAGTGCCTGGAGGTAGTGGTGCCAGGCGCGCAGCGGGCACAATCTATAAGACATATCACAATATTAATATGTATTATATACCTACATATATTTCTGTCTCATAATAATATGACCATAAATTAAGATTACTAGTATTGATTGCTGTAAAATATGAACTTATAAATTTAATAACTCATAATTAGGTGTATTAATGTGATCATTCTGCAGAAAATTATTGCAAAACTAAGAAGAAAATTAGAGTAAGACTTGACAGTGATAGATATCAAAAGTATAGAGGTATACAGTTAGTACATGTGAATTAGAATGATTTTATTCAAGTTCCTACATAACAATATGCCTAACTTACCTCACGGTTTCCGTAATCAATGTAGTAAATATGAACCATTTTATCTTCAGTGATCCTTTCAACCTTGGCCCTATACCAATTTTCATCTGAAGTGTAACGAGCAGCGCAAATATGGCCTCTTCTGGGGACGTATGATCCCGGAAGGGGGGCATTGTTTTTGAATTCCTGATGAATTCTATCCATTAAATTTTCGAGCTTACTGCCCAAGTCAACATTTTGTGCATAAAAATTGCCTTCTTCTGTTACCTCAGTAACAACAACTTTCTCATACTTCACAGTACGATCTTGAATTGGAGCATTTCTTTCCTTTTCAGTTTCTTTTTCAACTTCTACATAATCCCTCCATAATCCAATACGCCGTTTCATTGCGTTTTCTTCAGCAGTTTTAATTTGTCGAGCAAATTCCGATGTTTCTGCAGTGTGGTGCATTGTAGCCAGCCCATGCTCCACTAAAGCCACTGATAAGTTCTCATTATCATTCCATAACCAACCAATGAAATTGCCTGCCTTATCCATTTCTTCAATGGTGACAACCACATCACGTTGCAGACATTTTTCCTTGGTGAACTGCAAAGCTTCTTCACCGAAAGGCTCGGCGCTCTGCATGCCACCTCCTCCTATGGCAGGGCGTGATCCTCTAGGGCAGTTGATGCCAGCGAGCAGGAATGTCACTAGGACAGATTCTTTGGGAATGTATATCCTCATTCGAGATCCACTGGCGACAAACTCTACCGTTGCCTCGGTTTTCTGAGCTCTCTTAAGGAATGGGAAAAACTTTTTGGATTTGGCCGAGTCTCCACTCGTATCTTGGATACGATGAGTAGGGATATCTTTTTTAGCGTGAACGCCAATACCAGCTTTCTGGGCCTTCAGCTCAGCTTCTAAGAGTTTGTCATAATGGGAGCTGCGCTGATCATTATCATTTCTATACCGAACAACGGTGGCATACCCCTTTGAAACTAATGCCTCAGCCAAATTCCTGTGTAATAGAAAATGTTAAATGAATTACTATCTGAACCGAAATTAAACTAATAAACGAGCAGATTATTCAAGTTTATTCCGAAAATTTTGATTTGGATACTTACACTCCTCCTGCAACAACAGTACAGCAACTTTTCTCTGGGAAATTGTCTTTAGCGGGCTGGATATAGTCAACAGTCACATTAACTCTCTTGCCAATCACTTTCTTTCGTAGAAATTCACGAGCTTCATACATCCATGGTATATCATACAAGGGTTTGAAGCCTTTTGGTCTTGGAGAGTTTTTGCCTTCCTCATCAGGGTTGTTTCTGTGAAGAAACAAAGCAATGATAAAACTATTCAATGTTTATACAGTGGAAAAAGTAGATGCTTACTTACTTTTCACGTGGTGGTCGGATGCTGGCCAGAAATATTTTTTTCTGGGTGTTGTTAGGCATTTTCACAACAAGAGCGTCTCCGTTCACAACTTCCATTACTGTTGCTGTGAATTCCTTGTCCTTAGCTGCTATAATTGGAGCATTGCTCACATAGTTAGTCCAAATTCGGATCCTAGCTTCCTTGGCAGCTTTCTCTGCACTTCGTAAAGACGACGCGCCTAAAAAAGATATTTTAATTGTTAACATGCGAAAGAGACATAATTTTGTGAGCAAGTCAAATCGGTATATAGTGATGCAAAATCACGTCGATTTCTAAATATTATTTTGTATTTTAACATCACATATTAAATTAAGTGAAACTTACAAAGTTCTTGATGTTACGATAATTTATATTATTTATATTTTGTTAAAAATGCACCCTGTTCATGATTCAAATGCATCAAGTTATAGTCAATAAGTCTGATAATATTACATATTGTGAAGATGTTTGGCAACTGAAACTATAATTTAGTGCCAAAATATTTTATTATTTCATGATGGCATTCTGTAGCTCAACATTTATAGCTATACAAATAAATATTTGTAATAAATCAACAAATAATATATAGGTATTTATTTTGCTAGATTTTTTACCAATAGAGAAAAAAAGGGAGTGTTGTACTTGCTGACAGTGTAAATAAAACAAAATATTGTAATTTGTGAGATGATCCAAAAACTGTCGTGGAAAGCATAATAGACCTGTGCGAGATTAAAGACAATAAACATAAACTGAAATAAACTCATTATGTGATCTGAGACAGAAACAAAGCCTTAATAGGTTTAAAAATGTCATATAAGTAAGATACATATATTGCATTATTAAAAACACGTAATGAATTTCATACTAAAACACATAGAACATACATATCACTAATCACATCCCTATTATATTTTATTTGTGTAAGTATAATGTATCTAAGGCATAATATAGATTTTATGTAATAAATTATATACTTAATAAAACCAAAAGTGCAATAAATCCCAAAGTGTTAGCACATCAAGTACCTCGAAATAAAAAAAGACTGAATATGTTTTAGATAACCTCTTTGTTCATCTGACATTTCTTGTGATATTTTTCAGGAATATATTATTTATGTATTAATATTATATGATGGATATCAAATTGTTATGTTACTTTCTCTTGGTTCTGTAAAACAATCAATTTCCAAATACATTCAACAATAATGTATCATTTCTGTCAGAAAATTTATTTTCATACACTAAATAATTAAGGACTCACTTAATTCTGCAAGTCATGTCATACAGTAAAAAATGATAAAATTTAAAACTACTCGGAATTTTAATTCGATTCCAGATTTGACAATTTCAGTGTTGCAACGTTATGACAAGTACTAAATAGTGACGTTGCGAAATTATTCGATATGGAAATGCAATATTTTTGGATCGATTCTTCTCGTTTATAATTTTACTCTCGTAAACTAAGGATATCAGGAAATTAAATATTTCTGACCGATAATTTAGTTTTGACGATTACTTAACGATCTGAGACTTTTCTTTTATAATTGTGTGTGAAATAACTAAAAAAATGCAATCATGAAGGAACATGACAAATAAAACAGATAGATGTATTATGGTAATAAGTTATTTTATAAATTGTCGCCGTCATCGCTATCCTGTCACTTTCTGTAACATATATTATAAAACACACACACTGATTGTTTATCGATTTTTGTGTCCATCTCTACACTATTACATGTGGTATCATTATTTCACAAAATGACAGTAGCTATTGTCAAATCTGGAATCTAATTAAAATTCTGACTATAGTTAATTTGTAATTTTATTTAAAAAAAAATAGCTTATTAGCACTTACAATTGTAGATGCATTTATGGTTAGTAGTAAACTTTATCCTTTAGCGACTTGACTGCTGCACGCCAATGTTTTAAATGTTTTAAATTTTATTAAGCTAAGTTTAACTCAATATATAATGGGTGTTCTAGTAGATAGTGAATGTATTTACGAATAAATTCTATTATATTAATAAAAATACAGGTGGTACTGATAGAATACTAACCTGATTTCATAACTGCAAGAGACCAGTCGACACATCTGGCAAAGCCCTGTCGCAAGAGAGCTTCAGCAATGTTTCCTTGTGGGTGTAAGATGGTACCCACGTAGTTGTTGTTGTTTACAGATTCAAGTACAACTTCTACATCTCTTTGAAGAAGTTTAGACTCTAAAAAGAAACGCGCTTCTTCTGCATAGGGCTCAGATTCACCATCTTGCCTCACTGCGGGGCACTAAAACCAATGATGTTCTATTTAATATTTATGTAAAATCAGTTGTCATTGCCAAGCAGCTTATAGAGCAACCACAATATCAAATTAGATATCTATTAGATTACTTAAAACGATTCGTTGATTTAGATACTTACTCGAATTCCCGACAGCATCAGTGTAATCTGGTAGAAATCAGGCAGTAGGCAGAGCCTTACTGTGGACCCATCACGTACATATTCAATGATGGCTTTGACCGGTTTACCATTGAACTTGGCTACCAGAGCCTTTGGACTGTCTGTCCAAGTCTTGATTTCTCGAACATGGTCCTGTTTATTACAATTCAGTTGTGATAATTTGTAAAAATACTTTATCTTTATATATTGACATAATTGGAGTAGTATCGTATTGACATAAGAAGTAAACAAGTAAAAATGAACAATATGTTGGTAGAAAAAGAACATACAAAAAATTTTAATCTCTTACATCCAAAAGTACAGACAGGTACTCCTGTTTACTTATTCCCTACTAAACTATTTTAGTCTAACTGCAAAATGTTATAACACAGCTTTTTGTACTTTATTTGCTTACCTGCAAATCAGGACCCCAGATGCCTTTACCTTGAGACTTTGCCACATCTTCAAGCTCAACAAGCCTTTTCAATTGAGGAATATTTCTACCTCCATCTCTAACCTTAGCCAAGCCTTCAGTAAGAAGGACTTCAATTACGTTATCATCCTTGATAGGATCTTTGCCTGTCCACACACACCCATATTCCCTAGTGGCTGAGTTGGGAGGTTTATCAGCAGTAAAGATGACCTCACGACCAACTAGTTTCCTGAGATACTCACGAGCCTCCCAGGCAAAGGGCTCGTCCTTCGACTCCGTATCACTGTTAAGAAAAAAAAAAGCATTAGTTAACTTTCATATAATTATGATCATAATATTGTAATAAAACAGCATAGCAATTTCAGAGTAAACTTATTTCTTTTAATTGTTTCGCATTGCTCTTATACCATTAGGAAGAAATGGATTGGCACAACAATAGCAAAGGCATCATCATCAACACCTATGCATTAGAGTTCTTTTAGGTTTAGATTTGAAAACCATAGAATACTCATAGTACGAGAATAAATAATTATATTTAATAATCCCACACAGAATAAGTTACTATCAACAAGTCATAAACAAAGGTAATAGACCACTAATATAGGAAAATTGATACTTGTTGATAATGAACAAATAGGAACATTAAAATATAAGATACACATAATTATACTAATACCTATATAGTTAATCATTGTATACAATACATTTATCTGAAAATGGTCCAAGCTTTGACAGCTCCTTGGGTATAAATATACTTTTATCTAGTTGTTCCATTGTTTACCAATTTTGATCAACCAATAATGAATTATCAAGTTAGCTTGTTGACTCTCTAAATGAGGCAATCAGCTATATAAATAGTGTTTATATATAAATAAGTTGATGAATTAAGAACTGACCCTTAACAAGAATGTATAAATAGAAAGTGTTATGAAGTGGATCGCTAAAGGCTCATAATAATGAAGATGATGAAGTCCATATTGCTGTCATATATGTGTTATAGACCTTGTTGAAAATGTTATTTATCGTAAAGTGAGCTTAAAATCACAATAAATTGTAGTAGCTGTTTGTATTCTAAGACAATCTATAAATAGAGAGTTACCTTAATTGCTAATATTGTGTTTAATATAAGAAGTTCCTCCTTATTAATTATATTTGTACTTGATTATTTGATTTTAATGATAATTATATCAATTAATTAATTGCTAAACTAATATTTTATAATATGTATTATTAAAGGAATAAAGATAATTGGTTACGGAAAATATAACAGCATAATATGGGTCCTGAAATCACCACTACAAAATCCCTACCTTCTAGACAAAACGCAATCTATACTAGCAGTAGAAAGATACCTTTATGTAATTTATGTAGGCACTTTTCACTGTATTTTCCTTTGAATTTACTAAAACGTTTTAATATTGCATTGTCATATTAAACTGCATCTCATTATTTAACCTTATTAATCCACAAAATACTATTGAATCAAACATTATGGTAATGATTTGTTACCATATGGACCTTCCAACAGGTAACACACATTACATTGCTTACTTTTACAGAATAATAAGCTTGTGGCTGCAGAATCAAAGAAAATGTTCTACAATAATCAGATAAATCAAAATAACTTTATACCTTTTGTTAAGATATAGGTCCGAGGTAGGACTGATGCCAACTACCTTTTCCTTTCACCATATAAGAGCGAATACTAAAATATTATCTTGCAGTTATTAATACAACACCTTTTAACTCGTAACAGTATGACAATGCTCATGTTTAACAATAGAGTAATATAATTAGCCATGCCAGAGGAAATAGATGTGTGAAGTTGATATAAATATATTCGCTATTGCTTTGCAGAGTACACATAAAAATATTATTCGGTACCTATATTCACTTATTTACATTTACATCATCTTCAAATTTATCCTACACTATTTGTATCACTACCCCGACTGACTAGCTCATCTAGTATTTATAAATCAAGTTGTTTCGCAAAGCATCCATAACCATGAATGATGTTTCTTTTATATAAAATTCTCCCTTTACAAATTATCCTGGAACTTTTAATTCTAACATTTATACCTAAGGGTTTCAGAAATTATAAAGATAATTTAATTCACAAATGATAAAGATAAATAAATTCACCTTTGAGCAATCTAATACCTGATATCAAAGAAATCAATACATTATGTATGAATATAGCATCTAGATGTTACATAGGTGTGATTGCTGGTCAAGTAATGAGAAACAAATTTAATGACTTAAAGCTGACGTATTTTTGATTACACTTAAATAATAACTTGTTTATTTAAAGAGTACTCACTTATTCGGTGTTTTCTGACGTGCTAACTTAGGCGCGGTGATGCCAGACAACGCGATGACTTTCTCTGGAGGCGGCCCGCCCTGCGGTTGCCGCCTGATCACAATCGTATCCCCTGATAGTACCTGTTTTGTAAATAAAGATGTGATTTATAATTTTAACGTTTTTACATATAATATTTTAGTGGTATTTTATCTATCAAAATTTATATCTACCGATTCCTCAATCTGCCAGCTGGCACAAAATGAAAAAGATTGACCACCAGTACACCAAATACCACATTTTGGTGATCACAAGTTTAAATTAAGCGTACAAGCTATAAAGCTATAAAGATCATGAGCGCGATGATGTGCCAACGAGGCAAATTAAAGAGATCGGCACGAGGCATCCTGGCTTACTGTTTATGAAAATTATAAAAACATGTTATTGTTGTATTACCTGCTTCACGATTCCTATTTTATAAGCAGGCGCGGGTGCTGGAGCACTCATTTTTAAAATATTTTCTCTGTGAAAATCCGGCAAAAGAATAAGATGTTATAAAATGACTGATGTGCGAAGAACTAACAAGATTGTCGAAACGTGGCCGCTGCTAGTGTTTCCACATTGAGAAGGGAGGGTAAATTTTATTGATGCTGATACTTTCTCCGCAGCCGTAGGACTGATATTCTCGTCTGACAATACTAATTAGTTTTACCTGTTTTCGGAACAATAATCGACTAATACACTACATGGCGGCCGTTTGTTTATGAGCTAACAGTAGTCTGTGGACATTAAAATGTGGTTTTGTATATTTTTATTTAGTTTTTATTTATATTATGAAACAAATAACAAAGTTACACATTAACATTGTGTTTTTTTTGTACTAGAAAACGAAAATTAAAAACTTTGAAATGTCCCATAATTCGACTAAAAACTAAAGTTAAAATCAAAATCGACTTGAATGTGTACTAGGTATAAATGACACTACATATTACAAAATGCACACGTGATACAACGTGGAACGCGTAGTATCTTTTGAAGTTACCATAAACTATAGATTTTAAACATTTACCACTAGTTAATATTTTGATGTTTTGTAACTATGAATGTATGTATTTACCTTCGGTATGTAAAATAAATACATGTATTGTACATATTTCTTTATATTGTGCTCAAAGATATTGCAAATTCTGCATAATTAAACATAAAAAAACATAAGTACACGAAAGTAGTAGATACAGTGATGACCACCAAAGAGGTGCCATGTGGTCATGCGTTAATGCGCCTAGGCAGGCATCATCTAAATATAATTGAGATTACGCGGGAATTTCAAAACCTTTTAAAACGCTATAGTCTCAATACGTTGGGCAAATATTGATTTAAACAAAATATTAGACCCTTAGAGTGCCTACGGTAAAACGGGATAAATAAGGGTGGACAGTCGTATGGACACCAAAGAGTATAATAAAATAATAAGTAGGTATAGGGGAAACAGTAGAGGGGTGAATACAGGTGTGATCATTGTGATACAGGATTACAGGATGGACACAGGTGGATAGAATGATAAGGAATGTCAAAATATTTGGAATAAACTATGGGAATAAATAAATAATAGACTAACAACTAACTAACAAACAACAAATAATACAAAAAAGTACCTCCTCCTTTTTTTCAATTCAGTAAAAATACTATTATTAAACTATAATTACTATAAAAATTAGTAGTTAATTACCTAGGTACTTAAAATAAGTCGCGATAACTGTCATAAGTAGGTCATTACATTTTTTGTAATATCTTTCGAATCAAGTTCTTCTTAATAATTTATTGCAACTACATTACTACTTTTGCCCAGAAGTAAAGAAGAGGGGTTAGGCAAGTTTAGGAGGCAGAAAGTTTAAACACAACATTACCAGATGAATCCACAATTGGTGGATTTTATAATTTTTATTCGAATTCGCAAAAAAACATCGAGGTTCGTACCATAAATCGATTAATGAATTAGATGGTGAATCATAGCTTGAAAAATTTGAATAGAACTTATGGCGCCGACTTCTAATTCACGTTGTCATGCTGCACGTCCGCGGAAGGACAGTCCACAGGGCGCCACGGCTTCTTCACGAGGATTAGTCTACCCGCGTTCCTTGATAGTGGAAAGCGCTTAACTGGAAGCCTGAGAGCCTCTAAGGCCTGGTACCTCGCAGCCTCGCGCCGCTAGGCAATCTGTTGAGGCTCCACCATTCTTAGTTCTACTTCGGCCACCTGCGGTGCGATGTTGTTATCGACGTCGCTGTGGCCCGCATTGGGGATACCCAGGTCATGTAACGGCTCTGTCAAAAGTATCTGCAAATCAGGCAAAAGCATCGTTTCCGACATTCTGATCAAGGGTTTTGTTACATATAGCGTTAGTACGGTAGAACACCCGGATCCTTCTCGGATCTGAATAACGTGAACGATTTTACTCCGACATCTGTACCCCGGGGTTTTGCGGTGCGGTTTTACCATTTGATTAGCGGTTTTCCGCAATTTTACTCGCTTTGAAGTTGATTATATCCATCTCTAAAAAATAGGTTTACTAACTTATGTGAATATATATAAATAACCCTATTTGTACTAACTTATTAAGTCTCTTCAAATCTTTTGATTTATCTAATGTTTTCCTTGAGCCCACCCGTGTAACATCCACCACGGCAACATGTATAGATAATATTTTTTGTAACTGTGATTATTTACATAAAGATGTTGTTAATAAATTATCATCTGATCACAGTGGGCTGACAATTAGCTTTAACACCATCACTTAAAATTCAAAAAAGTGAAATTATGTTTAGACAGATCTCAAATAAAAAAATTGAGTCATTAATCATAATTTAAAAAATGATTTATGCGGTCAAATACATGATAGTGAATACCCGAGTGAGATTTACGCCAACCTATTGTCAATTATTAAAACTCAATTTGATAAATTATTCCCTGTAAAGCGCAACAAAATTCAATGCAAGTTGGTATTCTGTGACTGGGCTACACCAGGTATACGCATAAGTAGGGAAAGGATATTTGAGCTTTACGGTATGAAACCATTTAATCATAGTGAGGCTTTTCACATTTATGTCTCCAAATATTCGAAAACGTTTAAATTAGTTTACAAGCAGGCTAAAGCACTTTACATTACTAATAAAATTAAGACTGCAGAAAATAAAATAAAAACTACCTAAATTATACCTCTAAACTAAATAAATAAATCCCGTAGTGCTGAATTTAATCTAAATACTGCGAATGGACACAATCATCAATTCAAATTTGAAAGTTGCCCAGGAATTTGAAAATTTCTTTAAAAATATTCCGATTAAAACTACGGAAGCATTAAAATCATCTCCGACTCTTTCCGTCGAACTTCTTAAAAGTAATATCAAGGAGTGCCGTCTGAGTTTCGATTTCAATACACAAACCCCCAAGCAGTAATTAAAGCGTTCAAAGAGATCAAAGTTAAGTCTACTGAAGATCTCTGGGGAATGTCTGTTAGGGTGTGTAGGTCTTTTATAGAGACTATAGCGCCTCATTTAGCTTTCATTTTTAATAAAAGTGTGGATCACGGAGTTTTCCCGGATTTAATGAAACATAGTAAAGTAGTTCCATTGTTTAAATCCGGTGATAGTGCAGAACCCAATAACTATAGGCCTGTCTCTATTTTACCAGCGCTCAGCAAAGTGTTTGATGCTTTCTCAGATGTTGCGTCACTTTAACATGAATTCTATTTTTCATGATCAACAATACGGATTCACCAAAGGTCGCTGCACTACTGACGCGCCTCTTGGGAAGAAGCACGGGATGCCATCGGCAAATTTTGTGATCTATCGAAGGCATTCGACTGTGTTGAACATGTGACGCTATTTGCTGAAGCTGAAACACTACGGCATTCGGGGGACGTCGCTAAATCTGTTGAAATCATACCTTCAGGATAGGCAACTTAAAGTACAAGTAAATAAAGTAAATTCACAGGGTGCTAGCATATCTATGGGTGTACCGCAGGGCTCGATACTAGGTCCATTCTTATTTTAGCGTACATAAATGACTTGCCTCATTTATTTAAAAATGAACCGCAGATGGTATTATTTGCTAATGACACTTCATTCGTTTTTAAAATTAATAGACGCACAAATAGTTATGACGACGTAAATAATGCCCTAATGCAAGTTCAAAATTGGTTTACATTAAATAACTTAGTACTAAACAATAAAAAGACAAAATGTATTAGATTTGTTTTGCCAATGTGACATATTATTGAATGGTGAGAAATTAGAGTTTGTAAAAGAGACAACTTTCCTGGGAATTACTGTAGACGACAAATTGCAATGGGGTCCTCACATTACATCATTAGCGGGACGATTGAGCTCTGCAGCTTATGCTGTCTGGAAGATATGACAGTTAACTGATGAGACACGGCAAGACTAGTGTATTTCAGTTACTTTCATAGCATTACGTCGTATGGCATTTTGCTAAGGGGACATGCTGCTGACATTGAGTCTATCTTTATCCTACAAAAGCCCGCCGTCAGAGCTATCTACAATCTAGGTCGTCGAATCTCTCAGAGAAAGGTTTAAGGAGATCAACATTATGACCGTTCCATGTCAATTTATTTATGAAAACATCATGTATGTTAGGAAAAACCTACAGTTATTTGGTAAAGTGTCTGACAGACACCACTGTCAAACTAGACATGGGAATAGATTAAGTCAGCCAATTTCGAGATTAGCGAAAGTAAGTAAGTCGTTCATGGGATTCTTTGTTAAATGTTATAATAAGATACCAGGCGATTTACAACAACTAAATGAATCCAAATTTAAATTATGTACCTCTATAAAGAAAACTTTATGTAGACAAGCATATTACAAACTTAATGAATATAAAGAAAAAAAGAAAAGAAAAAAAAAGAAAGAAAGATATAGAGGATAAAAATGCTTGGATGCAGGCTAGTCCGGCTCCACAGGATAACTAAAAACACTGTTGTTTTAATGAAATCGTAAATAATACAGCCATATTGCTAAATTGTATATTGTTTAACTTATATAACCAATGTAAATGTGAGAGCCCTGTAATTAACTTAATATTAAATTAGATTAGTAGAATTCATTTGTGTCAGCTTGGAGTTGTCATGCTCACTCAAAGGTCTCATTGGCGGTGGCGCGTGCAGTGGATCGCTCGATTCCCTACAATATGGTTGAGTTGGGCGGTGCTGGTGTACGTGTCATGTTCGTGAACGGGCGCCGTCAACTGGGACTGGTCAGCTCCAGACTGTATTATTGTCCTTAAGGTCATTTTCTTTTTTTTGATCACTTTGACTGGATTTTCGTGTTACATTGTTCTCGCACAATCCAAACAGCAAAACTATGTAACTAGTAAATTTTATTGTGAACCTGATTGAAAAAGAGTAACCTATGGAGTTTTTTGCTCGTTCTTCTCCATAGGAATCTACCCCTTGGAATGAGCAAATAGCTTCACTTTTAATATTTTTTGACGTTCAAAAGTGCCAATTTAATTTACTTGTATCTTTGATAGTATGCGCTTGGTGATGGATGGATGAATCAGTGAGACAGTCAAGACATGTTATTTTATAAGTAGGGTAAGGGTATACATGTTACACTGTTATAGACCCTACCCCACATAGACCTTGTTTGTCACATCTTGTACCTTGTAAAAAGAGTTTAGTGTATTAGGTATTATAGCCAGTAATATTTTTGAATATAAAGTCATCGCCATAGAGAAAGTAATTTAAATTTCGAATAGGGAAGGAAATAAATGACAAATGACTTCTTCTATTACTTTCCTACCGCGAAGTATGATTTATATTATGTAGCATTTTCCAGTGTCGATAGTCACTGTTGTTCATGTATTTTTTAAAATAGTGTATAAACCTTAACAGTTATAAGTTGAAGAAGTATTAAAATGGCAAATGCAGATTTTAGAAAGGATGTGACGATGCCTGTCCGACCAAGAAGTGTCTATACAGCGCACTCCTACAATCAGGTGATGTGATTTTTTTACATTGATTAGCAAACCGTTAATATTATCTACTTGCAGTAAATGGGTTATTAATTGTGATTAGAATAAGATTCCTTGGACTGCACAGTTCGTTCAGGTCATATAGAACAGCAGCTTTTTCTATGTTTGGAAGGGATACTTCGTAGAGTTTTGTAGTAATATGCTATATTTGCAGTCCATCTCATAAGCTGCAAATATTGGTGTTTAAAGGTACCTATCTCAAAAGCATTACACTTACCTATAGGCACGATGTTCCATAAGAAATCAGGAGCTTAACACACCCGGGCGGGGTACGAGAAAATTGGCGCTAAGTACCTATGTCATTGTCTAAAATAGACTGGAATTATAATATGATAGTTCACTTCTGGGCTACGTCTCTCCTCTGTAATTAGGAGGGTTGGAATAAATTGGATTATGACGTCTAAAAAGTAAAATTGTCGAGGTTTTTTATGGGGTTGGACGGCAAACAAGCAGAAGGATCAAATGATGTTATGTAAGTAATCAGGCGCCGCAATCTATACTAAGTGCGTACGAATAGGAAGTAACATCGATTCTTAGGTTTTTTACTTCGAATAAGCGACAAAATGACAAATTAGTTTTGCCGCGAGTAAAAGAAAGGCGCTCACGGTTCGTATTCTTATAGTTACGCAATATAACGTGTAGCTGGTAATCAATCACGAATAATTATTTTCATCAGGATCATGTCGAAGGTTGTTGAGGGGCACGTATTCAGGTTAATGACAGTAACTTAGTGTAACCTATAGTTCAAATAAACTACGTTTAAAAAGCCCGACTTCAACTTCACAAGTCGGTTGATGATAGTCTGTTGTATTAAAAGCTTCTCTGTAACAATTTTTTTTTGAAAACTGCATTAACTTGGTTCGTTCAATCGTGGTGGGCGTGATGGCCCGGAGATTTAAGATGCCCGCTTCTCATGCATGAGAGTACGGGTTCGAAATCTACCAACGGCAAGTACCAATGCGACGTTTTGCCAACCCGCATTGAGCAGGCGTGGTGATTAATGCCCAAACCTTCTCCTTGTGAGAAGAGGCTTTGCTCAGCTGTGGGCATTTATAAGCTGTTGATAATGATTCAATCGTGATATAATCGCGGTCAAAGATAATATGTACGTACTTATATGCATGCAGGTCAAATTGAGAACCTGTTTCAACTTTTAAAGTTCGTTAAAAATATATATCAACACTAGTAACAGTCTACACCTGGGCTTGAGCCTTCTCTGTATAAAAGGGGCTTGTCATATCTACGCTTGGTAGGCGGATTAGAGATTGCAGTTTAACAAGTTCAGATTAATCAGAGACGGCCCAGTCTCTGTTAAAATTTTAGTCCCTGCCTCGCAAAGTAAAACAGTGGGATCATCTGTTGTCAGCGATATTTCCTAGCCGATACGACCTTCAAACCTCCAAGAACGTAATTTTAAACGTCGACAACGCACCTGCCGCTCTTCTGGTGTTGCGGGTGTTCATGGGCGGCTCTGATCGCTTACCATTAGGTGATCTGTCTACTCGTTTGCATCCTATTCCATAAAAAATGTCTTTATTTTCTAAGTGCAGTTGAGAATACACAGCCGGTCAATCGCCGCTATTTAGCGCGTACTTTTCATGACATCATTGGTCATGTCACATGCATGAATGAAGTTGGACACAAAATATCTAGCTCTTCAGTTGTCCGACCCTTTCTTTTTCAGCAGGGTGACCATTAATTTTTTCCCAGGATATTTATTTTAGATGATTTCATTTTTGTGGATTATTTATAAACGACAGTGGGCATAGTACACCCAGCTCTGCTACGGCTCCAAGTACTTCTTTTGGAAAGGTATCACAGTAATCACACACCAGTCATGGTTCACTGGGTCAAAGGTTATTAAATTCTGTCCCGGAGTTCTCCATTTATTAACATAGTTTTATTAGGTTGAGCTGTAAGGCCGGTAATGTATGGCCGGTGCACGCACTTCCACCATAGATTAGATTACTTCTGTTTGGAAGCTATCACAGCCATAGTTCACTGTATCAAACCTCATTAAATCCTGTTCCGGAGTTCATTCATTAACTGGGGCAGAAATATATGGATAGCGCACCCACATCCGTCAATACTTCTGTTTGCAAGGTATCGTACCTATAGTTCACTGTGACAAAGCGCATTAAATTCTTCAAAGTGCTTCGGCACATTGAACCATGGCTGTGATAACTTTCAAAAAGAAGTAATCAGAGCTATGGCGGACGTGGGTATGTGGTTCATACATTTTTGGCCTTTAAACATCCATTAAAAATGATTATGTAAGTAGCTTCTACTAAGGACCTTAAATTTTAAAATATTATCTGAAAAGGCTTACCACTCTTGGCGTTGTGACTGTGAACATTCTACAGTTATTGTAGAAGTTTCATATATGTTATCCAATATAATCATCGTCTTCGGCGATCAGGATCAAGCTGCGACTGCATAGGAACAGTACCTACCTACACGGACCGCTTTTGCAGACAGAGTGAACAGCTGGCATTAGCTGCCATTGATCACTGCTCAATCAGTTGTATCATTGCTCAACTATTTCACGGATCTTCCGTGTGAACCAGCCGATCGTCTACGGTATATCGACGGTGCATTTGGCTAATTCGTCCATTCAACACCCATCGCTACCTGGCCAATATTTCATCTCATGATGCATTTCGTTAACTAGTTAAAGTACCTAAACACTTATAGCCTGTTTATAATATCTAACATTATAGAATATTAAAAGTTATACTTTATACTAGTGTTTTTTTCATTTCTTGATAAAAATTTTGTCTTTTTAAAAACCAGCAAACAATCAATGACTTAGGATTTAGATCATTGATTTGACAATCGAAAGCTAAAATTCATTCAAATGCTGTAGGGTTATCTCAAAGGTAATGATAAAAGCGGATCATGTTTCTAAATATTTAGTAGAAATAAATTCGTCTGGTTCAGGAGGAGTCCAACTTGTCCGCCTTCCAAGACTACAGCAAGTTTCTTGAGGGTGGTCTCGGGCAAGCTGAGCTGGTGGGCGCTGCAGGTTGGCAGCCACCATGGCGCGCTCCTCTGCAGCGCAAGGCTCCTTTCTACCCAGGGGATGATATTTATCATGCTGATACTTGGCGGGAGCTTGAGGTATGTTTACTTTTTATTTCAAAATAAATTGGACAGTATTTCGCGTACAATAGTCTGACCTACTGACTACTGGTGGGATTTGAAAAAATATTTTTGTGTTGTATAATCCATTTATCGAGGACGCTATATAAAACTGAATGTTACGATGAATAGGAGCCGAGCAGGGAAAGGTGAAACCGCGCGGGAGTAACTAGTGACCTTATACTGGTGAAAGTGTGGGAGCTCTACCTACCCCTTTGTGGA
This sequence comes from Spodoptera picta, assembly GCA_038387885.1. Taxonomy (NCBI): domain Eukaryota; kingdom Metazoa; phylum Arthropoda; class Insecta; order Lepidoptera; family Noctuidae; genus Spodoptera; species Spodoptera picta. The sequence continues at coordinate 5,132,768 of JAZHFQ010000105.1, forward strand.
TTAAGCAGTGACGTTTTCTACTATATGATACTACGTAGAACACTTCAGATATATTTTATTCTAGCTTCAGCCACCGGCTTCGCCCGCATTACCGTGGGTTAAAAAAACAATCAGCCGACCATAGAACCCCCTCCTTTTTTGAAATCTGTTAAAAGTAGCCTATGTATTATCCCACACTATAATCTATCACAGTTCCAAATTTCATCCCAATCCCTTCAGTAGTTTTGACGTCATTAAGTAAACACAGACATAAACTAAGAAATTTGAGCAGCATTTGAAATTTGAGTGAGATTAAGTAAGATCAAAATATAGATGCCTATTTTGGATAGTGAGGCACTAATGATCCCGCGATTCGGTCTTGCATTAAGAGTTGTCATGCACATCTGCGTACTACAACCTTGTTTTATAACCTTGGTACCTGTATCGATTTCGCGACACTGACACTTTAACACTAGCACTTTCTAGTAGGTACATGGGAAGCGGATACTTTATATTACTGCACAGACAGTTGTATCTATTGACTTTGTATTAAGTAGTTCCACGAAGGGGTAGTACGGATGTGGGATGGTTAATAACACGGATTAAAGAATACAATGGAAGTAGCTTGAAACAATATTTCTGCCAGAACCGGTGTCGCCAAACTAATACATCGTAAGAATAAAGGTGATATTTGAATGGCTTATTACTGGCTCGAATGCAGGTCTCTACTCAGATAGTGATGTAGCCTAATTCGATAAAAATAATATCGATAATATGAAAATTTGTTTTAAAAATAATATGAAAAAAAATATTGAGTGTGACAGTATTAAAATAATAAAATTAATATATCGTTGATAACTTTTTAAACGTAAAAAAAAGGGTAAGTATTTAATTACATGTAAATTAAATATAAAAAAAAACCATTTTGTTCGTATATTTTATTAAATAAAAAAAACCATTTTGTTCGTATATTTTATTAGTTTCTTTTTTCAAAAAATCATTTTCTTTTATTTCACTTAAGCAATATAAGTAACAACTATTACATACATTTTTACAAACTTTATATGGATAATGTGATAAATGAGAGGGATGGCGATAAGGATGACGGTGCTGATCTGCTCCGTGAAGTGAAGGTTGCTTCCAATCACGTCGGGGTCACCACTAAAATAATAATAAAAAAATAATCTAAATAAATGTTACATTACACTTGCATCGATATCAATCGATAAATTCAATATGTGATTTGACTACATCACTATTTGAGTAGCGTAGAACTGGCGAGAATGTTGTACTGAATGGAATAAATCCAAAATAAACTTTATCTTGAAGGCGTAAGGTTGATTTTGACTAACCGTTTTAGTAAATAATATTATTTTAATAACTGTTTTTGTAAATTGAAATAAAATAAGATTTCTACAAGAAAACAATAAAAATTGTACTTACCGATGATACGGAACACCTCCATTTTTACGATTTTTCGGCTGCTATCATTTTTACACGCCAAAACGGAACAAAACGGCATAGTTGACGAAATATGTATTTGACACGAGACTAGCAACTCGACGCCATGTTCGAACGAGACTGAACTCGAATTTGCCTCGAGTAAGCAGTACACAGCTTAGTTGTGGCACGCGTGCCTCGCCTACTTGCTACTTTCATTGTATTCTATATTCCGTGGTTAATAATATAATGACGTCATACACACTTTTGCACGGTATGTGTACCGATACCTACAGTTTAATATACAAACTATGAGAACTACTTGTGCAAAAAAGCCTTTCTAAAAATAAAAGTTGATGTTCGACACTTTTGACTTGTAAACAGCAAATTATATGGATACACAACAGAAATAATCGTGATAATTATGGTACTTTATATAGATGACTGATGTAGTCGGGGGCGCTGGATACAATGCTTCGGTCACGCCTCATGGCACCGTCTGCCTCCGCCTGAGAGACAGAGTCAAGTAAGTCCGGCTAGTTGACCTAAAAACAAAGAATTAGAAAAAGGTTTTGTGTATATATCCTCTCAAACACTTGTCACCATCACGTCGTTCGTCAGTCACGTCACCCCGCCGGTTTGACCGAATCATTGATTGAACACAACATAATTATGTATATCATCAGTGATGAGAAGTGTGTAACAATGACGTGTCACTGACTTGTGAGAAAAAAAAATACTAGGAGTATAGAAAAAATATTTTTACCAGGCCGATGACGTGACTTGACGGTGAATTAACTATTGAGAATATATCTTTAGGTACAACTACAAATATCGACTATTTGAAAGTGTAAGATGTAAACCAATCCTATGTGCTGTAATCTCAATGACAATGCCAAATCCTGACTCAGACGGTATATCATTGTACCTACAAGAAATGCAAAATATTAAAACTATTCAATAAAAATAATATTCTACTCTTAGGTTACGTAAAGGCTTGGCTTCATCATCACGGGTACGGCACCGGCGCCGTAAAACGTTACATTACCGGCACGTGGCATGGTCATGACCAAATGGTCACTATGAAATACATAGTTCCGTCCCCGTTGAATTTTCAAGATAAAACTATCAACTTCTATCTTGGATCTTAAACGATCGATGTACCAAATTTCACTAAAATAGGTTCAGTGGTTTAACTTCTCCGTTTAACGTTTCCGTAAACGTCTGTAACCGTCCGTAACCGACTCCACCTCCTGCGAAGCAGTCATGCTAGCTAAGGAGGAGCCAGGGCGCATGAGTAGGTCCTCACGCCCCAGCCGTCGCGAAGGACACTCCGGGCGTCGGGGATCGCGGGACGATCTCCGGCCACCTTAAGCATGGGCCTGCGTACGGCGAACATGGATAGTTCGCCGCCCGACTAGAACCAGACCCAAGCGTGTAGCGCGACGCGTTCCACACTCGCCTCAAAGAGCCATCGGACCACCACGGATGCGGTCCAATAGGGCTGATGCCGACACGGAGCCGCGGAGAAATTAACGGGTTACCAGAGCTCCGGGTCGAAGGGCACGAGCACGAACGGAGTGATTTTCAGTCAGTAAGAGTCTGATACTCCCTCCCGCTTCACCCAAGCGGGAGAAGTAATTCGATGATTATCCCCCTAAAGAAAGTGGTTTAACCTTGGTATGCCGGAGCGTAGATCTACGCGAGACACAATGCGTTTTCTATTAAGTATGCGTGTGTAAATACAAGAGGTTAAAACATAGACAATCGACAATATTATACTCGGAATTTTAATTCGATTCCAGATTTGACAATTTCAGTGTTGCAACGTTATGACAAGTACTAAATAGTGACGTTGCGAAATTATTCGATATGGAAATGCAATATTTCTGGATCGATTCTTCTCGTTTATAATTTTACTCTTGTAAACTAAGTATATCAGGAAATTAAATATTTCTGAACCGATAATTTAGTTTTGACGATTAATTAACGATCTGAGACTTTTCTTTTATAATTGTGTGTGAAATAAATAAAAAAATGTAATCATGAAGGAACATGACAAATAAAACAGATAGATGTATTATGGTAATAAGTTATTTTATAAATTGTCGCCGTCATCGCTATCGCTATCCTATCACTTTCTGTAACATTTATTATAAAACACACACACTGATTGTTTATCGATTTTTGTGTTCATCACTACACTATTATATATAGCAAAGGAATTAATTATTATAATAAGGTATAATTATTTCACAAAATGACAGTAGCTATTGTCAAATCTGGAATCGTATTTAAAATTCTGACTATAGAATTCCGGAATTCTAATAATAATTAAACTGCAATGCAATTCGGTAACGAAATGTCATTGATGTGTTATTACTTATTATTAGAGATGTCAAAATGTCATTCTTTCACTTAGGCAATCGCTGCCATATCAACATTATGTTGACCATATGATTCGGCAAATGAGTTAATAATTAAAATTTGGATTTAATTGTAGTGGGTTTGATTCCCGCACAAAACAACTCTTTGGGTGGCACAAATTATTCGTTTCGGGTCTGGGTGTATACACATACACATAGTATGTGAAAATGTTAGTTAAAAACGCACTTACGACACAGGTAAAACACCTACAATGAGGAAATGTTTAATTAAAAAAAAACAATGGATTAATATATTTGGCATTTCTGTACAATAGCTTATTTAGTGGGTCAGAGATCTATGAAATTTCTAGCATTGTCATTATAATTAATACCTACGGTTTGTTGTAGAAAGTATAGTTTCAATTTTTAGGCTGGCGCATCTATTAGGTACATATAATGCAAATTAATTTAACAATAGGGCAGATGACAATTTTTTATTTTAATGTCCGTCTGGTAGATTTTTAAAAACATTGAAAACCGAAGAACTGGTGGACTAATTCGATTTTTAATTTTCATACCCTGTCATCATCCCTATTATGGATAAAAGAAATCTTCGCTTCATCTTCTCTTAAAATTTGGTGCAAACCAAAGGCATGCTCCGCAATTTGCTGTCGCTTCGGGTAATTACTCTTGCTTACCTGGCCGATAATTTTCGATTTATATAGAGTGGATATGACCATCGACGGAGCTGTACGCGTAACCAATGCTAAGAACAACATTATCTTGGCCTTGTCGCGCTCTGGCGCAGCTGCAGCACTGATCCACCCAAACGGACGTGTCTACCACTACGGATCCAGAGTTGAGATCCAGGCCCGCCACCAACAGGGCAATAACAAGTTAGTATAACATCACTATCAATTCAACCAGTTACAATAAATTATCTACAGTAACGTTAAAATAAATGAGGTGGGTAGTTAATCGTAATGTTGGCTGCGATCTCCTGCGGTGTTTAATAAACACCAGCAACTTACGTAGCGCAACCGAAATCTAAGATAAATTGGACACGAGAAGAAGGCTCTTTCAGATTATGAAGAGAGATATGCTGCCAAAACTTATTATCAGCTTGACTGTTCTCATTTCGTGAGAGTGTGTAGTGCACTAAATTAGTGTTTTAAATCTGCTAGACGATGGCAATGTTAAAAGCTTGTTAGGTACAAAGTGCAACCTTATTCCTGGTGTCCGCATTTGTGGCCTGACCTAATTTTCAGTAAAAGCCTGGACGGCTGGGTAACAACAGCTCGAAATTCTATAAATCAATACTTATTCATTTTCAAGTAAGGCCTACTGTTCACAAGCGACGCGTGTTTGATAGTTGCATGCAACCTACAAATAACTATTATAGGCGGCCTAAAATTGACACTTCATGGATATACCGTTTCCTTTGTTTCAAGAATTTGTCGTATGTAGGTCTCCTGTTTCATTTATAGGTTGCATGCATTCGTCAAATAATCGTTGTAGTCGGTAGGCCTCGATCATTGTCCCCCTATTATTGTACACCACACTTTACAGGTAAGTTTAAATTGAAAGAGATTTATTATTTCCCTTGAACTTGATACCGGTCGGTATGTGTATTCTTTCCAAGAAACTATAATAGATGTACATCAGACCCGGTTCGTATTTTTAACCAAAAATAGTAAATCTAAAGATAAAACTGTCTCGACAAATAAACGGTATACATAGTTGCTTACCTACAGCAGGTTTTTTATTCCAAAAAACAGTTCCGATTTTAGTTTTACAGCGCACATTTTTGGTAAATTAATGTGTGGCAATTGTGTATGTAAATGTATTTCGCATACCCATTTTGGGTCATAATATCTACGGACTATAACTCAAAATCGTAGATAACAATATAAGCTCCAGTTATAGATATCTATAGCTTACGGTATAGTAATTGTGTTAAGCTCTTTACGGAACTACACTATATTACTGTGCAATATGTATAGTATAGAAAATACATATACACTTAATGTATGAAGGACAATATTATTTTATATAGAGTACAGCACAATGTGACCGCATTTATAACAAAATGTATATGGTGCGCGATATTGTTGTGCCTGGTGGCCTTTGAGCTACATCCTACGTGATGCTGTTATACCTAGTATAGAGTAGTTTGAAAAGAGCCTTTTTGTATAGATAATATTCGCTTACTGAATATTTTAGGTACGCGAAGATGTGGTACAAGGGTGTGTCATTCACTGCGGAACAGTGTGCGCTGGTGTACTTGGTGGACGCAGCTGGCACGCGCACCACCACCGATACTTTCCTTGACATGAGTCAGGACTTCACCCTTAATGTCTTCTACAAGTAAGGCTATCTAACACAATTGCCATTATCACACACATATTGGACCATTAACTGAATGCGCTAGCTTCAAACTTGTTGACTGATACATTCAAACAACTAAAAGAAATTCACCGTTAGATTTGTTGATTTCATTTGAGATATAATATACCTGCCTCATTGGGCAAGTGGCCGCAAGTGCAACTGCCAGGCAAGGGGTCTCCGGTTCGATTCCCGAGTCGGGCAAAGTATTATCTACTGGGTGTAAAAAATCTCAGTGGTAGCACGGAGTCTGGAATTATGCCCGGCATATGGCAATAGGCTCACCCCCTATTACATGGGACTCATAAGAAGTGAAAAGTGAGTGTTACATTGCACAGTGGCATTATGTGGCAGTGGCAGTGCTGCATAATGTGCACCTCTGCCTACCCTTTCGGGGATAAAAAGGCGTGGTGTTATGTTATTATGTTAAGTTATATAATATACCTACCATACCATATTTACCATAATCTACAATACATAGAAAAGATATAGCAATTTTGTTGGACACTGATTGTCCTCATGCTATCAAATATTTAAGTATAAAGTATAAAGCTCATAACCATATTGCTGAAAAATCCCACTAAAACAGACTGCAGGGACAAACAAACTAACAGGTACGTATTTTTTTATTTTTTTAAGCGGGGAAAATCATCCAATGACCGCTCCCGCCTGGGTGAGGCGGAAGGGAGTGTCAGACTCTTACTGACTAAAAACCACCCCGTTCCTTCTCTTGCACGTCGAGCCGGAGCCCCGGTTACCCGTTAGGTTTTCCGCGACTCCGAATCGGCATCGGCCCTATTGGGCCCCATCTGTGGTGGTCTGATGGCTCTTTGAGGCGCGCGCGGAACGCGACGCTCCGTACGCTCGGGCCTGTTTCTGGTCGGACGGGGAGCCACCCATGCTCGCCGTCCGCAGGCCCGCGCTTACGGTGGCCGGAGATCGTCCCGCGATCCCCGACGCCCTGTGTGTCCTTCGCAATGGCTGGGTTGCGAGGAGGCAGCGCTTCGCTGCCGCACGCGTCCCGCCTCCTCCTTAGCTAGCATGACTGCTTCGCAAAAGGAGGAGACGGCATCCCAGTCCCCGTCGCTCCGCATCATGGCCTGCACTAGCCCCGGACGCGAGAGGTCGCCATCGCCGATCACTTCCCTGAGGGCACGGCGGTGCTCAGCCCACGCAGGGCATTCTCCCACCGTGTCCTCAGGGCGGTCCTCGCAGTGATGACACCCGGGCCTTTCCTCCCGCCCCATCAGACACAGGTACCTCCGGAAACTTCCATGTCCGGTGAGGACCTGCGTCAGGCGGTAGGTGAGGACGCCGTAGCGTCTCTCAAGCCACTCCTCAAAGAGGGGACTTACCGCTGCGATGGCAGCGAGCCCAGCCCTCGGTTGCGACAGTCGTTGCTGCCATTCCGCCATGAGATCGCGCCGGAGCTCATCCCGCCACGCACTTATTTGGCGCGGCAGCGGAGTTTCGCCCCGGCGACGTGCCTCCGCGCGCATTCTGTACACGCGCGCGAGCACCTTCGCCTCCAGATCCCACGGCGGTAATCCGGCAAGGAGGTTCGCCGACTCCCCAGAGATCGTGCGGTATCCGCGGATCATTCGGATCGCGATGACCCTCTGTGCCATGAGCAGCGTCCGAGCGGGACGCCGCAACAGGTTTGGCGCCCAAACAGGGGCGCCGTAGAGGGCCATGGACCGCACGACACCGGTGTATAACCTCCGGCAGGAGGCGTTTGGCCCCCCGAGGTTGGCGAGGATGCGTTTGAACGCAGCCCCCGTCCTCTCCAACTTTGGAGCCAAATGTCGGAAATGCTCAATGAAGTTCCACCGACTGTCGAGGACGAGTCCTAGGTACTTCATCGTCGTCTCGACGTCGATGGTAACTCCTCCCTCCGTTATTTGGGACCCACCCGGAGGTGGCGCGTTCCCGCGGCCATGAAAACACATGGCCTCGGACTTGTGGAGCGCCACCTCGAGTCCCAACTGCCGGATTCTCTCAACGACTGCCGCAACCGCTGTCGCCATTAGATCGGCCGCCGCCTGGTGCGACCTCACGTGCGCTGTCGAGCGTGTCATCGGCGTAGCATATTGTGCTAACGCCGTTCGGCAGCACCCAGTCATAACCGATGTTCCACAGGAGCGGCCCCAGAACCGAACCCTGTGGAACATCGCGTGACATCTCTTGCCGGTTCCACTCGCCCCGGTGACCGGGGTATATGACAGACCTGTCCGTCAGGTATGCCTCGATTACACGACGGAGGTAGGTAGGCACCCGATGATATCGGAGTGCCTCCAAAATGCAGCTCCAGGACAGGGAGTTGAAGGCGTTGGCGATGTCCAGAGACACCGCCACTACGACCTTACCCCTGGACACTGCAGTCCCCGTCGTCCGGTCCCTAACGCGCATGATGGCGTCCACCGTGGAGCGCCCTCTGCGGAAGCCGAACTGGCCGTCCGATAGGTCCGGCCCAATGTCCGTCAGGTGCGCGACGAGGCGGTTCGAAATTATTCTTTCGAACACTTTCCCCAGCTCGTCGAGCAGCACTATGGGTCGGTATGCGGACGGAGAGCCCGCAGGGCGCCCCGTCTTCCGCACGAGGACCAGTTTTCCCGCTTTCCAGAGCAGCGGGAACTGGCCCCTCTCCAAGCATGCGCTGTAGAGACCGATTAATCGAGGCCCGAGAGCCTCTGAGGCCAGGACCCATGCTTTGCCATGCAAGCCGTCGGGTCCTGGGGCGGTGTTCTTGGCGCCCATCCGGCGCACCGCCGCTCTCAGTTCTGCCTCGGTCACCTCTGGGACGATGTCGTCGTCGTCGTCGCTGTAGCCCGCGTCGGGCACCGCAGGGGGCGGAGTCATATACGGAGGGGTGAACCCCCTCCACAGTCGGGGGAACAGGGTGCCAACCAATCACCTCCTCAAAGACTTCTGGCCGGAGAATCTGGGTGAGCGGGGGAGCCCAAGCGCGGAGCTTGTCGCGTACCATCCGGTACGGGCGTCCCCACGGATCTCTGTCCAGAGTCCCCAGCATCTCTCGGCGGGCCTCCTCCTTGGCCCGCAATATCTCCACCTTGAGGAGGGCCTTGGCCGCCCTGTATCCCTCGTACAACTCCGCCTCTCTCGCCTCCGCATTCGGAGGACGGATGCGGCGCCTGCGGTGCCTAGTGTACTGGCGTCGCGCAGCAGTGCACGTCTTGACCACCAGTACACCTGGCGCTTTTGCTGCCTCGATCGGATCCGGGGCATCGCCACGTCACAAATCCTGGACATGGCGTCCTGGAGCCACTTGGCCTCATCGTCTATGTCGGCAGGCCTGACCGGTGGTATCACCCAGGCCTGCACGATGGCGGCTTCCAGGAGCAGCTCCCGGTCCAGCTGTTTCAGCGCCCAACGCGGGCCACATGGGGCCTGTGACGACGTCTCCGCCTGGACTCGGCGGAGACGTCGAATCGGATATACCGGTGGTCGGAGTACGTCTCCACCTCCTCCATGACGCGCCAGTCAACAATACGCGGTGACAGAGCAGGGCTGGCGAACGAAATGTCCACCACCGACTCGCCCTGCATCCGCACGCACGTGGGGACAGAACCCCGGTTCAGGACGACTAGGCCTGTCTCAAGGGCCCAGTCTTCCACCATCCTACCCCGGACGACGGTGAACCGGGAACCCCAAGCCAAGTTTTTGGCATTGAAGTCCCCGAGGACGAGCACGGGGAGGGAACGGAACCCGACGACGACGGTGACCAACTTCCTCAAGGAGTTCTGGAACTCGGCGAGACTTCGGTTCGGAGAGAAGTACACGCCCACCACAGCGAGCTCTCCGAACCGTGCTGCGACACAACCCCGGCCTATTTGAGCAGCCTCAAGAGTCGGGGTACCGGCGGCGGCCGACGAGATGATGGTCACCGAGCCCTGGACGGCTCGGTGAGCCGTCCAGGTCCGCCACCCAGTGATCCCTGGGCGGGACAAAATACGGCTCGGAGACCACCGCGACATTGATCGACCACTGCGCCATGCTCTGGAGCAGGAGATCCTGAGCAGCGGCGCAGTGGTTGATGTTCGCCTGGAGGAGGCGGAATGGAGCCATTATTGACAGTCCATTCCGACCTTCTCAGTGGCGGCAGCGGCGACTGCGATAGCAGTGGCGGCGGCGCCGGCGGAAACGGCAGGGGCGGCAGAGGGCCTACCTATGCCCTTGGGTTTGGCAGGAGGGGAGCAGCCTTTGCTCCCGACCCGGTGATTGGCCGGCTTGCCAGCCGCCACACATGCGTTGCAGTGCAGCGGGGCAGTGCAGGAGCCGGCCCTGTGACCGGGTCGACCGCAGCGGAAGCAACAGTCGCTGCGGTCCACCTCCGAGATGCATTTGGCGCTCACGTGCTCCCCCACGTGACAACGGTAGCACCTAAGAGGCCGGGTTTCGAGCAGCTTGACCTGCGCCGAGACCCATCCCACCAAGAGCGTTTTGCCCTCCTTTAGCTTTTTGGCCGCTGTGACTGGGCAGCTGACCACCATTGTGCGCAGCCCCGAGTTGTCCGGACGGATGGTGCCCGCCTTGACCTGGTCAGCAGGGCACCCTCCCGTCCTGGCCACAGCGGCCACCACCTCACTCTCCGTGACGGAGTCGTCCAGGCCCAAAATCCTGACATCCAGGCATTTGTTAGGCCTGGACACGCGGGCCTCGTCCGCACCGAGGTACGCCCTAAGCCTCTCGGCCAGGGCGTCGGCCGATGGGCCGCTGGTCGCGCCGGGGATCTCCAAAAGACGGGCTCCGGTAGCGGTCACCTTGACCGCGAACCCGTCTGGCGCCCCGAACTCCGCAGGAGTTACCGCCCCCTTCAATTTGGCGAGGACGTCGCCGTAAGTGACGCCCCTATTGACCGCCTCGGGCTGCAGCGTAATCACTACAGCCGCGGTTTTAGAGGCGAGGAGCAAGGCAGCAGCGCGTTTCTCCTTGCGCTGCTGCTGCCGTCGCTGCCGCTGCGCCTTCTTGCGGCGCTTCCGGCCCTCCCTGGCGACTCTCCTCGCCTCGCCGGCGATTTGCCACCCGCCGCCGTCCACTGCTCGCGGGGCGGGTTCCACCACCGCTGCCGCAACTCCAGCCTGTCGGGCTTTAGGGGGAGGCGCCTCCTGCGCGCCGGAGGACGGGGACAAAGTGTCCTCCTCCAGCCTGGGTTTAAACGTCCCCGTCGCGCGGCGGCGTGAGCCTTTAGAGCTCACGCTCAACCTCTCCGCTAGCGATGTGTCGGACTCAGTGTCCGACCCCATCCGAATTGGACTCCGTGTGCGGGGCTCACTGGACAACTCCAGCGCCTCACCACGAGTCCCAGAGCCCCTTGGACTCTCTCCTACTGCCTCTGCAGGTGAGCCAAGCTCACCCGCACTCTCCTCCTCGTCTTGTGGTTTTTTTTTATATTTGTTGTTCAACTCCACCCAGGCAGTGCCCCCTGTACCTGGGTAAGTGAAAATTTGTTTCCCAACTAGAGGGTCCACTGGTCCCCTAGCTGGGGGTGCGCTCGCGACTGACACTACTCCTCAGCCATGCATACTCTCGCCGCGCACCAGAACTTAGTATTGGAGGATTTTTTTATAGAGGTTATCTTCCTCGCGGTCCGGGCGACCAAGCCAAGACCCTCGTCCCGTTCAGAGTCACAAAACATGACCGTGACCTCCTTACGGATTACGATGTCGACGCCTGCAATCGGGGACAGCTTGTGTTCCGATGCTGCTCGCTGGCAGGGTGAGTGCACAACGAGCACCGCCCTTGCCTCTCCGCCACGCTCTCTGCTAAGTTCAGAGAGACAGGCGGAGAAACGCCCCACGGAAGCGCGGGCTATGAGCACACAACCCGCCGCCTCCAGAACCCTATCGGGTTCGCCCGCCCAGTCCAGAAGTCTGCTGCGGGTGACAGTCACTCCAATCCTATTACACCCGCTAGGGAGACTGTCTCCCGCACCCAGGGTGCACCACGGGGAGGTCTTCTGGCACCGCACCCCAACAGGTACGTATAAGTTGTCATAATGTTATAATAATAATTATGCCATCATTATCCATCAGCAACTTGCTTTGCACTATCGACTCGAGTCTGAGGTACCGTACTATAAGTATGTGCTCGACCCAGTTCTGGAAAATGACCATATCACATTGTACTGGGACCGGTCTATCATTACTGACAGGACTATTGTAGCCAATAAACCTGACATAGTGGTGATAGACCGACAAGTACGCCGCACGATGATAATAATCGATGTCACCATTCCCCATGACGAGAACCTCGTGAAAGCTGAGAAAGGTAAACAAATAAAATATCTAGACTTTGCTCACGAGGTTGTCGACATGTGGATTGTGGATGCGCCTATCATTGTGCCGATAGTCGTGTCGGCCAATGGGTTAATAGCCCTAAAAGCCTCGGAATCCATCTTAGGCTGGCTGGCTGGCGTTAGGTGGATGGATCAAGGGCCTGATAGAAATAGGGCCAGTTCTCTTAGAAACGGCACGTATCGTGAGGTTTCTGTCTCTGGAGCCCTAACCACCGGTAGCTTGGGCCATGCTCCCGCTAGGGGTCGGCTCCTATATTTTTAAATATTAGTTTTTATTTTGTAAGTATAGTAACTTGTAAATGTTATTTGTAGATAATTTTAAATAAATATGTCAATAAAGTAAGCGTTAGTTTTAATAGGTACTTTGCTAGCAATAAGCAGAAATCTCTTCAACTGACTCAGTCACTTTTGAGACCAATAGGCCATTGGGGATTTTGTGCATAGACAGCGGAGAGTGATGATGAAAATCATTCATAAAGTGAAATTATAAATAAGTAAATTACAGGATAGAAACTTAATGTTGTAACTTAAGGTATTCACTGGTGAATGTAAATGTAAATTCCTGAGCCGTTTACAATAGTGAACTAAAATATTATTATTCCCCTAGTTTGTTTTAAAACATTGAAATATCTTTCACTTGCCCGACGTTATTCAACATTAAATTAAGTATATCGTAATAAGCATGAAGTTCTTTTGCTTGTGTTAGTGTTTTTAAGTACTCTGTTGTTTCGTTTTTGTTATTGTATGTACTTTGTGGCGGTATATTCGACGAGTAACATTTTCCGTATAATGTTTCCTATGATTTTATTCAATAGTATATTTTCCTGTTAATTTGGATATTACTCTGATAATAACCTGGATGTTTTTTGTTGAAAAGACTAAAATAATTGAGATAAGAGGTGTTAGTAAATTATCAATTGCAGCGAGTCCCGCCATGGGCCGTCGTACGTGAATGAAGCACTGTCGCTGCTGCAGGCCGCGCAGTACTGGCTGACCGATGATGGCATTGACAACTGGATCATCAACAACGTACGCGTCAGTCAAACTGCGGATGGACTCGTCAGGTACCACGTCAAATGTCTTTATCAAAAGCGTACTTTCATGTACTCCTACACTCTACAGTATCATTAATATTATGTAGTACGATTACCACGCAAGAATTTATAGATATGAAACCTATGTGGTTGGTTGAGTGTCTTGACTCTGACTTCAATCATTAAGGATGATAGTAAGAAAGTGGTGTAGTCTAGTGTAAAAGGAAACACGACAGTTGTGGTTTGATAGGTCCAGTACAGAAGGGGTACACGTTTGGAAATTGTCATTATCTTGTATTCGAAACACTAAAGTACTTATGCAATTACAGAAGCCATATAAAAGACATACGTTAAGGGACGCGTTAGCAGCTCACTTCTATTTAATTAATCCGACTTAATACGGACTTACATAACGACAAACTCCTTTAGAGTCGTAAGGTTTAACTTGGTTTAACGCACAACTGGCAATGTGTGAAAGAATCAAGCGAATTATACAATTATCTTATGCTTCTGGATTCACGGTACCTAAATTATTTCATACATAATAATAAAACAGGTAAGAAAAGTCATAAAAAAATTACTGTTAGTGCTAAATATTTCTAATTCCGAAGAGTCTAGAAAAATAGATATTTATGAGAAATGCAAAAGTTTTCTAAAACGGAAAAGCAAACCAATTAAAAAAATAACATATGTCACAGATGCATCACTAAAGTCGTACCTACCCAAACAAAACGGTGCATTACACGTAACATAAAAATAAACTATGCTTCCATTAAACGGTAGACTGACGTCTGGGTGTCATGAGAACGGAAAGAGAAGCTTATTTGGCCTAACATTACCACGAGCTTTCGGAAAGTTTGTTTACTAGGAACAGAATGGTTTTTTTATTTGATAGGGAAGCAAACACTCTGTCGTAGATATAACTTAATGGTTATGGGTGAAGGTGATGGCCACCGAGATCCGGTGAACCAGCCTTTTGTGTAGAAAGACTACAAGTGCGCTCCCGTGTCTTTCTTTCCAAAAAGTTAGGCGCTTTGGAAGATCATCCATAGTCATAAAAAAGGTATCACTTAATGGTAACAGATTTCAGATTTTGGGATTAACAATAGAGGGAGAGAATGGGGAGATTTGGGATTTCGGTTCCTCCCACGGTGAAATACAATGCAAGCGTTGTCTCACACCGAGCGCCAGTTTTCTGGGTGGCCGCGGTATCGGTCTGGTTGCCGGCCCAACCGTTCGTCAGTATGCAATTCATAGGCTGATAAAATTAATCAGGGATGGAACAGATTGCATTGTGTAAGATGCTTTTAAAATTAATAGTATAAATGTCAGTACCGTTTATCTAAGAATCTTACTATTATATAAAGCGGAAGAGTTTGTTTTTGTTTGTTTGTTTGAACGCGCTAATCTACAAGGCTGATTTGAATAATTCTCTTTTGTGTTGGATTTATCGAGGATGGTTATAAGCTATAAAACATCACGCTACGACCAATAGGAGCTGAGCAGAGCGTGTGAAACCGCGCGGAAGTAACTAGTTCTAAATATATGAGCAATTCGTGTTTTAGAGCCAGTACAAATATCGTTTTACGTATTTACAATCAAAATGTTCTTTTACAAGCGTTTTAAACAATAACCGCGATGAAAATACACACTTGAGACATGATTATGTAAGAGAATAGACCTGTGGTGCACCATACACTGTGTATGTGCTCTCCACGTAACTGTAGTGCTAGTTACACAGCTCGCAGTCCTTTACTATTCAGTTTTTTTTTTTTTTAATTGGGAGCGTCTGGCTATCTACAAATGTGTGTAATACGCGACATTGCGTATGAATTCATATCCACGTTTGTATTCGTAGATTCCGTTGTCAAGTTATTGGTTGGACAGAATATCAAGTACCTACTTAGTTATAAATATTTGCCTTTTTTTTTTTTAGGGGGGAAAATCATCGAATGACTGCTCCCGCCTGGGTGAGGCGGAAGGGAGTGTCAGACTCTTACTGACTAAAAACCACCCCGTTCCTTCTCCTGCACGTCGAGCCGGAGTCCCGGTTACCCGTTAGGTTCTCCGCGACTCCGAATCGGCATCGGCCCTATTGGGCCCCATCTGTGGTGGTCTGATGGCTCTTTGAGGCGCGCGCGGAACGCAACGCGCCGTACGCTCGGGTCTGTTTCTGGTCGGACGGGGAGCCACCCATGCTCGCCGTCCGCAGGCCCGCGCTTACGGTGGCCGGAGATCGTCCCGCGATCCCCGACGCCCGGTGTGTCCTTCGCGATGGCTGGGTTGCGAGGAGGCAGCGCTTCGCTGCCTCACGCGTCCCGCCTCCTCCTTAGCTAGCATGACTGCTTCGCAAAAGGAGGAGACGGCATCCCAGTCCCCCTCGCTCCCCATCATGGCCTGCACTAGGCCCGGACGCGAGAGGTCGCCATCGCCGATCACTTCCCTGAGGGCACGGCGGTGCTCAGCCCACGCAGGGCATTCCGCTGCGGTGTGTTCCACCGTGTCCTCAGGGCGGTCCTCACAGTGATGACACCCGGGCGTTTCCTGCCGCCCCATTAGACACAGGTACCTCCCGAAACTTCCATTTCCGGTGAGGACCTGCGTCAGGCGGTAGGTGAGGACGCCGTAGCGTCTCTCAAGCCACTCCTCAAAGAGGGGTCTTACCGCTGCAATGGCAGCGAGCCCAGCCCTCGGTTGCGACAGTCGTTGCTGCCATTCCGCCATGAGATCGCGCCGGAGCTCATCCCGCCACGCACTTATCTGGCGCGGCAGCGGAGTTTCGCCCCGGCGACGTGCGTCCGCGCGCATGCGATACACGCGCGCGAGCACCTTCGCCACCAGATCCCACGGCGGTAATCCGGCAAGGAGGTTCGCCGACTACCCGGAGATCGTGCGGTATCCGCGGATCATTCGGATCGCCATGACCCTCTGTGACATGAGCAGCGTCCGAGCGGGACGCCGCAGTATGTTCGGCGCCCACACAGGGGCGCCGTAGAGGGCCATGGACCGCACGACCCCGGCGTATAACCTCCGGCAGGAGGCGTTTGGCCCCCCGAGGTTGGGGAGGATGCGTTTGAACGCAGCCCCCGTCCTCTCCAACTTTGGAGCCAAACGTCGGAAATGCTCTATGAAGTTCCACCGGCGACTGTCGAGGACGAGTCCTAGGTACTTCATCGTCGTCTCGACGCCGATGGTAACCCCTCCCGCCGTTATTTGGGACCCACCCGGAGGTAGCGCGTTCCCGCGGCCATGAAAACACATGGCCTCGGACTTGTGGAGCGCCACCTCGAGTCCCAACTGCCGGATTCTTTCAACGACTGTCGCAACCGCTGTCGCCATTAAGTCGGCCGCCGCCTGGTGCGACCTCCCGTGCGCTAGCACCAGCGTGTCGTCGGCGTAGCATATTGTGCTAACGCCGTTCGGGAGGTCGGTGCGCAGCACCCCAGTCATAGCCGATGTTCCAATAAATATTTGCCTGGATGTTGCATCTCATGTCTGACTTGGTTTTGTAGTACCTACCCACGGAATATAGAATACAATGGAAGTAGCTTGAAACAATATTTCTGCCAGAACCGGTGTCGCCAAACTAATACATTTATAATTTACTCATACTATAAATCGGAAGTTATGATTGGTTAGAAAAAAAAATGGGCGTAAACGAAATGCAAAAAAAATATCATACGATATGCAACTTTAAAATCAATGCACTATAAATCAAAATAAAAAAGTATATTTTGGACTACCAAGTACCGCCATTCGTCGCTAGATGGCGTTTAACAATGTCATCTAGCGACGAAAACCTATGCAATAGGTAATTAAAAAATAATCATACCTACTCTCATCCATTGATTTGACAATTTACCTAATTTTTTTTCTAGCTAATTTTAAGGAAATATGTTTGCTATTTGACGTAGAAATATGATGACGTCATAAGTGGCGATCCAATACAAAATTAATAGAAAAGTACCGTTTTTCACATTTCATTAAAAGTATTGAATTTGATGACCTGTCAACTACCATATTGTTGAAGGATTCACCGATGCAGCCACAAGTACCAGCTGCGCACCAGCCCAAGCAACGGGTCCGCGTCCATCACGAGTCCGTTCCTGCACTGTACCGCCTCACTAGGCCAAACGCAACATCTCTTTGTTAGGTGAGATCTCCTTTATTTCATCTCTTAAAACATATGGTGTATTCTTAGAGATTTAGAGGTTATATACTCAGAGAGAAAAATACAATGTTAGCTTTAATGTTAAGCAAATTTTGTAAGTTAGTTACCACAAAACTTAACTTGCGACCGAACGCAAATGTTACTAAACAATAGCTTTACAAAACACGCAGGGCGCGTAGGTAGCGCTTAAGTTTTAAAAGTAAGTATCTACTATTTTGTTTTATCTAGTTGGTTTGGTTAGCTTGATACATGAGATATAATATTAGGTAGGTATGTAGAGAATGTCTGAGACGCGCGGGTCCTTTTGACGGATGCATGCAACCTACAAATAATAATAATAATGTTGGTTGTTTCTATGCAAAATGCTAGCATTTGCCAATTGACGAAAGCATACGCATGAAGTGCAGCTTACGTGAACAGTAACCGTAGTAAGAATACTTTATAGAGATATTATGACATGATATTGAAGCGATCCCGTGTAACTTGGAGTATAACAAAGAGTAGTTAGTAATCCTTGGTACTTTTAAACAGACGTGGTGAGAGGCGGATGCACTTCGACGGCAATTCATTCATCGTCCGCAACGCCGGTCACTCGGCTGGTTTCGACGACAAGAATCAACTGAAAGTGTACTGAAGCTGCCTACAATAACCATATTATCTAGTTAACAACTGCGAACAATACGACCGTCTGTTGGAACTGGTACTGATCACCGTCGAATGTTGTATAGAACACTATATAGACCTCTCCGTAAATGTCTTTGTATGTAGTGCCATTTTATAAACACTGCCAATGTTTCCTCTATTCTCTTTTCACTCTAGATTTGTACGAAACACGTGGACAAGTCGTGCACAAAGTTGACGGTGTACCTGCTTTTCTTTTTTATTGATGCCAGTGTGTAAAGCTTGTGAAAGTTTTTGAGATTTTTAATTTCTACTGCCCCCCCATAATAATTACTGCCAAGCTGCTGTTTTTTATTTGTTAAACTTCGACTAGCGCCCGCGGTGTCATAGTGATTAAGATTACAGTTTCATGATTTAAGTGTTAGATCATCAAAGTGCCATAATGTTATGCCGTAACACATTGAGCATTTTGTAATCCATTTTTTATAGTTTTAACCGCTTTAATAGCAATAACGAGCCAAAGCAGTGTTAATCTTCAACTGTTTATATTTTCATATACATCTATTAAGATGCAATATTTTTTTTATAATACATATTTTATCGTATTTAAGAACTTATGCGTTGTGTGAGAAACAAAAACAATCCGATTTATAACAAATATCAAATAGGACATAGATCAGGTTGTTGAACTAGATCACATAATTTCAACGCAATGGTTACTAAGTATCAACGGTTGCGACGGTTGCGACAACGGTGGATATGAACACAATGAACATAACGTTTCCACAACTTCAGTAGGTTTTATTATTTATTATCGCTTTTTGAAGATATTAATAGTTTAATGAAAGACGTCTAGTCGAGTCTAGAGCTTGGCAGTGTTCTTAAAACAGTTGTTTTGGAACTTACGACTTGTCCCCATTTGTTTCTTTGTGTATAAAAGTTCAAGTAATATGTTATTATGAAGTAATAAAAGCAATGTCTGCTTCAAACTGTTTTCTTTTTTTATAATTATAATTAGTCTCCTACCACTTTTTAACTTTGATTAGTGGCGGTTCTGATTGATACCAAAATAAATAATATAACCCTGTACCCCTACAGGAAGTTTTACCTATAACTAGTGGTTTATCATATTTGTATGGGTTCGTTCCCCTTGAGCTACTATACTATCTTTCCTCCACTTCAACCCTAGAATTTTCATTTTGTGATTTTGCAGTTTGGACTCTCAGTTCACACACACACACACACACACACACACACACACACACACACACACACACACACACACACACACACACACACACACACACACACACACACACACACACACACACACACACACACACACACACACACACACACACACACACACACACACACACACACACACACACACACACACACACACACACACACACACACACACACACACACACACACACACACACACACACACACACACACACACACACACACACACACACACACACACACACACACACACACACACACACACACACACACACACACACACACACACACACACACACACACACACACACACACACACACACACACACACACACACACACACACACACACACACACACACACACACACACACACACACACACACACACACACACACACACACACACACACACACACACACACACACACACACACACACACACACACACACACACACACACACACACACACACACACACACACACACACACACACACACACACACACACACACACACACACACACACACACACACACACACACACACACACACACACACACACACACACACACACACACACACACACACACACACACACACACACACACACACACACACACACACACACACACACACACACACACACACACACACACACACACACACACACACACACACACACACACACACACACACACACACACACACACACACACACACACACACACACACACACACACACACACACACACACACACACACACACACACACACACACACACACACACACACACACACACACACACACACACACACACACACACACACACACACACACACACACACACACACACACACACACACACACACACACACACACACACACACACACACACACACACACACACACACACACACACACACACACACACACACACACACACACACACACACACACACACACACACACACACACACACACACACACACACACACACACACACACACACACACACACACACACACACACACACACACACACACACACACACACACACACACACACACACACACACACACACACACACACACACACACACACACACACACACACACACACACACACACACACACACACACACACACACACACACACACACACACACACACACACACACACACACACACACACACACACACACACACACACACACACACACACACACACACACACACACACACACACACACACACACACACACACACACACACACACACACACACACACACACACACACACACACACACACACACTTTGTACTGTGTGACTTATCCATGAGCAAAAGCCAACGCCAATTTTTCTCCTTCTAGAATCAATGTTTTATGTTTATTCTCGTTCAAGCCACCTTATAATAGTTGTTAATCACCCAAGTGGAATAGGTAGGATGATGCGACTCATGTATGTATGTGTGAACTGAATTATTCAGTCAGGTGATGCGACGTTTTGCACTGAACTCATCGATAGTAACTACGACGTAGTCATCGGTAGTAAATACGAAGTACCAGTCACTCTCTACGATATTGTCGCTCTGTAGCTATTACGATCGTAGTCGCAGTGTAGCATCTAGGATGTAGTGACCGGTAGCAACAACGACGAAGCCACCGCGTACCTACTACGACGCAGTCATTTATGCACCTGGAAATTATTCAGCCAGGTGATGCGCTTTTTTGCACTAAACTCATCGATAGTAACTACGACGTAGTCACTATTAAGTCTATACGATATTGTCGCCGTGTAGCTACTACGATCGTAGGTAGTCCTAGTGTAGCTACTACGATGCAGTGGCCGGTAGCTACTACGATGCAGTGATCGGTAGCAACTACGACGAAGTCGCCGTGTAGCTACTACGACGAAGTCACCGTGTATCTTCTACGACGCAGTCAATACGTAGCTACTACGACGTAGTGGTATCCGGCAGCTACTACGACGTAGTGTCCGGTAGCAACTACGACGTAGTGTCCTCCGGCAGCTACTACGATGTAGGGTCTGGTAGCAAGTACGACAAAGACACCATGCGACTACTACGACGTACTCGTGATCAGAACTTCGACCTAGTCATCGTGCAACTACTACGGGCGTTACGATCGTGTAGCTTATTCGACGTAGTCAACGTTCCTACGACGTGGTTGTCGTGGTAGCTACTACGACGTAGTCTCAATGTAACAACTACGATGTTGACACCGTGTAGCTACTACGAGCGTAATTCCAGTCGGGTAACGGAGCAACTAAGACGTAGTCACTATTACGACGTAGTCATGGTGTCGCGACTACGGCGTAGTCACCGAACAACTACTACGATCGTTATCACCACCGTGTAGCCACTACGACGTAGTCACACAAATATCACATCAAGAGCCTATAAGTGTCCACAGGCCTCTTCTCACCCGGAGAAGGTTTGAGCATTAATCATACCACTTGCTTAATGCGGTTTGGCGGTTTCAAACTTATAACTAGAAATTAGGTATCCTCACAATGAGTAGTGTATAATAATCTTAACAAGTAGGTACATATAGCTCAGAAAAAGTCACATTGGTACTTGCCGTTGGTAGGTTTCGAACCCGCACCCTCATGCATGAGAAGCAGGCAGGCAATTACGGCAGTGTGTTTCTTTACCACTATCTCGCCTGGAGGTCTGGTGTACGTTACCAACTATGATGCAGTTATCATTATCATTATCATGTAGCTATAAAAGTGTCGTCACCGTGTACCTACCTGTTACAATCGCAGGTCGTACGACACGAAAGGTAAGGTAAATTGAGAGAGAGGGAGAGTTCCAAAGACGCGTCCTCATCTACCGAAAGCGCTGCAGTCAGGGCAATAATAGTTTGGTGCTCAACTCCATAAAAGGTTCGTATAAATGATAACTTTAAATGCACGCGTGAGGCTCGGGGGCGGCTCGCGAGCTGCACATTCGCGGAGCATTCGCCAGATGTGAACGCACCCTAAGTGCTGAAACTGCGTTATGCGGACGCACAAGACTGGTACTCGTCGCGTGATCAAGCGCAGGACCAAGCGTGACGCCACGCGCCAGTCACTGGTTCAATAACGGTGTGCATGTTCAGTCGTATCGATGGAAAAATGTAATCGATTCATAACGTAATACATAATAGGTATAGTAGCAAAACGACGAATTAAAAAAACAGCCAGAAAATCCGTTTAAAATGAGCACAATGTGTCAGCATACTATATGTGTACCGCGCGCGGCGCGACTTTTGAATTGACGATATACAACGCAAGCGTTGTTACACGCCCGGTTCCTGCAAGGCGTAGATATGCTTCGGCCATGATAGATCGGCACACTAGTAGTCATATCTGTTGACCCTTTTTATTACATTAGTACCAAGAAAATAGTCTCGTCTTCAATGTCAATGTATGAATCGATAAAAATATTACAAATAATTGAATGTCTGGTAAATTGGTGGGAAACATATTTTGATATACTTATTTTAGTGACTTGACTTTTATATAAGTATAAGAAGCAGCAAAATGAAATGTTTTATTTAGGACAGGACTAACCGTGATCGAACGCGATGTGTTAAACAGGTGTTAATATTAGTTATTTTTGGGAGGTATCGTCGTAGTAGCTCTAGCTTTCATAGTTAAGTAGGACGTAAGACCGCAAGTTTGTAAAATACCAAAGTTGTATTTGATGGTTACGTTGCATTACATTTTGCATCGCATCGTTCACCGCACCGGCGAAGCGAAGCAGGTTGCGAGCGGGAGGAGGGCGGGCGGTGCGGCGGCCCGTCTTCGTACGGTCTCGTGTGGTTGCGCGGTTGCGCACTGCGCAGCGTGGAACGCGACGCGTACTGAGTATTGATCGACGGGACGCCAGTGGCGCCACGGCGCGGTCTCAGCTGGCGTCGCAATCGTACCTCGTGCGGTAGCTGTCAAATCAAAGTGACGTAACCGCTAGGGCGGCGCGCACACGGCCGCCATCAGCCGCCCGTTCAGTACGTCCGTGTGATTGCTCCCGCCGTGTTGCACTCGACGCCTTGCGTCTGCGGTCCAGTGCACTGTGTTATCTACGCGGTTGATTCCGCGAGTCAGGTGAGGTTGGGGCCGGCGTGGCCCCGGCCGTTAAAGAGTGTGCCCGTCTTGGCATTGATCGCATCTCGTCTAGTCCAATGTTTATAAACAGCCGGCCGCATCCATTCGGTCCCTCTTGTTTTTAATACATTTGCTTGACAGCGTGCGATTTGGACGGCTGATCCTGAATGCACCGGCCGCACCGGCGGCAACGACGCTCCACTCGGATTCAGTGCACGTATGTACGCTTGCACTTGTTTATCCCGAATTTATTTCCCATACTTCACTGACGACAACGCGTTTACGTATGGCAGACTATAAATAATACCTAAGTGTTCCCAATACATGCATGTAAACAGAAACATAATGTCGGTTTTGGAGATATTTCAAATCCATCTACGATTATAAACATTATAAGTAATTTTATTTCTTATCATTTTTATTAATTTACATATTCTTTACTATCTTCTCACCTTCTGGTTGTTATAACTATGTAGTATCTTGAAGGTCTAATGTTAAGCATCCGGTCAATCTAGTAGATAGGAAGGTGATGCAAATATTACAATTGCATTACTCCAGTCAAGTGCAGATGGGTATTTTACAACTGCGAATCAAAGTACCGACTTAATTTAAGAAAAATTAACTTTTGGGAAGTGTTGTTGTCGCTGTTATGTAAAAGAGAATACCCACAAAATAAAATTAAACATTAACAAGGAATGGTTACAGCCGTTACACGCAAATCCAACTATATTTATTTACGCCAGTACCTAATCGTCATTATGGTGGTTCCTTGACGCGTTAACCTACTTGGCATTGCTTTTTCATAGACGATGACCTCAAATCAGAACTCCCTACATCGATTTTGGAGTTACTTTGTGAACTACTGAAATATACGACGTTAGTTTACCTTGATTGGTTTGCTAATCAAATGGAGACGCTCAACGATAAGGTTTAGATTATTATGATAAATAAGAAAGTGTAATAATAACTCAGCAGTATTAAATGCCATTGTTTACTACATTCATGTCACGGTCTAAAGGTCAGGTGTTAAACATAAAGAATTCATATTTACGAATCGACTAAATTACTGTTTGAGTAAAAACCTTCATTGTTATTGGACCACGAATGTTTCCATGTGCGCCAATTTTTCTCATTACATAATAAATTAGTACGACCTAGTTTTGATAGATGATTAAGTGAGGCCACGTCTGAAATTCTAGGTCTATTTGATAGCAGGAAATGTACGTTTTCTTATGTTCGCGACTTCGGTCTCCTAAACGTAGGACATCCTGTAGTTGATGTCTGCGAGTCATCGTGACGGAAACGATGAAAGTGGATGAAAGTGGCAGAAATGCTGATTGTAACTTAAAAGGTAGCAGCGTTACATTCGTACTTAGAATATTATAACGTAATTTACAACAAATATGTTTAAAAAATTCCTATATACAGAACAATCATCGCTTATGTATAAACTAATATCGATAAAAATCTAAACTAAAAGGTGAATGTATTCGAAAAATATGTTTTTTTAAATAAATAAATATAGCTAGCCAATTTAGTTTAATGTTTTAAGACGATAGGAAATATATGTCAGGTGTTTGTTGTTAGGGAGCGGTGCGTGCCTCACGTGCCTGTTCCAGATGTTTGAATGTGGTCAAAACAAGAAGAGCATGAAAGGATCAGTCTATAGCACGTGGCGTTCTGTACTTTCATGCAACATGTTATTGATTGGAAGCTGCACGAATATATTATAATAAATAGTAACGAATATATATTATAATAAATAGTTTTAGGAATAGATTCTTTGCGCAGCTTATTGCAAATTAAATTATATGTTCCGTGTTGTATATAAATCAGCGTTTAAGGAAAACTGCAGCGAGAATATCTGGAACAGATTATCTCGGACGCGTTAAAATGTTATGTTTACGACGAATTCCCAAGAAGAAGTTTAAATAATAGTAGTTTCAGTAACGGTGACAGTTTATTCCACTAAGTATAACAGATAAACTATGTCGCGGTTCGATTCGAGAAATGAAATGCCACAGATAATTAATCTGTTCGATTCTAAAATGATATTTCGAATAAAATATTAGTTATTTAAGCGAAACTAGCTGACCCGGCCGCCTAAAAAAATATTCTCATTTTTAAAACCTTCCCTAGACTTCCATGAACATTTTAAGACCAAAATTAGCCAACTCGGTTCAGCCGTTCTCGAGTATTTGCGAGACTAACAAACGGAAATTTATTTTTATTTATATAGATAGATAGATTGTTAAATAAAGCGTTGATTAAAAGTTAATTAAAACTAAGATACGAATGACCACAGTATAAATGATCATAGGTACTCATTATTTATCAATACTGAATCTGACCGTAAACTGTATTTGAGATTGAATTCATTACTTATAAAAATAATACTTCGTTTTAATCTTTTCGCGTCACTGGCCTAATAATGAAGCGTATCATTTTGTTTCCAATAACCGTGCTGTATTTTTATACATAAAACTTTGATTTATCGGTTATTAAAATTGGATTTGAAGTAAGCTTTGACAAACAGCTTTATTTACGAAATTCGCTTGGTCGCTGTTTGTTTATTAATAGATGCTTTAGGTAGTTTAGGTAAATGCATCGCTCCATGTCGCCGTGGTGATGTCATACGGACAAACAAACATTTAATGTCGTACAATAGTGACCCTCTCCCTGCCCACGTCATTTGGGTGCGCCGAATCTATGTCCACTGTCCACCTACAATGAGCAACAGACAATGTTCACTTGATGACCTGATACATTTTCTACCCGCATTATTAAAAGGCACCTAATTTTATTATGTTTTTTCTTTTATACCAAGTACCTACTCACCGTTAAATACTTTACCGTCAAGTATCGTACCTTTTTTATTTACATTCCTTTGAAGAGGAAAATGAATCTTTATTTAAACGAAGTGGGTACTCTTAACTGAATCCCAAGAAAATCTTACTTATTGGAACTTGAAAAAATACTGTAAGTAAACATTTTGGAATACAATACAGAGTTTAACAGGCTTCAGTTACGTTCAAGGGACGTTATTTAAATAGCGATAATGTTTGCTTTGTTAGAACTGGGTATGGAAGTTGATAAACTCGAGTACCTACGTAGTTCGAGCTCCTTTATAAAATTATATTGTTAGTCGGGTTCTCTGGTTTTGTTTATTTTTGTTAGGGTTTTTCCATACGAATTATTACGATTACTTTAAATTTTGTTGTAATTTTTAACGAATGTTCCATAATCAATAAGAGGTAATATCTGTCGGTATTAGATTTTTTTAAGATTGTAAATACAATAATTATGATAGTATGTTTTTAATAAAACCGTATACTATGATTTATTTAAAATTCACAGAATTGACTTCAAAAATTATAATTCACAATAACTAGTTGTCCTTTCGAAATAAATATGTTAAATATAATTTAATCAGTTGTCTACACCGTTAGCTAGCGGTATCATATAACATATACACAAGAAATACGTATGCGATATACCTAAATGTCAGGACTACTTATTATTGCGAAAAAATGTGTTTCATCGAGTTTATCGGCCTGACTTTATTCGTGTTACGAAATCTCTTGAGTCTGCACATTGCATTACAAACCTGCTTTTGCTTATGTCATTAAAATAGCGAAACAGTCGCAAAATGTGTCTGCGGCGTACCTACGTGTGTACCATAATGATTTCATTCAGTCGAGTAAAGTTTTTCTTTTCGGTTAGATGTTATGGCCACAAGCAACATTGGTTTAAGTAATCGAGGAAGTTGAACAACAACAAACATAGTCAATCCCACCGGAAATAAATTGTAATGAATCAGCCGTCCACGGTCCACTGTATTTTTATAAGATTTCATTTGCAAGTCCGGTGGGGCAGCAATGGCAGCATACTCCATTATATTTTCTAGGTTTATTAACTTATGTTGTTAGATTTTATGCCTATCTAGTCAGAAACGTTAATAACAGTTTCTACGGATATGTGTGATAATTTAACTGGTGCTTTGCCGCAGTTTTATATCGTCTGGAACGTTTACGAGTGAGATTTTAAAACAATTGATTATAAAGTTTTGTATTCTCTGGATATTATTACCCATAACCATGTTTATTGATGGTACCTACAAGCTTTGAAAGTATACATCACGCATAGCCCTACAGCTCGGCAGCAATTACGCATGAATACCTCAACTGGACATGGTCTATTTAACAAACGTCTTTCTCCCTCGTATTGCTAACACTTCCCAGTACTTAGTGGACTGGTACTACTGGATAGTGTACAGTATGCTGTCTCTCTCATAGATAAATGCCATGCAAATATAATCCTAATTATGTTGTTAGAAGGCCAAATTAAATGATTACACGTATTTGCCATTGTTCGTTCAACCTGATACGGTTGTTGCAAATACTTTATATAATGTTGCCCATGTTCTTTGCACGCAACCATTCACCGTAATTTCGTTTTATGAACACCTACAGACGAAACTAGATCACACGCAAATTTAAATCAATTTTAATCTGCTCGAAGTTATAACTTTTAGAAATGTGCTCAACTACCGTGAAACGATATTAAAAGTTTATTCATTTTGTTCGGCGCAGGAAGTGAATTACGGAGAGTTTGATGGATTTGTAAGCAAAGCGATTGAAGACATCTTTACCTAAGTATAAGTACCTACACCTGTTGATGGTTGGTTATGAATCATTGTTTGATTTGAGGAGATATGCTGGAATTAATTTTATAATTTTGAAACTTATTATTAATCGTTAAGTTTATATTGTAATTTAATTATTTATTTATTAGATACTTATTAATTAATTGATACTGAGTTTCACAAAAGTTAAGATGGCTTAAGTTTATAATGGTACTTCGTTATGAGAACCAAACTCATCCTCGTTGACGAGCTGTGCGGCTACGGTCGGGTGCGTTTCCAACATCCGTTTAGTTTACCTGAGAAATTCTAAAAAACGGCCAGTTGCAACAACTCCTACTAATAAAATAGGTACTTACACAATTCCAAAAATACCTATGTTTGATCGTGTCATCATTGAATTAAATAGTTGTACCCTACTTGCGCCTATTGTTGAACTTAGTGGACGATAAAATTGGTCTTTTTCACGATTGTCGATGTTTTTGAATTGTGAAAAGTGAACACGTACATATGTTGAATTGTGATTGGCTAATCGAATGCGTTTACTCAACGCAATTTGGACCTTAAATAGCGAGCATGTACTGACGCAATGTACCTCTAGTACGAAAGTGTTATGCACATACAAAAGCGACTAGCCAGTTCAGTGATTCTCAGAATCTGTTCCATCTGGATGCTATGGTCAAAACGTATCTAGGAAACTAATCTTACGCAACGCAAGTAAGCATATGTGAACAAAAGGAGGTTATCTGAACATTCTTTTAAACTGTCAAACACCAAGCGGTCACCGGTGACCGCAACCTATTGTTCTATAATTGTGTCTATAATGACGGTACTCGACGAGTTAATACCACCTTCCAACATGGAATTGTTATCATAGAAAGGAAGCAATAAAAGTTATCACGCCATAAATATTGCACTGACCGCGAAATCAGTTTATTATTCTATTATGAGTCTCTCCATTTTTCTTAGATTAAAAGAAATCCTTACTTCCTTACTTCTTCTTTACTTATATATCGGAATCGTGAGTTTGTTTGTTTGTTTGTTCCGCTTGCACGCCGTAACTACTAAACCGATTGCTTTGGAATTTTGCAGACGTTAAGTTAGAAGTCTGGATTAAATAATAGGGTATTTTTATTCCTGAAAAATTTGACATTCCTGAGGGAAAACCAAAATATTGGTATAGATGGCGCTGTGTGTATTGGTATAGATAGCGCTGTATGACATTTAAAACAAGTCAACGAATTACCTACTAATAGGAAAATCTAAAAGCGCAATATAACCGAATTCCACGCGAAAGGAGGTATTAATTAACGTGATTTATTAACTACCTCTAAAGGTAGTTGAAGGGACATATGGATAGGCACATAGGCTACTTTTTATCCTTTTGTGACGCGAGCAAAGCCGCGGGTAAAAACTAGTTTAATATATTTATCAACATTTACCTTTCATCTTTCACGTAATTGTAGTAGGTACCTATTTTTTTACTGAGGTACTTATTGGTTCGCATTACCTTCATTTAATTTGGCATTGTAAAGGTTTCTTTCTGTGTTAGCTGTATTGAGACCATTGTTCAAAGTGTATCGCGTACCTAAAGCAAGGAGGATATTATAAAAACACTACACAAATAAACAGAATCCTTGCAAATGAATAGAGCTGTCGAATACAAATAATTACAAATTCAAACGAGGCTTTGAAGTAGGTGCTCAAAGAAAATATTAAAGCATTGTTAACTAATTGCTTTGCTCTTTTAACAATACGAAATATCGTGAGATAGGCTTTTGATTGCCCATGTCCTAAATAGAAGCAATACGAAACAAGATATTAATTAAAATCGAAGTGATTTTCAGAATTTCTGAACCTCTGATACAATCAGTAAAAATACTGTTACTGAAGCTGGCCTTTACTGTTTTGTTGAATTCTTTAGTAAGCACTATTTTTCGGACTAACAATGTCACACCCAACTGCTTGGTGATATAAATAAAGAAAAATTTTTATGCAAAATAGTTTATTAACCTTTCTATTGTCTCATATCAGTGCATTCAAAAGGTTAATATTGTTAGGATTATTAGGAATGGATTACTGAATAGGGTTCAAATTTGAAATTGTATTTGCATCATTTTTTTATCATAAGTTTTTTAATTTTTTTGTATCATTTTAAAATAAAAATAATTCCATTTACCTAGTTGGTTTGGAATTCTTTTGTTTTAACGTAAGAATTTTAGTAGCAAAGGTGTTATATTGTTGATATTATGTAGGCACCTACATAATATCAACAATATAACATTTTACATTGTAACTAGGTAAGTATTTAATTAATTGAATGAATTTTATAATACTTATCGGTAGCCATAAATTTAATTTGTATCTTAATTGTAAATAGCGGAATACGAGAGCATATTGCTAAGGAAAATACTACGGAACAATATATTATTTCCGTTTTAGAGAATTACCAGATGCACTTTATGTATGTTTGGCCCTGTATCTTGAGGTACATCACTATCACTACATAGTATAAAACAAAGTCGCTATCCGCCGTCTGTCTGTCCCTATATATGCTTAGATCTTTAAAACTACGCAACGGATTTTGATGCGGTTTGATTCAATAGATAGAGTGATTCTTAAGGAAGGTTTATATGCATACTACAAGCATATTGCACCCACACGAAGACGGGGGCAGGTCGCTGGTATTCTAATAAATTAAGACTACGCAACGTTATGCGTTTTGTTTACAGAAAGATTTGACATCCCATTTATCGAAAGTCACTAAGTAGTAAGTACTTATCTTAGGTACAGGGAATCTTCACAATTCTTTCAAAAGATTTCACATTTTATGAGCTCCAAGTATTTTACCTTTTTGTCTCGTGTGACCTTTATAATAATGACCCTTAGATAAGTCAAAGTTTTGAAGACTTTTCTGAATGAATGATAAATGAGACAGCCAGTGGACTAGGTGTCAGACAGTCTTGTGATAGACCTAGTTAAAAAAATGTTCTTACATTTTTCTTGGACAAATTTTTAGTAGCATACTTATGCATTACTATGACAACACGTGAGACGTGCATGGATTATAAGATTTTGTACTATACACTTAATAATTTAATATTTCCATTACTTTAAAACAAAGAAATCAGCTTAGTGGTCAAGTATGCATTATTTATTATACGTTTTATGCTCAAGTTGCATTCCACTTTATGACAATTAACTCGTCGAGTACCGGTTTTGTAGACACAATTATAGAACAATAGGTTGCGGTCACCGGTGACCGCTTGGTGTTTGACAATTAAGCATGATATAGGTACATTCGTAAAGGCTTGTCAATGATTTGATAGATAATATCATCACGTTTTTTCTTCTACACACTTTGAAGGCTTTCTTTATTCGACATATTTCACATTATCCCAGCAGAATACGTATTGATTGAGAGACGTGTAATTTTTAAATTTAGCCCGATTTAATTTTTTTTATGGAATTGGACGCAAACGAGCAGATGGTTCACCGGATGGTAAGCGATCAGCGCCGCCCATGGACACTCACAACACCAGAGGAGTCACAGGTGTTAGTTATTAGTTAAATATTAGTTGTTCCGATTTCATATGACTATGAGTGGGGCTACTGGGATTAGTCTCTTGGAGAAAAGACCTGTTATAGGCTTATAGGTATTAGTTGATGCAAGTCTCTTAATTAAGATTCAGTTATTTATTTATAGAAATTCTACTAGACTATAACCAATAGTTATAAGATATTATTATCACGGATACCGTAATATTTATGCCGTGTACGTGTTACTTGATTTATCTAGGTAAGTCATCTTTTATGCCTAATTATGCGTATATCAGATATAAAACTTTAATTGCACATTAAAATATGATAGCGTAACGTGCGCCAGAGTAGGGCGAATCAATAAAATCAGCAACTTCCTTTATAACACGTGTGAGAAACGTAATGGCGAGCGGTTAATTAGCTCAGTATGATTATAATCATGTACCGAGTACCGAGTGCCACTGCAGCATCACTGACGATAGTCGTGCCGGGTTCACCAGAGGGGACTGACCTTTCCTTCAGTGTGGAATAATATTTCACTGACGTTCCCACACATTTGATCTTGATATCATCAAAAAGAGTCCGCGTCACTGTACCAGGTTTATATATTACCTACCTTTTAAACGTGTTATTTAGTAAACAGTCAAAAACTGTTTTATTACCTACGTTTAAGTTATCTACCTTTTGACCTTTAAGTTATATATGTAGGTGAAATTCTAATTGACGTACTTACATAAATGTTATTTGATACTTTATCCGCCAAATGTCACCGGCAAGTAATAAGTAGGTACATATGTCTAATTGGTTACGTAGGTAACAAGTTGGTACGCACCCTTATACCTATTTATTTTCGTTTACCGGGAAAAGAAAAAATAAATCACATTTGGAAGGTTTTGTCGTTGCCATGGTTACGGTTTATATTGTTGGCTTCTTGCAATTGTGGAAATCAATCATGTTTCCTAACAAAGAAGATATATTTCTTTTGTAGCTAAATATAAGTCCGTCGGAAACTCAATTCTGAGGAAATATTTCTTTTAGGGCGACAAGTTCGCTTACTCTTACGTCATGTCTGGCTCCTTGTTTCAAGTCCTTGACTGTCATGTCGTGATCATTCAAGGAGGACTCCATTGTCGGAGGAACGTGTCTTAACACGAATACTTTGTAGAGGTTCATCGTAAGATGCATAAGTGTCCATTTGAAGTCAGTTTTTCTCATGCTTTGTTTTATCACTGAAAAGCTTAGCGAGTTTAATTACGGGCTTCCTACGTCTACCTTCCAACTCCATCATCAAACCCTGGTTACCATATGGTATCAAAGAGGTCGTCAAGGCAAAAAATATGAATTTAAGATAATATTTTTCATATTTTAATATTTCTGTACTCTTCTTTTGGAAATTGATTACATTTAATGCTATTTGTGCCACACAATATGAACATTTATGTAAAACAAAGATCATGTTTTTTGTTTGTTGTTTGTCGAAACCTCCATTTTAGGGCAATGTGATCTTAAGGTAGGTTACGTACGTAACGCCAGATGTTATGAACTTCTTTCTTTTAAATATTCTATTCTTTTAAATTCAAATAACAACAATTGACTTCAGTCTTGCAAAAAAGGGTCAGTTTCATAAAATACGTTTGAACACTGGACAACCGACTAATTGCCGAATAAATTCAAAAATTGAATATAATTCGCATGAAATTAACTGGCAATTCAAATAACGGTAACTCTGCTGGAAATGTAGGTGCTGGATATTTTGTAACTAAAAAATCACAATAATAACTACTCTAGGCTTTTTTTAAAGGGGGAAAATCATCGAATTACTGCTCCCGCCTGGGTGAGGCGGGAGGGAGTGCCAGACTCTACTACTACCCCGTTCTACTCCTGCCCTTCGAGCCGGAGCCCCGGCAACCCGTTCAGTCCTCCGCGGCTCCAACTATTCTGGGCTATGAAACGTACAAAGCCAAAGTTACATTGTACTTACAATATTTGACATTGTTAAAACAAAGACAAATTGTTATCACGCAAAGGTTGGCGTTATACCAATCGTTATTGAGCTTCATTAATTAATTAACATTAATGAGTATTTGGGCAGTTAACCATTTTCCGAGCACCTATCTACTCTGACACAGCTAAAATTTGAACAAAATTCATACAAGCTTATTCTGGTTATTCCAACCTGCATTTAATATTTAGGTATCTCTTTAGCGACGGACTGACTTTTGAGATCGTCTTCAAGTTGTAAGACTACTATAAATAATTTAGCAGCTTCTTACACCATTAAATAAGTTTTATTTATCTAAAAACCCAATATTTTAGTTTTTATCCTATTGTATACAGGCCGTAATTAGTTCATTGTCTTTGCACAGATATTTCAGATTTACATTTCCGCTTCGCATTTTAAATAAATAAATGATTACAGAAGCTGACCGTGAATAAACAATTCTATTTTATTTCTTAATAATTGGTTATACGGTATATGGTACTTGGTACCTGCAGTAAGGTAGACACAGGTCTCCCTGCTCAAAATTGCGCAACAACCGATTTAGGCATGCTCGTTCGATTTGATATACATAGCCAAGGATCTAGATAGGTAGTTGCGTAAGCTTTTTTTTAAAAGGTTACATCAAGCAATGACTAATCCTCTGAAGCCAAATCAAGTGTGCAGAGGTTTAAGCTCATATTTAAACATGTTGTACCCATTTTTGTATTAATTAAAACCATTTTATACACATCTTTACCGCATTAGGGATCTGCATTCTGCAGAAATTAAAGAGCGCCATCTACACTTCCCACCTGTCCAGACTTCTATACTTCTTTAGCTTCCATCACATGTACCTTTACTTATGGGTACCTATTCAAGAAAACTGATAAACTGACTGAACTAAAAGTACTCTTTATTTGATGTTTTTCTGAAGTCTCTTCAATGATGTCAGCGATATACTGTACTGCCTATACTTACCAGCTTCTTCATCAACATCCACTAACCTTGAATCTTGTGCCATTTTGAACTTACCCTTACGCCTCTAGGCCACCTTCTTTCCTCAGCGCTTTTGAAGTCAGCCTCAGCTTAGTGACTATTCTCGAAGTCAATGCGTAGAAGGTTGTTATTATTTTTTAAAACCATAGTAAAGTATTCATTTTTTATTGTTTCAGGTACTGAAATCATTTAACGGGACCTGCTCAGTTCGGATCGAAAGATATCGCTTGTAAAGAGAAACCAGATTTGGTAAGCCATTGTATTTTACTATGCTCTATCTATTCATACATGTTTGCACGTACATAAGTGCAACTTCATTGAGTAAATTAAATACATAGTTAATTGAACAAACTGGGCATCCAGCCAACCAGTGCAAAGATCTTGGACTCAAATAGACATAAGAAAAATACCATAATACTAATTTCGAGAATTATTTTATGGAATCAAGGCCAGTAGCAAAGTCAGTATTTCCGAAAAAGAAAGCTTTGTTTAAATTAATATATAGGCTACTATTTTGGGAACTCCGATGGTAACGTACCCACTTAAAAATAATTATCTGTACATGACATAGGAACTTAATAGATTAGGTAATATAGAACAAAAATTCTGCAGCAAGTGTTCATAAAAACAGAACATATTGATTCTTAAGTAGCATTATTATTGAGACCCGTGATAATAAATTGTGATTTAATCTTATCTCAAACACTAGAACATGATTATAGAGATATCGATAAATCCCAAGATATCAGAGCACATACCTAGTGTTGAGCCGCAGTGTACAGCGACGTAAGTAAAAAGAAAATACACATGTGTACTCAAAATCATGAATAGTAAATCATAGAACAGGCGCCAACGAGATGATGTATACACTATATTTAGATAATTATATAAAATCATGCGTGCGTAATTATTGCTTGACCTTGGCAAAGGCAAGATGTGGAACAATAGTGATGTGAGCTCATTGGTGCATGTCCGCTGCATGTCGTAATGGCTAAATTGAAATATCAACTGCTTTTTATTTAGCGTTGACAACCAGTTAATTTATAGCCAAAGTCCACTTCTCGGCGTTTCTATACCCTCATACCTCGTTGATATATAGGTAGTATACGAGGAAAAAACATTATTTAAAACACAAAATGACTAATCAGAGCTTGTGTTTATCCCAAAGAAATACGCCTCATGAGATTTCTAAAATGAGGTTTACTATAAGATTCGATGTATTTATCTGCAGTTATAAAAATAGATTGGGACTAGGCAGAGCTTACGTAGGCACCTACGAACGTACCACGCGAATCTCCTCGCTCATTCAAGATCAAGGTTGGAATCTATGAAACGCACGGAATAGTTTTGTGATCAATTAAAGTCAAGTTGCGACGCATTTGACAGCCACTGAGCAATACATATAAAATCAATACGTTTTAATAAGTTTTAATAACGTCCTCTGCTCATGATGCCATTCGAAGTTGTTGAGTACTAGATATAGACAAAATATTGTGTCTGAATTCATTCTTCGATATGTATAAAGGTATTTAGATAATATGCTTTACGTTTAGGTTTACTAGTATAATTTTTAAATGCGGATATATGACATACCAAAACTTTCCAAAAAGAGGTTTCTTAAGATCGGATACAATGTACCTCTATAGGTTAAACGAATCCTTAGATATTTTATTTTAGATCTGAAACTAAAAGACGCAAATAAAACATAATGTATAAATTTTATTACAACACGATATCTTCTGATAGATAGGAATGAAAAAATGCCATCAAGGTCAGAATATTTAATGCGAAACAAATGTGTCTGTTTACGTCATCGTTGCATAAAACATAAACATAAATGTCGTAGGTAGATTTCTTTATTGGTAAATGAGAATGCCACTTATATTATCAGTGGACCAGTAGACATGTTCAGGAGTTGGAAGTAGCTGAACTACAGAAATTTCCTCGAAAATCGTATTGCTGATATGGTCTTAAGTAAAAACGGCTTTGATACTAGCTTTAATACTCGATAATAAAATTAAATGAGATTTAGGCCTTTGTCCAGGACGCATCATTTGACGAATGCTCGCATTCATTAGTGCTATAAAGCATTGTAGTGTTTTAGGTTTCATAAGAGGCGGAGGTCAAGTTTTAGGGCCGCGTTGTGCAGTAATAAAGACTGACGGCTTCCAGTCTATATCTAAATATCTAGAATGAGAACTTGACCTACCTAGCTACTAGCTCTACTAGTCGACAGTTCGTTAGAGACCGTTGAGTATCCCCGCGATTGACTGACTGTTTGTTCGCAGTGCAGCCACTACGACATTACGAAATCATTTGTTATTTACAATCTACGAAAAAGAAGAAATATAATTTGATTCTGTGCATCTAATAGTTGTTAAGTACCTGTAATATGTAAATGTGAACGTTATAATTAATTACACGTAGGAGTCTTCTATACAGCTTACCTACAAAAAGGTTAAGGTGTTCTGCCCAATCTTTAATTGTTGTGTCAATAAATTCTTATAAAACAATACCGAATGATCTCCCAAACAGCCTTATTATCATAACATTAATGTTTCAGATCTCTTCAGTGTTGAGGAACAAGGCTGTGAGTGGCAAAATAATAAGACTTTGAAAGCTATTTTGTAAACATGAACGGCTGTATTATGATACACGTTTGAGACTGACACGTGAACAAAATACGGCGGAAGAGTTCATGTGGTTAAAGCAAACACACTAGGCAGCGATGCTGTCGTACATGGTGCCGGTAGAAGAGAAGCCTCCACCAGTGCCTGGCAAGGGGAGGCTGGCTCTGGAGTTGGTGGGCAGTCCCGGCAGCCCCGAGTCGAGCGCGCGCCGAGCTCGCTCCACCATTACCAACATCTCCAAAGAATCATCCACTAGTTCCTTCGCCAGTGATCTCACTCTATCGTCGTCCACACCCACGGGCGCACACGACAAACCAAAGCACAAGCTACTTGGAAATGGAACCAAACACACAACTTTAAAGAGGTAAGCCGTTTCAATTTACTTAATAAGGATTAAATCAGGAGATCAACGCTGTCGAAAAATGTTTCGATATGTTTTTCATAATATAATATTTATTGAGGTATCAGTTATAAATGTGTTGTAAGATACTTATTACAACTTGTGTTTTGGTATGGTAATAGCGAATATAATTGATTAGAAAAACAACGGAACCTAATCTATAATCGTTGCGTAAAATTGGACCGCGGAAGCGGTATTACTGGATGGATAGTCATGGGAACATGAATTTGTGGAGTGTAATCAAAATTAAATATCCCTTTAATTAAGGTATAAGTACAAATTAACTTTCTCTTCGTATTTATTTATTTTGTTTTAAAATACAGGCGCGGGAATCCAAGTTATGAAAGGTATACTCTACCTTTAGGTAGGTTATACGATATGTAAATATTATGGAGAAAATGTAGGTACGTACTGTGTAATAAACATTCAGGCAAGAGCAATGCACTAATCAAAGGGAATTTATTTTCGGCGATCGTTTCAAATGATACGGCTGATAAAACTAAATACGACGTAACACACGTAAGTGATTTATATTTGAATACAAAATTGTAAGAACGTTTTACATCTAAATATTAACATATAAAGTTTTATTGCGGGACCGCGTTTGTTTATCAGATTTAAACGCGAACCACTGGGGCATACGCTAATCATGTAAATGCTGTGATTTTTAATTGCTTTGCCAATTATCCACTGGAGTCAATTACGTGGTGTGAATTGCTACAAATGACTTGTAAGGTATGTTCACAATGAGCCACGAACGCATTCTTCATAAAATTATTGAAATAAAACCATGCACTTTGAATTAACTGCACATAGCTATGTACCTCTATGTATTGTATGTATGTATATAATTTACTAAGAAATGCATTGATTTTATTTACTTACATGCAGACTTTAATTAATTATTATTATCGTATAATAATGAAAGGTATGTTTATTGTTTCTTTTTACCCATGTAGTGTGGATTGTCCCAGGCGTCAGGTAGTTTTATAGGTGGTTTGGATAACCATGATGTGTAAATTTCTATTCGACAATCGGGCCTGTGAAAGAAATATTCAATGTAAAAGAATTGTATAGGTTTGAATAAAAAGTATCTAGGTACATATAGAGGTACATAATAACAGTTCTAGGTGGTGGGCTATCTCATCTGGCGCTACGCCGAGGACGATGTCACTTGCACAGTTTGTCCTCCACAAACGCCTTTTAAAGTGGCTGTACATGTAGAATATAGGCGCCCACTTGTACACGAGGCCGACAGCTGATTATTTTCACGGCGGCCTTTCACAGAGATTGCAAGCGTGCCTTCCACCGAGCTCTATACATGACGTGCATGACACTCTGAAAGGCGCTTCCCGTCCTTTTGCAGTGGTTTCAATTAAAAACTGAATTAGATCTGGGACTACAAAGCGAACAGCCTCAATTGATGTTTGATGCAACTCTCTTTTGTTGTGGGTTTTTACTTTTGGTTTTTTTAATGAGTTTATTTGACATTTGGAATGGAAAATAACCACACTAACAGATGAATTGTGTGAGAGGAGAGAATGTGATGAAGTGTGTGTGGAGAAGTAATAGTTGATTCTACTACTGAGACAGCAAAGGTTTGCACGAATACGAGAAGAGAATTGTCTCTTTAACTTAAGTAGAAGAATCAGGTTTATCAACCGACCTGGACGCGAGCCATCCTATTACTCCTGTGGAAGTTTGAGGTACTGGTTTCAGTGATTTCCCTTCTTCTGTCTTTGTTGTTACTTGAGACCGAGTTACAGATGATGCTTTTTGCCGAATAGCTTCAGCTTGAGCCAATGCTTGCCTAGACGTGGAATGAAGAAGACATTTGACAATGAACTTATAATATTACCATTTGAAAATGCTGTCGTCAGTTTATTAATATATCGTATATATATCAACATTTGTATGTATGTATTGTACCAATATTTATTTATTCATTTATCACCACACTTTCATCTACCATTACAGGTTTAACCTAATATGACAGAGAATCTACTTACATTAAACAAAACATTCAAACAAAGTTTATAATAGCAATATCCTTAGACAAAATGATTAATAATGAGTAATATCGAACATTCAATCACGTTTAGATACCTACTGATAGATATTTCTACGAATCTATCTTAATAATAAGAGAGAACAACACTTGTCTAAATACCTACGGTATAAATAAACCTAAAAGTAGTTTTTTTATAAATTAAATAATGTAGATCAAGTTTGTCCAGTATGGGTATAGTTCTCTGGTCACCATAAGTTCGCAAAGTATGGTACAATAGATAGACATTTTATAAAGACAATTTGTCATTTTCCAAGGTTAGGTATCAAAGCGATCGATAGCTGCTAGAAGTAAGTTCATAACAGTTATCTACCTAAGTATAGACCCATGTCCGATACCGACACGAGCCATAAATACGTATTATATTGATTACGTAAACTATTATATCACAGCCACCGCTTACAGTCCATGTTACTCTGTTCAAATGTAAGGTGGTGCTATAATAGTCTAAAAGCCATCTATGTACGTCATTTATATTCTTCTGATATCTGTCTTATAATTATAAATACACTAGCACTATAGCACAGTTAATTATTATGTTTCGGCTTACTCGCTAACTGTTTGACGAGGAACTCGACTAGTTTCAAGCCATTATAAAGCCTCATATTCATGAGCAGCATGAAACTAGTCGAGTGAGTAAGCCGCCAATATAATAATAGTTTTAATATAAACTAAATACGTTAGGCATTGTCAGATGCCTCATGAACCCCAGCAATACATAAATAGATATATTTATTTACTGGAGCTTTCTAAAAACTCAACAAAAATATCTACTGAAAGGTTAACATTTTGTAAAGTATTCAAATAGTCTTTTTTATAATAATTTCGTGTATTAGAGCACCGTTTGTGAACTGGGAACGGTCGTGTTCGACATTGGTTTCGCATGAAACTCCAGCGCTCACGATAAATTTGATCTCCGTGGCGAATTCTGTCGCTTTGATGTAGTATTGACGGCAGAAGCCGTGTTGCTGCACTGACAGGCGACAGTATTTGTAGACCAGCTAATTTAGAAGCCAACACTGAACGTTATTTACTACCCATTAATTAAATCTGGCAAATACTGAGTTTCAGACATATAACTCTATTTACGAGCACAACAAGTTTACTTATTTATGTGACATACTATATGTTGGAATTTAACGTATTTATATAAATTATAAACATGCATCACAATTCACAACCAGTAGCTCTACCTTTGACATTTTTTATTGCCAACTGAGATCAAGGAACTCTCACAATCTTAAATGAAGATAAAATATTTCTAGGTACAAACGTGCACAAAAAACAATTTCTTAGAAAAATACGAGCTAAGATAACTTGAATGTTTTTTGCGCTTTTGATGACTTTGATCAAAATACGAATGCAGCATCAATAAGCTGAAAGTAAAGTAGATAGGTGGGTAGATATATCAGACCAACAACATTTCAATTCTCAGATACCTATAAATAATAACCAAACCGATTTATAAATTAAATAATTTCAAAATATCTCGGCTGTGATAACAAAGTTAGTTTTAATTTAGTAGTAGCGTGCCCATTTATTGATTTATTTGTCTTACGCTCACCGTTTTCGTCATAAGCGTTCATGAGCACAAACTGAATTAGGATTAAACGTTATCATCGTGTTGCACAGCGTCGAAAGCTTTAAGCCAACTTGAATTCTTCAACAAAGAGCTCGCCTAAATGCGCCGTTTGGCACATTTTGCGGAATAGCATGTTAGATACAATAAACATAGTAGGTATGTTGGTACCTACAATATTAGTTTGCTCACGAAGGTGCAGCATA
Organism: Spodoptera picta; assembly: GCA_038387885.1. Lineage (NCBI taxonomy): Eukaryota > Metazoa > Arthropoda > Insecta > Lepidoptera > Noctuidae > Spodoptera > Spodoptera picta. The sequence continues at coordinate 5,174,482 of JAZHFQ010000105.1, forward strand.
GATTAGCTCAGGATTGAATTATTGTGATTGTGGAGGAAAGCAAGCAGACGTTCATTCCCAAGCAATTACTGCGAAAACTAATATTATATAGCTTTACGAGATTGCTTGCTTTTGCTGCAGGTCATAAAACCAAAAGACTTTTTTCTTTTTGTAGCTTATTTATCGCTGACTGCGTAGGTATGTAATATACTTTGTGTACTAGTACTAGCTCACAACACAATATGACCTTTAGGAGTAGCGCAATTATTATAAAAAATGTAAGAGAGAAAGTATAAAAAATTCCCACGGGAACGTCAGAAAAAATCACGAACAATGTCGCGGGCAAAGCGCTCGAATTACGCAAAGCGTTGAAATGGAATACGTTGATACCTGTTCCTTTACAGCAACATGCACTCGGAGATATTAAAAAGGTTTAATTACTATCTCCAACTTACTTTGATCATGTTGAAACGGCGAAAAGTTGGTCGGAAGTTAGGAAACTACTTACTTTAACTGCAACATAGCAATTACTTAGAGTGGCTGCGTTCCGTTCAGACTATGTAATTGAGTGACCTACCTACGTAAAAACATCTAGTTTACAGGCATTAATTATTGTAGACATCATATTTTACGCAATATTATGTCATCTTATGTATCTTTAAGTGCTTGTTTCAAATACTTAATACTTACCTACAGAATTATGACTGTTGAGATTGACAAAATATTAGGTATTTTTAAAGCGAGAAATTGAGGCTTGTATGTATACTATATTTATAGTATATCTATTAACGATAAAAATGACATGATTGCTTACTGTCTTTCGTCGAGCAACCAACTCCATCTTTCAAACCACTGTTGTCTGCAGTTTTCCTGTTTCTTCCACTGTGCTCGCATTTGGAACGCTTCCGTGTTTGGGTCATACTTAACAGCTTTATGTTCAGTCCCCATTGTTCACCTATAAAGATAGTTGTAGAAACTATTAAACGAGGTTCTATCTATAAAAGGAAAAGAACATGATCTCACCGCAGAAGCAAAACAAGGTAGTAATCTGAGTGAGTCGGGCACGATGCCAACACTACGTCTTTGTTCAAGTGATGACGTTTAATTCCATTGGTAAATGTAAAATAAGGCATGAGAGCACTAGAGTAAACGGCAAGCAAAACAGGACTATCAACAGACATTGATGTTTAGATAATCTTATCCATAGGCATTCATCTATCGTAGGTAAAGCAGTCGTGTAGGCCACCACTCTCGAGTAAAGTGCACTCGAGGATAATGTAGCGATTATTTGTTTGATGCTATGAACTAATCACAAATTCACCACAATTCATTGAAATACCTACCTAGTGTAACATTTCCTTTATTCTTTCCGATATATCTTATTTAAGAAGTAGTTTCCGAACGGTGTATAACCAACACCAGTACTGACATACTTTACATTGATGTACCGATCAACTGTAATCTAATAAATGTTCAATTAAGAGTATGCAGATAAGGCAATGAAATAAACGATTTGGAATTAGATAAGAATAATTGTTTAACAGGTATATTTTCATTGTAACTGGTGCTGATTAATTGGTCGATTCATTAGTTTATTTATATCGGAGTTTAGGCAGACATCAAGAGATTTATGGCTGTTAGGAAATACATTTAAAATGATCCAATCGATTAGTACCCAGTCCTACAATTGTTGAGTACTTAACTGAGTCCTTCTCCTACAAAAACAGCTTGATTTAAGAAACAATAACCTAGGCTTAGGTTTTAATTAGTATTTGTTCGACTAACCAGTCTTCGTCAGTTATTTATTGGGTACCTGAGAGACCTTGAGAGAGAGTATCTTTTACTAGTATGATAAATGCGAAAGTTTGTGAGGATGTATGGATGTGTGAACGAATATCTTTCACGAAAAAACTAGGTACTGGACGGATTTGGACGTTCGTACAGAGCGAATCCGGGCGAAACCGCTGGCAGAAGCTAGTATTCGCATATCCCTTGAAGTAGGGTATGGGTATGTAGGGACTAAACTATAGGTGGGTACGTAGATATGTATGTGAGATCCGCCAAAACATTTAGGTACCTATCAGACTTCGCGTAGGTAAACCGCAAAAATACAAGAGTCACATAAGTTATCTAATTTTAAACAACTTTAAAGGTCAAACAATATTTAAAAAATAAAATTAAATACTTAATTGGGAATGTTTGCCTCGAACAAATCATACTGTTTCTTTTTTTATCGGAGGACTAGCTACTCTCGCGTGGATTCTCCCTCTGTTTGGTTCTTGTTGGTCATAGTTTGTAGCATGTTATATGGGTTACAACTAGTCTTTCTCGATAAATGCACATTTTTTTTTAAATCGCTCTTGTGGTACCCTGCTGTTGGATTGGGCGTTCCACAAAGTCAAAGTCAAACCAACCAACAACTACTTTTGAAACGTCAACGAACTATTAAAAGAAGAGTGTTTTATGGAGGAGCAATTGTGGCTTCCACGGTTTTGCATACATTTTGTACTCCACACGATATCTCCTTCTTTATTATATCTATGGCGCGTTCAATCGAACAACCCATAGATATGAACAACTCTACGGAACAACTCTTTGTGTGATCCACAAATTGTTGTTTCGGGTCTGGGTGTCATTGTGTATGTGAACTTGTATGTTTGTAGACGCACCCACGACACAGGAGAAAATCCTAGTGTGGGGCAACGTTAAAAAAATATATATATAATAAAGAAAGACCAACCAAACAAATTCAGCTTAGGCATATTATTGTTAGTACAGACTTCTCACTTCGAAGTAATAGAATAAGGCAGACGTCTGAATTTCTTAGAGAATTTGGAGTCGGGACAGTAATATCTAAGTGCGAAAACATCTTCATGAATTAAACTAGCGTCTAAGTTTACAAGTGGTATATCTATCTACCTACACGACTATGTATCATCTCTATTTTAGTTCTCAGGTCAGACAAAATGTTTTAGGTCAACAAATTGTCCACTAGGTACCTAATAATACTAATTGGCTAGTTTCTCTCGTATATTATTTAGGTACCATATTATGTAATAATCTGATTTATTTACCCCTCTACGGGGTTACGCGATCAAACGTGCTTATAGGTAGTAGACTTAAAGTGGATTCCAGACATTGAAAAAATTTTAACTATACGGAAGTTTAATTACTCCAACCCCAATCTCCGCAATCCTAGAACTAGACACGTCTAAACATTACAGATGACTTTTATTACTTCTAAACTAAAATGTTTCAATAGATTAGGCAATTGCATACATAAATGCAATGTAATAAAACTAGTATTATAAATCTACTTACATAATTGCATGCGAACTACGAAACTAAAGGAATGTTAAAGGCTAAAGGCTAGTGTCAGTTATATTTAAAGTGGGGCAGACTTCACTAAGAATGTTAAGTAGCACTGAGCTAAGCCGTGGATCCGGAAATATAGAACGTTGAACATAAAAAAATACGTGACCATTGTGCTGCCTACCTACTTACCTACCAAAGGACTATTATAAAGTTTTTATTTCAACCGATAATGAGTTACATTTTGTAACTACAATAATTAGGTGTAGTAGGTACTCATCATATTTTTGAGGTTCACAACTCTTACAAGAAAGGTACCCGTACCTACCTATGTTACTATGTACTCTTGTAGTTTAAAATATGATACAAGTATGCAGTTAGTGTAATTCCCTATGTGTTTCTTATATTATGTGTACTAATCAATAAAATCCTATATTATTATACCTATATCAAACAAATTATTATCAAATAAAATTTTATAGGACGCATGTGTAACCTACCTTCTGTTAGCTCTTTAGTTAAAATACTGAAATATCGTAGCTCACCGATAAACCGCAATTTGTAATCAAGTACTTAGGTATATTTAAAATAGAAAATAATAATTTTACAAAAATTATTATGAATATGCCTATTGCATTATCTTTGCATTGACACGACACTTCAAAATATTTAGGGTATTAATGGGCTTGTCAACGTCACAACAATTATAATCGAGGAGAAAATCTGATAATTCAGGAAATTAAATTTTTTTTTTGCACTGCACATTCCAAGTGCTTACATAACTGTGGATTAAATTTTAGAGTTCAGTTGCGTACTTGCGCACCACGCATTTACAATTTCGCAGTGTCGTATATATGAGGAACGACCTCTTTAACATTTTTTTCTTTGCCAAATTATAATAAACAATGTCACTGTCAAGGAAATGTCAGTTAGTGACCGTCATATCTATGCAGTCAAATAGACACAGGAACATTGTGGTTGATGAAATATCTTATAGTTAATATCGGATTTTATCTCAATGTCGACCGATATCAGAGGCCATTGTATAGAGCAAGACAATTTCCGGAGTTCGATACGTCTAATACTTGATATGACTTTTACTGTAGGTAGGTACCTTGCAAATTTATTCAATGGACTTCAAAAAAGAAAGTTAAAGCTTGACCTGAAAAAATCCTAAAAACAAGTATTATTGAATTTTGATAATATCACGGAAACTATAGGTCATTTCCCAACTTAATAAACAGTCCACATTTCATTAAAATCGGTTCTAGATACGGTTATCAGCCTACCTACTCATTTTGAGGGGAGACAGACGTTTGAGGAGAGCATTTTACTCGTTTTACCATTGACAGGATTTTGAGAAGTCAGTTTTTGAAATGAATATTTTCGTCAGAGTAATCAATATATTGGATCGGAAATTAAAACCAATAATGTGTAAAAGTCGACGCGAATAACATGCGAAAAGTCTAATAATGTGATGAATTAGTCACACACACGTGGGTGATGAGTAAGTAGGTAATTGGGAAAGTCACATTCACAACAGATATTAGAAACACAACAGGTAGAAAAAGTAAAATCGAAATATCTACATTGATATCGAAAGTTGTGTTATTCAATGTTTTAAATTGATAACGACAGAGGCTACAAAAATTAAAATAGAAATACGGTTTTTAGTTTGACTTTTTTCCATTTCATTATTAATGTTATTTCTTTTTTTTAGGGTATCGTTTGGCAGTTCGAAGGGGTCGATGGTGGAGACCCTAATTTACGAGAGTCCCCTACAAGAGGAGCCGGAGAGCAGTCCGCCACCGAAAGTACAGGAGACATCGTTCCCCTACACATCCGTCGAAGACGAGTACGTTTTGTTCATTTGAGTATGTTAATTATTCATTTTTGTTCCGAAATTACGCGAACACTTCTTGGCGATTTTTTTTGCATTTACTTACCATGTATGAGCAGTATGAGGTACCTACTGTTTATACATATTATAATATTGTAAACTATCTCCACAATACGATTTAGTTTCTGTACTTAATTGGATTTACAGTAAAAGCAAGTATGACGATGTATGTAGCTACTACCTAGGCAACGGAATCGCGATTGCTTAGGTAATAAAACAGGCATGTAGGCAGTCGGCGCTCTACCTCTACCTACTCTCGTACGCACTGGCTTGATAAATTCAAATGGGCATACGTTAATTAAGGACACCAATTGACCGAAATGCATGAACTTTGTAGGGGATTCGGTATCTACCTTTTACTTCTGATCAAATATTGTTTCATTATGATAGTAGGTATCATATGATTGTTTTTCGGAACTTACTTCCAAGAGACACTCATTTGAAGGATACAAATAAAACAATTAATATCAATTATTATACTGCTAGGCGGCACTTAATCGATAAAATTCGTTTGTATCCATCCTCTCATCACACACAGCTGTAGTTCATAGAATTAACTCCCCCTTGTATTTTGCAATCAATAAGAAACATCGAGCAGAACGTCCCCCTTTTATTCTCTTTGCGTAACGCTAACAAACGGCTAACTAGTTATCTATGTGAGAGCGATCTCTTTACCAGACGTTATCAGTGAAAGAGACTAGGGGATCTACTTTTTGTTAACTTGGACAGTTTCAGTGACTGACCATAGTATTTTAATCAGTCATTTTATTGGTGATTCCCACTTTAAACTAGTTTAAAGTAGACTTTTTACTGAAATCATGTGGGTACCTAGGTACATGATTTGTCTTAGGTTATAAAGTACTTTGTACCTAGTTACATTTTCGATATTTAGAAACAAATGCCAAAATCCGTGAAAGTGGTGGAAAGAAACAACTACCTACCTAAATTCATCCTGGTAAAACTCCGAATCAACTAAGTATTACACTCTTCAAAAAAAAGTTACAAAACGAAAAAGTGGCCGTACCTACATACCTAGGTATGCTTAAATTGGTTCGAAAAGGGGTTTAAAACCATTCGACTAAGCATAATGAAACGCTGGATGTAATTCATTTCGTTAATGTCGACTGACCCCAGTATAATGCGTCAGGGTTAGATAGAGAGGAAAAATAATACAACTTGCAATTTAAATCTGTCTAAATGTAGCGCCATCTATGGAGCTACGACGCTACTAACTAAAACAATTTAATTTGTTCGGTCACCTAACTCGTAATTAACTGAACAAGTTAACTACAATATCCATAATACAACAACAAATTCGACTGTATGATACGTTTTGTGGTAAAAAATGTTCAAAAAATAAAGTGACATCTATAATGTCGTTAAAAATTTAAAATGTTATCGCGAACGCGAACTCTAGCTAACATTACGTCACTGGGCGAGCTCGCTGCGTGCTCCGCTTGCTTCGTTCCGTTCCATTCCATTCGCCACGGAGCCGCGCGCGACTTCCGAGATCGATGTAGTAGAAGGAAACATTTTTGTGAAGCGTCGAATGGACCAAACCCTACAGCGTCAACTGCGCCGATGTTTTTATTAATTTGGTCTAACGCGGATATTTAAATAAATTCAGTGATCAAATAATTATTAAAACTTTGAACAGTGTTAACGTTGTGAGTGAATAATTTCAAGGTACGTTATTTACATTACTCACTTCATATTTTGTTGTGCTGCAAACGGGGTGTTCACTTGCCGATGATTTCCAATATCTAGATTGCGCGATATAATATTATTGTGAGTTCTGATGTAATCCTTTGTTGAATATTAAAATGTCATGAAAAAGTGTGAATTTCAGTAGATTTGTCTTTTCATATCTCGAGTTTTGTGCGGATAATTCGGTCACAATGACGTCACGACTACTGATTTATAAACATAAAACGACTTTCGGTTCCATCCAGCAGTCGGGAACACAAGGTCATTACTCAGCACGTACCTACAAGTAGTAAACATGCATTGGCAATCGTTTTTAGCTCTATTTTTAATGACACCATCAGTGGTAATCCATTCATTGAGGGCCCGCCCTGTGCCGCTTCGAGGCCATCATTCTCTCTGACTACGTTATAACTTCTATTAATATTTTTCTATCTATTGCTATATTTTATAATCATTTTGTATATAGGTCTTCAATTAATGAATATTTATTTGCTTCTTAAGTTGGGGCCCCCAGACTATATTGTAAACAAATGAAAACGATTTACCTAAGCAAAGAACTATTAAGCTACAAATAATGGAATAAAAGTTGGTAACCTAATTTAATATGGGGTAGCAGATAACACTTAACCGCTGTAATCCCAACCTAGATATTCCGGAAAGTTAGTTGCATGTCTACATGTACGGCTGCATTACTTGTGACCTATATCATGCCTCATACACTATAATGTTCAATTGAATAGATGTTTGCCTGTTGGATTAAAAACTTTCTTGTGCACATTCTAGATCTCTACAACTCGTATCTAATGTAATTTAGCACCAAGGCATGCTTATTTCAATGACACCATCTCAAGTGATAGTTGTTTATAAAGTACCTAAATAAATTATAATTATTTGTATTTTGAAATCACTTATTACTATCATTATTAAAAAAAATTAATAAGCTGTAATAATTCGTACAAAAACTCTTTTTAGTCTATTAACTGAATCAATAATGTAAACAAAACAATATAGGTAATGTGAGTCATGTAAATATTACTGACTGTACTTCATTAAGTAAAATTTTAATAACTGGAAACTTATGTTAATTTAAATATAAATCTATGTGTATATTATATAATATTTCACATTTATTTGCCAATTGTGTTCAACCAAGTCAGTTTTGTACATGACCTTGTGCTATGTCAATTAAGCAGAGCGATATTTCTCTATTTTTACCATCTGTTGATTCATATGTTATTAAGGAATTTGATGATGTCAGATTTTTGTATCATTCTTATGATGATCTCCTACAAAAATGTTGGTGGGTGTATAATTTTATGAATTCCTATTTGACAATTTTTGTCTTGTTTTACTGTAAAATAAATGTATTCAAATGTGTTAGTAATAATTCTTTAAGAACAGGTTCAAGGCCTGCAGTTAAAACCTTATCAAGAATTGAAAGTAAATGATGTCATATCATTGTGGTGGGAGATAGTTTATTTGGGTGTGACTGTGGTTTTATAATGTGATGTAACCGACCTTGTTATACAATATTTTTGTATTGGATATTTGGCAATACAACGAATTACTAAAAAAATATACCTACCTCTATATCACAAATATATTCTAGCAATAATCCAAATTGAGTCTTAAAACTGAACACTAGTGTTAGTTATTCAAGTCAAAATGTTAAGTATGAGCTCAAGATTGAGAGAGCTAAATACAGTGTGGGCGTTGAATATAGTCATCTACTAATAAAAGAGGTTCCATAATTGAGTCACCTTCAATGCTAATAAGCGCGGCGCTAGCGTCCTAGCTATGCGAATAATTTTATAACAACTTGCAAGGCGATAATTTTTGTTATTAAAATGAAAATAATAGCACTGACCATATTTTTTTTTTCAATATTACTACTGTGCAAAGAAATTATGAGTAAAATAGCTAAAGACAAGACACAGTAAATAGGCAAATAATATCCTTTTACTCCTTGATTGGCTTTGCGATTTAATGGAACTCCTATTCTGCACGACCAGATATTAAGATTTTTTAAATTATTCGGATATCATTTGTTAGAAGTGAATTAATTGGTAATGAGTGAATAAAATTTTTGTATAATACACCTAATTACATTTCTTGTCAATATAACATGTAATACAACATACAAAATAATGTCACATTATTTTACAAGTCCAGATAAATTAAGAATTATGCCAATAGACACACAATTAGCCTGATTATAATTATCACATGCTCTGCGATTTGATAAGCTTTTTATTTATCTTAATTTTTTTCTACAACAATTTATTTCATGTTTATTGAATAATGTTCTTTTTTATGATAAGTTTTATTATTTTTTAATCATGTAAGTTTTTAACTAAATCTCATTGGCTCATAACAATTAGAAGTTTTGTTTTGTTTATTGGTTTATATGAATATAAATACTATTGTGGTGAACCACAGCCACCATGTAGTTACATTTTACAAATATGTTAGTCATACAAGACAAAAATACATAATCATTGAGCCAATTATCATAACAGAATTCAAACTTAATTGACAATCATTTAACAATGTTAACAAGGAGGTCAATCAAAGGCATTCTGAGATAGTAGGCACCTATTAACTAGACTAGATCATAAGTCATGTACAATACACCTCTTGGCCTTTCTCAGCATCAGTTCCAATGATGATTTTACTAGTACATCATATAACTACCAATCATGTTCTTTTATTCACAAGTTAATTGTAAATCGTGGAAATTAAATTTATGCAAAGAAACCAAAATTGCGATGCTTTTTATTTATTAGTAGTATTATTATAGTAACTTAGTATTACCAAATGAAAAGTTATAGGCAAATAATTTATTTTTACGAGTTGATGTTAAGATTGGTTGCTTGCGTTTTCAACAGCCATTGTATACTTATTGAATACATTTTAAAGAATATGAAATGTTTCCAGTTCGGAGCGTTCGAAGGTTCGCGTGTCATTCTACCAAGGGGCGCGGCCGCAGTGCTTGTCCCCTCCTCCTCCGGTACCGCAACCAGATTCCCACGTTCTTTACGCGGCCCTGCTCTCGGCTGCCGCTAACGTCGACATGGTGGACCACAATATGTACAACAGACAGATCAGGTAACACCATACATAATATTATCAAACTTTCCTGAATATGAACACAATTGCTCAACTCAAAGTGAAATCCTACAGAGTAGTTGAACTTGACATTGTTGCATAAAGTACCCAGTTGCATATCATAAATGTGTTTACTTGAATACGCACTCTCGAGAAATGGAAATGTTAAATTCATAGAGATTCTTGCATTAAGTAGGAATGTACCTTTAGTACCTTTCATGCATTATTTAAACTGCTTGCTATGTATCTCTACGTTATTATGTACTTCTAAGCACTGATAGCTGCATCTATTTTAGGAATATCTTTGAGAATCTATTACTTTTATCAGATATTCCACGATATTGTAATATAAAATGACAAATAAGTACTTGAAAAATCAATGTAAACGGTCCACCCAAGAAGTAATTTATTCGCGTTGTTATTGTTGTGTACATACATAATAGAGTCTATACACATAGCAATGATGTCACCCTGCAACACACATGCCCATGCAAACACAACATAATTGTACTCACGTTTAGAACTACAATAATGGTGTGGTGGTTTACTGTATTTTCGAATCTACATTATTATTGCTCAACATCCGTTTCACACATTTTATGATTGTAATTTTAATAGGTAATAATGTACCTATTTTTTACTAGAAGATTAATCTGACTTTTTACTAGAAGACTGTTAAAGATATTTAATAAAGAAACTAGGATGGCCAACGAGTACCTCAATACGCCATATTCATAATGTTTAATTATTCACAACCATGAGGTGTATTATATACCTAGGTATTTAACATCGAATATTTACAATACATGATCACAGTGAAATGCTAATTGCTACTAAAATCGTGACAACACTGATTCATAACTTAGTTTATACTGTGTAACATTCTGAAATGTCACTTAGAAAATGTTAAACTTGTGTTTAGTTAATTTCGTAGTTAATACCGAAAAAATTACAGCAACTAAGTTCCTTTTAACCATTGCAAATTGCCCAGGACCAATTTTTAGTTTTCACGGTTGGTCGGAAGCATCCATAATGGATAATTGATGATCAATTTGCGGATGTATTCATATGCAATGCGTCTAGGTAATCTAAATCAGAATGCATCGATAGCATCTGTAGGACGGCGTCGTACCTATTATTCGAACGTAATCATGCCGCTATTGTTGTGTGTTCAATGTATGGTATGTTGTGAATGAATAGTGTATGGTTGTGATTACAGCACGGAGAGTGGGTGGGACAACCCGTTCCGTCCCGATGGTGATCTCAGTCGCGAGGCCGATGAGATTGTGTCCCTGATCAAGGGCGGCAAGCCGATCACCCCAACACCACCGCCTGCTGCAACCCCGCAGCTAGCCTGCGATGAAAAGGACGAAAAAGTGCAAGCGAATAATGTTAACGTAATAATATATTCAGTAATAACTATGTACTTAGTAATAATCGTCAATCCTTAACTTAAGAATACTTAAATAAAAGATGCAACATGCAACTTATCATTTTGATTGCATTGCTTCTAATAATTTGTCAAAGTGAAAGTTAAAAGCAGCTAGCTATCTCTAATTTTGTCTGTCCTTTCTCCATATTTATTAGATTCTACAATTAATTGGATTTTACCATGGCATTGAAACTGAAACATATTCTGCTATCGATTCCAGGCTAATGCTCCACCATCGCCGCAGACGAAGCTAGCGAGCCCAGAGCAGCAGAGCACTCCGAAGGCGATGAATGGCACTAAGAACGGCGCGGCCGTGGCAGAAGTGCGCGCCGGACAGGTGGAGGTGCAGCGCTCGCCGCCCCAGGAGCCGCAGCAGCCGGAGCACGTGACCATCAGGAAGAAGCCCAAGTGCAAGTGCTGCGCCATCCAGTAAATGAGCCAGTGCGGTCTCTTCTTCGCTTTACACCGGTAACACGCTATGCTTTATGATGGCGTACTGCCAACCTTGGTGTTTACTCGGTGCTAAGTATTTCATTTTAAACATATGTCTTATGTTCATCTTTGAAATATTTCTAAACCTATAGGTACTATTTACAAAACATAGGTTCATTGTACCTACTATTTACAAAATTCATTGCAAGTACGGCAGCTATTTTTGTGTAACATATACATTATTGTCGTATTAGTTTCAGTGCTTGTTTGAATACCTAGTAGGTAGCAGTTTTATTGTATCTGTTATCTTAATTAATGTTTTTGATATAATTTTTATGTAGTAAGTTTTTATCAAACTTTTAGGGTACAAACATGAAAGTATTTATTTCGATTAGCTAGTCTGAAGAGAAATTGAGTTGGAGCTCTGTTAATTAGTTTTCACGCTAATACATTATTGTTTGTCATATGAAGACACGAGTGAATGCATTATACGCATGAAACAAACAAATAATAAACATTTCATAAAGAAAATATCACTTTAGAGAATCTCACGAAATTTTAACAGAGCTTAAGCTAAGAGAGATATTGTAAAGCTCGATTATATCAAACTTGTGCAGCTAAAATGTTATTTCCATTTTTGCTCATTTTAATCAATTCAAAATATAGAGAAATATTATCATAACTTTGAAAATCATTTATTTAAAAACTGTTACTTTAAGAGTTGACTCTGTGTTGAATAATATTAAAATACATAATTTAAATGTATATTTTTATATCTTTATTTATAAAGAAGTATTATAAACCATACAAAGTTGGTAACCAAGTATCGACTATATCATTGAAGATTTATAGATATTACGACAAATGTATTTTGCCATGTTTCTATGCTAGCGCGAATACTATTGGTAAATTAAATCCATTTGCAGTTAAGTATAGTTTTTGCCGCGTTGCTAAAACGATACTGAACTACCAGTCTTCTCAAACAGCAAAAATAGTCTGGCAGTAATTCATCAATAGCATTTGCGTGCAGCCTTAAAAAAAACCTATAGATTAATGTAGGTAAATGTTAACTGTTATATTATTAAAAGTAGCCTCCTTCATAATTCCACGCTTGCATCCAGTAGTGTCGACACGAACCATTTTACATTTTGACGATATTGCGGTTACTAAGCAGTTGAGGTAATATTTACGAGCCTACTTAAAAAATTACATATTTCTTTGACAGAAACAACAAGACTGTATTTATTTGCTATTTATACTCGGAAGCATATTGGGGTTAACTGGTTAGTGAAAATGATTACAAGCCAATACTATAGGAAATTATATAAGCTAACAGATGTAGCTTGTCGCAATTATTTTATAGTATTTGCTGGCGGACAGTGTAGTGGAGTCATTTTAGTATATGTATGACGAATTTGATTATATAAGCTAGTTTCTGCTGAGGAATAGATTTATCTGAAGTATGATACCGATGGGCGATTTTTCCTAAAACCAAAAATGAAAATAACGGAATGCAATCGATTTGTAATATAAATACGAATAACAAATGGCTGGACAACTGTTGCAAAACAGTTATAGTTAGTAATGTGTATAAAATCGATAGGATCCAAACGGATAGAGTTTATAAGGTAGCTAGAAGTAATTAGGAAGGAAATAGCATTATAAACTTCGTTATTTTTAAACAAATAAATTATTTTCGACTTTGTTTAGGTTTTTGTATTTGTAGGTGAAGCTTAGGATTGCGGTTGTAGAACATCAGCGAATGATTTTAGTACTGAAACCGGCACGGCGTCGCCGTAGGGGAATCAAATCCAGCAGGCAGCTATTCCGCGGAACTCGTCTGGGGACTAACGTGTGCATCGATCTATTCTACACGCCTTAGACGCATCACTGCGGCGAATACGTAATATTGTGCGTAGCTATGTTGGCTCACACCAACGAAACAAATTGTCGATATATTGTAATACTGTCTAAATGTCCACCTATAGCATGGCTTGGCAAACATCACTTTCAACTTGTCGCAACATAGCTTTGTGGTGTCATTGCAAGTATGTATCGGTGTTAATTGTTAATCTATAGTTAAATGTCCATAGATAATTATATATCTGTATGCACTAGAATGTTAGATGACTTACTATTTCCTACATCGCCAAGCTGCAGGTGGTTCATCTCATTCTAGAATTTACTGACGAGATTTCCATAACAGTTGTTATTTAAAATGAGGAGGCTTTCCTATTTAGCCCCAAAATTTTTAAATCTCATATTTCTGTAAGTGCTTGTTAACATCTTGTTATTTTTTATTTTTATTACGTCATACTTTTAAGTGCGTTTATTCGGGCACAAAATTATGTTCATAATAATTCCTATATTTTAAAAAGTAGGGGAGTGATAACATTGTAGGGACCGTTGAATGCTGTTTTTATTTTGGTTTCACTGAATATCTACGACATACTTGGATAGTACTGACACACTTGGATAGTTTTTCGTAATACTTGATAGTTTAAAAAGGTCACATAATTACGTTATTTAATTATTAATCAATAGTTTTGCATAAAAAGGAGCTACTAATACAGACACCAACACCAACATCTCTAATCAGTCAATTTTTATTGGATTTTCGACTTTATATCAAAACAATAAATTTGAAATTCCTTTTTAAGAATTGACAGAAATATGTTAACCTGCTAGCCACTGTAGTTATTTCAATCGATTTATGTGAATTAAAGTTAAAAAAACGTGATACTTTAAATATGTATTGTGTGTCCAAAAGCAGTATTATATAGTAAGTAATATCTAATAATGTTATGACTCCTTTACAACTTCGTGTAATTATATGTATGTATTAGAAATTAAAAATACCTATTTCAACACCCTTTAAGATTCCAATTGGTGAAAATATGTTCCTTAATAAAGTTTTTTATTTATATGTAAAATACTGGCATTAAGGTTCTATATAATATCAAAACTTAATCCGGGCGGCGACCAACAAAATCTATTATATAAATATTCTCTTTATGCGAATAAATAAAACAATTTATTATATAAAGTATAAAAATGTAACACATGTTCTTATTTTCCAACATTTTAATATGTGACTTAGCCGTTATTTATGATACAGACCTAAAATGACATTATATTTGTATAAAATCTTTACTTTCTATTATTGTCAATGGATATGTACAAATTGATTACATGTAATTATTTATATTAAATCTTTAAAGGCGAATTGTTGTTTTTATTCATATTATGCACAACTGTAGTGGGGATCAGGGTGGAGGAAGCTAAATGAAATGCCAAATATATTTTTATGTTTTGCCCATTTAATTGCCAAAATTGATATAACACATTAACATCAGAAGTACAATTACGGCTCCACCACAGAGATGGGTGTCATGGTTGTAGTTGCACGTTATCACGATGCATTGTAACGGTAACTTCAGTTTTGATGTTAAAACATCGTTCTAAGAGGATAAAATACGACAATATAATTTTTATTATGTGGAATCGCAGTCCATAAGTCGAAATGTACGTCGCAGCATTATATTTGCGCGATTGGGGTAAATTATTTACTAACATTTACCTTTCTGCTTACAATATGAAGATAATTGTTTACTTTAGGTACGTATAGATTTTGGTACTCAATAACATGAAAAATGTAGTAATGAGGGGGAGGCCCCAGATATTCCGATAGTTACATACTCGAATGCGTCGGATAATGGGGAACATCTAGTTGCTTGTACCCACTATATGGTTATATACCCACTTATATGGTTATATACCCACTTATATGGTTATATACCCACTTATATGGTTACATACCCGCTTATATGGTTATATACCCACTTATATGGTTTATAAAGGCAATCAATCAAGAGATCAGGGCCCAGTAGGGTTGATGCCTGATATGGGGCCGCGGAAGGCCAACGGGTTGCCGGGGCTCCGGCTCGAAGAGCCAAAGTAGGAACAGGGTAGTTTTTAGTCAGTAACAGTGTGACACTCTTTCGCCTAATCCAAGGTGGGAGAACTCCTTGGATGATTTAAACCCTCAAAAAAAAACTGATCAAAATAAACTGTGTTGCCATTATAAAGGCAGAGATTGCATGATTATGGTACACGCTAAAGCAAGCGCATTTAAATGGTCTCCCGACTTGAACATATTTATGAGAGTAGGAAGGTATTGAAGCGTTATCATTTTACCCTTCCACTCCTTTAAAATACTTTCGTTGTCAGACACATGCGAGTATAGTAAGCAAATCTGTCACGCTTGAATTTAGAAAAAATACGTTCAACAATTTTGAAAGGGTTTCCTTATTCCATTTGCTGCTGGAAACGTTATACTATACACCAAATATTTAATATCAAGTAACGTACCTAGTTCCCTTCTATAGTATCCTGGCCTCCCTCACTATGATTAAATGCAATTTAAGAAGTACATAATACACATACTGCTACAATATAACCGGATCATAAAAATGTAATCCTTTCACGGTACAATACACTATACATGCTAAATATTTGTGGATACGGGTACACAATTTATTTATTTAGATATGTATTAGATACCTACTCTGTGCCTATCGACACTGGGTTTACAGTTTCAGTACAATGAGAAAGTTAGTGGTGAAATTAATGTTATCGATAATGTATACAACATCCATTAGTTTCACGGTTTATCTATCAGAGAGGGCCGCAGTCCATGTTCAGATTGTCCAAGAAGAGTATGAGTAGTGAGAAATCTAGTGAACAGTGAATTTAATCATTCTAATATTAGTAATTTGGAGAACGTAATGTAAGAAAATATGACCGAAAACACCACAAAACGACTGCATAGTAACATCAGGTAATGGTATTAAACAGTACCTACGAATTTTTACTTAAATGTACATGATTTTTCGTATATATTTTATTATCAGAATGGTTATGTTACATCTAAGTCTCTAAAATCTATTCCTACATACATAAAAATACTTAACTACGACCATTAATATACGATAACATGAAACAGACTCCATATTGCATTACACCTATAAGTCATTATCAGTACATAAGTAATATTGAAGTTGCAATTTTAATTGAGGAGTCTGAATTATCAACCTTAATATTATGACAATATACCTACACATAAAAGTACGTATACGTAACATGAAGAGCTCGCTGGAAGTTATTGTAAGTTTCCATAATTTAATAATTTACTACATTTATTAGGATTACTTCTATAACATTATGTAGTATCTATTAGATAAAAATTGATTGATTAAACTGACATAATATTGTTGAGTATATTTAAGAGTTAGACAAGGTTTTATAAATATTATACGATAAAAGATATTCTGAGTCTGATTGTCCCTTGTTTGTCACATCAGCAATAGGTTAACCGTGAACGTATAGGATTAGAGAATCAGAATAAAATACGTGCGCTACATTGGACTTCCATCATGAGCTCTCGCATAGTATACATGCATACGTTATAATGTCCTGTCGCGTATTGTCTTAGTACTACATTAATGTTACACCCTACATTGGGTTTGTTTTTAATTTTCAAAAAGTTTGATGATCACCACATTTAGGCAACCAGAAAAACCAGGACATACATGTTTACATATCTACTGAAAAGATACATCAGAAATACGGAATTGACGTACAATTATATAATATACAGTAAAAACTGCACGTATATGGGGTAACTAAAATTATGGCAAACAATTTAAAAAACTATTGAAATAAGTTTTGCAATGAGATTAAAAATCGGTACGTAAATGCATTTTCGAGACGAATAAAATGTCAGTATCACCCATCTCCGCCTCTCGTCCAACTATTCTGACGCCCAATACTAAGATTTATAACTGTTTACATCTCATTGCAAAGCATAGCATATAATTAAAACTACATAAATAATATTGTACTTATTCTAGTAATTGATTGATAGTAATTCGGGAGTAAATTGGTTTACAACGAACAGTAGGCCTTATTATAAACATTATACACAATAAATAAAAAAATATTCGATAGATCCAAAAGGTACATCCAAATGTCTTTTTAACAATAAGAACGCCAAAGATGTAAATGCATAATATGTATATTCTAGATTAAAAATGTTGAGATATCAAAAGTTAATAGGAAATAACTAAGAGAATGTAATTTATCGCATGTTTGATATTTCTACAGCTTTGTTTAAGATCAGAGATACATCCATCGGAGGGAAGTTTTGAAGTAATTTCACATTGGACGCAAAATCTCCGCTGAGCAAGTCGTTTCTAACCAACCTGTTAAAATGAAAAAATATAATTCACAAAACTGGTTACTATGTAACCTCGTCTTTTAGTGCAAAACCATATCAGCATTATTATTACATTGATGTTAATAGAGGTCAGAATATGCCTTATGTATTGTTTTATAAATACTAATATTATAGAGGAAGACTATTTTTGTCAATCCTTTCTCCCATGTGAAGGTAATGGATTGGTAGAAAGTTAGCGGCGTATTTTATACCTCCAGCCCAGACTAAAATATTTTAGATTCAAAATAAGGTACTTACAAAATCATGGCACAGCAGATATGAATTAGGAAGTCAAATCTCTTCCCATCGGCAAACATGGAGTCCCAAATCCGTTCAACATCTGGTAGTGAGAATTCTTGAGAGAGCAATAGTGTCAACCACCTGTAAAATATTATCATCGTGAGAAAAACATTCTTATTGTTTCTCGGAAAAGGGGACTCGATAGATGTATTAAAAATGCAGTGATAATAAGATAGATTACCTAAAACTATAATATTGGGGTCTCAGTTCTTGTATCTCCAACAAGTTCCAAACAGCAGGATCAGTCTTCTTTAAGCAGTCACTAAGCCTGCCCATTACATAGTTGATACCGCTGGCAGACTCGTCCAGGGTACGTATGAAGAAGTCACGTATCTCCGCCATCAAATTGGTGAAGCAAAAGAAGCAATCAGACTCAGCATGTTCTGTTAGTAGAGAAAAAAGAAGAACATGAAAGTTTTTGGAACACTGAACACGAACCAGTGCTTATTGCAATATGATACATACTTCTAAATTCTTTGTCGGGGTCAATAGCAAATGTATGGTAAATGGGGCCGATAATTTCGTTCATTCCTTGCACGTAGCCCTGGCCGGGATTCAGCTTGGCATACAGGAACAGCATTCGTTCCACTACCTCCCAGTGCGCCTCACAGCCCTCGTTCAGCGGTGCGTAGTCTCCGCTGTGGGCGATGTCTGAGCGCCGGATTTCATTGCTCAACTGAAACAATAAATAAACAAGATGTCATTGACAAAATTTTTACACAAATGTTACATTATAATGATAATATTAATACACTGCCTTGACCTTTACTGTAACACGTTTGTTTGTCTATGTTGCAATATAATATTATTGTTAGCACATGCACCTTGTAAAATGTCACATGTCTATACAAGTTATGTTGTCACCATTTCACTTACCTTAGCCACACCAAGCCCTCGTCTTTCTAAAGTTGAAAATTTCAGGACCGACTGCTCCACTCTTTTATGCAATCTCTTTACACCATTGCTGTTTACTATCTGTAAATAAAGAGGAAATGTTCAAATGTAAGTGAGAGATGATATTCCTCTTCATAGAATAAAGAAAATATTATTGAGTACTTACTTCCTCGCATGGAAATTCTGTGGCAGATTGAAAAAAAGATATATCAGGGCATAACCGACGGACATCTTTATCAATTTGTAGCAGAACTTCATTGTCCTTGAAGTAAGTGCTCCAGGAGCTATCTGGGCTGATGTTTAGAGGGTGGTCAGTGGGGCCTCCCGGGGACACTATTATTTCATCTGGAAATAAGTACATTATAACAATTATTATATGAGTAGTTGTTAATTAAGACTATTTCCAAAGAATTAGGTACTTCTTTATTAGTTAATGTGTATGACTATAATACTTGCCGATATAATGTTTGTAATTTTGTCTTTTCTCATTAAGAGTCGTTTTCCAAGTACTTTTTTGGTGGGGCAGGTAGAGCAGCAATATTTTCCATACCAAGGATCTTAGGCCTTTTTCGTCAGGAATACCTAGGGCATATAAAAATGTTTGTTCTCAATTGAACTTTGATAATAATAATGATGATTATTTTTAAACACAAAATTTCATTGATAAAATAGAAGAATGAATTATTGTGTGCTACATACTACACACGTCCCTAGCTAATAATCAAGACAAACAAAGAGAAATATTCATATTCCAATAGGTTTGTGTAAAACACATAATACTTATAAGTATTCCTCATCTGTTTTGCCGTTTTAGCCCTTCTTACATTAGTATTAAAGCTCGCTATCACAGCTTAAATCCCAGCAAGAGGAACAAACCCCGTTGCACTTAACTGCACATCAGTCAAAATGTATCCACTTTCAAGACTCAACAACACAGCATTGAAAATACCCGATACAAACATGCAAACCTTTATTATTATAATAAACATTTCCAATCTAGAGGGTGAAGTTTGGCTCTCCTAGCTAGTCTATAGAATAGTCTGTATTAAAGAGTATAGTACCCATAAGTATTAAGTATATATGCCAATATTTTTCTACCATAACTATTTAACAAAAATTTTAACTGCTCTAATGAATGTAGGTACATTTCCATTCTGCATAAAGTGATTAGTGCTGCTAGTGGTACATATTATTTATATTTAAATTATCTAAATACCTCCATAACCTGGCTCCAGACTGTTATGTTCATGAGAGTGAACAATAAGAGGTAAAATAATTATAAAATTACGTGTCTAACACACCTAAGTACTTAACAATGAAAGGGCAAAAATATTTTATTTCAATTTTAAAATATCTTTAAATAAAATATCTTTAGGATTTTTCTTTGGGTATACATGTGTGTACAATTTCACAAACACAACACACTTAGCGTAAACAGGAATAGCAAAATGTAGATCATACTAAGAATTGTTTATAGAAACAAATGCTTCAAAAGTCAAAGCATTTATTTCAATTAATCTTTAACTAGGCACTTTAAAATATTTTCTTTATGTTCAGTACATTTTGAAACAGAATTTTACGAGGAAAAATTACTTTAAAAATAATGTTCAACATTAGCCAGAGCCACACCATACTATTATTACTAATACTTACCATTAAACGCTAATTTTCTCAACTTCTCAATGTCAACCACATCTTCTTCCAAAACTTCTTCAAACGCCTTTATTCTGCAATTATAATTTACTAACTTAAGTTTTGTTAAGCAGTTTATCTAGTAACCAGGTGTTAAACTCAGTTATGACACCAAAATTCTGTAGTTATATCACTATCCACGTGAGAAATCCAGTTTCTGCCCGCGTCTTTGTATGCACAATCCTGTTTCCGCTTTTCGGGATATTCTTCTATAAAAAGTGTCCTATGTCCATTTCCGGGTTCTAAGCTACCTTCCCATCAAAGTTCAGCTAAATCGATTAAACCGTTCTTGAGTTATAGATAGTGTGTTACTAACACAATTTATATTGGATTAAAAAGATTTATTGGTCTGTTATTCTGTTTTATTGTTTAATTTTTTCATGACATTTCTGAGCTTTGATAGTTGCAGCAATTAGTGTCACTAGTTTATTAAATTAATTTGTTTGTATTTAGAATGAAATACCTAGTAGTTTATATAAAATCACTGTGTGTTGTTCTAAAGTCACTGATAATGAACTTTATAGTAAACTAGCGATCCGCCCAGCTTCGCATGGATGCAATATGCTTTTATTATAATTATATAAACCTTCCTTAAGAATCATTCTATCTATTTAATAAAATCACATTAAAATCTGTTGCATACTTTTGATGATACATACATAGGGACAGACAGAAAGCAGATAGCGACTATGTACTATAATATGCAGTGATTAGTAGAAATAAGATTTCGAACTGTAATTTTTAGGTCTACAAATACGAAAACAGTAATTGTAGAAGAAAGGGGATAGTAATCCATTATGAAATTATGACACCAGTAGAAATCATCACTGTGGTGTTCATATTATATGATATAGTTATTGGAATTAATTAACTGTATATTCAATAAAGTGACTTGAAAATCCTAAGTCGATTTTGATATAAATCCATATCAAATTACTTATGTAAAAGTGTTACAAAGAGTTATGTCATAAAATTGTATTTTCCTTTTGGAATAAAAGGCAATTGCTTTTTAACTCGTCGAGTACCGGTTTTGTAGACACAATTATAGAACAATAGGTTGCGGTCACCGGTGACCGCTTGGTATTTGACAGTTTAAGAAAACAATTATTTAACTTTATTAGAGAAAAAAAGACAATAATCAAGGATGGAAGAAAAATAAATATGAGGAAATTAGTGCTCAGAAGGCAACTGAAGGCTGATGGATAGCCACTAGCAGGGAGTGGTCTTAGGTTTAGGTTAATGGTACTAACTATGCATTTAGGTTTTGTGAAATATGACAAAAAACCCTGCTTTTGTGAATATTTTTAATACATCCTACTTTCAAAGAAATTGATTTTATTTAGTGATTGATTCAATTGCATATTACTTGTATCACTAACTTTTTTGATGATAATGTTAAGTATTTTCTGCTTTAAGGAAATTGTACCTTACCCATGAAACATTTTGAAGCAGCAGTCAACTTCACCAAATTGTTAAAGTAATCAATCATCCAAGGACACTAATTGTATGCACTTTAATGTCTTTATGAAAGGAAATGCAATCAATAAGTTAGTGCTACAGATAACACTATGGTTGATTTTTTTTAAACCTGATTTAGTATTTAGCTTATTCAGAAAGCTTTACTATTATTGTTACTACCTTCACTTTCTCTTAAAATGAATGAATAAGTACCTATTTATCACTAAATTACGTATATTTTAAAAGTTTTCTTTAATTTTTCGACTATGAAACCAGTTACCTAATAATTTATAGTGAAAATTTATGAAATTATTCGAGTGAATTACTACACATCTAAGAAATATGTAAATACTGTGAATTATAAAGATTTCAAGTACATAAATACGCCTTTTTTATGTGTCAAAGAACTGGGGAGAATGAGAATGGACATATTTTTTATGTTATTATTTACAACTGAAACTGTTATTTTTTTATTTGTAATTGACATTACCTTGCTTTGTGTAAACTCATTTTGATACTATGTAGTTAATTAAATAACGAAATCACAAGATACATAAAATTACTACAAAACTTGTTTAGTCTTAGACGTCAAGTAAACTAGTGTCAGAACTGTCAGACTGTCACACTACCAGTCAGTCATCCATCTGTCAATCACTGCCAAAGTGCCAAGTCAAACTGCCCCTCTAGCTGCTTGTTTTTAAGTCTTGAATACGGGGCTTTTAGTTCTCATTTGTGTGTGGTGTGAATGTAAAGAAGGAGCACAGGTTTTTATCTTTCATTTAATTTCTTATTTCATATTTTGCTATATTTTTATAGGATCTGCCAGCGACTTCCCGTAGTGTACATAAGGACCAATACATAAATACAACATAACCTCACGCCTGTCTTCCATTAGGGTAGGGAGAAGTGTAAGGGGCACTAAACCATTTAAGTGCTCCAGTCAACCTATTTTTTTGAGAAAAGCTAAAGATCTGTGTCAAAGTAGTGTTTTCATAAATATTTGGTATAACTTTGAAACCGTACTATGTCGCTGAACATAAAAATGGGTTTTAAGTAGGTCTTGATTCCCCTATAAGTACTTATTATACGCTTTGGGTATTGATCACAAATTACCTCCCACAGCCCGTCCTACATTTTACTGAATTTAAAATGAAATAGAAAGTAAATGTCACATAAAAGTTTACATTTGTATTCAAAAGATGGCGTTAGAAGTCTAATAATTTTGTACAGATTAAAAGTTCAGAAAATATTGTGAGTAAAAAAAAGTTTTCTTTCAGCCAAAAGTATGAAATAAAGAAAATGTGCCAATAAAGATCGTCATATCTATTAACCGAAGTGACATAAAACCTTGAAAATAATGTAGTCTACATTTCACGCGCGAAACATATGTTGCTGACTGACGCAGATTCGCCCGGTACCTACACTTTCAATTGCTTATTTTTATTTATTCTAATAACATAAGCATGAAACTACTTTACTTTCACCAGATGTGTACCTAATCACTTTTTACTTTCATAAAAGCACTACGCGTGACTGACGGATATTATACGTAACAACGCGCGAAGTTCGGTTAACGTTTTTTTTTTGGAAAAATCCTCTCAAGGATAGCATGAAAAACTGACAAATGATAAAAAATGTAAAGATTTGTTTATGCGTATTTCTACTCCTAACTGCAACGGTAGTTAAGCGGATGACGCGGACTGTTTAAACAAACGGAAATAATATGTAGGTATGTATAGGTAGGTAATAACCTACTAATAAAATTTTCTTAAACTGTAAAGTTCTTTAAACTAAAGTAGCTATGGAATCTCTTAACCAACTAACCAAGCTAGCGTCACCTCCCTTTGGTCAGATAAATAAATACGTATAAAGCACCAAAAAAGTTTACGATGGCA
Source organism: Spodoptera picta (assembly GCA_038387885.1). Lineage (NCBI taxonomy): Eukaryota > Metazoa > Arthropoda > Insecta > Lepidoptera > Noctuidae > Spodoptera > Spodoptera picta. The sequence goes on from JAZHFQ010000105.1 coordinate 5,198,868, forward strand.
TAATCTTTGTCTTCTGTCTTTTTTAAGAAGGCCGGTAAACGAGCAGAGAGTAATTTCGCCTCTGCTTGCCTCATTCACACGACGAAACACCACGCAAGCGTTGTTTCACGTGGATTTTGTGTGGTGCCGTGGTATAACTCCGGTCGAGCCGGCCCAGTCGTATTGAAATATGGCTATCCCACACAGTAAGTGTCTCCTGCGGTTCACTCTCTCTGGCTAAATATGAGTTAGAAGTCTCTGAAATGATTATACACTTACACTAGCTACTTCCGTGCGGTTTTACCCGCTCTGCTCGCTGCTAAATGACGTAGCGTAGTGCACTATCCAACACAAAAATTATTATTCAAATCAAACCAGTAGTTCAGGAAGTTAGCGCGTTCAAACAGACAAATAAACTCTTCAGCTTTATGTAGCAGTATATAAGTGACCCGCCCCGGATTCGCATGGGTGCAATATGCATGTATTAGGTATACATATAAACCTTCCTTAAGAATCACTCTATCTATTAAAAAAACCGCATTAAAATCCGTTGCGTAGTTTTAAAGATCTAAGCATAGATAAGGGCAGACAGACGGCGGAGAGACTTTGTTTTATACTATATAGTGATAAGGTAGGATATAATATATAGGTCTATATAGTAGGTACCTACCTAGACCTACACTATTTTCAAAACCGTTTTCTTCAGTTCGTTGATCATCTAAATAAATATGTAAACTATAATGCAGATTGACATAAATTGGACATTTTGCTCTATAGGCAATAAAGTTAGTATATTAAGTATCGACATACCTACATTTGCTCCGCAACTTGTCTAGTTACTTTTTTGAGAAAGGACAAATTTGTGTTGCAATATATTGAATACATTTAATCACGAAGTACAATGCAAAAGAAACAAATCACTTAGACAAATAAAGATGCTTATTAAAGAGACAAACCCCTTATTCATGGTTTCAGTGGTTGGTACAATTTCTGTATAATATTCGTAGAACGATAAAGCAGAGGCCATGGAATTGAAAAATATTGCAAGTGTAATGAATGTGCTCTCTATAAATATATCGCTGTACAATTCTAGGCCAGCTTCCATTACAAGTCCTAATGTAATAACAACAAAACTGCCATATATGCCAGTCATTAAAAAATGGTTTAACGAAGTTAAATTCGGAGTTTCCGTGCTGTAAAACAAGCCCAAAGTCATCAATATCAACAGGAATCCTCGTAAAACCATTTGCACCAATTTAAAAGTCATGGTGTTATTTTCATAAACTTGATTATAAAGAACTCGAAACAATTGTAAGGTCAATCTTTTATATAATCATATAATTAATAAAGAATAAAATATTACAAAAGTAACCACAAAAGCAAAATGTAATAATTGACAAATGATAGATCACATCGAAGTTGCCAATTTCTCACCAAATGTTCAAGAACATTGTGCCACACTAATATAAGGTGCCACAATGAGTATATTTGATAGATTTTTTTAGAATAATGAGAGAAGTGAGAATTTTATTGCTAGTAGGTCTATCTAATGCTAGTAAAAGTTCAAGAGGGCTATTTTACAATTCGCTTAAATGTTATGCATATTAATTCAAAATATTATTATTAATATTTATATTAAAATATTTTGCACGTTCCTTGGTGTATGATATTGATCACACTTTACATAGTTCCTACTCCTTGCGTCGTTTGCTGAGGATTATGACCTCGACGAATCAACTTGTCACGGGCTATCGTTTGCCATCTTGTCCTGTCTTCGGCGGCGTGAGTGGCATCGGAGACTATTGAATTTAAAGTGGCGCTGATTTGGTCTGTCTAGCGATCAGTGGTCCAGAGCAAGGGGCATCGGCTTCTGGCTCTTTCCATTAATATTGCCAGTTAGTAACCGGTTATGCTCCGTTTGCCTTGCAATGTGACCAAAATACTTAAAGTATTTAGTAAAGAAACTATGATATAATTTATAAATGTTCAATGTAAATATTTAAAGTCGTTCACGTACATTAGTAAATTCCTAATTTCAGTAAAGGAAGTTTCAGAAAATTCTGTTTTATACTTATCTTTTTATGCGACGATGGTGGCAAAAAACGCGTGCGGCTGACCTGATGGTAAGTAGTTACCGTAGCCCATGGAGCCCATGAAAATCTATAATCATTTAATTATTAGTAAAAATGCCCTCGGTACCGCTGTATAATTTGTAGTTGAATTCTACAGTCACTTTTCATCTGCCGGGAATCCCAGTGCTGCCGTTACCCGATCCGCTACCTAGATCAGAAATAGCGGGCCTACCGGGGACCGGGGCCGTGTGCTTTGGTCGTCGCTCATAGTGAAGGGTATTGCCATAATGGGGGGATCAAGCAATGTCGTCTAAAGAAATGCTCAGGGGTGAAATTAAAGCATCATGAATAATTTGTTAGTAAGGGTAACAAGAACAACCATGTAACAACTCGTGGTTATGGTCACAATGACACACTACGCGTGGTTCACTCTCCTTGCTATGGCTATGTTTAATTAATTGTAAAGCTGCCAGCCAAAGAGTAAGTAATAAGTCTAGGGGAACTGTCAGCTAATGTCAGTGATTCTGCTAGTATGATTATCGTCGTTCGAATTCTTTTATAATTTTCACACTCTTTTTCATAATATTTTATAATAATAGATTTTCATTTCGATATGAATATTATTTATTTGTTTTGTAGTAGCTTTATTTTAAGGAATGTGTTCTGTGCCAACACAACCAAGAAATATGCAGATATCAATTATTGTACTCATCCAGATTGCTCTATGGAAAACCAGCACACAATGTGCGTTGCTGTTAATAAGCAAAGTTCGAGACTTTATGCGTCAGGCATGACTGCATGGATGCGGTACCAAATCTTGCTACTACACAACAGGCATAGAGACAACATTGCTATGGGATTAGAGCCTGGACAGCCTCCTGCTACTAACATGCGTAAAATGTACTGGGATTATGAACTGGAACATATGGCGGAGGTTTGGGCTCGTCAGTGTCAGAAGCGACACGATGAGTGTAGGAATACCATCAGATTTAATGTTTTACAAAATATGGATGTGCGGGCTGTTGTAAGCAGGGTGACAGAGGCTCAATTACTAGCAGACGCAGTGGGTGCATGGTTCTCGGGCTCGAGAGCGTTGCCACCTGAGCATGTGTGGTCTTTTAGACTTAGTAATTGCAGTGCACCTGGTGGCTGTAACGCACATTGGTATTCAGCAGCCGCTTGGGCTTCTACGTGGCGTCTTGGTTGTTCACAAGCGCTTTGCACTGCAAAGAAACCATCTTGTGCTTTATTTCGTAAAAAAAGAGGGACAGCTCCAAAATCGTACCATCACTCAAGGTCAAATGTGACGAGAACCTTTCCGCCAAGTCAAAATTTACTTCGACGTACAAGGTACATGACAGCGTCGACACCTCCGAGATTTGAAGATTATGCTAACACAGATCGCATTTACCATCCAAAAGAATCGCCTTTACATCGTGGTGTATTACGAAGTGAAATGAAAGGGAAAAAACGAAAGGAATCCAAAATTTTGGCCTACACTTTTTGTAACTATGGCCCCGCAGGAAACATTGATGGTTTCCCAATTTACGAAGTAGGAACTACTTGTAACAACTGTCCTCAAGGCACGCAGTGTGGAGATCGAATGCATAGGGCGTTGTGCTCGGTAGCTGGTGACCCAGATGTTAAAGACAGATATTGAACTTCATCAATTACCTCTATATACATATGTTTAATTTAACTAACTACTCTTTAACTTTTGTTGCGTAATTATTTTGTCGTAAGGTTTTTCTTGAATGAAATTGTAAAAAAAAAATAAACAGAAAGTAATGATGGACTGTTTTTCTTGGAATCATTTTTTTAAACTTGTGTATTAAGTAAAATGTGACTTGGTTACATTTATACATTTAGACCTTTGCACTTAGTACTTTTTTTTTTTAAATATAGGTCATAAATGCCGCAGGGGCTCGTCTAAGGGCTCGCCAGAGGGTCGACGCGCGACTTTTAGCCACGGACACAGCACATCTTATCGGCAAATGTTGACATTGGCAACTGACACCATTAGCAAGGTTCTCTTAATCGGGTCAATAGCCGGCATCTACATGACCTTTTACCGAATAAAGGGAAATGCAACTATTTTCAACCGACAAACATTGTCTCAACATGGTATTTTTTTTTTTTTTTTTTTTTAAGGGGGGAAAATCATCGAATGACTTCTCCCGCCTGGGTGAGGCGGGAGGGAGTGTCAGACTCTTACTGACTAAAAACCACCCCGTTCCTTCTCCTGCACGTCGAGCCGGAGCCCCGGTTACCCGTTAGGTTCTCCGCGACTCCGAATCGGCATCGGCCCTATTGGACCCCATCTGTGGTGGTCTGATGGCTCTTTGAGGCGCGCGCGGAACGCGACGCGCCGTACGCTCGGGTCTGTTTCTGGTCGGACGGGGAGCCACCCATGCTCGCCGTCCGCAGGCCCGCGCTTACGGTGGCCGGAGATCGTGTCTCAACATGGTATAACAATATTCTATATTACTTTTGGTTTTATAAGATACCTGTAGATATGTTATTTAGTAGTAATGAAAATTGCACGTAAAAAGCGCCTAGTCTGAGAAGTGTATATATGTTTTGAAGTAGGTAGTTAGGTACCACAGGTATATTAAAGAAGGTACCTATAAAAATCTTTAAAAGATTCCTTGATAAACGCATTTATCGATACAAGATATGTACGCTTATTAGTTTGTAAAGGGAATGCTTATTTTCAACAGTTCTTTGTTATGATTGTAGGCTAATGCCCTCGACCAACATCTGAAGAGGGCCTCGATTGTCAACTGGGTTAAGAGTTTGATTGTAGTAACTGGTACTTCTCTGGACGAAGCGAATTGTCAAGTGGTTTGACTCCGTATCGTTACAGGAATACGATACAAATCAAGACAGTTACTACGTACTACTACGTTTTTTAACATAACATCACGCCTTTTATCCCCGAAGGGGACCCCTTCACCCCACTTTTCACTATTTATGTTATGAGTCCTATGTAATAGGGGGTGAGACTATTGCCATATACCGGGCACATTTCCAGACTCCGTGCTACTACTGAGATTTTTTTTAAAACCTAGTAATACTTTGCCCGACCCGGTAATCGAACATGAGAATGAGACCCCTTGCCCGGCAGTCGCACTTGCGACCACTCGGCCAACGAGGCAGTCTTTATTTAAGTATTGTAATATGCTTGAAGATTGTCTTAGTGGTGGGTTCTCAGGGCGTGAAATAAAGTTCGACACACGATTGACTGTAAATTGTATATATTGGAATAAACTAAATAACTGTATAAACAAAGTTGCACAATAATACAATATAGGTAAAACTCAAATATTCGCGGCACAAATACGGAGCGCGAGCGTCACGGCTCCGGCGCGGGACTCGTTCTCTCGCGTCCTCGCAAGCGTCGAGCGGTCAGTGGCGGGGAAGCGGGGGAAGAGGAATAGAGAGGTGATGTTTCCACTAGAGTAGCGCGCGTGCGTCCGACACAAACCAAAATCGAATTGCCGCGTTACAGTATTTATTATTATCTTAGAGGAAGTATACATTGTTATCTATTACTTAATAGATAACAATGTATACTTCCTCTATTTTTATTAACTTTTAACTAGTTAAAAGTTTATACAAACTGCATTATAATTTAAATACGACATTAAAGAAGCTTTACATTAGTTATAGGAGAGATACACTAATAATTCAAATTGTTGAAATTTTAATTAGTTGGCGCCAAGTGCCGCATCTTTCGGTTTCGTATGTGTTTATTACAAACTAGCTGTTCCCCACGACTTTGTCTGCGTATAATAATGGCTCTGGCAGAATTTAGATTTTTTTATTAGTCTTTTCCAAGGTTAATTCCAATGCCGGGGGAAAAATATCATCAGAATGGATTCAATATCTAAGTTATATTTATTGAGATATGAAATTATTTTCGTGATTTCATAAAATAAACAATACCACAGTGATTTTACCGATATGGTATTCGTTCAAGTTAGGTTTCCGTAATAAAAACTAATATTCTATGTCCTTTCCAGGGTTGCAAACCTTTGTTGTACCCAAGTCCAATCAAATAGGTACTGCGGATAAAACTCTCAGTCATGTACCTATAGTCAGTTTTTTGATATGTGAAAACTGTCTACCTCTTTCCATGTAAAATGAGGTGAATAGGGATCGAGAGGTGAATAGGGACAGAAGAGGGGTGAATCGATACTATGAAGAATTTCCTAATATCTATTCACCCCTCTTCTGTCCCTATTCACCTCTCGATCCCTATTCACCCCATTTTACCGTTACCTTAATGTTAATAACGGTTTAACATGATACCAATAAATTTTTTTGTCAAATTTATGATATAGAAATCTACACTTATTATTATATTTGAGCATGTCTATTGTCTATTGATTTGTCCGTATTCACGACTGAAGTTAGAATTTCGAACTTCGGAGCTAGAAATGGACGTGATTTTTTTAACTGAAATAGTTGAAAAGATGTAGAGTAACCCAACATAGGCTACTTTTTATCTCTTTCTAACCCACCTGTTCCCTTATAAACAGGGGGTAGAAGTTTGAATGGAGCATTTGGCAAATTTCTAAGTAGTAAACCTAAAAATTGGTATTTTTTTTAAGGGGGAAAGTCATCGATTGACTGCTCCCGCCTGGATGAGGCGGGAGGGAGTGTCAGACTCTTACTGTCTGAAAACCGTTCCTTTTCCTGCACGTCGAGCCGGAGCCCCGGTAACTAAAAATTGGTATGCGGATTATTTCTAACCAGTAAAAAAGACGAGCATTTTGTTTGGAAACTTGCCCTCAATCCAAACGTGAGTGGAGTCGTGGGCCATAAATAAAATGTATGTAAATACAGTTACTTGAATTTCTATTTTTTCTTTAAAATCCCTGATCTTGATGCAGCGAAATAGTATTAGTCCTTGAAAACCCACAGCATTTACCTTCATTATTTTCTATTGGCAATCAATAGCTTAAGCAATATTTTTAGTTTTTTAACACACCTCGGGCTACATTATAGAAATTTTCACACGCTACACTTTTATTCTGTTATTTAATATAGCTTATGTTCATAAGCATTAATATAGGATTCCAACGCTATAAGAAAATTTCTGATCGGTCCGGTAGTTTCAGAGCAAATAGCCAAACAAAACATCAAATCTCTTCTCTTTATAATATTAGTGTAGGTAACAGCAGATCCCGGCACAATGTGTTAGTTTTATAAGATTGGTACATGAAGTGATATGTATTATGTACTAAGTAATTTATTTTATGACCCTGATACCATAGGTAGATACAAGTTTCAGCCCGCGGTTGCGCCCACGTTCCTGTGGGATAAAAAGTAGGCTATGTCTAGCCAGACCGTAATCTATTCTTGTTCCAAATTGGGTTATGCATACAACGTCTACCTCTGAGTTTGTTTCGGTGAAAAAGGGGGGTGCTTATTAAGAATACCATACATATATAATATCACGTCTTTTATCCCCGACGTGGTAGCCAGAGAAACACTTAATGCCACTGTACAATGTAGCACCCACTTTTTACTAATTATATTATGAGTCTCATATAATAGGGGGTGAAACTATTGCCATATACGGGGCACATTTCCAGATTCCGTGCTACTACTGAGGTTTTTTAAAACCTAGTAATATTATGTCCGACACGGGAAACGAACCCGAAACCCCTTCAATAAGTCTTTGTTATGTTCTTTATCCATTTTCTTATTAGGTAAGTATTTGGTTTCAAATAAAAACAATCCTATTCATACCTAACATAAGGTTAGTACCTACTTACCGCTTATTTAAGAATTTTTGATTTCAAAAAAACATACAGCAGATTTTACAAAAATTAAACGGTTTACAAAAATGTTCAACAATGGCCCAAAATTGGTTGTTGTCGCTTAAGAAAACCCTTTGTGAAACAAGTCTGTTGGGACACGGTCAGGCTGTGGAGCATTACATACCTACATCCCTACATATGTAGGCACCAGTCGGCAACATGAGTGTCCGAACTCTCGACACAATTTTGTTTACTGTCACAACGGCTACACAGGTAAGTATTTTATATGATTTTCCTTGTAATTTATAGGTACCTAAAACAAATTACCTACAACAAATTGACTCCACACTGACTCTTTCTACTTTAGATTCATCACCTACATAACATATTTTACATTTGTTATCTTAATTAAATGTGGTATTTAAGTAAACAATTAATACAAACAATATCTCTGTATACAGGCATCTTAAAAAAACGCGAACAGTTTTCTCTTCACAGTTTCTAAAACCTGACTTTCAAACTACTACTGGGAATTTCGTAAAGTGATAGATAATTAATTTAGGCAATAATAATATGGTTAAGTGTGTGCAGCTAAAGGTGTCATCTCCCTGGGCGGAGCTGTCTGCATGCACCCTAAAGCCAAGCTCACGCTAATTGACATTGAGCGTCATCTAAAATGAATTACTTCCCAAGTTTTCTCGATACTTAGTTTAGCTACAGCTTTTCTCAGAGTTGAAGAAGCAATTAAATTAGAAGTGAACTAACACGAGCTGCGGACTAATAACTTTAACAAGCCGGTCTTCCTTATCGCAATCAGTTAGCATCGCTGGCTCCGACGCACTGGCAGAATTAATGTGACTTGATATTGGATCTTGATCCCAATAGTTAGGAAACTAGCACGCGAGACTAGTCGCTTATGTTAATTTGCAATGTTTATTGTAAACTGCTGAACTTAATTAGGAATGTGATTGACATTCGATAAGTTTTTATATTTTATATTTCAATACAGAGGGAGTAGAGGAGCTTACATAACATATTATAACATCACGCCTTTTATCCCCGCAGAGAGAGAAGGCAGAGGTGTACATAACGGCACTTAATGCCACTGTGCAATCTAACACCCACTTTTCACTATTTTATGCCATGTACCGGGCACATTTCCAGACTCCTTTCTACTACTGAGATTTTTTGAAAAAACTCAGTATTATTTGCCCGACCTGGGAATCAAACCCGAGGTCCCTTGCCTGGCAGTCACACTTGCGACCACTCGTCCAATGACTCAGTCAGGGTAAAATAGGTGTTGATAATCGAATATTTCCGAACTTAATTCGGAAAGAAAAATCTATCATTATCATTTTTAAGTACGTTCCCTCTTAGACATAGATATATACGTACTTATATAGTTTACTGGGAAATCTAAAGAAGATTTTCAATAATCGTGACTTTTCAATTTCAAGTCAAGGAGTATCCACGAAATGATTCAAATTCTGTGAATGACTGCACAGTGAAAGCTCAACAGAATTCGAATTCCTGAAAGGTAGGTAAAGGGTAGCTAATGAAGCAAGGAGGTTTTTCTAATACTTCGTACGCTTAGCGTAATATCAATTTTTTAATATAAATTTATAGCTAAATGCAGTTTTCTATTGACCAAATTAGTGACTCAAAACAAAATTTGATACAAATTTATTTACTATTTCAAAACGAATGATATTTCGCCAAAACTAGCCATTTTCAGACCAGAAGAGACTTCAGGGCTAATTTTGTAGGAAATTATATTATCGCCTCCCGAGAGGAATACGTCGAGTTACACGTCACCCTGTATATGCTGAAAATTGCAAAATTTACATACTCTTTTGTATCGATCTAAGTATAACCTTAAACAAAAATAGACCTCTTTAATTGTTTTGACATTTTTGTAAAAAAGTACGTTTCTATTTACCTACGACGGAGATTTCTTTCGTCTCGTTATAATTTATTAGTTCAAATAATTCTACATTATTATTATTGTTATACATTGTATACTTTGATAGCTAGGTAGTTTATTATCTGGCAAGATGTTGTCTGCTGCGAAGGTGCGCATTCATGGGATGCAAGATGATAATTGGGTGATCAAGGACAAAATCAATCAATACAGGGGTCTTATCAAGTTATACGGTGAGTCTCTTTTATTAACACTTTGTGAGGTCTCTATCTATATGCATGACACACTACCTCTTCGCTTCCAAGTTCGCCTCCTCGTTGAGAAGATTACTCTTAAAGATGTCCAACAATTTATGAATATGCAATTGTGATAAAATCTGGATTTATTAGTTTCGTAGCCATTACAATCAAATCTACCCTATTTTTAGTAAGATGAATAGTTTACTAGCTGATAAACGAAACATAATGTAACTAATGGCCAAATAACTATTTATTACCAATACAGTAATCTATCTCCTATACCTACGAACGCACAAACTTTACTTCTTTGTTATATAAATGGCGTATAAACATTATATACATGTAATTTTAAGGCATCATTAATTATTTTTAAGAAACATGTTAATGTCACAAATTATTTAACTCTCCCATTACTTGCATAAGGAAGTAGTAAAGCGGTACATTTATAGGACTATTAACATTAAATTTTGTTCGTCGTTTGCTCTGCAATCTAGTGCTGAGACATTGCTTATATTTGTATCAGTCGAGTTTCCGGAGCCTGAAGGTGTTACTATATAGCGGAAATTGAATGCAGTCGTCGATCCTAAACGTAACCTAACAGCGTTGCTGCATTAGACGTAAATTCAGACATTTTCTAAATAAAATAGCTGAATTTTTAAAATGTTTTACTTATGTACTTGAACTTGCACTGGATTGGCAGACTTGATGCTGCAGGATGTAATATTAATCTTACTATTTATTTGAACGTTTATTAAGACTGCCTCGTTGGCCGAGTGGTTGCAAGTGCGACTGGGGTCAAGGGGTCTCGGGTTTGATTCCCGGGTCGGGCAAAGTACTACTGGGTTTTTATTAATTCTCAGTAGTAGCACCAAGTCTGGAATTGTGCCCGGTATATGGCAATAGGCTCACCCCCTATTACATGGGACTCATAACATAAATAGTCAAAAGTGGGTGTTACATTAATTGTAGAGGTACATTGACATAATGTACACCTCTGCCTACCTCTTCGGGGATAAAAGGCATGATGTTATGTTATGTGTTATGTTATATATTAAGATTTAATATATATGTATATTTTATTGATGTTATTAAAGAAGAAAACGACAACATTATAAATATGTAGTACATACTCATACAGCAAAGGCAATTGACAAAGAAGATATCTCATCAATTGTGGTGGTAGATCAAATCTGCTATGTCACCGTAGCAAGCGTAGCAAATGTAGTCGGGGTTTCATCGCCACGGCTACGACGTAGCAACAGATGTTTTTGACCCTATTTTTGTCAAACACACTAATATAGAGGTAATATAATATAATATGTGTGATTGGAGAATCGGTGATAGGTAACCCTAAAGTGAAAAGAATACTAAATACGTTTCAATTATTTACAGAAATAAATTATACAAGTTGACGCTTGTATAAAATATAAAGTATAGATAGGTTTTAAACTCTTTTTGGTTGTTTTCAGAGTATACATATAATATACTACCTAACTATTAAAAATATGGGCCTCCTCAGACTACATATTTTAGTTGATAGAAAAAGGTGCCTATTTATAAATATCACTCTTTCCTTTGATCATTGAAATGAAATGAAAATTGCTCTCCCTATTTAGATACAATTATTAAAGGCGATCATTTCGGCTCCATACATTTATAGGCCTTTTTTGAAAGTGTCGACCAACAAAACAAATGGTACGTATCGTTAGAACTAGCCACATGAAGCAATAGTTAATATGGCGTGAAAGTCATAGGATCCAAGATAATAAAAGTTATACCAGTTCGATGATCCATTATTTTCAGACATTTATTGCTTTCTGAAGGTGCTAAGAAACGCAAAATAATCATCGATATTGGTAGAATAAAGAATCTGAGGCAATAGTGATGATGACGCGAAAAGTTTTCGCAGTCGCTGCCTACTTTGCGTTTCCTAGCACCGTTAGAAAGCAATAAATGTAAGACAATGATGAATCTTTGAACTGGTAAAACTTCTTCATCTTTTTTTTAATCTTTATTTAATAAGAAGGGCTTTTTTCCTTAGAGGAAAATGTCAGTGCTATTATATGATACAAAATTCAATACAAAAAATAAAGCAGTTAAACTTTTTATAGGTTTAACTAGCCCTTAAGCTCAAACACAAAATAATTAAATGATACAATTTTCTAGCCTCAGACGACAATGGTGACGCTAAAACACTGTGATAAAAACCAATATTAAAACTCTTAAAATTAAAGACCTGGTACCTCTGGGAATCAATACGTCGACACTCATACAAAATGTGTTGCACATCCTCTATAACATCACACACAGCGCAAATGGGTGATTCAACTTTATGCATCATGAAACCAAAACTATTAAGAGGCATATGTCCAGATTGTAGCCTTAAAGCTGTGACGATTTCTTGTCTACTCATCCCGCCTTCAGACCAGAGAGCACGAGGAAGCGTCGGTTGAATTGTTTTATACCAAATGCCTTTAGTAAATAACTTCTTCATCTTGGATCCTACAACTTTCACGCCATATTAACTATTGCTCCAAATGGCGAGTTCTAACGATATGTACCATTTTTTTTCGTTGGCCCCGGCACATACAGAGAAGAAAAGAAAATGATCTCTTATAATTATTAATTTTATGATATTGGAAATTAAAAGTAATAATAAATTAATTAATATATTTTAGTGATAAGCATTAGCACATAAGAGGGAGACAGGAGCCCCAAACTATATCAGAGATTTGTATTATAGGCGTCCTGGGTCTGTTCTGACCTAAGTATAGGTCTATTACACTAAGAAGACAACAATTATACATTGTTAATCATTTATTTTTAGAACGTGATCGTAAGATTCATGAAGGCGACTTGGCGAAGCAAAAGAAACGGTACTCGCGCGACATTCGTCAGCTTCGTAAAGAAATCGCTGCGAAGCGGGAAGAGCTGGGGGTCGCTGTATATGGCGATCGGCAATTTCTTCGTAATGCCTTCCAAGATCATAGGAGACTTCAGCTCACCTACATGAACAGCAAAGCTGATGTTAGTATAAACACTATAGTTGTTTCACACTAGCAGTAATCTCTATAGCTATTTGTAGTTTTACATAAATATTAGTAATGACTTTTGTTCACATTTATCATTTGCTTAATAATGTCAAATTATTATTTTTGCTCTTGTACTGCTACTGGTTATACCACAGAGAGTCGCCCCTAAGATTATAAGCAGGTACTTAAATCTCCGGTCTCCAGCCCCTATAATGGTATTTGCCAACTCATTAGGGTGAACCCGCGAGGGTACTAACTAAGCAACTATCTCAGTACTAGGATATTTCAGGATTAAACTTTGTTCTTTGTTTTAAAAATAATTTTACCATGCATCAAGTAAACAGGATCACAGTATATGGGATAATGGAAATATCGTTGCCTAGCTGTCCACGAATGTGGTTTAATGCTCCTTAACTGGCTAAGTAGGATGAAGTAGTGTTTTAAGTTATTCGTAGAGATCCACTCAAATAATATTTACAATACACGAAAAATGTACAATCGATACGAGCAGCGGCACACTTCAGCGGTCGAGTCGACCTCACCTTGATACCCGAATGAGTGATTGTACTCGGATCAGTAGATCCCCAGGGCATCTTCAGCTTATCCCAACTCTCATGCAAACATATGGATGTTCGGGATAAACTCAGTTTATTTATTAATAATAATGACTGAAATAGATTCACATGTGAACGGTTGATTTATTTTATCAAAATTAATACAGATAACTACGATTTAGTAGTCTTACAAGATTATTTCCCATAACATCACGTGGTTCCCTAAATATGCAGACAGGGCCGTATTTAATGCCTTTTCTTGTTTTGAGTCACGTTGTGTTATGGGCTGAACCAACTGCTAATTAGATTTCACAATGTTCTTAAACAAATCATTGTCATTTACGCGAAATTATAGAGTACGTTAATATTAGCAGAAATTATGAATATTATTTCAGAAAGTGTTGGAGAGCATTCATCAAGAAAATTTTAATAAAAGAAAACAACTGGACAGAATCAGATATACGAAGAAAAAGAAGATGGAGAGATTTCGTCTGGCACAGGTATCCGCTTCATTCATACACTTTTTTTTGTCAGTAAGAGTCTGACACTCCCTTCCGCCTCACACAGGCGGGAGCAGTCATTCGACGATCTTCCCCCCTTAAAAAAATGCTGCTGTTTTAATAAACATTGTTTTATTAGACGGGGTGGTAAACGAACATACCGGTTTACCTGGTGGCAAGCAATCGACGCCGTGACACCAAAGAAGTTACAAGTGCCTTGCCGGCCTTTTAGAGGTTGGAGGAGGATAGGATCTACAGTAAACAATATCTCACTAAGAAGTTAAAACACAACGAATCGTGAGTTCACACCAGGGCACATTGGTGCTGCAGCATGGAAAGAATTGGAAGATATTGCTACATATACATGCTTTCTTTTTATTTTTCGTAAAAATAATAATATAAATTTATCTAAACTCTCTAGGTGTTAAAAAATTTGTATAATTCTATATGTTTGATATAATGCAAAAACTAAAGTAAAGTAACAATGGTTTAGTTCAATTTTCACCTTACACTTTAAGTAATTCAGATTTTTAGAGTTCGGAACTTAGTTTTACATGAATCTTTCCTTTTCAATGTAGCTTGTTGCTATGACAACCAATTTCCCACAATTGCAAGTTACGTAACCATACATTGAGTTGTACTTTCTGTCTCTCTCTTACACCCTAAGCCCATTTTGTTTTTCAACAAAACTAATCTAAGCATTTGCAGCTTCAGTTTGGAAAACCTCCATGTGGCACAATTATTTTGTGAATTGATATTATTTATCTTTTACATTAGTTTTTTTTGTATACACTCACAAACTATAATAGCAGTCCCGTGCAATGTAAAATAATCACATATTATTATCCTAGATTAAATGTTTTGATATTGTTTATTATTGGAAGTATAAACGGGAAGCAGGCAGTGCATTGCAAATGTTTATTTCAGGAACTGTTGAATGAATAAGTTATTATTTCGGGTCGTTCCAAGCGTAGGCCGTCCGAAATGAGAGCTGGAACGCTTCATAAATTTATCTTTGCTTTTTTTTTCATGGTAAAAGTTACAACTTGAATAAAATGTAATATGTTTTACATAAAAGAAATCATTTACCATTAGTATTAACATAAATATAATTAATATTAACGATTGCTAAAAGAAAATATATGCAACTTAAAATATAAATAACTATGAACTAAAATATTTACACCTAAAAAAAATAAAAAAATTAGAAATAATAATAAAAATGCTATCATAAGGCATCAAAAAAAAAATTTCCTCATCACTATCGTGGGGTAGGGTGCCCAAAAGACTAACAGCATTGCCACGTTGAATGGCAATGCTTAACCTTTGTCCAAGGTAGTAGCCAGCCC
Source organism: Spodoptera picta (assembly GCA_038387885.1). Lineage (NCBI taxonomy): Eukaryota > Metazoa > Arthropoda > Insecta > Lepidoptera > Noctuidae > Spodoptera > Spodoptera picta. The sequence continues at coordinate 5,214,285 of JAZHFQ010000105.1, forward strand.
TTCGATCACCTGAAGTGTCAACCATCCTCCTTACAATATCTTTGTAAAGAAGATATCTTAATATCTCAATATCTTTGCTTCACAATTTTACACCCGAATACTGAAAGGCTACCCAATTTTAAGTTGTTCTTAAATATTGTGCTATCTCTGTCATTTTACAAAGAATTTGTAGAGACAGGACTATACTTAAGCGATACTTTAAAAATGAGTGGCGTTTGAGTATTTGGATATTAGAATATTTGAAAGTAGCTGTTGCCCGCAGTTACGTCCACGTAGAATAATGATTTCTAGAATTAGTATTTTCCAAGTTTTTCAACGGTTCTAACAAATGCTATCGGAATCTTTCCTCTTTATGATATCAGTGTAAATTAGTTTGTGTCATAGTATGTGTACATACTAATTTTGCAAAGTGTCTCACATATTTTCCAACCCCTGTTTGGAGGATTGAAGTTCCCTCAGGGAAGAGGTCTATAAAAATGAATTATTGGTAAGAAAAGAATCTGTGTACCTATTTTTAGCTTCCTACCTTGAGAACTGCGAAAAGTTTCATATAAAATTTCAGCCCCTCTTTGAAGGAGTTGGGGACAGATTTACAAAGAAAAACTGATGCATGATTGTTTCGTTAGTCATGGGCTTTCAAGGTTGAGGATATTTTTTATTATTAGCTTCTTTGAAAATCGCAGTCTCAATCGCATTCCATACAAACTTCCACTCCTCATTTAAGGTAAGTGGGGGGTTAGAAGGGGAATAAAAGTAGGCTATATCACTTCCCATGCCTTCATCTATCTCCATTTAAAAATCATCAAATAAACAGATAAACAGATAAAAATTCTAAAAACTGTTGGATCGGGTTCTGTTTATTTTATTCGTATATTATATTCTCTTCTAATACAGACTTTCGAACCTCTTTAGCTTTATTATATGTACCTCTATAGATGTCGTGATGACGTAAATAATAAATGCCTCTAACTTTAGGTATATTCGAAAAGATATTAAGTAGCTAGGTGCCGCATCTTTGGAGAATAATTAGCTGTGGTTTTCTTTTAAAAAAGTATTCAGTCACTTGATTTGTTTTATGTCATAAACGGGTAAACAATCAGACGGATCACCTGATGGTAAGCAATCGGCGTCGCCCATGGACACCTGGAACACCAGAGGCGTTACAAGTGCGTTACCGTTATTTTAGGGATTAAGAGTTTGAGGATCGTTGGGGATTAAGGGATTGGGGAGATTGGGGAGATTGGGGAAGGGGAGGGTAATTGGACCTCCGGTAACCTCACTCACACGACGAAACACAACGCAAGCGTTGCTTCACGTCGGTTTTCTGTGAGGCCGTGGTATCACTCCGGTCGAGCCGGCCCATTCGTGCCGAAGCATGGCTCTCCCACACTTGATTAAGACTCAGAGCCAACCCCATGAAAACAATGCCGGGATAATGTTTAAATCAAGTCCTCAATAATAAATTGTGTTCATACATACAACCTAAAAATAAACTCCTTTGAGAATTAAAATACAAAGTTGAAAACGTGAATATTCCGTGAAGTGGGAGTATTTCAATTGAATATATTTTCAATACTTCGAATAAATTGAAATTCTGCAGCGTCGCTTTAACAAAGGTTCACGCAGGTAAATAATATCACTCGGAAGCTTTATTTCAGACTAGCCGCTTCCGCGCGGTTTTACCTGCTCTGATTGGAGCTTATTGAATGTAGCGTGATGCTATATAACCTATAGCCTTTTTCGAGGACGATCTCCGGCCACCGTAAGCGCGGGCCTGCGGACGCGACGGCGAGCATGGGTGGCTCCCCGTCCGACCAGAAACAGACCCGAGCGTACGGCGCGTCGCGTTTCGCGCGCGCCTCAAAGAGCCATCAGACCACCACAGATGGGGCCCAATAGGGCCGATGCCGATTCGGAGTCGCGGAGAACCTAACGGGTAACCGGGGCTCTGGCTCGACGTGCAGGAGAAGGAACGGGGTGGTTTTTAGTCAGTAAGAGTCTGACACTCCCTCCCGCCTCACCCAGGCGGAAGCAGTCATTCGATGATTTCCCCCCTTAAAAAAAAAAAAGCCTTTTTCGAGAAATGGAGTGTCTAACTGGATTTCAAAATCCAATTCCGATCGATCGACATCGGTATTGTGAAATCTCGTACTCTTGAGTTGCAACACAAGCGCCCGTTGCATCCGTATTGCGTGGATATTTGATGAATTAAGTGGTATTGAGTTTAGCTTTATATTCCGTACTCTAAATGCTTGATATTGAAAAACTATTGAGATTTTATTGGATTAAAATTGTATTGATATTGAGATTGGTTTCAAGACTACCACCACTAACCACCTAGGTGCTCCTAAGATTAGCGTGTTCAAACGAACAAACTTTTTAGCTTTAGCTATATAATAGTACTAGCCACTTCCGCGCGGCTTCACCCGCTCTGCTCAGCGCCTCGTACGATCGTAGCGTAATATTTTGTAGCCTAATATCTTTCTCGATAAATGAACTATCCAACACGAAAATAATATTACAAATCGGACCAGTACTTTCTGAGATTAGCTCGTTCAAACAAACAAACTCTTTAGCAATTTTAAGATAATATTTCATTGGAAGGTCAAATGGCTAGATGTAAACAATCACATTGTTAGGCTTAATAACAGTGTAGTTTTACTTGTTTTACAATGTCATTTCGTTTTCAAGAAAAGTCTATGAAATCTTGGTAGCTGGAAACCGTGACGTTGTTATTTAAAACAGTCATAGTGTGTGACGACAACGTAAATATCATAATAGAATCCTAAGGGTGCGTCCACACGTGGCGAATGCTTCCCAAATGTGCAGCTCGCGAGCCGATTGCGAGTTGCGCGCGGAGAATGCCCACGGCACTATGGACAAATGTACTGAATTCAACATTGTTGTGTCTTCATCAAATCATCTTTAAAATACTCGATGGCATGTCCAAATACTACCTTAAAAGATTTAACACAAAACATATTGGCAATTTCGAGATATTCACAAAATGAAGTTACTATTTTGAGGTTATGTCCGACCAAAAATTAACTGAAAAAAGCTATTTAAAAGGTCCTGAATGAGTTTACGGATGTGCTTGGTATCATTGAAGCATATTTGTGTAAAATCTGTAGCGTTTTAGCTAGGTCAAGTGGCCACCCGTGTCTACTTCACCAAGTCTTACTGATTTAGATTTTGCGCATTTTTAAATCAAATGCCCGCGTTTCCATGATATTGCAAAGCATGGAAGGAACCGTTACTAAAATAATTAATTGCTCAGTGTTATCATCATCATTACTATCTAGGTCCTACTCAAATCATTGATGTGGATGGTATCATGAAATGGTCTTTATAAATACAAAGGGATAGGAAAATAACACAAAAACAAATAAAATAAATAAAAGAAGGATTGTTTCTTACATTTGTATTTATTCGTCTAAAAATATGTTATCCAAAAATGGTGCTGGAACATTAACATTGTTTTAACGGGCCCAGCTCAAATACCACACACTATGCACATTACATGCACACAGCAGCCAACAGTTCTTTTTCCTACAAGGCAAGAACAATAGTAACCTCCTATAGCGCCTAGAGTATCTCTTATATTTTCGTCTTTATTTACTAAAATATAACTGTAATATATTCTACTAGACACATGCGTCGATTTTATTCTACCTCTCACTAAATAATTGTTAGTTCCCAATACTAAAGGTAATTCCTCTTCAAACGCTTCCGATACTTCAATATGGTATATACCATTTTGTCTTATATGTTCGCCATAGTAGGATCTGGCTTGTTTAATTTGATATGAGCCTAAAGCAAATCTTTTAAGTTCCACTTGTCCAAGTTTTGAGAAGTGTCTTAATTGTGGTATATTGCCATCTATAGCTGTAAATACAGCGCGTCTTCTATTAATGTTTTCATTAATAATGAAATCTCCTAGGAGATTTGGCAGATGCATCCTGGTTTTAGCAACTTCTAGATATTCTGTGTGTTCGGGCTTATTTTCAATCAATGGATGGAACTTGTTAGTCAATGCACATGCAATCCTAAAATCATCAATCATGTGTGATAGCGCACGATTAAAATAATCTTGTCGTTGAAGTTTAAAATCTCTTTTTATTCGTCCATTAACTACTTCCACCACCCATCGAAACATAGTGATACATCTACATTTGTTACTTTTTAAAGTTGTCAATTGATGCTCACCCTCTGCCAGTGATTCTGGCATATAAGCTTTAAATCCTACAGCTTCCAGATTTGGCAATGCATCCCTAAAACCTCTATCTAAAATAAAAACATCATTATTTCTAAAAAACCTTCTCAGTGCACTTTGATCACATTCTAATTCCTGATTGATAATAGTGGAGTCATTCGTTGTGGCTTTATATGGTCCTAAGCATTCTAATATAGTACCATCGCAACAAACAATCATAAAAGGTTTTATGAGATTAGTAAACTTATGTGCCATCACAAATTACTATGGCTGGTTTAACATCTCTCGGTAAATCTGGGTTCCCAAAAAGCCCTTCGGGTATTATTCTATTTCGAGCTGCCACTTCTACAACCGTTGTGCTACCAAAACCTAAACATAAAATAACTTATTCTAACCGTTTTATGTGCATGCTGTGTTAGCCAGTAAGTAGTTGTTACACTTACCAAAGTATTATTTGTTATGATGTAAATAACTGTTGGTTAACCTAATAAATAAATAAATAAAGGCACAAAGTCTTGTAATACGCAGCTTCGCGCTTTGTTTATGTACCGTTCTAATGTGCTGCGAGGCAAATTAAAAAACTGTGACAGTCGTTTATTGCTGTCTCCAGTTCTGATTTTAGCTAAATAAATGCTTAGTGCTAGACTTGCGGACGGTACTTGATCAAAGAGGGATGGTAACATTGATAGTAGTGTCTGTAACTATTCTACTGTAAATCCCAACCAAAAATGACACATTTTACTATCCAAATTATTGAAATCTGTAAAGTCTACTTTTCTTTCTACAGCTCTCTGCATTAGCGCCATCATATCATCCATCCGATGACCAGTAAAATCACTATATGAAGCCAATAATTCATCCCACATATTGGTATTCAAATGGAAATTGCAGATCCGGGCACTCAAAGGAACATATATTTTGTAGCGCTGTATCAGTAATTCTTTCAGTATTGATGGTACCAACAGACGCTCATTGTTGTTGCAGTTACTGAATAAGCAATGGTTTGGTGTGGCAGCAACACGTTTATAAGTTCTTGAATTGACTTTATTAACACTTCGTAATATTGGTTGACCACGGTTAACATTCTGTTCTGGCAGAGGGGGTGGCTCTGGAATGTATAAAACTGGTCCAATATGTTCCTGAGATGGGTTCTGGTTAGTAGAACCTTCCAATCGGTCAGCATCGTGAGTTTCTTGCCTTTGCATTGTTCTGGTTGCAGTCGTCCAGCATGCTCGGCAAACTCTTTCTAGACGTGAAACCTGTAGATCAATACAATGATATGTTTATAATTTAACCAGCCTAAATATGTATCACTAGTAAGATAACAGTAAACAGTGTGGACTATATATTTTAAAAGCCTCTCAGGTACGTCTAACAGTGTATAAAGAGCAGCCAATATCCTCGCTTGTTGTATAAAAAGTATATATTACCTGATGAGATGGTATCCTTTGCAGTAATATGATTCTTTATGGACAGCCTAATGGTACTCTATGAGTTCTTGATCTTAGTATAGAAATCCCAGGTGGCAGGTGGCAGATGTCAAATGTCCTTGGCATGTGAGTGCATTTTGCAACAGTGTAAAACACTCATGACACACAGCGTCTTCGGTTGACAGCTGAAAAAAAACATATTTACCTCTAATTAAATGATTATAATTATGTGCAACTGCCATCTTAAATGACATAACAAAACATAACATCGCGCCTTTTATCCCCGAACGGGTAGGTAGAGATGCACATTACGGCACTTAATGCCACTGTACAATCTTAAATCTTAAATTATACTTCACATTATTCATATCCTCGATTGCACAATCCTAGTAAATAAGTTAGTTATTACCAACACATCAGTAGAAGGTACCTAAGTAGGTTATGCTACAATCCGGTAACACAACGGTGAGGTGAGGAACTAATATACACACATGGATTGTACTTGTGTCCTCTAAGATTTGTTATAGAGCACGTAAAATAAAAGCGCCTTGCTAAAAAAAAAATCATACTACTTTTAAGATAAAAATACAATGTTCATTCTTACCGGTGTTGGTGAGATCCAGACTCGTAAAATGTCCATTATGTTATTCGGAATCTCCGACAACATATGTCTGCGCCTAAGTGGCGTTAATCTCAAAGAGCAGTTGAGACATTGCATCACAGTTGCACTCGCCATGATCACAACTTAAAAAGTTCAGCTTTTATTAATAAACAACACACACGGTGTAAAGGCTTTAAAAGTATGTTTATTTTTAATGGATTGGCAGCAGTTACGGAGGAACTAAAAGGCTCGACTCGACGCACAACATACCAAAACCAGCAGAAATAATATTATTGTATTGCAAAAATATGACAAACGTCAACAATAAACGTTAAACAAGGTTGTACCCATACTGATGAAATATCGATTTTTTTTCTACTTCCGTAAACCAGCCAGTGGTATTTTACTAATACAACTTGGTGCTGATGCCGCCGATTACAGTCACTGATATTGATAATGCCAGCAACAACATGTGCTTCAGAACTTGAGTGTTGTTACTTTACAATAATAAATTAAACAATCAATACAAAATCGACATCATTTTATTTTATGTAAGTTCCCTAAGATAGATAGGAGGATAGTTCATCGATATATGTCACCGTGTCACTACAGACATACTTAGTATTGACAGCCGGTGTTAAAAATGGCGTACTATAACGTCGGAAACATAAAATTACTAATTATTTTTCAAAAAACTATCCCAATATAAATATCATTCAAAGTCTTTTTGAAAATATATTTTTATTTTAGATATTTAATGTCGTTAGAGATTTTAAGACACAAGTAATTAATCAAGAGTACTACTGTCCATGGGCATTCTCCTTTATTATTTATACCCAGCATGAGTTGCGCTAAAGAGGTGCAACAAACCACTGTCGTGACGATACGCATGTTGCTCGAGGGCAGCTCGCGATCAACTCGCGAATTGCACATTAGCTAAATGTGGACGCACCCTAACACTGCGCACCGATCCCAATCATATCAGTCTTGCTATTTTTAATGCAAACCGCATGTCCATCATATTTCGTACACCCACAAAGCAATGTTTTAATGTGGATATGTAGATAGGGTTTATTTTTGTGTCATGTATATTTTAATAAAGTTATTTATACGCATTATGTTTTGTTATCGGATAGTTGGAAGCGGCTGAGATGAGAGACCGAGTCATATACGAAGTGGGCGGAAAGTTGCCTCCGGAGAAGAAGGAGCAGGCTGTGGCTAATTACGTACAGCGTGCCAATATTAAGAAAAATGCCGCCCTTGCCATCAAAGTCATGTATAAGAAAATTCTTGACATATTAAAGAAGGTAATATCTTTATTAATTAAATTAGTACTATTTTTTATCCATACTTCCCTGTTAGTCTCCGATTTGCAAATTGCGATATAAAGGGGCCACTTGTGACATAGGTACTAATAATAAAGCGAGTAACTCCAAAAACGTGTACTAATAAAAAAAAACCATTAAAATTACGCCAATCGCATAAAAAAAGTGCAAATATATTACATTTTTAGTTCAGATTGCCCTTAAAAATGAACCTATAAAAATATTTACTTGTATGTAATTTGTTTGCATTCATGGCACTCAACTCAAATATTACAGCGAAACAATCGAAGCAAAAAAATAAAAGGAAATCAAGTTTTACGCTTCGTATACTTGAACTTTCAGCTACAAAATATTCGTATGAGAGAAACAATATACCTGATTTTATTTCAATTGAATTTAAGTGAAATTAATAAAAAAGAATGTAAGTTTTTTTACGAGGCGCAATATTGTTCCGTTGTTTGTGTCAAAGTAAATAAAAATAATACATAACTGGTGTGTGTTGTTTGTTGGTGCCAATTATGATGCACTGTTAATTATTGCACATTCTTTATTGTACATATATTGCGTCACTTTGTTGTCATCAATTTATTCTTTTATGTTTTTAACTGGATGAAGTATAATAAAATCTTACCTTGCTTATTCAATCGATAAGAAATGAATGTCTCATTAACACACTCATAAGTAAAATTATTATCTCGACAGGATTCATCATACTTTACCGTTGTGTTAGAAGCACTGAAACTTGACTGCCGAGCACAAGCCAAGTGTCTCATGGGTGCTACCGAAATGGGTCAACTTGCCATGGAATACCTCGATGATAGAAAATACGAATACAATAAATTAGAACGCGAGATCAAAGCCAACATGAAGGAACGAGAAAGGACGCTGAAGTTGGCTCGCCGTGAAGTCGCGTATTTGACAGATTCATTTCCTAGTCTCATAAGGAAAGAGGTAAATAAAACAAACTACATATTCAAGGTAATCGGTTTACTTACCGAATCGATGCTCACTTGGTTCACTCTCTCATTCGAAAAGCATGAGGTTCTCTTATTTCTCGATACACATTTTTACAACTCTACATCTGGAAAGGTTTTTTTGGTATTTTCTATTTCTATCGAATCCGGTGTAGTTTACAAATTCATTTCATTTTTACATTCATGTGTACGTTGTACACTCCATGTTAAATAGGGAAATTTTGTAAATAGATGCGCCTAAAATGTCACACAAATATGAAGTTTACCAAATAGTTATCAACAGTAGGTACCTATAGTCGCTTAGAAATTTTAGAATAAATATTCACAGAGACAAAAACAATTAAGAACATTTAGAATACGGTAAAACGGGGTGAATAGAATTCGAGAGGTGAATAGATCAATGACCAAAAAATTCCTAATATCTATTCACCCGTCTTCCGTCTCAATTCACCTCTCGGATCCCATTCAATCCGTTTTACCCGGTGCGGGAATGACTTTTTTGCTATCGACATGTAATTTTAGACGTCTCAACTTTTTGAGGGATCTTAATAACCTTATATCGTTAGTATTGTTTACCTTTTGGTTACATCTATTTGTTTCGATAACCTGACGTTCAGGTACCTACCTACCTAGGTAGGTACCTGAACCAATGAATTTATCGTTAGTACACAGTGTTTACATAACAATGTACCGAACTTAATGTAATTACGATTGAGTACGTGATTCTTACATATTAGCAGAAGCAGTAAGCACCGACAGTAAGTATGGACAGTCTTCGAGAGTCAATGTTGATCTTAGAGTCGAACATGACAGGTATATGAGACGATTATACGTTTGCAGAATTATGTGTAGGTAGTAGGAAGGTCAGGTTTCGACGACTGCCCTTCTCCCTTTATACCTCTAAATCCTTAATGATCTGCTAACGCAAATGTTTCGAGCGAGCATTATTTATTTGCGAGGTGCGTCAAAGTTTAATTAGCGTGCAAAGTTGTGTGTAGTCGTTTACCCAGGCACAAAACATGTGTTAATAGGAAGCCACGAACCTGGACGACTTATATGAAGATGAAGAGGTTGGCAGTCATCATTCTTTACATTGGGAGCTTGACGAAGTTATGAGGATTTGCAAACGTTTACAGAAAGCTACTTTAGTTTCTTCGTTTGATCAAATACTCCTAAGGTAAATTAATCTAGTCATATTATGAAGAAAATTTTATTTTTTTATTGGTAGTATAATGCTACGCGGGTATGGTTTGAGCGAAGGCTTATCGAGATCGAACTTAATACTATTAACCGAGCACACGCAGAGTGGGGGCTATTAGTATTCACAGAGACGAGATGTTTAGTGTCCGCTGTGTCAAATGGTCTTTCAGTGTCGCAGTTTAATAATCATTTTCCCTGTACATATTGGCGACACGTGTACATAAGTGATGTACACAAGTCATGTACATTATTTAAACTTATAAAATAGACCCAATTTCACATTTCTCACTTTAGTCTATGTTGCACTCCATACGTTAATTAAAGTGTTTTGTACACATACAACAAGTTGTCAAATTGAAACATTTATTTTCTGGTGATTTAAGCTATATTCGATAGTTAACCCAAAATTACTACATAAACCATAACTATTATAATATACTAACCAATTTGTCGAGGTAACGTAGGTTAACATTTGAAAACAACACTGTTTGATGGTTCGGCTAAACTAAATAGCCATGTCGACCCGCTTTCACAGGAGATTATGGTGGCAAAACTCGTTGGTGCCACGTTAATGTTCAGTTTCTGCGTGAACAAATCATTGAACTTGTTTCTTTTATTCTGAAGTTAACCTTTCGCCAGGTGCTTTACATATTTAAATTGAGTGTACCATTTACTTTGCATTTGTATTTATTTTGTTTGCTACGGTACTGTTAATGCATTTTTCAGGTTGAAAGAACAACGTTACCAGTCGAGCCGGTTGATGATGGCTTTAGCTCTGAACAGTGAGAAGCGCGACACGCTGCTTGAGGACCGCAAACATGCCATTTTGATGCTGGACACACTTAAGAATGTTGGACAAGAACGGACAGGCTCGTATGTATAATAATTATATCTAATTATTTTTTTCTCTAAATTCCATTTGTGTGCTAGTAGGGAGTAGCAGCTTAATTTCGGGTGAGATTGGACTTATACATGTTTACTTAATAATATATGAAACAAAACGACCGACGATATATCCTTATATCCTACCGAGAACAGCAATTTATTTCAGTAAACATAATTGCAACGAAATATATGAATCGGAAACAAATGGAACACGACTGGAATTTATTTAGAATATGTTGCAATTCGATTCTGAATCATTTTAATTTGTAGCTTGTTTCCAATGATATGTATAAAATGTGTATATATCAGAAGACATATTTTACAAGACCTGAATTTTCAGAGGTTAGATTTGTATTATATAACATCCTATTCTTAGTTTGTGCTTGAAACTTTTACGTGAAGAAACGAGTGACTGATGGAGTGACTACCGTCTGTTTTCCACAATCTCCAGTGACAAAAACATTGACTACCAATGTATCATGTAATTGTCATTGATCGATTTTTTGGAGTTTCTGATTGGACGTAACGATTGACATTTGATATTGGCACCGGTGATTGAATGCTTGACGTGCTTTCTGACCGTGGAAAACTAAACGCTCGTGAAATTCCAGATTTGAACAGTACTCTTTGTCCTATTGTTCTGAATCAAATGTGGCACAACAGACTTTCGCCAACCACTGTTTTATCAAGTACATATCCAACTAATTACTTAATTGTTAGCTGGTCTACAACTATATAAGAACGGTAATTGTTCTCTCGAAATGTAGGTACATATTTCCTATAGCGAGAACAGCATGAAGTCATATTTAATAGCGTGCATATTTTGAATGAGATCGGAGGTCGGTGCCCGCCGACCTGACCTAGCGTTCAAAGTATAGCAATCTGGTTATTAAATCAGGTAGTCGGCTGTGATAGACTGATTCAATGTTTGCAGACCTGAAATTGTAAATTTATTATTATGCAACCTATTATTATATACCAACAACATCTATTATTAAAGATTGCGGCGCTTTAGCAGCAGACAGACGGCAGAAAGTTTATGTAAGGTATTTTTATACATCACCTACTTTCTATCCCGCTGTTGTGCATAAACGATGTGCAAGTGGCATTGAAACTATAGGAGTAGGTCTATTTGCGGACACGAGTGTTTCAAGGGTTAGGTTCCTATAATTAGGTATATTCTGCAATATTGAGTATCTATTAATAGCACAAACTTTGCAAACGCTAATTAACCTCTTTGGAGCTTCGGTTGTGGTTTAATAATAAATTACAACGATTATTACGAAACACACTCTTCATTTAACAATGTTATATAGAATTGTTCCGCTATTTTCAATACCTAATTATTACACTTAACAAACAATTGTATATAATTTTCGGAACCAATTTCGACAAAACTATGATACAAATTATTATTTATACCCGAATCAAGGTTGTTGTGTCAGGTACTTATTAATGCTATAAATAGACTTTTTTGGTACCGGCAGTGAAATTTTAGGGTTTTTCTAAGGGTAGGTAAATAAGGTGTTATTCGAATACATGTTCTTTTAGTTCTTTTTCACCATACCGGCAAAGCACTTGTGGTTCCTCGGGTGTTACGGGTGTCCATGGGCGGGGCTGTTTATTTACCATAAGGTGTTCCATCTGCTCGTTTTGTCTGCGATTTCACAAAAAGGGTGCTCTCTCCAAATTAGTACATACATATAACTTCACGCCTGTCTCCCATGGGGGTAGGCAGAGACTAAGGAACGCCAATTACTACGATTCTTACATACCTCTTTCGCTTCATTAACAGTCATCAATCTTTTCATGCATGCTCGTCGGTTAAGGGTACTTTTAATTTGGCCCTTCTTTAGTATATCGCCAATCTGGTCACTATATGTCCGTCTGGGGCGCCCTCTACCGACGGCCCCATTCATATCCGCTCTGTCTCCAAATCGCCCTAATACTCTATCGTACCCATCGCGTGCCACTCCAGTCAATCCATTAAAATCTCCAAGCATAATTATTCTTTCATTCTCTTTACATTCATTAAGAACATCTCTCAAGTTATCCCAGAATACTTCCCTCACCCCAATTGGCTTTGACATGTCCGGGGCATAGTTTGGTCAAGCCAATTTTAAGGCGGATCCAAAGTATCCTAGGACTCACGCATTCATACTCTTTCACACATTAATTCATCCTTTCAGATAGTATGACCCCCACGCCCTGGCTGCCAAATTAGTCTGGCTTGCTGATTTTGTATTCTCTTGTATCTTTGCAAACGGAAAAACAGATCCAAATTATATAAATAACTCCCATACTTGATATCATGTCTTTATTCTTCGTTGTCAAGACGATATTGATTCGTGGTTATATTTTGGTTCTCCAGACGAGATTAATGGGGTATTTTTATTCTTTGATGAAATGTTAGTTAATCTCGTTCAACTCCCACAGAGTCGCAATCAAATCGTTGAACATAACAACGTCATGTCTTTTGTACGCCAAAGGAATAGGCACGTGTAAATATTATTAGATGCAAAATTAAAAAAAAGATTTATTCTTATCTGGGAATTGGATCTGAGACGCTTTCTCAGCAGTTACGTGCACTTCAACAGTTACAATTACAGTAGACGGGTACTACCAACTAGACAGCATCTATTTAAATCTCTACCACAACTGAAAATTACTTTAATAAACATCAATATATAACGTCACGCCTTTTATCCCCGGAGGGGTAGGCAGAGGTGCACATATACCACTGTACAATGTAACACCCACTTTTCACTATTTATGTTATGAGTCCCATGTAACAGGGGGTGAGCCTATTGCCATATACCGGGCACCATTCCAGACTCCGTGCTACTACTGAGATTTTTTTTAAAAACCCAGTAATAGTTTGCCCGACCCGGAAATCGAACCCGAGACCCCTTGCCCGGCAGTCGAACTGGCGACCACTCGGCCAACGAGGCAGTCATAAACATCAATATTATATAATTATTGTATTTCTAATCACCCACTCTCCACTTAAGTCTAATGATTGAGATAGAAGAACGCAAACGGCTTCGACCAATTTCGCTTCGAATCATGTACAGTTGAGACAAGGCACTCTATCATGTCCAGCATTTTTAATTATACATATTTTATAATGACCCAGAACAACGTTTAACTAACGCTCACTTTTAATTTTTCGTCTATTGTCAGGCCTCATTTTCAACAAAAAACTTGATTCTTAAATTAAAATATACTCTTTAGGATAGGCACTATCAAGTTTTTAGCAAGCTTCAGTCATTTGTGATGCTTAGAAGATTTAAAGTTCACTGTTAGATTAGACGTTGGCCGTGAACGGTACGTAAGGTATTTTTGCGGTTTCTAGTATCTATATAAGCGCCTTAACTGTATCGAAGGAACGAGGTAAAATTAATCTACTAACACTTTCTACTTCAAGAGAAGGTCACGCTTCATTCCATATAGATCCGCTGGAACCTAGCCGGCTTCCGAGGCTTTAATCAGACACCGGGAATCTGATTTTACCTCTAGAAGAGCGCAAAAAAAGCCTTTGGCTACGGCACTCGGCAATATGCAAGCAATATGCAAACAAAAATCCTGCTAATTAATAGAATATGCTTCTTCATATTTCCGTCATGTGGCCGGATTGTATATACGTATACATTGAGATGTATAAACTTCTTAATAACCATAGCGACGACATGTTTTCAGGTAGAGATTTGCATTTTATCAAGATAAGACGTAAAAACTTGTAACATCGCGCTGCTAACCACTGCGTGACCCATTTATTCATTAAATTGTTACTCTTTGACGTATAATAAAGCTTGTTGGATTGGAGGAAAAAGTGAATGGCCTTTTTCTTTGAACTTTTCAGTAATGATCACCAGATTGCCATTTAAGATCTACTGGACGAAAATAATGTTAAGTCATTGAATTGTTTATTTGTTGACCTTAACCATTTTAGAAATATGTAGTATGATCCAAATGCACCAATAACTCCGTGGATATTGAATCAAGTTAGCATACACGTGGCGAGATGAAACCTTAACGTAATTAAATTTATACCTACATTATGAAATCAGTAATCCGTTTTACTGAAATTGATTAGTCTGAACTATCGAATGTAACACGTACATATTGAAATAATTTTTAGCTCGTATAAAATGTCAGTCAATTTCAGCTTTAATACACTTCATGATTTAATGCATGATAAGTATGATAATTGTTTTCAATTATCTAAATAGTTTCACTTGTGTTTTAACTCGAATAATGTATTGTTCGATAGACATATTATAATTATTTTATCTTGAAATTGTTGATGATGGTATGCGGCGAGTAAATGAATGGACTGAAATTTAAAATTTAATTAAGGTTAAATATTGAACGCGCGCGTGTTAATAATAATGCGTTTTGGCTCCGCTAGCGACATATCTATATGCAGTTTTAACTGTTAAAAAAACAAGTGTAACACTTATTTTATTTCGTAAACAACTGTTCACATATCAGTACTAAGTTATTATGAAAGTAATGTTTGTGTAGATATGTTGCTAGCTTCTTGGTCACACCATTGACTTCTCTGCATCACCCAAAGGTCAGACTGGGAGAGAATGCCTGCATGAAAATATGTTACACAAACTGTTGTGAATTATTATGATTTAAGTGTTTAAAATGAATTGATTTATAAGTTGCCTGGAAAAAAACAAACAAAAGATTCACAATCACAAAGATTTTTCAAACTTCGCTTTGTTATAGATTTCTAAATTAAAAACTTATTCATGTAACAGGCATCACACGTACACGAGTGCGTTTTGCTGGATATTTCAGAGTCAATTCACACAGTATTCAAGTAGATGTTCAGGCAACAGCACTACGTTAAATCACTGCCGAGCCATTCCCGGCCTCGCTTATATTAAGATTTCTACCATGAATACTTGAAGATAATAGGGTACATGACTAATTTTTATTTTAATATCCTGGTAGATTATTTAAAAACAATAAACACGTACTTTTTATTTTTTTACGGAAACGAATAGTTTCGAAGATATATTAATTTGAAATGTCGCGTGACGTCACTTCTATGTACATTTTATAGCGAAAACGAAACGTAAAAATGACGTTTTAGCCCGTGGGGGCTTAAAGTAAAGTTTAGGCGTTGGCCTAAACTTTGATTCGTTTTATGTAAGTATCATTTTACTATATAGCAAAATAAAAAAATACGTGTCTAATATTTTTTCATTACCTAACTTTTTCATACTCTGTCATCATCCCTATTAAGAATGTCTGCTAAAATACAGTTTTTTATAGGATTCAGTGGCAAATGAGCAAACGGATCACCTGATGGTAAGCAATCGGTGCCACATATGGACACCCGTAATACAAGAGAGGTCACCACAAGTGCGTTGTCGGCAGTTTGGGGTTTACATATTTGGGGCTTGGGTATGGGAGTGGACACAATTGGGTTTCAGGTAGCCTGACTCCCACGGCAAAACATAACTGAAACATTATTTTACGCCAGTTTCCTATGAGGCTGTGTTATCACTCCGGTTGAACTGGCCAATTCGTGCCGAAGCATACGTCTCCCATACATCTTAATGTCTATAAAATACTTTTAAAGCCTTAATTTCGTCAGCTGTTTCAGCCTATTTATGGGAAGGAAGATGGTACAAAATTCAAACGGAAAATAATATTTTATTTCCGTTAATTAAAAGGATTTGTGTGGGTGCCGAAGGGTTTCTTCATGTGGGTATATTGGTCCATTAGAGGCCACTTTTAAAAAAATTCAGCACGGTTTCCGTTGATAAAAATTAAGTATTTGCATTTCTATACCAAAGCCAAAACTTTCTACGGATTACTAACAATCTATATGTATTGAAAATTACCTGTTTAATTCACGTGTCCGTCGAATACTAACTAGATAGAATGTAAGGCACATGTGATTGTAGGCACACATTGATCACACACATTGATTTATTACCGGAATTTCATTGTGGAAGCTGCCGGTGCATAGATGGCAGATGGCTTACATTCCATTAGCTAGTTGTGCCAATCTATTCATTCTATTTGTCAATAGCTATGTCTTACGCCCCGTTTACATTATGCTAGAACACACAGATCACTGGATTTATCAAAAACCAGGTCCCAAACTGTAGTGTGCTTACATCGTCAGCGCTAGGAAAAATATCAAGACCGGTATTTTTTTCATAGAAATTATTTTTTTTTCCTAAATCTTCCGTCAGTTTTACTGTGTCAATAAATCTGTGGTCTGCATAATGAACAGACCCTTATTTAACATGTAGAGATTTCAAAATTGTATATTGTACGGAGAAGGGGAGAATAGCACCTATATTATACCCAGCACCTAATTTCTGTTTTCACACGACGGTATAAGTGTGTTTATGATGACAAAATAACATTTGGAATAGGGTATCTAAATATTAAAGGACTATTGGTTGAATGGTCAATAGTACGACAACGACTACTGAACATGCTTGTGTTCAGTAGGAAAGGCCCTGGTTCTACTCGCCATTCGATAAGTAATTAAACGCTTTTTGGTAGGAAGTTATTAGCAATAGCATTGAGCCAGTTAAATAGTGCAGCGCCTCCCTCGGTATCCCGCAGCACGAATCGCTATGTTGTTGTATAATTACTGCATTTGTATGATTGGTACCTTATTATATCTGCTAATTAAAATACCATCATAAACCAATTCATTTTACCGTTATAAAATAAATTCTTTCAAAGTTACCTCTAAAAGCCGAC
Organism: Spodoptera picta; assembly: GCA_038387885.1. Lineage (NCBI taxonomy): Eukaryota > Metazoa > Arthropoda > Insecta > Lepidoptera > Noctuidae > Spodoptera > Spodoptera picta. The sequence continues at coordinate 5,231,660 of JAZHFQ010000105.1, forward strand.
TAAAATTAGTGAGATAAAATTTGCCAGTGGAAAATACAGCATATTTTATAATATGCTTCATCTTTTAATTTACCGCTTTCCTTTGGTCGAGACACTTTCTTTAGCCTTGTTAGTATAAAAATAAAGGAGGCCTGCGGCACTCTACTCGCGTCGTAATTCTGTAGCTAATTTTAGTCGCATTATGCGGCTGTGGCTATACGGAACGAAATAGGACATCTGCGTGAATAAGTTAAAGGTATTTCATTAGGGCCTACGATAGGCCATTATCCAATCGATATGCAGCTATATGATTTTTTAAGATCGATAGGAGTGATTGACTCGTTTTGTAATGCCGTCTTTAATTATGGCTGTACTAAACGAACGAGTTTGAAAGTATTATCGTGCTTCAAGAAGTTGTGGTACTAATACTATTTCTGTCTAGTAGTAAGTAGAAATTAGATAACAGAAGCACTTTTATCATAACATAACATCTCACGCCTTTTTATCCCCAAAGGGGTACGCAGAAGTGCACATGACGGTACTTAATGCTACTGTACAATGTCATATCCACTTTTCTCTCTCTATAAGTCCCATGTAATAGGGGGTGAGCCTATTGCCATATACCTACCGGGCACAATGCCAGATTCCGTGCCGCTACTAAGAACTTTTTTTATAAACCCAGTAATACTTTGCCCGACCTTTTTTTTGAGTGGGATAATCATCCAATGCCTTCTCCCGCCCGGTTGAGGCGAGAGGGAGTGTCCAGGCTGTTACTGACTAAAAACAACCCCGTTCCTGCTCCTGAGCCGGAAGGTACACTTCCAGCCGGAGTCCCGGCAACCCGTTAAGTCTTCCGCGGCTCCATACCGGCATCAGCCCTGTTGGTCTGATGGCTCCTTGAGGCGCGCGCGGAACGAAACGCCCCGTACGCTCGGGCTGGAGATTGTCCCGCGATCCCCGACGCCCGGAGTCGACCTGGGAATCGAACCCGAGACCCCTTGCCCAGTCGCTCTTGCGACCGCTCGATCAACGACGCAGCCTTTATGTTATGAGATATTATCAAGAAATAATGTATATAATAAGTTTAGTTAACAAATTCAAAGGAACGATGTCGTTGTAAATATCTGCTTAGTTATATCATGGTGTGGTCCACGTTGGATGTTAGCAGAGTAACTTTCATTAAATTTTTAAATTACCTACTTGTTAAAAGTCCAGGACGTTTTAAGTACAAGACAGTAACTTGTCAAAGTTAAAGCGTGGACAATACTTAGAGTATATTACTTACTATGTCGTAGAGGATACTTATAGCTACTTTTGTATCAGCACGAAGTTAGTTGGTCATTGAGCAGAACATTTTACGTTAAGAAAATAAAATTTTCACTAACCAACTTCTCACTTTGAAAACTACTATCATAGAAAGAGAATAGGCCGTTTTGAAACTATTTCTTATAAGAATGATACTTTCACATCACGTCCGCAGCCTATGAGTGGCCACTGCTGACCAAAGGCGTCTTCTCACACGGAGAAGGTATGAGCATTAAAATTTAAATAGCTTTTATATCGTACTTCTAAGAAGCACTAATTCAATTATGTAGTCGTGTTTGTTGGTTTTTTTTCTCCTGCGCTTGGAGCCGGAGCCCCGGTAACCCGTTAGGTTCTCTGCGACTCCGAATCGGCATCAGCCCTGTTGGGCTGGTCCGTGGTGGTCTGATCGCTCTATGAGGCGCGTGCGGGACGCGACGCGCTGTACGCTCGTTGGTTCTGGTCGGACGGTGAGCCACCCATGGTCGCCGTCCGCAGGCCCGCGCTTACGGTGGCCGGAGATCGTCCCGCGATCCTCGACGCCCAGAGTGTCCTTCGCGATGGCTGGGTTGCGAGGAGGCAGCGCTTCGTTGCCTCACGCGTCCTAGGGAGGACCTGCGTCAGGTGGTAGGTGAGGACGCCGTAGCGTCTTTCAAGCCACTACTCAAAGAGGGGACTTACCGCTGCAATGGCAGCGAGCCCAAACATGTCTGGGTTGTTTTATCTACTTATATAAAAATTTTGGTTGGTAATCAATCGCTTTCCCCCGCATAAGACATTACTTAATTCGTCAGTTGACCTTATAATAATTTAGTTTGAAAATAATCTAAATGAATTTCATTTAATTGACTTTCTTGCTTACCTTATAGAAAAACCTATTAGCGTCCGAGTACCTGATTGCATTTCTTACTATTTGAAATAGAAAATACACAGTAAATGAAATATACAGAAACGAAAGTGAATTTACCTCGAACCGTTAATACTAGTTCAACGAAGTCAGTAATTGGTCTGCTGCACTGTATTCATTAGAATACACGGAGAGCTGTAAATACTTGAAGTATACAAAGATATTATAACAAATGTGTTTTAGAGCACGTTTAATTAAATGATACGAGACACCTAGATTAAATTTTCACCTCGTCGTAGGCAAGCAACCGTGTTATCAAGTCAGTAAAACCGAGCAGTTCTAATTTAATGGAGTTTCCCGGTGCAGCGGCCGGCACGAAGTTAGGGTGAGCTTTCCTCTCGCCGGATACCGAACTATATCTAAACACCGATACCACTACACTATTAAATATGTAGATAAACATTTAGGTATACCTAACGTTGTTTAAAGGAATGCTTGATGAAATTATTGTTTGAAACATAAAAGGCCTTCGCTTTTTTCTTACATAAACGCATACGAAAGCCTACAATCGTATACCAGAGTACCCCAAGTACCGAAAAACTCAGAGTCATTTCATAATTTTATTTAATCAGTCCTTAGCAATTGTTTTTGGAGTGAAATCGCTACTAAGTAATTGTTCCTGTAATCATTAAATGTATCTAGAGGTAAGTATGACATTAAGTTTTACTAAATACATGCGAAAACATTCAATTTTACGCAGTTGTATATGCAATTATCCATATTTGTAGCTACGCTTTCGATTCTGCGCTAGTAAGAGCACACCATTAATATTTTAAGTTGTAAATCACTAATCCTCCGGCATCCAGCAACCCGTTACACCTTCCGCGGCTACATATCGGGCATTAGCCCTACTGAGCTCCACCTGTGGTGGTCTGATGGCTCTTATGCCCGGGCCACACCAACGAGAAATGCCATTGCTTATTGCGATAATGCACGTTCACCGTAGTTGTAGCCACGAGTCAACGCGATAATTTGACACATTGCCGTTTGGCATGATGGACATTCACATTGAAATTTCAAATGTAGCCACCCACTTTATACCGTTAAAATTATCGCCATAATTATTGTAGTAAACATCGCGATAATTGGCATTGACGTTGAGGTTAGTGTGGCCCGAGCATTAGAGGCGCATGTGGAACGCGACACGCGGAACGTGACGCGCCATAAGCACGGTTCTGGTTCTGGTTGGGAAGCGAGTGACCTTTGCACGCCGTCCGCAGTCGCGCGATCTCGGCTGCCGAGTTCCCCTCGCTTCGCACCATTGCCTGAAACTGACCATGGCACGAAGCCAGTCGCCAACCCTATCCCTGAGGACAAGGTGGTGCTCAACCCATGCAGGGCACCGCCACCGTATGCTCCACCGTGTCCTCCGGGCGGTCCTCGCAGTGATTTCACCCGGGTGTTTCCTCCCACCCAATTAGGAAGAGTTACCCTCCCGAAACAAGTTTAGTGGCTGCCGAACAAATTAGTAGTGCTTACAATAACGTGAGCTCAGCAATAGAGGATTATAAAATGTAATAACTCGATATTTATGAGAATATGCATTGCAAGGACATACTTGTAAAGAAAATGTCAAGGTTTGCTTAACCACAAAGGCTGGAATGAAATACATTTTTTAATAATATATACAAGCTTCCGATGAAGTTATTAATCAGGGTTTGATTAGTAAAATTGCATTTCTTAAGTAGAGGAATGGGAATGAGGTTTTATTAGATTTTTTGCGTTTTACTTTGAAGTAATTTCAAAGAAATATGAATCTGGTCTTTTCTATTGAGTGGAAAAATCCAATTAGTTGTATTTCCAATATTGTACGATTGAATACTAATATTTATATTCAGCTTCATTGCAATTACTTGAGTTCAAGAAGCCTCCGTCTGTCTACTTGGTTCCGTCGGAAAGTGCTCAGTTTGAAAGAACTCGATGCCAAAGGAAAATTGTTTTGAAATAAACATGAAAGTGCTTTATAGTTCTTTACTTTCACGATATAATTTTGTCCTACGTCTGAGTGTTGTAACGGTCTTTTGCAATTTAACATGATTGGTGATTGATGGTTGAGTAATTTTGATACTTTACTATTTAACTTTTCTCTGTCAATACTGTTACAGTTATGGAATTTGTACCCTTTTACCTTACATTATTTGGTTTTTTACCCTTTACCCTACTTTACTTTACTTGATACAACATTCGTGCATAAAAAGTACCCCATGTGTTATTCCAGACTGTAATCTACTTCTATGCCAAATTTCATTTAAATCTGTTTAGTACTTTTGCATCAAAGAAGACCATACAAACATCCTCATAATGATAAATGCTTGAAGTAGGTGGTCGAAGTAAGTACTCGTGCGAGTGCTTCAGGGAGTATAGCATAAACGTGTAATGTAGAAATTAGCTAGTCACCATATAATTGCATATTGCATCGGTAATGACATTGCTGGCAGCTCTGCGCAGTGCCTACTTAATGTTGTTACTGGCACGGGCGCACTCTGTTCGTGGAGGTTCATGTTGAACCTAAATTTACCTTTCACGGTAATCATGTTACCAATTAAGGCCATGAAATGTTAAAACAATAATACTGAAACGTGTACTATAAGGTGCATACTTTACTAAAAGTCTCAATATGTCATTTTTAATAACGCAATTTGAATGACATAGCAGCCGCTTTTCCGACGATAGAGTAACCCTAGTTAATAAAACACCACGTGGAAAGTTTAATTAATTTTTCACTTCACTGGAATAAATTAGTGGCACGGTTCTCTGTGTGCGGATCGACTCTTACTTGCCCAGTTTTTATACCCGTAGCTGAATAGGACTTTTGTCACCACCTACTCTTAGTATTTTCAAGCTACTCAAAATACGAGCAGAATTAATATCACAATTCTTTGTTTAACAATTAGAAATGCGACAATCTCTATTGTATACTCTGCTGCTTTGTTTTAACATCAAACGGCGAATAAATAAAGGAATCTAGATTGACTTTCATTATAACAATACAAACACAAAGGTTGCGACGGTAAACATTTATTATATTATTTTTGTCTTGAAAAAGATCCGCAGTCTAGAGGTATTTTTGAATAAAAAGCTTATTCACTACTAATAAACATATACCAAGGTAAATAATTTTTATATATAAAATATAATGTTGATACAAAGTGAACACTGGTATCATCTACTATTATGTACTTAGATATGATTAGGTACAATTTATTTGAAGTGGACTGTAACGAAGTATTCATAGTACAGAGTTGATTGATTTTTCCAAGTATCGATGCCATTTATCATTTGTAAGACGGTGATGTTATAATGTAAGTTTAATCAATGCATAAACTTTGTTTGAGAACTTCATTATGGTACGTGGTGTGGTTACCTAGTTTTTGATGACGGGGGAAATATTTACAAGGCGCCTAGCTTTTTTTGGGAGAAAGTGTGGGATAGGGAGGGTGTGATTTTTACTCCACTATAATCATCCCGGTGGCTACACTCAGCACTTGTAGGGCACCGGGTCCTCTAATGTATCTGCTCCATTACCCCCACCTTGCCACGCCTATTACGGCATGTCCCTTGAGAGACGTGCGTCACCATTGAGCCTTGCTCTGCAGTAGTACGGTAGCACGTGACCACTGAGCTACCTCAGACCCTGAGGCCACTGGATGGGCGCCCACAGTCCCCAATCTATGCACCTGGCCCCATAAGTCCAACTGCAGTTGATACAGGCGGGATTTAAGCGAGCATTAAGGCGGTTGCCTTCTCAATGAATTGTACAAGCAGGATCGGCCCTTTCACGATCCTGCTCGTTTTGGGACATTAGTCTCATAAAAGGAGGCCACTGCCCTCCAATTTTCTGTCTCTACTACTGCTGGCAGAGACAGGTCTCGCTTGATATTGGCAACCACAACCGGCCGCTCAGAGGTCCACGCTAGGCACTACTCAAGCGTGTACTGTGCGGAATTCAGGTCACCTCCACAGTGGTAATCCACAACTCCAAAACGATAGGCGGTTTCATCGTTGTCACTACGTAGACAGTTTGCTAAGCAATATGCAAACATTTGTCATATGTAGGTATTGTTTGTTTGTGACGAATGCATGCATTCGTCGAATGACGCAAAGTAGACAATAGGCCTTATATTCTTCATTTTTAACCGACTTCAAAAAAAGGAGGAGGTTCTCAATTCGACCGTATATATGCTTTTTTTTTTTAAGTTTGTTCGCCGATATCTCCGTTATTTATAAACCGATTTCGATAATTCTTTTTTTGTTGGAAAGGAGATAGTCCCAGAATGGTCCCATGATAAGGAAATCAGGATCTGATGATGGAAGACCAAGGAAACCGAGGGGATCTTTTAAAAATTATAGGGGCGACTAGTGCATTTGTTATTTTTTTTATTAAGTATTAAAAACCACTACCATCTGATAAAGGTCTGAGGTGGATCTGATGATGGATCCGAGAGCCAGTCGAGGGAACTCCTCAACGGTTAACAGTAGCTACCTTGTGTTTGGGTTTGATTCATTTGTATTGATGAGAACTTTACACCTAAGTGGGGTGTAATTGTCAATAAGGGTCTGACAATGAAGCAGTACGATAGTTGAGGGAACTCCTCAACACTTAACAGTAACTACCTTGTGTTTGGGTTTGATTCATTTGTATTGATGAGAACTTTACACCTAAGTGGGGGTGTAATTGTCAATAAGGGTCTGACAATGAAGCAGTACGATAGTTGAGGGAACTCCTCAACGGTTGCCACTAGCTATGTTGTGTTGGGGTTTGATAATTTGTATTGATGAGGACTTTACACCTAGATGGGATGTGATTGTCATTAAGGGTCTGATGATGAAGTAGTACGACAGTTGAGGGAACTCCTCGGCGGCTACCAGTAGCTACCTTGTGTTTGGGTTTGATAAAATTTCGCAACGTAATAGGAAACAGCAGTAACATTTCCACAAGGTTGCACGTCAATGTTGCCTTCCTATAGCCCTAACAAATCTGCATTATAATTATTAACCATACCTTCTGCAGCTGTTCGTCTAAGGATATACGAGTATTTCTCAAGCGACTTGATACTTGTCTTAGAACAGTCAATCGACTGGCCCTTTCTTCTGGAAGTTCATTAAGTACCCTTAGTGCGGAACTGTTACGTAAGTAACTTAATCGTTGAGATTGTTGTGTAGCAGATTTATTTGATCGTCGCTCTTGAATCAAACGGAGTCGGTGAGCACGGGCTTCATCGGTCTCGTTTGATAAGCGCTCATGGATCAAACGGAGTCGGTGAGCACGGGCTTCATCGGTCTCGTTTGATAAGCGCTCATGGATCAAACTGAGTCGGTGAGCACGGGCTTCTTCGGTCTCGTTTGATAAGCGCTCATGGATCAAACTGAGTCGGTGAGCACGGGCTTCATCAGTCTCGTTTGATAAGCGCTCATGGATCAAATTGAGTCGGTGAGCACGGGCTTCTTCGGTCTCGTTTGATAAGTGCTCATGGATCAAACTGAGCCGGTGAGCACGGGCTTCTTCGGTCTCGTTTGATAAGCGCTCATGGATCAAACTGAACCGGTGAGCACGGGCTTCTTGACTTTCGTTCGTTAGTCTTTTTGATACATAAGCTCTCATAGCCGACAATCTCTTTTTACGTTCCTTTAGTGTTTCATTTTCTTTCTTCTTATTAGCATGTATTTTTATTTTGTCTAATCGTTTCCATCTATCATCTTTCGTTTCAAGGAATCGACGTTTTCTCATTCGAGAAGCATCCTTGCTTGGTCAACCCATCACTTAAAATTGTGAAATAAAATAACTTTTAACAAAAAAAAACCGACTTCAAAAGTAAATAAAAAATAAAAAAGTAAATAAAAAACCAAAAAGCAAAAAATAACTTACTAAATATACAATTTATAATACTTTTAAATTACTACTTACTATGTAATTAATAAAAAAGCTATTATTTTCTTAACTAACTTGTCTAACTACTGCTTGGTTTGAAGTCGGTGCCAAGCGTGATGGTCTTGAAAAGGACCTTTTGAAATGAAAATAGTATGGAGAATATTCTTTTTATGAATTTCGAATTTCAATGATAATAATTGACAAAGAGATATCAGCCACTGTATAGGTACGAACAATACTTTTAAACCTTAAGTACGCATCAAATATTTAGAAAATGAATGCAACTGGCGATGAAATGTTAGTACAGTTACGATTCAGAAAATAACGTCATGCGACAACGCCATCTAGTGAACGTAGTATGCTACATAGTGATAATTACTATTCTGTTGGTCTGATACAAAGTACATAATACTGTGGGCACAGTGGCTTGGCACCGACTTCAAACCAAGCAGTAGTTAGACTAGTTAGTTAAGAAAATAATAGTTTTTTTATTAATTACATAGTAAGTAGTAATTTAAAAGTATTATAAATTGCATATTTAGTAAATTATTTTTTGCTTTTTGGTTTTTTATTTACTTTTTTATTTTTTATTTACTTTTGAAGTCGGTTTTTTTTTGTTAAAAGTTATTTTTTTAAATATACAATTTTTACCAGTAGATTCGTAAGGTTCGTAATCTGTGCATGTTCGTAAATACGGATTGTTTACTACTGCGACTTGAGTGTCATTAAATCTATTATTTAAAAGTAGGGCAGCTATTTTCCTACATTAATCTATTTTTTTCAAGCTAAACAAACTATTACAGAATATATTATTACCAACAGTTAAATATTGGTTTGAGTACATCACAATATTGTTCAAGTTATTTACAAACATTCGTTCGACATTCATGAAAAATAATGGTTGAGAGTGATATAGTATACTTGTCTTTGTCTTGTACTTGTATTTTGACAGAAGACTGTATCTATGCTATTTTTAGTTGTAGAACATAACATATAGGTATCTAAATAGAAAGAGGTGAGTAGTGAGTACGCTGAATAATTTTCTATCGATTTGCATTTTTATTTAGGATAAACCGGCAAACGAGTAGACTTCAGTAGAGGGATCACCTGATGGTTAGCAATCGGCGCCGCCCATGGACACCTGAAACATCAGAGGCGTTACAAGTACGTTAGCGGCCGTTTGGGAATTTTAGGATTGTCGGTGATTCGGGGATTGGGAAGACCGGGAAGGGGGGTAATTAGGTCTCCGGTAACCTCAAAACACAACGTAAGCGTTGTTTCACGTCGGTTTTCTGTGACGACGTGGTATAACTTCGGTCCAGCCGGCCCATTCGTGCCGAAGCATGGCTCTCCCACTCTTAGGATTAAACTTGTTGCAGTAGGTCAGCAGCAGAGTTTTAAAAGTTTACATTATTTTGTTCCCGGGAAATCAATAAATTGACCCAGCCGCGTTAGCACTTAGGGATATACATGAATAAGTAGTCAGCCAGAAAGCCGTAGTGAGACATCCTTAGAAATCTAAAATGGTAGCCTCGGTAAGCGCACTGTTCATTAAATGTGCAAGTGTAATTGATTGCTATTAGCGTCAATCAGTTTCAAATACGATTTAAAAGAAAGAAAATTGTTACTATTTCTTCTATTCCGTGCTTCTTGGAAATTGGTTTAACGTTATAGGTATTTACTTATGCGTTTGTGTTCAAAGAGTTAAAAGACTCGCGAACACCATAGTACTTGATCCATTGTTCGAAATTTTGAAGAATTCTTTATTGCCATTAAATAGGTAAATGACGGACTTAATCTACATTTCTTTTCCTACATAAGTTACGGTAAACACTTCGTAAACATAAGATTATTATTATTATTATGTATGTCTTTACCATTCACGGGACCACAGGGTCCCGGTCATTTGGGAGGCGTACGTGGGGCCGAAACCAAACCGCGCAGAGGTCCTTTAGACAACTTTAATCTAAATGTAATGGAGACACAAACCGGCGACTATCCCTGTATGCACTATGGAAATGCACCCAAGGACAGTCCCCGGTTAGTGTAGGACTATTGTGAATAATGGAAAAAAAAGGTAGGGCTATGGATGGGTTGCTGTGGACTGGGAAATTGGGAACTATGGATGGCTATGGCACCTGCCGAAACCATGTAATTATTACACGTAAAAATGGCAGGCGGAGACTCGCCAACTCACCGACCGGGCCCCGGGAATGGTTGCTAGATATAGCAACATAGGGGCAACGAGAATGTGAGTGGCTGAAGGGTTAAGAAACTACCACCGCTTTCTACTCAGATCATCTGCTCCAGCCGAAGCCTCCTGCATCCCTGGCCCACTCGCGACTTACGAATAGTTTCTTACCCTCCGAGCAGGATCACTGCTCTCGCGACTCCACTCTGGACGGCCAATGAAGGCAAGCCAGAGGTGGGAGACCTGTTCCTTGTCATCGTTCACTCCAGCCAGCCAATTAAGGCAAGCCGGAGAAGAAGGAACGGTGACTTCTCCCTGGAGCACTCGGGATGATGGTAGTCCGCGGGATCGCTAATGACCGTCACCTCGCCTCAAGGTGCCCTGCGGGCTTATTATTAGATATACGACTAATGTGAAAACATGCTAAAATTAATTAGGTACACGAAAACATGTTACATTTTTAACACGGAAGCTCTTTCAGAGTTTCATTAAAATGTGAACATGTCGGACTACGAGCGAACGTCATATCTGCGCAATTTTTAAAAGTCGGTCGTTAATATTGTTGCCTGAAATATACGACTGCAAGCAGTGAGATATCATTTACAATGCTGTTTTTAAATTCCGTTTCGATAGAGGTTAAAGTTTATGAGATTAGAATATTATAATGGTTACGCCATGTCTTGTAAGAGTGGCGGAAAGTATTTCTTTCCCAAATACTCTGGTCAATTACGTTGAAGGGATTAGTTACTCACTCACTATTTCTGAAAACTTCTTACTAATTCTGCGGTGCCACGGTGGAACTAATTAGAATTTACGACGTTTTATTCTCATAGTGCTACTAAACAGTCGCGGAGAACCTAACGGGTAACCGGGGCTCCGGCTCGACGTGCAGGAGAAGGAACGGGGTGGTTTTTAGTCAGTAAGAGTCTGACACTCCCTCCCGCCTCACCCAGACGGGAGAAGTCATTCGATGATTTGCCGCCCTTAAAAAAAAGTACTATTAAGCAGTCTATAAAAATGGTATGGTTACCTCCTAATCTTTTTTTTAAACCTTGCCACACACTAGGATTGTCTCCTGTGTCGTGGGTGCGTTTACAAATATACAAGTTCACATACTCATGACACCCAAACCCGAAAATGCAATATGTGGATTACTCAAAGAATTGCTCCGTGCAGAAATCGAACCCGCTACACGTTGCGCGGTAGCCGGTTACCCAGCCACCACGACAACAGTGCAGTCATCACAATCACTACGTATTAGGAGATTATATCATCACTAATATCTCCATATCATCCACAAGACGGGCTGAACATAAGCCTATAAATAGCAGTGAAGTGACGTACCTAAACCCCAGCTTTTACCCTTAACGGTTTGAACGTTATTCTAGTGCACTTCATCCCTTCGGCAGACAGAAGCGCTTGCGACATTTGACTTAGTAATAACCTGTCAGTTGCACGATAGAAATCAATAATTCTGTATTGAATCCTTTCATCGTTGAAGCTAGTGTTGTTTCGATTACTCTTAGAAATGCAAGTCTGCTGTCAGTCACGTGTTTCTAGTCACGAAACCTTTTCATGTACGTCGACAGTTCACTAGTAACCCAAGGCTTTATAGCCTGACAAACTACCTATAGTATAGAGGTATATTTTACTAATTTTATTTGCATACTTTTTTCTATTCAGTTAGTTGTTATATAAACGAGCACGAGAATAAGACTGAGTGGTGTAATTTTCTACTATGACACACGTATTGTAACTGAAATTAATATTAATTAAAATTAGATTAATTTTTGCTACTTTCTAATCGTATATCCCCATATCTTGGTTAGGTACTTTCCAAGCGTTGTAGGTTATGTCCGTCCGATTAAGAATCACCCCTTTTATGGAGGCGGTAGTCAAACGAACTGGATTTTTGAAAACCCTTCCAGATTCAAACTATTGTTCCACAGCCAGATGGGCGATACAATAGTGAGAGTGCATTTTTAAAATAATACAAACTTTCGTTCACACTTCCAATGGCTGAGCACGACGCGTCGCTTTGATTTCCGCAGGGGACGAAATGTCTTTGTATGAGCTCAACAGTTGCTTTTCTAAAAATGTATTTTAATAAAACTAAGTTCCTACGTATTTTTATTATAATATTAGTTTGTTTTTGAAGAGTCTAAATAAATGTGATAATACTTACCTCTATGTACCTATATTGTATACATATATACAATTGTAGTCAATACATAATAAAGTCAAAGTCAAAATCATTTATTTCAATTAGACCAGGAAGGCACTTTTGAACGTCAAAACAAAATATTTAAATATTAAATAATAATAAAAAATGTCAGTCTGTAGGTCTGTCCTCTAGTGAAGCTATTTGCTCGTTCCAAAGTGTAGATTCCCATAGAGAAGAACGAGCAAGAAACTCCATAGGTTACTCTTTTTCAATCAGGTTCACAAAACAATTTTTGGTTACATTCTTTCGTTGTGTTCAAATATGTGAGAACAATGTAACACCACTACTGACTGCCTCGTTGGCCGAGTATTCGCAAGTGCGACTGCCGGGCAAGGGGTCTCGGGTTCGATTCCCGGGTCGGGCAAAGTATTACTGGGTTTTTTAAAATTCTCAGTAGTAGCACGGAGTCTGGAAATGTGCCCGGTATATGGCAATAGGCTCACCCCCTATTACATGGGACTCATAACAACTAGTGAAAAGTGGGTGTTACATTGTACTATGGTAGAATGTGCACCTCTGCCTACTCCTTCGGGGATAAAAGGCGTGATGTTATGTATGTAATGTAACACCAATATTTAGTCATGGAGACGGAAAAAGAAAATAACCTTAATATTAATTATGTACCTATTGTATTTATTGATTCCATTGTTGCTCATGTAGTTTGCACTTGAAGTTAGTCACAATCGACCGACTGCAACTAACTTCAACAGAATTGACCGTCTTTCAATAATAAATTAGTGCATGCTGCTATTAGCCGGCTATTAGACGAATTAAGTCATCTATTTCGTGGGAAAAACACATTCTGTGTGTCATCCATATGAATTTATTATTTATGTATTATCGATCCTGTATCACTAGCATAAAGGTTTTAATGCATCGAAAGAAAATATACAGTCCTTATTAGTTACTTATTAGGACTAATAAGGACTGTATATTTTCATATATAAACAATTTGTGTACGTATATAATGGAAGTTATTGAAAATAACAACATTATTTCTTCTATATTTTATTATCGATGACAATAATTCCAAGTTTGTACACAATTCATTTAAAAGCATACTTAAGGTTTGGAAGTTAAATAAAATCGTATTATTTATTTGTTATGCCAGGTCTCTTAATGGGACGTGAAAATAAATAACTAGTAACTAGGTAAGATTAACTACCTAATTTTACCTACCTAAACATATAGTAATGTTGTCCAAAGTGTTTGTAAGTAAGTGTAATTCAGTAGAAGTTTGCTCACAGCTCAATTATTTAGTGTAGGTAGCACTTAGAATTTACATCGGACTAAAATAGTAAGACCATGTTTTCACACTGCTAAGAAATGTCTTCTCTATAACAGTTCATATAAAGAACAAATTCCATTGCATACGAGTATTGGGAATAAATCAATAGAACAAAAGCAAAAATGCGTTTTTATCGTATGGTATGTATCTACATATATGCTTTTAGTACATGCTTTTATTGTACTTGCAACTTTTATCCTAAAAAAGTAGAGTTATTTTCTCCCGCGCCCATCGCATTGGGGGATTTTTTAAAACTCACAGCAACGCATTTTTCTGCGGTCCCGGAGCCGCAGATTACCACGATTATCGCCCGCAATTTTGGCGGTTGATTATCACAAGACGGGCGGGCTGTTAAACAATCAATTCAGTTCCAGACCCCTCTCATTGCGATCGCCCGCCAACCGATCGCTGAGCGCGCGGGTGCGACCGCGGCAGCGCCCGAGCCCCGGTGCAGCGGGAGCCACAAGCAATCGCAACCGCTGCGGGCGTTAACCGTGCCGTGTAATTTGCTTTGATTATTTACCTAAATATCTGTATTCTAAAAAGGCTGCGGGCCGGCAACCGCGGCGGGCGCGGGAAAAATTCGCGCCGGGAGTCCTTAGCCTTACATTTCAAACTTTGGTTCCTATTTTAAATTCACGTTGAAAAACTTTGGCATGAAGCTTCTGGAAACTCTCATATGTATACGACTCCAGTACTCCAGATGTATTTCACCTTGAATTAAATAGTTTTCTGAACCCAAGGCGGAATGCGCGCAACAACTTCCATCTTGAAAACCTTAAGCGCACTTAGTGAGAATGAAATTTTTAAATGAAATGAAAATTGTTCCTCTCTGTTGTTTACAGCCGTTGCAGTGTTAAGGCCTTAGGGTTCTTGAACACTTTTGTAAATTATCCTGCATTCAGAACTCTGCAAACTATGTAAACAAAAAAGAAATAATTGTTTTTGTTTCACTACTACTGCCTGCAGCTTCGCTCGTGTTCTTTTAGGGGGTTGATAAACAGATTTTTATCAATTTCAAGTTGTTTAAGTTCTCTATAGTTATCAACAAGAAAACATAAGTTTCCAAATGTGGTTCTATAAATGTTCCTGAAGTACTTCAAATGTCTGTCTCGACATTAAAATATAAATATAAGTTGAAATAATGAAATATTACAAAAGTAGGTAAGTACTTAAACCTTTTAAAAGTAGCATGGTTAGATACAGGACACGGTACATTAAATTCACGCTATATTGTTTTAATCCTTTCTTCAGAGCACACGTTTTGTTTTGCGGGAACCGTCCGAATTTCGATATTCTTGGTAAACAAATTATTATTGCGTAGATTTAATATTCCAAAATAATATTACATAATATACATTGTTTGAAATATGACCATTGTGGTAAATTATAATAAAATATATTATTTAATTACTTAAACATTTTACGTTTCCTCGTAAAACCCACTTGTTTGAAATAGAACTTTGTTTTGTTTTTCAATATTTAAGCTGCGTGTGGTTTCTCTTTAATGTATCTAATATTTTATATAAAACACGACATGAATGTACCTCTAAATACGTAATGAACGAAGATTCGTGAAAAATATCGTGACTGGGAAATGCTTACACGGTTGGTGCGGTGGGTGGGCAAACGGCTGCCGTGCAACGTTTCGCGAGTTCGATTCCCGCTCGGAACAACACTATGTGTGATCCGCAAATTGTTTTTTCGGGTCTGGGTGTCGTGTGTATGTGAAATATTTGTAAACGCACCCTAGTGGGGGGCAACGTTTTATATAAAAAAAATCGCTGTGTTTTAAAACATAGAAGTTCTGAACACAACCAATTCTGCTTTCTGTTTTCCACTACACAATTGTTTTTAGGTAATCCGTTGACCACTTAGAATATAGAACTTCACCATTTTTATTGCAATGTCATGCATCGTCCCTGTAGTGCCTAACGCGGGTCCCTACCGGACACAGGAGTTTCAGGAAATACCTGTTTCAGGTTGGGCGGAAAGTAACGCTTGAAGATATAGTGGAGCATACTTGAAGATATGGCGGTGTGTACTGTATGAGCTGAGGCGACGGCGACCTCTCGTGTCCGTCTCTGGTTCAGGCCGTGGTGTAAAGCGAGGGGGCTATGATGCCCTCTCCTCTTTGTGCGAAGTAGTCATGCTAGCTAAGGAGGTGGGGCGCGTGAAGGAACGAACAGCGCAGGTGAACTCCGATACGGGGTCGTAAGACGATCTCCGGCCATCGAAGGTTTAGGTCTGAGGATCAGTACCATACCCGAGCGTACGGTGATACTCAGATACTCGATTTAGAACCGCGAAAGGCTTATTGGGTTGCTGAGGCTCCAGATCGAAGCAGGAGTAAGAACGAGGTGGTTTTTACGTAGTACAACCCTGACTTTGCTCTCACCACACCCAAGGCGGGAGGAAAGACTTGACGAATTTGCGAAACGAATCTGGTTAAAAGACCCAGTCTCAGTATCTATCACCCCCAAACCGACTGGAAAAAGTTCAGAATAACAACTTAGCCTGAACTAGGATTTTGTCACGAAACAAGGGTCAGGATAGTAACGAGTCAATTTATTAAATAACTTCATTTAACCGTGAACGGCTGTTTATAAGCCATATAAACGATACGAAGTTGACTACCCGTGTACACTTTAAACAATCCGTTTACCGGATGAAATTCTATGAGCTTGTATCGCGTTCGCTTTGTATGTTTCTATTTGTTGTACGTTTCTCGTATAAGGTTAAGGTTGTAAAGGAGACGAATGACTAAGTCAAACTGTAGGTCAGTCAGAACTAGATAAAAAAACCCGGTGCACTTGTGAATCAATGAGGGTGGCGACTGGGGTAGTTTTAGTTGGTTAATTACCCACACTACCTAGTCCTCAAATACAATAAGCGAAGCGCCTTTTGAAGGTTTCCCCCATAACAAAAAACTGAGAAGTGTCACTTGCACTGTTGTATAAATTTGTGATAAAAATTTGGACATCCTCTCGTTAATTACTGCATAAAGGCGTGGGTCATATATGCCTACGCTGTATCGTACAGATTCTTAATTTCTAGATTCGCAGAATTTCACGAAACGTTAAACTAATAAACCTATACTTTCATCTAAATACGGGTTTTAATTATATTGACACTGGTATTTGCAACTGTTAAAACAACTAAGCAGTTTGCATTCAATCTTGTTTCCTTTGAAAGCGAATAAATTATTTGTGGAAGTGCTCGCCGGAGTGAGATTTAATCTTGCAATGACCTTTACAAACATTTGTTGGATGCAGCACCACGTGTATCGAAAATGTCGGGTCCATTAGCGCCAAACCAAACACGTAAAGCCCGTTACACCCGTAGGTATAATATATATTATTGTACAGCTGTAACTAATACCCGGCGGTGAGGGAGGAAATAGTTACACGGACGAGGGGCTCGGTCATAATGATCCGAATATGAATGTGGATTGATATGTTTTGGAATGTATAAGATAATGTTCTTATGGTACCGTAAAAAATCTCGTGAAAGATTATAGTCACGTCTCATAAATACGTTATTCAATTTATATAGAAGAGAACATATATATTGTATTATAACGTATATACGATATATTAAAGCTGTTTTGAAAGTTATTAATGCTAATTAAGGTTATCCCTTAGTAAAAAGTATCTATCTGGCACTGTTTTAACCCAAGATTTGTGATGGAAATGGAGGTCTATACAACCCGCATGTGTTATGCCTTCCGATAATAGCGGACAAGACCTTCTGTCTCACATGTTTTCTGGTCGTTAATGTACTAATTATAATGATTTTCAATAAATTGATCTGCAATCTGTGCAAATGAAGTACGACTGCCTAAGAAGTGAAATCGGGTTCGATTCCCGGGTCGGGCAAAGTATTATTGTTTTATTTTTATTTTTCAGTAGTAGCAAGGACTCTTCTGGATATAAGGCATGGTTTTATGTCATGATTTGAAATTTATATGACATTTATCAAAATAGAAGTCATTTGTAATGTTCGTACAATTCTCAATGCTGTAAACAATGACAGCCAATTTCAATGCAGGTATTCAAAGCTTTATGCAATATTGATTCGCGTTTGCAACTACCAACTACGCAGTTAGCTCATAGCTCATGTAGTTTCGTCGAACCGGTCAGGGTCGTGTCTGTTTGATTTGACAGATTCAATGAAATAGCTGTAATAGTGCTTATTTTATTCCTGAACTGAACGAGAGTTTTGTGTTGCAATTAATTGTTAACAAAACCCCACTGAACGACTCTTCGTAGGTCGTTAATATTTGCTCGTTCATACAATATTAGTAAAATAGTAAAGATGTATAATATTTGCTACTTAATTACTTATAGCAAATGTATTATTTGGACCCAGAGATGTGTGAGTAACCGACCCAGGTGTCGAGCCTATGATGATCTGCTGTGATCGGCCACTCTGTTTATATTCGTCTACGAGTGTTAGGCACAGGATTTAGTATTAATACAATAATATTTAACAACTAACTAACTAAACATACATAGTATTCTAGAACAAGCTGTCTATAACTTTTCCTAGAGATACCTACATTACTTCAGTTAAGTATATTTGGATATCACACTTATTTGACATCTACATATAATTCAAAATACCGCGCAGCATCAACTTAACTTGAGCATATTTCAGGCGATAAAGTACCCATTCATAAAAATTTAACTCTTGCATACTATTTTTGTGTGAAAAATGACACTTCGAGCTGCAGATCGTTACAGATATTTCACAGTACGCGAAAAGCAGACTACAGCAGCGTTGTAAATGGAAATAAAATGTAACATTTAATCATCAAAGTGCAATATCGAATACGATAAAAACTCTAAAATAAATCAATGTGAACAATTTGAACATGGCCTTATTGTTTGTAGATACCTGGATATTTTAGTGTTTCACACGCGGTTACACAAAGTACACGCCTGTTCAATTTGATTAATTCACTGACAAAATTTAGCGTAGGTAACTCCTGACAACTGTGATCAGATGTGAAAGTGAGTGGGATGTCAGGACGTCAGCGCCTCCCTTAACGACGTACAATGAAAACTCAGTCATTCATTCTATTTATCTTAGAGTATAAGTACCTACAAACAAGTGATGTTTTATGCTTTTAATCTATAAGAATGAAGAATGAAGAATGAAGCATGAAGGGCTGCACCTACAGTCGCCATTACCGACAGCTTACCAGGAAGGCCACAGCAAAGCAAAGACCGTCGACGTCTAGGTCTTGACATCCCGAGAAGTGGACACACCAAGTCCTCAGCATGCATACGCTGAATGTACCTTTTTATCATAATGTACCCTGAGAAGCATTTATTTGATACACCAGTAGTTGTGGTTACCGGAGTTTAAGGTCACGAGCTTGACCTCAGAGAACACGGTAGTTGGTAGTTTACTGGTCGAGTTTATCTCGTATGGAGTTTAATTGTAGTGTGTCCATAAGTTAGGTACAAAGTATGTTAGTAAAATTATAGAACCTACGCCTTATTTTTTGCCTATAAATCAAGACGATGCCATGCCATTGCTTTTAAATAAAGAATACTTATACTTCGGTAAACTTCGATGTAGCTTTCAGCTATGACATATCAATTTTCGTCTATACACTCTCAACTAAAGTGCATTTTTGATGCACTTTAGTTGAGAGTGTATAGTCTTTTACGAACCAATGCATATTTAATATTATACTTACGTACGTATATTTAATAGACTTGTGGTATAAGTCTAACTATTAAGCCTACATTGATGTGCTTACGCGATTATTAAAGTCTTGCTCTGTCACTGACAAAAAATAAAAAAATAAAACAAGAAGAAATAAGAGTTAATAGAGAGAGTGAGAGAGAAAAAGTATTTAACTTTAATTACTGCCGTAGATGAAAACGACTGGAAAAACTTGCTCAACAACTCGACTACAGCTTGAATTAGTGTCTAGACTCGTTTACGTACAAAGTTTGGGCTTTGTGTGTAATTTAAACGAAGTGACAGGAGCACAACATGTTTACATGTGCGTCACTAATGCCCTTTTATAACGAACTGATGAATACAGAACTTAAATAATGTGTTGAATTTAATTTACTTATAATAATGTATCGTCTTCTCAGTTAGTCAGTAACGCATTTGTATCTAATTGTGTACTCTACACTACTATTAGTAAAACTATGCTTTATTTTTATGGGATATTGGGCATGAGCCGACGGATCACAAGCAAGCAATCGGCGCCGCCCATGAACATCCCTTAATATGACGGGTATTTCCATTATCGATTGATTATATTATTGAATTTCAAAAACATCATCATTATCATCAGCCCTTTATCTTCCACTCCTGCCTTTTTTTTGAGCGTCTCTCAAGCCACTCCTCAAAGAGGGGACTTACCGCTGCGATGGCAGCGAGCCCATCCACTCCTGCCTAAGTCTCTTCAATGGCATGCCATATTACAAAACTAAAATTTCTGTAAAATTATGTTATGCTCGGATTGTTTCAAACTTACAGTGAAATTATTGCATACCTACATATTTAGTTTTGCAACTTTACCTCATGAACACTGTTGGTACCTTACCTACACGACATAATATGTATGTTGATACGATGAATTCACTTTATTCTTAGAATTGCGGTATTTACCTGCACCATGTTTAGGAATCTAAATCCCTAGATGAATTCGGAAAAATAACATAATTTGTACGCGCATGTAGTAGGTAGGTACCTTCCGAATTTTTGGCTGAGTTCTTTATTATTTAAGGAAATCTTAGTGTGGGTCTACTTTTCAAAAATGCGTCGAGTTTTCTCAATAAGATTCACTCTCAGTGCAGTCACCATGTATTCTAGCAAGCATAGTCGCTAGGTGACTCGTTAAGGGTCTAGGTAAGTCTAGCGGCTAAGCAAGACAGGTACCTGTGCAGACTCGGACGTAGCTTCAGACTTACTTATTCTTTACCTACTTCTATCTATCAATCTTTATATAATAATTATGTCTTGTGTTCAGTGTCAGTTTTTACCTCTTTTATCAAAATCAAAAAATTAATGTAGGTTCATGTACAATTAAGACGCAATTATTTAATTGTTATTATATTGTTCTAATGTAATACATTTTTTTCAGATATTTGACGGAAAAGAGACAACTTCAATCTCAAATGGAGGCTGAGAGCCGCGAGGAAGTGGAACTGACAAAGGCCCTTGATGAGAAGGGCAGACTCATTATAGAAATGCGGACCTCTTTGCAACAAATTAATGAGTTACTCTCATGCGTCGGTAAGGAAACTTTGGACGTTAGTTTACTTGTTAGAATATTATTACGAAACTGAACAAAACCTGTCTATCTAATTATGCGTAGGAGTTCTATGGATTTAATGTATGCGCGTGGTTAAATTTGTGCTGTTTATCATTCTAATATTATAAACGCCAAAGTTAGTTACGCATGTATAAATCGCTCAACTGATTTAATACAATTTTAGAATATATACATATACATACATATTTAAATACAAATACCTACAAAGTTAATTAGAATATATATGTACATATACCTACATAAGTCTGTACTTGTTATGCTACTAAATCTTTAGCATGAATTCTCGTCCTTCTCGTTTATAAAATCTAACTGTGGTTTAATTTTCCATTCATTATGAACACTAAAATTAGAATATAGAGTCACGTTTTGGAATTGCGGGAATTTAATTCAGTCAATTTTCTTCAATTAGGTATTCATGTCTGCAACAATTTTATTAACGAAATAGGTATTAAGTTAAATATATATTAAGTTATAGATATACAAATATTACAATCTACCTTCTATCAGTGACTATGCCTTCGTCCCCGGGATAAATTTATTACCCCATCTGCTATATCTCTGTACCAAACATCCAGATTCGTTCACTATTATTTTCATACATCCTCAAGAACTTTCGCATTTACATACCTATAATGTTAGTAGGATTTTCAAGACATTAACTTAATTCGAACAAAAAAAATTGTGACCGTAAATTAACATGTCGAGCACAGTACCTAGTATAAAGGTAGGTTAGTCTCGTAGTAAAAAAGCGAATGTAATAATAAAATTAATCTGCAAAGTTAAATAGAAGAGGTGAACATGTTGAGATGTCTATCTGTGTGACATTGAACTTGAAAGTACCGACAAGTTCAATGTCGGTTTCGGATCGAGGTCGGCGTCACTAGGTCATGCCCGGAGCTCGTCTCAGATGAAATACCCACCTATTTCCGAACCGTTTTAATATAGTATTTCGTTTACAGCACATATTACTGCACTGCACTTCCTGATTTACGTCGGTATTTTAATTTGGTGTAAAGTCTTTCAAGTCTGTCTTTGAGTCACAGGACTTAGTGTAACATTTTAAATGAGTAGGTATTGAAATTTGATTCACAAAGTCTTATACTAAGAATGAAAATCATTTATTGCTAAAACATTGAATTTTAATTGAATGTAATGGAAAAAGTGAATCTAATGAACACATGAATTAATATGCTCTGCCTCGATTCGACTCAAGTTAAATTAATTATAAGAAATTTTGAACTGCAGCTTGTCCAATGTTTCGAGGAAACTATAGGTCTATTTTACAAAAAAGGAAACACTAACATATTTGTTTTAAGTATAACTCTTGCAAGATATAATTATAATTTAATTAAGAAAGGTAATGCTGTTTATGACTATGGGCCCAACGCGTAACTTAAACTAGTCGAGATAAACAACTCCAACAGTTCCATCACGTGTTACATAGGTTAGGTATCTTTTACTTATTTGGGATCTTATTTTTTTATTGGTAGGTGCGGTAACTGAGCCCAGGTCGTTCACACACATCCCGACGGCAGTCCAGTACGCCCTGGAAGATATTTTACAGACCGTCCCGCGCCCTGATTCAGACTGTAAGTTCCGTCTTTATTTTATTTACTGTATAGTGTATACTTAATAGCTCAAACTTATTCAATAATAATTGTGACATTATAAAAAGCTCTTCAGCCATAAAAGGAAAAATATCAATAAATCAAAAGTTAAACAAACATCATAAATAAACAAAGGATGCCATTCTTTTATTGTTTTTACCTAAAGTATATAAAATGGAGGTAACTGAACAACAATGTTTTTAATATGAGTTCATGTACTGTACGGGGTTAATTTAATTATGAGATAAGCTGTTCCTGGAAAGAGTTGAAATTAAGTGCTCCATTTTGTTTAAAGCGCGCTCTTATCGGGCTCTGCGGCTCGTGTTCTAGTAAAGTTACCGGCGACGGCCGCATCTAATTACCCGCTTGCAATTACTCATAATGACACCGATATCTACCTTTATATTTTGAGGACCTGAACTGTCCACAAATATTTGCCGAATACGGGTACAGTCTGTAGTAGCTTTATTTTTAGTCGTAACATAAATTAAATCAACCGGGACACGTCGCAGGTGGGGTACGATGGCTTAGAGGGCTACGGGGTAAGCACGATTTGCCTGAATTAAGTTTATATTGCTCTCTTGTTATTGGCAATTAAGCAATGAAGCATTGTGTTCAGCTATATTGTACTTTAACATTTAATAACTTTATGTAAAGAGATCGTATATGTCGACAGTCGACAAGCTGATAGCAACTGCTAAACAGAAGCTGAACGTGCTGATCCAGGCTGTGTCAAAGATGGAAGTAACACCAGAATTGAAAGCTAATGCGAATCAGTTCTACCATCAAATACTAGCAAGAGCTATGAGGGAGAGCTATGAAGATGATGTCGTTCTCGAAGGAGGTTTGTTTGTATACCTCTCTTTAATTACCACTACATAGCATTGTGCTATCGATTTTAATTATATTATGTATTTCTCGAGCTCAATAGTACTTTACTACTCTGTAATATGGCTCCTAATGATATGTTAACACCACTAAGATAAAATCAAAGAATTCTGTAGATCTACCTATCATACATAGTTCATAGGAAGCAAGCCCAGTAAACAACTGTTATTTTCCGAATCGATAACACTTTGAAATGACTGAAAGAGAAAATCCAAGAAATGAAGCAATTCTAAGGTTATGAGTTTCAAGCACTGGTAATCAGCTTTAACTGGTCATTGCAATCAAGAGTCTGGGAAACAAATGCATGCCGTCCACATGGTGATGCTTCACACGGCCTTATTCCCACCACAACTCATATTCTATCCGTGATATGCACACCTAATAATACGGACATCTAATGAAGTGTTCTAGAACTTTTACAGTCATCCATACAAAGAATAACAAATAATAAAGTTAGTCAAGGTTATCTTTTACAATGCAAAACAAATTATGCATCCATTATTCCCTTTGTTTGCTCTCGACAGTTATAGAAATCTGTGTTTCATTAGATTCCACTCAATAGATTGAAGCTTTATGAATACCATCGCGGAAGACTTTATTGAACGATTGTGTTAGTACTTGGAAATAATAAGTCATTTTGCAAATTTAAAAAATGCGATTTATAGTCGCGTTTATGTTTATTACACACATCTGTTTAGATGTGTGTGTGTAAAAACAGTGGGTGTTATTAGATTGGATTGCCTTAATTAATAATTGTAACAAGTATGTAGGTACCTACTAGATAAATATGATTCGCGTGCTACGAAAACGCTACGAATCTTTTTACTTCGTGCTACGCTGTAGTGTGTGTGTGTGTGTGTATGTGTGTGTGTGCTGTGGAGTGTAAGTCATGTGCTATAGGTTGTTCACTAGCTATAGGTAACATTAATTCTTATATGAACTACGCTTAAAAAACCGACTTTAATCCCCCTCTCTTGAAGTCGGTTCGTTATATTATGACACTAAACCTTCTCCCAAGTGTAACAAAAACTTTTTTGTAAACTGTATCAAAATTGATTCAACCAATCGTAATCGTACACAGACATTCATACATATACAAGAAGGTCAAGCTTTGAACCTCCTTCAGTTTTTGAAGTCGGTTAAATATTAAGACTGGTGCCTTTATAAAAGAAATTCAGTCAATTGCTAACAATACCGGTACTACTACGGCTCGATTTCAGCAGTAAAGTAAATTCATATGTGAGCATATTTTAAGTTATTCTGTTTTAAATTACTTAATAGTAATTAATTACACGGCGCGCGGTGGAGGTGTACAAGTTCACCGCTCTAAAGCAACGTAACTTAGCGAGCGGGGAACAAAGCCTGGACTAATGTGAGTGGTGCATCATTCAGATAACATTTGAATGTACACATTCCAATTACTTTAACACAGAATTCCTTTACAAATCTAACTTTGTTCGTACCGTTGACCGTACCTATTGAAAATATATAAATGTTCGTGTTTTCTAACATTATCGAACATGTCGTAGAATGTACATTATTAAAGTGTCATCATCATCGTCATAAGACAGTAAATGTCGTCTGCTAAACAAGTGTAGCCACACTAGCCATAGCACAAGCTACAAGGATTTAGACCATCGGTTAACAGAAACCAAGAAGCAGACAGCTCTGAAAAGAGCTATATTATTCAACGTTTTGACCACCTCTGTAAACACAGACAGCTCTGAGAAGAGCTATTTTATTTCACGTTTTTGATATGCTCTGTTAACACAGAAAGCTCTGAAAAGAGCTATTTTGCTGAACGTTTTTGATCCTCTGTCTACAAGAGACGAAGTAACTCGCCGACGCCGCTGCCAGTATCACGCGCCGACCAACGCGCGTAGGTATCGCAGCGCGGCACGGCGCACGGCGTTTACATCTTCACGGCTCGACGGTCGCAGGAGGAAAGGACAGAGGCACGCGTTACGCAATATTTATAGCGGCGCGAAACTCAGTGCGCGGCGCTGCGGAGGCGCGTCCTCTTGGCACGAACCTCACACTCATCGACTATCTCGCTCTTTTATCGGCTATCCTTTTCTTTCCATTGTTCACGATGTAAACAAAGTTCTGTCCTAAATAGTGTAACGCTATTGGCTATAATTTAGGCGATGTTATTGGTGTACAAATATCTAAATTTTATTTATTTTTAATTTAATAGTTTTAATTGGTTAATGTACAGAATTAGTTGTAAGTAGCACTAGTACCAATTTTTGTATAAAAACAACCACCTCCGGCTAATAAATTCATTCGTTCTACGACAACAAGTTGTTTCACTAATAACAACCGATCTCCAAAGTGGTGACCCCGAGCAAGAACAGCAAGAAGAAGAAGAAATCCCTGCTGGAAGAACAAATCCCTGCTGGAAGAACGAATCCCTGCTGGAAGAACGAATCCCTGCTGGAAGAACGAATCCCTGCTGGAAGAACAAATCCCTGCTGGAAGAACGGATCCCTGCTGGAAGAAAATTAATTATTATCCAACATCAAGATGGCAAATCCCTGCCCGACGGAAGACCTAACCCACACCGTAGCGAAGACGGAAACAGCTGGCATATCCCTCACAATGCGCATTCCACCATTCTGGCGTGACCGACCACGTCTATGGTTCATTAGCTTCGAAGCAGCTACCAACGACATGAAGAAGGGACAGGCTCAGCTCGCCCAGATGGTCATCGCACAGCTCGAACGTCAAGACATCGAGCAAATCATGGACCTCCTATACAACCCGCCGGAGAGGAATCAATACGACGCAATCAAGGAACGTCTCATATCTGCCTATGAAGAGTCCGACAGCCGACAGTTCCAGAAACTACTGTCCGAGATGGAACTCGGCGATCAGAAGCCTACGCAGCTACTCCGCCGCATGCGTAACCTAGCCAGAGACAAGGTCCCTGACTCCACGTTACGACTCATGTGGACCAACCACTTACCATCACACATCAGATCCGTCCTGGCCGTCAGCGAATCATTTAGCACAAAAACTGAGCTGGAAGAGCTCGCTCTCCTCGCTGACAAAATGATGGAGCAGTCCGCGTCAACTACAGAAGTCTCAGCAATACAACCATCACCAGCACAGTCCACGTCATCATCACACACCGATACACAATACCTTATCAACGAGATAAGAAAATTATCATTGGAGATCGCCGAATTAAGGTCAAGACCAGCATACAACCCCGACTACCGCCGCCGCCGTTACCCATCTCAGCAACGCACACGCAGCACGTCACGTTCACGGAATCGTGATTCATCATCACCTTCACCATTCTGCTACTACCATAGGCGCTTCAAAGAACAAGCTCGACGCTGCACACCTCCCTGCTCATTCAAAGCAACGACTTCGGAAAACTAAACCGAACGTTGGCGGAGGCGGCTACCGGCGTTCAAGAGAAATCACACCGCCTACACATCACCGATAGAAACACAAACTTATCTTTCTTAGTCGACACCGGAGCCGACATATCAGTGCTACCGAGAAGAAAAGGAGAAGTTGGAACACCGCTACCATTCAAACTGTACGCTGCGAACAACACAACTATAGCTACGTATGGCGAGAGAACACTAACTCTCGACTTCAACTTACGACGTCCGTACAAGTGGACATTTATAGTAGCTGATGTTTCAAGGCCAATCCTCGGAGCAGACTTCCTCAAACATCATCAACTCATCGTCGACTTAAAAAACGGAAGATTAATCGACGGCGTCACGAGCCTAAAAGTCAACGCCCCGGTGCGAGTGTCAGACGTACCTACCGTACGCAGCATCAATATGTCACAATCATACCACGACATATTAGCACAATATCCCGGCATAACAAGACTAACATCAATGAAATTAAACTCTAACATCAACGTGCAACATTACATCGAAACCCGTGGACCACCAGTTCATTGCCGAGCTCGACCAATCCCACCTCATCGATTCGAAACAGTGAAGAAAGAATTCGAAAATATGATTGAACAAGGACTATGCAGACCTAGCAAGAGTCCATGGTCATCACCTCTACACATCGTGCCTAAGAAAAATGGCGATATTAGAGTATGTGGTGACTATCGCCGACTCAACTCGATCACTATACCAGATCGATACCCAGTGCCACGCATCAAAGATTTCACTCACCACCTATCGGGGAAAACTATATTCTCCACGGTTGACCTCAACCGCGCTTATCAACAACTCAGTGTGCGAGAAGAAGACGTCGAGAAGACCGCTATCATCACGCCAATGGGACTATTTGAATTCCCACGTATGTGCCCCGGTTTGAAAAACGCGGGACAAACGTTTCAACGCTACATACATGAAGTACTACGAGGATTAGACTTTGTTTTCCCATTTATCGACGACTTACTACTTGCATCTGAAAACGAAACTCAACATCGAGAACATCTCCACACCGTATTAAAACGCTTAGAAGACAACGGCATTACCATCAACCCCGCTAAATGCAACCTAGGCAAACCTGAAGTACAGTTCCTAGGTTACACCGTATCAGCTGATGGAATCAAGCCGCCGCAACACAAAATCGAAGCAATCACTAATTACCCGAAACCAACGAACATCGAAGAACTAAGAAGATTCCTCGGCATGATCAACTTCTATCGTGATCACGTACCGAACGCCGCATCGAAGCAAGCACCACTAAATGCCTACCTACACAACGTCAAGAAGCGCGATAAGACTCCGATCACGTGGACCGAAGAGGCGACGCAAGCATTCGAGCAATGTAAAGCTAGCATCATAAACGCAGCTCTACTCGCTCATCCATCTCATCACGCAACACTCGCTTTATTCTGCGACGCATCAGATAACTCTGCCGGTGCCGTACTACAACAATACCTACATAATACGTGGCAACCGCTCGGATACTTTTCCAAGAAATTCAACGACGCGCAGAAGAAATACTCCACTTTCGATCGAGAGCTACTTGCAATGTACATGGCAGTCAAACATTTCCGGAAGATATTCGAAGGTCGCCATCTCATCATATTCACCGACCACAAGCCGCTTACATATGTGATGTCCAAGACTCAATCAAATTCCGAAACTCAGAGGCGAACAAGACAGTTACTATTCATCAGTGAATTTACCACCGACATTCGACACGTGAGCGGCAAAGACAACATTGTTGCCGACACCCTAAGCCGCATAGAATCCATCACATTCCCATCTGCAATCAACTACAACGACATAGCGAGTGCGCAAGACAAGGACAGCAACATTAAACAACTGTTATCACAAGAAAACGTAACTTTGAAGAAAATACCTATACCTAACAGCGACATCGAACTATACTGCGAAACATCGACCTCTTATGTACGCCCGTACATACCTAAACCATATAGAAAACAAGTATTTGACAGTGTACACAACATCAGTCATCCCGGTACACGCACGACTCGCAAACTCATTACTCAAAAATATTTCTGGCCATCAATGAACGCAGACATCGGTTGCTGGACTCGAACCTGTATACTTTGCCAGAAAAGCAAGATACAACGACATACGCACTCGAACGTCGGATCTTTCCCGCCAACCGAGCGATTCCAACACCTACACATTGATATCGTCGGACCGCTACCTACAACACCTCAAGGTCACAGGTACTTAGTAACGATGATCGACCGACTAACTAGGTGGCCCGAAGCAATACCTACCGACGAAATATCAGCTGTTAGAATCGCCGATATTGTGTACCAACACTGGATCGCCCGATTTGGATGCCCGACTACCATCACAAGTGATCAAGGTCGTCAGTTCGAGAGTCAACTATTTCAAAACCTAACTAAACTAATGGGAATCAAGAAAAATCGTACTACACCATATCATCCACAAAGCAACGGCATAATTGAACGTTGGCATCGAACACTCAAGACTGCATTACGCGCCAAACTCGCGAGCGCAAGTACATGGACCGACGTACTACCTACTGTACTACTAGGACTTCGAGCCGCGCTACACTCAGACACAGGTGTGAGTGCCGCCGAACTTACCTACGGCTACAATCTACGTCTACCTGGCGAATTTTTCACTACAAGTACCACCTGCACACCTGCTACTTTGGATTATACCTACGTTGACAACCTACGTAATATAATTCAACAAAACAAACCGCAAGTACCTACGAAGCATCACAGCAGCAATAAAAGCGTATTCGTGCATCAAGACCTACTCACGTGCAGCCACGTATTCATAAGAACAGATGCAGTAAAAAAACCACTTCAATCACCATACGAAGGACCCTACAGAGTGTTACAACGTACTGAGAAGGTATACACAGTACAATTACCCGAGCGTCAAGCAAATATATCAATCGACCGATTGTAGCCTGCATTTATACTCACCGAAGACATTCAAGATACTTTACCTCCAACCTCCAGTACAGTTACCTTCACATTACCTCAACCCAGCGTTACCAAGCAATTACCATTACCTTCAACCACCATTACCGAGAAAACCAGCAAGATTACCAAGAAAACACATGTACCGCAACCAACAGCGACGTCACATCCCGGCGATAAGAAAACTCGCTCGGGCCGTGTCGTCAAACTGCCGGTACGCTTCGCTTGAGGGGAGTACTGTAGCCACACTAGCCATAGCACAAGCTACAAGGATTTAGACCATCGGTTAACAGAAACCAAGAAGCAGACAGCTCTGAAAAGAGCTATATTATTCAACGTTTTGACCACCTCTGTAAACACAGACAGCTCTGAGAAGAGCTATTTTATTTCACGTTTTTGATATGCTCTGTTAACACAGAAAGCTCTGAAAAGAGCTATTTTGCTGAACGTTTTTGATCCTCTGTCTACAAGAGACGAAGTAACTCGCCGACGCCGCTGCCAGTATCACGCGCCGACCAACGCGCGTAGGTATCGCAGCGCGGCACGGCGCACGGCGTTTACATCTTCACGGCTCGACGGTCGCAGGAGGAAAGGACAGAGGCACGCGTTACGCAATATTTATAGCGGCGCGAAACTCAGTGCGCGGCGCTGCGGAGGCGCGTCCTCTTGGCACGAACCTCACACTCATCGACTATCTCGCTCTTTTATCGGCTATCCTTTTCTTTCCATTGTTCACGATGTAAACAAAGTTCTGTCCTAAATAGTGTAACGCTATTGGCTATAATTTAGGCGATGTTATTGGTGTACAAATATCTAAATTTTATTTATTTTTAATTTAATAGTTTTAATTGGTTAATGTACAGAATTAGTTGTAAGTAGCACTAGTACCAATTTTTGTATAAAAACAACCACCTCCGGCTAATAAATTCATTCGTTCTACGACAACAAGTTGTTTCACTAATAACAACCGATCTCCAAACAAGTCCTGTCTGCCGCGCTGAGTGACAATCTATCTAGCTGCAGTTAGCGACTATCTGTAGTTTTGATAGATTAGATTAGATGTCGTGTTTGTCTGTGGCTATTACTTCGAACATTTTCTTGAATATAAGTACGTCACTGCAAGTTTGGGTTTTCATAATTCCTAATTATACTTTTTGGTAAAATTTTGGTAAAATTATACTGTAATTGAACCGTGCTATTGTATCCTAAGCTAATAATATTTTTAGCAATTCTTTTACGTAGATACCTGTGAACATTACCAGCCTGTAGTCGAAGTGAGCCGGTTGAATCGACAGCTGCCTAATGAGCTTCCTATTCACGTCAATTTTGATTCACGATTCTTTTTATTGCGAACTTTTAGGGCATTTTTCAAACTAATTTGATTTTAGACTGTAACGTATATTTTGATTTAACGAGAAGTACCAGCATGAATCTTAAAAATCATACAAGTCTCGCTAATCAGGATGACGAGGATTTTGGTAATACATGTTTTCTTTTGTAGTTTAAAGTGCGGATAGGTCATATGCCTAACTATAACTTAATTTGTAAAAATGAAATTATTAGATAAAAGAAATATACTTTCTATCCTGGGTTTTTAAGACGGAGCTCCCTCGTTGTTTCTTGCAGTCGTTGAGTTGTTCTATCTGTTGTAACCATATTTCATTGATTTTTAATATTGAAATTTAAAAAACTAATTATACAAATATATATATACTCCACATCATATATAAAAAAATCGGATAAATGTAAAAGAAAATTTGATGGAAACTCTAAACAATGCCATAATGATTGAATAGAAACTTGAAACCCCATTATCCAAGAAGGCGTCGACAAGAAAGACGGCAGCTAGATGTACTTCACTATCTGGAAAAATAAGTAAAGTCACAGTATTTTATCTTGAACAAAGCCTTTTCATTGGTCTGTTATGACGCGGGCCTGCTTTGTTATCCCCTCGATGATGCACACGTTGCGTCGCCTCGTCTCCAGAAAATTGAATGCGGTATCAAGTTACTACTAAGTAAATCTCTTAAGATCATAGTCTTCTAAAGGCGACGACGGGGCGACGTGCTTATTATCTGTCATTTCATTTTTAAAGACTAAAAGCATTACTGGTTGGATTACAGGCAGGTATTGTACTTCTAAGAAGTGTATTGTTTGAATCTTCTATAATGGCTAGGTGACGTCATTCGATGCTGTTCCTTTACGAGGACGGTATGCTGTTTATCTGGTTAGCAATTTTATATGGTGCTCAAGTTGAATTTTTTAATACTCTCATGGTAGACTAGATATTGTACAGCTGCCTTTATTTATAATTAATAGACCGGTATTCGATGAAATATCTTATTATCATCTAAAGTTTAAATATCAATTACTCGTTACATTTTTCTATTTCAATATTCAGTTAGCGTGTGTAAATGTGTACTATATTAGGGAGTTCAAAAGAGCTGATGTCGTTTAAAGACGCCATTCGCTAACTATTCGCCTTCAAAAACAGCTGATTTCCTAGTTCTAGTTCAAGTTTAAGTGTAACTACCTCTAATTACAACTTGGAGCGAATTAATAACTTTGCCTAGGACTAACCGATGTCTTCTTTATTTTGTTAAGTATTATGATTTCTTTATTTTGTTAAGTTGATCTGATATGATGAAAATATCAATTTGACTGTAATATTCATAGTGGTACTTGTGATTTGTTATTCATATAAATAATAAACGTGGTTGATAAGCTCCAATTTTGTATCGAATAGACCGGCAAACGAAGAGACTGGTTATTTGATGGCAAGAAATCATCGCACCAATAGATTTCGCTAAATGTGCGTTGCTAGCTATACTCGGAATTTTAATTCGGTTCCAGATTTGACAATTTCAGTGTTGCAACGTTATGACAAGTACTAAATAGTGACGTTGCGAAATTATTCGATATGGAAATGCAATATTTGTAGATCGATTCTTCTTGTTTATAATTTTACTCTTGAAAACTAAGTATATCAGGAAATTTAATATTTCTGAACCGATAATTTAGTTTTGACGATTAATTAACGATCTGAGACTTTTCTTTTACAATTGTGTGTGAAATAAATAAAGAAATGTAATCATAAAGGAACATGACAAATAAAACAGATAGATGTATAATGGTAATAAGTTATTTTATAAATTATCGCAGTCATCGCTATCGCTATCCTGTCACTTTCTGTAACATTTATTATAAAACACACATACTGATTGTTTATCGATTTTTGTGTTCATCACTACACTATTAAATGTGGTATCATTATTTCACAAAATTACAGTAGCTATTGTCAAATCTGGAATCTAATTAAAATTCTGACTATAGTTGAAGGAATTGATTCACCGGTAACCTCACTTTCACGACAAAACACAACGCAGGCGTTGTATTACGCCTGTTTTTTTGGAAGCCTATGGTATGATTCGTATCGGATGGCTCGCCCACGTGCAAACGCTATATGAATTTTGTTTGAAAGTAAACAAAATGCTATATGAATTTTTATAGCTCATACACATTTCCACGAGCTTTTACTCTAAATATTAATTTGTAATTTGAAATACGTAGTTAATGTTAGCTAATAACTAGTTGCAGGTTGTAGGAAATAACTCAGACTCCGAAGTTTCTTTAGGTTTCCTTGTTTATTTTTCGACTACCGATTAAAGGCTACGATCAGTTACCTGAATCGAATTTTACGTATTATTACGTATTTTATGTCAGTCCCGATTGTTACACATTAGCACGTGATAGCGATTTTGTTATGACTTGTGTACGATTAATTAAAGTTATTAGTTCGTTGCTTCATATATGTTTGCATTCAGTATAAAACTACTGTATAAGCATTATGGCTCGTACAAATATGAAGTAGTGGCTAAATCTTTTCTGAATTATGTGTGATGTATAACTTTTTTGCTCGTCACGATACATTAATCTTGTTAATTTGGTGAATTTGCTGCATCACGAGGTCTGTCATGTGCCATGACAGACCTCGATAAGACAGGGCACGCGGCCGCGGCCCGTGCTCTTCCTCGGCCACTTACCGCTAATGTTCTCAATTTATCCGTCCGACAGTTTCACACCGCTTTATTACAATCCATCTCGAACATGACTCTTAAATGTTTGACAAATTGAATGGTTCTACGGAGCTCCTATTAAACTATTATGTTTTATGAAAATTCGGTTGGCTTTCCTGAATAGCGAGAACACATTTTAACTTAATCCTATTGAAAAAAAGGTTTTTTTCTACCAAACATAAGTTAGAATAATATCAAATAATTTAAATTACACATGTTGCATGTATTAGTCTTACAACACAGTCTGTATGGTATCGATATCACAATTTACATTGGTGGTCATTGCACCGTAGCCTCTAACACGCTCTCGTTACCAGAAGACCAGACATATGTACATAGCGTTACCCATTCTTTTGCTGCAAACACGTAGTCCTATATGTTCCAAAATCCATGTATATATATGTATCATCATATATATATGCATACATACATATAGTATGTATGCATGAATACTGTTTGTACAAATCGAGTTTATATTCTATTGGAGTCGAGGTTGCTCAGCTTTGATTCCGTTTACACGATGTGGTGCAGCGCCGCACCGGAAATTTTCTTGATACTGCACTGCGCCGTGTGCCTGGAAACGA
This sequence comes from Spodoptera picta, assembly GCA_038387885.1. NCBI lineage: Eukaryota > Metazoa > Arthropoda > Insecta > Lepidoptera > Noctuidae > Spodoptera > Spodoptera picta. Next base: position 5,266,260 of record JAZHFQ010000105.1, read on the forward strand.
GGCCAAGCGAAGCAATACCACTGCCTCCTTAATAATATATTTGGTGCTACTATTGTTCTCATGATGGTTTTATTAACAGGTCTAATCGAGTTTGAAATGGAAGATCCGAATGTACCGAGCCGAGCCGTCATCAAGCTGCGCAGCAAGCAGCTTGTAGATGCACAAGTCAGCGAGTTCGATGTACCAGATACAACTAAGAAGTGATCACAAATCGTACAATCCATTTACAGAACAAATGATACTTGTAAAACAGATCAAAATTGTTAGTAAATAAATTAATCACTGAAAAATTGAATTTCAATAAAACAAAGATGTTTTTCTTTCGGTAAATTAATTGAAAAAACAGTAGGTTCGCAATAAAATGGAATAGATTCGGTACGTAGCCTTGGGAGTTCATTTCAATCACATTTTTTGAAGGAGTTGTGTTTTCATTTAACAATAATCACTGAAGAATGATCTTGTGTACGATCGCGAGATACACTGCAATTTCAAGCAAAACAATGCTTTAATTTCGCATTATATCCCCAAGTTTAGTTTGACCCACTGATTTGGTCTAATGATATATTGAGGAGAAAGGTCCTCAATATATCATTACACCTACTACATTGTCGCGGAGAACCTAACGGGTAACCGGGGCTCCGGCTCGCCGTGCAGGAGAAGGAACGGGGTGGTTTTTAGTCAGTAAGTGTCTGACACTCCCTCCCGCCTCACCCAGGCGGGAGCAGCCATTCGATGATTTTCCCCCCTTAAAAAAAAGACTTACTACACTACTACACCAGTACATATATGACATCACACATCAACGACCTATAAGTGGCCACTACTAGGGCCCCTTCTCACATAGATAAGGTTTCGAACCCACGCACTCTTGCATGAGAAGCCAGTGTCTTAATCTATCGAGTCACCACAATTTCCATGGTAGGTACACTAGATATCAAAATTAGTCCTTAGGTACCAAAATTGTTTTGAAACCGGAGAGTATATTTTGATTTTTAATCTAGACGGGAAGTCGCTTTAACTGGTTTGATGGGCAAAATAGATAACCTCTGTGCATAAATACTGCATATATTTGTAACATTGTTGCAAATAAAATCTAACAATACTTGTACACGTGAAAGGAACGACAAGGGACTGAACCTACTTATTTGCATTATTCTAGATTGTCAATTTTAATGTAGTCACACGTGCCGTACTCATGGGGAACTCAATACAGCTAATCATATTATTTTGCATACATTGTACAAAGCGATGCAGAAGTATTCTTATAATAATTACATTTTCATGTTTATGAGGCTGTGTCCTCTGCCACATCTTAATATTATGTACTTACAAGTTATGTGAAACCTCTTTATTAAAAAGATTTCACTTTAACAGCATAAAAGTGGCCACTGTGGACCAAATAATCTCTTAGATCTACTATATAAAAATAAGTCGGGTTTTCCTTCCTGACGCTGTAACTCCAGAACGAACGATTTCCACGGTTTTGCATTCGTTGGAAAGGTCTCGGGCTACGTGAGGTTTATAGCAAAGAAAATTCAGGAAAAAATGTTTCTTCATCTTTTAATCACCAAACGAAATGTTACATACAACGAAGCCATGGGTTTGCTAGTTGTTTTATAAAAAAAACTATATATTTTATTGCTATTTACTATTCGTATTACATTTTTAATCGCCCTATTAATGTTATCTTTTACCGTAGACTAAGTCTTGCCAAAGAATTCTCTCGCTTATTTGGAGTCATAAACCTTTAGAATCACTTTCTTTCTTACCTCTATTATTGAACTGATAGCTCAAACAAGAAAACTCTTTTCTGTGGTAGTAGGAAACAGTCGTTGTAAACGCTACACTAAAAAATATTTTAATTATTCATTGCAACTTATGTTGGTGTGACCTTCTAGATGCACCTAGTTCTAAAGACGAGCGGTTTGTGTCAGATGCCTGGACCCAGATAAACAGTACTTAGCACGTGTCTTCTCAAACTTGTGATGTTGTCTCTTTGCAAACCGATCTTAGTCTAGATACATTTAAATGTTACAAGTACCTACTGAAAACCTATTTATTGACGATTTTCAGTGGCTATGATCATTGGAGAAATGAGAATGGTTGAGTTCACTAATACCTAGAAGAAGTCTATAACGCTCACTTTTCATTTATAATTTTCATTGCCAGTTTAGTCTAATGTTACCTAAGTCTAATGTGCCTCATTCATAGTACAGTCCACAATTTCATTATAATTTGTACCATAGAACAAAACTACGCCAGAATTCGGGTTCCGCAACACCGACGTTTCAATCGTAAGTCACTTTTTTATAATTACTTTTGTTCTAAAACTTTGATTTATTTGAAACTGAATAGAAGTGTCGGTTCATCGAATTATCTTGTTTATGCTCTGTACACACAGACATAAATAGTGAGAGTGCGTCAGTGGTAGTCATCAATTAAACCAAGACAAAGTTTTGGTTACGACAAATTACTCTTGTAATATTAATACAAGTTGGTGTAGGTAAAGCAGGCAATGGAAAAATGTTGTCAAAGTTTTTGCATTTAACTGTACTGTATCTTACTTGTTGCCTACGGTATAAACATAGTTCGGTATGGATGTAGTTGTGTGTTCAATTATTAGGTAGACCAGAGTAGTTTTCTCAGCGGGATACAGTATGATTTGCCGGGTAAATAAATAAATAAAATATTGATTCAAGGAGTTCAAGTAAGGTTGTTATTGGTTTGAGCGACTGTATGGCGATTACCATCCTTTGAAAGCAATGATCCCTACTTATTGCGAGCTAAGAATGATAATATGGTATTAATGGAAATTGTAGGTTTGGTTATATAATATAGTTATTAGTTAATTGGATTTACTGTTCAGTCTGTTGCGATGTTCAAATGATTAACATGGTAGAAGGAACGTCTATTTTTTTTTTAAGGGTGGAAAGTCATCGAATTACTGCTCCCGCCTCGGTGAGGCGGGAGGGAGTGTCAGGCTCTTACTGACTAAAAACCACCCCGTTCCTTCTCCTGCACGTCGAGCCGGAGCCCCGGTTACCCGTTAGGTTCTCTGCGACTCCGCATCGGCATCGGCCCTATTGGGTCCCATCTGTGGTGGTCTGATGGCTCTTTGAGGCGCGCGCGGAACGCGACGCGCCGTACGCTTGAGTCTGTTTCTGGTCGGACGGGGAAAGACCCATGCTTGCCGTCCGCAGGCCCGCGCTTACGATGGCTGGAGATCGTCTCGTGGTCCCCGACGCCCGGTTTGTCCTTCGCGATGGCTGGGTTGCGAGGAGGCAGCACTTCGCTGCCTCACGCGTCCCGCCTCCTCCTTAGCTAGCATGACTGCTTCGCAAAAGGGGGAGACGGCATCCCAGTCCCCCTCGCTCCGCATCATGGCCTGCACTAGGCCCGGACGCGAGAGATCGCCATCGCCGATCACTTCCCCGAGGGCACGGCGCTGCTCAGCCCACGCAGGGCATTCCGCTACAGTGTGTTCCACCGTGTCCTCAGGGCGGTCCTCGCAGCGTCTCTCAAGCTACTCCTCAAAGAGGGGACTTACCGCTGCAATGGCAGCGAGCCCAAGAAGGAACGTCTAGGCCCGCGTTTTGCTTAAAATAGAAAAATAAACTTTATTCCTGTGTCCGGCGGGTAGTAACAATTTGGAAAATGCGAAGTCGTAACGTTAATGTTTCGCTGGTCATGTGACCCTGGTACCATTCGGCCCTAAATTGCAAGGCAAATTGACAATCACAATGTGGTTTACAGTAAATGTACCTAATGCGATTTGTTAATGGCTTCTACAGCCGCGTTCCTACTTCGCGACTCGTTCAGGAAACATTTATCTTTATTCGTTTATGATTTGCGTAATCGTTGTCTTCCGCGGCTCCTTTGAGCACGTTATACGACATTAATACTGTGTAATTATAACCTACACACTTACTTACGCAGGACTCGTCGTTCAGAGCAAGGTTCACACGTGTTATAATAGAGGTATGTATGAAGCAACAGTTCCCAAATCCATAAGTGTCAAGTGCGAGGTTATCACTCGTCGCCGCGCGCCGCCGACTGACCTAAGTAAACATTGCGACAATGTTATCAGCTCATCAATATTACTCGGTAAAAGGATTAAAGTAAAGTGAAAGAGTTATTCTATTACGTAATAAAAATGGCACCAACTTGGCTGAACTGGACCTATTTGGATTTGGTGTAGCTTTTTGATGTCTTTTTATACTTATATGAATGTTAGACTTAGTAAGTAGGTACTGCTGAGATCAATTTCTTTCTTCCCAAATTCACAGTATTAACACAAAGATCGAGATCATTTCCTATATCTAATCAAAAATTGAAATAAATACTTATTTTTATTAAACGCACGGTTTTCCTATGAAGAGAGAGTTTTCCGGAGAGGAAGAAATGTGATTATCATAATTGCCACGAGACGTCCACTGAACTGCTAGACATAAGCCGCCCCTCATGGCTTCTAAATACCTATATTAGAAAAAATCTGTAGTGTAATATTATGTTAAAAACACTGCCAACATCGTGAAATATTTCAAAAAATAATAGACGTCTATGGGCCGATTTGTAATTATCAGTTATTTCTTAACTGTAGAATAAAATTGACATTTGACAGTTTTTAGTAGGTATGGAAGAATTGTGAAATATTCAAAGTTATTCCTCTGATAAAATATAACTAAGCATTAAAAAGTCGACCCTAAGTATACCACAAATATTGAAAGTCCAGACCACAAATATTGAAAGTCCCTACTAATTAGTTCAAATAGTAAATGACTCTAACAGGTAATATACCTCTAGAGGTATATACAATTAATATTAACTATAACTAAATGAAAATATATACAACTTAAAATATAAATAACTATGAACTAAAATATTTACACCTTAAAAAAAGGTAATAATAAATAAATAAGCTATAATAAGGCATCAAAAAAAAATTTTTCCTCTTAATTATTGTGAGGTAGGGTGCCCAAAAGACTGGCAGCATTACCACGTTGAATGGCAATGCTTAACCTTTGTCCAAGGTAGAAGCCAGCCCTTCGATCACCTGAAGTGTCAACCATCCTGTTTAGATATATTTATATTGATATATGTATAGATATATTGATAAAAAATAATTTAAGTAAGTAGATAGGGAAAAAACGGAATACATTAGGAAACTGCTTTTAATAAAATACGTAGTAAACATACATACCTACATTACACACCTATTGCATATTATGGATTCTACAATAATAATTATATCTTTACGTGCAGTTAATAACAAAATTAGCAAAGTATTAGATGTGTCCGATCCTGCGAAATTACATAAATATATATCTCAGGAAACCTACAAAACCACAAATTATTGTGTTGTGTTCATTATGTTGAAATTAAATTACTATGATATGTAGTTTCAAATCCTTCAAAGCTATTAACAGGCACTTAATTCGTCAACAAACATTCAAATTATTGCAACATCTTCAACGTGCAACGTGATCTATGATTAGATACGGTAATCATAGGAAATTATTTTATCAATTTAATATCGCACCTACTTTAACAAATTATAATACTTATTCTACAAGTTGTTCAAGAGCCGAAGACCTCGTATTATTATCGTTTTACATAGAATAAATATTTGCTAGTCGTAGACTGATAACGAGTGGAAAATTAGTGTAATAATTTTTGTTAAGACCGCGACGGTCACACGCGCGGTGCAAGATACTCGCTGTTATAGTCGATGTACGTTGAACATGGACTAAAGATAAAAGAAAAAATGCTATATAGATTATGCGATATATTATCAAAGATTATCACAGGCCACAAGATATCGCTAGAGTTGAAGACACACAAGTCACACAATCATGGCAGAGGCCGCACGAAACGTGTTTACTTTAATAAAATTTTAATGACGTAGCTCGTTTTGTGGTGACAACATTAAACACAAAAACGCTGTAATAATAGCAGGATAATGTAATCAATGTAATAATTATCGTATTGTATGTAAGGCAAGTGTGCGGGTGGCAGCCCTGGGACCACATTTATTGGTTTGCGAGCCGATGCCGTTCGATTTCGTCGACATATTGTTATCGTTACCGCCATCACCATGATTAAATGGTTTGTACAGGTGTAACGTTGTGTGCTAGTTACGTGCTGATAAATGTTCCTCTCAACAAAATGCTGTGACACTGATTTAATTATTCGTGAAGTGTTTATGTGATACCTGTGAGTGCAGTGCTATTTCTCAAAATGGATCGTTTTAGGCAAAAATCTAAAAAAGAAAAACCGATGAAGTACGTAGACAAGGACCAGTCTCCGTTATTTATAACGGATGTCAAGGCGATTAAGGAAAATCTCAAAATAAAGGAGATATTAAGAACCGTCAAAATGAATAGTAGTATGCGAATAAAAGCACCAAAAGGGAGTAAAGTTATGCAAAATAAAGATTTTAACGATAATGAAGACATATTTGGTGTAGATCAAAATAGTGACGACCAAAATAGTGAAAATCAAAATACACCAGACCCACCGAGCGCAACAAATCCTGACGTTATCGTCAGTAACAACAGTGAAGAAACAGGCGAAGCCAATGCTGAAGAAACTGTCGATAAACATAGTGAGTCGGAAGAAGAAATACTTGAAGATTGTATTGAAAATGAAAGTATGACTGACCCGATAATACATGAATCTATTAGTGTACCAGAAGGTTTGCAAGATTTTGTGCTAATTAGTGAAGAAAACAAACAAGATATCGAAGAAATAGCAGACGTCAAAATCGATTCACCGCCCCCGAGCGAGATTTCGCATGTGAAGGCTCGCGACAGAAAACTATCTCTGGATCAGACTATGTTATCTAGACGTGGGGGTTTGTCACAGTCTGAATTGGATCTAAATTCAATTGGGAAATCTCCGCTAGAGAGAAAATCTTCCTTTTTTAGGAAAAAAATGGATAGCTTTTTAAAAAATACAACTGAAATATTCAAGCGACAATCAATAGGCAGGAGCCAGTCCATTCAGTCAAAGAGTTCCATGTCGGTGTCACTACAGTCCTTGAACGAGAACATCGCGTGTAATGGCCATTACGGGGAACCCCTACACAATCATGAAGTAAGTATCTCGTGTTTTCTATTAACTATATCATTTAAGTTTGTATGAGTAGTTAACGTAATATACGTATCTACTTTTATAGAATAATTTTATTAGTTTCGAGTAGGTATGTCCTTTGAAAACTATAATACGTGTGTATGTGATGATGATGGCATCAGAGTATTTACCGCTTTCTTACTTAGGCTAATCAAGGATTCTTCTAAATTAATGTCATGAGCTGGACTATCACTAGGACAGTAACAAGCCGCGAGCGAAAACTAAAGCCTTTCTATTGATACCTAAATCAGGGTCCTAATTATACTTAAATCATTCGAAAATACCCATTAACTTAAAACAATAATACACTTTAACTTTGTTTATTCTGTTTAGTTCTGAAGTTATTTTAATTAAACTTAATATAATATTATTTGTTAATAGGTAGGTATTAGAGGTATATTAAGAATACAATAATAAGCAACACTGCCTATTAAAATTAAGTAGCGGTGACTGCCCAAGTAACTTCGAATGTACATTTGAATGTCTTCTTTTGTGAAGGCTTATTACCTCTACAATTCAAATATGATAAAAGGTTTCACCATCACGGTTCTGAACTTTCATTACATTGTAATAGTTTGAACTCTTTCAGTTCAATAATATGAAAGTATTCGGTAAAAGAAAATGTAAATTTGATTTCATTGAAGTGAACTCGTGACTTAAATTGAAGAGTTTAATGTTTAAAGTGATTTGAGATATTAATCGTATTAATTGATGCTCGTATAAAACTTTTTACCTCTTTTAATTGTAGAATAGATTCCACTTGAGACTCTCGATTTAACAAGATTTTCACTTATACGGCTTTGTTGTAATTATAGACAAGTTTTAAAGTAAATTTTATGTAATTAGTTCTTCTATAACAAGCTAACATATTCCGTACACTGCAGTGACTACATTGTTTGCTTTCCGTGTAAGATTAATTATTGCAGTGCATTCTTTAGTAAATTCCATTTCGATGATAAGATTCGAAGTGCTCATAATATTTTAAAGATTTTTTGCGTTTGGCGGTATGTACGACTGTAAATTACAATCGACTTGGAATCATGAGTATTATGACTCATTTTGACGATGAATCGTTGAAATCTGGCAAAAAACAAATATGACCCTTTTTCGCAGTGCATGCAGCACTTAATTTGCTGTAATAAGTACCTATCAATAGAATCGAAAATATTTATATGGAATTTAAATATTATCATCATAGCTACAGCAGTTTGCAGTTGTAAGTTGAAACAGATAAATCTGTGTTTATATTTATGTCTATATGACAGATAGAAGCTTGTTACCATGGAAGACGATTTTTACGCGAATGTCAACCTGATTATATTAGCAAGTCTGAACAGTAAAACTATAGTCAGAATTTTAATTAGATTCCAGATTTGACAATAGCTACTGTCATTTTGTGAAAAATGAAACCACATATATTAGTGTAGTGATGAACACAAAAATCGATAAACAATCAGTGTGTGTGTTTTATAATAAATGTTACAGAAAGTGACAGGATTTTTTTTTTTTTTTTTTTTTAAGGGGGGAAAATCATCGAATGACTGCCCCCGCCTGGGTGAGGCGGGAGGGAGTGTCAGACTCTTACTGACTAAAAACCACCCCGTTCCTTCTCCTGCACGTCGAGCCGGAGCCCCGGTTACCCGTTAGGTTCTCCGCGACTCCGAATCGGCATCGGCCGTATTGGGCCCCATCTGTGGTGGTCTGATGGCTCTTTGAGGCGCGCGCGGAACGCGACGCGCCGTACGCTCGGGTCTGTTTCTGGTCGGACGGGGAGCCACCCATGCTCGCCGTCCGCAGGCCCGCGCTTACGGTGGCCGGAGATCGTCTCGCGATCCCCGACGCCCGGTGTGTCCTTCGCGATGGCTGGGTTGCGAGGAGGTAGCGCTTCGCTGCCTCACGCGTCCCGCCTCCTCCTTAGCTAGCATCACTGCTTCGCAAAAGGAGGAGACGGCATCCCAGTCCCCCTCGCTCCGCATCATGGCCTGCACTAGGCCCGGACGCGAGAGGTCGCCATCGCCGATCACTTCCCTGAGGACACGGCGGTGCTCAGCCCACGAAGGGCATTCTCCCACCGTGTGTTCCACCGTGTCCTCAGGGCGGTCCTCGCAGTGATGACACCCGGGCGTTTCCTCCCGCCCCATCAGACACAGGTACCTCCCGAAAAAAGTGACAGGATAGCGATAGCCGCGATGACGGCAACAATTTATAAAATAACTTATTACCATAATACATCTATCTGTTTTATTTGTCATGTTCCTTCATGATTACATTTTTTATTTATTTCACACACAATTATAAAAGAAAAGTCTCAGATCGTTATTTAATCGTCGAAACTAAATTATCGGTTCAGAAATATTTAATTTCCTGATATACTTAGTTTACGAGAGTAAAATTATAAACGAGAAGAATCGATCCAGAAATATTCCATTTCCATATCGAATAATTTCGCAACGTCACTATTTAGTACTTGTCCTAACGTTGCAACACTGAAATTGTCAAATCTGGAATCGAATTAAAATTCCGAGTATATTTAGTCACATTTTAGAAATTAATCGATTGTACCTGTATGTATGCATGTTAATTATCGACACTTTTCCTGAATATTTTCCTCCAAACCATAACTGCTATCATGTTATACCTATAAATAAATATAGGTACAATGTAAATAGTACGCTAATAAGACGCCATTCGTTTAAAAATTAATAAATAATAACATATGCAGTATACCCGAATCTCCTACGATTTGCAGTCAAACAAGCAAACACTAGACGGGTACACATAACAACATAACATTGTGCTTTAGACACACAAACAGTGATGTGTTTGTAAATACCGTGTGCATAGAATTTGCACAGATGTCAATGGGTCAACTTAGTCTAATCTAACAAAGTTCCATAATAGATTCTCAACCTTGCTGCTTAATTATAAAGTCGAAAATCTGTTTTAGAAGTTTGACGGTTCAACGTAAGTTGACCCGTTTTGTACATGAATGCTCAAGTAGGTAGATTCGTCTGTTCCCGGAGCTGGTTTGTCCGTGTCAATATTCCTGGCTGCCGACACCGGCTGTGAGTGAACGATACGATGCTTGCTCAATACTGTCGAAACATTTGCCAATATTCTTCGCACACCGATCATGCAAACTGAATCGCATGAACATTATTTATGTTGCTCTTTGTACCACGTTCCTGAGTGGACAATGCTAATATAAATAAGGGACATCAATTGAATAAAAAGTGACAGAGGTAATTCATCAAACAATAGGTTCATTGCCTTACTAAGTAATTTTATTCGATATAATAGCTACTCGTTCTAATACTAGTTACCTATACCTGAATATTTCGATGAATATTCTAAGATATTGTTGGACCGACATGTTTCTGGCTGGCTGTCGTGGTGGCCCGGATGTTTAAGACGTCCGCTTCTCATACACGTGGGCGCGAGCTCGAAACCTACCAAAAGAAAGTACCGATGTGACTTTTATCGAGTTATATGTACTTTCTTAGATAATCTAGACACCATTGACAAACGCTGAAGGAAAACATTGTGAGGAAACCCGACCTCATAATTCCTAATTATGTTCTGTTAACTATTCTTAGTTTTGATTAAGCAAGCTTGGTGCAATTAAGCAAGCTCTTCTTATAATTCTCAAGCCTTCGCAGTATAAGAAGAGACCTTTGGTCAGCATTGGCCACTTATAGGCTGTTGATGATGATGATAATAATGTTTCTGGCCATAACAATAAAAAAACATATTTACATTAGTTATTGCAACTAAATTAATATACAAGTACTCCCATGCGGCTTGACACGCTACTCAGATCCTGGTGGTCGCAGCGCGATGTTATTGATAAATGCATTATATAATTCAAAACAAAAACATATATTTTAATTCGAATCATTTGTTCTAGAGACTAGTTCAACCAAATAAACAGACTCTTCAACTACAGTTTTACAATATTTTATAAATAAATAGAATTATGTTTATGTTATGTTGATACTACTGTAATCATTCCCTAAACATTGCGACGATATTTTAATTTTGTGTCACTAATCTCTTGAAAGATGAACGAGCTGCCGGTACAAAGACAAATAGTGCAACAAAGGTGTTAATGTAGGTGCCTAAGTAACTCCTGGTGTGTAGCAATAAGCTCGCCTAGTTTAGTCTTATTTATGATACGGCAGAAATTAATTTAATTGACTTTCATTTTGATCTAGGAATGGTCGTAATGTGTTGGTTTTTCCCAGATTACGTTCTGAGTAAAATAAGACAACCACAACCGCACAACTACTTGTCTTTGTGGTTTTGTGAAATAATTGGCGCGAGTCATATCAAATTTTTATATAGTGCATAAACACATTATTATTTTACGAGCTTACCCGACTAATTTTGAACCAATCGAGAGCCCGTAGTCGGGTAACCCGTACGGAGTCCATCATTTTGATGAATGTTCACAAACATACAAGTTCACATACACATGACACCCAGACCCGAGACAACAATCTGTGGATCACACAAAGAGTTGTTCCGTTCGGGAATCGAACCCGAGACACGTTGCGGGGCAGCCAGTTGCCCAACAATCGCGACAACCTTGCATTCAAAACTGATTTAATAAATGTAATTTCAGGAAGAACTTCAAAGGAGTACAACAAGCCTGCAATCGTCGCCGACAGCAGCTCGAAGTACATCTAGTTTGTCTATATCTCAGAGCGAGCAGACGTTACCTGATCAACAGAGTGAAGGGGACAGCATTTCTGGAAGTCGACCCATACTGATTGGCAGTCAGCCCTTAGGAGACACATCGCCTAGTATCAACAGTAAGTATTGTGTACACACATCACTTGTATCATTTATGTGTGTTAGTATTCTCTGTCTTTTTATAATACTTTGTTAAGTAAAGTTGTTCCTTTCGACCATTAAATTTTCCTTATACAAAATACTAGTCAATTATGTGAGTACAGATACATTCTGTATCCGAGCGTTCAATTTGGAAATGCAAAATGCGTTTTGTTACTCTGAAAATTTATTTTATGGTCGTGTTTTTAAGCTCAATTCATCAACTGCCCGTAATAATCCACAGATCTAGATCCATCAGATTACACTTCCAGGGTAAATGGAAGGATGAGTAAGTTATTTCCTTTGGATTGTAATATAGGGATTCAGAAAGTGCTGCCACCCGGCCTCTGTTAAACGTGCATTGCCTTATAACAAAAGCACTGCACTCCCATTGATACCTGCACACTCCATTGTTGAATACGGTAACGGGGAGTGATAACTCTGGAACCGTTAAAAACAACATACACACAGTATACATTTTAGGGTCCTTGTACGCCTGACACCATGTACGTACACCGGTTACTGAACCTCTATTTTTGCAATATAATTAAACGGGCCTCCATACAATCAGCTTTAAGTACTGAATACACATACGTATTTCAGTTATAAAATACCTACTCCGCAATTTCATCACTTAATTTTAAATTTATGCAATATTTTCATCGCAATTCATAACCGGTCAAAGAGCTGAAGTACTTGCGTTTGAGCTGAGATTTTTCCGATGAATGCATTCCAATAAAACTCTGCGTTTCATGCATAATTCTTCATCTATATTTCTGTACAGCATCAACTGCATACACGTGTACGACCTCCATTCAATTTCGTCCTTTAGCAAACAGTTCGTGACATTTAACGAAAACCTCTGCAAATTTTAGCTGAACGAATGCTGTAAGTTAAAACCACAAATAGTGCTGGAGTTACAAACAACTACAAATTGTTTAGTATGACATTGTTGGGAAACTCCTCACCGGTACAAGGGCACTCGGGCACCAGGCTACCGTACAAACACAGAGATTCTATTCATTTACCTACTATCAAAGGACAAGTTCCAGTTACTCAGTTTACTGCAATAGCAATGGACAAACCAATACTAGTTCAAAAATGTGTTACTGCTGCATTTTTCTTTGTTAAATGATTCTGTGAAAACGCCATTAAATTAGTTACAAAAAGATGTAATGACGCATTCAGCTACAAATCTGACTTTGATTGGCGATTGCTCAAAATGTTGCAATACCAAACCGATTATCAATTAATGATTCCTCGACAACGCTAGAGGTATATATATTTCCCCTACACATAATACAATAAAATAATGCTATCAAAAATAAATCAACATCATATTAAAATAGTTCACTTGCAATTTGCTAGTGCTTTTTTATCTTTACGCTGTGCAAAGTTGTAATAAAACGAAGCAGATATTTGTTCTCAACATTCAACAATAAGGTTTGCACACGCCTTAGCCTTTCAAAGGAACTATCTGTAATAGTGTACAAAGCTGTGCGCATTGGAGCAGGGATACTTTTGTCATGAACAGACCTGACAGACTTTATTCGGATGAGCTGTGTAAGTGAAGCGAGACAAAATGATGAACGAGCTCGCGCATAACACCCGCGCCGGAAACCATTCACTCAGGCTCAGGGACACCCGCTGACATTGACAGTGAAATATATGATAATGAACTACCTTACAATTTACTAATTGCAATTAATCTCGTGTTACCTGAATGCCACGGCGCTAGAACCCAACGTGGACTCTAGCTCTAATGGGTGATATAATACGTAAACAAACGGCCAACTACCTACATGTTATATTTTTAAACTCGATGTAAGGAAAACGGTTGTTATTAACGTACGAATATAACTTTATATTTGTAATGTCAATCACAAATAAGTATCCGAATACATCTCTAATTCACATCGAGAAATACAAACTACTTTGTATTTATAGTATCCAACGAACCCATTAATAGAAAATGGATACTTAGGTAAGCGGTTTACAGAAAATTGCTTACTTACTAATTTCATACGTTCTTCTAATATTCGGCAAGAATGGAATGATATTGTTGGGAGTTTATTTATTGGAAATTGTTATTTGGGGGAAGCCTTTCATTGAATTCCGTTTGGAAGTAGGGGAAAGGTGTACGAGATGATCCGTTGAGGGAAGATGATTCTTTTAGATTGCAACGAAACTAGTTGCGTCATCTATTGGTTTTTATTGGTAAAATGTAGGCCCCAATATTCCCCCGCCTCAGTCACACGCAATGGCGTCGTGGGTGACCGTCTAGGAAGAAAACAAATATTTCGTTACCTTGATCTAAGGTAAGGTTGACTTTAAGTTTATGTCTAATGTGTTCTACGTACTTAATTGTTGAGTCTGTTGTATTATTTAGCTTTGGAAATTGCTCTATTTTGTTTTTAAAAGTATGGTAACAGTTGAAACTGTCTAGGTTTATACCTCAAACATTGAATAAAAAAGTTTATGCTGGGGCAAGATGATCATGTCAACGGTATACAAGTTAATCCGTGGGAATCAACTTATACACCGTTAGATGAAACGAATAGACACGTCAATCTTAACAAGCACGCCATAAAAATTTATTTAGAGGAAGAAGGAAATAAAAAGACGGAAAACGAAAATAGAAAAACAAACAAAAAACAGCAGAATGTAAAAAGAACTCACCCTAAAAAGACAGGGAAGAGAGTAGGAAAAGGAATATCAAATAAAAGGAAGAATATTTCGTCGAGTCGTCTGAAGAAGAAGAAGAAGACGCGAAATGTCTTTTTTGCACGGAACCATGAAGCATATGCTGGGATAGATAGCGATGATGATGACTTTAAATGCGATTGGTGTAGAAGTACAACGTCAAGATAAAGATGCTGAACTTATAACTTTTGTTATTTTTTCGATCTTAATCTAGATTTATTTCTTTGTTACTTAAGTAATTATATTTGATTTTTATTTTATTTAAATGTTGGTTTTGGATCATGGATGAGTGAGAATTTTTTTAATACATTAGTTTATAAGTTTTAGAAAATATGAGTTTAGAAGAATGGTTAAAGTTGATAGAGTTTTACCTACGACTATTGTTATATTTTTATTAGAGGTACATTTAATAAAAAATATAGTATATAATGTAGTAAACTCTGATTATGGTTTTATTTAGGTAATTCTACCAGAACCTATGGAACTCTTGACATGAGAGGGGCAACATGATCCTAGGATCGTCTTGCCCCTGCCGCAAGGATCATCTTGGACACCGGGGTGTATAAGATGATCCTTTGACAACGTTTTAGAAATGTTATAAATAAAAATAAAACATCTTAAAAATTACAATTTAAAGTATGACAACAATAAGACACATAAATTTACTATGGATATACCTACGTTTTTAGAACCGCGCTAATTAGAATTTCATATAAACTACAAGAATTTTCCCTTACGTGAATCATCTCGTACACCTTTCCCCTGTTGTTTCGTATTATCGCAACACACTGGCACAATAGGTCTGCCTTTATGTATTAACATAAATGGAATGACCGTTGCATCACAAACTCTATAAATCAGATTTTAGTATTGAAGTAATTTAAACACAGGACAAAAAAGGGTAGAAAGTATCTTAAAAAAGCAACAGATTGTTTAAAAAAAAATATTAAAATCACATTATAGAAACTTTTGAAAAGAATAATTAACAGTACAAATTAATTTGAAACGTTTATTTCCAAGTTGATGTAAATGAAATATAGTTAATTACTTTTCTGTTCGGTCACCATGGACGAATGTGTTACCACACTCGTCGACGGAGACCGAATGGCGGATGCAGGCTGGCTGCACTCCAACCGGATTACACTTATGCTATAGCTCATTGTACAAGACATCGCGGCTGCGCACTGTCGTACCCTCTTACTTGCGCAGCACATTTCTAATAGATGCCAAAGCCTCAACTAACATATCTTCATGTCGTTGTTAGACTCTAGATTCCGCACTCATACAATGTACTGCCTTGTTGGCCGCAAGCAAGACTGCCGAGTAAGAGGTCTCAGGGTTGATTCCTTCGTCAAGTAAAGTTATATTGGATATTTTCAGTTTCTAGTTAATTCGCATAGTAGTACAGGGTCTGGAATATTACTCTATGAGTGTAATAGGTTCAGACTATTATGATATACTCATATAGAGTTGTATGTATAATAGTGAAGAGTGACGAAGCTATAACATTACGATCCTATTTGATTCCAAAATGATGAGTCATAAAATATGCGTTATGTACAATCAGACAGTATCTATCATATAAAAATTTTAGAGATGAATTTGATCAAAATGTACGCACCTGCCTGATATTTCAATCTATCTTGAGATACATACATAGCTATCTAATCAATTACTTATTTGCATATCTGACGTTCAAGCAAATGACGCCATTGTTACTATTTAACATAGAGCAGCAAATTGAAAATTGATATCAAATTTTTTGTGATAAAGTAGTATTTAAAACTTAAGTAATTGTGTAATTACTAATCTTTCTACATTTTCATTATTTAATAATGTGACCGTTAACATAGTTTCAACAGTTCAAAATAAAAACCTATTTTGGGCCGGAGTGCTCACCTTGCGGTCAGATTCGGACAGACATATAAAAACGGAGCAAGTCAGATGAAAGCATTTAGTTGTTCCCTAAAAGGTTGTCACTAAAATAGTCTGTTTGATGAAGGTCATACATATGCACTACAGGTATCACGGCGGAACAAATCATTGCATATGGAGAAAATTTTAAAAATCAAGTATTTTTTTTAATGGGGGAAAATCATCGAATGACTGCTCCAGCCTGGGTGAGGCACGAGGGAGTATCAGACTCTTACTGACTAAAAACCACCCCGTTCCTTCTCCTACACGTCGAGCCGGAGCCCCGGTAACCCGTTAGGTTCTCCGCGACAGGGATTTCAGATACTTTAGTCAATGCTACATTTTCAGATTTCCAAAATATTATAACAACGACCACGATTCGTTATGCCACGTCTGCCGTTTACCACCACGCGGCACTGTGAACATAGATGTTCCTTTTAATAATATTTTTTTTCAATCTGTTTTTTGTCGTCATGCTTTGAATGCGCTATCTATTGATAGGTTTGAATAGGATTTTTTTTTTTTAAGGGGGGAAAATCATCGAATGACTTCTCCCGCCTGGGTGAGGCGGGAGGGAGTGTCAGACTCTTACTGCCTAAAAACCACCCCGTTCCTTCTCCTGCACGTCGAGCCGGAGCCCCGGTTACCCGTTAGGTTCTCCGCGACTCCGAATCGGCATCGGCCGTATTGGGCCCCATCTGTGGTGGTCTGATGGCTCTTTGAGGCGCGCGCGGAACGCGACGCGCCGTACGCTCGGGTCTGTTTCTGGTCGGACGGGGAGCCACCCATGCTCGCCGTCCGCAGGCCCGCGCTTACGGTGGCCGGAGATCGTCTCGCGATCCCCGACGCCCGGTGTGTCCTTCGCGATGGCTGGGTTGCGAGGAGGCAGCGCTTCGCTGCCTCACGCGTCCCGCCTCCTCCTTAGCTAGCATGACTGCTTCGCAAAAGGAGGAGACGGCATCCCAGTCCCCCTCGCTCCGCATCATGGCCTGCACTAGGCCCGGACGCGAGAGGTCGCCATCGCTGATCACTTCCCTGAGGACACGGCGGTGCTCAGCCCACGAAGGGCATTCTCCCACCGTGTGTTCCACCGTGTCCTCAGGGCGGTCCTCGCAGTGATGACACCCGGGCGTTTCCTCCCGCCCCATCAGACACAGGTACCTCCCGAAACTTCAGCTTCAGCCTTTGCGTCAGGCGGTAGGTGAGGACGCCGTAGCGTCTCTCAAGCCACTCCTCAAAGAGGGGACTTACCGCTGCGATGGCAGCGAGCCCAAGGTTTGAATAGGATAGGATGCATGGATCGATGGTGTAATACATTACCTAAACTAACCTATATGTAGAGGTAGAGTATACCCTGTGACAAATCTTACAAAAGTTGACTAGGTGTGGTGAAGCTAAACCTTCTAGTTTTATAGAATTTGGTGATACCCTTCATGTACAGAAGGCTCGGAGAACCTAATGGGTTACCGGGGCTCCGGCTCGAAGTGCAGGAGAAGGAACGGGGGGTTTTTAGTCAGTAAGAGTCTGACACTCCCTCCCGCCTCACCCAGGCTGGAGCAGTCATTCGATGATTTTCTCCCCTTAAAAAAAGCCAACAGTAGACTGAAACGAGCTGTTGATGTAATTCATTTGTACATAGTGATTTTGAAGTCAAAATAGAAATATAATTAATGCTAATTCTTGCTAATACGGAATTGGGCACAACAGACTCCTGGGCATAACATTAATCGATGACGACGGTAAAATATGACAGATGTGACGTAAATAAAATTGAAACAGTCGAAGTCGATATTTAATCTGATTTTATTTTACAGGTCTTAATGAGACGTATATCAAAGAGTCTATGCTCAATCGAGCCATATCCATGAGTTCCGGTTTGGATTCTGCAAGCGGCCAAAATCGTCGAAAATCAAGATCTAACAGGTATTTATTTTTACAGACCAGTAAACACTTTAGGCTCAAATACAAAACTGTCTCTAGATCAAACGAGTCCTTGTTTTTGGAAAGGTTGTAACATATCTGTTAGTTAGCTTGTAACAAATATGGCAGCTGTCCAAGGACTTGAGTTCTTTTTGCCGACGGGTATCACTGCAACCCTTTAGTTTATAACTGCGGGTAAAACATTTCTTTTTTAGAAGTCTCGATTGAAAAGGCCAACTTGTACCGTACTGTGTCACTGGGCTGTCCGACCGTCAGAATGATCTATCCTAAAAGGTTAAGGAAAGGGTTATCGTTCATTCGACTTCGTAGCGCTTGATTGACAAACCCTAAGGCGAACAACGAATGAATTTATAAAAATGGCGGCCTGGCTCTTGATGCTCGTTAAAGATATTCTTACCAAAATTAAATCGGTAACAATGTTGCCCATACAAGACCAGTTTTACAAGGTATTCTTTGATTTCAACTTTCAACTGTTTTATGGATGTCTATAACCTTCAACAGTTGTTTGAAATAATTTAAAAGTACGTCAGTAGCTACAGGAAAATTTTCTCTCATTCACACCTTTGTCATACCAAATTATGTAAGTACGAAGATAAAAACTCAATGTTAGAACAAACTTAAAGTTATTTTTATGGATTTTATGAAAACAAAAACTGTAAAGTTCCATTATTGCTTACGACGTTTTTATAAATTAAACGATTCTAGATTTCCAATACATATATATATATATATCATTTAACCAATAGTTCATTCTAATATTAAAATCGGTAAGCACGACCAACCAATCGACCATTCATACTTATATTTTATTCAGGATGTTATGTCGAATAACACAAACATTTGTAAAGTTTAATTTTGATGCAGTTCGAAAATTAAACCAACTCTATTAGTTACACAGAAAAGTCCTGTACGCAATCATTTTATGAAATTGTAGAAATTTGCGCCAGCTAAATCCCGAATGGGCAGGTTTATAAATGGAATTATAAATGTTTTGCACGAGATTCGGCAAAGTTACGATTAGTTTCACCGTCGCGTCGCATGAGTTTATATGCAGGTCACATGGAGATCGAATCTTTGAAATTTCGGTTGAAATCCACAATTGGTAGGTAAATGGCGTGCATTTCGAACGGCACAAGATAATCCGTTTAGTTCAGATCATTGCTGGAAGGCACAATCGGAGCGAAAAATTACATCAACGCGCCCACCTCACCCGTTCATGGCGTTTGATGGAATTCCACGAATACAGAAACACACAATCAACGTGTCTGATTTTCACATATAATGACCGTCTGGCTATAGAATTCAAGGTCAATAATTGATATAGATCAATTTACTTACATATTGATTTGTTTCTGATTCCCAGAAAATAACAATATCAACTAAATATGTACGTATATTAAGTCTAGAGGTAGATTCGTCGTATGAAGATTATTGAGAATATCTATACTGATAAACCCAATAGTTGGCTAATCCAAGAATCAGATCGTTGCATAGCAACAACTCTATTGACCAGGAAGCATTATTGTACGGATCTGTACACCTGCACAGTGCTCATGAATGAACTATGTACGTGGCATATTATACAATTGTACACCACCAGAAGTGCAAATGCTATTGTTGTAAATACTTTCAACCAACGCAACGTACTATGTAGAGTGTGAAGATCTACGTCTATATTGCTGACATAACATTTCTGTTGTAGGGACACAAAACTAGACCACAAAAAGTATGTTATGGCCACAGAACATGTAACTTCTTTGTATGTTCTGTGGTTGTCACCACGCATAAAATTTTCACCCAACTATGGCAACAAGCGCCTATTTTGGAAGTACCTAATAAGTAACATACGTACATCTACTTTTGTACTAACTAAGTGGGTGTATTTCTTTCTACCTACGCCTTCAGGGAAAATAGACAAATGATAATGTTATGGCTAATTATTGGTTCTATATCTTACCTTCTCAGCCTAAAGCGATGGTTTCATGTGACGATTGTTATGACAAATATGCTATAAATGATTTGGTAAATGTAAACATGAAATCCTATATAGACCTGTACCTCAATTCTTGACGAAAAAAGGTTTACTATTTTATTTAACACATGCACAAGATATCTGTTCAGTGTAAGTTTTGGCGCGTGTAAAGCTTCAAGGAACGTGTAGGTACGTGTGTGCACAGCTTGTCTTATGCAAGGCCGGCTCTAGACATAAGCAGCATGTGTATAGGACCTTGAGTCCTCGTATTATCCTTTTTACATAATTATTTAAGGATGTTATAAAACCACGAGTACTTTAACTATAGTACCGTCCTTTATGTCTATTAATTAAGGCCAACTTGAACGCTGAAATAGACAAAAATATTTAGATTTTTTTATCTCTATACAATTCACGCCATAAGTGTCCGTCACCTCTTTCGTATCCTTCCTACGTACAAAATAACGAAATCTAACATTTCCAAATGTAAGTTCATAACACTTGCCATTTACTTAATTAAAATTATTCTGTCGTTAGTGTGGAAATTTGTATAAAGTTATGGAACTTCGTTGATGCAGACGTGTAGAGCTGCAAGTTATCAAAACTAAATGCTTTCATTATAATTAAGATTAAAGCCAAACTTGAACGTCGCTTCATATTTCAGTTTATTGCGCGGTACTCGTGCACGGTATACATGTTGCAATCATCGGTCAATACGACGGACATCAAACTATTAGTCAACAGGTTTACAAGGTTTCCGTGTGATACCGACAGTGACTGGTATTAATTAGGCATCGTTCACTCTAAACGTATTGTTCGCCGCCGACTGTGAGTATTCTCACTGTCTGCCTCAGTGTGAACTTGGACTGAGTCTGTCAATTGCGGAACTAATGGATTTATAGATTTTTTTTAAATTTCTAAGGTAGGCTAGGTAGGTTAAGGTGAAGAACAAATATTTTAGATTCATCAATAGAGATAAATAAAATTGGAATGTCTGTTTGTAGAGGTAATATTGAAATATGATATATTCGCTTTTACTTATTTTATTATCTTCTACTATTATAAAATCTTCTGATTTATTTCGTTGTAGGAACCAAGACAGGTTATCCATGTCCCTGAACGCGCCGGACTTAAGTGTTCCGGGGTTTTCATAGTTGTATCTACTGTAAATCCACAGATAGGAGTTGCAGCGGTTTCGGGAGGTTGTGGCGGGCTTGTCACAAAAAAACCGCACCGCATTTTTAAGTATATTAACGTGATGAAAAATGACATTTGACATAAGATGTAAATGATCATATTTAGATGACAAGTTAATTGCTGGGTTGCAGCCGTGCCGGTTAAGTGTGGCCTTAATGCGGTTGCGTCTCCGTGACCGCATATAGGTCACAATTTGATTGTCTCCAATTAAATTCAATTTATTGATTTATTTGAGTTCATACCGCAACGACTAGCGACAATGTTTTATTGAATTAGTATTAGCATCCGGTAATCGTTTATTACATAATTACGTAGTCGTGCTCAGTACCAAGCTAGTTAAAATGGCAAATAAACATCTGCAAAACTTTTTTGAAAGAGGCTGGATTCCACAATTTTTCTGTTTGATATCAAAAGTAGATATTTTTTGTTCACAAAGTTTTGAAGTAGGATCTTAGTAGAATACAATAGAATCTGTGAACGCAAGACCGCCGGATACACAAAGGAAATGTTTTCGTTCTTGAACTGTTTAAATGTTACAACAAAACATGGCATTTGTAAGTAGATAACTTCGTGGTCCTTGTAATTTCATTTAAAATTATAATTGCTTCACTTAAATTTACAGAGTAGTTACTACTAAAGGTGGGCTTTTTCTAATCTCTGTACTGAAGCATAATTGCCAGGAGAGGTTTAAAGGTCCAAGAGCCACTATAAAATCTAGTTTATAAAAAATCCTTCAGATCAAGGTGTTCAGGAAGGTGTGTGAGTGTGCAGAGACATATGATGTTTATCAATCCTATGATTGAAACCAGACTCCATAAACAAAGTTTATATTTTTATGTCTTTACTTTTACTTCTTGCATCGACAAATAAACGTCTTCAAAGTAATTATCATGCAATACCTAACGTTAAGCATCCAACTTTTTTGAGCATTATATGGCAAGCCAAGTTAACATGCTGAATACTCGACTATGTAGTATGTCCGCCATGCAACCCGGATACCTTACAGTTGTCATGGCATTAATGTATCTGCAATAAACGTCGTAATTACTGACACTATTCTCTTGTATCAAGCGATTCGATAACATCCCAGCTACATTGTTTGAGTACGCTGATGGCATTTTTTACTTTTAACTGATTTTGGTTGTTTTATTTCACTATATGTAAGTATTCATTGCTAAACAGCTCAAAAATACCGTTAAACTGTTATTTAATGTTTTTATCACACAATATTTAACACGGTGTCGAGTGCCCTCATAAAATCTAAATAGGGAGATAATTGCTTACATTACGTAAAGGGACCTCCCTTATCTTTTCGGTTAAGTATTGTTGAGCGCTGCCCTTACCGAATAAGTGGGAGCTTTCTGTATTAATTTTTATTCTCTTCATGCGAACAGTACTTTTTACAAGATTGCAGTAGCTCTAATCCTGAAAATCATTGGATGTCGCCTCAGCTATAAAGAAGCAATGCATTAGCTTCACGTTCTGTGCAGACATCCTATCAAAAGTGATCTAGTGTCAAGGATAATGCAGATTACAAGACGATACATTTGAGTTATGATTATAATTGCATTCACGCGTGTTTTTATTTTCAAACGAAAATTAACATTCTTTCTAAGTTGATTTTGCAATCGCGAATTTCACAAATTGTTTCTCATTCCAGCAAGCAGATAGTCAAAGTCAAAGTCAAAGTCAAAATCATTTATTTCAATTAGGCCAGAATGGCACTTTTGAACGTCAAAAAAATATTAAAAGTGTAGCTATTTGCTCATTCCAAGGTGTAGATTCCTATGGAGAAGAACGAGCCAGAAATTCCATAGGTTACTCTTTTTCAATCAGGTTCACAATACAATTTACTAGTTACATAGTTTTGCTGTTTGGATTGTGCGAGAACAATGTAACACGAAAATCCAGTCAAAGTGATCAAAAAAAATAAAATAACCTTAAGGACAATAATACAGTCTGGAGCTGACCAGCCCCAGTTGACGGCGCCCGTTCACGAACATGACACGTACACCAGCACCGCCCAACTCAACCATATTGTAGGGAATCGAGCGATACACTGCACTGCACGCGCCACCGCCAATGAGACCTTTGAGTGAGCATGACAACTCCAAGCTGACACAAATGAATTCTACTAATCTAATTTAATATTAAGTTAATTACAGGGCTCTCACATTTACATTGGTTATATAAGTTAAACAATATACAATTTAGCAATATGGCTGTATTATTTACGATTTCATTAAAACAACAGTGTTTTTAGTTATCCTGTGGAGCCGGACTAGCCTGCATCCAAGCACTTTTATCCTCTATATATTCATTAAGTTTGTAATATGCTTGTCTGCATAAAGTTTTCTTTATACATAATTTAAATTTGGATTCATTTAGTTGTTGTACATCGCCTGGTATCTTATTATAACATTTAACACAGAATCCCATGAACGACTTACTTACTTTCGCTAATCTCGAAATTGGCCGACTTAATCTATTCCCATGTCTAGTTTGATAGTGGTGTCTGTCAGACACTTTACCAAATAACTGTAGGTTTTTCCGAACATACATGATGTTTTCATAAATAAATTGATCTCCTTAAACCTTTCTCTGAGAGATTCGCGACGACCTAGATTGTAGATAGCTCTGACGGCGCGCTTTTGTAAGATAAAGATAGACTCAATGTCAGCAGCATGTCCCCATAGCAAAATGCCATACGACATAATGCTATGAAAGTAACTGAAATATACTAGTCTTGCCGTGTCTCATCAGTTACCTGTCGTATCTTCCAGACAGCATAAGCTGCAGAGCTCAATCGTCCCGCTAATGATGTAATGTGAGGACCCCATTGCAATTTGTCGTCTACAGTAATTCCCAGGAAAGTTGTCTCTTTTACAAACTCTAATTTCTCACCATTCAATAATATGTCACATTCGTTGCTTTTAACATTTGACAAAACAAATCTAATACATTTTGTCTTTTTATTGTTTAGTACTAAGTTATTTAATGTAAACCAATTTTGAACTTGCATCAGGGCATTATTTACGTCGTCATAACTATTTGTGCGTCTATTAATTTTAAAAACTAATGAAGTGTCATCAGCAAATAATACCATCTGCGGTTCATTTTTAAATAAATGGGGTAAGTCATTTATGTACGCTAAAAATAAGAATGGACCTAGTATCGAGCCCTGCGGTACACCCATAGATATGCTAGCACCCTGTGAATTTACTTTATTTACTTGTACTTTAAGTTGCCTATCCTGAAGGTATGAGTTCAACAGATTTAGCGACGTCCCCCGAATGCCGTAGTGTTTCAGCTTCAGCAATAGCGTCTCATGTTCAACACAGTCGAATGCCTTCGATAGATCACAAAATATGCCGATGGCATCTCGTGCTTCTTCCCAAGAGGCGAACACCCGCTTAATTAGAGCTACTCCCGCGTCAGTAGTGCAGCGACCTTTGGTGAATCCGTATTGTTGATCATGAAAGATAGAATTCATGTTAAAGTGACGCAACATCTGAGAAAGCATCAGCCTTTCAAACACTTTACTGAGCGCTGGTAAAATAGAGACCGGCCTATAGTTATTGGGTTCTGCACTATCACCGGATTTAAACAATGGAACTACTTTACTATGTTTCATTAAATCCGGGAAAACTCCGTGATCTACACTTTTATTAAAAATGAAAGCTAAATGAGGCGCTATAGTCTCTATAAAAGACCTACACACCCTAACAGACATTCCCCAGAGATCTTCAGTAGACTTAACTTTGATCTCTTTGAACGCTTTAATTACTGCTTGGGGGTTTGTGTATTGAAATCGAAACTCAGAAAGGCACTCCTTGATATTACTTTTAAGAAGTTCGACGGAAAGAGTCGGAGATGATTTCAATGCTTCCGAAATTTTATACGGAATATTTTTAAAGAAATTTTCAAATTCCTGGGCAACTTTTAAATTTGAATTGATGTGTCCATTCGCAGTATTTAGATTAAATTCAGCACTACGGGATTTATTTCTACCTGTCTCGTTATTAATTATATTCCAGGTAGTTTTTAATTTATTTTCTGCAGTCTTAATTTTATTAGTAATGTAAAGTGCTTTAGCCTGCTTGCAAACTAATTTAAACGTTTTCGATTATTTGGAGACATAAATGTGAAAAGCCTCACTATGATTAAATGGTTTCATACCGTAAAGCTCAAATAACCTTTCCCTACTTATGCGTATACCTGGTGTAGCCCAGTCACAGAATACCAACTTGCATTGAATGTTTTTGCGTTTTACAGGGAATAATCTATCAAATTGAGTTTTAATAATTGACAATAGGTTGGCGTAAATCTCACTCGGGTATTCACTATCATGTATTTGACCAGATAAATCATTTTTTAAATTATGATTTAATGACTCAATTTTTTTATTTGAGATCTGTCTAAACATAATTTCACTTTTTTGAACAGTTGTGATGGTGTTAAAGCTAATTGTCAGCCCACTGTGATCAGATGATAATTTATTAACAACATCTTTATGTAAATAATCACAGTTACAAAAAATATTATCTATACATGTTGCCGTGGTGGATGTTACACGGGTGGGCTCAAGGAAAACATTAGATAAATCAAAAGATTTGAAGAGACTTAATAAGTTAGTACAAATAGGGTTATTTTCCAAGAGATTAACATTAAAATCGCCACATATTATGGTACATTTACTACTAGAACACGTTTTGTGCAGTACATCTTCCATTACGGAGCTAAAACTATTAAAATTTTGTAACATAGGAGGTCTATAAACACAGACTACAGTATGCTTATCCAGCTCAACACAGGACAACTCTATTGTGTGCTCTATTGACAATTATGTAATATCTTGTCTTTCTTTATATTTCACTGAATTGTTAACTAAAATTAGGCTACCACCATGTATCATTGTTTGACGGTTACAATAGTTTCCAACACAATAGTTTTTAAAATTTATAGATTCTACTTGATAATCCTTCAGCCAATGTTCAGTAATACAAACAATATCATAATTAAATTTTTCTAAAAATAATTCAATTTCTAGAGATTTTGATGAAAAGCATTTTTTTGTTTTTCTTCTTATGTACTACTTTCATAGATTTAGACTTAAATATATTGCCAGAAGATACTTTTACAATGCATGGAACATTTGTAATATTTAATTGTTTATCCTCTGTTGTCTTATTATTTAGTTTAAAAAGTTATCCAGAGTACCCACATTTGTCATCAAATCATGAGTCTCTTTCGTACTATCATAATAAGTACAGCTAATCTCTATATTATTAGATTGTCTACATAATATATATCCGTCACTTAAACTATTATAAACTAATTTAATATGATTTGCAGACTAGCAAGTAAAACTTTACATTTTCTAGGAATAAACATGTATTCCTTGGTCAAATTAAAACCACTAACAAATTTGTTAGTGTCAAAAAATAATAATTTGTCTTTATGACAACATGTCAGCATAAATATTAAATTATTTAAATAATGTATATTTTTATTTTGTGATTCTGTCAAATTGTCAGAATACGGAAAAGCACACATTATTATGTTTCCAATCTTTAGTTTCAATAAAGCATCGACACCATCCACTATATCCCGCTTCTTTACCCCAGTACTATCACCCATCAACAACACTACCGGCTGAGTTTGTGTGATACATTGTTGTTTTATTTTTTGTATCATCTGACCAAACTTTATGTTATTATAACAGTAATTTGTTATACTACCTCTATAATTGAGGCAATTTGAAATGAGCGACCCAAAGCGATACTACAAAGTGTTGTCTTTATAAAGCCTTTATCCTCACTATTATAAATTGTTAATTGAAGTATTGCTCGAAGGAAAATATACCATAGTTTATAGTTACGTTATAAAATTTTGCTAGATTAGCAATTATGAAATTTTCAACAACGTAATAGGCACTGTGGCGTCTCTAATTATACGTACTTAGGTTTTGACGATAGGCTCGCAGTATATAACGTGTAACTGTTGTGTAGCTAATAATAAAATAGAGCAATAATTGTATGGTAGGAGGAATCATCCAATGACTTTCTTCGCCTTGCGTGATAGGGTGTGACAGACTGTTACTAAATAAAACCATACCGTTCCTACGTCTGCTCTTTGAGCAATACCTCCGATAACCCATTACGTCTTCCGCGGCTCCATATCGGGCATCAGCCTTACAGAGCCCCAACTGTGGTGGTCTGATGGCTCTTAGAGGTACGCGCGTAACGCGCTCGGATCTGGGAGCAACCCCTGTCTGTGCTGCGAACAAAATAATATATTATCATAAAAGTTCAATAAAGAGAGATATGACGATGGTACGATTATATGCAAGCCTTAGTTGATATAACCCACTGTGTAGTAGTTGTGTAAAACTACGTGCTGCTGAACAGTCAGCACCCGTACTCTTTTCTGTGGGTGGCCGAGACCGGTCAGCAGCGCTAACTTTTTGAACTGTGAAAACCCCCTACTATAGGGAGGGGATAGATTCCATTTCCGTCCGTGACTACCACACTAATACGTGTGGTAGTCACGGACTAATGTTGAAGGTGTCCCCAGTGCCACGTACCTGACTCATTCGCCTTTCAATGGAGGCTCACAGTAGTTTTACTCACGAGATGGCATAGGGTAGCTTTTGTCACACGATTGGACGTTCAATATTTGCCATCTGCTGTGATTGGACAAAAATACTCCTTCCTACATTTGCGCCTAGTACCTTTTAGTGAGCAATAAGACATTAGCCCCCATTGGTTACCTAACAGGTAACCGGGGCTCCGGCTCGACGTGCAGGAGAAGGAACGGGGTGGTTTTTAGTCAGTAAGAGTCTGACACTCCCTCCCGCCTCACCCAGGCGGGAGCAGTCAATCGATGATTTTCCTTTCTTAAAAAAAAAGTGCCTCCATTGGTTTTGCGCTACTAAAAGAATACTTTGCTGACCGAATATTTACTCGTGCACTTCATTTTTTCAAACACGAATTTGTAATTTTAAAATTCCATGTTTTCAAAGCACGGTCTACAATGTAATATTAAAAGACAAACGCATAGAACAAGCGAACTTGGTTCGTACAAACAAACAAGTCGTATGATTTAACCGAACAATGCTTTTTATGACAAACGTTTGAGAGACGATGTGGTATGAAGGCCCGTGTACAACAGTAATTTGATTTCTGTACTTTTTACTTCAAACAAACATTGCTATTCTTTCAACTCTATGCCATTTGAAACAGTTTTGCATATACCAATATGTAATTTTATTTGCAATCCTCTTATTTTAACAGCAATGTAAACACTGTCATTGAATGGTATGTAACTTACACATTTAAAAACATTTGAAGATGCCTGGTCGGCGCATCTCGAGACCAGAGGGCTGGTCTGTTTCTCGGTCAGATGTTAAGCATTGCCATACAACGTGGCAATACTGCTAGTCTTCTGGGTACTTTCCCTATTGACGTCGATGCGATAATCAATAATATGATAGTCATATATATATGCTCTCTGTTTTGTCATATGACAGACATAGTACTGTACGACATTAAACATAACGCCTTAAAATGAGACAATATAATAATACCGATGTTAAAATTAATTATTATATTCTATTTGATTTTATAACAAAACAATATAGTTACGAATATTATTTGGGTAGAAAATAAGCCTCCAAGCAAGCAAAATAGGTTCTAAATTTATATAATAATCTGGTTCAAAATAAGTATAAGTATTAGTTCGCTAAATAAAATCCGCTGATCATTAAATACTTGGATAAAAACAACTTCTATCAAAACTATTTATCAATTTCATCGAAAAAGATTAAACTGGAGTAACAAGGCTGAAAGCGCTTTATTATAATGTTAAACCCTTTAAGAACAGCATGTTTTGTAAAAAATCGATATTGTATCGAGTGAGCATCATGATATCGATACGTAGCAAGGCGATGCGATGAGTTACTGGAGTGAGCCATGTCATCAATCAATTTGTTACATTTCAGGGTCACGTGGCTGGCCAGTGAAGGGCTCACTAACTACTTGCGGCGAGTCATACAAGACGAGAAGAGTAGGGAGATCAACTTATACCACTCATACCAAGACTTCTCTGCAATACCTGAGAACAATGTTGAGCCGAAGACGGACTCTAAAGGCAGGCGGCTGTCGTACCAGCGCGCCGTCTCAGGAGAGGACCCGCGCTACCTCGAGTCCAACATCAGGAGAAAGCAACTCATCCCCGAAAACCATGAGGTAACCAAATTGAATATATTCCAACTCTTTAACTATTTAAAAAAAATACAATTCTTACACATAGCACTCAAAATATCGCTCATATTTTCATTTACACTCTGTGCTGTGTAAGTATTACACAAGGCTTGATTTTATTTATCACTATCATTTTCTCCAGTTCGAACCTATAACATTGTGTCGTGACATGGCCGCGGCTAGTTACTATTCGGTTCATTAATTAAGCGCAACACTAACAAGCTAGCTTTACAAAAGTAACAGATGCACATAACAGCGAGGGTCCAAATTTCCACTAATTACTATAATAAGTACCAATAATATAGTATTACGGCACGCAACGCATATTTCTTGTCCGGATTGTGCCTACTTTAAATGCCCGAGTCAGGTTAGTAGAGAAAGCTAAAAGTAACTACAATACACAAACAAAAATACGTTCACAAGTAATATTTCCGTTCATTTCAAAAGTTATAACAATACGAAAAATTTCATGGAAAAAAATTCCCGGAACCGTAAATACACCGGTGAAGGTTATTTATTGTTGATTATTAACGAAACAGTACATACTCTTAAAGTCTTTTGATTACTTTATTCTTTATTTCATTTATTTAACTAAACAGGCTCTATTGACACGTAAGGTTTCCGCTGAATAAAACCATAGCCAATTTCTTATATCAGTCTATTTATAAGTATTGCTGAAATAGTTCGGTTCCATGTTTTGACGTCAAATCGAACTTTGTTTATGTGATAATCGCGTGAAGCACGAACTTCGGCCGACGGGAATCAGTGTTTCATTTCAACTGCTCTATCTTAGCCGCAAGAAGAATCAACACGAACAAATTAGATCGATACAAACTATTCTTGTTCTAATTAATTCATAAATTAATAAATCTATCTTTACCTAATTTTTTTTAAGGAAAGTGTATTAAAAGGTATAAAAATGAAAACAAAATTTTCTCGAAAATAAATCTACATAATATAATACAATTCTTAATTATATGCAACGTAGCGGCTCGTAGCACTCCGTAGCAGGCCTACGAACAGCTACGTAGCACCCGCCTTGCCGATCGTATCCTAATAACTCGTTTACAGAATTACAGTTTGAAAGGTATTCAAATAAATTATACTAAAATTATTAAAATACAACTTCATAAGTTCAGCACTAAAAATAATTAAAAACATTTTTAAGAGTGTTCATTAAAATAATATTTACACCTAAAACTTAAGATTCAAGTATTTAAATATTATCTTTGTATTTTAAACAATTATCAATATAGCCTTAAAATACATAATATAAAACAATAACTAATTATAGTTCTCTAAAAAATATGTATAAGTGCAAATAGCGCGTAGGTGGATGGTTAAAGGTAAGCCCTAGTGCGCAGGTGTGAAGCGCACTGAAACCACCGAATAAGCTTCTACAGAGAGAGCCTCGAAGCTTTCAGTGTCCGTCGAGGAGCGCTCGAAGGCACTAGTGCCACCCGAGCAGCCTTAACCGACACGCGTGTATTCGTATTTCGTCAAGATGAAATTTTCGCTAAGTTACTTTTGAAATTGTTCACTACTTTTTTAAACGTTATTATGTTTCTTTAAAAAAAAATTAACATGTTAGATTAAAAATGATACGATTTAAAACATTCTGACAACTTTTTCAACACTTTTACCGTTTCGCGCTTCCCGCACTTCTGCGGGTAGATAACTTTTTTCTTTGCTGAACGTATTGTCGAATTTCACCAGTTACTGGTAAGTATTACCACAAAAATGAGTAAACTTATTCAATAGAGATATGTGAATAAACTAGTACATGTCTTCTTCAGAAAAGTTGTGTATAAGTTCATTTGAAGTTGAATAAGTTTACTAAGAAGTTGTGTATACCTCTATATCACGTATTTAATTTCAGACTCTTATCGTAATACGTATTTTGTAGCAGCGGATTCGGCCAAGGGTCATGAAATGAAGTTTTGTGGTGAGCTGGCGATAAAATCTGGGTTTATATTGATTCGGGCCAAGGTGTTTCATTAACAAGACCTCCAATTTTACGCACGATTCGAGACACGCGATTTCTTCAGATATACTTCATTTACATATCTGCATTGAAACAGATTTTGTTTAAATATAGATTTCTATAAAAACATTTCGGTAGACATTGTAGTTCTGAAAATCTTGAAAATATATTGCTTGATTATTGAACAAAAAAAAAATTAAATAAGAAAATTAACCTTTCATTATTTCATATTTAAATACAGAAAGGTCTTTCGACCTCTAGATCGCTTGGCGATCAAACGTATTTAATATAAAAAAAATATAAGTTACTATTATTAAAATTCAAACAGAAAATAAAAAATAATACAGAAGATTAACAGAGCATACGCCACTTGTAATTAATTATGACGTGATGAGTAGTAAAATGCTTGATTAGCATTCTTCGCAAAATAAATTTAGCACAATTAATAAAAACAATACCATTCGCTCACATACTTGCACTGAACGAGAAAAAATCAAATATATTTTGCAGGCATTATTACGTAAAAATCTTTTTATAATAGTCACTGGGCATAAAGATGAATGAAAATAATAATGCGGTTGGGCCATATTTGGCGCAAACGAGCGCTCTCTTACACCATAAATTCGTAATTTCGATGTAATAACACATTTTATTGACATTAAATATTTTCTGTATTAGCTATAAGTAATGATATATTTTCTAAATTCCGGTTTCGCTTGAGGGAACGTATAAAAGCAGGGTAGATACTATTACATTAAAATGAACCCACTCAGCAGTGCGTAACATATTTACGCATTTTTCTTATTTTTAGCTTTAAAAGTAAGCCTTAATTTGATTTTAGATGCCTCATAGTATGCCATTAAGCATATGACGATACTACTTATCCGTTGGATAAATGTCATACGTTTATATTATTTTATGAACATCGCTGCGCGTGTCCTTTTTACCGGAGCTTTTAACAACAATCAGTTTTTATTAACACACTGTATGGATACACAAAAAAGTAAAACTCAAAGTCAATAAACAAGAGTTACAAAATAAGTTTGACGATAAAATATCAGAGTCGTGTTATGCTCTAGTGAGGGGAACATCGTGATGTAATCTTATTGAGGCGAGATTGATAACAAAGTTATCACTTCCCGCACATCTTTCAAAGGCGACCAAAGCTCTTTCTTTGTCTTTAAAATCTGTAGTGTCGATATTAAAATTTCATCGAATCATCTTGTTTTATGAAGAGCAACCGATACCGATATCCGTAAGTAGATGAATGTTTCTGATATGAGCCGGGTATTTGCCGAGCTTCGAAAAATTATGTAGAATTACTAATATCGTTTAGTTATTTCTACTCAAACCTAAATATTTAAGCAAATAATTATTAATAAATGAATAACCAGTTAACTCAATGTCCTGATACCAAAGTTAAGAATATGTTTAGATGGGAATTGATGGGAATGATCACGATAAAATAACATCAGATAAATAAATAAAATGGAGTTTATTAATAAAGTTCTATATGAACATGAGGAAAAGGAACTAATGGTAAATCTTGGGGTACTGGCGCACAGCCGTTACACGTTTTATTACCTCTACAATTGCTATAATACAAACTTTGACGGTGTTACCATGACACACCACATTGTTTAAAATTGTCCTATTATTTAAGCCGTAAGACCTTAGTCTTTTGAATTAATTATACTAAAAGTTAAGCTGTCTTATAGTCGGCCCGCACAAGTTGTATCATGTATACTCACTCCGGTCAGTACACAGTTATAGGTACCTATGACAAAATCACTTTTAATATAGTCAGTCTTCCAAGGTTTTTTGGGAGTCCCGTATAATTTTCTATTTACCTACATCAGCTAGGAATCGGACCCGACACCTCAAGCTCGGCAGTCTAGCATAGAAAGTGTTGGTAACAATAACATATTGCGTATATTATCAAGAGATATCATCACTATCACTACATACATAGTCTAAAACAAAGTCGCTTTCTCTGTCCCTTTGTATGGTTAAATCTTTGAAACTACGCAACGGATTTTGATGCGGTTTTTTTAATAGATAGAGTGATTCTTAAGAAAGGTTTATAGTTATAATACATTCATAATATAGTAGAGAAACTGATAAATTTAGAGGTTTCTAATGGGATGTCGTAAATCAGCACGTTTTTTGCGCTTATATTGCAAACGCTAGCTATACCCTACGAGATAGACCAAAATAATGTACTACAGTATTGACTACCTTAAAAAGTTCAACAAAAAAGTCCGCGATAGTATATGTCTATCTATTAGGGATAACCCACCATAACCATTTTTTATCCTTTACTATCAATGGTTATTTACGAAGTGATTTTCCTTATCCAATTAAGTACTTTAAATAAATTGTGCATTTATCATTGATCAATATGCTTTTCACAGCATGTAATTTTAGTGAATATTTCCGAAGATATTACAAATTTAAAATGCAGGGACGTATTTGTTGCGGCGTTGATGGCCGCGTTTCGTCCTGGAGCACTTCATGACTTGCAACGATAGCACGCGTTTATCGTCGAAAATATCAAAATAAAACATGTTTGTATTGTCTAGTGACAAAATAGCACTGAACGTGGTGTATAAGGACATTTTGTAGTAGGTATCCAAACTAATATTATAAATGCGAAAGTAACTCTGTCTGTCTGTCTGTCTTTGCTTCACGCCTTAACTACTGAACCAATTTGTGTGAAATTTGGTACAGACATAGTTTGGAACTTGAGGAAGGCAATAGGGTAGTTTTTAATACAAAAAATAAAATAAAAAAAGCGTACATACAGCGCCATCTATTGGTATAGAGTCGGCATCAATTCAGTACTGAAAATTCAACGGAAAAATGTAATTATAGAGTAAAAATGTATGAAAAATATAATATAATACAACTTTAAGTACAAATAAAATACTCTAACGGAGTATAGATAATTCTATTATCGAGTTGGTGATCGCGCAATGGTGTCGATCGTTACACGAGTTCGGTTCATGTTATTGTTTTAAATCATCGGAAAAAAGTAAATAAATAGTAAAAAGGTATGAAAAAATAATATAATATAATAAAACTTTTAGTACAAAGAAAATGCCCGAACGGAGTATAGATAAATAATCCGAGTTGTCACTATGCTCGATAGATGGCGTTAAGATCAAATTGATCGCGCTATGGTTTCGTTACACGCATTTGGTTGGGTATCGGCCGAATGCTTCGGTACTGTCGTGGAATTGAGGATTGATCGTTTCGTAAATCTAAAATTGGTTCCGTCGTAATAGTAGATTAAAAGGTTTATTTGTTTGGTTGTCTGGTTGTTGTAAAATGTATGTTTAGTTTGATGATTATTAGTAGATACTAAAATTGTATGTCTAAATTCATTTTAATTTTTAAATTAATTAGATCGTTCTTTTATATAGTCAAGTTAATTATAGATTTAAGCTTGGTTGTTAAGGGATTAGGTAATTTGTCAAGGGAGACAGTCTTTTTTTCTGAAATGGCAAATCAAAATAATTATTTGAAAATAAGGGAATAACAACATTTTCGCCTTTTTCGAACGGCAATAACGGCTTTAATGCCCTAAGTGAGTCTATATATCTTCAATTCAAACGCAGAGCTCATTATGTTGATTTTTGAAGAGTTCCCTAGAATATCTTCCACATTTCATTTTTGAAGAGATCCGGAACTATGTGGGTAAAACCAAAAATCTGCCGGAAGTCACTATTCCACGCGAACGAAGTCGCGGGCAAAAGCTAGTTTATACATAAGTATTGCACCAGTCCGAAGCCGGGGCAGGTCGCTAGTAGTTTATATAACTGTGAAGCGAAGTACTATTTTGTAGGTAAATACATATGAAAAATTTATAATTACGTTTTATTTCGGTCGAACAAGATCGTCCTGCAATTTTTAGAGATCTACTAGTTTCCAGTCTTTACTGACTTTCCAAGTGGTAATAATTCTAAATAAAAAATGTATTATGAGGTAATGTTTCTAGTTAGGATTCATTCAAACTCTACTGCCAATGAGTATTAAACTGTCAAATACCAAGCGGTCACCGGTGACCGCAACCTATTGTTCTATAATTGTGTCTACAAAACCGGTACTCGACGAGTTAAAAACGCAAATCCAGTATGGGTAGGCGGGTAAACCAGGACCTAGGTTACCTAGCTGCCCTAAATGTTTTAAAACGTGTTTGATGTAAATTTCATTACCGTCACCGATATTGAATTTTCACTAGGGCACCTACTAAATATTTAATTGTATAAGCGGTTGGCCCAACAACGTGGGGTAGTTGCTTTCGTGGTTAATTTGTCGTTTTTATCGAAGTAAAGGTTAGCCCGAGCTATTTACTAAATAATCCCGATAATCGACTTACTTACGCCGAACCTTGTTTTAAATTTATGTTTCATTAACTTGATTAATTTATGCCGACAATTTACTTCGAGAAAGGTATCGGAAACGTGTTCCAAAAGATTTTTTAGAAATATAAGTACCTACCTAAGTGTTTTGTTCAACAGTTTGCGTTGTCGGTTGTTAAAACAAATTGAAAAAAAAATCACTAATGGATGGATCTACAAAACGCTCTCTATACAACTCCATGAATATTGAATTTGGTTTTATAGTTTAAATAACTGTTTTATTTCGGGTTTATTTGTTTAACGGTAGGGTTTAGGAAAAAATGAAAGCTTTTAACTACTTCGCTCGTCGTCGGCGCTCTGACTAATGTATTATTGACGTTTCTGATTATAAAATTATCGTCAATACCACGGAATTTGGCAATACAAATCCGTATTAAATTGCACATTAATATACATGAAAGTGAGTTTCATATTTAAGTTTACCTCTCACCTCCTACCCTTATGGGTGCGTCCACATCTGGTGAACGCTCCGCGAATGCGCAGCTTGCGAGCCGCTCGCGAGCTATATTTATGAGCTATTATTTATACGAACCTTGTATGAGTTGAGCACCAAACTATTGCTGTGACTGCAGGCGCGGAGCCCGCAGACAGCACGCAAGCGGCTCGCAAGCGGCTCGCAAGCTGCACAGTGCACAATCGTGGCGTATTTGCCAGATGTGGACGCACCCTTAAAAGTAAGCATATTAAAAGAATAGGAAGAATTTGTTGTTTGTTCAGCCATTTGCTTGGTCACCTTAACTTATTTGTTAAGGACATTTATGCAATTTGAGTTATAATCGCTAATGTTGTTTTAAGTTAATCAACTAATATGTAACTCTTACAATTTTAGATTGATTATGCCTACAATTTCGATTTGACAATATTTCCAAGGCTCGGAAATACTTTCCATTCATGTGGACAATCCACTAATATGAAAATCCTTAACCATGGATTAAACATATTTTTTGTATAAGTTGTCATGTCTTTCTGAGCCGATGGAAATTTATTCATGAATCACCTGAACCTTCTCTAGCGCCGAACTGCAAAGATATCGACTTTAGTAGGTCACTGATACATAGCTGTAATTTAAAGTCGGTCTACCCCGCGGCCGCGATACGGTAAACATCACGTGACTCGGTAATCACGGCTTGTTTTAACACCGCACTTGTAAGCAAACATCTGTATGTACGAATTAAATGTTTAAACGTATATGAAAGTATCTACCCCTATTGTTCCCTTTGTCTGCCGACGGAGGTTTTAATACACAATTAGTGAACGAACTTAGCTTCGAAGCAGGGCATTCTCATGCCGCGAGCTTACACACCCGCGATGTTTATATTCTTTTACAAATATTCATTAATTCGCAAGTATATTCAAGGCTAAGGTATTATATATACCTGCTTTTTAATAATCAGAATCGAGTATCCTAAACAATATTACATAAATATAATACTAGGTGTATGTATGTACAAGGGCAGTAGCCCGCCACAGCGTATCAAGTCACTTGTCACATAAGTTTATGATCTCATCTGCCCGGATCACATATAATGCCATCATTGCGTGGGCAACAACGCTGTTGATTCAATATCAAGATGCTTTTTATGACTTGAAGACTTTACTGCTACTAAAGACATTTGTTCTGTAAGTAGTTACGTATCAACTTTTCATTATAATTAAGGTATTATAAGAAATTTGCACTTGTATAGTAGATCGGTTTTAAACAATACCTCGGTAAAATAATTCGAATGATATAAGAATTTAAATTCATTTTATAACTGTATCATGTATGTAATCTGTGTAACTCTAATGCGCACGCAAAAACGTTATTTTAAAAATAGTACTTAACAAAGCCTCCCCACTAAATTGCGTAAATGAAATTGTATTTCTTTTAAAAACCGCGTTATACTTACGATTGTGTATTTCAGTACAAGTTGTAACCTTCTGCGGTGTAAATCGTTGTTTAAAGTTAAGTAATAGCCACGTTCAGGTGTAAGGCGTTGGTGCATGAACACTAACTCTAAACTGCGCTGCATTTCTGGGTACCGTACACCAAAACAGTGCTTTACTTCTTACGTTGCGAACACTCACACAAGTAGCACGTTATACAACGACCTTGAATCTCAGGTATTCTAGTATATTGTTTATATACTAACATATTTATCCATCTTTAAATATCAGTTGTATTTTCCAATCTATTACTGGTTAAAGTTCAAACAATTTCTCGTTATACTAGTATTTACAAATGCCGTTTAAATTTCCGCATAACCGCATACAAATATGAGCGCATAAAGTACATTTACTGATTAAGCACTTACGTAATTAATAAACATTATAAAACTGCAATGAAACTGCAGATAAACATTACTTAAATAGGTTGCTCCAATCAAGTTCCAGTAATAAAAAAGAAATTCAGGAATATGGGAAACTAGCTGTTGCCCGCGACTTCGTCCGCGTAGATTAATGACTTCTGACAGAATTCATCAGAATCAATTCAGTGCCCGATTTACCTATTGTGAAATGATTTATCGTAATTTCAATAAATTGAAAATCCCGCAGGGTTCTTACCAGTCCCGGCCCGATCACGTAAGTTTTGAGTAATAAAAACTTCGACTATTGTTGTACAGAATCTCTATGAAATAAGTTCAGTGGTTAAAAGATAGAGAGTCCTGGAGCATTGACGCATAGTTCCCGTTCCCGAGGGACTTCTGTGATAAAAACTATCATACGTTACTCAGGTCCCGAATCATCGTTTTACCGAATGTAATTCAAAAAGATTCAATGATTCTAGATTCAATTTTCATTCCCAATTTCACACCAACTATCATTCCCTATTTTATCCCCTTAGGGGTGGAATTTATCAAAATCCTTTCTTAGGAGATTCCTATGTCATAGTAACTTTATGCATGCAAAGTCTCAGCCCGATCGGTTTAAAACTGGCAAAGTATCACACAAACTTTCACCCTCTATATTACCCACTTTGGGGTGGAAATGTTCAAAAACCTTTCTAAAGGGACGTGTACGTCATAATATCTACCTGCACGCCGAATTTTAACCCGATTTGTGTAAAACTGACAAAGCCTCATACAAACTTTCATCCCCTACATTATCCTATTGGAGGTGGAAATGATCAAAATCCTTACTTGGAGATGCCTACGTCATAACATCTACTTTCATGCCGAATTTCATCCCCATCGGTGTAAAACTGACAAAGTTTCATACAAACTTTCACCCCTGTTTTACCCCCTTGGGGGGTGGAAATGATCAAAATCCTTTCTTAGAGGATGTTTACGTCAAAATATCTATCGGCACGCCGAATTTCAACCAGATCGTTTTATAATTGACAAAGTTCCATACGAACTTTCACCCCCTATTTTACCCTCTTGGCAGAGAAAATGATCAAAATTCTTTCTTAAAAGATGCTTACGTCATAACATCTATCTGCATGCCAAATTTCAACCTGATCGGTTTAAAACTGACAAAGTCTCATACAAACTTTCATCCCCTATTTTACCCCCTTGGGGGTGGAAATTATCAAAAGCCTTTCACAGCGGATGCTTACGTCATAACATCTATCTGCATGCCAAATTTCAACCCGATCAGTTAAAAACTGACAAAGTTTCATACAAACTTTCATCTCCTTTTTTACCCCCTTGGGGGTGGAAATTATCAAAATCCTTTCTTAGCGGATGCCTACGTCATAACATCTATCTGTATGCCAAATTTTAGCCCAATCTGTCCAGCGGTTTGGGCTGTGCGTTGATAGATCACTATGTCCGTCAGTCAGTCAGTCAATCACCTTTGAATTATATATATATATAGATAGATTGGAAGCAGTGTTCCCTCGTGGATCGCTGATACAAACTGCTGCGCGGTCCAATCCGTTTGCTAATCTATTTAATTAGAGAGCCACATTCGGCAGCGGAAGTTTATCGAAACCTAATATGATTATGCTACTCGAAACTGC
The DNA here is from genome assembly GCA_038387885.1 of Spodoptera picta. Classification (NCBI taxonomy): domain Eukaryota; kingdom Metazoa; phylum Arthropoda; class Insecta; order Lepidoptera; family Noctuidae; genus Spodoptera; species Spodoptera picta. The sequence continues at coordinate 5,306,566 of JAZHFQ010000105.1, forward strand.
GAGGCACGTCGCGCAAACACGCGTCATGCTCATTGCGGTAAACAAGAATATTGGTACAAGTACAATAGCTTCGACAAACTCAACTCTAAGCTTCCTATTGTTAACATTTTTTTCCATATTTGATCTGATTTCGACAACATGTAATTCTTTAAAAGCGATAGGTTTTATAACAATTCGGCGACAATTAAAGCTTCGGGAGCTGTGAACTGTCAGTGAAGTTTCCGTCAAACCCTCAATAGCCCGAATTATTTATCATTTCAAAGACCCGTGCGAAATTATTAATCAATATATAGAGGGCCGTGCATTTAATAGTTTGTTAGTACCTACATATCCCGATGCTAAGCATTAGACCGAGGTGTCGAACAACAGCGTTGCCACAGAGATCTAAACTTGTGTAAGACTACGATCAAGTTAAGTAAGTTATCGAGATCCGAGCACAAACTTAGTTTTGTTACTTGACTATTTACTGGAAATATTAACAAACCTCCCTATATAGGTCATTATAGGGACCTACACAGTTACACATCCGAATCAGAAACATACCAATTTGATTTGATGTTAATAAAAAAAAACAAATATTACCAAAATAAACATAAACATTTCACGCCTTTAGTAAAGATATAGGTTAGGCAGAAGAGAGAAGCACAAAATAACCCAAAGCTAATATAATATTTTTATTAAAATGATAAATATTATGACGACGAAATATTGCGATATAGAGGTACAGGACCTCTATATCAGTGGAATGTAAATAAATACACAAAATCGAGTGAGATGAGTTCAAGATATTCCGAATATTATGAGGAACATTGACAATCCTATCGTCCTTCTCCGATTCCAGATAACAACCGAAGCAAAATTCAACGTGGTTTAGGAAAACCTTATACTTACCATAAAATTATTGGAACAAAATAAGGCAGAAGTGATATTCGTGCTTTTTTAAGAAAAATAAAATAAAAATTATTTGTATTTATATATTTCCTCCTCCGTTTACTTATTACTCGTATTAATTTCATTATGTTAATTCAAAATGTACAATTAAGTATACATCAAAGAATCTCTTTCATATAATCAATTTGCTTTGAATCACAAATGATACTGCTAGGTGTTAGTTAATCATACATTAGTCGTCCATTAAATTTAAGTAAATCAGTTCAGAAAGTTCAGAAATTCTTTTGAAAAAAGCTTACCTTAATTAAGAGAGAATATTGAAGTGATTTTTATAAATAAAACCTATATTACTTATAGATGAGTTGGTCATTATAGTCAGCGTAGGAACGACAATTAGTTAAAACTGTATATAAAAATAGCTGACCCGGCAAACTTTGTACCGCCTAATCATTTTTTTCTTACCCTTTAAACCTTTCACGGACTTCCACGACTTCAAGATTTCAAGACCAAAATTAGCCAAATCGGTTCGGCGGTTGTCGAGTTTTAGTGAGACTAATTAATCGAAATTAATTTTTACTTATATAGATACTAGCTTTTGCCCGCGACTTCGTTCGCTTGGAATAGTGACTTCCGGCAGATTTTTGGTTTTACTCACATAGTTTCGGATCTTTTCAAAAATTAAATGTGGATGATATTCTAGGGAACTCTTCAAAAATCAACATAATGAGCTCTGCGTTCGAATTGAAGATATGTATACTCGCTTAGGGCATTAAAGCCGATCGAAAAAGGCGAAAATGTTGTTATTCCCTTATTTTCAAAATATTATTTTGATTTGTCATTTCAGAAAAAAAGACTGTCTCCCTTGACAAATTACCTATTCCCTTAATAACCAAGCTTAAAACTATATAATTTAAAAGGAACGATCTAATTAATTTACAAATTAAAATGAATTTAGACATACAATTTTAGTATTATTACAACGCCATCGACAACTCGGATTATTTTTCTATACTCCGTTCGGGCATTTTCTTTGTAGTAAAAGTTTTATTATATTGATATTATTTTTTTCATACCTTTTAACTATTTATTTACTTTTTTCCGATGAATTAATATGAACCGAACTCGTATAACTATCGACACCATTGCGCGAGCACCAACTCGATATAATAGAATTATCTATGCTCCGTTAGAGCATTTTCTTTGTACTAACATTTTCCCGTTGAATTTTCAGTACTGAATTGATGCCGCCTCTTGACCAATAGATGGCGCTGTATGTACGAAATATATTTTTATTTTTTTTTGTAATAAAAACTACCCTATGTCCTTTCTCAAGTTCCAAACTATGTCTGTACCAAATTTCACACAAATCGGTTCAGTAGTTTAGGCGTGAAGCAAAGACAGACAGACAGACAGAGTTACTTTCGCATTTATAATATTAGTTTGGATATTCTGGAATTGATACAAACACTGCACGGGATGCCTTTTTTGTAGTTTTCATTTATTTTGAATGCGCGTTTGATACAATTATATTAACAAGATGTAATGAAGTCTCCGTTCAAAGTCGTAGAATTGTTATATTATGTTCTGACACATTCATTATAAATCTGGGCGGTGCGTTAGGTGACTGCTAGTGGGATGGATTCCTGTGACGTTGACAAATGACGCGACCGGTGCTCCAGGCCTATTATTGTTTGCAAATAGAAGGACAAACATAAATTCTGAATATTCAATTTTAGTCTGAATTCGCTACGAGTTTAATTTATAGAATAGGAGATGCCAGTGTCAACAATGTTCAATATTTAATACAGCAAAAGCACTAGAGTAAAATGTATTGTTAGCTGACATTATTCCATCTTCCTCTTGCTTTGAACTCGAACTAAATTGAGCCAAATGTGTACTTTCTGGACAGAGGTACAATACATTCATTGTGATATCCTTCATAATCGTGTACCTAAAGGAAACAAATTAACAGAGAATATCTTATTTCAGTAGAACCCAACAGATTTCTGTTGAAGTCAAATCCTTCGCTAACTTCGGTCACCGGTACCATATGACGTTTAGCGTACAAATTTACACCTAAATACTTTAGGAATAAGAGTGTTAACTGTAACCGTACCTACTTATAAATAATAATTAACGTAAAGTAATCCCAAATATATTACAAATCCCATCGTAAAAAAATCCATCATAGGATCGCCAAACGTGATTTTAAATACTTACCGAGGATAACCGGTTGCCTTTAAGCGGTAGATCAAGATACGCCATGCAACTCACACGAATTATGCACAGCGGCTATTCAAGCCCATAAATGTGCTTAAATAACAAGTCTTGAACCACCACTCCTATGTATTATAGGTAGGTACTAAGTCCGGCGCTCCCACTTGACGTATGAATCTATGTCAGAAAGTTGGAAAAGGGTCTAATCAAAAATGATGTATTACTAAAGAACTGCGAGAAGCAGATGGCAGTCGCTCAATGCAAGTTTTGAATACCAGTCGCACCTGATGAATGTGTTCAGTGCTGATTCCGATTCAACTAATAAAATATGTCTAGCAAGGTTTTCTATCCTGTTTCTTAAGTATTATTAATTAGCTTCATACTGGAAATCTAGATTATAAAAAACCGTGGAACACTTGACTACAAAAACGTAAGTACCTTTTTTAGTGGGGCAATAGTCGACGGTTATAAAACTTGCAAAGGAAACTCATTTCAAAAGTCCCGGATGCTCATAAATTGCGATAAAAGGAAGGGAACAAGGAATATTGGTTAGATTTTATACTTAAGGAGGTACTTAATAAATTGCATCGTTCTAAGGAAATTGATTAATGCATCAAAGGAATGGATTGTAATTGTACATTAATATTTTAAAATTGAGTTATTTCTAAGAATTTACGTGAAGAGAGAGCTACCTACCTATCAGAACCTACTAGAGACCATATCTATATATCAATACACAATCAATACAATACAAAATCTTCAAAATATAGCCATTCAAAACGATAGCTATAAAAACCACATTTATATGGGAAAGAGAAAGAAACAACCGGTCAGTTAAAAAGTGACAAATTGTAATATTAATAATACAACAATAACAATATTAGCCATTGATAAATCCGTGTGTGGCTTGCATGTCGCGTATGTCAATCGAAATAAAAGGTCGCCATCATATCTGATGTTCAACTCGGCCATCAATCCATTAGATAAATTACCGAAATCCAGTCGTTCAATTGAAAGTCGAAAGCTCGAAATTCATTATTACGAAATGACAAGGGCTGATGAAATTGACATCGGCGAGGTGCCACCAATTAAAAGGATAGCACAAACGTAATTTGTATTGCCCTTGCCTACCGACCTACGCGAATGATTATTTATTCGCGTAACGACTGCATAAGTTACAGCTTATGTCCTAAATGTAGAAGCCTATAAAAGTAAAATGTTATAAATTAGTAACAGTTCGTGGATTAGCGAGATATTTAGCTTATAGTTAAGTATACATTTTGAAAGTGTAGCCATTACTCGCCATATGTAGGATACCAGTACTTAAACAGATACATACGATATAAAAATCTCTTAAAACGATGCCGCCATCTTTTACCTACATTGATACTCGCTATACAGATACACATTACCCATGTATCAATAAGAAATATATTCGTGCACATAGGTAGATACATATATGTGTCCTTACTCGGAATATAATTATTCATTTAACTATTTTCGTGATAAGACGAAAACATTAGACTATTATAGCACACAACTTTATGAACGCAATACACGGAACTAATGAAAACATTGCTATCTGGACAAAAATGAGCGTTTTATTACAATCATCTAAAGTATTAATGAAATACCCACTTAATTCTCCTCCAAATTACAAAACAAGACATTTACGATCAAATAAAATTAACAGTCTGTTCGGAATAATGAGTTTTGCCAATACGATGAGCAATTAACCTCGCGGGCTCGTAAATTTCTCTGGGAAACCAAGGTATATACTGTGGGTATGATACCTTTTACACTAATTTCATTATTGCGTTTCCTTTCTGTAGCTTTACTTAGATATTCATTCAAAAATTCAATTTCAATTATGTTCATATAAGCAATATATTTTCAGAAAAAGATTTGTTTGATAATAACAACGGTTTGATATTGTCGTCGTGGTGTCGTTCTACTATTTGTAACAAACTACAATATAAAAAATTATACAACGATGACGTCTCGTTGGGATTTACACAATTTTAAACTAAATAAATACGCAAATAGCTCATGAATTTCTAAAACGGTTTTCCATTGTGCCCAGGTACCACCGAAGAGAACAAACCGTTAAAAAAGCGATCAGTTTAATATTTATTTAGGGAGAGGTGGACAAAACAAAAACCCGTCTCTGAGGGCACGACCGAGTTCCCGACGCGATGTCGGGAGCCCACTCCCCCGTTGGGGGACGGGGCCCCGGCATCGCTGGTGGAGGCCTGAGCCCCGGCGGCGCAGGCGGCAGTGGATCTAGCCTCGGGTCCCTGGTGCCTATCGTAAGTTTGCCCTTCGCTGGGCTAGCGCTCGTTGTGTACGTGTACGGCATGATTGTAGAACATCATTATTACTATCATCAAGCCTTATTTGCAGATCGAAACATTATGCTGCATGTGTAGTACTTAAACGTATCACTATTACACCACATCGTAATTTTGTGTTATTTTTTCAATACATGGGTTTCCTGCAATCATATTTCAAATTCCTTTAATTATAATCTTATTCAAAGTAACCGTCATTTCATTTCCTGTGGTCTGTACTTATGTACGTAGCACAATATACAGACGTATACGTTACTAAGCTAACACTACAAAGATTGAAGTAGGCTAGTAATATAATAAACAAATGGGCGAGACATAGGTTCGGAAACGTATTAGTATCCTGAGTACAACTTATACTTACTCAGGTAGGTAGGCATTTAAAAGCGTCTGTTAAAACTATAGGTAGGCGTTGCCAACTTAGACCAGGCTTTTACATGTCCGATAGCTTTGGCATTGTGCCACCTCGTAGCCTCCACACCTACCTATTCGTGCTGCTTTCCATTTCCACAAATTTACCTCTTCGCCCATTTCCACTGCCCCAAAACTGAGGGCTTTAAGAAAGTTGCTGATATAAACTTCTTTGCATGAAAATACGAGGATTTTAAATCATACTTTAGTAAAATTTTTGTGTGATACAAAACTTACCGACTGGCCAAATTAACTAGTCAGTGTTTTTCAACTAAAGATAAAAAATAACAATTTAAGTTTTTCAAACTCTGTGTAATATACATCATAGGGTTAATAAAAAATCTAAACATAAGGTAAACTTGAGTTGCCTATGACCCCAACATTTGATAACATTATACTTTAAATTAAAAATCCGAATCGATTGTAGCCTATAACGAAGTCATAATAAAATTACTTGCAAGGCGATCGTTCAGTACCTGACAGCCAAATATTTCTCCATTTATTAACAAAACAGCTTTTGGCGCGTGATAACAACATTATATTATAAATTGATATTATAAATTTACCCCGGATAAGTGAATAGCAGTTTAATGCAATATTTCTCACAAAAGACAGATAGTTATGGAGATCAATGACTTTAATCAATTTTACCAGAGCCCTTAATGGCGGTTTCAAGCAGAATATTTGTATAGATACTCATTTATTGACATTGTGGATATAAGGACAGTCAATAAAATCTCACCGTGTCGTACGTCGCGACCTGCGCGTGCTAGTTATTTGGTAAATAGGCAAATAACAAAGAACGGCGGACGGACGGGCTCGTTGTTTGATGTTTGTTATGGGGCCTCCGACGGTAAAGGTTGCTTTGGGACAGTGTTGCTATATAAAAAAGGTAAAATAGGTGCAATCGGTATTTACGAGCGTAAATGTAATCTGAACAATGCAGTTTTAGTGGAAGGTAACGTAATAATCGAATTGAAAAGGTCTAGGGAAAACTGAAGTCTTGTCTGATCACGTAGGACTTCATCTTGCCTTGGCTTATAAGTACAGCTTATCATTAATACAGCTCGTCAATAAATCTTTTGCGTAACTTGCATTATCTAATGTCGGAAAAATTCGCCATTTGACGGGATCCAATGGAGGGTACAAATGTGCACATGAAATGATATATTATGTATATAGATTATTTGTGTAACATTACGTCAATGGAAAACTTACCAACACAGTGAAAGTCTGTAAAGAGACGTTAATCTAAATATCAATAGACTCGCAAATTCTTGACCTAATTATTAAAAACTTAAGTATTTAAGGAATGGCATGTCTCCCCTTAAATAACTTGTTACTTAATAAATTTTGACGACTGAAATATTTTGAATATTGGAATATATTTAAAAATAGTTAGGAGAGTAAAAATTTCTGGCATCCTCCTTTAAATAAAAGTATGAATTAATATTAAATCATTTTCTTAGCGGGTCGAATAACTTGTCTGAGCAGTGGAAGAGCTCACTGTCATGTGCCCAATCCTCGCACGGGAACCGTGGGGTACATCGGTTTTCCACTCGTTTGTATAAATAAACCTGTCTACACAAATCTTTAGAACGAACATATTCTCACGGTACATGAAAATGTGAAAGTGTTTAAAACAATAACTTTTGTATGTATACGACCGGCTGTAATAATACTGCTATTATATAGGTACTTTCAGTTATAAATAACACAATTAAGACGAATAATGATCAGATTTATGTAAAACATACTTATTAAGAATTTGTTACGCTCTCATTAATTACAATTATTCGGTTCTAACATGCGGAATCATGTGTACACATTTATTCATGTTATACCAAGTTGAGGACTCGTTAATAACCCACCCGGAGCTGTGGAGAACGTAACTGGTTACCGGGGCGCTGGCTGGAAGCAAATAAAATAGTAACCGAGGGGTTTTTAGTCAGTTAAAGTCTGACACTTCCTCACCCCTTACTCAAGTCGAGAGAAGGATTGAGATATGATGTATGATTTTTCCCCCTCAAAAAAGGACCGTTTAGTAACAGACTTGACGTTTCAATAAAAATACATACAAAAGTATTGTTTTTCCAGTCTTTGATAAGTTAAACAATATGTCAGTAATATTATACAATATACATGACAATACAATTTCCGTGAAGGGCCGACGTGTTCTACTGTTTCGTGTAGTCACTTAGCTTTTTACGATAGCGTTGAAACATCACATTGGAAGTGTGTCCTCCGTGATGTAGTTTTACAGCTGTCGGCGACTTTTGACTGAATCATCACTATATTTAATAGTCACCTCTAAAACTGTCAGTCACGCACTGGATCTTCTTACAGACTTAAAGTCTATTGGTTCACGCGTTGATTGCGTCACATTATAGATGCCATAATTCACAGAGAACACGAATTGCATACAAATCAATGCAAACAATTATATCCAAAAGGGTCGATTGTTAAAATTTACAACAAATCCAACAAAATAACAGTGACCTTCAGATTCATATTGACAAAAAGTTAACGAATAATAGAGTTTGATTGCTGTTATCAATCTTTCTCTCTCCTTCTCTTGATAAATGTTTGAATTTTACCAATAAGAGAGTAGGTAGCCAGATGTTCAACGTCGTCGGAATTGTATGATTGGTAACATAATATCATACACTAAGTTGTCTAATTAATTTGTAATTACATCTGCATACTGCCAGCTGCAGATTATACTTAGACGGACGATACTCAGAATTAATATCAATATGTCAAGAAACATGAGCTTGCTTATTAATGGACCTACAAGACAGTCTACTCCAGGAAATGTATCTAATACACATTACAGGTTCTGGTTATATTTTTATATTCCATGTTCTAGGTGAAAAAAATCCAAAATACTTGCACATTCGTTCAATACTTAAACCTAATCTTAAAAACCTTAATCTCCTCTCCTTTTTTGTTGAGTTCCTTATGTCTTGTTCATTTATTCGTAATTTAGTACGCAAGTACTTGATATTGATTACTGCATTCACCATAACTTAAGGTGTGCAGTATATGTACATATATATTTTTGGTTTACAAAGCCAAATGTCGCATATAAAGGCCAGCGTTCGAAGGTCGAAGCCTTGTACCACGAGTCTCGTTATAGCTGCTTAGAAAATATATATATAATTATGTACTTTCTTTGCAATATTTATATGAACATAATTTTGCAGATAGTAGCTCAAATGTTACTTGCATATTGTAAGAATTGGTTCTGTACTAGGAAAATATAAACTAATGATTTCGCAAACTGACAAAAATTATTAACTTTTCTATTTCTCAAAATAGTTTCCATTACACGAATGAAATTAATTAAGAAAGTCATATTATTTCCGTAACTAACTGAGTCTAGTAAAAGGATGATGGCATGGTTGTGAACATTCCTAGTATCTTTTTTACCGGGAAACTCTATTAATAGCTGTTTCAAAAACTTTGTGCGGGACTGCTTCACATTTCTCCGAAGTCTTGATCCATGTAGTGTATGGCAAGTTATTTTAAGTTTTCAAACCCATATTTTAAATTTACTTTTTACTTATAATCTGAAGAAATTACTAAGCAGTTCACATATAATTCATTAATGGACAGTGCCCCTAAATAATAAAGTCATTGGTTTCGTTCTTATTTTCTACATACAAAAAGACACAGAACAAATTCTGTAGGGCAGCTAGTACAAAATAATAACCTAGAAAGGAAACGAGAAAACAAACATACTACAACATTAAATCATCGTCTGCTACGGCGTAGCCGGTGCTACGTCACCCGCTACGAATCGCTACGAATTGTTTAAGCGGCTAGAAGATACTTTCAACTTGATTTATGTGCTGATGAAAGTATCATGAAACGTGTTATTCATATTGATGTCTCCAGCAAACATATTTGCTTAGAAACACTGTTGCGTGTTGAACTCTGTGGTCTGTTTGTCATGGAAATATTTTTAAAACCTTTCTCACGTGAGTGACATTTTCCTCAAATCTCACGAGAGTTCAACATTATTCGATGTGTCGAGGATTTTTTCGCCGTTGAAATCATAAATATAAGAATTGAAATGTTTAAGTACATATAGAAAATGGATTACATCTAATATCTATAGTTCAAGTATGTACTTTAATAAGAGAAACAAAATTCTTAGAACCTAAAAAGAAAAGACATTCATATTTTTTATTTTATTTTTTTATACTGCCGGGCAAGGGAACTCGGGTTCGATTCCCGGGCCTCTCGGAAATTCTCGGTAGTAGTAAGAAGTCTAGAAATGTGCCCGGTATATGGCAATAGACTCACTCCCTATTACATGGAACTCATAATATGAATAGTGAAAATTGGGTGTTACATTGGACGGTGGCATTAAGTACGGCACTTACCTAATTAAAGTGCTGCTCTTACCCCTTTGGGGATAAAAGGCGTGATGTTATGTTATATTGAGGAAAGTAATTAGTATTAATTAGAATTATTAGAACACCGTTGTCGTCGCTCACGAAGGTACTCGAACCTAATACTGACAGACAGCGAACAACTATCGTCTCACCACACAGTTCATTTGTTACACCCCCACAAAGCACGTCAAAGAACGTACTTCGTCAGCCTCATGTATACCGTCATTCATCATGACAACGGATCCGTCTATTTACATACCCAGACGTCACAAGTAACATTACCTACGCAGAAACGTCTCATTGGTCGGGCTATGTGACAGTCCCTCGGATCACGAATATTCAAATGCAATTCTTATATCGCAATCTTGAGTTGATGATTGTAAAAGATTAAAGACAACAAGCTTTCCCACTACATTTTTAAAAATTCATAAAATAACCGAATCAAGAACCTCACTCAATATTAAAAACAACCATATATTATGCACAGAACACAAGCTCACACTTTGTACGTACGTACGTTTGCATTGTTGAATAAATTCCAAGCAATCATCGTGCGCTGCATACGATACAAATTCGCTACAGTAATCTAAAGAAGTGCCTGTCTATTGCTCCTCACGACTGATTTACGCGACCGACGCAACGACGACGCCAGCGCACTAAGCAAATCAGCCTTACATCCTATCTCAATTTAGTCTCAACGAGTAGATGGCACAAACTATGTGTAGGTCACTGGACCAAGCTTTCTCTTGCTTTGGATAAACGTCAGTAGAGTATTGAGTATCGACGTTATGTATGTCGCGTACTTACCTAAAACAGAAGGTTAGAGCAGTGCGTGCCTATGCATAGTTGCGCGATTACTGCGGCGAAAGCGATATCGATTTAAGACTGAAACTATTTTATATTAGAATTGAACAAAAACTCGTCTGGTGGCTTACTATTATGCTTAACCAGTTGTTTTATACATGACCGAAAGTGCTTCATGAATGTAGTAATACAAACGAAACTCAGCCTTTAGCTGTGCGGCGGAAGCCAAGCTTATTTGGCGTCGGCCCTTGATATTAAATAACTTCGGAAGGATCGCCCCCGCATCGCCCTTGAAGGCAGGGAGCCGCTGAGTGGTTGGGCAAAGCCAAGTGTCACGCCGAACGGTTTTTAAAGTTGTTTCTATAGAATAGACACCGTTTATAATAGCTCTTGAAAAAACATCATTTTCAACAGCATTCGTTGGTATTCAAAAACAATATATTCATGCGGAAGTATTGTCTTCTGGCAAGAAGCATATATAAATATTGATACATATGAATAATGATAATATACCACTTTACATACTTTTCATAATATTAAACACAAACCAATCCGAGTGCGTTATGCAGTCGGTAATCATTAAACTGGCTATTAACCGGGCTTATTGGATTTGTTCGTTTAGTATTATAATGGTGGTATTTATATTGGCATGGATAGCCTGGCGCACACTGAAACTAAAACTTGTGTAGGAATGTGTACTCAATAGTAGAGGTATAATTTATAAAAGGATATATTTTGAAAATGTTACATATACACTAAAAACCAAAAACAGGCGAACTTCCCATAGGTACCGCATGCATACTTAATGTCGTGTTGTTATAAATGTTGCATGTTCAAGTATATTTAGCCTAGACTGTATGTTTTATGAGTAGATCACTTACTGTTTACATCTCTGTTATCATCCTAGTTGAATAATTTGTCCAAAGTTATTTAGCTTCACCTCCAGTTGGTAGCAATAAAACATAAATATATCCATAAACACATACACCAACTCATTAATACGCAGGTGCTTTATCAAAATTCAATCAGCAGCTATCGATCATTCAGAAAATCTCAATTTAAGAGATAAATATTGCGATTATTAACAGCCTCGCTTCTCTGTTGCTTACATTTATGTATATTTTGTCTTGAGTTACGGAAAACCTTCATCCATCGTATATTTTTCAATAAAGATTGGTTGTTTGAGAAACAGTACACCTTACACCTTTACTGTAGTGATATTGTTCAACTACACCCCAACTTTCATTTTAATATTGCGTTGGCTTCGTACATGCTATGAAAAGTGTCTGATGTTTTACGTAATTAATTGACAACATAAGCAACCTTTTCCATTACTATATGGTATGACCCCGATACCTTCTGAGCAGTTACAGAAACTAATGACGCTGCAAATACGTTAGAACTTAACTAAATTGAATATACAAATATAACAAAGCACACAAGTACACGGGTTTTACTTTGATGGTCGTGCATTTTCTAAAGTATTTTTATGTTTTAGCGTAATCTGGAGCTGTCAGATCTACTGGCTGAGTACTCTAAGACTGGGGTACCGGACCTGAAAGGGTTCTGCATTGCAAACATCCCTGATGAAGCCTTCGAGTTCCTGCAGTGGGCTGAGAAGCCACAGAACTTGGAGGAGTTCATCGATTGGAAGAGTGAGTACCTTTTGCATTAATAATAAAAATCTTTTTATGTGAGCAAGGAGAGGGAATTGCCGGTGTATCGCAGTTCCCAAATGATAAAAACATCTGTCGTCACTCGTTTGCAACGTGCTCGCAGTTCCCGTAAAAGTTGAAAAGTGTTTTAGTGGGTCGGTCGTCAGTTTGTCGAGTGCTAGAGTGATTTCACAGAACAACAAAAATGTTGGTAGTTCAGCTAGATTCTTTTTTGTTTGTTTTTGTAGTTCTAGAGGTACACGCCGATTGATTTGCTGAAACATTCGATTGAGCATTTATAAAACTTACTTTGACGATATTATTCTGAGAATCGAAATTCAATTGCACTTTCACTGCTTGCATGCTTAAAGAACTTGCTTTAGTACATAATTATACTGTTTATCGTCTCATGCACGAGACGAGCCGCAAATAATTTACTGTAAATAATTTCTGCAATAAAGTATACCCCATCACAAGGTTACGAGCTTCCATAACACGTAACAGATGGTAACTTGACGTCATTAGTCAATGGTTGGGTTCACTCGCAATTACTTGTATGGACTTATAGAAATTACAAACATACCTACTTGATTATTAACAAGAATCGCCCTAACAAGTGTTCATTGTGTATGTGTAGGCACTATGCACAATGTATGTATCGAGTTCATGGTTTGTGGCAAGTGCAAATTACGTATGTATTTACACACTATTATGATAACTGTATAATAATAAAATTATTTTATTACATGAGCATAAATAAATATGTGAGTTTACTTACAAATAGGCAACAATACTTTGTAATTGACTATAACTCTGTACAAGTATCGATAGATCTTGGCGCGAGCGCGCGGCGGAGGGAGGGCCGCGATTAATGGTTTCACTCCGTGACCCACTAACATATGCAATCGTGTACTTTACACTCATTACCCTCCTGATATTCAACATATCTTGTTTCAAACAGCTTACTTCCCTTTGCTATTAATATAACTATAGAGGTTAACAGTGTTCGGTGGGATCACTTCAGAACTTCAATAACAATAATTTTAATGTTGTCATTGTTTGAATCAAAATAGTAAAAAGTTTCAAATGTGACTTGTTCGTTTTCATATTCAAACGAGTCAACAGTCAATATGCTGTCACTGAATGAGTTAAAAATGCCGCAGTATTAGTTCAAAGTTACCGTGAGTAGGATACCCAACTCTTCGCTGAAAGTTACATAGCAGACCGTAGTGTGCACTAAGCGAAAACTTACGAAGTCCCGAGTCTTATCTACGTGAAATAAGTTTCCGAATAGAGTAGGAAACGATACTTGCTACACTATTTTATCGTCATAATGGCTGTAAAATGGGAATCACTTACATTTTTGATCGCGTATTGACAGTATAATGATTGTGAGTATGAAAAGTTGTGAAATGAAATAAGTAGGTTTTGTTTATATTCAATGATAATTAAAAATTCATGTAAAATATTATAAACAATATCAGCTAGGAATGCAATGTCTCCGTCGAAAAATAAAGGTTGAACATTGTCAAATATCGTTGGTAAAGGCGTGGGTAAAAGATATAAAAATGCCATAAAATATTTCGCTTGTCTGTAACCACACATTCCAAACGTCTCGAGGTGAAATGAAAAATAGTTATATCGTGATTTTTCGTTCCAATACCGATTTTATTTGAATTCTAATATTTACGAAGTATAAAAAGTTCGCGTTCCAGTTAGGCTGGCACGTGTAGCCGGAATAGAACGGAGTGAACTAACCCTGAGTAAAACACTGAGTAAGATATTAAATAAATAATGCAATGACAAATATAACGTTTTATAACCCTTTCTCCGGAAAGGTAGGCACTAGGCACAAATATTTTAACACACATTTAACCTGATGTGTAAATAAATGACTTCTTATAGCCTTGTTCAATGTGTATCACAAATTCGAAATTTGTACTATTACTAGAAAAGGAACGTTAGAGACAAGATGCTTAATAACTTGACTTCAATTTCAAATTCGAGATTTTATGATTGACAGTCGACCTCATAGGAAATGGATCAAAAGATGAGACCTCAATATGTAATAATATGTAAAAATATAGTAAGACATTAATTAAAAAGATACACATGCAGTTTTCATTGATTTCCATCTTACATGGTATAGCTTACACGTAGCTTGATACACGTGTTGTGTACTCCTGATACGTTACGCGAATCGTCCGATAATTCCTTTTAACTGCAAACAATTAACTAAAATTAAATGTAGTGGTAGGAATACTTAATGTTTTTAACAAAAAACTATTAACTGTACAAATTATCTCTAAAGAAGGAATTATCCATACAAGTCGTGGGTAATGACTCCCTTGTTTATTTTTCATAATTATTATAATTAAAAAAAACATATTACGTATTATGTAATATTCATGAATGTTAATACGTTTCCTATGCGATGCGTCTCTTCAAACTTGACGTGGGTTTAACCTGATTTGACACTTCGCTGCAAATAACTTCGACTTAATTAATGAATAATTTTGTTGCGGCTGTCGTTTATCCCAAATCAACCGAAATTATAGTGATTTGATTTGAGTGGCTGTGCAGGTGTAGGCTAATCAAATTTTTTTTTTCTTTTTTTTTCTGTTTTTTTATAAAAACGTTGCCTCACACTAGGATTATCTCCTGTGTCGTGGGTGCGTTTACAAACATTCAAGTTCACATACACATGACACCCAGACCCGAAACAACAATTTGTGGATCACACAAAGTGTTGCTCCGTGCGGGAATCGAACCCGCGGCACATTGCACGGCAGCCGGTTGCCCAGCCACCGCACCAACCGTGCAGTCATGAATTGTATATGGAATGAGCGTCTTACAGTGCCCATGTCAAACTTATGTGATACACGTATTATTGTCGCAATTATTAACATGCATTTTCACATTTTTAAGTGTATAAGTAATAAAAACATTGTCGTCAACGGCCGTATCCCAACCCCAAACCACCTTTACTACGGCCTCATTTTTTCTAATACTCACAAAGCCTTCGAAAATTATACATTAAAACTTTCTTCGTGAATTGCGTCGTCTAATGGTGAGAAGTGTATATAATTGGTTCAGTATTTTTCGTTCAGTATAGTCTTAGCATACATTATATTTAGGTACAAAAGTGCAACAAAAGTGCTAATTTTATACAGCATACATACCTGAGTAAAGTAACCGAAATTGCTTATTACGCTTTTAATTTATAGATATTGCTGTTGATATTTCGGTTAATTGTAGATAATAAGTTTATTTGATCTATCGAATTATAAAAGATCAAACAATAAAGATAGACACAAATAATGGAGACGAAGTTATTTCTAGGGGATTTGTAAATATCTACCCCAAATAAAGCCCTCCCAAGACAGTACTCAGATCTCCGAAGGACAGTTTATGGCACAAGGAAAGTGATGACTACTATAACCGCACCCTTAGCGGCTCATTATATTAGTTAAGATGATTTAAAGACGAATAGCGTCGACTTACAAAATTGCGAAAGAAAAATTAAATGAATCATGACTACTTTTGACATACAAAAAAGAAATATAACTCCCATTTACTACCGCAAAGGTTTCTGACACGACTTATTTAAATTGCATTTGTAGAAGGCCGCTTCGCTTTGTTGCGGTAATGTGCGAAGGGTCGGCTTAAAGCCGCTGGGCTTGCCCTGCCGCGCGGCGTGCTCGGCGCGCTTACTGCTTGTTTACGCTGACAAGCGGGCGCGAGCGCGGTCGCGTAATACCAAACATTTGACACGACATGCAAGTGTTCGCGTAGGTGCAGTGTAAGTAGGCTTACGCTACTAACCTGCGCGTGTGGCTCGCGCGCGTTAGAATCATACGCCGATAGGAGAACTTACCCAAACAGTTTGAAATTTATTACTCATGTAAATGCTTGGCGGTCAACGTGAACACAAGATTGCTACGGCAACCACGCCCGCACCTGCGCCCTCACCCGCGCCTTCAACGGGAACAAACACTTACTTGGCCGGGAAGCGCGCCGACAGCCGACTCAGTAGAGGCGACAAATGATGACATTCCTTTTACTATAACAAATAGCCCCCTGTTTCAAAGCATTCGTTTTGTCCCGTTACTTTTGACATTGCTCTTCTTATTCATTTTTAACTAAGATCTTGAATAGTCTGTAAGAAACTCGTGGTTTCACGTTAATCTTTTCTTGCAAACAAGCTAGTAAAATATGCATGAAACTTGTATATTTTATAGGATGACCTTGTCATCATAGTAGAATTACAAATTACATTCCTATACTTTAATGCAGATACTCAATACTTTAATGAATAGGTAAATACGAAATTACAATTTAAATAAGTGTCTAGTTCAGTATTTACAAGAAATATTTACATTAAGGGATTCCGATGCGACGCCGACGACGACACTAGAAAAACACGCAGGGCAATATTTTAGTGCCGCGCGGTTGCGTGACTTGAACATATATACGGATGAGATTTTAGTAATGAATCGTCCACTCCACTTGGTTACATGCGGAACATTCCTTATAATTAGGCTCTGTCGACTGCTGGAATACCTTCACCTTTATCTTATAATTGGAATATATGTATGTTTATTATGAATGCTCTGAAAGAGGAATTGAAGGTAATTTCTGTAATAATTTTATCGAATAATTCCGTACAAAAGAAAGGGAGTATGTAGGACTATTTGATTACAAGTTAGTATTATTATTAAACACATGTATGTTGTATGATTTACAACTAAATTGCAGTCGTATGTTCACGTGCATACGTCCAACCTGTCCTTGTTGGTTTCTGTGAAAACATATCATAAAACGACTAACAGGTAGATACCATATAAAAACATTGGTATGTAGGTACACAGGAATCGAATATCCCTGCACAAAATATTCGTATCTCGTATTTACACTTGGTAAGTCAATAACTGTGCAACTCGAGTAAACAAATATACAGAAAAAATATCTTTTCAATATGAAACTACCTACTCCGATTTAAACAAAAAACGTTTAATAAATACTCATGTTTACCAGGTGTGTCGATATTCGCGCGAATTTATTTCCACATAACATCATCACGCCTTTTATCCCCGAAGGGGTAGGCAGACCGTCGCACTTGCGACCACTCGGCCAACAAGGCAGTCTAGTCTAGTAATTTATTTCAAATAGATACAAAATATGCATTCATACATTTATCATAATTAGGTACCTACCTATATATTACAGTTTTAATAAGACCTTGGCAGCCTTCCCAACCTAAATTGTCGTATCAACTCCATGAAACCTAGCCAAAATTACCTGCAGACACTTTACCAACCAATCTAAATTAAAATATCTGGATTAACTTAATGCAGGCTACAGACCTTACGATCGCGATGATCGCCTACACTGTACATACCATACGATCTAACTCAACAGTCGAACTGTACATACTGTTAAATCTTAGCTCCATTACCTACGATTGAACTGTACATTTTCGTCTATTCTCTTGTTTCGATCCCGGTAAAACTGCGTAGTTTCTTATCGGTTATCGTAAAGTGAGTAGCGGGCATAAGTTTTTGATAAAAACTCCGTACGACTAACTCTAAAAATGAAATAATAGATTTCAACCATGTCTAAATGAATACCAGTGACATTGGAGAGTATTACTTATGCATAATTGCTCATATGATTGCCAAGGGAGTTTAAGTATTAGGTTGTCGACTATATTCGGCTATGGAGCTTACTTTTCCGTGGCTTCAACAAACCACCGCGGATGGCGCGCGACGGCGGGCGGTACGTCATTCATTCAACGCAGTCTTTACATCTTCGTCTTAAAGAATGACAAATAATATTACATTATTCATTTTTGCTCTTCTTTGAATTAAGGAAAATGGTGGATTCAGAATAATTACTCACTCTTTCTCCTTCGCATTTTTTATTTCGGGCCTGACTTCCTACGGTATAATAATCCGGATTGTTCGGGACTCTCCTTAATTTTGTTTTTTTTTTCTAGTATGTTATTCATGGAACTAATAACATCGCGCAACGTGGATAATTGGAGAACTGGAGTTTTTTTTATGGCATAGGCCGATAAACGACCAGACGGATCACCTGATGGTAAGCAATCGGCGTCGCCCATGTACACCTGGAACACCAGATGCGTTACAAGTGCTTTACCGGTTTTTTGGGGATTCGGAGTTTGAGGATCGTTGGGGATTCAGGGATTGGGGAAGGGGAGGGTAATATGGCCTCCGGTAACGTCACTCACACGACGAAACACAACGCAAGCGTTGCTTCACGTCGGTTTTCTGCTCGGCCGTGGTATCACTCCGGTCGAGCCGGCCCATTCGTGCCGAAGCATGGCTCTCCCACACCTAAAGATATTTCTTGAACACTTTGTTACTTCACTACATAAACATATTTTTTTAAATATATTATTATGCATTAAAAACTGCAATTTTAATGCAATTTAAATAGCACTCAGTATTCGTGGTGATTGTAAAACATTCGATAATTGCTTTAATACAATTTAGAGATAAAATAATATCAATAGGATATTCCGGAATCAGTAACGCTTGAATACTATATACCTATTAATCTCAATCAGCTAAATATTTCACAACATACTTCCAACAATACAAAATTGCTTGCTTGCTTACTTACCTATGTATCTACGAAAGAGTACGTACATTGACTCTGTGTACCAGTAACTACTAGTAAGGTACTCTATGTTATTTGTGTTTACCCTTTAAATATCTATTTTAGTCGGTTTTCACCACTCTCGTGGGAAACCAAGCGTTCACTATCGACTCCACAACCGTCAAAACTGATTTAGTTTGGTACGAAGGTACCTTACGTCGGTAACTACCCATCCATTAATTAAATTATTATTGTAATGTATTACTTTGAACAAGAACATTAGAAAAACGACCTCGACACGTACCTAAAATGAAAGAACTCTCTTATTTTCTTTTCCCTAGTAGGTAAGCCGAACACAAATTAAGATTGTGGTAAAACAAAAAGTACGAAACCTTAAAATATAATGGGCGATTTCATGTTTATTGAAATAAGCAATATTTGTGCGTTCACATCGATCACGTTGATTAGTAGCACGCGAGGCGTCTAGCACGCGAAACGACGCGACGCCGTCGCGCGGCCGTGCAGACACCGCGCCGTGCCGACTCCAACACGTAGTCGACACGAGCCGCGCCGGTTCGCCCAGCTGTAGATACTCGCAATACTCGCAATAAAACAGGAAGGGTCGCGGGTCGCAGCTGCTTGACGCAATCTGTCTACTGCCTCCATTGGCCTATTCTCATCAATCACCACACTTGGTATACATCGGAAACAGATATTGTACATTTATTTTTCGTATTTTATGGGGCCGCGTTCGGCACAGGTAAATTATAAGTACTCTCGTTATTTCCAGGCCCTTCTGTTGCGCCCCTGAACCGTACGACTATTTAATAAATATTATTTAATTTACTTATTTTTGAACTAAAAAATCCTTTATACTTACTGGTAGCAAGTAATGTGCTCTGGAATTTGCAAAGCATTCAAATATCGAATCCGAGAGGAATATGTTGTCAATGCCGTTGCATTTCTTGGTATTTCGAGGTTCCAATAAAATTATTGGAATATTTATTATTTTTATCAAGATTTTGGAACACGTAGGTCGGATTCCATCAAAATTCAGCTACTAATTGGTTAAATTTTGAAGTTCAGTAGAATTTTCCGTTTATAGAAAAGCAAAATGTTTTTTTTTGAAATGGCTTCTGCATCGGTTAGATCAAATTATAACTCACTCAATCTGTGTCGTTTGACCGAGATGTCGTTAGGTTGACATAGACCTACGCATGGAGATAGCATGATCAACTTTACACTTGCATTCCAGGCCCTCCTTTTAACAACTATAGGCATGAAATGTACTTCACTCGCAATTTACGTGTTTGAGATTGAGATTCTCTTGTTGATGTGTATAAATATATTGGTCACAAGAATCTTTGCAGGTGTTACATATACAGGGTGTAAACGGTACGCTCCCGAAACTCGCTTCAGGTGATGGTAAAAAGCGAGTTTTATTTTCAAAAAAATAAGGATTGCAATATTTCTTTTATGTAAGAATAGTTGTAATCAACTGTTCCAGCCTGATGTTGCATGAGCAACGAAAACAAAAACGATGACAATAATTGTAAAAAGATTTTTTTTTTGCGTTTCAGGACCGTTCCATTTACACCCTGTATGTATGCGAGCGCCCTTGCATCTGTTACATATTATATGCATGCGGGCGTTTCGGATTCCAATAATATGATGTTATTCAATTAGCGATAGACGTAGGTAACAATGTCATGCATGGTCAAAATAACGCAGTGATGATGTTCGTCAGCAGGTTCGAGAAACATAAATGTCTAAATTTTTATACCTCTAAATAGTAGGTATATCATTATTTGCTCAGCACTGACCGTCTTCTGGCTGATCATGGATAATAATAATAATAATATTTTAATACTTTTGAAAATATTATTTCATATCTATATAGGTACTATACACAAAATCTTAAAAAAGTACAGTCTGACTGTCATTTATTTTTCATCACACAAAATGGACGGTGCATTATCAAGCACAGAATCAGTTGCCGTCATTTAGCTGTCAGTTTGTTACGGAGTACAAAATTCACAACCCTGCAATGTAATTATAGCCGTAGGGCAACTTTCAATAATTGCAGTTTTAACACTGCATGATTGCCTGGCATCATGCCACCTGATAACATTTTGCGCGGTTCGATAAGTCTATACATCTTGCATTCTCAATACCTACTTCAAAACGCATAGGAGGTCAATTCAGTAAGTATCAAATTCAAAGTACTTACGCAGAATGCGCTCGTCTGCCTCCCTCACATATATCAGTAAAAGTTTATTTTCATTCAATTTCACAGATAGCTACTTAAGATTCTGTTCGCCATCCCGTCTGCTCGAATATCTAACAGTTTATAGCACATGATTATAAACATCCATTCAATAAGTTCACTGTTAATCATGTTGTTTCAAATGGACATAGATTATGAAAGTACGAGATTAGTTTTCGCGAAGTAATCCCAATATTTGACCGAAACCTCGGTCCACGAAAAATTCCAAACAATGCCTATAAATACCAACTAAGGCAGCGGAAATCCGCTCTAGGGTCGGAACAGCTGTCATGTTCATTTTTATACGTAAAGGTAAACCACACCACCGCCACGCCGCCGCCACGTAGCTCCCCGAGTCCCCGCTCGACATTGGAATAACGGAACACTTGATGAGAACTGAAGAGGCAGCTCATCGCGACACATGTTACTTTGAGCTTCGGCTTAATTGTATATTTGCTTTCATCATTTCTCCTACATAACTATTTACTGGAAAAATAATGACGTTGACGTTTTAAAAGTGCTTAATAAGGAATAATTGAAATAAATGCTTCGACTTTGAATGAAACTCATTCTAAACAGGTATCATTAAGAAAAAGAGCAGAGATTACCAAATTAGCTATTGAAGTCTGTGCAACGTACTTGCTGCATCTAGTCGAAGTGAACGCGTTGACGTTACGTACTCACGTTGTAGGTCATAGCTAGAGTTTGCAAACAGACAGGTTGAGTCCGATCTTTGTTGTAATATATTTTGTAATTATGTAATAATAGTGTTTTATACACGCTGCTTTGTATCTACGGCTTGACCGACCGACCGCCATTTCGTGATGTCGCTGGTTTCAGTGGGGTTATGGTACAGTCGATACTATATCACTAGACCCTTATTTTTGTTAATTAATACATCGTCATAAGGTCGTCGTAATTTACTTGTTATGTAAAATTGCTGCATGTATCTTTTGACGTTGCAATCTATTAAAAGATATTATCGCTGAAGAGTCGATCTTGAGTTAAAAATATCCGTTTCCATTTCGTAATACTGGACTTAGTGCCGGATCGCTGAGGATCTTTATGGATATGAAACGTTCGTAATGAGATCCACGTCGAAGGAACACTCCGGACCGCTTTGCATAATATAGATTCCTCAGGAAAATACGGGACTCGAGAGCCAGTTGTTTACCAAGTACGCCATCCGCGTATCCTACCAAACAAATGTAATTATGTTTAAATTATAATACATTTACCTACTGTTCCACATTTCATTCATATTTGTTTTAGTATCTTAATATTTCTTTTAAGTATTACAATTCAGTAACAGTTAGTTGATCCACACATGTATTGCGTTTAGATTGCCCAATTGAATATTATTAGGTACCTATTTAACTCGTCGAGTACCGTCATTATAGACACAATTATAGAACAATAGGTTGCGGTCACCGGTGACCGCTTGGTGTTTGACAGTTTAAGTACTAGTTACGTTGTAATAGATTCTATCTCGATACTCATTACTTGTCATGGCATGATCCTGATCCCAGAAATATGGATTTTTTTTTTCAGTTTCATACTATATATTACGAATGTATACACATATATGTTCTAAAAGGCGTTTATTTTCGACCGATAGCACTCGTTAACCACTTACGATTTTACGACGTAATCAATATTAATATAGTGCCAATAAAGTTAACAGAATCTTCAGAGGTATTAAAGTCTAAGGGAATAACATAACGCCTCGACACGGTGGGTAGTAAATATTGTACCTTTCGAATGTATTGTAAGTGTAAGCATACTTTGTAATTGCCAAACATTTCTATTGAACTTATTTTTGCAAAAGTTTGTGAAATAGATTATTATTTAACTTTATCCTTTTTTTTTTTTTTTTTTTTTTTTTTAAGGGGGGAAAATCATCGAATGACTGCTCGCGCCTGGGTGAGGCGGGAGGGAGTGTCAGACTCTTACTGACTAAAAACCACCCCGTTCCTTCTCCTGCACGTCGAGCCGGAGCCCCGGTTACCCGTTAGGTTCTCCGCGACTCCGAATCGGCATCGGCCCTATTGGGCCCCATCTGTGGTGGTCTGATGGCTCTTTGAGGCGCGCGCGGAACGCGACGCGCCGTACGCTCGGGTCTGTTTCTGGTCGGACGGGGAGCCACCCATGCTCGCCGTCCGCAGGCCCGCGCTTACGGTGGCCGGAGATCGTCCCGCGATCCCCGACGCCCGGTGTGCCCTTCGTGATGGCTGGGTTGCGAGGAGGCAGCGCTTCGCTGCCTCACGCGTCCCGCCTCCTCCTTAGCTAGCATGACTGCTTCGCAAAAGGAGGAGACGGCTTCCCAGTCCCCCTCGCTCCGCATCATGGCCTGCACTAGGCCCGGACGCGAGAGGTAACTTTATCCTTAAGCGTCGGCCGCACCATAACGACGGTTTTTAATAGCATAATTATTTGAACCAAAAAAAAAAAAAAAAAAAAAAAAAAAAAAAAAAAAACCGAATACAAGCGGTCGCACTTGCAGATTTGTTTTTCATTGAATACAATTTAACCAGTGCAGCTGGGACCTTATTTTTTGAAAAAAAAAAAAAAAAGTATAAATATGACGTTTGCTAGTTATTTAATAACCATAGAAAACCGGCGTCACCATCGCCTATGTAAATCGTCATATGTGCCCAGAGTACTTAGCATGCAAATAAATCTTTCGCAATATTAATATTTCAGGGTAACTTCACATCACAGACCACATGGGTACCAATCGGAATTCATGTTTTATTGACGTTTTGTTTCCTTGGTTAAAGAAACCAATAATACCTAATGAGAATTTCTTTTCACAGAACTGCCGCAAGCGGAGGAGGCGCGGCAGGCAGTAATTAAGGAGCTGATCTGCACAGAAGCCGATTATATCCGCCACTTACTGTCCATAGTGCAGGTACGTATTTAAGCAAATCCTTACCTAAATGTCTGGAACTAGAAAATTAAACGTTTTAAAAAACCATCAATTTGAGGCAAGGAATCAAAACGATTTATAAAGTAAATAATTTACGAGATGAAATTAAGAAAACTAAAGAAAGAAAATTTAAATTATGCAAATTATAATACATATTTATAAACTACAACATTTGTATACTTCAATGCCCTTCATCTACATACTTCAATAATTAATACAACATTTGAGAAAATAAGTATGAAGCAAATATGACATATATTAGAGGAAACTTCACACATCCCAGTTTTATATTCGGGTTGACCGCAAATACTCCGGGGTGAAGTAACATACTGTTTGTCGCCGCAGACTGCGCTCTAAACATACCAAGAGCTAACAGAGCATACATTGCTCTCTACATTGAACATTGGTAAATTCAAATAATCTGTATTGTAACAATGTTGTCAACACAAGTCGGATTAGAGACAGCGAACCGAGAGAATGATGCGAGTACTTGACTTACGCATCAATGTTGACTTTTCCATGATGAAATTCGGTATCATATTTTTTCAGTACATTTGGCAGATCTCAAATTGATACCATAACTTGGTATCAATTTGAGATCTTGATGTTTTCCAATTAAAATTTGACGTGAATAGCGAAGTTTTTGTTTCGTTTGCGATATGACCGCGAAATATTAAAACAACTCTTCAACGAATTAATTATGTTTACGGCTTACTCATGTAACTGTTTGAGGCGGAACTCGACTAGTTGCAAGCCATGCTAGAGGTACATATTCACGAGCAGCGACACGCGACGCGGCGACTGCCGCGCTGCAACTTTTGAACAAATTGCTATGCCTATATAAACCATAAGTTTTAGGGTGCTGGTCTCTTCAGAGGACCCGGTGCCCCCTTACAGGTGCTGAGGGTGGCCACCGGGGTGGTTTTAGTGAGGTAAGAATCCCACACTCCCTATATAGTCTTTCTCCCCAAAAAGCTAGATGCCGTTTGAAGGTTTCCCCCGACATAAAAAAAAAAAAAAAAAAAAAAAAAAAAAAAAAAAAAAAAAATTTTAGACTATTTAGTCAGTTATCACAGAACAAGTGAAGCAGAAATGTCCAACAGAAACGTGAAAAAGAAAATCAAAAACTGATGTCAGCTATAATTATGAAAAATCATTGAAAAAATTATAACTCGAAAACTACGCAAAATCGTAGAACATAAATGGATACCTCTCATCATAAAGTAGGATTTGGATACCTCTCATCATAAAGTATCTAAATTTTACATTCGTACATCAACTAAACGGCTATCCGGTATAGACAACTAGTGTTACCCACACTCGTATCTGGTAAATTCTGTTTCAATTGAATGCACCCAGACAAGAAGATAAGCCATTGACATTTTTATTATCATTTTTTTTTAAATTCGGCATCAAACTTCATATTTTTCTAGGAAGATAAACAAAGGTCTTAGATACAACACTATATATCTGGCTTGATAACGCCACAGGCTAAATAAAACATTGAAATATTCTTGTACCTGCCCACACCAGGAAAAGCCTTTCAGAGAGAAATCTCATAACAAAGTTGAAATTGTTTATGTGAATTACAAAGTATGAAGTGTTTACAGCGTGAAACATGTGTGCACACAGAGATACATGGCCGAGGCTACCCTTGTGTAACGTATCTACTCCGCAAAGTACGTGATATTGGTTTACATAAACGTAGCGACCTCACATGGCTGATAAAATTACACAGTTTGTTTTACGAACGAGAACGTAATTTAAATCCCCGAAGGATTACCGACGAATGTACCCAAACATAATATAAAAAATAAACATTTATGCGGTATTACGAAGATTGAATTTCAAGTAAACTTCTCAATTCGGTGAACACCTAGAGTAGCTAATAAATACAACATGCCGGATATGTTGTTGATGCACGGTGTAATATTTAATTAGGTACAAAAAGGTGTGTCCAATACTGAAACTCACTTTGTTCCTACACCTGTCGGACAACGTCGTCGTGGGTTTCCAATCATTAACTGATCTCTGCCTCCTTTGCATAAATAATTTGCGCGCCTCCATTAATAGCCACAGCTAATATTGTAACTTTATACAAATTTAATTAAATTTTTAATCCGAAGATAAGGAAGGAATTAGCGGTTATTCTGACTGATCCTTCTAGTGATCCATTTCCTACTTGGAAGTGGTAGTATCTTCATCAGATTTATTATTATTATAGACGTGTGCATAAGATGCTCTAACCTTCTACACACTAAACCTACGAATAAACTAACCTGATACGTGTCATAGATGACTATCTTGAATGTTGTATATTATCAACTGAATCCAGCTTCACGCGATCACCAAGATGGAGAAGAAATCTGACCTTAGACATCTAAGGACTTGACCATGTTGGAGAGTTTAATGTAAAGCTGTCAAAACTGTCATTAAAACTCTTTATTAATTAAGTGTTGTTACATGGTGAGCAAGGTTACAAAAAATTTGCTAACACACAACACGCACCCATGTGTTGTAAGCCTACGCAAATCCCATGCTTTGCGTAGCTTACGGGACTTGTCTAGATATAATATTATAACATGAAACTTTTATGCCATGTAGAATACTGCCCGCAGCTTCGTAAAATAATAAAATCAAATTAGCGTTTCCGATGTTTACTGGCTTCATACAAACTGTGGAATCTTAAGATAGGCGATTATAATAGTATAGGTTCTTATTACAGAAAACTTACATAAAGAACCTCCCAATTATGAGACGTTAAGTTTTTTCAACTAGTAACTTGATATTATGTACATAATAAGTGCATTAATTAATTAGCTTCGAGCCGTAGTATGAAGTATAGCGTAAATATTTAAGTTGATATGTGCATGTTGCCCTTTACTAATTCAGAACTTGATATATAACGTCAAGCACGAATGCTAAGAAATCGATGGCCGTCGTTGTGTCGGTCACTTCCCTAAATTCCCGTGCCCTTCACAAGTACCGATAAAGGACAAGGGCCGCGGCAGGGCACGATGGTATAATGACGTATTTGACTTTTCGGGAGACCTATCTACTGCTATTTACTTTGCTGTTCAGCCAAATATTACAATATTATCTAATATGTTTTTAGAGATAGAGTTCATTAGTACGACACATAGGTTTTTCTCATAAAAATAAGACGCTATAACTATTTGTATAACATCATTGTCACTCAAAATACACTAAAAAAATACCAATACTAAAACAAGCACCGTAAACTATGTATTGGACGATTGGGCAGCCTACTGCCGGAGTAATAGCACGGCCTCACGGAAAACCGACGTGAAGCAATGCTAGCGTCGTGTTTCGCCGTGTGACAAGAGGTTACCATAGGAAGAATTAATTCCCTTTGTAATCTCCTCATTCCCCAAATCCTCTATCCTCAAATCCTTATCCTCCCAAAAAGCCAGCAACGCATTTATAACACCTCTGGTGTTGCGGGTGTATTTGCGGCAGTGATTGCTTACCATCAGACCACGTTACATAAAAACATAACGTATAAACGGGTCGCATTTAACCGCATAATATCGCGAGCGTTCGCCCAAAAAATATTAGAATTTCCAATCCAAAATTGAAGCTTAATGGACGGAATCGGCGATCCCTATCATGAGGTAGGATTAGTCCGCTGTGGTAATAGACTGCGTGCTTGCTAAAGACATTATGAGATATTGGACGATCCTGGAACGTAATGTAATACAGGTAAGATTAGGAATTCAGTATTGTTGCTCCAACTCAATCACATTCATCTTTTAACGAAGAAATCCGTTCCGCTGTTGTGTAGCGCCCCGTGTAATAGAGATGCCAGTATTGTGTTATACAAATAACATACACGGAAGGGTAGACCCTTCCGACTAGAATAGAGGTAGACTGCCTCGTTGGCCGAGTGGTCGCAAGTGCGACTGCCGGGCAAGGGGTCTCGGGTTCGATTCCCGGGTCGGGCAAAGTATTACTGGGTTTTTAAAAAAATCTCAGTAGTAGCACGGAGTCTGGAAATGTGCCCGGTATATGGCAATAGGCTCACCCCCTATTACATGGGACTCATAACATAAATTGTGAAAAGTGGGTGTTACTTCTGTGTGCACCTCTGCCTACCCCTTCGGGGATAAAAGGCGTGATGTTATGTATGAATGTATGTATTGGGTAGGCAGTAAGCGGGATACGGTGTGAAGGGTGTCCTTGTAACATTATAAACTGCTTGAAAATAACGACGTCTAGGAATAGCACTTAATAAATAAGCACATAGGACTAGATCCGCAACAAACAAGACAAAGCTGAAAGACAAAATTTAATAACTGATGTGTATTACCCAATACATATATATAATTAAGTATGTAGGTAACATTCAAGTACTGTGTTTAAATTACTTCCATAAGCTAAAACTTAACTTTATACTACCTATGTATAAAATTGTAACTTTCCTTTAACAACTTCAAAAGTAATTGGAATGCAGGTACATTTTACATAATTTGATAGTATTGCCTAAAGTACAATCTAATTAGTGAACATAACTTCATGTTAAGTACTTTTAATCGCTAGAAACTAATTAAGGTCAGGAAAATGTAAGCTTTGAATTTGGTATCGTGAGAATGTCGCTTAACTTCACTTAATCCGAATAAATGCCGGAGCCCACTTCTCAGAAGTCATTAAGGGCTATCAAATGAATATAATGAGCCTTTTGTTACTGATTTTAATCATTGTGTGCTGTTTCAATGATACGGCTTTATGTGTGCAGACCCGCCAGTCATTTGTGCTATGTTCTAATATTCTACAGACAGTGTAATCGTCTGAATTTGTGACTTTGAAATGCATTAAAATTTCTCTCTATTTGTAAGATTGAAGACTCAACTATAAAATATAGGTACGGTCTAGATACAAAGGCTACGGGATTAAAGGAATAAATAGGCTCCTCAGAAGTTTGCCAACAAACTACATCCCATCATATCATATTAAGTATTTTATATCTTTAAAACTCAATCGTTGGAAGAATTGTCATAATTATGAAGACATTAATTTACCGCTAATATTTTTGATTCTGTTTTTATAATAACTGTCGTGAGACACTATATTAACGGTCGCGGCGATGTCGCGCTCGCTGCTCATGAGGATGAACCCCTCTGTGGTTCGAAACTAGTAGAGCTTTTCTCAGTATATTTACGTGAGAAACCCGCGATTTTAGTTAATTTTTGATTCTGTGGTGCAACAAAATTGCAGGAACAAAGAGGTCACCTATTTATTAGATGTTAAAACGACTGCTTACCGGGTATACTTTAAAATTGTACTCCAACATAATTACACAATACAGGGTTGTTGTGCACTAGGTGTTCATAGCCGCCGCCCATGGACTGCAAGATGCGGGGAAACTCCTGGATATCGATACCGAAAAACTTTTTACCAATATTCCCGATGTCCTGAATGCAAGCCTTTACTTCTGGGAGACCACCATCTACCCCATGATCGCTGATGCTCACGAGAAAAAGGCTCCGTGAGTAGTATATTTATTGCATTATATAAAAATAGTAAGTGGTGTCATACTTGAAGATATCGTCGTCACCGAGCAAGGGACCCCTAACAAAACTTCTCGATTATATCTTCGAAATAGTATCGTGTCTAAAATTTTTTGGTTTGAGTATTTCAATAGAAATAATTCTTTTGCCTAGAAGTTGCTCGTAACAGAACTAGAGGAACTGTGATGCAACATTTTATTTTAATATTTTGCGATACATCCCTGTTTACTCTTTCGAGGATGGAATAGTAAGGACATTATATTTACATAAATCAATGAAACGTGTTGCCTTAATTCCGTTGTTGACCGCGCAAAAAGTCAGGTGAGCAAAAACCGTAAGCAAGCGGCATGATCAAACAAAAAAGAATTAAACTCCATTTTTAAATAACAACAAAAAGAAACAGCCGTCTTTGTCCAGAGACCTCATCAATCTTGCAATATGTTCTCATGATGACCCTTGTCTTGTCAACAATAAAGGAGAATGAAATTGAAAAGGTCTGGATACTTTTTAATTACTCTGTGGCAAGTTATAAGATTGAGTTTTTTCTACAGATTCAACACAGAAATCATGGCGCCAGGGTTCATGCATTTTCGCGACATGTTCCAGCCATATGAAAAATATGTTAATGAACAAACAAAAGCACTGGATTACCTCCGGTCCTTATCAAACAACACAGACTTCATGTGTTATCTCACATGGTGTTACCGGCAGAAGGCCTGTAATAGGTAAGTGCATAGGTATTTGTACTTAGTAAGCTAAATATGATATCTTTTTGTATTGCCTAAGAGACCCCCATATGATGACCAAAGTCAGCATAGTTAGAATGTGTTTTGGTTGCAGGCTCCAGCTGGCTGACATCATGGTGAAACCGATGCAGCGCCTGACTAAGTACAGTCTCCTCCTGCGTCGACTGATTGCACACACCGACATTGAGCCTGAACGCACTTCTCTACAAGCCATGGTATGTATGCGCTGACTCTGTTATTGTGCTCGAATGTTGAGTGCTGAATTTTATTATAACGTAAAAAAGCTTTGCAGGGTCCGGGTAACTAGAATATAATTAATTTTGTTTTGTGAACAGTGGATATTCACTGAGAAACTATTCGGACTAGTGGAATTCCCGAGTCGGTAGTGTATGCTCGACTTAATTTCATATTTTCTGTTTGCACTTTCTGGCCATACAGACGCTCTTAATTTGTTTTGGTTGACTGCAGTGCTTGTCAAACTATATTCATAATCATAAATATTTTACGTTATGTATTCTTAACGTTCGCTGCATTTTTACTTCTGGATTACTTTATGCGTTCTTGTACACAGGAAACTTGTGCTAAGAATTATGTCCAAGATCTGAACCGATCTATACGCCAACGAGAAGAGTTAGAAAAGATGGATAAATTAGCTAACTCGATAGAAGCGTACGAGGTGGTAAGTGAATTATAGAATATTTTAAACTTCTTTTCATAATCTATAGTTTATCCATATATCTAAATACAAATAAATACAAGTAAGTTAAGAAAGAAAATTAAAATGTCGCAAATTCAAAGTAAATTAACCTCATCTCTACGATACTACTCCACATACACACACACACAAACACACGAGTTTCCCAAAAACTAAGTTTTGTTATTGAGAATTTCGCAAATATGTACCGTACATACACAATATTAGGTAAGTGCGAATACTTTAAGATAATATATTTAATAAGCCTACCCAAAAGATGTAGCCATATTGTATCAAAATATGAAAGAATCTGCACATCACTCATAATGGGGATGTTGACAGGGTATAAAAATTAAAAATATAATTAGTCCGTAAGTTAGGTAATAAAAAAATATTAGATACGTATTTTTTTATTTTGTCGTATAATAAAACAATACTTAGATAAAACGAGTTAAAGTTTAGGAGTGGAGGGTAAAACGTCATTTCTTAGTATAAAATGTACTGAGAAGTGACGTCACGCGACATTTCAAATCAATATATCTTCAAAACTATTCGTTTCCGTGAGAAAATAAAAAATACGTGTCTAATATTTTTAAATAATCTACCAGACGGACATTAAAATAAAAATTAGTCGTCTACCCCATTCACACAAATTAAAAATGTGATTCACAAATCATACTTTGTAATGCACACTAACACAAAGTCAATAGAAACAGAATCTCAATCTGCTTGAGATTAAGGTTTTCGTTTCCAATCAAACATCACTAAAAAGAGGAGAAGAGAGGATTCTGAAAGATGGAAGTGAAACGATAAAGGTATTTCTCATCCACAGGCAAAGTAATGACATAAATATTGACTTCAGGGAAAACCTATTTTAGAAAACCATACATAGATAACTCTATATAATTATGTAGGATACTAAACCTCACACATACACACAAATATACTGTATACTTACATACATAACAATTATACGCATACATACTCAAATCCATACTTTACTCCTTTTATTATCCCTTTATTGTTACTCATAATGTCACTGTAATTGTTATTAAGCCTTCTGTTCTGTAACCACTATTCGTACCAGAAATGTAACGGGAAGGTACTGCCTCCTGAGATACAGGCAACGCCTAGTTCAGGAGACAGAGCTTGATGTATTGAGATGTTGGTATATGAATAAAGAATTATTATTATTAACTTAAAAAAATTATTATTACAAACATTTTGATTATAAAGACAATGTTATTTTATAAAGCAAGTCCTCTCAAAATACGCACCAATTTAATTTATATTTCAGGGAAATATTATAAGTATATTATGGACTTGAATAACAACATTATAAAAGCGCGATGATTTCAATACGAAATGTTTATGACTAAGCCTGTTACTGGAAACACATTAATTGACTTAATATCGACAAAAAGAAAAGTCGTCACTCGCACTCGTTTTCTTGGAATAATCAGTGTTTTTGTATTACAGTACACACCAACGTTTTCAGTTTACAAAACCCTTTCAGTCTGTGGCACCTGTCTGAAATTTACTTTTTTTAAATCATTGTATTCGGTTTTACAACTAACTCTTAACTTTAAACAAATGCATATACAATACATATTTACCTAAGTACAAAACACACACATCGACAACCTATAAGTGACCACTACTGACCAAAGGCCTCTCCTCATACGGAAAAGGTTTGAGTATTAATCACCAGCTCTATGTGGGTTGAAGATTTTAAACTTATAATTAGAAATTATAAGCCGAGGTTTCCTCACGATGTTTTTCTTCGCCGTTTGTCAGTGGTATCTAAATAATTTTAGAAGAGCATATAACTTGAAAAAGACGCATTGGTACTTGCCGAGCATTTCTTTCTTATGCATGAGGGTGAGGCTTCGAACCCGCACCCTTATGTATGAGAAGCGGGCGTCTTAAGCCTCCGGGTGACCACGACATTGTTGTTGTTGACACAACAAATACGTTCTAGATATTACAAAACCAGATACTTAGAACTACAATTAGCTACCTATCTATACTAATTTGTGCCCTTACGTCGACTATGCCTTTGGTTAAAGTAAACTAAATCTTAATTCTAAAATGTTGTGGCTTATAATCAACTTTCAAAATTACTAGGTACCTATCAAAATATCAATGTTTTCGTGGTTCAAAATAATAACGATTTAAAGGCAAAACTAACATTTAAAATGCAATTGTAATTATTCCTAAAAACAGATCGTCTTCATATACCTCTATGGCGAAACTTACCTATAATACTTTTTCTATATTTATTACGAAGAAGAATAATTTTAAATTATTTGTATGGAACTTGAGACGCACGATATCTTGACGTTCATATTTTTAGAACTAAAGTCGAGCTCGGAGAGCACCTGTTCAATGCTACGTAGCTACTTCTATAAAGTTATCCTGGTAGTCGTAAACTGTTCCTTGCACAGGTCACCATGTTTGTATCACATTTATATCACTAATTGCATCACAGCAACGCTAAGCTGACATCATATCCACAATCTCGCTCGTTTCATAATATTATCATATTCTTTGTGACATGTGATTTTCAGTATCACTTAAAATTAAAACTAATGAAACAAGTACAGTTTCATTTTCAGTGATCTACTACGACTTAATCACTTGGTAAACTTACAATCGTGTTAATTATTTTTATTGAAATTCTAAAACCACGTGATATTTTTTTGCAAACAAAAATGTTTACTTAATCTCGTAAGATATTAACATTATCCCAATATACCTTAAAAATTACCTTACCTACTTACCTAACAAGCTACTCCCGCACAGTTCACCCGCTCTGCTCGGGTCCAATGGAGGTTCCCGTTTACACTCACCAGAGCCATCTGTGCCAACAAATATTGGATAAAGTTTTTTGACTAATCACAGCAGCTGTCAAATATTAAACGTCCAATGGTGTAACACTAGCTCAATTCGTTTAGGACGAATAACAAGAGCTTCATATTAGCGCCATCTGGTGAGCACGAATACGGTAGACCCCATTGTTCTAACGTCAAATTTGACTTCAACTTCTTGTTTTTAATTAATTTAATAATAACGTCGGTTATTACTCTAAAACTTGTTGCCTAAATACTTTTGCTTTGGATACTGATGCTGCTAAATACTTTTCTAGTAGCCACATCACAATCGGTTCACCCAATTGCGAGATATTCACCGACATGCATACATATACAAGGTGTAGTTTTGAAACCGTTTCATTTCCCGGGGACATGTCATAGAAGTCACAGTCACAGGTTCAATGTAAGAGAAAGTTTCGGGCCAATACTTAAAACTACGGATATAATAAATCGTTTAAGTTCGACAGTATTTCAGAATAAGCGACAGCAATGTTCCTTATTGGAGTTTTATGGAATTAGGAATAATATCAATTACGTGTTTGAGTTTGTGTGTGTAAAGCCGCGTTATAAAACTACTTACAAGATGGCGGCGTGTAGTTCGCACTTACGGATTTCCGTAATTTACAGAAAAATTAAAAATATTTACCTATAATTTTTTTTATTGATTCGGACTCAGAATCGGTAGCTAAGTTACCTGCTAGAAAATTACGTGGCTTAAAAACAACACCTTGTATAAATACATACAGTACAAACTAAGAAACTCCTTCTTTTATTATGTCGATTAAAAATAATTATTCAATTCGAACTAGAAGTAAGAACCTACCGCCTATAGCTGTCTCCGAGCTTTCAGAGTATCATTATAAAACATTATATTTCTTTTTCAGGACTTTAAAGACGAAGAATTAGACAAATTCTTTCATCTATATTCACAACTAAATCTTAGAGCACCAATGGTAAACTGCTCGCCACAGCATAGCAGGACATTAATACATCAGGGGGACTTACGCTTTAAGGACAACATCAAGGAGGCAAGAGATGCACATTTTGATATTATTTTTATAAGTGACATCACCAACTAAGTTCGTAACTAATACATAAAATAAGAAAATCTATGAGTTCACTTGATCCGTCCTTTCAAAAAATCAGAGGTCACTTGTAAAACGAATATCTACTTCTTCTTTCGCTTGCGTAGTTTTCGGATGCATCCGTAGTTCGGTAACAGCGATGGGTGTTGTTTGGTAGAACAATACTTACCAAATATAAAACATCTAAAACTATTGCTGTTACTACCTGTTTAAAGATGTTAGGTATATAATTAAAGTTATATATTATGCATTACGCTTTTCTGGCGAATTATTTTATTGTAGGTATTATGCGAATGCTATAATTTTTCGGTTAATACTTCTATTGATGGTCCAATAGTTTTACAACCACTGAGTGTGATATCACAGAATTTTATTCAATAAGTAACCGTCCATGAGGTGCTACACCATCCGGCCATCCGGGCTGTGTGTGGACGTTTACAATTTAATTATATTACTATTTATAAATAAAGAAGGCAAGTGTGTCGCTGCCGACCCACGGCATGCAAACCTTTGAGTTCCAGTCTACCAAATGACCTGTAATGTAATAGCTGCGGTGTCACACACAACACTTATGTTCCTTACAAGGATAGCTTTGTCAACAGATGGAAGTTCGCGTATTTCTCCTTACTGATATGCTGCTTATTTGCAAAAAACAGTCAAAGGGCAGCTTGTATCCGTACAAAATGGTGAGGTAAATATTATTCAATTATTCTGTCTATCGCCTTCGAATGTTAAGAATATTTTGCACTGCGAATTATATACTCGTTATTTACTTTTACAGACCAAAATATTTTCTCGAAAGACTTTTTACATACCCAAAAATAAGTCAACGCAATCCTAAAGAGATTGCGAACTTAGTGTTCGTTGCAGTCGATGAAGTTGGGTCATCACTCGTAGCTTTCAGTCTATCTGAAACGTCAAAGGATCCCAGCGCACAAGGGACACTAAAGGTCAGATCTCATGCCATTTTTGAACTCGTCTAATTATGAAAAGATGATTAAACATTTGAATCTGAAATTTTAGAATTGGGAACAAAAAATACGCGAAGCTAGGTTAACATACGACCTAGCAATGTGGTTCACAAGGAACCCATCGCGAGACCTCACTGAAATGGATGTTGATTCATCCTCTGACTATGGCCTCAGCATACCGAGCGCGTCAAGGCCAGTAAGTATGAATATTTACAAATAAAAACTATAAAGCCATACTGTATACATAATATTATTAAGTGGAAAGTGTACGTGCCTGTTTGTTTTTGTTGCTATTTGTCAATTTTCAAGGGGAAAAGTTTGTATAAGGACTATTTGTGAGAAACAAGAAATTCGTGCATAATTTTATTGTAAATCTGCCGCCCACTGAACCCAACCCAACCAACGTGAAATTTTATATGGGACTTTTAGCAGTTTTTAAAATAGGAGACATTGCAAAAAATCTGTTCTTTGCTACCAATTTCATGTGCTAGATGTTTCAAATATTTTTACCTTTAGCTTAATGTTTTATTTTAGGGCGCAAAACAAAGCTCGGATGAATTAAACATTGACAGAGAAGCCAGAGAACGCGTCGCCGCGATGCTCCACCGTAGCCTGGGAGTGTCGACTGAGTGCGATAACTTCTCTCAAGCGTCGATGAATACAGATTCATTCGACGGTAAGGTTTCAACTACGTATTTCATCTTAAATCTTACTTGAAGATGACATATCTTAAGTATTGTGAAGATTATCTACTTGCTCAGCACAAGCGGAAAAGCAATTGTTAATGTATTTATGTATTAGGTATATACATTTAATTAATGAATACAGGAGAGTTGTCGACCAGTCACGGAGGACGATATTCACACGGCCTGAGATACCCCATGAAGCGAAACTCAACAGGAGGAAGTTCAAGAAATTCTAGATTATCGAGTTTCCATCAATCGACCAGGTAAGTGTTTACAATATATAGAACGAAAGGTTCACTTCTGTACATTTAAAGTTAGCACTCATGGTAAGTCCATCACATGTCATCACTCAAAACTGAACCACAAAGTTACGTACATTATTGTCAATAAATATAGATATTGAATATATTAAGGCCACAGGGAACGGCTGTATGCAGGTCGCTGTCGACCGGCCTATCTGGAAGTCATTGGGGGAGGCCTATGTTCAGCAGTGACGTCCTGTGGCTGATATGATGACGATGATGATAGATATTGCTAATCTAACCAACTGATCATACAAATAATGAACGTTCGGTGCGACTGTGTTACTTCTACAGTTTAAATATATGTAGAAGTAAAAAATGAAGGATACGTAAGGAAAAATGGACGTTAAAGTACAGATACCATTTTACTTATCCTTTTTTATAGTAATACTTTAATAAACTACTAACGAAAGTTAAAAAGTAATATGATACTAGAGTAAATTGATAAATGAAAATGTAAAAGATAGGAACAAATATTACGCTACTGAGAACTAAGTTATACACCTTATGTATGTTTGTTGACGTCGATGTTCGAAAGTATTTAGGCAAGATTAACTGGTTTAATTGCGAATCGCAGCGCTGCATCCCATGACGAGCCGCAGCCTGGCCCCAGCCGATACAGGGCAGGGACTTCTGTTGAACATGTCATTCCCCCACAGAACCCTGACGACGGTAAGTTATTACCACTATAATAAACATATTTTACTTTCTTACTGATTGCCTTCTTACAAAACAAATGAATACTCATCGGAATAAAAATAAACACAGCAATCATTTTACATCTTGACAAAACAATGTCATGCAAAGTTATAGTGTCGAGATATGACTGCATGGTTACATTTTTACAATATATTTATGTTTGTTGGATATATATCTCGAAAATCGAACGAACTAAATTGTAGTAAAAAACACATAAATGACCTGACAGTCATATAATAATCATGACTGTACATTATTTTATTGACATACCTACGACTGCCCAAGTATTCTGATAAAACATAATTTTCGTAAGTCTCCATCACCTTAATGCTGGTAGAATATATTTCCAACTCACTGTGTTACCTACCGCCCCTGAATAAGTAATAAGAGCTATATTTAAGTAGTTATATCATAACTCCATCATATACATATAAGTATAGGTCCTCATTAACGGCACAGGTTTATTTCGGGCGCCATTATTAAAGTTTGGCGGGATTTTTGGCAAGTGGGTTTTTGTTTCACAATAGATACATTGTCGGCGATACACAATAGCCGTTTAGATATGGGGTAAAGGTCACTCGGACAATGTCGATTGATACTACTTTCCCCACCTTTCTAATGTAGGTACCGTCGCTAAACAGTCTACGAAACAATTTCACAGAGGAACAACAAAATATTTTATCATATTGAAATGTTTAGTTCAAATTGTTTGTGGTCGCATTGAAATTTCTAATATGTTTCCTACAGGAGTAACATCCATAACGGTCAATGTAGTCAGCGAGAGCGAGTCAGAAACAGTAGTGCACTCACAACCGCCACCACCGGTAAGTTACATATACATAATTTGTGACTAGATGCGGTAGGGACCTACAACACAAAATTGTTCATAAGTGGTCCGTGCCTGCCAAACGATTGCCGCTACCACAAATAGACTAATAATCATAGGCATTATCGACGAACAGTTCTGATTTGATGTCTGCTTATGTGTATACTTGAATAACAAGTTAGCAAGTAGTTCGACGTTAATGTTATTTGCGATATCTCTAGTATTGCTAGTATTGCAAGTTCACTTCGACTGTGGTGACAGCTTACCTTGAGGCTAACTGTAAACGTCGCTGCTACTGACTGATAGTCAGATTATTCAGTAGTATAAAGAAAGAAAAATTATTTTAATGGTACCTCAACACACAATAATTGGCACGTCAATGTGTAGGTTCGTCATCCCTGATGTACCTCTAGACACTATTAACACACTGTTAATGAATATTAATTCATCTTGCGCAGGGATTCCCGTAATGTATGGATCTAGCAATCTTATACGCATATCTGAAACACGTTTACGGTGCGACATCTAAAATTTTCAAAATTCTTAGCAACAAAATTAAATTTGATTAAAGTAAACACTTTCCGATATCAACAAATAAAATAAAATATTGCTACGTATACACCTCTAGATGACAGACAAATTGTGAAATTTTATTATGTATAAAACATGGCATAAATGCTACAATTTTGAGACACTATATGAATTTGACTTGAAGAAAAAGGCAATAAATTGAAACATTTCTCCGCGGTCCTATGCTATTCTATTTAGTACTAAAATATACATGCAATGCAGAGCAGCATGCTTAACCTGTTGAAAATCATCCCCTAAATATATTCATACAAAAGTAGTCTCTAAACATCGGGAATAAGGTCTATTATAAGTGGAGAGCGGTCATCGGTGACCGCTTGGGGATTACAATACAAAGAACAAACACCACTTGAAATGAGTGATGATGAGAGATGATCAATAGTCACATCTATTTACCATATAGTCGAAGTACCTACGTGCTTCTAAATTCTAAATAGTTAGATTATGTAATAAGACTACGAAACAATAGATAGTCCAAAAACTAAGCGGATATCATCACTCCGTCTCGTCGTAGGCAATGTTTTCCAAAACGTGATCTCCACTTCACAACACGTCACCCTATTTGTCAATACACAAACAATATAATTATGTTTTGGTTTAAACAGTTAGTAGTGCTACAACATAGCTCCCCACACAAGACGCCGATTCCATCGCGTAGTTCGAGCACCAGCAGAAACACGCTGCGCGTGCAGCCGCAGAACGTGGTAATGGCACTGGTGCATAGTCTGCCAGACCTCACGTTCGATACATCGCCGCCACGTCCGCAACAAAGGTTAATCATCATCCATGTTACTTCAAAAACATATTGTGTATCGATTAATAAGGTGTAGACCTACTAGCACTTCGCTACATATACTAACTATGCAATTGTTATACCGTCTAGCCCAAGTCCTCAGTCAGCATCTGAGAAGCTTTATCAATCGCACCAAGAGCTATTGCAGCGAAACCGATTGTCAGCTCAGCAACAACAGCACTACCTAAGTCCTGATCACCGCGGCACCAGCTACCCACCTCCTAGTCCGACGAGGTATATCACTTTAATTAGCAACCATACAAGTAATATTAACGTTTTATAATTACAGATTTAAGTTATAGACCTAAATTATAATTAAGTTACTTATAATTAAGTGTTAAGTCTTTATTGTTACACATTTTTTCAGATTTATTACGAGATAGTTAAATTAGGTAGGCTTCCAGTGGTGTGAGCAGGGAGAGTCCGGTACCACGCGGTGATGCCGAACATCCACTTGTTACACTGCGTGGTTATTGGGTTGCGTTGTAGTTTACCCCATAGAAGCCTACGTCGTAGCACGTTATCCCAGGTGCTCCGGCTTAGGCTTACCGGGCTCCAAGTCGTCGGAGGTGCTTCGTGTCATTTTTACAGAATTTGTTTCAGATTTGACGCTTTCTCAAGACAGAAGAGGATGCTGCAATGAGTTTCCCACAATAAAAACATATAGTGGTGGCCATTCAGAATTATGTA
This sequence comes from Spodoptera picta, assembly GCA_038387885.1. Classification (NCBI taxonomy): domain Eukaryota; kingdom Metazoa; phylum Arthropoda; class Insecta; order Lepidoptera; family Noctuidae; genus Spodoptera; species Spodoptera picta. Next base: position 5,347,595 of record JAZHFQ010000105.1, read on the forward strand.
TAAAGGACCGTAGGCTGATCAATATTGAAGTATTACGTTAAAATACTCATGTATAACCGGTGTAAATCGTTAAATTGAAGTTTTGAAAATAACAAATCATGTCTGGAACATTTTGTGCCTTGAATGTCACGATATTGTTTCGATTTTGTTGATTTGATGATCCAATTATAAATTAGGTTACTGTAACGAAAGAAGTACCTAATGGAGGTTAATTTTTATAATAAATGCACTAGAAACGTTGTAGAGGGTAAAATACCTAGGTACTTGAAGATCCTTGAAAAAGAAAACCAGACATTTTTGACATATCTTCGTGTTTCATTAGTAAAAATTAAATTAAATTATTGATTAGACACATTCTATTCAGAACAGCCACAATGTCCTTTATATTTTGGTCAATGATTGGTAACATCCAGGTGTGCCAGTAAGTTAGTCCACCCGTAAAGTTTGAATGTTACACAAAAACACAGTTTTATTATTACTGATAACTATAATCTAATTGTTAGTATTAGATCGATGTTTTATGTTTTAAATTGTAACCAACATGTTGTAAAATGAGAGCATTTTGTTGATGCCTTCATATAGGAAAGCTGATTGGCATTATGTTCGCATTCCTGAGACGAAATGTTATCGTAAGTTTAGTAGGGTCTGTTTGGAAAGGCGAGCCTTCAGAGATACCACATATATCGCTCATAGGCAACTTGGTCACCGTCTCCTCAACCTCACCATCTTCCTGGTGATCAAAGTGTCTTTCGCTGGAATACTCAACTGCTCCTCCACTCTTAGAGAGCTCAAAATATTTGAATGACTCGCATTAATCTAAACAAAAACCTAACCTAAGCGACAGATGGTGCTTGAGTATTCTGAGCTAAGATTGATATATATATTAAGACGGTACGGCTATAGGGCGGTGTTGATGGGATTTAAATGAAAAACTTTACACATTAATATTTCCATTCCACCCTGGCCTGCTTCTTCATCTCTGACGGTACACCTACAATAAAAATTGTTACACTTTCTACCACGTCTTCAAAAACACATTACAGATTCTCTCTTTAGCTCCCATTGTGAGATTTAAGACATAAGAAAAGCACCCATGTCTATATGCACAGATTGCACATACATATTATACTTTTACATACACACTGAAATACTGATCTATATTTAAAAATATATTAAAACCACAAAGGTACAGGACAAGAACATTATAATTTTTTTTACAGATTTTGAGCTTTTATACACCTACCGACATGTTTCTAATCTATATACATATACATAATGGTATTTTACTAAACCAAAATATTCTTGAATAATGAAAAAACATTTTTTTACGTTTAAGAGATCATTTTCTTGATCTTGATTTCATTTATGGGTAAACAGAACCTTAATGAGTAGGTATAGTTTATTCTTTTCTGGTAATTAACCAACTTCAAAAAAAGAGGGGTTAAAGCCGATTTTTGAAACGTAGTTTATAAAAGAATACATTAAAGTAAAAATCATTATATTATTTATCACATCAAAATACTAACACACATTTTGTCGACCGAGTATGCTAGTGACTGAAAATAAGATACAACAACACAATCAGCAAGAAACTTTCTCAGTATTATCTTCTTTTCACTGGAAAAAATTAAAAAAGTATAAAACCGTTTGGTCTTTCAATTAATACAGTAGCTATAGGTCTGTCAGGTAACTCTCTGTGACTTCTGACGATATGTAATTGTACCTACGCTGCCTATTTTTGTTCTACCTTCTAAACTTTTGTTAACGATACTACTAATTATTTTTCAAATAAGATTGAATTAATTTCCAAGACACACACGTCATTTTGTCAACTCATGTCATTTTATCATACACATTGCAAAACTTGCCCCAACACTGCACTTACTTTCTCTATTTATTTACTACTAGCTGTGCCCGCGACTTCGTTCGCGTAGAATAGTGACTATGAGCAGCGTTTTTTTTTTAAATATATACTTAGAGGTATTTTTATTTTAGATTTGGATCATAATCACAGTCATTTTGGGTAGCTAAAAACCTACTTTACTGTAATGCTTTTCTATATACAATATTAGACGTATGGCCATCGGGGGTGAAAGCATACAGGCTGCTGGGATTGCTAACACGGGACAGAGCCACATACAATTGACCGTGCGAAAAACAGCTGATACTTAGATCTATACCCACAACTTTTAGAGTCTGACCTTGAGCTTTATTAATTGTCATGGCGAAACATAGGCTCACTGGAAACTGAATTCGTTTAAAATTAAACGGAAAATTTTTTGGAATGAGAGGAATCTGAGGAATAAAACCACTATCACCTTTTCCGCACCCTGTTAAATATATATATATTTATAAGCCATTTCTGAGATTGCGTGAACAGACAAACAAACAAACAGACAAAAAAAAGTTAGTTACATTTTTGGGTTCGAAATCGACATAACAATAGCCCCTGCTATTTTTTTTATTTTTATTTTCAATGTACAGACAGCACTTTTCTACAATTTTATTATATGTATAGATGTATAGATATAGATAGATAGTGTTCGACGTGATTCTTTAATTTGACGTAACTTTTTTATTTATGAACCGATTGACATGAAACAAACACTAAAGCATAACTGAAGTATACCACAATATATTCGTGAAAACCGCATCCAACTCGGATAAGCCGTTTCTGACATTAGCGTGAACAGACAAACAGACAAACAGACAAAAAAAAAGTTAGTTACATTTTTGGGTTCGACATCGACATAACAATAGCCCCTGCTATTTTTTTTTTTATTTTCAATGTACAGACAGCACTTTTCTACAATTTTATTATATGTATAGATAGATAGGGAATTAATAGTGTCCGTTAGGTATCTACTGTTTTATAATTAGGCAAGTTATCAGTGATATTAAACGCTTGTAGGTAATTACAGTAAAAAGTCGGCTACACGGACACTTTATTGATACACCATTCACAAAAGAGTATATATTACTTACTTACATGCTACAAGAAAAAAGTGTTAAGTTTCTATTGGTAGGTTCTTTTTCAATTTATTTTAGAGATAAAGTCATTTTAAACAACTGATTTCTAAGTATATTTATTTTTCTGATTTTTATCGAATTAATATAATTAATCGTTAATATTTAATCTCTTCGTTTTATTTATTTTTCTTATTTAAAATAATAGTTATTCATTGACATTTAATATCTTCGTTTTTTACTGAAATAGAGGCAATAACTTAAAATTAAGATAAGTCGTTTTTGTCTTTCTACAAAATATGTTTTAGACACCACCCGCTCTTGGAAGGAACAGCAGTGGTTGAAAAAAACCGCATAGTTATGTGACTAGTACTAGCAGTTTTGTTCCACGCCTCATTGAAATTTTACACGGTTAAAAACTGCATCAGTTCCACTGTACCGTGGCCGGGGCCTTAGAGCAAAAACTAATAGTTATCATGTCCGTATAACCAAACATCTGTACTGCAATTATCTTAATGTTTTTGTGAATGAAACTCTATGGATGGACCAATAGAATGGCATTTTTGAAAGTTATCAAGAATTGTTTATAATTTAAAAGAACTACCCGGTGGTTCAAACGAATTGAAAATGTATCACCATTCAATTTGGTTATAAGAACCAAACAACATCATGGTATGTAAAACATCCACTAATTTTAATTGAAGTCAGGGTTGACATTATCAAGTTAAATTAAAATGTGCTTGCTGACCCTAGTCTAAAACTGTAGTTCAGTTTAGCTCAGTACGTATGTAACGTATTTCAATAAAATAGAGTATAGGCGGTATTTATTTTAAGCTATTAATTAAATATTTTACTATTTTGCTAAGCTTCAGCTTCTTAGACAGCAATGCTTGCCATACCAATATAGTTTAGATTAGGACGCTTACTAAGCATATTTTTGAAATACATTTTAATGTCAACTTTGAAGGAATGCCAACTTATTTGTAAAGTATTTTCTTAGGTTATTTCAACGAAACGTCGATACCGTCGACGCCGAAACGATTAGACAAGTTATTTAACACCAAAATATGTAGTTTATCTTCCAACAACAATATTTCACATTACATACCATAAGTTCGACGTAACTGAGTGAAAATGGGAAATCAAACATTTTAAAAATAGCTGTGGCTTTTAAATGCAACGTCCATGCTCAGATGTACGACGTGGGGAGATCTGTATCAGTGATACGAGAGGAATGAGTCATGTAAGCGGGAATAATTAATTAATTTGTAATTAGAGGTGTCTCTAGTAAGTAAGGTGTGTACCTTAATTACTAGATTTGTCATTTTGTTTAACTAGCATTTAACTCATCAAACAGATGTAATAAAACATTAATATTATTTAGATTTATAATCAGAATTTTAATTAGATTCCAGATTTGACAATAGCTACTGTCATTTTGTGAAATAATGATACCACATATAATAGTGTAGTGATGAACACAAAAATCGATAAACAATCAGTGTGTGTTTTATAATAAATGCTACAGAAGTGACAGGATAGCGATAGTGACGACGGCGACAATTTATAAAATAACTAATTACCATAATACATCTATCTGTTTTATTTGTCATGTTCCTTGATGATTACATTTTTTTATTTATTACACACACAATTATAATAAAAAAGTCTCGTTCAGATCGTTAATTAATCGTCAAAACTAAATTATCGGTTCAGAAATATTTAATTTCCTGATATACTTAGTTTACGAGAGTAAAATTATAAACGAGAAGAATCGATCCAGAAATATTGCATTTCCATATCGAATAATTTCGCAACGTCACTATTTAGTACTTGTCATAACGTTGCAACACTGAAATTGTCAAATCTGGAATCGAATTAAAATTCCGAGTATAGGTAATACTTATTCTCCAAGCAAAAACCCTTGTCCTAACAACAAAAATAATAATTCAACTGAACAACGATAATCTGAAAAAAGACAAATTAAAAACAAATATTTATTTTATATCTCTCATGGTCCAATCCAATTCTGAGATTAACTATCGCGCTAGGTAGGTAGGTATAGTATATCCCGATGGCGATAGTAGTACCATGATGTGAACAGAACTCGAACGCGGAGATCAAGGCGGTAATGTTTTTGTCTTTGTAGTCTGATATATTTATTTATAGGTCGAAGATATAGTTAGATAATTGTTATTAACATCTCGCTCTAGTTTCATTCTACCCCGACGGTCTGGTTCCATGGTACAAGCTGTGGTACAGGTCTCATTCGAATGAATCACTGTGGGTTTTCAAACTGTCATAAATAAATATTCTTATTATTCACACACACTGGCCACCACTGTATTGTATTTATTGTATCTAATATTATGTATGTGATAGGTACTACTACTACTCTTAGATAATATACCTACTCTCCTTTTTCATTAGCTTCCTAGTTTAAGTCTAGCCAGGACATATCCAGTTAGTGGAGATCAGAGAAAATGTGAAGCAATAAAAAGCAAAGAATTAAAACACATAAAGATATTGTATAGCAAAAATGTGTTATAGAGCTTCATTGAAGCGCGGACTGGCGTTCTCGTATTCATTCAAGAACCCTCCATTATCCAAAATGGGGCACGTGAATAGTCAGTCCCAACACGCTGACGCTGGACCTTCCACAAGTCAAGGAACAAAGGTGACTAGAAACCATAACATTTCAATAGGTTTACTCTCTAGCTTACTTACGCTTTGTACAAGAACTGACGAATTTATAGAGCAATGCTATATACGTAATATAAGTAATATAAGATTTTATATATAAGTATGTGTATCCATATTATACTCATATCGTGATTGTGCCTAGTTTATTCCATCAAGTGACATTATTAGATGCGGATTGCTAATAATCTATGCTGATACACCTACAGGGTGCAATTGAAATTGCGCGCCGTCTTTTCAATGATACTTATTACATTTGGGAACTAAAAAAATACACAAAAAACACATCGTATTATTTAGATGTTTGTTTACTTTACTTTTTGCGGATGTTGATACTTGGAGGTTTATTGAAGTTACGACACATGTACCTACTTATTTGTTTCATTACTTTTAAATGGTTACTAGCGATAATATACCTTTAAAAATATGTCTAACTACATTTTAATGGTTTTGTCGCATTATTCACGTTTTATTTACATTTTGTTACCTAATGTGCAATTAGTACCTTTAGTAGAGCGTAATTACAAAAACTACCCGCGATTTCAATTACACTTTACGTATACTAAAGAGTTTGTTATTAGACGATATCTTCGGAACTACTAATTTGAAACATCACGGTACCTACGATAGAAGTGAAACCGGGCGAGTAGCTAGTTGTAGATATAAACCTTGTAAAAAATTCCATAACCTACCTACCTTATAATAATATTCTACACCTATATAATGGGGAATTAATCCTCAAAATTGTAAAAGTAAGTAAAAAGTAAGTTGAAAGCTAAATACTTAATTTTGACGTTTTTTTATCAAAACAAAATAAATATTATATGCTCAACTTACTGACTACTTACTAAAACTTTTATGTTTAGAGGTCTAGCATCTAGTTTAACCTAATATATTCCATATCCTGCCACCATCCTGTTACCCATACAATTAGAGGCTGCAAGTAGCGAAAGTAGTAAAATGCAAATACTCAAACATTATTTGATAAATTAGTAGGTAGTAAGTTACACTGTAATGTACCAGAGCCAGTGACAATTGACCTGACTGGTGATGACACCGTTCACATATACCCCTTTAAAAGTCATAATAAATAAAAAAAATACATTAAGATTAACAAGTTAATAAAAAAAAACCAAAAGATCAGTTAAAAAACAATACTTAATAAGAGTGAATCTGGGTTTGAGGAAAGATAGAATTAATTTAGTCAAAGAACTTAAATCTTGCTCAAAAGAGCTGGATATAACCAGGACCATGTATGATTCTAATTTAAGAAACCTTCAGAGTGACTTATTAAAAAAAGAGGGTATGTTAAAGGATATATTTGAAAAATATGAAGAGTCACAACAACAATTGAGTGAACGCCTGCTTGAGGCAGGGGAGTTGATCGACCTGGTGAAGTACAATGCGGAAAGATGTGAATCTTTAACAAATCATGTTTTCTGCAGCTGTGTGAACCAACCTCAACCTCCTGAGCCTTTACCTTTACCTACATACCCTCAGAAGGATAAGGTAAATAATGTAATTAGTGATATTTGTAATTTGGATTATAAAACTTTTATTTTTGGTGATGAACTAGCATCAGGTTTTGGTAAAATGTTATATGGTCACCTTAACCATAGTTATATTAACAGCAGTTACCATAGTCTGAGTTTTAATAAAATAATTCAAAACATAACGCAGACAGAATTAAATGAAAAGTCTATGATAGTGTTAACAATAAGTAACAGCTTAGGTGTAAAAAGAAGGGATATAGTGAATGGTGTGAACACCTTATTAAAATTAAAAGTGGGAAAAATAATGCTTTGTGCATTCCCATATTCTGACTGTTTGTCACAGTCAAAAAATAAACACATTGGTGTAATAAATAGTTCATTACACCAACTGACATGTTGTCATAGTGACAAGCTTTTATTTTTCGACACTAATAAGTTTAGTAATGATTTTAAATTGACAGAGAAAGGTAGGTAGGAGGTAAGGTAATATACCTTTCAAAAACATACGGACAAACTATTGCTATGCTGATAGCATTCAATATTAACACTGTTATAAATAATATAACAGTAACTAGTTGTAGGGACGAATCTGTGCTATCTAGGCAACCTAACAGTACAATGATAAATTTTAACTTTAATAACAATATTAGCTTAACCAATAATAGCAATTTAAACTAGATCATGAGACAACAGAGTGTACCCCCATTAATAATTTTGACTGGAAGGTATGTTCTGGCAAGAAAAAACCCACTCTTAATAAACATACACATAGTCAGGGGCAGCACAATCTAAAATTATTTCATGTTAACATTCAGGGCTGCTACTCTAAATTGTTTGAAATGGAAATGTTTTTAGAAAAAACTAAGTTTGACATAATTTGTTTATCAGAACATTGGATGAAGGAGGATCAATTAATATCCTTAAACTTTGAAAATTACAATGTTATTAGTAATTTTAGTAGGAAGTGTATGTTACACGGTGGGTCTTTAATATTAGTTAGAAACAGTATTAAGTCAAAGGATAGGAAAGACATTAGACATAGCATTGTCAGTCGAACACACCATTGAGTTGTCCTGTGTTGAGCTGGATAGACATGTTGTAGTTTGTGTATATAGACCACTTATCTACCAGAATCTTGCATTATTCGATTCTGTCATGGAGGATGTTCTGGGGAAGGTCTGTTCTGGTAATAAATCTGTACTTGTATGTGGCGATTTTAATATATATTTATTAGAGAATAACACAAGTAGCATGGAGCTATTAAATTTATTTTATTCATTTAATCTGAAAAATGTGTTTCTGGAGCCAACCAGAATAACATCTTCCACAGCCACTTGTATCGATAATGTTTTCTGTAATTGTGATTATCTAGAAAAAATAGTCATGAACAGCTTGCCTTCCGACCACTGTGGACTTATGGTTGCTTTTAGCTCTTACTTGCCTCTGCAGAAAATTCAAATAAGATTTAGACAAATTACTTTTAATAAATTAGAGAAACTCAAGAATTCTGTGGCTAATAAATTAGGTACAAAAACACTAGATATAAGTAATCCTAGTCAGTTATACGAAGATTTTTTTAAAGTTATAAACACAGAATTTAACAATATTTTGCCAATAAAAACAAAAGACATTCATACCAAGTTCGTATTTAGCGATTGGGCAACTGTCGGTATTCGTAAGAGTAGGGACAAACTTTTTGAGCTTTATGGAATGAAACCATACAACACCAACCTCCAATTTCATCAGTATGTAACATCATATTCAAAAATCTTTAGAATAGTATGCAGAACCGCGAAACGTCTTTATATTAGTAATAAAATAAAAGCAGCTGATGATAAGATAAAAGCTACTTGGAAAGTTATACACAACGAGACTGGTAGGAAACGATTAAGAAATTCAGAATTAAGTTTAAATACTGAAAGGGGACAGATTTCATCCAACCTAGATGTAGCCCAGGAGTTTGAACATTTTTTTGCCAACATTCCTATCAAAACAACCAAAGATTTAGAGTCATCAGCAACACTCTCTGTAACTTTGCTTAAGAATCATATAGAGGTAAATCGTGTCAGCACGACTTTAGTTTTCGATATACGAATCCTCTTGAAATAATAAAAGTTTTTAAAGAGATCAAGATCAAATCAACTGAAGATCTATGGGGACTACCGGTAAAAGTTTGCAAATCACTAATTCAAACTATAGCGCCATACTTGGCTGTGATTTTCAATAAAAGTATAGATGACGGTGTTTTCCCTGACCTAATGAAAAAATATAGTAAAGTTATCCCACTATTTAAAAGTGGTGACACTAAAGAACCAAACAATTATAGGCCAGTATCTGTTTTGCCGGTTCTCAGCAAAGTATTTGAAAAGTTAATGCTGTCTCGGATGCTTCATCATTTTAATAAACATTCTATCTTTCACCAGCAACAATACGGTTTTACTAAAGGTCGTTGTACAACTGACGCCGGTGTCACTTTAATGAAAGAAATATTTGGTGCTTGGGAGGAAGCACAAGATGCTATTGGTATCTTTTGTGACCTCTCAAAAGCGTTCGATTGCGTTGACTACGAGACACTTTTGCTGAAATTAGATCACACGGGATCAGAAACACCACACTCTGTCTAATAAAGTCTTATTTAGAAGATAGGCAATTAAAGGTTCATGTTAATGGTATTAACTCGCAGGGCTCTACGATGAATATGGGCGTTCCACAGGGTTCAATATTGGGTCCCTTTCTCTTTTTAGTTTATATAAATGATTTGCCATTTATATTCAAGAATGAACCAAGAATGGTGCTTTTTGCAGATGATACCTCATTAATTTTTAAAATAGACCGACGTGCTAATAATCTTGACGACGTAAACAGTTCCATTCTTCGAGTGCAAAACTGGTTCACCATTAATAATCTAGCGCTTAATGAGAAAAAAACAAAATGTATTAAATTTAGTTTACCAAACGTCCGAAATAATGATTGTGATGTTGTTTTATTTAAACGGCCAAAAGTTAGAATTTGTCGACGAGACGGTATTTTTAGGCATTATATTAGACAATAGACTACAATGGGGCCCGCATATAAAGGCGCTTTCGGGGAGATTAAGCTCAGCTGCTTCTGCAGTTAGACAGATTAGACAGCTCATGGACGTAGATACGGCAAGGCTTGTCTATTTTAGTTACTTTCACAGCATTATGTCGTACAGCATTTTGTTGTGGGGTCGAGCTGCAGAAATAGAATCAATTTTTATTCTTCAAAAGCGGGTTATCCGAGCAATATATAACTTACGCCGTTGCGAATCGCTAAGAGAATTGTTTAAAACGATAAACATCTTAACGGTGCCCTGTCAATACATATATGAAAATATAATGTATGTAAGAAAGAATAGGCAATTGTTCGAAAAAAGAAGCGATAGACACAATCTTAATACTAGAGGCAAGAATAAGTTAGCTGTACTGCAATTCAGACTGTCCAAGGTACAGAAATCCTTTATGGGGTTAGGTATTAAATGCTATAATAAAATACCAAATAGCATACTAGATCTCAATGAAAGTAAATTTAAAACATATATTAAGCGCGAATTATGTAAACAAGCTTACTACAGGGTGATTGATTATCTTGAGGATAGGAATGCTTGGCAGCGTGTTGGTTCGGCTCCACTGGACAATACTCAAATGTAGTCAGTAGGTACCTAGTTCAGATTACGATAATAGGTAATTTAACACTTTGATTCCGATGAAGGCAATCTATTTTTCTTGTGGCATCGAGCATTTCTTTCTTTATTTAAACAAGAGTTTATTTTTTATTTTTTTCTTGTATAGAAGCACTATTTTATATGGATTGTCAGTATACATATGTGAGGACCATGTCAGGCTCAAGATATTTGTTTTCTCTTGGTTTTGTTTTTTTTCTATTTTAGTATGTTCTGTTATTTGTATGTTGCGTCAGGTATGTCTTTACATTATTCTCACATGTGTGTACAATATTGGAATATGTATCAGAGCAATGTAAAACAGACTTTTTTTTAAAGAGTAACGAATGGAGTTTCTTGCTCGTTCTTCTCCACTCGAATCGACATTTTGGAACGAGCGCCTAGCTTCACTGACGGACAGACTGACAGACTATTATATATCCCATATTTGTTGACGTTTCAAAAGTACCAAATTATGGTTTAATTGAAATAAATGCTTTTGAGTTTGAGTTTTGAGTTTGAGCGCTCAGAACTAATGCGTCATTGCTCGTTGGCGAACTTATACCTATTTGTACCTACTATTGATGCTGTATTGTAATGCTCTTTATACACCGATGTAAATATAAAGTATCAAAAAATCCGCACTTAATAATGTTACTAGCTCGTTATGTCCTATATTCTGTATATTAATGTAAACATTGGCACAGGGAGAAAAAGGACCACCCCCTGGTGGCCAAATTCAGGAGAAGGCGGACAAAAAGTCCAAACACTTAAGCAGCAGGTATGATCTTTTTTCTATTTTTACCTAAATTATAACTAATTTAATTACATTTATTTTAGAGTACTGACTTAATGACCAGTTTCAATCAATTTGCCATGTACCTACTCATGGTGACTGATTTGAAGAAATTATGTCTTGCTGGATCGGTTCAGCTATGATTGTGCCCGGTGCTTGAATCCGTTTTAAAATTGTCCATAAATATACCGTAGCTTACCTTCTATCAGCTCGTTCTTCAGTTCGAGCAGCAGGCTCTCCAAAAGCGAAGGATGACATATAAGATGCTGGAGGATCATGACCTTTATGAGGCAAGCCTTTTATAAATCTAAGATATAGACATTGCCTTTCCCGGACACTAGAAAAAGCTTGAGTTCTCACAGAGCTTTGTAAATGGCATATAGTGAACAACATCCGTTCTTGAATTTTGAACGAATGCATAGAGTAACTGATTAGTACCTACTCGATCAAATTCATTTTGTTAGCTGAATGTGCTACAACATAATATTATAAGTAAATAGACAATGAGATATACAACGAACAGTATTACATGGCGTAAACAAGCTTAACATACACAATTACCTTGTTTTAATTTTCAAGCATCGTGACATAAAAGGGGAAACCATGTATTTAGGTTTAGATATTCTTGACGGTACGTTGATTACGCCACGTAATTTATTGGTTCATGGTGCGTGTTTCCTGCGTGACCAGAATATTGACGAATCAATGATAATATGTATTGTAGGATTAAAGTGATGACCAATCCAATAATGAACTACTAAAAATTCAATGATAATATGTATTGTAGGATTAAAGTGATGACCAATCCAATAATGAACTACTAAAAATTCAATGATAATATGTATTGTAGGATTAAAGTGATGACCAATCCAATAATGAACTACTAAAAATTCAATGATAATATGTATTGTAGGATTAAAGTGATGACCAATCCAATAATGAACTACTAAAAATTCAATGATAATATGTATTGTAGGATTAAAGTGATGACCAATCCAATAATGAACTACTAAAAATTCAATGATAATATGTATTGTAGGGTTAAAGTGATGACCAATCCAATAATGAACTACTAAAAATTCAATGATAATATGTATTGTAGGATTAAAGTGATGACCAATCCAATAATGAACTACTAAAAATTCAATGATAATATGTATTGTAGGATTAAAGTGATGACCAATCCAATAATGAACTACTAAAAATTCAATGATAATATGTATTGTAGGATTAAAGTGATGACCAATCCAATAATGAACTACTAAAAATTCAATGATAATATGTATTGTAGGATTAAAGTGATGACCAATCCAATAATGAACTACTAAAAATTCAATGATAATATGTATTGTAGGATTAAAGTGATTACCAATCCAATAATGAACTACTAAAAATTCAATGATAATATGTATTGTAGGATTAAAGTGATGACCAATCCAATAATGAACTACTAAAAATTCAATGATAATATGTATTGTAGGATTAAAGTGATGACCAATCTAATAATGAACTACTAAAAATTTTAATTCAGCTCTAAAAAAAGTGTTATTTTTTATCACTTTGTGTAAGTAATTCATTTTTGGATTTTAGGTTTTGGGCTTTTATCAATAACCCTTAAGACTCAGCTTGTGTAGCTTCAAATATTTAGTTTATCACATATGAAATTAAATAACAGTTCAAATAAGTATCAGCCGCGTAGATGAGTAGAAACTAGAAACAAAAACAATCTACTTAATAAAATACGTACGAGTTTAATATCGTAACTACGTACCTATATCTAGTTATTTATCACTTTCTCCTTCTTAATAATGAAATATAGAAAACTAAGGTAACATATTTTGGTATTCGAATTATTTCCGATCTAAACGTAATACGTCATAATTAGTTTTATATTGAAAATGTGATTGGCAATTAGAGGTACAAGATTGCAAAAACGAGAGATTTGGGGTACTAGTAAAGTAATCGAGATATTGTTATGTCTAGGCATAAGGGCGGATCGCTGAGCCCAGGATCACGAAAGGAGGACAAGGGAGGCTGACACCGTCGATGGCGCAGGGTGCGCGACTGAGTAGAACCTAGAAAACTACGCTTCGGATGGCTTTACAAATGGTGCTCGTAGTTTTCTTAATAGTCACCGTATCACGTAAACATGGCAAGTGCAACACTGCGCCGCTGGCAATGAACTAACCACATATATACCGAAACTAAAAACGTTGTTTATACCACAGGTCTATATCTATATAGGGTAAATGCACCTGTTATGGACACAGATCAAGATATCTTTTTAAACTACATTTTATTCCACTAGGAGTCATTCAATTACGACATTTTCTTCGATGTTACTTTGGCCTTGCACCTGTTATGGACACAGATCAAGATATCTTTCTAAACTACATTTTATTCCACTAGGAGTCATTCAATTACGACATTTTCTTCGATGTTACTTTGGCCTATCGACAATTTTTATCTATCACATTACACTCATCAGCAATTGAACAACCTATAAGTCAGTACAAATTTTTTGATAAATTAATAATGACTATTACTTAGGAATCATGACATATAAGAAAATTCCTAGGAAAACCTGTTGTTTGTAGAGTTATAAAACAATAGGTACAATGATTCTAGATTATAATAGAAAACCTTATCTAAAAGAATACCTACTGACAATATCAATGCGACTAATAGGTACCTAGAATTAATCCGGTTTGCAACCTTTAATACGTATGTATATGAGTATGCTTCTATTAGATAAGTAAGCTTTTTCATATAATCACTGATGATGCGAGTTTTAAAATGGCTAACAAAGAAAATGTCAAAAATAATTGCTGTCCGTAATTAGTGCATTTACCTTATCTAGTTTTTATAGTTCCAATACAAGTAGGTAGGCAATTGCCTTCTTTTAAGAGTTGTGAAAAACGAAATTAATTGTGATGTAGGCAGTTATTTAAATATTTATAAACATGTAATTAATTAGGTAAGTAGGAAAATGGTCAAAACTATATATTCGTTGTATTTCTTGGTCTTCAAAAAGACCTATTTCATTGATTTAACAAACTTTTAACATAACCGTAGTAAGGAAATACTGACAGTGTACTCAGTGGTGGGAATATTAGCAAAACTTGTATAAAATCCATAATCTTTCCATGCATGTATTATGTTATTACCTATGTATTTTCTTCGTATTTTAAGTGGTTGTTTCAAATAATCTAATTAGGTATGTACATTTCTAGGAACATACAATAAGTTATTTAATTATTAGTGATGACAATTACTTATTGTTTACTGCTTTATGTATATTCAACTTGATGGGGAATGGATGCGACAACTAAGTAGTGAATATAAAATAGAAATAGATGTCTATCTATAGGAGTATATATATATATAGGAGTCTTCCTATGATTTATATGGGGTTGGAAGATTCACGCCATCCATTTCTAAGTGTAAGGAATGTTAACCAAGTCATCATCTGTATTCCGATATAGCTACCTATAGGCTCGGTCTACATATCCTCCCTACATAATGTACATTTCTAAGTGTAAGGAATGTTAACCAAGTCATCATCTGTATTCCGATATAGCTACCTATAGGCTCGGTCTACATATCCTCCCTACATAATGTACATTTCTAAGTGTAAGGAATGTTAACCAAGTCATCATCTGTATTCCGATATAGCTACCTATAGGCTCGGTCTACATATCCTCCCTACATAATGTACATTACCTACTGAACATTGTTCTTATACTTTATCTACGTTTGCATTGTAGAAAACTTACTTACATTCCAGATGCTATACAGATAGATGCTATGCAGATAGAATTTGAACGAATGAATTCGAAACAATGAAGTACCTATTTATATATAACATTTTTTGTAAATATTTTCCAAAAATGTACTGATTTGAACTAGAAGACTATGAGACTGACTGTGTACAGTTTCAATTTACCTTTTTATCTACCCACGTAGAGCTAAATTCTTTTTAAGACTTTATACAAAAAAGGAAATCCTTCTTGTACATGTAGTAACAAAATTTTAATAAAACGAATATTCTACTCTCTTCTGGTCTTAGATGATGATATTTATGACTAAGACCACATAATTATGAATAACTAGTAGGTAACTGCTTATATCTTTTTATAATTTCTTGTCTTGTAAAATATTATTATAAAATTAAGTTATGCGTGCGTGTCTTCGTACGGTACCTATGTTGTAAAAACAATGTTACCATTTAAGAATAGGCATCAGTATACGTATATGTATTGTAGCGATATACCTAATAAGGTACCTGTGTTTATCTAGAGTAGGCAGACATGGTAAGTAAGGTAGCAAAGCAGAAAGCAAAACTGTTTAAGTAGTCCTACTACTATACAACCTACTCAGGCTATTGATATCTTACTTTTACCTATAAGCATAAATGTTTATTAAGTATTTCGGCTTATTTATGTATAATGTAGTTATTTAAGACACTATTACCAAATATATTTCATATTCATATTAATACTTTAAATAACTACATAATACCTATAATTGATGTTATAATTTTTGGTTTAAAAATAATAAATCTTTTATTGTTCATTTTAAAAATCTTTGTATTGAATACATATATATTACATATATATATTTGTAAATACTAACTGTAAATTAATAAGTTTATATTGATATAAGTAGACAAAGATATTATGTATGTACGGTAACTTCGCCACTAATTTTAAATTAGTAGGTACAAATTTTATTTGTACTTTAAAAGAACAGCAGTGTTCCTTTTCTGTCAGTAACCGCGACAAAAATAGAATCACTTCACCGTCACCGTTCGAACTTTATTGTACTGTATTATAAATGTTTCAAACCGATAATACTTACCTACTTACTTATTTTCAATTCATAAAAGCTGACAGTAATATAAATAACTACATAGCTATTTTAACTGCCATCCGAAATAACCTGTCAATGTTATTTCGGATGTGCAATACCTACGGCATCATTTGCTCCATTTTTCGCGATCGAAGGTCGAAGTGTGCTAAGCTAAAAACAGTCATAAGTAGCACAACCGGGTACTTCGGTAATAAGAACTGGTAAAGTGGTAATCCATCTTGTAGTAGTAGGTAATTTCTTATTTATTCAATTATGAATTGCTTTTAATGCTTTTGAGGTCAAGTCATTTATGTTAATTAGACCATTATAAGGCAATGTTTAACGACAAATAACATATTTAAAGCTACAAAGTAAAAAAGTGTCATCTGTCTGTCAGCTCTAACTGGTACGGACGTGGGTGGGTACAGATATTTTCATGTAGGTACTACTTTAAAAAATAGCGGTTGGCACACCGTTGTATATCTGGTAAAATACTTATATTTTCTAAAGTAGTAAAGTATAGTTATTGCCCAGTTGCTCGAGTAGTCACACGAGTGGAACAGCAAACAAATATCGGTTCTAAAACAAGGATGTCTATGTGACTATAGGTATCGTTTGAATGTGCAGAAATAAATAGATTTACCTATCAATTTAAAAGTTCACAAACTTTAGACATCCTGATATACCTATATATATAATTATATATATATATATATATATATATATATAACGGTGTAACAGTAACTAAGTAGGTACACACATATTACAAGATTCACTTATTACTTAAATAGTTAGATAAAAGTAAACACGGTCGGAATCTGTCAGCAATACTAAGAAGTAACTACCTACCAACAGCTACGCATAAGTTTTACATTGCTGCATAGACAGTACATATAATATGAATTATTACGCAATCCTAACAAGTCACGGAAAAATATATGAAAAATATGCTACTTTTGAAAGGTGCTATGAATAGTGATACAATTTTAGGAACAAATATAATTCATGTAAGTACCTATACTTACTTTAACGGTACTTTATGCGCAGCCGTGTAACTAGTAAACTGTTTCATGTAGATTCAAATTAAAATGTCAATATTAAAAGTGTGTTTTTATTTAACCATAACAACTTATTAGAAACTTTATTTCTCTGCTCAAGTAACGAGTTAAAAATTAATAGTCTAAACACGTTCCATAATGACAGATAACTTGTTAATTAAAGAACATGTGTATCTATGTATGTGTGTGTGTGTTTATTTAGAACAATAAATATTATTATGTGTACGTGTGTGTTTGTTTTTGTATAATGATTGACAGACCCTTATTAGGACTATAACACTTAGTTTAAAATTCCCCATTTTCTTATGTTATCCTACTCGACACAAGCACCCCGGTTAATAATGTCCAGAATTACCAGATACATCGAATCTGAATAAAAACGAAAGAAATTGCGGGGCATTTCCTGTAATTGTGTACAGTCACGAGCAATAACATATATACATTGTCACATTTTCTAAAATATCTTTACTTCTACCATTCAAAAAATATGTGTACGGATTTTCTTCCAAATTATCTAACCATCAAACTGTGTCAAAACTGGGTATACTTTGGTTTCACAATAATATAAACAAAACAAATCAGTAAAAAGTTTACACTTCCAATATCATTTTTAAGTACCTATACATGACAATTTCTATAACATGTATACAAATTCAAATTTATGTAGCAACATTAAATCGCAGAAATAAGTATGCTGTATTGTATCAAAATTAACTTCACATTTTTACAAAATCAGTGTACGTAAATATAGGGTCTTGTTATATTATTTATATTTTTTATCATTTATTGGCGGTATTACCTACATAATAAATATAATGTTACAGAAAGGTAGCTAGTAGCCATCAGCGAGTTGCATCGACTCGCCCGTTGACTGTTTTTATTTCCGTATACCCTCCTAAAACTATTGTGCTATTAGATTCTTTACATACTAGACAGGTGTTTCGGGTTTCGCAAATACTAATATGATGTTGTATATACATATTTGAATAACGATTGGTTTAAACATAAACTACGCTTTTATATTTAGTAGGCTTTAATAATAATAACGAATTACATCATTTAATAGTATTTAGTTCACACAATTAATACAACACAATTAATGGTAACGAATTACAACATTGATAAGCAGCTAAGATAAGCAGTAAGCTATTGTTTTATTGCAGTAACCAACAACTATTTATTTATTAATGTATTTGTCCCTTAGCGACCTATGTTGGGGGTTTCTCTTAGGGATGGGATTCCAAATAAAATATTACAGCAAATAACAAAAGTATCCGAAATAGCTTGGACTATGAGCAGGCAGGAAAAAGAAAAAGAGGGGACCTCACAAAAGATGGGAGGACGAAATTAAACAAATAGCTGGATCAAACTGGATACAAACTGCGAAGTCAAGAGACGATTGGCAAAACTTGGAGGAGGCCTTTACCTGCAAAAGGGTTCTCGCTGACTAAATACAACAATTTACCTAACACAATAAGAAACAAGCAAATTAGTTAATAAATACTAAGAAACAAATTTTGTATATTGTCTTAAGAGAAATACAGGCTTCTTTATTTTTTATTTTTATTTATTTTATTTTATTATGAGCAGTGGACTGCTACAGGCTGATGATATATTAATCATCATCACTGAATTAAAAAACTATTGTATCATGCAATGGTATATGAATAAAATTTAACAAAAACAGGAAAAAGTAGGTATACTCTTTCTATGTCATTTTAATGTATCCATTTTATATAGGCACATGTTATAGAAATTGTCATGTATACTTAAAAATGATACTGGAAGTGTAAACTTTTTACTGATTTGTTTTGTTATTTCAATTTGTATACATGTTGTAGAAATTGTCATGTATAGGTACTTAAAAATGATATTGGAAGTGTAAACTTTTTACTGATTTGTTTTGTTTATATTATTGTGAAACCAAAGTATACCCAGTTTTGACACAGTTTGATGGTTAGATAATTTGAAAAAAAAATCCGTACCTACACATATTTTTCGAATGGTAGAAGTAAAGATATTTTAGAAAACGTGACAATGTATATATGTTATTGCTCGTGACTGTACCTATTAGGTAATAAAATGCACAGCCTTTGACATGTTGTTATTCATATTATTAGACGGATATTATTGCTAGTCAACACTTAAAAGCAATGAACAAAATACTTCGTAACTTCAATCAATTAACCTCAAAGTAGTATCTAAAATCCTCGGAAACAGCGCCGCATGTAGTTTCAACACTTTGCAAGATTAATATTTTCAGTAATACGACAGAATTGTAGTAGGTATAAGCAGTATGTCCTTATGTACTTAGGTACCTACAATACTGGATGTCACTGAACAAAATAATCGTCACGCAGGTACCTAATGTAGCGTGATACACTAGCGGGTAAGCGCACAGATTTCACTTTTTTTTTTGAGGGGGGAAAATTATCTATGACTTCTCCCGCCCGGGTGAGACGCGAGGGAGTGTCAGACTCTGACTAAAAACCACCCCGTTCCTACTCCTGCACTTCGAGCCGGAGCCCCGGCAACCCGTTAAGCCCTCCGCGGCTCCGTGCCGAGAGTGTCATCGGCAATCAACGATTAGCAATGATATCGTCGAACAATATCACAGTTATGTAATGATGAATAAAATGAAACAAAAAATAACGGAACAATAGAAAACAATACTAATAGTACCTATTTTATAAAATTAATGAATGAATATCAATACTTTGGCATTCGCAAGTACAAAAAAAGAAAAACTTTACATACAACAAATTATTTGTTTCTACACTGGCTTTCACAACATTTTCCAGTTGGCGTGATTTGAAACACGCGATTCTTTCGGTCTCTTGCATAAACCGGTCCGGGTTGGGCCCATATTCCTTTCTTAATACATGGCAACCACACAGCTGCCACAATCACAGCCAATATTACACCATATACCATGTTTTACATTGCAT
This sequence comes from Spodoptera picta, assembly GCA_038387885.1. NCBI lineage: Eukaryota > Metazoa > Arthropoda > Insecta > Lepidoptera > Noctuidae > Spodoptera > Spodoptera picta. Next base: position 5,368,090 of record JAZHFQ010000105.1, read on the forward strand.
TTGTTCTTTATCTGCAAAAAAAGGACATCTTTCATACCTACCTATTCATTACCTACCTTTTAGCAATTATGTTATTTTAAGAAGTTATTTAGACCAATTAGTCCTCTTGACCTAAACATCTAGAATGGAATTCGATCGGATTCGTCGATACAACATACAATAGGTAATGTCAATATTTTCTCTTGATTTTATTGTAGGTACAAATTCATTAGTAGACTCTTTAGTAAAGAGACCAAGGTATGCTGCAAGTCTTGGACGGTCTCAACCACAACACATTGTCACTTTTAACAATAGAATCGTGTTAGAGGTACATTAGGTACTTGTTCAATCAATAGGTAACTTTCTATTACATTGGTCAATTATAAGTTATATTATAAGATCCAATTCTAACCGATCTGAAAGTCATTGGGGATGGGGATCAAGTCAATTAGGTCGTTTAGCATGACGCATTATGTTTACAATAATATGCATGCATGGCTGACATGATGAAATTTAATATATTTCATACCTAACTGTGGAATGTGCTCTGAATGGCGAATTAGAAATTGTAACGAATCCTGCGATAATAAGATGTGTACTTACATAATTTCAACAATTACTTTACAACGCGAGTATGATAAATCATACGGTTGTGTTTTGTTATCTACACATAATTTTATTTACTTATTGTACCATATGTACCTGCAGACAACAGATTAATAAGTGCTTTTTAATGAAATGCTCAATGTATATTGGTTCTCCAAAACGTTTCATGACATTTTAACCTGTGCTACTGTGACGAGTTGTCAATGTGTAGTGTGTGACGCTATGACTTTGAAGCATAATCACAAGGACGTTGCAAAAAGGTAATCACAGCAATTTAAGCAATGAGTTCAGAGTTGACACTGCAAAACCCAGGCCACCGCTAAGAAGAATAATCACGGATAATTGTGTAGGTTTCCTTGATAGCCAACAATCCAAGCAAAAGTTAATATAGATAGCTAATTTACTATGCTCGGAACAGTCATTAATATAAATCAGAATGTGAATGTGAAAAGTGAATTAATAAGAAAATAGTTAAGTATTGTTTTCTCAGAATCCAAAATATGTACATTGCTGAACTGTGCAGATATATTAAGCAGACATTTCTGCTAAATGTTAGTCTCTCTGGCTTTAGATTCCGTTGAGATCTCAGGTGGCTACAGTCTTCGGTCAAATATACATAACTAGAACGTCAGGATTGAGGAGCAAAGAAAATGCGTTCATATACCTACAAAATTTTCTCTATATTCCTATTTTATTTCTATACTACAAAAACAAAACCTACTAAATTATTATCAATATGTGAATATATTGATTGATCGCTCACATCCAATAGAAATTTACCTCGTGTTTAGATTGAGAAGCCATATTAAAAGTAGTTTTTCTTTAATTATAGCACTACAGAAGCCAAATTTTTATGTGGTGATGTTCAAAATTACTACTAAATGATACAAAATTTTCATAAATATTCATCTATTACTTAACGATTTCTATGTAGGTGGCTGCTCAATTCAAACGTTTAGATTGAGGAGCCATGTTTGCATTAAAACAACTAGTGATATATAGAGGTATTGCTACTAAATCTAGAATTCGTGCCGCAAAATATGCTAAACTGCTGCTAAATAACGGCGAGATCAGATTTTAAAAATCTGATGTGGCTCCTCAATCCCTAATAGGTAAGTATTGGTCATTTCTAAGTGGCATTAGGTACGTCCGCCTTTTTCAACGTCCTTGGTGTACTTTGACAAAGCTCATTTAAGGAGTCAAAGAATCAGAGAGGAATAATGGGAATGATGCGTGACAGACAGCCAACTCCTCTGGTGTTGCAGGTGTGCCCATGCGTGCGCTGATACACCGAACGCTGATAATAAGTAGAAGTAGAAACTATCAGGTAAACCATCGTTCGCTCGTTTGGAACACACTAATGAAATTCGGTTATTTCACTAATAGTAACTGTGAAGGAGGTTTAAGATACTGAAAGCTGATAGAAGTACTGTAAACGGCAAATTTTAAAAGACGTTGCACCTCTATAGAGGTATACATGCGAGGTGTGTTAAAATTGTCTACACTCCAAAGGCCGTCGGCTTCTGAAAGTTGCAAGTCGGATAAAGTTATTGTGTATTAAAATGGCGTTCACTTATTTATCAGTGTTTACATACTTTTAGTATTTACTATGGACGAGGGGATGCTTATAATCTATTTAACCAGTTTTTGTAGTTATGTATGAGCACATGAATAAAAGGTGTCTGGAAAAACGCGCAAGTGCAAGTATGTTTAAGAAATGGCACTGTCGCGTTTTCTCTATAGAAATTATAAATAACAACTACTTTTACATCAATAAAGATTTATTTATTTACAATTCAACAAATCTTATTTAAATAAGTGACTGCAGTACACCTAAATCGAAACTATGTAGGTACATACGAAATGCTTAAACTGTGAACCTATTGTTCTATAATTGTGTCTATAATGACGGTAATATTACGAGTTAAAATATAAAAACAGTAGGTAAGTGGTCAAAAATAACGGAGAGTGTTACTATGGCAATCATAAAATACCTTGAAACATAATATAAATTATTATTTATTTATTTTATTACTGTCTTAAAAGTTTTTTATACAAGTATAGGACATTGTACCATAACGCCAAAGCACGCCGTTGTTTCATATCAAAATGCAAGTTATAAAAATTTAAAACGTATACAACGCGGCCGTAGGTACTATACTGTTCTAAGTATATAAATCAATCCGTAACATCAAGCGCTTCATAGTTACACACACACCTGAATCTGTTAATATTCTTTATTATTTGACCACTTTTTAACAAAATTTTAAATAGGCATAAATAAACTTGTAGCAGAGCAGTGTTTTCAAACATATATTGCAACAGTTAACCCAGTGTTATAATCCATATTTAGATATAAAAGTCCGCTACAAGTCACTATACACACTGTTAAGTACTATACAGACAGGCGTACTCCTGTGTATGCCTGTTTTCTAGACCTTAGTAAAGCCTTCGATTTAGTTTCCTATGATGTTCTGTGGCAGAAACTGGCAGGGACTGGGGTGCCGCCAGAGTTAGCGTCGCTTCTGAGGTATTGGTATCTCAATCAGAAAAATAATGTGAAGTGGGCGGATGAACTTTCGGATGCGAGCGGGTTGGAGTGTGGGGTGAGGCAGGGGGGTTTGAGTTCACCCTTGCTCTTCAACCTGTACGTAAATGCTCTGGTTGAGAAGCTCAGCGGCATGCATGTCGGCTGTTATGTTGATGGTGTCTGCTGTAACAACTTCAGCTATGCAGACGACATGGTGCTGCTGGCTCCGTCGATTGGGGCTCTCCGGAAGTTACTCGCAGTTTGTGAGTCTTTTGTGGCCTCACATGGACTTTCTTATAATGTGAAAAAGACTGTCTACATGGTTTTCAAATCGGATCACAAGAATCCGCCTATTCAACCGATTGTTTTGGATGGTGTCTGCTTAAATAAAGTAACTCAATTCAAATATCTTGGGCATTGGGTTACCGATGATTTAAAAGATGATGTTGATATGGAGAGGGAACGCAGAGCATTGTCGGTTCGGGCGAATATGTTGGCACGCAGATTCTCTCGTTGTACAGACGCAGTTAAAATAACATTGTTCAAGGCGTATTGCACGTCACTGTACACGGGAAGTCTGTGGGTTAACTACACCCAGAGAGCGTACAATGCTCTGCGCATCCAGTATAATAACGCGTTCAGGGCACTATTGCGGCTTCCACGTTTCTGTAGTGCGTCAGCAATGTTTGCTGATGCTCACACTGATGGATTCGCTGCTTTATGGCGCAAAAAGACTGCATCGCTCATCAGTCGCCTGCGTGGAAGTCGTCACAGTATCCTGACTGCTATAGTCGATAGACATGATTGTCCATTGATGCGTAAATTAGTGCAGCGGACTAAGTCCCTGTTTACTATTACGTATTAATATTATATCTAAGTATAGTTATATATTGTGTTCTTTCTTTACTATTATTTCGATGGATCTCAGTTATCTGAATAAATAAACTTTATTATTATTATTATTATTACTATAAAGTTGATCATAAGAAACCCTAAATAGAATAGTTATAAGACTGACATCTACTACCTATATTGATGTCTTTTAGACCTCTAAGGAGCTGCAAAGATGAGGAACTCTTGTCCAGCTGACTTGACTCGAGCGCAACAAGAAATACAACGATGCCTCTTTGTGAGATATCTATAGTTATAAGGCGCATTATTATACATATTGATAAAATGGTACTCCGCGATGCAGTCAAGTCTTTTTCGCAATCATTAAGCTTTGTCTTCAGCAGACAAAAGTCTCTCGTCCTATCAGGTCCTATTGACCCTTAAAATATTTGTTGCTAGACTAGGAGAATAGATAAAGGTTTCGGTTGTACATATTATTGTAGGTAATATAGATATTTTATAACTATATCTAATAGATAACATACGACTTATTTGTAATAACAGATGTATCTTATTGTTAGCAAATGATAGACAAACAAATCCTTTATGAATTTTCAGCAATACATACCTATGTATATGTATGTTATAAACTTCATACAACAGTTTACGTAGGTATAGCAATATTTTTAATGAATTGTATTTTTAATTCAATTTGTCAAGTTTTACACTTGACTACTTGACGACTTAAACTACTATGCAGTTACAAAATTTTCAGATTGTAAAATAATTATAAACTTATCTTTAATCTAAACCTGCCATTCCTACTGTATTATGTATTATGTACAGTGAATCGAAATGAGTACCTACATAATTCTGTAACCAAATGCAAACATGTCGTAAGCCAAGTAGTGTAGGTACTAACGATGTTACACAATTTTGGTTACTTTCTGAAATAATCGTTTTTTCGCAAAGAACTATGTAAAGAGTATAATTATAATCCCTGAAGAAACAATATATCTAGAGGTATAACACATCTAGATCTTTAGGTAGTAATCTGTTGACGAAATTCTAGATTTTTTCTATAATTTCTAAATTTGTTCAATAATTTCTGAATTCGTTACATGGAAAAAAATTCCAAAACTATAACCTGCCCTACCTCACTGATAGATTCAAAGTGCTATAAATACAATAAGCGTAGAAGAATGACATTTACATATTAAAAATAGCTTTAGTAAAATAGAAATTACATATACAAAAAATGTTTAATTTCACAAAATTAGTTATCTAGATTTTCGAAAAAGAATACAAAACATCTAAACGTCTTAGACGTACTTATTTACGTGATAATATACCTATACTTTGTTAAGTTTTTTTTGAAAAAGTTATTGTTTCAGCCTTCTCAAACAATAGATACCGTTTTCAAAAAGAACTTATTACAGAAGTTAGTAACTTTACTAACTTTTGTAATATGTAACTAATTATCTAATTAGTGATTACCATTATGTTTGTCTTAGGGTACTACTTAGTATTATGTATAGTATTTATTAGCAAATGGATGTTTGAACGATGAAAATTCCCTTAGGTTAGTAATGTATGTATTGATCCTAACTCATCTCATGATTATTGAATAAAATGTTTATTTGATTATATAAATATACTTATTTTAAATAAATATCGTAAAAAATTCATGCACAACATTTTTTAAGTTACTATTATGTCCTCAGTAGGTATCTTTTATACATAAATGTTATTGTTAGGTAGGTACATTACGCGACTTTTATACCCCTTCCATATTTGACTAAAATCCAATATATTCGCCTCCATAGGTATTAGCTTCCAGCAAAATTACTAAATCCTAGAACATTGAACAGTAAAAATAACTAAGTTTGAATAAAATCATTATACCACGAAGGTTAATATACAAGGCGACTTGTGACTCGACGTATTCCTCTTGGGAGGATATAATACAAGTAATTTCCCACAAAAATTAGCCCTGAGGTCTCTAGCCTCACAGTAGCTAGTTATCAAGATATCAATGTTTTTGGTTTTGGTCAAAAAATCCCGAAACTAACGACAAAAAAATCAATAAATAAAAACTACTGGTTTAATTTACGTTGTTTTATAAAACACAAATACTGGCAGAAATATCATTCATTTTAGAATAGCAAGTTAGACTTATCAAATTATGTTTTGAGTTACTAATTTGGCAATACCTACCTATATGTTAGTTTTTTATATATATTTACGTTTTTACAGCTAGTTCAGAATTTTTCGACCAAAACCATAACCAAGCCGCTGGTGCTATTTTTCATTCCCAGTGCATTTTATGTATTTTCTTGTCATAAAAATTGTCACTATCTTTAACAGAAGTTTAGTGCTTACTGAAATATAAAATACGATTATAAAATAGCAAACTGTGTCATTGTTCAAAAGAAATCCAATATAAATATTGAGGATTAATAACTTGACGAATGCCTGTTTTCACCAAACTGTCCTAAATTTAAAGAAGTAATTTTTGTTTTCACCAGTACCTATATTTACAACTGACACCTAACAGGACAATCAAGGGGTTTGTTTAGGTGCTACGTCACGCTAAGTCACACATTTTAACAACGCGGGACAATGGTTTTCTAAATGTTAAAGTTTTTTTGAAAAAGGACGAATGCGCGCTGCATCCCACGCGTACTCAATTTTGCCAGGTGTGAATGCACTCCTAAGAACACAGTAAGTACTGATCCAGTAGCAAGAGTAGTTCCAAAGTATGTTACAAGTCAGCAGCTCAGTAAAGTAAAAAACACTATAAACGTCGGATAATACTTATGCGAAGTAGACAGGTCGCTAGTCAATGTCAATACTAAGCAGGAATGTCTTATGCAGTAATGAAGAGGTGGGTAATGAAGTATCCAACATCCAATATACGATGATAATAATAATATTTGTCAACCTTACCAGAGGTTGTAATTATGGTGGTTTAGTAAAACATTTCCATTAATTTTTGTCGCAGTATGTCCAGCTACACGTTATAATGTTTGACATCAAATTCTTCAATGTTTAATGATTGAAGAAGCTACCCTGTACATACATTATCTTCATAGACCTTAATCAATATTGCGTACAACTCCATTTGTAGGTTGTAATAGCGTCCTTTTCACGTAACTAATTACTTTCCGACGGCGATCATCATGATTTTCTGAAATTAAAAATTGTACCTTTATAATCCAAGTAATATGTATGTTATTGGAGAGGCAATCGCAAAATAATTTAGGTATATTTAAAAAATTAAACGCAGCATAGCAAACTAGGCACAGCAAATTATTATTTACAATAAAGTTTTAACTATCCGGGCTAATTAAACATTCTAAACAATTATATGGACCAATTTAGATTCCCGTTTCTTCTTTTCTTAAGTCGGCGGCTATGAGGAATTAATCTCATTAAAATTTTCAGCTCACTTTAAACACTTATAATGGTCTACCATCGACCCGGGTCATCGCTTCTCTAATAAAAACCTTTCTTATGCACAAGGCCCCGATTTTCAACCGCGTAATTTTGTGAAACAAGAAACCGAATACAATACAAGCTGCCGCATTGGCGGTTATGACCCCGGCGGCAATTGTGGCAAAAATTATACATTTAACCTCCCTTATAATAATTGCAAAATAACAGTAAAACAATTTACCTTCGCTTGTCATGAAACACGCAGCAAGATTTTTGCAGCTAAACAAAACGCGCAAAGCTTTGCAGTTTTTAATACACTAATGACCTGTTACACCTAGATAGCCATTATTTACTATAGTGTTAAAATTGAAATGTCACATAAGATTATCTTGTAGGTATTTCTTAGAAAGGCGGTGAAACACGCGTAAATAAAACAATTTAAATACAGTCAAATGAACAATACCGACAATAATGATGACATAGGCTATTTATCAATTTCTCCAATTCAATACTTACTACTTCGAATTACCAACGATAGTTTTATGTAAACTTTGTACGAGATTATGGGTTATGGACGCCAAATTAGTTTTTGCGTCAAATGCGAATCAATTCAATTTCTCAGAGATACACGAAAATATAAAGGCTGGCTGTTTTCGAATATTTTACTATACGGAAAAGACGAAACAATTTTTTTACTAAAGCAAATACCCATTTTAACATAAAAATACTTATTGCAAAATGAGTATAAAACAATTTACTTACACTTTTCATTGTCACGAACTAGTCAGCAAGTTTTGTGTATAGATAGCACCTATAAACTAAACACGCAAAGCAATGCAGAGCTGATGATAGGGTAAATAAAACACAAATTCAAATTATTTTTTACTAATTCATAATACTATTTAGTCAGTCAATTGATCTAATATTATATTATTGTAAATTGCGTTACTTATATCTATTTGTGAAAACAGTAGGCGCCTGCTTCATGACTTTTATTTATATATTAGACTAGCCGACAAATTTGAATTTTCGTATTTTTGCGACTTACACCTCGATATTGCAAACTATGATGATAAAATATACAGGGTAATTTGTTATGAGAGCACAATCTCGGTTATAGAACAGAAACAGCAAGGCGGCAATGGACAGAATTAATATATTGTTATATTTTCCAGTTATTATAAAATATTAAACTTTTAGCGTTAAATTCAAAACGACACACGCGGCATCTCCAAAACTGAAAAAGAAAAACGCTCTTGACGTATTTTTTTTTACTTTCTTACTTTAGTTTATTCACCAGTTCTGATCATCAAATATACGATAATACATTATTTTAGTCATAGTTATACCAAATTCACAGAACATGAGAATATTTTTCAAGTTTGACTCAGAAATATACTTTCTTCAACATAAAAGTATACTTATCTTTTACTATGAAGCTTGTTGTGCACGTTTTACAAATAACATCTAGTGAAAAGGTCAACCAGAATAGTAAAAATATCAGTAGGTACGTAATGAGTGATAAAAGGTACTCTTTGCTTTTTACATTTTTTTTGTTTTAGCTTTTAGTTTAAGATGTCGGTTTTTATAATGACTGGCTCCATTGTTGTGTGTTGTTCCCGTAAAATATGGGTGCGGCAACGTAGTAACCCTTATTTTTACAACATAATGAAAAATTTCTATACATATAGCATACTGTGAGAAAGGGTATTAAGTAAAGAACTTTTTAAACTAAAACTTAGTCCTAAATGCATTAATAAAATTAATTTTATTTATTACTAGCTGTCACCCGCCACTTCGTTCCCGAGAAATTATTCACATTTCTTGTTAATTTATATTTTTGACGCGACAACGTGTTGATTGGCGAGGCGTATTTGAGAGCTAGCATGAAACGAAACGTTTATTGTCCGGCGACTGCGGTTTGTTTGTCAGTTTCATTAAAATGAATTAATTAAAACGAAATACTCTCCATAATCAGAATTTTGCGGATATGTGTTGTCGACTCGAAATCAATATTTTTTTATGTTTTGTTTTTCAGGTAATATTTCGATCGAGTCTACCTAAATTAATTATATGTCAAATTTATACACTTTAAATAAAAAGTTAAACTTTGGAATCTTGTATGGAATCTTCTTGATACCATTTGTATCGAAGAATTTTATTTTGATTTAGCAGACTTTAGAGAATACAACAATATTTTATGTGGACCACTAGACCCACAAAAATGTACAAAAATGACATTTTCAGTTAACGAAACATTTGGGCATATTTTACATAATTCATTAAAAAAATCATATGACCAACAATCAACCGTGACATTTGGGACGAAGGTTTTATGGTTAAAAGTAGTAGTTAATGACCTTGCAAATCCATGAAAAATTATGTCGGTTCATGCGACAAACACCCAGTGTATTTTATTATCATAGTATGCGATATAGAGCTGTAACTCGCAAAAAAAATTACGAAAATTCGTGGGCGACCCTGGAACATTCACATCACAAATCCAATTTGTTACGTAAGCTTATAAATAGGACTATACATTAAATATAAAATTATCTATTTACTACAAATTTACGAAATCGCAAGCAATAGCTGAGCAATTTATTTCTAATACATAATACATAATGAGGGCAAACGTTCTTGTGCCCCCCAAATGACACTATAATTGTAGCATAAGGCCAGTCAGTTTTAGACATCTACAGTGATTGGACCAACAGTAGGTACTCACTCTACATTAGATCACGCGCCTCTAGTGGGCACAAAAACGTTAACCCCCTTAAAACATAACATACACAGTAAACAGCACCTTGTCAGACCGGCAAATGAGCAACCAATGAAAGTTAGCAATCGGCATCACCGGCCTTTTGTTGAATGAGATATTGGGAATTTGGAGGAGTAGGCAATTGGGGGATTCCAGTAATTTAGGGATATAAGAAATGAGTATAGGATTGGAGGATTTAAATAACAATAAAAAAATATGGCACTGAAGATTAATTGGTAAATAGAAGACAATGAGGCATACCAACTACTGGAAAAATATTTCATTTTTATTGGCCAAAGTAGAGAATCTGCAGCTTGTGGTATGCAGCACCGCCCTCGTGCCCGCAAATAATGCACTCGCAGCATGGACACGATACAAAACACACACGACACGCGTGCATGATTTATTTGCAGACAGGAGAGCGGTGCCGCATGCTGCAAATTCTCTACTTCAGTAGGATATAAACTATATATTTCAGTAGTAGTGTAATCTGTGGGTAAGACAACACTACAACCTTGCGTGGTAACAGTTATCTTTGGTAAGTTTACAATAAAACTATAATAAAGGAACATCTTTCACTTACATGTTAATATCGTATGTAGGTATAAAAGGTATTTTTAAATTATAAACAATCAGCCGAATATAGTACCTACCTCCTCCGTTTTTTGAAGTCGGCAAAAAATGACCAGTAATTATAATGCATATCCAATTATTCATGTATTATCTACATCTCTGCAATCTGTACTAAAGTTTATGGGACAGTCATGATTTTATGTCAATTAATACCTTTTGTACACTTACACTTAGTAAACAAATAATTTTTGACCTTGACGGTTCAATCGCCTTTAAGGCGCTTTAGCATTTCTAATTTAAATATAGGACCTTAACCGCCGTCCAAAATCGTTGAGTAATTTATCCGGTCTAAGAAAATATTTACAAAAAGAGGAACAAATTACGTAACAGAAATTTAATACAGGTGAATTGAGAGCCTCTTCCTTTATTAAATATTTAGCCAGTTAAATATTTCAGCATTTTTTAACAAAATATTTATATGTTAGGACCGTCACTTTAAAACGGTACAGTTACGGTAACAGGTTTGGTCCTACATATTATTCAGAAACAGTTTGTACTCTTCAACTCCTTCAACATTAACAGTGTCTACATTTTTATATAGTGTTTTCGATCACCATAAAGACGTACTTGTCTACAAAACTTATAAAATGATTGAGATCAGAAAATCGCTGAGGTTATTGAATATACCCTTGCCCTTAATAACCAAATCGACCAAACGGGCGACAAAAGTCGAAAATAATCGTGTAATAGTTTTATTCCACACACAAATTGGACGGAGAACCCTCTTATATACTGAGAATAGTTAATCACGTTGCATACAGGGATTCAGGGTGGTATTACGATATGTTCGTACTATTTACTTCCACACACAAAATTATTCATTTGTTTCTACCATACCTGTAGTCAACTTTATGTTAACTTATTAATTAATTAGTTTTAACAACAATTATATATTTACAATAAAGTATACATCTAAAAATAAGTCTTTTCGTATCACAGTTGATTTCTTCAGTCATGATTTATAAAATTAAGTACTTAACCAATACGAACGCTATCACACAGAAAAATTACTTTGCTAAATATTTTTGGACAAGTACGTTATGTTACAATAGCTTATAATATAAATTCTTGGTGGTCATAATCAAGAGCAGTCTATCTAAACGCTATGTTTTCGTCAATTGCGTTATGAATTAGTCTTTTTCAAATTAATATTACAATTCATCGCGATAATTTTCACAACTTAACTAAAAATCGCGGGTTACTCACGTGAATATACTGAGAAAAGCTCTACTAGTTTCGAACCACAGAGGGGTTCTTCCTCATGAGCAGCGTGTGCAGTCGCGGCGGTGTCGCCCAGCCTGCTGGCTAGCATTGGCGCTCGCATCGGTGTTGCTACTTGCGCATACATGTACAATCGATTTTATCTGTACCATCTTCAGCAACTATGAAAAAGTTGTGCTATTTGATTTAGGTCCTCCACGAATAACAATTAATCAAGTGAGTCAATGTTAAGTACGTAAAGTAATGTAAAGGGTACGATGGGGCTGACATATCTGTGATAAATGCCCCTAAATAGTTTGTTAGAATAAAACAAAAAACGATCACAATCACGACATAAGCCCGTCACTAATAAATGAAGTTCTTATACATAATAATTACTAGCTGATACCCGCGGCGTCTCTCGCATGATTACGTACTTGGAAGACTAACCTACGAAATGCCAACCCCTATTTTGCGTTTCTAGATATTTTACTCCAGCCATGATGCAAGTCATATATATAATCCGACCTACAAAAATCGATGCCTATTTCACTCTATATTGATTAAAATTTTCAATACTCCTGTAAAACTTATTATATTGCTTTAATAAAATGTCATTTTTTTAAATTGCCAAAGCTAACTCCGCTCCTTATGTATTATAGCGTGAAGATATTTAGTGAATACTAAGGAAAGTATCTAAATACACTTTTCGATCATTTTCGGCAATTTTTTGTGCAAAATTGTCAGCGTAAAATATGGATTTTTGGACAGAACTAGACCACTCACAGACAGCTACATAATAAATATAGTTTCATTTCATATTAGTCCTTCAGTTAGTTACGAAGATTATTCTGTGCAAACAGACAACCAGATTTTTTTTTATTTTATAAATGAATTATTTATTTAGTTACCCTGTTTTTGTTTTTTTTTTTTTTCAAAAATATCTAACTAGTCGAGTTCCTCGTCAAACAGTTACGAGAGTAAGCCGAAATCATAATAAATCATTTTAACATGTCTTACAAAAGTTCTTATGTATAGCTTAAATCTAATAATACAGTATATCAGTCTATTCAATTCGCAGCTTCCAAACAAGAATAACATTTTAAGTTTACTTTGCAGAAAAATAGGAATATTAATTCTGATGCATAGTCAAATAGTAACGTTGTGCAAAGTAACGTATTGATATTGATATTTTAGTCGCTAAGCGTTCGATATAATTTCGCTATAGAGTGCGTTCGTCACAAATTAATTATCTTTGTTCTTTAGACCGAACATTTAAAAGTACATACCGCTGTTATTGAAATGGACCATAGGGTGGCTGGGAGGGATATCTGGCCATAACATACGCATTGTAATTCTGCGTGTTTTGTACCGACGGTGTCGACGCCGTCACCGTCGCTGTCGTCGATGTTGAAGGACGAGCTGGTATTTGTGGATTTACTGCCACTCGCACAGGAAAATTTGAATGTATTTGCTGAGCATTTGGTACATCTAAAAGACGTTCAAAAAATAAATACAATAACAAATGTCTGGAAGCGGAAATTTGGCTTAAACTAAATTTTGACCAGATTGTAACTTACTACTAGGATACGCCTGCGGATAGTAACCCCTAGTCGGTGGTGGTGGAACAGCCGGCTGGTAGGGCAAATACGTTGATGGCGTAGTGACGGCTCTAACGTGGGGTTGTAGCGCAGTTGGCGGATGAGAAACACTAGGAGGATGGGATGCAGTCGAAGGATGCGATGCAGTTGTAAGATGAGGACCACTAGGAGGATGAGGAGCAGTCGGGGGATAGGGTGCGCTTGGAGGATGAGGAGCAGTCGGGGGATGAGGAGCAATCGGGGGATGAGGAGCAATCGGGGGATGCGGGGCTGGTGGCGGATGAGGTACAGTCGGAGGACGAGGTTCAGTAGAACCAAGTGGTGTATTAGGTAGGTGAGGAGGATTCGGCAGGTGAGACGTATTAGGTAAGTAAGGAGCCGTCGGATTATGTGAAATTGCCGAAGTTGAAGCCACCGAGCTAGCCATTCCACTGGAAAACGTTCGAACTGCGATATTTGTCGTGCAGGGATATCTGACGGGTCTAGGTCTGCTTCGTTCCGAATTTAAAATCTCTTTTGCGCGAGATTCATTGTTAATGCCGCTCAATGCCGCCGCTGAAACATTGAAATTGAAAATATTAATTGGAAAATAAGAAACATGAAAATGACTACAAAACTGCTATAAAATGAGCTTAATATTAATAGTAAGATGCACTGTGATTTCTTTGTTAATAGATAAAGAAGTGCGTTGTTTAAGGTTTTTTTTTAATTAAAATGGAGCCACCCACATTTGTAGAGTAGAGTACTCACTGGACATCTCGAAAGCCTCTGACAGAGTCTGGTAGGACAGCCTTATAAACAAGCTTCTAGCAAATGGCCTACCCGCTGGTCTTTTTAAATGGATTACAGATTTCCTAAGGAATTGGTAAATTGATAATGACTCGTCATTGATTGATACTTGTCTGACCAATAACCAGATGACTTTCTTCTATAAATTAATTTAGAACTTAATTTGTCTCGAAAAATATTGACAATTTAGTAGTTATATCACTTACAATTTCTCATCATATCCAACATTGTCTGTATTACGTCGGTAGACATATGATTCATCGGATTGGGTCTCCTGGTCAACCCAGCCAGTGACTGCAATAGTGGAGATTCATCTATTCCGACTGGTGCAGGCGGCTGAAACATATGAAACACAATACATTTCATAACCAGTTATCATAATGTATAGATGTTAAATATATTCTAAAGTAATAAAACTTATACGAACCGTTTCTACCACAGGTCTTTGTTTGCGAAACACACATTCTATTAACTGCAGTAGAAACTGTCTTGGCACGGTCGACGTTTCCTGAAAATATAAAATTACCAGTTGTCAGAGGAATAGAGTACGAGTGCATTTGTTGCTCTTATGTACGTTTGAACATTGTTCCCGGTCATTTAGTATAGAGGTATAGTTTTTCACGACATACTTTTTTTGTTTACCTATTTAGAAGTGATTGTGACTTAAGTGGCATAATTAGGACTAGTTGGCAACTACATACTTAAAGAACTTACTCTTTAGCGGCGTAACAGTACACTCGTATTTTTTTAAATGATTTCATTATCTGCTTGTCCCTCAGGACAGTACAGAGTTACTTGTAACTCGACGTATTCCTCTAGGGAGGTGGGAATACGACTAATTTCCTACAAAATTAGCCCTGAGGTCCCCAGTACCAAAGTACCTAGTTATCGAGATATTCAATGTTTTTGGTTTTGGTAAAAAAACATATATTTTGGTCTCATTTAAACGACGACTATATACTATACGGACACCCGTATAATACAATACACAATATTATAAACTTATTAATTAAACACTTATTAACTTATATTAAACTCTGTACAATTAAGTGTACTACAGATTATTTGAGAGACTATAAGATCTAAGGCACCGCGTACGGCCGCGGAGGCCAGTAACGGTAAAGCGGATTTAATAGCGATGGCCCGCGTAGAAAACTGTTTATGCGCCGATAATTTAGTTTTGACGATTAAATAACGATCTGAACTTTTTTTTATAATTGTGTGTGAAATAAATAAAAAAATGTAATCATGAAGGAACATGACAAATAAAACAGATAGATGTATTATGGTAATAAGTTATTTTATAAATTGTCGCCGTCATCGCTTAATGTCACTTTCTGTAACATTTATTATTAAAACACACACACTGATTGTTTACCGATTTTTGTGTTCATCACTACCTACACTATTATATGTGGTATCATTATTTCACAAAATGACAGTAGATATTGTCAAATCTGGAATCTAATTAAAATTCTGAATATAGTAATAGCTCTTTTTTGCTTTACAGTTTTTACCTTTCGTTTGTTTTTAGTTTTGGAAGTCTCTTTTTAAACGCTATTTAATATTCTTATTATTTTTACTTTTTATTTTAGTGCAAGGCTAAGTGTACAGAGCCAGTATACTACGTATAACCCACATGGGTGCAAAGTTCTCATCAACACCAATTATTCAAGCGCGAACACCTGGTAGCTCCTGTTAACCGTTGAGGAGTTATCACGATGTCTTTCGGCTCCATTTGCAGATCAACTCCCAATTCTATATCAAATAGTACTACTTGAAAATACCTATTGAAAATATCAGCAAACACACTAGTTGTCCCTATAATTTTCAGAGGTTACCCTTGGTTTCCCTTGGATCCTGCCAAAGGGACCACCTAGCAAGGTAACCTTTCAAACTGAAGAATAAAAAAAACGGTCCATAATTGCGGCGCATGGACCAACATGTCACGGTTCGTCACATACATTTTTTTATATTGAAATGAAGATTTTTTTCCAAAATGTGTCTATTGACTCGAAATATCTTTTTTTTGTAGGTCTAGTGCTCCAAAATAAATTTTGTTGTATACTTCAATGTCTATTACGGCCTTGTGGCAGAGAATTCTTACCTATCAGTGGGTCGGTAACTTATCAGTGTATATGACTGATGAAGGATGTGGCGCGTTTTGTCAATGGTGATTACACCATTACAAGGATTACCTTTATAGCACTAGTTTTCATATGATTGTGATACGCACTTTCGAATCGCACATACGCGATTTCGTCTTAGGCACCTTATCCTTTCCTTACTATACTAATACTATACTTACTATACTATACTTACTATATTATGTGTGTAATGTCCTACATCTCGACTCGTAAGAGTCGGTTTTTCGCAATCCTCCCGCCATGAGACCCTCAAGGAAGAGGAGAATCGCGGTCCCTGTCTATATAAATAGTATTCCCCAAGACTTTACTCAAGATGGTGGTTGTGTGAATAGCTGCCTGTTTTTGCATGATGTGGATGTTAATGTTGGAGTCTAACTGCGCGCAATATTTGTGAATATATATATTATTTATTATTATTATTATTTTATAATTTTATTTTATTTTATTTTTATAATATATAAATCGGAAAGTGAGTTTGTTTGTTTGTTCCGCTTTCAAGCCGTAACTACTAAACCGATTGCTTTGAATTTTTGCAGACGTAAAGTTAGAAGTCTGGATTAAATAATAGGGTAATTTTATGCCGGAAAATTTGATATTCTCGAGGTAAAAAAAAATTATTGGTATAGATGGCGCTGTGTGTATTGGTATATGTCACGTAGGCTACTTTTTATAATTATGTGACGCGAGCGAAGCCGCGGGTAAAAGCTAGTGTATAAATAAATGCCAAATCGCATCGTAAATAACTCTGGAAGAAGTGTGAATATTCCACACTCACGGAAAACCTTCCAGTCAGAACTACAAAATTACTAAACTAGAACGTATGTATAGGTATATTGTGCTTTAACAGTTCTTACTTTTTGTTTTTTTTTTCTTAATTACTTCCGCGTCTCCAATATAGTGTTGTTGATTATTCTACCATTGACAAAGTCAGTTCTTATTAAGGTATTTCTAGTCTATACATTGACTTATCAATGCTTATAGACAATACAAGTGGCCGTGACAAAAGCCTAGAAGAAGCAGAGGCTGTCAGTACCTGTAACTTTTTTCATAATACTACATAATAGCATTATTTCAATTTGCGTGTACGTAAAAATAATTTTCGTATTGCCTTGTATTGTACATAACTTATGTGATTTATACAGAAGAATCTTATTGATACATCATTAAATATGTTTATGGTTTGTAATTATTCTTATATGGATAAAATAAAATCTAATTCATTTAGCAATCCATATATTTAGGACTTTAGCTAATAATTATCAAAAATGTAAGTTCAAATGATGATTTATATTGAAAACATTATTGATGAAATTAGTTAGAATTCATTTAAAGAAAAAAAAATTTTGTACACTCCTACTTCTATGAATCTCTTTTTTCTAATACAGAAGTGAATGGACTATGTATAGTATGGAAGGATTATTATCAAATAATATTAAAGATTATGCCTCCGATAAAACGTATCTGGCATTGAAAAAATTTTTAATTAAAGGTTAAAGAATAAAACTAAACTTGGTTTAAATCAATTTATTCTGAAATGCATCGACTTGCAATATGTAACTCCACTGTAGGCGCAATGCAATATTCTTCCGTTCTTTGGTTAAAGCAACTCATGTTGCACCATTATATGGTTAACAGTGCTGTAATTCTTTCTACAAAAGGAAAAAGACAATCTACGAGTTCAATTCTCATTACATCACGAACAACCTCCTAAAAGTTACGTTAGATCTTGTCTCTTGCAAAGATTCACACTCTACAATAAAGCAATTAATACCTAATATTGTTATCGTATAAACTGAAATTCAAGTATATTTCCGAAACACTGAGTTTACGTAAACACTCATGGTGACAATAACTATTATGACAACATAGACAACTAGGGCTGGCGGTTTGAGATCTGTTTTAAATCGAACCAAATAATTTAATCGAATTAATGAATTAGAATAAGATTCGATTTATTCTACCTATACGACTATTCCTACGCGAAAGCACTACGCATCCAATATAATAGATAGGAAAAGAAATACATACAATAGTAGCTACTTAAAATACCACATAGTTTTATATGTATTACATACAGATATATTTATT
This sequence comes from Spodoptera picta, assembly GCA_038387885.1. Lineage (NCBI taxonomy): Eukaryota > Metazoa > Arthropoda > Insecta > Lepidoptera > Noctuidae > Spodoptera > Spodoptera picta. Next base: position 5,386,693 of record JAZHFQ010000105.1, read on the forward strand.
TATAATTATTAATATGGAACATAAATAATTTTACATAAGGAACAATTATTTAATCATTTTTAATTTTTCATGTTTCTTTTGTTGTTATGTTTTTTTTTTCATGTTAAGTAATTTTGCAAGAAATAAAAGGCTTTTTATTTTATTTTATTTTATTTTATTATTTATTTATATTTATTTAAATACGTGACTAAGAAATAAACATCGACTTCGACTTAAACACTGCTATTTGCTCTGAAAAAACTTACAATTAAGTCTTACTTTACAAGTAACTATGTATGTATGTATGGTGATTTGTTATTAGGACACAATCTAGTATGGGGTTATAGAACAGTAGGTCTACTCCGATTCGACGAAAAACAAAGTATGGTCAGAGTATAGAGTATATAGTATAGTTACTTTTTATTGCAAAATAATTAAAGTAGTTACAAGTCTTCTTTTTATCACGGTTTCTTCGTGTGAGCAACACATAGAACACCAAAGGAACCGCCTTATAAAATCAATGACAGTCAGCTCCAATAGTTGTTAACACGAACCTATATCTATTTAAATAAGATAAGAAGATAAGAAGATTTTAATAAGAAGATATTATAAGAGAAGAAGAAAAAACTATGGTTTCCACATCCCTCGGTGAATTACTGCAGGAGACAGAATGAATTAAGCCTAAAGGCACAAAGAAGAGATTGTAGAGGTACAACTGGGTGAAGCCCAGTCGCCAAGCACCACGGAAATTTGACTAAAAACTAAGTGTTGTTAGTCTAGCTACAACTCGAAAACAGCTGAACCGTTTTCGCTAATTTTGGTATTGAAATGTTCATAGAAGTCCAAAAACAAAATTCCGAGAAAAATTATTAACAGCCTTTTTCTTTTTCCCATACAAACGTTTTTAACTAAAATGTACAGTCAATTTGAGTTATATTGTTATTGTATAAAGTTCATATTGGAAACACTCTTTCTTATTTAAGCAATGTTGGAGCACAGAATACATCGTTGATGAATTTAATGTCACGTTCCAAAATTGAAAAATAATTCTATGTCATCTGAACCTATTTAATTGAAATTTGGTTCAATGTTAGTTGAAGACACTGGCACTTGAAAGGACATACGATTATTCTATCCCGGTGATCCCACGAGACAGGAAGTAAGCCTTAAAATTCTGGGACTCTATCGCCTACTATACAACTGAACCTATTAGTGCATCTATTTGTTGGAATTCGGTACAACAATAGTTAGCAACCCGGGAAAGCACATAAAATAGTTTTTATTATTGAAACCTCACGGAAACGTATAGGTACCATACCGGTAAAACAACTGTGAGATTGTACCTCTAAATAAATACCTACTACAAAAGTACTAGTGGAGAAAGATCCAGTAAAATCGATTTCTTATGAATCATGTCATTAGAGGTATAAACGTAAATGATTTACCTGCTATTAAAAAAAATATGTTCTGGTTGACTTTTTCACTAACTAGAGTGTAGCAATTAGCTCACATCGCCGAGTGACCATTAAGGACTTCAGACGAACTTGAAGTCCTAGACAAAAGGTGTCTACATGATTTTCGATTTATTTTTAGGTATACTAAGCGATAGAAGTGAAAAAATACCCATTTACAAGAATAGACATTTTTGATGAAAAAAAATTTTTACGTCCTAAACTCCTTGCACAGCATTTGCTACACTCCAACTCGCACCCTAAGAGTAAAACCCAAATGGGTTTTACCGAAATGGTTGGGGTTGGGGGAAAAGTTCAAAAGTAAACTTGTAAGTTGAACTTATTGTTTTACAAATCTTGGTCCATTGTTTGTATAATATCTTCTTATAAAAAGTGCACAACAAGTGTCATAATAAATAAGCATATTTCTAAGTGAGGGCCGAAACACATAACCGCGTTGCGTCGCCGCAACGCTGAAATCGGCAGTTGCGTTGCGGCGTCGTAAAAAAGAGCGTTTTATTGTCGTTCGGTAGGGTAACCTGTTCGTTGTGATTTTTTATTGTGGATAAACGTGTCTCTGCCATGGACCATCGTGAAAAACTTATTGTTTATTTGTTATTAAGAAGACTAAGACATTTCTCTGCTATGCTGGAATGAATGCTGTGTTGCGGCGCCGCGCCGCTTAAATCGGCGGTGACGCTACTGTCGATTCTAGCGGCGCGGCTCCGCAACGCGTTGTTTTGGGCCTTAAACTTGTGTATGATTAAAACTAGTAAATAAACTAATATTCAGTTTGAATTAACGCGAAAGTCGTTTTAAAATTAACATTAAAAGTAAAATCTATTCAATAACGCAATACGAGATTGTGCTTTAATAACAAACACCCAGTATAGTTATCAATGATATAATACGATTATTACAGTGTCCTTTAATGTAATGAAATGGACCGAACGAAGAACGATTTATGGGTATTTTGAAAATCGATTTCTTTCGGAGGGTTTCCCCATCTTTAATGACAATTTAGACGTAATTTCAATTGTTGATTCACGATGTCCAGTTTGGAGTCAGTTAAACAAGTTTTAAATAATAGGTCTTTACTTATGAAATTGTCGTTTTGTATGAAAGAATTTAAACGAATTTTTTCATGTATTTTTTATTTGTATTAATCGAAGTAATCACCCATGCAATCAATGCTATCTTTGCCAACGCAGTGACAGTTTATTGAAGCCCAGATTCTTAAAGAAATCAGCTGGACGGGAGGCAACAAATTCTTCAAGCATTTTGTACTGCCTCTCGGGTATCACAATTTTTTCCGGCCAAGTTATCGAAATACTGGAAAAAGTAGTAGTCTGTAGGCGCAAGGTCTGGTGAGTAGGGGGATAACAGAGAACTTCCAACCCCAGTTCTTGCCACTTGGAGATTGTCTGCTGTGCAGTATGAGGTCGCGCGATATGACAATGCAGGAGCAATGCAGAAGAGCGATTGATCAATGCTGGTTGGAGATGTGCCAGCTTCTCCATTCCTCCAGATTTTGTTCAGTTCCTCACAGTACACATCTGCAGTAATGCTCACCCTGTCTGGTAAGAAGTTGTGATGAATCACAACGGCGTTAGACTCCCAAACGGGGTTAGATTTTGTTTAGGGCATTGCTTAGGTGCTGAACCAAGATCCAACCAAATTGCTGAGCGCAAACAGAATCCAATTTTCATTGCAGATAACAAAATGCGGTTCAAAATTCCTTCAATTGTGTGTCTGAGCAGTGCAAGAGACGTTTCGACGCGTACTTCGCGCTGGCGATCATTGAGTTCGTGGGGCACCCATTTATCAAGCTATATTACCTTGCTACTTTGAAAAGGATTGAAATGCGATGAAAATGTAACACTAATCAATAAACAAAGGACTACTTATGGAAGACAATCCATGGTTGTAAAATAAAATTAATTCAAAATTAAAATTGTTAGCCAAACAAAAGTTAATTTGCTTTGAAATGTCCAGTACTGCAAAACGGCAATTTCATAGATGAAGACCTAATAAATGCCATATTTCTTACTAAATGTAAGGTCAGACGTGACATTATAATTTCACGATAACATTTTTAACGAATAAATTCTTAAGCCGCAACATGGCCGGTTTTGGCCATTTCTTTGAAATCCTTAATTATCCTTATTTTGCCGGATTCCGTGAAGTATGCATGAGGCCGTTTGTGGTTATTGTAGGATATTTTGTAGGAATTGGAGTTGAAAACTTTTCTGAAGTTTAACAACTTTTATCGTGAAATAGAGATGACTGAGGATTTGACGATGGAGTGAATTTTTGATGGTGTTGAGACTGAGATGTGGAATGGCCTGGAGGCCACTGGTAAGAGAAGATTTAGTGAAGAACTGGATGTTTCATGGTGTTAAGAGTGTGACATAACAAAGCGAGGTAATACAGATTGTACTGACTGACGCGACTGATACGAAATAGTGAATTTCGAATACCATCAATACATATATTTGGATTTCTGTTTGTTTTCTTCTCTTTTGATCAGTCTATAGGCCATCCGTTTTCGGTCAATTTCATTTTTCTACTTTCTAAGCTCCGATTTTTCAATTATCAGTTAATTCTTAACCTTTGACAGCTTTTAGTATGGAAGAATTGCCAAACATTCAAAGTTATCCCTTAGTTAAAATTTATCTGGAATTGGCAAATTTTGCCCTAAAAGTTCCTTCATTAGAGTTCGCACTTTTTCGATTTTTCGAGGCAACTCGTCTCTTAGTTGAATGTTGACCTCGTCTCTGTTTTCACCACAATTTTGAGGATTATTATTTGTAGGAAGAGTTCCATATTCTCCGAGTATATTTTCCGATACTTCTTGAGTTTCTGTAGAGAAAATGTGACTATTGTCATTTTCATCATTTCTTTCTTCAGTAGTATCATTAACTTCGTGCGTCTGAAAGAAGATAATAGAATATTATATTAAGATAAGTTTCAAAGACGAACAGACAATAACTGACCAATTTTATTGCTTTTCGTTTAGTTATTTAAGGAATAACAACAAAGTACATGGTGCGTTGTTAAATTGTTATAAAGGAGAATGCCCAAAAACAACCCTGAGACAAATAAAACTTTTTATTGACTCTTTAATAGACCATAAGTACGAGGTCACAAATACGCTATTCGTTTTGCACGAAAATTTCAAGCAAACCTCCCAAACCTATAGGATTTTCCAAGATTTCCATACCTCGATTAATTTTGTTCAAGTATTATGAAAAACTAGTATAAACTGACTCTTAAGTGAGCACACTTTGATCCCGCTTTGTATGCTCTATCTGCTGAATGCTAAACGGGTCCTTTTTTGACGATGGTTTTATTAAAGACGTTTATTGAATCTGGCAAATATGCGACGCGAAGCGGGCAACTAAACTCAAAAATGGTGACGAAAGACACAAAACATGTTTCGTTAGAGCATACATAGTACAGGCATTATATTTGGGCGAGTTACACTTCTAGTGCATATTGATGCGTGCGCGCAATAATTTTATTGCCGAGCTATTGGCGTTTGAAAAATGTTGTCAAAAGTTACAAAAGATGCATTGCCCTTTTAACATATACATACGACGAAGTTGATCGTCACTAAAATCACTAACGCCCGAACACTGAAAGGCTACTCGATTTAAGTTGTACTTAAAAAACTCTTTCCTTTTACAAAGAATTTGCAGTGACAGAACTATTTTTAAGCAGGACTTAAGATGAAACAAACATAACACTAACAGCAATATTACCAGTACGGTAATATTGATTTTAGACATATAATGTTGTACAATATAATCCACAAATGAGTAATAATAATAGTCAAAACTGATTAATAATAATGAAGTAAATAAATAATAATAAAGTAAAGTCGCACTACCGACTTGTTGAGTCTGAGGTACCATACTACAAGTATGTGTCCGACCCTGTTCTGGAAAATGGTCATATCTAAAAACACGGCAGCGTGTCAAGCCAAGTTCAAGCATGGGCTCGCTGCCATTGCAGCGGTAAGTCCCCTCTTTGAGGAGTGGCTTGAGAGACGCTACGGCGTCCTCACCTACCGCCTGACGCAAGTCCTCACCGGACATGGAAGTTTCGGGAGGTACCTGTGTCTGATGGGGCGGGAGGAAACGCCCGGGTGTCATCACTGCGAGGACCGCCCTGAGGACACGGTGGAACACACAGTGGGAGAATGCCCTGCGTGGGCTGAGCACCGCCGTGCCCTCAGGGAAGTGATCGGCGATGGCGACCTCTCGCGTCCGGGCCTAGTGCAGGCCATGATGCGGAGCGAGAGGGATTGGGATGCCGTCTCCTCCTTTTGCGAAGCAGTCATGCTAGCTAAGGAGGAGGCGGGACGCGTGAGGCAGCGAAGCGCTGCCTCCTCGCAACCCAGCCATCGCGAAGGACACACCGGGCGTCGAGGATCGCGAGACGATCTCCGGCCACCGTAAGCGCGGGCCTGCGGACGGCGAGCATGGGTGGCTCCCCGTCCGACCAGAAACAGACCCGAGCGTACGGCGCGTCGCGTTCCGCGCGCGCCTCAAAGAGCCATCAGACCACCACAGATGGGGCCCAATAGGGCCGATGCCGATTCGGAGTCGCGGAGAACCTAACGGGTAACCGGGGCTCCGGCTCGACGTGCAGGAGAAGGAACGGGGTGGTTTTTAGTCAGTAAGAGTCTGACACTCCCTTCCGCCTCACCCAGGCGGGAGCAGTCATTCGATGATTTTCCCCCCTTAAAAAAAAAAAAACAAAACAAAAAAAGCCAAGTTCAAGCAAATGAACTGGCTAGCCAGCGCCGAGTGCAATATTACACCACGTACCACTTGGTGTCACTTTTGACCCCCACATAACTCAAAACCTATTAACGTGTGTCCATAAGAACTAACGGGTGGTCAAATTTCAAGGACTGATGTTAAAGTATACATTTATAAATAAAAATGAATTTCCGTTCGTTATTCTCGCTGAAACTTTAGTACGGCTGAAGCGAATTGATTAATTTTAGTCTTGAATTATTTGTAGAAGTTCAGGGAAGGTTTAAAAGGTGAGAATAAAAAATTAGAGGCGGTACGATGTTTGCCGTTAAGGTGTTGTAGTAGTCTTGATATGTTCATGGAATGTGCGAATATAACATAACATAACATCACGCCTTTTTATCCCCGAAGGGGTAGGCAGAGGTGCACATTACGGCACTTAATGCCACTGTACAATGTAACACCCACTTTTCACTATTTATGTTACGAGTCCCATGTAATAGGGGGTGAGCCTATTGCCATATACCGGGCACATTTTCCAGACTCCGTGCTATTACTGAGAATTTTTAAAAACCCATTAATACTTTGCCCGACCCGGGATTCGAACCCGAGACCCCTTGCCCGGCAGTCGCACTTGCGACCACTCGGCCAACGAGGCAGTCATGTGCGAATATAAAATTTGGAAATACAAAGTTTGCCAGATAGTTTTCAATTTTTATTAGACATTTCTTTTTAATAACATAATATTGGTGTTGGCCAAGTCGAATCTAAACTACTTTTAAATATTACATAATAAATAACAGCAATTGTTATAGAAATAGAGTTTCATAATCGTTCATGACGTTATTATGTTGCTATAAAAACATTCGGATTTGAAACAGAACTTGGCACTCAATAAGATCTCCATTCTTTATGCGGCGGAACCCACAGACAAGTATAGTTTTTGTATTGAAGTTAGCTCTCCTTTTTTCGTTTACGCTTTTGGTGGGATCACATTGGACTGGGGCCGGTCTATCATCACTGACAGGATTGTTATGGACAATAAACCTGATATGTAGTGATAAATCGACTAGCGCGCCGCCCGTTGTTTTCATTTCCCATGACGAGAACCTCGTGAAAGCTCAGAAAAATAAACAAATAAAATATTTGGACTTGGCTTACGAGGTTGCCGACATGCGGAATGTGCATTTGGCTATCAACGTGCCAATAGAATTCATTTTATTTATATTGATGACATAAAACTATATGCGTCTACCCCGAAAGATTTAGTACTAGCAGACATCACAGTATTATTTTCAAACGATAGTGAAATGCATTTAGCAATAGGTAAATGCAATAGTAGCTCAGTTAAATTAGGAAAAACTCACACTCATTCATTACAACTATAGTCAGGTGAAAATAAAGATACTTTAGACGAAAATGGCACATACAAATGTTTAGGTTATATATACTAATTAATCAAGCGAAACAAATGTTACATATACAAATTAAAGCCCAGCTAACCAAGTAGTTCAAACACACAGGGTATCCCTAAAGTCGACAAGGTTCAGGTGAGCGCCAAGGTTCCAACAGTTATTAGGACATAAATTGTTCAAAACGAAATTTCGTTGAAAAATATTTTTTGTGTCGAATTTATGAAATAATGTAGGAAGTGGAATATCAATTTAGAATCCTTATTAAATGCGCCAACGTTTGTGAATTTTGCCACTCCTAGCACAGTACGAATATTTTTCAGTGCAGTTACTTGAAGTAAGGTGAAAAATTTGTTGAGAATAGTTGGTACGTCAAAAAATGATATTCTTTTCCAAACTAAAGCAGTCGGTCCAGAATTTATGATTCCATAATAGTGGCTATTCAGGATAACCTAAGCCAAAATATAGACGCAAAAAAGAAAAAATATAGAATTGTAACAGATAAAGCCAAAAGACTGGCACAGGGTGTAGTTTTTCGTGAATTACACATAAGTCATTGTAATTTAAAAAGGACTATATGACTTAGATTTTTTATACTTTTCTGATTATTGTTGGGACCTCGCCGATCACCATTTGATCTTCGACTTCAGGGACCACAACAACACCACTTACAGAACACGAGAAATATTACCCGCGATCATGCCTACAAAGACTCACCGTGCCATGGCGGAAGAGGCATTACAGATATTACCAACTTTCATAATAAACAGATTAATGCTTTAAGATTCTACTTTTTCAACAAAGCTCTGTCTCAACTCTACATAATGCAAGAGTTCAATGTGATAAAAGACTAACATCTTTAAATATGGCAGACCAAACAACACAGAACAACGAAAAGCAGACTGACCTACAAACTGAAATCTATGAGTGAGCCCAAAAGTCACTACATGAGACACTACTACGACCTTAGCCAACTTAACATCGATAAAGTTGCATCGAACGAATGGTTATGACGTGGTGGATTGTTTCTCGCGATTCAGAACCAGGTAATAAAGACACGCAATTACCAGAAGCACACCATGCGTATCTCGTTACCAACCGATACCTGCAGGGAATGTAATGGTGCATTGGAAACCATCCAGCATATTACAGGCACCTGTAAATCCATAGTTCAAACCGATTATCAGCACAGGCACAACGCAAGTACATACCGTACTATAAATATCAACCGGAAACTGTGCTTGACAACTCATCCCATAAAATATACTTTTATCGAGCCATCCTCACTGACAAAAGCAATAATTAAATTAGACCAGACATTATCCTTATTGACCAACTAACAACACTACACAAATCATAGACCAAAGCGAACACCTACAACCTTCAACTTACAAAATACAATAAGCGAAAAACTTTCTAAGTAAACGGACCTCAAAATTGAAATAGCCAGAATGTGGCGACTCAACAATAGTACTTTCAACAACAGGTGTGATCCTTAAATAACTCCATAATTCAATAAAATCTCTTAGATTTACCCCCTTACACAAGCCGAAGCTTTCAAAAACCTGCTACATATTTTAAATACTTGCCATACAGTTAGAAAGTTTTTGAACTTTCTTGTGGTGTGGGTGTGGGTGTACGAAACATTATCTGTTTCAGATAATGTTTCGTACCCCAAAAGGGAAATAAACCCAAAATTGAGATACCTAAGTGGGTTAGCACTTGGCTTCGGTCCGTACTAACCCTCAAACCCGGCCTTGTTGCCGAGCTAAGATAAAGAAACAAAAAATAATAATAAAACTTACCTCAGTCTTTAATGTGCATCTACCATCATATATTCCTCGCAGAATATTAAATGCGCAATAACCCATTTCCCTTCTTCTCTTTAATTTCTTCAATAGTTGTTTTAGAAGGTAATAAATCCATTATTCTTTGCCAAGCATCACTTTGCGTTCCACGATTCTTGATAATTTTGAGTTTCGGATCCCTCAAACATGTTTCTATTTGCAGAATCTCAAGAAAAGCATTACTTTCTCATCAGTCCATACGCCAAAGTCATACTACGTACTTTAAAACAAAAACGTGCGATTTGAGGACAAACACGTCATATTAAAAGATCGTTGCACCGCATTAATTCTCGCATTAATCGCTTTGATGTACCGCCACTTGAACAAACGGCTATCGCCAAACGGCAATCTGACTGCCGTTGTCAAGTGCTATTAACATAGGCTTAAGTTTATTTACTAACATCGCTACGCTTCTATATTTATTTGTTAGTTACTTATTACCGCAGTACAGCTAGTTAGGAATAAAGAGTCAAAAGTCCCGATTGACCTGGTGTGCTCGTGTGAATTAAAGGTCCAGAATCTTAAGTATTTTTGCATTTTTGACAAAAGAGTTTGTCTTTTGTATAAAAAAAAATGAGAACAAAAATTAAAACTATGCAATTCAAAAGTATTGTCCCTCAAAATCGTATCACTACAGTTCATGGGCTAGGCATACCACCCTACTACCACTAGAGAAATCACGTTACGTTAAGTGCCTAGAAGGTACCTACACTACTGAGGAAATGTCTTGATTCTTGGAATCATAATATCTTAGAAAGGTTTTCCTAGAAAATAATTACCTATGATAAAATTGTTAATAAAGTTGAACATTAAACCAAAATAACTTTTGATGCACACATAGGATCTATGGGAACTTTGACACTTTATTCCTAATGGTAAGCCCAAGGCTCAAGCTCTATCTTCAGCAATATTTGGCCATATAAAGTATAATTTATAATAAATAGGTTTAGAATCGAAATTATATAAAAAAGTAATTTTATTACTAAATTCATAATGCCATGACTTGGCAGACATATTCATCAAGAAAATCACGAATAAGCTTTTAAAATTAAATTTAAGATGGAAAATCTCAAACAAGATAAGAACCTCCTTACAAAGATTTATTATACGATTAAGTTTTAGAATGTTGGCATCGTCATTTATTGGTATTCTATAAAAGATAAATGACTATAACTTACAAAAAACTAATATATGCAAGTAAACTGGCAACTACAGAGTGAGTTTTTCATGTTAGCTAAAGTGTCTAGTGTAATATTTGAAGTTAGTTCTTTTTAAGTAGGTACCTAAATATTTTTCATGTCAAGGAACCAGGTTATTCTGCCTATCCTAAAGTATAAAAGTATAAAACTTATAAAAAATCATAAAAAGTAAAAAATATTGAAATAAGGTGATTGAAATAACACGTCTACAAAACAAAATAAAAAAGTACCAAAAAATACGTTTAACACACCAAATTGGCCCCACCGTAGTTTTGCTCACCAGATGACGCTAGTGTGAACATTTAGTTCTTCGTTCAATAGGGAATTAGCTAGTGTCACACCATTGGAAGTTCAATATTTGATAGCTGCTGTGATTTAACAAAATAACTCTTTTTCTATCTTTGCGCCATCTGGTGAGCGAAAACACGTAAGCCCCGATTGTAGACTGATTTTCAAAGTTATTTTGTTCGAAAGATTACTCTCCCGAGGGGTCTCATTTTCACCAGTTGAGGATGTGATGATGGTATACTAGGTAAGTTTCCCTAATAAATAATAATAAAATAGTTATTTTATTAACCACTATAATTTTATAAAAGATCGAAGTAGCCCTGATGATAGTGTCAAAAGACTGTGAGGGAGCTCCTCAACTGTATACAGTACCTACCATGTATTTGGGCTTAATTAATTTGTATTGACTCGAACTTTACACTTAGTTAGGGTGTTGAAGGTTGGATTAGGTTAGGTTAGAACGATTGTCAAGTGAACTTCCCAACGGTTAACAGTGGCTACCTTGTGTTTGAGACTGATTTTATTTATCTTGATGAGGAGTTTACACCCTTGAGGGTTATAAGTAGTAAAACGTGTCTGTATACTAAATACAATTAAAAATAAAATTCTTCCTGAAAAAACCTCACTTTAAAAACCAACCACTAAGAATACAAACAGAAATAAAAAAAATAAAAAGCAAAAATAACTACACATGGGAACAAAGAAACAGAACTTAAAAAAATATATTTATTAATGATATATATATTTACATTAATTAAAATTAATATATATATATAATAATATAAAATTAATATAATATTAATTAATATTAATATTTAACTGTAATTTAAAAAAATTTAAATTTGTTAGTGTCATGTTAGTTTCATTGTAATTCCTTGCATGATAAAAAAGTGCACAAGCCGTGCACTTCTTTTATTACTTTACTAGCTTTTACCCGCGGCTTCGCTCGCGTCACAAAAGGATAAAAAGTAGCCTATGTGACATATAGCAATGCACACACCGCCATCTATACGAATACTTTTGTTGTTCCTCGGGAATATCATTTTTTCCGGGATAAAAAGTACCCTATTATTTAATCCGGACTTCTAACTTTACGTCTGCAAAAAATCAAAGCAATCGGTTTAGTAGTTACGGCGTGAAAGCGGAACAATCAAACAAACTCACTTTCCGATTTATAATATTAGTAAGGATTATTTCCATTTCAAATCATACATATAATCTTATACTATTATATAAAGCGGAAGAGTTTGTTTTTGTTTGTTTGTTTGTTTGAACGCGCTAATCTCCGTAATTACAAGTCTGATTTGAACAATTATTTTTGTGTTGGATAGTGCATTTATCGAGAATGGACTGTAAGCTATAAAACATCACGCTACGACCAATAGAAGCTGAGCATAGCGTGTGAAACCGCCGGAAGTAGCTAGTCTTTATTATATAACGTAACAGTATAAATTCATTTATTAAGAGTTTAATAGATAATTTTGTTTAGAAGTTACGGTATCGACTACTAACCTATCAATGGGTTGGTAACCAGGTATCAGTACTAGTAATCGTATACTATTGTATAAAGCGGAAGAGTTTGTTTTTTGTTTGTTCGTTTGTTTCAACGCGCTAATCTCCGTAACTACAAGTCTGATTTGAATAATTATTTTTGTGTTGGATAGTGCATCTATCGAGGATGACTATAAGCTATAAAACATCGCGCTACGACCAATAGGAGCTGAGCATAGCGTGTGAAACCGCCGAAAGTAGCTAGTCTTTATTATATAACGTAACAGTATAAATTCAGTTATTAAGAGTTTAATAGATAATTTTGTTTAGAAGTTACGGTATCGACTACTAACCTATCAATGGGTTGGTAACCAGGTATCAGTACTAGTAATCGTATACTATTGTATAAAGCGGAAGAGTTTGTTTTTTGTTTGTTCGTTTGTTTGAACGCGCTAATCTCCGTAACTACAAGTCTGATTTGAATAATTATTTTTGTGTTGGATAGTGCATTTATCGAGGATGGCTATAGGCTATAAAACATCACGCTACGACCAATAGGAGCTAAGCATAGCGTGTGAAAACGCCGGAAGTAGCTAGTCTTTATTATATAACGTAACAGTATAAATTCAGTTATTAAGAGTCTGTCAAACACCAAGCGGTCACCGGTGACCGCAACCTATTGTTCTAGAGGTATAATTGTGTCTATAATGACGGTACTCGACGAGTTAATAGATAATTTTGTTTAGAAGTTACGGTATTGACTACTAACCTATCAATGGGTTGGTAACCACGTCATATCAGTACTAATAATAGTTATTTTTGCTTCATTATATCGGTTGTTTTAAGTCAGTATGTATAAAAAAAAAACACTTACTGTAAATGAAGACGCTTGGTTGAACTGGCTTAGCAGATCGTGTGTTTGCGCTTGCGCCGGTTCAGAAGACTCCTAGATTGAAACAGGAATATAATTAATAGTTATCATAACTTACTAACTTAATTATAGACAAATTGTATATTTCTGGTACCTCTATATATTCGTCCAGGATACGAAACCAATCTGAGCTCATGGCTGACTTCAGCAACAACCGGCCATTGGCATATTCTGCAGACTTCTTCTCGAATATGTATGATTGATATTCATGTTCACATTCCAGCTTCTGCAACTCCTGGCGGTACAGCTCAGCCCTAAATGTATAATTTGATTGTTTACTAATGTATCTCGTGCATTAGCTTGGTATACAAATATATATTAGCGTATAGCAACTATTTTCTAATTCGAAATAAGCTATCTTTAGTAAACCGTACACTCGTGTTATTATATTGCCGGAATCAGTAGGTACACGTACACCAAAGGATTTATTGTCATCAAATTACGAAACCCCAGAATCATTATTTCGACATATAGAATCGCTGTGCAGACATCCCATATATCAATGTAATTACTTTATTTTCAAGCTATTACCTCTATAGTCCACAGTTTTAATAAAATACCAAAACGATTTTTCAATTTTTTCTTAATCGATGTCAGTGAATGTGGCAAACAAGTAGTAGAAATATAGCCGGGATGTTATATTTTATTGGGCTTAGCAATTTACTTAGCATTTATTCGTTTGGATGAATGTCAATATTAAGTACGCAAATGGGGGTTACTCACGTGCTAAGAAATATTTTGTTTATTACAAACGGTTTTCTTTCTTAATTGTTATATCGCACAGCATCACAGCATATTACTTGAAGCCCGCGTGCTATTTAACCATTAAGCTCTTTATGTTTGCATATTAGTGTTAATCAGTGAACTGGATGTTTAGTTTTCGCGGTCACGAGGTCTCCTTGGATTTTATATAATTTTGCATATTGCAAGCAAAAATTTAAGTGGTAAACAATATTATACATTGCCATAAATTCGCTTCTCCACTATTAAAAATTATAAATCGTAATCAGAATGCGCTTCGCTTTAAAACACTCGCCTTACCTCACTTCATTACCACTCTCATACATCACCGTGTCAAACCTTAATCCCGGAAAAATAACTCAGCGCTACTATTTCTTAAATAATATCATGCGAACAAGTAATATGAAGAAGAATCTCATCATTGCAAACCTGAGTTCCCGCTGGATACAGTTTTCGCAGTGGCCGTCAACTTTGACGCAGTCCGCTTTCTTGGTTTTGCTTGGTCCGGCTGAGAACAAAATAAATATGCGCCAAGCAAATAACATTAGCTATCCTAGTGCAATTATAAAAAAATGCAATGAACAATGTGTTAAACAGTGACATATTGTCTGCCTACAGGTTTTGCTCTTTCAAACAACGCAATCAATCATACCCCAAACAGAATCATGTTCTAAACCTGACTGATAGTTACTGAGTCACAAATAAATAATTACTACACATGATCTAATTTTGTGAGCGTACATTGTGTGTACAAAACCTAGTTTCTATCCATAGCTAGCCTGCACAAGATTTTATTTCAAATGACAATGACCAAATTTGTATGGAGCGTGGTGCCTTTTCATTTTTTCGCGGCAGTTGATCGGATGTGGAAAAACTGATGCAGAATAACATTACAAACAAAAAAATATATGAGGTCTTATATCAAAAACACAGTCCGAACCGAGTTAAATCAGTTCAAAGATGTGAAAATAGTGCTATATTATTCCTGTTATTTGTTGATGGTGACAGTACACAACGCATTTAACTTCGTTTACTTGTCAGAAATATTTTTAATAAATGATTATAAACGATTTTAAGGAATGTAATAAAGCTTATTGTAGACTATTTTCTTAATATTTTTTTGTGTTTTGCCTTACGGCCACGGAACCAGAACAGAGTGAACCATTAACTGGCTACCGCTTAAGTAAAAGAAAAATCCGCTTCCCGAATTTTTTTCACTTTATATGTATACGGCCTATGACAGATTTTCATGATCAGTTTCCTCTCAGTCGAAAACCTGCAAAATAGTTTACTGAGCCCTATCATAAAATGCTATGTTTGTCAGCTGCGGTGTCGGTAGCGGATTGAGTAGCGCTGATCACTTTAAAAGTCGACGGTTTTCTTTCTTCAAAAGATTATGCTAACTATAAATAGATGAGTCTCCCACCAGGAATCAATGGCAAAAACCTTTATTAACCTTTATGTTTGGACGGCTACCACTACTCAACCCACCACTAGTAACACAGCTGACGCTCATGAAGCTTTATGATACAACTCCTAGAAGCATCCCACAAGTTATCGACTGAGAGAAAATAGGTAATAAAAATTAGTGCCTGGCAATATGAATATATTGTAGTGTGATATGGTTTTCCTGTGCCCGGAGTACAGTGGCGCGCAATTTGAAGTTAGAAATTGTGGCAAAAATATGAATAATTTGAATAAAAAACCGAAGTTAAATGTTGGACTCCAGCTCCTTCCAACGCTCATAACTCAGTCCAGACTGAGATTTCCACATATAAGCCCATAGACAATTTCGTTTGTAATGTCATTCTAGATAATATTTTCCATAAATCATCGACTGCCGCTAGAAAAAAGAAAGGCACCAATTTTAATCAATGCCCTTTAAGGGACAATGCCAATTTGTATGATAAATAACTAAGCCTGGCCAGGCCTGGCGCACTAGTCAATGTATGTATAAAACTCTACCATGCGGCTCAGCCACTTTGGAGTGACTTGTATACCTGCCATCTGCCTCCTGCCGATTGGCAGGTACCACGTGGCGAACAAAATAGAATGCCAGGGCCCTGTTCTATCTTTGCTCATTTTAACAAATAAAATTGTGAAATAAATATACAAGTCCAATTATTGACATTATAGAATGACAAATAATCAGAATACCCTTCTATGAAAAGGCTAGTTCACCCAAATGAAGAGTGGTACCATTATCACCATGGCAACTAGCATGTGTTAATAGATTATTGAATTAGCAAGGCTTTGTGAAACTTAGGCAAAGTTCATAATGGCAAGAGCTAAGCGCGCACTTTAAACGTATTATATAGTTATAGTTTAAGATCCGATATAATATCGACCTTCACAGAGCTGTTTCATGAATAAAAACTACTCGATAGATAATCTAGTTCATTAAACATTAAAAAAAATTTTGTTTGTTTGGTAAAATTTTGACCAGGCAAATAAATTTACAGCAACGGTAAGTACACAGCTTATAAGTTATGCGAGCGGCGGGTTGCCTCTTCTTTTCATGATATAAAGATTGCGTTACTTGTTTATACGAGTATTTAGCTCGCAGTAATTTTTACCTATTTGTTTAATGTACTAACTGAACATAAAATAAGTAGTGTCCGACCGAAATTTCGGTTTCGGTTTCGGTTTCGGCCGAGTTTCGGCCAAAAATCAAGTTTCGGCGGCAGTTTCGGTTTCGGCCAAAATCGGCCGAATCTTTTGCCGAAACCGAAACTTATGTCGCTAGTTCACACACGTTCACGCTCGCATAACTCTGTTTCCCGCGGCACTGTACGATTGTCATTATTTGACAAATAAAATGTCACCGCCAACCTGTATAAAACTTTTTACTCAGGCCATACAATAATATCTATAAAGGCATTAAAGGGAATCTCTGAAAATGCATAAAGATGTGGGAAATTACATAAGTATTCAGTACAGAGAATAGAGGTATAATAAAATACCAATACTTAGTATTTAATGAAACAGTAACAATTACTGATTTGATTAGTGTTAACTGATAAACATTGTGGTATGAGAACTTAATTTGAAAAAATAATAAAAATGTTATTAATACTTTTTATAATTATTATATTAAATAAATGATTACAACAAACTTAATACACTGTGTTTATATTTCATGCCCTAATTCATGCAAAATAATAGGTAAAATGCACCAAATTTCAGTATCTTAAGAAATTTTATACTTGACTACGTAAGTTTCGGTTTCGGTTTCGGTTTCGGCCGGAAAACCAGTTTCGGTCGGACACTAAAAATAAGTGATGTTTGATTGTAAATACTAATAATACTAGGTTACCCGTAGGTTTGTTTTGAATGATAGATGTAAAATTTTTATCAGTTAAACTATTCCGACTGGTCAAGTATAACAGGGTCCGAGTCTAATTTAAACTCTTAGGGCCGATTTTTTCAACGCCAGCTAACTTTTAGTTGAGGAATAACTTTGAATATTTGAAATATTACATATGTTAAGTTAACTGCTGTGAGTAAGTTAATTATTACAATGTTAAGCTACAGTTAATTACAGCTAACAGTAGTAAACAGTAGTAATAGTAATCAGATACAGAACGCTTAATATACATTTGAAATAATAGACAATATTTATAAAGTACAACTTTGAAAACTGTACTAAATTAGATCTTGTACTAAATCGTGGCAACACTTATAGATCAACAATATTTTTTGGTTTTCGACTAATTTGTTGCATTTTTAAGACAAAATAATACTCACAGATGGAAAGTAACATTATCCTTTTGTTTACTTGATTTTTGCTATTTTTTTACACTACAATTCGAAATTTTTCACTGAAATTCGTACCGCGTCATTGCCATTTAGTGAATGTCACTGATCGCATGTCAACTACTTTTATATAACTGGTATGATTGGCAAACCTTTGGCAGCGGGGAACGCCAGACAATTGCTGCTCTTGTCAGTTAAGATACTTTAGTATAAATTCGATGATGAAATTAAAAAAGCCTAGTCAAGATTTCACCGGAAAACCCATTTTTTTATAATGTTCATATGAAATAAATTACTTATCGAGTAGTTTTTATCCAAGCATGTTGAAAAATAGGTGGACGTAATGTCACTTAGAAATGATTGAGGACCCAAAATGTCAGTGGTTAATTTGTGTGAACGTGTTACCAGGTTACCCAACAAAATGATATTATCCAAAATTATTAAATAACCTGAATAATTATTTTTAGGTTCTATTGGATTTTATTTTTTATGTGCTGCTTTTTAAGGAAGTTTAATTTAACTTATTCAACCGTGGCAATAAATTCAAACATAAGGAAGGTAGTTTTGTATTTTTAAAAATAAAATACAAATCAAATAAAATATATGTTTCGTTTTCATAAACATTTGCATTATTTAACTCGTCGAGTACCGTCATTATAGACACAATTATAGAACAATAGGTTGCGGTCATCGGTGACCGCTTGGTGTTTGACAGTTTAATTTTATTAATAAGGCAAATTTATCACGACGTTTGTAATTACCAGTTCATACAAACTTGTTTCTAAAAATTATCTTTTTTTATTCAATAATTCTTCATGCATTATTTGCTGCGAAAAGTCAATCAAAGAAATAACATAACATGACATAACATCACGCCTTTTTATCCCCGAAGGGGTAGGCAGAGGTGCACATTACGGCAATTAATGCCACTGTACAATGTAACACCCACTTTTCACTATTTATGTTACGAGTCCCATGTAATAGGGGGTGAGCCTATTGCCATATACCGGGCACATTTCCAGACTCCGTGCTACTACTGAGAATTTTTTTAAAAACCCAGTAATACTTTGCCCGACCCGGGATTCGAACCCGAGACCCCTTGCCCGGCAGTCGCACTTGCGACCACTCGGCCAACGAGGCAGTCACTCGGCCAACGAGGCAGTCAAAGAAATAATAGTGTAAATTATATGTATACAGGATACAACAAACTATATGACTTGGATTTTTTTATATATTTTTCTGATAACCGTTGGAAGCTTGTCTGGTGCCATTTGATCGTCGACTTCAGGGACACTTTATATACCTAATACAAAACATTTACCCAAATTCAGGGTAAATAATATTATGTAAATTAACTTGCAACACCGTAATGTATGAAGTGTATTAACAGGCAATGTCAAGTGACTAAAGTGCTTTGTGTCTATAGTAGCCAGGCGTCACAGTCGTTGTTTCAAGAGACTTTGTCCGCCTTTTTTTCAATGTCCTTGTTCTTATCCATGAAACATTGTAGTAATGGTAGATATTTTACGTATCCTTTACTATTAAGGTCATCGCACACCTAACAAGCACGGATTTGGCACAGCTCCAACGCAGCATCAACTTGTCATTTAAATATGAACTTTAAATCGTTTGTCGTATGATATATGGTGGTCAGCGTGTAGTTGAGGCGCCGGCGTACCAGGGCCTTTAGCCAAACGCTACTTTAGCGCTTGTCTACAGAGAGAGTAGAAATCAAAATGTATGGGGATGACACTGACAAGTGTCAAAATTTACGTCAATTCCATATAATTTGGTTTTCTATTCTACGTGTAGTCAAGCGCTAAATGGCATTTGGCTACAGCTGCAGGTAGGTATTCGTAAACCGCGCACGTAAGTCCAAGTCGTATTCAATCTTCAATCGGAAATGCCAAGTATAGTTGACTATATTCCTGATGACAAAATGGATCCACCTCGCGGCCGGCGCACCGACCGCTTGCTTACAACGCGCCGTGAGCGCGCTAGCGGCTAGCGGTAGGCAAATTCGAAACAACGACGTGCAGGAGCCGTACGGGACACGTGCTCGTCATGTGTGCGATGACCTCTACGCCATTTATAATTGTAAATAGCGGCTAAATTGATTTGTTTGAAAATTGGTGGGGAGGTCGCTTTAGAACTTTGACACGGACATCGAATACTTTTCATCCAAAGATTTCCATTTCTTACGGAAACGGGAAAAAACGGCACTACGCTTACGAAATTGCAAGCAGAAACTAGTTAATTAAATATTTTGATGTTGAAAATAAGCAACAAATAAATAGTGCTTCATCATCATCATCATCAACAGCCCGTTTTCGTCCACTGCTGGACATAAGCCTTCTGCCTCTCCAATGGCACGCCACTGAGCTCGGTCTTCAGCTCTACGCATCTAACCACTACCAACCACTTTACGTATATCGTCACTCCATAAATAGTGCTTATTTTTGTTAAAATAAATGTATCTTGCTTTGCCCCTACAATCAATTGATTTTTTAACCTAAGTAGATTATTTTGACCAGATATAATTTTCAGCTTATTTCTGAGGTATTTGAGAAGTAATGTCACAAGTCTTTACTTGTGAACATTGAAGAATAATGGTTGCATTTTTGGAAGACAACTAAACCAATATTGCGGAATTTAAGTCATTAAATGAATGTGATACGCATAAATGATTGTGACATGTCAAGTGATGATATAACATTTATAAAAATGCGTGGAAAGGTAGACGTTGTTTGTTACATCTAATAACTTAGAATTACATAATTAGTAACGTACCACGCAAGTATGTCTCAATTGATTAAACAAACAGAAGTCATATTGGAACCAAATATTCAAGCTTTGCCACAAAATGTATTGCTAAATATTCGCGCATGCTATTCTTTTTTGATCTATCCTTTAACTAATATAATTTTTACTACGCTGAGCATCAATTAAAAAAATAAGAACAAGAAACTGCTGTGTTATAATAGATACAGGGTGTAAGATATTTCATAACATAATGTAATCTTTAGTCTGCTATATCTATAAGCACTCTTTCTTTTTTTAAGTTTAACTGGTTTGTGCTGTGATGTTTCTGTGACCACTTGAGAAAAATCCTGTACTATTATATAAATTGTCACACATACATACAAACAAAAACGAATAAAAAACTAACCAATATATCTTAGCTTTTTACTCAAACTACTAAATTTGTACAAAATACTAGATTTTCTTAAGTGAAGGTATTTTGTACTTATGAAGAAAAAATCTGGAGAATTTCTTGAGTATGTATCAGTTCTCTGTAATCTTCCAATATAAATGTAACACTACTGTTAAAAATGATTTTAATGATAATTACCCTCATCAGAAAGCTCGGCAGATCGTTTGATGGCGCCAATTTTATTAGGAGTTGCATTAGTTGGCAATGGCGGAGGAGGTCTACTGGCGTCGAAACTGCAATAAAAGAAAATAAGTTTAAAAAGGAGATAATAAAGGATGTACAGCGGAACTTTTTCTAATAAAGTAACGTCACAAATTTCTTGGCGCGACTAGAGGGATGGAGCAAAGCATTAGCTGCGCTGTCTTTGCTGTTCGCGTGTAATGGCGAATATGAAGGTCCACTTAAGAGTGTTTTAGAAGAAACGGTCGTTGCTTGGACACTATTTTAAAAATTATAATTCACATAGGTATCTTCCTTCATTTTAAAAGTAAGATTAATATTATTTTTTTTATTGAATATCAACATCTAATAATACCTGGTGCTTTTGGGATTACCTACACCTTTGTAGGTGTAGGTAATCTCAAAATAGTTAAACAGTCTCAAAACTATTCTCCAACTTTTCGTTTTTTTTTTAAATTTCGTATATATCTGATTATCAAGTATAATTATTATTTCAGTAAAATATGACCGTTTTATGCCGAAAAAAAAATATTAAAAATTTGTCGTAAAATATACGCGCCAAAATACCGACCGCCATTTTGGTGACGTCAATAGCACGAAAATATTTAAACATCAAATGGCTAAATCATTACATATTATAAACAAGTTGGTTGCGTTGTGATTTTATTGTATTTATAAAATAAATTGCAAGAATTCTACATTAAAATTTTATTTATTAAACACAAAACGTAGTTAAAATTTGACTTGACAAGAATGCTATTGTTTACTATAAAATATTTCGATGCTTCCGACGTCACTCTCGAGAAAATCATGGCGGACGACGTTTTTGGTCACGTGACATACAGATAATAAAACTTTGATTTTAATTTGAAATTTAAAATTAATCCTATGTTTTTATGGAATAACAATATTTTTTTTTAATCCACACGTTTTAAACTATACAAATAACTTAACGTTATAATTTGTTGTTGATACATAAGAATACCCTATTATTAATACTGGTCAGGAGCATCTTTTCCTGCCACAGGCCCACAGGAAGAAATTTCAGTTGGAATATGTGGGGAAATTCCAGTTGGAATATGTGAGGACAATTTTTATATATGTATTGTCCTCTATGTTGAATGTGTGTACATAAATAAATAAATCGCCATAAATATTTGATGACGAAAAACAAAGAAAGACTTACATATGTGGTAGTGGTGGTGGTGGCTGAGTGGCAGTAAACATTGCAGGACTGGTAAAGGAAGGTGGAGCTGTAAAGTAAAATTTAATGATTTAGTCAAAGTTGTAATACTAACTTTACTAAACATAACATAACGATCACGGCTTTTTATCAGAGGCAGTAGGCAGAGGTGCACATAATACATCTTCAAAATTATTATATAAAGACAAAGTTTTGGATTCTGCGGTAGGCTGCCAACAAGGTGATCCTCTTGGTCCAGTCATTTTCAGTCTGGCCATTCACCCTATTATTCGGCAACTTAAATCTAAATTTAATGTTTGGTATTTGGACGATGGAACCTTAGGAGGTGACGCAGATACTGTTTTCCATGACTTACAGCTTCTGATCTCTAAATTTAAATCCATCGGATTAGAATTAAATATTTCTAAATGCGAAATTTACCTTCCGGACAAAATTATTGACAGACAACGAATTTTAAACACTTTTTCTACCGTAGCGCCGAATTTAAAAATTGTTGATAAAAACTCTCTTCTTCTCCTGGGTTCCCCAATTTTCGAAAACAGTTTCTCTGATTTCATAAACGAGAAAATTAAAAATTTCTGTGACATTTCCGATAGACTTTCCAAAATTAATCTACATTGTGCCTTTACTTTAATTCGCTATTGTTGTTTCGGCCCAAAATTTATGTATTTTCTGCGTGCTTCCCCTCTGTGGAAGCATCCGCATATTCTGGACCAAATTGATCAAATTATCCGTGACACCTTAACTTCACTTTTGAATGCTTCTATGGACGATCGTGTTTGGCTTCAAGCCACACTACCAATTCGTTTTGGTGGTCTAGGCGTCCGCAAAATTTCCAGTGTTAGTTTACCGGCGTTCATCTCTTCTGTCCACAGCACTAGTACTTTAACAAAAAATATTTTAGCCGGTGTTGACGTTGAACCCGATGTGCCGTGTCTGACCGACGCGATGAACGCCTGGACAGAAACTTGTCCCAATACAGCTTTGCCTGACAACCCTTCCTCCCAGAGACAATGGGACGAGCCGCTTTGCAGGTTGGTGCATAATAATCTAATTAATACCAGCACCAATCCTGCGGAGTTAGCTCGCCTATTGGCTGTGGGTGAGTGGGAATCAGGTCTCTGGCTTCAGGCACTTCCGTCATTCAATATTGGCACGATGTTGAATGACTCAACTTTTCGGCTTGCTGCTTGCTTGCGTGTAGGTGCACCCTGTGTTTCTCCGCATCGCTGTCAATGCGGTGAGATGGTCGACCACCTCGGCCACCACGGCCTATCGTGTAGCAGAAGCGCGGGCCGGATAGCCCGACACGCCAGCATTAACGACATCATCCGTCGAGCTCTTGTCATCGCCGGTGTACCAGCTGTTCTGGAACCAAAGGGTTTGGCACGCGACGATGGTAAGAGACCCGACGGTATGTCCATTATGCCCTGGAAGCTGGGAAAGTCTTTGGTGTGGGACGCAACCTGTGTCGACACCCTTGCACCTTCTCATCTTCCAGTAACGGCGAGTTGTGCTGGTTCGGCTGCTGCCTCTGCAGAAAACCTCAAGCGGCGCAAGTATAACAACCTTGCTGGTAGTTATATCTTTGAGCCGTTTGGGGTTGAGACGTTAGGTCCGTGGGGTCCGAGTGCGCTTAAATTGTTCAAAAACATTTCGAAACGCCTGGTCGACACATCTCGTGACCAGAGGGCTGGTCTTTTTCTCGGTCAGAGGTTAAGCATTGCCATACAACGTGGCAATGCTGCCAGCCTTCTGGGTACTTTCCCCACTGACGTCGATGCGGACGAGTTTTTCGATGCCTTATAAATAGTTTATGTAAATAGTTGTTTTTGTTTTTTCTATAATTAATTTTAATCTTTAGTTGTATATATTTAATTTAGTAATATTTAATTTTAATTTTATTTAAGTAATAGTTAGTTTTAATTTAAGTTTTTTAATGTATGTAAATATTAAAACAAGTGATTAAATACCATACGGCAATTAATACTACTGTACAATGGAACACTCACTTTTCACTAATTAAGTTATCAGTCCCATGTAATAGGGAGTAAGCCTATAGCCGTATACCGGGCACAATTTTACTAATCACACTTTATAAATTGATTCAAAATCATGATTAAATCAATTTTAAAATCCATAAAAGTTATTGTCATACATAATTCAAATTTATACATATTTATATAATACTAGCTTTTACCCGCGGCTTCGCTCGCGTCACAAAAGGATGAAAAGTAGCCTATGTGACATATATACCAATACACACTGCGCCATCAATACTAATACTTTTGTTTTCCCTCGGGAATATCAATTTTTTTCGGGATAAAAATAGGGTTATTATGTAATCCGGACTTCTAATTTTACTTCTGATAAAATTCAAAACAATCGGTTAAGTAGTTACGGCGTGCAAGCGGAACAAACAAACAAACAAACCCACTTTCCGATTTATAATATTAGTAAGGATTATGTCCGGATTGACCGACTGATTCATTATTACCGCGCGCAAACTATCAATGTTACGGCTGCAACACCGCGGGAAATAGTACTATCATTAAATCAAAAGCCAAAGGAGAACGGCAGACTTGTTTGGAGGTTTCGTACCGATATAAAATTTTGTATTTGTCATTGTTTTAACCAAGTAAATGATCTGAACGATAGATATTTTTATTATGAAGTTTAGAAAATAAATGCATATTTTTAGAACTTGGGGTTCAAAAGTTATTTTACTTTGAAAATGTGCAAAAGGTACGTAAAGGCGGTATTACACTTGACATTGCGTATTCGCTTCATTTGTCCAAATATTTGTGGACTACGTACAAATGGGGTCCAAATAGTATCAATAAATGTAATAGCGTGTACAAGAAATAGTGATCCTGACCAACATAAAAAACTTTAAAGTAGACAAGTGTCCTGGCATTGACAAAATATCAAACGAGATGTTAAAACATGGAGCGCCAAAATTATGCCACCCACTCACGCTTTTATTTAATCGTATACTTGATACTGCTACCACACCTTCTCAATGGTCAGACTCCAACATAATATTGATATATTAAAAAGGAGACCCAAATAATATTTTAAACTACAGGCCTTTTTTTTTTTTTTTTTTTTTTTTTTTTTTTTTTAAGGGTGGAAAATCATCGATTGACTTCTCCCGCCTGGGTGAGGCGGGAGGGAGTGTCAGACTCTTACTGACTAAAAACCACCCCGTTCCTTCTCCTGCACGTCGAGCCGGAGCCCCGGTTACCCGTTAGGTTCTCCGCGACTCCGAATCGGCATCGGCCGTATTGGGCCCCATCTGTGGTGGTCTGATGGCTCTTTGAGGCGCGCGCGGAACGCGACGCGCCGTACGCTCGGGTCTGTTTCTGGTCGGACGGGGAGCCACCCATGCTCGCCATCCGCAGGCCCGCGCTTACGGTGGCCGGAGATCGTCTCGCGATCCCCGACGCCCGGTGTGTCCTTCGCGATGGCTGGGTTGCGAGGAGGCAGCGCTTCGCTGCCTCACGCGTCCCGCCTCCTCCTTAGCTAGCATGACTGCTTCGCAAAAGGTGGAGACGGCATCCCAGTCCCCCTCGCTCCGCATCATGGCCTGCACTAGGCCCGGACGCGAGAGGTCGCCATCGCCGATCACTTCCCTGAGGACACGGCGGTGCTCAGCCCACGAAGGGCATTCTCCCACCGTGTGTTCCACCGTGTCCTCAGGGCGGTCCTCGCAGTGATGACACCCGGGCGTTTCCTCCCGCCCCATCAGACACAGGTACCTCCCGAAACTTCCATGTCCGGTGAGGACCTGCGTCAGGCGGTAGGTGAGGACGCCGTAGCGTCTCTCAAGCCACTCCTCAAAGAGGGGACTTACCGCTGCGATGGCAGCGAGCCCAAAACTACAGGCCTATTAGTCGACCACATATAAACTTTAGAGCTCCTAATAGGGAAATATTAAGAACAGCAGATATCTCTATATGTCGCTTTTATTGATTATCAAAAAGCATTCGATACATTATCACACTCAAGTATATGGGACACGCTAAGAAAACATAACGTGGAGAGACAATATATCGAAGTTTTAAAAAACATCTGCGGAAAATGTACTACCAAGGTGAAATTAGAAACTTTTGGTCCACAAATCGATATAAAAAGAGGAGTAAGGCAGGGTGACCCACTATCCCCTACACTTTTTATTTCTGTGTTGGAAACCGTTTTTGGACAGTTGGATTGGAATGGCTGTGGCATATACATACAAGGGAAATACTTTAATCACCTAAGATTCGCAGATGATATAGTTAAGGTGTCTGAATGCTCTATACTCGGAATTTTAATTCGATTCCAGATTTGACAATTTCAGTGTTGCAACGATATGGAAATTCAATATTTGTGGATCGATTCTTCTTGTTTATAATTTTACTCTTGTAAACTAAGTATATCAGGAAATTAAATATTTCTGAACCGATAATTTAGTTTTGACGATTAATTAACGATCTGAGACTTTTCTTTTATAATTGTGTGTGAAATAAATAAAAAAAATTTAATCATGAAGGAACATGACAAATAAAACAGATAGATGTATTATGGTAATAAGCTATTTTATAAATTGTCGCCGTCATCGCTATCGCTATCCTGTCACTTTCTGTAACATTTATTATAAAACACACACACTGATTGTTTATCGATTTTTGTGTTCATCACTACACTATTATATGTGGTATCATTATTTCACAAAATGACAGTAGCTATTGTCAAATCTGGAATCTAATTAAAATTTTGACTATAGTCAATTGCAACACATGATAACGACATTGCACTTTGCAAGCATACAAGTAGGTCTTGAAATGAACTCGTCAAAAATAAAAATTATGACTAACAGTACACAAAAACCTATTAATGGGAATAACATATCTCTCGAATATGCAAAGGAATACATATACTTGGGAAAGCAGATCTCTTTTGCTAAAAACAGTAAATTATTAGAGGTAGAAAGGCGAGTTAATCAGACTTGGAATAAATACTGGAGTCTTAAAGAAGTGTTTAAAAGCGACCTCCCAGTAGAACTAAAAAAGAAAGTAATGGATTCAAATCTGCTTCCATGCTTAACCTATGCATGTCACACATGGAAATATAGCATCGCTGTTAAGAACAAAATTATCTCATGCCAAGGGGGGAATGGAGCGCAGCATGTCCAATATCAAAAAACAACACAGAATCCGTCACTCAAAACTCAGAGCGAAATCCAAAGCAATTGACGCAGTTTCATATGCACTTAGACTAAAGTGGAAATGGGCCGGTCATGTAGCAAGGTTACAAGACAATAGATGGACAAAAATAATTACAACATGGAAAGAACCAATAGGAAAAAGAAAAAGAGGAAGACTGCACACACAATGGGATGACAAAGTCCTGCGTGTGGCTGGAGTACGCTGGTGGATACAGCAAAAGATCGAGAAAGATGGCAGTCTCTGGAGGAGGCCTTCAGCTCAGGGGTTCCCTAAAATTATACTTACTATAAAATAATATGTTTTTTTTTGGAAATGTATATTTCTTTTTAATCGGGAAATATAAGGCTTTATTATTATTTCTTTTATTATTATTTTTAATATGATTTTATCAAAATGTTTCTATTTTATAAATTTGGTAATATTATCATTATGTATTAAATCTGGAATATCTTAAATAATATTTTATTATCTACTAATGATAATAAATGTTTTAAATAAGAGTTAACTCTTATTAATAATGTAACATGTTTCCTGTTATAGAATTACAATAATGATGCATTTCCCCATGCTTGAAAATTTATTAGTGCGCTTTGTGCTCATCAATGCCATATAAACAAACGTCTGCAAGGCGTCTGAGGATGCCTTTTGAGGCTTGTCATTTTTGTATGGTGATTTATCTCTATTGTATATCTCAATGACTTTAGGTACTATTTGTGGGTTTAGTTTAAAATGCCGATTGATAACCATGTCTTAAAGACATAAAATTATTCTTTTCGCCTGTGTACATGACTATGTTTCTAAGGTTGGGAAGCTGCTCTTGAGCATCTCATGAAAAGACGAGTGGTAGTGTGTAATATAACTTAAGCTTGTGAAATGTAGGGTAAACATGAACAGGTAAAAAAACTCTTTCAATAACTAAGAAAAGTACCTAAACTAAAAAGTAGCTACCTAAATACCTAATTCAGAGCATACTTGTATTTTGATACTTAATAAAAAAAACAGTAGGTACCTGAAAATAGGGGTGGTGTCGTCTGAACAGGAGTAACAGCTGTCGTTGGCGGCGGCGGAGGTGGTGGAGGCGGTGGCGGTGCCAATAATGTAGATGCTGGAAGAGGTGGCAACGCTGAACTAGGGAGCGGCGGCGGCGGTGGTGGAGGCGGTGGTGGAGGCGGTGGTGGTTGAGCTAAATACTCGTTCACATACATGCTCATCGGTGCGTTGGACATCGCTGCATATCTTTCCGCCAGGGCCCTAGGTATTTGGCCTGTGGTTAGAAAGAGGTTTTCTTCTTCTCTACTAGCATGCAAATATGTGCAATCTGGTCTATTACAGCCTGTTTTGTTTTGGTAATCGTGACAAAACCTCAGAATCTCTTTCATATATTCTACATCTAACTCATGTCGAAATTTACACTGTGCACCTTTAGTGCATATGCCCCAAACAAAGTCACGACATTTCCTAAACTGACTTTGTTGATCTGAAGTTTGTCGGTTTGAGGTCTGTGTCTGTGGCGGTAAAGGAGGCTGGTGGCCATTTAGTTCGTTGTTGTTAGTCATGAACTGAAAAATTAAAATAGGTACTATTATGCACGTGCGATATGCAATAATTATGCAAAAAAATATAATGTGATTACAAACCGTAATCGCTCCAATTGCCGTAAAATTTTATGAATATATTATGTATGTACACTACCACTTTCAGCTCTACAAGCAGGTAAAAAAGGTTTATCTCATTGTTACAGATTCTATATTATTTAAGCATCTAAAGGTTGCCAATGACGTGCCCTTACATATCAGCGATCATCACTTTTTTGTACCCATGTTCGCAAATGAATAAATGATTTGATTTGATTTGATTCACAATCATCACATCACATCACAACCGTCCACACTCACATCTATGTAATATTTAAATTCCGAGTAAAAGTGCACACGCACACCGCCGCCACACTGATTGTCTGTAAATAAATAGAGAATAGACGTATCCCATAAACTTATTAAACTCTTTGATAGACGTATACTATAGTAGTCTTTGGAATAGACCAAAGATTACAGGAGTAGACAATAGATTTGTCCAACAATTCTTTTTTCTTCTGTGGCAATTATCCACTGATAAGATTAGAGTGTGGATACGAAACAACTACGGAAAAACGTGCCTACCTAAACTACACTTGGTCATCTGTAATGGCGGATAGAACTGGGATGTGACTTTAAAAATTGTAGAAATATCGATATTTTAGATTTTTTTTTTTTGTTATTTATTTATTATTACATTTCAGTACAGTTTAAAATTTCTTATTTGCACCATTAAACCACAGCTGGTTTGTATTGGTACTCACATTCGCTAAACAAGTTTTATGTTATAAATTTATAAACCCCTTCAATATGACAATTACGTTAATATAATAAGTGACAAAAATATAACATTTTAGATACGTTAGATATTTTACAAGTAACAGTAAATATCCATGAGCCAAGCATAAACGCACTCATTAAAATTGCAAAGAAACAAAGTACTCAAAGAAACCGATACCGACACACACGGCACTAGCTAATGTTAAACTTTTGCAGTCTACCCCACAATATGCTACATTCGCATTATGAGTTCTCAGTGTGTAACCGGTTCTCGTCAACTTAAAAAATTGTAACATACAGGCTGTTTCCTACATTTTGGTTGTGAATAATTTTAGACCATGTTATTTATGATATTGTGGTAATATTTTTTATATTTCTGTTTATAGTTTTTGGAGTTAATTTCGTATTTGATATTTTGTGGAATTTCATTAATTATTGTGGGGATTATAAATTTAGAAGTTCGTCTGCCATAATAACATAGTTGAGTCAGCTAGCCTGCAGCTGTTACCACTTAATCCCACTCACCACAACACTGTTGGCGATGATTCCTGGCTTGACATTATCCTTGTTTCTAATCCCTCCCTCGTATCCTGTCATGGTCAGCATGATGCTCCGGGTTTTTCTCACCATGACATGATTTTCCTA
Organism: Spodoptera picta; assembly: GCA_038387885.1. Lineage (NCBI taxonomy): Eukaryota > Metazoa > Arthropoda > Insecta > Lepidoptera > Noctuidae > Spodoptera > Spodoptera picta. The sequence continues at coordinate 5,417,361 of JAZHFQ010000105.1, forward strand.
TCCTATATCCTGAAACCGCCCAAGGTGAGAGCCAAAGTTTTGTACCGGCGTTGTTTTGCGCGAATGGACATCGCCAAGCTTCAGGTTGACGCCTCCTTGATCGACTGGGAGCCTCTGATGGAAGCAACTATGGTTGATGACAAGATCGAGGTCTTCAACACTCTGGTGACCAAGCTGTACGACTGCCATGCTCCCTTTAAAAAGACAAGGATTAAGCGACCACCCGCTCCGTGGATGACGTCTGGTATCAGAATGGCTATGCGACGCCGGGACCGTGCGTTCCGCAAACATCGTAGGGATCGTACGGACGAAAACTGGGCTGCTTTTAAAACAGCGAGAAATAGATGCAACCAGATGGTACGTGACGCTAAACGCCGCCATATTCTCGAAAACATATCTTCTTCTTCTTCTCCTGCCGATATCTGGAAATTCCTTGGAACTCTGGGTATCGGTAAAACGCAATATCCAGACCTTCCTAACACAATTGACTTAGACGATCTAAACAACCATTTCTCCACTGTCCCTGTCATGGATCGTCAAGTCAAACAACATACTTTATCTTTCATTGCTGGTCTGGAGCGTCCTAAGATTTCTAGTACTTTTTGCTTCGTACCGGTTCAGTCGGAGGAGGTCGGAAAGATGATCCTGTCCATTAAATCCAAAGCGGTAGGATGTGATAATATATCTCGTCACATGATCACAACTATACTGGATCACATTCTACCAGCAATAACCCATATTGTTAATTTCTCCCTTTTTTCAGGAACCTTTCCATCCTTGTAGCGTAAGGCCTTTGTTCGTCCTCTCCCGAAAATCTCTAACTCCTCTCTCCCCACTCATTTCCGTCCCATATCCATACTTCCTTTCCTTTCCAAAGTGCTTGAGGCCTGTGTACACAAACAGCTGTCCATCTTCGTTTACCGGAATTCTCTCATTAGTCCTCTCCAATCCGGGTTCAGACCAGGTCACAGCACTATCTCCGCTCTCCTTAAGGTGACTGGCGATATTAGAACTGGCCTCGAGAACACCATGGTTACAATTCTGGTTTTAGTTGATTTCTCGAATGCCTTCAATATGGTCAGTCACGACATCCTTCTAGCCGTCCTATCCCATCTTACGATCTCTGACAAAACACTGAACTGGTTCTCTTCTTATCTTCAGGGGCGTCAGCAGTCGGTCAGGGTTGGTGATGGTTCATCTACTTGGCGCGAACTAGGTGCTGGCGTTCCTCAAGGCGGTATACTATCTCCTCTTTTATTTTCTATCTTTATTAATTTTATAACGTCCGAACTTCAGTGTGCGTACCATCTGTACGCTGATGACTTGCAGCTATATCGTCAAGATGGTGTTGATGGGCTGTCTGATGCGATCTCGGAGATGAACGGTGACCTGGCGGCCGTTAAGAACTGGGCCGATAGGTTCGGCATTGCAGTTAATCCTGCAAAATGCCAAGCCATTCTTATAGGTGGCTCCCGCACGCTGAATGGAGTTGACATGGCGTCCTTGCCGGCCGTTGTCTTCGATGGTGCGGTAATCCCGTTTAGTAGTGAGGTGAAAAACTTGGGCCTGCACATGGATAAGAGTCTGAAGTGGCATGCTCAGGTCACCAGCGTATGCAAAAAGGTTACTGGATCTTTGCGGGCTCTGTATCGCGCTAAGAACTTACTTCCTCCTACTACGAAGGCTATGTTGGTGCAGGCTTTGGTTCTCCCTATTATTGATTATGCTGATGTGTGCTACTACGACCTGAATGCAGATTTCCTCAACAAACTTGACCGACTTCTGAATAACTGCATTCGATTCGTTTTCAACCTGCGTAAATATGATCATGTTTCTGCACATCGGATGCAACTAAAGTGGCTGCCCATACGCCAGCGCAGGGAGCAAAGGGCGCTAACCACCCTATTCTCCTTTCTTTGTTCACCTTCTTTGCCCAGTTATCTTTCCCCTTATTTTCAATATCTATGCGCAAACCACAGCAAAAACCTTCGTTCTTCTCATAACCGTCTTCTTCAATGTCCCACTCATCGCACTGACTTCTTTCATTCTTCCTTTTTCGTACAGGCAATTTTGCTGTGGAATGCGCTCCCCCTGGATGTCAGGATGGTGTCGACTCGTCTATCATTTAAGCAGAAAGTGCGTGAACTTCTCTTGGAGAGGGTGGCTGAATCATCACGCTAATTACTCACAGTCTATATTTATGTATGTATGTATGTATGTATTTATGTATATATGTAAGTATATATGTATATGTGTATGAATGCATTCATGTGTATTGTGTTGTACTCGTGTGTAGGTATATATATTTTAATTATGTTTAAGTATTTATGTTTATCTCTGAAATATGTAAGTGTATCTATTTTATTTGCTCTATTAAATAATTGCTTGCTTCTTGCTCACACCATTAACTCTTCTCTGCATCACCCAAAGGTCAGACTGGGAGAGAATTCCTGCGGCATTAAGTCCACCTTGTGTACATTTTGTGCATGAAGCTTTAAAATAAAATAAAATAAAATAATTTTTAACTTGAGGTATTATTAATTTATTTTTGGTAATATTCCTAGTGATTATTTTATGCGAAATGGGTACTTGAATACTTTTATTATTAAATTGTTCACTCAAGACGGCTAGATGAAATCGAAACTGTACAGGTAATATTTTGCAATATTTGAATAATTCTGTGAAGTTATTTCTTTTGTCTTTTATTTTACTCGGGACCATAAGTTTTAGAAATCGAACCTGTAATTTAGTTATCTTTTCAATAAGTGTTTTAAAGGTACGCCCGTAACTTGTGATTCCGTATGCAATAATTGATTCCGCCAAGGCCATGTACATGCTAAGTAGTGTTTTAAACGGAACTTTCGGTTTCAATATGTAGAACTTAGCCAATATTGCCCGTAACCTATCACACACTAAGTCGACATGAAAAGACCAGTTGAAACGGTTGTCTACGATTAGTCCCAGGTACGTGTGGTGCGTTACCTGGTCAATTTCCTCGCAACGACACGCGCCTCGCCGCGTAGAGTGAAGACAACCGTGACTATGTGATACAATACTGAAAGGCATCATGAGCTTCAAGTGGCTTGAATGGACATGTATTATTTTAGTTTTACTGGAGTTAATAACCAGTCCAGCATCATGTGCCCATTTAGAGACTCTAGTAAAATCTTCCTGTAACCAGTGCGCTGCTATATTAACATCTCTGTGGGCCGCTGCAATGCATGTGTCATCTGCATATTGATAAATTGAGCAGTGATTTACCAAATGCTCCATGTCGTTAACATAGGTCAGGTAGTGCAAAGGCCCAATTACTGAGCCTTGAGCAGTCCCGTCAGTGACATCAACAGCATCACTCATCTCAGTACTGATCTTAACAGTGTATTTCCGATTGTTCAGGTAGTCTTTACACCACCCAAGCATTGGCCCCCGAATCCCAGAGTTTTCAAGCTTTGTCAACAGCGTGTTATGTTTAAGCGTGTCAAAAGCCTTACTGAAGTCAATAAATAGCAAAAGTACATGGTTTCTGGCATTGAGAGATTCATTGACCTCATCAGTAAATTTTGACAGCAGCTGTGAAGTAGACTTATTAGCTTGAAAACCATACTGTGTACTGGACAACACGTTCTGTTCGACATAAAAATCTTGTATCTGTTTACAGATATATTTTTCTACTATTTTGTCAATAACTGGCAGAATAGTGATCGGTCTATAGTTTTTACTTAAGCTTCCTTTTTTATGTATAGGGCGCACTATACCGGTTTTCAATACTCCCGGATACTTTTCTTGTTTAACACTAGTATTAATTAATTTTACGATTACACTGGCCATCTTGTTACATATTGATTTTATGTCTATGCACCTAATATTGTCCATGCCTGGTGCCTTCTTTGCGTTGAGATTTTTAATTATTTTAGTCACACTGCTGTTTGTAGCCTTCCTAAAGAAAATTGACGAGTTATGGGGAAACATATACTCTGATTCATTTAATAAACGATGTTTACAATTTGGCAAGATTTTTTGAACGCTTTCTCTGAATTCCTTAGCAAAATTATCAGCGATAGATTTTATTTTTAAATGACTGTTTTTGAAGGCTTTCAGGATAGACTCGTCAACCGAATTCTTGTTACGACCAGACAAATTATTGAGTATTTGCCATAGGTTTCTGGGGTTTGATTTATTAATATTTATTTGATATGAGTAATATTTATTCCTAGATGTTTCGATTATTTTGTGCGTTCTATTTCTTAATTTATTATACTCTAATCGCAGAATTTTGTTTGTTGGATCACTCTTCCATTTTATGAATAATTGATCTTTTTTTTTACACATATTATTAATTTTATTATTTATCCATGGCAATATGTTTCTTTTACTATGACTTTTAATTATTTTCGTGTATTTAGATTCCTCGTAACATTTTTCAAATTGTTTTCTTATGCAATCATAAATAGCTATCGGACATTCTATAGTATCTATTTCGCTCCAGCTTATGTTATTCAATAGTGATTTCATTTTGACATTATCAATTTTCTCAATTTTTTTGTAGCACCTTGTATACGCATTGGGTCCGATCCCAAGCAAGATAGTACTAACATGCGGTGATCAGCCATTACAGTACCGAGTGCGGCCGAGTAAAGGTACAACGAGCGCGTTCTTGCAAATATGTGATCTATACAGCTACGTGGAATGTTATTTCCGCGAGTTTCAATTCTAGTGTAGTCAGATATCGCGCTCACTAGACCAAATTCGGACATGCTACTCATGTAATATTCTCGAATGTTGTCATATGTTTTCAGATTAATATTTACGTCTCCTAGCAAATAAGTGTCGCATGATTTAACAGAAGAAACAATACTGCTTATTTCCTTAACAAATAGATGCTTACTTTCACTCGGTGGCCTATAAATTGCACATATGTATGCTTGATAATTTTGAGGTGTGGTTATGTGACCTATAATACATTCACAGTGCATTGTACAGTGATTCGATGGTGCAAATACGTGACCCTCTCTTACATAAATTATTATTCCACCACCTTTTTTTATTTTTACGCAATTTACTGTGCAAATCATAGCCATTGATGTTATACATAGGAAGAATGTTTTCGTTTATGTTAACTTCTGTTAGGATTAGAACATCAATAGTAATTTTAGATGAATTGATTAATTGTATTACGTAACAAAAATTTTTGATTAAGGATGTAATATTTATGTGAACAATATTTAAATAAGTTTGGTAAATTGACGGTAAAAGCTTGTTATACTCATTAATCTCTGCACAATCAAAAAGTTCGTGGTGATCGGGAGGGATAACTGGGACAACTTATGTTAAGACTGTTACCGATACGTACATTTATTTCCGGTCTGCGCTGTTGACGAAAGTCGAATGATATCTGTTTCACATCTTATGACTATAGGCTTGTCTTTATCTTCTTTTCGTAGCAGAACTTTTCCATCCTGAAACCAGACATATTTATAGGCTGGCTTCAGTTTTTGTTGAGCTAGCCATAATAGTGTTTTGTTAGCCTTTGTCAGAGCGCGGCGTAGGATAATTTTCTAAATTATCGATACGGGAACAATCATGTACATCACTATTTTTCAATGAAAAATATTTTAGACGTATTTCAACTAAAATTAATGAAAATAAGCACTGCATTAGTTAGAAAAGTATTGTATTTAGTCAATTTGCAGCAACCACACTTGAATGGTTTGAAAAACAGAGATATTTTAACTAAAAATAACAGTACTTACCGATGTAATGTTACACCTGCCGGTTTAGTAATATTTTTAGTGCTACATCCAATAACATTGCACAAGGGCATAGTTCTTCTCACTAACCAATAATTTCTTTGTTTACCACGCACAAAAACAACAGGAATTCTACAAATTTTCGTAACAAAATATTGTTAACCAATGCTTTGACAGCTGATGTACCACTGACATGCACTGATAACAGGGACTAAGATGGCCAATTCGGCACAACTAGGTATTTTTGATGACGTCACAAAATGATTGCCAGAATGACAATAATGTGTTGTCTCTTTCTGCATAAGCAAAGAGACATAAGTAAAAACGAAACAACAGTATGTTTATGAATTTACCGTCGAGATGGATCTTAAATTCTACCCGTAGACAATAGTCAGACATCTATGTTATATTAAATATAATTGCATAGATATATACTCCAACACTTAACTACATATACTGTTTGCAACACTGACATGTGCCTGTGTGCCAGTACGTCCTTATCTTTCTAAACTTCCCTTATGATTTGTAATGGCGGATTCAACTAGGAACACTTAGGAATGTGACTTTATTATCTTTCAAAGACTACCTACTTGTAGAAGAAGCAGTGGACATTGCCCATAATTTGAGAAGTAAAAAAGCAAACATGCGCAAAATAGCTTCAACGGGGCTGGACTAAGAAAGTCAGCATTAGAAATAATTGACATTATTAGGTACATATGTAGAATTATAAGGCCTAAATACCGTGTCCGCTCTACATAAGTGAGGCACTTGAAACTACACCAGAATGGCGTAGCATGCTAGTACGTGCAGTCAGTTGTCAAGGTCAAATGTCAGGGCAAACATCGCGGACAATTTAATTTATAATGACGGTTTGTGCAGTTACTGGGTGTGACAATGCATCAAAAAAGAGTAAAAAGGCTTCGAAAATAACATATCATACAAAAGTACAAAGATTTGGATTGTATTTTGTTATTTATGAACTAGTTTTGAAAGTAAATTTTTAGGGCTCGTCAATAGATAAGTGTCACCAGAGTGCCTAGCACGAATAAATCGCATTCACAACGTCATAGTATCGAGACATCGAAACGTCATGTGACGAAAACGGCATGTCGCAGCATGAAGCCTATTGTATCATCTTTCGAGAGCTCCAATCAAATTTGTTAATGACGTCATCCTGATTTAAATTATAGAAGCACCCAAGTGAACGAATTTAATGACTGGTTAAAAATTTGACATAAAGATTACGTCTGAAAACTAAACCATTTTTTAAATATTTTTCTACCTTTGTCTGCACGATTAAGGCTTTGATATTTTGTTAAGATATATTAGTTAACCTTTGCGCCACCAACGAACACAAAACGCAATGCCTCGCCGAGCGCCAAGCCAGAAATGTATAACTAAATATACAGTAAATAGTAGTGATGGGGATATTGTCATATCGATAAATAAGATTTGGACGCGTAAAATTGAGATTTAAAGTTGATTTTACGTACATAAATTAAATAAAAACGGATGAAATATTTCTAGATTTGTTTTAGGTCACAGTATCCTTAATAAGAAAAAACAGCATAAATTATGAGTTTCAAAGAAACTAATACACAACTCACTTAGAACTATAAGGAATGGGGTACATCTCTATTTGATTCGTGATCTCATTCTTTATCTTCATATCAAGCTAATGGGGGCACGTTGAATTAGATTCTGATCAGGGATGGGGTATATGGTCTTTCTTCTTTTTTTGTTTATTCCTATGTTTTTTAATAACTTCAGTCGACGTTTTTTATCGTAGGTGTTTAAGTGGCAGAATTTTAATTGTTTTTAAAGTCTTTTTACTCTTATACCTCTATAAAGTAATCGTTGAACGAAGGTTTCAATGGTATTGGTATTTATAATATTAGTGAGATTATGATTAGGTAAAGCATTCGCTTTACCATCAGTTGTAGTCTTTTAGCAATTCTTTTATTCCTTTGTTTCGAATTGAACTAAATGATGTTATTATTTTATTATAAACAAATAAAACAACCTTCACAAAAAAAAACTAACGAATTTAATATTACTAAATCTTTAATAACAATATTTTTTGTTATTGATTTCTGGCTACACACAATTTAACAAAAAAGAAAGAGTTTAGACGAAACGAAAAAGTGATGCGCCTGTTCGCGATGCTGCCCCAAGCGGAAGTGTGCAGACGGAAGTGTAGCTTGTCTTATCTCTCAATAGGGTATTACGCACTGAAAAATAAAATCTAAATTTATGTTTTTATAGTTCATTTATGAAAAAACAAACGAAAAATATTAATTTCTATTCATAAAACTGCAAAATAAATTAAATATTTCAATTTGAAAATACAAGGTTTTTTATCTGTGCTTCGAACGACGTCACTGGACTTGTAAATAAACAACCTCGGTTTTTGTTGTACATGTCTACTGTGTAATTTATTAGATTAACGAAGTTTCTCAGTTATTACTATCACGTTTCTTGATTTTCTGCACCTATACTATATATATATTGACCATGGAAGACGGCTTTGTAAATGCAGAAAGTACTAATCTTCCACGAATAAATACATTGATGGTGGCGAAATTCTTCGCTTGCAATCCCGACTTCTGTTCTGCGGAATTAAGAAATGTCAAAACATCTATGTAAGTATTAATATACCTGCTACAAACTTTCCTTTAATAACAACAAAACTTTACGATTATGCTTTATTTTGCGATCATAGGTCTAAAATTTCCTTTCAGATCTGGTAGAGAATCTTACGGAGATGACGCCGTTGGCTACGTGCAACTCAAGAGGGATCAAAATACTTGCATTGTCAAGTGCACTATATGCCCTGAACACAAAGTGCGCTCTAAACCATATGCAGTGAGTGTTGTTGTTAACGAAGCAGAAGAGAGTGTAACCAGTGTTCAGTGCCATGACTGCCCCGCATCCGAAGGTGGCTGCAAGCACGGTGTCGCATTTTTGATGTACTTCAGTGGAATGTTACTGGCGTAAATCAAATCTTGCTAAAGTAGGATCTTCTATAAAAGTACTCACAGCAAGTGAAATTTCCAAGAGAAAAGTGAGAAACATCATCCCGGATAATAGTGTGTTAAAGGAATTTGTGCAAGTTTGTAAAAAAAGAAAAATTAAAACATGCCAGTTCTTGAGACATGAGCAGGACTTTAATCACAATGCAATTTTATCCCTTCACCACCGTATGATGAATAATGGGCATGAAAACTGTGACGATTTCCTGAAAAATATATCAATATTATTCAATAAAAACAATATCTCAGCCATGGAAAAACAAACACGAGCCCAAGATAAAAGTAGCATGTGGCACGAACTAAGATATGGCAGGATCACAGCATCAAAATGCTATGAAGTTAGTCGATGTAAAACTGTGGATGGGACTTTGATAGCCATAATACTGGGTGCAAGAATTCCTGAAACTTCAGCCATATTGAGGGGGAAAAAACTGGAAGATAAAGTTAGAAAAACAGTTGAAAAGAATATAGGAAATAAAATCGACATGTGGTCTATACATTTCAGAACAATTTCCAATGATTGCTGGATCCCCAGACGGTACGGTTAATGATAAGACCACATTTGAAATAAAATGGCCGTCAACAGAAAAAACCCATTTAAACTATATTGATAAGGATGGTGTAATTACAGCTCGATATTATGCACAAGTCCAGATACAAATGTATTGTGCCAATAGAAATAAATGTTATTTTTGTGTAGCAAGCAGTGATTTTGAAAAAAATAATGAAGTCTCTATAATAAACATTGATTACGATCATGATTATGTTACCGAGTTATTGGATAATGTAGTTTCTTTTTGGAAAAATAATATATTTCCAATTTTACATAAAAGTGTGATGTTGGATTCTTAAAAAAATCCATATGGGAGACCCTTTACAGGGATTCAACTTTATTTATTTATATGTTAAATGCTGTGTGTGTTGTAATAAAAATAACCATGTTGATTCAAAAGTGTTTTATTTAAAATTACCAATCTTGAAGTTAAAATTTGTCCATTTACATAAAAAAAATGTTACATACAAGATATTTAAGTACAAGTTTTGTCACATCTTGATTATCATCACAAATGTGCAGTGTGCAAATTACCTGAACATCTATCAAATCATATTACTATACAATCTTCTATATTCTAAGTATTATTTAAACTACTACAAATGACTATTTACATCCTTAGTCAAGCGCGGATCCAGCATTCAAAAAAGGTTGTGGTCACAGCTACTAGAAAATCGGCTAAGTACGAGTCGGAGCATGAACATGCTCATCAACAATCATGCAAGTCGTTTATGAACTTTAGAATTAGATTATTTCCTTTTTTCTGAGCATCAGGACTTGGGCCTTAGGAAAGGAAACCAACTTAGGAGGAAGTCGGACCCGATTTCTTCAAATCAAATATAATAGTCAGTTTCGATCCAAACCTATTTTAATCAATAAGTTATATTTTTTTCTTTTAGCCAGTAAGTCAATATAGGTACACTAGACTGGATTAATAGGTATCTTGACGTTGTATCAGGAGTAATGTAAGTGAGATCAGCAAGTGATCCACCAGGCGAGATTTTGATAATTTTTTATATTTTCTAAGAATATTAAATTAAATTAAATGCTAGAAACATTTCACATGAAACAACTTTATTTATGTACTTACTTAAATTACAAATTCAAGCTTACGTTTCTTTTTTGCGAAAACGTTTATAATGTCATCAATATTCAGGTTCACATCTTTAGGAGAGCTAGCCCGGATAATCTTTCCTGTGCCATTGAGGCACGCAACCAAGATTTTATTCTGCGAAGAGTAGAAAAAGATCTCTCTGCGGTAGCCACGCTGACCGGACCGGACTAGAGTCGCCAGTATTTGTAAGAAAATTTTTATGTTAGGGTACAAATCTTGGTCGCATGCTTCAATGGGATGAGTCTGGTATGGCCGAATTGTTCTTATATTCTCTTTTCCATTTGGTCATCCAGAGTCGGTATTCATTTATGACAGTTGACTCACTATCGTTAATGAATAGGCGGTACATCTGGACCACTTTTTCCACTTTCACTATCTCGATATCGATATCCCAGTCCCTGATACTCACATTAGGGTTTGGTAGAAAAACTCCTAAATGAAATAGGTCGAGTACCTCCAGACAACAATCTGCTACAATTACAGACTACAATCTCTCCTCCAAATTATATAATTTTGAGGGTGTTTCAAATCCGCTAGATGACATTACGTAGACGTTAGGTCCAGCTTTATTGTGATTGGATATTTTTGACAGAGCATGTCAAAGTGACATTATTGAATCCAATCATGGTGAAGTTGGACCTCACGGCTACGTTACGCCATCTAGCGGTTTCAAAATTTTTAAGCACCCTCATTAAGTAGCGCCACGACGCCTCGCTACGCGGCTCGAAGTTTTGGCGGCACGGCAATAAGTTGTCAAAAATGTGACATAAGTCATAACATGTCAGCATCGTCTATGGCTCTATGGCTCTTTGCTGCGTTCTAAATCAAGCACGTTTCATGATTCATTGTGTTTTTAAATTTTATTAAGGCTTATCGTTCATTATCATCAGCCTATCGATCTCAATAGACCGTAAAAAGGTGACGTCACAAGTCTATTAAGGTTGTGGGCATGCCCATCGTGCCCACAACGGTGGATCCGCCCTTGTCCTTAGTATTAGCGATGTAACGATACCGATATATCGGCCGATATAATCGGTAGGCCGATATATCGGCATCGCCGATACAACACGGCCGATATCAACCAGTTCGAAAAGCGCGCGAAACGAACGACGCGTGCGACGTTGCCGCTCTTAGCGTCGCCTCGCGTCATCTCAACGGTCGCTTGGGCCGGCCAACACCATAGATGCCAACACACTGTCCTTCGGCCCGGCCCCACCCAGTGCTTGCTAAGCTTTGGTTGAGACATGTCGTGTTTCTGTTTACGTTACGTCGCCGCTTTTATTTCGTGATTAATTTTGTTTAATTATTAACACTGACTAGTGAGGACTGTTATAGTATTTATTGTATATAAAAGAAAATGGCAACGCCATTAAAACGTACAAGTTCCATCTGGAACCATTTTCAAATAAAACAGGATGATGATACAAAAGCAACTTGTTTATACTGCAATGTCAGCGTTTCTCGTGGTAGTAAGGCAGTTTCATCGAAGGGCTTTACGACATCTAACATGTGGACACACGTGAAGCGTTATCATGAAAAGGAGTTGAAAAACGACACCCCATCTACCTCGACCGCTGAGGCCGGTCCGCCACTCAAAAAACAAGCTACTTTGGAACACATTCTGGACAAAAATGTTATGTATGATACTGATGACCCCAGAGCAAAAGCGATCACGCAAACGATAGCTGAACAAATATGTGTAGATATGGAGCCGTTCGATATAGTAAATAAACAGGGGTTTCAACGCACCATTAAGCAGTTGTGCCCGAAATACAAAACGGTTTGCCGTCCACATATCTCTGAAAATGTGATACCAGACATGTACTGTCGTGTGAAATCGAAAATAAAAGAACTTTTGCAAGATATTCCGCACATAATTGTTACGACTGACTTATGGACTAGCGACGCTTCTGCATTTGTAAACGACTTTATAAGTCTGACTGCTCATGGAGTGAATAACAATTTTGAGCTAAAGAACTTTTGCTGTAACACACAACATACAGATGTATGGCACACTCTTTACAATTAGTGCTGAAGGATGCGTTTTCGGGAGAAGAGAAAATAAATGAAATGATTACAAAGGCGAGGTCTATAATTGGTCACTTCAGTCATTCTACGTCAGGTCGTAAAATCCTTACTGAAATGCAAAAATCTCATAATGTTCCTTGTCATGTGCTCATCCAGGATGTCGTCACTCGCTGGGATTCTACCCTTCACGCACTTAGGAGGCTTCTTGAGCAGCGAGTTGCAGTTCAAGCATCTTTACCCCATGTGAAATGTAGAACTGAATAGGCTACACAAGAGTGGGTACTAATGGAACAGGTTGTCTCAGCGTTGACTTATTTTGAAGAAGCAACAAAGTCTGTTAGTCATGAGTCTGCTTGCTTATCTGACGCCATACCGCTTATCAACAGTTTGCGAAGAGTCTTAGAACGTATCAAGAACACCACGGCAATGGATGATAATGCTTATAGCCCTGAATATAATGCTTTTATACTGCATTTGATAGCTGGGATCAATGATAGATTTGATTATTTAGAGAATGATGAAACATTTATTTTAGCAACAGCACTAGATCCGCGCTATAAATTGCGAACGTTCACTCTGCATACTACAAGCATGAATGCGAAAAGTATGCTAATTTCATTAATTACAAATAATACATACACAGAGAATCCTCATTCTACAGAGGCGCCGCGACAAAATCAAAATGAGATTTTCTCGGGTATCTGGTCTGCTTGTGATAGTTTGATAAAAGAAGCCGAGGACGACGAGCCTTTATCAAACATGTCTATTCAGCCTGAGCAAGAAGAGGTAGAATCTTATTTAAGATTTCCAAACATTCCAATCAAACAAGATCCAAAGATCTATTGGCGCCAAGAAGATAAATATCCAAAATTAAAAAATCTTGCACAAAAATACTTGTCTTACCCAATGAGCTCAGTTGCTTCAGAACGTCTCTTCTCAACAGCAGGACTGATACAAAATGATTTGCGTAACAGATTATCTGCTGATAATTTGAATAAACTTTGTTTTCTTAACAAAAATCTACCAAAAGTAGACTTTAATTACTGACTTTATGTAATCTTTTTAAGTTAATAAATATGTGATTGATTTTATTTAAAACTAATAAACGATGATTCTTATTCCTTTTTTTAAATTATTTTTGGTATTTCATCCTTAGGAATTAATAACTTTGAAGAGAGACAGATGTACGTCTAGGTATTTGTAGTGTCAATATTTTATCAACTTCCTTCAAATTTGTTTAAACTGTCAAACACCAAGCGGTCACCGGTGACCGCAACCTATTGTTCTATAATTGTGTCTACAAAACCGGTACTCGACGAGTTAACATACACAAAACGCTTAACTACTAACCCATCAATATCGGTATCTGTATCGTTATCGCCGATTATTTTTCTTTAAAATCGGTATCGGTATCGTATCGGCAAAAATATGTATCGTTACATCCCTACTTAGTATGTACATAAAATATCAGTCAATAATCCTATAAGTAAGAAAAATCTAAACTTATTTTCTAAACTTAGAAAATTAGTTACTGATAATAATAAGATACATAGGATAATAAGTAACTGTTTTGTTAAAAAAGGCAAATTTATATATTTTTTGTGCCATACATACTACGGTAAAATGGGGTGAATAGGGACAGAAGAGGGGTGAATAGATATTAGGAAATTCTTCATAGTATCGATTCACCCCTCTTCTGTCCCTATTCACCTCTCGATCCCTATTCACCCCATTTTATGGTACACTTTAATGCAGTATCACTGTTTAGGATGAATACAGACAAGTTATTGCAATAAATGTATATTTGTCTATTTCTTGTTAATAAATATGATGAATTAGAAAATAAATAAGAATTATTTTTTACTAAATGATGCTTTTTTCATCATATAGGGAAAGGCGGTAGTGTTAGAATATTATACCTTTTATGACATTTAGTACACAGCTGGCTGCAGTTAGAAACTCAAATATAGCATTTTGAATACTAGCTTTTTTATTGATGAAATTACCACTAATGTTTAATAATTAATTATTTGATCAAAGAATCTTGTAAATTAATAAGAGCACAAGCTGTAGTGATACAAAGATCCAACATACCAATAAGATTAGAGTTGACGACTGAATGCATCTTCAGCATACCAAACTCTCTAACTCTTCGGATCACCCGTTCTACATGAATACAAAGACTGGCTATTCGTTTTGTTAACCGAGCTTCTGCTTTAGATAATTTACAACCACTGCTAACACTAGGAGGCCTCATCAAAGTAAACCCTTTCAATGACAAGTAATGTGCAATATTTTTGAACCCTCTATCAGCTAAAATGCAAGCATTAGGTGGCAAGCTATCTAAAAACTTGCTATTCTCAACTAAGTTAACATCGCTTATCCTTCCTGCATATCCTTTTGATACAAAACTTACCACACCATCTGGGGTACAAGCTATCAAGTATTTAATCGTATTTGTTTTTTTATACTCAGACCAGGTTAGTGCTTGATACATAGCCTTTTTCGGTTTTTAGATTTCAATTTCCAAGCAATCTATTATGCAAGTGACTTTATTAAATTTATGTCTAAAAGCAATGGGAAGATTTTGCTTGATACTTTTTGTTGGAAATTGTTGAATGAATGGTGGGAGCACCTCTACAATTCTTGGCATCTTGTTAAAAAATAAACTGCTTGCTTGAGTCACAGATAGATCAAAATCGTCAGCCAATTGAGAAAATGTTCTGTTTAATTTTATTCTCATTAAACATAATATAATATTTTGTTCAGAAATATTGGTATGTTTTTTAATCAAATCTATTAAAAAATACAGGTCCTTTGGTACTCCAATATAAGATCATGTCTTATTTTTCACTTTAGCTAAAGTAGCTACCAGGTTAATTTTTTGTTTTATAAATTCTTCTTGAGAAGTACTCCCATCAGAAATAGTCTTCGATTGACTACTTATTTTGTATGGTGTAAAAGAGTCATCACTCTCTTCTTCAAAAAAGTTCAGTTTTCTTTTTGCTGATAGTTTGCTTGTGCTTGCTTGGTATATATTCATTTTGAATGGTGAAGTTGCCGTGCACACTGTTGTCTTGAAAGGGGATGTTGTGCTATTTTTTCTTCTTGTACTAATTTGTACAAATTTACTTCGGTAGTGTGCCACATGACTCAACTTGAATTGCCTTATGTTCCTGTGGTGGTATTACTTGGATCGCTTTATCATTACCACACTTATGTTCAATAGTCAGAATATCTGAAATTATAATAAAATGGTATTAATAATAATTTCTACCAATTTAATTTTTAAACTCATCAGCTATGTGTGTACATAATACAGCTATCTATTTTTATCTAAGATGTTTACTTCTCCCAGTTAGGCAAAACTTTGTGTTTTTGGTCTGAGCTTCCTATTGATCAACATTCAAGAGACTGGTAAGTATATGAGACCAGTTAAAATAACTCACATTGGCCACTGGACGACGACAATGGTGTATCACATGTCTCATTAATAGTGGTCTCTTCAATCTCCTTAATTATAGATAGTCTTTGCCGTTTCATAAAGGCAGCGCGAGGTTCACTTTCAGTGAAGGTTCGTTTTCTCCCTGGCTGACAATCGAATCTCGATGGAATACAATTCGGTCTCATGCGAATTCGTTTGACCGAGCCCACTATTTTCAATTGTGTATAGTTCTCCATGTCATTTTCCAGCTACAACATGAAATAAATTACATGAAACACTATAAAACATAACCTATAAAATGGTAGTTTTGTAATGACAAGAATTTATTTTCACATGTTTATATGAGCTATTAAACTGCATACTTACATCGTAATGATCCTCACAAAAATAGTATTTCGTTTTTGTGGACAATGACTTTGGATCTCTTCGTGCTAATTTCAACCACGTATTTCTCATTTTTAAATCTGTTGGCACTTGTATCCATAACTTTTCCGGTGTTTTAACACTTGTATTCTTACATTCAGACAGAAGACACCAATGATAAGGACTATAGCCACTAGAACTCATTATTTATTTCGAAAATATGTTTATTTCTTTCAGCGAAGCATAATGTTTACAATGCCAGTGAGTCCGTGACGTCACAGACATAGCGGCCTGAGAATTGGCGTTTTCGCGCCCAAATTTGAATTGTAAAATTAAAACACGTTTTTATGAAATAATTGGAATAAAAAAAATGTATTTATATTTTTTGTGGTATTTTATCAATAACAGATTAAATTAAAACACTTTTTGAATTAGACAGAGGCCTTAGTACGAGTTTGTTTTACGTTTAAAGTAATCGTAACGAGTTCGCGTTCGGCGCTCCGATTGGTTGCTTCATTGGCGCCGGCCAATCAGAGTGCCGAACGCGAACTCGTTACGAATACTTTAAACGTAAATGAAACTCATACTAAGGCCTCTGTAATACCCTATTGAATTTGACAGTTTTACAAACGTTAAACCGATGACGTTTCCTTAAATTATCATTGAACTGCCTCATTGTCCGAGTGGTCGCAAGTGCGACTGCCGGGCAAGGGGTCTCGGGTTCGATTCCCGGGTCGGGAATAGTATTACTGGGTTTTTCAAAAAATTCCCAGTAGCAGCACGGAGTCTGGAAATGTGCCCGGTATATGGCAATAGGCTCACCCCCTATTACATGGGACTCATAACATAGTGAAAAGTGGGTGTTACATTGTACAGTGGCATAATGAAAACCTCTGCCTACCCCTTCGGGGATAAAAGGCGTGATGTTATGTTATGTTATTGAATTGCCTATTTCGATATGTTATGTTATGTTCGACGTAGGTACAACACTGTTGGGCTGAGATCCGCCATTATTGAGGTATTTTTGGCTTCAAATCACGTGATCATATTTCCGATCCCCTATTATACATCTATGCCGTATGTCAAAAGATCGTTCGTGCTTCCAATTTGTGTCTGAATGATAAATAAGGTTCGAACTATTATTCATATCGATTCGATAGCAACACGATACGATTATTATACATACGATAGTTGTCAAAATCATTCGTGCTTAATACTTGCGGCATTTAGTTCCTTTTACGCATAGTAGGGGCGCTGTACAAATTATGCTTTCAACGTGCGTCGGTACGAACACTTTCTCGATAGTTTTCGTGCTAGCCACTCAGTAATACCTACGTAAATTATTTCCCCGTTATCGATGATATTTTAATGGTTTCAATTGATTTTAAAAATACTTCAAAACCCAAAACGTTAAGTATTGCCAATAGTAAAATAATACCTCCCCGTAATAACGGTAACGGTAGGTAAATAATAAGGTTCATTTTCGAACGACGATGGTAAGTTTTGTTTGTAACTATTTTACGTTCCCACCTGACCCTATTGCGTGTGCTAGTTGGGTTGAAAATATACCATAAAGTTGCAACGAAAATTACTGGAAATATTTGATTACGAAATGGTTTCCTTGATATTGAATAATATTATATACTCGCAATATTATAAATTTCCTTTCATTTTAGCACTTAACCACGGTAATGATAACTGAAGACAATAATCGAAATCATGAAACAGGTCAGTGGAAATTGTCCCCACTTTAGGGGAAATCGCTCCTTCACTGCACACACTACATGAAGTAAATGCTTTGTTTGAGCGCGTGTCTGCGAAACGTAAGCGTGTAAAGCTCACGCCTACATTTATCTGTTTTATACCTCACGTTAGACGACGCGTTTGAATGAAGACTTGACTATCCATCTAGGCCACAATAGCTAGGCGAAATTAATCTAAGGGTACCTACATAAAGAAATGCGTATATTTGGAAATACTCAATAAATATTCTTTTTATTACTTATAATTTTATGTACATATTATGGAAATGTCAGAGAGTGCTAAAAAATGTAAAACTAAGTATTTATGAAAAGTACGTATAAATTATTTAATACGTAGACGTGTTGAATAATTTTAACATTCTCATAATATAGAAAATGCGTAAAAGATTGCTTTTTCAAATAAAACACGTTAAAGGGAGAATAATATTTATTATTAGGCCACTTGTTATGGTTGAGAATATCAGGGGGCCTACCACAACCTTTTATCAAACAATCTTATAATAAGAAAGTTTTGTTTCATACTTAAAACAATCTTACTAAAGAGTAAGGTAATGATACGAAATGTATAGACATTTCGTACCATGACCTTAATGTCTAAGTGATGCGAAAGAACGAATGATTTAAACATATTGTCTATTCCTTACTAGAAAACAAAACGGAACAGCGCTATAAATGTTGTATAGCACTATCTCTTTCACACATGTGGTCCGAATCACATCTTAGTAACTGCAGCGTTTTGGTAGTTTGGCGAAAAAATAACTTTAAAATAGTAGTATTACATTAACAGATTATTAATATATGGATTACGTGTTGAAATATATGCATTTTTGGTCTTTATTAACTTTAATGCCCAAGTGCACATCTTCTTTACAAAGATATTGTAAAGAGGATGGTTGACACTTCAAGTGATCGAAGGGCTGGCTTCTACCTTGGACAAAGGTTAAGCATTGCCATTCAACGTGGTAATGCTGCCAGTCTTTTGGGCACCCTACCTCACGATAATGATGAGGAAAATTTTATTTTTGATGCCTTATTGTAGCTTATTTATTTATTATTACCTTTTTTAAGGTGTAAATATTTTAGTTCATAGTTATTTATATTTTAAGTTGTATATATTTTCATTTAGTTATAGTTAATATTAATTGTATATATTTAGAAAAATGGTTTTGTAAGTTATCAATATTGAGGCCGAATATTCATTATAGTGAATCGGACCTACACATAGATCTACTTATTTTGCAATTGAGTCTCCACTATTTATTAGTTGACTATTCTGCCAGCTTCATGTGTTACGGCAGGTGTGGGCATATTTAAGATTGCTAAATTTGACGTAAAAACAATATTGCTAAGCGTCACAAAACACCTCATGGTACGGTTTGAACGAACGATACGTAGGTGACGTCACCAAAACTGCTAAAAAAGTAAGATTGTTTTAGACACGGGTTTTAGAACTCTGTAAAAGGTTATTTTACGTTGTGGTACGAAAATACAGAGTAAGATTATAATAAGACTGCTTTAAGACGTTGTGGTAGGCCCCCAGGTAATAGTCTTAAACAAGTTCTTTCTTTGTCCTGTCCGAGCGAGCGGAGCGAGCGCCATAACTTTTGTTGCACATTTTTTTTTTTTTTTTAAAAACGTTGCCCCACTCTAGGATTTTCTCCTGTGTCGTGGGTGCGTTTACAAACATACAAGTTCACATACACAATGACACCCAAACCCGAAACAACAATTTGTGGATCACACAAAGTGTTGTCCCGTGCGGGAATCGAACCCGCGACACGTTGCACGGCAGCCGGTTGCCCAGCCACCGCACCAACCGTGCAGTCATATATATATAGGCAATTATGATAAAATTTATACATAGTGTAATATTTATAGGGGTTTTTAATAAAACTTCCACTGCATATGTTCTCACTCTGTATTTTATCAATTATCCCTCTCAATGTCCATTCACCTTTTTCTCGACCCCCAAAATTGCCGCCATAAATCTCCGCTTTCCCGCGTCTCCCCAAAAACCAATAAATCCTCCTTTTTTTCTTTTTCGTGTTGCCAGGTTAAAAGTGTTACCCGATTCAATTCTTCAGTTTTTTTTTAATTAAAAATATATCATTTTTAGGAATAAATAAAATAACCTTACACTCGACCATCCTGATGACGTGTATGACCCCATACACGCCTCAGTTGAGAACCTTACACTCGGCACATCGACTTATGGCAGCAAAAGATCACATTCTAAAACTAAGTTTACACTTGTTCCAACCCTATCCGGCCCAACTCGAGTAAAAGAACAAGCAAGAAACCTCGGTGGGTTAATTCTTTTCGCGGGTGTGATCTTAATAACAATTTTAACAGAACAAGTCATGGAGAAAAACAATAATTAGAAATGTATGTTCAACCATTTAAACAATCAAATAAATAATTAATTTAAGTAACTCAAAATGCACAGTAGTTCATCTGGTAGTATAAGTAACTACATTAATCAAATAAACCCATAGGATAACTGAACCAGACGACGGTTACGAACCCGCTCGCTCACGAAGTCTCGCACCATACATCAAGTCAGTCCATAGGGTAAATAAATCAAGGTTTCGAACTCGCTCGCTCACGAAGTCTCGCACCCACACACTGATATGGTAAGAGTATGGATAAGAAACAACTAGGAAAAAATCGTGCCTACATAAACTTCACTTGGTCACCTGTAATGGCGGATAGAACTAGGGATGTAACTTTTAAAACTGTAGAAATATCGATATTTTAGAATTGGTTTTAATTGGCTTATCAATAAAATATCATTATTTTATGATTCATCTGGATTTAATTTTTATCTAGCTGCTAAACATTACCAACATATTAGCGAAATATATTTAGTAGTTGCTGCGTGCACTGTCACTCCAGTCGATCGTGCCTATACATTCACATTATGTATAACTTTCACGATACTTATATATCGAAATTCATGAAAAGGATTTTCCATCAACTGGTCAATATTTATATACTTAAGGTTAAGTAATTTTTGAGGGTTGAAAAATAAAACTGTATCAAAGTATTCAGAAAATCAAAATTTATAATATACAATATCTTCGTATTTTTCGTATTATTTCCCTGTAATGTAATCTGCAAAACCATCTTTCGAGAAGACTCCAGAACTGGTTCCAAGTTCATTTTCATGCACATATCTGGCTAGAGGCTGCAACATAAATAGTTATAATTTAACTTACTTGATCCAATTGAACATAGATTTTTCTATAGATTCTATAGGTACTGTACTAAGCTCTGAACGAAAATGTTTGTACATTACAATGATAGTGATAGACAGCGGAGGAAAACAGAAACATATAGGTACAAGAACCCGGTTAGTTATGAACTTAATATAATATAAATGTTAAATAAAATGTTAAGTTTGCACCTCTTCAAAAAATGTTTCCAAAACTAATATAACAAAACACATAATGAATCGTTTACATTATTACATTATGATTTACCAATAGAGCTTGTAGCGATAGGGCCCCATCACGTAGATTTACTATTAATTTATTGTTCGGTTAAAACATTCATCTTCAAAATAAAGTTAACAAACAAAGATATGTTTCCTTCTAGTATCTATATTTCCCACATTAATTATTTCCAGCCAAGAACTTCTGCGTGGTTCAAGCACAAACTAAAAAGAAAATTTATAATATTATTAAAATTATCGGCAGAGTTCGACACATTCTAATAAATACTCAAAAAAATACCCCTAAAGTTATATTTCATTTGTTTGCTTCATTTGAATCCCTCGAGCGGTATTTGATAAAAAAATCAATTTTGACAAAAATGCATTTCCCACAATATTATTCCTTATCTCATATTGTACAAAAATTATTCTCTATTGTATTAATTATTTATTACATTACGTAGGTATTGACGATGATGGAATTTTCGATAAAATGAAATTTTTACGAGTACTTAATGTTTTTTGTATTTTGTCATTATGTCAAATTAATGCACTTCAGAATTTAGTATAGTTCTTTGTTCTACTTTTGACGCATTTATTATGTACGATAAAATTATCGATACGGGAACAATCATGTACATCACTATTTTTTAATGAAAATTGTTTTAGACGTATTTCAACTAAAATTAATGAAAATAAGCACTGCATTAGTTAGAAAAGTATGGTATTTAGTCAATTTGCAGCAACCACACTTGAATAGTTTGAAAAACAGAGATATTTTAATGAAAAATAACAGTACTTACCGATGTAATGTTACACCTGCCGGTTTAGTAATATTTTTAGTGCTACATACAATAACACTGCACCCGGGCATAGTTCTTCTCACTAACCAATAATTTCTTTGTTTACCACGCACAAAAACAACAGCAATTCTACAAATTTTCGTAATAAAATATTGTTGACCAATGCTTTGACAGCTGATGTACCACTGACATGCACTGATAACAGAGGACTAAGATGGCCAATTCGGCACAACTAGGTTTTTCTGATGACGTCAAAAAATTATGGCCAGAATGACAATAATGTGTTGTCTCTTTCTGCATAAGCAAAGAGACATAAGTAAAAAAGAAACAACAGTATGTTTATGAATTTACCGTCAAGTTGGATCCTAAATTCTACCCGTAGACAATAGCCAGACATCTATGTTATATTTATAAATCTATGCACCCACATAATATGAAATAGATAGAGTCGCGAACCCGCTCGCTCACGTAGTCTCGCGCTCCACAATTCCACAAGCATTCCGTAAGCAACAAAGTCAAGTCATGAACCCGCTCGCTCACGTAGTCTCATGACTGACCTAAATAAATAAAACAAATAAATAATTACATAAATACTCGTAAATAATGTTTAGTCACTCACTTCGGATGAGTTGCTACCAATCTCTATGGCATCCTCACCGTCACTATCTAGCTCTAAAGAAGTTATATGTATCCATGGTCGCATACGATCAGACGCTACTGTAGTTTTTCGCTTTTTCCTCATTCCCTCAAAACCAGGAATGGGTGCCACTTTATATCGATCATTACCCATTACTTTAACCACCCTATACGGACCCTCATATGATGGCAAAAGTTTAGTACTTTTGCCATCATTTTGGAATGCGGATTTTAATATTTTAACTAACTCCCCCTTACTGTAATTTTGAGCTGGTTTACGCCCCTTGTCGTAATATTGTTTTTGTTTTACCTGTTCCCTATCAAGTTTATCCTTAACGTCTCTACGAAGAGACGATAGGTCACAAGATTCACGAGTGAGATTTGTTATTTCATTAAGTATTGGGTTACTTTCACTATTTATCGCGGTACCAAACATAACCTCCGCGGGAGTTCGACCTATCGTCTTTTGCACAGTGTTATTAAGGCCCCACTGAATTTTACCGAGCTGGGCATCCCAATTTTTCTCATCGTCCCTAAGGTTTTGCGCGGTCAGAGAGTCCAAGATGGTGCGGTTATACCGCTCAACTTGTCCATTAGACCTTGGACTCGCCACCGAGTTAAGAATATGTTTGACGCCCCTATCCAAACAGAACCTCCTAAAAGCATGGGATGTGAAACAACTGCCACGATCGCTTATAATGCGGTCTGGATTTCTAAAAATGTCAAAAATATCTTCGAGCACTTTGATCATATTCTGAGCGTTTGTGTTCCTCACCGGTCTAATGAATACAAACTTAGTGAACGAATCAACGGTCACAAGTATATGAGTGTTTCCCCTCTTAGACTTAATAAAAGGCCCGAGGTGGTCGGTGTGCAAAGTATGAAATGGTATTTCCATTTTTGCAATAGGATGCAAGAGTCCCTCCTTGTTAGTAGTCACCTTGGCATATGCGCAATCAATAAAGGACTTCACATACTTTTTGATGAAACGCGTCATCTTAGGAAACCAGTACGGTAAGATGGTCAACAGTGGGTCATTTTTTTTTTGACGCATTGTAATATAAAAACTAATAGTCAGATTTTTACGAAAATTTGCCTGGGGCACGTGTGGTTATTAAGCTTTAAAATATTATTAGCCTTTCTGACAAACAGTGTACAATAAAAAAGGTGTTATATATTTTTTTTATAGTGGGTTTGATCCACTGTGTACACCTCCTGGTACTCAATGGATCGCCCCCTGGTTTACAGTGGATCAAAGAAAATCTGAACAGGAAAGTAATAAAAGTCAAAGTAATAATCAACTGGATGTTTATTTTTAAGCATCGTAAACATTACTAACCACAAGAGACATAATAAAAAAAAGAAAAAGTTCTATGAAACAGGAACTTTGTACTTTTACAGTCTTCATTCAATATTGCTATAACATTAACTAGAATCTACTAAGTCTTGAACGTCGCTTCTTTATCACTATTAAAGATTTCTTTTTTTCAACTATCTTAAGAAATAGTGAAATAATAATAATAATAATAATAAACACTTTATTGTACACCACTTACAAAAGACACGAACAAGAAAATAGCAGGTAGGTAAAAAAAAAAATTGTTTTGGCATGTTGTACAATGGGCGGCCTTATCGCTTACAGCAATCTCTTCCAGGCAACCTTAGGATGGATAAATAACCGTGAGAGCAGATACCATGTGGGTAGTTTATAGTGTTGAATTAAATACAATGGATATGACAGAACAGTTTAGATACATACATACAATATGTACACACATACATACATGCCTACATACTCATATATATATATATACATACACATACATATATACACAAAATCAGATACATACATACATACATACGTAAGGATATAATAATAACAATTCTTATCTTAAATCACAGATTTAAAAAGTTAGTCTTAGGCATTATCTTCTACTAAAAATATATATCAAAGAATAAAAAAATAAAGAAATCAACGAATGTTAATGTGACTTAAATCTACAGGAAATGAATAATATGACTGTTGCCTGGCCGTACTACCACTAACGGTAGGCGTCGGCAATATTAGCCTTATGTCGTCCTCTTTCATGTACGATAAATCCGGGACATCAGGCAAAACAAATTTCCCTTTTTTGTATCTTAAAAAAGACACATAAAATTCTAACGTATTGGGATTTCGTTCCTCAAGAATTTTGCCAGCATAAAATATCTTTTGGTTCTTGGAACAAAATTGCACCAATACGTATTGACTTTCCTTTGGTAATTGCAGAAGTGGTTGTTTCAGTAAATCCTCTATTATAATGGTCTCTTCACTTTCAACCCAGTCTCCTTCATCGTCTGTTTCGTCGTCCAGTATAATGTCATTTTCATCTTCTGAATCACTTTGCAGCACTTGACGAATAGTTTTCTTTCCTATCCCTTTAGTTTTAGTTTCTTTCTTCCTTTTGGCTGCCTTCTGTTCTGCAATAGCATTTTTTTCAGGTGTGTCAGTGACTATAAGACATTTACCTAATTTTCTTGGCTTCCTCTTTCCAGTTCTTTTGGGTGCTCTAAGTGGCTTCCGAAACTGTTCAGGAGTAATGATAGATTTGATTCCAGGTAAAGAAGTTGACTCACTTTCAGGAAAAGTAGTGGGCATAATAACTGCATGTTGAGTTGCAGAACCGTCAAGAGGTAAAACATTAGATATATCAATTAAAAATGGTATGTCGTTGCTGCCTTGGAAGATGGGTAGGCCTTTGGTGTGGGACGCGACGTGTGTAGACACCCTTGCGCCATCACATCTTCTAAGCACCGCTGCATGCGTTGGTGCAGCTGCTTCTGCGGCAGAGGCCCTCAAACGGCGTAAATATTCAAATCTAGTAGGTAACTACTGTTTTGAGCCGTTTGGGGTCGAAACACTTGGGCCATGGGGTCCCAGTGCACACTCTGTGTTTAAAGATATCGCCCGTAGGCTAATCGACTCTACGCGTGACCAGAGGGCTGGCTTTTTCTTCGGACAGAAAATAAGCATTGCCATTCAACGTGGCAATGCTGCCAGTCTTCTGGGAACGTTCCCCTGTGATAGTGATGCGGACGAATACTTTGACGCCTAAATTAAGGGTATAATTTTTGTTGTATTCTTTTTTACTTTCGTTTTATTTAATAGTTTAGTTGTAGTTAATTTTAAGTTGTAAATCAATTAAAATAGATTTTTTTGGAGTGGAAAATACTGGCATCGAAGTAATTTCTGAATAATCGACAAAATTCTCCATTAGAGATGGACTCATTGTATTTCTAGATGCTTCAGTAGTGCTATTAGAGGGTCTAGGAGAATGAGTTATATGTAAATTAAGTGTGTTCTTTTCTAGCTCTAAAATCGGTTGCTGGTCAGTAATTACGTGTTCTCCACTAAAATCACTTTCAGGTTGAGCATTTTCAGGTCTATCAGTAACACTGCTGGGTGCAAAGTCCTCGTCAGTAAAAACGTATCGATCAAAAGGAAAAATTCCCGTTTTTCTGAATGCTTGTATTATATTAGAAGGTGTCATAGACTTTGCGAAAGCCTGGCCAATTAATGCTCCCACGTCGTAAATAGTTACAGGACATCCAGGATTGCGTAACATCCGGGAACTCATGGCGGAATAGTAAAATGTTTTGAAGGGTCCGTGAATTCCAACATCCAGTGGTTGCAGTCGTGCTGATGTATGTGGGTGCAATGTAAGCACAGTAACCCCAGACTCTTTAGCGAGATCAAGCGCTTCTATGGAAAGGTGAGACTCATGGTTATCCATAATCAAAATCGATGGGTATTCTTTAGTAGTTCCAGTTCTTCGTATAAAATGTTTCATTACATCCAAGAACAGCTCACTATTCATCCACCCAGATGGGTTTGCCAGAATCAGTGATCCAGGTGGGGTACTAACAGCCATGCGAGGGTTTGTATTTTTTCGTGGGAAGACAAGCACTGGTGGAACTGCCTGGCCCCCAGCGCTTATGATGTTGCAAGTAGTGACAAGTGTCCCCTTCTCACCACTAGTGACTTTGCAGAGGTTTCGTCTACCCTTTGGCGCTATAATCCGTTGGGTCTTTTGCACAGTGGTGGTACCGGTTTCATCCAAGTTATAAATTCTTGTCCCAAATGCAGGATGGTGCTTGATCACGTCCTCTAAGTTATCATAAAAATGATTGACGGTCTCTCTATTAAAAGCCGATGCTCGTGCTAAACTGCACGCCTCGGGTTTACGCAGCGTCAAATCCTGATGTCGTTGGCGGAAACCCCTTAGCCAATCTATTCCAGCCAATTGGTTGTCTGTCCAGGTCTTTGGCATTTTGATGCCATTAATTTTGGCCATTTCGTAAACAACTTGTCTACAATCCTTAACAGAAAGACCATAGAAAAGGTTTGCACATTTTATGTAATATTGTTTCAATATTAGCTCTTGGTCCTTAGAAAATACTTGGTTCACGGCGTAGTTAGGAGTCATCATCCTTTGAAAAACTGCTGGGGCGTTGGCTAGCCCGAATGGTACACGATTAAATTCATAATGACCATCAGGGGCCACAAACGCCGTCAGATGCTTGTGCTGTTCAGCTATAGGTACCTGATAATAGCCTGACATTAGATCTAGAGTAATAAACCATGCTTGTTCGGCCAATCGACTTACCTCATCGTCAATGATGGGCATTGGATAACGCTCCTTCACGGTGATGGAATTAAGCATCCTGTAGTCAATGCACATACGTACATTTCCATCCTTTTTGCGGATAATGATAGGACTAGCATAATTAGATACTGACTTTCTTATTACGCCGGCGTCTAGCATATTATTTACCATGTCGCGAACTTTTTCACGCTCGAGGTGCGAGAGCCTGTACGGACGATATACTACGGGTCGATTGCTATTTAACTCAATTTGCATCTCCGTGACGTCGGTACACCCTAATTCGGCCAAGTCAGAAGCAAAACAGTGCTTAAAGCGTAGCAATAATTGGAGCAACCTATCCTTGTCTTGGTCAGTTACCGATTCTCCTATTTTTATTTGTTGTTCATCAAGTTGACTGATAATTACTTCCTTGCGATTTCCAGTAACTGGAAGGACTGCAGTTACCCTCCTAACTAAGTCTATCTTTTCAGCACGCGAAAATATAAAGTTCTTTTGCAGCAAACACGGTATGGAACACGGCGTTACAGTAACACTAAAATAGCCATTTTTGACTTCATAAACCCCGCTGAGTACAATAAACTGTTCGAAAAGTTTTCCTACGATTTTCGTTTCTAAGAAGACATTCCCACTAAAATCAAATTCCGTAGCAGCTCTTACACTAGCTGACCCATAAAGTCGAGCGAATCCCAATAGCCTTAC
Organism: Spodoptera picta; assembly: GCA_038387885.1. NCBI lineage: Eukaryota > Metazoa > Arthropoda > Insecta > Lepidoptera > Noctuidae > Spodoptera > Spodoptera picta. The sequence goes on from JAZHFQ010000105.1 coordinate 5,445,623, forward strand.
TTTAATTTTGTGGTTTTCATCTTCAAAACAATTAACGGGGGCCTCTGTACCAACATCAAGAAACCGCAGTTTAGATGAGTCTTTAACAACTATTATATGAGGTTGTTCGGAATATGTTTGGCCAATCAACATCTCCTTGTCAAGCAACCTATCGGCAACCACTTTACAAGAAACCGTCGCAGCTACGCCATCGATTGATAAGGTTAATGTCGCCGACCCTAAAGATTCGACAAATCCATTTCCAAAACCTTTCATAGTTGAAGGTATCACATTATGTACAACCCCTTTTTTTTTATTTTTTTTTTTTTAAGGGGGGAAAATCATCGAATGACTGCCCCCGCCTGGGTGAGGCGGGAGGGAGTGTCAGACTCTTTCTGACTAAAAACCACCCCGTTCCTTCTCCTGCACGTCGAGCCGGAGCCCCGGTTACCCGTTAGGTTCTCCGCGACTCCGAATCGGCATCGGCCCTATTGGGCCCCATCTGTGGTGGTCTGATGGCTCTTTGAGGCGCGCGCGGAACGCGACGCGCCGTACGCTCGGGTCTGTTTCTGGTCGGACGGGGAGCCACCCATGCTCGCCGTCCGCAGGCCCGCGCTTACGGTGGCCGGAGATCGTCCCGCGATCCCCGAGGCCCGGTGTGTCCTTCGCGATGGCTGGGTTGCGAGGAGGCAGCGCTTCGCTGCCTCACGCGTCCCGCCTCCTCCTTAGCTAGCATTACTGCTTCGCAAAAGGAGGAGACGGCATCCCAATCCCCCTCGCTCCGCATCATGGCCTGCACTAGGCCCGGACGCGAGAGGTCGCCATCGCCGATCACTTCCCTGAGGACACGGCGGTGCTCAGCCCACGAAGGGCATTCTCCCACCGTGTGTTCCACCGTGTCCTCAGGGCGGTCCTCGCAGTGATGACACCCGGGCGTTTCCTCCCGCCCCATCAGACACAGGTACCTCCCGAAACTTCCATGTCCGGTGAGGACCTGCGTCAGGCGGTAGGTGAGGACGCCGTAGCGTCTCTCAAGCCACTCCTCAAAGAGGGGACTTACCGCTGCGATGGCAGCGAGCCCAGCCCTCGGTTGCGACAGTCGTTGCTGCCACTCCGCCATGAGATCGCGCCGGAGCTCATCCCGCCACGCACTTATCTGGCGCGGCAGCGGAGTTTCGCCCCGGCGATGTGCCTCCGCGCGCATGCTGTACACGCGCGCGAGCACCTTCGCCTCCAGATCCCACGGCGGTAATCCGGCAAGGAGGTTCGCCGACTCCCCAGAGATCGTGCGGTATCCGCGGATCATTCGGATCGCCATGACCCTCTGTGCCATGATCAGCGTCCGAGCGGGACGCCGCAACAGGTTTGGCGCCCAAACAGGGGCGCCGTAGATGTACAACCCCTAAATCATTAGCAGCAGTTTCTTTAATTAATGTCACCTCGCTGCCAAAATCTATAAATGCGCCCAAAGACCTACCATTTACCAAAACTTCTCTTGTGAACTTAGCATTTGGGTGATAACCCGTTATACACATTGTTTTGTGAACAGTGGCTGGTTGTGTAGACTGACCTTCTAGTTTAGCTCGACAATTATCGATTTTATGCCCTATTTTGCGGCAATGATCGCATTTTAACAGGGGTTTAGTGCACTGCTGATAAAGGTGCCCCTTTTCTTTACAGTTGAAGCAAAACAACCCTGAGCTGTGTATATTGAGTTTGGAATTTCCCTTTCGATTGCTATCGTTTATTTGAAAATTATCAGTGGCATTTTTGTCTCTAAAATTTGACTTATATTGGCGTTCTTTATTACTAAGAAGGAATTGAAGCAGCTGATCGGGTTCAGTACAACGCAATGCTAAGGCACTTGATTTAACAGTCCTATCACTGAGACCATGGATAATACAGTCTACGGCGCGCTTGTCAGTGATTTCACACTGGTTAATTAAGGCTAATTTCTCATAATAGTAGTTTTCAATTGGCTCATTATATCTACTCCTACGTCTTAGCATATCTTCCAAGGTCTGGCCATAATTCTGTTCAGACGGAAAAGCTTTAACGAGTTTCTCTTGCCATTCAGACCAAGTGAAGAGAATTGTATTTAAACTCTGATACCAGGTTTTGGCCAGTCCTTGCAGTTTCTGCATGGAGAAGTGTATGGTTGATTTATCATCCCAACCGTAGACAGAAGCACATTCGTTTACTTTTCTAAGCCATACATCCATGCGTTGATTTTTATTGGAGGGATCAAATTCCGGCAAAATGTTTTTATAATCCAGTATATCAGCAGAATGTTTGCTCTGCTCTGACGGTTGTGATGTGGAATTTTTGTTCAGTGAAGTTATTATCCTAATGATATCTCTAGATGAATATAAAGGACTACATGATCTTGAACGACGCCCAGTACTATGCTCGTGGCTCCGGTGATCCTCCCGCCGTTGGTCACCTTGGTTCTTTCGATGCTCGTTGTTTGCACGTAGGCTGCGATGATCCCTGTCCACGCGGTGCTGGTGTTGTTCGCTGCGTCTGGAACGAGCCTCCAGGTCGCGTTCATCCTGGAGTGTTCGTTCCAGTTGTCGTAGACGCTCCTTCTCACGCACCAGGTGTTGCGCCAGACGGCGTATGCTGCGACTGCGACGTTGATGTTGGCATTCGTCATGGCCGTAGTTCCGTCTGCTAACATTGCTGCCGCTCCCAGATCGATTCCGTTCTGGGGTCCGCAGACTGCGGCCCTCACGACTCTCGCCGCGCTCCATTATCTCGGAAACAAAATAAATAGTTTGAGAGATCTACATCTAAACAAATAAATAAAATAAAGAATAAATGAATATCTCAGGACATGCCACCCATGGTCCTTTTATCTTAAAGGCTACGCTTTTATATGTATAGTTAACGCGTGCAAAGTCGCGGGTAAAAACCACTTTAAAGACCAGATACAACAATTAATAGCGCTCGTTACATATATTTACGTTTGGCAGGAATCGAACGCACGAACTCCTTAGTAAAGTTAGTAATCAGGGACACTAACTGCTGCTGGACCAACCGATCGGTCAAATGATAAGCAGCTACGTTTTAAAATGTACCTGACTTACTTATATGAAAAATATATAATATGCTTTTTATTTATTTATTTATTTATTTATTTATGTACACACATTCAACACAGAGGACAACACATATATAAAAACAGAGTACATAGGCCCCACATATTCCAACTGGAATCTCTTCCTGTGGGCCTGTGGCAGGAAAAGATATAATAACACTGAGACACATAGTGTGTTACACAAACAATAAAAAAAAAAAATAATAATAATAACGAAGAAACCGATAGAAATAACAATAATAAACAATAAAACAAACTAATACAATGCTATTATATAAAAAGAAATAAAAAAAAATAACCTTTATACCTACATATATATAGATATAAATATATAGATGTATATATATAAATATAAACAAAAAGATCTATATTTCAGGAGGAAAGATAATGTCACTTGTCTCTTAAAGATAGAGATTGACTTGGCATCCCGAATGTTCGGCGGGAGTGAGTTCCATAGTCTCACTGCATGAACGGAGAAGGAGTAGGAGTAGAAGTTGTTATTATGGGGCACAATTTTAAGATAGGATTTAAGATGAGAACGAGTAAGGACTTCAGGAGGACGCACCAAGGAGAAACGGTCTCGGAGATAAGTAGGATAGGCTGGGTTGAACAGGATGTTATTAGAGGAGACATAATGTGCGAGTGTTCCTGCGAAGACGGATTGGGAGCCACTTGAGCCTGTTACGAAATTCAGAAATATGATCGAACTTCCTAAGACCAAAGACGAAACGGATATAATATCAATGTTACATACAAACACATACATCGCCGTTGTTTTAGAGCTTTAGGGAACAGAGAGTATAGTTCCCTAAGATCGGAAAAGGAGGATCCTCCGACCAGGCGAGGTGATCGTGCCTGGCGGGCTTTCTGCCCAACAGTTGCTCGTTGGGATTTTCTATCCGTGTTAAATCGAATGTAAATTTCGCATGTGCGATGTAGGATTTTATGACGTCATCCGTTGACTTGTGACTTGTGTCGCCACATCACTCCCTCCCAAGACCGGAGGTCGATCCCGCTGAGACGGCTGTCGATGCTTGAGATGAGCGGTGCCAGAGCCAGTGTAGAAAGTCCCTAGTTCCAGTGAGTCGGTACTGTGCCGCTGAGTGCCCAGTGAGTCGGGTGAGCGGTGCAGGGCGATACTCCAGTGAGTCGGAGAGATGAGTTCGCAGTGTCCCACGGTGAGTCGGGGAAGAGATGCTGCGAGGGTAGGTGCGTAGTGGCTGGCGTCTGCGTTAACGGGAGGAGATGTCCTTCAGAACCGTGTGCAGAAGTGCTGTGCCTAGACGCTGGTGAGGCCGTAGGGAAGAACCAGGCTGCACAACTTCGTTGCAGGCGATGGTGGTCCCTGATGAGGCTGAGGATGCTGGTTGGCTGCGACTTGATTACCGCTCAGCGGAGAAATGATGAATGAGAGGAATGGCTATACGGATGACGGTGCTGATCTGCTCCGTGAGGTGAAGGTTGCTTCCAATCACGTCGGGGTCACCAATGTAGTGTCTATTAGGTTTATCGAGATAAATAAAACTAATGCACTAACGTTATAAAGTCTAGGTATATATTAAAATAAGAAATAAATATACAATAATGAGATCAAATAAAGTTACGGTTATACAAAACGAGAAGAGAATAATAATTTCGATGCGCGCGCGATCGCTAGCCGTGGCGGACTGTGTGGGCGAGCGAGGGGGCGCGTGCGGGTCGAGCGCGGGGAGGCGACGGCGACGACAGCGCTCGATGTGTCGAGCGGGCGGCTAGTTCATAATAGTAGACGTATCGAGACCTATCATTGGCGTCGATTTTTTAAGCTTCTATAATTTATTAGTCGACTGCCGACAACAGAAATTGATAGACTCGATTACGAACCTGACAGTTGGCGCGCCTTCGACTAATGAAATAACGCACGAATTATTGTCGTTAAAAACCTTTACAGGTAATTCGCCTTACCTAGACCTACTACGCAGGTACCCAGAGATAACAAGACCAGCTGGTTCACAAGAAAAACCCATTCATAATACCAAGCACCATATTCGTGTTACTCCTGGCCCGCCGGTAATCTCACGACCGCGTCGTTTGGCACCTGACCGTTTAAAGATAGCAAAACAAGAATTCGAACAAATGTTGCGAAACGGAATAGCTCGTCGCTCTGAAAGTCCATGGTCGTCTCCACTACATCTCGTACCTAAAAAAGACGATGGCTGGAGGCCGTGTGGCGACTACAGACGACTAAATGCGCGAACAATACCAGACAGATACCCAGTGAGACACATCCACGACTTCGCGTACCAATTGTCAGGCTCAACCATATTTTCTAAAATAGATCTTGTTAAAGCCTTTAATCAGATACCAGTTAACGAAGACGACATCAATAAAACCGCAATCACGACACCTTTCGGTCTGTTTGAGTTTACCGCTATGACTTTCGGTCTAAGAAATGCTGCACAGACTTTTCAAAGATTTTTAGACGAAATTCTTCAAGGCTTAGATTTTACGTTTGGATATCTCGACGATATTCTCGTATTTTCAAAAGGAGAAACAGAACACAGCACACCTGACAAACATATTCGAACAACTGAAAAAATATTGCGTAGTCATTAATACCAGCAAGTGTGTCCTAGGTGTCAGTGAGGTTACCTTCTTAGGATACCACGTGTCTGCAGCCGGTATACGACCTCTCCCAGAGAAAGTACAAGCTATCCAAGACTACCCCCTCCCTAAAACAGCTAAGGAGTTACGGAGATTCTTAGGGATGATAAATTTTTACCGGAAGTTCCTACCTGCTGCCGCGCAAATTCAAGCACCCCTGAACCAAGCTTTAAGTGGTCCTAACATTAAAGGGTCAACGCCCATTGTAGTAACAGCTGATATACAAAAAGCATTCGACGCCTGCAAGAATAACCTGTTGGAAGCTACGCTCATCGCGCATCCTGATCCAGAGGCCGAGTTAGCACTGTTTACAGAAGCATCAGATGTTGCCATCGGAGCTGTCTTGCAACAACGAAGACGTGACAGCTGGCAGCCACTAGGATTCTTCTCTCGCAAGTTATCTCCTGCTCAAACCAAGTACAGTACTTATGATCGTGAGTTGCTCGCGATACACGAAGGAATCAAGTACTTTCGGTATATGCTCGAAGCGAGAACATTTAAAGTTTTCACCGACCATAAACCCATTACATTCGCCTTCACAACAAGCCGAGATAACTGCTCACCCCGTCAACACCGCTACCTCGACTACATATCGTGTAAGGTTATTTTATTTATTCCTAAAAATGATATATTTTTAATTAAAAAAAAACTGAAGAATTGAATCGGGTAACACTTTTAACCTGGCAACACGAAAAAGAAAAAAAGGAGGATGGATGGTTTTTTGGGGGACGCGGGAAAGCGGAGATTTATGGCGGCAATTTTGGGGGTCGAGAAAAAAAGGTGAATGGACGTTGAGAGGGATAATTGATAAAATACAGAGTGAGAACATATACAGTGGAAGTTTTATTAAACCCCTATAAATATTACACTTCAGAAGTGGGATAATCCAAGCTCGCATACAGGTGAGTAACATTGATTTTGTAATAATGTACCGTTAAAACATTTCTGTGTTATTTTGGTCTAAAACTAATATCCAAATATTTTAGTGAGAACCAATCAGGGTTTTATTTATAAATCCCTAATTTATTAATTTACAATTGTAATAAAATCAAATAGATTAGTTTTATCTAGCGCTACATTTTACTCAGTTGCAAAGACAACAAATTATTATGAGAATGCCATATAGTTCACAAGAAATATTGTAAACAAAAAGCATATATATATTTTTAATATAAGTACGTCAGGTACATTTTAAAACGTAGCTGCTTATCATTTGACCGATCGGTTGGTCCAGCAGCAGTTAGTGTCCCTGATTACTAACTTTACTAAGGAGTTCGTGCGTTCGATTCCCGCCAAACGTAAATATATGTAACGAGCGCTATTAATTGTTGTATCTTTAAAGTGGTTTTTACCGCGACTTTGCACGCGTTAACTATACATATAAAAGCGTAGCCTTTAAGATAAAAGGACCATGGGTGGCATGTCCTGAGATATTCATTTATTCTTTATTTTATTTATTTGTTTAGATGTAGATCTCTCAAACTATTTATTTTGTTTCCGAGATAATGGAGCGCGGCGAGAGTCGTGAGGGCCGCAGTCTGCGGACCCCAGAACGGAATCGATCTGGGAGCGGCAGCAATGTTAGCAGACGGAGCTACGGCCATGACGAAAGCCAACATCAACGTCGCAGTCGCAGCATACGCCGTCGGGCGCAACACCTGGTGCGTGAGAAGGAGCGTCTACGACAACTGGAACGAACACTCCAGGATGAACGCGACCTGGAGGCTCGTTCCAGACGCAGCGAACAACACCAGCACCGCGTGGACAGGGATCATCGCAGCCTACGTGCAAACAGCGAGCATCGAAAGAACCAAGGTGACCAACGGCGGGAGGATCACCGGAGCCACGAGCATAGTACTGGGCGTCGTTCAAGATCATGTAGTCCTTTATATTCATCTAGAGATATCATTAGAATAATAACTTCACTGAACAAAAATTCCACATCACAACCGTCAGAGCAGAGCACACATTCTGCTAATAAACTGGATTATAAAAACATTTTGCCGGAATTTGATCCCTCCAATAAAAATCAACGCATGGATGTATGGCTTAGAAAAGTAAACGAATGTGCTTCTGTCTACGGTTGGGATGATAAATCAACCATACACTTCTCCATGCAGAAACTGCAAGGACTGGCCAAAACCTGGTATCAGAGTTTAAATACAATTCTCTTCACTTGGTCTGAATGGCAAGAGAAACTCGTTAAAGCTTTTCCGTCTGAACAGAATTATGGCCAGACCTTGGAAGATATGCTAAGACGTAGGAGTAGATATAATGAGCCAATTGAAAACTACTATTATGAGAAATTAGCCTTAATTAACCAGTGTGAAATCACTGACAAGCGCGCCGTAGACTGTATTATCCATGGTCTCAGTGATAGGACTGTTAAATCAAGTGCCTTAGCATTGCGTTGTACTGAACCCGATCAGCTGCTTCAATTCCTTCTTAGTAATAAAGAACGCCAATATCAGTCAAATTTTAGAGACAAAAATGCCTCTGATAATTTTCAAATTAACGATAGCAATCGAAAGGGAAATTCCAAACTCAATATACACAGCTCAGGGTTGTTTTGCTTCAACTGTAAAGAAAAGGGGCACCTTTATCAGCAGTGCACTAAACCCCTGTTAAAATGCGATCATTGCCGCAAAATAGGGCATAAAATCGATAATTGTCGAGCTAAACTAGAAGGTCAGTCTACACAACCTGCCACTATTCACAAAACAATGTGTATAACGGGTTATCACCCAAATGCTAAGTTCACAAAAGAAGTTTTGGTAAATGGTAGGTCTTTGGGCGCATTTATAGATTTTGGCAGCGAGGTGACATTAATTAAAGAAACTGCTGCTAATGATTTAGGGGTTGTACATAATGGGATACCTTCAACTATGAAAGGTTTTGGAAATGGATTTGTCGAATCTTTAGGGTCGGCGACATTAACCTTATCAATCGATGGCGTAGCTGCGACGGTTTCTTGTAAAGTGGTTGCCGATAGGTTGCTTGACAAGGAGATGTTGATTGGCCAAACATATTCCGAACAACCTCATATAATAGTTGTTAAAGACTCATCTAAACTGCGGTTTCTTGATGTTGGTACAGAGGCCCCCGTTAATTGTTTTGAAGATGAAAACCACAAAATTAAAGTAAGGCTATTGGGATTCGCTCGACTTTATGGGTCAGCTAGTGTAAGAGCTGCTACGGAATTTGATTTTAGTGGGAATGTCCTCTTAGAAACGAAAATCGTAGGAAAACTTTTCGAACAGTTTATTGTTCTCGGCGGGGTTTATGAAGTCAAAAATGGCTATTTTAGTGTTACTGTAACGCCGTGTTCCATACCGTGTTTGCTGCAAAAGAACTTTATATTTTCGCGTGCTGAAAAGATAGACTTAGTTAGGAGGGTAACTGCAGTCCTTCCAGTTACTGGAAATCGCAAGGAAGTAATTATCTGTCAACTTGATGAACAACAAATAAAAATAGGAGAATCGGTAACTGACCAAGACAAGGATAGGTTGCTCCAATTATTGCTACGCTTTAAGCACTGTTTTGCTTCTGATTTGGCCGAATTAGGGTGTACCGACGTCACGGAGATGCAAATTGAGTTAAATAGCAATCGACCCGTAGTGTATCGTCCGTACAGGCTCTCGCACCTCGAGCGTGAAAAAGTTCGCGACATGGTAAATAATATGCTAGACGCCGGCGTAATAAGAGAGTCAGTATCTAATTATGCTAGTCCTATCATTTTAGTCCGCAAAAAGGATGGAAAGGTACGTATGTGCATTGACTACAGGATGCTTAATTCCATCACCGTGAAGGAGCGTTACCCAATGCCCATCATTGACGATGAGGTAAGTCGATTGGCCGAACAAGCATGGTTTATTACTCTAGATCTAATGTCAGGCTATTATCAGGTACCTATAGCTGAACAGCACAAGCATCTGACGGCGTTTGTGACCCCTGATGGTCATTATGAATTTAATCGTGTACCATTCGGGCTAGCCAACGCCCCAGCAGTTTTTCAAAGGATGATGAATCGTATCTTGGGGCCAATGCGATTTAGCGGAGCCACCGTGTATATTGACGATGTGCTTGTGTATGGTAAGGATACAGGTGAAGCACTGACGAGGTTAGAGGAGGTATTGCAGCTATTAGATAATGCAAACCTTAAACTAAACTTGGCGAAGTGTAGTTTTCTGCAGAAACGAATTGAGTACTTAGGGTATGAGATCAGTTCAGCAGGGATGAGACCTGGCGAGGCAAAAATCCGATCAGTATCCGATTTTCCCCGGCCGGAAAACGTTCATACAGTCCGTCAGTTCTTAGGTCTTGTAAGCTATTTCCGTAAGTTTATCCAGAACTTTGCTGAGCTTGCTTCACCGCTTACGAAACTCCTGAAAAAGGACGTTAAGTGGGAATGGCAACGAGATCAAGAGAATGCTTTCGAGGAGTTGAAGACTAAGTTGGTAAGTCGACCGGTCCTTGCTATCTATAATTATTCCGCAGATACTGAACTCCATACGGATGCCAGCAGGATGGGCATCGGTGGAATCCTGCTCCAGCGACCACAAGGTAGCACAGAGCCCTTTAAACCAGTTGCATACTATAGTCGGCAGACAACTCCCGAGGAAAAGAATTTCCATTCATATGAGCTCGAGACGTTAGCTGTCGTTTGTTCATTACGAAAGTTTAGGGTATTTCTGCTAGGGAAAGAGTTCAAGGTCGTTACGGACTGTAGTGCACTACGTTCCACGTTCCAGAAACGTGATCTAATCCCTCGAATTGCGCGATGGTGGCTTGCCCTTCAGGAATTTAACTGTGTGATAGAATATAGAGCAGGAACAAAAATGGCCCACGCAGATGCATTATCAAGAAATCCTGTTAGTGATAAGGAAATTGCTGATGAATTTTCCACCGTTTTAGCTATAAGTGACGAAGACTGGTTGTTGACTTTGCAACTAGGTGATTCCGAACTGAATCGAATTCGTGACATTATCAATACTAACCTAGATTCAAAAGGACTTGAACATATTAAAAATCATTACCTTATTAAACAAAATAAATTATTCAGAATTCTCGAGGGGGATAAATCCAACATTAGGTGGGTAGTGCCAAGGGAGCGAGGTGGCAAGTGTGTAAAATGAATCATGATGATATTGGTCACGTTGGCGGAGAGAAGACTTTAGAGCGTATCAAAAAACTGTACTGGTTTCCTAAGATGACGCGTTTCATCAAAAAGTATGTGAAGTCCTGCATTGATTGCGCATATGCCAAGGTGACTACTAACAAGGAGGGACTCTTGCATCCTATTGCAAAAATGGAAATACCATTTCATACTTTGCACACCGACCACCTCGGGCCTTTTATTAAGTCTAAGAGGGGCAACACTCATATACTTGTGACTGTTGATTCGTTCACTAAGTTTGTATTCATTAGACCGGTGAGGAACACAAACGCTCAGAATATGATCAAAGTGCTCGAAGATATTTTTGACATTTTTAGAAATCCAGATCGGATTATAAGCGATCGTGGCAGTTGTTTCACATCCCATGCTTTTAGGAGGTTCTGTTTGGATAGGGGCGTCAAACATATTCTTAACTCGGTGGCGAGTCCAAGGTCTAATGGACAAGTTGAGCGGTATAACCGCACCATCTTGGACTCTCTGACCGCGCAAAACCTTAGGGACGATGAGAAAAATTGGGATGCCCAGCTCGGTAAAATTCAGTGGGGCCTTAATAACACTGCAAAAGACGATAGGTCGAACTCCCGCGGAGGTTATGTTTGGTACCGCGATAAATAGTGAAAGTAACCCAATACTTAATGAAATAACAAATCTCACTCGTGAATCTTGTGACCTATCGTCTCTTCGTAGAGACGTTAAGAATAAACTTGATAGGGAACAGGTAAAACAAAAACAATATTACGACAAGGGGCGTAAACCAGCTCAAAATTACAGTAAGGGGGAGTTAGTTAAAATATTAAAATCCGCATTCCAAAATGATGGCAAAAGTACTAAACTTTTGCCATCATATGAGGGTCCGTATAGGGTGGTTAAAGTAATGGGTAATGATCGATATAAAGTGGCACCCATTCCTGGTTTTGAGGGAATGAGGAAAAAGCGAAAAACTACAGTAGCGTCTGATCGTATGCGACCATGGATACATATAACTTCTTTAGAGCTAGATAGTGACGGTGAGGATGCCATAGAGATTGGTAGCAACTCATCCGAAGTGAGTGACTAAACATTATTTACGAGTATTTATGTAATTATTTATTTGTTTTATTTATTTAGGTCAGTCATGAGACTACGTGAGCGAGCGGGTTCATGACTTGACTTTGTTGCTTACTGAATGCTTGTGGAATTGTGGAGCGCGAGACTACGTGAGCGAGCGGGTTCGCGACTCTATCTATTTCATATTATGTGGGTGCGAGACTTCGTGAGCGAGCGAGTTCGTAACCTTGATTTATTTACCCTATGGACTGACTTGATGTATGGTGCGAGACTTCGTGAGCGAGCGGGTTCGTAACCGTCGTCTGGTTCAGTTATCCTATGGGTTTATTTGATTAATGTAGTTACTTATACTACCAGATGAACTACTGTGCATTTTGAGTTACTTAAATTAATTATTTATTTGATTGTTTATATGGTACATTTCTAATTATTGTTTTTCTCCATGACTTGTTCTGTTAAAATTGTTATTAAGATAAGATCACACCCGCGAAAAGAATTAACCCACCGAGGTTTCTTGCTTGTTCTTTTACTCGAGTTGGGCCGGATAGGGTTGGAACAAGTGTAAACTTAGTTTTAAGATTAGAATGTGATCTTTGCTGCCATAAGTCGATGTGCCGAGTGTAAAGTTCTCAACTGAGGCGTGTATGGGGTCATACACGTCATCAGGATGGTCGAGTGTAAGGTTATTTTATTTATTCCTAAAAATGATATATTTTTAATTAAAAAAAAACTGAAGAATTGAATCGGGTAACACTTTTAACCTGGCAACACGAAAAAGAAAAAAAGGAGGATGGATGGTTTTTTGGGGGACGCGGGAAAGCGGAGATTTATGGCGGCAATTTTGGGGGTCGCGAAAAAAAGGTGAATGGACGTTGAGAGGGATAATTGATAAAATACAGAGTGAGAACATATACAGTGGAAGTTTTATTAAACCCCTATAAATATTACAATCGCAATTTACTACAGATATCAATCATGTTACTGGAAATGACAACGTAGTTGCCGACGCATTTTCTCGACTAGAAAGCGTCGACACTACCATCAACTACAAACAACTACAGAAAGAACAGGAAACGGATCAAGAATTACAGAATTTGCTTAGTAACAATACTGCATTAAAGTTAGAGAGAGTAAAAACTATGGATGCCTACATTTACTGCGACCAGTCTACTTCTCGCCCTAGGCCATTCATCACACCGACTTTCCGTAAGCAAATCTTCAACAACCTGCACAATCTCAGTCATCCAGGCCCCAACGCAACAGCAAAACTGATCTCAGAAAGATTTGTGTGGCCTAAGATTCGTCGTGACTGCAGAACATGGGCTCAACAATGCACAGATTGCCAACGAAACAAAGTCACCCGTCATACTCACTCTCCTCTTTCCTCATTTCCTGTTCCTTCCAATCGCTTCTCCCACGTCCACCTTGACATAATAGGCCCTATGCCACTACCTATATCTTCTGGTTTCAGATACTGCCTTACAGCCGTCGATAGGTTCACTCGATGGCCAGAGGCGTATCCTCTCGCTGACATCTCAGCGGAGACCTGCGCCAGTACCTTCATTACTGGCTGGGTTGCTCGTTTCGGGTGCCCCGAAACCATCACCACGGATCGAGGCAAGCAATTTGACTCGCAGCTGTTCCAGAGCATCTCGTCCATCATAGGCGCTTACCATCGCCCCACGACATCCTACCACCCGCAGTGCAATGGGTTGGTGGAGAGGATGCACAGACAGCTGAAGGCCGCCATCATGTGCCACAACAACGCACAATGGTCGGAGACACTTCCTCTTGTTCTCCTTGGTATGAGGAGTGCCTGGAAGGAGGATCTACAAACCTCTGCAGCCGAACTGGTATACGGCGAGCCACTCCGGTTACCTGGTGAGTTTTTAAAACCCATAACTCACCACAACATTGATGAAGCAGACTTCGCAGCACGACTGAGACAGCATATTTCTAAACTGTCACCTGCATCAACTACGTGTCATGGCGAGAAAGTATTTTATGTCCCCAAAGATCTCAATACAGCCACTCATGTCTTCCTGCGGAAGGGACCTTTGAAGAAGTCACTTGAATCACCGTACTCTGGTCCACATCTAGTTATTGAAAGAGGACCAAAAACTTTCATAATAGACGTCCAAGGGAAACACATGACAGTAACCATTGACAGGCTTAAACCAGCATATATGGCAAACAATGATGATGGCTTGGCACACAACTCATCGTCGACGCCACAACCGTTATCTGCTCCATCGACGTCACCACAACCATCATCTGCCCCATCGCCAGTTCCACCACAACCACAGTTGCAACCCAAGATCACCACAAGAAGCGGGAGAACTGTGAGATTTCCACAGCATCTTTCTTACTATCGACCGTGAACCGGTCTCAGCGGGGGAGTGATGTAGGATATAGCTAAGGTACAAGATAATATACATAACAAATACTTACATAAAACATACATACACATACACTCACATTCATACCATAATACTTAATACTTTACAACATTTGTACACGGCCTTATGCTTCCGCACGCTTGTACACACCCTTAGCTATACCTACACACGGCCCGGCCGCTAGCGGAGCCCCGGCCCGCGTTGATGCACTCGGACGCCTCGCGTGTTCGCGGAGCCGCCCGCTCGACACATCGAGCGCTGTCGTCGCCGTCGCCTCCCCGCGCTCGACCCGCACGCGCCCCCTCGCTCGCCCACACAGTCCGCCACGGCTAGCGATCGCGCGCGCATCGAAATTATTATTCTCTTCTCGTTTTGTATAACCGTAACTTTATTTGATCTCATTATTGTATATTTATTTCTTATTTTAATATATAGACTTTATAACGTTAGTGCATTAGTTTTATTTATCTCGATAAACCTAATAGACACTACAGAGCTATCTGCTCTGGTTGGTTAGATAAGTTTTGGAGCTTCAGCCATTTCTAAAGTGTGTAATAGGTAAGTATTGGTCATTTCTAAGTGGCATTAGGTCACCGGTGACCGCAACCTATTGTTCTTTAATTGTGCCTATAACGACGATACACACCGAATACCTATAAGTTAAAATAACTAAAAATTTTCAAGAAAATAATAATCGGTCTAAATGGATTAAACATTTTATTTATTTATTTATTTATTTATTTAATGCTAACAACTACCATTACAGACTAATCCAATACGATAGTGTGGCCATCATGCTTACAAATACTTACTTATTCCAGTATTTACTTATTATCTAATTAAATTAAATTTTAATTTGTGCCTTATACTAGGTAATCTAGATACCTACACAATTCGGATAAAAACAATAAGAATTCCCCATTAAAATATAACTGTTATAGTAAATATTTAAAACTACAAGTAACTATTTATATGTACAAGTAATCATAAAATTTAAATCCTACTTGCACTTGCGCGTTTTTCCAGACACCTTTTATTCATGTGCTCATACATAACTACAAAAACTGGTTAAATAGATTATAAGCATCCCCTCGTCCATAGTAAATACTAAAAGTATGTAAACACTGATAAATAAGTGAACGCCATTTTAATACACAATAACTTTATCCGACTTGCAACTTTCAGAAGCCGACGGCCTTTGGAGTGTAGACAATTTTAACACACCTCGCATGTATATAGAGGTGCAACGTCTTTTAAAATTTGCCGTTTACAGTACTTCTATCAGCTTTCAGTATCTTAAACCTCCTTTACAGTTACTATTAGTGAAATAACCGAATTTCATTAGTGTGTTCCAAACGAGCGAACGATGGTTTACCTGATAGTTTCTACTTCTACTTATTATCAGCGTTCGGTGTATCAGCGCACGCATGGGCACACCTGCAACACCAGAGGAGTTGGCTGTCTGTCACGCATCATTCCCATTATTCCTCTCTGATTCTTTGACTCCTTAAATGAGCTTTGTCAAAGTACACCAAGGACGTTGAAAAAGGCGGACGTACCTAATGCCACTTAGAAATGACCAATACTTACCTATTACACACTTTAGAAATGGCTGAAGCTCCAAAACTTATCTAACCAACCAGAGCAGATAGCTCTGTAGTGTCTATTAGGTTTATCGAGATAAATAAAACTAATGCACTAACGTTATAAAGTCTATATATTAAAATAAGAAATAAATATACAATAATGAGATCAAATAAAGTTACGGTTATACAAAACGAGAAGAGAATAATAATTTCGATGCGCGCGCGATCGCTAGCCGTGGCGGACTGTGTGGGCGAGCGAGGGGGCGCGTGCGGGTCGAGCGCGGGGAGGCGACGGCGACGACAGCGCTCGATGAGTCGAGCGGGCGGCTCCGCGAACACGCGAGGCGTCCGAGTGCATCAACGCGGGCCGGGGCTCCGCTAGCGGCCGGGCCGTGTGTAGGTATAGCTAAGGGTGTGTACAAGCGTGCGGAAGCATAAGGCCGTGTACAAATGTCCTTGGTGTACTTTGACAAAGCTCATTTAAGGAGTCAAAGAATCAGAGAGGAATAATGGGAATGATGCGTGACAGACAGCCAACTCCTCTGGTGTTGCAGGTGTGCCCATGCGTGCGCTGATACACCGAACGCTGATAATAAGTAGAAGTAGAAACTATCAGGTAAACCATCGTTCGCTCGTTTGGAACACACTAATGAAATTCGGTTATTTCACTAATAGTAACTGTAAAGGAGGTTTAAGATACTGAAAGCTGATAGAAGTACTGTAAACGGCAAATTTTAAAAGACGTTGCACCTCTATATACATGCGAGGTGTGTTAAAATTGTCTACACTCCAAAGGCCGTCGGCTTCTGAAAGTTGCAAGTCGGATAAAGTTATTGTGTATTAAAATGGCGTTCACTTATTTATCAGTGTTTACATACTTTTAGTATTTACTATGGACGAGGGGATGCTTATAATCTATTTAACCAGTTTTTGTAGTTATGTATGAGCACATGAATAAAAGGTGTCTGGAAAAACGCGCAAGTGCAAGTAGGATTTAAATTTTATGATTACTTGTACATATAAATAGTTACTTGTAGTTTTAAATATTTACTATAACAGTTATATTTTAATGGGGAATTCTTATTGTTTTTATCCGAATTGTGTAGGTATCTAGATTACCTAGTATAAGGCACAAATTAAAATTTAATTTAATTAGATAATAAGTAAATACTGGAATAAGTAAGCATGATGGCCACACTATCGTATTGGATTAGTCTGTAATGGTAGTTGTTAGCATTAAATAAATAAATAAATAAATAAATAAAATGTTTAATCCATTTAGACCGATTATTATTTTCTTGAAAATTTTTAGTTATTTTAACTTATAGGTATTCGGTGTGTACCGTCGTTATAGGCACAATTAAAGAACAATAGGTTGCGGTCACCGGTGACCGCAACCTATTGTTCTATAATTGTGTCTACAAAACCGGTACTCGACGAGTTAAGAGGAGTAGGTACAAACAACAATAAAAAAAATATTAGAAAAAAATACAATTACTGGGGAGACGTAAGGGGGGTGTACCATATCTGGTACAGTAGGACTAAATACATACAAATATACAAGATTTTTCAATTAGAGAATTTATTTATTTTTTTGCGTGATACACATTGAAACATTCCGGGATATGGTACAGATATTTTATTTTTTTGTTCCGCAAGCGAATAGCATTTAGTTTATGTACAGGATTTACGCCAACTGCATTGGAAGACACTGAAACCATGCTATTATCTTGCCACTTACAAATTATTACATCATCAGAGACGCGATAATCGTAGAAGCCTCTCTCCTTTTTTTTGCTTCTTTGTGTCTGAACAGGCGAATTATTTATGTCGATGTTATCTTCCACACGAGTCTTCATCAGTCCGATCCTCATGGGCAGTAGTAAAAAAAAAATGTCTTCCCTGATTACTCATATCGTCATCTTCTTCAAGAACTGTTGCAATTTAGTGCAGTGTCAGTTGCCTGAAATAAAATTAAAATAAAATCAGTTTTAGATAAAACTAGATAACTAGTACTTGATAGTATGTACAAGAAGATTTTGATGTTACTTATACCTACTGTACCATATGCGATACACCTTCTTTAGGAACAAATATATCTTACTAAACTAACCTTACCGAAAATTATTTACGTGTATAATATTTCTTTGGACATACTCTGCAAAATAGTATATATCGAAAAATAATATTATTTACAATAAATAACATGGAACTTACCTTCTCGAAGTCATTGTATATATTTCCTGTAGTCCCCACTGGGTGTCTTCAATAAAATTTCAACGAATTTTGCATAGAAATACTGTTTTATTATTGTTAATGTAAAACTAACACTGAACTAACTGACAATTAAAATAATAAAATATTAATTTGTGGGTAGGCCAAAATATTTTTATAAACTTACTGTACCATATGTGATACAGTAGGTCAATATGGGTTAAGAAATGGCACTGCCGCGTTTTCTCTATAGAAATTATAAATAACAACTACTTTTACATCAATAAAGATTTATTTATTTACAATTCAAAAAAACTAATTTAAATAAGTGACTGCAGTACACCTAAATCGAAACTATGTAGGTACATACGAAATGCTTAAACTGTGAACCTATCCAAACTAATATTATAAATGCGAAAGTAACTCTGTCTGTCTGTCTGTCTGTCTTTGCTTAACGCCTAAACTACTGAACCGATTTGTGTGAAATTTGGTACATACATAGTTTGGAACTTGAGAAAGGACGTAGGGTAGTTTTTATTACAAAAAAAAATAAAAAAAAATTCGTACATACGGCGCCATCTATTGGTCAAGAGTCGGCATCAATTCAGTACTGAAAATTCAACGGGAAAATGTAAGTATATAAATAGTAAAAAGGTATGAAATCCAAACTAATATCCAAATCCAAACTAATATTATAAATGCGAAAGTAACTCTGTCTGTCTGTCTGTCTTTGCTTCACGCCTAAACTACTGAACCGATTTGTGTGAAATTTGGTACAGACATAGTTTGGAACTTGAGAAAGGACATAGGGTAGTTTTTATTACAAAAAAATAAATAAAAAAAAATTTCGTACATACAGCGCCATCTATTGGTCAAGAGTCGGCATCAATTCAGTACTGAAAATTCAACGGGAAAATGTAAGTATATAAATAGTAAAAAGGTATGAAAAATATAATATAATACAACTTTTAGTACAAAGAAAATGCTCTAACGGAGCATAGAAAATTCTATTATGTCGAGTTGGTGATCGCGCAATGGTGTCGATAGTTATACGAGTTCGGTTCATACTATTGTTTTAATTCATCGGAAAAAAGTAAATAAATAGTTAAAAGGTATGAAAAAAATAATATCAATATAATAAAACTTTTACTACAAAGAAAATTCCCGAACGGAGTATAGATAAATAATCCGAGTTGTCACTATGCTCGATAGATGGAAAAAATTATTAAAGTTTTAAACAAGATTCTACCCTCATAATTATTTGTGGAAATAGAGGTAGTTTAAATAAAAATAAAAAAATGCAATTTTATAATTCACTTACAGCTCTGTATAAAATGCTCTAACGGAGCATAGATAATTCTATTATATCGAGTTGGTAATCGCGCAATGGTGTCGGTAGATACACGAGTTCGGTTCATGTTATTGTTTTAATTCATCGGAAAAAAGTAAATAAATAGTTAAAAGGTACGAAAAAAATAATATCAATATAATTAAACTTTTACTACAAAGAAAATTCCCGAACGGAGTATAGATAAATAATCCGAGTTGTCACTATGCTCGATAGATGGCGTTGGGATTGAAATTGATCGCGCTATGGTTTCGTTACACGCATTTGGTTGGGTATCGGCCAAGTGCTTCGGTACTGTCGTGGATTTGAGGATTGATCTCGATTGATTGATAGTTTGATCTCGATTATTAGTAGACTAGCTGTTGCCTGCGACTTCGTCCGCGCAGAATGACTTCTGGCCGAATTTAGGCTTTTGAATTAGACTTTACCAAGGTACATTCCACGGTAACAAAAAATGTCGTCAGACTTCATTCAGTACTTAGGTTATACTTATTGTGAAATGAATTTATTTTCGTGATTTCAAAAAATAAACAATCCCAACAGTCAGACGTTTCAACCCGTACAGAGCTCGCCTGATGAGGTTTCAGTGATTAAAACTATTCCATGAAATGGATTTCAATCAAATGGATTCAGTAATTTAAAAGATACAGAGTCCCCGAATTTTAACGCATTTGCCCGTTGCCATGAGATTTTCGGAATAAAGACTATCATACTTCGTTTCCTAGGTGTCAAACTATCGCTGAACCAAATTTATACCCATTTCAAAAAAAGGAGGAGGCACTACCTCTATATTCAGATGATTATTTTTTAGGGTTCCGTACCTCAAAAGGAAAAACGGAACCCTTATAGGATCACTTTGTTGTTCGTCTGTCCGTCCGTCCGTCCGTCTGTCAAGACTCTTTTTCTCAGGAACGCGTGGAGGTATGTAGCTGAAATTTATATCAATTACTCAGGTCTACTGTCCCTTGAAGCTGTGAAAAAAATCAAACTTCTAAGCCAACGCAATCAAAAGATACAGCCGTTTATGCCGCAAATTTTCGACACTTGCAAGGGAATAAAAGAAAGAAAGAAAGAAAGAAAGAAAGAAAAACATTTATTCGACACATTGCATGCACAGATATGTAGACAAAATGAGTTATAAATAAAAACAAAATTAAAACAAACAATAAACATCACAAAATTAACAAAAATAGATGCATGCACGTGTCGAACGGGCCTCCACCTCAGCATTATGTTGATCGTGGTAACACTCAACGCTGATCTTCTGGTGGCACCCTGCAGTGACTCACGGATGGTAGGTGAGAAGACAAATAATATAAAAAATAAAAACAAACTGCATGTAGTGTGTCAGATACAAAGACAAAATAAAATTAATAAATAAATAAAATGGTTCATACAAATAATATTATATTATTATTACAAATATGTATATGTTGACTGCCTCATTGTCCAAGTGGTCGCAAGTGCGACTGCCGGGCAAGGGGTCTCGGGTTCGATTCCCGGGTCGGGCAAAGTATTACTGGATTTTTCAAAAAAAATCCCAGTAATAGCACGGAGTCTGGAATTGTGCCCGGTATATGGCAATAGGCTCACCCCCTATTACATGGGACTCATAACATAAATAGTGAAAGGTGGGTGTTACATTGTACAGTGGCATAATGTACACCTCTGCCTACCCCTTCGGGGATAAATGGCGTGATGTTATGTTATGTTGAACGATTAAATATAATAATAAGTCTTCCGGATAAATATTGCTTATTCCTCAAACAATATCATTTATTGTGGATAAGTGTCAGTGAACTATAAAATAAGCAAAAATTCACATATTACGGCTGGTGTCATTGTGTCAGTGCTAATCCTACCCTATATAATACTAATCTGTTAAAGTAAAAAAAAAACCTTAATTAAGTTTAATTATGGCAAAGTGTGGTGGATGTGGTCAGTTCCTGGCTGCATCAGTGAGTATCCGGTGTAGTAAATGTCCGGGTCCATATCACCGGGCCTGTGTGGGTATACCGGCCATGGCGACTCCCTCACCTACCTGGTTGTGTCCCGGCTGCAAAGCAAGAATCCCGAAAGCTGATAACTCTGCGACACCGGTGAAGGCTGCGACATCGGATTGCGTGGTCTCCGATAGTCCATCCGCCTCGGATCCCGCGATTTTGGATTTAGCCGGGGAGATTCGTTCTTTTAGGGAAGAACTAAGCGCCTTAAGGACTGAAATCCGCGAGATGCGTCAGGAGGCCGCGGATTTCAGGTCTATCGTCGAGGGGTGCAACGAGCGCGTGGAGGTGGTTCAGCTCAAGGTGGCTAACCTCGAAAAGCGTTTCGAGGAGAGGGAGCCCTCTTCATATGACCATCTTGAGGCTACAATTTCCGAGCTGAAGCTTCAGTTGAATGAGCGAGATCAGGAACTCCTATTGAACGATGTCCTCATCACAGGAATACCGGAGACTAAAGCAGAGAACCCGTTACACATAATTAAAGCGGTCTCATTGAAGCTTGGGATTACGATCGAGGATAGGGACGTAGTAAATGTCGAGCGCATTGGTGCGGTGCGTCGGAATTTCATCCCTGGCTCTGCATCTACCCTCAGTGACTCGGTTGGAGGGTCGCGGCCGCGCGCAATCGCGGTGCGGTTAGCCCGTCGCACATCGAAAGATCAACTGATACGTGCGGCGCGCGTGCGCCGTGGGCTCACCACTGCGGACCTCGATTTGCCCGGCCAGCCGCGGAGGTTCTATGTGAACGAACATCTGACCCGTTCTAACGCACGGCTTTTCCATATCTCTCGTGAGGCTGCGCAGCGTCATAATTTTAAGTATGTGTGGACGAAAGAGGGACGTATTTATGTAAGGAAGGAGGATGGAGTACCGGCGCAACGGTTCAGAGGCGGATATAAAAAAACTTTTGGCTAGTGCACCGTTTGCCGATTGTTATATATATGGTAGGCATTTTTGTGGTAATTGTACATTTAATTTTTTGTTATTGTTTTGATGTTATATTTTTTATTCAATTGGGTTTATCAGTAGTGTGCGCTTTGGTACTGGTTGGCATCGCTTGCAGTGACGCGACATTGTGTAGTCATCGGTTTGAAGCAACTTTGATTAATGGCTATGGACACCTGTATCTATGTACCTCTATATTTATTACTTTTATTCCTTTCACATATTTACGTTTTATAAACCAGTCTCACATTTTATTATATAATAACATCTATGAGTTTATTATAGTAGTTTGTTATAGTACACACAACTTTTTCCAATATTTATTTCAATATTCTTATACGCGTTTTTGTTTTATCTATTTTTTTAATCTTGATTTTTTTTTTACTACGATCGCTTAACATGACCTCAAAGAATTTCAAAGTTGGTTTTCTTAACGCTGGATCACTGGGTACTAACCACGATGAGTTCATAGCTGCTATAGAACGACATGACATAGACATTATGGCTGTTAATGAGACTTGGCTCAGGGCCGGGGAGGAGGGGCGCGCCCCGTCGGTGCCCGGCTACCGGCTGCGGCACGTACCGCGTCCGCTGAGCGTGCGCGGCGGCCGTGGCGGTGGTGTAGGATTCTACATTAGGCGCGGGACGAATGTACGGGCTCATCCTCATCCGGTGGACCCTGTACACACGGATGTTGAGCAAATGTGGCTTTCATTGAATGTTAACGGTTGTAAGCTCGCGATAGGAACGGCATATAGGCCGCCATGGCTTGATATCGACACTTTTCTGGATGCGTTGACGGCTTCGGTGAACTCGTTATCATTTTGTAACCACATCATGCTGTTGGGAGATTTTAATATAAACTACCTATCACCATCGGATTGCAGATTTACTAAATTGAAAATATTTTTGGACTGCTTGAACTTAGATCAGTTGGTGACGTCTCCCACGCATTTTACAACAAATAGTTCTACACTTATAGATTTGGTGTGTACCGACGCTAAGGTTATTAATGTTACTGTTGAACCTATTGAGGCGCTTGGTGCCCATGCATTTATTGCAGCAGTTCTTCGGGTTAATAGGGACAGGATACCACCGAGGCTCATAATCTGCAGAAGTATCAAAAATATTGACTGCCACAAATTTGATGAGGCACTGCGTTCGATTGACTGGTGTGGGGAAATATCACAATACGATGTAAATTCTATGGTGCTCTATCTTAGTAGCAATTTGTTAGGATTATTTGATGCCTTTGCTCCTCGAAAAAGCGTCACAATAAAGGAAAGGACTTACCCTTGGATAACCAACAATATTAAATTTATGATGCACCTTCGTGACGTAGCGTACAGGCGGTTTGTGAACAATAAATCTTTACAGCATAAAAAACAATATTATTTAGATTTGAAGAGCCTAGTAAACAAATCTATTTATTTTGAGAAAGTAGCTTACTATAAAACTAATATTAACAATAACTTAAAGTATCCGAAATTATTATGGAAAAATTTAAAAGCCACACTGCTTCCTCCAAGTAACGATATGGATCTACCCTCACATTTTCATAACCCAGATTTAATAAATTTAAATTTCTTGCATGTTCCTGGTGACCCTAGTACCTCATTATCACATCTCACGTATTTTGAATTTCATAGGTTTTCCGACTGTGCTTTTTCCCTAAAACCCACTAGCGCTGCTAAGGTTTTGAACATTTTGAATGCCCTAAAATCGAATGCTGAAGGATGCGATCAAATCACATTGGATATGTATAAGTTGACAGCCCCCCTAACACTGGACTTATTGGTACAGATAATTAATGGTTCCATAACAACTTCTTCATTCCCCGAAGCCTGGAAACTTGCAATAGTGCGTCCTTTACCTAAAGTGAACAGCCCTAGTAATCTCAAAGACTTAAGGCCAATCAGTATCTTACCCTTATTATCCAAGGTGCTAGAAAGAGTAGTGAATGAGCAGTTGTCTAGGTTTCTTGAGGGTGGTGGCATCCTTCCGGAGCTGCAGTCGGGTTTTAGAAGGGGTCGAAGTACAGCTACAGCCTTGTTGGACGTAACCGACAATATTCTATCTGCAAAGGATGAAGGTCTGTGTACCATGTTGGTCTTGCTGGATTTTTCTAGGGCGTTCGATGCCATAAATTTGTCACTACTACTGTCTAAGATGGCGTATTATGGGTTCGATATGGCAGCGTTGAGGTGGTTTGACAGTTATCTCAAAAACCGTACTCAATTGGTTGAGATTCGCGATTCAAAGGGTTGTCCTTTGTGTTCGGGTGCAGAACCGGTAACTAGGGGCGTTCCGCAGGGATCAATATTGGGGCCAACTCTATTTATTTTGTACTGTACCGATATTGTTAAGGTCATAAAACATTGCAAATTCCATATCTATGCTGATGATCTTCAAATATATTTCTCCATTAAGCCGGGCGATTATTTGGCTGCAGTGACGGCTATAAACGAGGATCCAAATAGCATAGTGGAATGGTCTAGTCGGAACTGTCTCATTTTGAATCCATCCAAAACTAAATATATGCTTTTTGGAACAAACGGTCAGTTGAGCAAGGTTCCTAGTAATTTTAACGTATTAGTGGGTGGACAAGTAATAGAACGTGTATTTGAAGCTAGGAACCTGGGTCTTATAATGGATCAAGCCCTCAGGTTTGAAACCCATGTTTCAAATTGTGTAAAAAATTGTTTTTACCGCTTGAAAGTTCTGTACAGAATGCGTACATATCTCAGCGAGGATTTACGAATGCAGCTGGCCGAAGCTTTGGTTTTGTCGAAATTAAATTACGCGGATACAGTAATTGGCTCTAGACTCTTATCACGAACAAAGAGGCTGATTCAACGGGTTCAAAACGCATGTGCCCGTTTTTGCTTTAATATACCACCGAGGGGTCACGTTACACCTTATCTTAACAATCACAACCTCCTAAAAATGAAGTCACGTCGTAAGCTCCACCTAGCTTGTCTTCTTTTTGGCGTAATCAAAAATAAGTGTCCCTCGTACTTGCACTCAAAATTATCCTGGGTTGGTGCTCACCGAAAGCGGGAGGCTAGGCAGTGTGCACAGCATCTAGCTATAGCATTTCGAGGCAGTTTTCGGTACGCAGCGTCCAAATGTTGGAACAATATACCTCCACCAATCAGAGACTCACCAAGTATAAATAGTTTCAAATACAATCTTAAAATGTTTATTTTAACCTCACAAAAAGACAAAGCTGCAATTAATGTTGATCTGTCTATCATTTAACTCCAGCCAGTTTAGTGTGTGAATGATACAGAACGCAGACATACTGGCTGTTCTGTGTCTTTCATTCTGTCATGTGTACCTACTATTTATTAACATTTTACTTTTTTTTTATTTTACATTACTTTTATATTTATTACATTGATAAGTATACCATTATGTGTGTGTGTGTGGTTGGTGTGCAGATGCATTATTATATATGTGTATATATATTTTCTTGTTGTCTTTGTCTAACCATTCAACGTTGCTACCATCCGTGCGTCACGGCATGGGTGCCCACTGAAAATCAGTGCTGGGTAACCTGTATGCCTGGCTTACACTGAGTGGGTGAGCCTTTTAGCATAGGCATGTTGTCAGCGTCTCTTTTCTAATTCTTCTGTTTCAATTTTTCAACTCTTATATTTTTATTACTTCCACTGTCACACCTTGATTGCCTTTTTTTTTTTATTTTATTTATGCTGCATCGTGCCTGGTGCTAAATAAATGTTTTTTCTTTCTTCTTTCTTTCTTATGTACATGTTGCTACGAAGTAATATTTAAGCTTAATATTTGTATCAAATAAATGCATCATAAGACGAAAAATAACGGGAATAACACAAAGAAGTAGAAATTAAATATTAAATAACTAGCTATTACCCGCGGCTTCGCTCGCGTCACAAAAGGATAAAAAGTAGTCTATGTGACATATACCAATACATACAGCGACATCTATACCAATACTTTTGTTTTCCCTCGGGAATATCAATTTTTTTCGGGATAAAAAGTACCCTATTATTTAATCCAGACTACTAACTTTACGTCTGCAAAAATTCAATGTAATCGGTTTAGTAGTTACGGCGTGAAGTCGGAAACAAACAAACAAACAAACTCACTTTCCCATTTATAATAGTAAGGAAGTAAGGATATACCAATACATACAGCGCCATCTATACCAATACTTTTGTTTTCCCTCGGGAATATCAAATTTTTTCGGGATAAAAAGTACCCTATTATTTAATCCAGACTACTAACTTTACGTCTGCAAAAATTCAATGCAATCGGTTTAGTAGTTACGGCGTGAAGTCGGAACTAACAAACAAACAAACAAACTCACTTTCCCATTTATAATAGTAAGGAAGTAAGGATATACCAATACATACAGCGCCATCTATATCAATACTTTTGTTTTCCCTCGGGAATATCAAATTTTTCCGGGATAAAAAGTACCCTATTATTTAATCCAGACTACTAACTTTACGTCTGCAAAAATTCAATGCAATCGGTTTAGTAGTTACGGCGTGAAGTCGGAACTAACAAACAAACAAACAAACTCACTTTCCCATTTATAATAGTAAGGAAGTAAGGATATACCAATACATACAGCGCCATCTATATCAATACTTTTGTTTTCCCTCGGGAATATCAAATTTTTCCGGGATAAAAAGTACCCTATTATTTAATCCAGACTACTAACTTTACGTCTGCAAAAATTCAATGCAATCGGTTTAGTAGTTACGGCGTGAAGTCGGAACTAACAAACAAACAAACAAACTCACTTTCCCATTTATAATAGTAAGGAAGTAAGGATATACCAATACATACAGCGCCATCTATATCAATACTTTTGTTTTCCCTCGGGAATATCAAATTTTTCCGGGATAAAAAGTACCCTATTATTTAATCCAGACTACTAACTTTACGTCTGCAAAAATTCAATGCAATCGGTTTAGTACTTACGGCGTGAAGTCGGAACAAACAAACAAACTCACTTTCCCATTTATAATAGTAAGGATAAGGAAGTAAGGATAAGGATACTAAAATTGTATGTCTAAATTCATTTTAATTTTTAAATTAATTAGATCGTTCCTTTTGGATTATATAGTTTTAAGCTTGGTTATTAAGGGAATAGGTAATTTGTCAAGAGAGACAGTCTTTTTTTCTGAAATGACAAATCAAAATAATATTTTGAAAATAAGGGAATAACAACATTTTCGCCTTTTTCGATCGGCTTTAATGCCCTAAGCGAGTATACATATCTTTAATTCAAACGTAGAGCTCATTATGCTCATTATTTTTGAAGAGTTCCCTAGAATATCTTCCACATTTAATTTTTGAATAGATCCGGAACTATGTGAGTAAAACCAAAAATCTGCCGGAAGTCACTATTCCACGCGAACAAAGTCGTGGGCAAAAGCTAGTTGTTCTATAATTGTGTCTATAATGACGGTAATATTATGAGTTAAAATATAAAGACAGTAGGTAAGTGGTCAAAAATAACGGAGAGCGTTACTATGGCAATCATAAAATACCTTGAAACATAATATAAATTATTATTTATTTATTTTATTACTGTCTTAAAAGTTTTTTATACAAGTATAGGACATTGTACCATAACGCCAAAGCACGCCGTTGTTTCATATCAAAGTGCAAGTTATAAAAATTAAAAAACGTATACAACGCGGTCGTACTATACTGTTCTAAGTATATAAATCAATCCGTAACATCAAGCGCAATTCATAGTTACATACACACCTGGAACTGTTAATATTCTTTATTATTTGACCACTTTTTAACAAAATTTTATATAGGCATAAATAAACTTGTAGCAGAGCAGTGTTTTCAAACATATATTGCAACAGTTAACCCAGTGTTATAATCCATATTTAGATATAAAAGTCCGCCACAAGTCACTATAAAGTTGATCATAAGAAACCCTAAATAGGATAGTTATAAGACTGACATCTACTACCTATATTAATGTCTTTTAGACCTCTAAGGAGCTGCAAAGATGAGGAACTCTTGTCCAGCTGACTTGACTCGAGCGCAACAAGAAATACAACGATGCCTCTTTGTGAGATATCTATAGTTATAAGGCGCATTATTATACATATTGTTATAATGGTACTCCGCGATGCAGTCAAGTCTTTTTCGCAATCATTAAGCTTTGTCTTCAGCAGACAAAAGTCTCTCGTCCTATCAGGTCCCATTGACCCTTAAAATATTTGTTCCTAGACTAGGAGAATAGATAAAGGTTTCGGTTGTACATATTATTGTAATATAGATATTTTATAACTATATCTAATAGATAACATACGACTTATTTGTAATAACAGATGTATCTTATTGTTAGCAAATGATAGACAAACAAATCCTTTATGAATTTTCAGCAAAACATACCTATGTAGTTATAAACTTCATACAACAGTTTACGTAGGTATAGCAATATTTTTAATGAATTGTATTTTAATTCAATTTGTCAAGTTTTACACTTGACTACTTGACGACTTAAACTACTATGCAGTTACAAAATTTTCAGATTGTAAAATAATTATATACTTATCTTTAATCTAAACCTGGCATTCCTACTGTATTATGTATTATGCACAGTGAATCGAAACCTACATAATTCTGTAACCAAATGCAAACATGTCGTAAGCCAAGTAGTGTAGGTACTAACGGTGTTACACAATTTTGGTTACTTTCTGAAATAATCGTTTTTTCGCAAAGAACTATGTAAAGAGTATAATTATAATCCCTGAAGAAACAATATATCTAGAGGTATAACACATCTAGATCTTTAGTAATCTGTTGACGAAATTCTAGATTTTTTCTATAATTTCTAAATTTGTTCAATAATTTCTGAATTCGTTACAGGGAAAAAAATTCCAAAACTATAACCTGCCCTACCTCACTGATAGATTCAAAGTGCTATAAATACAATAAGCGTAGAAGAATGACATTTACATATTAAAAATAGCTTTAGTAAAATAGAAATTACATATACAAAAAATGTTTAATTTCACAAAATTAGTTATCTAGATTTTCGAAAAAGAATACAAAACATCTAAACGTCTTAGACGTACTTATTTACGTGATAATATAACTATACTTTGTTAAGTTTTTTTTGAAAAAGTTATTGTTTCAGCCTTCTCAAACAATAGATACCGTTTTCAAAAAGAACTTATTACAGAAGTTAGTAACTTTACTAACTTTTGTAATATGTAACTAATTATCTAATTAGTGATTACCATTATGTTTGTCTTAGGGTACTACTTAGTATTATGTATAGTATTTATTAGCAAATGGATGTTTGAACGATGAAAATTCCCTTAGGTTAGTAATGTATGTATTGATCCTAACTCATCTCATGATTATTGAATAAAATGTTTATTTGATTATATAAATATACCTATTTTAAATAAATATCGTAAAAAATTCATGCACAACATTTTTTAAGTTACTATTATGTCCTCAGTAGGTATCTTTTATACATAAATGTTATTGTTAGGTAGGTACATTACGCGACTTTTATACCCCTTCCATATTTGAATAAAATCCAATATATTCGCCTCCATAGGTATTAGCTTCCAGCAAAATTACTAAATCCTAGAACATTGAACAGTAAAAATAACTAAGTTTGAATAAAATCATTATACCACGAAGGTTAATATACAAGGCGACTTGTGACTCGACGTATTCCTCTTGGGAGGATATAATACAAGTAATTTCCCACAAAAAATAGCCCTGAGGTCTCTAGCCTCACAGTAGCTAGCAGTAAAACTAACGACAAAAAAATCAATAAATAAAAACCACTGGTTTAATTTACGTTGTTTTATAAAACACAAATACTGGCAGAAATATCATTCTTTTTAGAATAGCAAGTTAAAGACTTATCAAATTATGTTTTGAGTTACTAATTTGGCAATACCTACCTATATGTTAGTTTTTTATATATATTTACGTTTTTACAGCTAGTTCAGAATTTTTCGACCAAAACCATAACCAAGCCGCTGGTGCTATTTTCATTCCCAGTGCATTTTATGTATTTTCTTGTCATAAAAATTGTCACTATCTTTAACAGAAGTTTAGTGCTTACTGAAATATAAAATACGATTATAAAATAGCAAACTGTGTCATTGTTCAAAAGAAATCCAATATAAATATTGAGGATTAATAACTTGACGAATGCCTGTTTTCACCAAACTGTCCTAAATTTAAAGAAGTAATTTTTGTTTTCACCAGTACCTATATTTACAACTGACACCTAACAGGACAATCAAGGGGTTTGTTTAGGTGCTACGTCACGCTAAGTCACACATTTTAACAACGCGGGACAATGGTTTTCTAAATGTTAAAGTTTTTTTGAAAAAGGACGAATGCGCGCTGCATCCCACGCGTACTCAATTTTGCCAGGTGTGAATGCACTCCTAAGAACACAGTAAGTACTGATCCAGTAGCAAGAGTAGTTCCAAAGGATGTTACAAGTCAGCAGCTCAGTAAAGTAAAAAACACTATAAACGTCGGATAATACTTATGCGAAGTAGAAACAGGTCGCTAGTCAATGGCAATACTAAGCAGGAATGTCTTATGCAGTAATGAAGAGGTGGGTAATGAATCCAACATCCAATATACGATAATAATAATATTTGTCAACCTTACCAGAGGTTGTAATTATGGTGGTTTAGTAAAACATTTCCATTAATTTTTGTCGCAGTATGTCCAGCTACACATTATAATGTTTGACATCAAATTCTTCAATGTTTAATGATTGAAGAAGCTACCCTGTACATACATTATCTTCATTATACCTTAATCAATATTGCGTACAACTCCATTTGTAGGTTGTAATAGCGTCCTTTTCACGTAACTAATTACTTTCCGACGGCGATCATCATGATTTTCTGAAATTAAAAATTGTACCTTTATAATCCAAGTAATATGTATGTTATTGGAGAGGCAATCGCAAAATAATTTAGGTATATTTAAAAAATTAAACGCAGCATAGCAAACTAGGCACAGCAAATTATTATTTACAATAAAAGTTTTAACTATCCAGGCTAATTAAACATTCTAAACAATTATATGGACCAATTTAGATTCCCGTTTCTTCTTTTCTTAAGTCGGCGGCTATGAGGAATTAATCTCATTAAAATTTCACTCACTCAGCTCACTTTAAACACTTATAATGGTCTACCATCGACCCGGGTCATCGCTTCTCTAATAAAAACCTTTCTTATGCACAAGGCCCCGATTTTCAACCGCGTAATTTTGTGAAACAAGAAACCGAATACAATACAAGCTGCCGCATTGGCGGTTATGACCCCGGCGGCAATTGTGGCAAAAATTATACATTTAACCTCCCTTATAATAATTGCAAAATAACAGTAAAACAATTTACCTTCGCTTGTCATGAAACACGCAGCAAGATTTTTGCAGCTAAACAAAACGCGCAAAGCTTTGCAGTTTTTAATACACTAATGACCTGTTTCACCTAGATAGCCATTATTTACTATAATGTTAAAATTGAAATGTCACATAAGATTATCTTGTAGGTATTTCTTAGAAAGGCGGTGAAACACGCGTAAATAAAACAATTTAAATACAGTCAAATGAACAATAGCGACAATAATGATGACATAGGCTATTTATCAATTTCTCCAATTCAATACTTACTACTTCGAATTACCAACAATAGTTTTATGTAAACTTTGTACGAGATTATGGGTTATGGACGCCAAATCAGTTTTTGCGTCAAATGCGAATCAATTCAATTTCTCAGAGATACACGAAAATATAAAGGCTGGCTGTTTTCGAATATTTTACTATACGGAAAAGACGAAACAATTTTTTTACTAAAGCAAATACCCATTTTAACATAAAAATACTTATTGCAAAATGAGTATAAAACAATTTACTTACACTTTTCATTGTCACGAACTAGTCAGCAAGTTTTGTGTATAGATAGCACCTATAAACTAAACACGCAAAGCAATGCAGAGCTGATGATAGGGTAAATAAAACACAAATTCAAATTATTTTTTACTAATTCATAATACTATTTAGTCAGTCAATTGATCTAATATTATATTATTGTAAATTGCGTTACTTATATCTATTTGTGAAAACAGTAGGCGCCTGCTTCATGACTTTTATTTATATATTAGACTAGCCGACAAATTTGAATTTTCGTATTTTTGCGACTTACACCTCGATATTGCATACTATGATGATAAAATATACAGGGTAATTTGTTATGAGAGCACAATCTCGGTTATAGAACAGAAACAGCAAGGCGGCAATGGACAGAATTAATATATTGTTATATTTTCCAGTTATTATAAAATATTAAACTTTTAGCGTTAAATTCAAAACGACACACGCGGCATCTCCAAAACTGAAAAAGAAAAACGCTCTTGACGTATTTTTTTTTTACTTTCTTACTTTAGTTTATTCACCAGTTCTGATCATCAAATATACGATAATACATTATTTTAGTCATAGTTATACCAAATTCACAGAACATGAGAATATTTTTCAAGTTTGACTCAGAAATATATACTTTCTTCAACATAAAAGTATACTTATCTTTTACTATGAAGCTTGTTGTGCACGTTTTACAAATAACATCTAGTGAAAAGGTCAACCAGAATAGTAAAAATATCAGTAGGTACGTAATCTTTGCTTTTTACATTTTTTTGTTTTAGCTTTTAGTTTAAGATGTCGGTTTTTATAATGACTGGCTCCATTGTTGTGTGTTGTTCCCGTAAAATATGGGTGCGGCAACGTAGTAACCCTTATTTTTACAACATAATGAAAAATTTCTATACATATAGCATACTGTGAGAAAGGGTATTAAGTAAAGAACTTTTTAAACTAAAACTTAGTCCTAAATGCATTAATAAAATTAATTTTATTTATTACTAGCTGTCACCCGCCACTTCGTTCCCGAGAAATTATTCATATTTCTTGTTAATTTATATTTTTGACGCGACAACGTGTTGATTGGCGAGGCGTATTTGAGAGCTAGCATGAAACGAAACGTTTATTGTCCGGCGACTGCGGTTTGTTTGTCAGTTTCATTAAAATGAATTAATTAAAACGAAATACTCTCCATAATCAGAATTTTGCGAATATGTGTTGTCGACTCGAAATCAATATTTTTTTATGTTTTGTTTTTCAGGTAATATTTCGATCGAGTCTACCTAAATTAATTATATGTCAAATTTATACACTTTAAATAAAAAGTTAAACTTTGGAATCTTGTATGGAATCTTCTTGATACCATTTGTATCGAAGAATTTTATTTTGATTTAGCAGACTTTAGAGAATACAACAATATTTTATGTGGACCACTAGACCCACAAAAATGTACAAAAATGACATTTTCAGTTAACGAAACATTTGGGCATATTTTACATATCATTAAAAAAATCATAATATGACCAACAATCAACCGTGACATTTGGGACGAAGGTTTTATGGTTAAAAGTAGTAGTTAATGACCTTGCAAATCCATGAAAAATTATGTCGGTTCATGCGACAAACACCCAGTGTATTTTATTATCATAGTATGCGATATAGAGCTGTAGCTCGCAAAAAAAATTACGAAAATTCGTGCGCGACCCTGGAACATTCACATCACAAATCCAATTTGTTACGTAAGCTTATAAATAGGACTATACATTAAATATAAAATTATCTATTTACTACAAATTTACGAAGTCGCAAGCAATAGCTGAGCAATTTATTTCTAATACATAATACATAATGAGGGCAAACGTTCTTGTGCCCCCCAAATGACACTATAATTGTAGCATAAGGCCAGTCAGTTTTAGACATCTACAGTGATTGGACCAACAGTAGGTACTCACTCTACATTAGATCACGCGCCTCTAGTGGGCACAAAAACGTTAACCCCCTTAAAACATAACATACACAGTAAACAGCACCTTGTCAGACCGGCAAATGAGCAACCAATGAAAGTTAGCAATCGGCATCACCGGCCTTTTGTTGAATGAGATATTGGGAATTTGGAGGAGTAGGCAATTGGGGGATTCCAGTAATTTAGGGATATAAGAAATGAGTATAGGATTGGAGGATTTAAATAACAATAAAAAAAATATGGCACTGGAGATTAATTGGTAAATAGAAGACAATGAGGCATACCAACTACTGGAAAAATATTTCATTTTTATTGGCCAAAGTAGAGAATCTGCAGCTTGTGGTATGCAGCACCGCCCTCGTGCCCGCAAATAATGCACTCGCAGCATGGACGCGATACAAAACACACACGACACGCGTGCATGATTTATTTGCAGACAGGAGAGCGGTGCCGCATGCTGCAAATTCTCTACTTCAGTAGGATATAAACTATATATTTCAGTAGTAGTGTAATCTGTGGGTAAGACAACACTACAACCTTGCGTGGTAACAGTTATCTTTGGTAAGTTTACAGTAAAACTATAATAAAGGAACATCTTTCACTTACACGTTAATATCGTATGTAGGTATAAAAGGTATTTTTAAATTATAAACACTCAGCCGAATATAGTACCTCCTCCGTTTTTTGAAGTCGGCAAAAAATGACCAGTATTATAATGCATATCCAATTATTCATGTATTATCTACATCTCTGCAATCTGTACTAAAGTTTATGGGACAGTCATGATTTTATGTCAATTAATACCTTTTGTACACTTACACTTAGTAAACAAATAATTTTTGACCTTGACGGTTAAATCGCCTTTAAGGCGCTTTAGCATTTCTAATTTAAATATAGGACCTTAACCGCCGTCCAAAATCGTTGAGTAATTTATCCGGTCTAAGAAAATATTTACAAAAAGAGGAACAAATTACGTAACAGAAATTTAATACAGGTGAATTGAGAGCCTCTTCCTTTATTAAATATTTAGCCAGTTAAATATTTCAGCATTTTTTAACAAAATCTTTATATGTTAGGACCGTCACTTTAAAACGGTACAGTTACGGTAACAGGTTTGGTCCTACATATTATTCAGAAACAGTTTGTACTCTTCAACTCCTTCAACATTAACAGTGTCTACATTTTTATATAGTGTTTTCGATCACCATAAAGACGTACTTGTCTACAAAACTTATAAAATGATTGAGATCAGAAAATCGCTGAGGTTATTGAATATACCCTTGCCCTTAATAACCAAATCGACCAAACGGGCGACAAAAGTCGAAAATAATCGTGTAATAGTTTTATTCCACACACAAATTGGACGGAGAACCCTCTTATATACTGAGAATAGTTAATCACGTTGCATACAGGGATTCAGGGTGGTATTACGATATGTTCGTACTATTTACTTCCACACACAAAATTATTCATTTGTTTCTACCATACCTGTAGTCAACTTTATGTTAACTTATTAATTAATTAGTTTTAACAACAATTATATATTTACAATAAAGTATACATCTAAAAATAAGTCTTTTCGTATCACAGTTGATTTCTTCAGTCATGATTTATAAAATTAAGTACTTAACCAATACGAACGCTATCACACAGAAAAATTACTTTGCTAAATATTTTTGGACAAGTACGTTATGTTACAATAGCTTATAATATAAATTCTTGGTGGTCATAATCAAGAGCAGTCTGTCTAAACGCTATGTTTTCGTCAATTGCGTTATGAATTAGTCTTTTTCAAATTAATATTACAATTCATCGCGATAATTTTCACAACTTAACTAAAAATCGCGGGTTACTCACGTGAATATACTGAGAAAAGCTCTACTAGTTTCGAACCACAGAGGGGTTCTTCCTCATGAGCAGCGTGTGCAGTCGCGGCGGTGTCGCCCAGCCTGCTGGCTAGCATTGGCGCTCGCATCGGTGTTGCTACTTGCGCATACATGTACAATCGATTTTATCTGTACCATCTTCAGCGACTATGAAAAAGTTGTGCTATTTGATTTAGGTCCTCCACGAATAACAATTAATCAAGTGAGTCAATGTTAAGTACGTAAAGTAATGTAAAGGGTACGATGGGGCTGACATATCTGTGATAAATGCCCCTAAATAGTTTGTTAGAATAAAACAAAAAACGATCACAATCACGACATAAGCCCGTCACTAATAAATGAAGTTCTTATACATAATAATTACTAGCTGATACCCGCGGCGTCTCTCGCATGATTACGTACTTGGAAGACTTACCTACGAAATGCCAACCCCTATTTTGCGTTTCTAGATATTTTACTCCAGCCATAATGCAAGTCATATTATATAATCCGACCTACAAAAATCGATGCCTATTTCACTCTATATTGATTAAAATTTTCAATACTCCTGTAAAACTTATTATATTGCTTTAATAAAATGTCATTTTTTTAAATTGCCAAAGCTAACTCCGCTCCTTATGTATTATAGCGTGAAGATATTTAGTGAATACTAAGGAAAGTATCTAAATACACTTTTCGATCATTTTCGGCAATTTTTTGTGCAAAATTGTCAGCGTAAAATATGGATTTTTGGACAGAACTAGACCACTCACAGACAGCTACATAATAAATATAGTTTCATTTCATATTAGTCCTTCAGTTAGTTACGAAGATTATTCTGTGCAAACAGACAACCAGATTTTTTTTTATTTTATAAATGAATTATTTATTTAGTTACCCTGTTTTTGTTTTTTTTTTTTCAAAAATATCTAACTAGTCGAGTTCCTCGTCAAACAGTTACGAGAGTAAGCCGAAATCATAATAAATCATTTTAACATGTCTTACAAAAGTTCTTATGTATAGCTTAAATCTAATAATACAGTATATCAGTCTATTCAATTCGCAGCTTCCAAACAAGAATAACATTTTAAGTTTACTTTGCAGAAAAATAGGAATATTAATTCTGATGCATAGTCAAATAGTAACGTTGTGCAAAGTAACGTATTGATATTGATATTTTAGTCGCTAAGCGTTCGATATAATTTCGCTATAGAGTGCGTTCGTCACAAATTAATTATCTTTGTTCTTTAGACCGAACATTTAAAAGTACATACCGCTGTTATTGAAATGGACCATAGGGTGGCTGGGAGGGATATCTGGCCATAACATACGCATTGTAATTCTGCGTGTTTTGTACCGACGGTGTCGACGCCGTCACCGTCGCTGTCGTCGATGTTGAAGGACGAGCTGGTATTTGTGGATTTACTGCCACTCGCACAGGAAAATTTGAATGTATTTGCTGAGCATTTGGTACATCTAAAAGACGTTCAAAAAATAAATACAATAACAAATGTCTGGAAGCGGAAATTTGGCTTAAACTAAATTTTGACCAGATTGTAACTTACTACTAGGATACGCCTGCGGATAGTAACCCCTAGTCGGTGGTGGTGGAACAGCCGGCTGGTACGGCAAATACGTTGATGGCGTAGTGACGGCTCTCACGTGGGGTTGTAGCGCAGTTGGCGGATGAGAAACACTAGGAGGATGGGATGCAGTCGAAGGATGCGATGCAGTTGTAAGATGAGGACCACTAGGAGGATGAGGAGCAGTCGGGGGATAGGGTGCGCTTGGAGGATGAGGAGCAGTCGGGGGATGAGGAGCAATCGGGGGATGAGGAGCAATCGGGGGATGCGGGGCTGGTGGCGGATGAGGTACAGTCGGAGGACGAGGTTCAGTAGAACCAAGTGGTGTATTAGGTAGGTGAGGAGGATTCGGCAGGTGAGACATATTAGGTAAGTAAGGAGCCGTCGGATTATGTGAAATTGCCGAAGTTGAAGCCACCGAGCTAGCCATTCCACTGGAAAACGTTCGAACTGCGATATTTGTCGTGCAGGGATATCTGACGGGTCTAGGTCTGCTTCGTTCCGAATTTAAAATCTCTTTTGCGCGAGATTCATTGTTAATGCCGCTCAATGCCGCCGCTGAAACATTGAAATTGAAAATATTAATTGGAAAATAAGAAACTTGAAAATGACTACAAAACTGCTATAAAATGAGCTTAATATTAATAGTAAGATGCACTGTGATTTCTTTGTTAATAGATAAAGAAGTGCGTTGTTTAAGGTTTTTTTTTTAATTAAAATGGAGCCACCCACATTTGTAGAGTAGAGTACTCACTGGACATCTCGAAAGCCTCTGACAGAGTCTGGTAGGGCAGCCTTATAAACAAGCTTCTAGCAAATGGCCTACCCGCTGGTCTTTTTAAATGGATTACAGATTTCCTAAGGAATTGGTAAATTGATAATGACTCGTCATTGATTGATACTTGTCTGACCAATAACCAGATCACTTTCTTCTATAAATTAATTTAGAACTTAATTTGTCTCGAAAAATATTGACAATTTAGTAGTTATATCACTTACAATTTCTCATCATATCCAACATTGTCTGTATTACGTCGGTAGACATATGATTCATCGGATTGGGTCTCCTGGTCAACCCAGCCAGTGACTGCAATAGTGGAGATTCATCTATTCCGACTGGTGCAGGCGGCTGAAACATATGAAACACAATACATTTCATAACCAGTTATCATAATGTATAGATGTTAAATATATTCTAAAGTAATAAAACTTATACGAACCGTTTCTACCACAGGTCTTTGTTTGCGAAACACACATTCTATTAACTGCAGTAGAAACTGTCTTGGCACGGTCGACGTTTCCTGAAAATATAAAATTACCAGTTGTCAGAGGAATAGAGTACGAGTGCATTTGTTGCTCTTATGTACGTTTGAACATTGTTCCCGGTCATTTAGTATAGAGGTATAGTTTTTCACGACATACTTTTTTTGTTTACCTATTTAGAAGTGATTGTGACTTAAGTGGCATAATTAGGACTAGTTGGCAACTACATACTTAAAGAGCTTACTCTTTAGCGGCGTAACAGTACACTCGTATTTTTTTAAATGATTTCATTATCAGCTTGTCCCTCAAGACAGTACAGAGTTACTTGTAACTCGACGTATTCCTCTAGGGAGGTGGGAATACGACTAATTTCCTACAAAATTAGCCCTGAGGTCCCCAGTACCAAAGTACCTAGTTATCGAGATATTCAATGTTTTTGGTTTTGGTAAAAAAAAAACATATATTTTGGTCTCATTTAAACGACGACTATATACTATACGGACATCCGTATAATACAATACACAATATTATAAACTTATTAATTAAACACTTATTAACTTATATTAAACTCTGTACAATTAAGTGTACTACAGATTATTTGAGAGACTATAAGATCTAAGGCACCGCGTACGGCCGCGGAGGCCAGTAACGGTAAAGCGGATTTAATAGCGATGGCCCGCGTAGAAAACTGTTTATGCGCCGATAATTTAGTTTTGACGATTAAATAACGATCTGAACTTTTTTTTATAATTGTGTGTGAAATAAATAAAAAAATGTAATCATGAAGGAACATGACCAATAAAACAGATAGATGTATTATGGTAATAAGTTATTTTACAAATTGTCGCCGTCATCGCTTAATGTCACTTTCTGTAACATTTATTATTAAAACACACACACTGATTGTTTACCGATTTTTGTGTTCATCACTACCTACACTATTATATGTGGTATCATTATTTCACAAAATGACAGTAGGTATTGTCAAATCTGGAATCTAATTAAAATTCTGAATATAGTAATAGCTCTTTTTTGCTTTACAGTTTTTACCTTTCGTTTGTTTTTAGTTTTGGAAGTCTCTTTTTAAACGCTATTTAATATTCTTATTATTTTTACTTTTTATTTTAGTGCAAAGCTAAGTGTACAGAGCCAGTATACTACGTATAACCCACATGGGTGCAAAGTTCTCATCAACACCAATTATTCAAGCGCGAACACCTGGTAGCTCCAGTTAACCGTTGAGGAGTTATCACGATGTCTTTCGGCTCCATTTGCAGATCAACTCCCAATTCTATATCAAATAGTAACATAATATAACATAACATCACGCCTTTTATCCCCGAAGGGGTAGGCAGAGGTGCACATAGAAGTAACACCCACTTTTCACTATTTATGTTATGAGTCCCATGTAATAGGGGGTGAGCCTATTGCCATATACCGGGCACATTTCCAGACTCCGTGCTACTACTGAGATTTTTTTAAAAACCCAGTAATACTTTGCCCGACCCGGGAATCGAACCCGAGACCCCTTGCCCGGCAGTCGCACTTGCGACCACTCGGCCAACGAGGCAGTCATCAAATAGTACTACTTGAAAATACCTATTGAAAATATCAGCAAACACACTAGTTGTCCCTATAATTTTCAGAGGTTACCCTTGGTTTCCCTTGGATCCTGCCAAAGGGACCACCTAGCAAGGTAACCTTTCAAACTGAAGAATAAAAAAAACGGTCCATAATTGCGGCGCATGGACCAACATGTCACGGTTCGTCACATACATTTTTTTTTATTGAAATGAAGATTTTTTTCCAAAATGTGTCTATTGACTCGAAATATCTTTTTTTTGTAGGTCTAGTGCTCCAAAATAAATTTTGTTGTATACTTCAAAGTCTATTATGGCCTTGTGGCAGAGAATTCTTACCTATCAGTGGGTCGGTAACTTATCAGTGTATATGACTGATGAAGGATGTGGCGCGTTTTG
The DNA here is from genome assembly GCA_038387885.1 of Spodoptera picta. Taxonomy (NCBI): domain Eukaryota; kingdom Metazoa; phylum Arthropoda; class Insecta; order Lepidoptera; family Noctuidae; genus Spodoptera; species Spodoptera picta. The sequence continues at coordinate 5,486,652 of JAZHFQ010000105.1, forward strand.
TCAATGGTGATTACACCATTACAAGGATTACCTTTATAGCACTAGTTTTCATATGATTGTGATACGCACTTTCGAATCGCACATACGCGATTTCGTCTTAGGCACCTTATCCTTTCCTTACTATACTAATACTATACTATACTTACTATACTATACTTACTATATATTATATATATTATTTATTATTATTATTTTGTAATTTTATTTTATTTTTATTTTATTTTATTTTTATAATATATAAATCGGAAAGTGAGTTTGTTCCGCTTTCAAGCCGTAACTACTAAACCGATTGCTTTGAATTTTTGCAGACGTAAAGTTAGAAGTCTGGATTAAATAATAGGGTAATTTTATGCCGGAAAATTTAATATTCTCGAGGTAAAACGAAATTATTGGTATAGATGGCGCTGTGTGTATTGGTATATGTCACGTAGGCTACTTTTTATAATTATGTGACGCGAGCGAAGCCGCGGGTAAAAGCTAGTGTATAAATAAATGCCAAATCGCATCGTAAATAACTCTGGAAGAAGTGTGAATATTCCACACTCACGGAAAACCTTCCAGTCAGAACTACAAAATTACTAAACTAGAACGTATGTATAGGTATATTGTGCTTTAACAGTTCTTACTTTTTGTTTTTTTTTTCTTAATTACTTCCGCGTCTCCAATATAGTGTTGTTGATTATTCTACCATTGACAAAGTCAGTTCTTATTAAGGTATTTCTAGTCTATACATTGACTTATTAATGCTTATACAAGTGGCCGTGACAAAAGCCTAGAAGAAGCAGAGGCTGTCAGTACCTGTAACTTTTTTCATAATACTACATAATAGCATTATTTCAATTTGCGTGTACGTTAAAAATAATTTTCGTATTGCCTTGTATTGTACATAATTTATGTGATTTATACAGAAGAATCTTATTGATACATCATTAAATATGTTTATGGTTTGTAATTATTCTTATATGGATAAAATAAAATCTAATTCATTTAGCAATCCATATATTTAGGACTTTAGCTAATAATTATCAAAAATGTAAGTTCAAATGATGATTTATATTGAAAACATTATTGATGAAATTAGTTAGAATTCATTTAAAGAAAAAAAATTTTGTACACTCCTACTTCTATGAATCTCTTTTTTCTAATACAGAAGTGAATGGACTATGTATAGTATGGAAGGATTATTATCAAATAATATTAAAGATTATGCCTCCGATAAAACGTATCTGGCATTGAAAAAATTTTTAATTAAAGGTTAAAGAATAAAACTAAACTTGGTTTAAATCAATTTATTCTGAAATGCATCGACTTGCAATATGTAACTCCACTGTAGGCGCAATGCAATATTCTTCCGTTCTTTGGTTAAAGCAACTCATGTTGCACCATTATATGGTTAACAGTGCTGTAATTCTTTCTACAAAAGGAAAAAGACAATCTACGAGTTCAATTCTCATTACATCACGAACAACCTCCTAAAAGTTACGTTAGATCTTGTCTCTTGCAAAGATTCACACTCTACAATAAAGCAATTAATACCTAATATTGTTATCGTATAAACTGAAATTCAAGTATATTTCCGAAACACTGAGTTTACGTAAACACTCACGGCGACAATAAGTATTATGACAACATAGACAACTAGGGCTGGCGGTCTGAGATCTGTTTTAAATCGAACCAAATAATTTAATCGAATTAATGAATTAGAATAAGATTCGATTTATTCTACCTATACGACTATTCCTACGCGAAAGCACTACGCATCCAATATAATAGATAGGAAAAGAAATACATACAATAGTAGCTACTTAAAATACCACATAGTTTTATATGTATTACATACAGATATATTTATTTAAATACGTGACTAAGAAATAAACATCGACTTCGACTTAAACACTGCTATTTGCTCTGAAAAAACTTACAATTAAGTCTTACTTTACAAGTAACTATGTATGTATGTATGGTGATTTGTTATTAGGACACAATCTAGTATGGGGTTATAGAACAGTAGGTCTACTCCGATTCGACGAAAAACAAAGTATGGTCAGAGTATAGAGTATATAGTATAGTTACTTTTTATTGCAAAATAATTAAAGTAGTTACAAGTCTTCTTTTTATCACGGTTTCTTCGTGTGAGCAACACATAGAACACCAAAGGAACCGCCTTATAAAATCAATGACAGTCAGCTCCAATAGTTGTTAACACGAACCTATATCTATTTAAATAAGAAGATTTTAATAAGAAGATATTATAAGAGAAGAAGAAAAAACTATGGTTTCCACATCCCTCGGTGAATTACTGCAGGAGACAGAATGAATTAAGCCTAAAGGCACAAAGAAGAGATTGTAGAGGTACAACTGGGTGAAGCCCAGTCGCCAAGCACCACGGAAATTTGACTAAAAACTAAGTGAGTCCTATATGGATTGCCGGTTGTTAGTCTAGCTACAACTCGAAAACAGCTGAACCGTTTTCGCTAATTTTGGTATCGAAATGTTCATAGAAGTCCAAAAACAAAATTCCGAGAAAAATTATTAACAGCCTTTTTCTTTTTCCCATACAAACGTTTTTAACTAAAATGTACAGTCAATTTGAGTTATATTGTTATTGTATAAAGTTCATATTGGAAGCACTCTTTCTTATTTAAGCAATGTTGGAGCACAGAATACATCGTTGATGAATTTAATGTCACGTTCCAAAATTGAAAAATAATTCTATGTCATCTGAACCTATTTAATTGAAATTTGGTTCAACGTTAGTTGAAGACACTGGCACTTGAAAGGACATACGATTATTCTATCCCGGTGATCCCACGAGACAGGAAGTAAGCCTTAAAATTCTGGGACTCTATCGCCTACTATACCTCGTGTGTTCATAAGTTTTGAGACAAACTTTTTGCTTATAAAAATAAAATAAAAATTACTGGCTGCTGTATATTTCTTTTTCTAATTTTGAATTTGGAATGTTAACTTTTAATATCTATGATTTCGGATTATTTTATTTAAATTTTCTCGTAATGGAGGGAACAAAAGAATTACGTGCGACCGTCATTTCATTATTTAAGGTGGGAAGAAAACCTATGGACATTTTCCGAGAACTCAAAAGTTTTGGTGTGAGCCGTAACTTCGTGTATTACACTATTAAACGATACCAGGAGACAAGTTCTTTACATGATCGGCAAAGAAGTGGTCGTCCACGCTCTGTGAGGACGCCTGCGAACATTAAAATCATCCGAGAGCGACTTCGCCGAAATCCATGTCGCACTCAGAAGAAACTCGCTCTGCAGACACACGAGGTACAACTGAACCTATTAGAGCATCTATTTGTTGGAATTCGGTACAACAATAGTTAGCAACCCGGGAAAGCACATAAAATAGTTTTTATTATTGAAACCTCACGGAAACGTATAGGTACCATACCGGTAAAACAACTGTGAGATTGTACCTCTAAATAAATACCTACTACAAAAGTACTAGTGGAGAAAGATCCAGTAATTTCGATTTTTTATTAATCATGTCATTATAAACGTAAATGATTTACCTGCTATTAAAAAAAATATGTTCTGGTTGACTTTTTCACTAACTAGAGTGTAGCAATTAGCTCACATCGCCGAGTGACCATTAAGGACTTCAGACGAACTTGAAGTCCTAGACAAAAGGTGTCTACATGATTTTCGATTTATTTTTAGGTATACTAAGCGATAGAAGTGAAAAAATACCCATTTACAAGAATAGACATTTTTGATGAAAAAAAAATTTTACGTCCTAAACTCCTTGCACAGCATTTGCTACACTCCAACTCGCACCCTAAGGGTAAAACCCAAATGGGTTTTACCGAAATGGTTGGGGTTGGGGGAAAAGTTCAAAAGTAAACTTGTAAGTTGAACTTATTGTTTTACAAATCTTGGTCCATTGTTTGTATAATATCTTCTTATAAAAAGTGCACAACAAGTGTCATAATAAATAAGCATATTTCTAAGTGAGGGCCGAAACACATAACCGCGTTGCGTCGCCGCAACGCTGAAATCGGCAGTTGCGTTGCGGCGTCGTAAAAAAGAGCGTTTTATTGTCGTTCGGTAGGGTAACCTGTTCGTTGTGATTTTTTATTGTGGATAAACGTGTCTCTGCCATGGACCATCGTGAAAAACTTATTGTTTATTTGTTATTAAGAAGACTAAGACATTTCTCTGCTATGCTGGAATGAATGCTGTGTTGCGGCGCCGCGCCGCTTAAATCGGCGGTGACGCTACTGTCGATTCTAGCGGCGCGGCTCCGCAACGCGTTGTTTTGGGCCTTAAACTTGTGTATGATTAAAACTAGTAAATAAACTAATATTCAGTTTGAATTAACGCGAAAGTCGTTTTAAAATTAACATTAAAAGTAAAATCTATTCAATAACGCAATACGAGATTGTGCTTTAATAACAAACACCCAGTATAGTTATCAATGATATAATACGATTATTACAGTGTCCTTTAATGTAATGAAATGGACCGAACAAAGAACGATTTATGGGTATTTTGAAAATCGATTTCTTTCGGAGGGTTTCCCCATCTTTAATGACAATTTAGACGTAATTTCAATTGTTGATTCACGATGTCCAGTTTGGAGTCAGTTAAACAAGTTTTAAATAATAGGTCTTTACTTATGAAATTGTCGTTTTGTATGAAAGAATTTAAACGAATTTTTTCATGTATTTTTTATTTGTATTAATCGAAGTAATCACCCATGCAATCAATGCTATCTTTGCCAACGCAGTGACAGTTTATTGAAGCCCAGATTCTTAAAGAAATCAGCTGGACGGGAGGCAACAAATTCTTCAAGCATTTTGTACTGCCTCTCGGGTATCACAATTTTTTCCGGCCAAGTTATCGAAATACTGGAAAAAGTAGTAGTCTGTAGGCGCAAGGTCTGGTGAGTAGGGGGATAACAGAGAACTTCCAACCCCAGTTCTTGCCACTTGGAGATTGTCTGCTGTGCAGTATGAGGTCGCGCGATATGACAATGCAGGAGCAATGCAGAAGAGCGATTGATCAATGCTGGTTGGAGATGTGCCAGCTTCTCCATTCCTCCAGATTTTGTTCAGTTCCTCACAGTACACATCTGCAGTAATGCTCACCCTGTCTGGTAAGAAGTTGTGATGAATCACAACGGCGTTAGACTCCCAAACGGGGTTAGATTTTGTTTAGGGCATTGCTTAGGTGCTGAACCAAGATCCAACCAAATTGCTGAGCGCAAACAGAATCCAATTTTCATTGCAGATAACAAAATGCGGTTCAAAATTCCTTCAATTGTGTGTCTGAGCAGTGCAAGAGACGTTTCGACGCGTACTTCGCGCTGGCGATCATTGAGTTCGTGGGGCACCCATTTATCAAGCTATATTACCTTGCTACTTTGAAAAGGATTGAAATGCGATGGAAATGTAACACTAATCAATAAACAAAGGACTACTTATGGAAGACAATCCATGGTTGTAAAATAAAATTAATTCAAAATTAAAATTGTTAGCCAAACAAAAGTTAATTTGCTTTGAAATGTCCAGTACTGCAAAACGGCAATTTCATAGATGAAGACCTAATAAATGCCATATTTCTTACTAAATGTAAGGTCAGACGTGACATTATAATTTCACGATAACATTTTTAACGAATAAATTCTTAAGCCGCAACATGGCCGGTTTTGGCCATTCTCTTTGAAATCCTTAATTATCCTTATTTTGCCGGATTCCGTGAAGTATGCATGAGGCCGTTTGTGGTTATTGTAGGATATTTTGTAGGAATTGGAGTTGAAAACTTTTCTGAAGTTTAACAACTTTTATCGTGAAATAGAGATGACTGAGGATTTGACGATGGAGTGAATTTTTGATGGTGTTGAGACTGAGATGTGGAATGGCCTGGAGGCCACTGGTAAGAGAAGATTTAGTGAAGAACTGGATGTTTCATGGTGTTAAGAGTGTGACATAACAAAGCTAGGTACTGCAGATTGTACTGACTGAGGCGACTGATACGAAATAGTGAATTTCGAATACCATCAATACATATATTTGGATTTCTGTTTGTTTTCTTCTCTTTTGATCAGTCTATAGGCCATCCGTTTTCGGTCAATTTCATTTTTCTACTTTCTAAGCTCCGATTTTTCAATTATCAGTTAATTCTTAACTGTAAAAAATTGACCTTTGACAGCTTTTAGTATGGAAGAATTGTCAAACATTCAAAGTTATCCCTTAGTTAAAATTTATCTGGAATTGGCAAATTTTGCCCTAAAAGTTCCTTCATTAGAGTTCGCACTTTTTCGATTTTTCGAGGCAACTCGTCTCTTAGTTGAATGTTGACCTCGTCTCTGTTTTCACCACAATTTTGAGGATTATTATTTGTAGGAAGAGTTCCATATTCTCCGAGTATATTTTCCGATACTTCTTGAGTTTCTGTAGAGAAAATGTGACTATTGTCATTTTCATCATTTCTTTCTTCAGTAGTATCATTAACTTCGTGCGTCTGAAAGAAGATAATAGAATATTATATTAAGATAAGTTTCAAAGACGAACAGACAATAACTGACCAATTTTATTGCTTTTCGTTTAGTTATTTAAGGAATAACAACAAAGTACATGGTGCGTTGTTAAATTGTTATAAAGGAGAATGCCCAAAAACAACCCTGAGACAAATAAAACTTTTTATTGACTCTTTAATAGACCATAAGTACGAGGTCACAAATACGCTATTCGTTTTGCACGAAAATTTCAAGCAAACCTCCCAAACCTATAGGATTTTCCAAGATTTCCATACCTCGATTAATTTTGTTCAAGTATTATGAAAAACTAGTATAAACTGACTCTTAAGTGAGCACACTTTGATCCCGCTTTGTATGCTCTATCTGCTGAATGCTAAACGGGTCCTTTTTTGACGATGGTTTTATTAAAGACGTTTATTGAATCTGGCAAATATGCGACGCGAAGCGGGCAACTAAACTCAAAAATGGTGACGAAAGACACAAAACATGTTTCGTTAGAGCATACATAGTACAGGCATTATATTTGGGCGAGTTACACTTCTAGTGCATATTGATGCGTGCGCGCAATAATTTTATTGCCGAGCTATTGGCGTTTGAAAAATGTTGTCAAAAGTTACAAAAGATGCATTGCCCTTTTAACATATACATACGACGAAGTTGATCGTCACTAAAATCACTAACGCCCGAACACTGAAAGGCTACTCGATTTAAGTTGTACTTAAAAAACTCTTTCCTTTTACAAAGAATTTGCAGTGACAGAACTATTTTTAAGCAGGACTTAAGATGAAACAAACATAACACTAACAGCAATATTACCAGTACGGTAATATTGATTTTAGACATATAATGTTGTACAATATAATCCACAAATGAGTAATAATAATAGTCAAAACTGATTAATAATAATGAAGTAAATAAATAATAATAAAGTAAAGTCGCACTACCGACTTGTTGAGTCTGAGGTACCATACTACAAGTATGTGTCCGACCCTGTTCTGGAAAATGGTCATATCTAAAAACACGGCAGCGTGTCAAGCCAAGTTCAAGCATGGGCTCGCTGCCATTGCAGCGGTAAGTCCCCTCTTTGAGGAGTGGCTTGAGAGACGCTACGGCGTCCTCACCTACCGCCTGACGCAAGTCCTCACCGGACATGGAAGTTTCGGGAGGTACCTGTGTCTGATGGGGCGGGAGGAAACGCCCGGGTGTCATCACTGCGAGGACCGCCCTGAGGACACGGTGGAACACACAGTGGGAGAATGCCCTGCGTGGGCTGAGCACCGCCGTGCCCTCAGGGAAGTGATCGGCGATGGCGACCTCTCGCGTCCGGGCCTAGTGCAGGCCATGATGCGGAGCGAGAGGGATTGGGATGCCGTCTCCTCCTTTTGCGAAGCAGTCATGCTAGCTAAGGAGGAGGCGGGACGCGTGAGGCAGCGAAGCGCTGCCTCCTCGCAACCCAGCCATCGCGAAGGACACACCGGGCGTCGAGGATCGCGAGACGATCTCCGGCCACCGTAAGCGCGGGCCTGCGGACGGCGAGCATGGGTGGCTCCCCGTCCGACCAGAAACAGACCCGAGCGTACGGCGCGTCGCGTTCCGCGCGCGCCTCAAAGAGCCATCAGACCACCACAGATGGGGCCCAATAGGGCCGATGCCGATTCGGAGTCGCGGAGAACCTAACGGGTAACCGGGGCTCCGGCTCGACGTGCAGGAGAAGGAACGGGGTGGTTTTTAGTCAGTAAGAGTCTGACACTCCCTTCCGCCTCACCCAGGCGGGAGCAGTCATTCGATGATTTTCCCCCCTTAAAAAAAAAAACAAAACAAAAAAAGCCAAGTTCAAGCAAATGAACTGGCTAGCCAGCGCCGAGTGCAATATTACACCACGTACCACTTGGTGTCACTTTTGACCCCCACATAACTCAAAACCTATTAACGTGTGTCCATAAGAACTAACGGGTGGTCAAATTTCAAGGACTGATGTTAAAGTATACATTTATAAATAAAAATGAATTTCCGTTCGTTATTCTCGCTGAAACTTTAGTACGGCTGAAGCGAATTGATTAATTTTAGTCTTGAATTATTTGTAGAAGTTCAGGGAAGGTTTAAAAGGTGAGAATAAAAAATTAGAGGCGGTACGATGTTTGCCGTTAAGGTGTTGTAGTAGTCTTGATATGTTCATGGAATGTGCGAATATAACATAACATAACATCACGCCTTTTTATCCCCGAAGGGGTAGGCAGAGGTGCACATTACGGCACTTAATGCCACTGTACAATGTAACACCCACTTTTCACTATTTATGTTACGAGTCCCATGTAATAGGGGGTGAGCCTATTGCCATATACCGGGCACATTTTCCAGACTCCGTGCTATTACTGAGAATTTTTAAAAACCCAGTAATACTTTGCCCGACCCGGGATTCGAACCCGAGACCCCTTGCCCGGCAGTCGCACTTGCGACCACTCGGCCAACGAGGCAGTCATGTGCGAATATAAAATTTGGAAATACAAAGTTTGCCAGATAGTTTTCAATTTTTATTAGACATTTCTTTTTAATAACATAATATTGGTGTTGGCCAAGTCGAATCTAAACTACTTTTAAATATTACATAATAAATAACAGCAATTGTTATAGAAATAGAGTTTCATAATCGTTCATGACGTTATTATGTTGCTATAAAAACATTCGGATTTGAAACAGAACTTGGCACTCAATAAGATCTCCATTCTTTATGCGGCGGAACCCACAGACAAGTATAGTTTTTGTATTGAAGTTAGCTCTCCTTTTTTCGTTTACGCTTTTGGTGGGATCACATTGGACTGGGGCCGGTCTATCATCACTGACAGGATTGTTATGGACAATAAACCTGATATGTAGTGATAAATCGACTAGCGCGCCGCCCGTTGTTTTCATTTCCCATGACGAGAACCTCGTGAAAGCTCAGAAAAATAAACAAATAAAATATTTGGACTTGGCTTACGAGGTTGCCGACATGCGGAATGTGCATTTGGCTATCAACGTGCCAATAGAATTCATTTTATTTATATTGATGACATAAAACTATATGCGTCTACCCCGAAAGATTTAGTACTAGCAGACATCACAGTATTATTTTCAAACGATAGTGAAATGCATTTAGCAATAGGTAAATGCAATAGTAGCTCAGTTAAATTAGGAAAAACTCACACTCATTCATTACAACTATAGTCAGGTGAAAATAAAGATACTTTAGACGAAAATGGCACATACAAATGTTTAGGTTATATATACTAATTAATCAAGCGAAACAAATGTTACATATACAAATTAAAGCCCAGCTAACCAAGTAGTTCAAACACACAGGGTATCCCTAAAGTCGACAAGGTTCAGGTGAGCGCCAAGGTTCCAACAGTTATTAGGACATAAATTGTTCAAAACGAAATTTCGTTGAAAAATATTTTTTGTGTCGAATTTATGAAATAATGTAGGAAGTGGAATATCAATTTAGAATCCTTATTAAATGCGCCAACGTTTGTGAATTTTGCCACTCCTAGCACAGTACGAATATTTTTCAGTGCAGTTACTTGAAGTAAGGTGAAAAATTTGTTGAGAATAGTTGGTACGTCAAAAAATGATATTCTTTTCCAAACTAAAGCAGTCGGTCCAGAATTTATGATTCCATAATAGTGGCTATTCAGGATAACCTAAGCCAAAATATAGACGCAAAAAAGAAAAAATATAGAATTGTAACAGATAAAGCCAAAAGACTGGCACAGGGTGTAGTTTTTCGTGAATTACACATAAGTCATTGTAATTTAAAAAGGACTATATGACTTAGATTTTTTATACTTTTCTGATTATTGTTGGGACCTCGCCGATCACCATTTGATCTTCGACTTCAGGGACCACACAACACCACTTACAGAACACGAGAAATATTACCCGCGATCATGCCTACAAAGACTCACCGTGCCATGGCGGAAGAGGCATTACAGATATTACCAACTTTCATAATAAACAGATTAATGCTTTAAGATTCTACTTTTTCAACAAAGCTCTGTCTCAACTCTACATAATGCAAGAGTTCAATGTGATAAAAGACTAACATCTTTAAATATGGCAGACCAAACAACACAGAACAACGAAAAGCAGACTGACCTACAAACTGAAATCTATGAGTGAGCCCAAAAGTCACTACATGAGACACTACTACGACCTTAGCCAACTTAACATCGATAAAGTTGCATCGAACGAATGGTTATGACGTGGTGGATTGTTTCTCGCGATTCAGAACCAGGTAATAAAGACACGCAATTACCAGAAGCACACCATGCGTATCTCGTTACCAACCGATACCTGCAGGGAATGTAATGGTGCATTGGAAACCATCCAGCATATTACAGGCACCTGTAAATCCATAGTTCAAACCGATTATCAGCACAGGCACAACGCAAGTACATACCGTACTATAAATATCAACCGGAAACTGTGCTTGACAACTCATCCCATAAAATATACTTTTATCGAGCCATCCTCACTGACAAAAGCAATAATTAAATTAGACCAGACATTATCCTTATTGACCAACTAACAACACTACACAAATCATAGACCAAAGCGAACACCTACAACCTTCAACTTACAAAATACAATAAGCGAAAAACTTTCTAAGTAAACGGACCTCAAAATTGAAATAGCCAGAATGTGGCGACTCAACAATAGTACTTTCAACAACAGGTGTGATCCTTAAATAACTCCATAATTCAATAAAATCTCTTAGATTTACCCCCTTACACAAGCCGAAGCTTTCAAAAACCTGCTACATATTTTAAATACTTGCCATACAGTTAGAAAGTTTTTGAACTTTCTTGTGGTGTGGGTGTGGGTGTACGAAACATTATCTGTTTCAGATAATGTTTCGTACCCCAAAAGGGAAATAAACCCAAAATTGAGATACCTAAGTGGGTTAGCACTTGGCTTCGGTCCGTACTAACCCTCAAACCCGGCCTTGTTGCCGAGCTAAGATAAAGAAACAAAAAATAATAATAAAACTTACCTCAGTCTTTAATGTGCATCTACCATCATATATTCCTCGCAGAATATTAAATGCGCAATAACCCATTTCCCTTCTTCTCTTTAATTTCTTCAATAGTTGTTTTAGAAGGTAATAAATCCATTATTCTTTGCCAAGCATCACTTTGCGTTCCACGATTCTTGATAATTTTGAGTTTCGGATCCCTCAAACATGTTTCTATTTGCAGAATCTCAAGAAAAGCATTACTTTCTCATCAGTCCATACGCCAAAGTCATACTACGTACTTTAAAACAAAAACGTGCGATTTGAGGACAAACACGTCATATTAAAAGATCGTTGCACCGCATTAATTCTCGCATTAATCGCTTTGATGTACCGCCACTTGAACAAACGGCTATCGCCAAACGGCAATCTGACTGCCGTTGTCAAGTGCTATTAACATAGGCTTAAGTTTATTTACTAACATCGCTACGCTTCTATATTTATTTGTTAGTTACTTATTACCGCAGTACAGCTAGTTAGGAATAAAGAGTCAAAAGTCCCGATTGACCTGGTGTGCTCGTGTGAATTAAAGGTCCAGAATCTTAAGTATTTTTGCATTTTTGACAAAAGAGTTTGTCTTTTGTATAAAAAAAAATGAGAACAAAAATTAAAACTATGCAATTCAAAAGTATTGTCCCTCAAAATCGTATCACTACAGTTCATGGGCTAGGCATACCACCCTACTACCACTAGAGAAATCACGTTACGTTAAGTGCCTAGAAGGTACCTACACTACTGAGGAAATGTCTTGATTCTTGGAATCATAATATCTTAGAAAGGTTTTCCTAGAAAATAATTACCTATGATAAAATTGTTAATAAAGTTGAACATTAAACCAAAATAACTTTTGATGCACACATAGGATCTATGGGAACTTTGACACTTTATTCCTAATGGTAAGCCCAAGGCTCAAGCTCTATCTTCAGCAATATTTGGCCATATAAAGTATAATTTATAATAAATAGGTTTAGAATCGAAATTATATAAAAAAGTAATTTTATTACTAAATTCATAATGCCATGACTTGGCAGACATATTCATCAAGAAAATCACGAATAAGCTTTTAAAATTAAATTTAAGATGGAAAATCTCAAACAAGATAAGAACCTCCTTACAAAGATTTATTATACGATTAAGTTTTAGAATGTTGGCATCGTCATTTATTGGTATTCTATAAAAGATAAATGACTATAACTTACAAAAAACTAATATATGCAAGTAAACTGGCAACTACAGAGTGAGTTTTTCATGTTAGCTAAAGTGTCTAGTGTAATATTTGAAGTTAGTTCTTTTTAAGTAGGTACCTAAATATTTTTCATGTCAAGGAACCAGGTTATTCTGCCTATCCTAAAGTATAAAAGTATAAAACTTATAAAAAATCATAAAAAGTAAAAAATATTGAAATAAGGTGATTGAAATAACACGTCTACAAAACAAAATAAAAAAGTACCAAAAAATACGTTTAACACACCAAATTGGCCCCACCGTAGTTTTGCTCACCAGATGACGCTAGTGTGAACATTTAGTTCTTCGTTCAATAGGGAATTAGCTAGTGTCACACCATTGGAAGTTCAATATTTGATAGCTGCTGTGATTTAACAAAATAACTCTTTTCTATCTTTGCGCCATCTGGTGAGCGAAAACACGTAAGCCCCGATTGTGGACTGATTTTCAAAGTTATTTTGTTCGAAAGATTACACTCCCGAGGGGTCTCATTTTCACCAGTTGAGGATGTGATGATGGTATACTTGGTAAGTTTCCCTAATAAATAATAATAAAATAGTTATTTTATTAACCACTATAATTTTATAAAAGATCGAAGTAGCCCTGATGATAGTGTCAAAAGACTGTGAGGGAGCTCCTCAACTGTATACAGTACCTACCATGTATTTGGGCTTAATTAATTTGTATTGACTCGAACTTTACACTTAGTTAGGGTGTTGAAGGTTGGATTAGGTTAGGTTAGGTTAGAACGATTGTCAAGAGAACTTCCCAACGGTTAACAGTGGCTACCTTGTGTTTGAGACTGATTTTATTTATCTTGATGAGGAGTTTACACCCTTGAGGGTTATAAGTAGTAAAACGTGTCTGTATACTAAATACAATTAAAAATAAAATTCTTCCTGAAAAAACCTCACTTTAAAAACCAACCACTAAGAATACAAACAGAAATAAAAAAAAATAAAAAGCAAAAATAACTACACATGGGAACAAAGAAACAGAACTTAAAAAAATATATTTATTAATGATATATATATTTATTTTAATTAAAATTAATATATATATAATAATATAAAATTAATATATACATTAATTAATATAATATTAATTAATATTAATATTTAACTGTAATTTTAAAAAAATTAAATTTGTTAGTGTCATGTTAGTTTCATTGTAATTCCTTGCATGATAAAAAAGTGCACAAGCCGTGCACTTCTTTTATTACTTTACTAGCTTTTACCCGCGGCTTCGCTCGCGTCACAAAAGGATAAAAAGTAGCCTATGTGACATATAGCAATGCACACACCGCCATCTATACGAATACTTTTGTTGTTCCTCGGGAATATCATTTTTTCCGGGATAAAAAGTACCCTATTATTTAATCCGGACTTCTAACTTTACGTCTGCAAAAAATCAAAGCAATCGGTTTAGTAGTTACGGCGTGAAAGCGGAACAATCAAACAAACTCACTTTCCGATTTATAATATTAGTAAGGATTATTTCCATTTCAAATCATACATATAATCTTATACTATTATATAAAGCGGAAGAGTTTGTTTTTGTTTGTTTGTTTGTTTGAACGCGCTAATCTCCGTAATTACAAGTCTGATTTGAACAATTATTTTTGTGTTGGATAGTGCATTTATCGAGAATGGACTGTAAGCTATAAAACATCACGCTACGACCAGTAGAAGCTGAGCATAGCGTGTGAAACCGCCGGAAGTAGCTAGTCTTTATTATATAACGTAACAGTATAAATTCATTTATTAAGAGTTTAATAGATAATTTTGTTTAGAAGTTACGGTATCGACTACTAACCTATCAATGGGTTGGTAACCAGGTATCAGTACTAGTAATCGTATACTATTGTATAAAGCGGAAGAGTTTGTTTTTTGTTTGTTCGTTTGTTTCAACGCGCTAATCTCCGTAACTACAAGTCTGATTTGAATAATTATTTTTGTGTTGGATAGTGCATCTATCGAGGATGACTATAAGCTATAAAACATCGCGCTACGACCAATAGGAGCTGAGCATAGCGTGTGAAACCGCCGAAAGTAGCTAGTCTTTATTATATAACGTAACAGTATAAATTCAGTTATTAAGAGTTTAATAGATAATTTTGTTTAGAAGTTACGGTATCGACTACTAACCTATCAATGGGTTGGTAACCAGGTATCAGTACTAGTAATCGTACTCTATTGTATAAAGCGGAAGAGTTTGTTTTTTGTTTGTTCGTTTGTTTGAACGCGCTAATCTCCGTAACTACAAGTCTGATTTGAATAATTATTTTTGTGTTGGATAGTGCATTTATCGAGGATGGCTATAGGCTATAAAACATCACGCTACGACCAATAGGAGCTAAGCATAGCGTGTGAAAACGCCGGAAGTAGCTAGTCTTTATTATATAACGTAACAGTATAAATTCAGTTATTAAGAGTCTGTCAAACACCAAGCGGTCACCGGTGACCGCAACCTATTGTTCTAGAGGTATAATTGTGTCTATAATGACGGTACTCGACGAGTTAATAGATAATTTTGTTTAGAAGTTACGGTATTGACTACTAACCTATCAATGGGTTGGTAACCACGTCATATCAGTACTAATAATAGTTATTTTTGCTTCATTATATCGGTTGTTTTAAGTCAGTATGTATAAAAAAAAAACACTTACTGTAAATGAAGACGCTTGGTTGAACTGGCTTAGCAGATCGTGTGTTTGCGCTTGCGCCGGTTCAGAAGACTCCTAGATTGAAACAGGAATATAATTAATAGTTATCATAACTTACTAACTTAATTATAGACAAATTGTATATTTCTGGTACCTCTATATATTCGTCCAGGATACGAAACCAATCTGAGCTCACGGCTGACTTCAGCAACAACCGGCCATTGGCATATTCTGCAGACTTCTTCTCGAATATGTATGATTGATATTCATGTTCACATTCCAGCTTCTGCAACTCCTGGCGGTACAGCTCAGCCCTAAATGTATAATTTGATTGTTTACTAATGTATCTCGTGCATTAGCTTGGTATACAAATATATATTAGCGTATAGCAACTATTTTCTAATTCGAAATAAGCTATCTTTAGTAAACCGTACACTCGTGTTATTATATTGCCGGAATCAGTAGGTACACGTACACCAAAGGATTTATTGTCATCAAATTACGAAACCCCAGAATCATTATTTCGACATATAGAATCGCTGTGCAGACATCCCATATATCAATGTAATTACTTTATTTTCAAGCTATTACCTCTATAGTCCACAGTTTTAATAAAATACCAAAACGATTTTTCAATTTTTTCTTAATCGATGTCAGTGAATGTGGCAAACAAGTAGTAGAAATATAGCCGGGATGTTATATTTTATTGGGCTTAGCAATTTACTTAGCATTTATTCGTTTGGATGAATGTCAATATTAAGTACGCAAATGGGGGTTACTCACGTGCTAAGAAATATTTTGTTTATTACAAACGGTTTTCTTTCTTAATTGTTATATCGCACAGCATCACAGCATATTACTTGAAGCCCGCGTGCTATTTAACCATTAAGCTCTTTATGTTTGCATATTAGTGTTAATCAGTGAACTGGATGTTTAGTTTTCGCGGTCACGAGGTCTCCTTGGATTTTATATAATTTTGCATATTGCAAGCAAAAATTTAAGTGGTAAACAATATTATACATTGCCATAAATTCGCTTCTCCACTATTAAAAATTATAAATCGTAATCAGAATGCGCTTCGCTTTAAAACACTCGCCTTACCTCACTTCATTACCACTCTCATACATCACCGTGTCAAACCTTAATCCCGGAAAAATAACACAGCGCTACTATTTCTTAAATAATATCATGCGAACAAGTAATATGAAGAAGAATCTCATCATTGCAAACCTGAGTTCCCGCTGGATACAGTTTTCGCAGTGGCCGTCAACTTTGACGCAGTCCGCTTTCTTGGTTTTGCTTGGTCCGGCTGAGAACAAAATAAATATGCGCCAAGCAAATAACATTAGCTATCCTAGTGCAATTATAAAAAAATGCAATGAACAATGTGTTAAACAGTGACATATTGTCTGCCTACAGGTTTTGCTCTTTCAAACAACGCAATCAATCATACCCCAAACAGAATCATGTTCTAAACCTGACTGATAGTTACTGAGTCACAAATAAATAATTACTGCACATGATCTAATTTTGTGAGCGTACATTGTGTGTACAAAACCTAGTTTCTATCCATAGCTAGCCTGCACAAGATTTTATTTCAAATGACAATGACCAAATTTGTATGGAGCGTGGTGCCTTTTCATTTTTTCGCGGCAGTTGATCGGATGTGGAAAAACTGATGCAGAATAACATTACAAACAAAAAAAATATATGAGGTCTTATATCAAAAACACAGTCCGAACCGAGTTAAATCAGTTCAAAGATGTGAAAATAGTGCTATATTATTCCTGTTATTTGTTGATGGTGACAGTACACAACGCATTTAACTTCGTTTACTTGTCAGAAATATTTTTAATAAATGATTATAAACGATTTTAAGGAATGTAATAAAGCTTATTGTAGACTATTTTATTAATATTTTTTTGTGTTTTGCCTTACGGCCACGGAACCAGCACAGAGTGAATCATTAACTGGCTACCGCTTAAGTAAAAGAAAAATCCGCTTCCCGAATTTTTTTCACTTTATATGTATGTCGAAAACCTGCAAAATAGTTTACTGAGCCCTATCATAAAATGCTATGTTTGTCAGCTGCGGTGTCGGTAGCGGATTGAGTAGCGCTGATCACTTAAAGTCGACGGTTTTCTTTCTTCAAAAGATTATGCTAACTATAAATAGATGAGTCTCCCACCAGGAACCTTTATTACCCTTTATGTTTGGACGGCTACCACTACTCAACCCACCACTAGTACCACAGCTGACGCTCATGAAGCTTTATGATACAACTCCTAGAAGCATCCCACAAGTTATCGACTGAGAGAAAATAGGTAATAAAAATTAGTGCCTGGCAATATGAATATATTGTAGTGTGATATGGTTTTCCTGTGCCCGGAGTACAGTGGCGCGCAATTTGAAGTTAGAAATTGTGGCAAAAATATGAATAATTTGAATAAAAAACCGAAGTTAAATGTTGGACTCCAGCTCCTTCCAACGCTCATAACTCAGTCCAGACTGAGATTTCCACATATAAGCCCATAGACAATTTCGTTTGTAATGTCATTCTAGATAATATTTTCCATAAATCATCGACTGCCGCTAGAAAAAAGAAAGGCACCAATTTTAATCAATGCCCTTTAAGGGACAATGCCAATTTGTATGATAAATAACTAAGCGTGGCCAGGCCTGGCGCACTAGTCAATGTATGTATAAAACTGTACCATGCGGCTCAGCCACTTTGGAGTGACTTGTATACCTGCCACCTGCCTCCTGCCGATTGGCAGGTACCACGTGGCGAACAAAATAGAATGCCAGGGCCCTGTTCTATCTTTGCTCATTTCAACAAATAAAATTGTGAAATAAATATACAAGTCCAATTATTGACATTATAGAATGACAAATAATCAGAATACCCTTCTATGAAAAGGCTAGTTCACCCAAATGAAGAGTGGTACCATTATCACCATGGCAACTAGCATGTGTTAATAGATTATTGAATTAGCAAGGCTTTGTGAAACTTAGGCAAAGTTCATAATGGCACGCGCTAAGCGCGCACTTGAAACGTATTATATAGTTATAGTTTAAGATCCGATATAATATCGACCTTCACAGAGCTGTTTCATGAATAAAAACTACTCGATAGATAATCTAAATCATTAAACATTAAAAAAAAATTTTGTTAGTTAAGTAAAATTTTGACCAGACAAATAAATTTACAGCAACGGTAAATTTATTTGTCTAAGTACACAGCTTATAAGTTATGCGAGGGGCGGGTTGCCTCTTCTTTTCATGATATAAAGATTGCGTTAATTGTTTATACGAGTATTTAGCTCGCAGTAATTTATACCTATTCGTTTAATGTACTAACTGAACATAAAATTAGTAGTGTCCGACCGAAATTTCGGTTTCGGTCGAGTTTCGGCCAAAAATTAAGTTTCGGCGGCAGTTTCGGTTTCGGCCAAAATCGGCCGAATCTTTTGCCGAAACCGAAACTTATGTCGCTAGTTCACACACGTTCACGCTCGCATAACTCTGTTTCCCGCGGCACTGTACGATTGTCATTATTTGACAAATAAAATGTCACCGCCAACCTGTATAAAACTTTTTACTCAGGCCATACAATAATATCTATAAAGGCATTAAAGGGAATCTCTGAAAATGCATAAAGATGTGGGAAATTACATAAGTATTCAGTACAGAGAATAGAGGTATAATAAAATACCAATACTTAGTATTTAATGAAACAGTAACAATTACTGATTTGATTAGTGTTAACTGATAAACATTGTGGTATGAGAACTTAATTTGAAAAAATAATAAAAATGTTATTAATACTTTTTATAATTATTATATTAAATAAATGATTACAACAAACTTAATACACTGTGTTTCCATTTCATGCCCTAATTCATGCAAAATAATAGGTAAAATGCACCAAATTTCAGTATCTTAAGAAATTTTATACTTGACTACGTAAGTTTCGGTTTCGGTTTCGGCCGAAACTGAAGCCACGGCCGAACATTCAGTTTCGGTTTCGGTTTCGGCCGGAAAACCAGTTTCGGTCGGACACTAAAATTAAGTGATGTTTGATTATGAATACTAATAATACTAGGTTACCCGTAGGTTTGTTTTGAATGATAGATGTAAAATTTTTAAAAGTTAAACTATTCCGACTGGTCAAGTATAACAGGGTCCGAGTCTAATTTAAACTCTTAGGGCCGATTTTTTCAACGCCAGCTAACTTTTAGTTGAGGAATAACTTTGAATATTTGAAATATTACATATGTTAAGTTAACTGCTGTGAGTAAGTTAATTATTACAATGTTAAGCTACAGTTAATTACAGCTAACAGTAGTAAACAGTAGTAATAGTAATCAGATACAGAACGCTTAATATACATTTGAAATAATAGACAATATTTATAAAGTACAACTTTGAAAACTGTACTAAATTAGATCTTGTACTAAATCGTGGCAACACTTATAGATCAACAATATTTTTTGGTTTTCGACTAATTTGTTGCATTTTTAAGACAAAATAATACTCACAGATGGAAAGTAACATTATCCTTTTGTTTACTTGATTTTTGCTATTTTTTTACACTACAATTCGAAATTTTTCACTGAAATTCGTACCGCGTCATTGCCATTTAGTGAATGTCACTGATCGCATGTCAACTACTTTTATATAACTGGTATGATTGGCAAACCTTTGGCAGCGGGGAACGCCAGACAATTGCTGCTCTTGTCAGTTAAGATACTTTAGTATAAATTCGATGATGAAATTAAAAAAGCCTAGTCAAGATTTCACCGGAAAACCCATTTTTTTATAATGTTCATATGAAATAAATTACTTATCGAGTAGTTTTTATCCAAGCATGTTGAAAAATAGGTGGACGTAATGTCACTTAGAAATGATTGAGGACCCAAAATGTCAGTGGTTAATTTGTGTGAGCGTGTTACCAGGTTACCCAACAAAATGATATTATCCAAAATTATTAAATAACCTGAATAATTATTTTTTCGGTTCCATTGGATTTTATTTTTATGTGCTGCTTTTTAAGGAAGTTTAATTCAACTTATTCAACCGTGGCAATAAATTCAAACATAAGGAAGGTAGTTTTGTATTTTTAAAAATTAAATACAAATCAAACAAAATATATGTTTCGTTTTCATAAACATTTGCATTATTTAATTTCATTAATAAGGCAAATTTATCACGACGTTTGTAATTACCAGTTCATGCAAACTTGTTTCTAAAAATTATCTTTTTTTATTCTTCATGCATTATTTGCTGCGAAAAGTCAATCAAAGAAATAATAGTGTAAATTATATGTATACAAGATACAACCACTTTATGACTTGGATTTTTTTATAATTTTTCTGATAACCGTTGGAAGCTTGTCTGGTGCCATTTGATCGTCGACTTCAGGGACACTTTATATACCTAATACAAAACATTTACCCAAATTCAGGGTAAATAATATTATGTAAATTATCTTGCAACACCGTAATGTATGAAGTGTATTAACAGGCAATGTCAAGTGACTGAAGTGCTTTGTGTCTATAGTAGCCAGGCGTCACAGTCGTTGTTTCAAGAGACTTTGTCCGCCTTTTTTTCAATGTCCTTGTTCTTATCCATGAAACAGTGTAGTAATGGTAGATATTTTACGTATCCTTTACTGTTAAGGTCATCGCACACCTAACAAGCACGGATTTGGCACAGCTCCAACGCAGCATTAACTTGTCATTTAAATATGAACTTTAAATCGTTTGTCGTATGATATATGGTGGTCAGCGTGTAGTTGAGGCGCCGGCGTACCAGGGCCTTTAGCCAAACGCTACTTTAGCGCTTGTCTACAGAGAGAGTAGAAATCAAAATGTATGGGGATGACACTGACAAGTGTCAAAATTTACGTCAATTCCATATAATTTGGTTTTCTATTCTACGTGTAGTCAAGCGCTAAATGGCATTTGGCTACAGCTGCAGGTAGGTATTCGTAAACCGCGCATGTAAGTCCAAGTCGTATTCAATCTTCAATCGGAAATGCCAAGTATAGTTGACTATATTCCTGATGACAAAATGGATCCACCTCGCGGCCGGCGCACCGACCGCTTGCTTACAACGCGCCGTGAGCGCGCTAGCGGCTAGCGGTAGGCAAATTCGAAACAACGACGTGCAGGAGCCGTACGGGACACGTGCTCGTCATGTGTGCGATGACCTCTACGCCATTTATAATTGTAAATAGCGGCTAAATTGATTTGTTTGAAAATTGGTGGGGAGGTCGCTTTAGAACTTTGACACGGACATCGAATACTTTTCATCCAAAGATTTCCAGATCTTACGGAAACGGGAAAAAACGGCACTACGCTTACGAAATTGCAAGCAGAAACTAGTTAATTAAATATTTTGATGTTGAAAATAAGCAACAAATAAATAGTGCTTCATCATCATCATCAACAGCCTGTTTTCGTCCACTGCCACTGAGCTCGGTCTTCAGCTCTACGCATCTAACCACTACCAGCCACTTTACGTATATCGTCACTCCATAAATAGTGCTTATTTTTGTTAAAATAAATGTATCTTGCTTTGGGCCTACAATCAATTGATTTTTTAACCTAAGTAGATTATTTTGACCAGATATAATTTTCAGCTTATTTCTGAGGTATTTGAGAAGTAATGTCACAAGTCTTTACTTGTGAACATTGAAGAATAATGGTTGCATTTTTGGAAGACAACTAAACCAATATTGCGGAATTTAAGTCATTAAATGAATGTGATGCGCATAAATGATTGTGACATGTCAAGTGATGATATAACATTTATAAAAATGCGTGGAAAGGTAGACGTTGTTTGTTACATCTAATAACTTAGAATTACATAATTAGTAACGTACCACGCAAGTATGTCTCAATTGATTAAACAAACAGAAGTCATATTGGAACCAAATATTCAAGCTTTGCCACAAAATGTATTGCTAAATATTCGCGCATGCTATTCTTTTTTGATCTATCCTTTAACTAATATAACTTTTACTACGCTGAGCATAAATTAAAAAAATAAGAACAAGAAACTGCTGTGTTATAATAGATACAGGGTGTAAGATATTTCATAACATAATGTAATCTTTGGTCTGCTATATCTATAAGCACTCTTTCTTTTTTTAAGTTTAACTGGTTTGTGCTGTGATGTTTCTGTGACCACTTGAGAAAAATCCTGTACTATTATATAAATTGTCGCACATACATACAAACATAAAAACGAATAAAAAACTAACCAATATATCTTAGCTTTTTACTCAAACTACTAAATTTGTACAAAATACTAGATTTTCTTAAGTGAAGGTATTTTGTACTTATGAAGAAAAAATCTGGAGAATTTCTTGAGTATGTATCAGTTCTCTGTAATCTTCCAATATAAATGTAACACTACTGTTAAAAATGATTTTAATGATAATTACCCTCATCAGAAAGCTCGGCAGATCGTTTGATGGCGCCAATTTTATTAGGAGTTGCATTAGTTGGCAATGGCGGAGGAGGTCTACTGGCGTCGAAACTGCAATAAAAGAAAATAAGTTGAAAAAGGAGATAATAAAGGATGTACAGCGGAACTTTTTCTAATAAAGTAACGTCACAAATTTCTTGGCGCGACTAGAGGGATGGAGCAAAGCATTAGCTGCGCTGTCTTTGCTGTTCGCGTATAATGGCGAATATGAAGGTCCACTTAAGAGTGTTTTAGAAGAAACGGTCGTTGCTTGGACATTATTTTAAAAATTATAATTCACATAGGTATCTTCCTTCATTTTAAAAGTAAGATTAATATTATTTTTTTTTATTGAATATCAACATCTAATAATACCTGGTGCTTTTGAGATTACCTACACCTTTGTAGGTGTAGGTAATCTCAAAATAGTTGAATTGTTGTACTTGTAAACGTTGTCGTTTACAAGTACAACAATTCAACTATTCTCCAACTTTTCGTTTTATATTTTTTTAAATTTTCGTATATATCTGATTATCAAGTATAATTATTATTTCAGTAAAATATGACCGTTTTATGCCGAAAAAAAAAATATTAAAAATTTGTCGTAAAATATACGCGCCAAAACACCGACCGCCATTTTGGTGACGTCAATAGCACGAAAATATTTAAACATCAAATGGCTAAATCATTACATATTATAAACAAGTTGGTTGCGTTGTGATTTTATTGTATTTATAAAATAAATATGTTTCAATAGCCCGTATTGTTGGTGTATAGCGTTAAATTGCAAGAATTCTACATTAAAATTTTATTTATTAAACACAAAACGTAGTTAAAATTTGACTTGACAAGAATGCTATTGTTTACTATAAAATATTTCGATGCTTCCGACGTCACTCTCGAGAAAATCATGGCGGACGACGTTTTTGGTCACGTGACATACAGATAATAAAACTTTGATTTTAATTTGAAATTTAAAATTAATCCTATGTTTTTATGGAATAACATTCTTTTTTTAATTCCACACGTTTTAAACTATACAAATAACTTAACGTTATAATTTATTGTTGATACATAAGAATACCCTATTATTAATACTGGTCAGGAGCATCTTTTCCTGCCACAGGCCCACAGGAAGAAATTCCAGTTGGAATATGTGGGGAAATTCCAGTTGGAATATGTGAGGACAATTTTTATATATGTATTGTGCTTTATGTTGAATGGGTGTACACAAAACACCGCTAATTAGTTAGCGGCGCCACACATCGACACTACTATCTTTTACACAGTGAACATGTGTGGGTAATTTCATATTACTGTGTATAAAAATATTCGTCCACCACATTCACATTGGTATTTTCATTCTTGTGTCGGTATACGTATTTTTATAATTTAATGCATGGGTAAGGTTAAAACTATTTACAATCATTGATATGACCCGACATTTTCACTGTCATTAACGTAGTGCTCGTGGTCGATTGGTGAATGAGCACGCTTTTATCGTCTTTCAAGGATCAATGATGATGTGGGTTCTATTCCAGCTAAAAGTTTTTTTTATTTTACCTTGTTGTTTTTCTTATTTTTTTTTTGTTTTTTGTAATATCAGGCTATAAAAGAAGCAAATGAGTCGGTAAATAAAACAATACCAATTTTTATTACAATTAATTTATTTGTTATACAAATATGTGGTTTTATATTCAATATTTATATCTAATAATTAATTATATACCACATGTTAAGTTTAAAGTTCTTTAAATCATAATTAATAGATATGATAATAAACCTCATAAGTAGTCGAATCGGGAAGTATCATGCGGTAATGCGATGGCAGCAACATTTTTTATTAAGTAATAAACAAATACAACATTTTTGTTTTGTAATTTAATAATACATTAAGTAATAAACAAGTAAAACATGTAAAAAAATTACACTGAAATTTTAACATGTTATTTCTTGAAATGGGCGACTTTTTGTCATTGGAATCTTCCATTAATTATCTATTTTACAACCGTTGTTATAAGGTTCAATATTCAGTGGGCTGTATGTTAGTAAAAAAATGTGACGAATGCTATGAACCGATTTTAACATTTATGACCTTTAGAATCAGGGAAACTTTAAATTAGTTAAAGATGGGCGTAAATATAATATGTCAATCAAGCTCGAAATCAGTTAAATAAATTTGTTAATGAAAAATTAAAGTGAAGTGAATCAACATGTTGAATAGAAAGAAATTATGAGAATTTCTAACCACAAAACAATAACATCACTTCACCGTATGCACTAGACAGCATTTTAATATTCTTAAAAAATATAAACATTATTATAAGTTAATTTAAATAAAGGCTACATTACGTTTTGTAAAATATTCAAGTAATCATGACTGTTACTGAGACCAGATATTTCCACGAGCTCACCGGGACCCATAAAAGACATCCAACCCCAATACCCGACAGTAATACGGCCACTAGTCCTACAAGGCAGAAGGTTGCAATTCGTATACCTTTCTCCATCTTTTCTCCCCAATATTTTACGCCCATCCTTATCCGACTTGAAAGTCTTTTCGTCACTAAATATAACCACACTGTTCGCCCAATCAAAATTAATGAAGTCCCTAGCAAATTCTAATCGCTTTTGCTGGTGCACCACAGATAACAATATTTTCTTCGCTGGCTTCCTGCACCTTAAACCAGCAGAATGCAGGTGTCTCCGTACAGTTTGTATTGAAACATTCAGTGCTGTCACTGTAGTGTGTTGGCAGGAACGGATCAGCCTTGTGCCTGACTACGATGTCGTAGTGCCGAGCCGATGAATTTGCCATTGGTTTAGGCCCATGTCGACGATGTTCAACGTCACCGGTCTCCGCATATCTGTGCACCCATAACTGCACGGATCTCCTCTGTTGATACCAAACAAATAAGTATTTAAAATACCAGGAAATACTTTACAGGAATTAAAGTTACTTAAAAATAATAATAAATATAATTAATATCTAGAGGTATAAGTAACTTTAAATTATAAACACAATATCAACTACATATAAATTATAAACACAATATCAACTAGATAGAATATCAACTTAGTATCTTATTTACTCACCGATATCATTAAACGCCTTGCAATTTCAGTTATTGGTATGTTTTGCTCATGCAAAACAATGATTTCAGTCTTTTTAAATGTTGATAGGTGTTGGAACATCTTGTAAAAATAAAAATAACTTTGCACTCCAATATGAGTAGCGTAGCAATAAACTATGAAATCCTCATACATTGACAACTAAGAACGCAATTATTTTGTAAGTCGGGTGATTTGAAAAACTTGTTTTATATTGTCGGTAGTTTCTTCATAAGCGGGTAAAATAAAATTCCATGGTGGCCACAAACATTACAAATATACTCAGGTATCGAACCATTAAGAAAGCATAGTTATTACTTTTTTACTGTTTTTTATCTTATTTAATTTGGTTGAAATGCATGAAGCAAATGAGATTACTCTAAATAATAAATAACTAGAACTATATATAAATAAAAGATATTATAGGTATAAAGAAATCTAAAGTATTTACTATTAAAATAAACATAAGATTTAGAAAAATAGGATAAGAAAAAAAAAGAAAAGATTTAATTGTTTCAAATTTCAAATATTTGATAAATTAATACTAAAACAACATGTGAATGCCGGAATCGATCCGGCGGCACTCTACTTGACGACAACTGGAGGCGATAACCATTGCGCCAAGCGCGCTGTAGATGAGATCATCGAAATATTGTATATCATTCAGTAACATAAAAATACGATGAGAAAACACTATATTTATATGGGTATTTAGTATAGCTTGATCGTTCATTATTTGATTTTGATTTATTCAAAGTTTGTTATGAGTATTTTTATCTTTACCCTCGTTTTTATTTAAACTTATTTACTAAATTATTACGTATACCGACACAAAAATGATATTTAAATACCAAGATGTGTGTGATTGACGAATGTTTCTATACATATCTATTAATATGAAATTACCCACACATGTATATTGTGTAAATGATAGTAGTGTCGATATGTGCTGCGAACTAATTAGCGGTGTTTTGTGTACCTCGTGTGTTCATAAGTTTTGAGACAAACTTTTTGATTATAAAAATAAAATAAAAATTACTGGCTGCTGTATATTTCTTTTTCTAATTTTGAATTTGGAATGTTAACTTTAATATCTATGATTTCGGATTATTTTATTTAAATTTTCTCGTAATGGAGGGAACAAAAGAATTACGTGCGACCGTCATTTCATTATTTAAGGTGGGAAGAAAACCTATTGACATTTTCCGAGAGCTGAAAAGTTTTGGTGTGAGCCGTAACTTCGTGTATTACACTATTAAACGATACCAGGAGACAAGTTCTTTACATGATCGGCAAAGAAGTGGTCGTCCACGCTCTGTGAGGACGCCTGCGAACATTAAAATCATCCGAGAGCGACTTCGCCGAAATCCATGTCGCACTCAGAAGAAACTCGCTCTGCAGACCAATATTTCGCGCGTTTCAGTAAACAGAATACTGAAATATGATCTCAAGGTTAAGGCGTATAGCCGTAGAAAAGTACACTTTTTAAACGATCGCCTTCGTCAATTGCGACGCGAACGTTGTCCAATACTGCTTAGGAGACACGATGCGAGGAAGATACTCTTCACCGACGAGAAAATCTTTACCGTCGAAGAAAAGTTCAATCGACAAAACAATAAAGTGTATGCCAAAAGTAGCAAGGATGTCCCACCTTCAGCACGGAATGTCTCGCGTACTCATCATCCGGCTAGTGCCATGGTATGGTGGGGAGTTTCGTACGAAGGTGTCACTCAGCTTCATTTCTGCCAACAAGGCGTCAAGGTGAAAGCCAAAAATTATCAAAGTGACATTCTAGAGACTGTTGTGAAAGTTGTGAAACCCCTGTCTAATACCCTATTCCATAACAAGTATTGGGTTTTCCAGCAAGACTCGGCGCCATCCCATAAGGCTAAAACCACCCAAGCTTGGCTGAAGGAAAATGTGCCGGCCTTCATTGCGGCGAACGAATGGCCCTCCTCCAGCCCCGACCTCAACCCGCTGGATTATTCTCTATGGACCGAATTAGAGCTCAGAGCCTGCCGAAAGTCCCACCCAAACTTGGAGTCACTTAAGCGAGCTCTTGTCCGAGAAGCGAAGCGAATTCCTCTGGAAAAGATTCGTGCCGCCATTGATGACTGGCCAAATCGTCTAAGGGCATGTATTAAAAACAGGGGTGGTCATTTTGAATAATAATTATATTTAATTTTTACTTACTATCTACTTAATGTTTGTTATTGTTTTTATAAATATAAGTTTATTATTTAAAAAGATATGCAACTTTTAATTTGTCTCAAAACTTATGAACACACGAGGTACATAAATAAAAAAATCGCCATAAATATTTGATGACGAAAAACAAAGAAAGACTTACATATGTGGCAGTGGTGGTGGTGGCTGATTGGCAGTAAACATTGCAGGACTGGTAAAGGAAGGTGGAGCTGTAAAGTAAAATTTAATGATTTAGTCAAAGTTGTAATACTAACTTTACTAAACATAACATAACGATCACGGCTTTTATCAGAGGCAGTAGGCAGAGGTGCACATAATACGGCAATTAATGCTACTGTACAATGGAACACTCACTTTTCACTAATTAAGTTATCAGTCTCATGTAATAGGGAGTAAGCCTATAGCCGTATACCGGGCACAATTTTACTAATCACACTTTATAAATTGATTCAAAATCATGATCTAATCAATTTTAAAATCCATAAAAAGTTATTGTCATACATAATTCAAATTTATATTTATATAATACTAGCCGTCCGCGTAGAATAATGACTTCTGACAGAATTCATCAGAATCAATTCAGTGCCTGTGAAATGATTTATCGTGGTTTCAAAAAATAAATAATCTCGCAGGGATCTTATTAGTACAATACCTGTTTCCGTAGGGCTTTAGTGATAAAATCTATTCTATTGACTATTGTGATACGGAATCTTTCTAAAATGAGTTCAGTGGTTAAAAGATAGAGATTCCCGGGGCTATATCGCAAAGTTCCCGCTCTAGTGGGACTTTTGTGATAAAAACTATCATACATCGTTTCTTAGGTCTCAAATTATAGTTTTACCGAATGTAACTCAAAAAGTTACAATGATTCTAGATTCAATAGCTAAGACGATTTATACAAACTCTCATTTCCTATTTTATCCCCTAATCAAAATCCTTTATTAGGAGATACCTATGTTATAGTAACTTTATGCATGCAAAGTCTCATCCCGATCAGTTTAAAACAGACAAAGTTTCATACAAACTTTCATCCCCTATTTTACCCCATTAGGGTAGAAATGATCAAAATCCTTTCTTAAGGGACATTCACGTCATAACATCTACCTGCATGCTAAATTTCAACCCGATCGCTATAAAACTGACAAAGATCTATACTAACTTTCGTACCCTATTTTACCCCATTGTGGGTTGAAATATTCAAAATCCTTTCTTAGGGGATGCTTAAGTAATAACATCTACCTACACGCCGAATTTCAACTGGATCGGTTTAAAACTGACAAAGAACCATACAAACTTTCATCCCCTATTGTACCCCAGGGGGGGTGGAAATGATCAAAATCCTTTCTTAAGGACGTTTAAGTCATAACATCTACCTGCACGCCGAATTTCAACCCAATCGGTGAAAAATTGACAAAGTTTCGTACAAACTTTCATCCTTTATTTTACCGAATTGGGGTAGAAATGATCAAAATCCTTGCTTAGCGGATGCCTATGTCATAATATCTACCTACATGTCAAATTTCACCCCGATCCGTCCAGTGGTTTGGACTGAGTGTTGATAGATCACTATGTCAGTCAGTCACCTTTGAATCCATACTAATAAAAATACCACCATCCCCAATGATATTTGTATTACTCTTGATGTCTTTCAAAGTCCCATCTAGAGCTTCAATTGCTCTTTTATGGGACATGGTACACTCATCCCAAATTAATAATTTACATTGCTGCACCGTAAAAAGTAGCCTGTGTTTGTGCCTAGGATCTTTAAATATGACTAGGCTTGTCTCTGCCAGCAGTAACTGAGGCTATGTTGGCAGAGACAGAAAACTGGAGGGCAGTGGCCTCCTTTTGTGAGACTGTAATGTCCCAAAAGGAGGCTGCTGAGCGGAATCGCGAGAGAGCCGATCCTGCTCGTAGAAGGCGTCGAAGACGCAACCGCCATGACGCCTAACACGCCGCAATCCCGCTTGTATGAAATGCAGGCGGACCTTAGGGGCCACGGGCGCACAGAGTGGGGACTCTAGGTGCCTATCTAGTGGCCTCAGGGAAGACGGTAGCACAGTGGTCACGTGCTGCCGTGCAAAGCGATGATCAAGGGACACGCTCGTCTCCCTAGGGATGTGCTGTATCAGGCGTTGCACCGTGGGGGCTCCGGAGCAGGTCTCTTCAGAGGACCCGGTGCCCCTTACAGGTGCTGAGGGTGGCCACCGGGGTGGTTTTAGTGAGGTAAGAATCCCACACTCCCTAGTCTTTCTCCCCAAAAAGCTAGGCGCCTTTTGAAGGTTTCCCCTCGACATCAAAAAAAAAAAAAAAAGGATCTTTAAATATAAATATCTTTAAATTAACCAAGTTTTATAAAAATCTATTCAGAATTTAGACGTTAAAGCGTGAATGAGGTAAATTTTTAAAACAAACGATTAAAAATCATAACTTAATTGGTTTTCTGCCTACTGCCTACGCCTTAAGTATAATAGTATAAATATTAATAGCCCATATCCTTTTCTAGGTCACTATCTATCACCTAACTAAATTTCATCAAAATCCGTTCAGCCGTTTAAGCATGATAGAGCAAAACTCCCAGCAAAAACCATTCCATCACAAACACAATTCAGTTTTCTGCCTACTTCCTACCCCCTAAGTACCCCGAGCGTACGGCGCGGCGCCTTCCGCGCGCGCCTCAAAGAGCCATCAGACCACCACAGATGGGGGCCCAATAGGGCCGATGCCGATTCGGAGTCGCGGAGAACCTAACGGGTAACCGGGGCTCCGGCTCGACGTGCAGGAGAAGGAACGGGGTAGTTTTTAGTCAGTAAGAGTCTGACACTCCCTTCCGCCTCACCCAGGCGGGAGCAGTCATTCGATGATTTTCCCCCCTTAAAAAAAAACCCCCTAAGTACGATGACGTAATTATGCCTATGACCTATGAAATAATAGCCTATGACCATTTCTAGGTTATTATCTATCACCATACCAAATTTCATCAAAACCAGTTCAGCCGTTTATACGTGAAAGAGCAAAATTCCCAACGAAAACGACTAAAAATCAGTGACTCAATTTAGTTATTGCCCTATTGCATACCAAGAACGATGGCGTGATTATTTATAGCATATGACCATTTCTAGTTTATCATCTATTACTGTACCAAATTTCATCAAAATCCGTTCAGCCGTTTAGTTTACTCTTTAGCCGTTTAGTTTAGTGTACTCTTTCACGAGTAACAGACAGACAGACAGAGATACTTTCGCATTTCTAATATTAGTATGGATTTTAGTATGGATTATGTCCGCATTGACTGACTGATTCATTATCACCGCGCGCAAACTATCAATGTTACGAGAGCAACACCGCGGGAAATATTACTATCATAAAATCAAAAGCCAAATTTAACAGGATATCATAAGGTTTTGTGTAGTGAAAACAAAATGGGTTGCACTTTAACACAGGTTTCTGTAATATTACCATCATCATCATGTCAGCCACAAAGCTCAGTGACATATCAAAATTTCCTTTCAAGAAGGAGAAATCTTTGTTATTTTGACTACTTAAAGTAGTAAAATCAACTTTTGATTATAACATAATAAAACACATCATTTCATCTTTTCTACATATTAGTTGTTATGTAAGATTCATGTGGGTAGTTATTAAACAGTTATATACGTAGTAGATTTTTGGTGTTCATAAATAAATCAATAAATTTATCAGTCTGTTATAAAAAAAACAAGATATTTTACGTAATACTTATACAAATCCGTTGAATATCGATATTATCCCGAATAGAAAACTTATTAGCGTAAATAACAGGTCTTTTACGTACTACACATCCATTTACTTGAAGTAATATAATTTACAATACTGAATACTTAGCATAAGTAAAAAATATCACATACTAGTTGACCCAGCAAACTTCATATCACCTGGTTTTTTTTTCACCTTCTACATCATCATCATCATCATCAACAGCCTAAAAATGTCCATTGCTGAGCAAAGCCTCTTCTCACATGGAGAAGGTTTGAGCATTAATCACCACGCTTGCTCAATGCGGGTTGGCAATTACAAACTTATAATTAGAAATTACATATAAGCCCAGGTTTCCTCACGATGTTTTCCTTCACCATTTGTCAGTGGTGTCTAGATCTTAGAAAGTATATAACTCGGAAAAAGTCACATTGCTACTTGCCATTGGTAGGTTTCGAACCTACCAACCTCATGCATGAGAAGCGGGCGTCTTAAACCTCTGGGCCACCACAACTTCCTACCTCCACCTTCTACAGCTACCGTTTTTTTTTGAGTGGGTATAATGATCAAATAACTTTCTAGAAACCACACCTTTCCTACCTGTTCTTCGAGTCAGAGCCCCAGGAACCCTATAGGCCTTCAGCGGCTCCGTATCAGGTCTAACCCTACCCTAGACTTTCACAAGACCAAAACTAGACAAATTGGTTCAGCCGTCCTGGAGTTTTAGCGAGACTGACAGACGGAAATTCATTTTTATTTATATACATTCAGTTTAAAATTCGAAGTCAAATCAAATAGTACTTTAGGCATTGAGTTAAACCCAAGATAAGCAATCTCCATGACCGCACATCTACCTAAATAGCTCCGCTTTTGACATAGAAATAAGTAGCTTTGAAACCAAATACATTCCTTTCTTACAAAAAAATTTTTTTTTTTGTTGTATGGGAGGTACAACAAAAAAAAAGGAGGTTAATGTCTTATAAAGTAGAATAAATCAATAAAAGTATAATTTTATTGGACTATAAATAGGTAAGTATTATTTTTAATATGATTTTATCAAAATGTTTCTATTTTATATAAATCGGTAATATTATCATTATGTATTAAATCCAGAATATCTTAGATAGTATTTTATTATCCACTAATGATAATAAATATTTTACATCAGAGTTAAACTGTCAAACACCGAGCGGTCACCGGTGACCGCAACCTATTGTTAATTGTGTCTATAATGACGGTACTCAACGAGTTAATAATGTAATATGTGTCCTGTTATAGAATTACAATTACGATGCATTTCCCCATACTTGAAAATTTATTGGTGTGCTTTGTGCTCATCAATGACACGTCTGTAAAGCGTCTGAGGATGCCTTTTGAGGCTTGTCTTTTTTGTATGGTGATTTATCTCTATTGTATATCTCAATGACTTTAGGTACTATTTGTGGGTTTCATTAAAAATGCTGATTGATAACCATGTCTCAAAGACTTAAAATTATTCTTTTCGCCTGTGTACATGATTATGTTTCTAAGGTTGAGAAGCTGCTCGTGAGCATCTCATGAAAAGACTTGAGTGGTGGCGTGTGTAATATAATTAAAGCTTGAAATGTAGGGTAAACATAAACAGGTATAAAATCTCTTTCAATAACCAAGAAAAGTACCTAAACTAAAAAGCCTGAATACCTCATTTAGAACATGCTTGTATTTTGACCTTTATTAAAAAAAAACAGAAGGTACCTGAAAATATGGGTGGTGTCGTCTGAACAGGTGTAACAGCTGTCGTTGGCGGCGGCGGAGGTGGTGGAGGCGGTGGCGGTGCCAATAATGTAGATGCTGGAAGAGGTGGCAACGCTGAACTAGGGAGCGGCGGCGGCGGCGGTGGAGGCGGTGGTGGTGGCGGTGGTGGTTGAGCTAAATACTCGTTCACATACATGCTCATCGGTGCGTTGGACATCGCTGCATATCTTTCCGCCAGGGCTCTAGGTATTTGGCCTGTGGTTAGAAAGAGGTTTTCTTCTTCTCTACTCGCATGCAAATATGTGCAATCTGGTCTATTACAGCCTGTTTTGTTTTGGTAATCGTGACAAAACCTCAGAATCTCTTTCATATATTCTACATCTAACTCGTGTCGAAATTTACACTGTGCACCTTTAGTGCATATGCCCCAAACAAAGTCACGACATTTCCTAAACTGACTTTGTTGATCTGAAGTTTGTCGGTTTGAGGTCTGTGTCTGCGGCGGTAAAGGAGGCTGGCGGCCATTTTGTTCGTTGTTGTTAGTCATGAACTGAAAAATTAAAATAGGTACTATTAAGCACGTGCGATATGCAATAATAAAGCAAAAAAATATAATGTTAATACAAACCGTAATCGCTCCAATTTCCGTAAAATTTGATGAAAAAATATATTATCTATGTACACTACCACTTGCAGCTCTACAAGCGGGTAAAAAGTTTATCTCATTGTTACCGATTCTATATTATTTAAGCACCTCAAGGTTTGCCAATGATGTGCCTTTAGATATCAATGATCACATCACCACCGTCCACTCACACATTTAATTTTAAATTCTGAGTAAAGGTGCACACGCACACCGCCGCTACACTGGTTGACTGTAAATAAATAATTTTATAGGATAGACCACAGATTAGGTACTATATTATTAGACTAGTCAGAGCATAGATTTAGTATTACATAGATGCGTCGTAATGATCAATGATAATGATGTTATGATCTGTGAGTCAGAGTCACTGTCAGAGTAGTCCATAGATTTAGTACTATATAGATGCGTCGTAATGATCTATAGCTCATTTGCTTATACAAATATATATCAAATCGATATAGAAATATGAAACCACACTTTGTCTCTTTTTAAACGGTTTTATTTAGCTCACCCCGTTTGTTTTATTATTTATTCTTGGGTCAAATTTAGTAATTCAAATTTCACCCTCTTCCTGTCAACCGATTAATCTGAAATTTTGTATACACTTTGGATTTTGGTGACAATACAATTATGTTTATTCATTATCATTATAAATTCAAAATGGCCGCCGCTACAAAATGGCGGACAACGTAGGTTTTATCAATCCCATCAATATGGGTATCAAATGAAAGGGCTCAACAAGCGAAATATAATATAATATAAAAAAATGAAATCTAAGATGGCGGCCGCTATAAAATGGCGGATAACGTAGGTTTTATTTATCAATCTCATCAATATGGGTATCAAATGAAAGGACTCAACAAGCAGAATACAATATACTATAAAAAATTGAAATCCAAGATGGCGGCCGCTACAAAATGGCGTATAACTTAGATTTTTATTTATTATTAATTTATTATTATTAAACGGCTCTCAGCTCACCCCGTTTGTTTTATTATTTATTCTTGGGTCAAATTTAGTAATTCAAATTTCACCCTCTTCCTGTCAACCGATTAATCTGAAATTTTGTATACACTTTGGATTTTGGTGACAATACAATTATGTTTATTCATTATCATTATAAATTCAAAATGGCCGCCGCTACAAAATGGCGGACAACGTAGGTTTTATCAATCCCATCAATATGGGTATCAAATGAAAGGGCTCAACAAGCGAAATACAATATAATATAAAAAATTGAAATCCAAGATGGCAGCCGCTACAAAATGGCGGATAACGCAGGTTTTATTTATCAATCTCATCAATATGGGTATCAAATGAAAGGACTCAACAAGCAGAATACAATATACTATAAAAAATTGAAATCCAAGATGGCGGCCGCTACAAAATGGCGTATAACTTAGATTTTTATTTATTATTAATTTATTATTATTAAACGGCTCTCAGCTCACCCCGTTTGTTTTATTATTTATTCTTGGGTCAAATTTAGTAATTCAAATTTCACCCTCTTCCTGTCAACCGATTAATCTGAAATTTTGTATACACTTTGGATTTTGGTGACAATACAATTATGTTTATTCATTATCATTATAAATTCAAAATGGCCGCCGCTACAAAATGGCGGACAACGTAGGTTTTATCAATCCCATCAATATGGGTATCAAATGAAAGGGCTCAACAAGCGAAATACAATATACTATAAAAAATTGAAATCCAAGAAAATACAAAATGGCGGATAACTTAGGTTTTATCAATCCCACCAATATGGGTATCAAATAAAAAGGCTTGACAAGAAGAATACAGTGCACTATACAACCTCAATATTTAAGATGGGCGCAGCCACTAAATGGCGTATAATAATTTAAATAGATTTAAATTTAGAAATCTATCATGGGCTTCTACAATACATAAAATGCAGGGCTGCACTGTGGATCACGCAGTTGTATACTTAGGTGCGAAACTGTTTGAAGAAGGTCAAGCCTACGTGGCTCTTAGTAGAGTAAGATCTTTGCAGGGACTACGTATAGAGGAGTTGGACTGCAATAAACTAACCGGCAAGAAACCTTGCAATAATGAAGCTCTAAATGAATTAAATAGAATGCGAAATAAAAACTAAAAACTAGAAAATAATAATAGGTAAAAAACCTTTTTAAGTTAAACGGTTTTATGTTAAACATACATTGCAATGTTAAAGATAAATGTACTAAAAACCAAAAAATAATAAAATAGATACAGTCGTGGGAATTATAAACATATGCATAGACTAGACTAAAATAAAACCGTGGGGCACGTCAATTGTCTACATATTATCGACTAAATGTGCGATAGAAGAATCGTTTAATTCGTCGTTAGGCAGTTGGCCCGCAGACGGTGAGGAAATTACTTACTATTTTCTTGCTCATGGAAATTCTAATAGTTATACACTCCACGTAAATCAAAGAGATGTTTCAACTAGTTTATCGTTGGATATTTACACTGCTGGCTGGCGAGGAATCATTTCACAGCTCGTAGTTTGTCTTTAATCGACAAAACATAAAGTAAAGCTAAAGCATAAAGCTCCCCAATATGAAACCCTAAAACTCGCTTATAATCGAGCTTGCTAGCTTGTATCTACATTCTAGCCCTACTTTATCACACGTCCATCGTTGTCGGTTGAACAACTGCCTAATTATAGTGTTACATTACAAAACAAACATTTTAATCAACGATTGTAGACAATTGACGTGCCCCACGGTTTTATTTTAGTCTAGTCTATGCATATGTTTATAATTCCCACGACTGTATCTATTTTATTATTTTTTGGTTTTTAGTACATTTATCTTTAACATTGCAATGTATGTTTAACATAAAACCGTTTAACTTAAAAAGGTTTTTTACCTATTATTATTAGTCAATGAGTAACCTCATTTGAAGAAACAGACATCATGTTGTTTGTTTATTCTCTGCCTGGCAACATTTCTACATTTCTGACAAGGTACCTACCTCGCGTACCAGCCGCCATCTTTAGGCCGTATAGTTTTGTAGTACATCAGGTGTCAAGCGAATAACAACATTGGATTTGGATTGCGATTTTTAACAATAAAAACGCTCCCAACTAAATTGTTTTATTCTGTGAGTGTCCAGTGGTGCATATTCAATATGTCTACTTGTTCAATAATTCAGTGTGGGGCAAAGAAAAACCCCAATCAATCTCATTTGACTATGTACAGGTTAGTAGCCGTATTTTAAGAAAAACTTTATCATACTATTAGAATTCTTGTTTATCTAGCCTTGTTTTATATATAGAATAAAAGCCTCCAAAAGTACATTCAATTTGTTTCTGATAACTAACTTCATTTGCTAAATTTGTTTTTTGTTTTGTTAACAATACAAAATGACGATATACAAAAGTGATATATTTTATTTAATAACATATCGATAAGAAACTAACATATTTTTAGTTTGTATGTTATGGAGTCCAGTTGAGTAAGGTATCAACATAAAGGGTTTGAAGAGACGATTTTCAAAATAAATCTTACAGAATAGAAATAAAAATAGGGATAGTACCAAAACATAATAATATCAATTCTTCATACAGTAGGTGCTGTCATTTAGTTCAGTCTATG
This sequence comes from Spodoptera picta, assembly GCA_038387885.1. Taxonomy (NCBI): domain Eukaryota; kingdom Metazoa; phylum Arthropoda; class Insecta; order Lepidoptera; family Noctuidae; genus Spodoptera; species Spodoptera picta. The sequence goes on from JAZHFQ010000105.1 coordinate 5,524,616, forward strand.
ATTTGTTCCACTAAATACACAAAACTGAAATAATTTTTGTTTTTTTTTTGCACAGATTCCCTAGAAATGAAGTGCTGCGTCAGAAATGGCTTGAAGTCATTGGGACGGAAAATATCAAACCTGGACTTAAAGCGCCACGTATTTGTTCATTACACTTTGCAGTATCATCCTTCAATAAACAATTACAACACATACTGGTATTTTTTAACCATTTATTTTAACGAGCACACAAGCGCTAAAGTTCCTTTATCGGATTCAGGCGGAAAAAACGCCCCGGTGCCACCATTGTGTGGACTATGCACCGCCCGAAGACCGGTAGAGTTGTCCCTGTTTGAGCAGAGTATCGCAGTGTCCTCGTGAAAGCAATAGATGACAATGACCTTTCAAGCCGGGCCATGGTCCAGGCTAGTGAACGTCGAACAATGGGATGCTCGCCATCTGGTAATTAACTGGACCGAGAGCAATCGTGAACAACATGTGATCCATGCACTTCAATTTTTAAAAGTCCTCAAACCGTAGGGGCCCGGCACGGGCGATGCCCGCTTACTAGGGCTGTAGGTAATTTTTGAAAAGGAGGGTGTTGTCCTAAAACGCAAAGGGCAACTGTCACTGAATAACACACGTATGGTTTTAGCCAGCAAAAGTCTGACATGCTCCCCCGCTCTACCCAGAGTGCGAGAAGTCATTCGATGATTTGTACCTTAAAAAAAACACCCAAAGTATATGATTTTTAAACTGTCAAACACCAAGCGGTCACCGGTGACCGCACCCTATTGTTCTATAATTGTGTCTATAATGATGGTACTTGACGAGTATAAAACTCTGCTATCGATATCGATACTTTTTGGTTTTGACTACAGTACTTCCCTAGCAATGGCAGCCATTTTTAGGCTTCGGTTTCTAGTAGGTAGGTATGCACGCCTATTTTGTAGGTATTTCTGGTCCATATTATAGTAGGTCTCTGGAGTAGTCAGAGAATAGACTTCTGACTTTCCATAGATACTCTCTTAGAAGTTGACGATTTTTAAATCTATGAGTAGAAGTAGTTCTAGACGAGATAGACCAAAGATTATAGGAATAGACAATAGATTTGTCCAACACTTTTTTTTTCGTCTATAGCAATTATCCAACACTTAAATATATACTGCTTGCAACATTGACATGTGCCTATGTGACGTGCAATGTATGTACTTACGTCTGTACGTACTGTACGTCCCTTGTGATTTGTAATGGCGAATAGGGTATTACAGTCTAATTCAAAAAGTGTTTTAATTTAATCAGTTATTGATAAAATACCACAAAAAAATATAAATACATTTTTTTTATTCCAATTATTTCATAAAAACGTGTTTTAATTTTACAATTCAAATTTGGGCGCGAAAACGCCAATTCTCAGGCCGCCATGTCTGTGACGTCACGGGCATTGTAAACATACGCCAAAGAGTATAATAAGTATAGACACGCTTCGCTGAAAGAAATAAACATATTTTCGAAATAAATAATGAGTTCTAGTGGCTATAGTCCTTATCATTGGTGTCTTGTGTCTGAATGTAAGAATACAGGTGTTAAAACACCGGAAAAGTTATGGATACAAGTGCCAACAGATTTAAAAATGAGAAATACGTGGTTGAAATTAGCACGAAGAGATCCAAAGTCATTGTCCACAAAAACGAAATACTATTTTTGTGAGGATCATTTCGATGTAAGTATGCAGTTTAATAGCTCATATAAACATGTGAAAATAAATTCTTGTCATTACAAAACTAATATTTTATAGGTTATGTTTTATAGTGTTTCATGTAATTTATTTCATGTTGTAGCTGGAAAATGACATGGAGAACTATACACCATTGAAAATAATGGGCTCGGTCAAACAAATTCGCATGAGACCGAATTGTATTCCATCGAGATTCGATTGTCAGCCAGGGAGAAAACGAACCTTCACTGAAAGTGAACCTCGCGCTGCCTTTATGAAACGGCAAAGACTATCTATAATTAAGGAGATTGAAGAGACCACTATTAATGAGACATGTGATACACCATTGTCGTCGTCCAGTGGCCTAGGTGAGTTATTTTAACTGGTCTCCTATACTTACCAGTCTCTTGAATGTTGATCAATAGGAAGCTCAGACCAAAAACACAAAGTTTTGCCTAACTGGGAGAAGTAAACATCTTAGATAAAAATAGATAGCTGTATTATGTACACACATAGCTGATCAGTTTAAAAATTAAATTGGTAGAAATCATTATTAATACCATTTTATTTTTTATTATAATTTCAGATATTCTGACTATTGAATATAAGTGTGGTAATGATAAAGCGATCCAAGTAATACCACCACAGGAACATAAGGCAATTCAAGTTGAGTCATGTGGCACACTACCGAAGTAAATTTGTACAAATTAGTACAAGAAGAAAAAATAGCACAACATCCCCTTTCAAGACAACAGTGTGCACGGCAACTTCACCATTCAAAATGAATATATCCCAAGCAAGCACAAGCAAACTATCAGCAAAAAGAAAACTGAACTTTTTTGAAGAAGAGACTCTTTTACTCCAGCAACAGAAGGTTCTACAGTTGATTATGAAAAAGGCTATGTATCAAGCACTAATCTGGTCTGAGTATAAAAAAACAAATACAATTAAATACTTGATAGCTTGTACCCCAGACGGTGTGGTAAGTTTTGTATCAAAAGGATATGCAGGAAGGATAAGCGATGTTAACTAAGTTGAGAATAGCAAGTTCTTAGATAGCTTGCCACCTAATGCTTGCATTTTAGCTGATAGAGGGTTCAAAAATATTGCACATTACTTGTCATTGAAAGGGTTTACTTTGATGAGGCCTCCTAGTGTTAGCAGTGGTTGTAAATTATCTACAGCAGAAGCTCGGTTAACAAAACAAATAGCCAGTCTTCGTATTCATGTAGAACGGGTGATCCGAAGAGTTAGAGAGTTTGGTATTCTGAAGATGCATTCAGTCGTCAACTCTAATCTTATTGGTATGTTGGATCTTTGTATCACTACAGCTTGTGCTCTTATTAATTTACAAGATTCTTTGATCAAATAATTAATTATTAAACATTAATGGTAATTTCATCAATAAAAAAGCTAGTATTCAAAATGCTATATTTGAGTTTCTAACTGCAGCCAGCTGTGTACTAAATGTCATAAAAGGTATAATATTCTAACACTACCGCCTTTCCCTATATGATGGAAAAACCATCATTTAGTAAAAAATAATTCTTATTTATTTTCTAATTCATCTGATTTATTAACAAGAAATAGACAATTACACATTTATTGCAATAACTTGTCTGTATTCATCCTAAACAGTGATACTGCATTAAAGTGTAGTATGTATGGCACAAAAAATATATAAATTTGCCTTTTTTACCAAAACAGTTACTTATTATCCTATGTATCTTATTATTATCAGTAACAAATTTTCTAAGTTTAGAAAATAAGTTTAGATTTTTCTTACTTATAGGATTATTGACTGATATTTTATGTACATACTAAGGATGTAAATAGTCATTTGTAGGTGTGCGTCAGGATTGCTCCGCCAAGTTATCAAATCAGAAAATGGTTTCAGCCAAAAATTTGTCGATATTTGTCAAAATCGAAAGAAACAAACCCCGTATTTGTCAAAGCAGAAATAAAGAAGTTATAAGCGTTTTAAGTTGGCCGCGCAATCCTGACGTCAAGGACTGCGCGGCCACGGAGATCTCAGCAACTACTTGGGATAGAGAAATAATTCCTTTTGTCAACTCAAGTCTGTATTTGTCAAGATTTGTCGAAAAATGAATCAAAGCTCTATATCAATATTATAATTAAATATTCGCCTTGAAAGTCATGGCCGCGCAGTCCTTGATTTGCTATTTTGTATTTAGTATTTTTTTTATTAAAATTGAAGACTTCATATAGTATATGAGTTAAAAGGAGAAAGGTCTTAATTTGTCGAAACTGACAAAAGCTTTAAAATACGAGTAAAGTGTAATTAAACAGACGAAATCAATTTAAAACACAAAACTCGTGGCCGCGCAGTCCTGACGTTACTTTAAACCATGATATCTCATTAACTATAGTAGCTAGGATTTTGCTGTAGACGTCCATATAATCCTCATATTAACCCCATTAAAATGACATATCCTTTTACCCTCAACACTGTTTGGGACGCGAGTAATCTCAAGAATTATGTTACCCCATACAATGTTCTAGTAGAGTGACCATAATTTCAAGACCATAAGTTCAAGACAATACAGTCTAAGCGCATTTCTGTTCTGGTTTCTATTGTTAACTGATAAAAAACTTTTTTAATATTTAGATATTCTTATACATTATAAACAAAATGTACAGAATTATATTAATAGAATCTTGCAAGTTACTGCTCGTGGAAATGTTAATTATATCTAAAATAACGTTATAAATAGATGTACACTATTTTAACAATTACTTACAGTAGAAGCACTAAAAAAAAAAATCATTTAAGACGTCCTCAAGAATAAATGCAGCGTTACATTCACAATTATAATGATATATTTTAAAATATATCGAAGCAATTCTTATTCTTAATCTGTTTGATTCTTCACTGTTAATATAACGCTGTTATATCGTTATTTCTGTGATTATTGTCAAATAAATTGAGTATACATAAATACTCTTTATTCCCAGGGTCAGTAAAAAAAACACTGAATCAAATGCACGAGTAAATTTAATATTTTTTACAGATAAATCAATAAAATTACTATTTTAACATTATTCTAAGTTGGTCTCTTCGGCCGCACTACAGGAGCATCGACGCGAGGTTGCCTATTGCGCTCTCTTTCTAATATTGCTTTTCATTCGCACAACTGCTGGTCAGCGGACCACCGCGCTCGCGTCGAATCGTCATAATACCAGTATTATATCTAAACGGACTGTTAGTGCTGTACGTTGTGGATCCGACAGTGATATTCCGATAAAAAGGACATAAGTGTGTATTCAGTGAGAGACTTAGTGTATATTTAAACGTGATATAAATTATTACGTGATATTAATCAATATGGTGAGTTATTTATTTTTGAATTAAATTTGTTAACGATATTTATTTTGTGTTATCTACCACCATACCATGTTAAAACTTTTACCAGTTTTGCTGTAGTCAGTACTTTTACATAGGTACCTAGTTAAAAAGTAGATCGGAATAAAGTCCTAACAAATTAGGCCTTAATGAACAAGGATGGAATTTATTGTGTTTTATATAATTAATAATAATAAATAAAGCCTGGGTAAGGTAAACCTTTCCCAGGCTCTCTATTTAAAAACTAAATAGAGCGTTTAAGGTTTTGCCTAAACCAGACGCAACTTTTAACTCCTGGTAATCTCAAATTATTAAAAAGCAGTTATAAATAAATAGATATTTAAAAATATACTTTTTAATTTAATTTTCAGTTAAAAGCGGGTCGCAAAGGAAACGTCAATAGTGAAAAATTAAAAAAAAATATTTCTTAAGTATGGAGATGTATGCTTAAATCGCAGTATTAAATATAATGATCCAGTATTTAAAACAATATCTAATGAGTTAGATAATACGATAGCTCCTTATGCAATCTACAAAGCATTGAAAAGGCACTACGACGAGTATTTTCAAAATGATGAAGATGATAACCTTTATTCACCCCGAGTTCAGAGTAGTTCATCTTCTTCACTGTCGCGTCATAGTGTGGCTTCATTATCGCTGACATATCAAGACAAGGTGAAAACATTTAGTTTTACAATGGACGAGCATGAATGGAAAAAAATTCAACCCGTGATGGTACATTATGCTAGAAGAGATATAAGGACCTCATCGACACACCAAAAATACAGGAGTCTACCAAAGTTTAAGTGGGCGACTTTTTTGAGAGAAAAGCTCTGGGAGTTATCTAAGCTACCATGTACTTGGAACTTTAAAAATAAGAAAGTTGACGGTGAAAATAACATTTCGTTATTTGGAAAGTGCTCACAATGTCAAAGAGAAACAATAATAAAAACCGAAGCAATTTCTGAAAAAACTGTAAGATTTACATGCGATATACTTACTTGTAAGGAAGAGAATGTACCACACAAACGATTCTGTATATATCCATTTTTTAACTTATGTTTTAGTAGAGGTGTAAGAGCCGATGAAAAACATTTAAAGTTGAAGAATAATGATTTTGTTGATTTTTGAAATCTTTATATTTGTGCAATGAATAAAAATATTCAAATATTAAACAAGTTTTTTATTTCGTCTTATTTAGTATTTTATTTAAGTTTTTGACTAACAGAACAGAATGCCCTTGAACTGTGCTGTCATAGCCAGTTTGACAAAGATTAAAAACAAATCGAAATTATGGTCACTCTACTAGAACATTGTATGGGGTAACATAATTCTTGAGATTACTCGCGTCCCAAACAGTGTTGAGGGTAAAAGGATATGTCATTTTAATGGGGTTAATATGAGGATTATATGAACGTCTACAGCAAAATCCTAGCTACTATAGTTATTGAGATATCATGGTTTAAAGTAACGTCAGGACTGCGCGGCCACGAGTTTTGTGTTTTAAATTGATTTCGTCTGTTTAATTACACTTTAGTCGTATTTTAAAGCTTTTGTCAGTTTCGACAAATTAAGACCTTTCTCCTTTTAACTCATATACTATATGAAGTCTTCAATTTTAATAAAAAAAATACTAAATACAAAATAGCAAATCAAGGACTGCGCGGCCATGACTTTCAAGGCGAATATTTAATTATAATATTGATATAGAGCTTTGATTCATTTTTCGACAAATCTTGACAAATACAGACTTGAGTTGACAAAAGGAATTATTTCTCTATCCCAAGTAGTTGCTGAGATCTCCGTGGCCGCGCAGTCCTTGACGTCAGGATTGCGCGGCCAACTTAAAACGCTTATAACTTCTTTATTTCTGCTTTAGGTACTCTATTGGTTAATAAATGAAAATGTCCGATTAGTTTATATGTACGTTTATTCGTCCGTCTATTACACAAGGCGGTAGGCGGGCGACTGCCCCCGACCGCTTACATGATTGCTTACTAGGCAGATATATATTTATAGACTACACCCCACATACACCCCCTTCTAAAAAAAAAAAATAGAAACAATACAAAAACCTTTTAATTTTATACAAGGCAAACATTAATAGGTATAACAATCAGCTTAGTTCTATTTCTAATTACACCTCGTAATTATTTGACCTTTGTACCGGGTGTGGTATCACATTCGTAACGCTATTGTTTTTAAACGCACTCAACTCCTGACGTAATACACGTTTGGTTTTATTTGTACACAATTTACACAATGTTAACACAAACGCCATCACAATAATTACCGACATTACGGCAACAACAATACCCAATATTTCCAACTTGTATTCCGTGTGGGCTGTCGAAGCTTGATTAGCCCCATTTTGGGCAATGACTACTTCTTCTTGCTTCTTTTCTATGGAATACGTTGTACCCATATTGAAAATGCTGTTTCTTCGCTATTATTCAATGGACACAAGAGTAGTGTACAGGAGTGTATAGTACCTGCTGCTGTGCTTATATCTGCGTAATACAATTTTGGTTACACATATATCTTATTATATATATATATTAATAATTACATTTGAATGACCATGCTTATTGCAAACATTGCATTCGCCTACTTACATAAAATTAGCTGATTAATTACGAATCTTCAAACCGCAGTGGTTTTCTGACAATTCTACCACTACGTGTTGTTCTTAAGGTTAAGTTTATATTGTTAGGCTGAAGCGGATTTAAATCGCTGTTCTCTGTAAGACAATTATTATCTAATATGTATGCTGGCTTTAATCTGTCTATTGAGACATTACATATTCTATCGTTAATCATGATCTTGAAAACTTTTGAATTTCTATCTACCACTTTGTACGGTCCACTGTACGGTGGAGTCAAAGGTTTTCGTACAGCATCTATCCTTAGAAATACATGTGAACAACAATTTAAATCAGCATGTACAAATATACTATTGCTATTACTAGAGTTTCTACTTTTAGGTCTGATTTTACTTAAAATATCCTTAAGTCTAATTATGTACGCTTGTGGATTATCTATATTAGTACAGTTATTCGTACAAAATTCACCGGGTAACCGTAAACAATGTCCCAACGTAAATTCCGCTGCGCTTATGAATTCGTTATCAGCTTGGCACGCAGCTCTTAGTCCTAACATAACTGTAGGTAACTCCGCGAACCATAATAAGTTATCATTTAACCTGGATGTCAAAGCAGTTTTTAATGACCTGTGCCATCTTTCCACTTTCCCATTGCATTGGGGATGGTACGGTGTAGTCCTTGTTTTTTGTATACCTAGCAACTTCATTAAATCTCTAAATAATTCGCTCTCGAATTGCCTTCCCTGATCTGTAGTAATTTTACTAGGGCAACCGAACCTGCATATCCAGCCTTCGTAAACTGCTTTTGCGACTGTCTCCGCAACCATATCTGTGACTGGATATATTTCTGGCCATCGCGTACGCCGATCTATCATTGTCACGCAATACCGATAACCATGTTCCGTAACGGGTAACGGTCCAATTATATCAACATGTAAATGAGAAAAACGATCACTTTCTTCAAATTGACTAAGTCTGGATACAGTGTGACGAATCACCTTACTTTTCTGACAATTTACACACGTCTTTACCCACTTATTTATGTCCTTATTCATTCCTGGCCAAAAAACTTTTTTACTAATTAATGCGCGTGATACTCGAATTCCAGGATGGGCTAAATTGTGAAATCTATCAAAAATATCTTTCCTAAATTATATTGGAATGTAAGGTCTAATATACTTTGTAGAAGTTTCGCAATAAATCGTGTCATTAGTATTATTTAAATTCATGCGCTTCATTTGCACACTGTTATTGTCGCCTACACTGATTAATTTCGCTAGCTCAGCGTCTGCTGCTTGCGCTTGCGCAATTTCTAAGTATTCCGTTAAGTCTGGACATGTTATCGCTTCGATTCTCGATAATGCGTCTGCGACTGCATTCTTGCTACCGTCAATGTGCTGTATATTGTTCGTAAATTCACTAATAAATATTAATTGACGTGCCCGTCTAGGTAACTCTTTATTTGATCCTAACTTTGTGAATGCATACGTAAGAGGTTTGTGGTCCGTATAAACTGAGAAATTCCTACCTTCTATGAGATCTCTAAAATAAAGTATGCCTGAATAAATCGCCAAAAGTTCCTTGTCATATGTACAGTACTTCTTTTGCGATTCCGTAAGCCTTTTTGAAAAATAACCAAGCGGTTTCCAAACATTATTTTCTTTTTGTTGTAATACTGCACCTATACTAAAATCTGAAGCGTCAGTCATTAAACATAACTCTGCATCTGTTATAGGATAACTTAATGTGGCGGCATCTTTTAGCTTCTCTTTACACTGCTCAAATGCGTTACACGCTTCTTAGCACCGTGCAAATATCTATCTAAAATTCCTTGAACCTTTGCTGCTCCTGGTATATGATTCCTATAAAAGTTTAACATCCCCAGAAACCGTCGAAGCTGTTCAATTGTTTCCGGTTTGGGGTATGTTTCTATAGCTTTAATTTTATCTGGTAAGGGGCTGATGCCCTTTTCTGAAACTTCGTACCCTAAGAAATCTAACTTTGACTGACCGAAAACACATTTCCCTATATTAATAGACATTTTATACTTACTGAACCGTTCGAATAATAACCTCAAGTGTTCTCTGTGTATGGCACTGTTATCTGAACCGATTATGACGTCATCAAGGAATCCGAATATGACTGACCGTCCTGTAATATTGTTTGGATTATTCTTATCGCTTAAACTCCCATGACTGTAATCTAATGCTTCTATACCGGCAAGTACGGTGTTATTTATAAACCTTTGAAAGGTTTGGGCTGCATTCCGCAGTCCAAACGTCATCCTAGGGAATTCATAAAGACCGAATGGTGTAATGATAGCCGTTTTTTGTATGTCCTCGGGACTTATCTTAATAAAATGGTAAGCTCTACAAATATCAATTTTGGAAAAAATTGTTTTGCCATGTAGTCCGTACGTGAAGTCTTGAACTCTAGGAATGGGATACCTATCAGGTTTCGTAATCGTATTAAGCATCCTGTAATCGCCGCAAGGACGAATTTCACCACTTTTCTTTGGTACTACATGCAGTGGACTCGCCCACTCACTGTTTGATGGCCTGCATATTCCTAGCTCTTGCATTAATTGAAATTCCTTTTTAACTAAATCATACCTGTGTGGCGGCAAACGCCTTGCCCTGGCGTGTACTGGAGAACCTGTGGTCTCGATGTGGTGGTACACAGAATGCTCTGGGATGTCCTTAAAAATAGGTGGTCGTGTGATGTCCTGAAATGATTCCAGTAAATCGGCATATGGGTGACCACTATTAATACATTTTACAGTTCCCTCAAAAACTGTACTTTTTGATCCACAAACGTACAAATTAGTAACTAAATCTACTAGCCTATTATTATATAAATCTACCATTAGCTTAAAATTTCTTAAGAAATCTGCCCCTATTATTGGCTGCTTTACGTCGCATACAATAAAAGGCCATTTAAATACACGTCTCAACCCGAATGTTATTTCAAGATTACATAAACCGTAAGTTTTTATCTCGCTATCATTAGCGGCATACAATTTAAAATCACAAGGCTCTGTTATGCGCCTTTGTGCGTACCGTTTTGGTAACACCGATATGTTAGCGCCTGTATCTACAAGATAAGTGAGCCTAGTCTTACTATCCTTGATTAATAAACGATGGTTTTTAACTACCTGATCTTGTGTACATTCGTCCACCGATTCCGAACATACCACACTTAGTTTTCCGCTTCCTTTTCACGCCAAGCACATGGTTGCTCGCATCTTTTCGCGTTCTTCCTGAATCGATAGTGGAACCTGCATAGCCAATTCGGGTCTCCAGGTGCTTTACTCTTGTCATCACTGCGAGGATCGCCCGGAGGACACGGTGGAGCATACGGTGGCGGTGTGTCCTGCGTGGGCTGAGCACCGTCGTGTCCTCAGGGATGTGATTGGCGACGGCGACCTCTCGCGTCCGGCTCTGGTTCAGACCATGGTACGGAGCGAGAGGGACTGGGATGCCGTCTCCTCCTTTTGCGAAGCAGTTATGCTAGCTAAGGAGGAGGCGGAGCGCGTGAGGGAACAAACCTCCTCACGCCCCGGCCGTCGCGAGAGACACTCCGGGCGTCGGGGATCGCGAGACGATCTCCGGCCACCGTAAGCATGGGCCTGCGGACGGCGAGCACGGGTGACTCGCCGCCCGACCAGAACCAGGCCCGAGCGTACGGCGCGTCGCGTTCCGCGCGCGCCTCAAAGAGCCATCAGACCACCACGGATGGGGCCCAATAGGGCTAATGCCGATACGGAGCCGCGGAAGACTTAACGGGTTGCCGGGGCTCCGGCTCGAAGTGCAGGAGTAGGAACGGGGTGGTTTTTAGTCAGTAAGAGTCTGACACTCCCTCTCGCCTCACCCGGGCGGGAGAAGTCATTGGATGATTTTCCCCCTCAAAAAAAAAAAAAAAAAAAGGTGCTTTACTCTTCCTCGAACTAGGCCTATTCCTGTTTGAATATAGGCTTCTGCTCCTTGAACGTCCTCGCCTTTTGAACGATTGCACCTCATTACGCAGTGATGCTACTTCCAACATTAGTTTACTCATCTGATTAGTCAGCTCCGTCAACGCTCCTTGAGACGTTGTTGCTGTGCCATCGGTTACGGCTGCAACCTCGAAAGACTTGCTGTTTTCGAGTATCTTGTCCGCTATGGCAGCTAAACTATCCAGTGACTGATCCTGGCATACGGTGATAACTGCACGTACAGAGGTTGGCATCCTGGACATCCATAGGCTCTTCAACGTAATGTCCGACACTTGCGTCGTGCGGCCTAAGTCTCTCATCCTGCGAAGTAGGTGAGTAGGTTTCTGGGAACCAAGCTCTAGCTCTGAAACTAGCTTCTGGAACTGTCGTTCAGCACTTTCCTCGTACACTTGTAACAAACGTTCTTTCAACGCTGCGTACTTATTATTCGCTGGCGGTGACGTAACCAGGTCGCTTACTTGTTGGATAGCGTCCTTCGTCAGCTTAGAGATGACCATATTGAACTTTGCTTCCTCTCCTTGTTTTTGCGGAGCCATGACCGCCTCAAATTGAGAGAACCATAAGCGCGGCATATCTACCCAGAAGTCCGGTAGCTTTGTGGACACACTGATGGCAGCTAGTGTCATGCCTGATGTTTCTTGTTCCTCCTTCATCCTTGGTTGTGACGCCTGACCGGTTACTGGCGCTGATTGTGCTGGTGGAGAGCTAAACATTGTCTAGTTTGTTTGAGCCGCCCGCCTAATAATTTTGATAATTTTACTTCGCGAAAACGTACACCAATATGTCCAATAGTACCAAAAAATATGTAAATGTTCTCACTTAATCACTGTGCACTTTTTAATCGTCGGGGTCACCACTTTAGGTACTCTATTGGTTAATAAATGAAAATGTCCGATTAGTTTATATGTACGTTTATTCGTCCGTCTATTACACAAGGCGGTAGGCGGGCGACTGCCCCCGACCGCTTACATGATTGCTTACTAGGCAGATATATATTTATAGACTATACCCCACACTGCTTTGACAAATACGGGGTTTGTTTCTTTCGATTTTGACAAATATCGACAAATTTTTGGCTGAAACCATTTTCTGATTTGATAACTTGGCGGAGCAATCCTGACGCACACATTTGTAGTAGTATATATAATACTTAGAATATAGAAGATTGTATAGTAATATGATTTGATAGATGTTCAGGTAATTTGCACACTGCACATTTGTGATGATAATCAAGATGTGACAAAACTTGTACTTAAATATCTTGTATGTAACATTTTTTTTATGTAAATGGACAAATTTTAACTTCAAGATTGGTAATTTGTTAAATAAAACACTTTTGAATCAACATGGTTATTTTTATTACAACACACAAAGCATTTAACATATAAATAAATAAAGTTGAATCCCTGTAAAGGGTCTCCCATATGGATTTTTTTAAGAATCCAACATCACACTTTTATGTAAAATTGGAAATATATTATTTTTCCAAAAAGAAACTACATTATCCAATAACTCGGTAACATAATCATGATCGTAATCAATGTTTATTATAGAGACTTCATTATTTTTTTCAAAATCACTGCTTGCTACACAAAAATAACATTTATTTCTATTGGCACAATACATTTGTATCTGGACTTGTGCATAATATCGAGCTGTAATTACACCATCCTTATCAATATAGTTTAAACTGTCAAATACCAAGCGGTCACCGGTGACCGCAACCTATTGTTCTATAATTGTGTCTGCTAAACCGGTACTCGACGAGTTAAATGGGTTTTTTCTGTTGACGGCCATTTTATTTCAAATGTGGTCTTATCATTAACCGTACCGTCTGGGGAGCCAGCAATCATTGGAAATTGTTCTGAAATGTATAGACCACATGTCGATTTTATTTCCTATATTCTTTTCAACTGTTTTTCTAACTTTATCTTCCAGTTTTTTCCCCCTCAATATGGCTGAAGTTTCAGGAATTCTTGCACCCAGTATTATGGCTATCAAAGTCCCATCCACAGTTTTACATCGACTAACTTCATAGCATTTTGATACTGTGATCCTGTCATATCTTAGTTTGTGCCACATGCTACTTTTATCTTGGCCTCGTGTTTGTTTTTCCATGGCTGAGATATTGTTTTTATTGAAAAATATTGATATATTTTTCAGGAAATCGTCACAGTTTTCATGCCCATTATTCATCATACGGTGGTGAAGGGATAAAATTGCATTGTGATTAAAGTCCTGCTCATGTCTTAAGAACTGGCATGTTTTAATTTTTCTTTTTTTACAAACTTGCACAAATTCCTTTAACACACTATTATCCGGGATGATGTTCCTCACTTTTCTCTTGGAAATTTCACTTGCTGTGAGTACTTTTATAGAAGATCCTACTTTAGCAAGATTTGATTTACGCCAGTAACATTCCACTGAAGTACATGATGGATCTTCAGTTCGACGATGTAACCACATCAAAAATGCGACACCGTGCTTGCAGCCACCTTCGGATGCGGGGCAGTCATGGCACTGAACACTGGTTACACTCTCTTCTGCTTCGTTAACAACAACACTCACTGCATATGGTTTAGAGCGCACTTTGTGTTCAGGGCATATATCTATAGTGCACTTGACAATGCAAGTATTTTGATCCCTCTTGAGTTGCACGTAGCCAACGGCGTCATCTCCGTAAGATTCTCTACCAGATCTGAAAGGAAATTTTAGACCTATGATCGCAAAATAAAGCATAATCGTAAAGTTTTGTTGTTATTAAAGGAAAGTTTGTAGTAGGTATATTAATACTTACATAGATGTTTTGACATTTCTTAATTCCGAAGAACAGAAGTCGGGATTGCAAGCGAAGAATTTCGCCACCATCAATGTATTTATTCGTGGAATATTAGTACTTTCTGCATTTACAAAGCCGTGTTCCATGGTCAATATATATAGTATAGGTGCAGAATATCAAGAAACGTGATAGTAATAACTGAGAAACTTCGTTAATCTAATAAATTACACAGTAGACAATATGTACAACAAAAACCGAGGTTGTTTATTTACAAGTCCAGTGACGTCACAGCGAATGCAAACATGGCGTACAGCGTTTTTGACATTCGAAGCACAGATAAAAAACCTTATATTTTCAAATTGAAATATTTAATTTATTTTGCAGTTTTATGAATAGAAATTAATATTTTTCGTTTGTTTTTTCATAAATGAACTATAAAAACATTAATTTAGATTTTATTTTTCATAGTGCGTAATACCCTATTCAACTTGGAATGTGACTTTATTTATTTTGTAATCAAGAATATGCTTAGGAAATTATCATAATTTATATAACTACATAAATATTTACAACTTAAAATTAACTACAACTAAACTATTAAATAAAAAGAAAGTAAAAGAAAACAACAAAAATTATACCCTTAATTTAGGCGTCAAAGTATTCGTCCGCATCACTATCACAGGGGAAAGTTCCCAGAAGACTGGCAGCATTGCCACGTTGAATGGCAATGATTTTCTGTCCGAAGAAAAAGCCAGCCCTCTGGTCACGTGTAGAGTCGATTAGCCTACGGGCGATGTCTTTAAACACAGAGTGTGCACTGGGACCCCATGGCCCAAGTGTTTCGACCCCAAACGGCTCAAAACAGTAGTTACCCACTAGATTTGAATATTTACGCCGTTTGAGGGCCTCTGCCGCGGAAGCAGCTGCACCAACGCATGCAGCGGTGCTTAAAAGATGTGATGGCGCAAGGGTGTCTACACACGTCGCGTCCCACACCAAAGGCCTACACATCTTCCAAGGCAGCAACGACATACCATCTGGTCTTTTGCCGTCATCACGTACCAAACCATTAGGTTCTAATACGGCTGGTACACCGGCTGAGGCAAGAGCACGACGAATGATGTCGTCGATGCTGGCATGGCGAGCTATGCGGCCTGCACTTCTGCAACAAGAAAGACCATGGTGTCCCAAGCCATCGACTCTTTCTCCACAGTGACAATAATGCGGAGAAACACAAGGAGCACCTAAACGTAGGCATACAGCTAGGCGGAACGTTATGTATCCAACATAGTACCTATGAAGGGTGACGGGAGTGCCTGAAGCCACAATCCTGATTCCCATTCTCCCACAGCCAATAAGCGAGCTCGCTCTGCAGTATTAGGAGACGAGTTGATTAAAGACTCACGAATAACACTGCACAGCGGCACGTCCCACTGTCTCTGAGAAGACGGGTGAACAGGTAAATCCGTAAGTGGGCAAGCCATTTTCCACGCTTCCACTGCATCAGTCAAACACGGCACCTCAAAACTGGTCAGTGACGAAGAAAGAATTTTCCTGACCAATTCAGAGGTACTGTGGACCGAAGACAGAAAAGCTGGTAAACTAATACTTGAAATTTTGCGGACGCCGAGCCCTCCCATGCGAATAGGAAGAGTAGCTTGTTGCCAAGCTCGGTCATCCAAAGCCACATTAAGTATGGATGACAATGTGTGTCTGATAATTTTGTCTACGTTTTCTAAAATGTGTGAATGTTTCCATAGATGTGAAGCGCGTAGAATATAAGTAAATTTTGGTCCAAAACAACAGTACCGAATTAGGGTGAAAGCCGAATGTGTGTTGATTTTGTGTAATCTATCCTAAATGTGATTGAAATTTTGTATCTTGTCCTCGATGAATTTAGGAAAACATTCATCGAATATTGGTGAACCTAGGAGGTGAAGTGAGTATTTATCAATAATTTTGATATTTGGAGCTATTTGATTAAATTTTGCTAGAGTCGTTAGTCTGTCTGTACTCTGTAGAGTCAGGAACGTATAGTTCACATTTTGATAAATTTAGGTCAAGGCCAATAGAACTCAGTTTTTCTATAGTCTATAGTCAAATCTTTTAAAACAATGTCAACGTCACCTCCTAGAGTTCCGTCGTCTAAATACCATACATTAAATTTGGAATTTAGTTCACGAATAATAGGATTTATAGCTAAACTAAAAATGGCAGGCCCAAGGGGATCTCCTTGTTGACAACCAACAGCCGATTCTATTAAATTGTCCTTATACAGTAATTTTGAAGGGTTTCTATAACATTGCCAAAGAAAACTGTAAATTTTGGGGATTTCTTTTAGAATTTCAGTCAACAAGGCGTCCCTGCTTACGGAGTTAAAGGCGTTTTTAATGTCAATCTTTAAGACGACCTCACCTTGGTTACTGTTTAAAAATGTGGATATGGGCATGTACCGCAGCCTCGCAGCCCCCTTTGCAACCAAAGCCTAGTTGTGAGGGCTGAAATTTGCTGACCAAAGACTCATTGTAATAGGCGCAGCAAATTTTAGCTGCGATATGCCTGTATGTACAACCTACAGCAATGGGACGAATACCGCCATCCTTCTTACGCAGAGCACATAAGTTAGCCCCGTATAAGACATCGATGACGGATTCGTTCACATTGCCGGAGAGCATTAGATTGATTAAGGCCGTCAACTCCTTCAAAAGGGACTCACCAGCCTCCCCGGCGCTCGAGCACACGAGATCTTTCAGATGTTGTGGTGTCAAGCCGTCGAGGCCGCCAGCTGAACCATTTCGAAAGGAGTCAACGGCCTCGCGAACCTGTTGGGCAGTAATAGAAAGTGAATGGAGTTGAGGGTTTGGTGGGTCAGGAAAGATGAGGTCATTTGCCGGGGAAGGATGTTTACTCTGCAGGGTTGTAACTACCTCTGCAGAGTACATAGCGACCACATCACTACTAAATAGAACCCTAGCAGCACCACGGATATCGCCATCTGCTATTTTGGACTCTACATGATGCAGCAAACCTTTGTGAGAAAAGTGTACTGATAATTTAGGGTCGAAAGTTTGGGTTTGAGAAAAGCAATTATCTTTAATTTGGGTTGTTAAAGTTTTTTTGTTGGCCAAATCTTTCTGCACATGTAGAATCCTAAATGGAAAGGTTAATAATTGCTCCCAAGCACTTAGAGAGTTCTCTCGAACCACAAGACCAATACAGCGTGCTAAACTTGAAGCTACGGATGCTTTTGCACCTCGAGGAACCAACTCTCTTTAAAACTGGAGTTGTGTTTTTAAATTTTGATAAGGTTTGCCAAAGTTGTAGTTGCTGGACAGGGGTTGGTGAAGGAGCTGAGGCTGACACTAGGCAAGGAGCTACATTTTTGGGTTTATGTACCTTGCCCAAATGAACCCTCAGACCCCGTTCACCCTTAAAAAAACGTGCTTGAGAGCAATGTGGGCATCTTACCAGAGTCCCATCCAGGGGTGCGGCAGGTTGACTGGCACTCTGTCCGGCGTAGCTGCTGCATCCAGGCATACAAAAATAATCTTAAAACTAACACAATATAACTATAAAATACACTTAGTAAAAATATAAAAACACTATTTTACTACAAGCCGTCACTCAGCCGTCAAAATCCGTCAAAACTTTACATCATAATAAAAAACAATAAAGCAATCCCGTGGCCAGTACTGCATAGGGCGCTGCCGAGCCGCGTGACGCGACGCGGCCCCGCCGCGCCGCCGTCGACGCGCCACCGCGCTGCGCTGCGGTGACCACTGGGATGACTTTCTTCTTGATTTGTATATATTAGTGGTTATATTAGTCTCCAAAGATATAGTCGTAGTGGCGTACAGTTATCTTGATATGGAACCTGCCTATTTAGGCTGGTGACATCTCTCGACAGATCTGAAGAGAAGATCCTCGGGAACCCCGATTCAGAGTACAATTTTTATTTATTTATTTTACACCACAAGTTACAATAAAGCTAAATCAATTATATTGATTGATTTGAAATGTGAATTAATGAAAAATAATTAATTTAATTTATTTGACATTGCTTGTTATGTTACCACACACACACAGATGATCATGATGATGGTTTTTTTTATGTTTCAAAGACTTTATTATGTTACCTACTTGTAGAAGAAGCAGACCAAACATTACCCACAATTTGTGAAGCCAAAAAGCAAACATGCGCAAATTAGTTTCAAGTTCAACGGGGCTGGACTAAAAGTCAGCATTAGAAATAAATATGATGCTAGGCAATTGTGATAAAATTTATACATATAGTAGATATACAATCGTGTATCTATTACTACTATTGTAAAAACAATTTTGTAGTACCTATGACTCAATATGAAATTAGTAAATTAGTATTTTAGTAATTTTTAGTTTAAAAAAATTCTCAGTAGTAGCACGGAGTCTGGAATTGTGCCCGGTATATGGCAACAGCCTATACTTATTATACTCTTTGGGCAACAGGCTCACCTCCTATCTATTACAATGAAATAGGTATGTCAAACAAAAATTGTATTATAGATCATTTTGTAATCATTGTTTACCTTTATTCAGAACACATAAAATTTTTGAGAAAAAACAAATTATTTTTTTTTTCGCTGTATACAGAAATGTAAGTGTTCTCTTATTTACTTATTTCTAATATTTTAAGCTTTACTACTAAGTATTACTTTGTATTATCTTTATTTAATTACAGGGTTTAATAAGTATTACTTAATATATACAACTTATGATACAAAAATATGAAAATTAAATAAAACTAAACCAAATATAACTATTTACACAAAGCATCGAAACCAATACGCTGTATTGTCTTCAATATGTACACCCGGCCACACATCAATCCATCTATAAATAACCAGTTTATCCTGGTGTCGCTTTGCATCACCTTTCCGCACATTTAACGTTCAGTTTATACTGGATATAATTATAATGCTCGATATGTAGCCGTGTGTACAAGTTCCCACTAATAGTTTTTTTTTTTTATGGAATAGGAGGCAAACGAGCAGACGGATCACCTGATGGTAAGCGATCAGCACCGCCCATGGACACCCGCAACACCAGAAGAGTCAGGAATCAGTCACCAGTTTTGTTGTCTAAATTACTAGACTAGTTTAAATGAATAATTTACTACTTTTATTATTAAAATTGAAATTATAAAATTCGAGTCTATGGTACAGCTTGTGCTTGTGCCTATTCGCTAGTATCCAGTTAATAAAAAGTTAAGGTTGGGCATGATAAATAAAAAAACTAAAAACGAGACTGCAATGCAATGTAGTGTTTTCTTAATTTTTTATGAAAATACTAAATCTTACGTCCATTTTTTGTTCATGATAATTATCCCAAATAAGTGTTTGGGTTATGGAGTCACCGCCATTTTCAACACATTCTGAGGCACCTCCTTTAAGTGAAGATAGTGGTCTCATAATTACAAGTGGATCGTTTTCTAGTGATTCTGCCAGTGGATGGCATCACGTTGCATCCGAGGTGAGATAATAATTAGAAATTTTCTTGACACTGTTATTTCATAATATATAAAGTGGTAATTCTTATAATTCCTATAATTTTTGCCACCTTTTTTAATCATGTGGTAAGAAACATGTAAACACAATAATTACGTACCTAGGTACCTGTCTAAGACCTTCAAGCCATAGAAACCAAAACAAGGATAATTGGAATGTAAAACGAACTATAGTGGCTGTAAATTATAATATAATTATTCAGTAATGAGTCATGTTTTACTATTGGTCTTATCAGTGTCATCTTGCGCTTTGCTCGTTGCGATTTTTTCTGTTCTAAGTGTCTATTATTGTATCAAAATATTGTTCAATGTCACATTTTTCTTTTGATGCCTTTTTCTATATAGTTATTTGCATTGGTTGCCACAGCTGTTTGATATGAATTTACTTGGATGTTAACACTTTCACTGTCTATGCATAACATGTAATGCACTTATGAGTTACGTCCATATTATTATGTCCATGCTAATAATCACCAAGAATAGTGTTGTTCATGAGAAACTTGAAAAATGAAACAAATCAAGAAAATAATGACTCCCTAACGACTCTCCAGAAAAAAATAGGCTAACTAGATTGCCATATCTAAATTGTAAAAAAAAAGTAAAACTTGGTAGGTATATTTTATTTTAATCAAACCAAAATGCAAAATGGTTTCTCTTACTAAAATTAAACTTAATAATACTTCTTTTTATTTCTTTGGGGGGTCTAAGCTAATGAACTTTTCTTGAGATATAATAAAGTCACCTCTGTAACAACTGTATTTCTACAATTCTCATATTTACCTGAAAACATTATATACTATCATGTTTCCACATGGTTGTACAACACTATTGGTCCATAACGGTTGAATTTCATACATTGCTCATGCATTGTATATAATAGTCTTGAAGTCGACAATCAAGTGACACCAGGTGATTAACACGATTCTGAAAGTTATCAGAAAAATATAGCAAAAATATACTTTTTAAATTACAATTACTTATGTATTATTTTTATGACAATCCACATGCTGTGCCAGTATTTATTCTTTCTTTCTTTCTACTCTTGTTGCTACAATTATTTAGTTTTTATTCTTTTTGCTTACGTTATCCTGAATAGCACTTCAATATTATAGAATCATGCATTCTGGGCTGATTCTCCAAAATCCCTGAAATAATTGTGTCGGTCTATGTGCCCGACACTCTGTGTAGTTTTTTGTATTCCGTGTACTCAACAGACTTATGTTGAGTTACCACCAAAAGAATGGTAGTAATTGTTTGTGTTTAATGTTACAGTAACTGTAACAATGCTATATAAAAACGCAAAATGTGTTGACCTACTACATTTAAAGTCATGCTACACCCCCTTCGGAGCTGCGGAGAACTTAACGGTTTACTGGGGCTCCGGCTCGAGGTGCAGGAGTAGGACGGGGTGGTATTTTGTCAGTAAGAGTCTGATATTTCCTCCCGCCTCACCCAGGCGGGAGAAGTCATTCGATGATTTTCCCCCTTAAAAAAAATGCTATGCCCGCTAGATGGGGCAGAGGGCGTTCACAGAGGTTCTCCATCTTTATCGGTCTTGAGCTTCACACTTCACCTCGCTCCACGTGGTTCCGATACTCGTCGCTTCCTCCACCACAGTAAGTCGCCAGGTTTGCCGAGGACGGTAACGCTTCCTTTTCCCTTGGGAATTCCAGACCAAGGCTTGTTTATGAATGTGTCAGAATCCCCATTCCATCCCGCGGCGCCGTTTGCCTATAATTCGAAGCATAATTCCGTCCAGGACTACCAGGAAAAGGAGTGATGACAGAAGGTAGCCTTGGTGGACACCTGCGTGCATCGTTATACATTTTCATGACCAATTTCCTCTTAGTCAAAAACCCGCAAAATACTTCACTGAGTCCTATAATGAAATGCTATGTTTGTCAACTGCGGCTTTGGTAGCGGATTGAGTAGCGGCGGTCGTCAAAACACGTAAAAAATACTTTCTGACTAATAACTAACCTAACTACAGTTAGCATAACATTTCGTAGAAAGATATCGTCATCCGGTCACAAAGTGATGTATTATACTTCGTCAGATCACACAAATGTGAAAAATTTAAACGTTAGTCTGGCGTATAATATCACTTCACAAAAAATTATGCTAACAATAAAGTGGATTCCAATCAGGAGTAAACGGCTGAAAATAGTACTTTTTTAGATGTTTGGGCGGCTGCCATTACTCAACCCACCACTGGTGCCGCAGCTGACGCTGACGAAGCTTCAACATATATTCCTTGACGAATCCCACAAGTTATCAACTGAGAGAAATCGACTGAAAAAAATTTGTGCCTAGTATACCACCCATATGGTGGCCATGTGTAGGCGTACAGTGGCGCGCAAATTAAAGATAGAAATTGTAAGAATAACATGAATAATTCGAATAAAAAATGCACAATAAAATGTTAGTAAATAATAATAATAATCTTTATTGTACACCTTAAATCAATAGAATAAACATGTAATGTTATAATAAAGAATAGTAGGGTACAAAGGCGGCCTTATCACTAAAAGCGATCTCTACCAGGCAACCTTTGGGTGAATGGAGCACTATTGAATGAAAGTGGAGGTTGTTCTGGATGTACTCAGGTACTTATAAATTATATGTACAAGTAAAATATATATTCTCTAAATAAATTTATTTACTTACATAAAATTTGTCATACAAACAAAAATATATAGATATATACATACAACATATACAATATATTTAGACATGTAAATGTTACACTCCTGCTCCTTTAACCTCTCATAACTCGGTCCGAACAAAAATTTCCATATATAAGTCCATAGCCAGTTTCGTTTGTGCCATGACATAGACAATGTTATTCTTGGCAATATATTTTATAAATTATCGACTGCCGCCAGAAAAAAGAAAGGCACCAGTTTTAGGCAGTGCCCTTTAACACAAACTATAATTATGACTTCTTGCTGTGGTGCAACTCGGCATTATACTATGACTTCTTTCTGTGGTTCAACTCAGCATTAGTGTATATTATAACATGTCATTCAATCAAGCAAAATATGTCATTTTTAAATATTTGTTGCATGGCTTAAATAATGGTTAATATGTCTGCGGTAGAGATAAGTGTAGGAAGCATATTTGCGCCGAACATTTCGACTTGGTTAAGTCACCTTTTTTTTTTCACCCGGTGAAAATGCCGTGCATACCCTGCCTCGTGGGGCCGAGGCCGGGTTATGTGGGGCTCAAACCCACTAAAAACCCCGGGGTGTGCCACTCACGCATGAGGGCGGGCCACAAGAACTGTACTTTCGCACTTCGGTCGCGACCCGCCCTGCGCCAGCCCGGCTTGACGAGACGCCGGGCTCCTTCTCCTGCGGGCGGCGCCCGCGCACACCGCGGATGCTGCCCCTTCTCGGGGCACTGCGACGTGGGCGACCGGTTGCTCCGACCGGCCGCCCCCTGCCCCACTAGCTACTAGGGAGGAGGAAGGAGGCGGGCATACCCGCGCCTCCTCCGTCCCGTTCGCCGTCTTCGCGTCGGATGCGAGAGGGGGTAGTCCTCCCTCTCGCGCTCCAACGCCTCCTACTGCGACATGACTGCGTCGCAGAAGGAGACCATCGCCTCCCACGACCTCTGGCCGCCGACCATAGCACTAACTACGGCAGGCAGCGAGAGGTCGGCACCGATTGGTTAAGTCACCTAGATCAACTAACTAGAAAACACCGGTACCGGAGACAAATTTGTTGTTTTGTTGTCACCACTCGGCAACCACAGAATGAATCACGAGGTGATATTTATGGAAATAGACGGAATATATTCTCTAGTTCTGTAACGCACAGAGCAACAAATACATTAAGAACTCACTAGCCAGTAGACAAAACTTAGCACCTCGATATACCTATGACAATGTCCAATATCCGCTTCTGAAAAGAAAGTAGCAAAGTCTCGACTCAAACGCGTGCTTAAGAGTCGAAATTGTTACAGTATTCTAGTGGCCGATCGTCCACTCAACACTATTGCTCGAGATAAACCTAGAGCCTAGACGTAGTAAAAAGGCTTAATATAATAGGCATAAAATCTTTACTGGTCATTTAAATCACACGTAAGCATAATAATATGAATCGCGGAGAACCTAACGGGTAACCGGGGCTCGGGCTCGACGTGCAGGAGAAGGAACGGGGTGGTTTTTAGTCAGTAAGAGTCTGACACTCCCTCCCGCCTCACCCAGGCGGGAGCAGTCATTCAAAGTCTTTCCCCCCTTAAAGAAAAGCATAATAATATGGTTAAACTTTTAGAAATAGAGATAACATTTATTATCAAAGTTGAAGTTATACTACGGTTACTGTTGTACAATAATGCACCTTAAAAATAACCGATTTCGTTTAAAAAGACAATCGTAAAGTATCATTAGGTCTTTCATTCAAATACTCTGTATCATTATAACGTAAATAAGAAGCTTGATTTACTACAAGCACTATTTTGACGTACTTAAAGATTTGTATTTCTTCCATGTAGTTACAAGAAAGCGACTTCGATGACAAATCATTGTCTCTTTGTGAATCAACTGAAACATCAGAACGTATGTGTGGGGATTTCTTTAATACTGTGAAGAAAGGGCCTGGGAAAGTAATACTTACAACTATTGAACCACCGCCAGAATTTCAGGTATGTTGTAGTTATTTTAGAAGTACAGTAGAAACTCGATTAACCGGACTAATTATTGTCGGTAGGCATTCGGATAATCGATAATCCGGATAATCGAATGTACTCAGAAAAGCGGGTTTTTTGTATACATAGGTACATATGTTGTACATACGATGTTATGTATGTCATTTATTACGATTCATCACCACCTAATTTTTTAACCGACTTCAAAAAAAGGAGGAGGTTCTCATTATTTAACTGTAATGCTTTTTCACAGAGCAGAGGATCGGATATCGGTTGCCCAGTTGATAGTTTTTGTAAAAACCAACAATACAATTTTTTCGGTTTCTTCATAATTTTCCAATGTTTACTTCCCGTTTTCACTATCTAATTTGCAGGTGTATGTACAACAAAATTGAATCAGTATTCTTCTTAATATCACTAATCGTGGATGTACCTACCATACTGATCAACTAACTTACGACCGGGTTCTCCTTTTTTTAATGAATCAATAATATTTATTTTGTCTTTAAGCGATAATGTCACTATTCTCTTACGTTTTGACATTTTTAAATATGCAGACGTGATACAAGGCAGCGATCGCGCAGGGCGCGTGCATAAATTTGACTTGTAGGTAATTTTAATATAATGAGTCGGTAGTCCGGATAATCGCGAATCAGTATAATTGAGAGCCGGATAATCAAGTTTCTACTGTATTGTAAAACGTCATGCCCCACCAAGTGAGTTAATAGCTTTGTAGTAAATTAATGGCAATAAATTAGAACCCAACATTGTGATTTACATTACAAATCAAATATTGAGTGATGTGGAGGAATCCACATGTAATGAATTAAGTATGTTGTTTATGTTAAGTTACAGCCAGTCATACATAATAACCGAATTGCTTAGTTAATGTGATAAATTAATCACATTATACGGATATTATTTACCTCTATAACAGTATGTACAAGTTATAAACATAGCTAAAGTAATAAACATATACTATCCAACTAACTTAGGCTAAAGACTCGAGAAGCGGTTTTCACCCACCCGTCGTAGTTGTGGCCGCAACTACGGCGGGCGCGCTGAAATGCCTTTGTAGAATACACTAATACAGATATACAGAGTGTCCCCGAAGTTGACGTTCAAATGGCACCAGGTGATCAGCAAAGTTCCAACAGTTATCAGAAAAATATAAAAAAATCAGTCATATAATTTTTAAATTACAATGACTTATAATGTGTCATCCGCGAAAAGAAAGAAAGAAACGAAAGATTGTAATTTTTAACGAACCAAGTATTCGCAATAAATATTTCACGTTACATTAGGTGGCTGTACTAAAAAAAAATGTACTGCCCTAGTAGTGGCAAATTTCACTAGAGTTGGCCCATTAAATATAAGGATTATAAAATAGTCTACCACTTTCCACTATTTCTAAAATTCGATACAAAAAAGAATATTTTTCAACGAAACTGTTTCTATTTCGATCTATTTATTTGGACTTACTAAAATTTATTCTAGTGTACCCAAAGTGTACCAAAAAATCAGGTATTCACCAGGTAACACTTTGCACGCGACATGTCGTCATCATGTCGCAAAACATGTTGGAAATCGGGAACGAGGGTCTCTTGTTAAACCGCATCGCCTGACTACTCATGATTTCGCTAGCAGCATTCGTCGCCAATATTGTCGATAGTGGATCACACGTCCCGCTGAAGAACATTTACTACCGTATTTATTATACTTTAATGCCTCTACTACCGAACCCAGACTTATACCACAAATCTTTCTAATTACCTATATTCTAAGCTAAGAAGTTTTTGCTAAATAATTTAATGTTAGGAACTTGTTTTCCTAAGATTGTGAATTTTAAATTTGAAAGTCACCACTGCAAGTAACTTCATACTCATCAAATTTTCATCACTAACTAAACTCGTGTCGTCAACCATAAGCTTTTGAAGTGACAACAAGGTTACCTACCTTAAATAAGAAAAATAACAACAGTAGCTAAATTTATTTATAAGTATAAAGTAATATGAATGGTTTGACAATAAGATTTTGTGTCTACTTCTGTAAAAGCCACAGACGGGAACGCACACAGTTTAACCTTCAGTGGTTAATTTTCGTAAAAATTTACCGGTGGTGTTTGGAGATTTCATCATAAGAGAGTTAGTTAAATTATGGAATTATTATGTTTTTGAATTGTTATTATTTATCACTGCATTGTCATAAGCATAAGTAAAACTATTTCTTCACATTTCCATATTTGAATGATCACTACTTTACTTATACTACCATAAAAATAGACCAAGATTTCAAGGTTTGAATGGTAAGCAAATTACCTGGTTCTGTTCCTTGCAATGATCATACATAATATCTAAATGTATGAAATGAAACATCGTTAAAAATTAATATAAGACTAGCTTCTGCCAGCGGCTTCGCCCTCGTTCCCAGGGATAAAAAGTAGCCTATGTGTTACGCCACACCATAATCTACCTGTTTCAAATTTCATCCGGCTCCCTTCAGCCGTTTTGATGTGACTGAGTAACCAACATACACACAAACAAACAATCTCACATATTTTCACATTTATAATACCGGTTCAAGCTAATTTCAACCTTCGGCCCTTTTTTTAAGGTGGGAAAATCATCGAATGGCATCATCAAAATCATGAATCTAGGGCCGGACGCGACAGGTCGCCGTCGCCGATCACGTCCCTGAGGGCACGGCGGTGCTCAGCCCACGCAGGGTATTCTCCGACTGAGTGTTCCACCGTGTCCTCAGGGCGGTCCTCGCAGTGATGACACCCGGGCGTTTCCTCCCGCCCTATCAGACACAGGTACCTCCCGAAGCTCCCATGTCCGGTCAGGACCTGCGTCAGGCGCTAGGTGAGGACGCTGTAGCGTCTATTAAGCCACTCCTCAAAGAGGGGACTTACCGCTGCGATGGCAGCGAGCTCAGCCCTCGGTTGCGACAGTCGTTGCAGCCATTCCGCCATGAGATCGCGCCTGAGCTCTTCACGCCACGCACTAATCTGACGCGGACTGAATACTATCCGTATAATGCACCTTCGCCTCCCAGATCCCACGACGATAATCCGGCAAACCGTCGGCCCTAAGTTCACTGCGGGCAACCTAACATTCGACAAACTTATAGTTACGTTGCGGTACAGTAACTGTGTCTAGGGATTGAGCCTCACAATTAAGTTTGTTTTTGTGTGTGTGTACATTTTCGAGATATAAAGTACCCCGTGTTGTGCCCAGGATTTAAAGTATAATCATTCATACCAAGTTTCATCGTAATCGGACCGGCAGTTTTTGCGTGATGCGTGAACATAGAGAGAGACAGGCAGACCAAAATATTTCAATTACATTTTTGTGTTCGGTGTCTATCTCTAGTCACAGACCTTGCAATTTTTTTCAATATACAGAATTTACTCATTACAGTTTTATTATATGTATAGATTTGCATTATTTTTGCGATACAATTCCAGAAACGTAAAAGGGTGAAATAGAGTTGAGACATTTCGTAGGTTGTCCTCAAAGTCTGTACTCTATGCGTGCGAAATCGCGGGCGTCAGGTAGTTGAGAATATGTATAATGTTCTTATGTGGTATATGATCAGATGAAGAAACGTTTCTCTAGTCTCCGAGTACCTACCTACATATTTTTTAAGAACTCACGCAAATAATCACGCATGTTACCTTCTTACCGGATTGAATGTGGTATATTTCTGTTATAAACTTATGCCGGAATACTGAAACGTTACTCAATTTTAAGTCGTGCTTAAATATCGTGCCATCTCTGTCATTTCACAAAGAATTAGTGGTGACAGAACTATACTTAAGCGCGACTTAAAATTGAGTAACGTTTGAGTATTCAGGCAATATTAATATTTAATTGACCATTTACCGTAAGTGTAGGTAGGTACATTTAATATTTATAGCAGACACACATAAACTCTGCTAAATTTTATAGCATTTTTTCAACATGTTTTTTTTTGCATGTTATCTGCTTACATACTACGTACAAACTGCACAGTGCATACTGCTCCTGCTCGCTTATGGTCATACTTAACATAGTTGAGGTAGCACACTTAACTGGCACGGTTCCAACCCAGAAATTAACTTGTCATTCAAAAAACACTACACAATGACATATTTCATAGCGTTTATATAAAAAAAGTTGTAAGCGCGTCGCCTGCGCGCTGACAGTACGCTTACAGCCTTTTTCTGTGGTTTCCTAAGCAATAAACGCCGTGCCGTAGCCGTGCCGCAGCCATGCTGTTAATGTGTGCCATGTCCCTTAATTTTAAGCACTAGCTTTTATAAGGTACTTTTTATGCCTTTTTTACCATACACCTAATTGTCAACTATTATAATTATCCATCTTCGTTCTTTTGGAAGAAGTATAGATAAATATAATAAAGTATTATTCACAGCTCAATTATTTTTTTCTAGGATAGCCCCGCACCGGATGACATAGAGAAATGCCCAACTGTACACGTGCCTCCCACGGTCGTCTTTACCCATGATGCTACAGATAAAGGCAATACATCAAACTTAGATGTAGCCATTAATATAAGACATATTTCACCTATATATCCGAGAAAGTTGAAGCCAGAAACATTGTATGAAAGGCGTCAATGTTTGAATCATAGGTTCGCGAGTCCAAGACTTCTTCACTTGAGTCCGTGTCGTGTTAATCGACCTTCGTCAAGGAATTCGCTGTCATCAAGATTGTCCAGCAGCCACAACTCACTTGTGACTCAATTCCAAGCTGACGATTCCAGTTTCATCACGCAAGCTATCTCGCATGATACTCTGACTACAAAAACCTCCGACATTACTGATATGTACAATGTTCCGTTCGATAGCGATATTTATGCGGTACCTATTGATATGGTGCGGCCTTGTCAGAGCAATATAAGAAGTAAAGGGAAGAAACCACCTCGAAACAACAAAAAGCGTGGCAAAAATACAAATCAGAATACAGCCCCTAATATCACTGCCATTGACAAAAGTTTTAAGTCAAAGGATACTAACAAAAATAAAGAAGTTAAAACTAAAAGGCACAGCTTGCCAAGTTCATCTTGTAAAAAGGGTACTGGGGACTCGGACACAGATTCATTACATTTAACTTTACGCGAAATGAGGAAATACCTGCATACTCTTTATTCCAGTTCCAGTGATTCAGAATGTAGAGCTACTATTAATACGAAAAATAATCCTATAGTGAACAATGTTGGTATACACGCGAAACATTTAGGCAAAGAAGCTAGTTCTGCAGTGTTTTTAAAAGAAAGTAACGATATTTCTAGAACAGTTGAGACAAATAATAACCATAGAAAAGCTAATAAAAATTCGTTTGGAATGAACGCCAAAAATAAGAAACATAAAGAAAATATTCCTAAAGAAGTGATTGAAATAGATAAGAGTGAAAAAATTGTTAAAAAGAGTATTTCAACTCAAAATCAGAAGGTTAAAATGTCGCCAGTAAGAATATTATCGATCAATTTGAAACAGAGCTTTTGTAATTTATTTCGTTGGCGACGACAACCCGTGGCGGAGAATGCTAGTGATGTTGAGAAGGTGGGTGACAGCAAGGAGGACTCTCCGCCTGCAGCAGTGCGCCGTGCATTACCACCTTTGCCGCAGACACCGCACGTGCACGCAGGACCTCGCCGATCTAACAATGAAGAAGATACTGTCATGGATTTCGCCACTTCTATACAAAAAGTGAAAGATGTAAGTAGTTGAACGTGAACACTGAAACATCTTTTCTTATTTACCTGTCAATATTTTGTGCAATTTTTTCCTACTTATATTAGGTAATGTTAATTTTGTAAAGTCATAAAATGACCTGAAAATAACTAGTATTAAAATGTTTACATTCTAAGGCAGCGTTTCCCAGCCTTTTCAACCCACGGACCCTTTGGAAATCAAGACTAATTTTCACGGACCCCCTTACTAGATTACAGATACGAATAAAAAAACAAATACAGAAGGTTGTTAATATGAAAAAAATCAAACAAATTAATGTGAAAGTTCGTGTTGCTTTTTTGCAACTAAATTAGGGATATTCGGGTTGATGTCGTTACTGCTTAGTAGTAGTGTGGGAGAGCCGTGCTTTGGCACGAATGGGCCGGCTCGACCGGAGTGATACCACGGCCTCACAAAACCGACGTGAAGCAACGCTTGCGTTGTGTTTCGTCGTGTGAGTGAGATTACCGGAGGCCCAATTACCCTCCCCATCCCGTCTCCCCAATTCCAGAATCCCCAACGATCCTAAAACTCCTAATCGCCAAAAGGCCGGTAACGCACTTGTAACGCCTCTGGTGTTCCAGGTGTTCATGGGCGACGCCTATTGCTTACCATCGTTTACCGGCTTATGTCATAAAAAAGTAGTCTGTAATCTCAAATCAGATTCTACTTTGTTAGCTGTTTTCGCGTCCCTTTTGCATTTAATGAGCGATTTATGTGTGGTCCAGAGATCCGCGGACCAAAGGTTGGGAAACGATGTTATAATGTATAGAAAAATGTTTGTTTAGGTCGAAAACGTCTTCTAATGTGAAGAATAACGTGAAAAATGAGCATGAAACTTATTTTGAATACACGATATAACTTGAAAGGTTTTGTCTTTCAGTACGGTTGGTATTGGGGCCCGATATCGGTGGAAGCTGCTGAGAAAATTCTTTCAAACGAACCTGATGGCTCGTTTATAGTCCGGGACAGCAGTGACGACCATTATATTTTCACTCTGACGTTTAAGTTGAATGGTCTTAGACATGTAAGGATTGAACATGATCAGGGTAAGAGGAACCTTCACTCGTTATTGCTTCTATCAGTAGGTACTACTGTCTTGAAGTGTGAACTGTATACCAGTGGACCAAAACGTAAATACTTAGAATCGACCCTTAGTTTTGATTCCCAGGTTGAACAAGCAAAGTATAATTCCATTTCAAAGATCAAATATTTGTCTCATATCAGCCTTGACTTCTGTTAATATGTATTATTATTTAATTATCATATTATCTGTATATTAGTGTGTACCTCAATTTTAGTCCCTTCACCTAGTATTGTATCATCATCATCAATCAATACATAAAACAAAGTCGCTTTCGCTGTATGTCCGTATGTATGCTTAGATCTTTAAAACTACGCAACGGATTTTGATGCGGTTTTTTTTAATAGATAGAGTGATTCTTAAGGAAGGTTTGTATGTATAATACATGCATATTGCACCCGTGCGAAGCCGGGGCGGGTCGCTAGTATGTTTTATAAAATAGTTTTCTTTCTTTTTCAGGTAATTTCTGTTTTGGTGGCTGCACTATGTTTAAAGCTCAAACCATAGTAGAATTCATAGAGAATGCAGTAGAGACGTCCCGAAGCGGCCGTTATTTGTTCTTCTTGAACCTGAGGCCTGTGCTTGGTCCAGTACGAGTTCAACTGCTATACCCGGTTTCAAGGTTTAAACGTGTGCAGAGTCTTCAGCACATGTGCAGGTGAGCAACTTGATTTTTATAAGCTTTTATTTGACTGTATGTATATTTCAATGCAATGAGAAGAAATCTATAATCAATTGAACTAATATAGGTATTGTATATACGTTTAGTTTCGATGACAATGCAAGTTTGAAAACAAT
This sequence comes from Spodoptera picta, assembly GCA_038387885.1. Taxonomy (NCBI): domain Eukaryota; kingdom Metazoa; phylum Arthropoda; class Insecta; order Lepidoptera; family Noctuidae; genus Spodoptera; species Spodoptera picta. Next base: position 5,556,861 of record JAZHFQ010000105.1, read on the forward strand.
TAATGGTTTTATTTCAGATTTGTGATATTAAAGTACGTGCGTCGAGACCTCATCAGTAACCTACCTCTACCTAGGCGTCTCGTAGACTACCTGAGTGCAACTCACTACTACTCGGAGCTTCTCGCCGATATGTAAGGCCCACCTACGAAGTAGGTCAACATCACTTTTTCATAACCCCGTGATGTGACAATATTATGCCTATGTATAGCTTTCACTGTTTAACACACGAGTACCTACAGATTATTACAATTCATTTTAATGAATTTATCTTTATTCGTCTTTATTTATTATTATAAGCGACTGAACATAGGGACACATGAAATCATCAGCGATTTTGACACACTTGTCTGTAGAATTTAGCACATCGTCACATAAAAAAACTAAACAAAATAATTTAAATGTTAGGACCGTGTTAATCGAGTTGTTGTTCGTTTTAGAAAAATGTAGGTAATATTATTCTGTGTGATATTATAACTTATAGCTTATAAAAACAGCAGCCTGCCTTCAAGTATATGTTTGTTATAAAATCAGACTTTAGACGATATTTTAATCAAGCTTTTGTTTTCGGAAACTGTCGAAAAGTTCCTATGGCGATAATAATCTGAAGAGAATAGCGATCGACACTGACTAGGCACAGAACATTCTCAACTGTAGTCATCGTAGAATAAAAGGTGAACTCTGACATTTGTCAATCTATTTACCAGTGTTATATCTTGTTATGAACTTGCTGGAACGTCCACGCAAAAAATAAATCGAATCATAATCTTATAATCAAAATCAATAAATCCCCTAAATTTGTTCATACAAAAGTAGTCTCTAAACATTGGAAATGTCGCGGAGAACCTTACGGGTTACCGGGGCTCCGGCTCGACGTGCAGGAGAAGGAACGGGGTGGTTTTTAGTCAGTAAAAGTCGCCTCACCCAGGCGGGAGCAGTTATTCGATGAAATTCCCCCCTTAAAAAAAAGAACATTGGAAATAAGGTCTATAATGTAGTTAGTGGAGAGCGGTCACCGGTGACCGCTTCGGGATATATGGGTTAATTCATTTCTACGTATTCATACACTTGCATTAAGAATATAATTTATACGAATCAAAGGACAATGCCCAAAAATTATTGGAGCATAATCCACAATCGATAACATTATTTATGTGGCAAGATAGAGTATCCATAGTATAATTATCCTAAATTAAATATTTGTTTTCGATGAAACCATCATCAAGTAATAAAAAACATGACTAGTATAACATGGTCTCTTTTCTATGATCTTACCGCAGATTTAACAGTCAGTTTATACTGGATCTCTGAACAAAATCACATCGTGGTATGATAATTTTGGAAAATATTATAGTTTGGGGGTTTGCTTGTAATTCTCATTAATGTCTATAATCTGGAACTAATGTAGAACAAACAAAGACAATTATTCACGTTGCAATACTGCAGGCTCCTGGTTCTTCTGTTGTTACGTTTTTGCCCAAAACTAATAGCCTTTATGTTACCTCATCCATGTCCAGGAATGATTTTAATCGACTCTGGGTCTTTCTTTGACATTGTCCTTTATCATTCAAATAAACGAATTATTTTGAGAATAAAAGGTCCGCTATAACAATTTTAAATCTTCAAGTCGGTTACCATAGTGATGTCAGTTGTCCGTTTTCAGAACAATCGTAATTAATATTCTTAAAAATCATTTTCTTTAATAGTTTTTGTATACTTGTGTAATAGAAAATTTAAAGATAAAGTATCAATATCGATCTTATATTTGTTTACAAACCCTAATTATTTTAACTCGATATAACTCAGGAATCTGTCATAAACGACAACCGATCTTATTTACCTCTCACTACATGGCAATTGTCAGACTGAACTTTTATTTTATGACGACTACAAATGTTCCCACTGAATACGTTTTATTCTTATAACTTCTGTAGTTAAACATCTTTTATTAATGAACACAGGATGGTTACGAAATGAATGCTCAACGTGTCGTTTGATGACAGTAGCACCAAAAATATAGAATCATCTGATAGAGAATAACAAAACAAAGACACCTAAGCAACGATTAGAAATATCGATACAAAATGTAATCGTGAGTGAGACGAATTCGCGAAAATGACGGAGACTAAGAATAGATTAAAAAGACGTACAAATATAATTGGATATAAACAATTATAAATATTTTAAATACATATTCTATTGTACTGTTATGTTGCTTTGAAGTCGTGATCGTAGCTACTTACGCGATGGACTTTTAACTGTTTACGCTTAAATTGAATGAATTAATTGAGTAACAAGAATGGGTTAGGCGGCAAGCATCGTAAAACACCCGAATTTTTGGGTCGCTATTATGTATCGCTGTGTTTATTAAGGTGTGTAATTAATAATTCTAAATAATCGTAACATAGTGGGTATTACTATTTGTGAAACTATTGCTAATATCAGTCCGGTATCTAAACTAGATTTACGGTATTGTCGTTATCAAAAGAGCCCGCTTGTAAGTATATTATTTTCTGAACGAGGTTATATTGGTCTAAATTCGGTATTTATTGACTCTTAGCTAGATAATCCTGATTTTAAAGTAATCAATTTTAGGTACAGCCCAAATATGCACTAGTAACATTCTCTGTGATACGTAATCAATACGTGTAACTACCAGCTTTTGGTAAAGACGTAGAATACACGTATGAGATTTGCTCTTAAACTAACACTTATTGATTTTTATTTTATTCTAAAGTGACCTTTGCGCTGCAGCAGTTGTTATTATTAAAGATATACATAGACGAGGTAAATAAAACATTCTAAAATTCAAATCTGTATTTTTGGGTACAAGTGGGCTGTAACATACTTATAAAATTAGCATTAATTGGTATAGCGTACGTTTTACAACTTGTATAAGGAACAAGGTTGTTTAGAAAGAGTATTTAAATAACTACCTGCGAGGAGATAATTTCTCTGATTGAGGTTGATTGAGAATCCGGCCACCGTGCAGCAGGGTTGTGACATAAACTATGTCCAGCTGAGGTATGCGTAGAAATTGCTACATTTCGTCACGTAGGCATATTGTAGTTATGCATTGTAGACCCTGCTTCAATGTTGTGGCCTGTACTTACCTATCGCCCCTTTATTTCAAGGGCAATACGGCTATGAACATTTATATAGTGTGATTGGCGTAACAAAACGTAAACTACTGGCGCCATAATTATGTATCTCTCTTCAAGGAATCTGTAGAATTATCTCTTATTATGAAAGGAAATTTATAAGTGCCTCTGCATTTTACACCAATTAATATAATAGCTGTAAACCGTAAAAATAACTCTTATCTTTGTAAAGAACAGAATTTTCACGATTGCTATTTAGGTAGAAATGGATTATCGCTTAAACACTGTTGCTCATTAACATTCAGAATAACCACAATTGCCTATGTGGGTGACACGATATGGTCACGAAGTTAGTGGAATCAATTTCCTCCTACTGTGTATCAAGTGTAGCATCAGAACACAAAGCTGTAGGTTTTATAGACAATGCCACAACGACGGCGGTGTTGTTAGCCTGTAATTATTGGTTAGTACTTGACGTAATCACAGAAAGTTGTGTGACTACTTGATTATCTAAATTATCTACATGAAGTCGTTTAAATGAACTTAAATACTTATTTACAATACTGATTTAAATTTTAACTAATTTATTTATGTCATCTCTAACGAACTAACTCGCTGTGTATGAAATCATATTGTTTTAAAGCTTTTACTATCTGATAATTTTGCAATAGTGAAAGGCAAAATAATATGTGAACTTCATGAAGTCTTAATAATGTAATTAACTTCAGAGTATTTCGTGTTTTTGTTTTGTTCAGTATCTTATTTTTTTTTTCTTATTGTTATAATGTCATGAATTGAAAAGTTTTATACTCATGAATAAAACTCCAAGTTCGTGATTTCGCAGACTCAAAGCGTGCTTTAACAGCAAATGTTATAGCGTGATTAACTGCGACCAAAATGTTTATTTTAATGTTTAATACATTATAACAATAAATAACTTAATTTATACTTAGTAAAGTAGCAATGTACATAATATCATTTTAGAAAATAAGTATAAGATTTTTTTGTATCATGAAATGGATCTGTATAAAATTGATCATAAGGAATTTGTTTATTTTTTGTGTATGAATATTGTTTATTATTTATATGGTTTACTTAATTTTAAAGTAATATTTAATTGTTAATTTTATGTCAAGTCACCAAAGATGTTAAGTATTGTATGTTAAAAGAAGTAGATCAACTTGCAAGGTTCTAACCTAATAATATCGCTCAAGGGGTAATTTTCCTTGGCACGTTGTTACAAGTACCCTTACGAAGATCTTGTACTCCTCCTGATGGTGGAAATGAGTGTTATATGTCTTTGCGTGCGGGTTCTAAGAATACCAGATGGTGACCTAGCCTACCTGCAGTGTAGTGTGAAACAATATAAACAGTTTAAATAATGTCTAGTTAAACAAGGAATGCATGTTACTAGATTGACACTCATTTATTTCAAATTAAATTTGTGTTATACATTTCCATAATCATATTGTAATCATCGCCGTCAAATAAATCAACTTGTATGCCTTCATATACCACCGTGACAATTATATTATAAGATTAAAGTTAAGGTGTTACAAAAAAATAAACATATCACAAAGTAATTTTTAAAAGTATTACTTACACAATAAATTATAACTTATAACGTAAATGATACTGTACGCCTGCATTATTATATTACTCAAATAATAATATAAAAATGTATTTTCGTTTTATGATATAATTAACACATTAGATTAACATTAAATTTTAAAAATAGTATTTAATCAATCAATTACACCAATCTAGAGACTAGTCTACTACGTAGTTAAATGGTATTTTCTACTCGGGGTAATGCACCCCGAGTAGAAAAACGTTAACGTTTACGTCTTTAAAAATTAATAAAAAATAACATTTATAATCAAAATTAAATCATTATGATTATTAATCATTTTATAATAATAAGCACGATGTACCATAATTTAACCGATTCGGGATTGCGGCTTATGACTTATCAATATTAGGTAAGTATGAAGTATTTTGACATAACTTAATAAAATAAAAATCCCTATCTTCTTCTTTGAATCATCGTCTTATTAAAAATGTTCTAGGAGTTTATAGATATAAACAAAAAAAGAACAATTTTTGTGGTTGTTGCCAGACTTAACGATTAAACGATATTATATTAAAACAGGTCTTATTGCTCTACCTGCGTATATAAATAACAAAATTATATTCTAAATTGTATAGTAAATATTCTTTTTTATTCTCACTCTTTTTGAAACTAATGTTCTAAATCAGTTGAGTCTGTTGAAATTCGTGAGGTTTGTTGTGGCTAACGAGCAATGTAATAAGAAGTAACATTAGATTATACGATTTGTTTTTAAATTCTTGTGTGTCGTCTCATATCAGTGTCTTGATTCTTAATGCAGCTTAAGCAATAAATGTATTGTTTCTCGAAAGTGGGAATTATAAAATAACAATTTTATTATAAATATCTGTTTGTTTCTATGACAGTCATTGAGCTGTATGATTGACACTAATGAGGCAATGATTTTGCAAATTATCATATCTATTATTGTTAAATAATATATTATAATACATTTTAAAAGTAGTTTTGTAAGCGGTATATTAAATAGACCAAAGCAAGTTGCTTTGTTCTGCTTAATATAAGCAACTCATAATCTTGTTTGATTTTCAATTACTTGGATATTATCGTTGATTTAGTATACAAGTTTGTTTGAAGCACTACATGGCCTGTGTTACATGACATATGTGATATCTATGTCAGTATGCAATGTATACAGATTACAAATCTAAATTTTTACTACACAGTTATAATATGTGGGATTTGGTGTGTAATATTCACCATTTACTAATACGCCATAATCTGTGATGATAAATAATATTTTGATACAATCCCCTATCCACTCAATTGAATGATGTGATGGCGTTTCTCGGGACCACATATGTGGTGTGACATAGGCCTGCCCGCACATAAGTACAAATAGAATTCTTGCCAGTGTAGCATAATGATACTTTACAATACACACATACAGTGACTTCAATAAATTCTCGACAAATACATTGTGTTACACATAGCCTTATACATACATACTTACCATAATAAATACACATACATAAGTAATCCGTAGTGTACTTATAATAGAAACTACTATATAACTATACTTATACAATAAAGTGACTGTGAAATATTAGAAGCTTAATATTCAATAAAACTGTATAAACTGTCGATGTAGACGCTAAAACATTTCCGTTTGTAGTAATCGTATAGAAAATATTTCGGATTATATACTTAACCCAATATTAAAGTAGTGGCTAACTGGCTGTGTCTAAATCGTGTAGGTACTTATTTAAAATTATACAATACGTTCACAGTTGTAAGTGATACGAATTATTAAAATACTTATTTTGCTATACTGTCGAAATACGTAGGTAACCTTAATCTTACCGCCAACATAGGTTTATATTCGTAATATTTCAGATATGCTAGTACAAAACTATTTAAATAGAGAACAATAATTTTGAACTTGCCAATAATCGCTTTCATACACTAGGTATTACGCAAAAGGTACGCTTTTGGATATGAAGGAGATATTATATAACTTGTAGTGAAAGTACAAGAGTATACAGGCTACTGATGGATATATTGTACTCATGAATGGGTACAACTTGCTTTATTTTGTGTGAGCAATAAAGTAAGTTACTGCTTCATGAAGAGCTCGTATTTACTCGTTCATATCAAGGCCGGCGGCGCTGTTAATTGCCTGAACGTTCCCATATTAATAAGACGTGTTGTGGTATCATTGTATTGATTATATGATAACTCTGTATTCTGTACTAGATAATGCTAAATTTTAGTATGGAATATTATAAGAATTTATAATCGGATATATACTCCAAATACTGACTTGTAATTTGGAAAACATACATTATAAAATGAACAAAAAAAAACGTATTTTGGAATATAATTGATTATTTCAAAATAAACATCAAGTAGATCATTTCTTATGTTTACGAGCTTAAGACGTCGCTTTTACCTACCATAGTAATCATAAAGATATTGCCTTCATATGTATATTAAACATGCATACAATACGTGTATCCATAATGTACCTATTAACGATAAGATAGTGACTGGGGTGGCATTTCATTAACCAAACATATACGCTATATATAAATACGCTCTTATAATGCAGTTGTATTATTAATCTTAGAACTGACAATGTAATAGTGTACTACTTACTATAATTACAGCGTGTTTATAACGCAAACGACTGAATAGTGTTGTAATCCCTGGACTATTATAGAGCATGATAATTCTTCCGTCTGACTGAAAGTCTCAACATAAATACGCCTAAGCGCCGCATATATTTCATTCTGCAAGTATTATTATCAAATTATTTAAATTGTTCAGAACGTTTTTATGCGCAAAATATATTGGTTAGAACGCTTTTGCAAACCTGCCTGCCTTAGCTTAAACTTATGTCTCAAAAAGTCTATAGCCATTGTCAAATACTTACCTTAAAAATAACATCATCACATATCCGACGAATGAATGATTTGACTGCCTTTGAAATATTATGAGAGCAAATTAAAAAAAAAAAACAAAATCTGAAAATGTTATGAGAAGTTTGGGGTGGTCTTACGAGCAGAAATGCCCTCTGTGCAAATTAGATATAAATAGAAATGTGAAAGAATTTTGTTTAGATGAGTTAAAGACGACGATATTTGCTATTTAAAAATAACGGTTTAGTCGCGTAAATATACTCAGAAAAGCTCTGCTAGTTCCTGTAACAGAATCAAATCAAATCAAATATCTGAACACAGTACATTTTGATGCATTTCAAGATGATATATGAATGCGCAGTTCATCATGTTCCACCAATCAAGGCATGCAACTATTATTGGTAAATTACAATTGACGAGTTCCAGATTACAGCAATTTTATTAGTTATGAGTTCAGTCAACACTTTACAAGTTAAGTAAATAAAGAAAAATTCAAATATCAGAAGGGCCTCATGAGCAGCGCCGTCGCTGGCACGTCGCGCAAACTACCAGTTGTTTTTCTCCGCGATCGTTATTATAAACATAATCAAATGTAAATATGAGCAGTGTTTTCTGTGCTTTGGTGTTGCCAGCATTGACTACCATAGACTATGGTTCCATGCTAACTATAGACAGTCATTATTCTGTGTGCATGAAAACGTGATGTTCAATTTTCGGTCATATGTAATCTGATACACACTAAGAACAAAATGCAATGTAAATGATCTATAATGAAGGTTAAGTTGTAAAAATAATATATCTAGTAAGTATATGATATTACTTACAGGTGGCAATGAATTACATTTTAACAAAGCAAATAAAATTCAAACTTCGGAAACCTTAGATAGAAGCAAGTAGTACTATTATAATATAGAATATTTCGATGATGGGAACATCTAAAGGCATCTAGCTTTGGGGAGGGCGGAGACAAGGGAGTATTGAATTCTTACCTGACTAAAGACTAAAACCACACCACTCGGTCACTGCGTCCTCTAAATACCAGCCGCAGACTCCTAATTGTGTAACACCTGTTTGCAAATTTCTAGAGAGACCTTTGACGTCTCACAATATTCACATAATAAAACGTAGTCTTGTTATTCTAAATGAACGCCTTACAACTATAACAGATATACTATATTCGTTTTATAATAACGTAACATACGCACTATACTTATAATACAAATAATAAAGACACTCCGAGCGCGTACTTTCTAGTAGAAACTATAGCGTCTAAGATTTTATGGGAAAATCTAAGTACAAAATTGCCTTGAATTAAAATCGTGTTTAGGTCATAGGAGTAAAGAATTGTATGTGGTACACAGCAACTTGGTACTTTCAGCAACATAAATGATAACTAAATGTTAATAATAAATATCTATGGTTAAATAATGGCTGTGACTTAAAACAACGTGCAAGAAGGTGACTTTTTGAGGTTATTTGCTTCAAATTAATGTGGACATCAAAGATAGGGGATGTCCAGTAATTGTTCGTCGTCCTGCAGAATTACAAGACAGCTATGACTTAATCACATTTTGACATTCAAGCATATCTTCTTGATAACATTATAGTGGGTAGATAACCAGTTGTTTTATTTAAAATATTTATAAGTACATAAGTTGGTTACATAAAATCCTTTCTATATATACATATAATTTCAATTTATTTGTTCTTGGATCTGGTTGTTTGAGTCGGATCTCAGAGGCCCCAAACCTACGTTCATTTTAGCAATACTGAAATTTTAGGTGTCGTTTGTCTGATTGGTGAATATACAGAATGTCCAGAACATAGTTGACCGCACTACAATGGTTGATAGCTTGGATCAATACATAATAAACTAATAGCACTTGGAATATTAGAGCTGCCAAAATAATCTAGAATTGGGTGCTCTGGGATCTTGAACTATTACAATTTTCAGACTGCTTATAATTGTAATTTTAATATGCATGCGACTATATCTAAATTGAACGTTTTTCATTGCCAGTGATTACTGAGAATAAAGAAAGCATACCGTGCAAGAGAAATATTTAGCTCCTAAATTATATGCCGTTAGTGTTTAGCCGCTCATTGTTTTTAAGTTCGTGAAATCAGTAACCGATCTATATCCAATATCTCTGGAACAATTTCGATTTTGGATAATAATTCCTCCATACAATTGATCCAAAGATATTCAATTCAGATTAGTTATTTATTTTTGTTGTTAGACCTACTTATAATACCTAGTTTTGTTTGAAATAGATTCGTGTGCTTGTAGAAGTTCCGTTGTAATGTCATATTCGTAGGTACTCCCAGTGCATATGAAGTACATTTATATATACACGTTCTACCTATAACATATCTATTACTTTGCTTCCTGTAATACATTCTCATTTAAGGAAAATTAGAGGAGAAGAAAATAGGTTTGGTGATTGATTTTTTCATATATATATGTTATGGATTGATATTTAACACCGTTTTGCTAAAAGTAAAGTAACTTTCGCGAAATCGAGATATTGCAATGTGCTTGTGCTCCAGCTGTTGTAGCTGCGCACGCCACACTTTGAGCGCGTCCTTACGTTTGTGCACCGAATGGAACTTTATCACTATCAATATTTTGGCATATTTAGCCATACACTTTCGCATCAATAACCGCCAATGTTTCCAGCGGCAAAAAGCTATACTGACGACTTGGGTCCGGACTCAAAGAACAGAGTTCGGTATCCCAGTCTGGTTGGTAATATTAGTCCCTGATCCGGTTGTTTCTTCTTCTCTTTACTATTTGCTTATGAGATAAGCGAAGATCTTATCATTGTGAAGAAAAATATACTAGAACACTTGAGGCCTCGAAAAATAAAAAAGAGTCCGACTAATACACCTCCTGGTTTTCGAAGTCAGTTTCAATGAGATGTTACACAAATTACGATGCAGCGGATTTGCCGAGCGTATTGTAAAAATTCGTAGCCTACTACTCCTACTTTATACCCACACAAAATCACCCAGCTATAAATTGCCACGCTATGAACTTTGTTACAGTACCACATGCTCGGTTTTAGGGTATTTAAATATTTATTGGTCCTAATGTCATAATCCTATGCAATATAATCCAACAGATTTTTTTTAAAATATGTATAATTTTGTAAATAAAATTTAATATTCATAATGCGTGTACATAATTTATTTTGCAATAATATCCATAATTATTATTTAACACTTATGATCACAGTTTATTGAGATTCCGTTTATTTTAGTCATCGTAAATGTGTGTTAACTTCATCAAGTCTAATTAGTTCAGGATCGTATTACTGGCGGTTTATTTTAACTCATCAAGCAAACGATATACACCAATAGTAAGGGTAACATATAAAGAAATATAATTCAACTGTGATTTAACTTAACTATAGTATCGCTATTCTACTAATACCTAACATGACGTTATACACACATATGCGTTTCTTAATTTTAGACAGTTAGTGTTATTTCCAAAGCATAAAGTGTTTTAATAATATTTAGCTTATTGTTCTATCTGTACTTATTTACTAACGTTGAATTAACTCTGTATTTGTTAAATAAAATTATATATTACAGTTAATGTAAAGCATGTAATGCACTTTTGTGTAACAACTGATATGTAAGTTAGCTCATTCTGTTTTATAAAAATGGGACAATGGAATAAATAGGTTCCGATTGAAATATTTAGTTTTATTCAAACGTGTCTTACCTGTGTATTAAATTTCCTGTTTTTTTTTAATACGCCTCGTCTCTATTTTTATTAACTTCCTTCGATGTATGCATCACTTTGGTGTATGTCACTAAATTTTGATGAGGTTTTTTGGAACACAACTTATAAGAAACACTAAAACTATGAAAGAATGAAAGATAATAATCAATAATATTTGTATACCGGCCTGACCCTTGCAGCACTTTGAAACCTATTCGAAAAGCTTAGCAATAACCTTCGTATTATTTTTCTACTCAGTGAAACTGAAATGCTAAAAATTTTTCAGCATGAAATAATGGATTCGGTGTACTACTTGTGACAATTTTAAAATTGTGATAAAAATGATGACACGATAGACACACTTACACAACTTTGTTATACTTAATTATAATGAAAAGAACAAAAAAGGCCACTAAAATTGAAATATCAAAGGCGATAAGAATGAAACCTTGATGGGACCGCATGATTATAGACTACTACCTAAGTACTTAAGAACAAAAGTTTACAAACACAGGATACCATAATGTTAAACGCTCTGATATAGACAACGAGGCAATCGCACCTGTTCAATGAAAGCATAATTCGACATAAATAATGAATAGAATAAAGTGTCACGCCCTCTAACTTCTAACCAATCAAGTCGTACGAAGTTAGGGGATGAAAGGTCGCTCCGCCCACATATACTATACACCCCCTACTTTATTACCACCCCGAGCTGAACAATTTTATGACAGAGGACATAATCATTTGGCGGTGTCTGATTGTTGTGCTTTATCTATTCGGGCTGAAGACATCAAAAACCGTGAGTACCTAATCCATTTTTTTTTTATCCTGACGTTTACCTATGCCAATAGCGAACGTGTGCTGTATGTTTTATTCTATGCTAGTGATTCGTTTGATTGGTATTTGAAAGTAGAATCAATGAAATGACATTTATTTTCAGTGAATTTTAAGTGTTAAATAGAAAATAGGTACCTATTGTGAATGTTGTGATCTTGTGTTGTAGGAAATCTAGTTTTCATCTACTTGAACACGTGATTGTTTTATAATATCGTGATTTTCTTGTTTTCACTTATATTTCCTCTAGAGGTATAAATAAATATAAAACTTCTGCTCAATTTGACTACGCCGTAGCAACCAGTAGCCATGTAGTGAGTAGTAAATAAAAACAATGAGTGGATTTCTGACATAAATATTTCTTTCATTATAAAATATAAATTACCTTTCCGGACACCTTTGAACCAAATTACAAATAAGTATTCATTAAGTAGCTTTCTTTGCCTTTGTCCCGTTAACAGCAGATTTGTTTAATATTTTGTTATACAACTACTTATACAATAGTCGTGTCCAATAATAACTTGAAAATAAAAGTAAAATGTATGTGTGAACTGAAGGACCAAACTCAGACTTCGCGAAATTATGATCCCAAGATTTAGTGGTAGTCTAAAAACAATTGAAGAACGAATCCGGAAATTTGTTTGTAAATAAATATGCTAAAAATTACAACTCATAACATGTGGGCCCTCAGTTCTCACACCCGATCAGCCAGATCTCGGAAAGTATCCTAACAAAGAAGGTTTTATGAATACAGATATTTAGTAGACAGGAGCTTGGTCCCTCTGTTCACACATACATGAAGTAAATAGTTAGCTAGTATTGTATGTATCAAATAGAAAGTAGGTAGATCCGTGTATTTACCTCGTACTTTCAGTTAAACCTGTTGACGCTCGATAAAATTAGTAGCTCATTAAAAACAGACAAATATATTTACATATAAACATCGAGCAAAACCCTCTAACATTATACCTCTATAAATCCCTCTTACGGAGAGGAGACAACAGCTGTCCAACAGTGGACTGTCATTGTCATGAACAGATGATGATGGTGAAAAACCACGTTACCGGCGGCTTTCTAATAATCCGATACATTTGTCTTGTACCTATGCAAACTTGTACGTAAATATTCCGTTAATTTTTAGAAGAACTTTACATTACAACAAGTAACAATCAAATCATTGTGGTTTACAAAGATAATCACACTTCCAGTATGATTGCAGCCAAAAATCTGTTTAACAAAAATAAAATAATATCATTGGCTAAAAAGAATTGTATCATACCTATTACCTACTAGCTGTGCCCGTGACTTCGTCCGCGTGGAATAGTAATTTACAGTAATAGCGTGATAATATGTATAGCCTAGGTATATGTTGACCCGAAAATTGAAGTAATAATCTATGCATCATCTAAATCAGTGTTTTTCAATCTTTCTGATTTCGCGACCCCTTTACAAGTTGAGAAAATCTGGCGACCCCTTGTGTCATAGAAAGACTAAGAACTAATAACATTTAATTAAGACTACATACGTTAATGGTTTTTGTTTCTATTTTGGTACCTTTATCAATTATTCAGGTCTACTCTGCAAGAAGCTGCGAGAGTATTGAAAGTTGTTAAAGCTACGCGCGATATAACTCGTTGAGTACCGTCCGACCGGTGCTATCACCCAGGCCTGCACAATTGAGGCTTCCAGGAAAAGTTCCCGGTCCAGCTGTCTCAGCGCCCAACGCGGGCCACATGGGGCCTGTCTGACCGGCGCCCCCCCCCCCGGTGTTCACACTCAGCACTCAGAGACACCGGGTCCTCTAACAGACCTGCCTTCCTTGACCTTCTCTTAAGCCACTGTGCGCCTACCCACCCAAGATGACTTTAGGTGCCCACCTAGAGTCCCCCCTCAGCGCACCCCTGGCCCCAAAGGTGGCCCCAATTTCAACTTGTTAGGCATCCAGGCCGTCCTTCTCGACTTCTTGTACCATGAGGATCGGCCCTCTCGCAATCTCGCTCAACAGCCTCCCTTTGTGACATTGCTGTCTCACAAAATGAATCCACTTCCCTTCAATTTTCTATCTCTGCCATTAGGTATAGCCTTAACTAATACTGGTAGAGACAGAAATATCAGACAAAAAAGTCCATGTTTTACCCGCAGGTGTGTTGTTTTTGGTGTTGCAATCTTCGTTGGGAACGATATCCACCAAGTTGTACAGTACTACAAATACTTCAAACAGATCATTCAGCTAGGTAGGTCAAACTGTGATCGATAAAGAGGTCGCCCGAAGGGCAGCGTTCGGGAAGCTTTTCGTTAGCCGTCAGCCTTTGTCCAGCTGCGCAGTGGACCTGATGATGATGATGTACTTTTCTAAACACTATTTCTGTAGTTATATGCTGAATTATTTAGATCAATGGAGCTAATTATAAACGTAGGACCTATATTTTTTCTTGGTGTTATGTAATTCCAGCAACAAGTTGTTAAAATAGGTACTCTATTATTAACTAGTGACGACAGACGCGACGCTGAAGTAGCGACCTGTAGTTACCTATTTCTAAGAAAGATAATATTTTATCTATACTTAACTGGCTTTTTTTTTAAGGGGGGAAAGTCATCGAATGACTGCTCCCGCCTGGGTGAGGCGGGAGGGAGTGTCAGACTCTTACTGACTAAAAACCACCCCGTTCCTTCTCCTGCTCGTCGAGTCGGAGCCCCTGTTACCAGTTAGGTTCTCCGCGACTCTGAATCGGCATCGGCCGTATTGGGCCCCATCTGTGGCGGTCTGATGGCTCTTTGAGGCGCGCGCGGAACGCGACGCGCCGTACGCTCGGGTACTTAACTGGCCTAGAATGTAACGAAGATTCCGTGCTTTTATGTCACACCTACTGAACAAATAAAGTCATCACTTAAAATTATAGGTATACATTTTCGCAAGACCGTCGTTGATTTTACAGGCATTATTCTGATGAAGAATATTTAATATTGGGAAAGCCATACGGTACGATACTGCCAGCTCTACCGGGATGACACCACGGCTCCAAAGAGAATCGGCGTGACACAACGCGTGCGTTGTATATTTACTATCCCTACTCTTTCCGTACCTCTAAACGCCGACACCGCACTTGAACTGTTCTGACATTGCGACTGAACACGGGTGGCCTTATTAGTTGTCCATCAGATGATCATGGTCCGTCTGTTTGTTTGCCCACCTGACCCATAACAACTGAAATCATGATTCATTTCAGCCTAATACCAGTCACTGCTGCATAATTATGTATAAGCTGTTTTCCTTTGTTGCCATTACCCGTAAGTTTAATTACATCATCCACCGTTCATCCAGCATATCTAATTCTTTTTCGCTTGGTACGTGGCCTAGCCTTGATAATACAGGTACAATGTATACATGCATAATAAATAGCTGTGGACATAAAATTGTTAGATACCTCTACTCTACTAGCTTTCATATTTCATTAGTTAGAGCAATATGAAGTGCACTTAGGTCTTGATTCCGGTACTACATAAATAAATACAGTTTTAATATGGACACACACTATACAAGATCATTACGGACAACTTTGGGGTAAATTCCTACCTATACTTTGTCCTTTGGACTAGGCTGCAAAGTCTGCCAATTGCGATTTTCTATTTTAATTGTTAGCGCGATGTCTTGGTCCTCAAATATTCACAATATGTTGGTCTCATTTGACCCAAGCTCTCTACGCAAGTATACTTATAACAAAATCAAGTTAGAATGGACAGAGAACGCAACTGACAATTATTGCATTGCTGTTTAATGAGACTGTCCATCGGCTTTTCTTTATCCATATCGTTCTTTTGACGAAACCCACCGGTTCACTGCACTAGAGCACCAGGTCAATCAGTGCAAATGTCGGACACCCCGAAAAACCCATCCGACACAAACGTGGGGTGGCGATAATTAGTCCACATCATAGGGCGGCAATATGGCTCGATTTGATTATAATTATACAAATACATTTTTAAGACTAAATCGTATTATTTAGAATGAAATAAAACTAATGTGTTGCTTTGTAAAATTAAGAAACGACATTTAATGTTTTATTCTTCTATAAATTCTTTAACACAAAAGTCACATATTGACGTTTTTAAAAAACAAAGACTATTTGACAAAGTAGTCAATTAAAAAATTAAGAAAACCTTTTTCTTTACATCTACCCTCCCGAGGAAGAAAATTCACCCGTGAATTTTCTCTCAGGGCCTAAGCTTACTTCTTCTTCCATCTCTTCTTCACTTGTTTCTTCTTTATCTTCATCCTTTTCTATACGTACTGGAATTAGTTTTGATATATGAAATAGATTCGACTCTGTCTTCCTGTGTCCTGTATCTATCTTATAAATTGTATTTGATTTTTTTTCTATTATTTTATATGGTCCAATTCTTAGTTCATCCAGCTTTTTCCGATTTATTTTATTTCCATTTTCTACATACACCATATCTCCAACTATAAATTCTCTCTTTTTTCTTTTTCTATCATAACGCATTTTGTTATAGTAGTGTGATTTCAAAGCATTATTAAACGCTATTTCTTTATCTCTGATCCAGTCACTATGTATGCGTTCTTGGCGTAGCTCTTTTGGTAAGACTGTAGCATCAGTTCCATATAGCAAATAGCATGGTGCATAGCCAGTTATCGAATGATTAGTCTGATTATATTTCTCTACACATTCGTGCGCTATTGTAGTCCAAGCTTTTTTTTGTTCACCTCCATTTATCCGACATCTTATCTTATTTACTAGAGTTTGATTTAACCTTTCATTGAGTCCGTTTGAAAAAGGTGCATTCACTGCTGTAAATATCATTGTTATTTGCTTATCACTGAGAAATTTCTTGAATTCTTTTGAATTTATTCCTGGATACTGGTCGGTGAGAAGCATTTCAATCTCTCCTATTTCGGTGACTTTATTTATTAGCTTTATAAAATCATGTGCACTCTGAGTCTGTGATGTTATAATGAATGCGTATCTAGTGAAGTGGTCTACAAGAAGATGTAGGTATTTCTTGGTTGATCTCGAACCACCAAAACCACCAATTGTGTCTATTGATACTATTTCAAGAGGTCTTTTCGCCGGTCCTAGATGTGACATCAATCCGTATTTGTGCTGTCCTCTTGTTTTATTTTTTATGCAAATTTCACAGCTTCTACAAATTTTTTTTATATTCTTATTTAAATTCTTTGTTACATACAGTGAACTAAGAGTTCTTAGCATTTGTCCAACACAGTGGCACAGATCCTCGTGTATTTGTTTTATAAGTCCTATGCTGAAATCTTCTGTTATTATTATTTTTTCTTTGTTTCTTATTTTTTTGTAGTACACGTTATGTTTTTTAATGATTTTATTTTTATTTTTTTGTATTTCTTCATTTTTATTCTGATCCATTATAATGTCTTCCAAAGTACTTTTAATAAATCATCTAAATTTTGTTCTGGTACAAGCACAGGATTTCGACTTATACAGTCTGCTTCTAAATTTTCTTTTCCTGGGGAATATTTAATTTTAAAGTCATATTGTGAAAGGTAGTAAGTGAGATCACCCAGCTCTTCATCCGTTCTTGCTTTTAGGTTCATATTCTCCAATGGTTTGTGGTCTGAGTAAACCGTAAATGATTTTCCCATTAACCAGTACTGCCAATATCTCAATGCTTCTTTGATGACCAAACATTCTAAATATATAGCTTTTTTCTTCTTTTGTGCTGCATTTAGTTTTTTTGAAAAATAAGCTACTGGTTTTTCTTTACCGTCTGTTTGTACCTGTTTTAAAATTGCTCCAACGCCCTCCAGTGATCCATCTGTATAGATGTTAATTGGTAGATTTTGATCAAATATTTCTAGTATTGGTTTCGAACATAAGAGACTCTTTATTTTCTCAAATGCTTCATGACATTCTTGAGACCAAACAAATTTCTGGTTTTTTCTAAGTAAGTTACGTAATGGGTCTAGTATGATTGCACTTCTTGGAATGTATTCATGGTAAAAATTTATTTTTCCTAAAAATTGTCTAACATTCTTTATGAGTTTTTGGCACTGGGAAATCCTTTATCGAAATTAGGTTGTCCTTAACTGGTTGTATTGAATTGTTTTGAATAATATGTCCCAGGTATTTTATTGAATCTGATGCAAATGTCCATTTTGTAAATTTTAATCGGAATCCTTCAGTTTGAATTGCTTCTAGCAACTGTTTCAAGTGTTCTATGTGTTCTTCGAATGATTTCGAAAATATCAGGATATCATCGATATAATTCACGGTAAAATTAGTAAGTTTATATTTTCTAAGTATATTACTTAGTATTCTTTGAAATATTGCTGGTGCTGTCTTCAGCCCGAACGGAAGACAAGTCCATTGGAAGTGTCCTTCTTGTGTTACAAATCCTGTCTTCTTCCTGTCTTCTACTCTGAGAGGTATAGACCAAAAAGCGGAGTTTATGTCTAGACTTGTAAAATAGTTACAATTCCTTGTCTTTATCATTAGATCATTAATTAATGGGAAGGGTTGAGCTTGAGGCACTACTATTTTATTTAAATCCCTAAAATCTATACATAGTCTTGACTTTTTATTTTCTTCTTTCTTAAATGCCAAAGTTACCGGTGCTGCAAATGGGCTGTAGGACTCTTCTATAAGTTTATTATCCAACAGTTTTGATATCTGTTCTGCTATCTCTTCTTTGTCTTCTATAGTGCATCTATATGGCCTTTTGCTGCAGTATTTATCCACTATTAAATCTATTCTAGCTTCATATCCTTTAACTGTTCCTACATCATACTTGTCTTTGGCAAAAACCGATTTATATTGTCGTATTAGTTTATTAATTTCTTCTTTTTTATTTTCATCTAAATGATTGACTTTCATTTGAAATTCCTTTTCTTTCACATGTTCATTAAAATTTATTTTGTATTCCTTTTTACATTCGTTATTTTCGTCTTGTGTTTTGTTTATCTCTTTCTCTTTTTTTATATTTTCTTGATGTAAGTATTGTTTTTGTGTTATTTTCAACTCCTCATTTTGTACCAACTTGTACATCTTTATCATATCTAATCCTATTAAAAAATCATATCTGAAATTCGGTTCATTCCTTCTTTTTCGAATATTTTTATTTTTAGATTTGTCAAACCACTCGTTTTTTTAACACCATTAATAGTCACCAAGTTTTTTTCATTTACACTACTTTTCTTGGGTTTTAATTTTAGTAATCTTGAATTAATGAGAGAAACATTCGAACCTGAATCATAGATTCCATAAATTCCTAATTTATCATTTTTTAATAGTTTGACTGCCTCGTTGGCCGAGTGGTCGCAAGTGCGACTGCCGGGCAAGGGGTCTCGGGTTCGATTCCCGGGTCGGGCAAAATATTACTGGGTTTTTAAAAACATTCTCAGTAGTAGCACGGAGTCTGGAAATGTGCCCGGTATATGGCAATAGGCTCACCCCCTATTACATGGGACTCGTAACATAAATAGTGAAAAGTGGGTGTTACATTGTACAGTGGCATTAAGTGCCGTAATGTGCACCTCTGCCTACCCCTTCGGGGATAAAAAGGCGTGATGTTATGTTATGTTATGTTAATAGTTTGACTTTTATTAATGGTGTCACTATTAGTTTTTTTGTTCTGTTTCATTCAACTCTGCTTCAACCACTGAATTATTTACATGCCTTATAGATCTTCTATCGAATTTATCATTACCTTTAATATTAAACCAGCATGCAGCTTCGGGATGATAGCGAGCCCCTTTATTTAAATTTTCGCATGTTTTACATGGATTACGTTCTTCTATTTTGTTATTTATCTTTTGCTTTTCGTATTTTCTATAGGCCCCATTCCTATTTTTATTTACCAAATGTTCATACTTTCTTACTTCATTGAATAACTCTACTGTATCCTTCATTGCTTCTCTATATCTTCTCTAGTACAAATCCTGGCAAACCTGCTGCAATTAGATCCACTAGAGTACCTGTATCTATTGTTCTCCTCATGTCCAGTATAAGATTTTCCTTTTTTTATGGCTTAATCCACCAATGAACCATCCTTGTATTTAAAAAACAGCGCATACGTCACTTGGTTCCAGCCTTGGTTCGCAAATGATTCACAAAATTTATTTTTCCATATCATCCAGTCAGAGTTTAGCGTAAATTTTATAATCATAGAACTGTACCAATCAACACAACTTTTATCCATGAACAATCTGAGTATTTCTATTTTTTTCTCATCTTCCATAATGTCAAAGCGTGAACATTCTCTTTCAAAAATATCAATCCACTGGCTTGGATTTGTATTCCCAGTTGTAAATTTTTCAATCACAAACTTCTCTGCAATATATTTTAAATTCTGTTTCTTTAAATCTTGTGTGTTCTCAATTAATTTTGAAAATAATTTTTCCAATGAATCTGCATTTTCTTGTAATCCTCCAGATGTTGGCTTTTGTTCAATTTCTTCTAAATATTGCTCTCCAAATTGTAAATTACCATCTTCATCTACATACACTTTACTTAGTTCTTCTGTCATTGTTATCCAAACTTTTCTTGTCTGATATCTTTTCTTCATACTATTTTTTACTTTATTATACGCAGCTGTTTTTATCAACTCTTTATGAAAACCAGCACACTGTAGTTCTTCTGGTATAGCAAATACTTTTTCATCTTTTGTTGTTATTGAGGTTACACAATAGACATTTGTTTTCCCATCACTCGCTGGCAATATTGCAAATTCAAATCGTAGCTGATCCATAGTTTTTTTTATTTATGTATTTCAATAAACGAAAATGTCGTTTTATAAGACTAAATCGTATTATTTAGAATGAAATAAAACTAATGTGTTGCTTTGTAAAATTAAGAAACGACATTTAATGTTTTATTCTTCTATAAATTCTTTAACACAAAAGTCACATATTGACGTTTTTAAAAAAACAAAGACTATTTGACAAAGTAGTCAATTAAAAAATTAAGAAAACCTTTTTCTTTACACATTAATTACCCAGGGTTTAATATTTCCTTATTCAATATTGCTAATTGATTAATATGTTTGCTCTAAATAACCTTAGTTCCGATATGTAAAATAACAGTTTCCTTTGAAGGAGGATTGAATTAAAAAATTAAGAGCACCTAAATGTTTGTACTTACCTCTAACTAGGTATCGTAGGGAAATCTAAACTTAGATATACCTAAGTAGACTTATAAGTCTGAAATTGTAATTCTGCCAATTACCTTAAGCACGCATGGTGATCCGTGCTCATTAGCATTTTCGTTTGAGCTATGAGAGGAGGCCATGCGTAGGTACTTACAGTTTGATATCGTAATATTATGAGTGCCTCAACTTTTCAAACTTTTGTTAAACATTTGAAAATGAAATAAAGTATTGTTTCTTCAATTTACTCCTTTAAAAGTCTAAGATTTGAGAACGCGTAACTAACGTAGGTAAACCGAAATAATCAATAAATTAATAAGTAAAACATGTTAGGTACCTAACAATCAAAACTGCTTTTTGTGATTTACAAAGAAGATAAATACATACATTCTCGCCATCACGCATCCCTAGTAGGTATTAGTTACAAAAGTCGAAAGCCAAAAGTTAACTACTCGACTTGGTAGCAATTAGTGAGGGGAAACATACAATCAAAGTATGTAGCGTTTATCATTCATAGATAATTATTGAACCATGTCCCCCGTCATTTTCACCGCACATACGGCGTAATTGTGACCTGTAGTCAGGTACGCGTCACGCCACAATTACGAAAACATGTCAGTGTTTTGCCGATAGTTTAACTACCGAACCAACAATGTAGTGTACGTCGCTACTTTGAAGGAAAAGTCGATAATTTATATTTTAAACATAGCGTCAACTACACTAATTTGAATAAAACATAGGTACTTAGCTAAACATATGAATCTGTGAGCTTTAAATATTATATGCACTACACGTTATTTAAAGTAAACGGTTATGGCAAATAAGAAGGTACATTATCTACGAAGTAGCAGTTAGCAAAGGTAATAGTTACCGTAACTCGCAGGTACAAATGTTCAATTTACTTTAGCTCCTTTGAATCTTGTTTTTCTAAATGGTTACGAAAAAGACATAACGATTAATGATTTGGCTCCCAATAACGATTACTCCACCCCTCGTGTGAACTGACAGGTGTTTCAGAGCGAGGCAGCAGACTATTAGACGACAACTTTTTATGTAGTTACTTCCTCAAGAGGTTAGGTATACCTACACACAATATTCAATTTATCTATTGTTTTTAATTAATTGAACTACGTTAACTACACATTAAAGTAATATCGACCCGGCTTCCCTAACACTACTCGGTCTTGTTTCTAGTTCCTAAAGTTTTTTTTTTACCAAAACCGGTAATAATATATTTTTAACCTTATATTTTTTTCTAAAACAATGCAACTTGTTCCTTAATATTCCAGCTAAAAATAACAAAGCGCCACGTGTAAGAAGATAATAAAAGACGACGTGATTTAAGTACCTAGGCACACGATACAAAGATGATGTGGTAATTTGATAAAAATCTACTATCAAAATCTCATTTATCTGTACTGACAGCGAAGAGCTATTTTTTTATATTATAACATGTGATGTCACACCGCTGGCCTTCCTATTTGAATAATCAATCGATTATTAATGGCTGCCGTCGGTGACGTAGCAAAATTCTTTCAAACTTTACATTATTATCCTTAGAAGGGTGCATATTGGGTTTAACAGAGAATTGATTACTTTATTGTGTTAGAAAATGATACACATACATTCCGCATATTTTATAAAGAAGCCGTTGCTATTTTTAACAATATTTTAAATGAAATTTTGTAAGTCATATAGTTTATTCATTGGCCTCGTGCCGATATCATGCATGGTCGGTAAGTATGATGCATATTTTGCAATAGCTTTGATTATGATTCTGTATGTAGGGTTACTCCTAACTTATTTTTTGATATGTAATCTTAGGTACCCGCCAAAATTAATGATGAAAATATTTAATGCCTGGTGAGGGCGAGTGAAGTGGATATTTGGTCTAGGTATGTGGTTGATAACCCACATTCGTCTGTTCGTACATGCATGTGCAGCTGTGACCATGCCCTAGTTTATTATCAAGTAAAGAACCTTTCGTGTAGGGAGGATAACTGTTACTTACACAAGCCACTTTCTTTGCAATAAACCACAAATTATCACAGGTAAGTTTTGTTAAATGACGAAGCCCAAAATATAAGACAACTATCCTAACCAAGAATACAAGTATGTATGTACTAGATACTCCATTAAACCAGAAGAAATCGTTGAAGGAGAAGAAAAGGAATAGTTTTTACTGTAATATAGGTACTTTAAAACGAGCAAATAGCTTCACTAGAGGACTTTTTATTTTGTTTGACGTTCAATAGTGCCTTTTACTGGCCTAATTGGTTTATGAATAAATGATTTTGACTTTTCCTCTTATTAACGGGCTATGAAGGGCAGATGTCTGTTATTCTATGTAAAATATCTAAGATTAAGTTGCACCAGTGACCAGGATTCTGGTCTCTAACATAGTGCCAACCCCAATCTGTTTAGGAAATTACCAGTCAAAGCTATTGCTATAAGAATAAGGTAAATACACATTACTATCCAGTTGCCTAATAAACACAAATACAAAGGATATGGATAGATAATTAATTAATAAAGAATGAAGAACGATTATGTGTCCGTATTATGTTATTCCCCCGACCATACACATTAAAAACAATACAATATTTTATTTCTGATTGTTTCCGCTAAATGAAGTCTTCAATTTGACCCTTCTACTATAGGTGCTCTACTTGATTTTCTAGTACAAAGTCTCTGATTGTATTGGAACTTATCAGAGAGAAATTGTCAATAGCCCCCAAATAGTTTTGTACATATCCTACTGATCTTCATCATCATATATTATTTATATTTAGTTACTCGGGGTATGGAGACCAAGCCGGAGACATTGTGTCGCGTTTGTGGCGACAAAGCTTCTGGGAAACACTACGGCGTCGCGTCATGTGATGGTTGCAGGGGGTTCTTCAAAAGGAGTATTAGACGGTAACTATAATTACTACCTTCCGATTATTTTTAATTAACTCTATATGTTGTTTGTTTATATATGTGAGTTCTGTTGGTCGTTAAGGAGCCTCAAGTGCGACTGCCAAATAAAGAAGTTCATAAAGTTATTTTGGTCGAATTTCAATAACATTATATTTCTTATACAAACTTAATTGTTTGTGCTACCGTGTGAGACCGCCTCGTCTGCAGGAACTTAACGTTCCAACAATTGGAGTATTTATGCGACCCACTCAAATGTTTTTTGGTTGGTATTGTACGTCGGAGCAGTCGGCAGCACATTTTAGTTGAGCTGTAAACCGACGTTTACTTTGCCGTCAGAACGAATTCGCTCAGACTATTTGTGGTTCGTTCCTCAAAAGACCACTAAAGAATGAACTCGCACGCCTCGCACTGATTATCTACACATATATTTTTTTTATGTACATATATTTTTTTTATGTTTATCTGGACTTTAAAAAACATGGACCTCTAAGTTTGTTTCGGTTGACCACTATAAGAAGAAATGAAAAATGTTGACATGGAATGGTGTAAAAACGTGGTTTTATAGTCTATAATTAGAAGAATCAATTCATTTCGTTTCATTTCATATGAGTTTTATTGAAACGGGATAGATTCAGGTGATACCATCGTACTGTTGTGCTTGGTACCATGTGTAATAATGATAATCATTTAATTTAATTATTATGTTTTTCGGCTTACACACGTAATTATTTGACGACGATTTTTTATATGAGCCTCTACCATGGCTTGAAACTAGTTGTGTTCCTCGTCAAAAAATTATGTGAGTAAGCCGAAAACCATACTAATTAATTAAGTAGGTATGTCTCACGAAACGTATATTATAAATCATTTAATTTATTGAATTTAAGCTCAACAAGTTAAGAAGTTCTCAAGTTATTATTTAATCGCCATTTGGGTAAGACACTAAGTAACGGTAGATATTTATCGAGTCATCAATTTGTTTCTTAACTTTGTTTTGCTAACTTACCCTATGTACCTAAATAAAAATAAAGTAACAAGTCAATATCCAACACCATATGAACGGTTAGATACCGTTTATACTAGGTATTAAACTATTAATGCAATCAATACTTAATACCTATTTTCTACAAACAAAGCGTTAATTTTTACATGAAATAATAGTTCTTGCGTAATGGACTCGCCATTCACTACAGTTTATAGTGTACGTATCATTTACTTTATACCCAGTAATTTGGACTACGTGTGTAAAGAAAATGGACGGTGTGTGGTGGATGTGACAAGGCGTAACCAATGCCAGGCGTGTCGATTTTCCAAGTGCCTGCGCGTCAATATGAAGAAAGATGGTAAGTGATTTTTAATTTATGTTAACTAACTTAACGAAGGATTGTTGGAAACGTTACAATAGCTAAAATTTTTTCTATGTCATTTTGCTGACCCGTTGGTGAGGTGAATAATTGATGACCAACCCAGATCGGAAGCAGAATTTATAATGACACAAACAATGCGGACCTATACGGTCCGCGGGAAACGCACATACCTACATTGCGTAGTAGGAATAGCCAGTCGCCGTAGCTGGAGGCGTTGCTGTAGCCGTAGGCGTAGACGTAATCGTAGCTAGAGTCATAGATGTAGTCGTAGCTGTAACCGTAGCAGTTGGCATAGCCGTAGTACAAGGAATAGCCGTAGCCATAGCTGTGACCTTATTACTCATAAGTGTAATTATAGGCGTAACCGTAGGCGCAACCGTAGCCGTAACTCTAGCAGTAGGCATTGCCATAGGTGTAAACGTAACCAGAGCTTTACCCGTACGGTTCGGGTCTGTATGTGACGTTTCTGTGTATTTGTTTGTAAACGCGCCCACGACACAGAAGAAAATCCTAATATGAGACAACGTTTTTAAAAAAAAAGATAATAAAAAGATCTAACTTACATATTAAAATATCTGTACGAATTGTACTTACCAGCGTTGCAATACTTTGACTAAGTTGATGTTCAACCCCTAAGTACTATAGTTACTTTTATTCTTGCTTCAATTCATCGCAAATCAGAACATTTTATTTGTAAGGAAATAGCAGAAATGTAGCGATATTCAATGGTACCTAATCAATAGTGAACACGGTCGAGCACTTGTCTCAATAAAGTATTTATCCAGGGTGGCTCCTTCGCAGCATGTCTTTTCCATTAGGAAACATTTCAAGTATTTGCGGTAGACAAGTGTTGGTAAGTGGTGAGTGAGAAAAAACGCAGGGGCTGGGACCTCGGAGCTTTCATGTTCCCTTTCATGTCAGTATACAGGTTCACGCTCTCACCAAGTCAAATATCAACAAAATCGTACAATGAAAGTCGTAATGACACCTTATTATGTTATAATGTACCTCGCTCTCATCTACTCACCTCACTTTGCGAGATATAATATTTGCACTTTGTTTTCCTACACGATTTGCGGCCAGCACGAAGATGTGCCTAAATTTTTCACTTTTGGGAAAATAAGAATAAAATATTTGAATACTTTTATGTATATTTTACTAATGCATAGAACTTCATATCTCTATGGAATATTTAGTTTCATAGGAAACATTGGTTTTCATGAAAGCAATATGTGACCCTGCCGGCGCGCGGTCGCCGCCGACGGCCGTGGCATCCGCATTGCGTTAGTGAGTAACGCGACGAACATACAAGAATAAGTAATAGAGGAGTAATTCAGTAATTTAATATTATAATGGCGAATTTATAACAAAAAATATAACAAATAATTATTATAAACCTACGTAATTATGAATTTGAAACCAAACAATAGATATAAGGCTCTCTTCCGTTCTGGTCAACATAAGTTTAAGTGTTCAGCAGATAACCTACAGTATGCGTGTTGTCGATTTCATAATTACAGAGTGACGAATAATAACATAACATCACGCCTTTTTATCCCCGAAAGGGTAGGCAGAGGTGCACATAACGGCACTTAATGCCACTGTAATGTAACACCCACTTTTCACTATTTATGTTATGAGTCCCATGTAATAGGGGGTGAGCCTATTGCCATATACCGGGCACAGTTCCAGACTCCGTGCTACCACTGAGAAAAACCCAGTAATACTTTGCCCGACCCAGGAATCGAACCCGAGACCCCTTGCCGGCAGTCGCACTTGCGACCACTCGGCCAATGAGGCAGTCGAATATAGTGACGAATAAAAAAATATTAAACCAAAACGTTACCTACCCATTCCCATTGGCGAACATTTTCAAATTCAAGATTAAATTTTGGAAAGGACGAGACGCATTTAATGTTCCGTAAACGAGATTGCGTCGAAAAGTAAACATTGTATCATGATGCCAAGTTGTCAACAGCAGCCGTGGTTCACACAGATATTTATTTACATACGGAATGGAGTGCAAGCCGCGCCACCACTGATTGCTAGCGAGTGGTGACGACCGCGGCCGTCAGCGACCGTGCCGACTTCACTCTCACCCCTATAACAACGTTGTTTGCTCAACACTTATTATTCTAGCCATCAGATTTCCGATGTTCATGCATTATGATTTCTTAGTATACTTAACGACACTTATAAAACAGTTAGTATGCTTTAGGATTGTAAATATTTGATACTTAGTTGTGATTCTGATTGAGTTGAGATCAAGTTGAGATAGACATTTCAATTTTGATATAATTTAGCTAGATAAAATTTAAACAATTTCTTCAATGTGTAAATATAAAGGTACAGATAAAAAATAAAAAATTACATATGTAAAAGTAAATACATATAAAATGGATTTTGTCGTGTTTGCAGCGGTACAACACGAGCGCGCTCCTCGTCCGTCGGTAGCCGCCCAACACCACATGGCGCTACAGAAGCTCGGGTACAACTTCACGCGACAGCAACCTTTCATTCCAAGTCCGACCCCTCTGACTCTGTCCACTTTTCCGCCTCTCCACACATATAATGGCTTAGTGTCCGCCCTCCCCGACGCTACCGTACACAATTCCTTTCTGGATAGATCTTCGTTTCAAGACTTCCCCCCATCGAGGCTTCCGGATACAATGTTGGCAGATGGCCCTCAAATAAGCCCACTTCTTAGCACCCATGTCAGTGCACTCAGTCCACTCAATCCATTTAAGATTCCATTGTTTTCAGCGTCACTTCATTATCCAGTTCCACACCCCGCTTATATCCCGTCTAATATTTTATATCCATCAGTCGTAACATCATCTGCTTCGACAAATACTTTGGAAAGTAAGTAGAACGTTTCAGTAACATTCAGTAGAATTACTAAAATGTGGTAAAATTATATTTTAATTCTACAGAACAACCAGATTCACAACTCTCTGAAAAAATTAAAGAAGATGAAGTATCTAGTTCTGAGGAAGCTTGCAAATCTGATTGCCAAGTAGAAACAATTGTGAAAGGAGGTGAGTTCCTTTCATTGTTAGCGCAAATTGATATGTAACTTAGTGCTGTGCTTGCGCTGCGACTATCCTCTGAATTGCCTGCGCTATTAACTTGTACTTAAGCGACAGCAAAGTTACCTATATCTATTGATTTCTGTTTCAATCCCGGACTGGAAAGACAATAAACTGCATTCCTTTTATCCACATTAATCAAATATGCAATGATATTATTTGTTCATAGATACGAGAAAAACTTCGCTACATTCTCCTATAAACTTTGAACCACCAGTGCACATCGTATCAAAAATATCAGAAAAGCGTACTCAAGGTGTAGACTACAAACCGTATACATTCGTCGATTACCTGAATGACCGTCACAAAGCAATGCACGTTGTAGACAAGAACAAGGCAAGTTTGGATGGCATCTCAGAGATGACAACAAAATTAAAAAAGTATTGTTTTGATACTTGGAAACTTGACGAAGAAGTCTACGGCCCGGCTGCGAAGATATTAGTGACTTCGATAAAATGGCTACATGGGGTTGGCACATTCGTTCATATGAAACCCTCCGAACAAATAAGTTTATTACGTAGTAAATGGAAAGAACTGTTTATTCTTACAGCAGCGGAATATTCATTTTACTTCGAAGAAGGTAATGTATATTAAAAAAAATATTTTAAATCTTGTAGTTACTTTTGTACAAAAATACATAAACGTGGTAATTTTCAGACTATGATGTCTCCACCATTGCACTAAAGTGGCCTCAGATCAAGGAGGATCTCAAAAAGTTAACTTATCTGTTGAAAAAATTATCTCAGTGTAGGCTAGATAGATCCGAATACGACTGGTTGAAATCCACCTTGTTGTTTCGCACAGGTAAGTAATTTATCACCTTCATCACTTAGCATTGTTATCAGATGTCGTTCGTGCGTTTAGTATTTATAAATAGTCTACGGATCAATGAATATGAATTAGCACCATTAAATCATCATAAAATATTCTAGTCTGCACCATTCAAGTTACTTGTTTACTGCTATATTAGGCTGAATTCTTACATACATAAGTTAAGGGTTAAACCATAATATTTATTTCTTGAAAGGGCAGACAGTCACTTACTAGTTTCAATCGATAACTTCACGTCAACATCACCCCATCTTAGAAAACAATTAATAACAAATATTTTCCTATTGTCACAGACACAACGGAAAATCCATCTGCTCACATGGAGATGCTGCAAGATCAGTTCTTGATGTTACTACAGAAGCATTGTGCAGCCAAAGATTCCACGCGGTTCGGAAAAGTCATGCTATTGCTACCCAGCATATGTTGTACAGCGAACAAAGAAACACTAGAGCACTTACTATTCCCTACCACTACCTCCTTAGATGATATGTACTCCGTTCTATCGCGAATACTCATGTACACTTCAATGTGAGCCACATCTGTCTGCAAATAAGAATGATTGTAACTTAAGCACATTAATTTATCGTCCATTATCGAGGTACGGACCAAAACTTCACACACAATAATGTAATTAAGAAACACACGTGTGAATTTATAACCTTCTTGTTGCCTGCTTCATGGTAGGCTTGTCAGGAAAGAGAGACTATCTACTCCTTTTTAAAAGGACGGCAACTGGTAACGTGTCTGCACCTCCTCTGGTGTTGTGGGTTGATAACTTACCATCAGGTCAACAAGCGATGCATACTATAAAAAGGGATGAATATGTAAATAGCTATATCGTAATCCTAAGAGTAAATAACGTTTATAAGATTAAATGTAGGTAGGCAAGTTAGTACCAAGTTATACCACAAATTATACGTCCATTTAAGGTAGCATTCTCATGGTTCTAGTCAGTTAATTTATGTAAGTAATTACTGAATTGTAACTTTTACTGTCGATTTTTATACCCGATCTTTTCAATCTTTTCGAAAACTACGAAGCGATCTTGATTTTTGCCAGAAAAATTATAGAACTAAATGTCAAAAGTTGATCAAATTGTAAAGATTTCGAGAAATAAAAAATAAATTAAAAACTATATTTGAACTCAGGATACGAAAATAAAGAAATGGTATTTTTGTTTTACGATCGTGTCAGTTTTGAAATGTTGTCAGTTGCGACTGGTTATTGAAATCGGCAATTAGGTACCTATAATGTAACCTATGAACGTAAATTGTAAATACTTAAGTAATTGATGACAAAATCTTACAGTATTGGTACTGTAGTCAATATAAAATAGTTCAGTGCACACTATGCCCAAACAAACTACCTACTTACGTAATTATACAGGCAATACAGCACAACTAAATTACTTAAGTAAACTATACATAACATCACTCCTTTTATCTCCAAAGGGGTAGGCAGAGGTGTACATTATGCCACTGTACAATGTAACACCCAAAAGTAAGTAAACTATCTGTTACCCAAATACACATTGCTTTGCCTGCCTGTTGAAAGAAATAAAAGTAAGCTAAAGTACATTACACCATTACACAGTCTACATGTTGGATATGTTTTACGAGTTACTACATGTCCTATGTGACTGTAATTTTGTAACACAGGCCCTGTTCGAGGAACAATCAAATACTCACTAGTAATATTTTCAAAATCAGCCGAATAGTGCCGATCTACAGCCAGCAAAACTGGTTGTAAAATGTACCTATCCAGAAAAGTTAGTGTTATTGTAATAATACCTATCACAACGTAATGTCGTGATAGTCTAGTCAACCTCTTTTGTCATGAGTGTATCAAAATTACTTTTCTGAAACTTATTAAACAAAAAAAATTTGCCATGAATATTGCTCGAACTATTCGTAGTTTTTTATAATCGTTACTAACAATGGACTACTAATAAAAACCACTAATGCGAGCAAAATTAACAGCAAAACCTTGAAACTAGATTATTTCATTTTTTAATTTACAAATAGAAATAAAAATGAGCAAAGCAAGTTTTGTTATTTGCTTTATGTCCTCTACTTCATTTCCTTGAAACGTTTTGAAATTATCAACATCTGTAACACGAATCGTAAATACTCAGGGTAGGTATAGGTAGGTAAGTATATATTTATACCTATTTATCTTCTAAATGAAACTAACTTGTATTACATCAATAAATATAATTTAATTCACATAAATGACAATGGTGTGTATTTTTTTCCTAAATCCATTCACGACTGGTAAAATGTAAAAGTATACTAAAGCCCAATAACAAACATCTACTAGAAAAAATATCCCAGCGAACGGTAAATAACCACTCAACGTTGCAGAAATGCATATAACGAGTACACTGGCGAAATCCACAATGAAGTAAACGCAGGCGAACCTTAAGTAATTTAATATCAACTTTTCGTTGAACGTTATTGCGCCAACAAAGAGTATAATGTTCATTCCACACAAAACTAATCCCAGTATAGCGTAAATATGCAGAATGATCTCAATAACCAGTTCATTCACTCCATTATTTAGCAACGTCAAATCGCCTGAGGCGTACACCATGAACAGGTATAAACATGGTATAAATCCTGCCAAGGCTATCAGTATACTTCCATTCCTTAGTGAGACACAGAAACAGCATACTTTTGATACCAGGCAATACTTGTTCAGTACACTTTCTACCATAATAGCTTCGAGAACTGTTTCACTTTAGACTCGAGAACCTGTGCATCACATCACTATACAGAAGAGTGCACCAAGCACCAGTTACTCCCTTATGTACCATAATAATAATAAACAGTTTGAAATATATAACGAAATAAGTCAATACATTGTAAATTTTTGTCATAGATCTGCTTGACCTTGACAGTTGATAGAGTTTTTCTTAAAAACTCTCTTACTGCTTGCAAGCCAGAAAGGCGGTTGTATCAAACTTTAGAACAAAAACAATGTGAGATAGTGTGTACCTATGGCAGAGCTATTAATACCTGCAATACCCACGACAAGTGAGTACATATGTAGGTATCAATACCTCTGCCACACTGCCCAGCAGTTACGTGTATGAGTTTACCGTAAGCCATGTTTTCGAAAAAGCTCAGTTATGCGGATACTACTGAGTATTTGCGATTTTCCTTTTAGTAGTGGATCCTTAACTCTCATTATCTCATATCATCTTGCTTTTAGGTATGTATTATAAGTGACAAAACAAATAATTATTTAAATCTTGGTTCGCAACACAAGGTCAATACTTTTTGATAGGTTTCAATAAAATAGCGATGAAATAATTCAATTAACAACAATTTGCTATAGTCATAAGGCCATGGCATACAGTAGTCGCGGAGAACCTATAACGGCTCGACGTGCAGGAGAAGGAACGGGGTGGTTTTTAGTCAGTAAGAATCTGACACTCCCTCCCGCCTCACCGAGGCGGGAGCAGACGTTCGATGATTTTCAACCCTTAAAAAAATCCTTATTTCGTAGGGTAATAAATAAACAGAGTGTTTGACGCATAAACCGAAACATTTTTTTTTTCGGAGATTTGGGTGGTCAGTTACTACCTTTTACCTATAAACCCTTCGTCCCATTTGCTATGGGCTTCTTGCATCGAGTTATGTTACTGTGTGTCCTGTTTAACTGTGAAACTGTAACACTGGCCTGTTTAAGGAATAAATAAATACTTACATACATAACATAACATCACGCCTTTTATCCTCGAAGGGGTAGGCAGAGGTGCGCATTATACGACTGTACAATGTAACACCCACTTTGAACTATTTATGTTATGAGTCCAATGTAATAGGGGGTGAGCCTATTGCCATATACCGGGCACAGTTCCAGACTCCGTGCTACTACTGAGAATTTTTTTTTAAAAAACCCAGTAATACTTTGCCCGGCACGGGAATCGGACCCGAGACCCCTTGCTCGGCAGTCGCAATTGCGACCACTCGGCCAACGAGGCAGTCACCATAGTAATATTTTCAAAATCACCCGAATACTGGCGATCTACAACCAGTAAAACTGGTTGTAAAATGTATCCAGACACCTTAGTATAGTTGTAGTAATATCACAATATAATGCCGTGATGGTCCCCTAAGTTAATGATTATGGTTTTGTCCCTTTTATGGTGAGAAAATTATGAATAAAGGATATTAATTTACGGAAACTTATTTATAAAAAATTTGGCATGCACATTGCTGAAACTATGTATAGTTTTATTTTAAACAATCTAAGCTTCTAACTTTTAAAATTTTCCATTCCCCAGTGTTGTGCGCTGAAAAAAATTATAAATTTTCCGGTACTTGGCAACCCTAACCCCAACCCAACTTACACACGTGACACTGACAGCTGCCAAATTCGAATACTTGTCAGAAGGCATCTGCATCTCTGGCACATTGTTTTGGCGGCGCGGCAAAATAATGATTGCTGTTATCGTGTAGGCGACCGGCAAGTGTTTGAAACGACGTAAAAGAAATATGTTATAAAATAAATAAAAAGTGTAATAATAAATACATTTGAATTAAAATAAAACAAGCTATTTTATGCCGTAGTGTAAAACCAATATAAGTTAAAGTAATTAAATATGTCTTCCATAAATAAAGACGACGAAATGTGTGTGGTAAGTAAACAAAAAATTATAGTATTTAGCTAGCTAAGTTCTATTACGTAATACAATATACAGGAAGCATCTAAGTTATGTAACCATAAAACGCTTGCGAATAGAAAACGTTGTAGAAAATTAAAAAATCTGCTTTAGTTTCGTAATAGTTAACGACTTTCGCTTTTTATGTTTTAAGAAATTGTTATGGTCTATAATTTATTTGCAAGCTTCAGCGACTGCATGTAATTATAATTCACATTATATACTTTTTTACTTATGCTAACTAGAATGGTAAACATAACCAACACACGTGAACATGCACAGTGCACTCTTTATCCGTATTTGCACGCCGTTTTTTTTTTGATAAGACCTCCTTGATGCAATCATGAGTAAATAAAATCTTACTTGAGTGTGCCATAGGAGACTAACATTTGTTGTTAACTTATCTCCATATCTTGACCTTTCGGGTAAATAATTGGTCAGTATCAAGGCTGCCAAAGATTTATTTGTCGTAGAATTGTTTTTGTCTATCATGCAATAAAATTGTTACTGTCATACTATTATTATTTTATTTATTTTCTAAATTATATATTAAAAATTTTTTGAATCAAATATTTGATAATGGTCAAAATAAATCATTTTTTGTGGTCTCGGTAAGTTTATGTATGTCCTTGTGCAGCAAGTTTCTTTCGTATTTACTGCAATAAAGATAACATTTGATTGTTTATTTAATCACAGCACTTAAGATAAAATGATTTTAATCTTACTGTTTGTTAATTATAAACATCACACAAAATACAGTTTGTCATACCGATACACGGAATATTAAATCATACAGATGAAAATATGGCATTAAACTTTTTGCTGTTTGAAAAGGTGCCTACAGGAATAATACATAGTATAGATTTTTGGCTTTATGAATATGCTACAATGTTCTAGCACTATAGTATAAAAAAATTGACCTTTAAACTGTCAAACACCAAGCGGTCACCGGTGACCGCAACCTATTGTTCTATAATTGTGTCTATAATGAAGGTACTCGACGAGTTAAATTAAAATTCAGTTTTACATTTCATACTAATATTGTTTAATTACAGGTGGACAGGAGGAAACCATGGTACAAATATGTAACAGTAGAACCGCCAATGTTCCTCTACATGATGGCATATATGATCACAAATGTGATAGAGCAAACATTCTATGTGTTCCAAGCTTGCACGGTAAACCATGGCTACAGTCCGGAGATATGCTACAACATCAGCAGTTATAGTGATATTAATAAAGAAGTGCAGGTCAGTTGAAGTTTATTTTCTTGTTTTCTGTAAACAGTCACTTGTTTCAGTATAAAATTAAATGCATTTAATGCACATCTGGTTCTTTTAAAAAACAATCTCTTGTTGCTGTAGAATCTTAATGTATAAATTAGGTATACATAAATAAACAACATACATAAATATGTATAAATTAGGTGTTGAACATAATGCCCAGTTTCACCAGTTATGTTTTAAGCAAAAGTTAATCCCAATATTGCATCAGTATCCTAGTTGTATTTCGTATTTTTGCAGTCAAAAATATTCCATCTTGGATAATTGAATGATGTAATTAATTTTGCCAACTTAAGTTAGCTATTTGATGTCCTGCGGATGAATTTTGACTCCCGCATGTGTGAGGAGACACTGGGGTTGTTTTAGTCAGTAAGAGTCCGGCACACCTCTCCGACTTTCCCCAGGCGGAGGCAGTCAATGAGGATTCCCCCTATTAAAAAAAAGCTATTTGATGTCATAACTTACAATCCCTTACAATATTTGTAGGAAACTATCTTATATACCTATCTCTTTTTCGATACTTATTCGACATCAATTTGTATTTGCGTCCTGTGTTACTTCTAATGGATTATTGCATAGCGCGATAAAACAATATATAATGTTGCGCTCGATATCAGGATCGGCTTGGGTCTCCAAGCCAAAGAGTCTTCTTTGCTCAGCAGACATGATTGCTACTGTTCGATCAATAAGCTTGCATGCTTGCAACGAAGATGATGATTAGTCCTTGATCATACAAATTTGTACCTACAAACTCACGCCTCTGCCGTGTAGGTAGCCAAAAAATACAGAGCGGCAACTGCTTTGATTCTTACTTATTGTCTTTCATTGATCCTTTATGGAAATAGTAGCTTTCTGCCTCGCACAGCAAAATTGTGGAATGATCTGTCGTCGGCGGTATTTCCGAACCGATACGACCTTTAAGAAAAGAGTGTATTCCTTTTTAAAAGGCCGGAACCACATGACCTGACTCTTCTGGTCTTGCGGGTGTCTATGGGCGGCGCTGATTGCTTACTATCAGGTGATCCTTCAATCTGCTCGTTTGCCTCCTATTCCATAAAAAAAATAAACTCACTACACTAACAGTGTAGTTGGCACTGTATTGAACGTAGAGTACTCATTTGAGTTTTGACATCACCTCTACTCCTGTCGCGTCTTCGCTGGTTCGCAGGTATCGTAAGAGCCAACAAGCTCTCGCTAATGAACTGTGACCTCTAACTCCTATACCTCCTGTAGAGGGAGTCGATAGTCCAGCAGTGTGCTCTGTTATCCCGTGTCAAGATATAATGACTGAACTGAAATAATCGCTATAATTACTGAATTACGAAATTTTAATAACACTATAATTACATATTAGACTAAAACCTGGGAAACGTACCCAATTGTATCGTTACTGAGCTAATTTAATTATCTTGAGATAAAAACTCTTCTCTGGGGAGAAAGGAAAATCTGTAAGGTTATTGGTTTAGAAACTATATAAGTCTGGATTGTCTAAAGCAATACTTTGGTAAACGAATTTACTTAGGTAGGTACTACATATTAAGTAAGAAATCGATAACGATGTAAATGTGTGTAAAAACGGCACTTTACTCACTGTTTCGTATTTCAGTTAATCAACTGAAACTGAAATAATTCATCTTAAGTTTAGGTAGCTACCGGTTTTGATGTGCCACTGCAGACACTACATACTGTAAGGTCTTTTATTTATTTTTGCTCAGATACAAAATCAGATAAGGTTCTTTTATACAGTGTAAAAATAAAAAAGAAATCACAATAAATGTGTAGGATGTAGTTTACTTTGATTACATTCCTATACCTCTAGGTACATTCCCAGAATAACCCAGGCAACACACCATAAGATTTCATTGTCCAGTTTTAATTGTACAGGACTGCAGGCAGGCAGATCCATACAACCTACACACCTTCAGTTAGAACTTCACAGTTAAATCGTAAGGTGTTAGCGTGCATAACAAACTTAAGGAATGTCGAATCGTTAGCAATCCATCCGACAAATAAATAAGATGATTTATCTTTAGACTTGTTCTGTTGTATTTTCAGCTAACAGTATCAACATTCCACCAATGGAACGGCGTTGCTGGTCACGTCGTGCCTCTTCTACTTGCCTTTTTCTTAGGTTCATACAGCGATAAACGAGGTAGAAAAGTAATACTCCTCGCTGGCCTTCTTGGAAAGCTATATTTCTCAGCAATGATCACATTAAATACCGCGAAAGGTGAGTAAAGAATAATTTATAGTTCATTTCAAAGCGCCTTCTGTCTGTTTATTGACGCACGAGTTTCATTCAATATTTTACAACCAGTTCGAATATATAGTCAATCATAGAATGAGAGATTATGAGAACAGCGCAGTTTAATTGAAGTACGGTATCGGTCCATATAATCCAACTCCAACTCCAACTCCAACTCGGCAATTTACCTTAACCGTTTTTAGCATTGTATAAGAAATTGATCTCATAAGAACTTTTATCAAGTCTAAAAACTCTTGAAAATCTTATCTTTTTTTTTTCATCTTATCATCCTAACGCTAACGCGACTAGTCACATTTGCACTTAAATAACTACTTTCTCAGCAATTTAAAACTTCGATAAAACACTATACTAGCGATAGAAAACAAAACAGAAAGTGTACCTAATACAGTGGGTAGAAAATGTAAACAATATATAAAAACTAATTGACTACCACATTGGCCGTGCGCGCACAAATGCGACTCGGCCAATCTCGTGGTCTCGGGTTCAATTTCCGGGTTGGGCAAATTTATTATTGGGTGTTTTAAGTATTTGGTAATATACTCTCCCCCTATTAGAGGTACATGGGATTCATAATATATATAGTGAAAAGACTTTTTTGAAGTCGGTTAAAAACTAATTGTATGCAAAAACACGAACGAAGACACTATTTATTAAATTCGCGGTAAAAACATCTTGTTTGTCCTTTTGGTTTTGTCTTAGAACCTTAGATTAATGATTGGTCTCGCTCCGCTCCAGCGTTTTTATTTTAAGTGTTTTGTATTTTTATCGACTTCAAAAATAAACACAGCGAGGAGTTTCTCAAATCGCTTGGATATTGTTTTAATGAATGCTCATGACGAAAACTGATGTAGGTACTTGTAGAATGATATAACCAAACGCATAACTGTGTTATAAATAACAGTTTTAAAATCATCACAGGTGGGTCACAGGTTATTTTGTAAACTTCTTAAGTATATTTTTTTATATGAGACCTTAATATTATTAAAATGCACCATTAATAATAATTGATTATTTGTGACCTGATGTTTAACATTTCAGACTTAATATAAATATTTTATCAATAAGATAAATGGCTTCATGACATGACTCGTATCTAAATACATAGTACTCGAACTGTATTATGCCCAAATAGATCTCCGATACGTCCATCATACTGATTGTTTGACAAGTCAAGGTCTTTATACACGTAGTAACCCACAAATGCGGAAAATTGCCTTGTAATATGTGAATAGTATTGTACGATATTGCCGTCGTTTTACATTTCCGTTCCATTGTAAGAATAAATGCCGTTGTCACCTTTGTGCCTCGTGTTTTAAGATATTAACTAGGTTAGGTATCTACCATTACAAGACTACCATGCTTCAAATCAAAATCATGCCAATAGCTAAGGAGTCAATCAAAGAAGTAATAAGTTGGCAGCATTCACAGCTCGACTGTACGATAGGTAATAAATATACGTTACATGTACATCGAAGCTTACATAAATCATTTATCGAAGAGTGTTTCAAAATTGTTTTAGTAGTAGTTCATAAAGTGGCAGCTATTAGAGTATTTAAGACTAAAATATGCCCAGAATACTAGTGCCCTTGAAGCTGCCGACCACTTAACGGGCTCCCAAGGCCGACTCGAAGCAGAAGTAGGAACGGGTATCTTTTAGTCAGTGAGAGTCTGACACTGCCACAACCAAGGCGAAAGAAACAATTGGATGATTTCTCCCCTCAAAAAACAAGGATAATAGTGCCATTAAAACTAAACTAGACAATTCTCAAATACGGGGCCTTAGTAGGCGTAGTTCTACTTTCTAGGCCTCACTAGACCAATAATACTTAAAGGTATGTATAGGTCATCAGTCAGTTCAATAACTGGGCAGGTAATCGATTCTGATACCGAGGCTTCGAACCAGATACAAACTGCACTGAATTAAACGTCCAAGATTGCAAATAGGCCAAGTAGATGCAATAATTTACATTTTCTTAACTTACTTATCTCAATGACGTCCATAATTAAGGATCCATTTGCTTACAATTCTTTTCTTGTTAATGAGGTACAATTGTAAATCAACATCATAAGAAATAATAGGTACCTCCCTAAAATTTAATTGAAGAAGGGATCAAATTCAATTTCTTCTTCATTGACTCGATATTTACTAAATACTGAATTGTGTATTGTCTTTCACATTTCAGCTTGGCCCGTGGAATATGTTATATACACTGCGGCACTGCCGAGTGCTCTAACCGGTGCTGACCTAGCAATATTCGCTGGCTGCTTCGCCTACATTGCTGATGTTTCTTCATTAAAAAACAGAACATTAAGAGTTGGCATATTAGATGTAGTTTACTTGAGCACAATGCCCACTGGAGTAGCTATAGGTAAGTCCAAATGTAATGATATACTTTTCTTAGAAACAGTTGCAACCTGTATAATAGTACGTAGGTATGAAGAACTCTTATACTATTACATAAAACTGAAGAGTTTTTGATTGTTTGTTTAAACGCGCTAATCTGAGGAACTACTGGTCCGATTAAAAAAAATCTTTCTGTGTTGTATAGCACATTTTATTGAGGAAGGAGGAAGAATATTAACGTCACGCTACGATCAATAGGCGCCAAGTAGAGCGAGAGAAACCGCGCGGAAGTAGCTAGTAATTTATAATAATATAGGTATAATGATTCCATTTGTCATGATACTTATGAGTCCAAAATATTTATTCCGTTATCAGAATACCCAAGAGTAATATGATATGAAAATTGAGTCGTGCTCAATTACGCTTCTGATCACTTAGAAGTGGTTATTCATTCACAATGTTCTGTTCCTCTAACGCCGATGTAGGTACCTATTACAAGAATGACCTGAGCGATTCTATCACCATTTTAAACTCATGTTCCAAACCACAAAACAGCGACTAAAACAAGTTTAGCACTGATACCAATACAAGTAGCATTGTAAACACTATTGTTTGCAGGTAATTTGCTGTGGAACAAAGTGGTCAACCGATCCTTCACCATCATGTTTGCAATCAACACTTCACTTATGGTCTTGGCAACGTTATACACTATTATTTTCTTGAAATGGCAGACAAGACCAGAACAAAAGTCCTTAGCAGAGGCTGGTGTTAAAAACCCAATCACGGACTTCTTTGACGTCAAGAACATAGTGCATACTGTGACGATACTCACACAGAGACGGCCTAACAAGCGAAGGTTATTCCTATGGTTCCTATTAATATCAATGGCATTTTATACTTTCCAAAGAGGTAAGTAAGTGTGGACCCACATAAATATTGCATACGTTCTTGAGCAAAGTAAGTCAAATGGACTACTATGTAGTCCATTTGACTACTATGTAGTCCATTTGACTACATTTCTCAGAGCTCTGTCGCTCACCTGGAAATTAATATTGTAAACACACTAAATCGAAGTCATAAAAAAGACACGACCTCTTTTCGTTTATTGATTGGTCAGCAAGACAATTTCCGCAACACTATAGCCAGCTTTAATATTCGAAACTAGACACGATCCATGATTCTCAAAAACATATAGTTCACAAATATCATTATGCAATAATTTCTTTATCTTATATATAAAGATATAATTGTACATACCATGTCACCTTTTTCTATTACCAACTTATTATTATGGCTAGACGGTACAAGTGTATTGCGCAACAACCAAATTCATGACGATGAATCATATAACGATTTGTCTCAGCTTAATATCAAATAGTTTGTTCTAATCAAACATGATTTATTGTAATGATGTGTTGTTGTTCCAGATGAGCGGTCTGTGATGTATTTGTACACTATAAAAGTGTTTCAATGGGACACGACATCGTTTAGTAATTTCAGAACATATTTGAGCACCCTGTATGTGATAGCCATGCTGTTTGGTATACCTCTAATGACGAAAGTACTGCGCTGGAGAGACACAGTCAGTATCTAATGATTATTGATGTAATGGATTTGCACAATTTCTACTACTCGTGTTTATTTTGCTACTTACATCTCTCATACGTGAACTGATTAATGATGATATTGCACATTTCGAGTTTATACACAAACACACACATACTTGCCTACCTACATATATTATAATGTGTATGTAGGACAGAACTGCATTTACTA
The DNA here is from genome assembly GCA_038387885.1 of Spodoptera picta. Taxonomy (NCBI): domain Eukaryota; kingdom Metazoa; phylum Arthropoda; class Insecta; order Lepidoptera; family Noctuidae; genus Spodoptera; species Spodoptera picta. The sequence continues at coordinate 5,598,699 of JAZHFQ010000105.1, forward strand.
TGATCTTAATGATTGCTGACTTAATTATTATACTATACTACCTCCGTTGCAATTAGCTTACGACGCGACAGTAAGTACTTACGTAGCTACGTAAATATTTATAAGGACTTAAGTGTAATACGCATTTTTATACTTAAGTGAACTAATCGATGAGTACAGAAACAGCTTAAATACATGTATCAATGTAAACGTACAATATACGATCATGCCCGCAACTTGAAAAAAGGTACTTCTAATATCCCTTTAAATTAGACTTGTGCCAATATACACACAATAAAAGGTTAGATCAGTATTCACATACCTAAGTTACCCATATTTTAATTTTCCTTCTACTTGTTATTTATTTGATTTTACGTGTTAGTAAATATATCCTATATACTTAAAGACATTTTTTGTAACAGGTAATAGTAATGTTGGGTGCATCAGCGCATATTTGTGGTCACTTGGTCTATGCCCATGCGAATGTAGATAAGCTATGGTACCTCGGTGCTACCTTCGCCGCGTTCGGCCCTTGCGTGGCGCCACTTATACGATCCATGACTTCGAAAGTACTACCTGCATCTGAAAGAGGTTTGTTTAACTTTCTACTATAGTTTGTAACCTTAAATTGAAGTTCAAAAATATGGATAATTTAGACTTCTTGTAGGCACTTCATCCAAACCTTATACGGACAGGACATTTTGGCCTTGTTAAGTCCTATAAATGCGACCAGTAATAAAAGGAATAAGGATAAGGACCCTTTAAAATCGTCAGTAACGTTATTTTATGGTGACTTAATACCATCACCAAGTCGCCTACGAAACATGGTGTTTATGGCAGCACCCTCTTTCAGCAGTGAACATCTTCTGGCTGCTGATAGTGATAATGAAGTCTTGCACGCTAACATTTAGTCCTGAGTCATACTCATAACTGTGTACAATCACAAATACACACCTCGTCCAGACCTAGGGCAAGCTACGTCATATTGAGTTTTTGTAATAACTAATATACTGTACATCAGTATCTATTTAATCGCTTTGCCATTACAACAACTATACTTTCAAACTAATTGGTGTAACAAAAAGTAGCCAATAAGGCAATAAGTAAAAATTAAATTCATAAATTGATTTAAATACTTACATACCTATATGCATAGATAAATTAACTACGCAATAGCAATATATGAATTGTAGATTATTGTATAGAGCCATAGTTAAAATATTTTGATCGTTTTTTATTTCCTCAGGTGTGGCGTACGCTTTCCTATCAGTGATGGAGAATGCAGTAGCGATGTTCGCGTCAATTATATATTCACAATTATACAAAGCGACATTGGATACGGAATTTGTTAATTCGATATTCTACCTCACTATTTCAACACAAGTTGTAGTTTTTACGTTAACATTGTAAGTATATTTCGTTAATATCTTCATTTGACTTGTTATAAAAAATATCTTAATTATTATGACGACACGGTGCTTTGGATGGGCAACCGGCTGCCGCGCAACGTGTAGCGGGTTCGATTCCCGCACGGAGCAACTCTTTGTGTGATCCACAAATTATTGTTTCGGGCCTGAGTGTAATGTGTCACATACACACTTGTGAACTTGTATCGTAACCGTAAACGCATTCACGACACGGGAGAAAATTCTAGGGTGGGGCAACGTTTTTAAAAAGAAATAAAAAAAATATTATTATTTTTGACTTACTTATACAATCTCATGTCGAAATATTCAAAAGCTACTCAATTTTAAGTCGCGCTGGGTATAGTTCTGTCACCACAAGTTCATTGTAAAATGAAAGGGATGGCACAATATTTAAATACAACTTTAAATTTGAGTAGTGTTTCAGTATGCGGGCTTTAGTGTAGATTTTTCTTTAATATTCATAAATACTTCCACTGCATAATGTAGCCTATAATAAATTCATTTGTTTTCAGTATCATGGAACTTATGTTGAAATGCAGACCACTAGAACCTCTGTATGAAGCAGACGAAGAAAGGAGGATGTCAACATCATCATAACACGAAATAAAACAACATTAATTAATGTTTGGAACATTCATATATTAAGTACTTCTACAAATTGATATAACTTTTCAAAATCACTGATAAGGAGCTCCATTACAAACTACAATAAAACAGGTTTAAACGTAATCATACATTTCCAATTACGAATATGTTTTAAAGGTCAGTATAAAGTTTATAGACTGATATTACAATAATAAGACTTATATGCATGGTGTGTAGAGAAAGCATTCATAAAATAAAAAATTTGATGCCTTGATATTTTGTGTAACATTTATATAATGAATTCAGTGATATTTATAAAATGCATTGTATTTCTCTATGTGATAACTAATTTAAAAAAATGTAAAGAAATCTTATTTTATACATATCTCTAATATTCCATTTGATGGAAACTAAAATCGAATACATAATTATATTTATTATACCGCTGAATTTTTAGATGTAAGCCTTCTTTAAGTCATGTACTGGATACAAGACACTACTGGTAATCCTTTTTTCACTCCAGTATACATTAGGTTAAGGGACATGAAATCGTTGTTCTTCTATCATTAATAAATGCTGTATTTTACATATATTCTTTTACTACAATCACATACAACCCTGAGTGAGTTGAGATTCAAGTGTGTCAATGTTTAGAAATAGTCTTTCTAATACAGCGACAGTATATTTGGAAAAAATCTTAAGTTTAACTAATAAGTACTACCATCAGGTTATAAAAAAGTTATTTGGCACCAAAATGTTCAACATCAAGTTGAATAAATGCATAAACACAATATATTCAAAAAATTTTTACTAATACATTTTCTTAGAAATCTCATTGATAAAAATAATTACCTACCTACTTGTCATCCTAAAAACTTAGTATAAAGAAAATAAGTCTAATTAGACATAGAACAACAGGAGGTATACCTTACAGGGCATGGACAACAGTTACTCAACAAATAATCTGAGTTTTCAATTCTATATCTCAATCTTAGGTAGTATTATCACCAATCACCTTCATAATATATATAATTGCACTGCAAGTTTTTGTCTTATCCTCTCTTTGCCTACATTATTGAGCTAACCAACTGCAAAGTATTAGCCTCTATTAACTTTCTACATAGCTACCAATTTAGCTTAAACCATTCTAAGAGATTCTTTTTAGTAATTATTGTTGTCTTCGCTAAATAGAGAGAATATGAATAAAAGTTCAGTAAATATTTTTAATTATAAGTAATTCCTTAAGGATTGCAGATCTTTGTGTATCGATATTCTGGTCAGCTTAGGAACGACTAACGCTGGTTAAGGCTGACCTACCCATCCAGCAAGGTACTGTTCAATCTCGAGCCGAGCTTCGATTAATTCGCTGGAGTCGTTCTCACTTCGCGGATACATATTAGCACAATGTGCGGTACCTGCAACATACAATGATATTACAAAGCAGACGCAAAAATAAAGAATTAAAATACTTTTAGAGAACAAATAAGGAAAAAGTTCCAAATAACAATACCTAAAAATATAGGTATAACTACATCTAATAGTATGTGTGTAAATTAATATTATTAATTTCTATTCCGTGGGTTATACATATTAACATGAAACAAACACGTCGATGATAAGACAATGAGGCAAGATAACAAAAACATTTGCAATATGTTTTTATTATCTAGTGTGTACTGAATTACGCTGTAAATAAATAATTGTGATAAATGAATATTCTGACATAAGTTAACTTTACCTTTAATGTAAATTGCTGGTGCATCATTGTCTTGAGTTTTAGTGATTCCTAAAGCATGCCAAGGGTCTACAGAGCCATGAACGAATACTACTCTAGAGACAGCTATGTTGAGAGCACCGTAGTTGCTGTTAGTCCAAGCTGCTGCTGCATCCACAAAGTCAGCATTGTACCTAAAACATAAAGTATACTACTACTACCAGTTGTCTTCATAAAGACATAAAAGACTAATGTCAGCATGTAACATATCCAAATAGATTAATTTTAATTCATGACTAACTGAATAAGTTTAGTGCGTACATATGAAATATTTTGTTTTCTTACTTTTTCCCAAATATATCTTCACATTGCTGTATAAAGAAATCAAGTGTGAAGTTATTACCAAACACTTCAATTTCCCCTGAGGATGTCTGGTAAAATCCAAATTCAGTACAAGTTTGGTACATCCACTGTCGTGCTGTAATGAACAATACAAAACATTGTGTGAAAGAAACTTGAATTACCATAAAAACCAAACAATTAACTAATTACAATATTTTAAAATTGATTAGAAACAGTTTCTATGATGTAACATGTTTTCATGCAAACAAAGGCTAATTTATTCATAGCTGAGTAAATACTGTCCTTACTTATTAGAAACAACACAAACCTCCTTCTGATCCCCAAGTCATATTCCTTAATTCTTTTATCATATTGTCATAACTGTAGTCCAGACAGGTTTGATTGGTTTTGTCCAGGATAATAGAATTAAAAGCTGCCAGCTTCTTGTATGCAGGTTGAGAACCAGGAGACAGGAACATATTACACACCTAAAATAGTTTTTATTTGTACAGACTGAATTATCATGATCAAATTAAAATTATTTCTTTGTAAAAGTACACATTTATTATAAAGTGTACTTTTGCTTGAAAAAAGGTCATACTATACATAGGTTGTACTTAGCATTAAATAAAGTGATAACAAATTATATAAATGTGTGTCCTTACTGTATTGATAGTGAGATTCCTGTATTTAACATCTGCACTGATCCTATTATCTTCATTGTATTGGACTAAATCGGCAAAGTCATCAGCAATGGAATTGTAGAAATTCCTTATATCATTTCTTGAAGCACTTGCAAATGGTTTGCAAACTCTATAAAAAACAAATAACCAAGTATAAATTAACAATGAATTACTCACTATACATTTCCGTGGTAAATGTGTGAGCAGTATTTACTCCAAATATAGAGGTATATGAACAGCTGGTACCTGAATTCTTTTTCAACAATGCTTGGATTAGTATTCATAAGTGTTGTAATTTGCTTGTGTGCAATTTTCAATACATCAACACAATCTTCTCCACCTGTTTTTTCACGCAGAGCGTCAACAACCACCTCATAATATTCTGAAAATGTACAGCAATTTTAACAAACTCAGCTTCATATTTTCAAACCCAGCCTATTTAATAGCAATGTATTTTTACAAATCTAGACATAAACAATATAATTTAGAAAAACTAAATATTACTAAGGTACTCAAGTTTATTTTTTCATATGCATAGAATACATTAGTCAAAAAAAGGAAAATATCATACCCATAAAATTAACTTTGGCCAACAAAGGACCACTGGAGGACACAGCAGCATATACAAGGTGTGGATACTTGAGCCGTAGCCAGGCTGCCAATGAGCCAGGGTATGAACCACCAAAGGCTATCCAACGAACATTGCTACGCAGTTTGTATTTGTCATTCATAGCATTGATAAAATTAGCTAAATCTGCTAAGGCTTGGTATGATGACAGGTACTGTAAGTTCTTTATACTGATGTCTCTGTACAAATGAAATAATTATTATTTAAAGTTACATGTTGGATTTATGAATATGAATATTTTCAAAGTAAACTAATCTTACTCTGTAGGATGGCTCTCCCCATAGTAGCGGTGTTCAAGATTGATGCAAAGTGCTTTAAACTTTTTAGCATAATCAATCCAAGCCCCTTTAACCATCCACCTAGCATCTGCCGGACCTTCACCACCAATCATTAGGAACACTGGTCCTTGGTTTTTGAAGTCATAGAAGCTATCATTCACAAAATAACGCTGTAATAAAATTACTTCATAAGTTTACAAACCAAGAGTGTTTTTTATTATACAAATAGACATAGGGCTATTATTGTCTTCGAAAATTTGCGAATTATGGTCATTCCTAGTCAGCGTGAAAAGACGCATTCGTCTGGCGATAGGACAGAACAGGCTGATCCTAATGATGAATGAATAATAACATCTATTTTATTGTAAGTATAAGTACTATTATTAATTTTAATAACTAAAAAACATTGACAACTATTATCATTGGACTATACCTAGCTTTAGGTATGAGGTCAATGGTCACTATTATGATAATATTAATAATTATCACTAATATATTAATTTTCAGAAGTCAAATTGGCAAATCAATATAAGTTACCTGTTTCCATGTTCGTAAATCAGAGGGGCTTGAATGATCCAATTTTTGCGTGAACCATTGCGCAGGAGGTAGTGGCTCGCCTTTATATCCTCCCGGTGCTCCTAAATTACCCCCTTTGCTTCTACCAAGTTTAAAATGTATCACTCCATAAACTGCGTAACACGATATCAACAACAAACAAGATACAGTGATAAGCCGCATTTTCTTAAGCCTATGCAATATTGTAGAGAAATAATATTTGCTTTAAAAATGTATGATTGATTTGATTCAGTATTTTTGTTTTTACTCTGAAACCAATCTGACAGAGACAGACTAACAGAATGAGACTATTTCAACTATATTTTGTACTTGAATGACAGTTGACTTTGACTTCTTGTCTTGATCAGTATTGTAAACTTCAAACAAATATTTTTTATTCGATATTATTTCTGACCTGCTGTAGCCAACATTCAGGAAAACGTCAAGTTCCATTACAGTACAAAACGAACTTAGTTGTAAACAAACATGGCTGCCTTTGTGTTGTAAAACCTAATTATGTCGTTTGTTTCTCCTTACGTGACTGATGTTGAGTCGAGCACCTGCTCCTATCTTTCATCTTATTATTTTGACGCCGTTAATGAAGGGGCTCTTGCGACATATTTTTTTTGACCGACTTAAGAAAAAAAAAGAATTCTGCTTGACCTGTATGTATGTATGATGATATGCTTATTATGCTTGATATGTATGTGTGTGATTATCTCGCAATTGGTTGAAATAATTTTCATGTGGTTTTCAGAAAAATGTTTGTTACACTTCGGTTTTATTATAATAAGTGACTTAGCGGCGGTTGAAATGGTTATTTTTTATGTATATTTGTACGAGAATTATATTTTTGTTAATTCTACCCCAGAGAATTAACAAAACTTGCGGTATCAGAGACGCTGGGCATATTAGAAACTAGTCGATTTTTACAAGTTTCTGCTGGATCGGTTCATTACGTTTCTCCTTTTTATGTATATGCCAAAACTCAGATGTGTTGATAGCAGTAAAACAATAGATATTTCGTAATGAAAGATCATTTTAACGCATATATTTTTTTAATTTTTATTTAAGCAGCCTCATACGGCTGGTATTTCTCACTCAAACAAACTCATAGACCTAAGTCACTTTCAATGTGCAAAAATGATCAACAAAATATTTCAGAATCAGGGGCTATATCTGCCGTATCAATACTATAGGGCCCCTGGACCACGGGGGGCCCCAACGTGCAAAAACAAAAATTAATTAAAACTTTCCAATTTTAGTATTACCTATTTCTGAAATCACAAATGCCAAAATACGTTAATAATTTGGCGGGAACTTTAGAAAAACTAAAGTGGATATTATCGTAGTCCGATAATTTGGGCAGATGGAGTCGCCGGCCAATAATAAAAACCCAGGAATAATATTATTCTTACAAAAAATTACGTTGACAAGCACTAACCACACCTAACATAACCTAACCTATCATTATGATCGACGAACACGCTCCTGTCTTAGCCTTCGGGGTGCCCTAAAGTTCGCTTCTATGACACTTACTACTGTTACTACTACTATGTAACGTATTTCATACATGACGTGTTGTTCTTCGATGTAAATGGAAACTTCAAAGTTATCTCTCGGGAACCGGGAGTCTCCGCATATTCTAAATTTGTAAAAAATCTTCTTTTTATATATACTATCTATAAAAATGTGAACTCACAACTCACTGGCCCATAGTGGAAAGTCTATCCTATTCTAAACGAAATAATTCTAATAACCTACTTTCCTACTAATACCAAAAATGCGAAAGTGTGTGAGTATGTGTATGTATATGAGTGAGTGAGAGTACGTGTGTATATGTTTGTTACTCGTTGTCGCAAAAACTAATGAGCTGATTTAGACTGAACTTTACAGTAATGCAGGTCACATCAGAATAACATATAGCCTACAATTTGTAATGATTTTATGTTATATTGGGAGTAATAGAACAGAAAATGTTAGCTAAATAGGGTTTCTGAGACCTATCTGGGTGTGCGCTGTCTAAACCATATCAGTTACATATAGATAATGTACTGTAGGATGATTGTCTTATTAGTTCTAAATTAAATTCCGCGACGGCACATTTCTATCTTTTGTTTGGAAGTCATATATACCAAATTATGCCACTGTACACTGTAACACCCACTTTTTACTATTAATCGTATGAGTCCCATGTAATAGGGGGTGAGCCTATTGCCATATACCGGGCACAATTCCAGACTCGGTGTTACTGAGAATTTTTAAAACCCAGTAATACTTTGCCCAATCCGGGAATCGAACCCGAGACCCCTTGCCCGACAGTCGCACTAGCGACCACTCGACTAGCGAGGCAGTCATGTGGAAGTCACTATGCCTATTTTTAAGAATATTAATAACGATTTATTTAATTATTATGGTAACCTGATGATTTGTAATGGGGATTGCCTATTTTTTTTTTCGGGCTCATTGAAAAACCATTTCGGGGAATAAGGTTTATTAATAGTTTTATCTATACGACACCCTGAAATACGGTACCATTACTTATATTTTTAAAGAAATATGAATGACCTTTATTTGACATTGAATGACGTCATTTTAAGGCGGTATCTCTATGCCTTTGCCTGCTAATAAGCAATCTATATTATGAAGAAGAGGTTTGACATCTGCGGAGCGTCAACTGTCATGTCAAATACATAACCTTACTTTGAGATTAAGTTCAAACCGAAACCAACGTAAACATTTAACAAAATATTATAAACAACTTATTCGGTTCGATTATTTATTTATTTATGTACACACATACAACATAAAGGACAACACATACATAAAATTAAAGTACAAAGGTACCACCTATTCCTATTGGAATTTCTTCCTGTGGACCTGGAGCAGGAAAAGTAATAATAATATAATGACATTATCATGGCACATAGAAAATGCTTAGTTCCTACTTGTAAGAATGATTCCATAAATAGCCCTGACAAAATCTTTGTTCGTATCAGAGAAGACTTACGAAAGAAGTGGTGTATGGAAGCAAATGCGGAATATTTCAATGTACAATTATTGTATTGCTGTGAAGATCACTTTGATGTGAGTATAATTAAGACATATATGATTTTAACAATTAAAATAACATATGTAAATAATATATAAAGCATTCGCGTGATTGTGCTAAATACTTAACATTTCCTATCACTTGCAGCCAATAACAGATTTAAAAAACTATTTCAAGTACAAATTAATGAATCAAGAGCCTATTTTAAAGCCTACGGCTGTATTGAAAAATGTTGCCGCCTTTCCACAGGAACAGGAGGTGCGTACAATCTCGTAACTATTATTTTTCAACTATATAAACATATCTTACTGTAAGTACTTTTTATTATTTTTGTTTACCATTTTTAGATTCCAACTACGTCACAAGACAGTTCCGAACTTATGAAAATGTTATCAATGGTCCAACCAGGCCCATCTTCACGGAAAATAAGAAATCTTGATAATGTCATGCCAAGCACAAGTTCTGCTACTACACTACCTATTAAGGTACCTACCTACCTATTATATTTTAAGCTTTCTATTTTTACCCAACTGCTTCATGCAAAGGTAGGTAATGTGTATATAATACACTTACTACTAATGCTAAACTCAATGAAACAAGCAAGCGAAATCATGGGCAGAAACTAGTCCATGAATAAAATGTATTCAGTAAGTTTAATTCATATTGCAGTTAAATACTATTATTAGCCCTTGAAAACAGTTTTTTATTGGTAGTCAAAGGCTTAAGCAATATAAGGAGTTTTTTGGTAGTATTTTCAGACATTGGGTTACATTTTCGAAATTTCCACACGGTTTCCCATTTATTTTATTTTATTAAATATAGCTTATGTTGATCATCAATAATGTAGGATTCCAACTGTAAAAGAATTTTTCAAAACGGCCCGGTAGTTTCCGAGGAGATTGAATTCAAACAAACAAATAAACAAACAGAAAATCAAATGATTCCTCTTTATAATATTAGTGTAGATGTAGATTATTCAAACTACATAATATACAAAGAATTTTTTTTTAAAGAACCAAGTAAGGCCATGTACCTATTGCACAACTATTAATTTGTGACCTCATGTTTGTTTGTTTGTTTGTTTTTGCAGGCCTTTGCCCTGCAGTGGGACGATCATGACTAATGTGACCTCATGCAAACAATTTTAGTAAACATTATTTTATTTAAACAGGTACATGTAGCAACGCAGTGTAAAGTGAAAATGGTGGATTCAAGCACAAACTTAAGGCCTAGAAAACGAAAGGAGTCTCAGGGGGCAACTTCATTTGAAGTACATTCTTCACAGGAATTTTCTTCAGCAACAACGGCCTCCCTGTTTGGTTGTACATCAGAAACTGAAGAAACTACATCAGAAAAGCGTAAACCTAAGATGCAAATGAGTAATAATGTTTTAGAAATTATTTTTAAAAAACCCAATATGTATTTAGGATTACCTCTACAATATTTGTGGTTTATAGATTATCTGGTCAGTAAAAGTACCACAAAAGTAGATTCGTTTTGTATCATAGTCACATTGTTTAAAATAAAACAAAATGATTCTATTGAAAAAATAAGTGACCTATTTGAATTATCACGAACAAAGTTGTCTAGTATGATTCTACTAGGTATTGAAGTATTGACGAATTTTTTTCAAAATCTTGTTTATAATCCACAGCCAAAACTAATAAAACAGAATTTACCATTGGTATTTAAAATAAGATACTCAAATGTGCAAATTATTATAGACTGTTTTGAAATACAGATTGCCAAGCCATCAGACCCAATAAAGCAAGCACAAACATGGTCACAGTATAAAAACTGCAATACTGTTAAATATTTAATAGGTTGCACTCCAGATGGATTAATAAGTTTTATATCTGAAGGTAATTTTTTAGATATTGTTCAACCAAACAGTGTAGTTTTGGCTGACAGAGGTTTCAAAGAAATAGAGTCGTTGCTAGCACTGAAACATGTAACACTCCTTAGACCACCAACAGTTTATTCTGGAATGAAGCAGACTGTAACAGAAACTTTACAGAGCAAAGTTATAGCTAGTTTGAGGATCCACGTAGAAAGAGTTATAAGTATGTAAGAGAGTTTGATGTGCTGAAACCACACTCAGTTGTTAACTACAAATATGTTCCCTATTTAGACGAAATTGTTATTATATCTTGTGGGTTAATACATTTACAAGGAGAAATAATAAAGACTTATTAAAAATAACACCATGTTTATTTATTTTGCACTTGACATTAATTTCGGAAAAATGTAATCTTTCCAAAAAAATTCCGCTTTATTTATTATACCCATAATAAACTTTTTATCCAAGTCTTCCCATATTAGATGCACATTCTTTGTGGTCTCAAATTTTGGATCTGCAATACAAAACACCCCCCGGTTTTTTCCACATGCGAGCATTTGGCAATGTACTTGTGTTCTATACTTATCATTTATAATGTCATCCTTTACATAGTTCCGGACCGATTTTTCTGTAAAAGGGCAATTTATTTATATGACAAAGTCATCAGCCACACCATCAGGTGATGCTCCCAATATTCCATTAATTAAAACAAATCCTGATTTTCTAAATTTAATGTTTAACTTTTGTTCTACTACTCTTAGCACTCTTTCTTCCAATTTTCTTCCCCGATGAATGGCTTTGGTTTCAGGTATTTTGTAGCCCCCTAATATTTGCTGGACCAATGACCCATCAGTATTACAATGTGCAGCCTCATACAATTTTGAAGCTGTCAATCTTCCTTGTCTTATACTGTGCCAGTATTTACTGTCTGCTTGACCCATCGTTTTAATATTAATTTCCTCAATAGTATCTATAGTAATCTTGGATTTTAAATATTGTTGGAAGTTACAGAAGCTATGGATGGTGTATGCTTCAAGAAACCCTGACATCATATCAAATATATTTTTGGAGTTAAATTCGTGTAACTCACTATAATTAATAATTAAAGAAGTTTTGACTTGTCTTGTTGCACACTCCTCTTTAAATTGTTGTAATATAGAGCTATCTTTAACTTCCAACTTTGGCTTCTTCGCCTTCACAAATATGTCTTTACTAGTGACGTGTTGTGTTCGAGCACTTGACAGTGATGGCTTGTTCCAGTAACAACAAGTTTCTGTGGGTGATGGTTCTGAACTTCTTTTTTCAAGCCAGAAAAGTAGCAACAATGAATGTTTGCAGCCACCTGTACAGTAAAAACAAGTTTTACATATATAAAACTAGCCTTAGCTATTTTCCATCCATGATATACAAAAAAATTGCATGACACAATCGCTACAATCAACAAAATACTTAGTTGAGAGCAGGACTGCCCCATATCGGCCTTATAGTCTGTTTAATATATTATAATAACTGGAAAACTCATTATGAGTGATTTAGAGATAAACTTATGGTTGAAGAAAGAAAGTAATACAATAATTTTAATTTTTCTTTTTATGCTTGTGGTATTTGCAAAATATAAAGTAGGCACTTACCCGCAGACGCTGCACAGTCTTGACATACTGAGTCTACAATAACATCATTCATTTCATCTATTTGGCAAAGTACTGTGTATAGTTTATCGCTGATTCTATGTTCGGGTACGATTCTTGCTTTTACTACACAGTTACTCCCAGTCCTACTAACTTGAACATATCCAACAGCAGTACTTAGATAAGACACCCGAGATGACCTGAAAATAATTTTGCAATGTAAAAAACTTTACAACCTGTTGGGTCAAACTAGGTTTATAATTAATTTAATTTATAACAATGCACTAAGATAAACGTTCTTTTATGCAAAGTATCTAAGGATAGGCAGCAGTTTCCACTGTTGCACATATAAGTCTGTACGGGAGACAATCCCGTAAAGTTTTTAGGTAATTTTCTACGCTACATCTGCTACTAATACAAAACGTTTAGTACCTACTCATCACTAAGATATTAGAAAAATACATAGAATGACAAAGATAAGACGTCGATATAAAAAATAACAATATAGAGGTACTTACATCAGCATTTTAGCACCTCTTATTTCACTAACATTATGCTTACTATTGGTAGCGATGAACTCCAATATCATTACATTTTCAACTTTCGGCAGATTCCGAGAATCAGCCTTAATAAAGTCAGCGGAATTAAAAATAATCGTATTCGAAGAACCGGCCATTTTAAATAAGCAACATTACGAATAGGTTATGTACGAAACGAAATCCGGAATTGACATTGACGTTTGATTGGCATTGACATTTTACTTTTTTAAGATTCCCAATATGAATAAAGGAATTATCTACGATAAGTCCTAAGATGACGTAGAAGGACAGAATGTATTAAAGTCGATTATAAATTTTACTTTACACTGTTTTGGAGAAATACTCAAATTAGTATCTTAAAATACTTCATTTTAGACGAAGATAAAATAAAAACAACTCCTCAATTTTTTTGGACAATCCCCATTGTTAGGGCGGCCTACTTCCATAGTAAATTTTGGCATCAACAGACAAAATGAAGTTCTGTGGGTTTTCAAGGACTAATATTAGTAATCAGCAGTATCAGGGATCAAGGATTTTAAAGAAATATACAAATTCAATCAACTATATTCAGTTGATTGAATTTGTATATTTTAATTGTATTCAATTTATTCATTGACTAGCCTCTGCCCATGGTTCCGCTCACACTCTTAATCCTGGGTATTTACAAAAAATAATAAATTGGTGCAAGTTTTTTGCTGGTCACAAATATCCCGCAAACCAATTGGTTTAAAATTTTTTAGCTTTGCACCTTGAAAATTGTAAAATACTCTATACAAACTTCCACAGGGAAGAACTTCAGATAAGTGGGGATTAGAAAGATACAAACATTAGTCTATGTTATAAAAGGACCTTTCAACTATCTCCAATCAACAAAATCCTTATAGGTCCGTTCTGCCATGTAAGAAAGACAAACTAACAGACATTTGTTTAACAAATGAGTTTACAAGGCCAATTTATTCATATATATATTTTTTTGTTATTATGAAGTTAACACAAGTTTTTTTTTGTTATAATGACAGCGATTTGCCTCTAAACAATCATTGTAATAAATTTTTGATTTTTTTCTCATTTAGACTAAAATACCGTATTAGTTATTGAATATATTTATACATATAATAAATAAATAAAATCATATAAATTTATTATTAAAATTTATTCCGATAACGATGCAATCTGAATATCGGTAATTTCTGTACGGCACATCTTTATCTACGACACTTTATCAAGTTCTAAATGATGGTAGGTTTGTTTTCATGATGTTGCTTAAATTCAGTTACAAAGTCGTCATAAACTGATGTTCTAAGTTTAGCCTCTTATAATTACTTGCTTTGTGAAGTATGAACAGAACAAACTTAATAATCAGTACTTCCAGTTCAAAATAAATATTCATGGTTAGAGATGTCCATTAATTTGTCAGCCCATGATGATTGGCGATAGTAAATATTGACAAGACCAAAGACGTTGAAAAAAAGGACATGACTGGATGATAGTTTAAAGCAAATGTAATTATTATTATAACTTGCGCTAAAGAGTAAAGTATAAAGAGCAATAATGGTAAATCGCAATTAATAATACTAAATAACAACACTAGTCAACTATTTTTTTGACAGTAAACGTCACTGTGTAGCAGGTAGTCAAGCCAAGTCAGCCAACATTCCATCCACTTGCGAATGCGATCGATCGCGAGCAAGGTGTAGTTGTCTGTGGTAGTAAGCGCTCGGTGGGTTTGAAAAATGGCTCTTTTCAGGATTACATCAACTAAATTGGCAGAAATACAGGTAAATACTGATTATACTAATTTATCCTTTCTTTTATATAAACATTTGACGACAATATTCTTTCATGTTGTATTTTTGTGTACTTTTTATAACCTTCTTGCCCACATTTTGGGTTCGTAGTTATGTAATGTGAATAAAAACTATTTTGGGAATAAATTGTAGATATACTGCCCCCTGTAGTGGCTATTGTCCGTAATGTTTTATAGTATTTTATCAAAGCCTGTTTAGATATTTGATATTTTAAGTCATGACCGGTGTACCTAATATCAATGGGCATGTAGATTTTGCAGCGGGAAATCCCAGTGGTGTTTTATACGCGCGGTAATAAAAGTAATAGAATGTTCGTTATTTCTTGAGTCATTAATAAAAATGCACTCGTAAAGAATGACGTTGTAATTATCTTAAATCTATTGAAACCTATTATTACTGACCGTTTTAAACGTAGGTACATATTTTTCTGAAAATGACGCATGCGGCGCATAATGTAGTATTTTATTACTATCAGTAATTATTAGTAGGGCATGATTTTTAGTTATTTATTCATTGATTGTATTTAATTGATACCACGCAGATCTAAGTAGACATTATTTATCAAATATCTGGGTACGTAATTAGATGCACAACATCCTAGTGTCTTTAAGAAGATATGATCCACATTTCTAGAACTTTTGTTTAACTACAATTCTAAAATATTTTTCCTATGCCTAGAAAAAAATAGTTCGATCACTGGGTATCTACCTAATTGGGCAAATATCACGTTAATCAAACACTTACGGTTATTTTTTTACGCTTTAATCGTTTTGACTTTATTTATTATCAGTCATTTTTAATCTTAATAACATTGTATCTAACACATTTTTTTCATATTATTAAAATTCTATCTTTTCTATGTAATCAATTTTCTAACTCTTGAGTACGCGAGGTTTGCCTGACTTGAATATTATCACCTTGTTGTGTCTGTAGTTACATAATGTATTTATGTACCTAGGTAACTTCATGTCTAAGTGTCAAGATTATTATAATGAATATCCTGTTGCACAGATATATTATCGACAATCTTATCTTTAACATTATGTCAGTTTTTGGTACTGGATTAAACTTCTTAACTGCAATGATTGATTCCTTATGGGGACATGAATGAAGTCATGTGAGGTTTGCACGAAGTATGTGGCAGTGGCAATGGCCTTGGTCAATCTATGTCAGTGTCACGCACGGTGGCGCTTGCTGGCGTGATAACCGATGTCACTAGCTGTGCAGAGCGCGCGTCTTTGCGCCTCTCGATCACGTGGGGACACTGCCATTACATTACTCAAAATGTGAATTTTAACGCGAGTGTTATCACGGACCGCTCATTGTACGAGCACACGCCACACACGTCAAACTGGCACGAGATAGCAATATTCGTAGTTTCATGACATAATCGAGGAGTAACACTTGACTTTACAAAGTCAGGTGACATACCTATTGTTCTACACTAGCCAGTTTTTACATAACTAGACAGGCGGTCCGTGAATTCGTTTGGCTGTATATCGAAGTATTATGTTAACACAATCCAGCGACCGGAACACATTATACTCGTATTGATTGATGGTGTCGTGACACGATATCGTTATCAGTAAACTATGTAGCAGAAATCCTCGCAATGACATTCACGATACGTGTCCTCTGCTATGCCCCAACTCTAAAGATAACCACGCAGGTCAACTCACGTTTGCATCGGGCACACGCCCAAATGTTCACGATTATTATAGGCACATGTTACTATACCGTTGGCATATGCACTTGTATACACTTGTATAGGGAAGGCGAGAAACTGTTATAATTTGGAAATTAAGTAAAACAAAACACATGGATGTAACACGGATCTAAAAAAAACTAGTGAAGAACGCGGTTAGTTTATGACGCACATGTTCAAGGTTGCGTTGTGCTATGGCTTCCAGTAGCAAAAACTATAGCTACAAGTTTCACCTACTTTGATCAAATGTTTGGTGATTTAATGTAGGTAATGGAAAACATATTACATTTATGTGCTAACTAAAATATTTCGAAATCAAGAGTTTATCAGGAGGGAGTAAATCTATTTCGTTTTGATAGATTACCTATAGAACGTATAGGGCGTTTACGATAAGCGAACCACGAATTATGTGATAAAATAGGTAGAACGCAATATAAATTTAACGAGCTGCATTTATTTTATATTCTCTGTAGCTTCATTGTAGTTTAGAACAAGAACATATTAGAACAAATTGTATGTTGTTATGACATTGTGCTTCTTGGTTGGTGATAAGATTTATCTGCAATCTTATCTATCTGCAGGGTAGGACGTCAGTATGAAGTTATTATGAACTTTGCCTCTTTCAACAGTGTTTATTAGTAGATATGCTAGAATGAGGAAATGTAAAACATACTCCTTCCTAGCAGCAGTTTAGCTCCCGACTTATATCGATAAATGAGTGCCCCACTTTATCAACTGTATAAAACATGATTCCATTATGACTGTATTTCAAAGCAGTTTGGTTATTGTGGTATTGTAGTTATTAATTACTTCCAACTGTGCAGTATTGTAACAAATGCACGTACATGGTACTAAACCAATAGAGAACTGCAAAAATACGTAAAAATATCGTCAATATTTTGAATATGAAATAGTAGATGCGTACTTAGATAAACAAAATAATAATCACATTGCGGTCATTTCAAGCCTACAACGCAGAAGGTTAAACTGAAATAACAACTTTTTGACCTTAGGCTACGGATTGACGATTAATTCTCCGTAGTATCTAAACACACAAAGATTTCGATGAATTAGCTAGTCCTCTGAACCACAGATTACTTAATAGTTACTACGTAATCTGAACTCTACCACTACTTAGCGCCTAAGCAAACCACGTTTGAATTACTTACATTAATGTTTGTACCTTAGACTTTAAAATAATTCTCCTTTCATAAAGTGTATCGAATTTTCCGTCATTAGTTTCGATTCGAATCTTACTGAAGGTGTACTTTATATGGTCGCCGAATTTCCATTCGACAGTATGACATCATCAACCACCTACATACTTACAAGAGGCGGAATTATTTAAATTATTTTTAATTTTAATACAAATCTTATCTCATAACTTCGAACGCGTGTTGATATTGTTCAAAACTGATTTAAAAAAAAAACTAGCTAGATAACTACCCCGGAACAATATCCGACACGATTACATTTTTTGTAGATTTTTGTTAGGAGTCGAACGATTGGATTATTAGTTTTAATTATTCTTTGTAAAACGCTCATCAAGGAAACCAAGAAGTAGTTCTCTAATGATATAGGACATAAGACTAAAATAGCTACCTGAGTGTTACATCATAACAAAGGAACCTTTTTATTAACGTTAACTTACAACTACTACTTTATTGTTTAACTTCTGCGTGTATGTTTTAGAGCAGGTAGAACGAGGAGCGACGACTCGTATGCAGAAAAACATATTTTTAAACCGTATTTCTCCAAGTTTTTTGTGCCTAGACCCATTTCTTTTTTCACCCCTCTGTTGCTAGGTCAAAATTCTGAGTATATTTTGTATCCGATTATTGAGTTAGATGTGTTAGCCCTTTAAAATTACGTAAAACTTGTTGGCTTCATTGCGTACAACTAATTACAGTGATTCAAAACCAACAATTAATAGAATGCCGTTAAAATGAATCACCTCAGACGAACACATCTTGTGAATGCGTGTTTTCATTCAGAGGTATATTGCTTGAGTATCAACATCGGTGTCCGTTGATATTTATATTTTCAGAAGTTCTGCGTCGCGTCCAAACATCTCAGAAGTGACGTGCTACTTTTAGTAGAGGAGTGATATTTTTATTTTCCTGCAGTTAACTGCCGTCGGGTTGCTGTTTCCATGAGGTCGTGACACTCAATTGTTGATGATTACCTCTCAAGTAGACTTAATTTTTCGATACTTCTAAGTTACTTAGTTCATGCCAGACAGTTTCCTTTTATTCGATTGTTAAACTCTCCAGCATACCATGCAGTCCTACACTTTCATCAACACTATGCAGCTTCGTTACAGTTAATTGCTCGGTGTTGTACATGAACTTGTTGATAAAGGATAAAGTAGTACAAAATGTGAATTATTGATAAACTGACATACCTAAACTACGTTACCACCATAATTTTACAGCGTCAAATTTTATTAGACCGTTGGCCTTGATAAGTAGTGTGGAATATTCTAATTCAACGTTTATATCAATGTTTTACAATTCTCGACTTTGTTTGAGGATTAAAACGCGAGCGCGGTGAACTTAGCGACGAATTGAGAAAATAGTTTTTATTGCGAAGGAATAAAGATGCTCTCTGGAATATTTATACAGGGCATTTGTACTTAGGTAGGTACATCTTTGTATTGTGTAGGCATGATTAGGGTTCGCGAAAGAAAGAGACGCTCTCATTTCGGACATTACGCTGTCTTACTTTAGCACCGAATCATTGATTTAAAACATCCGGGGTATATACCCCGCTCATAAGCTATATAGCTTATGATTCAATCTTTGCTAATAATAAGTCGACCAAAATTCGAAGTGGGAACATTCGCGAAGTCAATAAAGCGAATTTCAATTCCTGATGGACGTATCAAAAATAAAGGAATATGTGAATGAATAAGTAATGAATTGTATTCATTAATAATTTCGTGGATTGTTTTGCCGTGGTTTTGCAAATACAAATAAAATAATTTGTTTTCTATGTGTGAGTAGAATCATGTTATATTGTTACAGTTTTGGTAACAATATAATATGATCTCGATATGATATGAATTCTCAGTATCTCTGAGAAAATACCAGATTATTTTATTATAGATACTGGATTTCTTCTACTGTCATATTTTAGTCCTGATTTCATGCACTACATGCGCTGTATACTCGTTTCGTTTACCTGAAAGGAATGAGGTCTCGTCTGACAGAGCTATTCTAAAGCGATACGTGCAGTAGCTCTTTGTCTTAAAAATAGATACTGCAATGTACGCGTTGGTATAACTCTTAAACCTGATGACTTATTTATTCGCAGATAATCAGGATACATTAGCATTCGAAATCTGGGTTATTTCCCCCAACAGTCAGTTCTTAATAATACAATAATGGTTTTTAAGAAATTGCCTTGGATTTTTCCGTGCTTAATCAAAATGACCTCGTCGTTCCGATTTACATTAA
This sequence comes from Spodoptera picta, assembly GCA_038387885.1. Taxonomy (NCBI): domain Eukaryota; kingdom Metazoa; phylum Arthropoda; class Insecta; order Lepidoptera; family Noctuidae; genus Spodoptera; species Spodoptera picta. The sequence continues at coordinate 5,618,920 of JAZHFQ010000105.1, forward strand.
ATATCATTTTCCTTATAGTGTTCAGGGAGGATTTGTATCATCAAGGATAATATCTAGCAACTGCTGTACCTAATGACTTTTATTTAAGTAAATTGTACGGACTTATTTCTACTGGCCTTACTGAGCGAGCATGCGCCATGCCCTCGTTAGCTGTAGATTATAAACGCGACAATGGGGATGCCCGCATTCTGGTGTCTTATTCGTCGCTGAAACTGATTGTTCTTACTTGCTGTTCGTATGTAGACTCCTTTACAGCATTCTATTTCTGCTGAGCTTATCGACTTAACTAATGTATAAGATACATGTATAATTTTTATTGACTTGTATGCCGTAGAGAACAAGTTAATGGCAGGCAGTCTTAATATTTTATCAGTGTTCAAAAATCAATCAATCAAATCAAATCTTGCTGCTAAATTGTACAATTGCTGTAAACATTTTGTAATCTATTTCAACGTTCTTGTTGATACGTGGGATTCTTAATTAATGAAGAAATAAATGAGGAATTCTTCCACTCCTAATGACATAATCGATTGTATTGATAGTATCAATGACTTGTTCTATGTGTGAAGGGTTTTAAAGTCGTAAATGTGATTTATAATGTCAATCAGGTTAAACTTTGGCTCGCGCTGACCTGTCGACGACGTTCTTATATTGATTGAAACGCTGCCGCTATGATTGAGCTCATCAAATTATTTATAAACAAGAACTTCCTCTAACTCGGTTTTGTCATACTTTGATTTATTGTTTTTATTTTTGTGCAGACAACAATCCCATTCGGTACAACTATTGTAATAAAAGTCGTTGACAGAATGGTAAAACGGTTCTTGAAAGTTACACATTCTTGCACGTAAAAGAAATTGCCCCTTGTTAGGTTACTACACTGATATTTTTGGCAATGCCAAGGATCTGGTTAAGTTATATGTTAGTTCTTGCTAAAGTAACAAAAAAAAATATGGCCTAAGAAAACTGGAGTATAATCAGAACCTCTATCGTTTTTACTTATTCATTTCAATTACTATGTACATACGTGTACATATTTATGAATAGTCACATTTATGTGTATCGTGACTTCTAATCTAATGGAGGTTAATGATATTTTACATGGAAGAGATCGCCTTGAAGCGTCTTATTCGTTAAACTTGTTGTAAACTACACTTGGAATTTATAGTTGGCCACTGCTATAAATATATAATTGACGTCGAATACAAGGGTACAAAGTTCCTTTACAGTCCGATATTTCTAATTTATGTACACTAAATTAAAGGTTTTTTACGTTAATAACATTATTTTTTGTCCAAACAGAAAGTATGCCCAACAGCATCGATTCTGCTACGAGGTTTGAGTGCCGAGTCCACCAACCTCAAGAGCATTCTGCAAGAAAAGATCCCCAAAGAACAGGAAAAGATCCGGGAGTTCCGTAAGAAACATGGCAGCACTAAAGTTGGAGAGGTCACCGTGGACATGGTAAGTCAATAACATCGAACAATGTTTGCTAATGATTACATGTTCTTACAAAGAGGCACTCATTTCGTGTCCCGCTTTACTGGTAAATATCCACACATAAGTACTTAATATAATAAATAATTCTTGGTTGCTTATTGTTTCAAACAAGTATATTCGAATACTTGGCAGTTGCTATCAGTCTTAACCCATTTACATAATATGTAAAATAAAACCAGTAGTTAAGGAAATTTACAACTTCCAGCCTACGTATTAGTTCTTATTTCGTATGACTAGTTTCTTTATCCAACAAGGTCACATGAAGAGTGTCCAAGCACACGGTCAATGAACTGCATTATAATGGAACCCTGACGTAGTTCAAGATCGTATTAGGTATATTTGGCGATGGATCTTTACATTTTAAATAAACTTTATACATTCATAAACGTTCGTAAACAAAGGCAAAATACGAAGGCCATATTATTTGATATTAAATCATAATATTGATTGATAAATAACTGCATGTCGGTATCAATCTTCTGGGTCGTCTGCAGTCGTGATCAAGTGATCATTACGTGTTATGAGGTCAAAGCCAATAACGTGGACTGTACTGTAAGTACCCTCGCACCATGCAGGCAGGCGTCCTTAGACATCATTAAATGTTTTCTTTTCAGATGTACGGAGGCATGCGTGGTATCAAGGGTTTGGTATGGGAGACATCCGTGTTGGACCCTGATGAGGGTATCCGTTTCCGTGGCATGTCTATCCCTGAATGCCAACAGGCCCTGCCCAAGGCCAAGGGAGGCGCTGAACCTCTTCCCGAAGGTCTTTTCTGGCTTCTCGTGACAGGAGACATCCCAACCGAGGCTCAAGCTAAAGCCCTGTCCAAAGAGTGGGCACAAAGGTTAGTCATATGATTTATTATCGGAACGTGCCTACAAATATCCCGTATGTATGAATGTGTGTTATGTTAATATTTAGACTCGGTATCTACTGGCCATCGACGCGTGCATGTCTACAGAGAGACCTCGTGCATTCATTTTAAACTAATGCAAATATGAAAAAAAAAAGATTTGGTGACTATGTTTATTATTCATGTTAATAATGGATGTTATTCTTTTTTTATGTAAAATTGTCTTTTTTGTTTTAACTTTGACACTTATCTCCATCCACTGTCAGTCCTCTGCCTATAATTGACCAGAAGATAAAGTCTCTGACAATTGCCCGCCAACTAATGTAGTGTACACATAGTTAAATTCAATAAACATAATTGTGCGTGTTATAACAGGGCTGAGCTGCCAGCACATGTTGTCACCATGCTCAACAACATGCCGAGCAAGCTCCACCCCATGTCACAGTTCTCGGCTGCCGTCACTGCCCTCAACAGCGAATCTTCATTCGCAAAGGCCTACTCAGAGGGTGTGCACAAATCCAAATATTGGGAGGTAAGTAGCTAAACACAAACGGTAGTCTCATAAAATCCCCAGTATCAGCTCACCCACTGTTATCCGTTGATAAAAGTTAATAAGCGTTATAAATTAGTTTATCTACTTCGATCATAAACTGAATGCGTCATGCATGAGGTATCTAAGTTTAATTGTTGCTCGTAAACACAATTTGGTTACTATTAAAATTGATGTATGATACAAAATGACTTGTTTGTACTTAACAGTACGTTTACGAGGATTCGATGAACTTGATTGCCAAACTGCCCGTGATTGCTGCCACCATCTACCGCAACACGTACCGTGACGGAAAGGGCATCGGCGCCATCGATGACAACAAGGATTGGTCTGCCAACTACTGCACCATGCTCGGTTTCGAGGACCCTCAGTTCACAGAGCTGATGCGCCTGTACCTCACCATTCACAGGTATGGAAGCATCTTTAAAGCCAACTGAGAATGAAAGCGAAATGTCTCGAACCTGACCATCCATTGTAAGTTCAATTGAGCTAAAAAAAGAAATTGCAATTCAAATTGGTCGTTCCAGACAGTTCTCTTTGTGATTTATTGGAGAATAAGTGATTTCCTGATTCAATTGAGTGTCCAGACCACACAAGAAGAATCAATACCGAACGATAATTTGCGTGAAATGTGATTTGTGATACTTTTAATGTTCTACGTCCGTAATGTGTGTATTGTGTCCGAGCTCGTAACACTCATCAATGCGTAACTTAACTCTCTAGTGTCAGACACCTTTAACATCAGCTCTCAGTTTGCAACACGACTACCAAAATTATGTGCTATCCTCAAAACTTACATTAACACATCTGTATTAACTCATTTGTTAACACATTTCTACTATGCTCACTGCTTGAAGATTAATAACAACTAAGAGAAGACAATTTTAATTGGCCATATTGCGAGTGTAATTAATAAATACGTTGTTAACAGCTGCTATTTGCGAATTTTTCTAGTTCGTTGTGTTACACAACTTTGCCTGTACAAAATACAATTAATAAAAACATTTCATTGAATTGAAGTACTTGAGATGACCTTTACCGAAGTTTTAAAAAACATGAGTAGGTAGCAACAAAAGAAAAACAGATACTGCTTTATTAATAGTGCAATCACGATTGTGATTGTGACTAATAAATAACACATTAAAACGAAATTTTGTCGGCGTCTTCACTCTTGGTGCACGTTGATATGACATTGCCTAAGTAAAAACTATTTCAATATTAAACAACCTACAATATTCAAGCGTAAAAACGTAATAAACAAATTAACACTTACTCTGTAATATTATTATTATATTAATATACATTGTGTTTTACAATCCCGAGTAGTCAGTGTAATTGATGTTACACCTTTACAATACGTGAGTATTGCATGTTTGTTCCTAATCAATAGCTAAGCGAGATTATGTCCCATTAAGTCGTGATTATATTATGCTTACTGCGAAGATAATATTTACCAAAAAGGTTTATTAAAACTGAACCAGCACCCGTTTAAGTTATTAACCCCACTGTAATCTACGGTGACAATTCAAATATTCGGAGATCTAATCATGCCCAAGTGTCGCTTGCCACTTAGATAATAGAGGACTGGATGGTTTGTTAATTACTCTGTTTGTCAAATTTGTGCTTAATATCTTCAATGTATTTGGCTGTGCTAATTATTATTTGAGTAGATAACCTAATAATACTCTGTTTGTTAAAGATTGCAATGATTTCACTAATGATTTAACTAATTGATTCACCTCGATTAGTTCGTAAACCGTAATTTTGCTTCAATTTATATTTTCATACAGTGAACTCGGAGATACGACCATCAATATTGAAGTGACAATGTAACTTCGCCATATCTTTGTTATCTGAAGTGCCTTACAATTTGTGCTGGCCACTAAAGCACGGCTTTTATACTATTGTTACCTAAACTAGAATATATTCACGTGGCGGTGCTGAATAGCGGCAACTCACTAAACATTTCAACCCACTTAGCATGCCAACTGCAAACACGCAGGACGAAATTTATACTTGTGTACTATAATAATCCTCTATGCTTGTATTTAATCTTAACCACTTATCCATAATGCAGCAAAATACTCAACTTCATTGACTATGCCTGGTCACTCATAATAAAAATGCTTTGACTACTCATTGTGTATAAATGAAAGTATTCATGCAAATAATTCGTTCGGTATTTTAATAGTTGACTTATGATTAAGTATAAAGTGTTAGTGTAAATAATGTAGTCTTTATATTGTGCTTTCTGTTGTGTAGTGACCACGAGGGTGGCAACGTGTCTGCTCACACCACTCACTTGGTTGGTTCAGCTCTGAGCGATCCCTACCTCTCGTTTGCCGCGGGACTGAACGGTCTTGCTGGACCTCTTCATGGTCTGGCTAACCAGGAGGTTAGAATTCAAAACTTATAAAATAAAAATATTAATACAAAGCATAAAGTTACAGGCTTACATTTTTGGAAACCAAATGAAAGTTGATAATAATTAGTACATTTATCTACTTAGGTGCTTGTGTGGTTGGAGAAACTGCGTAAACAAGTTGGCGATAACTTCACCGAGGATGGACTTAAGGAGTTCATTTGGAAGACCCTCAAGTCCGGACAGGTTGTTCCTGGATATGGTCATGCTGTACTCAGGAAGACTGACCCCAGGTAACTGAGTATAAGTTAATTTAAAGGAACATCGTTATTTTTTAAAATTCAAGTAAAAAAAGTGTATGTTAATGAAATCTATTTTTTATTAAGGAATCATCTCCATTTTATTGTCATTTCGTAATATATGTACTTGGAAACTTTTTTCTAGCTAGTAAAAAGAGAAACATGTACAAAATAAAATTATAATTATGAATTAAAGATTATAATGTAGTTAACATAATGTCTAAAAATTATTTTCCTGTCCAGGTACACATGCCAGCGTGAATTCGCCCTGAAGCACTTGCCCAACGACCCACTTTTCAAACTTGTTGCCGCTGTGTACAAGGTGGTGCCCCCAATCCTAACAGAGCTTGGCAAGGTCAAGAACCCGTGGCCCAATGTGGACTCTCACTCTGGAGTCCTCTTACAGGTAAATGAGCTTTCTTTGGTTACAAAAAATAATACAAGTGTCCTTCAATACAATGCAATAAATTAATATGTATAATTTTTTCCTCATAGTATTACGGACTGAAGGAGATGAACTACTACACCGTGATGTTCGGCGTGTCTCGCGCTCTCGGCGTCCTCGCTCAACTGATCTGGTCTCGCGCACTCGGCCTTCCCATTGAGCGACCCAAGTCGCTCAGCACTGACATGCTGATTAAGCAGCTGGGCAAGTAATCGTATCACCGAACAATATAAGTTAATTTGTTCAGGCTAGATAATATGCTTCAAGTAGTTTATTTATGAAGGCCTGAACAGTAGTACCTACAGTTTGATTCACACATAACACCATAGTCAATTTACGTAGTGATACTTTCAATGTTTTATTTTTACCAAAATAATGTGTCAAAATTAAATCATTTTACTTATTTATTTCATTGTAGTATTAAGTGTAATTGATGCATTTTATTTGCGTTGTTTTTATAATTATTGTTGAGTATATTTTATTAATTTGTAATGATCATGATTTACCACTGTACTTATTTCTGTGATGAAAATATTTGATATTTTGTACTGTATATATTAGTTGTGGTAATTATTTGTAATATTTTTTATTATCTGGGGATTTTGATTTTTGAAAAATTGACTTAGTGGTGGTGTGACTCAACTGAAAATTCCACGTAGCTGCCGAAATACGAACTAAAATAAATAGAAAGAAGTTAGTTGGTCACTTAGGTCGTTTTACGTAGAACATTCATAACAAATGTACTGTATGCTGTGCATACTGTCTTCTTAGGTGAAATACGATATTCATTTTGTCGTAATATTTATAAATCATTTGCATTATAATTTCAAAATTGCAGCAAACTCAGTATTGTTTTTTGTACTTAGGTTCAACGGTAGGGCAATTATGAGAGGTTTTGGAACAATGATTTGTAGGTACTTAGGAGTTAGATTGGTCATCGTTGGTTTGTAGACAATTACTGAGTGAGCTAATTTTGCATGCTGCAGCAAGTCTTTGTTCTTCATTCTAAATCAATCTTTTTAGTTTTACTGTAATTAATTTCAATTTACCAAAGTATTTACGAGTCTAATGTAGATGCTTAAATTTAAATGGGATCATGTAATTTTGACAGCCTAAATTGAAGATACGATGTTAACTGATATCGTAGAGTAGTCTTGTGCTTAATAGTTCGCGACTAAGATCACTCAGATCAGTTCGCCGCTCCTAAACGAACTAGTTCGCTTTTAGTTCGTCAGCTCCCGACTCGCAGTTGGAGTTGGAATTGGAACGAATCGTATAGGAACTAGGAAGGCACTGGCAGCCAAATCGCTCCTTAGTTCGTCAGCTCCCGACTCCCAGTTGGATTTGGAATTGGAATGAATCGGATAAGAACTAGGAAGGCACTGGCAGCCAAATCGCTCCCTAGTTCGTCAGCTCCCGACTCAGCTCATGACTTTTCAAGTGAGATCATATTATGTTATCGCATTTTTTAGTTCGGTCTTCACCATAGACTATACATATAAACGACTTCACAATCCTTGTACTTTTGTACTTTGAAATACGAACTAAGGAACTAAGGAGTTGGGAATGACGTGAACTAGTTCGCATATTTTGAATGTGGGAGCGCTCTTTTGAACTAGTTCGTTCGCGAACTACACAAGCCTATCGTAGAGACATTATTGGAAGGAGTCGCATCATATTGTCGCGTTGTTACATCTCTATATGTATTGTATTTGCTATATGATTATGAGTAACATAATTATTTATAATTGAATGTGTATTGGGTGCGTCGGAACATGTTCCGATATTGTATGATCATCGATTTCTTGTAATGACGGTGCGACGTCTTCAAATCTTCACAAAACGATACAATATTTGACAATACTAAAAATAAAGTGGTATGGTGTAGTATTTTCTTGACTTTTTATTTGAACCTGCTCGTTTCTTGATTCAGGATTTTTGTCACTCCCCCTCCCGCTCCTAAACCATCCTTGCTTTTTAATTTTACTTGAATTGAATTAACAGTATTAGGTCCTGGATATGGTATTAATAATTAATTTATAGCTCATATTGAAAAAGGAATACTGACAATGAGTAGACAATGAAGGCAAGACCTGATTTATGTGGAATATTACCTATTTAATTTTTGTTTATTGCCTGCTGTATTTTTAACCTACTCTGCCTTCATAATGCGACTGCATAATGTTAACATTTGTTACAGTAAAATGCAAGTATGCAACCATGATGGTTACATAATCCAGTAGTATTCACGGTTTATAAATATGCAATGCTTGAAAAAAATGCTTCTAATAAAAATTTTTCGCTTTGTCTCCTTGTTGCGGCTGCGATTGTGCAAGTAAAATATCGAACATTCAGTGGGGTGCTGACTTTTACCATGTGTTCTTTGTGATTTGAAGGGGTGGTTTGACAGCGACCTAGATATAAACAGAGGGGTGACAATGTACTCGTAAAAATATTGCGATTGCAGTTTTTATTTGAATAAGATTATACATTTATGTTTCGTGTGTAGGTTACGAGTTGTACGGGAGTATTTCTTGTTGCAAGTAACATCGAGATTAAATAAAAGATCCATTATAGGTTCGTACAAGAAGTATTTATTCCAATTCAAGTTTGATTTTAGGTAAAAATACTTGTTATATTTGATTTAAATTTTCCATACACAACACATCATCAAGCTTATCTAATTTTATAAATGCGTCACAAAGTAGTTTATAAAAAGGTAAGTAAAATATGTAGACGTAGTAACCACAACTATCAACGTATTATAATACGTAAGTATAAATGTATGAATATAAATGTTTCTCTTTCCTAATTTGTGCGTTTAACGCGTGACTTTCCACCATGTTACTTTTAGAACCTCTGGCTTTCAGGGGCGAACACATTTGGCACAATCTACCCTAATTTAAGTACAAAACGTTCCTCTGAAAAATTTATATAGAGAAGTAAAAAGTACTTGTTTGCACCACGATTGCACCGGTTTCGATATCATTGCATAAGTCCCTCTTATTTCTTCGATGCAAGTTCTCGTTATACAATGTGACAAGCATCTACCTACGTCGAACGCCGTTATTATAACCCTAGTTTTTAAATAAAATAATGTTAAATACTTAACTAAAATAACCGCTAAAACTAGTTTGACAAATATAACCATGAAATACATATTCCACCTATGAAACGTGAAATAATCACTACGCAGACCTACTAGTTTACTACTAATCAAGTAGGTAACTTCAGTAACAATTTTGATGTTTATAGTTAAGTTTACCACACAATACAATACTGCACTTCTGTTTCACAAATTGATAACTGAGCTAAATTTATTGAAAGCATAAAACTAATTTTCAATCGATTGACGATCCTTCTAAATCTTTTTCATTTCAGTCTTCCTATCCTAGAGCTTCGCTCTTATCCAACTGACAGCACCTTCCTCTTCCCTCGATTGAGAGCCAGCTTCACGACAAACTTTAAATCAAATGAAAAAATATCAAATAAGATTCAAATTTACTGGCGATGATGTCGCCTGGACGATCTCCCAGAATGTTTGCCTGGTCTAACAGGGTTTTCCATCCCAGCCGCGACGTAAAAGGGGTCATAGCCGCTTTGTGAACACTTACAGGTGGCCCGTGGATCTAGCAGGGACGGCGCCTGCGGCGGCTCGGGATTGTTACCCGCATTGATTTTATATATGAAGTCTTTAAGTCCAGGAGGCACGATTCCGTTACAACGTCGTATGGTGTCAGTCGCCATCAGATAAAGAACTTCAGTGACTGCTGCATCAGCTACTACAGGTTTACCTTCCATAGCATTAGCCATCTGCAAAAATACTTCCTTGAAGTCAATGTTCCAGGTGCGCTCAGGTGTCGGTATATGTTCTAGCTGAGCAATCATTCTAGCTGTTACTGCTCCTTCTGCACGACGCTCGGTTGGATCAGCTGAAGAGCTAGTCAAAAATTGTCGCCACTCTGACAGCTTCATACGAGAGCATGGTGGAGGATCACCATCAGATGCGTACAGCGAGTTGACTACATAGACAATGGCTTCTTTAATTTGATTTGGACTTTTAGCAGGTATTTGTTGTTGGACTTTTTCGATGTCAATATCAACTACTTTCAGTAAACAAAATCTCTCTTCCCTGGACCATCCAGCAAATACATTGTTTTCAGGTTCCATTATTTATGATATTAGAGGGTCAACGTAGATTAATTAATGTAATATGCAGGTAAACCGTAATTTTCACTCGCTCACACCTTAACGAAACTAATAAATTGCGGGTTACGTCATGAATCTAATAATCGCTGTTTATGGGCAAGGAATACTACCCGCGGGAACAACTCAAAAATCAATACTCGTGTTGCCAGGCGTAGCGTACCGCGTAGTGGTGGTAGTATTGATAGTGGACGAGTAGGGCGTCTCATCTTTTTGGCTATGGCAACATTTTCAGTAAAGTTATGTAACTACTTCGGCAATAATACTAATGGTTTTTATACTTGCGAGATTTTACTTAGTAGTATATTAATAAAGATTAATAATTAGTATATTTATGTAGCAAGTAGGTATATACTCCATTCAAAGTTTTGTCATTTATGCAATGAGAATGAATTTACATCATTCGAATTTCGATTATCTGTTAGTGTTGAGTGAACACCGAAATATTCAAACTATATAATTTTTAGTAGTCCAATTTTGAAGTAAAATCTATCTAATTATAAAAATTAGAAAATTTACTTCACTATTATTTAAAAACTTTTTTAAATGATACTGGCAATATTACATGATTGAAAACGCGGGAATGTTTAAACTGGACTGAATTGATGATTTTGATTTCTGTCTTCTATTCATAAGCTTATTTAATTTTCATCATCAACAGCCTATACCTACGTGCCCACTGCGGAGCAAAGCCTCTTCTCACATGGAGGTTAAGCACTAATCACCGTGCTTGCTCAATGGGGGTTGGCGAATTCAAACTTACAATTAGACATTTATTGTACGACAGGATACGAGGATGAAATTTCGACTGCCTGTTCCTAAGAAAATCCAAAAGTATGTATTTTTGTTAATTAACAATATTGTTGGCTTTTCGGTTGTTCAAAAAGTTGTTACGTGGTCTGAATTTTTATGATAATCGATTAACCCGATATTATATGGCTGTATGCTTAGGTTTACCTACCATTAGCTAAAGCTAATTGTGGCGTCGTTGTGTGGTGTCGTACGTTACGACGGTCAGATGCATCAGTGGTTAATTTTTAGACGGCGTTGGAAATTAAAAGGCTTGACGTTATGTTAACTTATTAGGTAGTTGTAGGTTATTGTTCGTGATGCTAAATAATATTAATAACACCCCATTAATGCAGGCGATAAATAAAACGACAATGTACACCCATTTTATATTAAATTTATTATGCACTAGGCATATTACGCATGTATATAAAATTATATTAATTTTCGTTAATCCATTGAATATTCAATTTAACAAACGTCATAAAAATATAAATAGGAATGTAAATAATTGCCTGTATTGTCCTATTTGTGTAAACAAAAATAATGCCATTACAATAATGATTATTTATACTATCCATCTATTATAATACGATCTAGCCATATAATATTTATTATAAACCATCTAATTCACTGTTACCTACTTACAAAGTATTTTTCTGCAACAGAAAATATCTCCCTGGTATAATATTGTCTGATTTATTTAAAAATGTATAATATAGTAAAATAAAGTCATAAATAAATATGGTGTTGTAAACTATAAAACAATTTTTCTTCTATCACATAACAGCATAAATTGATAAAACGTTATCAAAAATAATGTCTACATTTGACATTTAATAGTATACTGAAATGGACATATAGATACAGTACTGTGCGCATTAAATTAAGTATTCGGGCAAACTGCTATTAAAATTCATATAGCATGACTAGGATAGCCACAGTTCGCATAGTATGGCATCAGTAACTACTTGTATACCTAATATTGCTTACAAATTCAGGTGGGAGTTTTACTGTTTTGCCACCTTAGTGTGAATTTACTCTAAATTGTACTAAATTTATTTACTAAAATTACTTTTTTATTGCATATAGTGTTTATGTAAACACGCACTACACTCAGTTTATACTCCAAACCCGCTTATTATACTATTTAGTGGTCATTGTTCCTTGCTCTCGTGTGGCTCGGCTGCTTATGTTTAATTCTGAATTTTCTAAGTCAGGTTCAATTGTATAAGTCTTAAGCTTACCATGCTCACCAGTGGCATTCTCATGTTCATGAAATGTCCTAATATTAGAAGCAGTATGAGTTAAAACTTCTGGTATGATTTTGTCTCCTATAGAGATTTGTGTGGCAACCAGTTTTGCAGTGCAAATGCGCCATTCATCCACGATAAGAAGATTTTTGTTTAAGTCCCATCCTGAAATATATATGAAAACAAATTAAATTTTATTTTCATGTACTTAACTGATTTATATTTTACTGATTTATTTTGATATAACTGAACAATTATTTATGTTTGTACTGAAAACATGTTTTGTTTCAGAGCATTCTATGCATACACTGTGCTTTCATCAAGGACAGAATAAAAATATTAAAAAAACAATGACGCAAGGTACATGATGTGTAATGCCATTTTTATTGTATGACATTTGCAGCAGTCTCCGTGATAAAGTTGTAAACATTTAAAATAAACAAATTATACTTTTCTTACCAACTTTTTGAAGTCCTACTCTTAATTTGACCCATTCTTTTTGTACGATCCTATTAAGATACTCCATAAGTTCAAATGAAGGTTCGTAATTAAATTTGCTGTATGGGGGTGGAGATTCTACGGCAACTTTTGACCAATCAGCCTGTTGTAAGGTCTCACAAATAAGTGGAAAAGGTTTTAGAAGATTTTCGGGGTTTTTGTAAACATTCTGTAATGAAATACATCAAGTTCTGTTGAAAAATGATACAAAAAAGCAAAGAATTAACTTGAAAATAAAAAATAATTATTATTACCAAAGGAATATCATTTATCGCACAAATCACAATGCCATACAACACTGCATGAAAGTAAGCGCACAATATGCTGTCGGATGTGGCAGAGTCTCTCGGATATATGTATATTTTTCTTGTTTCCAAACAATGTACTAAGACGTATTCATTGTATTTGTAAACTCCTTTGACATTGATCATAAAATAAGCTTTTGGATTGTTACTCACAAGTTTCTTCATAGAATGACCTATTTTGATTTGGAAACCGCATAATTGTCTTTCTGTAAGCAAAAATGACACTAAGGATTATAAAACATTTAAGTTTACATTTTGAATCTGACTGACAGCAAATGTGATGTAAGTAAGTAGTAAGAGTATTTGTCACTGGAGCCACGATATGGGAGAAATTCCAAGTATGAGAAAGTTTACAATAACGTATTACTAGAGATGTAACGGAACTTCGTCTCCTCCTCCGTTACTGCGGACAGTCCACAAAATTGTACCTGCTTCTATCCACCTCCGCACAATTTATGCGGAGTTTTAACGGAAGTTCATTTACGATAACATACAATTCTGAACCTTAATATATGGTTTGGACATGACGACAAAATCGCGAAGCTGTTAATAAAATATAATAAGCCTCTTCTCAAATTTTGATTAAGAACTAGTTTTATTGTACACAAAACTGTGATGCGACGTCGCATCGCAAAAATGTGCGAGCTTCCTCTACGTATCGAAAGGACTTGCGATTTTGCGAATTGATTCGCATCGTGCATCAAAACTTATGTGCTCAAAATTTTCTTTGTTTCTTTTTTTTGTATCTCCTAAGCAATAACAGGGGCCTTAGTACGAGTTTGATTTACGTTTAAAGTATTCGAAACGGGAAACCAGGGAGACCCCTGGGAGACGCCTTATCATACAAAATCACACACACAACAATTCGTATTGTAATTTTATGCGTTGCTAATTCGCATCGCATCGTGTCGCAGTTTTGTGTACGAACCCTGAAAGTGTACCACGTACCTACAAATGAATGATGTACTTACCTACTCATTTGAATTAAATAATTTTGACTTTAATAAACCATACATTTCTGTTCTTTCACTTCCGCCTCGGCCTCCGTTAACCTCAGCATCCGGGAAAAGGGCTTCCGTTGCATCCCTACATAATACTTACCTAAACTGTTCGGGCCGATTGGTAAGAATACAACTGGTTCATTTCTGTTCACAGTACAAGGCTTTGCAACAATTTCTTCCCCCAAATAAGTGTCAATTATATGCAAAAATCTTGGTTCATTCAAGGTCCTCAAGCAGACTGATCTTACAGCCATGTAGTTGAAGATGATATGGAATATCATCATAATTATGAATACCATAAGTGAACTCCTGGAATGTTACCATAGGAATATTATAAACTACTCCTTCCGCGCGGTTTCACATGCTCTGCTCAGCTCCTATTAGTCGTAGCGTGATGTTTTATAGCCTATCCAATACAAAAGGCATTATTCAAATCAGACATGTAGTTACGGAGATTAGTGCGTTCAAACAAAAAACAAACTTTTCTGCTTTATATAATAGTATAACATAGTATAACATGGTCCACATAATGGATTTCAAAAAAAATTTTAGTTATGTTATCAATTTTATAAATTTTATATTGAAATATTATTTTATCATTTCTGACAAATTGTATCTATATATCAAACTCAATGGATTCAGGTCAACTTACCATGTTTGACATTATATGTATTAAATGTCAATATAAAATATTATTTTGGAATCTCTAAATAATTATTAATTTACATACCCAAAGATTGTAATGATCGTCAAAGCTGTAAGGGAGGCAATCAGATTAACAGCTGTTTCTTGAGCAGAATCTTTGGCGGAGACATCTGCTAGATTGCTCCTAATAGCATGATGTTGTGTCATGGCTGCTCTGGTTGCACCTCCTGAAACCATAAACTACTAGATATTGTAAGTTTCCCAAACCTATTTTGTTTAACACCCACTGTGAAAACCAGTTATTTTTTAGTGCCCCATTTATTTTCCATGCAGCGAGATAAAATATTTGAAACAACTGGGTTTACACAAATAATCTCGCTTTTAAACTGTCAATCACCAAGCGGTCACCGGTGACCGCAACCTCTTGTTCTATAATTGTGTCTATAATGACGGTACTCGACGAGTTAATAAGTGCTCTAGGCTGCAATATAAGTGAGCCGCGGAAGTCTTAACGGGTTGCCGGGGCTCCGGCTCGAAGTGCAGGAGTAGGAACGGGGTGGTTTTTAGTCAGTAAGAGTCTGACACTCTCTCTCGCCTCACTCGGGCGGGAGAAGTCATTGGATGATTTTCCCCCCTCAAAAAAAAAGGCTGCAATATAAGTACACATTTCTAAGGGGGAAATTATCAAATGAATTCTCCCACTTTAGATAAGGCCAAGTGTCAGATTCTTATTGACCAGAATCACCCTAATCCTACCGAGTAGCAACTGACTTCAGCAGAAACCCCTGTTACCTGCAACCCAGTTTTCCGCAGACCTGGTTGGGCAACAGCACTACTGGGGTTGAGTAGTTTCTCCACACGCAACGCCTAAGGAGGTGGTTAAGGAACTAATATGAGTGCATCACAGAAGAATGAGACAGCATTCTAGTTCTTCTTGTTCTGCGCTATGCCCTGAACTAGAGCCGAACATAGATAGATCCCTAAGTGTGGACCTGGCATAGTGGGTATATAAATTCAAAATGTGGATGCATAATTTAGCTATAATATCCCACAACACTGGAGGCAATCTTGTAGAAATTTGTCTCAATACATACCAGCAACTCCTACAATGGCTTTCATTACGGTGCTAACACATAGGACTGTTGTGGTGTAGTTCTTGAACACTGGTAAGGCTATTTCTATGCACATTGCTGCATCATTTAGCACATCTGCATACAATCGCCACTTTTTGCTATAAGCATCCAGGTGAGTGCTGGAAACAAGAAATGATATAGGTATTAAAGTACAATTTCATTGATGAACCACCAGTGCAAACTGCAAGGTTTTGGTCCCAGGATTAGATTAACCAATTATTACCAGGATTATTGAAATGACAATGACAGGCTTGGCACCCCATTATTATTGATCTGACAATACAAACGATGATAGTTAGTTTTATTTTTATTCATTGTACTTGTACCTTAAAGTTTTATAACAGAGATAATAATTATTTACCCATGACTGTAAGCAAAATAAATCTTCCCCAAATGTCCGCATCCATCTTTCAGAACCCAAGTTATAGTGGCTGCTAATGGAGTTGCAGATGTGTCGCCGACTCCTACACCTCGCAGAACTTCCTGGGTTGCCAGAATGCCTGTAAAATAGTTTAAAATTCACTGTTTATAGATTGTATATTATTCTATATGTTATACACTGTATAATAGTATTATTATAACTGTAAGTATTTACAGTTACAAACTATAATACTCTATAATAAGGAAATCAACCATAAAGTATCACTTTTACAGTGTATACATTTAATTCATTATTTTTTAGGTGCATCTTACCAGTGATTGTGCTGCAGAAAGCTTGTGCTGTATCCCATATTTGATAGTTTGTATAATCTTTGCTTACACTATATGGATAACCCTGAGGTAGAAACACTCTTGTAAATAAATTAGCAAATTCATTAGACTTTTCCTCGTCGAGTACCACAATATTTGATTGCTCTGTAATAAACAATATATTGACGTGGAGTACACGACATCAATACTACACAAGTTGAATACATAATAGTTCCGATTTCATGACCAACTATAATTTACCTGGCGGTTTCACGTAGAATCTTTGTTTATTAAGAGAACCGTATATTTCTTTATAAATTACTTCACCTTCATGAATAGTAAACATTTTAACTTATAATTCCCAGCAAACAACTTTCTATAGGGCGAGATGCACACGTAAACAATACGATTTCAACTAGTTAGAAAGAGTAATATTTCGACATATTATATATACTGTTTATGTTCGTGTCGTCTAAATAATTCTTTTTTCATGAATACCGGCTATTTTAATAAGACTAGATACAAAAATACTCAATATTCCTTCAATACGATGTTGGTGTTGGTGTTGGCTTGGAACTTGGACAGAGTATTGTTGTCAACGTCAACCTGAAAAATGACAGTTGACACTTGGACAGTTGGTGATGTTGTTTCTTGAGAATTTTCTTGTAGCCTGTAGTAGATAAAGTAATGAATAATATTTGAGACTATTGGCTATGTAACGTATCTAACTATTGTGAAAATAATAACAATTTTAATATTTAATTAATTAAATAGTAATTAAATATTAAAATAATTTTTTTATTTTTTATTTTAATATTTAATACATTTTAAGGAAATTTAGCAGTGCTAAATTATTATTTATTATTAAATTAATATTTATTTTTTTTTTGATGCCTTATTATAGCTTATTTATTTATTATTACTTTTTTTTAAGGTGTAAATATTTTAGTTCATAGTTATTTATATTTTAAGTTGTATATATTTTCACTTATATTAAGATTATATATTTAATTAATTAAATATTAAAATAAAAATTAAAAAATTCTGAGTCTGAGGACCAAATGAATGTTTATCTTTGTCTGTCGACTGTCATGTTATCCATCAATGCACTGAAGTTTATTTTTGTTATCTGTGATTAATGAAAATTGAAATTTATGTTAAAAATAAACTTGAGAACTTGAGGATATTAATTTCATGTATCGTGAAAGAACAAAAATCTAGCTGCCATAATATAAACAAAACAAGTAATATCACTTTATAACCTTGTTAAATCAATTGAAGTTATTAAAAGTTTGTTTCCGCAAGTTTTCATTGAATAAATCAAGTTCTATGCAAGTGCAGTCTTCTAAAGTACTGTTGGACAGTAATGGGAAATTAAAGATGTGAATGTGCATGTATTTTATTGATAATGGCATTGAAAAATCAAACGGGCTATGTGAATGATAGTATTGGTATTAAAGTTGAAGGCGAGTTAGGAGATTTTCAAATAATTGAAGAAAACAGCGATAGTGATGATGATTTCGAGATAGATAGCAAAAGTTCAAGGACGACTGGCACTCTTGCCACCATCCCTTCAGTCCCACCAAGTTTAGTGAAGCCAAATAGCAGTCCAATACAGGGCAATGTGGCAGTTAGTAACTCTGAGAATGTTGTGATTGGTAACAACACTTATTTCAATGGACCTGTTATTATCAAGCAAGTTATACAAAATGCACCAGGTATAGAGAACCCTTCTTATGTTAAAACTGATGATGAAGACATTCCAACACAAAAGTATGAGAGAGAAACAAAAAATGATAAATGTAAGTAAAATATTTAAATAATAGTCAATTAAGTTCAACTTTTTCTTGAAAAATGAGGAAAGAGTACATTTTTACTTTGTCTATTACACTGTCCTTTGCAAAGCAACTGATACTAAGTTGCAAACTTGTAACAAGTTATTATTTGCTATGTAATTAACTGTCTATGCATGCTTCTTGTGTATGCTGCGCTTAAGCTGAATAAGCAAGCTGCAATATAATTTGTTATGTAGTCTGTGTATATAACAAGTATGCAGGTATATATTTATACAATGCTCACAGTCAGTATGTAACTAGGCCATGTATCTGACTGGCTAGAAACTGCTTTGAAACACATAGATTGAGGAAAAAAGTTCTAGATCTTTAGGTTATTTTATGTCTATGCATACCTACATACTTATACTGCTCTGATTAATTTGTTAGTAATATCCAAAGTCATTGTTTGATTGTTATCATTGAATTTATAGACAATAATCATTTATTTATTATGATGTTAGTTTTTATAGAAAAAAATACTTCTAACTATGTATGCTATATCTATATGTATCGGAGTCGCGGATAACCTAACAGGTAACCGGGGCTCCGGCTCGACGTGCAGGAGAAGGAACGGGGTGGTTTTTAGTCAGTAAGAGTCTGACACTCCCTCCCGCCTCACCCAGGCGGGAGCTGTCATTCGATGATTTTCCCCCCTAAAAAAAAAAAAAACTATATGTATTCATGAAACTAGAATGCATAGCTTTCACTTTGCTATGTATGGTAGACCAAAATTCTCTTGGGGGAAAACCCAGAACAGGAAACACACATATAGAAATTTATAGAGATTAACTTCTTATTAAGAAATAAATTACAAAACAGAGATTTTTTATTAAAGTTATGCTCATAAACCACAAATGGTGCTCTGTTATAACATTCTTTTGTATCTTATGCTGACTGGCTGCCATCTTGTCTGCAAGAAAGTACAAAGTATCTTATAGTGAAGTGTTCAAAATACATGTCATTATCAATGTACCAAATTATGATCATGGATTAAATTTTATAGATATGCATACTGCAAATTTACATTATAATTGTCATACTGCGACTGTTTTAAATATGCTAATTTGTAAAATAAATAGGAATATACCATTTACGAAACTACTTTGACTTTGTAAAATTAATTACTACTGTGAATTTGTAAAAAAAATACCTATGTAGTTATTTCTTTATTTTGTTGCATGCAAGTTTATTGAAATTTTATTTGATGATAAATTGTTACTATAAACTACATAATAAATTATTATCTTTTACAGCTGTCAAGAAGTTTCATATAAGAAAATGGCACAAGATAACTTTTTCAGCATTATGTGTAGTAATACTTGGTGGCATCTTTGCAATATTGTCAATAATACTGAGCAATTCAACTCAAGATGATATTAGTTCTTCTTCACCAATGTCTGAGGAAGACAACACCTCAAGGACTCCAAGTGAGTGGAACTACTTGTTAATTCAAGCCCACACCTTCCCTCTTTCACAATCATGCAATGTCACTAACTCCAGTGAATTGTTTGCTCTATCCAATCTGAATAGTTCACTGAAAAAAGTCATCATTAGTTACATCAGCCTCTTGAGTATTTTGTTTCTCAAATTTTTCTTTGTTATCCTTATAGCAAGGTAACACCAACAAAATTCATTAAAATCAATAATTATAGTGCTAATGCTGTACAAAAGCTGTTGGTAAAGCCTATATTAACTCGTTGAGTAACGCATATAGTACCGTATTATAGACACAATTATAGAAGGTTGCGGTCACCGGTGACCGCTTGGTGTTTGACAGTTTAAAAAAAAATAGGAATGTATATTCAGTACCAATTACAAAGTAAAATTATCTACACAGATAATCTTTTCTTTTACTTAAATCTTTGATTAGTATTCAAATATCTTGATAACAAGTATTATTTAAATTATTACAATAAATTAATTATACATTTGAAGTACATTATCAGACCAGATTATTATTAAACTGATTGTACTGGAGTAATTAATAAAATATACTGCTGCAATAATTTATATTAGTGACTACAAAAAAATCTGTAAAAATATTTGGTATACAATAGATACATGTTTATATTTCAATAAGTCCCCTGGGATTTTTATTATCATTTTAATTATATCAGTTTGTCCTTGTACCAATAAGGTAATTGGTCTTTACAATGTTCTGTATAAAACCGGTAAGGGACTTCCCTAAAATGTAGTGAGTACTTCACCAACCTTTAGATAAACATTGTCCACTTACTGCACAGTAATACTAACAATTTTAAAGGTGTGGCTATAAATAAGTTTATCATTTTCACTAAAGATTTTGGTGACTCAATAATTGTATTATCATTTCCAGACTACACAAAGGTGGTGGGATTGTTCTATGAAAACTTAAACTTAATCATATTTACAATTATATTGACGCCATTAACATTCCTGTTGATGTTTTACACATTACTAACATTGGATGACTCTGGTGATAAGAGTGTGGTCACCCGTATTGAGAGGCATAGGAAAAAGAGAGACTATGAAGCTATAGAGGATGATAGTGATCCCTACATGAAACCTATCAAAGGTACTACATGATTTTATAGATTGTTTTACTTCTACATTTAATATTACTAGAACTACATAATTCAGTGGTATCCCCTTGACATTAGAATGCAATCAAATGAGTTGTATTTGCTTTGTTCTTTGAAGCAATTCAACTATTAATAAATACCAGTCCCAGCATGAGTCAGTGTTATCATATGAGTTATAAGAACTTGGTGTGGTAATACTTGAATAAATAAACGAGTTATATTTTTGCGGCTTGCATGATAAGATTATGTAGTGTTGCTGATCGTTTAATTAATATTTTTCAGCTAATCCGTTGTTGATAGCTCCAGATCACCTTAGGATAGTACCTAGATCTGACTGGTTAGCACAACCAGTCGAGAAGCAGTTAGTTAAGATCCAACAGCCCGTGCCCTGGGTCATCATTTCGCACACAGCTACTGAAAGTTGCAAAACACAGGTCAGTACCGGATCTTGTTTGAACAAGTGGTAGCAGCAACCATTCAATTTTGGACTATAAGAGTTACGTGAATAAGCACGGTTGGTTTGGAACAAATTCTTTGTGTTACCACAATTTATGGTATGTGACAA
This sequence comes from Spodoptera picta, assembly GCA_038387885.1. Classification (NCBI taxonomy): domain Eukaryota; kingdom Metazoa; phylum Arthropoda; class Insecta; order Lepidoptera; family Noctuidae; genus Spodoptera; species Spodoptera picta. Next base: position 5,640,410 of record JAZHFQ010000105.1, read on the forward strand.
TAACCGAGAAAATTGTAAAGGTCTCGCGATAAATAAATCGTCAGGCACTAATAGGCGCGTTTTACATGTTAGGCACTACTAACTTAGTAACAGAATTACACAACTGACGCCGGTAGGTTGATAAAACTGTGATCGACTTGTTTTGGCATGTTATTTCTAACCGACTTTAAAATATGAGGAGTTTTCTCTATTCAACCTATACCATATGGTATTTTTTTATGTTTGTTCGGCTTCGTCGTTTATGATGTCGATTTGGATGTTTAATTTTGTTCGGAAGGTTATGCCTCTAAAGACCTGGTAAAAATGGGACCACCATTGTTACCAGGTCACGATCTGATGATGGAATCTTAGGGAAACCTAAGTGCATTTGTATTTTTTATATTAAGTACCTAAAAGTACTTCAATTTGATAAAGGTGTGGAGCACGCACAGTCGTATTAAACCTAGACAGCATCCTAGGCAAGCATATCATGGGCACCCCTAATTTTTTTGGAGCCACCGCCGCACTATGGCCGCTCAATGGCGAGTGGATCACGCGCGTCTTGGGGCGCCCGACTGTAACATATCGCCCCAAGTAGGTACTTGCCTTGGAGGCAGCGCTTCGCTGCCTCACGCGTCCCGCCTCCTCCTTAGCTAGCATGACTGCTTCGCAAAAGGAGGAGACGGCATCCCAGTCCCCCTCGCTCCGCATCATGGCCCGCTCTAGGCCCGGACGCGAGAGGTCGCCATCGCCGATCACTTCCCTGAGGGCATTCTCCCACCGTGTGTTCCACCGTGTCCTCAGGGCGGTCCTCGCAGTGATGACACCCGGGCGTTTCGTCCCGCCCCATCAGACACAGGTACCTTCCGAAACTTCCATGTCCGGTGAGGATCTGCGTCAGGCGGTAGGTGAGGACGCCGTAGCGTCTCTCAAGCCACTCCTCAAAGAGGGGACTTACCACTGCGATGGCAGCGAGCCCAGCCCTCGGTTGCGACAGTCGTTGCTGCCATTCCGCCATGAGATCGCGCCGGAGCTCATCCCGCCACGCACTTATCTGGCGGCATGGGGCCCAATAGGGCCGATGCCGATAAGGAGTCGTGGAGAATCTAACGGGTTATCGGGGCTCCGGCTCGAAGTGTAGGAGTAGGAAAGTGGTGGTTTTTAGTCAGTAAGAGTCTGACACTCCCTCCCGCCTCACCCAGGCGGAAGCAGACATTCGATAATTTCCCCCCTTAAAAAAGTCCTTTTTTTTAAACGTTGCCCCACACTAGGATTTTCTCCTGTGTCGCGGGGTGCGTTTACAAACATACAATTTCACGTCATATACACATGACACACAGACCCGGAACAACAATTTGTGGATTACACAAAGAGTAGCTCCGTGCGGGAATCGAACCCTCGACACGTTACACGGCAGCCGGTTGTCCAGCTGCCGCACCAACCGTGCAGTCTAGTGGTCTGGAGCTCGATCTGATGATGGAGCCAGAAGAAGACAGACAAGGCAAAAGGCTTGATTGATTCGTATTGATGAGGACTTAACGTCTAGATGAGATGTCATTGTCATTAAGGGTCTGGTAATGAAATAGTATGATAGTTAAGAGAACTCCTCACCGGTACCTTGTGTTTCGGCTTGATTAATCTATATTGGTGAGAATTTTGTACCCTTCATGTGGGGTTTTAAGTGGTAGAATGGGTTTGGATAGTCTCACATTAAACTAAAAAGTATAAAATGCTACTGGTAATAAAAGAATTGGATTGCACAATTTCATATAAAACTATCTCTACGGACAAGGGGAATAAGCAATGTAATTTATCTAAAGATAGCAATCCAAAAAAGTGGGCTATCAAAAGCAAAGAGATTAGCGAGTTTGAACAAACAAACAAATTCTTTTGCGTTCTATGTACAAGCAGCCAAGTTATTAGGTATACAGGTAATATAATAAAGATGGACTCAGCACAGAGATAGATAGCAGAGTAGCCAATGGCTGGCTACCGACAAAAAATTTGGCAATGGCTGTCCATTTTGAATCGTACTTTATATTCCTAACTGCGTAGCAAGTGACTTAGCCGATTGTATATAGATATTAGTGATTCGCAAACTGTTGCAAGTTAGGATTTCATTGGTATTGTAATCTTAGATTAAGGGATTTCGACACAAAATACATAGGTATTGCATTTCTCAACTTTAAAATTCCTAATATAAGATAAGAACAGAAATACTGGTTATTTGTGCCCGACCTATCGAAATAGGTTTGTCGTTATCAGTTCAGACTTATAATGCTAATGGCAAAAAGTTTCGTACTATTGGAAAAACAAGCATGACATTATTAAATATGATTTGTTACCTAGGTATTTGTTGTTTAAACGACGATGGTAATTGTATTGTATCAAATTCCAGAGCGAATGTGTTCTGCGCGTGCGGCTCATACAAATGTTCCACATTGAGTCAAGAAAGTGGGACGACATTGGCTATAACTTTTTAGTAGCGGGCGACGGGTCCGCGTACTACGGCCGCGGCTGGGACTACGTCGGCGCGCACACTTTGGGCTACAACCGGTACAGCATTGGTATAAGTTTCATCGGGACATTCAACAATGATCCTCCTCCTCAGAACCAAATAGACGCTTGCATCAAGCTGCTCAAAAGGGGAGTAGAAATTGGTAAACTCGCGAAAGACTATAAACTGTTTGCACACAGACAACTGGCGTCTACTCTCAGTCCTGGTGACAAGTTGTACGATATTATAAAAGAATGGCCGCACTTCGTTACAAATGTTACAAACCCCTCTGAGTTAGTCCCGAAATATGATTGAGTCTAGTGAATCTTATTAGTGCCTAAATGTAATTATATGTGATGGATGTGGTTTATTGTTAACGTTGCTGAATATTGAATAGAAGTCGCATATACGATCAAATCGTGATTTTATGTAATGCCGCTTTGCCAAAAGTGCCTCTGTTAGTTTAAAAAACTGCGCGCCTATGGACCGTTTGGTTAGGTCAGGTTATTGATAAGATTGGACGTTTGCGTTGAAGCGTAAATATGCTAGTTAGGCTGACAATAATATTGTTACTTACTAACAATGTAATTTTAGAAGAAGCGAGTATATGCCGAGACGAATCTTTGTTTATAGCATGATGAAGGTGATCTATTGTTGTATGAATTGTGTTAAGTTATAATGTTTCCATTTCCTCAAAGTGTAAAGCCAAGTTAGCTATCAAACTCTATATATTCGTATTATTGGAAAGAAAATGCTGAATCATTCCATAGCAAGTTCTTATTAGTTGATTGTGTTTAATAAAGCAAACGGAAATATGTACAGCTTAATATTAATAATTTCGTCAAGGGGTACGGTAGACTCGATCGAAACATTACCTGAATAACAAAACATAAAAAATATCGATTTCGAATCGACAACTTATATCCGCTAAACTCGGATTACGGAGATTATTTCGTTCTAATAATTCATTAAATGACATTGACAAACCGCAGTCGCCATCTTGAGTAGACAATAAACGTTCTGTTTTATACTAGCTCTCAAATACGCTTCGCCAATCAACTCTTTGTCGCGTCAAAAAAGTATAAATTAACAAGAAATACGAATAATTTTACGCGAACGAAGTCGCGGGTACGAAACAGCTAGTAAAATATATTTTGAAATACTATATAAAGAAATAGTAATAAATTTGATGAAGACATATTTTTATATAAACTTATACGCGCATATGATGGCATGTAAAACTTAATTTGAACACCATTTGCTGTATAATTGCAATAATTCTAGTTTATGAGTCAAACATTGTGATTTTAGTGAAGTTTGGAAAAAATTTAAGCCAACTTAAATAATATTTGTAAGAAATGTAAGTAAGAGTAATTTAAACTGATGAGTTTTTAAATATTTGATATACTTCCCTTAGTATTTTGTTATTATTCTTATGATTATGTGTCACAGGTCGCTTCATCATAAGAACGTATGCATGCATGGCTGATTACGTCTTTACACAAATTATTTTAAATAATTTAATCAATAAAAACAAACCACACGTTTAATATTTAGTATTCAGTTTTCTTATTCATCATATGGAAGGTAAATAATTAATGAAGACATACAAATTATTCAAAACATTTGAAGATTATTGTTTATCGTATATGCGATATATTAGGTGCTTACATTGATATTTTTTGTGTATCTAAAATATGGGATGCTTCCTGTTTACAAATGGCCTATTTCTGTTTGTAAACAGTATATGATATTACATTTTTTTTAATTCGATCTATTTTATAACTAGGCTTTGTATTAAAACTTTATTCCATCCAGATACATTCAACCATAGCCAGAAGTATGTGTAAAACTGTTTGTATTCTTTATTTACTTAAACAGGATTACAAAGAAATCAGGTATGTATTAAATAGTACCAACACATTAACACTTACCTTTTAGATAGGTTTCAATACAATAGCGATGAAATAATTCAATTTACAACAATTTGCTATAGTCGTAAGGCCACGGCATACAGAAACATTTTTGTTTTTGAAAAGCCAACGACATTCGGTCCTTCCGTTGAGAGTCCGCCTTTTTGTACACACGGCCACACATCAACCTATACGAAACCAGTTTATCCTGGTATCGCGTCGCAGTTCAGTTTATACTGGTTATGTAAAGCTCGATGTATAGCCGTGTGTACAATTTAGTGTTCAAATTTAAATAACAAGTTAATACCTGGGTTAGAGTGGTGCCGTTAATGTGTACCTTTTGCTAGGTACATGCATTGCATATTGTATTTTTACTTTTGATCTCAGAAAATAAAAGAGTTATTGCCAATCAATTTATGATATAAATGTAGTTGCTCTTATCACTTAACACGTTAAACGCCATGGGGGTCACCGGTGACCGGCGTTAGCGGCGGATTTACCTTCAACAGTTTTTTATTGGCAGTCAAAGTCTTAATGTAATCTATGGTTCTGATATCGCGTACTATTTTCTATTCTAACTACTTACCTGTTTTCTCTGTAATTAGAATATATGGTTTCGTCACGTAGCTAACGACTACTTTCAAGCCACAATAGGGGTTCATTATCATAAGCTACGACCTCGAAGAGTTACGCCAGTAAGCCGTATGTTCTAATTAATTTATTATGTTTCTCAATACTTATGGTCCCATGAACAAGTGTGTTCTTAATGATTTCACTGTATTCTGGTATGAATGTCGCGCATGGGGTATCGGGTTCGATCGGTCTAGGATAAAATATTTCTGGATTTCTAAGAAAATCTTAATAATACTTAAGTCTGACATTGAACCCAGTGTTAGAGAATGTGTGATTTTTTTAATAGGAATCGCAGGACCAATAGCTGGCTTAACTTTGTACGTACAATTTACACTATTGTCTATGATAACAGTCGTGAATCAGTGATTCCTGTTAAGTGCAATTTCTTGTGTACCTATTTAGGGATCGTGATTACGGGGATCCCTAATTGAGCACTGCCTCTTCTGGTCGTGGGGCGCAGGGGGTTGAGAGGAACAACGGTGTTCGAATACCGGATATATTCACGTAAACCCCCAGATAGAACCGTTCACTCGGACCAGTGCGCAGTAACTGTCCGTGCCTCGCATACTTCACGCTCACACAGGTTTTTGCTTGCCTTGCACTCTGCCATACATACTTACATGTGTCCCTACAGTACTCCACCTCAAAATTTTACAAAAATTTTCTTAAAATACAACAAATCTATCTTACTTACTATACACAACACAATTACAATACAAAGTAAGATACAAGAATCATAAACATTACATTGCATTATTAATATTACAGGGAAGGTATTCTATTACATATTGCGATATGCACTGACCATGGTGCTTACTCTTGAAGTCAATGTCAATGTCAATGCAATTTCAATCCAATAAAATCTCAATAATTATTCAATGTCAAAACTGTACAACCCCTTTCGTAGCTGTTGAAATAGCATTCAGAATACGGGATATAAAGCCAAACTCAAATCAAATGCGGATGCAATGGGCGCTAGTGTTGCAACTCAAGAGTACGATATTTCACAATACCAATGTCGATCGATCGGAATTGGATTCAAGAGTAAGCCCCCATAACGGAACAATAACATTTTGTATTGGCGGACCTCCTACTCGTAGCTAGCCTGCGGTGGCTGCTGCGTCATCGTACGAGTTTCTATGCGCCCGGGCAACGTGGTCGCAACACCAGCTGTGTTCACTATTTCTTTATGCACAAGTTTCTTAACGCGGTTTCGGAAATGACGACACGATATTAATACTGCGATGAGGACTACTGCGGTTGCCATGACTGCGAAACCGATCTCGTATCTCGTCACTTTTGATTCTATCGCATTATTTTGGGCGATCACAACTTCTTCTTTGCTGTATGTTTTGCCCATGATTATAGTCGTAAAATATTTGGCGTACGTGATTATAGCTGCTTGTATGGCGAGTGGTTATCTGACTTGCTGACAGTGCTTCTTACAATGTGTGAAAGACTTATTGTTCAAAGGTAAGTAGGTAGACACTATATCAGCAGGAAATGTGTTTGTCTTACATTTCAACATAGGTGGTACATACAATGTTGCACAATAACTTTAAGTTATTAGTAAGCGAGACCTAGTTTGTTATTAATAGCTACTCAGCTTAATGGATGTACTAGTGTTTTACACTGGGTGCGGCCACCCATTTTAGGGGCCGTCTTGAAGGTATGCCATAAGGGCAATACAATGACTTACAGCTATTTATCTTAAGGGTAGTTGCCGTAACGTCCGCTCTGCTATAATCAATAAACACCATAAAGGCCTGCAGCTTCCGTTACGGCAACGCCAGAAAACTTAACCCGCGATTGTTACCCTCCAAGGGCGTAACAATCATTAAATCTTACAGGTCGTCTGATGGTGCGACCACTGCGACTTGTTTTAGCCAGAGAGCTCTGAGTGATGGGTGACGGTGACAGTGGTAATGGGTTAGGTACTATTACTAAGAGTATTTCTTACAATAATATCAGATTGTTTATCATTCCCGTCTTCATTTAGTACATATGCTGGCTTAAGTCTATCTATGGATACGTTAATTTGGTAGTTGAATTACAAAAACTTTATTTTTTCTTTCTAATATTTTATATGGACCGTCATAGGTAGGTGTTAAAGGTTTGCGAACCGCGTCGTTGCGGATAAATACATAGTCGCATTTATTAAGGTCACTGTGTATAAACAATGTTCGTGAGTCCCGCGCGTCCCGCGATACAGGTTTCAAGTTATTAATTGTATCTCTTAACTGCCTTAAAAACTCTTGATCGTCATCGTCTCGTTTATGAGAGCTATAAAAATCTCCCGGTAAACGAAGCGTTTGGCCGTATACGTACTCTGCGGGACTGACGCCATTGTCGCTCCTACCTACTGCGCGTAACCCTAGCAGCACCGTAGGCAGTTCATCGAGCCAGGACGAGTTATTAATGAGGCGGGCTGTTAATGCTGACTTCATGGATCTGTGCCAGCGCTCTACAATACCATTACTTTGGGGGTGGTATGGTGTAGTTCGAAGTTTCGTTATACCCATGTACTTCATTAATTGAGCGAATAACGAGCTCTCAAATTGCCTCCCTTGGTCACTCGTCAGCCTGTCAGGACAAACGAACCTACTGATCCACGATTCGTAAAATAACCTTGCTACTACTTCTGCAGATATATCTTTAACAGGAATAGCCTCCGGCCACCGCGTGCAACGGTCAATCATAGTGACGAGGTATTTGTGCCCTACTCGCGATGTTGGTAGCGGCCCCACGATATCGATGTGTACATGTTCAAAGCGATCACAGGCTGGAAATTGTTGCAAGTTCGATATCGTGTGTCTGTTGACTTTTGATTTCTGACATTGAATACACTTTTTGGCCCATCTGCCGACATCGCGATTTAAGCCTGGCCAAAAGAAGCGTTGTGCGACCAATTTACGCGTTGCTCGTGTGCCTGGATGACTGACGTCATGTACTGCCTTGAACGCGAGTTTTCTAAAATGTTCGGTTACATACGGTCTACAATTGTCAGTCGAAATTTCACAATAAATATCTGTATTACTATTTGGAACATGATATTTCTTTAAGCAAATGTTGTTATTTCCTGCGCTCAATAGTTGTGCAAGCTCGGCGTCAGCGTCTTGTGCAATCGCTAATTCCGAGAAGTCAAGTACAGTGGGGCAGTTTATTGTTTCGATACGCGATAGAGCGTCAGCTACCGTATTATTTTCGCCTTGTATGTACCTAATATCCGTTGTAAACTCGCTGATAAATAACAATTGTCGCGTACGTTTTGGCGTTTCACAATTGCTCTGTAGTTTAGTAAATGCGTAAATTAAAGGCTTGTGGTCTGTAAAGATAGTTAACTGATTGCCCTCGAAAAGATAACGAAAATGTTTGATTGCCATAAAAATTGCTGACAGCTCCCTGTCATACGTAGAATACTTTTGTTGAGCTTTTGTAAACCTCTTAGAAAAGTATCCTAATGGCTGCCATGCACCATCAATTTTTTGTTGTAGCACGGCTCCTGCACAGGTGTCTGAGGCATCAGTCATGAGTGCTAAGGGCACGTTCGCCTTAGGGTGGGATAACATCACCGCATTCCTTAGTCCTTGTTTACATTGTTCAAAGGCCTCCTCTGACTTACTATTCCATTGAATAACAGTCTTATCGTTCTTTTTTGCGCCTTTCATGTATTCATTGAGGCTTGACTGATGGCTAGCGGCGTTTGGAATGTTAGTTCTATAAAAGTTAATCATACCTAAAAACCGTCTCAGTTGATCTATAGTTTTGGGACGAGGAAATTCTAAGATGGCCTTGGTTTTGTCGTCTAGGGGTCGAATACCCCTAGTGTCATCATCACGTCGGGGTCACCACTTTAGGGATCGTGATTACGGGGATCCCTAATTGAGCACTGCCTCTTCTGGTCGTGGGGCGCAGGGGGTTGAGAGAAACAACGGTGTTCGAATACCGGATATATTCACGTAAACCCCCAGATAGAACCGTTCACTCGGACCAGTGCGCAGTAACTGTCCGTGCCTCGCATACTTCACGCTCACACAGGTTTTTGCTTGCCTTGCACTCTGCCATACATACTTACATGTGCCCCTACACCTATATAAAAATATTCTTATTATGGAAACATGTGTTGTCTAATGCATTTATTTTAATAATCTTATAAGAAAAACAAACATATCATCAATATTTAATGAAAATATATTGTTGTAATGTCTCATTTCTTCACAAATCTAAAATTACAATTGTAACATAGTGAAAGTTGTATTACTGGCAAAAATATTGTAAATAAAATTGTTTTAAACCATAGTTCAACGTGGAATTCAAAATAAAAGAACTTTACATGAACATTTGTTATTTCTTGTCTTAATAATTGCAGCTTGAACGTATATTATGCTTAAAAGCCCACTGTTGGGTTCCATTATTGGAATTTTTGGGAAGTTAGTATTTCAGACAGGCATTGAATCCTTAATCTCCTTTTGGTAAGTTTATGGTATGTTATGATAAGATCCCAATGTTGTGTTACTGATTTTGATATTAACCTTTTGTTATAAATTATTATTTGGGTAAACAATGAGTACTTATTTTTATCTTTCAGCTTCTTCAATACTTCGATCTTAGGAAAATGTTGATAGACTTGTGTTGTGTCTGAAATCGAGACCTGTTCCGAGAATGATTAAAATAGACTAAATCTTTACATTAACCCTTTATGGGGCTCTGTCGATATGTTCGACACCATACTTTTTATTGATTTATTTTTAAACTGCTAGGAGTTTGGTACTGCGATAGTCTGTATTCGATTCGGACAGGTCATAGCAAAAACGAAACGCAACAAAGAAAAAAAAAGTATGGCTGACATTGACAGCTGATGACATCTCATGTCATTATTTGGCGGTTTTCTGAAGTGCAAATTTCATCTAAGAACATCTTCGCGAAAAATGAGTAAAAAGGTAAGTTCTCTTTTATGATTTGTTCTAAATATTATAAATATTGCAGCTAACTCAGTATTTCTGAAATTACTATGTTTTGACATACATATTCAACGAAAAATTATGACGTCGATATATTCGACTCTGCCCGCCCAGGACTGGGCTGGTATAAATCCTAGTAGAAAGCCCTGGGCGGGCAGTGTCGAATGTAATTTTTTGTATAGAATTCTTACAATTAAATTTATGTATAAATATTATGTAGTATAATTTCATATTTGCTTATTAAAGGTGATCCCATTAGAGAAGTTGGAAGATGCTCTCGCAGACTTATTTGCTCTGTCAGACGGCGAAAACTCCGAAGACGGCAATGAGAGTGATGAGGACGAGAATGAAGCAGTTTTCTCGTCATTTACCAGTACAGAACTTCAGGATATTTTATGTGGATCTGGTCTGAATGAATCACAGCCAACAACATCAACAGTTTCGATTCTTCCGTCATCTTCTAATACTACCTGCAATACTATCATGTGTGATAGATATCAACCTACTATAGTACTCAACCTACTCCCTCTAGTTCTCGAATGTCTTCAATCACAAGACCTGTTGCACCTGTGGTTACACAAGCTGATGACACGGATAACTCGGAAGACAGTTCAGAAGATAACTCGGAAGATGATGGCGATGAAGAGTGGAAAAAAGTGCACATTCCACCTACTGAGAAATTTGATGACATTTTACTGCGACCATCACAGTTTTTTCCTAATCGAAGTTCTCCAGGGGCATATTTCAATGTATTTTTCAATGGTGAAGTCCTATTGAACATAGTTGATCAGACAAATTTATATGCAGCCCAAAACCGACAGAAAGATTGGGATATTGTAACATTACAGGAACTAAAAGCTTTTTTGGTATTTTGATACTTTTGGGCATTCACGTACTTCCAAATATATCTCTCTACTGGTCTTCCGATCCTATGTTCCGTGTTGCAGAGATTGCTAATGTTATGACAGTAAAGAGATTTAAAAAGATATTGGCAAATTTACACCTAAACGACAACAGTCAAATGCCCAAGAGAGGTGAAGAAGGATATGATAAACTATACAAAATAAGACCTATGATCAACATTTTGAACAGTGCTTTCCAAAGTGGTGGAGTGTGCTCATCATCGCAAAGCATAGATGAGTGCATGATTAAATTCAAAGGGCGTAGCACTCTCAAGCAGTATATGCCAAAAAAGCCTGTAAAACGGGGCTTCAAAGTGTGGTCACGCTGTGACAGTCTGACTGGATATTTATATCAATTTGAGATTTATACTGGAAAAAAAGATGACGCCACTACAGAGGTTGGATTAGGAGCCAGTGTGGTAAGAGAACTATCTAAAACTCTGATTGATGAAAAGGTTGAGAATACCCACATCGCTTTTGATAATTTTTTTGCGTCCTTTGAGCTATTGCAGTACTTATTTGATAATAATATTTATGCAACTGCAACTGTACGCGCAGATCGTACAAACTTGCCCAAACTTATAAAAAACCAAAAAAAAAAGAAAGATGAACCTAAGCCGCCTCCTCTGGTACTGGCTAAAGGAGAGTACAAATGGCAAGTCAACCAGAACGTCGCATTTTTTGTATGGAAAGATACTAAATTGGTGTATGTATTGAGTACTGCTTATCATCCCCGTCAGAAAACAACATGTAGAAGAACGCAGAAGGATGGTTCGAAGTCTGACGTTTCGTGTCCCATAGGAATCCTGGAGTATACCAAAAGAATGGGAGGAGTTGATAGATTTGACCAGAAGAGAGGTACATACTCCATCTCAAGACGTAGTAAAAGATGGTGGATGAGAATATTTACTTTTTGGTTGATTCTGCCATTACAAATGCCTATATAATATACACCCAAAATGACAGAGTTCACAACCCTATGACCTCCTTGCATTTCCGCACCGTGCTTGCACGTAACCTGATAGACAACTTCAGCTCAAGGAAAAGGACTATAGCACAATCGCCCAACTTTATAACTAAAAAACCAAAAGGGCCAACAAGTAGACAGAAGGCCATTCACGGAATACCTGATGAACTGAGGTTGAATGATGTGGGGTGAATGACATGCCAATGGAGCTACCCAAATACAGAAGGTGCAGAGCATGCAGCAGCAAAAACCTCAACAAAACATCCAAAATACAGTGCACAAAATGTCAAGTTCCATTGTGCATTGTACCATGCTTTGCTCAGTTCCATACACCCTGAAGGGCAGTGTCGAATATGTCGACACCACGTTCTTTAAAAAAAAAAAAATCTTAAAATTAATAAAAAAAATATATTTCTCATATACAAGTGTTATTTTTTCATTCCCCCAGCCAGGAGCTTCTGCCCCTTAAAGGGTTAAAACTTTCGTGAAACATACTAAATTAATTATTATGTTTTTGGGTTACTCATGTAACTGTTTGACATGGAACTCGATTAGTTTCAAGCCATGCTATAGGTTTATATTCATGCGCAGCATCGCGCGACACGCGACGAGGCTACTGTCGCGCTGGAAGGGTCCTTAGTGTTGACATATCGAGGTAAATCCATAGATCCACAGGCATCTAAGAGAGTAAGTCTGACATAGTCTAGAACTATTGTCAAGAAATGCAGGTGATTTTTTACGTCGGTGACGATACATCTGCTGTCTATGATGATGGTTGGTAGTTCTTTGTTATATTTATTTATTTAATTTTATACAATTGCATAAGGAAGACTTAATGCTAACAGCTATATCTATGGTTGGTAGGCTACAGATGTGCATTTTTGACGGATCTTTCTGCCTAATGGCTGGTACAGGCAATCTATGAAATAAAGTGCCACCTGCGGTATTTTCAAACCGATACAACCTTCAAATCTTCTATATCGCTTATAGAAGATTTAGCCAAAGAGCGTATTTTCTCTTTTAGAAAGGTCGGTTTCGACCTTTAGTGTCTGACATTCCCTCCGGCCTCACCCAGGCGGGAGAAGTCATTCGATAATTAAAAACCCTCAGTTTCGTGCGCTATTCATCATCATATCAGCTACTGCCAAATACTGATTATCATATTCCTAATTTTAAGCTCCTTTATCTAGAGGTTTCTTGTAATCTTTACTAAATCGTTTTTCCGCTGTGTGGATGGATGTCCTGCGATGTGCTTGCTTCGTTTGGCTTGCATTTGAACACGTTTTTGTCCCATATCGGCAAGATTCATATTGAAATCCAACATTTATCAATCTTTTAATCTACTAATGAAGTAATAAATATTATAATACCTTTCTATATACCTGTATAGTGGGTAAGTATATAGGTGCTCAAATACTTGACTGTTAATAAACAATTAATCTTCATATAAACGGTTGTTTTAGTGACAGCTTTTTGATGAATAGCTTGAAAACTAGAGGTAAAGCTAACTGATTCGGATCGATTGATTGTAGATACCATTTGAAGTAGGTAAACATTAATTGCATGCTATATTGCTAATGTACTATTGATTTTTAGGGTTCCGTACCTCAAAAGAAAAAACGGAACCCTTATAGGATCACTTTGTTGTCCGTCTGTCCGTCCGTCCGTCTGTCAAGACTCTTTTTCTCAGGAACGCGTGGAGGTATGAAGCTGAAATTTATATCAATTACTCAGGTCTACTGTCCCTTGAAGCTGTGAAAAAATCAAACTTCTAAGCCAACGCAATCAAAAGATACAGCCGTTTATGCCGCAAATTTTCGACACTTGCAAGGGAATCAAAACCTACAGGGTGCTTCCCGTGAACTCAGAATCTTGAAATTTGGTACGAAGCAACGTCTTATAGCATAGATAAAGGAAAAATTCCGAAAACCTTAAATTTTTAGTTAATGACTCGATTGTCGTAATGAACGAACTTTGTAAACCTTGCAGGTTTGTACGGAACCCTCGGTGCGCGAATCCGACTCGCACTTGGCCGGTTTTATTCTAAATCTAACAGTTACCTATTTTACTGTAGGTACCATGATAACTTCAAATGTGAGGTGGGTATTGCCCATAGGTGTACTTACATTTATCTGAAATTACCTACGATCGCATTTCCACCATGTTGTGTTTTATGAATGACTTTCGGCAAAAGATGTTTCAGTAGGTACCTACCTAATAAAATATATCAAATTTCGATTTTCAAAGTATTTAAAGTATAAGTAACTACCTCAAAACTGCTCAACGCCATAAAAAATTAACGTTCCACCTAAATACGGTACGAAACTGTCATTAATGTCCATGGCGTGTGTAGGCAATTAGTTAAATATTTATAAAGGCACTCGCGTTATCTCTGATAGATCTAACTTTATAATGACTAGCTCGTGTGGACACCACAAATCGACAGTTGAAATTACAAGTTGAGTGTACAGCATACGGTACAAAGCACGGTGTCTGCAACGTCGCAAACATGGTACAATTAAACTCAGAAGTTTCTCACATAAGATCAAGAAGAGTTGTGTACAATAATAATTGGAATAAAGATAAGGAAAAATCGCAGAGAAGTTTCTACGTGAACAAGTTTGTTGAGTTTTGCAAGAGGACAGATTTGCACGGATACAAATATATTGTTATGGAAGATTTCAATTACGGTGAAAGGTTGGTACACTTGACGCGACCACTAACGATGTCTGTGACGTCTTCCATCTGCTGTACCTACTACCTACACATGATATAAACATGTCTATCTGTTACCTTGTTATTAGTTCTATTTTGTTCTCCCTGCGTACTAAAAATACCTACTCAGATTATACTACTACTACTATTTTTAGAAATTATGGCATACACTACCTATATTCCAAATACCTACTCGGAACATTGGAGCTGTCCCATTTCGTATCCTTCTCTGCCTGCGAGCCTCGTAAGTTGGGATGCCGCATTTTGTTAGTCTTACTATACCTCTACCATGGTTAGTTAATAATGCGCCTACCGATCCAGAAATTAAGCAGAAAGTGACTTCTTAAAGTTCTTTTCTGCATTAGCCAGGTATATTACGTAATTTTTAACCGACTTCAAAAAAGGAGGAGGTTATACGTTCGGCCGGTATGTTCCTTTTTTTTTTTGTATGTACGCGCATAACTCTGAGATGCGTGAAGCGATTTGCAAAATTCTTGTTTTATTTGAAAGGGTATACTCCCGAGATGGTCCCATTTCCATGAAGTCAGGATCTGATGATGGGATCCTAGGGAAACCGAGGGAACTTTCGAAAATTCTATGGGCGAGTAATGCGTCTATTATGTTTTTCAATTACGATTTTTAAACACTACAATTTGATAAGGGCCTGGAGTCGACCTGATGATAGAGCCGACAGACAGTCGAGGGAACTCCTCAACGGTTTATATTAACTACCTTGTGTTTGGGCTTCATTAATTTGTATTGATGAGAACTTTACACCTAGATAGAGTGTGGCTGTCATTAAGGGTCTGATGATAAAGAAGTGTAATTGTTAAGGAAACTCCTCAACGGTATACAGTAACTACCTTGTGTTTGGGCTTCATCAATTTGTATTGATGAGGACTTTATACCTGGATAGAGTGAGGCTGTCATTAAGGGTCTGATGATGAAGAAGTGTAATTGTTAAGGGAACTCCTCAACGGTATACTGTAACTACCTTGTGTTTGGGCTTGTATAATTTGTATTGATTAGAACTTTGCACCTATGTAGATTATAAGTAACAAAACGGGTATAATTATGTACCTTTACACTGAAAATGATAAAATAATAAAATAAAAGCTGCGTTTAAAAAACCGACTTCAAAAAACCAAAAATTAATAACAAACAAAAGCCAAAACTAAAATGCAAAAAATAACTATTATTAGTACTGATAGGTTACCCACCCACTGATAGGTTAGAAGTCGGTGCCATAAGCTCATATCATAATGATATAACTTAATGCCCACAAAATTGTGAATTAGGTACCTATTAAGGTTTTAATGAATAATTTTGTATGGAACTTATGGCACCGACTTCTTACCTATCAGTGGGTGGGTAACCTATCAGTACTACCTCTAATAATAGTTATTTATTGCTTTTTAGTTTTGACTTTTTGTTTGTTATTAGTTTTTGGTTTTTTGAAGTCGGTTTTTTAAACGCAGTTTTTATTTTATTATTAGTTTAGGAGAAAAACCAAGCAGCCGTATATTTTTGAGTGGAGGGTACACAATAAATAAGTCTAAGGGCTCCGAGAACCATGGCGTCGCAACCAGCCGCCGCGACCAACAAAATGTATAGTTGCATTGCATTGCCCTACAGAGAGTTACTCACATGGTCCTCATCCGCTTGGTTGCGCAACCGATCTGGCGAGGCGACCATGCAGCTCGGATGACGGTATTAGAGGTCTATTTTGGCGTATCGCGTTCCGCGCGCGCCTCAAACAGCCGCCAGACCACCACAGATTTGCCCCAATAGGGCTGATTCGCGATACGGAATCGCGGAAAGCTTAACGGTTTGCCGGACTACGGCCCGAAGAGGGGTTGGAACGGGGTGGTTTTAAGTCAATAAGAGTCGCTCCCTCTAGCCTAACGCAAGGCGGGAGAAGACATTAGATGATTTCTCCCCTCAAAAAAAAAAAAATACCAAAAAGAAGTCTATTTTGATACTGTGCAGTGTGTGGACCCTGGTGTCTAGCTTGATAGCTTGCGGATACTACGGTGGCGCGACTGGTTGTGCCGTCATGGTATCCCGGTGAAATACAGCCTAGGTATGCATGCGTAGGTACGTACAAGAAAACGTCAACGAAGCTATTTTGCGTGTCTTTTGAAATTGTACCATTAAGTGATCTCATTTTGTTTATTTTTGGATCTTTGTTGTTTAATGGAGTGTAACGCTTTGAATGCTGAGTGTTTCATATCTACGAAATACTTTATTTCTTATACGTAAAGCTTTTATTCAATCTTTATGTGGCGATTAGATGCTGTTGGGCGTTGGCAGTGGTGACCAGCATAGCAATAGCTTCTTACTTCGTGGTTACAGCATACAATTGGTATGCAAGGAATCCTATTGTAACTGTAAGTATTATAAGATAAATCAAGTGCAACTGCTAGACTATTATGGACATCGCCGTTTGTCATGCAGACAACTATTGTAGTAAGCAAAGTATACGGGTATGATTTTTTATTGTAGTAAGTTTTAATTAGATGTTGAGCTCCTACATGGGAATCATAAGTTATTACGTACCTACTAACCAAGGTAATGTATACAAGATGTATAAATGTATATTACCTACCTACAAGGTATTCTCAGAGACTTTTCCGAGGGAAGTGGAAACTATCGTTTTTTTCATCTCCTCTTATAATATCCTCTGATTTATTTCGATGCGGGAACCAAGACACTTATTTATGTCCCGGAGTGTTCAGTGTTCCGTTGTATTGGTTGCATCTACAGTAGATCCTCGCTAAGACGAGTTGCAGTGGTATAGGGAGGCATTGACGAGCTTGTCCTATTAAAAAATTATCCGCAGGTACAAGGAAAATCATTGTCATTAAGTCGGCTTATCTAGGATTCGTAGGAGTAGAGGATTCACAGGCTGGTAATGCCGTTGAATGTCCAATTGCATCGAAAGTGATCATGAATTTGTCAATGTTATTTTTAAACTGTAGTAAATATTTTCAAAAATGTATAATACCAAAGACCATCGATCATCGTTGCATATTGTAATGATATTTATTATTATCAGCTTTAGGTTAGATAGTCTTTCATCAATTGACGCGTGTGCGATACAAAACTTTCCCCGATATAGTTTTTACTCGATATAATTAATGTGATTTATCTGCGGCTTTAATTCGGATTTATTGATTTTCGGAGTGTGGGTCTTAATACATTCACATTTTAGAAAGACTTCGTTTTGCAGTTGTCTATCTGGATGATACTGCGTAGGCTACTATGTTCTGTGTCTCATGAGCCCCAATGAACACAGAGATGATAACTTGTCAGCTTGTCTTCAGTTTGAGTATAAACATTCTTTTAAGTATGAAGTTCGTATATATTAGTCTGAAATGGAAAAAATAAGAAACATTTTCAGAACTTTACCTACTAGCGAGTAATAGATCGCAGACTCGCAGGAGACTTTAGGTTAAGTTGAGAACGGAGATCATTGGAATTAGTTCTATCGTAACAAAAGTAACGAAAATCTAATGCTCATTATTTGTTCAAATTGAATGTGAATGAATTGGACAACCATGTCGTAATTCATAAAGTTATTTTATATTACATTTTCTATTTCCTTCTTATGTCGAATGGTTTTAGGTTATAGAAAGTACCCAGGGAGCTATTTGGGACGTGCCATTCCCGGCTGTTACTATATGTGATCTGAACATAGTTTCCAAAAAGGCTGCAAGAAATATGGCGCGGAATTTGTAAGTATTATTCTTTAGGTTATATAGTTTTTTATCATACTGTAGGAAGGGTATTGTTTTTGTGAAATTATGTTCCAGCAATGACATGTTATTTCAATTGTTACGGTCTGTTAATGACTAAATTATAAATTACTGACAGAATAGTGAATACATTCCAATAAAGCTAAAAATAGCTTCCCCTATAATCTTCTTTGAGAAGAAATCAGAAAAAAGTTCCAGTGCATCTTAAACCTCTACTTTTTCTAAGTCTCTACATATAATATGGTATACAAGAACAGTTCAGTTTAATAAACATCATTTAAATTTGATTTAGGACGCTCCCTGAGAATATTACAGAAGAATACGTGTTCGAAGCATTTCGTCTCGTACCACTGCTGTACTCTACTTTTTCAGCAAGTGAAAAAGAAAAGGAACAGTTGAAAAACTTGCAAGCCATATTGGACTTCAACAACATGCCCATAGAAGTGTTATTTAAAGAGGTTAGTGATTTTACCAAATTTCATTATTCTTTCAATTACATAGGCTGGTGGCACCTACTAGCATTATAAATGTGAAAGTTATGATGCCTATTGCCTAAACCAAAAAAAAATCGTTCTTTAAAGATGGCGCCTGCACAAAATTTTCAACTTTTCGTCATGGGTGTCATTTTCGTGGTTATCGATCATGGTGATAAAACTGATGGTTCTGTACAGAGCACGATATGGACCACGTTCATCGCTCTGATTGGATGGTTCATTGGAGCCGGCCAATCATAGCGCTAAATTTTGATTATTTTAAACGTAAAACAACTTGTACCTACTAAGGCAACTGAACATCAAAACTTATTTGACGTAATTTAACAACTTAGAGGATCTAAGATAATCGAGTTACTAGGATCAATATAATCGAGAGGGAATGCGAATTTTTTCATGCGCATTCCCTTATTAAATTCCTGCTTATTAAATTCTTCCTGTATAACCTTTGTGTTGTGCTATGCAATGTTCCATGCTTATTTTAAATTGTAGATAAGGTTTCAAATAAATGTTGAAACTTCGAATTTCGTCCGAATACTATAAAGATTCGATCTCAAGTATTGTTATAAAAAGTCAACTTTATTAGCTATACTACGTAGTGGCTCTTTTACTATCAGTTTGAGATGAAAATTAATCGCGGAACTAAAAGTGAAGCTGCTAAGGTAGTACTTGATATGTGCTGGACTAATAGCTGGTGAAAACTACAAAACTAAGTTCTTGTATGATTGTCAGTTTCGTCCTGGTGGCCGGGAGGTTTAAGACTAATGATCTAACTTATAATTTCTAATTATAAGTTTGAAATCGCCAACCGGTAATCGTGGTGATTAATGCTTAAACTTTCTCCGTGTGAGAAGAGGCTTTGCTCAGCAGTTGGCATTATATACTGTTGATGTGTGTGATTTGAATGAATGTGTTTCAGCTTAACTAATACTGATTTCTATCTTCAAGTTGTTAAAATATGTTTACACTAAACATCAATGTAATGCTTTTGTTTTTAAAGTAAATAATCGTGCATCATCTCTTGACAATGATTAAATATTGTTTTATGGGAATGATGAATGTGGTCTTGTTTATGGAAATGACTCTTATAATGCTCGGTGGCCAGCAAATCAACCTGCCCTTTTTTTGTTTTTCTCTATTACATCTTCATCTTTATAATATAGATATAGAGTCGAAAATCAAATGCATTTTTTACAGATTGGAGTAAGCTAGCTCCTTGCTATAAAGTTCTTAAACAACACCATCCTGAAAGTGGTTTTAGACAACGTGGCTATCAGCTTTCGTTCACACACTGCTCTTACCTAGGTGTTTATATTGCTATTTTTTTATATTGTATGTTGTTTGAATAAGGTTAAAGTTAACAAAAAACAACATTATTTTACTATGTGTATACAGGTGGTAAGACGAGGCAGTTTCCAATGACTCGTAAACATTTCATGTTGCCGTTGGAGGTAGTAAAATAAAGATTATGTTCCAGCTATCACCAGCTACTTCTTGCGGCAATCTGGTGCAGCAATGCATGTGGAAGAACTCAATCTACAGCTGCGATGAAATGTTCAAGCAGATCTATACTTTGCTCAGTCTTTGCTGCACGTTCAACTATTTTGCAGTGGATAATATTGAAAATAATCAAAATGAGTTGATGAGGTGAGTATCATATTTTATTTTATTTTATTTTTTATTTTACAATTTTAGGAAAACTTACAGCTAGGTATAACATTATAGATAAACGGCCAATAACAAGTTTCCGCTTATAGGTAATTAAATTACTAGTTTAAAAAGACAGCATATACGACAATCAACCGACCTCAAAAAGAAAGCATATACGACAATCTACCGACCTCAAAAAGACAGCATATACGAAAATCAACCGACCTCAAAAAGACAGCATATACGACAATCAACCGACCTCAAAAAGACAGCAAGTACGACAATCAACCGACCTCAAAAAGACAGCATATAAGACAATCAACCGACCTCAAAAAGACAGCATATACGACAATCAACCGACCTCAAAAAGACAGCATATACGACAATCAACCGACCTCAAAAAGAAGGAGGGTCTCAATTTGACTTGTATGTACATGTACCTTTGTGTGCGATTACCTCGCGATTGGCTGAATCGATTTTGATGTGGTTTTCAAGAATGTGTTTTGTTACATGTTATGTATGTGTTATTAATAAACCGACCTCAAAAAAGAGGGAGTTGACGTCGGTTTTTTAATCACAGTCTATAAAAGACATATTACCTCTATTATATTTATATTTCTATAGAAATAAGCATCAACACGAAGAGAGAGGTTTACTAACGATGCTAGGTATTCCATATACTGTTCTTGTTAATAGGTAAACTAATAAGACCAGACTGATATTTTGTATTACTATCTATTTATAAGCCAACGTCTAATAATGGCTATTAATCATTATGGCGTCGTTCCCGGTATACATTGGTTCTGTCAAGTTCAGACTAATCGACTAAAGCACTTAGTAAATTGTGTAAGAACGTAATCTAGACAAATAAGTATTTATGTAGCAGACGTCACTATTAACATATGGGTCGAATGTCCCATGAAGACAGTCCCATGTGGTCTACATGTGTGTTAATCTTTACGATTACGTTGCCTCACACTAGAATTTTCTCAAGTATCATGGATGCGTTTACAAAATTACAATTTCATAAACACATGACACCCAGACCCGAAACAATAATTTGTGGATCACACAAAGAATTGTTCCGTGCAGGAATCGAAACCGCTACACGTTGTGCGTGAATTGTGCAGTCTATTGTAATATACATGTAAAACAGCCGAGTTTGTTTGTTTGTTTGAACGCGGTAGTCTCCAGAACTACTGGTTCAAATTTTTATTCTACCTATACATATTCTACTTCATCATCATCAATATCAATATATATATATTATATATTATATTATATATTATGTACATAGTATAAAACAAAGTCGCTTTCGCTGTATGTCCGTATGTATGCTTAGATCTTTAAAACTACGCAACGGATTTTGATGCGGTTTTTTTTAATAGATAGAGAGTGATTCTTAAGGAAGGTTTGTATGTATAATACATGCATATTCCACCCGTGCGAAGCCGGGGCGGGTCGCTAGTTTTACATAAATCTAAAAAATAAAATAAAAAGGAACAGCTCAGTATAGGAACAGGTTTTTCTTGCTTGCTTATGCCTAAATAAAATAAAAATCATTTATTTCAGACCACAAAGTCTATAGGCACGACAATTTTGTGTTTGTACAGAAAATCTACTTATATATATATGTATATGTTAGCCACAAATAATTAAATTCAATTAAATAATTAAACTTAAGCTCAACACTAAGTAAGGGGGGAAGTGTATTTAATAGGCTCACCGATCCCGACCGTACCCCAACAAATGGAGTTCAGTGAACCTACTGAGCAGAACAGTATCATTTCTTGCCTATAGTAAAGATCCTTGCATAATGGTGAACACAATAAAATAATGAGCACAATAAATTTGCATCGCAAGTTTGTAAAAATCTTCCGATGAAATTATGCTACAAGAAAAGCGATATGGGTTTCCAAACATAAGATACAGATTCCACTTTTATAAGTTCCAGACCACATGAATAGAGTGTTTTGAATATATGCGCACTCTTCAATAAAAGGTTGAATGTTATTTATTTACGGCAACCAAATTGCTGGCGTTTGGGACCTTTCATCTTTGTGTAAATAACATCGGTCTGTTGACCGATTGTTGCATGTACTCTGTACCTATGGGTTTCGGTGACAGGTATCAACTTATAATCGAGTGGAGTTTCGTCTATTTGTTAACGTATTACACGAAAAGAATTTGATACTTGCGCCGAACGCTAAATGTCGCCAGTGAAATACGACACGAGTATTATGAAGAAGAGAAATGATGAAAATATTAATAAAGATTGTTATTTACGCAAGCGATGTCCTTGAAAGTCGATATTGGCCAGAAAAAGACCTGCCGATGTTTTTTGTGCTAACTTATGGACGGATTAAGTGTGCGTGTGCGTAGGTCCAAGTTTTCAAAACAAAATTATTCTGGTACACGAGTACATACGTATTAATAGCCAATATGTGGGTAAGTTTGACATTTAGACAACAAAAATAATATCGGAGGATTTTTGTTTGTGATAACATTGACGATTGTTGTTTTCATGGTTGTAT
This sequence comes from Spodoptera picta, assembly GCA_038387885.1. Lineage (NCBI taxonomy): Eukaryota > Metazoa > Arthropoda > Insecta > Lepidoptera > Noctuidae > Spodoptera > Spodoptera picta. Next base: position 5,663,410 of record JAZHFQ010000105.1, read on the forward strand.
CTACTGTAGATCTTGGCTTACAGGAGTTGCAGCGGTTTAGGGAAGCGGTGGCGGACTTGTCTCTTAAAAAAATGGTAACGAGTACTTTTCCTGCAAAATTTCTGTCACAGACACAAGACATGGTTGTTACACTTGCATGTTAATTGCTATAAACAATGTTTTTACGTAACATGTCGTTAAGAAGAACATCTTTATAACAATAACGATACTGTAGGCGGCAGTAGGATATGTATTTTTTTTAAGGGATATAATCATCGAATGACATCTCTCGCCTGGGTGAGGCGGGAGAGAGTGTCAGACTCTCACCCCGTTCCTTCTCCTGCACGTCGAGCCGGAGCAACGGTAACCCGTTAGGTTCCCCGCGACTCCGAATCGGCATCAGCCCTGTAGGGCCCCATATCCGTGGCGGTCTGATGGCTCTTTAGGGCGCGCACGGAATGCGACGCGCCGTACGCTCGGGTCTGTTTCTGGTCTGACGGTGAGCCACCCATGCTCGCAGTCCGCAGGCCCGCAGTAGGATATGTATTATTTATTATTTATTTTTCTGGTAAACTAGGAACCGAAATAGATATCATAATAGAATAATTACTCGACCAACGAGCCAGTGATATCTAAGTAACGCATAACAAAAGTCAATTAACGAGTAGTTTTATATTAAAAACTAGCTTCTGCCCGTGCCCGTGCGTGATTTTTGAATTTCGTAATTAGGTGAAAGTAAAAAAAATATAGTATTGAATAAAAAGTATCCTATGTACGTCTCCTGGTTCTATGCTACCTCCCCATTAATTTTAATCCAAATCGATTTAGCCATTCTTGACTTATAAATATCTAGTGTAACTAACACGACTTTCTTTTATATATAGGTACAGATATACGGTTTGTTCGAAATATTGTGGAAAAAATAAGCTAACTTCGTTTAATAAACCTTAATCTTACCGTATCTACAGGATTACACACGTAGGTTGTTAATTAAAAAGCGTTCAAAGTTACAAGGTATAAAGTCCACAAACTGTCGGTATGGAAAGCTATGTATCGGATAGTTATGAGCACTTGATACGTGGTTCAATGATTAACGTTAGTATATAAACCTTTTTTAAAATTATTTCACTAGTTATTTCGATATTTAGTCATTATTTTAGTGCGTTATTTTAGTTATTTAGTCTCGGGTTCGATTCACGGTCTGGCAAAGTATTACTGGTTCTTAAAAATGCCCGGTATATGGCAATAGGCGACCCATAACATAAATAGTGAAAAGTGGGTGTTACTACTGTGTGCACCTCTGCCTACCCCTTTGGAGATAAAAGGCGTGATGTTATATAATTATGTTTATGCTATTTCGTTCGTTTTCGCAAGATAGTCGAAAGAAAGGCAAACATAATGTCACTTGGAAATGATTGAGGCACCAAAATGTCAGTTGTCAGGCTTTTTTAAGTGTGCGTGTGTAATGGGTTACCACGCAAGAAAGAAAATGACTGTCCTTCGTGTCAATGTGTTTATGCTCTGCGTCTAACTCAACAATAGCCAGGTGTCACAGTCGTTGTTTTAAGTGATGTTTGTTTCCATGATGGAGAAGTTTCAAAATTTGACTATTAATCATAACAACAGTCTTCTTGTAAATACAATCTACATCTATCTACACTAATATTATAAAGAGGAACGGACCGATTTGGAAAAATCATAGGCTATGTTTAATAAAAGTAGACATAAAAGGAAACCGTGTGATAATTTCAAAAATGTAAACGGATGTGTGGAAAATCTACCAAAAAGATCCTTATATTGCTTACGCTTCTATTAAAAGGCAAAAAAATCAAATTCTACGCGGAAGAAGACGCGGATCAGCTAGTTTAATATAAAAAGGTAGGTGCAACGCCTAATAGAAGTAGGAACACACAGTTACTTGTGTGACATTCATTAAAACAGATTCACGTGTTTTCAATTCCCTTAAAACCGGGTGAAGGTTGGCCAATTCTAATCAACACACACGGAACCCTAGCAGTGGTGGTGTGGTTTTACTTTAATTACCTTTTTGATTTACGACACGTTGCAAGACAAGCTGGTCAGTTAAAAATAGAAGACTACGTACTCAGTTACGCAATACGCAATACCTAATTGATTTACTGATGTTTTATATAATTTGTTTTCTCTGCTAAATATAACTTGACTTAGGCAGATGTTAACTATTATTCTTTAACGATATCTGCTCCATTTGGTTCGATTATAATTGATTTTTGGCTATTTCAAATGGCTATTGTATCTATTTATATTGCCCTATATCCTGCGGCACCGCATGTATGAACCCTTACGTATGCGCACTTGTCAAAGTAGCTATACGAACTGTCGTGGTGAAAATCCTTAACACATGTAACTAACTAGTTCGTAGTTCCAATGAAGGCAAATGCAAATATTTTCTACCTACCTGTGCCTTTCTGAAAAGATGAGAGCTTACAAATAACTGTCGAAATTGACTTAGTGTGCATGCGTGACATGCAAGACGAGTTAATTCTTTTTCTTACTTTCTTTCATGTATTTCAGCTCCGTCGAGTTGCATTATTGAAAAAATCTTAAAAAAATGTGTTAAATTTAGTCTGTAATAATAACTATTAGGTTCTTCCTAATAGGGGGATAATTAGCATAGATGTCAATTATATTAAATTAAATACACAAAGATTTAAGGCACGGTTCCGTCCGGTCAAGTTGTCACAAGTGCGACTCTCGTGATCGGTTTACCATATGCTATGCTATAACTGTGTTTTGCCGTCTCTATAAATGTAGGAGACTAAGGCTAAGATACCTATGAATTTATAGTTGTCAACTTTTTAAAAGGAAAAGGTATTAACGTTGTAGTTTTCTGTTTTACAGTGACAAGCGGCCTATGAAGACACCACGTCGAGTGGCATCCTGTGGGTACCAAACCGCACTCACCGTGCTTCTGTACACCAACCCTGATGACTACTACAGCGCTACGATAGCATCACAAGGAGCCTTGGTATAATTAGCTTTGTAATGATAAAAATAATGTCAAGGAAACCAAATTATTTTCCGCGAGATATTATTGCGGATTACACGACTTTTGTCAGTACGCCTACATTATTACTTTTGTCTTTGGGATGGGCCGGCAAACAAGCGAACGAATCACCTGATGGTAAGCAATCGGCGCCGCCCACAGACACGTGCATTACCAGAAGAGCTAGAAGTTCGACGAAAAACTGTCACTTTGATTAACACTGCGATTAATATATTTATTATAATAAATTTAATATATTTTTATTAGGTTTATTGAAAACCATTGATATATACCTAATTTTATTTATTTATTTAGTCTTTAGTGTACACTATTTGATTAAATAGTGGCACATAAGGCGAACTTAATATCACATAGCATTCTGTACCTTAGAGATTCAATAGAAAATAATTAGGCACCCTGTAACGCCTACCACAAAAATCTAAGCAAATGTTAAACCTAGACCGTGCGGCATGACATTTCAATCTTTTTTTTTTTCTATGTATACATACATAATTATAATATATTATAAGTTAAGCAACTGTCACAAAGATATACATCACTCCTATGTCTGCCAAGAGGTAGGCAGAAGTCCTATTTACCTCTATTACAGTTTGTGTATTTTCATCAATTACGCTTAATGATACGAGTTTGGTACGGCTGAAATTAATAAATAATCAATCCAAAGACGTTGAAAAAAAGGTGGACATTGAGAACCAAACTGTTAGTGGGTTATTTGTGTGCGTGTGTAATGGGTTTTTTTTTAAGGGGGGAAAATCATCGAATGACTGCTCCCGCCTGGGTGAGGCGGGAGGGAGTGTCAGACTCTTACTGACTAAAAACCACCCCGTTCCTTCTCCCGGTTACCCGTTAGGTTCTCCGCGACGTGTGTAATGGGTTACCATGTTACCGGGCATAAGAAAATGACAGATGGCTTTGGTGTCAATGTGTGTATGTTCTGCGCATGGACACAACGTGCCACCATGGACGTAATAATAATTATTACGTCCATGGTGCCACGTTGTTTCAAGTGACTATCTCCGCCATTTTCAACGTCCTTGAATCGATCTTAATAGAAATCGATCTGTTTTTGCTGAACCTCTATACAACCACTATCTTAAATCAATCTAATTCACAGATCACAGATCTTCAATCAAAAAACGGTTGTTGAAAATTATTTTTGTATTTGTCTGTATATTTATCTCCGTATTCTTATTTTACAATTAGTTGTCTCGTGGTCATCAAGTCAGGATTCTATGAAAATTGAGGTACAGGCCCGATAGACATACCCATCCAACACCACCACATTCCCACTTTATTTTTGAATAGGTATTGCAACTTGCAACAATGCAGATCTTTATGATAGTTGTCATCTCATGGTACTTGCCTGTTACTGAAAATAAAACTTCTCAAGTTTTTAAAAGCGTTGTCCCGATTCAGTTAAGGTTTTCACTGTATAATTTCAAAATACTAAGTAGCAGTATGTCGGCTGCAGCTTCCTGTCGCTTTTCAAAAGACAAATAGAAGTTTTGTCTTTTGAAAAAAAGGGGGAAAATAATCCTGTCCGTTATAATCCTCCGGTTATCATGTAATAATTAGTACAACGATACCATAATTTTTGAAAATGCACTAAAACAAATTGATTAAAATGTCCAGGACGGCATTATTCTCAATCATCTCTCAAAATACTTACGTCGCAGTCATCATTTGCTATTTGATGCGACCAGACTACATCTATTATAATTAGAGGTGTAACAAATTTCACGTGTCCTTCTTTACTTGGCAAAGTCATAATCGATGGGATTAATAACTATAAAATGTACAGAACAGACATAATTTCGTTTGATTATTGGGAAAATATTTCACATTATCTCCCTTTTATCATATACATAACTTTGAGCGTGAGATTTCAAAAATACCCCTAGGGCTCTGCGAATCCCACGCACTTTTTACTGTTCCTAAATTCAAACAAAAAGTTTGTAACGTACGGTTTGTGGCCTGTATGTAGATGTCAAATAGAAGGATAGCAGATGTTAGATATACATACCTATTGATGTAGTTTTTCCTGTTTCTAAAAGTCTTGTCTAGAGTTGATAATGTTTACAATTGAAGGTTAATCACACCATTTTCTTCAACATCACTGTTATTTTCTTGATTTTATTCAGTAGTTATTCACCTACCTAACGTGATGTAGGTGCTTCAAAGATGTGGGCATAATATGGGTTTTCCATACATGTAAATGGAAAGCAAGTTTTTATTGCTTAAGACAGAGCATAATTCCAAAGTATTCTCTGTTCCGGGGTGCCACAATATTCAGTCTTAAGGGACTGAACAGCTTACATTAAGGCTTTGTTATCTTGTCCCTAATTTTATTATTCATGAGAATAAATTTAAACATTTTTACAAATGTTGTAAATGTTAAAATTATTAAATCACTACCTATTGCCCGCGGCTTCCGCGTAGAATGTGAATCCTGTTTTATCCCATGGAAGGATTAATCGGGATAAAAAGTAGGTATCCTTTAACCTAAGTCAGCCCATACCCTGCATATATACCAAATTTTATAAAAATCCTTTCAGTAGTTTCAGCATGATTGACGAACAAACATAATAAACTTAGAAACTTTCACATTTATGATATTAGTGTGATAATTCACAACAGTACGACCGAATGTTTCTTTGTATTGACATTGGTCAGGACTACCGAGTAGAAGTATATTTTCAAAATCTCACATTTATGATATTACTGTGATAATTCACAACAGTACGACCGAATGTTTCTTTGTATTGACATTGGTCAGGACTACCGAGTAGAAGTATATTTTCAAAATCTCACATTTATGATATTAGTGTGATAATTCACAACAGTACGACCGAATGTTTCTTTGTATTGACATTGGTCAGGACTACCGAGTAGAAGTATATTTTCAAAATCTCACATTTATGATATTACTGTGATAATTCACAACAGTACGACCGAATGTCTCTTTGTATTGACATTGGTCAGGACTACCGAGTAGAAGTATATTTTCAAAATCTCACATTTATGATATTACTGTGATAATTCACAACAGTACGACCGAATGTTTCTTTGTATTGACATTGGTCAGGACTACCGAGTAGAAGTATATTTTCAAAATCTCACATTTATGATATTAGTGTGATAATTCACAACAGTATGACCGAATGTTTCTTTGTATTGACATTGGTCAGGACTACCGAGTAGAAGTATATTTTCAAAATCTCACATTTATGATATTAGTGTGATAATTCACAACAGTACGACCGAATGTTTCTTTGTATTGACATTGGTCAGGACTACCGAGTAGAAGTATATTTTCAAAATCTCACATTTATGATATTAGTGTGATAATTCACAACAGTACGACCGAATGTTTCTTTGTATTGACATTGGTCAGGACTACCGAGTAGAAGTATATTTTCAAAATCTCACATTTATGATATTACTGTGATAATTCACAACAGTACGACCGAATGTCTCTTTGTATTGACATTGGTCAGGACTACCGAGTAGAAGTATATTTTCAAAATCTCACATTTATGATATTACTGTGATAATTCACAACAGTACGACCGAATGTTTCTTTGTATTGACATTGGTCAGGACTACCGAGTAGAAGTATATTTTCAAAATCTCACATTTATGATATTAGTGTGATAATTCACAACAGTATGACCGAATGTTTCTTTGTATTGACATTGGTCAGGACTACCGAGTAGAAGTATATTTTCAAAATCTCACATTTATGATATTAGTGTGATAATTCACAACAGTACGACCGAATGTTTCTTTGTATTGACATTGGTCAGGACTACCGAGTAGAAGTATATTTTCAAAATCTCACATTTTCTTAATGTAATCAGACTATTATTAAAAATGGACGTTATCTACTGTATTAACATAACATACATAACATCACGCCTTTTATCCCCGAAGGGGTAGGCAGAGGTGCACATTTTACCACAGTACAATGTAACACCCACTTTTCACTAGTTGTTATGAGTCCCATGTAATAGGGGGTGAGCCTATTGCCATATACCGGGCACATTTCCAGACTCCGTGCTACAACTGAGAATTTTAAAAAACCCAGTAATACTTTGCCCGACCCGGGAATCGAACCCGAGACCCCTTGCAGTCGCACTTGCGACTACTCGGCCAACGAGGCAGTCTACTGTATTAACATTATGTAGAATGAAATGAATTTGCGTAATATGAGTATTAAATATCAGGATAATGATAATTTGCGATAAATCGTAGCATATAAGCTAGTCACGTGTTACTTTTTAATTTTTATCTAAGGTCAAGATTAATTGAGGCTAAGTAAGACACCTTTCGTGCGTAGTATGTCAATTTTATCGAGATATTGATATTGATGGATACCTATTTATAATTCTTTGATCTTACTTTTCGTAATTTGGTTTAGGGGGCTGAAATGTCTTAGCCTTAGGTATTAAAAGATGATTCAGATGATATTTAACCTTTCATGGTGAAATGATGGTGATTATGTTAATAACATGAGAGATACTCATTAAATGCGAAAGTTTATGAGGATTTATGAAATATAAATTGCTTTGTTACTCTTTTTAAAAAAAGCTACTGGACGGATTAGAATGGAAAGTATCTTTGTACTACATAATAGTCTAGAAGTCTAGAGATAGATTACAGTCCGGTCGGAATAATAGATTCATTGATTAATTCTGCTACCGGAATCTGAGCGAAGCCATTGGCAGGAGTTATATAGTCATTAACAATGCTCAAATGTTTAAATATTTCAGCCGTCCAATTTATTTGTATTTATGACATCTTACTTTTTTATAAAAAAAAACACGTTTAAAAATATAATTATGAATTTTAATGAAATATTTTTTCCGAGGCCGCCGGAAAATAATGAGATTAGCAATTCAGTGTTATTACTTATAAGGAGCAAATTCATAGATTTGATTATTGAGATTAGAGGTAGATATTGTAATAGGTAATTCCACTGCGGATATTTGTTTACTATTGATATTACGTGTTAACTTACACAGACGGGTTATTTGGCACCTCAAACCTACGATGAGCGCAAAGGGTCTTTCTGGACCCTTTCTATTTTATTTATTAACCTGTATCTATTGACTATTGCTTTACTCGAACCTAATCATATATTTAGATACCGTGAAAGAATTGTCCCACTGGTAAACAATTGCACGCGGCAACACGGAAACTGGCTAAGGAGTTATCGTATGACTTTGTATGGGTACGAAACGGTCGAATTTTTGTGCGGAAGGATATTCAGTCAAAGCCTATCTATATTCGCAATCATGATAGCTTAAAGCTAATGAGAACCACTGACGTCACAGCTTAGATTTATTTAGATTTAGATTTATTGTATTTTCTATTTTAAGTGTTCTTGGCGTTATCGTTGTTCGTAATGCTTGATATTTACTATCAAAATGTTCGTGGAATGAGGACTAAAGCAGAAGATATTTATAAAAACATTTTGCTTACTAACTATGATATAATTGCGTTTACTGAATCTTGGTTAAACCCTAATGTAGGTGATGGAGAGTTCATTGATCCACGGTACACCGTATATCGTAGGGACAGATTAAGTTCTATTATATCTAAGAGGGATGGGGGTGGAGTTGTGATTGCTGTCAATAATAAAATCAAATCCTCTAGAATTAAAAACTGGGAAAGTGATTTAGAAGATTTATGGTTGTCTGTAGAGTTAAATGTTAACAATAACGCTAAAAAGATTGCTATTTGCGTTATATATATGCCGCCGCCGGTCAAACTTGACTCTCTTCAGTACTTCCTAAATAATGTAAATAACGTGTTAAATAATGTCGACGATGTTGTGATTCTTGGGGATTTTAACTTGGGTTTCATTGACTGGAACAGGGGCCCTGATGACCTACACCTTTCTCCGTTTAATTATGGAAACCCACTGGGTTACTCACTTGTGGACTTCTTGTCAATTAACCAACTCCACCAGTTCAATTCCCTTCTTAATGCAGATAGCAGAATTTTGGATCTTGTATTAAGTAACATGTCAGGTTTGTCGGTTACTAAGCCTAATGATCTGTTAAGTAAGTTGGACTCTCATCATCCTAACATGCTCATATCTATTCCGGTCCCAAACGCAAAACATTTGGTTACAAAATATAGATCCGGTTACAACTTTTTTAGAGCGGACTATGAACAAATCAAAATTCATCTTAAGAATATTAACTGGCATGAAACTTTCCATAGGTGTGTCAATGCTAGTGAAAGGGCTGATGCCTTCTACGTAGTGCTACAGAACGTCATAGATAACTTTGTACCTAGATACTCGAGAAAAAAGTCTAAGTACCCCTCTTGGTATTCTGAGTCACTTATCTTAGCTTTGTCTGAAAAAGAGAAATTTAGGAAAAAATACCGAAAATATAACAATCCTCGTGACAGACTCACGTTTGAGTTTCTTCGTAGTCGCTGCCATACTTTGATAAATAATTGTTACAATGCTTATAAATGTAAAATAGAAAATGATATCCCCAAAAACCCTAAAGCTTTCTGGAGGTTCATTAAGGATAAACGCCGCGGGGAATCTTGCAAACCTGCTGACATATTTATGAATGATAAGGTGGCTGGCAGTGGTCCAGAAATTGCTAACCTTTTCGCTGATCAGTTTGTTTCTGTTTTCAGCCAAAACCTAGCCACTACTTATAATGGAAATACTTCTAATCGATTCTCTGGTACTGATTCTGTCATAAGCACTATTAAGTTTACAGAAAATCAAATTTTAAAAAAACTTAAATTTATAGATGCTTCTAAGGGTGCTGGGCCAGATTCCATACCACCATTGTTCATAAAACGCTGCTGCCATGAACTCACCTTACCGTTGCAAATAATCTTCAATTCCTCCCTTGGTGAAGGAATCTTCCCTGATGCATGGAAACGCGCAAGAATTATCCCAGTTTTTAAAAAAGGAGACCCATCAAATGTAAAAAACTACCGCCCTATTTCAATATTATCATCCTTTTCAAAGATCTTTGAGTCTCTTGTCTGTCCAATTATTACTCGCCACATAGGCAGAATTATCTCACCAAGTCAGCATAGCTTTAGGGCTGGTCGTAGTGTAGAGACAAATCTTGTCGAGTTTGTATCTGATGTAACTTTAGCTCTTGACGACTGATTGGAAGTGGATGCTGTCTATACAGACTTTAGCAGTGCATTTGACAAGGTTAGCCATTCGTTGTTACTCTCCAAGTTGGAATACAATGGTGTTAATGGTTCACTTCTGAACTGGTTTTCTTCCTACTTATCGCGTAGATCGCAAATTCTTGTTGTTAATGGCTATGAATCTTATCCATACTATGCTGACTCAGGAGTTCCTCAGGGTTCACATCTTGCTCCGGTCCTATTTACACTTTTCATTGACGACATCACTGACCAAATTCATCACTGTAAGTATCTTTTGTTTGCTGATGATCTCAAAATTTATAAAACTATTACATCAAATGACGATACTACCCTAATTCAAGAGGATTTAGATAGAATTGACCAATGGTGTGCACTGAACCACATGGAACTTAATGTACAGAAATGTAGTCATATACGTTTTAGTAGGAAGAGACAAACTAATACTGTTGCATATATTATAAGAGGAGCTTTATTAGAATCTGTTAGTGAGGTACGTGATCTGGGTATCATTATGGATAGTAAAGTTAACTTCAGGAGTCATATTGATCACATTGTTACGATATCGGCACGGCTACTGGGATTTCTTAAGAGAAATACTAGAGGATTTAAGCTGGTGAGAACAAAAATAGTCCTGTATAATGCCTTAGTTCGTAGCCACCTAGAGTTTGCCAGTGTAGTATGGAACCCTCACTACGCAGTACATTCACAAAGATTAGAAAGCATCCAAAGAGCCTTCACAAAGCACTTAGCATGCATCTTTGGCAATATTTCTCCCCGGTGTCCATATGAACAACGTCTTCTAAGCTTTGATATGAATACTCTGCGTAACCGTCGACTGTCGCAGGACCTTATATTCTTCTACAAATTGGTTAATAACAGACTAGACTGCGATAAATTGATTGAACGGGTGCAACTACGAGTGCCCCATAAATTGCCCAGATATCCCATATCAAACTTGTTTCATACTAAAGCATCCAATACAAATATAGGGGTGAATTCACCTCTCAATAGGCTTGCCCGTGAGGTTAATTCTTTTATAAAATCCTCTCCAGATGTTGACATATATCATGACACCATAAAAGTCTTTAAGACCCGAATACTGGAATCCCCAAACCGCACAACTTAGTTTACTATGTAACTATATGTACCTATGTGAAATATTAGATGAGTACGTATTAGTAGTGAGTGTCCATATCACATTCTTCTGAATCTCATTCTTTATATACAAATTTTTTTAAAAATGTTCATGTCCTTAGCTTAGTATATTTTTTTTTTTTTAACATTCAAATTTCTACGAAACATGCTTATTTTCTTCCTTTGTTAATCTAGAGGTAATGTTAATTTCGTTAGAAGTAGTACCTTTTGCAGTAACTAAAATTTTATTGTTCTCGTTCATTTTTGTGTCTGTAGTTTTTGTTATCACTTAGTAATTAAATGTTGGTTAACCTATAATTGGCGACTGTATAAGCCTAATACATTGTTACTTTCATAATCTCTTAATACTATGTATACAGAAGCTGTTGGTATACCTATTTAAATAAATAAATAAATAAATAAATAAATAAATGTATGTATGTACAGACAAAAGAATAAATAATATTGTCTATTGAATGTCTATCTTTGGATATGGAAATGTAAAATTGTATGCAAGAGGACTCACACGTGGGGCCTGAAAGATGAATCTTGCTTGTCCCGGAGAACCTAACGGGTTACCGGGGCTCCGGCTCGACGCACGTGCAGGAGAAGGAACGGGGTGGTTTTTAGTCAGTAAGAGTCTGACACTAAGGCGGGAGAAGTCGTTTGATGATTTTCCCCCCTTAAAAAAAGCAGTCTTGCTTAGAAGTCTTCTTCAGGCATTCGAATAATGAGGCACTCTGTCTGTTTTCTTAAAGAATATTTTTGTGATAAATTGATGAATTTTACTTTGGTTGATTGTTTTAATGGGCAATATATTATATAAAAAAGATATTAATGAATTGTGTATTGTTCATTGGTGCTACTCGGTTTGTGACTATAGTCCCTTTGTAAGTAGAGGAGGGCTATTCCACACACGTCATCATATGGCTTTGCATTCACGTTGCTTTTTGTGTAGAGGAGTTTTGAAAATTACCAACACATTCTAATTAGAATGTGTTGGTAATTACCTAATTAATAAGGTAATTACCTTTACTTGTAGATCGTCGCAATCGCAATCACTGACCAAGAGATGCGATTCCTGGCTTAGAAAACTATTATTGAGTTTTTCGATTTTCGCATTTATCCGGTAGTCAAAGATAGGGATTCCCCGTGGTTTTTTTAAAGAGCCATCGGACCACCGCAGTTGGGGCCCAATGGGCTGATGCCGATACGAAGCCGCGGAGGACTTAACAGGTTGCCGGGGCTCCGGCTCAAAGTGCAGGAGTAGGAACGGGGTGGTTTTTAGTCAGTAAGAGTCTGACACTCCCTCTAGCCTCACACGGCGGGAGAATTAAAACAAAAGTGTTTCTCTGTGGTTACATAAGATATACAACTTATCTACCTCTAGTGAATTGTAATCGAGTTACATTTTATTATTGCACTATACCTCTTTATGTGTAACATTTTTGACGGCGTCAATTTATCGGTTGTTTTTACTGCTATTTATACTATCTGGCAATGATAAAATACTTTAGATTTTTATGAACACTTACATAAACTTCAGTCATATTGGACAGTCACTCTAGTGGAACTTTAACCGTATTTTAATGTCGTTTACCTTCTGTTGCGACTATGCTATCGATCAAAGTGTGATCTTAGGTCCGATTTTTGTTTTTTGCAAAACTTTTGAAATAGCTCGTTTACAACTCTGTAGAAAATTTTACTTGAATAGTGGTAACATTTAACGTATTGCATTTTAGTCTTGTCTGGCAGTGTTCGTGAATTGAAGAAGTTGATGTGTATATTATGTTGTCTCGTTGTTGTATCAATTATAATTGAGCAGCGAGATTTAGTAACGTTTCTTAGGCTGAACAACACATGAGATATTTTCGACATATTTGTCTACCTTCATAATGTAGGTACTTGATGATGTTAATAAGATAATTTGACCAACCCAAGGACGCCTTCTTGTAGCCCGCAATCTACCCTATCCTATGTAAACAGTGATTTCCTGAAACCATTGATGATATTAACCTTTATGAAACTTATTATTTAAACTGGCAACTTGTGATACACGCCTACAGTCTTGCCGTCTTCTATTAATGATATTTAGTGCTTTGTCTCTACATGTTTTAAGCCGAATTCGAATTCGATTGATGAAATTATGCAATTGTACTAGGCAATGTCTGCATGAGATAAAACCTTTTATATAGATTTTATAGTAATGACAGTACTCATGGTATCTATAACTGTTTCTTTTCCTTCCGTTTAATACTTACCTACAATAACTTTAGTTGCATGGTATCACCTAAAACACGTGAGACGAACCTCTTTCAGTGTTGGAAAAGAGATGCATGTGCCTATTGTAAAATTTAGATTATGCTTACAAGTATAACCGATGAATTAAGCTAAGGATACACTAAGGGATAAATGTCCTGCGACACGTGTCGCCAGCGACGTCGGTTGAAGTAGCGCGACGTTGCTGGATTTTCGTCGACATGTCTGGCAACATCAACGTCACTGTAGACATAAATTGCACATTATCTCCATATCATACGGATATATACATATCAGGAATACGGATATATACATTGATATATACATATCAGGCGACATCGGCCGGCTTCGCTCGACATGTCGCCGATACAAATCTTGGGACATTTACCCGTTAGTGTATCTTTACCTTTAACTTTATCCTACTATTTTCGATTAAATCCGGCTTCAGGATTACCTCGTACTTTAGTTTCGCCTCATAATCAATGAAAATTATTATTACTTAACAAATTTTGCACAGAATATGAAAAGATAAGAAAATGCATGTTGTTTTTTGAAAAACAGGTGATAATAGACAATGCCTACAACATTCCTGACCTGGACTCTCCAGTTCGCATGGTGAACCCTTCCACTGAGCTGCTGATAGCATTGTCACCTGAGAGGACGTACACCACATCAGGGATCAGGACATTTAAACCTGACCAAAGACAGTGCTACTACAGTGATGAGGTGAGTGACCCATGCAAAATACTTAAGACATGAACAAGTTATAATTAAGATGGCTGCCGTGTCGAGGTAAGTGTTACTGCTGAGCTGACTAATTTAACATTTGATCCTGTTGGAGCAGTGAAACAAGTGAATTTATTTCTGCAAATAAGTTACAAGGCAACACTTTTACTCGTCAAGTTTATCAAGCGAACGATGAGGTCGACATTTCCTAATTTACTACTCTGAGAAGAACTGCCGAAATAAACTCAGAGGTCCGTCTCTTTTAAAGTCCAGACAAATATGTATATACCTCTAGTATATCCCACCAAAAACATTCTGTATAAAACTAGCCAAGTCTCGATGGAGCTGCTAGTTTTTCTCTAAAAAGTAATGAGATATAACAAAGTCGTTTTTTTTTTATGGAATAGGAGGCAAACGAGCAGACGGATCACCTGATGGTAAGCGATCAGCGCCGCCCATGGACACCCGCAACACCAGAAGAGTCACAGGTGCGTTGCCGGCCCTTTAAAAAGGAGTACGCTCTTCTCTTGAAGGTTTGAAGGTCGTATCGGTTCGGAAATACCGCCGACGACAGATCATTCCACAGTTTTGCTGTGCGAGGCAGGAAGCTACGTGAGAACCGCACAGTTGTGGCCTGCCAACCATCTATATGATGGGGATGCATATGCTGTCGTGAGGGTCGATGGCGAAAAGATGCGGCAGGTATCAGGTCAAACAATTCCTCAGAGCACTCCCCGTGGTATAAGCGGTACAAAATGCACAATGAAGCTACATCTCTACGCATTGCCAAAGTGTCGAGCCGGTTTGAAACATCCGGACATCCAACAATCCGAACGGCACGCCGCTGAATGCGGTCCAGAGGAAGAAGCTGGTACTGGGGTGCCTCCGCCCAAAGATGAGAACAGTATTCCATGTGGGGCCGCACCTGTGCCTTATATAGAAGCAGGCGGTGGGTCGGGGTGAAATACTGCCTCGATCTATTGAGCACACCAAGCTTCCTCGAGGCTAATTTGGCCTTATCCTCTAAATGACCGCAAAACTGGACGTCGCTCGAAATGTTGACACCAAGTATTCAAAAACCGGCAGAGGCAGTTAGGGGGGTGCTTTGAAACTGAGGAGAGACGACCAACGGCAGTTTCTTAGCGGTAAACACGCAGACTTGTGTCTTAGTGGGGTTAAATTGGACCAAATTAAGTCCACCCCAATCAGAGATTCTCCCTAAAGAGGTTTCGATTTCAGACACGAGTCTGTTTCGGCTCTCTATGACGTTTTCCCGAGAAATGTTAGCGCGGCCGGTGTAGTAGGCATCGCCTGTGCTGTCATCCGCATAACAATGAATGCCGCTGATTTGCAGCATGTCAGCACGCAGCCTTGAGGGACACCTGCATTTACAGACATCAAGTCAGAGCATTCACCGTCGACGACGACTTTAATGCTTCTGTCTGCAAGGAAGTAGGAGACCCATTTGCATAATTTCTCGGGAAGTCCGTAGGAAGGAAGCTTCGAAAGAAGCGCTCTATGCCAAACCCGATCGAAGGCCTTTGCCACGTCTAAACTTACTGCCAACGCTTCCCCTTTAGACTCGATCGCCTGTGCCCACCAATGCGTTAGGTAAACAAGGAGATCACCAGCAGACCGACCTTTACGAAAATCGTATTGCTGGTCACTGAGCAGCTGATGATCCTCTAAGTAACGCAGGAGCTGGCAGTTAATAATGGACTCCATTATTTTCGAGAAGAGGGAAGTTATGGCTATCGGTCTGTAGTTAGACGGGTTAGATCGATCACCTTTTTTAGGGATTGGACTCGACTTATGGACGTCAAGGGATAAAAGCGCCAAACGTACCGTGCGCTGGTGGAACCGCACATCCGGCATATACCTTCCGCACCAAGGCACAACAGGAGGCTCGCGCCCACCGTCATCCAGTGTCGAGTTGGACGCAAAGATTTTCGCCAAAAGTTGAGCCTTATCCCTTGCGTTATGAGTCAACGAATCCTCACCCATGTGCAGAGGTGGAAATGACGGCCTGCAGAAATTGCCCTCGATAGCTTTGGCGAGCGACCAGAATGAACGAGTTCCTGAAGGAAGGCGCTCCAGCCTCTCACCAATTCTACCGATGTGCTGCGACTTGGCAACTGCAATAGCTCTTTTGAAGGACTTGGAGGCAAAGTTATACTCCTTTTTTAGTGCACTGGTATTTACATCCCGTGCCACCGTCGCATCGACCCAGGCTTGGTAGGCCCCCTGCTTTCTGCGTGAGGCCTTTCTGGTAGAAGCATCAAACCAGGGCCGATATCTGCCACCGACGGGGACCAGAGAAGATGGAACGAAAAGCTCCATCCCCTGCAGCACCACATCAGCAACAGAATTGGCAGCGGCGTTGGGATCATCCTGCAAGAAGCAAGCCCGCCTCCAAGGGTAGGATGCAAAAAAGGACCGCATCCCATCCCAATCTGCCGACCTATAGTGCCATACACGGCGACCGCGTACCTCTTGTAGTCGCGGTGTGCATGTCCAAGATACAGAGCTCCGGACAAGGCAATGATCCGATGAGCCAAGAGGGGCTTCGACGGATACGCTGTAGCCGTCCGGGTGAGAGGTCAGCAGAAGGTCCAACAGTGAAGACCTCTGGCCTTCCACATCCGGGATTCGCGTGGGCACGGTCACCAGTTGTGTTAGGCCAGAAGCAAGAGCCAAGTCGTGGACAGATCTCCCCGCGTGGTCAGTCTTACTGGAGCAGAGCCAGTCGGCGTGATGGGCGTTGAAGTCGCCAAGCAAGACCACTTCCCCTGAGGATATCTGCCCCTGCACAAGATCTACAGCAGTCTGGATGTGGTCCATGAGTTGGTCAGTCTCGCTATCACTGCTATGGGACCTAAATAGGCACTCGTAGACACGGGGGTGGTCGTCGTTATCTACACGCAGCCATAAGGTGGACAGGTCCCTACCTTCAAGATTACTGAGGCGACGTGAGCTGATATCGTCCCTGATGTACACGCACACCCCGGCCCTAGGCAGGAAGGAATGTTCCAGTCCATACCCAGGGTAGGTGAGGAAGGATGTGTCCAACGGAGACGATATCTGCGTCTCAGTCAAAAAGAGCAAGGCCGGCTTTGCTGTCTCTAGGTGGTGATGGACAGCATTGAGGTGGGTGTGCAATCCCCTTATGTTGCAGAAGTCCACATTCAGCGTGGCAAGGGGTGCCATGGTTATTCTGCTCTTGCCTCCAGCTTTACGATGCGCAGTTTTGCCCCCCCCCAGAGTACGATGTGGGGCGGCCTGGACGTCCACGCTCAGGGTAGTTGAGTTCTGAAAATGGACGTCCAGAGAGGGATTCTCCAACGCAGGGTACCCTCCTGGGGTAGAAACTCTTGTATCAACTGCGACATTATGAAGGGGGGGCGGGGGTTGGGCCTCCGGTACCCTCACTCACTCGGTGAAACACAGCGCAAGCGCTGTTTCACACCGGTTTTCTGTGAGGCTGTGGTATTACTCCGGTCGAGCCGGCCCATTCGTGCCGAAGCATGGCTCTCCCACGGTAAAAAGCGTGCCAAGTCTAAGGTTCCTTATTGCGATTTCGTTATTATTATAGTTAATGTTGTGTGACTTTGCCGTCGAAGGGTACACAAGGGTACAAAATCAGGTGCTCCATGACACCATTGCACCAATCTGTCGCCAGAACCGCTACCCATTGACGATGGAAAATTGCCACTTGGAAAACGGGGTGTTACCCTTCAACGGTCAAGTCACACAAATTAACTGCCATGACCCCAGGTAGCAGCTACAGCTGTGCTCAGCTCATCTACACCACCAGTAGTATCGCTGCAACCGTCTCAATTATAATTCATTTTTTTTTTAAATGCAGGCAATTGCTCTACGCACAGCAATTGGAATGAGATGCGGGTGGCACTGAGCTTAGAAATGTGCTTGGTGTATGGTATTAGATACATCGCTTTCTTTGAATTACGTGGGACTTGTAACCCAATTGGCGAAAAGTGAGTGTAATATATTTTGTGCGTATCTACGACACAGATGTTTGTTGTATTGGATTTTATGTTTTGTTGATTTTGAACCAAAACAAAGTTCGTAGCGACTGCTTGTATCTAGAGGTACTTAATGTAAAGATTCTTTTAATTATAATTATCCTTGTTGTCCACATTTTTACGCTTCATATCAATGGAATCGTTCTAAATCCCTGCGATAAAAGTTAATATCGTAATAAATTTTTATTATAAGGAAATGTTATGAATTATTTTTAGTTCTTTATTTCAGTAACGAATTTTATCATGACTACGAAGTCTTTTTTCTTTTCAATTTTTTTACTTTTTTACATCAAATTTGAAATTGTTTACACAGCACACTGAGAAAATATCTTTGCGAAAAACGTTTGATCGACCAATTGTTTAGCAATAGCTAAAAATAATCCGATGAAAAATTCGTAAGACCATAAAAATCAGGTGTCCCACTTATCAAATACATCGGGGCTATGTGTTCTTAATCTGGTTTGTCATTCGATTGATCTATTAAAACAATAAGATTATTGCGATTGATTTATCTGTAAGTAACGCACTTCGTTACTGTTGACGCAAATAGGACAGATACGGAGCCTTGCCGATTTACCTATCGAATATATAATCATTAAATTATATAAATAGCGATGTACGCTAAATGTAATTAGTTATTGACGCATTATATGAGGCGTTTCGTATCATATGATCGGTATGTTATGACATTAGTCAGCTAGTATTTTTGATTCGTTATGGGTTTAGCGACCGGTCGAAGACTACAATGTTGGTGTTGATATGCGCGTCCGGTTTTTGATCTGACTAAATATTAGTCATGGCTTATTGGTAAAACAACAACATAACCTATGTCTTAATGGTTTAGATAGAAGGCTAATTATGTTTTTTTATGAGATAAGCCGGTAAACGAGATTGGGGAGATGGGGGGAAGGGGGATGATTGGGACTCCGGTAACCTCACTCAACGAAACACAACGCAAGCATTGTTTCACGTCAGTTTTCTGTGAGGCCGTGGTATCACTCCGGACAAGCCTGCCAATTCGTGACAAAGCATAGCTCTCTTACAATTTGAATATTTTTCGCTAATCACTTTTTTGGAACCAGTAAACAAACCGTCAATCGATGTCCTGACTTATTTGCAAGAATGTGACGGAAGTTACAGAAACATACTTATAAGGATTGTAAAAAACCTCCGTGATTAATGTCACACGTTAAAAATAAAAAAATGTGAACGAGTCTTTGCACAACCTAACGATACATTCAAGTCCAAGGAGATACTGATATATTTTACACATAGGTATTCGACAGATTTGCTTTTAGACTTCGTCTGGTTAGACGAGTTATACTCGTCTAACCAGACAGTCAATCAAATATCTAGGTATCTACTTATTTTTATTTGGGTTAAAAATAAATAGCAGTAAACATGTCTAGCCAGAGAATAGAAAAACCTACTCCGATCTGTCTATAACTACTTTTAGCCATAATAATTCAGCGGTTTTCGAATCTATATTATAAAAAGGTAGTCTGGTTGCGACCAAAATATTATGATTACATAGAGATACTTAGAAGCTTAGTCCTATTAAAGGTAATTTCGAAACATACCTATATATATATGGTTTCTTTTGGTAATTAATTTACTCATTTCAATGGATATAATTTGATATTTTTAATTTCCAACTTAGATGTTTTTGTATAAGGTAATTAAACTGTCAAACACCAAGCGGTCACCGGTGACCGCAACCTATTGTTCTATAATTGTGTCTACAAAACCGGTACTCGACTTACTGTATTCTTTTCATTTTTTTTGTGAATCGCAGCGAAGCTCTAGGAAAGTATTTTAAGAGACAGGGAAATAAATTAAAGAGTACTTTTCCGTTAGATATTTCAGTGAAAACAGAGTATAGTAAGATTTATTTCATGTTATTAAGATAAGAGAGTGGATACATGGGTCGTTGCACTAGACGTCGAGAAAAATAAATTGATTCTCTCTACGACTCAGATATGACACTAACATAAGACGCAACATGCATAACATGCAGGGCACTGGACAACTGAAACTCTGAAGTTATTATTATTAGGTGTACAGTGATCTATATTTACCTATTACAAAAACATATTGTTACTTACTTTTTATTATAGATGTGGTCCTGGAAAGTGTATTTTAACGAAATTGTTAGGTAATCTTCATTTTTCTTTCGTCTTCTTTTGGGTTCAATGTAATAAGGGGCTCACCCCTTATTACAATGAACTAACTTTACTACTTTAATTCAAATAACGTATGACAAAGACTCATGTTTGTCATAGATACGTTATTTTCAAATTTCGTGTTATACTACTAAGAATTTTCGAAAAATCGAAATAGATCACTAGTTCTTTTCTCGATCTCAGGATTGAACCTGACATCGAATCAACCAGTCTCGTGTTATGCCTATGTGTCTAGCAACCACGCTATCAACGAGTTTTCCAAACGTGCTTCTTGAAATGACACAATCTGACTTGAGAGAAGCAATATGATTTCATGTATACGAATGCTCCACAGTGGTTTTATAAAACCTGTAAATATATACCGTTAATCAAGAAATCTTTCGCTGACAATTTCGGCCTGGTCATATAGGGTCCAAGAAATCGGTTCCAGTGTCCGGAGGAACATGAGAATATCATGAAATTAGTGTTATACATGGTCTAAATAGCATGATAAAATGCGTCCTATTGAGCATGCTCAAAAATATTTTAAAATAGAACGCTTGTCGATTAGCAAGCACGCTCGAAATGAGCATTGAGCATGCTAATTTTCAGCAACATTGCATTCTTAAGCTACTAAGTGACAAGTCTAAAGTTGAAACAAGCTTTCGTGTTCCAAATTATGTGGAACAGTACATTTACACTACTTTTGTGTATTTTCTAGTATGCTGTCTAAAGGAATTGTAATCGAAGTAGTGTGAAGGTTGCGCCCAAAAGTATGAATTCGAAGTTAATTTTCACACCTTTTTCGCATTATACGTATAAAATACTAATATAGATATGTTTTTTGTCAGATAAAAATTGGAAACTTCCGTCAGTACTCGTTCCATAACTGCATGGCATACAAGAAGGTGTCGATGTTGAAAAAACATTGCAACTGTATACCGCTATCATTTCCCAAAGAAGGTAATGCAGCTTACATTTATTATTATATCATCAAAATAATATTATAATAATGTAAAATATTAGGTACTTCGCAGTGCTCACGTATCTTGTTATGTCTTGTGAATTCAAATTTGTAAGACAAATGGTAACATAGGTACTAAAATATCACCTAAATAGGTACACCTTTAAGTGTGGGAGAGCCATGCTTCGGCACGAATGGGCCGGCTCGACCGGAGTGATACCACGGCCTCACAGAAAACCGACGTGAAGCAACGCTTGCGTTGTGTTTCGTCGTGTGAGTGAGGTTACCGGAGGCCCAATTACCTTCCCCTTCCCCAATCTCCCCAATCTCTCCAATCCCTGAATCCCCAACGATCCTCAAACTCCTAATCCCCAAAAAGCCGGTGACGCACTTGTAACGCCTCTGGTGTTCCAGGTGTCCATGGGCGACGCCGATTGCTTACCATCAGGTGATCCGTCGGCTCGTTTACCGGCTTATGCCATAAAAAATCTTTATTAATAATAGATTGTATATTTTAAATGTTCTAATGCTAGTCATGATTTACTCTCAACAGTACTTACTTGAACTGTTAGTACGTGAGAACATTTCACTTCTTCAGAGACGAACTACACGAATTCTCAATTATATTGTTGTCAACAATGTGCATTAAGAGGAGACCATAAGAGACGTATAATAGTGTGTGTGTGGGCATGTAATTACCTAAATAGCAGACATATTATAACACATAGTACTAGTGAACACTTTTAAAACTATATTTTATATGTTGCTGTAGCTACCTCGGTATTTTCTTTCAGAAGCATACCGTTTCTGCAATTTCAGTGACATGGATTGTTTAGACGAAGTTTTGAGTAAGTAGTATTTTATATTGAGTAGTAATAAAGGCTTCGACAAAAAGAGAAGAATTAACCTTACTGAAAATATTAAATCTACTGCCTAAAATACTAACTTTAGTCCGAATAAATATGACGAAACGATCGTATGAGATACTGAAATCTTCGATAAATAAACATGACTATTTATTGCTATAATACTAACCTAACCTAAAACGTCTGTGGTCAGTAACTTAGTAATTTTGACGGATGCTCAATATTCTATTCGGAAGTTTAGTTTTGTTATTCGAAGATCCATTTTTATAGTCGGCCACAGATCGCTGGAGATTAATTTGTTTTTCGGAACCATTATTATTTTCTTTTTATATTTAGTACCTATTCGTAATGCAATCAGTTACTGACGCAATAGCTTTTGATAATTCAAATCCATTGTGTAATACAACAGGGCAGCTCCGTCTGATGTCTTAGGTGTAATCTCTATCTTTTTTATGTGGGACCTAGAAAACCAAATTATACAGCATGATTATGTATTTGAATTTTTATACTGATACAGAATATATTACATTTACAGATGAAGCAGAAGACAGCAACGTAA
Source organism: Spodoptera picta (assembly GCA_038387885.1). Classification (NCBI taxonomy): domain Eukaryota; kingdom Metazoa; phylum Arthropoda; class Insecta; order Lepidoptera; family Noctuidae; genus Spodoptera; species Spodoptera picta. The sequence goes on from JAZHFQ010000105.1 coordinate 5,686,309, forward strand.
CAAGGGAATTAGAGAGTAAAATCACATGCTACCCGGAGTGTGAACACTATGATTATCCGTTAGAGGTCGCTTTGGGTAACTTAGCGGACAGTGCGTACGTGAATGGACTCCTATTCTTGTGAGTTAATGGTATTAATGTATTGTCCAGGCGACATTTTATCGGAAAAAGGTCTCAGACACTCGATTTGTGCGTTTTAACTTACTAGTAGAATACGGTATTTCACTTTTTGCGAAGACACGAAACTATGTCGAGGACTATTCCTCGACTTAATTTCCTGTTACCTTATTATCAAAGATAATCATTGACGGTCTATAATTATAAAGTATAAAGTTCTGAACGGATTTTCCTTTCATTTCACGCACGCAAATCGCTAGAAATACTTCAATACTCATCAATTGCATATTATTATTATACCATTTCTAAAGTAGCAATCTATTAACCACTCTAGCGCACTCTGGAAATAACTATTCTTTTAAAATAGAACACACCATAGGTTTGCGTGTTGGTCATACTATACTACTATACTATGTCTAAAGCTACGTATAATGTATTGCAAGTTGTATGAAGTTATAGAAAACAGCTTCGACTTTTTTCTTTTCACCTTTGGTTTAGTTCTGGAGTGTATAGTAGGTACGAATCTCACGAAAAGTCTTTGTAAATGAGTAAACAACAGGAATGTTGTCAAATTGTATATATGAAACTAGACAGTAAACAACTTATTGTTGTTAAAAATTTTAATTAAATAAAATACTGTTTTTAACCGACTTCATGTACAATTGTACATTGTATGTTAGCTGGTAACATTGTCCTTAATTTTTGCCCAAAACAATGATCACATTAAGGTCATCATAAGTTGTAATCAGCTCTGAAAGCATAATAATCATCAAGGCTACGTGTATTTCCAATCTTTTCTACAACAGTAATGATATCTGTTAATTGCTTATTCCAGCAAACTTACAAATTTTTTCATTTACTTTGTTGCGTGGATACATACTTAACGAGATTATTTTAAGACTGATAGATATTGCACTAACGATACTGCGATTGTGGGACTTACGTCAGCATAATAATTTGTGTAGTAATAAAAGACAAACTTTTTCAAAATTGAAAATGTTTGCCATCTCGTCGTCTATTTTTTCAAGAATCTCGTCTAGACTTTTATAAGGCAATGCAATTTTCATTGTATCTTTTATACTGTGCAGCCGTAATACAAGATCTTGTTGTTTCATTACAGCGATGACGTTCAACTGAAGAACCGATCACTATTGAATGTTTTCTTCAACGACTTGGTATCTACCAGATACCGACGCGATGTTTATTTGAATTGGCAAAATATTTTAGGTGAGTATTCAAAGAGATGACGGATTTATCTTGCTACTTACATCATTCTTCGGTCATTTCAGTCCTATATTATGTACTTTAAACGAATCTCATTACAAAACTGAGGAAAATGTTTGTTTTTAGGCGATGGTAAAAGGTTTTTAGTTACTGTTATTTTTGTTCATCGTTAGTACGTACCATTTTATTTAATAATGCTTTGCATAAGGTTTATGTATGTATAGATTAATGATGTAACCATACTTACTTTCCCAATTTTTTGAATAATAAAGGATTGATGCCAGATCTATGGTTTACTCGCATCGTACTTGCAACTTTTAAACCAATGTCAATGCGTCAATTCAGGTACCTACCTACCGCTGCGACTACATTGGCGATAGATTACATTAATAACATTGACTAATATCATCTAATACCTATTTCCTGAACGCCCACTGAGTGGAATCTTTTAAAAAATCTAATAATTGTCGATTAATTTGCGTGATAATTTTGTGTACGTCTAAAGCTTAGTACTTACTTATTGATCGTTCAATCATTCATCACAAAAACTTTATACATAGTAGATTAGGTTGGCGGAAACCATAAACTAAATTCTTACCTTGCTCACTTAGCTTCCGTCACATTCAATCATCTGGTCGCTGGTCTGCCGGTTAATTGTAAACTTTAGATGTTAGTAATATTCTACTCTAGAACTAGATCTACAATTCGAGTTGAGTTGGAAAATGCTACATTTTCCCTGATTTTAATTTTAGGCTGTTTTGTGTACTGTACCTACTTATGTGAAGCTTATTACCATCCTAAACAGCCTGTTCTCGTCCAATCCTGAACATAGGCCTCTACACGCATGCCACTGAGCTCGAGCTTCAGCTCTACGCATCCAACCATTACCTGCTACCTTGCATTAAATAGGTTAAAGGTTTTCAATTAACGTCAAACTTAACAGCTGACCTAATTATCTTGACATTGAAATAGATTAAATATCTACTACAAAGAAACTGTTACAGTATAATTTATCTTACCATTAATGTCTTTTTGCAGCTGCGTTTGGCGGTCTCCTGAGTCTTATGCTTGGGTTCACTTTAATATCCGGCTTCGATCTTATACTATTCTTCACTGTTCGAGTCGCTTATGAACGTTGTACGACCATGACCCGCAAGCCACAGAACAACAAAATATATGTAAACGACTTTAACAGCAGAAAGAATTGGATGAACAATACGATTCCCAACCTGGTCAACCCGAAACCTGTGCAAAATATAAACAATACAACCAAATATAACCTAAATGATTTCTTAGATCGACGATATTAAACACTTATCCACCCTTTTCATATTGTTTGCTTACTTGCTGCCAGTTTATTGTGAATGCTATTGTTATGTAAACTTTAGATCGAGTTTTGTATGACTCATAATTAAGAATGAGGGACTTGATTATGAACTTTAGATTACACGTTTGTATTTTCATTCTGTCTGTATCCTTTATACGAGTTGTGACACAACGATGCTTCTATTATTTTATGTAATAGTCTGTTAAGTAGTTTTGACTTTATGGTCTAAAGTTTAGACAGTAGTATTAAATAAGTTCTTATGAGTCAGTACTTGCTGTAGATGTACAGTTTAATGGGTTCATCAAAGAAATCTATCCATTATAAATTAAAGTACCTAATCAAAAAGTTTACCACTTCTTAAATATAATGGTGAATGTGTAAAGAAGATAGTGGTGGTAATGGCATTACCTCCAATTAGGTCGTTAGACCTAACAAAAATGTGGTCCTAATTACTAAACTTTTATAAATGAATGTTATCGTGTTCGTACACAAACATCAAAATACCTTTTTGGCGAATAAATGTTCTAGCCTCGATGTCAATGAGATTGGTTCAATGAAATTAGCGTTCTCTTGATATAAGTAATTAAGTAATATCTTTTGATGTTTTGTTTAATTAATTGGTATTTTACACACTTTAATAGATGATAAGTTTGTAACAAATGCACTAAGGCTTGTCTCACATTTCACAGTGTCTAGAACACGTCTCTAGTTTTAGTCCCAACCAAAATTTTCAGGGGCTTGAAAATATGGTTCTTTAACGTAACGTCTGATATTAACTCATCAATTTCCCTTACCAATGTAAATGTATGTGTAACATAATGTACCTTTATCTCAGTATTACATAAATGCTTCAATAAAGTGACTAATGAAAGTGTCATTTTGTTTCAATTACAAGTAGCCTAATACTCTCGTTTTCAAAAACGACCTTATTATCAAAGCCCTTAATACGAATATCAGTATCAGTGCGGTAATGAGGGGGCAAACAGAGGCCTTAGTACGAGTTTGATTTACGTTTAAAGTATTCGAATCGAGTATGCGTTCGGCACTCTGATTTGTCGGCGCCAATGAAGCAACCAATCACAGCGCCGAACGCGTACTCGTTACGATTACTTTAAACGTAAAACAAACCCGTACTAAGGGTACAGGTATATTATCAATAACGTTATCACTCAGCCTTGGGACAAAACATAAAGAAAAAGCTTATTTCCCCATCAAGAAAATGTGCTTATTTAAATAACTAGCTCGCGACTTCGTTCGCGTGGAATAGTGATTTACTGCGCTTACCCCGTAGTTGATAGCGTGTTAACATGTAGCCTATTTTGACCCGACCTGTCAGTAATAATCGTACAAAATTTGAAGTAAATCCATGCAGTACTTTTTGAGATCATCCCGGACATACGTACGGATAAAAATTTGATAGAATAATAATAAAAATTAAAATCATATTTTTGGCTTCAGTATCGGTTACAGATCACGCCCTGAGTATTCTTTTAGAAAAAATATTTAATGTACCTACAATTTTGACTTTTCTACGATTTTATTATATGTATAGAAGATCACCACATCGTAAAAGATCTTTTCTGCCAATGTCAGATATGATCCCTGTTTTATTAAAACGTAGATATTATAGTGATCTGTAATAGATGACTTTAGAAATGCGTGGTTAGTCTTGTTTTTAGAATTATCTGATCTAAACAAGCTCGACTATGTGTAGGAATATTGTGTCCTGGAACCATACCATGAGGAATAAGACAATTTGTGAACGATTTGCCGGCTTAACTAAAGCTAAACTCGATTGACTGTCGCAAGTCGATGGCAGATATGTTACATCACAGTTACATTTTATAGATAAATGCAAAGGAATTAAATCAGTTGCATTTCAGCACCGTCATGTACGGGGATCAACGTGTTCCCTCCACATCTTTATATTCCACTTGACACGTTTACCAGGTTGCACTGACTGATTGCAACAAGCAATCATATGGTCTGCTTTACTGTCAAAATATAAATAAGTATTTCATAAATAACAATAAATAATATAAGGCATGATTAATATCACGCCTTTTATCCCCGAAGGGGTGAGTAGAGGTGCACATTACGACACTTAGTACTTACAATTTTTTTTTCACTATTTATGTTGAGTCCCATGTAATATATACTTGTTGCCATGTACCAAGCATAATTGCATACTTCGTGCTACTACTGAGAATTATTTAAAAAAACCCAGTAATACTTTGCCCGACCCGGGAATTAAACCCGAGACGCCTCGCCAACGAGACAGTTATATATAAATATTTTCTATAAAATAAAACCTAATATAAAACGATATGAGGTTTTCTACCATAATCCTGTATTTGACGCTGTTGTAGTCACTACGCCAAAATTTTTTACAATAGAAACAGCACAAAGCATTAGCAAAGTAATAATTTATCAATGTTACACCAACATGTCTACAACGTTATTTATTACTCTCAAAAATTAATAATCAGCCCAAATAATCCTAAGATTAGAAATAATTTGCAATTATTCCTAATGTTTCCTTATTTAGATTGAATGAAAGGAGTTATATATTGAGGAGAAATCCACAGCTTAATACAATACGTTATCTAATCAAAACGATTTAATAAATTTTAGAGTTAATTCGATTACATACTTCTTAGAAAAACTTTATAAACTGCCTTCCTTTACACTACAAAGGTATACATATCTTTTGAGATTTTGAGTACGTACGTAAGCAAGATAAACTTAAGACGAGTGTTGTGTTTTCCTTGTAGATTGTACTGTTTCCCCCTATTGTTTTAAATAGTCTATTAATGAAAATGAAAGTGATATCATAAATGAAGATTAATGGAATTATTTCTACGCTAGTTTCCTCAAGTCACGCGCCAGTTTTTAGTTCTACATTCATTCAATTTGTTCATTGTTTTCCTTAGTCGCCTTTATTGACTTTTCATCGATTATGCAATTTGTTAGTTAATAGTATGGACATACAAGGAAAATATAATAACTAAATAATTTGATTCCAGACAAATTTTATTGAAAATCGGAAAAATTTTACCTTTGACAAATGAGGTTCCCAAATGTAGATAAAAATTACATTGATGGACCAAGTTACCAGTAAAAAAATCGAATAAAATATTTCCTAATTCATTACGCAACAATTTTCAATTAATTTAGCATTAAAAGTTAATTTCACTAGAGGTATAGACACTTAGTAATAAATATCAAAAGAAGTCAAGATGTTTGAATATTTGGTCATTTAAATAATTATGTGGAGTACCTGAAAACCTGGAAAAACATGGAAAATTAATGTTTTAGTAAGTATATTTCGGAAAAAGTTTGCAGATTTCAAAGGTATTGAGCGAATGTGTCACTGGGAGTAGTTTGCTTTAGACCTTGGACTTTGTATTAATTATCGTCCCTAACCATCAATCAGACGATTAGGGACAAATATTTTTAAATATTAACCTCAGTGTGAGGATGTACAGAGGTTTTGGTAATTAGTTCCTTTTTCCCTTTTCAAATGAGACATTCGTGATAAAATTCCAATAACTTTTATTACTTTAGACAAACCATGAACTCCTGGCAATAATTTAGACCAGTTTAATACACCAGCTCCCAAAATACTGAACCCGAAATATTAGAGCAAAAGTTTTCAAATAAAATATTCATTCGTTCTTTAATATCGTTCATTCTTTTAGAATTGTTTAGCAGTAAGTTGTGACGAGATGATAACGAACGAGTTAAAGTTGATTAACGTTTGCAGAACAAATGTACCGTGTGTACTAACTATAAGTAATGTGATGAAGTAGTTAGTGAAACTAATGAGCGTAAACCGTAACCTTTTATCCTACAAATATTGCAAATTCCTGTATTACGTAACGTAAACGAATAGTAATGTCCCCGGCTTGCATTACAGCTACATTACATTACTTACTAACTTGTTACCTGCGACTCCCATTAATATATTACAGTAGCCATATACATATACAAACTACACACAAACAAACACTCTTTACATAAGCATTTTACTTATGAAAATAAATTGCTCGAGAAATGTTTAAAATCGAGGAAGTGGAACCTTTATTCCTCTTGAAGGGTTTATAGCCCAATGTTTATTTTGTATGTAGTTTTCTCAGAACGTTCTGAAATGTTTAGTGTTGTTAATGACCACTGAGCCATATCTGGTGCCGTGGAGTAACCACCCGTACAAAATATGGCGGTTACATAATTATTCAGTAGTCTTAAATTCTATTGTGACTAGATTTCTGTCACAAATTTATTAATTTCCTGGTGTAAATATTAATTTAATTAACCGGAAAGAATTGAATAAGTTGCAATAGGCACACACGTTAATGGATGTGTTAGTAATGCATGTTATCAACCTTGTTTGCTTATGCGTTTGAAGTAATCAGAAGTGCAGTCTGCAAGAGCTCACTCCAGCATCCGTGTGAGTGCTCTCGAGCCGTGCGGTGTGAACGATCAGATGGTACGCTCGCTACAGCTACACCCCGCGACTTCATGCGACTGCTTAAGGAAAACATGAGAGAGGTAACGAAGAGATTGATTTCTTGTACACATACAAATGTGTGTCTCATTGACGTGTAATATTATTAAATAAATTCTACTAATCACCACAAAGGAGTCTCTTATCAAATTAGATTATCTACTTAAAAACCTCTGGCATTGATATCTTTCTTTCAGTGTCGTGAGATCCTTGGTAATTGCGGAGTGCCAGCTATCTGTCTAATAACATATTTAATTAACAATAATGTTTTATTGACATTGGTACCTGTTTGCCGCTGCCTTCTTCTTTTAGAGTTTCGATCTGAAGTGAGTACACATTTGTAAAGTATTTTGTGTTGGTTTATTTTATCACTGTATTAACAAATCATTGTGTAGCAAGTTCTCTATTAGCACCTTGGATAAACATTAAGCAATATATAGGCTATCAACTAGTGTTCAGCAGTTTATATAAAATGATTGTGTTATTATCGTGGACCTTTTGTAGTGGCTATCTATAAGTTTTAACCGAAGTACTGTACAAAGTTATTATTTCCAATTTGAAGTACCTAACTGTTATCTCAAAATGATTACATTTTCACTCGAATTAATATTACTATTAATTCACTATTTGGGTTATAGAGGTAATATACACATTGTAAATACGGTAAAATTGTTGTAGATAAATAAGTATGTATTCTTGTGAGTCCACAACCCATCAGTGATATATTAAAAGTATACTAACTAATGATTTAAAATAAACGTAAATATTTGAATTAAATTTTGTAGATTTACGTAGTCTTCGTGAATAGACCTAAATAATTGACGTATACGTGCTATAATTATGCGAAATAATGTAACATCTATAAAACGCTGATGCGTTTAAGTAAGAGCGTCAATTGAAAAGCAATTTCTTTTGACAATTTGTATCGGCAGCCCGTTACGGTCGCTGGTCGTAAGGAAATAATTACGTTACGTTTCTTATCTTAATTGATATTATGATCAATCAACTTCGATACGAATCTATTAGAAGTACATCTTTGAACACTAATTATAGTTCGATTCCCTCCTTTTTAAAACTTTCCCAATATGTGTTTAACGTATTTTTGTGTGACCCACTATGTAGGGTTTTATCTATTAAACAAAATATGTCCGAAGTTCCAAGCAAGTGTAGAAGCCGTGTTATATTAAGTGAGGTGTTTCTTTCAGTTCCGTTAGTTTGGAACGGTCGCACAGATAAGGGGCATCATGACACGCGTCAACTTTTATATCGTCCTCCTGACGGTATTCCTGGCTACCTGCAGCTCCGTGGTCGCCGAAATTGAGAGTAAGTTTGAGAGTAATATTCATGATACCTTAATTTACTTACGATTCATTTATAAATTTAGAATTAGGCCAATTAAGTATGAAAGAAACTAAGTGCGTAATAATAGCGATAGCCTTAGCTACTTGTTGAATTCTCAGGATCGTGCTTAAATAAATTAGTATATTGCTTGTGACTAAACTGTCGCCATTGTTTCATTTTCTAGTTTAACTACTCAAAGAGAGACGTTTCAGATTATATTTCAAACGGCATGTTGCACGCTAATCTGGTTATATAGTTTTGTGTTTCTTTTATTATTCCTAAATACTTTCATGTTCGCTAAGTTCGTGAATTATGTTGTTCATCGCGGCATATCATGGCGGGGCTCATGTGGATCACCACATCGATTGCCCCATTATTATCATTATCAAAAATATCTGAGTTAAGTTTCGATATAATCGATTTCTCGCAGGATACTAAGTAATCGCAATTCATATGTTATTACCGACCCACGTCTGAAACAACCGAATAACTGATTACGTTTTTTTGTATTTATAGATGAAACGGAACTTAACACACTACATCCAATTAGCCGGAATGGCAAAATAGTATTAATGAGTGAGGAGTTGATGAAGAAGTTAGAGAATGAGCACTCTACTTGGCACTGGACTCCATGGCTGAGGACTCGAGTGGAAATCAACGAAGATGGTGTAGCGCAGCAGACGTGCTCCTCTGGAGACTCCATTGAAAGTTTCCCTGACTCGCTGTTTACTGGTATGTATTAGTCCTTTATCCTTCGTTCTATAAAAACCCTTTTCACTTATTTACTTTTTAATACGTTGTTTTCGGCAAATCACGAAACCCTTTTCAGGTTTGGGTACTCAATTTCCATTCCTCGTAAATGCTAAAATATAGGCGGTTTTGTTTTCGTAAGAGTAAACACGAAACATTAATCTGTATTGCAATTTTCAGATGAACAGCTGAGGCAGGGTGCTTTCTTGCTATATGTACTGTTCGGTATCTACTCATTTACACTTTTGGCAATCGTGTGTAATGATTACTTCATTCCTTGTGTGGAACTGATTTGTGAAGACTTAAAGATTCCTCAGGTATTTAAAAACCACTTTACTAATGGCAGGTTTTTCTTTGGTATACACAAATATCGTTGATATAAGATTAAATATTCAAATAAGTGTTGTTAAAAACTTATTATTTCCTTACAGAATGTAGCAGCTGCTACTTTTATGGCTGTCGCCACGTCTTGTCCCGAGTTCTTCGTTAATGTGATTTCGACGTTTTTAACTGAGTCTAGTATGGGTATCGGTACCATTGTCGGTTCCGCTATTTTCAACGCACTTGGAGTGGCTGCTGTAGGAGGTCTCGCTACTGTCATAGTGAGTAATAGATAAATATTTTTGCTTCAGGTTTTACTAATATATAATGCACATTTACACAGTTAATCCAATGACTCGTGTAAGCAAATTGTGGAGTTTATTGTAACCAAACAAAGAAGTTGTACTTAAACCATTGTTTTAATTTATTAATGTTTTTGTTTGTTCCAGCCAATCAAAATAGAGCGTCGTCCTGTGACTAGGGATGTAATTATCTATATGTTTAACGTGAGTGTCCTGGTAGCTTTCGTGTGGGATGGACAGATTGACTGGTACGAGGCTGTGGTACTTGGAATCCTGTACGTCCTCTACTTCGTCGTCATGTTCAACAGTGTCAGGATGTTCGCTATTTACGACAGATTAGTCGCTAAGTGGTGCAACAAGAGCAACTCTTTGGACGGTAAGTAATTTTAATTTATTCATGCAAGTTTGATTTGTCGCGATCATTAGTTTAGGCAAATGCATTGATTGGGTTTTTAAGACATTAACTGTTAATTGAAATAATTATTTTCGCTTCTAAATAGTTTTTTTTAACAAAATAACATTAAAAAGGTATTAGAAATTATACAAACCTAAAATTTAGATTTTGATTAATTCTTTATAATATTTCAGTTATGGAAATGCCGCGCACAGAAAACGAAAAGTCTATTGAAGAAGGCGTGGATAACAAAGGATTCAGCGATACAACTCCTGGTAATCCTGAGAAAGTGTCCGTCGTTGATAACGGTAAGGAGTTGCGTCCACTGGAATGTATTTGTAACTGAAATTTGTTCGATAGATATTGATATATAACTTATTTGTTGTTACAGTTGAAACTGAGGTCGATAAACCTAAAAAGAGTGTATTCAGATGGCCTAAGGAAAACTCAAACTTGTACAAGTTTTGGTGGCTTTACACTTGGCCCTTGAAACTTGTGCTGGGACTGACTATCCCGTCACCTATCACTTGTAGAAGATGGTACCCATTTGCTTTCTTCATGTGCATCGTCTGGATTGGTGCCAACTCATACTGTGTGTCTTGGAGTATGACCGTGATTGGTAAGTAGTCTACGACTTAATTTCAAACAGTGTAAGGTCTTAAATCGGGTAGCAATATCAAACAATTTGTCTGATTGTCTAAATCAGGAATTGACCTGATTTAGCCAATTTCTTCTTACATTGGTAAGAAGAAATATTAGGTAAATGTTTATTTTTGCTTTCTGATATGAACTATGTAACATAAATATTAATATCAGTTAGTACAAAACAACTAAAATACAAACATTGCTTTTTCTATTACTCTTTTCAAACTAATAAGAACGTAAATTTTTTTTTAAATATCTAAACCGTGAATCTATACTCGGGTTCCATTGAAATAAATCACTGGCATTTCGAAGACGATACATAATAAATGGCCGCAATGTACTATTACAGACCATATCCCTTTCCTCACTCTTTCGGTTAGGGAATACCCTAATTCTATGTACGACGAGACTTTTCCAAGCTGTGGAATTTCTTTCCCAAGAAAGTCGGTATCTAGCATAATATATTGTGTAAAGGTTGTCCTTGTTCGTATAAATTCGGTCTTGACGGGATTTAATGTGGCCGGAGTGAAATACACCCGGTTTTTATTAGACGCTGGACTTTTATTTAGTTCATAAGGAGGCTGAAAATTAACTAATACGCCGCTAATATTATCTACAAATTATTTTTCATTTGGTTAAATATGGAAATAACGTTGGTTTCTTATTAGAAATAAGTACGGGATCTTGTCATTTACAAAGAAAACTTTAGTTATGAAACGAATTAATAAGATCATCATTATTAAGTGGTTCCTGGCATCAGGGGTTTTTGGCTGGAGCTAATAAACAAAATGGGTAAAAAATAGACGCACCACACGTTTACATGCGTAATGCTCGTTTGATACGTTTCCTTATAAAATATACCTAAATTCTTTAGTTTTTAGGATTAAATCTCGCTAGCAAATAAGTGATTGTTCGTGGTGATGAACATATTACAAGGTCACGATTACCTCTCAGGAATTGTCATACAAAGGCAAAATAAATTAAATCAGGAAAATTTGCAATTGAATTACAAATTATTGATTGAAGACGATAAATTATAACAGTAACGGTGTAATTATGATAATTGTAATTAACATTACCTTGCTTCTAAGAATTACTGTTTACAAGTTGTTCATTATTTATGTTTTTCCTTAAAACTCCCGACACATATTTTTGAGCAGAAAGTTTATTTTTAGTTAACGACTATCTACTTATAAATTTGTTTTCAGTATCTTTCAGCCTCAGCTTTAGAAGTTATAGTTTTTTGTTTTCTCTTTCTTTTATTTTAACTATGAAGGGTTTTATCAAAAATGACATTATCACCCTCATGAGGAGGGACTCAACAACTTTATGTTTAATAGCTAAGTTAACTAATCTACACAGTATTTTGACCATCTTTGATAGGTTACTCAGGACAATGTTACATTTAACGAACTCACTGTTCAGTACGACTTGATATCGGTCTTTGAATCTCATAGTCTTAAGAATTAGGGATGATAGTCGTTAATTTCTCTTAAGAGCAATATAAATATTGATAATGCCCATATATTATGTACCTTTGCCAAGTACTAGTTGTACCTTTACTGGGTCTACCTGCCTTAATAGTTTTTATTTCACGTTAATTAATTTGAATAAGGACTTTTAAGAACTGGGCCTTTAATTTTCAGGTCATACTTTCTACATTCCTGAATCAGTGATGGGAATGACTTTCCTGGCATTTGGTGGATGTCTTCCCGAAGCCTGCTCCGTATTCATAATGTCCAGACGAGGTATGTATCTATGACTATTAATTTCCTATATAAAAATCTTTTTAGACAGATAAAAACTAGTAACCAAACTGGATTTCCCGAAATCTTTAAACATTTTTAAAAATCTGGATTGATCCAGAGATTGTTGATTAAGATTTGTTGTTAATTTCAATTCCTGAATGTATTAATGTATTATACTTATCTAATACTATAATGGTCTGCGAATAAGTTTAGCCGCGATGCGAATGTATAGTGCCAATTGTAAGACCTTTAATTTTTATAGATTTGTTAAGATATGCTGACTTTCTTTATTTGCATTACGTTAATACAATATCAAGTTTTCGTTTTTCATGAATTTTATTTTATCATGGTAAAGCTGTGCGTTTTTTGTTATTGGGTTATAAGATGTATGGAGTATAACAAGCTTAAATAATTTTGCGCAATATTATATTTATTTAAACGTATCTATCTATTTCGGAAGACATAAATGAGTAAGATAAGGAGTACATAATTACGGGCTAATTAGCAAAATAATTTGGATAGTACGCAGGTCTATATCAGCATAAATACTCTACATATTAGGTACTTATAATTAGTTGAATACTAGTCATTTTGTGATCATTATAGAACTTCTCGTTTTGAGATAAGATTTTACACAATCGACTATAATATTATCAATCGATTATAATTTAAGTATGGAAAAATTGAGGAAATAATAAAATTTATTCTTTTATTTATTACGTTCGGATTTTCGAATTGATCTCGATATTATAACATTAAGATATAAAGATAATATAGAGGTATAAGAGAGCATCCGCATTGCTAAATTCGTAATATTCTTGCAAAAACCTAAAATGAAAGGTCCCTAGCGAATGCTTTGAACTAACGAACTGGCAAAATGTAAAGTTAAATGTTTAATACTAAGCGAAAATATGCGAATAGCTGGCTTATCACTCGTTAAAAATATCAGGAATTAATAAAAATAGTATAATTTTAGATTGATATCTTTGTTGTTATCGTGGCTATAATTCCTGATATGTCTACACGCAGTCCACTGATTAAATATATTTAATTTGCACTATCATATTGTTACAGGTGAAGGAGGTATTGGTGTCTCGAATGCTCTGGGAGCTAACTCCTTGGCAATTTTGTTCGCGTTGGGTCTACCATGGCTCATCAAAACTCTGTCCTTGGTCGCGCAGGACGCCAACCAACAGGCCGTGCTCATTGACTCAGCTGGTATTGACTTCGTGGTGGGCTCTCTGCTCGTAGCCGTCGCCTGTTTGTGGATCACCCTCTACATTGGCAAATTCACGCTCAGAAGAAGCCTTGGTGCTATCCTCTTAATTCTCTACGCTATCTTCATTACCTTCGCTATTCTTGTAGAAATGGGAATAATTTTAGACCGAGGCATTGAAACATGTTGAGTAATTTGTTAGCAATTTCATTGGATTAAGATAATGGAGTTAGTAATCATTAGAGGTTATTAATTCTCTTTGGCTTAGTGTACGCTCAGATGGATCACTTTAGTTAATGATACCCACAAAATGTTGAAATACTAAGTCATTACTAGTTGTAGCTGCTTAAGGCAGCATTTAATATGTTGGTGATTTTAATGAAAATTGACTGTGTCGAACACTGTCGTGGACATGTAAAACGTGTAATGTTTCAAACGCATATTGGGTAAAGAAATAATTTTATGTAATTTTATGAATTTCAGTAGTTTGGGATCCGTTGAGCTATATCGAGCCTTAGTTTAATACATAACTCGTTACTGGAATGACCAAGAGAGTATACTCGGACTTTTAATTCGATTCAATAAAGTGAACATTTTTGTATTTTATGCAAAGAAATTACTATTTGTTACATGATAATAAAATATTTATCAATAAAAGAAATTGACAAGAAAGTATTCAATCCAGGAAGAGCAGCGAAGACGTTCATCCGTAAGGTGGACAGACGACCTTATACATAATTTAAACGGGCTGCTCTTATTGAGATAGTGATTCATTGGTATTGTCAATTGATAAATGATAATAGTGTAAGAATATAGCGTCTTAATTTAAAATCGTTCATTCGATGAGCCGAATCTGTATGTAAAAATAACGAATGTCAGTTTACAGGATAGAATTAAAGGTCTGAGTATAGGTAATAAGCGATTACAAAAGGTAAGCTAGGATCTGATTATATGCAGCTGATTACGATTTTGATATTTTTTTAAATGTACAGGGTGACTGGTTGAACGATGCGGATATACTTACAGCGTGTTTAAAAAATTGTTGTGAGGAATGAAAATATGAATAAAGTTGGCTAGAGGGTTTCAAATTTCATTCCCGGGTGGGATAAAACATTATTGATGACGGTATTTGGTTATCGACATTCTCAATAACCAAGTGTCGTAGCAAAGAGGTCTCCCCTGATACAGGGGAATTATAAACATGACATGTGACCCCTTGACCTACTATATGTGATAGTTGTTTTGTTTCTATAACTTTATCACATGTTTCGTTTACCTGTTGCTATCACAGTGTGGATGTTGGATCTCCTTCGTTGAACTAGTCAGTCTGATGCCGGTACAAACATATGTGATATTTACTTACCTTCTTGTCGGGTCGTTGGCCCCATTAAATCGCGTCCTTTTGCATTTTTTAGATTAAGTATTTAATTTCAATGTATTCCTACCTCGTACAAAATATAGTAAAACTCTATTTTTGCGACTGATGGGACGTACCTACGCATAATAAATGAACTTTATTTAGTATCTAAGTATGTAATGTAAATTATATTATTTATTTAGAGTTGTTTAATTTTGTATGAAATTTCTTTAACTCTACGAGAAGTTTGATTGCAAATAGACATAGTAGATTGGTTGACTTGTTGTTTTTTTTTGCCCACGGCATTGCCCTATTATCTTCATTATTGTTAATTCGTCGCTCTGTTTTGACGCGAGAGAAAGTCAAATAAACAAATGCAGGTTCATAATGTTAGTACGGATTATATGGCAGGTAAATGTGTTCCTGTCAAGGTTATTACGTAGAACATACAATATCTACATGTATTGCCGCCAAAATGTTCTAGGCGTCAATTACTTCTATATTGTTTTAGTCAGAGCAGAAATATGAGGGGAACAATACTTATGCTTATTGAACTCCACATGCCCATTTCGAGAAATATTGACAAGATAGAGTTGACCTAGTTAATACGTTGAGGCAATATTCCTTTTTCTACCTACTCAATATTTGCATGTTTTTTCCTTTACAATTTTATAAATGTTAAATATTTTATGAGCAAGGATCGGCATTAGCCCATGTGATTTATGTACGGCCCTGTTCCCTTGGTTTTGGAAAGTATAAATCCCAGGTTTATTGCCATAGTATTCTAGCTTTATTATGCTATAAAGGTTTCATTAATTCTGAATATTTGAAAGAATTTAAGATTTTAATTAACGACTGGTTTATTTTTAAATCGCAGGGTCCCAATGGATACATTTAAAAAGTGTGTTTTCATAATAGGGTAGCTTGAGGAAAATGTGTCGTTTTCTTTTGCCTAATCTAATTGAACTGTTTCCCCCGTAACTCCAATCCCTGTTTATGACGCATAAAGATATTAAGTCCTTTTTCAATTAAAGCCAAGGTTAAATAAAATGCAGCAATAACAATATTCAGTGTCCGTTTATTGAGTTTTATAGGTGGTCGGTTTGGATCCGAGGTTCACTTTTTTCAATTATTTCAATTATGCTTCGTCATTCTTATAATCATCTCATTGTCACTTAATCCTAATATTAAATAAGTGTGTACGAGCTAAATGATTATATACGTAGGGTCATACAGCCTGGTCTCTTGTGTTCACTAAGCTTTCAGCCCCGGTTACACCTGAAACATGCAAATTCTGCGTTATTTCTTTGTAAATAGAGACAATTTTCCTTTGGCATGCTTATTAAATTATTTTATTATATACTTGCCTACTCTTAAAATAAATACGAAAATCTTAAATTATTTTTGGTTCTGTGAAGTATGTACGTTAATGCTGCTCTTAATGGCACGCCAGTACTGTTCACTTTTAGCCTGTTTGAAGGCATCTCATTCTCATGGGCAAGCAATAAATTAAATATCTACTTAACATAATGCCTTTGAATTTGCCGAATTATTGTTAAGTACATTTAGATCTATGTCAAATATACAGTATGTTAAATCGGGTTCTAAATGAATGGCAATGCCAGATAAGATCACAATTAGTAGCTCACTCACTATCTGAAATACTCAATCATTGATAAGGCGATTATTTTATTACATACGTAATCTGTTCGTGAACAAACAGTTGAAAGTCGTTTATTGACTTCATCATAGAGTTCTGATAACAGACCGACACGTGCGCATGCTCACTGCTCACTTAGAAGGTTTTAGTTAAAATTTCTTAGGTCAAAGTAAGCCTTAGTGGCCCGTATTAATAAATAGGTCTCAATCACGATGTCAAGACCGGCATCAGTTGATACGTTCTCAAGATGCGGGATATTATTAATACGGGCCTAAGTATGAGTAGCATCTGGACGAACGAGCTCAGCGTTAGTTAGTTAGTCAAGCTTCAGATGACGAGTTATTTTCAAATGCCAGGTCGAATTGGTGATTACTAGTATGCAATTAGTAGCAAAGTGAATTTTGAGGTGGAATTATTTTCTGTATTTTTGTTACCATTGTTTCAAACGAAGCGCGACGCTGAGATCGAGCACCGCTTGGAGTAACTTATTAATTTTATCTTAATTCTAATGAAATTAGTAAAAAAAACCGACCCAGCTAATGGGTAAGTGTTACCAGTCATAGGAATGCCCTCGTTTTGTGTGCGAAAGCGTGATAGATATGTCTTAGTGGCGACCACGACGTCGTGGTTGGTGAAGCAGAACAGTATCGCCACGCACAGACCCTGGACACAAACATTGGCTCATTATACACGAATGTTAAATAACCTAAATTATCTAAAAAGGATTTTGATTTTGCTTTGGTTTATGAGTTCCATAAACCAAAGCAAAATCTCATATTTTCAAAATATAATAAATCTGACCTGTAAACTTGTGAGAAGCGCCGAAAATATCTGGTAAGCCTTTTCCCATGGCGAGTCAGGCAATGGCCGAAACGGGAGTAGTACAAAGTGCAGACCGAAGAGTGGTACCTGTGGACAAACACATAAACACATCAGACGCACTAACGTGTGCCCTGACATGTTCAGACGACAGACAACTTGAGAGTAGGATCAAGAATTTAGATATACGCAGTAAACATGAAATGGCATGGTTGAGGTTGCTTGTGGGACAACGATGATCTTTCATATATTATAATAACTACTGTAACATCTACACTTGACCTATATTCGCAATAAACAATTTGAATTTAAATTTGAAAATTTGAATTCATATCAAATAGGTGGAGGTTGTGATCATGGTAGTTAAATGAAACAATTAATTAACCAATTTCCCACATCATAGCTTACATTCTTCCATAACCAGATTAAATCTGCAAAAACATATTTATACCAGACAATGCACCACAAACTAATTTAAGGTAACGAGATGCATATGAACCAATAACAGCGCAGCGTTCTCGTTTGGGTCCCAGACGTTCTTATCTAAAGTTTAAAAATAAAGTCAACTCATAACTCGCTAGCAGTAAATCGTTTTGAGAACAAAGTTCGCCGAAGCTATTTTCGCTTTACACATATAAGGAATAAATAAGATTATGGAACGATCGCTAGAAGAGTCTCCAACAAAATCTGTGTCGCTTTTTAAAAATATACAAGCAAAATCACATAACACGGCAATTGCTCATGGTAATTCCAAAATAAAAATTGTACTTTGCGTAAAAACTTATTTACCTTCGCAGAAAGAAAGGTGACTGCGCAGTGAAGGTGCTTCATGAATTACAAATGCGTACTAATCTAATCTCTCTCTCACGAAAGAAAACTCTGTTGTTATTTTAATGGTGCATCCACATTGACCTTACTTTTTATTGAGCTACGCTACACGAGCATGTTCAGGTGTAGTTTCAACGAAAATTTAAAGAAACCTTTTCTTGCTTACAGTGTGTATCTTGTGATTCTGACATAAAAGACAAAGTAATATGATCAGATTGGTCAAATACAAATAGGTAAACTAAACTTTTTTTAGTAACTGAACAAAAACAATAAACATGTGAATGAGTTATTGTAAGAAATTAAAGTTGCAGTGATGGCAGTCACAAGAAGAAGACGCGGCTATCAAAGCAACCTCAATAATTTTGACTACACCTGAACCAGACTTAAGTCTCAGTCATAAACGATTGGAAGTACTACTTTTAAGTTAGGCAAGATAAAGTCTTTCTAGAATTCGTTATCGTAAAAATGTAACAAAAATAAAATCTAGTTTCTACGCGAAGTGAATATAAAATATTTGTCAAAAGTCCAAGAGTGAAATGTAGTACAAAGATGTGTATTGTATGCTGAACTTTTTCGTTTTATTCATTCTTTTTTTACCGACTTCAAAAAAAGGAGGAGGTTCTCAATTCGACCGTATATATGCTTTTTTTTATGTTTGTTCGGCGATATCTCCGTTATTTATAAACCGATTTCGATAATTCTTTTTTTGTTGGAAAGGAGATAGTCCCAGAATGGTCCCATGATAAGGAAATCAGGATCTGATGATGGAAGACCAGGGAAACCGAGGGGATCTTTTAAAAATTATAGGGGCGACTAGTGCATTTGTTATTTTTTTTATTAAGTATTAAAAACCACTACCATCTGATAAAGGTCTGGGGTGGATCTGATGATGGACCCGAGAGCCAGTCGAGGGAACTCCTCAACGGTTAACAGTAGCTACCCTGTGTTTGGGTTAGATTAATTTGTATTGATGAGGACTTTACACCTAGGTGAAGTGTAATTGTCAATAAGGGTCTGATGATGAAGTAGTATGGTAGTTTGATAAAATTTCGCAACGTAATAGGAAACAGCAGTAACATTTCCACAAGGTTGCACGTCAGTGTTGCCTTCCTATAGCCCTAACAAATCTGCATTATAATTATTAACCATACCTTCTGCAGCTGTTCGTCTAAGGTTATACGAGTATTTCTCAAGCGACTTGATACTTGTCTTAGAATAGTCAATCGACTGGCCCTTTCTTCTGGAAGTTCATTAAGTACCCTTAGTGCGGAACTGTTACGTAAGTAACTTAATCGTTGAGATTGTTGTGTAGCAGATTTATTTGATCGTCGCTCTTGAATCAAACGGAGTCGGTGAGCACGGGCTTCATCGGTCTCGTTTGATAAGCGCTCATGGATCAAACTGAGTCGGTGAGCACGGGCTTCTTCGGTCTCGTTTGATAAGCGCTCATGGATCAAATTGAGTCGGTGAGCACGGGCTTCTTCGGTCTCGTTTGATAAGTGCTCATGGATCAAACTGAGCCGGTGAGCACGGGCTTCTTCGGTCTCGATTGATAAGCGCTCATGGATCAAATTGAGTCGGTGAGCACGGGCTTCTTGACTTTCGTTCGTAAGTCTTTTTGATACATAAGCTCTCACAGCCGACAATCTCTTTTTACGTTCCTCTAGTGTTTCATTTTCTCTCTTCTTATTAGCATGTATTTTTATTTTGTCTAATCGTTTCCATCTATCATCTTTCGTTTCAAGGAATCGACGTTTTCTCATTCGAGAAGCATCCTTGCTTTGGTCACCCATCACTTAAAATTGTGAAATAAAATAACTTTTAACAAAAAAAAACCGACTTCAAAAGTAAATAAAAAACCAAAAAGCAAAAAATAACTTACTAAATATGCAATTTATAATACTTTTAAATTACTACTTACTATGTAATTAATAAAAAAACTATTGTTTTCTTAACTAACTAGTCTAACTACTGCTTGGTTTGAAGTCGGTGCCAAGCCACTGTGCCCACAGTATTATGTACTTTGTATCAGACCAACAAAATAGTAATTATCACTATCTGTCATGCAAAAGGAATATCACATGTCATAACATGTAGCATACTACGTTCACTAGATGGCGTTGTCGCATGACGTTATTTTGTGAATCGCGGTGTTAAGATACTCCATGATTTGATGAGGTCAACTAACATTTCATCGCCAGTTGCATTCATTTTCTAAATATTTGATGCGTACTTGAGGTTTAAAAGTATTGTTCGTATACAGTGGCTGATATCTCTTTGTCAATTATTATCATTGAAATTCGAAATTCATAAAAAGAATATTCTCCATACTATTTTCATTTCAAAAGGTCCTTTTCAAGACTACTATTATATTGTTGTAGTGTAAAATAGGGTAGAAGTAGTTAGTTCTGGTTTAGAGTTTTATCAGTTAGAGTTAGAGTTTTAGAGTTTTGTTTGTTGGTTATTTTTGACTTATTGATTTATCTACGTAGCTTGTGCTGGAAGTTACATAGTAAGTAGTAATTTAAAAGTATTATAAATTGCATATTTAGTAAGTTATTTTTTGCTTTTTGGTTTTTTATTTACTTTTTTATTTTTTATTTACTTTTGAAGACGGTTTTTTTTTGTTAAAAGTTATTTTATTGTTTTTTACTTTTTATGATATACCTACACTAAAACGTTGCTGTGATGTGATGTCTTTCAAAATTGTTTACAGCGAGTCTTATTGCTAAATTTAATCACTAATTCATAAATTAATCCAGAATCAGTGGATTTATTCAAGTTTTTGACATTAGTTGTGCATATATACAAATGCTGTTCGATCTTGAACCAAAAATGTTTGATTGAGGTTAGTCATTCATTTTGGTCGTTAGTTTATTGAAAGCAAAGATAAATATAGCCTAGCCTTAAAATCATAATATCATTTTAAAGAATACTACGTTTGTTTTTCTTTTACCTGATGGATATCTTATTGTAGTGAATTATGTAAGTAGTGAAACAATAGATTTCAGACCTTTATTATATTCATTTTATTAGGTAGGTTCATTACAAATTATAATTTGTTGATCTAATTTATTTTCACCTTTATTATTTTAACGCGTACCCAAATCTTGGTTTTCTGGAAGATTTTCTCTTACTGAAGCATAATCACCAATACTATACGCCTTCGAGATACGTTAGCTCTCATAGTGCTGGACCCGGTCAAAGCATTTATCGATTGATCTATGTTCAGGCAGTATTGATTGCCAATAATGAGTTTGTCAGTGGTTGTGTGGTGTTTAACTGTTCATTCTAATATGTATTTTTTAAGAGAAGAACGAGCAAACTCCATCTAAATCTCAGTTAACAGCCGAAATTACCTATTTAATAATCAATCTCAATGATGGATTTAAAATCTTAGGATTGAATCATCTAGAGATCTAGATTAGAATGATCTAGAGATTCTCAATTAACTCGTCGAGTACCGTTATTATAGACACAATTATAGAACAATAGGTTGCGGTCACCGGTGACCGCTTGGTGTTTGACAGTTTAAGATCGATCATTGATTTCGTCTGTGTGTTTCCTTGTAATTTCTTACCAGTATGAGAGCAGCTCGTGCAGCCTTCCTGACAGCTACAGATGCGTGCTGAGTCGGTGGTGGGTGTAACTTCGTCACGAGCACACGTACCACGTTCACCAGAAATACTGCAAGTGAAAACAATGTCAAACCCTACTAATTACCGTAAGAACATTTTTGGTAGGGTGTACTTTATACTAACACTAAATGTCTTTTGGTCTACTTGTATCAAACTCGATTGCTAAAGACTACATCTTTATATTTTCTTCTAAGTTATTTTCTCCACTTCTTTTGGGTGCTAGTATGACGTTGTAAATGTAACCTTTGCTTAAGTTACCCAGTATCTCAAATAGGTTATGAAACTCGTAATAAAAAATCAATCCTGTCCTGTACTTTCGGAGGTTATTCAAAGCAAACAAACAAAAAGTTTCGTCTTTCTAACATTGATTCAGATAGGCTTTACCCTGAAAAATATCACGTAGGTAAATATTAACCTGTGGGTACCCGTGACCGTAACGTAGGTCTGTATAATTACCACGAAGCTTTCTAGTAGCAAATATGTCAATATTATTAAAGTTTGTTAAATAAAAGCAAATGGACAGTGAAGGTCGTCTGGATTGATGAGTGAATGTTAATGGATTCAATGTAGAATAGATACTTAATGTTTGCATGATATGATATGCTGATTTTCAGTATGCGTTGGTCTTAGAGTATGCTTATATATCACAATTTAATCTTTGTTATTTTAAAAATATGTATATATTTTTGGTTACGAAAATAGATATTGATTTTCCAAACATATTTTACCCATAATAACTACACAATAGTGAAGAGAAATAAAGATTTAACTCAGAGAATCTCGTTTCTCCAAAACTTACCATTGGAACCTTTCTAAATGACCGAGTAAAGTACTTGGGTACTTGAAAGAACGGGTACAAGTTTTTCGTATTTTAGTTTTACCGCATCTTCGTATTCTATATCTAGGACAATGGGTGTCAGCGACCGAAATATGTGATGGGTTCAGTTTCAAAGTAATTGTTCTTACTATTTGTCTAATTGTTCTTAAAAACCAAAAACTATAACCTGATTCTTTCGAGAATGTCTAATAAGTCCAATATTCATTTAGGAAAAGGATTGAAAATGAAAGTATGTAACTAATAAGTCCTTCAATTAGGTACATATTTCTAAAGTGGTTAACCTTCGGATAGAAATTACTTATTTTGTCTATCCTTATGTTAATTAGGCGTTAAAATGGTTACAGTTTGCCGAATAACTAGAGAGTACCTAGGACAATTTATTACTAAAGGCCGAAGTTTCCAACGCCAGTTCAATTTTATCAAAGGAATAAATTTAAATATTTGACAGTTCTTCCACAAAAAACTGTCAACTGTCAATTTTATTCTACAGTTAAGAATTAACTGAATTGATATTGAAAAATCGGCCCTAAGATAATTAGGAAGTAACTACTTTCCACGTTGCGTCATTTGACGAATGTATGCATCCTTCACAAACAACAGATGGCCTGCAATGACGAACGCTTGCATCTTGCTTACAAACAGAAAACTGTCAACGAAGCGGCAATGTGAAACCCGCCTATCGTTTTTGACGAATACAAATACCCAAACGTCACGTTGAGTAGAGTTTCAGTATTCGGGCGTAAGTTTTATGGCATTTTTGCTATAGGGCGTGGTTAATTCCAAATTCTCTAGGATCGTCATCAAATAACTTTATCTTGAATACAATGACAAACGTATGTGCGCAATAAATTAGGTATTTACTTGTCCCCAAATAAGATAAAGATTGCAATTATCCAAAGCAAATAATAGGGTCGGGTAGTTTGTGAAGCTTTCTTCTCTTGTTTTTTTTTTGTTTTTACTTGAGGAAAATTTTGTGCGTTGAGATATAACTCGGATGTTTGTATTTTTGACCCGGTTTTACCTGCTCACAACAGTGACGGACATTTTTAAAATTAAGACTTTCATTTGTGCGGCGCCTGGTAAAACTCCAGTATTTATTGGCAAGATTCATATAATATATTATTTTTTTCATAAGCAATGAGACGTTCCAGAAATACAATGTCATTTGCCTACAAAATTATGTCATAATAATATATCATAATGACATAATAATGTATATGTTGGCAACAAACTGCGAATTTTTGATGAATCAAATTTTGTTGAATAAGTTGTTATTTTTTTTAAAGAATGTGTCACATGTAATTTGCACAGTGTATAAATTAACGCGACACAAATGTAGGTGATGGGAAAAAATAAATTGTATAGAAGTTAAGATAAAATTTAATTTTTTATGTGTATTGTATATACCTACTTTTTGTCGTCAGCTAATCCACATGTAATAGCGATTAGATTATATGTATAAACCAATATAGAATATAGAAAAGAGAAACATAGAATAAAAGAAGCAAAATATTTAACACTCTCACAGTACAGGTGGTACAAAAGGGTCGGGTGTAACGTTTCAAGTAGTTTAGTTGGACGTTTTTCCTCGTAACACTTGATGTCGGGTGTCGTAACGTATGGGGTACAAACTGGAAAGCTTTGATATCGTAGGGTTACATCGTAAAACCATGACAGATCATAGGCAGCGAGCCATTCGCGACCGCGATTTGTAATTTGTAATATTATATTATATCAGAGGCGCATCAATGGTATCGTTATATGAAAAAATGCGAGTTTGGCGGTATAGTTATTATTTAATTGATGGATAACAATAATTCTTTAAGAAAGGTTTCTGAACAAAACATGGTCTCACCGGTTTTTCTTTTTATTATTTGCTTGTTAGCGCTTTTGCTTGTTTTATGAGATTAAGATTAATTTTAGTATGTTACGAAAATTAAATAATCAAATAACTCATTAGCAGTACAACTCAAGGGGGTGTATATTAAAATAGCTATAATAATATTACGAACTAGATTCCTCTGGTAACTTTGGATTATAGGTACAAAAACCGATTTTCATTACGGCTATTCCGGCTGTGGCATTTCAAATTCGACCAGGGACACCATGGTCGCATCGGTGTCGTCTTCTCAGGTTCTATTTCAGAGCTCTCCCAGATCACAACGGTCATAAAATAATATAATAGTTGATTAAGCTGTGGCATATTTTTCGTATCGTGCTGAAACTTTATCAGGGAATGATATTCTTCGGACTCCTGTTTAGATAATGTTTAAAGCTGACCATATAAAATTTAGACTATAAAACAATGATGCGGATGAATTCCTTTCCTAACTGAAATTATAATTTTGATTCGCTGTTTTAATTAATTTTAAGTTGTATATAAATAATTAAATATATTGTTGTATATGAATAAATATTCATAATAACTAGTTACCTATTTATCCCTTTGAGTACCGTCATTATAGACACAATTAAAGAACAATAGGTTGCGGTCATCAGTGTCCTCGCGGTGTTTGACAGTTTAAAGTGTATTATTAGGTACTAATTATTATTTCAGCAATTTAATTCAGAAAATAAGTAGGTGTCTACCAATTAAAAATACTTTTCACCTTGCAGAGACGAAAGATTCAAAAACTTGATCTCTTGCCCAAGGTTGCAGAAACAATAAAGTGAAACAAAACGTAATATACACACCGCTATGTACTTTAAGGTTCCTTGCGTAAATTGGTGCACATTAATTATTGATATTAAGAAAAACGGGGCCATTTCAAGCCATCGTAATGGCTTTTTTTTTTTTATAACATAACATAACATCACGCCTTTTTATCCCCGAAGGGGTAGGCAGAGGTGCACATTACGGCACTTAATGCCACTGTACAATGTAACACCCACTTTTCACTATTTATGTTACGAGTCCCATGTAATAGGGGGTGAGCCTATTGCCATATACCGGGCACATTTCCAGACTCCGTGCTACTACTGAGAATTTTTTAAAAACCCAGTAATACTTTGCCCGACCCGGGATTCGAATCCGAGACCCCTTGCCCGGCAGTCGCACTTGCGACCACTCGGCCAACGAGGCAGTCAAGTCAGTTTTTTTTTTTTAAGGGGGGAAAATCATCGAATGACTTCTCCCGCCTGGGTGAGGCGGGAGGGAGTGTCAGACTCTTACTGAATAAAAACCACCCCGTTCCTTCTCCTGCACGTCGAGCCGGAGCCCCGGTTACCCGTTAGGTTCTCCGCGACTCCGAATCGGCATCGGCCGTATTGGGCCCCATCTGTGGTGGTCTGATGGCTCTTTGAGGCGCGCGCGGAACGCGACGCGCCGTACGCTCGGGTCTGTTTCTGGTCGGACGGGGAGCCACCCATGCTCGCCGTCCGCAGGCCCGCGCTTACGGTGGCCGGAGATCGTCTCGCGATCTCCGACGCCCGGTGTGTCCTTCGCGATGGCTGGGTTGCGAGGAGGCAGCGCTTCGCTGCCTCACGCGTCCCGCCTCCTCCTTAGCTAGCATGACTGCTTCGCAAAAGGAGGAGACGGCATCCCAGTCCCCCTCGCTCCGCATCATGGCCTGCACTAGGCCCGGACGCGAGAGGTCGCCATCGCCGATCACTTCCCTGAGGACACGGCGGTGCTCAGCCCACGAAGGGCATTCTCCCACCGTGTGTTCCACCGTGTCCTCAGGGCGGTCCTCGCAGTGATGACACCCGGGCGTTTCCTCCCGCCCCATCAGACACAGGTACCTCCCGAAACTTCCATGTCCGGTGAGGACCTGCGTCAGGCGGTAGGCGAGGACGCCGTAGCGTCTCTCAAGCCACTCCTCAAAGAGGGGACTTACCGCTCCGATGGCAGCGAGCCCAATCGTAATGGCTTATGGGATGTTTCCAAGAGGGAATGAGTTTGTTCCAAGGAATTTTTATTTAGACGCGCGTACATTATTCGAATACAAGCCAGCTATAAAGGCGAATGGGCATGCAGTGATTCAGAGAACAAGAACTTTGCAATTTTTTTGTTTGTTTTTATCATCAGCTTCCTAGTCTTTGTTGGCTACCAAATTATGAGTCCATTAATCAATAACAGATCGCGCAGAATAATGACATCCCACAGAATTGTAACATAATAAAACTATTAGTTCCGAAGATTATAGCGTCCAAACTGAGTAGACAGTTCCGTAATGTGCACACATTACGGAACTTAATGCCACTGTACAATGTAACACCAACTTTTCACTATTTATGTTACGAGTCCCATGTAATAAGGGGTGAGCCTATTGCCATATACCGGGAATGATTCCAGACTCCATGCTACTACTGAAAATTAAAAAAAACCAGTAATACTTTGCCCGACCCGGGAATCGAACCCGAGACCAACGATGCATCCTCAATTATAACAGTCTGAAACACCTAAAGCACATATACAAAATATCAAAGTTAGTTCGTTTGATTACGAAACTAATTATATATATATATATTATTACGTGTTTGCGTTAGAATCAAATATAATTCTTCTTGTCTCTAGGATTGTAAACATTAATATACTGAATTCTTTTTACAGTCGAAACGGTTACAAAACTAATACAGGAACTGGACATAACAAACATAATATATATTTATATTGTATATGATATCAAGAAAAGTAATCAACTTTAAAAATTGAGCAGAGACTACAAATAGAGGTATAATATACATATTATAATCCCACATTATTTTATAGCAGTTGTCGGTTTTTTTTGATAGTTTTACACTCGGACAAAGACACACTTTCATAGAAACACTGTTAACCTGTTGTATTATCATCCCATAAATTTGTTCATACATAAGTAGTCTTTAAGCATCCGAAATAAGGTCTATAATGTAATTAGCCTCTCGCGCGCCTCTCGTACACACGGGTAAACGCGCGTTCTCGTACACACGGGTAAATATTTTAATAGAAAAACGAATTAACTATTCTGTTCAATCAAACAAAGAACGGGTTGCAAACTTGAAAATATACGTCACAGAAAAAATATCCAATCGGTGCGCGTTTCTCGTACACCCGTCCGTATGTACAATTGCGCAATAGCCACTTAACTCTCTCGTACACCCGTGTGTACGAGAAACACGCGAGAGGTTAGTGGAGAGCGGTCACCGGTGACCGCTTGGGGGATTTAATGTAAATCAAATGAGCGTTAGACGAAAGAAACGAAGGATTCATTATATGATTTTCATACTTTCCGTTTACTTGATAGTTGTAGGCTTTTCCTGATTCTTATCTGAAAGTACTAAACGCTGTATTTTTCTGTCTGTACCGAAAAGCACGTAGGTCAAGTCGTTGGTCCCCCGCGTGTGTCCGGCCATATCGGAAATCCTTACGAGATTGTGTTCCATGATCGAGATTGGTTAGTACAACGTCCTTATTGCTATATTTTTATTATTATACACAACCTAAGCAAGTCTATTATAGATAAACAATTTATTGGTTTGTCAAACATGTCGGAAGATAAACGAATTGGCCAATTTACTAGGGATACTTGATTCGATATTTGTAATAAATAACTGGTTTTTTTTTATGGAATAGGAGGCAAACGAGCAGACGGATCACCTGATGGTAAGCGATCAGTGCCGCCCATGGACACCCACAACACCAGAAGAGTCACAGGTGCGTTGCCGGCCCTTTAAAAAGGAGTACGCTCTTCTCTTGAAGGTTTGAAGGTCGTATCGGTTCGGAAATACCGCCGACGAGAGATCATTCCACAGTTTTGCTGTGCGAGGCAGGAAGCTACGTGAGAACCGCACAGTTGTGGCCTGCCAACCATCTATATGATGGGGATGCATATGCTGTCGTGAGGACTCCCCGTGGTATAAGCGGTAGAAAATGCACAATGAAGCTACATCTCTACGCATTGCCAAAGTGTCGAGCCGGTTTGAAACATCCGGACATCCAATAATCCGAACGGCACGCCGCTGAATGCGGTCCAGAGGAAGAAGCTGGTACTGGGGTGTCCCCGCCCAAAGATGAGAATAGTTATTCCATGTGGGGCCGCACCTGTGCCTTATATAGAAGCAGGCGGTGGGTCGGGGTGAAATACTGCCTCGATCTATTGAGCACACCAAGCTTCCTCGAGGCTAATTTGGCCTTATCCTCTAAATGACCGCAAAACTGGATGCCGCTCGAAATGTTGACACCAAGTATTCCAATACCGGCTGAGGCAGTTAGGGGGGTGCTTTGAAACTGAGGAGAGACGACCAACGGCAGTTTCTTAGCGGTAAACACGCAGACTTGTGTCTTAGTGGGGTTAAATTGGACCAAATTAAGTCCACCCCAATCAGAGATTCTCCCTAAAGAGGTTTCGATTTCAGACACGAGTCTGTTTCGGCTCTCTATGACGTTTTCCCGAGAAATGTTAGCGCGGCCGGTGTAGTAGGCATCGCCTGTGCTGTCATCCGCATAACAATGAATGCCGCTGATTTGCAGCATGTCAGCACGCAGCCTTGAGGGACACCTGCATTTACAGACATCAAGTCAGAGCATTCACCGTCGACGATGACTTTAATGCTTCTGTCTGCAAGGAAGTAGGAGACCCATTTGCATAATTTCTCGGGAAGTCCGTAGGAAGGAAGCTTCGAAAGAAGCGCTCTATGCCAAACCCGATCGAAGGCCTTTGCCACGTCTAAACTTACTGCCAACGCTTCCCCTTTAGACTCGATCGCCTGTGCCCACCAATGCGTTAGGTAAACAAGGAGATCACCAGCAGACCGACCTTTACGAAAATCGTATTGCTGGTCACTGAGCAGCTGATGATCCTCTAAGTAACGCAGGAGCTGGCAGTTAATAATGGACTCCATTATTTTCGAGAAGAGGGAAGTTATGGCTATCGGTCTGTAGTTAGACGGGTTAGATCGATCACCTTTTTTAGGGATTGGACTCGACTTATGGACGTCAAGGGATAAAAGCGCCAAACGTACCGTGCGCTGGTGGAACCGCACATCCGGCATATACCTTCCGCACCAAGGCACAACAGGAGGCTCGCGCCCACCGTCATCCAGTGTCGAGTTGGACGCAAAGATTTTCGCCAAAAGTTGAGCCTTATCCCTTGCGTTATGAGTCAACGAATCCTCACCCATGTGCAGAGGTGGAAATGACGGCCTGCAGAAATTGCCCTCGATAGCTTTGGCGAGCGACCAGAATGAACGAGTTCCTGAAGGAAGGCGCTCCAGCCTCTCACCAATTCTACCGATGTGCTGCGACTTGGCAACTGCAATAGCTCTTTTGAAGGACTTGGAGGCAAAGTTATACTCCTTTTTTAGTGCACTGGTATTTACATCCCGTGCCACCGTCGCATCGACCCAGGCTTGGTAGGCCCCCTGCTTTCTGCGTGAGGCCTTTCTGGTAGAAGCATCAAACCAGGGCCGATATCTGCCACCGACGGGGACCAGAGAAGATGGAACGAAAAGCTCCATCCCCTGCAGCACCACATCAGCAACAGAATTGGCAGCGGCGTTGGGATCATCCTGCAAGAAGCAAGCCCGCCTCCAAGGGTAGGATGCAAAAAAGGACCGCATCCCATCCCAATCTGCCGACCTATAGTGCCATACACGGCGACCGCGTACCTCTTGTAGTCGCGGTGTGCATGTCCAAGATACAGAGCTCCGGACAAGGCAATGATCCGATGAGCCAAGAGGGGCTTCGACGGATACGCTGTAGCCGTCCGGGTGAGAGGTCAGCAGAAGGTCCAACAGTGAAGACCTCTGGCCTTCCACATCCGGGATTCGCGTGGGCACGGTCACCAGTTGTGTTAGGCCAGAAGCAAGAGCCAAGTCGTGGACAGATCTCCCCGCGTGGTCAGTCATACTGGAGCAGAGCCAGTCGGCGTGATGGGCGTTGAAGTCGCCAAGCAAGACCACTTCCCCTGAGGATATCTGCCCCTGCACAAGATCTACAGCAGTCTGGATGTGGTCCATGAGTTGGTCAGTCTCGCTATCACTGCTATGGGACCTAAATAGGCACTCGTAGACACGGGGGTGGTCGTCGTTATCTACACGCAGCCATATTGTTGACAGGTCCCTACCTTCAAGATTACTGAGGCGACGTGAGCTGATATCGTCCCTGATGTACACGCACACCCCGGCCCTAGGCAGGAAGGAATGTTCCAGTCCATACCCAGGGTAGGTGAGGTAGGATGTGTCCAACGGAGACGATATCTGCGTCTCAGGTGGTTATGTTGCAGAAGTCCACATTCAGCGTGTCAAGGGGTGCCATGATTATTCTGCTCTTGCCTCCAGCTTTACGATGCGCAGTTTAGCCCCCCCTCAGAGTACGATGTGGGGCGGCCTGGACGTCCACGCTCAGGGTAGTTGAGTTCTGAAAATGGACGTCCAGAGAGGGATTCTCCAACGCAGTTGGTACCCTCCTGGGGTGGAAACTCTTGTATCAACTGCGACATTATGAAGGGGGGGGGGTTTTGGGCCTCCGGTACCCTCACTCACTCGGTGAAACACAGCGCAAGCGCTGTTTCACACCGGTTTTCTGTGAGGCCGTGGTATTACTCCGGTCGAGCCGGCCCGTTCATGCCGAAGCATGGCTCTCCCACGGTGAGGTTAGTTACTGGTTCATACAATTCGATATAATTTTAGTAGATATATGAAGTTGTGTACAACCACAACTAAGGACGCCGATACCGGAAAATTATTCTTTGACCTCCGAATTTGTGTAAGATTACCCAGACAGGTGACATTGTTCAGGTAATTTAGACAATTGTGTCTAAGCAATTATGTAGAGGTACAGAAGCACTTATAAGGTGCTCTTCTCGTAGAGAGAGAGAAGACACGAATTAAGTTTTGTATTACGAGTTATATTCTAGTGGCATATTATGCTTGCTTTGCGCAATAAGTTTTAAATGAAACGACAGATTCTCCGAAGGCATAGGACCAACTTTATTGTACTCTAGGGACTGTACAGTTTATGCTACTACATTTGAACTTTATCTCTGATATATTAATAGCTAAACTAGTAAGAAATGTTTGTTGTACAACGTACTCTTCTGAGAGATCTATGCAATAGTGAAAACTCAACTTATAGCAGTTTAGGAGCCGAGCTTATCTTGATTACTAGATCAATGAATTTGTTTTAAAAACAAAAAGACTAACCAACGGATATTATACTTACCACATGAAGCCATTAACGAAAGTCCAACGGGCACGATGATAATCCAGAATGTGTCGCTTTGGTCCATCCAGCACCTAAGAAATTACATCAGCAATTAGTAAATTAAATTCAAACGTCTTGTACTTAAAGACCACTTTTATAAAACAATACTGTCTTCAAAGATTTAACTGTGCCCAAAGGCAACGTAATCAACTCTACTATTGTAATTTATTTTGATTGCTTTTGCTATTTCTGGTGACTGTTCGATTCGATTATTTCGGATAAGCATTGTCATGGGCTGTGTGGTCATTGCTTCCATATTGATGGGCTACAATAAGTTATTTTCTATGATATAACAGATACGCATTACGTTTCTTAGATAAGTTCGATTTTTGTTGTCATTTAAGTACTATTAAGTAGTACAACACACTTAGTATTGTGTAAGCTTAGAACTATAGGAAAATTAAAATTAGATAAAAGGGGAAAAGTAGGGAAGGAATTCCGGCTTATCGAAAAAGAATTCGACGGTCGTAATATCGAGTCATTGTTTACTTTAGAATTTACCCTTCTTCTGCCGTTGCTTCAACAATGTAAATGTCTTAACACATAACATAACATCACGCCTTTTATCCCGAAGGGGTAGGCAGAGGTGCACATTATGCCACTGTACAATGTAACACCCACTTTTCACTATTTATGTTATCAAAATGTCTTAATTAAACCAAAAATACAATGGAAAGACGTTGTCGAAAAATATAAGTGTATCCAAGTAATATTACGTTCGTGTTACGTATTAGGGGTCGTTGAGTGAAACACAAAACGTATTTTATTAAAAGCTTTAAAACGTAGCTATCCTCTGCAGAAACAGTTATTTTATTTTGATACCTATCATGGCTCACTTCCCTACTTTTGGTACAAATAGATGGACCTACCTAATGTTAATGTTTTATTCGCTTTACCTGGGACTTTAAGGTGTTGCGTCAGTAAAAGTAACCACTTTCTATCAAGACGACATATCCGTCTACATATAACGTATTATTATCTAATATATTATAACTAATAGTTAATCCCGGCAAATGCCAGGCTATTATAATAGGTAGCTCCCGTACGCTGGGTGGAATAGACCGAGCATCATTACCAGCCGTGCTCTTTGATGGTGCAGTAATTCCGTTTGGTACTGATGTCAAAAATCTGGGTTTGCATATTGACTGCAATTTAAAGTGGCATGCTCAAATCACAAATGTATGCAGGGGGGTTACTGGATCATTGCGTGCTCTGTATCGCGTAAAAAATTTGCTTCCTCCCGCTACGAAGGCCATGTTGGTGCAAGCCTTGGTTTTCCCTATCATCGATTATGCTGATGTCTGCTACTACGACCTGAATGCAGATCTCCTCAATAAGCTCGACCGACTTCTAAATAACTGCATCCGATTCGTTTTCAACCTGCGTAAATACGATCATGTTTCTGCACATCGGTTGCAACTAAAGTGGCTGCCCATACGCCAGCGCAGGGAGCAAAGGGCGCTAACCACTCTATTCTCCTTTCTTTCTTCACCTTCTTCATCCAGTTATCTATCCCCTTACTTTCAATACTTATGCGCAAACCACAGTAAAAATCTTCGTTCTTCTCACAACCGTCTTCTCCAATGTCCCACTCATCGCACTGACTTCTTACATTCATCCTTTTTCGTACAGGCAATTTTTCTGTGGAATGCGCTCCCCCTGGATGTCAGGATGACCATCCAAGTTAGTCAACTCGACTAACTTTTAAGCAGAAAGTACGTGAGCTTTTCCTAAAGAGGTTGGCTGAATCATCGCGCTAACTATCCACTGTGTATTAGTAAGCAAGTATATATTTATATATTACGTATATATGTATGTATGTAGGCATATTGTACTCATGTGTAGGTATACATTATAATTAAATTTATTTATGTATGTATATCTCCGAAATATATTAGTTTATCTTTCATTGTTTAATAAAATCACTGCTTGCCTCTTGCACCTACTATTTACTCTTCTCTGCATCACCCAAAGGTCAGACTGGTAGAAAATGCCTGCGGCATTAAGTCCACCTTTTTGTACATTTTGTGCATGAATCATTTTAAATAAATAAATAAATAAAACTATTATGTCCAAGATTCGGTATTGCAAATCACCTATGCAATATGCTCACGGGGCGCTCCCATTAGGCCAACAATAGGCTCATCCCCATTACATTAGCTCTAATACGTTCATAGTAGCTAAATGGATAATGGTGAAAGTACTGTCGTTACATCGTTCTCAGATATATACAACAGGTAAAGCATCAGAGATTATAATGTATTAATGAGATTGTAAAAACATTTTTTTAATGAAATGATGGAGTTTTTTGGTCGTTCTTCGAAATTACATTTTGGAATGAGTGCCTAGCTTCACTGCTAGGCAGTCGGACGGATAATCAATTTTTAACGTTTCAAAAGTGCTTAATTAAGAATTAATTGAAATAAATGCTTGGACTTTGTCTTTGAATGAAAGTATTACTTACTTAGGCTATTTGTTCAAGGAACACGAGATATTTTTAGTTACTGCTATAAAATTGAAACTTAAAACCATGTAAGTTGTATTAGCAACGTCATGAATCCAATCGTCCAATACTCACAGAAAGACGAATTATTATCTACAATGAAGGACTTCTAACTAGATGTCCTTGTTCGCAGTAGAGTGTAGAATATAGCGTGTTCTATTTTCTGTTTATGAACGAAATGGTTAACACATCCATTAGACTGGATTTCATTGACCATTATACAGGCTGTTGGTTTATATCTACTCACTATTTTCGTTGAAAAACCAATAAATATCTAAACTGTGTCGCATACAAATGAATGTTTCGTAATATATAGCTCTTAGATAACTTGGGCCTCCATTAAAAAAGCACGTCTCAGTAGACGAATAATGTAACTTTTGGGATTTAGACACAATATTTTGTCTACTTCCAACTTTTTTCTATAAAACACTACTACTACACTGGCTACGCTAACTTAATTTCATTTATTTAGCAGACAGTGGAGATAGGAAATACATGTCATTATAAAAATATTTTTTTCCGCTAAACGGAGTCGGTTCCCACCGACTCCTACTTTCCGGGGTGTGTCCGTTCCGATGGGTGACCGTCTCGAGCTTCTCGGCGTAACTCTGACGCCCACTCTCAATTTTGGCTCGTATATCGAGACAAAGGCGCAACTGGCTGGTAGAAAGTTGGGTGTCCTGTCGAGGGTGAGACGGTACTTCACGCCGGAGCAGTTGCTCACTCTTTACCAAACACAAGTTCGGTCTTGTATGGAGTACTGCTCCCATCTTTGGGATGGCTCAGCGAAATACCAGTTGGAAGCCCTCGAATCCATCGAGAGGCGTGCCAAGAAGCTCATCAATGACGATTCGCTTGTGGAGGCTCGGCTACAAAGCCTCGAACACAGGCGCAAAATCGCAAGCCTTTCGGTCTTCTATCGGATACATTTCGGTGAGTGTGCGTGGGAATTGCACAAACTTATTCCCCCTAGTCCATTTCACCACCGTACCACCAGACGAACGGCGGGACGCCACTCTTATATGGTGGACATTCCACCCATTCGAACGAAGCGTTTCGCGTCAAGCTTCCTCATGCGAACCGCTAAGGAATGGAATTCCTTGCCAGAGGCTGTGTATCCCGTCAAATATGACCTGGGTGTCTTCAAGACCCGAGTGAACAGGTTGCTCATAGGTAGGCGTGCTCCATCGTCGGCCACATCATCGCTTACCATTAGGCGAGATGGTGGTCAAACGTCGACCTATAAAGTATAAAAAAAAAATATAGCTCTTAGATAACTTGGGCCTCCATTAAAAAAGCACGTCTCAGTAGACGAATAATGTAACTTTTGGGATTTAGACACAATATTTTGTCTACTTCCAACTTTTTTCTATAAAACACTACTACTACACTGGCTACGCTAACTTAATTTCATTTATTTAGCAGACAGTGGAGATAGGAAATACATATCATTATAAAAATATTTTTTAGGTTATTTGAATCCTTTGTGCATGAATTATTCACAAGTTTGTCATGTATAACTAAATAAGTATAAGTACTCAAATTGTCATCTTACCTAAGAAGTTTCCTCAAAGCATCTGGGTGAATGTAACAAATGTTGTAGGTACTTGACCTATCTGGGTACTATTTGTCATATTATTATTGTGTTGCCTCAAAATGTAAGATTTCCGTGGAAAAGTCTAAGAAGGTAGGTACTAGGATTGAGAGGAAGTGGAGCATGTCTTGATGTGATCATTTCCAGAGTAAATGCCCTGAATGGTTTAATTCTAATTAGCATTGCTAAACTACACGCAAAGCCGAGAGTTAGATTACATATTAATATTCAATTAATTGTCACCATTGTTTGATTTATAGGTATGGTTGACATTTCAGAAATCCTATTTGCGAACATGTTTTTGTATATGATTGACGTCGCTCTATTCTAGCTCATCACCCATTTGGATTCATTATCATTATGTCACTGAGATAAAAGATGAAAATATTCTCAACGTAAGACCACCTACTACTACCTACTAAGGGTTTACACCATACATATGTATAGAGGTAAAAAATAAATCTAGTTTCTTAAATTTATTTTATTTTTTTTTTTTTAAGTATTTCTGTGGTTTACACACATAAAAGGGATCTATTTGATCATAAAAATAGTGACTAGCTTGATATAATAATAATAAGTAGGTATAATATTATATCTGCATTACCTACGTACCCAGAAAAAAATTCAAAATTTCATCTTGCATATACATAATTATAATAAAACTCTTATGTCATTATAGAGGTACATAGTTTCATTGAATAAATGTTATAGTCATGTCTTACATCTTTAGTAATAACATCCGCAACTCGTAATATCCTATTATATTATTCTATTATTATACCTCTATTAATAAACAAGATGTTTTATAAATACTCCCAATATTTTCCCTACGGCATGCAAATATTGAATAGTATTACAAATACATATAATGTCAATCTTATTTCATAGAATACGGTTCTCTCTAACAATGTATGCTTCGAGAGAATATGTTCGTCGTGTAATCTTTAGATCAGCAGATAAATGTTCTAGTGATGGCGGACACATGTCATCGGTAATTGGAATTATATGCAGTGTACCGTTCAGTATTTAAGACGATGTATTGAATATGATTATTTATGTGCCAACGCGCTTGTTCTAGCATTTAATTATGGTATGACTCGTGTAGAAAGAAATGGCATCTACTCGTAATTGGGTAATCATCATCAATAGCCGGAAGACGTTCACTGCTGGACAAAGGCCCTTAGTCTTCCACGTTGAACGACCACTCGCCACCTACATCCACTGGCTTCCCGCAACTCTGGCGATGTCGTCGGTCCACCTAGCAGGCCTGCCCACACTTCTTCCGGTCAGTGGTCTCCACTCAAGGACTTTTCTGGCCCATCTGCCATCATTCCTTCGAGCGACATGGCCTGCCCATTGCCATTTCAGTCTGCAGATTTTGCGAGGTATGTCGGTAACTCTAGTTCTTTGGCGTATTTCCATAATTCGGATTTTGTCGCGCAAAAAAACCCCGAGCATAGCTCTCTGCATCCCACGCTGAGTGACTTTGAGTTTCAAGTAAATAGAGTAATATTATTGTCAAACGAAATTAATAACTATATAAATATTTACAACTTAAAATTAACTACAACTAAACTATTAAATAAAACGAAAGTAAAAAAGAATACAACAAAAATTATACCCTTAATTTAGGCGTCAAAGTGTTCGTCGGCATCACTATCACAGGGGAACGTTCCCAGAAGACTGGCAGCATTGCCACGTTGAATGGCAATGCTTATTTTCTGTCCGAAGAAAAAGCCAGCCCTCTGGTCACGCGTAGAGTCGATTAGCCTACGGGCGACATCTTTAAACACAGAGTGTGCACTGGGACCCCATGGCCCAAGTGTTTCGACCCCAAATGGCTCAAAACAGTAGTTACCTACTAGATTTGAATATTTACGCCGTTTGAGGGCCTCTGCCGCAGAAGCAGCTGCACCAACGCATGCAGCGGTGCTTAAAAGATTTGAAATTGTCAAACTATATACCTATGTTTAAATATTTATATTAATTAGAAGAATGCTGATTGTCTCTGGTGCTATATTTCGTAAGCTTCATTTGTAATGAAACCAAAGAGAGTTTTAACACGATTCTGACGCCATCTAGAACGTTAAGTTAGTAGTATTTCGGTGGAAAATATAGTTTTTACGTTTTTCTGATGTTTATTTTGTAAGGCATTTTTGGGTGTAATAGTGTAAATTAACTTCTTCTACTTCTAGTATATGTATTGATATCTAAACAAATGAAGTAGGTACTATCTACCGTTTGAAGGTAATTCAAACACTGACAGTTTGAAAACTTGTTGCTATAATGATGGCGACAAAAACGTTTTATTTTGGTTCAAAAAATTGAAGTTATTTTTAATTTTTACGCTTTGAGTAGGATTAGTTAGAAGGACAGGTATTTAAGATACTCAACAACTCGAGGTTGCTATTTCAAGGTATCTTGATGTTTAAAAACTTATGTCATTTGTTTATTTTTTGCTAAGTTGGTATTTTTTTTTTACAGTAGAGAAGGTACGTAATTTATATAATTTAAACTTTTACACTTAAAAGTTTGGATTATAAAGAAGTTTGGAAATTGGATATTTCCAATTTGGTGCGTAGACGCCTGGACATTTATGAAATGGCAAAAACCAACTAACAGTGTTGATATTTCATTCTGTTCACTGCATTTGATAATTATTGCAGAATAGAACACAATCAGAGATACATATTCACGCTCGTGTTCAAATTATTATGTTAGCTGCAATGTCTATAAATACATACATAACAGTATGAATGTTCACAAAGGTCACAGGATAATATAAAAGCAAACACAGTTGTAATGAAATTTTAATACCTTATTTCCCCCTCGTGTATCTGCTACCTGGGTAATCAATCTCATGGGATATGGATACGACTGTATAATTTGCTCGAGTATTATTCGAATGACCTTAACATTTCATTCAGTTTGCTTATAGAACATACTACCAGACATTGAATTAGATTCGGCAATCAAAGTGTTATTACTGCAACAACTCTTGTACTACCTTGTAATTGTCCTAAAACAAAAAAAAAAAGAATATCATGTATGTACATGATGCCCGAGGACACTGAATGAAAACGATTCTCTTTCTGAAATAGTGAGTGTCCTTAGTAGGTACCTATATTTAACATTTTTTTAAGGGGGGAAAATCATCGAATTACTTCTCCCGCCTGGGTGAGGCGGGAGGGAGTGTCAGACACTTACTGACTAAAAACCACCCCGTTCCTTCTCCTGCACGTCGAGCCAAAGCCCCGGTAAACCGTAACCAATACTTTTATCAGGTTCATGGTAGTCAAACAAGTACTAGACCAGTAAGTATGTTAAAGATAGCTCCTTGCCACACCCAAGTAAAAAAATAACTGAATAACTTATAAAAATGTGGCTTGTGTTATAGTCAGCATTTTGAAAAATTTACTTAGACTAAGGTAATAGGCTAATACAAACACGTACTGTTTTATTTAGCTGCGTAATATGGTCAACATTGACACAAAAGTCGATAGTAATTTTTAGTCCTTTAAGTGGCTTTCAGACCTT
Organism: Spodoptera picta; assembly: GCA_038387885.1. Taxonomy (NCBI): domain Eukaryota; kingdom Metazoa; phylum Arthropoda; class Insecta; order Lepidoptera; family Noctuidae; genus Spodoptera; species Spodoptera picta. The sequence goes on from JAZHFQ010000105.1 coordinate 5,726,157, forward strand.
TGGCCCTTATCTAAAATCAGCTGACTACCCAAAGTAGTTTGTGAATTAATAATTACCTCTATAATATCCAGCCGTGTGGATATAGGCTTCGGTACTTTGTTGCTTCACTGAGCTCAAGTAGACGTGGAATTTGTCTGTTTCGTGTCATTGTTGTATGTATAAATAGGCAGTCACATCGATTGTTATATGACATTTTTTTGTAAGTAGGGGTAGAGATGAATCTTTATACGTTTTACTATTACATTATCATAGCTAATGAAATGACATTTAAAACTAATTTATGCAAACTAGTAGGTAATTACTGTTTTAAACCGTTTGTGTTCGAAACATTTGTGCCACTTAGTTTCTTCGGACAGAAAATAGGCATTACCATTCCACGTGACAAAGTTACCAGTCTTCTAGGAATGTTTCCTGGTGACAGTGATGCGGACGAGTAGTTTGACGCCTAATTAAAGGATTTTTTTAGTCGCTTATTTGTTTTTGAGACTTCTATTGGACACATTCTAGGCATTAGACAGGTAAAGTACAATAAATTCAAAGTTGATGGTATATTGTATATGCAGGATACTAGGTATCAGTTTTTTACGTGTGTATGAGAATTTTTCCCGCTCTTTTCAGGCATTTTGTGTTGTCGGAACATAAATCTGTCAGCTCAGAGAGTGCCTTACAGGTACCTATACTAGGTAGATATGGCTGGAGGAGGACAGTGGCTGGAGGAGGACAGTTTGTCCCCGTCCTCCGGCGCTCAGGAGGCGCCTCCCCCCAAGGTCCCCACGGCAGCGCGGGGTAGGGGCGGCAAGGGCAGCGGTCGCCGGAAACCGGCACCAGCTGCCTGCGCGGAGTCAGCCGAGCAGCTGGCCGCGGAGGGCAGGGCTCTCTCAAGCGCTGCCCGTTCGGAGTCCTCTGCGGCCGAGATGTCCGGCGTGGAGATGTCGGAGGGCGAGCGCGGCTCTGAGAGCGAGAGCTGCTCCGGGGGCCTCCAACAGGCCATTACGGCGGAGCTATACAAGCTGGCGATGGGCAAATCCCAGCCGGTTAGGCTCCGCCTCCTCAGGGCGGCGGCGGCCACTATAACTGAGGCGGCCTTGGAGCAGTGTGCGGGGCCCACTGCGGGAAAGGTGCGCTCGGAGCTGGCCGAGATGCGGCGAGAGCTGGCGCGCTTGGCGGCCTCTAACGCGGCTCTGGAGGCCGAGCTGCGGACGGCCAGGGCCGAGCTCACTGCTGCTCGCGGCAGTCGCCCTCAGCCCCCGGCGGAGGCTGACGTAGTCGGACTGCTGCGGGCGGAGATGGCTGCCTTCCAGCGACGTTTTGACGTGCTGGAGGGCAGGCTCTTGCGCCCCCCACTCGCGGCGAGTCAGGTCGCCCCCGCGGTCCCGCGGTCGTACGCGGCCGCTGCGGCCAAGCCTTCGACCTCGGGTCAGGCTAGCCGCAGCTCCGAACCGCCGACAAAGGTGCGAACGGCTGCCCCAGCGAGGGCCTCGGCGCCCCCGCCGGCGCAGACCCCAGCTGCGCCGACGGCGCCTGCGCCTGCGCCCGCTGGGCGCAAAAAGAGGAGGGGCACTCCGGCCCAGCAGGCTGGGGTTGCGGCGGCGGCGGTGGAACCCGCCCCGCGAGCGGAGGACGGCGGCGGGTGGCAAATCGCCGGCGAGGCGAGGAGAGTCGCCAAGGAGGGCCGGAAGCGCCGAAAAAAGGCGCAGCGGCAACGACGGCAGCAGCAGCGCAGGGAGAAACGCGCTGCTGCCTTGCTCCTCGCCCCTAAGACCGCGGCTGTAGTAATTACACTGCAGCCCGAGGCGGTCAACAGGGGCGTTACATATGGCGACGTCCTCGCCAAATTAAAGGGGGCGGTGACTCCTGCGGAGTTCGGGGCCCCGGACGGGTTCGCGGTCAAGGTGACCGCTACCGGAGCCCGTCTTCTGGAGGTCCCCGGCGCGACCAGCGGCCCATCGGCTGACGCCCTGGCCGAGAGGCTTAGGGCGTGCCTCGGTGCGGACGAGACCCGCGTGTCCAGGCCCACCAAATGCCTGGATGTCAGGATCTTGGGCCTGGACGACTCCGTCACGGAGAGTGAGGTGGTGGCCGCTGTGGCCAGGACGGGAGGGTGCCCTGCTGACCAGGTCAGGGTGGGCACCATACGTCCGGACAACTCGGGGCTGCGCACGGTGGTGGTGAGCTGCCCCGTCACAGCGGCCAAAACATTAAAGGAGGGCAAAAGGCTCTTGGTGGGATGGGTCTCGGCGCAGGTCAAGCTGCTCGAGACCGGGCCTCTGAGGTGCTACCGCTGTCACGTGGGGGAGCACGTGAGTGTCAAATGCACCTCGGAGGTGGACCGCAGCGACTGTTGCTTCCGCTGCGGTCGGCCCGGTCACAAGGCCGGCTCGTGCAACGCCCCGCTGCACTGCAACGCATGTGCGGCGGCTGGCAAGCCGGCCAATCACCGGGTCGGGAGCAAGGGCTGCTCCCCTCCTGCTAAAAAGGGCAAAGGTAGGCCCTCCGCCGCCCCTGCCGTTTCCGCCGCCGCCGCCGCCACTGCCACCGCAGTCGCCGCTGCCGCCACTGAGGAGGTCGGAATGGACTGTCAATAGTGGCTCCATTCCGCCTCCTCCAGGCGAACATCAACCACTGCGCCGCTGCTCAGGATCTCCTGCTCCAGAGCATGGCGCAGTGGTCGATCAATGTCGCCGTGGTCTCCGAGCCGTATTTTGTCCCGCCCAGGGATCACTGGGTGGCGGACCTGGACGGCTCGGTGACCATCATCTCGTCGGCCGCCGCCGGTACCCCGACTCTTGAGGCTGCTCAAAGAGGCCGGGGTTGTGTCGCAGCACGGTTCGGAGAGCTCGCTGTGGTGGGCGTGTACTTCTCTCCGAACCGAACTCTCGCCGAGTTCCACAACTCCTTGAGGGAGTTGGTCACCGTCGTCGTCGGGTTCCGTTCCCTCCCCGTGCTCGTCCTCGGGGACTTCAATGCCAAAAACTTGGCTTGGGGTTCCCGGTTCACCGACGTCTGGGGTAGGATGGTGGAAGACTGGGCCCTTGAGACAGGCCTAGTCGTCCTGAACCGGGGTTCTGTCCCCACGTGCGTGCGGATGCAGGGCGAGTCGGTGGTGGACATCTCGTTCGCCAGCCCTGCTCTGTCACCGCGTATTGTTGACTGGCGCGTCATGGAGGAGGTGGAGACGTATTCCGACCACCGGTATATCCGGTTCGACGTCTCCGCCGAGTCCGCAGACCCGCCGGTCAGACAGGCCCCATGTGGCCCGCGTTGGGCGCTGAAACAGCTGGACCGGGAGCTACTCCTGGAAGCCGCCATCGTGCAGGCCTGGGTGATACCACCGGTCAGGCCTGCTGACATTGACGATGAGGCCAAGTGGCTCCGGGACGCCATGTCCAGGATCTGTGACGTGGCGATGCCCCGGATCCGGTCGAGTCAACAAAAGCGCCAGGTGTACTGGTGGTCACAAGAGCTAGCAGCTCTGCGCAAGGCGTGCACTGCGGCGCGACGCCAGTACACTAGGCACCGCAGGCGCCGTATCCGTCCTCCGAATGCGGAGGCGAGAGAGGCGGAGTTGTACGAGGGATACAGGGCGGCCAAGGCCCTCCTCAAGATGGAGATATTGCGGGCCAAGGAGGAGGCCCGCCGAGAGATGCTGGGGACTCTGGACAGAGATCCGTGGGGACGCCCGTACCGGATGGTACGCGACAAACTCCGCGCTTGGGCTCCCCCGCTCACCCAGAGTCTCCGGCCAGAGGTCTTAGAGGAGGTGATTGGCGCCCTGTTCCCCCGACTGTGGAGGGGCTTCACCCCTCCGTATATGACTCCGCCCCCTGCGGTGCCCGACGCGGGCTATAGCGACGACGACGACGACATCGTCCCAGAGGTGACCGAGGCAGAACTGAGAGCGGCGGTGCGCCGGATGGGCGCCAAGAACACCGCCCCAGGACCCGACGGCTTGCACGGCAAAGCATGGGTCCTGGCCTCAGAGGCTCTCGGGCCTCGATTAATCGGTCTCTACAGCGCATGCTTGGAGAGAGGCCAGTTCCCGCTGCTCTGGAAAGCGGGAAAACTGGTCCTCGTGCGGAAGACGGGGCGCCCTGCGGACTCTCCGTCCGCATACCGGCCCATAGTGCTGCTCGACGAGGTGGCGAAAGTGTTCGAAAGAATAATTTCTAATCGCCTCGTCGCGCACCTGACGGACATTGGGCCGGACCTCTCGGACGGCCAGTTCGGCTTCCGCAGAGGGCGCTCCACGGTGGACGCCATCATGCGCGTTAGGGACCGGACGACGGGGACTGCAGTGTCCAGGGGTAAGGTCGTAGTGGCGGTGTCTCTGGACATCGCCAACGCCTTCAACTCCCTGCCCTGGAGCTGCATCTTGGAGGCACTCCGATATCATCGGGTGCCTACCTACCTCCGTCGTGTAATCGAGGCTTACCTGACGGACAGGTCCGTCAGCTACCCCGGTCACAGGGGCGAGTGGAACCGGCGAGAGATGTCACGCGGTGTTCCACAGGGTTCGGTTCTGGGGCCGCTCCTGTGGAACATCGGCTATGACTGGGTGCTGCGCACCGACCTCCCGAACGGCGTTAGCACAATATGCTACGCCGACGATACGCTGGTGCTAGCGCACGGGAGGTCACACCAGGCGGCGGCCGACTTAATAGCGACAGCGGTTGCGACAGTCGTTGAGAGAATCCGGCAGTTGGGACTCGAGGTGGCGCTCCACAAGTCCGAGGCCATGTGTTTTCATGGCCGCGGGAACGCGCCACCTCCGGGTGGGTCCCAAATAACGGCGGGAGGAGTTACCATCGACGTCGAGACGACGATGAAGTACCTAGGACTCGTCCTCGACAGTCGGTGGAACTTCATAGAACACTTCCGACGTTTGGCCCCAAAGTTGGAGAGGACGGGGGCTGCGTTTAAACGCATCCTCCCCAACCTCGGGGGCCAAACGCCTCCTGCCGGAGGTTATACGCCGGGGTCGTGCGGTCCATGGCCCTCTACGGCGCCCCTGTTTGGGCGCCAAACCTGTTGCGGCGTCCCGCTCGGACGCTGCTCATGGCACAGAGGGTCATGGCGATCCGAATGATCCGCGGATACCGCACGATCTCTGGGGAGTCGGCGAACCTCCTTGCCGAATTACCGCCGTGGGATCTGGAGGCGAAGGTGCTCGCGCGCGTGTACGGCATGCGCGCGGAGGCACGTCGCCGGGGCGAAACCCCGCTGCCGCGCCAAATAGGTGCGTGGCGGGATGAGCTCCGGCGCGATCTCATGGCGGAATGGCAGCAACGACTGTCGCAACCGAGGGCTGGGCTCGCTGCCATCGCAGCGGTAAGTCCCCTCTTTGAGGAGTGGCTTGAGAGAAGCTACGGCGTCCTCACCTACCGCCTGACGCAGGTCCTCACCGGACATGGAAGTTTCGGGAGGTACCTGTGTCTGATGGGGCGGGAGGAAACGCCCGGGTGTCATCACTGCGAGGACCGCCCTGAGGACACGGTGGAACACACGGTGGGAGAATGCCCTTCGTGGGCTGAGCACCGCCGTGTCCTCAGGGAAGTGATCGGCGATGGCGACCTCTCGCGTCCGGGCCTAGTGCAGGCCATGATGCGGAGCGAGGGGGACTGGGATGCCGTCTCCTCCTTTTGCGAAGCAGTGATGCTAGCTAAGGAGGAGGCGGGACGCGTGAGGCAGCGAAGCGCTGCCTCCTCGCAACCCAGCCATCGCGAAGGACACACCGGGCGTCGGGGATCGCGAGACGATCTCCGGCCACCGTAAGCGCGGGCCTGCGGACGGCGAGCATGGGTGGCTCCCCGTCCGACCAGAAACAGACCCGAGCGTACGGCGCGTCGCGTTCCGCGCGCGCCTCAAAGAGCCATCAGACCACCACAGATGGGGCCCAATACGGCCGATGCCGATTCGGAGTCGCGGAGAACCTAACGGGTAACCGGGGCTCCGGCTCGACGTGCAGGAGAAGGAACGGGGTGGTTTTTAGTCAGTAAGAGTCTGACACTCCCTCCCGCCTCACCCAGGCGGGAGAAGTCATTCGATGATTTTCCCCCCTTAAAAAAAAAAAAAAAAAAAATACTAGGTAGATATGTATCTTTATGTATTGTTTGAACAGTGGAATTATATAGATACAAGTTTTAATATAAAAACAATATTATTAGTTGGGATCATAGAGTTTTTCGTTTAAGACAGGAGTCATTTCTTCTTGGTTAGTACTAATTTCAATCAAACACGAGGATTGATTCCAGAAAATCCAAATTACATTACAATACGGAGTTTCTATGTAGATACCTAAATAAGACTGGGGAAATTTTTCAAGTCGTTCAAACCTAAAATATGCCTTATGTTTTCCTAGCCTTCCCTTTATGCTTATTTTCATTCACGAAACTTCTATGAAACGAGTTATTTATCTATAACTGTGTAAAGTACGTAGGCATGTAAATTCTTCCCGAACCGCATATATTTAAGGTTATATTACACTTAATCGGCATCGCTCCAACCCGGCTCCAATCTAGCAATTAACTTGTCATTTAAATTTGAACATTATGTCTTATGTCATATGACATATTTCATAACGTTAGTATAAAAAAGCTAAAGTGCTTGTTAAGTACCTTTAGACTTTAGTATGTGTAATTAAGCATTGAATGTGTCTATTTTGAGGATTGTTCAGCTATTTTGAGGGGCATTTGCCCCTTTGCCCTATTTATTTAAATATACATTCATATAAAACTTTTGCATTTGCAATATGTATTAGTGCATTTTGTTGGTTAGCGGTCGAATAAATCGAGCAGTCATTCGATGATTTTAAGCGGTCGAGTAAATCGCATTGCTGATTAAATATTTATAATATCTACTTACGTAATTGGGTACATTCCTAAATCAAAAATAATTATTTCGACTGTTCAATACAATAAAATATTAAAAAATAATCACACTTTCATTAATTGATTTTGTGACCAACTTAATTTTAGTATTTTTCCACCAATGCTTTAAGAAAAGGGTATGCTGGTTTTGCTCAATAAACATGACGTTACAAAACACAATCTCGTACAAAATTCATTAAAAACTGCCGTTTTAGACAGTTCAAAAAAAGTATTGAATTTGACTAGTTGGTAAGTACCCAATTATGCACAAAATATTTGCAATAACTTATTTGGCACACAATATTATAATTGAAAGGTATAGGTACACAAGAAACAAATTGAATGACTGCACAGTTGGCGCGTTGACCGGGCCACCGGCTGCAACGTGTAGCTGGTTTGATTCCCACACGCAGCAACTATGTGATCCACAAAATATTATTTCGCATCTAATTGCTACGTGTATGTGAAATTTTATGTTAACGGACCCACGACGCAGGAGAATGTTCTAGGGCGGGGAATGTTTAAAAAAGAGCGCATTACTCAATTTTCACAAACCTTTTCTATTTATGGTTATTTGCATACCACAATAAAATTATAGTGTATTCGACTTTATGTTGGATACCCTAACGTCATTAGATAAGTAGTAATATACCTTTAACTGTAAGTTTTTCTCTGTTCCTGTAGCTGTATTTCATCATATAATTTCTTAGTGTTCTCCTTCAATTCCGGGTGAACGTTCATACTTTCAGCTTTTAGCGACTAGCAGCTGTACGTCTACATTGTCAGTCAGTCACTCGCGGTTACTCGATCACTACATCACTCATGGCCAGTTTAAACCTACTCGCCAGTAGGTTTGAAAGAAACGATTCATAATTCTACATTTTAAACAAATCTACCGACAGATGTATATCATGTAGGTGGTTATAGAGACGGGCCGTCAGTCACCAGTAATGATTAAGTTTATGTATTGATTTGATTTTTCGTATGTAAAATTTAAAATCTGTTTGAAATTGGTGCTTAGCGTTAGTTTTAACGTTAGAGAGCTCTACAATATATGGGTCTTGTATAAAATATAATCAAGTATTATAACTCTTAAGTCTTTTGAAATACTAACAGGTATAATAGAGAACACGTGCTTAAAATGGCGTTTGTGTAGATATTATTGATTCTCGTCTAATTAGTTTATTAACTTTTAGTTCAGTGTAATTTATCAGCAATATTATTTAGATTAATATTTGTTTCTGTCTACTTGTAAGTACTCATTACTTGAAATTACGGATATTTACCTAATGAGTTTGGTTCTATTTAACATACAAAAACATAACATCACGCCTTTTATCCCCGAAGGGGTAGGCAGAGGTGCACACAGAGGTAACACCCACTTTTCACTATTTATGTTATGAGTCCCATGTAATAGGGGGTGAGCCCATTGCCATATACCGGGCACATTTCCAGAATCCGTGCTACTACTGAGATTTTTTTTTAAACCCAGTAATACGTTGCCCGACCCGGGAATCGAACCCGAGACCCCTCGCCCGGCAGTCGCACTTGCGATACTCGGCCAACGAGGCAGTCTATTTAATTGTTTAGCAATAACCTGATTTTAGTTCTCTAAAGATGTAAGCCTAGTCTTAGATTATTATCTTTAGAACAAAGAAGTGGTTAGAGCTATTATAGAGGTAGTAATCAAGAGTCAAGTAACACTAGGTACAAATCCTGATTCCATTTCTAAATGGGATACGTTGTATAATGAATATACTCACTAGATTCAATAAGTAAAATGTTATAAGGCGCATATACTCAGATAAATTTTATCTGAGAAATAACTTTGAATATTTGACCATTCTTCCACACTAAAAACTGTCAACTGTCAATTCATTCTACAGTTAAGAATTAACTGATGATTGAAGATCGGCCTTTAGGCAATTAGTTTTATTAGCCACTTTATCACGCCAAGGCTATTGGCGATATACATATTGGACATAATTCTGGACTTCGATATATCTGGTTGTGACATCACGGAGAATTTGAAATCTGTCGAAAACAGACAAATAAACTGTATAATGGTGGCTCCTACCACCGCACGTACGCAGCATAAGGAACCAGAAATTGATTTCAGTACAGGTATCGGTTATAGATATTTAAAGCCAGTATCAACTGTTCAACAGTTAAGTCAAGGCCTCTTCTTAAAATAAGCCTTTGATAACGATAACTGAATGGAACTATTGAGAAATTTGACCATTAGACAAGCAAAAAAATAATTGTTACTTTTTTATGGGTCATTCGTTGTAATTTTTATCACTATTTATGATTTTATCAATTAGAAGAGATGTTTATAAATCATTGCAGCAAATAGCCTTTATTTTTTTTCAAGATGTAGACTTTAAAACGACAGGCGCTGTTACTCATAAGTATTTGCAGAAAAACCACACCATAGATTAAGACGTATGTACTATGTACGTAGTAAGATAACATAAATTCATAAAGAATATAGGAGCAGTCTAAATATTTGAAACTGTTTTGTGCTCCAAATAACAAGAGTAGCGGGTGTGCAGGTAATGCATTTGGGGACAAATCTGATATTACAGCACTCTGTGAAACCTTGACAGAATTTTGTTGTGTATTTCTCATACGTATATGATGTTACAAACATTATTATATTCATCATGTCTCTAAGACTTTCTTACAATATGTTATGCAAATAAGGTAAACATAGTATATTATTGACTACAATTTGTGTTTGACGTTAAACAAAGTCTTGGTAGGTAGGTAGGCATAATATTGAAGAAAGTGAGGCAAGATCTTTGATTCAATATGATTTATGATAGTTACGTGGAAGATTATTAACTCGTCGAGTACCGCCATTATAGACACAATTATAGAGCAATAGGTTGCAGTCACCGGTGACCGCTTGGTGTTTGACAGTTTAAGATCACACTATAAAACATAAAGAGTCTAGCAACAATCAAGTAAAAATTTCTAAAAGATTTGTGCAGACGAAATAAAATATAAGAAATATTCATACTTAATTATGTGTACATACCTTTCAGTAGCGCCAGGAGTGAAGAATCTGACGACTGCGTAAACCAGCACGATTGCCAGCGAGCCACCCCATCCGAGGATGACGAACCATCGCATCGCAACTTCATCTTTCACGAACACCTGCACCTCACTTCCATTAGCATCACATATTCATAACAACAGGTAAATCATGGTAAACAAACACAAAATACTTGTGTACATATACGTTTTTCTTTCGTGTTTCAGTTTAACGTTAAATTATAATATTAGCTTTTGGTTTATTTAGTAAAGTTATTGTTCGTTTATGGGCTTTTAACAGATTTAACTGTAAGATCCGTGTCGCGGCAGACACAAAATGACATTTAACTCAATACCTATATAAATAACAATGAATTTCCGTTCGTTGGTCCCGCTAAAACTCGAGAAGGGCTGAACCGATTTCACTAATTTTGTTCGTGGAAATTCAGGGAACCTTTAAAAGATGAAAAAGAACTGTTGTATTGTACGAAGTTTGCTAGGCCAGCTAGTAATTGAACAGAAAAACAAAGGATATTGTTAAAATGTTTAACCTCGTGATATTGTGAAATAGGTTAGGCAAATTAGTACTAGTAGTCACCATAAACATACTAAGATTTATAATTTCCTGAATATAGTTTTATACTTTAATAAATCAGCTCCTCTCTTAATATAATCTATTGTTTGGTCTATACGAAAATATGCTAGACTGAGAAATATAACATCGGGCTTTATCTGTTGTATTCGTTATCATAAACATTTGTATACAATTTGGGAAAGGTATGTTGATGACACTAGTCACCGTACTGATACTGATAGTGCAAAAATCATTGTTTTTGCTACAATGAAAGTTCAATCTTGCCAATAAAAGATAAAATTTAGTATTTAATGAAAACTTCACTAGTATTCTATCTAAATATAAACTTCATTCGTGCTCAATCTCCCTCTTCCACGTGGGTAATCCTTTAAAGGAAAACAAAGTTTTCTCTTCACCTTTGGACCGTGAGTAGTGAGTTTATATTTTAGTTAAGTGCTTGTTAGAGTGAAGTTCCACTAGTATTCTATCACTTTTTGACACCTTATACCTAAATGGAATTTGTACCCAGTGTCTTAATACTGAAGGACGGGACTAGGAATGGGGTAGTTTTTAGTCGCTAAGAGTTGGATACCTCGCCTGTCTAGGGTAGTCTCGGCTCACTCAAGGCAAAGAAGTCATAGGATTATTTTCCCTCCTTAAAAATGTCTTAATATTTTAGAACCTATGGTTACTCCTATGACTTACGTTCTTTTAAGCAACCAAATGTCTTAGATATTCATAAAGCCCATGTAAAAATAATGTATGTATATAACGACTATGTTAATGCTTTCAGAAAAGGCTTTCATAACGCAACCGTTTGGTCACAAACAATCTGCTATACAACGTATTCATATATCGTATATATACGCCCGCAATATCTGTAAGCTTCGCGTAAACAGGAAATATTAAAATAAGAGTAAAACGGTGGGGTAATATTTTTCTCGAACTTTCGAACTATCGTCAGCGACTATCGGGTCGTCGAACAAAGTTTGTGGCGTGAAGTATTTCGAAAATAACCCTACACGCGTTACGTTAGGTATCATAACATTCACGCTTTCTATTCAGAAAAGGTGCACATTTAACGTGACAACCACTTAGCGCCTGTTATGTTATGGGATCCATATAATAGAGGATGAGTAGCCGTTGTGTGAGCATAACACCAAGCACCGGCCTTTTACTGAGCAATTTGAAGATTAAAAATCTTTATGATACCGTTATTAATTTATTAGTGCACCCATTTTTCTTGCAAGTTAAATCCTATAATGCGATTGTTATATTAACTAGAAAATCAAACATTCTAAATAGTTACATTTATAATGTTTCAACCAACAAGGAAACCAACATTTATGATTTGAGTACGCACAACGAATTGTTCTTTCACCATAACTTATAATGGTCTTGGCCAGCCTCCAGTATTAGGAAGAGTGGCATTATAAGGTCCCATATTCATAGCAACGAACTCATCATAATATGGTACAGTATTATAGTATGTTCCATTTCCTTATGTAAGTCAAGGTCTTACGTGATGAGTAGGCCAAATAATTATGTAAACAAGCTCCATAAAGCCGCGCTCTTTTACGATAGTGAAGCATGAACTAAAGACTTTTCTTATCTTAGAATGTAATTCAAGACTAGGGACAAAATGTGCTTTCAACATTTTGAAAGAGAACAATTCAAGTCTATGGTAATAATGTCGTAAAATGGATCTGGATTTTGTGTTTCAAGCACTAATTCTTCATCATCAACAGTCTGTGATATTAATAATTATGTTTTCGGCTTACGCACGTAACTGTTTGACGAGGAACTTGACTAGTTTTACGCTTCGTTGCTAAACTTTAAAAGTTTAGATTTATCAGAGAGCAGTGCCCGGTCTTTGTCTTATATCTAATCGACAATTACTATAGCCGTGGTAAGAGCAGAAGTGATAACCTAATGGATAGGTACTAGGTACTCGACTAACAGGGAAGAAATGATACCTATACAATTGTATATTGAAAGCTTACAGCTTAAAAATATAAAATCTTAGCTTACTAGTGATGAGTAACTGTAAGTAGTGTATTGAATAGAGTATCTTGTTAGGCCCAATATCAACAAGGAACAAGCAAGGAACAAGCAGGACAGAGCTTGTTAGGCCCAATATCAACAAGGAATAAGCAGGGCTAAAAGCTCAAAAGAAATAACGTCTCTAACTTCAATATACATATACGTATATACATGTACAAAGATACTGATGTGTCCTTTCTAGATACAAACCGGATTTATATTGTCCGTATTTGCAGATCCTCTCGAGAATTCTCACACTACGTGACATTTTCATAGACCAACTTTGAAATTTTGTTTGCAGCAGTCATAGTGTTTACTGAACGGGATATTAAACGCCCTTCCGAACGAAGTTATCACTGAAACATTTCAGTTAAGCCTACGAGGAGACCGATGTATAATTAAGTTGCGTTTAATTACAAGAATTCAATGCTGCCATCGTTAATTGTTGTACAAAGATATTGTCTCTAACTGTGTTTTGACAAATTCTGTTTAATTACAGTGTATATTTTATCTAAGGTGTTGGTTCTTTACAATTAATAACTTTATGCTAAATATTATTGATCAATATTTTATTTGCTATGCCATAATAAATTGTTCTTTTTACTCTGTTCTCTGTTCTTACACTAACTTAATAGGACTTAAGTTCAAAAGTGCGTTTTTGGTCTAATTGAAATAAATGATTTTGATGTTGACTTTGACTTTATACTAAGCTGTATTTGTACTCACCACAACAAGAGCAATGTGCAGATGAAGCCCCTCGCAGAACATCCAGAGATAGCTGGTCACCATAAAGTAGTTCGTGATGACGTGAAGGACTTGACACCACTCCTGCAATACAATATTAATGATAATCGACCCTAATACAATGGAGTTAAGTTTAGTTTTTGGACTTTGAGATTGATTGAAAGTTTGGTCAGGTCGGTTTTGTAAAGGCTTTTCGTGTTTCGTAACTTTGTTGTTTAGGAAATATATTGTATTATAGGTATCTATCTATATAATATGGTATACTTATTAGGAAATAATGTTATAGAAATAAAAGGGAATGAGTGATTATTTTCTATCAGAAGCATGAGAAACCACGATATTAAAAACGATAGGTTATTGATCGGACCTTTCACCTAAGTTTGAATTTTTTTTTAAATTTAAAACAATGACATAACAATATTGTTAAATACAGATATTTTGATTAGAATTTTGTCGTTCGTTAAAACAACTGTGAAATTGTTTAGCCAATGTTTATGAAAACGGGCAAAGAACGAAATATAAATTGGAATTCTGTTTGGATAGGTAATTCGTTTGAATTTTTATGCGAATTTTCCTAAAGGCGGAAATCCAATGCAAAGAGAAGGGTGATTTTTAACCAAAGTGCTTATACTTCTTAAATTTTCTCAAATATTTTCGACAAAAATTGGACACTGTCTGACTGTCCGACATTGATAAAAATATAAAAGTGCTATTGTTATGGTACACCAGAACAAATATTGTCATCAAAATTCATGGCATGCGTGACGTCATTTTGTACCTTCCATTTAAGCTATAAAATGAATATTGTTCCAAATTACTTTAAAATCCTTCGAAATATTTGCGTTGTTGTATTTCATGTTAGGCTGGGTACACCTGACTGTTCTAATTGTAAAATACTGTTTTACGACCAATAAAATTGTTTTGAAATGGAATGTTTTCACTATTTATTCATCAATTTTAGAATCCATTTTTCGAAGATCCATTTGTTTCATTTTTATCGAGCTTGTTTTATGAGAGAACTTGATTTTCGCACACCCATCCAAACACACGACACTGGCAACCAGTAGTTGTGACGTCACTGTATTGCACGATTCAAAAACACTCAATGACTATTTAACCTAAAATAAAAATTATAACTAGGTACACGAAGGACATACTTACTGTATTTTCCTGTACCACGCTGACCCTGTTCACCACGGCCCGATACCAGATGATCCAGAGAATGTTGTTCAGAGCGAATGAGATAAAGAGATGCACGTGGATACGAATTCGTATGCATTGTAGTACCCTGTGTTAAGGAAACATCTAATAAGTTTTTGAAGTTTACTCCTGTTCTTTGATATGATTGGAATATACATCTGATGTATGTTGTTGGTTATTCAACCGGCTGCAGCGCAACATTCCATTGCTGTGATCCACAAATTATTGTTCCGGGTCTGGTATCAAGTGTATGTGAACTTGTGTGATTATAAACGCACCTACGACACAGAAGTCCTAGTGTGGGGCAACCTTTCTATTAAAAAAGAACAAAAAAGCAATGTGAATGTTCAAGAATTGTTTTGTCCTCTTATTAACATATTTGTTTGCATAATTTTGTAATAGAATGAATGGATGATGGAACTTGGAACCGGTAAAACAATAGCCACTAAACCATTTGTGCATTTAGTTTCTACTAACACCTCGTGAGTGCCTTTAAATATTTGATTCCAACCAGTAACCAGTTTTTAAAGCGCTACGGTAGCAAATAAATTGGTTAACACAGAACTTTAAGCAAATAATGGTAGAGCACATTATCTGGTGCAATATGTCGTGCCATAATCTATTTGGTCAGAACCCATACAAGTGAATAATTAAACTGTCACAAAACACCAAGCGGTCACCGGTGACCGCAACCTATTGTTCTATAATTGTGTCTACATAGACGGTACTCGACGAGTTAAATGTTTTCAGAACGGTTCTCTCTTCCAACGTGATTTCTTTTTTTGTGCAACAATAGTTTGCAGTGATAGGGAGAAAAAGTTTAAATGCAAGCGTGCTATGTTCTTCGACAAAACAGAATAAGAAAATTCGATTCCATTTTAGACGTCATTCTAGTCTAGAAATGGCTACTTTGAGTGTACTGCTTAGACATTTTATTCTTTCACTTGCGTTTTACTGCATCGTGTTCATTGTTTTTCACGTAGTCTCTGTACGTCCAAGTAAGATCTCTGACGTCGGTACAGTGTAGTCGTCTGCTCAAATTGCTTCGACAGATGTGAAGCATATATTTTTCTTTGTTTTACGTACTACTTTGTGTTAAACTTACCAAATCAGTGTTTTATAGTTAATTTATTAATATGAGAATTTGGAAAACAAAAGAAATTGAGTATACTCAATGAATCCTTACACGTTATCCGCTGTAACTCAAAATATAATAAAATGCATCAATTAATAAGGCGAAATCAAAAAGAAATCCTTCAAAATTGTTTGAAACAGTTTTAGAAAGCACTGGACGAGAATCTGGACAAGAAAAATCTTTTAAGTTAAGACACTTTGAGAATATTATAGTATTCAGTGCTTTGAGCTAGCGCTAAGCATGGCGAAGTATTTAGAAAATAACATTTTCCTTTAGTATACGAGAAAAGATAATACTGACAGCATGTTTAACATTCTCTATTCCATTTGATACGATTTAAATAATGTGAATGATCAATGAGTTACATATAAATAATTATATTCTGTAAAAATAAAGTTGTTAAAGTGGAACATTGCTGAAGAATTGGAAGCGAAATGTGGCCTATGACGGGGCACACCTGCCAATAAGTAACCTATTCACTGGGGATTTAGACACTCAGGTTATATACCCTTCAGGAAACAGAATTTGGCAAAGAATTCCACTTTTTCGCTTCTATATAGTAGTTATGTGGGGTTCGATTTTTGTTTTGAACAAGAGGTTTGAAGTTGTGTTGCAAAATTTAACAATACAGGAGATAGCAGCTTATTCATTCAGTTTATCTGTTCTACAGTGTGTTATAAAAATGTCCAAGCTGTCTAAAAATTTATGTTGCAATATCTCTTCAGGAGATAAGTAATTTATGACTACAAAATTACATTCAGTTTTATGGTCCCCACGCTTGAAATTATCGTGCAATCCATGCATTAGTGGTCACCCTATACGTACATATTATTAGTAAACGATTTACTACGATTTAACATTACATTGATTATTTTCATTGCTGTCTCAGCGAAGAACCGGCAACATATCCCGACTTTTCTTACGAATTTTCTTTTATAAGAACTTTCTGACTATGACAAACACAACAAAAAAGAATTAGCGAAATTGGTCTAACCATTGAAGCGTGATGCGATGATGAAGGGAAATTGGCATTCAGTTTTATATAGCATAGAACAAAGAAGGTTAAAATACAAGACATCGAGTTAGCAGCCGTGTTTGTAACCACTAGATTATAAGTAAGTCAACCCAACAATGTTCGAACACTAGATTTGACTTGGTTCAAGTCATTTTGGCAAGAACAGTAAACACGATTGTGTGATACGACTACCACAGTAGGTAAAGTTTTATAGGAAAATGTTTAAGTAATGACTTTTCAAGCTCGAACAGTTGTTTACACTTTTGGTAAATGAAAATGAAACAGTAAGTACTTTTCACATCACTTTCCAAGTTACTGTGTATGTTTGCATGGAAGATTATTCTTTAGGGTGGCGGTGTGAGGTACTCTCAAGCTTTATGTACTCTTTATTGATAAAATATATATGCATTCAGCACAACATAGGTTTATGCCGTGCTCACCCCGTTTATTGCTTAGCTTAGACAAGCGTCGCGTTCGTTCTTATTTCTCAGTCTTTCTCTAAAGATAGGCCATTTTGCAAAATTGAATAGGAATCTCCTATAATACGGATATGGAAAAGCGTCATTTTATTTCTTACATCTTTTGTACTTGAGTAAATCTCTCGTGTTGAGACGTTTTTATTTTCCTGGCTTCTTCCCAAGATGTTTGAAGGTCGTTGCTAACTCTCTATTGTACCTACAAGAGAACACTTCTTTCCTACAATAATTGTAGGCTGTTGCATGTTGTACAACAACCATTCGAACCATTATAGTGGAACAAGGTGCATGTCTTGTTCTCTGACGAACAGTTTCATTGATTAAGGGGTCATCAACAAGCTCGTCGTTCGCATGGATGATGGATGCAAGGCTTTTGTGTACTTCTGTATACCCCGTGGCTTGAAAGTTTTCTCTATATTAATCTTACGTCATATGAAATCAACTTGAAAATGCTGTTACGACGTACAAGTGATTACATTGCTCGGTAGAAAACAAAATTTTATGTAATCTGATGATCGCGATGATTGATGATGACGGATGGATGGTCAAAGTCGTGAATACAACATTGCATTGAAACCAGTAGACACTGCTTTACCATTTTTTGTTCCGCGGTTAATCTTTAGTTAGGTACACTCACATTAACATAAAATATTCAGTTCATAGTCGTAGTTAAAAAGTTAAACCTCATTATGTGGCTTTATGACGTTGTTGCTGTCACTTATTTTAACGTTTATTAGCGGTTTATTTTTTTTTGTGGGCGCAGATATAGGATAATCTGAGTTATTTATTTATTTATTTATTTATTTCAACTTAATGCAAACGGTGGCCAAAATCATGAACGGATGATAATCTAAAATCTCTAGCATCTAAGAAAAATTGCATGCAATATTCGTTGCATAAAATCAAATTACTGCCAAATATTTCTGACTATTTCTGAATGTAAAGTTTCTAACTGATCTCAATCTAAAGTTTTTAGCTATTACTTTTTGGAGCCGCGGTGGACTTACCGGGTTGCCGGGGCTCCGGTTCGAAGAGCAGGAGTAGGAACGGGTTGGTATTTAGTCAATAAGATTCTGATACTTCGTCTTGCCTCACCCGAGGCTGGAGAAGTCATTGGATGATTTTCTTCCTCATAAAAGAGCTATCACTTTTTGCTTAACGTGAATGGTGGTGGAGAAAAAGATGATAGTCATCATATCTATCAATTACCATAGATAGAACAAAGTGTTACGAAAGCTCCACCAAGACATCATCACTTAAATGTATACAAGCTAAAAATAAATGGGTAATGTTCGATTGGAAATATTTCGGTTAAACATCTTGTTATAATCAAAACAAAATAATGTTTATTTAATAATAGATTCAAGCACTCATCTCATCAATGTACTGTGATGATTGGTAGATCTAGTGAAAAATATCTGATATGAATGTTTTGGAACCTTTATGAAATTTTTTTAATATCTGATTTCTTACTAAGCTCTTTAATTTGTTTATTTATGTTATTCGCGGATTTTGATGCAATTTGCAACTCTTTATTTTCGTGAAATAAGTTACATGTACAGTATGAAAACAAATAGCGATTGAATTTATTTATTAGTTCAGATAACCTGTCGATATTCATAAATAAAAATCAAAAAGTAAAAACTTGTTGATAAGTGATACAAGAATAGAAAAAAGTACAAGTTTAAATTAATTAATAAAGTTTAGTTCAGTTTTTCGCAGAATAGAGATGAAAATAACCATGTACCATAACTATCCTCTTTTCCAAGGTAGCTAGGCATCTAAACGTGAAAAAGTACCTACTCACCGAAAATATAGGAAAATGAAAACTGAGATCAGCAGAGCAACCACTGACAGCGAGTACCCAATCACGTAGATGTTGTTCACGATGTTCCGGAACTGAAACAAAAAGGATTATTAGTACATTTAAACTAAAATATTTTTTCTATCGTTTCTCTTTACAATTTAAACGACAAGTATAGTAATTTAACTAAAAATCGCAGGTTACTCACGTGAATATACTGAGAAAAGCTCTACTTGTTTCGAACCACAGAGGGGTTCTTCATGTGATGTCGCACAGCCTACCTACAGCACGTGAGGTACCCGCGATTTTTAGTTAATTTAGTAGGTATGACTCACGATAGTTATTATAAAAACAAAGTATAGTAAATGCACTGGATGTAGTAAATTTCAGATATTGTTTGATTTTCTTCTCTCCACCTGCCCTCCTTCTTGTCCTCTCTGTCGCATTAAATACCTAATCTCCATGTCAAAAATGGTCTACCCTTTTGAAAAAGTAATGGATTAATGTATATAACGTAACATTTAATAAAGTACAAAAAAGTCTAGTGTATAATATCATCTCAACCATTAAAGTCTCAAAGACGTACATTATATAAAAATAACTGAAGAAACTGAGACATTGCATGCATGAATCATAGTCGCGTGTATACAGGGTGTCGGCAAGTCCGCAGCAGTAAACAATGCGCCTCGTGATAGATGGCGCACCGCTCCCTGCTAGGCGACGAGTCTCGTCACTCGTCATACGCTACCGATACGCCAAAACGTCAGATTGTGTACACATAATGTTTTTAAATAAACATAAAAACTATATTATCTTGTACACGCAGTCTTGCCCACTTTTACAGTGAAATAGCTATAACTCCTTAGAAAAATGATAAAACGCTGCTTTCTAAAAAACGTTTCAACATCCAAATTAAAATACTCAATTAAAATATCCAAAATTAAAATATTCTGCCGAATTAAATAAGGCGTTTTATGGTTTTCGTTGAATAGCTGAACATGGTCTATAAAATCGTTGAGTCAGCAATCGGGTGTCGTTCGAGTGGACTTCAATAGTAAGGGGCCG
The DNA here is from genome assembly GCA_038387885.1 of Spodoptera picta. Classification (NCBI taxonomy): domain Eukaryota; kingdom Metazoa; phylum Arthropoda; class Insecta; order Lepidoptera; family Noctuidae; genus Spodoptera; species Spodoptera picta. The sequence goes on from JAZHFQ010000105.1 coordinate 5,746,118, forward strand.
GTTTTGAAATGGCACAGTTATCCGCACACGCATTACTATATTACCCTTTCAAGTCACCATTTTTATCACATTTTTTTATGTATTATTTAGATTAGAGCAGAAAATCTTTAGTATCCTAAACATAAAAGGAGAAAATCTGTCAATCGTATTTCCATTTGCATTTTATGCTTCCATTTACCTAAACAAAAGGAAGAAATCGTTCAAGCGTTCCATTCCGACAAAATATTATTACAAGTAAATGTAAATTACGTAAATAAATATACACAAATTGGTTAGACCAGGAAGCATTAGAGGAAAAACGTTAAAATACTCGCACATTACAGGCTTTCTTGATTATTAAACGTGCTTTAATAATATGACTAGGACTAGACAACGCAGGCATATTTAAATGACGGTACTAGAACTTTACCCATAGGTATTATACTACTGCCACGATTGAAATATAAAATAAAAAACTAACGGTTTTATTTCGCCACGTAAGGAACAAGCAGAAGGCCTAGTATGAGTTTTTTCTAGATTAACGTCATCGAAATATTACCGCGTTTACCTCTGATTGGTTGGTTCATTGACGCAGGCCAATCAGAGTTCCGAACGCAGTAACGTTTTTTTAAATCTCGTTACCTTTAGAAAGTTCTTCACGATAACTAAAGGAGAAGTCCAGAAGAGAGTCCAGCAGTACAATTTAGTTTGTCATTCATGTCAATCAAAAAATGTCTTATTTTTTGAAGGATTTTGCAAGTTTAATCTAAATTAAATAAATAGAAGAATACTACGCGTGCTATAGGCTAAAAATATAATAGAAGTATTTAATGAATTATCAATTATTATGGGTAGGCATTATATTTATGAGAATTTGAGTAATAGGGAAGTAGTTTTGCTAATCCAGTTTACATAGTTTTACTTTTTTCAAAATATTTCTGTTGACTTTTTGTAATTCACCAATTTAGAATGTTTAATATATACAAGGATGTAAAAAAATCGACAAATCAATAATACAGTTTATTTTGGACTGCGAAAACAAACTTGCCGATTACCGTAGATACTTGATAATTGTACTTGTTGTTTTGGTGAAGGTACATTTTCTGACCCAAATTTTGAGTCTAGGGGAAGGAAAATTCCCTTTTCTTATAGATACTGTCAGATTTTGTGAGTACTTCCTGCTTATTTTCCTTCGGTTCAAGTGATTGATGAGTATTAGGTGGAAGAAGAAATGAAATTGGCTGCAGAATACGGCAAGGATAACGATGGTGTCATTAATTCGCAGACAACGAATTTTATTAAAACTTTATCGTACGTTTTATAACGAGTTTATTAAAAATCAATAACATGTAATGCTAGGGGAGGATCTTTTTATACGTGTGACTTAAGTACGATACGAGTCACGTGGTTTGAAATTACTTTGCAGTATTTTTTGAAGAAGCCAAGCCACTTAACATGATTTTAATTTACTGAACGAATGGATTAATTTAAAACGTCCACATTTTTAGCAAGAACCATCATGGTAAGATGCCATATGTCCGAAAACAATGCGTTCTATGATACCTATGATGAGACGAGCTTACTGACTTAAACTGAACAAAAATAACAGAATCCAATACTGATTTACAAATACACACTGAATTTGAAAGTGTGGGAGAGCCATGCTTCAGCACGAAAGGGCCGACTCGATCTGAGGTATACCACGGCCTCACACAAAACCGACGTGAAACAACGTTGCGTTGTGTTTCGTCGTGTGAGTGAGGTTACCAGAGGCCCAATTGGGATGATAAAAGGGTATTAAAATTAAAAATCTAATTAGTTCGTAAGTTAGATAATGAAAAAACATTAGATACGTTTTTTTATTTTGTCGTATAATAAAACAGTACTTAGATAAAACGAATTAAAGTTTAGGAGTGGGGGCGAAATCGTCATTTCTACGTATAAAATGTACATAGAAGTGGCGTCACGCGACATTTCAAAATCAATATATCGTCCAAAGTATACGATTCTGTAAGAAAATAAAAATACGTATGTAATGATTTCTTCTTCTTTCTTTCTTTCCTATTACCCTCCTCCCCAATTTCCCCAATCCTCAAATTGCCAAAAGATCAGTAACGCACTTGTAATGCCTCTGTGTTTCAGGTGTCCATGGGCGGCGTCGATTGCTTACCATCAGGCGATCCGTGTGTTCGTTTAAAGGCTTATGCTATAAAAAAACTTGGAACATCTAATTCAGTTGAAAGATACTCACGTCAAGGTCGTCAATATCAACACAGGTGGTGTAGTTGGTCCATGGTTTATTCGCGTGCGGGTGCAAGAACCATGTTCCATTTTCCGTGCATCTAAAACAAAGAATATTGTTTTGAGAATTTGAGTAGATCGTTACAAGTCTTGATTATTCTCTTAACATAACATAACATAACATCACGCCTTTTATCCCGAAGGGGTAGGCAGAGGTGCACATTATGCCACTGTACAATGTAACACCCACTTTTCACTATTTATGTTACGAGTCCCATGAAATAGGGGGTGAGCCTATTGCCATATACCGGGCACAATTCCAGACTCCGTGCTACTGCTGAGTTTTTTTTTAAAACCCAGTAATACTTTGCCCGACCCGAATCGAACCCGAGACCCCTTGCTCGGCAGTCGCACTTGCGACCACTCGGCCAACGAGGCAGTCTATTCTCTTATTAATGATTAATTTATAATCAAGAGGGGAAGTCATGCAATGTCCTTGGGTGAGACAAGAGGGAGTGTCAGACTCTTTACTGACTAAAAAGCATCCCATTACTAGTCGGAGGCCTGGTAAACCGTTTTTTTTTTGAGGGGGGAAAATCATCCAATGACTTCTCCCGCCCGGGTGAGGCGGAAGGGAGTGTCAGACTCTTACTGACTAAAAACCACCCCGTTCCTACTCCTGCACTTCGAGCTGGAGCCCCGGCAACCCGTTAAGTCTTCCGCGGCTCCGTATTGGCATCAGCCCTGTTAGGCCCCATCTGTGGTGGTCTGATGGCTCCTTGAGGCGCGCGCGGAACGCGACGCGCCGTACGCTCGGGCCTGGTTCTGGTCGGGCGGCGAGTCACCCGTGCTCGCCGTCCGCAGGCTCGTGCTTACGGTGGCCGGAGATCGTCTCGCGATCCCCGACGCCCGGAGTGTCTCTCGCGACGGCCGGGTCGTGAGGAGGTTCGTTTCCTCACGCGCTCCGCCTCCTCCTTAGCTAGCATGACTGCTTTGCAGAAGGAGGAGACGGCATCCCAGTGTCCCTCGCTCCGTACCATGGTCTGAACCAGAACCGGACGCGAGAGTTTGCCGTCGCCGATCACATTCCTGAGGACACGGCGGTGCTCAGTCCACGCAGGACACACCGCCACCGTATGCTCCACCGTGTCCTCCGTGCGATCCTCGCAGTGATGACACCCGGGCGTTTCCTCCCGTCCAATCCGAAACAGGAACCTACCGAAACTTCCATGTCCGGTAAGCACCTGCGTCAGGCGGTAGGTGAGGACGCCGTAGTGTCTCTCAAGTCACTCCTCAAAGAGGGGACTTACCGCTGCAATGACAGCGAGCCCAGCCTTCGGTTGCGACAGTCGTTGCTGCCATTCCGCTCTCGCTCGCTCGATGGAGCTCATCCCGCCACGCATTAATCTGGCGCGGCAGCGGAGATTCACTCCGGCGACGTGCCTCCGCGCGCAAACAAAACACGCGCGCGAGCACCTTCGCCTCCAGATCCCACGGCGGTAATCCGGCAAGGAGGTTCGCCGCCTCCCCGGAGATCGTGCGATATCCGCGTATCAATCGGATGGCCATGACCCTCTGTGATGTGAGCAGCGCCCGAGCGGGCCGCCGCATCAGGTTCGGCGCCCACACAGGTGCGCCGTAGAGGACCATGGACCGCACGACCCCGGCGTATAACCTCCGGCAGGAGGCGTTTGGCCCCCCGAGGTTGGGTAGGAGGCGCTTAAGCGCCGCCCCCGTCCTTTCCAACTTAGGAGCCAAACGTCGGAAATGCTCCACGAAGTTCCACCGACTGTCGAGGACGAGTCCTAGGTACTTCATCGTCGTCTCGACGCCGATGGTAACTCCTCCCGCCGTTAATTGGGACTCACCCGGAGGTGGCGCGTTCCCGCGGCCATGAAAACACATGGCCTCGGACTTGTGGAGCGCCACCTCGAGTTCCAGTTGCCGGATTCTTTCAACGACTGTCGTAACCGCTCTCGCCGTTAAATTAGCCGCCGCCTGATGCGACCTCCCTTGAGCTACCACCAGTGTGTCGTCAGCGTAACAGACCACGCTGACGTTGTTCGGGAGGACGGTGCGCAGCACCCAGTCATAGCCGATGTTCCACAGGAGCGGCCCCAAAACCGAACCCTGTGGAACACCGCGCGACGTCTCTCGTCGGTTCCACTCACCTCGGTGACCGGGGTAAATGACGGACCGTTCCGTCAGGTATGCCTCGATTACACGATGGAGATAGGTGGGCACCCGATGATATCGAAGTGCCTCCAAAATGCAGCTCCAGGGCAGGGAGTTGAAGGCATTGGCGATGTCCAAGGACACCGCCACTACGACCTTACCCCTGGACACTGCAGTCCCCGTCGTGAGGTCTCTTACACGCATGATGGCGTCCACCGTGGAACGCCCTCTGCGGAAGCCGAACTGGCCGTCCAACAGGTCCGGCCCAACATCCGACAGGTGCGCGACGAGGCGGTTCGAAATGATCCTTTCGAAAACTTTTCCCACCTCGTCGAGCAACACGATGGGCCGGTACGCAGACGGAGAGTTCGCAGGGCGCCCCGGCTTCTTCACTAGGACCAATTTACCCGCCTTCCACAATTGCGGGAACTGGCCCCTCTCCAAGCATGCGCTGTAGAGACCAATTAATCGAGGCTCGAGAGCCTCTGAGGCCAGGACTCACGCCTTGCCGTGCAGTCCGTCGGGTCCCGGGGTGGTGTTCTTGGCGCCCATCCGGCGCACCGCCGCTCTCAACTCGGCCTCGGTCACCTCCGAAACTGTGTCGCCGTCGTCTTCGCTGTGGCCCGCATAGGGCACCGCAGGGGGCGGAGTCATGGACGGAGGGGTGAAACCCCTCTGTAGTCGGGGGAACAAGGCGCCGACCACCTCCTCCACTACCTCAGGCCGGAGACTCTGAGTCAGCGGGGGAGCCCATGTGCGGAGCTTATCCCGCACCATCCGATAGGGGCGTCCCCAGGGTCTCTGTTCAGAGTCTCCAAGAACTCCTTGAGGGCATTCTCTTTGGCCCGCCGTATCTCCGCTTTGAGGGCGGCCTTCGCCGCCTTGTACAACTCCGCCTCTCTGACCTCTGCGTCCTGAGGACAGATACGAAGCCTGCGGTGCCTGGTGTACCGGCGTCGCGCAGCAGTGCATGCACTGCGTAGAGCAGCCAGCTCTTGCGACCACCAGTACGTCTGGCGCTTGCACTTGGTGGAGATGTTAAACCGGATATACCGGTGGTCGGAGTATGTTTCCACCTCCTCCATGACACGCCAGTCAACGACACGCGGTGATAGAGCAGGGCTAGCGAACGAAATGTCCACCACCGACTCGCCCTGCATCCGCACGCACGTGGGGACAGAACCCCGGTTCAGGACGACTAGGCCTGCCTCAAGGGCCCAATCTTCCACCATCCTACCCCGAACGTCAGTAAACCGGGAACCCCAAGCCAAGTTTTTGGCATTGAAGTCCCCGAGGACTAGCACGGGGAGGGAACGGAACCCGACAACGACGGCGACCAACTCCCTCAGGGAGTTGTGGAACTCGGCGAGAGTTCGGTTCGGAGAGAAATACACGCCCACCACAGCGATCTCTCCGAACCGTGCTGCGACACAACCCCGGCCTCTCTGAACGGCCTCGAGATTCGGGGTACCGGCGGCGGCTGACGAGATGATGGTCACCGAGCCGTCCAAGTCCGCCACCCAGTGATCCCTGGGCGGGACAAAATACGGCTCGGAGACCACAGCGACATTTATTGACCACTGCGCCATGCTCTGAAGCAGGAGATCCTGAGCGGCGGCGCAGTGGTTGATGTTCGCCTGAAGGAGGCGGAATGGAGCTATTATTGGCAATCCATCCCAGCCTCCTCCCTGACGGCATTACAGCCAGTGGTGGCCGCGGCGACGGCATTAGTGGCGACTGCAGCGGCGGGGGCGGGACTGACGGGGGCAGCGGAGGGCCTACCCTTGCCCCTGGATTTGTCAGGAGGGGAGCAGGCCTTGCTCCCGACCCGGTGATTGGCCGGCTTTCCAACGGCCGCACATGCGTGACAGTGTAGCGGGGCAGAGCACGAGCCGGGTCTGTGATCGGGTTGACCGCAACGGAAACAGCAGTCACTGCGGTCCACCTCCAAGGTGCACCTAGCGCTCACGTGGTCACCTACGTGGCAGCGGAAACACCTTATAGGTCGGACCTCGAGCAGTTTGACCTGCGCCGAGATCCAGCCTACCAGGAGCCTTCGACCCTCCTTTATTTTCTTGGCCGCTGAGACGGGGCAGCTCACTACAACCGTTCGCAACTCCGAATTATCTGGACGGATGGTGCCGGCCTTAACCTGCTCTGCAGGGCACTCACCCGTCCTGGCCACAGCGGCCACGACCTCCTCCTCCGTCACGGAGTCGTCCAGGCCCATTATACGCAACTCCAGGCACTTGGTTGGCCTTGACACGCGAGCCTCATCTGCACCAAGGCACACCCTGAGCCTTTCGGCTAGAGCGTCAGCTGTTGGACCGCTGGTCGCGCCGGGGACCTCTAGTAAACGGGCTCCAGTCGCCGTCACTTTCAAAGAGAACCCGTTAGGGGCCCCGTACTCCGCGGGAGTTACCGCCTGCTTCAGTTTGGCGAGGATGTCGCCATATGTCACGCCTCTTTTGACCGCGTCCGGCTGTAGAGTTATCACTACAGCCGCGGTTTTAGGGGCGACAAGCATTGCCGCAGCGCGCTTTTCCTTGCGCCGCTACCGCTGCCTCTGCCGCTGCTCCTTTTTTCGGCGCATTCGCCCTTCCTTGGCGACCCTCCTCGCCTCTCCGACCACCTGCCATCCGCCGCCGCTGGCAAGGGAACCCGAAGTTCGGGTAGGCTCCACAGCTGGGGCAGTAGACGGCCCAGGCACGGCGCCCCCACGCCTACGAACTGTTGGCGCCCTCACCACCGTTTCAGCTGAAGCCTGCGCCGGCGAGGCCGCCGGCGGTTGGGCCCGGACACCGCTGGACCGACCAGGAGTAGTCGGCATAGCCGCCGCAGCCGCAAATGTGCGCGGTGCTGCTTGACTCCCTGCGAGTAGGGGGCGGAGGATCCTGCTCTCCAGCACGTCAAAACGCTGCTGGAACGCAGCCATCTCCCGCCGCACCAGGCCGATTATGTCGGCCTCCACTGGCTGCGAGGCTCGGGGTCGACCCTCGCGAGCAGCGGCGAGCTCGGCCTTGGCTGACCGAAGCTCGTCCTCCATAGCCGCATTGGAGGCTGTCAGCCGGATCATTTCTCGGCGCATCTCCCCCAGCTCTTTTTGCAAGGCGGCCATCTGCTGCCCTGCCGCTGAAGGCAGTCCACACTGTCGAGCCGCTTTCATAATGGCTGCCTTCGCTTGCCTTAACACTCCGTTTCGGCCCTTCTCGGACTTCTGCTCAGCCACCGTCCGGAGTGTTTGTTTGACCACCTTGCAAAAGTCGCCATTTATGGCACCTAGGTCGCCTACCGAGCCCTCGCTGCCAGATTCTGAAGAGTCAGCTTCAGCTGACTCGGCCCGAGTAGCGGCCATCGGCCTCTCGCAGCCCTTTCTTCGACCCCTACCCCGCGCAGCCGTAGGGATCTTAGGGGCTGGAGCCTCCTGCTCGTTGGAGGACGGATCCCGGCTCTCCTTCAACCTGGGACGTTAAAACGTCCCCTTTTTTGGCGCTGTGAACTCAAGCTGCGCAATGAGTAAGCGCCAAATGCGAAAGAGTAGTCAGACTCTGCTTCGGACATCCTCCGACTTAAGGCCCGTGTGAGGGATTGGCTGGACGACTCCAACGCTTCCCCACGGGTTCCAGAGCCACCCTGGCTCTCCCCGCCAACAGCAAGCGAACTAAGCTCGCTTGCCCTCTCCTCCTCCGGTGTTTTACTTTTATTTTTATTATTAGACTCCATACAATTCCCACGAGTATGGGGGAAATAAACGGTCCGCCCAGGCAGTGCCCCCTGTACCTGGGTAAGTGTATATTTGTTTCCCAACTAGAGGGTCTACCGGTAACCTAGCTGGGGTGCGCTCACGACTGACACTACTCCTCAGCCATGCATACCCTCGCCGCGCACCAGAACTTGGTATTGGAGGAATTTTTTATAGAGGTTATCTTCCTCGCGGCCCGGGTGACCAAGCCAAGACCCTCGTCCCGTTCTGAGTCATGAGACATCCATCATCTCTTCTCGGATTACGATTTCGACGGTTGCAGTCGAGGAATTATGTGTCCCGATGCTGCTCGTTGGCAGGGTGAGTGCGCAACGAGCACCGTCCTTGCCTCTCAGCCGCGTTCTCTGCTAAGTTCAGAGAGACGGGCGGAAAAGCGACCCCACGGAAGCGTAGGCTATGTGTCTGCACAATACCCGCCGCCTCCAGAACCCATCCAGGGTTCGTCCGCCCCGTCCAGAAGTTAGCTACAGGCAATAGCCACTCCAACCCTATCACTCCCGTTAGGGAGACTATCACCTGTACCCAGGGTGCACCACGGGGAGGTCTTCTGGCACCGCACCCCCCCCTGGTAAACCTGGATTTATAATTAGGTCTAAAGTCAATAGTTTGATCTCAGGAATACAAACAATAGAACTAGAAGTACATAAATAAGACACGTGTCTACCAATTCTAATGAAACTATTCGTTAGTTTTACGAAATCCGAAAGAAGAATGGTTATTATAATTTGATTTTTAACCTGAGTAGTACCTACCTATGTTTGCAACTAAACCGGATCCAAAAACTAACCGAGGCTACTGCAACGTACCCAATTCGTCGGTCATCGTGATTATTTCTAAATACGTTATATTATGTGCGTGACAAGTTGATACTCCATCATCCTGATACTAATTATTTATTTACAAGTATATCGTAATAAAAAGAAATGAAGCATTTCTTGTAGGAAATATTACTATACGTAGACACAGAAAACTTTCTAGTAACAACAAAATGATTGATGAATGGTCCATGTAGAGGTATAACAACTTATAAATACAAGGACTGCCTCGTTGGTCGAGTGGTCGCAAGTGCGACTGCCGGGCAAGGGGTTTCGGGTTCGATTCCCGGGTCGGGCAAAGTGCTACTAGGGTTTTCCTAAAAATCTCAGTAGTAGCACGGTGTCTGGAATTGTGCCCGGTATACGGTAATAGGCTCACCCCCTATTACATGGGACTCATAACATAAATAGTGAAAAGCGGGTGTTACATAGTACAGTGGCACAAAATGCCGTAATGTGCACCTCTGCCTCTGCGGGGATAAATGGCGTGATGTTATGTTATAAATACAAGTAGTTTGTGGTCATTAAGTATGGTTGCACACTAGCCTCCTTTTTAGGAAACGGATGCCTTTTAATATTTTGCTTTTAAGTTACTTTATGGAGATTCCCAGTTGAAACTATTCGAACAAATTTCTTTTAACAATACATGTACGATAATCATGATGAAATTAAGGATAAAAAGACATTTGAACCTCAGTTTTCTATTATTGTAACAGCTTCTTTACAATGAATATGAGACCAATGTCAAACAATTTTAGTATTCTTCGAACAATGCCTATTTAGTACTACAATCCGCTAAACTCAATGTAAAATCTTGTTTATACATTTTTTAAAATTTTTTCGTATATTTTGAACACACCACATTTTACCTCTAGATTCATATCACGCTATGTCATATAAAAATCAGTATTAATGTTTGTCCTTTGTTTTTTAATGGTAAAACGAGCCTGGCTTTAGTTTGTGGGACTTCTTAGAGCTAGTATGGAATTTATTAGTGACATGGCACATCACTAGTCTAGTAGTTAGTAGATGAATTATATCTACTGATTACTTATTTGACGGCTGTTTGCGAATGTAATAATCATAGGAATTTTGTATGAAGAAATGGATTAGTGGAAGCATCTAGTTCACGAGTGTAATAAAGGGGAACTTATGTGAATTCTTGATAAGGAATTCTTGATCCGTACGATTGTAAAAGAAAATATCAAGGTATCGATTAAATTGGTTCATATTACACGATATAATATGGTATGATGGCATAGTATACTTGATACTTTACTACTTCTCTCACGAAATAGCTTATTTAAAAAAGGGTGGTATTTAATGCTTTTACAGTAAATTCCCTTTTTTCAATGAAAAAAATTTGAAATTACTAAATAGAGGTAATTTCTAAATAGAGGTGCCCTTTAACAATATGATTGTTGCTAGTACAAATTGTATAGTATTACATACACGATTAGATTGTACGTATAGTTTGTTGACACAGTAATTTAAGCATCGCTGCAAGTGTAGTATTTCGTGCAAAATTTTTATTTTGCTGACAAGACTTTTTACCATTATTGGAATACATCGAAACGACGCAATGCTCAAGCACCGAAGAAGCAGATTATCTGGCTGTTATGAAATAATTGAACTCAATAGGACACAAAGATTAAGTTATCCTTAAAAAAATATAGAAACTGCCGTTGGCGTAGTGGGTGTTTGGTGGAGTACCTAAGTTTTCCAGTAAAAAAATATTGCAGAATTTGTTGTACATACATACTATTTTTAGTAATCGCCTCTACGATACCCGTAAGGAAGGCTTATGTTCAGCAGTGGACGAATGTCTTTATATTAATATGACGTTGATGTTGAAGTACGAACATTTTAGTCACAAGAATTTACTAATCGCCATGTCTGTTCTAATAAGAGTAGGTAGATATAGGTCTTAAAAATTCCTTGAAACATTCGTTTCAGCGTGTTTACCCTAGCTTAGTATCTAAGGGCAAGGAAAAAAGGTACTATAACTAAATCTCGTTTTTCTGCGACCTTAGAGAAGGTTAAGGAATATTAGTGTTGCGGTAACCCCACTTTACCTCTAATGAGCACTGTCCTTTATTAGCACCACCAAGGTTTTTACTCCCAATTCTTACCTTTTGATGAGCGTAACTACATTACAGCTTGCTCTCATTGACAATTTTATTTCAATATTATTTAAATTCATTTTTGTTTACAGCATTTACATGTAGCGGAAGATTGACCTCATGAAGTCTCTCGTTACATTATGTTTTATTTATGACCTTTATGAAATTGAGCTTTGTGTAATAAATATTAAGCTGTAATGTCATTTGATTTCTTTTATGCCTTCAAAGACATGTCTGTAGGTGGTTTCCAGGAAAATACGCATAGGTATTAAAGGGTTTGCGTGACAAACGTTATTATCGGTACTATTCCGTTCTATGAAATGCAGTCCTGCACAATTAAGCTTTGAATAATAAATTAGGGGTCAGCCGTTCTTCAATTTTGTATTGATTGACCGGTTCTAGTGATGTAACACGTTGATGCGATAGTGTATTTTAAAGCCTTTTGTATATTCCGTAAATAAAGTTGACACAAATTTATATATTGCCAGTAACATATTAAAGATGAATATTGCTTACGATGACTTGTTACACAGAATCACCGTCATTTATCCTCTACAACACACTAGGGATGACGAAACATTGTTGGAAACACCCAAAAAGTTTGTATATGGAGACAGTTTTAGCGGTTCTAGCCATCGGGTCATCGTACATGTGAATAGTTCATGACACAGATACATTTATTACCCTCATAATAACTGAGTATTATGTCAAATCAGTGGACATACAGATAACCGAGTTCTTGTTTGATTTGTGAAAATTGCAATGTGTTATCAACACCAAAACCAAACCTGATCAGGTTTTGAAATCCGAAACGATAGATTTGAATCCGAAGCTATAGACGAATTTAGGCACGTTTTTGCTGAAAACTAAATCACATGCTACTATTAAGCTGGTGGTCTGGTGTTCAGCGATTTTGATTTCCAATTTCCTTATCGTTAGTAGAATTGGGGTTTAACCATAAGAGGGTGGAAAAGGTTGGATGACTTGAAAGTATCTATTTATCTATAAACATATAATTTCATTAGCAGTTTAAGTAAATATTGGGATGGATCCAGAGGCCAAAATACAAAGATAAACAAATATGGGTTTGTTTGGTTTCATTTCTGACCTTGTAAATATAAATGCAAATATAAAGTTCCTTTGCCGTAATATGCACCTCTGCCTACCCCTTCGGGGATTAATTGCGTGATGTTATGTTAAAATTCTCCTTTTCGCACAGATTCAAATCGCTAAATTATAATCAACAGTCAATACGAACTACCGAAATGACTGTCGGCTCCTATGTGGAAGAAAATACATTGAATCTATTTATTCTGATGTAATATAGAAAAAATCATATGAAAAATCTGTTTAAAATATTTTCTACAGGTGGAATTCACAGTTAGTATTTGTATGCGTGGATATGATTCTTTTTGTCGTTGGTGTCATTAATATTTAAAGCGTTTTGTCCAAAAAATTTTTTGATTTTGGCGTTTCGAAATGTTTTAGGATAAAGTGCTTTTGTATGACTTTTCTGTTGATAGCGTTAATTAGGTAATGTGATTGTTGATTTTACAATGACTGATTCGTAATGTAGTTGAATTATTTAGTGCATAAAATTCGATACTAAATCAGAGTCTTTAATTGTCCATTGCCTTGTCAGTTGCGTTCCGAGTCAAAGTTTAATCAGGAATGCTAACCATGTTTCACATCCTTTTTGAGCAGTACTGCTATCATTCATTGCCAGTACTATTAGCGACCAAAACGGTAATAATACGAAATTTAAAAACACATTAATACATTAATATAGGAAATCACATGCATAACTCAAGCTTAGTGAATTTTATCTACTCGCAACCATTAGAAAAACACGGTCTGAGTGTAGTCTATCCGTAATTTTAAACGAGGCATTGAGCAAACGATTATCAACTTCGTTTCGAATAAAATACAAGCTGTAATGTTTATTTTACTATGCACTATATTTTTGACTCTGTAAATAACCCTAGAGTTTCTATCAGGAATAATCATGATGCGAATTCTTGTGGAGAATTGACGATCGATTCATTCATGTGCACCAGTGGTGTGTGCAGACGTTTTACGGTGTAGCTTTTCAACTGTTATTTAGTGTTACATTTTTTTCATTTCTCTTTTTTTATTTAGAGATTGGCTCATTTTGATGTCAAATTGAGTTTGTATAGCTTTTGTGCCTTTTGTGAACGGGTTAATAAAAACAAATTGAACCAATGTTTTAATGTACAAAATATAATATATAAATTATTGTTTCACAAACCTAATTTATAGATCACAGAGATTATGCAATCTGCAAATTAATCTTGTGTTTCTTGTACGTCAGTACCTGTGCAACATGCACACACTGTTTCGTGCACAGGAGAAAATACCAGAGTGAGACAACACTTTTAGAAATCATAAATATAATTTTGTGACGGCGGATGATCATTAAAAAAACATAATTATAAGTTTTTCGTTCTTCTAGCACCACCGGTTACTAGACTTGCGTGACACACTGTTTGTCACTGTCACACGCTGTCACACGATCTCTAAATGAAAATGGAGTCTAAAAATGGCACAATACAACATTTTGAAAAGAAAGAGAAACAACGATGTAGTGGCAAAGCCATCACTGTCTAAAACAATTTGGGTTCCAGCAGCTCCCTAAAACGACTCACCATCTGGCCACGATAGAACCTTAAGAATGTTGAACAGTTAAATTTATTGAGCCTTAAATTCTCGATTTTTGCCTTTGTTTCAAAAGGAATTTGTTTGTACTTTCGGTATAAATTCGTTTGCTTGCGCTTTTAGTAAAGATTTGTCACCCATAATTCATAATTACAGAAGTTTCAATAGTGTTAAAGTTTGAAGTGGCCTAATTGTATTGTGTGAGAATCCGAACTTGGCACTTTTAGATTTATTTTATTTATTCTTTTATCGTTTTATGTAATGGAACTATCCATGGCGAATATTTTGGTTAATGGTTTGAGAGTACTTGTGCAGTCATTGTTTAATTATTTACGTAAACGTATAACGATCAGTGTTTTTAACGGCTTTACTAAATCGTAGTAGTAAAAAAGCTGAAAAGTTTGTTTTTAGTACGTCTGTGGGTGTGGTGGAAAACATTAATCACTTGAATTGCTGATCGGACTTTAATAAATCGTTTAAGAGTGAGTCCTTCAGATTCTTAAAAACAGTTATAAGGTATAAATATGGTCTCTTACATCTCGGTTCCGTGAAAGAGCATAAATATTGTTGAAATGTGGATATCTAAAAGAATTATACTTTCAGGCGGTTCCAAAGTAGCACCTTTGTAGTTCTACAGTTCTATATTAAAGTTTCAAAATTGTCCTAATGAGAAAATATTGTTCAAATCGGTTTAGAAGTTTGATTACGAAGTTTCAGGCGAATAGACAAATATACGTTGGACGCAAGATTGCCAAAGTTTATGTTTCTCCCGACGATTAACAAAGTTTTATATTCCAATGAATCAACGAATAAAAGTGTTGCGTTTATGAGTGTTTGTAGGAAGCACGCGTGTGGTACAAAGTGTCAGGTAGTCTATGAATTATCCAACCCACGGTCTTCTATGCAAAATACAATTTTCTTTATGAACATCATGGTACTTTGCATTCGTAGTTTTTATCTGTTACTAAGACCCTTTCTGCAAGTCAATTTCACGGTATATTTGTCTATCTGTCGATATTTATTCTACAGTTCCTTCCCTTTTTATCTTTATTACTTTAAATTCAGTTTTGTTTACTTTTAAATCTGATGAAAAGGCGAAACGTATACTTTGAGGTCAAGTTTTACGAGTAACTAAATGTTTACATTAGCGAGCCGCGGTTGTCGCTTTGAAGGAAGAGTATTTAAGTTTCATATAGTTTTATCGTCGCTACCGTATGTACTTGTTGTGGCAGTAATAGCTACTGGCGGGATTGAAGCCAGGCACGTTAAACAAATAGATTGAACCACTCGCCCGGCCGAGTGCCTAATAAATCTGTTTTTTAAACAAACAGTAAGAAGCTATAGACGATTATTTTTGCTTCTTTAGGTGATTTAAATCAAACCCGTTGAATAATGATGGGTTCCACGTCTAGTTCTATCTATATATTTGACATTGTTGTACAGAAAGACACACACTGCTCAAGTCTATGTATATCTGGGAATTCGAATGCGTAAGTTATTTTTTCATCATTTTGCAATATACAAGAACAGCACTCTATGGTATTGTGACAATGTAAGGCAGTCGGCAATATGGTTGTCCCTGTACTCGGACGCACATTTAAGTATAGCCACTCGTTGCGGCTATTTTAGTACAATTAGTCGAAATAAAAGCTTTTCTGATTGTGAGTGTGCTCCATAATTGGGCTACTTGACAAGATTGGCGTAAAATGGAGAAAAAAGTACAAGTCGTTGGTACCTACATTAGGGAAATAAATAGTAAATAAGGCCTCTTGAGGTAGACCTATATTCAACAGAGAACTGCTGATAATTGCCAAATACGAAATTCGCGATACGTTCGGGTACGATTAATTAAGCAAAATAATTCATAATGCTTTCTATTAACAATGAAAACAAATAGTCAAATTAATAACGTAAGAGCTGTGTAACCAAGTTTTCAGTTCGTCGTGTCAATACTGATGTTTATCGAGAGCTGAAGAGACCAAACCACACTAAATTGTGAAATGTAATAATAATTATTATGATAGTTCTAGTAGTTCAATGGCTGATTTTTAGTATGTATGGAAGGCGTGAAGATAATGGCAAAATGTCTTGGATAGGAGACGCCCATATTCCAACAGGGAATTGCAATGAATTGTCGGTGACATATTGACTACCTGAAGTGGCATAAAAAGTAATATTCCACCGACCCCCCTATGGGTAGGAATAAGAATTTGAATTACTACAATAGGCTCAATCATAACATAAAATAACAGACACGAATAAACAATTGACTGCCTCGATAGCCGAGTGGTCGGAAGTGCGACTGCGGGGCAAGGGGTCTCGGGTTCGATTCCCGGGTCGGGCAAAGTATTACCGGGGATTTTTAAAAAAATCTCAGTAGTAGCACGGAGTCTGGAAATGTGCCCGGTATATGGCAATAGGCTTACCTCCTATTACATGGGACTCATAACATAAATAGTGAAAAGATAGGCTCAATCATAACATAAAATAACAGACACGAATAAACAATTGACTGCCTCGATAGCCGAGTGGTCGGAAGTGCGACTGCGGGGCAAGGGGTCTCGGGTTCGATTCCCGGGTCGGGCAAAGTATTACCGGGGATTTTTAAAAAAATCTCAGTAGTAGCACGGAGTCTGGAAATGTGCCCGGTATATGGCAATAGGCTTACCTCCTATTACATGGGACTCATAACATAAATAGTGAAAAGTGGGTGTTACTTCTGTGTGCACCTCTGCCTACCCCTTCGGGGATAAAAGGCGTGATGTTATGTTATGTTATGAATAAACAATTCTAAATTTTTTACCTACATCGGAGCCAAAGTTCTTGGTTGACTAACGGATCTATAGGGCCAGCCTGGTAGACAGGGGTGTATTAATAGCACACGCATGGACCTACTTCGACCCTTTTGCAAAATTTGTTAGGAGACATACTTGTCGTTTTAGTTTTGGTAAACGAGTCGATGCTATGACTATTCAATTATGTCTATTCGATTTAAACTCACGCAGAAACAGAAAATAAATATTTTAAGACATCGATCAGAGGACCTTGTCAGTAATCGCATTACTACAAGATAAGAAAACTGCAGTAAACAGCCAAGGTCATTGTGTTTTGTTTCCTAAGGAAACAGAACCAAAGTCGTAGGCCATCAGATTCAAAGTAATTCAATCGATTCTATATTTTATTCCATTTGCATTAAAGATCATTTATCATTCCATTTATCATATTCGTTCTAAACTCACAAATACATTTTCGTTTTAAATGGACCATTTGGTTTCCCAATCGCATTTAACAATATCTATTAAATAAACTTGGGATCTTGAATAGCTTGATTTATTTTAAGAGGTTGGGAGCACTACTTTCGAGCTAGATAACCAGGATATTCTAGATAATGTTCTTTATATTTAAACTGTACAATGTTTGGATCAAGATTTATGGTTAAATAACGATAGTGGGTTGGTTGAATGGTAAAGTCAGGATGGTTGAATAGGCGACTCCAGTACAGAATATCAGGAAGGATATTTTAAGACGTTTCCGTTTTTAATTTTCATATTTTGGAATATTTTTTTATAAAATAGGTAGTAATTAATTTTATTACAATTTATAAATATAAATTTTGACTATGTCGTTGGACAATAAGTGGCCCCTGGATGCCGATTGAGCTTATTATGTTTGTAGCAAGACTTGCTTGCGTGGTTGAACGTGATCCAGTCCAATGTTAATTAATTTCGGGACTTGTACAAACAGACATGCTCTAATATGGATATAATGCTACCATTAATCTGTTTGTCAAGCTTATGTCGTATGTAGTTCCACGATAATTTAACATAATAATGATAATAATTCCTCTACCTTTATTATAATATCTATTGATGCTATATCTACCAAAAGTTTTGAAATTTAAAAGATAAGTCGATTAACAAAATTTTTGATGAATATCATTTGGTACCTTTTAATACAATTTTTACCCCTAAAAATATTAATTGCTATATCGTATTCTTCTTTGACGTGTGTCATTTAATTGTTTAAACTTTTGGATAACGCCTACTTTTGATTGAATAGGTAGTCAGGGGCTATTGAAAGGCATCTTGCTATCAACTTTTGTTCAATTAATTATTTAAAAGCAATAAAATGTGAGCCTTACCATGGTGATTTCAAAGTTCTTAATTAAATATTTTTATACTTTTATTCCACTTTCCTCATTTCACTTTGTAAGGAAGATGTGATCAGGGGTTGATAAAAAATCAATGTAACCGACATTGCTTGGGAATGGTAACTTAAGTTAACAATGAATGGGGTAGGGTAACTCGGGGAGTAAATGAGAACGGAAGGGGAAGAGCTCGAATTTTGCACGAAGTGGGTCGCTTAGAGCAAAATAAGCAAATGGTCAGTAACGTTTTGTTATTAGCTGAATTCAAAAAAAGAGGTTCTCTGTTTGACCTGTATTTATTGTATGTATGTGTATTCTTGCGATTGGATGAACCGATTTTGATACTGTTTTCAGAAAAGTGTTTGTTACATTTAACAAGGTGGGTTAGGTTACATGGGTTTTTCTTGAAGTGGCATTCTTCAAAACAAAAAGCGGTGATTGAGGTCGGTTTTTTAAATGTACCTAATTTATAAAAGAATTAAATCAATTCTTCTTGTTAGATAAATTAAGACATTTTATAAGAGTTTACAAGATTATGTACAAAGTAAATGTGGATAATAAATAATACCTATATCGAGTTGCAACATTACTATTATCTTGTTCGTCTTTAATACAAGAAAAAAAATATTATGTAGTTTCCTAAAACGTCTACAATTGTCATCCGATGGTTTCTTAACAATCTCTACAAGTACATTTACGTGTAGAACACACATTTGTTAATGTTTCCTGAATGAGTCATGAATACAGTCTGCAATGCACTGCCATACAGACGATAATACACAATCCATGTATAGATATATGTGCGATGTGATAAATTAGATAAGATTTACATACGTCTTGTAAGCGTAACGCCTGGGGTCAAAGCCGATGATGAATTGGGGGCACGGCTGGTATGCAGTGGTTGCAGCGGGGGTCTCATCCCAGCAGGAAAACCCGTCAAACGTCCGTGGGCACCAGAGATCACTATCTGTTCGAACAAAAAACTGTATATTACAAAGGGTGATACATCTGACATCTGTAAAATCTTTTTTTGATCTAGTGGTTTCATATGCGTCAAAAATGTCCCTACATCGTTTACTATAGGGAACCTACCCTACTTTTATACTTTATAATAAATCACAACAGATACGTGTTGGATATTGTATGTATTTGATTTATTCGTTGATAAAATTCAATCTAATTATACTATGTCGCTTTCCTTGATGTTTTTAAATTAACTGAGGACATTTAAGTGCGCTCAATTGACACTATTGTGATGTAAAAGTGTATAGAATAGTCTTAAGTAACTAACATAACATCTCGCCTTTTATCCCCGGAGGGGTAGGCAGAAGTGCACATTACCGCACTTAATGCCATTGTACAATATAACACCCCCTTTTCACTATTTGTGTTATGAGTCCCATGTAATCGGGGGTGAGCCTATTGCCATATACCGAGCATAATTCCAGATTCTGTGCTACTGAGATTTTTTTTTAAACCCAGTAATGGTTGTCTGACCCGGGAATCGAACCCGAGACCTCATACCCAGCAGTTGCACTTGCGACCACTCGACCGACGAGGTATTTGTAACTAATGTGTATAATAATGGAAAATCGACATTATTTGTTTTTA
The DNA here is from genome assembly GCA_038387885.1 of Spodoptera picta. NCBI lineage: Eukaryota > Metazoa > Arthropoda > Insecta > Lepidoptera > Noctuidae > Spodoptera > Spodoptera picta. The sequence goes on from JAZHFQ010000105.1 coordinate 5,765,648, forward strand.
AGCTAAGCAATAATTATTACCTTGGTGATGTAATTGTAATTGATACTACTTTGCAGCTGATAAAACCTGTTCGGTTGCTATAAAGAAAAATAGCTAGAGATGTTTACAAAAAAAAACAAATTTTTATCTATATCTATACTAATATTATAAAGAGGAAAGATTTGTATTTTTGTATTTTTGTATGTTTGTAATGAATAAACTCAAAAACTACTGGACCGATTGCAATAATTTTTTCACCATTAGAAAGCTGCATTATTCAGAATTAACATAGGCTATATAATATCACGCTAGGTCCTATAGTTGTGGAGCAGTAACCAAAATGTTTTAAAAACGGGGGAAAAGTATCGTTTTTTGAGGCCTTCCGTGGCGTGCGCTGAGCATATAGTTAAACGTAAAACTATGTAAAAAATCTTAAGTCCTCCGGTGCGAAGCCGGGACGGGCCGCTAGTAATATATAATACACTAGAACTGTGTCAACCTAAAACATATAATATTGGCTACTCACAAATCTCACAACATATTTACATAGTGAAAAATATAAAATGCGTCATTCGCATGACAATATTTTACTACTATACAGAACGCAATCAAAATAAATAGTGGAATCGGTTTCTTTGTATAAACATGAGAAAATTACTGAATAAATAAAGAAATAGAGAACAAAAACATGATTTAGGTACTCTGTTGGTTAATAAATGAAAATGTCCGATTAGTTTATATGTACGTTTATTCGTCCGTCTATTACACAAGGCGGTAGGCGGGCGACTGCCCCCGACCGCTTACATGATTGCTTACTAGGCAGATATATATTTATAGACTATACCCCACATACACCCCCTTCTAAAAAAAAAAAATAGAAACAATACAAAAACCTTTTAATTTTATACAAGGCAAACATTAATAGGTATAACAATCAGCTTAGTTCTATTTCTAATTACACCTCGTAATTATTTGACCTTTGTACCGGGTGTGGTATCACATTCGTAACGCTATTGTTTTTAAACGCACTCAACTCCTGACGTAATACACGTTTGGTTTTATTTGTACACAATTTGTATTTCGTAATCTTACAGAACGTGTTTGTGCATAACTTTACGCAGAGAACTGCTACAAGATAAGTCGACCAAATTAAATGGATGTTTTTTAAAGGAATGGTCATCTTCATGATTAGGTATATCCAGTTTTAAAGAGTTGCAAAAAGGGCGGAAGCGTCTAAAATAAATGTTTTACAAATGTCATAAATTTTCACGTTTCTTTGCTATGAATAAAGAACGAACCAAATAGAATCAAAGTTTTTTGCAATGAAAGCAGATAATCTTTATTAACTACTTAATTGAAATAACTAGAGAAACTAATAATAGATAATAGTTTTGACGGAACACGAATAAATAATAATGAGATACGCAAAGCAAGATCTACTAATAAATTGACGATTAACCTGCGACAACACAATAATATGATTTAGCACAAGTATTAAATTATAACCATAGGGACGTGAAAGACAGAACTAAAAAAGTCACAGATCTCACTTACCTAGGTTATCTTCGTTGAGGATGGTGCTATGTGTGGTGTTCTCACGATAGCATTTTCTTCGCATGTTAGCGAACCACTGGTACTTCGGATCATTCTTGTAGTCAGTTTTGCCCGTAGAGTTCTGCATCGTTGACGTTGATGTTGACATATTTAATGACTATCGAACATGTTATTTTGAAATATTTGCACGCCTACGTAAGTGATCTTTGAATGTACCTCTAGATACACATTTTTATGTTCTCATCAACGGCAACATCTGAAACAAAAGATAAAGATAAATTCGTTTATCTTAGTTCACAGCCTTTACACTGATCGCTATTGATATATGTGGTAAGATAAAATCTTTGTTTTCAGGGTTCCACAGTGGCAAGAAAAAACGTTTTATATTCTCGTCACGTCCGTCAGCTGGCTTGCTCTGACATATGTTTTATATATAAGTAGAGTTTCTTGTCTGATTGATGCGAAAATGAAATGTTTATACAAGCACAACGTGTGTTATAGTTTTGATAGAATTCCGATTAAAATTATCTTTGTGCAGACACGAACTGCTATACATATATATCTACTATTGATATACAAATCATGTGTGTCAGATTTCATAATAATTTGTGCTGTTTGTAATGTACAGGATCCATGATACTCGATAGCGTGCACTTGACATATTTTTATCTTCAAACGACAAATGTACTTTGATAAAAATATCTAATGTTAATGGCAGACACAGTCGTGTCACAATTTAGTAAATAGCAATGTTAATTGAAAATTGAAGTGGAACCATTGAATATTAATTAATTAATTTTTATTAAATATTCTGAAAGAAAAAGAAGGTAAGGAAAGGTAAGGTAAGGTCAGTTACAGTGATAAACTATTTGGAATATGTATTAGTTTTAGATGCCTCTAATAAAATACACGCTTGTGGATAATCATGCAGTGATTACAAATGGTCTGATTAATGATGTTTCTTCGGGACTATAGTTTAATTGAGCTGGTTTGTTAATAAGTGACTAAAGTAATATAATTATTCGTAATGACCTGCAGAAATATGTTCATTGCTGAATAATCAAACACCTAACCTTAAATTTTTAAAATGGTTCTTAATTTATAGAACCAATTGTATTTACGTCGATATAGAACCACAAGATATTATAAAAAATATTGTTTACTAGCGTAAAATACTTTAGATACAGAACTACTACTTTCGGAGCCCCAGACACGAATGGATTGATATTGGTGTGGTATTGATGTATGAAAAATATGGCGAGTGATAGTTAAAGCCAGAGTCAAAAAGTTCATTGCAATTGCGTGTAGAGGCGATAGGTAACGGGATTATGATAGTGCTTAAGATTAAGGCCTAATATCCACGTAACCCATGTCATGCATACGCTTTTGTCAACTGACAAATACATGACGATTGGAAAATAAATACTTGCATCTCACGTAGAAACAATCAATCAGTCAGTAATACTTATTCAATATACATTTAATTAAATATCAGTGCGATGTTTTGTGTCTCAAAATATTTCCAAATATTATCTGCACTACAAATATCGTCTACACGAGAATTATTGCAGGTCTAAATTAGGCTCTAGAGCTGTTCTATCTCATATAACATGAGGTTTTAGAACCAAAATTGTGTGATGCTCTGTCGAAACCAAAACAGATTCGATCTCACTGTTCCATATTTCCCAATTGGATAACCTTATCATGCAGGTCTTTGTCACACATCAGACGAATAATTGAATATATTAGAATGACAATATATTCAATTATATATTACTACTAATAGTAATCTCCTGCCAGTCTACTGGAACGTATCACGTTAAAGTTTACTTTCAATTAGTGGGATACGAGTGATTCATCCCAGAAGGAAGAATTATGGTGAACTAGGGTTAATAACAAATACGTACATCGCGTTATATGCGTAATGACAGTTTTATTGCCCAGGTGTGAGTTTTATGTGGTATTCAAAAATACTGGTAAAGGTACGGACAGTTATTATTTTACAGCGCTGACTCAGGTTCAATTCGGTAAGTATTAATGAACTACATACTTTTGAGTAAGAGGTAATATCATTCATATGATATTTTTTTTTCTAAGAAAAGTATGCGTGACCATTTATTTCTTTAGTCTAAGAACAAATATTCCTCCATAATAACTGTTTAATGGAAAACTGAAACTACACCATAAGATGTATGTAAGGTTTGGGAGAGCACAACTCGAGTTGACGACTGATTGATGGGTCGGTCGATTATCGATATTGATAGAAGTAGATTGCATGATAAATTACTGCAAGCAGTATGAATTAAATAAATATTTTTGTTTTGTTGTTATTCTCTATACACTTAGTAATCCGTGCCAGTCGAGCGTGCTGTTTCTCGTGACCTTTTCCCAAATAGATTGGAGTCGGCATTGAGCTCTAACAGATTCGAATTTTACATGGAAAGATTTCTATCTGCCTCCCACTGCTATACGGACATGGGACTTACTAGCCCCTTGAATTAAAATTACTATGTAAGACCTACAAATAATAACGAACATTGAAAGTGAATATGATGGTACTACATTAAATTTCGGGTACAGCACACCATTTTTTAATTCCTGGTTTCCAATTAAATCAATTGTGAGTTGTGTGAAACTTAGTATGTAGCACATGAGAGATACAAAAGTAAATTTCAATTCACTTCTTATTATAAGAGAGTTCAACCACCTTATATTTATGTATACAATAAACAAGCAGATCATTCCAATGTCGAGGTGGTAACGAATAGTGCAATTAAAATAATGTTTTTACAACACAATATTTTTTCCTGTACCTATGTATATAACTGTTCTGTGGTGTAAACCATGTTACTTGGCGGCAAACTGTGGGAACACGCAGGTTTTGTTGAGTTGTTTAAAGATAAACTGCGGGCATTTGTGGGATCGCTCTATACGTTTTATTCTTAAAAATATTTCTTTAAAATAATACACGTACTTTTATATTACACCAATTTCAAACACTCTATAGATAAATAAATCACTTCAACAGCCTATAAGTGGTCACTGCTGACCAAAGGTCTCTTTTCAGACGGAGAAGGTTTAAACATTAATCGCCACGCTTGCTCAATGCTGATTAGTATTAAACTTATAATTGGAAATTATAAGTCCAAGTTTCCTCACGATGTTTTCCATCATCGTTTGTCAGTGGTGTCTAAATAATCTTAGAAAGTACCAATATATGTATAACATGGAAAATGTCACATTGGTATTAACCGTTGGTAGTTTTCGAACTCGCGCCATCAGGCATGAGAAGCCAGCGTCTTTAACCTCCGGGCTACTACGACATTCGATAAATAAATGAATAGATTAAATATTTTCTATAACACACCATTTAAAGTTACATTAGGTACAAACGTAAACATCTACTCCATCTGTTGTATAGTCAGCGACTTTGTCTCAAGCAGCAATCTCTTCCAGGCAACCATTTTTGACCTGAATATTTGAGATGTTGGAATTGTACATACATGTTTATTGTTTACTTTAACCTCTAAAGCCTAGGAATAAGTCTAGCTTAAAGGGAAAATGATCTAGTATTTAACATATTCAGTGAATATCTAGTGTACCTATATCTTGCCTGCCGCACTAAGAAAAACACAAAATTGGCAAATAAAGGTTCGTTTTACTGTACTTAACGTTTATTTAATTCATTTCTTTGTCACTTGTCTAAAACAATGCCACATACGTAAGCTAACGTGGTGTGAAGATAAGTAAGGAAATTATGCCTTTAATATTTCATAACTAATCCGGGCAATTAATCATAGCGACCGCGACGGAAAGATGTGAACATAATATTTCGGAATGCGTATGTTTATTATGGGCACGTAAATTATATTTGTATTTTGTAAATATTAAATAAAGAACATTGTTGAAAGGATGGATGTTAGGCGATTTACAAAAGAGGTGTATATAGCGAGCATGACTGGGAAAGTCGGTAGAGGGCGTCCTAGACGGACATACTTCAATCATATGGGCAATTGTTGAAAAAGGGTCTAATTAATCGACGTGCATGCATGGACATGCATGCACGTCGATTAATTAGACCCTTGCCCCTTGACGCCCCGTCGATTAATTAGCTTGATTAATGTAGATGAAGCGGAAGAGATATATGCCAGAATCCCCTCATTATACATCCCCTCATTATACATCTATGAAACTGGTACGTTCGTCAAAAACAATTTTAATAATTTTGACCGAGTAACCAGTCAACGTCGTTGTGACCAGTTACACTTATTATAATGTAGAACTGCACTGTACAGGAACAGTATCTTTGCAATGGCCCCAAAAATTTATAATAAACTGCCTAAATATATAAGAAACGAAAATAATATTAGACTTTTTAAACGAAAACTGACATTATTTTTAATTGACAAGACATATTATTCTATTGACCTATTTCTAAATGATAAATTTTGACATACTATCATGATTCTTTTATACTTGTTTAATTTAAATATATTAATAATGCTTGGTACCTGCCTAACTTAATAATTATTTGTACACCAATTTTATTGGTAGAACATAGAGATGCTATTAATGTATGTTAAACACCCTTCTGTATAACCTGTGTTCACAAATAAATTGATTTGATTTGATTTGATTTGAATAGTGTCGGTTGGCGTCTCTGCCTACCACAATTACGCAATGGAAAGCAGGCATAACGATATGTCTTAATAGACATATGAAATCTAAAGAGGTGTAATAATTAAGTACTTAGCATACTGTGTGTTCGGTTTTTGGAAAAAGATATGTCGCTGAATGACTTTACTTTCGACGTTAGAATGATGTAGTTGTTGAATAAATTGACGAATGTATCGTACCTATTTCTGTCGCGTTTGATGATTACTTCTTACTTGCACTAACTTTCTTTTTTATATTATATCTAAACGTCACTTTAACGATAAAATGCTATTTTCAGGTGAATAAACCACTTTACTAATACTGAGTACTATAAATAAAGAAGATTTCTGTTGCAAAGATAAGTGTTACTGATAATGAAGTAATAAGTTAAGGGAATGTTCGTTCATAATCGTCACGTCGGCCATCAATGTTATAATCCCAATTATCTCGCTATCTCGACATTAATCCACGTCTGAAGTACGAAGACACAAAAATCCATCTTTATACGAGCACAACTTTACCACGAAAATAGCTCGTAAAATATTGATTCCCTCTAAAGTTCCTCCTCTGATTTAATGACGATAAATTTGACGAACATCGATACGCTTCATCTTAAATGATGTGGTTCCAAAAGGAGCAAAACCTGTAACGTATAAATTAGGAAACACAAACAAACAGAATGAGATGAAAATATATATTACGTTGTTGATACAATATAGTAGGAAGTGAGATAACTGTTAAATACAAATTATTTGTTTATATTTAACAATCAATGTTGTTCTAGGAGGTAATGTTGAATATTGTGTCTTTGCCAAGTTCTGGAGTGTAACTTGTCATGCTTACAACACTGGATTATACACAAAATGCGGTAAGTATGATAATATTGGGTCTCCAGTACCCTCACTCACACGACGAAACACAACACAAGCGTTGCTTCACGTTGGTTTTCTGTGAGGCCGTGGTATCACTCAGGTCGACCCGGCCCATTCCTGCCGAATCATGGCTCTCCCACACTTAAAAATATTTTGTAAGTACTTAAAAAAACAATATTAGTAAAATTTTTCCCTGAAGGTATGCATGCAATTTGCAGACAATTCTGTATAACATACTGTTGTCCTTTGATATGTAATCTTTTACTATAATATAACACGACGTTTAAAACTGAATGAGATATTTTTTGCAATACACAAAACAATAAAAATATATAAACAATCTTATCTGTTTCACTTTTATTATTGATATCTCAGATAAATATTGCCTACCTAAATCCCAGGAATTGGTTATAGAATCTAAGGCATTTTTATGGACTTAGATTATATTGTATCGTATTCTCAAACGTAGTCTGACATCTCCAAACTCAAAAATCTAATAAAAAATTACATTTCATTGTAACCCGATTAAATAAGGGCAGCAAAACGGCTGGCTTGGCTGTAGTTTGTGCGTTGGTTGATTCTTTTAATTTCACTGACTGTTTATAGTTTTAGGGTCAACACTGAGTCTTAAAATATCGGTTACTACTTATATTCACTTTTTCCCAAACTTCACAAAGGACTGCTGCAAACCGAATTTTACTCTTGCAGAAAATATACTATCACAACCCACAAGGCTTCGCCATACAAGCTCAAGACGAGCTCGTTTCTTGTTTAATGTATTATGTCAATTATATAATTGACATCTTAATAGTGACCAGTCAACATCTGTCGGGTTTTGTCGGGTCACGTCGCGGTTCAGCAATGTGTTTCCGGCTGCACCGTCAACATTTTAGCGCCACGGAAATTAATGCGAATAGGTAGTATGTATTTCATTTTAAATTTACTTTAATTTAGAGGTATTATCGTATTTAGCTTGACAGCTGACGGTGATTGTAGTCATAATTTACTGGCATTGTTTACTTTAATGGCAAGCGTGGAGATTATGGCCTATTATACAGAAGAGGCCAGAAGTAGAATGCCTCAGACTGTTGATGACCTCAGATTATATGAAACTTAATGAGAATGGCGTTTAAAACTGTGTAAATAAGCAAGAGTAACACCACGAATTGATAGCAAAGAATTGTTGACAAGTTGAAAAATTCACATTTAATCCTTTGTACTGTTAATACGGTGACAACTAGGCGTCTTAATACTACTTTCCTATCTTTATGTTGTCTATTATTCGCTTCTGTAATGAGGATGTCATCTAACAAAAAAATAATTCCATATATTCCTGAGAGAAGGCACTCCATTGCAAGTTGGAAAACAGCCGGCGCACTCGGTCACCTCCCACCTCGTATTTATCGCGTGTTTTTGACTAGCTTGTTTAATTCACACGATAAATAATTATTGCATTGTATATTGAAAATATATAACACAAGTCTTTCGGGACAGTAATTGCAATATGTCGAAAACAGCTCAATTATCAGGTCAAAATACACAATAATATCATAGTTTCAAATTCAAATAAATAGACTCTTTACTGATGAAAACTTGTACTTCTACTGAACCCTCCGAAGTATAAAACACTTGACTTTGCGTTCTGGTCTGGTTACCCTTACTTGCCAGAAAGATTAAAATGGCTACAGCTACTAAGCTCTAATTGTGTCAACAGCAAGCTCACAACCATTTGTATCTAAAATGTAGCGGCACGTTCCACAGACAATGTGGTAAAATGTAGCGGCACGTTCCACAGACAATGTGGTAAAATGTAGCGGCACGTTCCACAGACAATGTGGTAAAATGTAGCGGCACGTTCCACAGACAATGTGGTAAAATGTAGCGGCACGTTCCACAGACAATATGGTAAGGTCATGGTTTACTGTTTTTCCAGCTTTCGTTATTTAAAAGGCGTCTAATGTTTACTAAGCTGAATTCGGGCAATCTAATAGGTGTCCAGGTGAATTGTGAACTATAATGAACACTTATCACTTCCAACTTAAGCTAAGTTTTGTACTGAATTTTGAAATTTGTTACGTACTCTTACAGTATAGTCAATTCAATACCTAAAGGTTAAATAAATCGCTGAATAAAAACAATGTGCTCTTGTAAGGACATGATCTTAGGTACCTATATATTTTGTGATATTTACCTAGTTTAGCCAAGTTAAGAAGTCGAAATGCTTGTCAGGTATTATGAGCTCTGATAGTTATAAAATAATAAGATCTGATTTAAATTTATCACTTCTTAATGCCTTTGTACGTATACAAAATTTGTACCTACGTTGTGTAAGAAGAGTTTATTGTTACATAGAGGTATTTTGTAATACTTTCCTGCATTGAGATAGAATTTGAATCCGAGTGTCAAGAATGCTATGATTCTTATCTGTTATCCACCACCTATTGATGCACACTGATTCCAGCTACCACTATCTAAGTGCATGAAGGTTGGCCATTTTAGAGGTAGTCTCGCCAGCTTCAAAGCAGTACTACAGATTGACGATATAACTCTTTTTTATTTTTATCGCCACGGTACTTTCAACCGCTCCGCTCAACAGATATCGCATACCTAAGTCAATGGCCCAGCAATAATTCCCGCCTAAATGTAGACAGCTGTGTCCTTCATCCCAGTTTAAGTGTTATTGTTGATTCAGCACTAAAGTCTGTGACGTATGGCTAATAACATAGAGTACAGACTTGTTTGCAGGTGTGTTTTAAGATCTAAGGTTAGAGTATTAGATTGCATTACTAAATCTAATATTGAAATAACTAAAGTGAACTTTGTGACATGTGCTTGGTGTTCTTTATCTATTACTGTGATGCCAGGGTTAGACTGAGACCGAAAGTATTGAGTTCAAGGTGTTTTTGGTCAAAGGAAGACACTTGCAGAAGACTGCTACCTTTTGGTGAAAAAGATTTGCGTCTGTTGGATTCTTATCTCATTTAAAACTCCTGTGGCTACTATCAGCTTGTGAAAAGGGTTTTATAGGATTTATCGGATTATGACATGTACTGAATAATATCTAAACTTGCTTACTGCACAATAATACAAGTGGTACGTAAAACAATTAAATTTCCGCTCTATAGTTCTCCGAATGGCCTAAAATAAGTAGAATGAAGATGAAACAGAAACAACCTTATTAAAAGTGTGTTATTTAAAAATTCATTCGGAACACATAACGGACTAAAAACTTGACATTCGATTATTTCATTTGGAGAGTTCACCTCGCCTTTACTTGTTTCTATATGCTGCAGACTTTTGAATAAAAACTCGTTGCGTTATCTGTTATCTGTGGCTTTATATTTTAATTTTTTTAGACTACTGAGTAAATCAAGTCAATCTATTCAACAAAAAAAATCTATCACATTCCTACACACTATACTTATTACTCGTATCGTGTGTATGTGTGTGACTATCGTCTGCGATCGAGGTCATCTCTCCTTTTTTAACGCCCATATTTATGAGAGCTGTATACAGCTCGACATGGAAAACATCATGGCGAAAATCTCATTTAACCACCCCCTTGGGTCTTTTAGTAATCATTACGCTAATACCATGGTTCAACTAAAGTGTATCGTAAATGTAGATTATGTCAACAACAACATATTATAAAAGTCATCCTGTTTTTCTTTGTCAGTCGTAATTTTAGCAGATACATATTCTTTTAGAAGTTATCCAAACTAATATTATAAATGCGAAAGTAACTCTGTCTGTCTGTCTGTCTTTGCTTCACGCCTAAACTACTGAACCGATTTGTGTGAAATTTGGTACAGACATAGTTTGGAACTTGAGGAAGGACATAGGGTAGTCTTTATTACAAAAAAAAAATATATTATTGCGTACATACAGCGCCATCTATTGGTATAGAGTCGGCATCAATTCAGTACTGAAAATTCAACGGAAAAATGTAATCTATACTAATATTATAAAGAGGAAAGATTTGTATTTTTGTATGTTTGTAATGAATAAACTCAAAAACTACTGGACGGATTGCAATAATTTTTTCACCATTAGAAAGCTGCATTATTCAGAAGTAACATAGCTATATACCTCTAATATCACGCTAGGTCCTATAGTTGTGGAGCAGTAATCAAAAATGTTTTAAAAACGGGAGAAAAGTATCGTTTGTGAGGCCTTCCGTGGCGTGCGCTGAGCATATAGTTAAAGTTATACAAAAATGCTCTATTCATGAATTGTTCATCTAAACATTATTTTTAAAAAAGTCCGCGAGAGCATATTGCTCTAGATAACTTTTGAATTGTTCAATCGGTTACCTTAAACACCGGTGACCGCAACCTATTGTTCTATAATTGTGTCTATAATGACGGTACTTGACGAGTTAAGACGCGACATCGACAACGGAGGGCAGGTCGCTAAAAAAAACTGAGAATAAATATAAATAAAACGTAAAACTATGTAAAAAATCTTAAGAGTCCCCCCGTGCGAAGCCGGGACGGGCCGCTAGTTATAGAGTAAAAATGTATGAAAAATATAATATAATACAACTTTAAGTACAAATAAAATACTCTAACGGAGTATAGATAATTCTATTATCGAGTTAGTGATCGCGCAATGGTGTCGATCGTTACACGAGTTCGGTTCATGTTATTGTTTTAAATCATCGGAAAAAAGTAAATAAATAGTAAAAAGGTATGAAAAATAATATAATATAATAACAACAATACAAAGAAAATGCCCGAACGGAGTATAGATAAATAATCCGAGTTGTCACTATGCTCGATAGATGGCGTTAAGATCAAATTGATCGCGCTATGGTTTCGTTACACGCATTTGGTTGGGTATCGGCCGAATGCTTCGGTACTGTCGTGAAATTGAGGATTGATCGTTTCGTAAATCTAAAATTGGTTCCGTCGTAATAGTAGATTAAAAGGTTTATTTGTTGGGTTGTCTGGTTGTTGTAAAATGTATGTTTAGTTTGATCTTGATTATTAGTAGATACTAAAATTGTATGTATTTTTTTTTTATATTCGATGGGGCGACGTTTGAACACTATCTCACCTGATGGTAAGCGATGATGCGGTCTACGATGGAGCACGTCGTCCCATAAGCAACCTATTCACTCGGGCCTTGAAGACTCCCAGGTTATACCCTTCAGGAAATACAGACTCTGGCAAGGAAGCTTGAAGCGAAGCGCTTCGTGCGTGTGGGCGGAACATCTACCATGAATCGGTGACGCTTCGCGGATTGTCTTGTGGTACGATGATGGAAAGGACTAGGGGGAATCAAGTTGTGCAATTCCTCCGCACACTCCCCGAAATGTATCCGGTAGAAATCCGAAAGGCTTGCAACCTTACGCCTGTGTTATGTCTAAACTCATGTCTAAATTCATTTTAATTTTTAAATTAATTAGATCGTTCTTTTATAATATAGTTTTAAGTTAATTGTAGATTTAAGCTTGGTTGTTGAGGGATTAGGTAATTTGTCAAGGGAGACAGTCTTTTTTTCTGAAATGGCAAAACAAAATAATATTTTGAAAATAAGGGAATAACAACATTTTCGCCTTTTTCGAACGGCAATCACGGCTTTAATGTCCTAAGTGAGTATATATATATCTTCAATTCAAACGCAGAGCTCATTATGTTGATTTTTGAAGAGTTCCGGATCTATGTGGGTAAAACCAAAAATCTGCCGAAGTCACTATTCCACGCGAACGAAGTCGCAGGCAAAAGCTAGTAGTGAATATTTAAGGCCTAGTACATTTAACAGCAGCATTCTTTAATAATAATCGTAAACCTTGAATTTAATCTGCGATTTTCAATCCATCAGCTACACCTGGGAAGAGATTATGACAAATTCCTATATAGATATCATATGCTGTGGATGATGATTGAATCCCATTCAAACACGGTACCGTAACTCTTGCAGCCGAAGAAACATGGTACGCTGAATTTTTAGGTAATATCAAGTACCTTTTTAAGGGGAGAATATCATCCAATAATCTCACCCTTCTTGGGGAGTGTCAAGACTCTTACTGATTATAAATACCACGTTCTTACTTCTGTATCGATCCAAAACCCCAGCAAGCCGTTAAGTCTTTCGCGTTGTCTTACAATATGAATAACGACGTGTAATAATACATACTATTGTAGCTTAATTTTTTTCTGTGTCAAAAACGAATACTTAGTGTCTATGTGTTGATGTCTAGTAATATATGTATTAAATAAGTTAAGCGTCCACACATGTGTTTAGGTAACTATTTTTATTTAAATATTTGTGGTTACTCTATGTAAAATAAGGCCTTTGTTACACTGTGGGTACGTTTGATACGGATACCCTTAAGTGAAAAAGTTATAATTGTTAGTACGTGCGTGTAAGACACAAAAATATAATAGGTTTTCCTAAGCAGGTTTGTTAAAATTTCTCTTTATTTTAAATTGATTTATATGCCCCGACTAGGATAAGTAACTTCAGACAGTCCCGTCTTTACCATAAAGGCACTCGGGGCCCATGCCCAGGGCCCCAATTTTAGGGGGCCCGAAGGATTGACAATTTCTACGACGGATACACATCTGCTACATGTTGCGAGGCAACCACACGGAGCAAATATTTGTAGGATCCACAATCCACAATTATTATTATTACGGGTCTGGGAATGTGTATGTGAATTTGTATGTTTGTAATGCACCCATGATACAGGAGAAGATCATAGTTTGGCGCAATACATAAAGGAACATTTCAAAAGGGCCCCAAATTATTTTTTGCTCAAGGGCCCCAGCTTAGTCTCCTAAGACGGCTCTGACTTCATACATATTTGAATAATCTTGGAATAACATAATTTTCTAAAAAAGAAGCCTGATGTATATTAAGATTAATGACTATTTGAACGAATATGAAAATAGAATAACATTTAAAACGTCCAAAGAATTTAATTCTTAACACGAACCGAACGAATAGACAGTTAATTAATTAATTAGTAAATAATTTAATCTTGAAACGTTAAGCTTAAACTCGACAGTGTCTGTTCTTGAAAAAAGGGTTTTGATTGATGGACAGATTAACAGGCAGACATTGCGATCCTTTTCCCTATTGTTAGTAAAAAAAGGACGCTCAAAAGTGGTACCATGGGTTGTGTGAACACGGGTAAAAGTACCGCATCGAATCTAAAACGTTTGACGTTAATCGAATCGTGCCTGTCGACCTCGCTTTGGCAAGACAGAGCAATTGTTTGCATCTAATAGGTTCCTAAGTAATCTGGGCCTCTAGCCAAACGCCACTTTAGCGCTTGTCTACAGAGAGAGTAGAAATCAAAATGTATGGGGATGACACTGACAAGTGTCAAAATATACATCAATTCCATATAATTTGGTTTTCTATTCTACATGTAGACAAGCGCTAAGTGGCATTTGGCTATAGCTGCAGGTTTGTACAAATGTGTTATTTGAATGTTTTAACATTTTACTATACACCTATGTGTAGAGTGGATGTTGATCCATGTTAGATTTAAAGTAAACATTATTGTCTATTTAAATTATTATGTTTTCGGCTTACTCACGTTGTAATTCGACGAGGAAGTCGCCGCGTCGCTGGTCGCGAAGTGCTGCTCATGAATATGAGCCTATAGCATGGCTTGAAACTAGTCGAGTTCCTCGTCGAATTACAACGTGAGTAAGACGAAAACATAATAATTTATTTAGTATGTCTCACGAAAGTTACAATACAAATTATTGTCTATGTTTTTATATAATTAGAGATTTAAATTTCTTCTCTGTGGTTTAAGAATTAGACACCATATCAAGTATGGTAATGTTACCTGTATTAAAATATTTATCCTTCACATCGTAAACTACATAACATAACATAAAATAACATCACGCCTTTTATCCCCGAAGGGGTAGGCAGAGGTGCACACAGAAGTAACACCCACTTTTCGCTATTTATGTTATGAGTCCCATGTAATAAGGGGTGATACTGGGCACATTTCCAGACTCCGTTCTACGCCGTGCTTGCCCGATCCAGGAATCGAACCCGAGACCCCTTGCCCGGCACTTGCGACCCCTCGGCCAACGAGTCAGTCTTCTCTTAAACTAATATAACCAAAATTACGCGAGATGAGTAAATGAAACAAAAGCAGTATCTAATATCATCTACTCAGCAAATTCCGCATAGCTTGGTCAAAATTTTTAATGAAATACCATCCGATCTGATACTAATTCTCTTTTATCATTACTAATATTTTTTTATGCTTATGATTACCGGTACATATTATTATGTATTTTTGTACGAATACATACTAATAGACTTGCATATTGCACAAATTGACTCGTATGTTTTGTGACATTAGATTAACAATAATATAAGTAATATTAGATTATTTGTAAATTATATAGACGTTATGTGCACTTCGAAAGGCGGCGGTTCTCTGAGCTGATGATGCTGATAAGTACATTTAGAAATTACACATGTCTCACGAGAGATTTGGATTGATCATTTTCGATATTCAATTCCAGCAGTATGTTACTAAAATCCTTGAAGTAACTTTAAACTTCTAAAAAATAACGAAAAATAAAGGGCTCGTTCTTCGTGTTGAACAAAATCACTATGATAGAACAAGCTAATAATCTAACTGGATTCTTCTTAAGACAAAAAGTACACATAAGAAGCAAAATGCTTCCAGTAAGGCTAAACGCATGGGGCGGGGAATGTGTGAGGTTAATAAAAGATAACAAATGGATGACTTGAAAGACAAGTATCCTGTAATAAGATTAGTGCAACTTGGTCTAAACATAAAGCAAGACAAGAAAAGAAAATACTTGTTTTTTTATGGTATAGTAGGCAAACGACATCAGACAGACGGATCACCTGATGGTAAGCGATCAGCGCCGCCCATAGATACCCGCAACACCAGAGGAGTCACAGGTGCGTTATCCGCTTTTTAAAAAAGAATACGCTCTTTTCTTGAAGGTTTGAAGGTCGTATCGGTTCAGAAATACCGCCAACGACATGTGTCCAGCCCGAAGACGAGAATAGTATTCCAAGTATGGCCGAAACTACGCCCTATATAGAAGCAGGTGGTGGGCCGGTATGAAATACTGCCTCGATCTATTGAGCACACCAAGCTTCCTCGAGGCTAATTAGAAGAACGATATGAGCGACAATTATTTTCATTCATCAGTGTTAAAAGAAAGTTCAACGTAAGAGCTTAATGAGAATTATAGAAGTAGTCTTCTCCCATGGGTAAGTAGCCCTATAATATGTGCTAGCTATTCCATAATTTCCGGTAATAGAGGCATGCCGATCGAAATATTGGCTTAATTGTAAGCCTAAAAATCAGTAAAGAGGCTTATATCAATAAATATTATAAGACCCGAAACTTTGTGTGATTTTCGTAAAGCTTTCGTACATGAAAGCGAGATTGTTTTGTATTTGTTCAGTGTTTCATGAGCAAGTAATGTCTTTTTATACTTTTTTACTTCTACTTCTACCTCTATATATTACTTTTAATACAATAACTGTGGATGCAGTACACAAGTGATATTAAAATACTGTCGTGCTGATTTACAACACACATGCAGGTGTGACTTGTCCCCCAAAATGACTTTCGAATATCTTTTTAAAAACTTGTCCTTAGCTTTGCCAACCCTTCTGAGGTTTTAGGGTCCATGGGACTGTGTTATTGAGACTCAGTTATAAACCAGTTAGGCTGTCTGTCTGACTGACTGACCGTATCTCATAGATCGTGACAATGTATTTAAAAGTCCACACAACAAACATGTTTTATCTATATCTATACTAATATTATAAAGAGGAAAGATTTGTATTTTTGTATGTTTGTAATGAATAAACTCAAAACTACTGGACCGATTGCAATAATTTTTTCACCATTAGAAAGCTGCATTATTCAGAAGTAACATAGGCTATATATCACGCTAGGTCCTATAGTTGTGGAGCAGTAACCAAAAATGTTTTAAAAACGGGGGAAAAGTATCGTTTCTGAGGCCTTCATAGTTAAAGTTATACAAAAATGCTCTATACATGAATTGTTCATCTTAACATTATTTTTAAAAAAGTCCGCGAGAGCATATGTCTACCTTTTATAGTTTACCCATAACAATCGTTTTAATGAATGGTTCAATCCTTATAAAAGTTTGCTCTAGATAACTTTTGAATTGTTCAATCGGTTACCTTAAGACTATTAATTCATCCAAAAGATACCTATTAGGTAAGTACTTACCTACTATTTCAAAAATAATAAACTGAGAATAAATATAAATAAAACGTAAAACTATGTAAAAAATCTTAAGTCCCCCCGTGCGAAGCCGGGACGGGTCGCTAGTTAATTAATAATCGCGTGTTATTCACGTGAAAATAAAGAAAAAGTTCTACTAGTTTCGAGCCACAGCGGCTCTTCAGTAGGCTGCACTAGGCTGCACAAAATCGCCGCGATCGCGCACGCTGCTGATGAGGAAGAGCCCCTCTGTGGTTCGAAACTAGTAGAGCAGTATTTTCACGTGAGTAACCCGCGATTTCTAGTTAATTTAGTATGTCTCACGATAGTTATTGTGTTTTTTTTTGGTTTTATTGTTTTTCATTCGCACTTAGTCAGTTCTTATAAGAAATGAGATAAGATGTTAAATTATCCACGCAGCGTCGTAATTCGTGTTAAGCTACATTTGATCTTATTGACAGACGATTTTGATTGATTGTCCTGCAAATGATCTAAATGACAGAGCAGTTAAGATTAATGTGATTCACAGGTATTCGAAATTGCTTAGTATTTGTATACAGGCGATTATAAATTCTTTGTGCCTACACCTGATTCTTGAAAGTTGCGAAACACATCTGTCGCTTTCGTGTTTGCGTGTTAGAAGTTAATTTGTATTATAAAACTTGTGTGCAAAATGCCTAATCAGTAATTAAGTAATCTACTAACTTTCAAACTTGTTTTGAGGTTCTTAAGTGCGTTCTTACGCAAGCAATTGCTTGCTAGTTGCAAGAATTTAATTAATTAATACGTTGTTTTTGCTATAGATTTTTCAAGTTGTGTGTACGGGTTTTAAAATTATTTATCAGTTTCTTCGAGTGGTCGTAAGGGCGATTCGGTAATGAGTCTCGGCTTCAATTCACGGGTCGGGCAAAGTATTATTCGGTTTTTTTAATCCTCTGTAGTAAGCACGGACTCTGGAAATGCTCTCCTCCTATTACCTCTACATGGTACTCGTGAAAAGTGGGTATTACATTGTTCTACCCCTTCGAGGATAAAAGGCGTGATATTATGTTTGTCAGTTTTTAAGACAAAATGTTTAATTGTTGTAATTTCATTATTGAAGTAAATGGTTAGTTTAAAAGCAAATTGATTTCACTTAGCACTTGGAACAGGATAAATGTAAAGGGGAAAGTATTTTGTTTTGCTCATTACGTTTTGTTTGCCTTTGGCATGCGTGAGAGTGACGCAGAATGGGAACGGAGACCTGTGAATTGCTCAAGTGTGTGATGACTTGTTCGCATTCCGTACAAGCCACACATCAACCCTTTTACCATAATTAATTATATTGGTTTCCCTGCGGTAGCTGCCGTAATGCGGCTACCAAACGCGAGGGTCTTTGGTAAGATTCCTGAGTCTGGACTCGTTGGTATAGGCACGGTAAGGCTTTGCTCTTACATTTTCGCTTGTGTTGATGATAGATTTAGATTATTATATGTTCGCATATGTATGTATGTATGTAAATGATATGTATAATTACTGTTGATTCCGTGGTTAATTACATTTATTAATTAGTTAATTATTATTACTATTTTAATTATATTTTTTTTTCCTAATACACAATCGTCAATCATCAACAGCTTTTAAATGCCCACTGCTGAGCACAGCCTCTTCTCACACGGAGAAGGTTTAAGCATTAATCATCACGCTTGCTCAATGCGGGTTGGTGATTACAAACTTATAATTAGAAATTATAAGTCCAGGTTTCCTCACGATGTCTTCCTTCATCGTTTGTTAGTGGTGTTTAAATAATCTTAGAAAGTACTTATACCCGGAAATATTCACATTGGTACTTGCCGTTGCTAGGTTTCGAACCCGCACCTTCATGCATGAGAAGCGCGCATCTTAAACCTCCGGGCCACCACGACATGTACCCGACATGACACGACATGTCGTAGTACTCGTAGTACACAACGCGTCTAAATATTTCTTTTGCATTATATCCATCCAAAAGTTGTCTGGTAGAAATCAATACCTATACGTTATAATACTGGGGGCTCCGGCTCGACGTGCAGGAGAAAGAACGGGGTGGTTATTAGTCAGTAAGAGTCTGAAACTCCCTCCCGCCTCACACAGGCGGGAGCAGTCATTCGATGATTTCCCCAGTTAAAAAAAAAAATTGTGGCCATTATTGTTATTTGTTTTTCTGTATGTACTATATCATTAATAAAGATTATACTATTCTATTCTATTATTATAATGAATACACTATTTAAATTTAAGGTTGGTATTACAAATGACTCCTTTTAGGTGACCCGCAGACTACCGTGAGATTGATCATGAAGCTCTTCGTTTTATATCCGACTGTTGCCAGCCACTTTATGGATATTCTGATTATCTACCTAGCTGGCGGCCGTCCCACGCTAATTTGGCCTGAGCCACTTAGCAACAGTATTTCTTTAAAACAAATTTCGTAGAATGGTACCATTATATTTAAGTACAATATAAACATATGCAGACATGAAGCACTTGATAATGATTGGCTCTCGAATCGTACTTAACCTTTCTAAAATTCAAGTGTAATAACGTAATTGTTTCGAATTTTTGGAAAAATCTCATTACAATTTTCCTAGCAACTGAGCAATTATTGATAAAAAGGAGACACGAGTACGAGTCCTTATCATTAATTTATGTGGAAGTGTTTTGAAAATAAAACAGACACTCGATAGAAGGAAACAAAAAAAAAAAAAAATGACAAAGCGTTTGTGTCAAGAAAAAGTACATAAACTAGCTACTGGAGGCTATAAAAATGTGTAACTAGAAAGCATGGCTTACTTTATTGTACTAAGATACAGATAGTTTTATTTTCAAGCTTAGATTTCCTGAAACTAGTACCTACTGAGCTTGGTCTAGGTACTGTACGAGAGTGGACGTGATTTATTTTTCCTTGAATTTTACTGATTCTCCACTGACTTTTGGCTTTATGGTAATGTACTGGATTAATGATTATCCACTGGGTACTGTGAAACGACTCGCGTGTTGGTTCTATTAAATTTTCTTATGATTTTGTGTTTGGTTATGATTTTTTAAATTCTATTTAGATAGACAAACAAGTACGTACTTTATTAGTAAAGTACATACTTGTTTTTTGAGGGAGGAACATTAACCAATGCCTTCTCCCGCCTTGGGAGACGCGAGGGAGTGCAGGCTCTTACTGACTATAAACCACCCCGTTCCTACATCACTTCATACAGCATGGTAACAGTGGTATCTTATATTAAGTGACCGCTAAAGGACTTTATAGACACTACAACATTTCTAACTATTACCTACCTACTTAGAATATCAAATTCAAGATCATGTGCTTTGTATTCAAATATCTGACATCTATACTAAAAATAAAATTTTATTAGTCACAATGAAAGTATTTAGTGGTCGCCTGCTTAAGCAGGTCCGGGTGGGAGAAAGTATTGGCATATTTTTCGGTTAGATATTCGATCTCTTTTTAACAGCAGCGCATTTCTCACTCCACTATCTATTTAACTAACGAAAAGAAGAAAGAAGTAGGTACCTAATTATCTGATGAAGAATTTGTTTTGTTTGAACGTGCCAATCTGCGGAACTACTAGTATGAATTGAATAACTGTTTGTGTAGTATAGTCCATTTAGAGGTATTGAAGAAAGCTAATAAATATAGATACGCTACAATCAATAACAGCAGAGCAATGAGCTGGTGTGACCCCGTGGGAGTTGCTAGTACAATGATATATCATTTCATTTTGAAAGATTTCTTTGTATTAGTAACAGGAGACAGGTAAGATTAATACCATTGTTTAGCTTATCTATCTATTAATAATTTGGTTGTGCAATATCCTATTTCACTTCCCTAAGTAAATAATATTTTTGTTTTTGTTTTGTACATGATACACACGTGTACATGTTTCTTTGTAATACCAAGAGGTATATATTAAAGCAAGTAATGGTTAGATTTTTTTAATTGTGTTAATAATTGTTTATTATATTGAAAGTGATTTTGAGAGTACTTTCGCGTGAATTAACAGATATATCGGTTGCTGACTTCGAAATTGTTGGCAGTAGGAAAGCAACTTGTGTTACTAATTTTGATAACAAACTGTGAATTGTGTATAAACCTTAACCTTTTTTTTTGAGGGGTAAAAATCCATTGACTTCTCCCGGGTAAGGCGGGAGGGAGTGTCAGACTCTTACTGACTAAAAACCATCCCGTTCCTGCTCCTGCACTTTGATCTGGAGCCCCAGCAAGCCGTTAAGTCCTCCGTGGCTACATATCGGCATCAGCCCTATTTTGGGCCCCATCTGTAGTCTGAACTTATCTATTTGAACTATGAGCTGTGTGGATAACGTCTGCTTCACCCCCGAGGAATAACATTCTTGATACAATATCACAGTGCAACTGGCAATGTCTAGTCTATGTAACCATTTCCGCGATTATTTGTAATTTTATTTTAGTTTATATAAATAAAACATCACAGACGTATTTTCCTTTCGAGATTATGTTAAAAATGCCAGAAAAAATGTAAGTTCACTTAGATGTAATATTAATTTTGTTTCTTTCGAAAACCTTCGTCACTTATAATATTAAAATGAGAATAAAGATTAGGTACAAAATTGCTGTAGGTAGGTAAGTAGATCTTAAAATATTTACGAGCTTGAGCGTTTAAACTGACAGAATTTGAGCCTAAAAACTTTTAGATTGTACTTAGTACAGGCAATTTGAAATGTCTGTTCAATTTAGATAACTTATGAAAAGTGAAACTAAGGTTTATCAGTTGCTTTTTGCTTTCCATTTTTTTATTCATAGTTGAGCTACTTATTAATCTAATGACCACTAGTGAGACTTCTGTAGTGAGTAAGGCTGAAGGCTTTCGTTATAATTTTTGAGTTTAAAATTCCCAGTGGATGGCTTGGATTAAGGTTATTAGGCTCACTTTATTACGTGGAATGAATTACATAACTGGTAAAAATATTTTAAATACCTATATAGGTTAAAGTGAGTCGAGGCATATTTCGTAGAAAATACCCATCATGAGCAGATTATGCTGGTACTTCATTTACATTTTTACGGTTCAATAGGGATTTCGAGTTCAAATTTTGATATTTAATTTTATGTTTTATTTTGGTCTCACTATGAGCAATCACAATTACCTATTTTCTGAGAGAAAATAATAATATGATTTTTTGGGACATGCTCGCTATATCCTCTTCGCATTCGCAGATTCTTTTTGTGTATAGTTCAGGAATCGTGACAGTGCTTCGTTGGAACACGAAAAAAGGGTCATTTGGATCCCATAACCGATTTCTTATATTCTTAGGAAACGGGAAACTATGTTGGATTTTTGTATGCGCCTATGCTGTACCTAATGAGGAAAAGTTGAGTAACTGTCCGCGTTGCGTCATTTGACGAATGCATGCATCCTTCATAAACAATAAGCAGCATGACGAATGTTGCATCATGCTTAGTAATCATGAAAACTTACCACGAACGGCTACGTTAAATCCGCATATGTAATTGTCAGTTTCTGTTGTCAACGTATGTCAGCAGAAAACGTATTGTATTACATACTGACATAATTATATGGGTTTAACTGTCATACCCAGTGTCAGTGTGTTAAAGTTTAACATCAAACCACCGAGCTGAATGAAATTGTGAGGTACGTAGAGGTACACATGGAATATATTTTTAACGTTACCGCTTCCTAAAAGGCATTTATTTGACTTTTTATGATACAGCAGATTTTTATTTTCATTAACATGAATTATGGAAACATAAAAAATATTAAAACGTATTGTATTTACTGTAACTGTAAACGTATTGTACTGTTATAATAAGATAACGTTGTCACCTCCCCTACTGTTTGCACACATGTTTAATAGAGATCGAACAAACTATTAAACTGCGATCTCCAGCTTGCTTATCAAGCGTGGCGATTATGAAAATCCCCACTTTGTCGTTACAATGGGTTTCGTAGAATCCATTACCCAGGATATCAGATTCAGCATCCAGATAATAGAGTATCTGAATTTCAAAGTGTAAACTAAGTTCCTCGTTGGCCGAGTTTACGCTAGTGCGACTGCCAGGCAAGGGGTCTCGGGTTCGATTCCCGGGTCGAGCAAAGTATTACAGGGTTTTTAAAAAAAAAATCTCAGTAGTAGCACGGAGTCTGGAAATGTGCCCGGTATATGGGAATAGGCTCCACCCCCTATTACATGGGACTCGTAACATAAATAGTGAAAAGTGGGTGTTCTGTGAGCACCTCTGCCTACCCCTTCGGGAATAAAAAGGCGTGATGTTATGTTATGTTAAACTAAGTTCTCAAAAGACAAACGTTTTACCTCTTACACAACTTTCTATTCATGGCTTTGTAATAAATATATTTGTTTCCAATATGACGGTATTGCAAAGTACAAGCCAACTTAGATATGCAAAGACTTCCTTGACATTATCAAACCTTTGTACGTGGGTTGTACACAATCCTACACATGGGCTGACAACGTTGTAATGAAGTTTTTTGTCAGATATTTATATTTTTTTAACTTCGAAGAACGACAGGTATTTACTTCTCCTTTTAACAGAAGTGATCCATTATTCAATTGTTATACTTAGAAGAAAAATACACGTTGCCAATCAATTTAGAACTCTAATGTCGTCTGTTATACGGATAAAACTACCTGTGTTACTTTATTTTCATTATAGCGCAGTTAGTTACCCTGTTGCTATATTTCGTACAAATCACCAGATCGCACAAATTATTGACACAATAACTACCCAGATGGCGTTAAAATAAGGAAGTCACTTTGAATTTGTGTCGAAAAATCCTGTAGAGATCCAGAAGAGAAGATAAGTATTAAATTTTGGGAAACATGTAGACCTTGATAGAAAGAATAAATAAAAATAGATTATTCAATTAAATTTGAATTTGTAATATAGGGCAACAATAGCATCTAGGACATTAGGAAACAGGACAATAAGGACTCAAACTTCTGAATCTGTCAATAGTTTCACGTAACTTTTCTAGACAGAGCTGTAATTAATTTATGAAATGCGTATATTCTAAAAAGACTGCACAAAAATGTAGGAAAATAAAGTTTTTTCGACTGAACTTCGTAAAAAATTAGCGAGTAATGTATGACGCTGTATAGCTTTCACACACCACTTAGGTGAATTTCTAATTTTTCGCGTGAAACGGGATTATTTTGTGTCCCAGAGTTCATTTCGGGGACAACGGGATACCGGGATACGTAATTATAAAAAAAGGGAATCTCGTTGAAAACGGGACGTCACGTTGAGTATGGTGCACAATATGCACATAATTATATTGTGTATTCCAGTTATATTGCCGATTCCGAGAATTATGGAACAACCTAGACTGCACGCCCAGTAAGAATTTTAAAAATAATTCATTACAACAAATGTTTTACCCAATACTTGAACTAAACGAGATAAGACACTTTTTCTAATCAATGGTTACATTTTTTTTGTTAAAGTACATTTTAATGTACAGGCAGGTAAGATAAGAATATTAAAGAAGATTTATTTTTCTTTTGTTTTGTCTGGCAAACGACCCGCAAGGACCGCAACTATACCAGTGACCTTAACCTTCGCACAATAAAACCTAAATTAGAATGAAATTCCTTACAATTTAGATAGCGGTGGGTCTTAATAATTATACACATAATTCAGTTTCGAATATCACTAGCCTACATTATCATAAGTTATTGTTACTACGGACAGTCTTGCCTAGTACCAAAATTCCATTGTGTTTAGAAATTTATGTACTGATTGTACAAAATTTTCTAACAGTGTCTCAAGTAAGCGATAGATACAATGCTATAAGTACAATGCGGGATGTGATACATACGACTGTATACTGTTTTACTTGATTTGGTTAACCATCATTAGTAGATATGATGGTTCTTAGGTATGTAGGGACAAAAAGGTTATTTGTGTTCTATATTGTGATTTTTGCATTGTAAAAGATATTGTATGTATTGTTTATGAATGTAATTTAAAATTATTCTACTGTATTACGCGACATAATTAATTAATTATTAAATGAATTGAAAATTTATGATAATGATGATTAAAAGAGATTAGACAAAAACTGATTATGTTGCCTATACACGGTTATAATCGCTTAAATCAACAGTCTATAAAGAGCCACTGCTGACCAAAAGCCTCTATTTGCACGGAGAAGGTTCGAGCACTAATAAATTGTTCATTATGGGTTGGCAATTTAAAACTTGTACCTAAGCAGAAATTATAGGCCCAGGTTTCCTGATGATGTTTTCCTTCACACGTTGGTCAGTGGTATTTAAATATTCCGAGAATGTACGTATACCTCTATAACACGGCAAAAATCACATTGGTACTGTTATATATTAAATAACATTAATAAGAATATAATAATAAACAGCTGACGCTGCAACACGTGTATTCTACTGCATTACGTGTACTTATTTTACATTTTTCCATTGACTCAGCATTTTGCAATAACTTAGAAATTATACCTTAGTACATTAGTGTGGATTTGAACGTCGTCGCGGATAATAGGTTTTTTTTGTAAACCTTTTTATTAATTAAATATTTTTCCAGTTCTATTAAAAGTATTTTTTTTAAAAAAGCTTATTTAGACCCACCCCGTAACAGTGGTGTCAGAAGTGGGATACCAGTATTGAATGTGCTGGTATTTCAACACGTATTACGCGAGTGATAACTTGAACTCTGTATCTACTACAAACTCTTTCGTGTACAGCGATATATCAATATCGCCAAGTTCGAGAACTCGGCTTGTGTCTAACCATTGTGCCGCGATTTCACATGAAACATTCTGAACTCTGACTCGAACAGTTTCGTGACTCCTTCACATCGAACTCCGGCACCTGAAAATTACCTGACTTAGAAAGTGAGTCTTGTCAGCCCACCATTGCTGAGCTACCGGGTCGTCGACGCCTCTCCTGCTCTCGCTGACGCGCTGCAACGTGTCCTGTCCTAGAGCTACTTACCACACGACCCCCACTGCCGTCCGATCTCGCTGCCGTCATTGGTCCAGTACCTGGTGTGTTCAACTTACCTGGTCACCTCTACGAAGTCTGCGATGTACTCCACACTCCTGCTCTCCGTGCTGCTGTGAGTAGAATATCTTATCTCTTGTTATTGCTAATCCTATTCCCATTTCAAATAATTCCAAATCCTACAATCTCAAAATCTATATCTAATTTATACCTAATCGTGTCTCTAACCATTTTTCAAAATGTCTAGGACCGAAGTGTCACTCAGTGAACAATATCCTCTTAAAATCTTATGTGACTTTATTGATATATACCGAGGAGATCGTGAAACTTTACCTGCATTCTTAACGAACTGCCAAAATGCGCTGAATCTTGCCTCAGAGAGCCAAAAAAAGTTGATCTTAAAATACATATTGTCTAAATTACGAGACAAGGCTCAAATAGCATGTTCAAATAAAATTTTTGAAGATTTCGAATCATTGCAATCATTCCTGCGACAAAACTTCGGAGAAAAGAAACATTACAGCCACTTATTCTTTGAGCTGCAGTCATGTAAACAGCAGCTCAACGAATCAGTATCGCAATTCGCGTTACGTTTAGAAACATGCTTAACAGACATGCAAACCGAGATACATAACTCTGTTACTACTAAGAAAGATTTGTCAGGACGGATTGCTATGACAGAGGATCTTGCTCTTTATACTTTCAACTTCGGTCTAAATCCGGGACTTAGTAACATGGTGAGATGCCGCAATCCTAAAAATCTTAATGAGGCTATAAATATAGCTATCGAGGAAGAAAAAATACGAAACTTCACCCTTAACGTTTCTGCAAAAATGTCTAAACATTGCAAATTTTGCAAGAAATCAGGACACTTAGAGAGCGAATGCCTAAATAAAAAGCGCAGTTCGCAGCCTCAATCTCAATTCCCAAAAAATGAACCTCACCAAGTTAATAAGCCACCAGGGGTTATAATATGCAGATATTGCAAAAACCCGGGGCATGACATTTCACAATGTTACAAACGAAAACATGCCAATCTAAAGAAACAATCCGATTTCAATAATTCCGCAACCCAACATAACGTCGCGGTGTTACCCGACTTCGTTGAATCGTGGGACGGAGCGGAAAATGCTGATTTAAACTAAAAAGTCGGGTGTCTTTTTCGTGCCGTACTACGCCCGACCGTGAGAAAGGCGCATTACAATTTCGCAATACCAAATCATTAATTACTAATTCTACAAATTCCTTTACCAAATCTACTAAATCTCTTACTAAATCGAATATACATCCGACCATGCAAAAGGGTAATCAGCCCCAAACCGAAGGTCGGTCATTTCAACTTCTACAGGTCACACAACAGGGTAAACAACCCCAAAACGAAGACCTTTCTATTGCCTTTACACATCCGACCATGCAACAGGGTAATCAGCCCCAGACCGAAGGTCGGTTATTTCAATCTCTACCGGTCACACAACAGGGTAACCAGCCCCAAAACGGAGGCCGACACCATCGTGATTCATTTCAACATATTCCACAAGGAATCTCTGCTTCGTTGAGTCAGTCGGAAGAGCATAAAAGCATTCCGATTCATGAAATCAAAACGTACAATGTCGCACTACCTTATGTGTTTCTAAACACGAATTATTCGAATAAAGCTCTCTGTTTCCTCATTGACACTGGAGCCAGTGTTAGTATTGTTAAGCTACAAAACTTTGTTACAACCCCACATTTATCAAATGATAAAATCAAACTCAAGGGTCTAAGTGAAGACGATTCTCATTACGAGACTTTGGGGACATTCCAAATCCATTTTGAGTATATCTTTCCTACCAATTCTAAACTTCATTTTAGCTATATACTTAACGCTGTCAGCGATAGAGTTAGGCTTAACTACGATGGTATTCTAGGCAAAGACTTCTTAAGGAAACTCGATTGCGATGTAAAATACTCCCAAAATTCTCTACTAATTCAAGGTCATTTTATACCTCTAAACTTCGACCGCCCAATCTACGTCATTCCACCTCGATCTGAGATAATAGTAGAATGTCCTATTTCAAATTCCTTAAACGAATTAGAGCACATGAAAGATGCCCTAGTCCTCGATCATACATACTCAGAGGGAGTTTTCCTAGCAAACTGTATCGTTAAAATTAAACCTAATCATTGTATCAACATCTCAGTGCTCAATACTACCGAGTCAGAAATCATATTTAAAGATTACTATGTCCATTTACTTCCGTATGAAACCAAAGTTGTTTCCTCTGCGCCTCTTAATAATGACAGTTATCAGAACATAAATAATCTTTCCAATATCTCAAACGATAGATCGCAACAAGTGCTAGATCTCATTCGAACCGAACACCTCAATCCCGAAGAGACGAAAACGCTCTTAGAGTGTTGTTCAGACTACACTGATATTTTCTACCTCGAGGGTGAGCCTTTGACACATACCAATGCTATTGAGCATTCGATAAACACAGGTAACGCTGCTCCGATTCATGTCAAATCCTATCGTTTTCCCGAGTGCCACAAAGGTGAAGTCGAATCTCAAATCAAAAATATGCTAGATCAAGATATAATTCGTTCTTCCAAGTCACCTTGGAGCGCCCCAATTTGGGTAGTGCCCAAGAAGGTAGACTCTACGGGTAGACAGAAATGGAGGTTAGTCATTGACTATAGGAAACTAAATGACGTGACAGTTACCGAAGTTTATCCTATACCCCTGATCACAGACATCCTAGACCAACTGGGCCACTCAAAGTATTTTAGCACTTTGGACCTCGTAAGTGGTTTTCATCAAATCAAAATAAACCCAAAGGACGCATCCAAAACTGCTTTCACCGTCGTGGGTAACGAAATATCCGGGCATTATGAATTCACAAGAATGCCTTTCGGGTTAAAAAATGCTCCGGCTACGTTTCAAAAGCTGATGAATACTGTACTTTCTGGCCTTCAAGGCCTACACTGTTATATCTACTTAGATGACTGCATTATCTATAGCCAAAATCTCCAATCCCATATCGATAAGCTTAAACTAATCTTCGATAGGTTTCGTGAATATAATCTCAAATTACAGCCCGCAAAATGCGAGTTCTTACGGCGCGAAGTAGCATACTTAGGTCATATAATTACCGATAAAGGCGTTTGTCCTAATCCAGAAAAGATTAAAGCCGTCACTCAATTTCCAATCCCTAAAAATCCGAAAGATATAAAATCCTTCCTGGGCCTGGTCGGCTATTATAGACGATTCATTGAAAACTTTTCTAAGATTACAAAACCCTTAACCTCCCTTTTAAAAAAAGACGTGTCTTTTGTATGGTCGACGGAACAGGAAAACGCTTTTAATGCTTTAAAACAAAAGTTAACAACGGCGCCCCTATTACAATATCCAGATTTTTCTCAGCCGTTTCTGCTGACCACTGACGCTTCCAACTACGCCGTGGGAGCTATACTATCTCAAGGCGAAATAGGCAAGGATAAGCCCATCGCATACGCATCGCGAACATTAAACAAAGCCGAGGGCAACTACTCAACAACCGAGAAAGAGCTCTTGGCCATCCTTTTCGGCGTTAAAACATTTCCTCCCTATCTGTACGGATATAAGTTCAAAATCGTCACCGACCGCTCGCTAGATGGCGCTGCCTCTAGACGCACGTAAAAAAGCGCGCTCCGTACTAAATGTTATAAAAAATTACAAATAGTGCATAAAAGTAAACTAAATTAAGTACAGTGCTAAAACATTTGACAATTAAATAAGTGATAGTGTTATCTTAAAAATTTAAACATGAACCCTGAAATAAAAACTATAAATGAAGCGAATCTTTGAACCTATCGGTAAAAAAAATTAAAGTGACTTGCCATACTATAAACTTTCATAAAACAATAGTAGAAAACAACAAATTGTGAAGTGATTCAGTGAAACTGTATAATTACAATTTAACGTGAGATAAACATCGACAAAAGAATATAATAAATCATTGCAAAACTTAAAACTGATTATTAGCATGAGCTTGCTTCCACCCGCATATAATTTTTAATATTCTACAAATAAATAAGGAACTCACAGTTTCGGTTATAAATGTTAATGTCATCGTAGCCGAGTGGTATAAGGCGCTACACTAAGCGAGGCGTGACGTCATTCATGTCGTGACTTCGAATCCCAGATCAAGAAATCGTTTTTGTGGTTTAAGAGATTTTTCAATTTTAATTTAAAACTATTGTTTAGCATTATTAAACAAAGTTAACGCATAAAACATCAAAATGAATGATTCTGTTGAAAATATCACAATCCGAAAACGACGTTCATCTTCATTGAACCGTAATGTTGTAACAACAGATTCGCTATTCGATACTACAATATGCAGCCTACCAAATACCTCGTTAAACGATACTCAACAATCAAACGAATTGCAACATAAAATAGAACAATTGAAGGAGGAACTACAGACTGCTAATCAAGAAATAGACAATTTGAATTATGAGAACACAAATTTGAAACTGGAATTGGAAAAATACAAAAAAGTTATAGACATATATAAAAAAGTTGGTATATCAGATTTCCGATCACCGAACACAGGTAAAAAACAAAAAAAATCTAAAGTAACTAATACTAATGGTAATATCAGTACTCCAAAAGCACCTATCGTTGATGTATTATCCCAGAAGGTAAATAAAACAGATCAACTAAACATCAAGACATCTCAGATCACAACTGCAACAGACAAAAATCAAAAAAATTGTGACCATCCTAAATCTAATACAGAGATTAATATAAAACGGAGAAGAAGAGTATTAATCATGGCAGATCAGCAAGGAAGAATGGTTCAGAATATACTACTTTTGTCGGGCATGGAGTCGGGGAAGTTGACGGTACTTATCCTACTCGATTTCAGTAACGCTTTTAATACAGTTGACTTCGACGTTTTGCTTGGCGTGCTCAGCTCTCTTAACGTATCAGCATCGGCTATTGACTGGTTTCGTAGTTACCTATTTGGTCGCCGGCAGCGTATTCACTTTGACGATCGTTATTCTTCTTGGTGTTGTACTGCTGCTGGTGTGCCACAGGGTGGTGTTCTATCCCCTTTACTCTTCGCCCTATTTATCAACTCTATCTCTAAAGAACTCTCTTCTTCCTTCCACCTCTATGCCGATGATCTGCAGATCTACACGCAAGCTTCACTTCATGAATTACCAGATGCTGTTGCTCTAGTTAACCGCGACATGGCACGAATTAGCGATTGGAGCATGAAATATGGCCTGCGTATTAACCCATCCAAAACACAGGTGACGGTTGTCGGCAGTTCAAGGGCTGTCTCCAGAATAGACTGGTCTACTCTTCCTCAAGTATCTCTGCTTAACACAAAAATTCCTTTTTCCTACGAAGTCAAGAACTTGGGGATTTACATTGACAGTACTCTCTCCTGGTCTAAACAGATGCAGGAGGTCAGTCGCAGAATGTTTGCCTCGGCGGGATCCTTGAGGCGTCTTCGAAATTTCTTGCCCACTACTACTAAAATTGCATTAGCACAATCCCTACTTCTACCAATCCTCGACTATGCTGATGCCAGCTATCTTGATCTCACCCAAGAACAATTAGACAAGCTTGAGCGCCTTCAAAATCTTTCTATCAGGTTTATATTTGGATTGCGCAAATATGACCATGTCTCCGAGTTCCGCAATAAGCTCAAATGGCTGCCTATTCGCCTTCGCCGGAATACTCACATTCTTTCACTTCTATACAATGTACTCTTTAATCCCACTACCCCTTTTTATCTAAAAGAGCGTTTTACGTACCTTGGCAACTCACATACGAAGTTTTTAAGATCATCGGAGAGCTTGAAATTAAACGTCTGTTTGCATTCCACTACATTTTTCGACAAGTCCTATACAGTACAAGCAGCACGGTTGTGGAATGCTCTACCGATTGCAGTGAGGCGAGCTCAAACCATATCACAATTTAAAAAACTAGTTAAAGAATTTTATCTAACTTTATAGTTTTTTCTTGTCTCCTACTTAACATGGTAACACACGTACACATACATGCATAAACGCACACACGCACACTTACACACCATTATGTATTATGTTCTATTTTATATATTCTTATTTTTATAACTTTTATGTAGGCATATACATACATATATTTATATATATATATATATATATATATACATATATAATTTATTTATACATATTACGGTTTACACGGTATTATTATTATTTTCTTTTTAAAGTCTTTAACTTGTACACTTGACGACCCATATCTGACTCCTATTACAACTCCATCCAAAGGTTGTCTGTAAGAGATCGCCTTGTGCGATAAGACCGCCCATTGTGCACTATATTAATTGTTGTTTGTCCTATGTGTTTATGTGGTGTACAATAAAGAATATTATTATTATTATTATTACAACGTTTGATTGGTGAAGAATATTGTGTGATGTCAATGTGGAAACCTGGAGCCAGACTACGTGATGTTTTGGACAATTATAAAGATGAAATAGGGACTCTGTCTAAGCATGACTTTATTATTGTATCGGGCGGAACAAATGATGTAAATCCCAGTGAATTCAAATTTAATAT
The DNA here is from genome assembly GCA_038387885.1 of Spodoptera picta. Lineage (NCBI taxonomy): Eukaryota > Metazoa > Arthropoda > Insecta > Lepidoptera > Noctuidae > Spodoptera > Spodoptera picta. The sequence goes on from JAZHFQ010000105.1 coordinate 5,798,543, forward strand.
AAGGAAATTTCTTGAAACTAACACAAACACTAATGTGATTGTGACTGAAGTTCCATACAATAAATATTTAAATGTAAAAAAGCTTAATTATGAATTAAAGTTTGTGTGTAACAGTTTTGAACATGTATACTACCTAGACTTAAATTATCAAAGATATCTACCAAGGGGCATTAATTTCATCCTTAACCTATCTAGATCTTGGTTAAGAGAAATATTACGCATAGATTACCAATCAAAGCTAGCAACATATAATGACATTAAGGGGTCTAATTTAAGGAAAATCATGGTTAATACTTCGACACAAACAGTGTGCACACATGATGATACAAATAGCAGAAACGACAATGAACAAAAACAAATTATAAATGTTGTGGATTCTGTACCTATTATTGACGGCGGTTCAGGGACTGCAACTGCATTTGACTGTTATAGTAATTATGACATTTCGAAAAACACAATTAATGTTGACGACAATCCCACTGAAACACAGTTTTTTCTCTGAAAACCACGTAAACGTGCTTCATCAGAATATTGCTGGGCTATTAAATAAATCAGATGCACTACTTGTGGGTTTGGAGGAACTAAGAAAAAAAATAAACTCATTGATGTTATATGTATAACTGAGCATTTTATGATGACTGGTCATGAGAAGCTCTTAAATCTGCCAAACTATACATTAGCTTCATCTTACAGTCGTAGTAATAGTAAAAGAGGGGGTACATGTATTTTATTAAAAAATGGACATAATTTTAGAGAGCAAACAGACATTAAAGATTTTTGTTTGGATTGTGTGTTTGAATGTAGTGCTGTGGAACTACTTGACTATAAAACTGTGATTATTTGCGTGTATAGAGTGCCAAATCAAAATAATTTGTATACCTTCTTTAATAGACTTGAAAAACTTTTGACATATATTTCTAATAGTAAATTTAAAAATATTTTAATTGCAGGTGATTTCAATATTGACATTCTTAAAAATATTAATGTTACGCTTGACTTTGAATGTTTATTGTTTAGTTACAATCTTAATTTAACACTACGTGAACCGACGAGACTTGCTAGTCAAACTTGTATTGATAACTTTGCTCATAATTTCAAAACAAAATGTAGGACTGAAATCCTGGAACTAGGCCTTTCTGACCATACAGCACAATTACTTGAACTTCCCATTGAAAAAATACCACTGTTACAATATTGGTACATTGAAAAACATGATTTCAATTTGGATAATGTTAAAAAGTTTCAGTCATACATAAAGAGCTTGTCATTTTCAAACATTTACCACACTGATGACCCAAACATAGCATATCAGACCTTTATTGATGATTTTAAACTTATTTATGACCTTTGCTTTCCTAAACGGAAATTTTTAATGAAAGTCTACAGTAAACCTAAATGGATATCGCGTGGAGTGAAGATATGTAGTAGAAGAAAAAAAGCTCTGCTGTGGAATTTCAGGCTTAATCCTACTGAACAAAATAAGGATAAATATAAAAGTTATTGTAAACTGTTTAAAAAAATCGTAACATTAACAAAAAGAGCACAAAATAACTATAATATTAAAACGTCACATAATAAATGTAAAACGGCATGGCGAATAATAAACAAAATGCGACTTAATGTGCCAAAAGAAACTATCAAAAATATAAAAATCAATGACACTAATTATGTTACAAATCCAAAAGATTTAGCAAATTTATTTAATGATTATTTTATTGAAAAAGTGAAACCTATTCATGGAGCTGGAAAAAATTTGACAAATTTGATTAACCGTCCTCTTAACTCAATGTTTCTTGCACCTGTTTCGGCGCAACAGGTTAATAAAATCATTAAAAGTTTAAAAAATACAAACAGTGTAGGACATGACAGTATTTCCACGAAAATAATAAAATCTGTAAATGAAACCATCTCCCAACATCTGAGTCATATACTAAACCTATGCATTGCGAAGGGAATATTTCCAACACAGCTTAAAACAACAATCATTAAACCTCTGTTCAAAAAAGGGAATAGACAAATACTAGAAAACTATAGACCGATTGCACTTATACCAATATTCGCTAAAATATTTGAAAAATATCTGTACAGTGAAATGAACGCATATTTTGAGAAAAATAATATTCTTTGCAATGAACAAAAAGGTTTTAGAAAAAACAAAACTATAAATATGGCCATTTATGAATTCATAGCCAATGTATTACCTCATGTAGATAAATCGTCTCCAGTATGCTCAATATATTGTGACATGTCACAGGCGTTTGATTATGTGCACCATGGTATACTAGTGGATAAACTTGAAGCCAATGGCATAAGGGGAAATGTTTTGAAATTGGTACAATCTTACTTGACAAACCGAAAACAAGTAACTGAAATAAATAGAATCAATATAAGTACAAAAACTGAGGTAACATACACCTCTACAACACGTGATATATCTTACGGTGTTCCTCAAGGCAGCGTTCTGGGGCCACTCTTATTTATTATTTACATAAATGACTTGCCAAAAACAATAACTCAACCTATGACATTGTTTGCTGACGACAGCACAATTATAATTCCGTGTAATGACATCTACCAATATAATTTAGACATTAATAATTCATTGACATCTGTAATTTCATGGCTTGATAATAATAATTTAAAAATAAATTTGACGAAAACTAGTATAATGCATTTTGGACAAAGATTATGTAATCCACTGAATGTAATTTTAATTCACGACAATTATAATGTGCAAGAAGTAACTGATGCGAAATTTCTTGGTTTAACGATTGATAGCAAATTAAATTGGAAAGAGCACATAACCGCATTAAGTAAAAAAATTAGTAGTTTATCGTATGTGCTGTATAGCCTAGGTCCAATAATTAACATCGAGGCATTGCTTTCAGCATATCACGGTCTTGTCGAGTCTGCTCTGAGATATGGTATAATTTTTTGGGGTAACTCGACAAACAAGGGCATCATATTTAAATTGCAAAAGCGGTGCGTAAGAGCCATGTTCCGTAAACAGAGTTCGGAGAGTTGTAGGCCATTATTTATAACGCATAAAATGCTGACAGTACCATCACTCTATATCTTAGAAGTAGCACTGTTTGTTAGAAGCAACTCTCACTTATTTCCCACTCTGGCTGATAAAGTAAAACGAAATCGACGTGACAACAATCGACTATGTATTCACCCATCTAAAACAGCACTAATGCATAAAAGCGTGATATGTATGGCTCCCATAATTTATAACAAAATTCCTAAAGAAATTATTAAATTAAATTTAAACTTATTCAAACAAGCGTTGAAAAAACTACTAGTTAATAAATGCTATTATAGTGTTCATGACTTTGTAAATGACAAATGTTTGTAATTTTTTCTTTGTTGTCCCTGGTCAGGAGGTTTGAGTCTCTTATAGGAATGTTACAATTTAAAAGTTTAATAACTGTTATAATTAGATTTAATATTATATTCCACATTTGTACACCAGAAATGGTCAAACATGTTGATACTATGCTCACTGCTCATCTGTACAACTTATAATGTGCATTTATGATGTATTATTATTTAACACGTGTTTTTGCAAATAAATAATCTTTGTCTTTGTCTTTGTCTTTGACCACAAACCCTTAGTTTGGCTATTCAACGTCAAGGACCCAGGCTCTAGACTAATACGTTGGCGCCTAAAATTAGAAGAGTACAATTATGAGATAGTCCATAAGCAAGGCAAATTAAATTGCAACGCAGACGCTTTGTCACGCTTCCCATTACAACAAGACCCTGATAGTAATTTAAATTGCCCAGTATGCGCTATCGAGGATGAGTCACCGAACTCAAATATCCCGAATCCTCCGGAGTCGCATTCTCCAAGCTCACCCCTCGACAATCCCTCGCTATGCTCGTCAGATACTTATGAGAAATACCTAAAACAATCTAAACAACTTAACTTTTGTTTCGATACTACTATTCAAGAATACAATGAATCATTGTTAAAGGCGAAATGCAAATTAATTGCATATCCTACCTCAATCGATTTGGATGACTCTGTCCCTTATTGCAAGGACATTATAGACTTATCTACAAGCCAACCTAGCGTTCGTGACATTGAACGTGAACTTTATACCTTATACAGCACTTCTAATGATAAACATTTATTCACCCATTTATTCATACGTGTACATCACTATGATGAAATGTCATATAAGGATATTTTTAGACTATTAGTCGAATATAGAGATATGGTTAAATATTGGTACTTAGAGGAGAAGGAACTTGCAATTTCAGACTTCTCCGACCCATTCACCAAACTTTCTTATACTAAAATCTACAATATAATAGGCTATGTATTTCATAATACTGGTATTAAAGTAAATATCTATAGAAACTCCATTCTATTCCCCACACCTGAGGAAGTTAAAAAGATACTTCATGACAATCATGACCTACCGACAGCTGGTCACCCTGGCATAACACGTATGTTTGAAACGATAAAGTCCATGTACTGGTGGAAAAATATGCGGCAGGACGTCGAAGATTATGTCAAAAACTGCAAATCCTGCCAGATTAACAAACCCCTTCGCCAACTTCATCGTGCACCTATGATTATTACTTCCACCGCAACAAAACCGCTCGAAAAAATATTTCTTGACATCGTTGGCCCTCTGCCAGAGACGTATGAATTTAAATACAAATTTATTCTTACCATTCAGGATGATCTTACAAAATACTCGCAAGCCTACCCCTTATTAACCAGCTCATCGGATGAGACCGCTAAAAAATTAGTCCACTTTATATCTCATCTCGGAATTCCTAAAATGATTGTCACTGACCAGGGCACTAATTTTACCTCCGAGGTCATTAAGCAACTTACAAAATTATTCGGAATAAAACACATCCTAGCTTCGTCTCATCATCCACAAACTTGTGGCGCCCTAGAGAGGAGTCATGCTACCCTTAAGGAATACTTAAGGCCATTCGTGAACGAAAATGCCCATACTTGGGACTTATACCTCAATACAGCTATGTTTTCTTACAATTCAAATGTTCATTCGACTACCAATTATTCGCCATTCGAATTGCTATTCGGTTTCAAGCCACATATCCCTAAATCTATAGACACTTTAGAAAATAACACTTACACTGACTACGTCCGAATACTAAATCACAGACTTTATTATAGTAGGCAAAAAGCACTACAAAACATTCAATTATCTAAAGAAAGATCTAAACGTGTCTACGACTCTCATGCCAAGCCTGTTACGTATAACGTTGGTGACTCAGTCTATCTCAGGTGTCACCACAAGCAAAATAAAGCCTTATCCCCCGTGTGGAAAGGCCCTTTTAAAATAGTCAAATTAAACGGTAATCACACTGTCACCTTATTAATAAATCGTAAACACGTGCGTCATCATTATGACGAAATAAAGTTGGCGTCAGACGACGACATAATTTAATTTTATCATTGCAGGCACTTTGGTTCATCAACTTCGTGTCATCAGATCGTTACAAAACATCCATGAACTAATTGACATTTCTAAAATCATTTCTTATTTTCATAATAACAAAATAATTATCGTCATTAAAATCCCGCTCGTCCTTCCATAAACATATGCCTTGTATCGCGTGATCCCAATGCCTGTCCCTTATGATGTATCGCAACCTGACACGTTTGCACTTATCGCTCCCGCTCATCCTTACCTAGCAATAACAACCGATCATATGTTCTATTCATTGTTGCATAGTGTAAATCAGTGCAAAGTGATTCCGGGTAAATTTCATGTGTGTGAATTGGAAAGTGTTTTTTCGAGTGTCGTTAATCCAATATGTGAGACTATCTTAATTACTGAAGTAGTAAGTAAGTTACCTAGCTCTTGTGAAATTAAGCTACTAAAAGGCTCAGTACAAGTATTCCACAAAATGAATAACAACAATTGGATTTTTGTTCTGTCTGAGCCAGGCAAGTGTCATATCTCTTGTGAGAATGATGGAAATAATTTCGATGAAACCTTGTTCGGCACTGGCATACTATCTATACCTAAAACCTGTAAAGCGTTCTATAAAACTTTGCAATTTGTGCCACAATCGAACGCCATTCTCAATGTAAGTTCACAGATTATCTCTAACTTTAATCTAGTAAACGATGATTGTTGTGATAGAAGTAGAGTCAACAAAACACTTACCAGATTACCTTACTTAAAGTTAAATGACGCAAATAATCTGGATTCTCTGTTGCAGGCTAGCTTGCATTAGATTCATTCGAAAAGGATTTAGATAGCCTTGAAAATCCTAATCACTTTCAAAAATATGGCATTCACTACATGTCTCTATCTTATGTACTTTTCATTGCATTCTTTATATATCTACTTTATAGAATTAGAAGATATTTTTGTCCAAATTCGAAAGATCATTGTTGTATACAGATATTTAACCAATGTAATACTAAGAGAGTTACGGAAACTCGCCAACCTACTGTTGAATTATCCGTCTTAAACGAAACCGGCGTGGCCGATGAGATTTATGCATCAGTGTCAAGGCCAGCCTAACATTAATTTGGATTAATTTGTGTTAAGATGATATGTTTAATTTTTGTTCTTCTATTTCAATTTTTGTTCTATCTCATTAATATTACCTATTATAGTAGTATTCTTCGACTATAGTTTGTAAATCTGAAACGACGTTCATCTCATAAATTTTATATCAATTTCGCATCTTTTTCTCCCAGATGCTCCATTTTATCCGGGGGGCTGTTATATATTAAATAACATTAATAAGAATATAATAATAAACAGCTGACGCTGCAACACGTGTATTCTACTGCATTACGTGTACTTATTTTACATTTTTCCATTGACTCAGCATTTTGCAATAACTTAGAAATTATACCTTAGTACATTAGTGTGAATTTGAACGTCGTCGCGGATAATAGATTTTTTTTGTAAACCTTTTTATTAATTAAATATTTTTCCAGTTCTATTAAAAGTATTTTTTTTAAAAAAGCTTATTTAGACCCACCCCGTAACAGTACCTCGTTGCACCGTTTAAATCTCTAGGCCACCACGACATCAACTTATTTAGTTTTTTGTATATTATGCCACTTTATAGCCTTTTTTTATTTTTTATCGTTATTCTTACAGATTGTCTTCAAGAGCTATATTGTATAGGCATCGATACAAAAGTGCGTTACACCTAGTTGAATTATACATATAATAGGCACCTATTTTATACCTCTATAACTCGTGCACAAAATGAGGCAATATAGTAAATGTTTCTTTATTCTATTATTAATATTCTCGTTTATTATTATCAACATCAACACTATAATAATATAACAATATGTCAGTTTTGTATTTTTGAGACGATTTTAATTTTTTCACACAATAATTTTCTAAAATACAAACACATTGTGTTTCGAATACCTGGGGTATTAAAATTATATTTTTGTAAGAAGACAATAGCCAAGAAAAATCTTAATTAGAAATAAAATATAGGATTTTTCTGAATCAGTAAACTCAACTTCGATTAAACGCAACAGGTTGGTACATATAAATATTTTCTTCCTACCTTTGTAAAATGCAATACCTCAGTTAAAAGAAAACATTTTCTTTATGACTGATGAACTAGAATTACTAAAATTTAGAAAACAGGACATTGGTTGGTCCTACTTTAGTACTTGGAATTGATTAAATTATTTTAAAATTATTTGGCGGTCGCGTTTTTAGTTACACAGCAGATAATGGATTATAGAGGTATGCATTTATATTAACTGCACATGGTGTAATAATGGTTAACTGACTATTTAACTACTGATCATGTTATCTGATCTGACTTACCTAACCATTTGTTAAAAATGCTGTTGAAAATAGTAGAAAATATTAAAAATTCTATTAAATCTTGGTTTTAGAGGTGCTGAGAATATTATAATGTAGGCATTAAATACTTAATAAGTTATTAAGGAGAAACTTTTAGTATTTGTTGACTTTGTGTTAACAAGTCGTCATTGAAATGTAGTTGATAATGAGGAACATTTTACCTCTTATAATTTTTTTTCAATCTTTCAAAATGTATTCTTATAATTATTTAAACAATTTCGCTTATCCAGCCAACAGAGAATTGTATTCAAATGAAATACCTTATACCGTAAAAATCGTCATCAATCCTAATCACGATGAAATTTAGAACAAAACACGAAACGATTAATCACAGCAAGAAAAACATTCATTAACTTGAACAAATAGTTCACTTCACGTCACTTGTAATTAAAAACACTAATTACCTTTCATTGCCGAAATGTTATTAATAATGTTCACAAATCCTTAAAACTGCATGCAAGAGTATTCACAGATTTAGTTAAATTACCTCTAAACATAATTTACAGAAAAGTTCGAATTATTAGTTTAGGAGCGCGAAGTTTCGTGCGCGTATGAGTGGAGCGGTTGGGCGGGCGGCCGCTGCTCTCTAGGGCGGCTGCAAGACAACTGAAGCACCGGCACTGTCGGGACCACCGAGATCATCTGAAGCTCCCACTGATACTGAAAACGATACGCATTTCACATGCCACTGCCATTTTTTCAACAATTTATTTGACACGCTACTTTTATTCGTTAATTTATCATTCGTCAAGGTTAATTAGTATTGTTTGTTGATGGTTTAGCTATCTACAAAAAATATAAAAGCTATAACTATACGAACTATTTGTTTTCTGTCTACTAATACTCTTTCTGCTGAAAAGATAAATTGAACTTATGATAAAAACGTTTGTAACTCAAGAAAAAGTAAGGATACGACAGCGGTCTTATCACTTGACAGTTATATCTACGAGCTAAACTTTAGACGAGCTGAAACTTGATAAAAAGAATGTAAATATATTTTCTTAAAGTCCAAGCAAGCATCTTGAATTTAAAGGAAAATAGGCTCAAGGGTACATCAGCGCATGTAACGTAAACGTCTGTTCCACTACGGGCCAGACGAACAGCAGGGCGCCACCCTTATATGGTGGACATTCCACCCATTCGCAGGAAGCGTTTTGCGTCAAGCTTCCTTGTGCGAACTGCTAAGGAATGGAATTCATTGTCGGAATCTATGTTTCCCGACAAATATAGTTTGGGTGTCTTCAAGTCCCGAGTAAACAGGTTGCTCAAAGGTAGGCGTGCTCTATCGTCGGCCACATCATCGCTAACCACCAGTTGAGATAGTGGCCAAACGTAGACCTATAAAGTATAAAAAAACAGCGCCACTTAATTCGATCCTAACGCCATCTAGAAAGCAATGGATCAGACAAAATAAATTGTTATACAAATACCGAAGGAATGAACACAAGTAGCTATGGTTTAAAGAATATTTAAGCTACTTTTGTAATAATAAATGAATATTAATTTGACACGATGACACTAAAATTCGACCATGGCACTTTTTTCAAGGAGGAAAAATCATCTAATTACTTCTCCCGCCTTGGGTTGGGCGAGAGGGAGTGTCAGACTCTTACTGGCTAAAAACCACCCAGTTCCTACTCCTGCTCTTCGAGCCGGAGCCTCGGCAACCGGTCTTTCACGGCTCCGTATCGGGCATCAGCTCTACTGGGTTCCATCTGTGGTCTGATAGCTCTTTGAGGTGCGCACGGAACGCGACACGCCGTACACACGGGTCTGGTTTTGGTCGGTTACGGTGGCCGGAGATCGTCACGCGATCTTCGGCTCCCGGTGTCTCCCGCGATGGCTGGTCGAGCATGGCATTTGCGATCATCATCTCAATTAGCAGGCAATGTACGTCTTATTCAGTAGTTTTTGTTTTACTCCGTCATAACAATTCCAACTGAATATAGCGTCCACACAACAAAGGTAAATTTGGCTTTGGTCCTTTAGTGTTGATACTGTAAGTCAGCTTAATGTCAGAGAAACGTGCCTTCAAGCCGAGCCACTGCGCTGAAAGTCCATGAAGTTTAGAGACTCATCTAAACTATTGTATACGCTTAACACATTAGAGGGCCTTTTTTTTTTTTTTTGAGGGGGGAAAATCATCCAATTACTTCTCCCGCCCGGGTGAGGCGGGAGGGAGTGTCAGACTCTTACTGACTAAAAACCACCCCGTTCCTACTCCTGCACTTCGAGCCGGAGCCCCGGCAACCCGTTAAGTCTTCCGCGGCTCCGTATCGTCATCAGCCCTGTTAGGCCCCATCTGTGGTGGTCTGATGGCTCCTTGAGGCGCGCGCGGAACGCGACGCGCCGTACGCTCGGGCCTGGTTCTGGTCGGGCGGCGAGTCACCCGTGCTCGCCGTCCGCAGGCCCGTGCTTACGGTGGCCGGAGATCGTCTCGCGATCCCCAACGCCCGGAGTGTCTCTCGCGACGGCCTTGTCGTGAGGAGGTTCGTTCCCTCACGCGCTCCGCCTCCTCCTTAGCTAGCATGACTGCTTCGCAGAAGGAGGAGACGGCATCCCAGTGCCCCTCGCTCCGTACCATGGTCTGAACCAGAGCCGGACACGAGAGGTCGCCGTCGCCGATCACATTCCTGAGGACACGGCGGTGCTCAGTCCACGCAGGACACACCGCCACCGTATGCTCCACCGTGTCCTCCGGGCGATCCTCGCAGTGATGACACCCGGGCGTTTCCTCCCGCCCAATCCGAAACAGGAACCTACGTCCGGTAAGCACCTGCGTCAGGCGGTAGGTGAGGACGCCGTAGCGTCTCTCAAACCAACATTAGAGGGCCTAGCATTTGATGAAATTCATATGAAAAGAACGTTTCTGTATGAATTGTAAAGTACTCATTTTTACAATTAATTTATTTGTTAAGATAAATTATTAATAATTATGTAATATGTTGTGGTTACTGATGGAGAACAACTAAGTAACTTACTGCACGCATTTGAAATTTGACTAGATAGTCATATATATATAGATAGATAGTTAATAGATAGATAGTAGACGGTTAACGACATCGTTAACCGAGTGTTCGCAAGTGCGACTACCGGGCAAGGGGTCTCGGGTTTGATTTCGGGTAAAGTGTTACTGGGCTTTCTTAAAAATTAAAAATTCTCAGTAATAGCTCGTAGTCTGGAATTTTGCCCGATATAATATGGCAATAGGCTCACCCCCTATTACATGGGACTCATGACATAAATAGTAAAATGTAGGTGTTACAATGTACTCTGGCATTTAAGTGCCTTAATGTGCACCTCTGCCTTCCCCTCCGAGGATAATTGGTGTGATGTTATGTTATGGAATTTGAAGACGTCCAGGTTGTCCTTCTGGAAACACGTAATAGATTTCATTCTTTAGCTGTTCTCAGTGTCATGATCAATGGCCAAACAGAATACCGCAAAAGGTCGGTAAGACACTTGTTTTTCCGGTGTTATTGCCATGTCCATGTGTGTCATCGATTCGATTGCCATAAAGTATTCACATTAGATTCTGCTCTCTGGTTGAATAGGTAGCTTTACCAACAATTTAGTATCTTGAACTCATTTTGCCTTCTGATTTCTCTTACATGTCGTTAAGCTTTTCTCATAAGTATTACAAGGTGAAATAGTGTAAGAAACTTGATAGATTCCATTAGATGGAAGGTATTGTCATAAACTGAGATGCATTAGAAAGATCCATTGTTACGGTGACTTGGAAATAACTGGAAACGGCTTTTGTTTAAACTCATGATGGTTTTCATTCAATATAAGATGAAAAGGTAGCTTTAAAATGCTAATATTGCAAATATAGAACTACACAATTATCTAGGGTTATGAAAAAACATGGAAATTATTCTGACGTTCTAAGTATCGCAAGGTCACATTTGCTTCTGGATATGTTGATGTTCAGAGGTTTTGATAAGTGTTTGTTATCAGGATGTCCATCAGAGTTATTGGCTGATGTCAAAGGTATAGGTAGGTAGGGAAGGTCTATAGTATTAGGCCTTCCTTTTGAAGCTATGTATGTAGAGGTATGTAGAAATATATGTATGTATCCATACATGCACAATTGCGCTTCATGTAAGACTTTGATCTTGATTAGTTTATTGTAAGGTTATGACTGGGTGAAAATGTATATTATCATATTTCATTTAAATACAAAAGTCATTTACATAATTTTCTTTTTAATATAACACGTTTTCATTAAAAACAGAAAGGTTGTCATTACCAAACATCGGTTGAAATTATTCATTGAAAAACTTCAAGGAAGCCGATTCTATTTTTGGTTCTATAACAAATATTTTTAGGCCACATACAGACCTGCTACGCGATGGCCGCGATAGCCTATAAAAGCAGTACAGAGCATTAGTTAACAAAGGCTTTTGACAAGTAAATAAAAGTCAAAGAACACTCAGCTAGCAAAACGAAAATGTTTTGTTGTGGGTGGGTAGTTTCACCATGTTCCTCGAAAATATTCTAATGTAATTACTTGTAGCCAATTGGGTTCCCAATCACTCGCATAATAACGCCGGTATCGATGCATTTACTTAATTTAAATTGTGTCGGCGCTCCTTCGCAGAATGAATGAAATGTTTCTAAGTAAATACACAAAAACATCTTTTTGCGATGCGATGTACCTTAACCCAGTTTTTGAGATTTATGATCTTAATAGACAATCAAAGAAATAATGAATAAATAAAGTGTAATGCATAAATTAAAGGTACTGATAGATACATTTTAATTAAAGGTAATCTTTGACAACAATCCGTTTGAAGGTACGAATAGAATATTTTTTCATTGACTCGGGATCAATTGGGGTGCACTTATAGGATTATTCGTCTTCGTCATTTCCCTTACTTCCCCAGTGTTATTAGTGTTATAATTTTACAATCATTAGTGACATATCTTATTTCAAACAAAACACAAAAGAGTTATCGAGGGCAGGTTTTACTTTCCTTTCTTATTTTTATCCAAATTGAGCTGAAATAGAAATACTAAAGAGCCACGCTAAATTAAGCTTTATTTTCAGAGAGGTTTTAACTAAATTTTCATCCCAAAAATCAAGATAATATTATGGCAACTCCGGAGAACAGAAACGGCGTAATTTTACCTCTATATAGAAATAACTAATGAACCAAAAGAGTGAAATAATGTTCTTTTTCGAGAAAAATTCAGATTTTGGTAAAATGTAGGTGGATTATTAACTCTGAGGTTTTATTATACTGCAACGAGTTGAGCAGCGTTTGTTTAAAGCAAGCATTATGTGCTTATTCATTAGTACATGTATGAAAGTATGACAAATACTTCATTGCACGCAGTGTTTAAATAGTCATTGTTTTAAATTAGTCGCTATTATTGTAACACTAATTGTAAGATAAACACGTTCATTGTGGACAGCTAATATTTTCCTTTCTGACAAATTTATGCGTAGCAATATTTTAGTCAGTATACCTAGGTTTTTATGTTACATTCTTCGTATCAACGAACGAAGTTGTCAAAAAGGCAAACAAAATGTCATTTACAATGAATGAAGCACAAGAACACCAGTAGGACCTTTAGTTTTTTTGGAAATCTAATAAAGCGTTCATTATTGTTTATTTTCTTTAATTATAACATTCATTTCATCCTATTCCCGACTTTCGATCGTCCGTAATTTTATTTGTTTATACCTATTTAGTGATTTTTTTTCAGTGGATTTTACTACAACTATCTTTTTTGCATTTTTGGCCGTTTTTGGAGGTGATTTTAACGTTTTTTAAGGGGGTAAATCATCGAATGACTTCTCCCGCCTCGATGAGGCGAAAGGGGGTTGTTAGACTCGTAACGCTCCTACTCCTGCAGGAGAAGCCGGAGCCCCAGTAAAGGTTACTGGGGCTCCAGCTTACGTTCTCCGCGGCTCCGTATTGGAATCAGCCCTATTGGGCCCCATGCGTGGTGGTCTGATGGCTCTTTGAGGCGCGCGCGCAACTTGACGCGCCGTACGCTCGGGTCTGGTTCTGGTCGGATGGCGAGCTGCTCATGCTCACTATCTGCTGGCCTATGCTTACGGTGGCCAGAGATGTTGTTGTACATATGAGGTGACAATAATAGTTTTATCCTAATCCTTCCCTTAGTTGCCGAGATTAGCGTGTGTGCACTCTATTACTGATTTTCAATCAAACAATTTTTGTTTGTTTTTTAAAAAAATGTAATGTATTAATTAACATGAAAATTTGTCCGTAGCTGCAGATAATTCAACGGGTTGCCGAGGCTCTGGCTCAAAGCAGGTGTAGGAACGGTGTGATTTTTTATTCTGTAGGAGTGTAACATTTCCTTCGCCTCAGACACGGCAGGAGATATCATTGGATGATTTTCTCCACTTAAATGATTTTAAAAAATGAAATGAATTCGAAACTAGTATAAGATAAGGCGGATTTGTCACTAGGAAATCTTCCTCGAAATTCATATTTCCATCTTTTTTGATCCATTGTATATAAGGAAAATGGTTGATGTAGCTGTTAATTCAATAAAAAGTTCCCACAAAGAAAGCTGGCAAAGAATATTTACGCCTATTCAGAGACAAAGCTTATGTATCAACAATAACAAATTATTTAGGTCAGTGCTTATCTTATTTCTCACAGTTTTTGGCTCCCTCAGTTGCCATTCCATACAAACAAGTAGCCAACGAACAACCCTTAATTCGATTTGTATATCATAATACCCGAAGTTGGCCTCGTCTTAGCAAACATGGAATTCGGAAATCCTTACGCAAACTAGCTCATGGCCAACATCGCGATTGTCTTTCTGTCTTTTTACAAAAAAGAAAAATAATAATTTTACTATTCACCTGTTAAGTGGAGTAGTGACGACAGCAGAGTTGTATATGTCGGAAGGGTTATAGTTATTAGTACGGGACTATGATTTACTACAAAACGAAGGATAACAACAAAAGGAATAAAAGGTGGCGCGCTTCAACAGTTAATTGTGACGTCACGTCTTTCGAAGAGGAGGGGAGATTGATTGACGTTTAACATTGCAACACCACACTTTAAAATTAAATGTGAACAAGTAAAAGTCCAATAGTGCCATGTACGAAAATAAACAATCTTTATTGTTCTATTGTTGCTTACACATACAACATCGTTCACACCACCCTCCGACATATATGTATATTTCTCATCACCCCGACTCTTCGGCACCGTAAGACCTGACTGAGGTACATATTAAATAGCACTTTGTGATGTACCTAAACCTTTCCCACTTTCTCTTCTTCTCCTTCGCGCTCTTTCTGATTAAATGCGATCTCCAGCACGCCTTTACTCGTCATAGTACTCATTACATGGACCTGATAAAAGAACTGATGAAAACTAGGTGTTATAATTTCTATGTACACGTCCCTATGAGGATTTAACGGCGTGATGTTATGTTATATCTCGTAGAACAAAAACAGGTGACCTAAATATGTGTAAGAAATGCACCAGACTAAGGAATATGAATTGTATCTATCTTTGATTTTACGTTTAATAAATTGATACCTACTTGATTTATTTTATCCATTAAGCAAATTCAAAGATTATGTCGTATCGTAAAAAGCTTCTCTAAATATTTGTGAACAACACCCTCTGGCGATTCTATCTTGTAATCACAGAACATATTCAGACTACCCATAGCTCCCTAGATGGCGTTAGGAGTCGTTTTAAAAGTCGCTATGGTTTCGTTACAAGCGTTTGGTTAGATACGCGAGGCGATCTATCGCATTCGAGATCCAGAAAGCTACTATATCAAATTTTTGCATGAGGGTTTCCTGTTTAGTGCAGGTTCAACCCTTATTGTAATACTGTTTACGTGAGCCTACGCATAAAAACATAGCAATGTACTTCACTGGGTTAACTGATAGCTATAAGTAATTTTAGTGTTTCTCTTTTTTGTTAATACCGCCATGTTTTTACTTTTTTTATTCTACCATGTCTGTGCTATCGAAATATAGCTCTCAAATTGTTGGAAGATATTTTAATTCAAAAATCCTTATAATCCCCCAACAAATACACTTAAAATATATTTTAGTTTACAAGAGTATTAGGTACTTAACAGTACGGAGTGTGGAATAGGTTTCAATGTATTTCAATAAACGCACACTTTATTAGGTACTCAAATGTCAAATATGTGGCGAAAAGTGTGTGTTTTAATATAAATAGCCTTTGCCCATTTAGGTACATATTTATATGAGTTAAAATATTTTACTTCAATCAGTCTGCATTCTTAATTAATAAAATGAAATTATATATCACTAGCAGCCCGTCCCGGCTTCGCACGGGGTAAACAATTATTTATTTTAATAAAATTTGGATTGTTGTAGTGACATAACTACAATAGTTGGACATATGCTACCGCGGAGTTTTTAGTAGACATTATGATGTTCTTCAATATTGTCGTACATTATTTTGTTCTATCGCTAATAGTTTCGGCAGCGCATTCGACGAAAGACATTTTAAGACTCATTTTTCTACACCTTTGGTTACATTGTTCAAATTTTACCAAGGATACCTAATTTTTTTTTAAAATGAAATGTAGCCTATGTCGAATTGGAAGAATGTAGCATTCTATTGGTGAAAGAATTTTTTAAATCGGCCCAGTACTTTTTGAGCCTATTCATTACAAACATACAAAAATAGGTACAAATCTTTTCTCTTTATAATATTAGTATAGAGATAGTATTTTCTTTTTTTTTTTAAGGGGGGAAAATCATCGAATGACTGCTCCCGCCTGGGTGAGGCGGGAGGGAGTGTCAGACTGCTAAAAACCACCCCGTTCCTTCTCCTGCACGTCGAGCCGGAGCCCCGGTTACCTGTTAGGTTCTCCGCGACTCCGAATCGGCATCGGCCCTATTGTGCCCCATCTGTGGTGGTCTGATGGCTCTTTGAGGCGCGCGCGGAACTCGACGCGCCGTACGTTCGGGTCTGTTTCTGGTCGGACGGGGAGTCACCCATGCTCGCCGTCCGCAGGCCCGCGCTTATCGATCGTCCCGCGATCCCCGACGCCCGGTGTGTCTTTCGCGATGGCTGGGTTGCGAGGAGGCAGCGCTTCGCTGCCTCACGCGTCCCGCCTCCTCCTTAGCTAGCATGACTGCTTCGCAAAAGGAGGAGACGGCATCCCAATCCCCCTCGCTCCGCATCATGGCCTGCACTAGGCCCGGACGCGAGAGGTCGCCATCGCCGATCACTTCCCTGAGGGCACGGCGGTGCTCAGCCCACGCAGGGCATTCTCCCACCGTGTGTTCCACCGTGTCCTCAGGGCGGTCCTTGAGTGATGACACCCGGGCGTTTCCTCCCGCCCCATCAGACACAGGTACCTCCCGAAACTGCCATGTCCGGTGAGGACCTGCGTCAGGCGGTAGGTGAGGACGCCGTAGCGTCTCTCAAGCCACTCCTCAAAGAGGGGACTTACCGCTGCGATGGCAGCGAGCCCAGCCCTCGGTTGCGACAGTCGTTGCTGCCATTCCGCCATGAGATCGCGCCGGAGCTCATCCCGCCACGCACTTATTTGGCGCGGCAGCGGAATTTCGCCCCGGCGACGTGCCTCCGCGCGCATGCTATACACGCGCGCGAGCACCTTCGCCTCCAGATCCCACGGCGGTAATCCGGCAAGGAGGTACGTCGACTCCCCAGAGATCGTGCGGTATCCGCCGATCATTCGGATCGCCATGACCCTCTGTGCCATGAGCAGCGTCGGAGCGGGACGCCGCAACAGGTTTGGCGCCCAAACAGGGGCGCCGTAGAGGGCCATGGACCGCACGACCCCGGCGTATAACCTCCGGCAGGAGGCGTTTGGCCCCCCGAGGTTGGGGAGGATGCGTTTAAATGCAGCCCCCGTCCCCTCCAACTTTGGAGCCAAACGTCGGAAGTGCTCAATGAAGTTCCACCGACGCTCTCTTCCGCCACGCTCTCTGCTATGTCCAGAGAGACGGGCCGAGAAACGCCCCTCGGAAGCGCGGGCTATGTGCCCGCCGCCTCCAGAACCCTGTCGGGTTCGCCCGCCCAGTCCAGAAGTCTGCTGCGGGCGACAGTCACTCCAACCCTATCACCCCCGCTAGGGAGACTGTCGCCCGCACCCAGGGTGCACCACGTGGAGGTCTTCTGGCACCGCACCCCATAGAGATAGTATAGATGTGCTCCTTACTGTTCATATTTTAATTAGTGATTTTGTGTGAGTTTTCAGTTAAACAATAACGAGCCTGTGAAGTCAGTCATTTGTAATACGATTAGTCAGCTCCTTAAACGAGTACAGTAATTTGCTATGAAGAGATAACATATTAATTATGGTTTTTTTCGGCTTACTCACGTGCCTTTTTGACAAGGAACTCAACTAGTTTCAAGCCATTTTAAAGGCTCATATCCATGAGCACCATTCAGCGACACACGACGCTGCGTACGTAGCGCTGCTACTAATAGTTACGTGAGTAAGTCGAAAATATGATAATTAATTTTGTATGTCTCACTTTCGTGATTAATTAATTGACAGACAACGAATTTTAAACACTTTTTCTACCGTAGCACCGAATTTAAAAATTGTTGATAAAAACTCTCTTCTTCTCCTGGGTTCCCCAATTTTCGAAAACAGTCTCTCTGATTTCATAAAAATTACAATGTACAATTACATTTACATTGTGCCTTTACTTTAATTCGCTATTGTTGTTTCGGTCCAAAATTTATGTATTTTCTGCGTGCTTCCCCTCTGTGGAAGCATCCGCATATTCTGGACCAAATTGATCAAATTATCCGTGACACCTTAACTTCACTTTTGAATGCTTCTATGGACTATCGTGTTTGGCTTCAAGCCACACTACCAATTCGTTTTGGTGGTCTAGGCGTCCGCAAAATTTCCAGTATTAGTTTACCGGCGTTCATCTCACATGTCCACAGCACTAGTACTTTAATAAAAAATATTTTAGCCGGTGTTGACGTTGAACCCGATGTGCCGTGTCTGACAGACGCGATGAACGCCTGGACAGAAACTTGTCCCAATACAGCCTTGCCTGTCAACCCTTCCTCCTAGAGACAATGGGACGAGTCGCTTTGCAGGTTGGTGCATAATAATCTAATAAATACCAGCACCAATCCTGCGGAGTTAGCTCGCCTATTGGCTGTGGGTGAGTGGGAATCAGGTCTCTGGCTTCAGGCACTTCCGTCATTCAATATTGGCACGATGTTGAATGACTCAACTTTTCGGCTTGCTGCTTGCTTGCGTGTAGGTGCACCCTGTGTTTCTCCGCATCGCTGTCAATGCGGTGAGATGGTCGACCACCTCGGCCACCACGGCCTATCGTGTAGCAGAAGCGCGGGCCGGATAGCCCGACACGATTAACGACATCATCCGTCGAGCTCTTGTCATCGCCGGTGTGCCAGCTGTTCTGAAACCAAAGGGTTTGGCACGCGACGATGGTAAGAGACCCGACGGTATGTCCATTATGCCCTGGAAGCTGGGAAAGTCTTTGGTGTGGGACGCAACCTGCGTCGACACCCTTGCACCTTCTCATCTTCCAGTAACGGCGAGTTTTGCTGGTTCGGCTGCTGCCTCTGCAGAAAACCTCAAGCGGCGCAAGTATAACAACTTTGCGGGTAGTTATATCTTTGAGCCGTTTGGGGTTGAGACGTTAGGTCCGTGGGGTCCGAGTGCGCTTAAATTGTTCAAAAACATTTCGAAACGCCTGGTCGACACATCTCGTGACGAGGTTAAGCATTGCCATACAACGTGGCAATGCTGCCAGCCTTCTGGGTACTTTCCCCACTGACGTCGATGCGGACGAGTTTTTCGATGCCTTATAAATAGTTTATTTTTCCTATAATTAATTTTAATCTTAATTTGTATATATTTAATTTAGTAATATTTAGATTTAATTTTATGTAATAGTTGTTATTTAAGTTTTTTATAGAAATAAACCATAAATGAAAATTGTTTGTGGTCCACTTAGCTTCACGAAAGTTACAATACAAATATAGATCATAGATTTACTGACCCTTTATTCGAGCAGTTGCTATTGTAACTGCGCAGTAGGTTTAGGAGAATAAAATGTACAGCGTTTCACAGTTTAAGTTACTCATTAAATTTTATGTATTTTTGTGAGGTTAGCATACGATTTTATTTTTTTTCAGGGGGAAAATCATCTAGTGGCTGCTCCCGCTTGGGTAAGGCGGAAGGGAGTGTCAGACTCTTACTGACTGAAAACCACCCCGTTCCTTCTCCTGCACGTCGAGCCGAAACCCAGGTTACCCGTTAGGTTCTCCGCGACTCCGAGGTAAGCATACAATAGACCTCTATGGTGATGCAATGGACTGTCACGTACTGTTGACAGTAGTCGTACAATAGTTTCTATTTTTTTATGTATGTGTGAGTACCCTCCTGATTCAAAAAGGTTTAATTATATTTTAACTAAAATCTATTTTAGCTGCAGCAGCTATTAATGAATGTTGAAATGGAAGAAAACCATATGTTTTGACACATTGACAATTGACATCTTGATTGACGCTAATGAAGTAACATCAAGTCCATGTAAAATGTCAATTGATTAGATTTAAAAGTTCATAAAAAATTGGGCACAATTATTGTTATTTTTGAAGTAAATTTGTCATTGTTGTGTTTAATTTTTATTGCAAAAATGTCGGCGTCACTAGATAGCACTTTAGATCCTATGGAAGAAATCCGATTCAGGAAGAAACATAGCGCTGTTTGGGCAGAGATATTAAAGGACACGCATTTCACATTTGATGAACTAGAACGTTGGTATCCAAACGTTTTGTTTACTTTGTTATGCTAGTAACTAGATATTATAATTTATTTTATAAGTAGTTTATAATAAAGTGCCCTGTATTGGGCAACAGGCCTTACTATATTGAATTAAATAGTGAACCCCTGCCATCTAGCCTAGGAATCTAGAATAATATTGTAAACCTGAAGAGTTTGTTTGTTTTTGTTTAGTTTGAAATAAGTACGTTTCGGAACCACTATATGAGGAGGCAGAAAAATCGCACCTTTTTAAAAAAATCCTTCAATATCATTTTAACCCTATTAGCAACGATAGACATATGGCTATAAGGTATCATTGGAAAGGAAATTTATTTAAATTTCACAATGAATCAATGGATTTGGTTTTTTGTTTACCAGGAAATGAAAAAATAAAAGCTAATGCAAATGATTAAGAAGTCAAATATTGTAATATCAGCAAAAATTACAACAAGGTCTTTAAAACTTTAAACTAGCCCTAATGACTGCTTCCATGCATTTTGTTTTGTACTGACTTAATTAATGTAAAAACAGTCTTTTGCGAAATGTTGTCCCATTCTGCAACGACGGCATCTTGGAGTTCTTGGAGTGTGGTAGGGGTAGTATCACGTGCCCGTACTCGCTGTTTTAGTTCATCTCAAAGGTGGTCAATAGGGTTCAGGTAAGGACTTCGCGTCGGCCAGCGCATAACAGGGATTCCAACTTCTTGGAGGTAGTCTCATACAATGAAAGCGGCGTGACAACGGGCGTTATCGTGCATTAACGTGAACCCACTGCCAACAAAACCCGCAAAAGGGATAACCTGCTCCTCTACGATCTCTGTTATGTACCGAGCAGCAGTCAGCGACCTTTGCCCGTGAGCACTTTCAGACACAGCCCTCCATTGGTCTATTTTCCAATCCATATGGTCACGGAGAAATTACAATCGGTCTCTCGTATGCTGTGCAGTCAATTTTGGCGCTGTAGCAGCCCTCTTCTTCTAACCGTGGAGATGCAGACAGAAGATCTGTGCGCTTATTGCAGTTACTGTTGCAGCTCAACAGCATTGGCTGTTGCTGCAATCCAATGATAACCCATTACGTAAATACGTCGAAACAATGAAGTGATCTTTTCTTTCGGATTTGCACTGTTGTGTTCCAGATCCTCATCTTCGGATATAGTCTACTAGTCTCTTGGAAGCGTTAGAACAAAACGATTCAAGTTCATTTGCCAAGCAACATCACATTGCTGGCACCCTGATTGCAGTATTGTCATGACTTGAGCGACTTCATCTATAGTTGTATCCATCTTCTGGGGTATTTTTCTTGATACATCTGTTCACGTGTATTCATTTCAAATGTCGAATAACGAATGACCCACATTTAACCCGAGTCGCCCGTTTTATATACTTATAGAGAGGTGAAGAGGCAAATGCGTATTTTGACAACATTCTTTTTAACGTTACGTGCTAAAGAGATCTGTTATACTTAGGAATTTTAACTGTTATTAATTTAAATTTTGTTAAACATACTTTTTTGATTGATACGAATTTTAGTTGGGTTTGATGTATTCGTTGCTGGCGGGATATGCTTTAAACTTATTTTTGGGAGAGGTGCGATTTTTGTTACGCCGAGTGTAGTTCGAATGTAACAATTATTATTGTATATGTTAGGTAGTAGTGTGTGATCCGTAAATTGTTGCTTTCGTGTTGATTTAACGATAATTAGTCATTTTAATCCCCAGTGTGACTTGCGACAAGTAGAGCGTTCACAAGTCAGATATTTTAAAGGACAATGGATAATGTTTGGCCCACCTCTCAATAGGAATAAGTACCCCTCTGTATCTATAGAGGGCAGAGGGGTATCTCCTATCCTATCCTATCCTGAGAGGAGGAATATCCTATTCTATCCTATCTTGGTATTCCTACCTACTCAGATAAATAAAATTGGGGTGTCTCTTTGTAATATCGAAACAATCACTTTTACTACATGCATATGTACTTTACCAAAATAACACTTTTTACAATTTTGATCTGTCTGTCTGTTTGTACTGGCTAATCCCTGAAATTTCTTAGCAGAGAGCTAATATATTAAAGAGTAATATAGGCTACTTTTATAGGTATAGTAAAATATACATTTATTTCGCACTGTTCTTTGATTATTTGAATGTTCTCTTTTTCTTTCAGAAATTATGATGATATTTTACAAAATACAAAAAAGAGATGACAGGTGTCCTGGTACTGATCTCATAACAAGGTAATTTAACAAAATATATGTAAGACATAGCTGTAACATAGCTCCGAACGACGAAAATAGAGGGGTGTTACTAGTTTGACCGATCTGTGGCACCGTAGCTATGATTGAATGAGTTCTTTTTATATTTAACTAGCTTCTGCCGGCGACTTCGTACGCGTAATCCCGATATTTTAAGCCACCACTTGAACGTATAAACAACAATTCATTCAAATTAGTTCAGCCGTATAGGATAAATAACCTAGATTTCGACTGCAGTGCCATCTGCCGAGCTAATTTGTGAATCTAAACCATCCAGGGCGCCCCTCAAACGCATACAGAAAAATTCATTTAAATCGGTCCAACCGTTTAGGAGGAGTTCAATGACATATACATACACGCACAGCAGAATTATATATTTATAGATGGGCTGACGTTTGACCACTATCTCGCCTGGTGGTAAGCGACGATGGAGCACGTCGTCCCATAAGCAACCTATTCACTCCGGCCTTGAAGACTCCCAGGTTCTTGAGGGTTCCTTAATAGAAAATTATAGCTGCGGTTCTTTAATTCTAAAATACATTTATTTATTTCTGAAATCGTTCGAGTCATTTAAGAGTAACAAGCAGATTTTCTTGACGAGGTCGCTAGTTATCTATAGTGTAATATCGACATCAATATAATATACAAAGAGTTTTTATATTTTTGATTTTATGTAGGTTGGAAGGGATAGTGCCTAGGAATGTGCTGTAACAAGCGTTGCACCGCGGGAACTCCCAGAGTTCTTCAGAGGATCTGGTGCCCCTAACGGGTGCTGAGGGTGACCACCGGGGTGGTTTTAGTGAGTTACGAATCCCACACTCCCTAGTCTTTGTTCCCAAAAAAACTAGATGCCTTTTAAAGGTTTCCCCCGTCATCAAAAAAAGTAGGGATAGTGAATACCGTTTATTTTTATCTTCATTTCCATCTCCAAACGATATCCATTATCGTGTAAAATAACAATGTAATGTGTAACTGAAAAAGATTGCCTCAAAACCTAATCTTTAGTCTGTCATATGCTCAATTGACAACAAAACGTTGCGACCCTATATAATTTTGTTTTGATTAGGGTACACTAGGTAAGGGTCGCCTTATAGGGGTTAATTACAACAGCGAAACTTTCATAAATACATAAGTCGAAAACTTTTAGTTGAACCAATTTAATCTATACATCTATATATAGATAAATAAATTTGGAGTGTCTGTTTGTAATATTAAAATAATCTTTTTACTACATGCATATGAATTATAGAGGTATATGTTACGGCTAATACCCGAAGTGCGGCTACACCTAATTTTAGTCGGTTAGATCTAGGTGTAGCCACTTACTATTGGTTAAGCCTAGTACGAACTGATTGTTTTCGGGTATAACTAGATCTAGCCTTCATCATGTCGGCTACAACTAGGTCCAGCTATTCCCTGTTGGATAAAACTAGGTCTATCCGATATCATTCCGTCTAGAACTCGGCTCCAACCAGCCAATTAAGGCAAGTCGGAGAGTAAGGAATAGTGCCTACTCCCTGGAGCACTCGGGATGATGGTAGCCTGCGGGGTCGGTAATGCCCGTCACCTCGCCTCAAGGTGCCCTGCGGCTTCATTATTATTGTTATTTCCTTTATTTATTTCTATACTTGACTTATATATTTTTAAATATTTGATTATATAAAAAAATCATTTAAAAATATAAAAAGCAGTAGCCTACCAGTATCGGAAGAAATCCAAGCTACCGGTGGAGAAAGGAATTTCCGGATAAGGGTGTTACCAGACCAATCGATCGACCGTCGATCGACGGTATCGATCGATGGTAGAATGGAATAGTCGACGTCGATCGATAGTTTCCACCAGACCAATCGATCGATCGTCGATCGACGGTATCGATCGATGGTAGAATGGAGTAGTCGACGTCGATCGATAGTTTCCACTAGACCAATCGATCGATCGTCGATCGACGGCATCGATCGATGGTAGAATGGAATATAATGCTTGATCAAACGCGCCGCGCTCCGACTGTTCCCCCCCGCCCGCGCGCCGCGCTTCCTACCTGGCTTGTTTGTGTTGTGTTCAGTTGTGTGAAGCTCGCGGTTGTTTCGTGACGCGCATGGCAAAATGGCGGCGACCGCGTGGACGAATGAAAGAACTTTGGAATTTATGGAGCAATACAAAAACAAACCAGTAGTATGGGACATTATTCACAATGATTACCGTAATAAAATAAAACGTCATGATGCACTGCTCGAAATAGCCAACTCATTTGAAATTACTAAGGAGGAAGTGGAAAAGAAGATAAAAAATTTACAAACAACATTTTCGAAAGAAAATAAAAAAGTGAAAGATAGTTTAAGAAGCGGTGCCGGACGAGACGAAATATACGTTTCTAAATGGTATGCATTTCAAGCTATGGTGTTCATACAAGACAGAAATCGCCCACGATCTACTGTGTCTACAGAGGATCGTCCTCGTTCGAGCATGTCAAGTGATGTAAGTACCTACATACATATTTATATTTTTTACGGCAAATATGTTTAAGTTTAATCTGCAATTAAACAATTAGCTATACTGAACTTTTGTAGATCTTACAAAATAAAAGTATAATATTAAGCACATTAAAACATTTTCCAGTATACTCGTTTACACCAATAGATGGACTAAATTAACAGTTGCAAAAGGTGTTTTTTCCAATTGTCAACTATTGGTGTAAACGTGTTGTAATTAAAATAATAATACAATTTTACAAGTACATACTTATGACCTTTATTGATACAGATTACACAGTAGCTGTCACTTGTGTACAGAGTATTAGTCCAAAACAAAACTAGAAATGACTTATTTAAAAAATGTTACCTTTCAATAAAAGTGAAATTCACTACTAATAATCACGATAAAAAAAAAATTGCAATTAAAATTATCACAGGGAGCTACAGCACCCAGAGTAAGATTCCAAGGTTAACAATACTTGTATTGCCATGCAATCATACCATCGTTAGAACAAAAATATTCAGCGAACTCTTCTCTCACTAGTTCAGCTGGAGTTGGTATGCTGTAGAATAGTACAGATGACTGAATTTCTGGCGGCTGTGTTATTTCGGAATCTGCACTCTGATTTATGTTACTTGAATAACGCAACTGTAAAGACCTATAACTCTCACAATTTCTTCTTTAATAGTTGTGAAGATAAGTCGTAGCTAACACTATGTTTTCCACATTTTTCGGCTGAAGATGAAAAGGCCTTCGAAGACAGCGAAATACTGCACTTAAAATGCCGAACGTGCTTTCTACCATACGGCGAGCCCTACTCAACCTATAATTAAAAATTCGCACCTTTGATCCTTTTCGCCCTAATTCGGGAAACGGCTTCATTAAATTTTCAGAAAGAGGAAAGGCATTGTCACCTATAAAACATATGGTGTAAGACAACTTCTTCCAGGCAATTCACTTTCTTTTGGGATTCCTCGTAGATTCATGGAATTCAAAATAGTATTTCCAAACACACCACCGTCAGAAATACGACCTTGGCATCCAATATCGCAGTACATAAAATTGTAATTCGCATCCACTACAGCCATTAGGACAATACTGTGAACTCCCTTGTAGTTAAAGTATGTGCTCCCACTGTTAGTTGGAGCTCGCATAATTATATGCTTCCCATCTATTGCACCCAGGCAGTGGGGAAAATTTCACAGCAGGTCAAAATCTTTTGCAATGTTGAGCCATCCTTCTTCCGTGTTTGGCATCTGTAAAATAAATATATACAACGTAAATATATTGAATATGAGCTATCAGTCAGTTCATATATTTTTTAAATTATACCTATTTAAAATATATGTATATAATTTTGTTTCAGATAAATTCACAAGCATCTGAGTCAGGGATGGACAGTTCCGTTGATAGTGAAGGCAGTCGTAAAAGGCGCCTCAATCCAAAAGATGCCGCAATAGAAAAAACGTTGGAGATGGTTGATTCTTTGATTCGCAATAAAAGAGATGTTGATGAGTATACATTGTTTGGAGAACAAATAGCATTTAAATTGAGGACACTAAAAACGGACTACGCCCGTATTACCGTACAGCATCATATAAATAACCTAATTTACGAAGCTCAACTTGGCAAATATGACCATCCACAAACTCAAAATCAAGGCTACTACACCACGCAGTATTCTACAAATGCACAATCTTCGAATCAATCCAACCTTCCACCCACTTCTCAATACGCAAGAGATTTAACTGGATATAGCTTTTCGCTGGATAATATCAATCTTCCATCCACAAGTGAAAATAGTATAACAGTAGAGTCGTTGGATAATTTAGAAGATGTCTCATCTGAATTGCAAGAAAATTAAACGATATGTTTATATGATTACTGTTTCTCTGAAAAAATTATAATAAACCTGAAATACTATGTATGTCTTATATTTTTAATTTCTTCGATACCTTTACAACTTCACTTACCTTATATATAACTTAACTTACGATTACATGTCCAAGAATACTTACTTTTATGTAATCCCTGAGAGAACATATGAGCGCATTGCACACTTCTGGAATTATACAAGAAATACTTTGTTGTGAAATTTTAAACGTTAGCACTAAACTTTGATATGAATCACCACTGGCTAGAAATCTGAGTGTTATAAGTAACCGATTCTTAGGGGAAATTGACTGTCTGTAATTAGTATCCAATTTTGCAATTAAAGGAGCCATCATATTTAAGAGATTTTCAATATCACTGTTACTCATTCGAAAAGCATCCAAGAAACCGCTATTTAAAATGTCATTTGGATAAGATAGGCGATCTTTGGCTTTAAAAAATGGTCGCATCCAGAGTCTTCTGCGTTTGCGTCTCAGTAATAATAGTACGAGCAACATCGTACTTGCCAACAACAACGCGTCCTCTTGTGAATACATTTTGAAAGAAACTGATGGAATATTGCCGGAGTTCATCGATCAACGTCGACCGGTGCCAGTAGTCGAACAGTATATTCTGTCGATCAATTAAAGTTACCAGACCAGTCGATCAACATCGATCGACGTTGAACGATGCCATCGACCGGCAATCGATCGATTGGTTTGTCGAACAGTATCTGTCGATCAATTAAAGTTACTAGACCAGTCGATCAACTTCGATCGATGCCGTCGATCGACGATCGATCGATTGGTCTGGTAACACCCTAATACGCGTCGTATCCAGAAGCACTGCTTTCTGCATCAGGCCCTTGACCCAACCATCTAACGCTAGCCTACTCAGATGATGATCGAGGCTTTTAGCAATGAGGCCATTGGCAGATACGACTATCGGCACAATGACTGCTGAATCCACATCCCACATGTCGACAATCTCTAAATCAAGAGCTTGAGCTAAATCAAGATATTTACTTACTTTATCTTTTTCAGCTTTCACAAGATTCTCGTCATGTGGGATTGTTATATCAACTATCATTGTGTGACGGCATGATCGATCTATCACCACAATGTCAGGTTTATTTGCAACAATTGTCCTGTCTGTGATGATAGTTCGATTCCAATACAGTGCGACATCTCCATTTTCAAGAACTGGGTCAAGCAGATACTTATAATACGGCACTTTAGATTCTACAAGTTTATATTCTAAAGCAAGTGTCGAGAGCTACTCGAAAACTATCGAGCGTCCTCGAAAACAATCGAGCGTCTTCGAAATCTATCGAGCGTCCTCGAGAATAATTGACCATCCTCGAAATCTATCGAGCGTCCCCGATTACTTTCGAGAGTTACTCGAAATCTATCGAGAGTCCTCGAAATTTATCGAGCGTCCCCGATTACTTTCGAGAGTTACTCGAAATCTATCGAGAGTCCTCGAAATCTATCGAGCGTCCCCGATTACTTTCGAGAGTTACTCGAAATCTAACGAGCTTCCTCGAAAACTGTCGAGCGCCCTCGAAAACATTCGAGCGTCCTCGATAGCAATCAGGTATCCTCGAAATCTATCGAGCGTCCTCGAAAGCAATCGAGCATCCTCGAAATCTATTGAGCGCCCTCGAAAACAATCGAGCGTCCTCGAAAGCAATCGAGCATCGTCGAAATCTATCGAGCATCCTCGAAAACAATCGAGCTTCCTCGATAGCAATCGAGCATCCTCGAAATCTATCGAGCGTACTCGATCACTTTCGAGCGTCCTCGAAATATATCGAGCTTCCTCGAAAACAATCGCAACATCCTCGAAATCTATCGAGCGTCCTCGAAAACAATCGAGAGTCCTCGAAAGTAATCGAGAGTCCTCGAAAACAATCGAGCTTCCTCGAAAACTGTCGAGCGTCCTCGAAAACAATCGAGCGTCCTCGAAAGCAATCGAGTATCCTCGAAATCTATCGAGCGTCCAAGAAAGCAATCGACCATCCTCGAAAACTATTGAGCGCCCTCGAAAACAATCGAGCGTCTTCGAAAACAATCGAGCATCCTCGAAAGCAAACGAGCATCCTCGAAATCTACCGTGCGTCCTCGAAAACAATCGAGCGTTCTCGAAAGCAATCGAGCATCCTCGAAATCTTACGAGCGTCCTCGATCACTTTCGTGTGTCCTCGAAATCTATCGAGCATTCTCCAAAATAATCGAGCATCCTCGAAATCTATCGAGCGTCCTCGAAAACTATCGAGCGTCCTCAAAAGCAATCGAGCGTCCTCGCAAACAATCGAGCTTCCTCGAAATCTATCGAGCTTCCTCGAAAACCGTCGAGCGTCCTCGAAAACAATCGAGCATCCTCGAAAGCAATCGAGCATCCTCGAAATCTATCGAGCGTCCTCGAAATATATCGAGCTTCCTCGAAAACAATCGAGCATCCTCGAAATCTATCGAGCGTCCTCGAAAACAATCGAGCGTCCTCGAAAGTAATCGAGAGTCCGCGAAAACAATCGAGCTTCCTCGAAAACTGTCGAGCGTCCTCGAAAACAATCGAGCGTCCTCGAAAGCAATCGAGTATCCTCGAAATCTATCGAGCATCCTCGAAAGCAATCGACCATCCTCGAAAACTATCGAGCGTCCTCGAAAACAATCGAGCGTCCTCGAAAACAATCGAGCGTCGTCAAAAGCAATCGAGCATCGTCGAAATCTATCGAGCGTCCTTGAAAACAATCGAGCGTCCTCGAAATCTATCGAGCGTCCTCGAAAACAATCGAGCGTCCTCGAAAATAATCGAGCGTCCTCGAAAACAATCGAGCATCCTCGAAAACTATCGAGCGTCCTCGAAAACAATCGAGCGTCGTCGAAAGCAATCGAGCATCTTCGAAATCTATCGAGCGTCCTTGAAAACAATCGAGCGTCCTCGAAATCTATCGAGCGTCCTCGAAAACAATCGAGCGACCTCGAAATCTATCGACGTCCTCGAAAATAATCGAGCATCCTTGAAATGTGTGCCAAACACACAGATGTATTTCATGAAGAACAACAAACAAGTCTTTATTCTTGACAAAATATTTGATATTTTCGTAAACTTCGGTGCTCGACACAGAAGAAATTAACTGTTCGATATCGCCCATACAACAAACATCGAAGCGCTTCAAACGGCGATATTGTAACGTAGAACGTTTCGTGGATATTTTGGCAGCTTTAACGTCTTCTATCTGGGGGCACGGAAGTGCCCCGCGCCAAGACGAGCGCGAAGCAAACACTGCCGTACCATCCTTTACTGAAACCATTTCGCCACATTTTCAGGCCCCTATTTGAGAGCCTCTGGATTAGACCAGAACGTAGAAATTTTCGTCATCCAGTAAGCTATAATCACATACTGAAAACCCAAAATTTCAAGTCTGCAAGTCATTTAGTTCCGAAGTTAAGCGAAAGCAAAGTTTCGCATTTATGACACTCACTCACTCATGATCATCAAAGTAGAACTAGTACCTACTTTCCATAACCTCAGAGAGCTGAAATTTGGTACAGAGTTAGGGTTTTATGGCCACATTAAGGGAAAACTATATAAACTAGGATAATCAAAGATCTG
Organism: Spodoptera picta; assembly: GCA_038387885.1. Taxonomy (NCBI): domain Eukaryota; kingdom Metazoa; phylum Arthropoda; class Insecta; order Lepidoptera; family Noctuidae; genus Spodoptera; species Spodoptera picta. The sequence goes on from JAZHFQ010000105.1 coordinate 5,829,390, forward strand.
GAGTAACTGATGATCCTGGTTAGATTAAATGAACAAATTACACGAAGTAATTAATTTCACAAAAAATTTGGTCAAAATATAATAATGCATTGGAGGAGGCGTGAAGGTAATACCCGCACACGTCGCTATCCTACTAATATTATAAATGCGAAAGTTTGTGAGGATGAATGTGTGTGTATAAAGGAGAAGGGAATGGCTCCATAGATTCCTGGGCCCAGGTGTTAACTAAATGAAATTAGCATTATACTATGTAAGAGGATATAGAGGTAATATCAAGGTTTTACTAGGAATTTGGTGAAATTTGGCTTCCTAGAAACCAAGTTATCTGAATTATAGTAAAAGTTAGGTTATAGTATAGAGGTAACATTGTGAATTTTTTGTATAATTTAATTTCTGAAATACTTTTGAATCACTCACTTCGCCACTGACGTATAACTGTTAAAATCGCCTCATTCTCCAAGACTTTTCTCCCAATAGGATTACTGCGACCAATCGTAATCGTACAATTTATACAGCGATCCATGTCGTTGATATTCAATCGATAGGTGTAACAGTTGTCCAAAATAGAGAGTCAGGTAATTCTGAGTAGCAAGATCCGTCGAATAGTCTGATGCAAAGCCGAGGTCGTGGGTTTAAACAATAAAACAAGGAAAATACGTGCGCGCTCAAATCAATGAAAGTAAACAAACAAGTACATCTGTCAGTCATTGTCAATCAAACGCAAACGAGGGTTGTCAGAAAAAAAATACACTATAATCGATTAAATCGATTTCACGAAACCTTAATGAATTGATATTCATATACATATTAGCTTCTACCCGCAACTTCATACGCGTAATCAAGCGAGCAAGCGCTCTTGACAATAACAAACACAACAAAAAAGATCAGCCAAACATTCTGAATTCAAACGCTTGAGTGCGCTAAAACAAGAAAGTACGTCTGTTTTTTACAACGGCATAACGCGTACTAAACTCAAAACGCAAGGGCAAACGCGGGTGTACGGGGGGCGGGGCGGCAGGCGTCTCGCGTGAGCCAGGCGCCTGTTACTTGTTTCAACTTATTTGCTTCTAGTTTTATCCAACAGAGAATGACTGGACTGAGTTGTAGCCGGCATGATGAAGGCTAGATCTACTTTTACCCGAAAACAATCGGTTCGTACTAGGTTCAACCAAAAGTAAGTGGCTACACCTAGTTCTAACCGGCTAAAGCTTGGTGTAGCCGCACTTCGGGTATTAGTCGTAACATATAAACCACACACATACCAAAATAACAATTTTTACATCTCCATCTGTGTGTGTGTTTGTACTAGTTAATTTGTGGAATGGCTGGACCGATTTTGCAGGACTTTTATTGGCAGGTACCTTATGTACTAAGGACTAACATGGGCTACTTTAATTTTGGATAGTTAAAACAAAAAGTTGTTATGTTTACAATTCATATTCTACGCGGACGAAGTCGTGGGCAACAGCTATGTAACCTACATAAGTATATTAAGTTGTGGTCAAGGCGTTTTGATTTTTGTCTAAAAGCTATAACTGTGACCAAAGTGTCGAATTATTTAATTTGTTAGGTTCAATTTACACAAAGCCTTGAGACCTTCGTAAAGTTTTATCAAAGGACGTTTGTGTACCCTATACAGGCTAAAGATTGAGCTAATTTAGATCTTTGGCTGAAATAAGATTTTTATTTTCAAGAACAATTTAATCTGATTTCATAGGTTTTTAAATGAATACTTGTTTAGAAAAAGAATCGGTTTCACTAATTATGCGAGATAATCAAATTAGTTAACTATAGTCAGAATTTTAATTCGATTCCAGATTGTGTCGTGAAATAATGATACCACATATAAAAGTAGGTATAGTGATGAACACAAAAATCGATAAACAATCGGTGTGTGTGTTTTTTATAATAAATGTTACAAAAAGTGACAGCGATAGCGATAGCGATGACGGCGACAATTTACAAAATAAATTATTACCTACATCTATCTGTTTTATTTGTCATGTTCATGAACCGCAGATGGTATTATTTGCTGATGACACTTCATTAGTTTTAATAATTAATAGACGCACAAATAGTTATGAAGACGTAAATAATGCCCTAATGAAAGTTCAAAATTGGTTTACATTAAATAACTTAGTATTGAACAATAAAAAGACAAAATGTATTAGATTTGTTTTGCCAAATATTAAAAGCAACGAATGTGACATATTATTGAATGGTGACAAATTAGAGTTTGTAAAAGAGACAACTTTCCTGGGAATTACTGTAGACGACAAATTGCAATGGGGTCCTCACATTACATCATTAGCGGGACGATTGAGCTCTGCAGCTTATGCTGTCTGGAAGATACGACAGTTAACTAACATAGACACGGCAAGACTAGTGTATTTCAGTTACTTTCATAGCATTATGTCGTATGGCATTTTGCTGTGGGGACACGCTGCTGACATTGAGTTTATCTTTATCTTACAAAAGCGCGCCTTCAGAGCTATCTACAATCTAGGTCGTCGCGAATCTCTCAGAGAAAGGTTTAAGGAGATCAACATTATGACCGTTCCATGTCAATTTATTTATGAAAATATTATGTATTTGTTAGGAAAAACCTACAGTTATTTGGTAAAGTGTCGGACAGACACCACTATCAAACTAGACATAAGAATAGATTAAGTTAGCCAATTTCGAGATTAGCGAAAGTAAGTGAGTCGTTCATGGGATTCTGTGTTAAATGTTATAATAAGATACCAGGCGATTTACAACAACTAAATGAAACCAAATTTAAATTATGTATAAAGAAAACTTTATGTAGACAAGCATATTACAAACTTAATGAATATATAGAGGATAAAAATGCTTGGATGCAGGCTAGTCCGGCTCCACAGGATAACTAAAAACACTTGTTTTAATGAAATCGTAAATAATACAGCCATATTGCTAAATTGTACCTCTATATTGTTTAACTTAGATTACCATTGTAAATGTGAGAGCCCTGTAATCAACTTAATATTAAATTAGATTAGTAGAATTCATTTGTGTCAGCTTGGAGTTGTCATGCTCACTCAAAGGTCTCATTGACGGTGGCGCGTGCAGTGGATCGGTCGACTCCCTACAATATGGTTGAGTTGGGCGGTGCTGGTAAACGTGTCATGTTCGTGAACGGGCGCCGTCAACTGGGACTGGTCAGCTCCAGACTGTATTATTGTCCTTAAGGTTATTTTCTTTTTTGATCACTTTGACTGGATTTTAGTGTTACATTGTTCTCGCACAATCCAAACAGCAAAACTATGTAACTAGTAAATTGTATTATGAACCTGATTGAAAAAGAGTAACCTATGGAGTTTCTTGCTCGTTCTTCTCCATAGGAATCTACGCCTTGGAATGAGCAAATAGCTTCACTTTCAATTTTTTTTGACGTTCAAAAGTGCCATTCTGGCCTAATTAAAATAAATGATTTTGACTTTGACTTTGACCTTCATGATTACATTCTCTTATTTATTTCACACAATTATAAAAGAAAAGTCTCAGATCGTTAATAAATCGTCAAAACTTACTTATCAGTCAGAAATATTTAATTTCCTGATATACTAAGTTTACAAGAGTAAAATTATAAACGAGAAGAATCGATCCGGAAATATTCCATTTCCATATCGAATAATTTCGCAACGACACTATTATTTTAGTACTTGTCATAACGTTTCAACACTGAAATTGTCAAATCTGGAATCGAATTAAAATTCCGAGTATAGGACAACAATATTTCTAAATTGAGTACATGAAAACAAAAGTTTATAAGATCTCATATTATTATGTCAAGTATTCGGTCAAAGTCATCATTACCATTTTCCTCAACAGTCCGTGATGCACTGCATGCTTGTGAGTCTCCTCTACAAAAGGGGGCACTTTAGTGTCCATGCTTGCCAGGCGGATTGGAGATCGAAATAAAAAAAAAAACAGGTTTATCAAAGAGCGCTGCTGCCCGATTTCCGTCAAATGTGTTGTTCCATTGTTAGCCGACACTCGCAGAAAGATTAGGAGCGCTGAAATTTACAGGGTTGAATTTTGTAATGCCACCTGAAGGGGAACTCTTAATACTTTAAGTGTCAAAGTCAAAGTCAAAATCATTTATTTCAATTATGCCAGAAAGGCACTTTTTAACGTCAACAAAAAAAAATCAATTGTGAAACTATTTGCTTATTCCAAGGTGTGGATTCCAATAAACAAGAAACTCCATAGGTTATTCTTTTTCAATCAGGTTTTCAATACAATTGTCTAGTTACATAGTTTTGTTGTTTGGATTGTGCGAGAACTACGTAACACTAAAATCCAGTCAAAGAGATCGGATAAGAAAATAACCATAAGGACAATAAAGAATGTAGTTTGGAGCTGACCAGTCTCAGGGACGTGACGTGAAGGCGCCGGTTCACGAAAATGACACGTACACCAGCACAGCACCACCCAACTCAACTATAATGTAGGGAATCAAGCATCGTTGAAATAATAATTTAAGATTGCATTGTTTTCTTTTCATTCAATTTATGATGTTTGTTAATTATTGACCCTTACGATCGATGCAATAAAAGTACAAGTTTTAGGCGGCTCGATTAAAGTGGTTTTAAAAATTTTTGAATTCCGTTTTCTTTCTATTCAATAATAAAGGAATGTTTCTTTGAGTACAATTTTCTATCTAAAGTATTAAGAGTAGGTACTTGCCCTTCATGTGGCATTACAATATTCCACCATTTATAGTGTAGGTACTCTGCTATCATCATTAACACCTACTAATATTATAGTGTAGGTACTCTGCTATCATCATTAACACCTACTAATATTATATATGCGAAAGTTTGTTAGGATGTACATATGTGTATGTGTGTGTTTGTTACTTTTTTTTACTTTTATGTTATTGTTTTTTTTTTGTTTTTTACTTTTTTTTACCCTTAAAATGCTCGTGCTCATGCTCGTCGGAGCATGCATGAAAAGATTTATGACTGTTATTGAAGCAAAAGAGGTATGTAAGAATCGTAGTAATTGGCGTTCCTTAGTCTCTGCCTACCCCCGTGGGAGACAGGCGTGGTTAGGAGGTTATGTATGTATGTATGTTATTTTTTCGTCTAAGTGACTGAAGGGATCGAGATGAAATTTGGAACAGAGGTATAATTATGATCTGGAAAAACACACAGACTACTTTTATATCAAGGGAACGCAGGCGAAGCTGCTGGCAGAAGCTAGTCTCTAATATATCTGAACCTCTTGCTGCCAAGTGAGGAGATTATCATCATCAATAGCCTATAAATGCCCATTGCTGAACAAAGCGTCTTTTCACATGGAGAAGGTTTTGAGCATAAATCACCACGCTTGCTCAATGCGGGTAGGCGATTACAAACTCATATTTAGAAATTATAAGCCCAGGTTTCCTCACGACGTTTTCCTTCACCGTTTGTCAGTGGTTTCTAGATAATCTTAGAAAGTACATATAACTCGGAGAGAGTTACATAGGTACTTGCTGTTGGTAGGTTTCGAACCCGCACCATCATGCATGAGAAGCGGGCGTTGCAAATGATAATGTAGTGGAGGCGCTTTGTCCAGCAGTGGACTATCATGAGATGTAGATGTTGGGTGTACTCTATTGCTAGCTACCACAAAAATACTCGTGAAATATTTAATTTAGTTAAAGTTTTCAAATAACATATTATTATGTATTTCATTATAGTGTCGGGGTGGCTCGAAGGTTAAGACGCCCGCTTCTCATACGTTCGGGTTCGAAATTTACTAACGGCAAGTACCAATATGACTTTTTCTGAGTTATATGTACATTCTAAGATTATTCAGACACCGCTGACAAACGGTGAAGGAAAACATCGTCATTTCCTGACATATAATTTCTAATTATCAAGTTTGAAATCACCAATTGATGCTCAAACCTTCTCCGTGTGAGAAGAGGCATTGCTCAGCAGTGGACATTTATAGGCTGTTGATGTGATGTGAATTTATGTCACTGTTCTTTATATAGGTCACGTTATAGTCCGTGTTTACAGCCGTAGAATATTTTTCAAAAATCTTTTTAGAATCTGAAGCAGACTACCTACTACTTTGCAATTCAATGAATATATGATTTAGGTTTTCAACACAACACGATTTATTTATTTCGGTTATCGACCTGAATGTTGTTAAGCACCGGGCTCATTTCTGATGTATGATAACAACATCTAAATATTATGAGTTACTGTCGAATCCACGCGATATAAGACACAAATTAAAATCAAAATATTTGAAATTCACCAACTTCACTTTACTTCATTGTTTGTAATGTAGCAAAATAATTTGCAAAATTCACTTTTATCAATGTAAATATTTAGGTTAGGTTACGTTAAAACCGATATTACTTCTTAAAAACACTTTAAAACCTATAGCTTTCCAATACTTTTTAATAAACGCGATGTTTACTAAAACATTCCCAACTACCATTTTGAACTACGATGACAGCTCTCTGGAAGTCATTCAAACAGCATGAAATACTGTTAGGCACTGGGCCTAGGCTACGACTGAGCGGGTTGGTCACTGGGCATCCTCCATTGCATCCAATAAAATACGGTGGAAGCAGGAAGGCAACACACAAGCACAGTTTCTGTTAAAGCGGGACAGACAATTGCATTATTTCGATAGACCTCCTTTACTATCTGTCCGCCTGGTACCTGGTGTGCAATACTTGCACATTTCTTTGGAAATATTGCAAGTGGGGGTTGCATTTCTTAGTTCTGCTTTAATAGAATGTTTCGTTTTTAATGTGCGGCGATGTTTGACAAAATATCAAAACTTGATAAAATTATGATTTTTGATATAAAATCACGCGTGTTATAGAGTGAATTGAAAGTCTAATTTGAAGTTGGTGTTCGTATCAATGTCGGGGCGACTGCTGTGCAACTTGTCGCCGCATGGCATTCGATTCCCGCACGGGACAACTATTTGTGTGATTCACAGATTGCTGATCCTAGTTTTTTTTTCTGGATCTGGGTATAATGTGTATGTGCATTTGTACGTCTGTAATCGCACCCACGATAGAGGACAAAATCGTAGTACGGGGCTGCGGTTGTTAATAATTAAATTATTTTAATACCTTGTGTGGACGATTATAATATTCTGTATAAACTATCGACCATCCATTAGATTATCTCATGATTTATTGACTTGCTGATAAACTTTTATGCTAAAATAGAATTACTGACTTATCGTTTTATAATGCCTACTTTACTTCATTTTATATTAATAATTACAATAACATGTTGATAAAAACTATGTTACACTAAAGTTTTTAAACTCAAAGATATTTGTATTGTTCCTATGTACAGTCGTTTTGATTTATCGCAATAATACGGATATTGGCAGTGTATGAAATTTAAAAATCTATTTAGTCTGTCAGTTAGGTAATGAAAAAATATTAGAAAGGATTTTTTTTTATTTTTGTCGTATAATAAAATAATACTTAGATCAAACGAATCAAAGTTTAGGAGTGGGAGCTAGAACGTTATATCTACCTACGTATAAAATGTACATAGAAGTGACGTCACGCGGCATTTAAAATCAATATATCGTCGAAAGTATTTGTTTCTGGAAGAAAATAAAAGATATGTGTCTAATGTTTAAAAATAATGTTCTAAAACGGACATTAAAATGAAAATTTGTCATTTATGCAATTAGAAATTACTTTAAAATCTTCTCGGCTTGTTAAAGCTTGTTATACCTATGATCTAGTTCTATCTAACCTATGAATTGTAATATTCTATAAAATTCTGTATATATTATCGTCATCAGATATGTCTGATGACTATTTGTTCATTATAAATTACAGCTCACCAATGGCAAAAGTGAAAATGATAAATTAATTGTAGGAAAAGCCGTTGGGGCTACAACTCTGTCAAACGTTCCTAAATGTTGCATGCATATAATAAAATATACCTAAAAATATACTACAAAAAATAGTATAATCATTTCCCTGTGTACCTCTGATTTTTTAAGTTTGGCTGATATAAAAATATTTCGTTTCAATTACGACATTTTATGGAAAACCTTAAGTTGTTATGGAACTTATACTGTACCTACAATTAATACCATAAACTGTAAAAAGTGTAGTTTTACGAATATATTTGGCGAATAACCGTAATATTATTGAAATTTTAAATAACATTAAATCGCTCCTTTAAGTCACTGCTGGGACTGGAACAGATACGAGAGACAACATAATGTACGAAGTATTTGAAATGTCGGTAATCGACCTCCTCTCAATAACTGCGCGCCTGGTATCAGATGTGCATGACTTGCATATTTCCGAGGAAATATTGCAAGTGGATGGCAACTAACTGAACCTTTGTGGTGAAGCCAGAGTTGATTACATTTTGTCGCCACCCCTGCTCTTCCCGCGGGTAAATATAACCGAATCTACGGATTTAGAATCAGATCGGGCAATAGTGCTCTCTGATAAATCCCGATCTCGAAAATCTCTAAACCCGTCAAACAGCGCGATCTCTCTAATCCGTTTGCCAAGTGTGGAGATCACATCGTTTTTGTTATAGGAACAAATAGTTTTACTTATAGGACTGGCCGATAGACTGACACTTTTTATATTTTTTGACGTTCCAAAGTGCCTTCTTTTGGCCTTAGGGCTATTGTTTTAAAATTGAAATAAATGAACTACACGGTTGACATAGTGGCTAGACATCCGGCTGCCACGCAACGTGTGGCGGCTTCGATTCCTTGTTCCGCGTCAGGGTGTCAAGTGTATGTGAACCTGTATGTTTGTAAACGTATTCACAACAATGGAGAAAATCCTAGTGTAAAAAAATATATATACGGTCGAATTGAGAACTTGCTCCTCCTTTTTTTGAAGTCGGTTAGTAAACATGATTTGACTTTTAACATTTAGACAAAGCAAACACCTCTTATGTAGAGTTTTGTTTTACTTCCTGCAGTGGTAGACTCACATAATTATTATGTACTTACGTCGTATTGGATCTATGTAACGTAAAGTGAACTCTCGATAGACCTCCTTTAACTAACTGCTCGCTAGGTACCCCGTGTGCAAGACTTGCACATTTCTTTGGAAATATTGCAACTGAGTATCGGAGGAAGTTATTAATTACCTAAAGATAAATAACCACCTATTGCCATGTACCGGGATCATTTCCAGACTCCGTGCTGATACTGAGATTCTTTTTTAAACTTAGTAATAATTTGCTCGACTCGGGAACCAAACCCGAGACCCCACACCCGGCCAGTCGTACTTGCGACCACTCGGCAAACGAAACAGTCTCTGAAACCGAAAACTGAAGTGTTTGCAAATTATAATACATATATGTGATCACTTCCCATAGGTGGCTTAGAAGACTGAGGGATTACAATTTAACAGAAATCGGGCAGTTGCGCTCTCTGATAAATCTAAATCTTTTAAGAACACTACGATCGCTAACCCGCATGCCAAGTGTGGGAGTCAAAGCAAAATGTACAGGAGGCCTATTAAGTTAAATAAATAATTATAATAAAATCCTTTATTTGTATATATATGTATATATAAAGCCACCAAACTACTATGACAGTTTGACGGCGGGAATAGCGCTCGATTTATACCTAAATTCATTTATTTATTTTATTTATTTACATTTTTTGTACAATAGGTATAAAATGATAGACTTAATGACTATATTATTATAAAAACAAACAGAAACTTCGGATCAAACTTGTCCTTAATAAAAAACGAAGTTATCTTCTACCAACAAACAAAAAACATAATTATGCAAAATAATTTATTATTACAATGAGTTATATAAATAACTAAATTAAAAAAAGCAATTTACCATTAATTTAGTTACTTATTGTGTTTAGTTAATTTCTGATGAATTCGCTAAGTAACATAATTTTTAATTTATTTTTTTAGGGATTGTTTACTAATTGTAATGTTTATGTGCCTCAACCAATCAATATCATTGTATATATTATTAATTATTATAGGAATGGACTGCCGCGGCTGTTGATGTTGTTGAGATAAAATAAAATCACGTTTCAGTCTCTGCAGGGAACTTTGCAACTTTATATGATCATTGTCGTAATAGACCTCCTTTAAATATCTGCCCGCCTGGTACTTGGTATGCAAGACATGCACATTTCCTCGGAAATATTGCAAGTGGGTAAAAAAAATATTGTAAAAAATTCAAGTCACTACTAGTATGAAAAGATAACATATTATGTAGTTTATCACTTATGATAACTTTGGTTATAAAAATATGAATATGATTTAATAATATTATTTGCAATTGGGTGAATTATTATTTATCGCCGCGGTTGACTAGGGAGATTGAGACTTCCGCTTTTCAGGTAACAGGGTGTGGGTTCGATATCTGGCAAGCACCAATGAGATATTTTCCAAATTACATGTCCTTTTTAAGTTTTGTTTGACACTAATAAGTTAGATATACATATATCTAGATATTATTTCAAGTCATAAACTTCCACCACCACCACCTTGAACAAGTGTGGTGATTATTGGTCGTTCTTTCTCCGTGAGAGTAGGTTTTCAGCCAGCGGTGGGATATTTATAGACTAATGATGTAATGATGATTATATTAATCTCATTAGCTTATAAAGTGCTCACTACTGAAAAAAACCTCTGTTCACACAAATAAGAAATAAATATTAATCACCGAGCTTGGTCAAAACGAATTGGTGATTTCAAACTCAAAATTAATTTTGATTTAGGCAAGTACTTACCTACTATGTCTATTATATTATTTAATTTAATTTTAATTATAAAAAAACATAACATGGCACGTTTTATTACCTGGAGTGGTAAATAGAGAAATACTTAATTACTTACATCGTATTGTTTGCAACTGTTCGTGAAGGTTCGTGAGCTTAACGTACGTCTAAATAGTCGACGAATCTCCTTTAAACAACTGCAGCCCTGGTACACGGCGCGCAAGACGTGCACATTATATTGGAAATTTTGCAACTGGGGCGCTGTGCATGGCTTAATTTTCTCTTTATTGACGGATGGAACTAAAAGGAATTATTTGTTTCTCTAATAAATTACTATGTGGATACATTGTTTTCAATGAGGCAGTCCACAGTATGAACTGAGTCTGTATAAACTGAGTCTGAACTGTATAAACTAGGCTACATTATTTATTATTCTATCTTACATTAATTAGGCTAGTAATTTGGGCAATTTTAATGAAGATAAATATGTATAAGTTATAAAATAGTAGCTACTCATTTCATTTATTTCTATAATAGTAAGGAATAGATGTGGACAAACTAAATAAAATACTCACTTAAAATAGTAATATTGGGTTAAGCAAAGTAGGTATTATTTCCGGTTTTTCAAAATTTTCCGTGGTAATAAAGAGTTTGGGAAAATTTCTGGTATAGGCTCACCAATTCTAACTGGCTAAAATGGGTATTGTAATAGAACATATGTGTTACAAAGTAATTGTATGATGTTTGTTGACAACTATTATATTCTGTTTTGTAAACAGGAGTCACTTCAGGGATGTTCTGCACAACGGCTTAGGGATGACAGACGCTTATATGATGGAGCGCGTGATGGTAGCTTTGGATCGTGGTACGTCACCCCATGTAACAATGGCTACATTCGTCAAAGCCATGTCTCTGTATCTTCGAGGCGACCTGGAAGAACGCATCCAATATGCTTTCACTGTGAGTACCTAATCAAATCAAAATAAAAATTTTCATTATTATTTTAAAAGAATTGACTACCTCGTTGGCCTACTGATCGCAAATGCGACTGTCGGGCAAGGGGTCTCGGGTTCGATTCCCGGGTCAGGCAAAGTATTACTGGAGTTTTAAAAACTTCTCTGTCTGGAATTGTGCCCGGTATATGGCAATAGGCTCACCCCCTATTACATGGGACTCAAAACATCGCACCCTGAGAACGAAAGTGACTCAACTCAAAATTGCCAATGTTTGGGAATAGGCGAAAATGTGTCTGCCGTATTAAGCATTTTCTGTTCATTTTACAATAACATTATAACATGGTAACAAAAGTTATGAATTTCTTTTGAAATATATTTGTCTTGTCACGGTGCAACACTGATTTCGTCACTTTGATTCGGGCGCAGGAGGAGGGAACGGTTGAGGGACAAAGAGACCGAAATATATCTCTATCCTTTTCTTACCTTTATTGGCCAGTTTTCGAATTTAAATATGATTGAGTATACTTTTTCGAGTCATTCTGTATACTTAACTCATTTAACCAAAACTTTGAAATCGGTCACTTTTGTTCTCAGCGTGCGACATAAATAGTGAAAAGTGGGTGTTCATTGTACAGTAGCATAATGTACATTTCTGCCTACCCCTTCGGGGATAAAAGGCGTGATGTTATGTTATGTTTTTAAATATTTTAATAGGATAATGTCATCGTTTTTAAATAAAACAAAATAAACATAACGTTAATAATATTTTCCTTATCTACGTAAAACAACAGTAACTTTATTGAGATAGACCTCTTTCAAACAACTGCTCGCCTGGTACCCAGCGTGCAAGACTTGCACATTTTTCCGCAGTTATTGCAAGTGAATTTACGCTGTACTTTGTAAATACTTTCATTTCATCTTAAATTATATTGGTTCAGTCAGACATTTTTAGTGTTAGTGGGTTTATATCCATTGTTTTTTTTTTTGGGAAATGGTCTAAATATCGACTATTTAGCAGACGCTCTTGCAAGCACTCCAACAAAGAGCCAGATATATATGTAGAGGTACATTGTGATGTAAAGTAGTCGTAGTCTAATTCTAGCTATTTATCGGAGTGATGTGATGATAGTAATGGAACATAACATGATATCTGTAACTGAGTCGTTGGTTACGTGTCTCGGGCTCGATTCTCAAGATACCAATGTTTTATTGTGATTTTTATTTTCGAAAATTATCAGTAAATCAACTGTACCAGGAACTATTATCAATTAAATTGACTTCATGTGCAATTAAATTACCACAATTGATTCTCAATTCTTGATCGCTCGATGGACGAGTGGTCGCAACTGTGACTGCCGAGCAAGGCGTTTCGGGTTCGATTCCTAGGTCGGGCAAAATATTACTACTAGGTTTTAAAAAATCCCAGTAACTCACGGAGTGGGTTTTACTTGTAGGTATAGTGACATAAAGTGACGTAATGTGGATCTTTACCTACTCCTCGGGGATAGAAGTTGGGAACCCAAGACCCCTTGCCCGGCAGTCGCACTTACGACCACTCGGCCATCGAGGCAGTCTATGGTCTATGGTTTAATAGTGATCACTAAGTTACACTATCTTACAGTACCTAATTTTGTATAGGTAGGTATGTACCTACGTATTTACTAATGTTAGTATGTAGAGGTATAAAAAAATCGCACTGTGTATTTCGTTTCCAATTTTACAACGGTACAAAATTTTCATACTAGTTCACTATTCTCCTTTACTGTAAGCGAATGATGGACAGCATCTTATAAACTATGGTCACCATAATATTACCAAATTACCGTGGCAGTGCTGTTTGATAAGTACGAACCTACTAAACCGCAATGTCCAACCTACTTATCAGTCTGGGTGATCACAAATCAGTTCAGGAGGCACACACTGACGATGAATTGAATATAGACTTATCTCGTAGTTGTCGTGACTGTAGTTTCAACTAATCTTTACCTATACGGAAATAAATGTAGCATAGTTGTTTGAATTGTATAAATTGAAATATTTACTCATAGCCTTCTAAATTAGTTATCCTAAACAATCTGGCTAGACTATGCACAAACATTGATTAAACTAATTGCTTGTTTGCATACTTTTATGGAGTGAATTCATCTAGAGATACCGCAATATAAGCAAGGCCATTGAAAAATATTATAATCTATACATATAATAAAACTGTAGATGTGTAAATTCTGTACATTGAAACGATTAAAAAATAAATAGTAGGTGTGTTAATGGATAGAAATTGAACTTAAAAATGTATTTAATTTTTTTCTGTGTGTCTACTTACGCATCTCGCAAAAACTACCAGTCTGATTACGATGAAACTTTATGTGATTATACTTCAATATCCTAGGCACAACACTAGTTACTTTTATCCCGAAATAGTATATATACAAAAAAAACAAACTTAACTGTGCGGGTCAATCCTTAGACACAGTTACTGTACCAAACGCAAATATAAGTTCGTCGACTTTTCGTTTTTCTGCAGAGGACTTTACGCTGTAAACGTAGGGCCGAAGGTCAAAATTAGCTTGATCCGATATTATACATGTGAAAATATGTGTCTGTAGGGTAATTTTTACCCCCGGTAACGCGGGCGAAACCGCTGGCAGAAGCTAGTTATTAATACAGAGCCTTTTACTTTTTTCGAAGTGTTTAATTTAACTACTAGGAGTCATAAATACTATGAAGCGTTGTTTTGAATCAGAAAACAAAATAAAACAATTTATATATGTGTATAATTTATGATCTGATATAATTCATTTATATCAATAATAATTGATTGTCTTAATGCCTCAATCAATTGTATTGGATTCGGTTCATTGTACGCAAATTTAATTCTTGCGACCTCACATATAAAACTCCACAGGGGGTCAAGCCTGGACTCCAGGCTGGCCATCTCTTCCAATGCACTTATTAGGATATTTAGTGTCCAGCCACTCACTGAAACGTGATGAAACCACATGTCATGAATGAAGTTTAATTGTATATCGTCGATCAAATCAAATAGGTCGTCTAATTTAATCTTGAGTACGGTGAAGTTTGGGATATGGGGTACCTTAGTCAAATCGGTCAGGAATAATGAATACTACCACCACTACCTACTAAACATTTAGATCGACTTAACCTGTAACCCCATATAATAAGGAGCGAGCTCATAATAGTATTATATCTGCACAAGATATTGGGAACTTGGTACAGACAAACTTTGAGCTACTACCAGGAATTTATAAAAACAGAATTAACTCATCATTTTGCTTGGTTGACCTAACAAGCGAATTCCTCTTGCGTTCGATCATAGGTCCTGGGCTCGCTGCCATCGCAGCGGTAAGTCCCCTCTTTGAGGAGTGGCTTGAGAGACGCTACGGCGTCCTCACCTACCGCCTGACGCAGGTCCTCCAGGTTTCGGGAGGTACCTGTGTCTGATGGGGCGGGAGGAAACGCCCGGGTGTCATCACTGCGAGGACCGCCCTGAGGACACGGTGGAACACATGGTGGGAGAATGCCCTGCGTGGGCTGAGCACCGCCGTGCCCTCAGGGAAGTGATCGGCGATGGCGACCTCTCGCGTCCGGGCCTAGTGCCTCCCGCCTCACTCAGGCGGGAGCAGTCATTCGATGACTTTAGCCCCCTTAAAAAAAAAAAAACCTCGGTCTCAGCAGTTGCATATAAAAAGTTTGAACTTCGTCAAGTACTTTGTATTTTGATTTTAGTGCTACGACCTTCTGGGTGAAGGCTATCTCAGGCGGGAGACTATGTACCAGCTGATGAAAAAAAGTTTAGCCAAGGCTTCTAGAGATGATGACGTAGAAGAAGCCGTCAAGGTCAGTGGTAAAGGCTTATTTTATCTACTTAACTTGCTCTCACATAAAATCAATAGCCCGTATAAGTATGCCCATATAAGGGTGCCCAAAAATAGGATTAACTGTAGTCTTTAATTTTGCTACGGGTGGGATTGTAGTTGTACTGTTATTGATCGAAGGTTGGCTCTTACAACTTTTGCAGGGAGACTAGTGATGGTGACTCGGCCATCATCTTAAGGTGGTCTAAAACCACTAAAGTACTATCATAAGTATTTGATTACTAATATATATCGTACTAGTTTTGGCAGCCGTTATTTCAAACATTCGGATTTCAAACATTACAATTTTGAGACGCATTTACGTCGTTATTAGACCGCCATTGTCTGCAGTAGCATTATTTCTCTTAAACATCTCAAAGGAAGACAAATTTTAAGTTTTCAGCTCAAATCATAGAAAATCATACTTTTTTAATATTTTCGTCGTTATTCTACTAAGTACCTACTTCTCCAGAACAGCTTCAGTCAGAAATAGGTCTAAAAACAATTGAGTACCTTCGTAAAAAGTCTAGACCACTTGTTATGTCTGCTTCTGCTAACTTGTATTTCAAAACAATTACAAGAGTATTGATGTCTCATTACTAAAAAAATTGAAATGTCTAAGAGCGTTTGTGTTTTGGTTTCATGAACTAACGCCCGAATACTGAAAGGCTACTCAATTTCTTGTTGTTCTTAAATATCGTGCCATCTCTGTCATTTTACAAAGTATTTGTAGTGACAGAAATATACTTAAACGCGCATAACAGTGGCGTTTGAGTATTTGGACATAAGTGTGGGAAGTCGAAATGGCTGTAATTAGTTTGAAAGACGATAGTGAACATGTAAGATAACTTGTTTGTATTTATTAATAGAAAAAGCCCGTGGCTAAATAACAGGTCGGTAGCTGCTTATTGTTTAGGCTAAGTTTGATGTGTGGGTGAAAATAACAACGTTATAAGTGATCGGAAAATTGTTAAACGTCTGTTTCACCGCCTTCATATGATATAGGTACCCGATTAACTTGTGACAGATAGTTCATATAATTACATTCTTAATTCTTTATCTGGTACATAGCGGACCAGACATTGTGAAGTAGGCCATAAGTCAGTTTTATAAAGATGACGTAAGTAGTGACTAAAATCAGATGCATTTTGCTATGTGAGGTTTAAAAGTACCAGGAGTTTGCAAATCGAGTTACTTGAAACATTCATGAGGTCTGTGTTCCCAGCTAGAATGATGGAGTATTTAGCTACAAATGGCTCCATAATAAGTACCTTACATGCGATCTACTCGCTCTTGATATTCATGCCTGATCCTTTCCATTTTAAGAACTTGAAGGCGTCTTCCGGAGTAGCGGTAAACAGTTTTGAAGATTTTATTGGGTCGTCTGTTTGCGTTACACCTCGCTGCAGAGGAATGTCCCTTGTGCGTTGCTCCATTACAGAAATCGACCGAATCGTGTTTGTCTCAAAATCATATGTACCGATAGTCCACATGACACCGCTGAATTGTATCCCAGGCCACTCATAGTCTAGCTCAGAAATAGGATGAGTCTGTAATTCTTCAATAATATATTGTCTTCTTTCTTAATAAAGGTCATCACTGCACTTTATTGCCTCTGGCCTCACTTCTGTCAAATAGCTTCCGAAGGGTTCAGTATCAGTTATCTAAACCTTTTTAGAAGCTCTGATTTGATTCCGTCTTCACTCGATGCATTGTTCTTGTCCGGTGCTGATGCTCGTATATATTGTCGGGCCACCTTGTTCTTAGTTCTTGATTTACGTTTAGGTATTAAAGTTTTTGTCGAAATACTCAATCGCCACTCAATTTTAAATCGTGCTTAAGTGTCCTGTCGTTACAAATTACAGAGAGCCGCGATACTTATGTAAGTTCAACTTAAAATAGGGATGATGACGGTATGAAAATTAAAACTGTAATTAGTACGTCAGTTAAGTAATTGTATGAGAAAACAATACTTACATAAAATGAATCAAAGTTTAGGAGTGGGAGGTAGCTACGTCATTTTAGAGTATAAATCGTACTCAAAAGTAACGTCATGCGATATTTCAAATATATCTTCGAAACTATTCGTTTCCGTTAGAAAATAAAAAATAAGCGTCTAATGTTTTTAAATAATCTACCAGACGGACATTAAAATAAAAATTAGTCACCTATCCTATTGAATAACGGCGCGTCGCATTCCGCGCGCGCCTCAAAGAGCCATCAGACCACCACAGATGGGGCCCACCAGGGCCGATGCCGATTCGAAGTCGCGGAGAACCTAACGGGTAACCGGGGCTCCGGCTTGACGTGCAGGAGAAAGAACGGGGTGGTTTTTAGACAGTAAAAGTCTGACACTCCCTCCCGCCTCGCCCAGGCGGGAGAAGTCATTCGATGATTTTCCGCCCTTAAAAAAACCCCTATTGAGTAGCCTTCAGTATTCAGGCGTTAGTCACTAAACCTGCAGCATATAACTGTTCATAGAAACTTTCAAACATTCCCAATACTTTGTCAAAATATTGTCTATACATGTAAACGTAAGCATTCTTGTAAAATATGCGCATTTCAAACCAACCCATAGTCGTCGGCCTCCTGATGACCTCGGAATTTGATACTTTTGTATGTTTATGCTCATTCTAGAATTTTATAAATTTCCATGGAGTTGCGTGTCAATGTCTAGTGTGGGGCAACGTTTACTGTTGTATTTTTGAACATTTTCAATTGTATGTGTTAGTTTTTTGCGTAGTGACTATACAAAGATGTCCCAGAAATTGATTTCAAACCGACACCAGGGGATCGGCAAAGTTACAAAAATTACTAGAAAAATATATTTACAGAATATGAATAAGAGTGTATTGAATATTACCACAAGCTTTAGTGAGTAAAATCAAAAGCAAGATTAACAAATAAGCACTAGTTTCAGATCGCAGATGTCTTGGCTTTTCTTATACGGATAACAAACCCATATAAAACTATATTGTAATATACTCCACAGACTGTTCATAAAAGAGTTGTTGTAAAATATTAGTTTACATGACTTTCATCTACTGAAAAAGCCTATTTCCATAAATATAGAGAGAGACCTCTATGAGAATAAGAAAGACTTTTCAGAGTTTGCGACAACAGCACTCCTAGCGGAAAATTTATGAAACTAAACGGATACCGTAAAACTCAAGTTCACTGTATTGTTTTGTATCGACAGTAGATGGCGGCACTGACTAGTTGTTACATTTTTAGAATTCTTGTGTAGATTGAGATAGTTTTGGATTCGTATAATGGGTTGTTCGAAATTGTACTCAGACTTAACAAGACTTTTTATTAATAATAATAAATTGTATTTCTCCACTGACTTGTATCCGTGCCCTTGTCATATTACAGGTACATTGTTTTCATGGTCAAATAATTGTTATAAAGATCTTACATGCTACGCCAACCACTAATATCACTACACAAAGTACTTGTTTCAAGATATTATGACGTATAGGCCAGCAATCGGTCTGATCAACCATTTCGTAAGGAACGGAACGACCCAGCCCACAGCGCCACCGACTGTAGAACATTTACGAATGCATGACAGCAGTAAGCCAATTTCAGTAGTGCTAGTGGATTTTATTAGTCTTATTAATAAACTTATATTACTTTATATTAATTACATTATTAATAGATATACAATTTTTAGCACCCAAACATATACACAACAACTAATCTATGTAATTTTATTTTTTTGATATCTGGACGTTTTCAGCAGTTGTGCGGCTTTACGAACCGTCTTCACCTAGAAGGGCGCCCACAACCAGCGCATCTCTATTCTTGACTGCCATTTTAGGTTATAGTCCAGGATTCCCTACTCACCCTCACCTAGCGCCCGTCATATTAGTTGATTCATATTAGTTGATTCATAATTATTGAGTATAACTTCTTTGGCCTGAGTTATTCGTGCAGCCATCACAATGGCCCCAAAGTGATTCATGAGAGCCTCATCTACCATGATTGTAGCAGTGGCAGCTCTCTCGTTCCTTTAATCCATTCATTAAAATGGACGCCATTGTTCGGACCTTGGATTTGACTATTTTCCCGATTCAGCAGGACAGTTTGCCTTTGAGGTCATTTGCCGCTTCTGTAATCCTGGTATACCGTTCTTCCAATGAAACATAAATCCCAGTCCCTAAAGACTACTCCGTCTGGCTCAGTTCCTCAGATGTATTCTGCCATTTCCAAGATCCCATCATCCAGCATAATCTTGGTACATCTGGCAAACACCACTAAGGAACCTTCGCGGGGTGTTTTAAATTTTTGTTTTGTGAGTCTTTATGCATCGAATTAAGATGCAAGTAGCGTAATTAAGAAGTAAGTAAAGACGGTAATAACAATACCTTTAATTGATTATATGCTTTAAAGGGACTGCACTTGTGCCGTATCATCGTCATACAGACCATCGTAGGCGAGATAGTGGTTAAACGTCGGCCCATCAAATACCTATAAAAATTGGACTGATAGTAACCATGTAGGTTGGTTATAAGTCTCTCTAAAAGCAAACCAAAGAATGAAATGAAATGAAATCGCTTATTTGTAAACATCTATACTAACATTATAAAGAGGAAAGATTTGGACCTATTTTTGTATGTTTGTAGGCTCAAAAAGTACTGGCCTGATTTAAAAAATTCTTTACCAATAGAATGCTACATTCTTCCAATTTGATATAGGCTACATTTCATTTTGAAAAAAATGAGGGATTCTTGGTCAAATTTGAACAATGTAACCGAAGGTGTAGAAAAATGAGTCTTAAAATGTCTTTCGTCGAATGCGCTGCCGAAACTATTAGCGATAGAACAAAATAATGTAGAACAATTTTGAAGAACATCGTAATGTCTACAAAAAACTCAGCGTTAGCATATGTTCAACTATTGTAGTTATGTCACTACAACAATACAAATTTCCAATAATAAATAATTGTCTACCCCGTGCGAAGCCGGGACGGGCTGCTAGTAGGTTATATAAAGTTGTTTGAATGATTGACATACAATGCCATACAGTGAGTCCGTTTATGTTTTGCCTTGAAGCATACAAATTCATAATATAAGTATTAGTAAATAGATTAAGACTTTGACTGCCAATAAAAAACTGTTAAAGGTAAATCCTCCGCTAACGCCGGTCACCGCTGACCTCCATGGCGTATAATGTGTTAATATAAATTCAGAAAATAAAAATACATTAATAGTCTTTTAAGTATCTAGAGGTACACAGAAACAAAACATTTATAATGGGAGTTAAACCACTGAAACATCGTCATCAATCATATCATGAACTTTATGTAGTAGGTATTTAAATATTTGGCCAATCTTACCCTTATTTATTTATTACCCAATTACCCTCCCCTTCCCCAATCTCCCGAATCCCTGAATCCCCTACAATCCTCAAACTCCTAATCCCCAAAAGGCCGATAACGCACTTTTAACGCCTCTGGTGTTCCAGGTGACACCGATTGCTTACCATCAGGTGATCCGTCTGCTCGTTTACCTGCTTATGCCGTAAAAAAAACTGCAGAATAATGTTTGTTGTAGATAGAACTTTCAATAGGTACAATAAATCTCTAAAATTCTACCTTTCTTGTTCATAATTATTTCTATTAATAACGCATATTGTTTTATAAACAATAGATATTGATGTCTAACGAGTACAATAATAATTTTGAAAGGTGATCGTCGTGTTGTCGTCCATGTTTTGGTTTGCTCTTAAAACTGGAAGTACTATGTGGGAGTGATGACGTATTTCTATAGAAGATAGTGTTCTCTTGTTGTCAACAAAGTGCCCTGTTGTTTTCAAGATGATATTATCGGATTACAAAATATAAACACTGTATCTATTGTGTTTTGACGACGTCGTCCTACGGTCGACTGAGGTATTGCGTTTCAAAAGTGCGTCCAATGTATGACGCTGACGAAGCTTTTAGAAAGCATCTCTTTTTGTTCACGCTATGGCTTTTTGTATCCATTTTTGGATTCATTATCTAAAGGATTTTTATATAAACTAGCTAACTAGATATTAGCCTAAAATGGTATTTATGCTCTTAATTAATACCTACCTACTAATGGTTGAAAACTAGTAGTTACATTGACTTATTATTGAAAATAAGTCAGCATCGAGCATTCGAAATTCCCATTTTTCGAGTTCGATATTACACTAATTTTTTATTTTATTTTGTAGATAAAGTCGTTTCATAGTATTAATTTCAATGTTTGAATTGTCTATGCATTGGTTACTTTTTTAGGACTTATTTAAGTTTTAGTTCTAAAGTAGGCAGGATGACTTCTTTCTTTGATATGATGCATGTTTTGGTAATTAAAATGGAACTCACGTCTGACACAATACTGTTTGGCTGACAAAAAATAACTTTTAACAAAAAAAAACCGACTTCAAAAGTAAATAAAAAATAAAAAAGTAAATAAAAAACCAAAAAGCAAAAAATAACTTACTAAATATGCAATTTATAATACTTTTAAATTACTACTTATTATGTAATTAATAAAAAAGCTATTATTTTCTTAACTAAATAGTCTAACTACTGCTTGGTTTGAAGTCGGTGCCAAGCCACTGTGCCCACAGTATTATGTACTTTGTATCAGACCAACAAAATAGTAATTATCACTATCTGTCATGCAAAAGGAATATCACATGTCATAACATGTAGCATACTACGTTCACTAGATGGCGTTGTCGCATGACGTTATTTTTTGAATCGTAACTGTACTAACGGTACGATGGGGTTGGCGTATCCTCATGGATAAAAACCCTGTATTAATTACATGTAGAATAAAAAAAAAAAAAAAAAAACTGTACTAACATTTCATCGCCAGTTGCATTCATTTTCTAAATATTTGATGCGTACTTAAGGTTTAAAAGTATTGTTCGTACCTATACAGTGGCTGATATCTCTTTGTCAATTATTATCATTGAAATACGAAATTCATAAAAAGAATATTCTCCATACTATTTTCATTTCAAAAGGTCCTTTTCAAGACCACTATTATATTGTTGTAGTGTAAAATAGGGTAGAAGTAGTTAGTTCTGGTTTAGAGTTTTATCAGTTAGAGTTAGAGTTTTGTTTGTTGGTTATTTTTGACTTATTGATTTATCTACGTAGCTTGTGCTGGAATTTAATGTTGATTATTCCAAGTATAATTATTTTGTATTTATATAAGTTAGTTTAATTCATCACGCTTGGCACCGACTTCAAACCAAGCAGTAGTTAGACTAGTTAGTTAAGAAAATAATAGCTTTTTTATTAATTACATAGTAAGTAGTAATTTAAAAGTATTATAAATTGAATATTTAGTAAGTTATTTTTTGCTTTTTTATTTACTTTTTTATTTACTTTTGAAGTCGGTTTTTTTTTGTTAAAATTTATTTTATTTCACAATTTTAAGTGATGGGTTGACCAAGCAAGGATGCTTCTCGAATGAAAAAACGTCGATTCCTTGAAACGAAAGATGATAGATGGAAACGATTAGA
The DNA here is from genome assembly GCA_038387885.1 of Spodoptera picta. Classification (NCBI taxonomy): domain Eukaryota; kingdom Metazoa; phylum Arthropoda; class Insecta; order Lepidoptera; family Noctuidae; genus Spodoptera; species Spodoptera picta. Next base: position 5,852,470 of record JAZHFQ010000105.1, read on the forward strand.
CAAAATAAAAACACATGCTAATAAGAAGAAAGAAAATGAAACACTAAAGGAACGTAAAAAGAGATTGTCGGCTATGAGAGCTTATGTATCAAAAAGACTAACGAACGAAAGTCAAGAAGATCGTACTCACCGGCTCAGTTTGATCCATGAACGCTTATCGAACGAAACCGAAGAAGCCCGTGCTCACCGGTTCAGTTTGATCCATGAGCGCTTATCAAACGAGACCGAAGAAGCCCGTGCTCACCGGCTCAGTTTGATCCATGAGCACTTATCAAACGAGACCGAAGAAGCCCGTGCTCACCGACTCAGTTTCATCCATGAGCGCTTATCAAACGAGACCGAAGAAGCCCGTGCTCACCGACTCAGTTTGATCCATGAGCGCTTATCAAACGAGACCGATGAAGCCCGTGCTCACCGACTCCGTTTGATCCATGAGCGCTTATCAAACGAGACCGATGAAGCCCGTGCTCACCGACTCCGTTTGATTCAAGAGCGACGATCAAATAAATCTGCTACACAACAATCTTAACGATTAAGTTTCTTACGTAACAGTTCCGCACTAAGGGTACTTAATGAACTTCCAGAAGAAAGGGCCAGTCGATTGACTGTTCTAAGACAAGTATCAAGTCGCTTGAGAAATACTCGTATATCCTTAGACGAACAGCTGCAGAAGGTATGGTTAATAATTATAATGCAGATTTGTTAGGGCTATAGGAAGGCAACATTGACGTGCAACCTTGTGGAAATGTTACTGCTGTTTCCTATTACGTTGCGAAATTTTATCAAACCCAAACACAAGGTAGCTACTGGTAGCCGCCGAGGAGTTCCTTCAACTGTCGTACTACTTCATCATCAGACCCTTAATGACAATCACATCCCATCTGGGTGTAGAGTCCTCATCAATACAAATTATCAAACCCCAACACAACATAGCTAGTGGCAACCGTTGAGGAGTTCCCTCAACTATCGTACTGTTACTTACTCAACTATCGTATTGTCAGACCCTTATTGACAATTACACCCCCACTTAGGTGTAAAGTTCTCATCAATACAAATGAATCAAACCCAAACACAAGGTAGTTACTGTTAAGTGTTGAGGAGTTCTCTCAACTACCATACTACTTCATCATCAGACCCTTATTGACAACTACACTTCACCTAGGTGTAAAGTCCTCATCAATACAAATTAATCAAACCCAAACACAAGGTAGCTACTGTTAACCGTTGAGGAGTTCCCTCGACTGGCTCTCGGCTCCATCATCAGATCTACCCCAGACCTTTATCAGATGGTAGTGGTTTTTAATACTTAATAAAAAAAATAACAAATGCACTAGTCGCCCCTATAATTTTTAAAAGATCCCCTCGGTTTCCTTGGTCTTCCATCATCAGATCCTGATTTCCTTATCATGGGACCATTCTATCTCCTTTCCAACAAAAAAAGAATTATCGAAATCGGTTTATAAATAACGGAGATATCGGCGAACAAACATAAAAAAAAGCATATATACGGTCGAATTGAGAACCTCCTCCTTTTTTTGAAGTCGGTTAAAAATATACTCTAGACTTTTCAGTTCACTTGTATTTTTTTTTTGTAAGCAAGTCAAATTGAAATCGTCATTTAGAGATCAAATGAAAGTTATTGATTTTGTGTGTTTTTGTTAAAATAAACATAATGTAAAATTACGAAAATATAACTTAGGAACCAAAAAACTCGAAATGGTTTTCGAATTGGCATAGGTTGACTTTTACTTTACATACCGAATTCCTGTTAAGATGTGGATACATAAATAAGATCTATTCCAGCTTGTCTGCATTGTAACAATCCCGCTGCCGCAGATATTCTGATTCAAATCCGATTTGCTCTCGTAACATTGAACATATCGTACGACTTTATTACATTCTCTTGACGCTGTGATTTAATACCGCACCGAGCTTTAAACCACATTAAAGTTCTAAGAAGTAATCTTATACTCCTCATAGTAACTTTTCACTGTTACTCGCAAAGCGTCACTTTTCTTGCTGATTTTTCTAAGTAAGTTAGTTGATTCCGTCGCGATATCACGCAAGGTTAAGATTTGCTGTTAGCGACGTTTTTCTGGTTTGAAATGTTAAAGTATGCTGCAATTGCGGCAAGTTGCTGGTATAAGACACCATTGTGCGTTTTAGCAACTTGATCCTGTGACGAATTTAATTAAAGGAATGTTTTTCGTTAACCAGACCACATGTTGTACGATACAAACACCAGGGTGCCACCCTGATATGGTTTCACTCCTTCGCACGATCGCGTCAAGCTTCTTTGTGCAAACCCCTAATGAATGGAATTCCTTGCCGGAATCTGTGTTTCCCGACAAATATGATTTGGGTGTCTTCAAGTCACGAGTGAACGAGTTGCACATATAGGTAGGCGTGCTTTTTCATCGGCCACATCATCGATTATCACCAGGCGAGATGGTGGATAACGTCAACATATCAAGTATAAAAAAAGAAATCTTTAACAAAAATCATTTTCTAAATTGTATAGAGTTTAAAGTTCTATAAAAAAATTGTAGGTGTTGTTTTTGTTGTTATAGACGTATCTACTTTTACTGGGAGGGTAGTGTTACCCTCCCTTCACTTGACAAATGTCACAACGTGCCTACACCAACATTGTCAGGGTCGAATCCTACCACCGCATCACGCTAAAATTGTCCCTACTCTGGACTAATGCTCAGTGAAACTCGATTACACCTTGCTTGGTTATTGAGCCCACGCGTTCACCACTAAACCAAAGAGAAAGAGACTAACAGACAAATAGTGCGATACTATTCGAAGGACATTATTGAAACTGATCCCGAATACCTGTGCACCAATTTAGAACAACATACAATTTAATTCCACACATGGTACGTGTAACACATAGCAGTTTTGTTTTGTGAGGCGTACGCAACAGAACAAATGCTGTGAACCGTATGTGGGTCACTGGCCACTGCTTTGGGAAAGGGTTAAGTAATCACTCCATGACCATTGCGTCCACTTTATTTATTGCGAATTTTGCAACTGTTTCGTACTATCCGCTAGTACTACCAGTATTGATACTGTGAACGATTCGGGGTTAAACTTCTGAATATTTTTTGATTTTAATTTTCTATATCCGTCTAATAGTTGAAATAAAATTTGGATGGATTTTAATAGAGCTATTAGATGCTTTTGAATTACTAGTTTCTATTTTAGTATCGATGTGCCTACTACAAGTCCTTTAAATGATTAGGTATAGCAGTAGATAATATTATACCTGCCCATTTTAATGGTCAGATGAAATGTCTTAAACTAAGACTGATTTTTTGTTTCATCATTTGCAGCCATTTATTTGCTACCTAGCTACAATTCTATAAAATAAAATATAATTAAGAAGTTAAAGTTAAGGATATAGATCCAATTCTGAAATAAATCCTAGATCAGTAGTAGGTACCTATATCATTATAAGTTCCCCATTCCATTTTTACAAACCCCCCAGGAGATATCGGTTATCTTATCATTTTATAATCCATATAATTATATCTTGAACTCAAGTTGTATATGATTGAAATATATCTGTTTGTAATTTTCTCTACTACAAAAATATTCCATAATTTGATTTCATTTTCCGCCAATACAAACCCAAAAACATTCAGGACAATATATTTTTCCGACAATAACCGATAGGGTTAATATTAAGGGCCAGGCCTCTCCAATATCCATTGTGTGTTAAATAAAAGGAAAATCATAAAAAGATGGGAATATCAATTCATAGGAGGCGGGCGGTAGGAAACCTTATTCATTGAAGGTTTGGCCGTGCCGAGTTCTTTAACAACCGTGATTATTTTAGAAGAATCGATTTGATCGGAATTATTGTTATTATAGGTACCTACCCACCTAAATTGCAATTTTTCGTGTCGCTGTGTAGTGTTTAGTTGTGTCGTGTGGTAAAGCCAGAATGCAATCCATTTGTCACCACATAGTGGTGGAAGACCGGTGGCTTCCCGCAGGCGTCGCAAGAACCAAGGCATTACACAGATGACAGTAATCGAGCAACAGCACTCGCTATTAAATCTGAACCTTTGAATTCCAATTTCCCACCAGCCTACAAAGCTAAGAAGTTAAAATTATGACAAATCCGCTTATTTTGTCAAATCATTATGCGCTTAAGTTTAGACACCTTTTACAGTTCAACGTACTTCGACCTGTAAAAACGTTTATTTTCCCTCAGAATGTAAGTTTAGCATCTAATCAAAGAACTGAGTGGGTGGTGTAGCTCTGATTTCTTTATTTTAATCCTCTCTAGAGTAGATTTTGATACCACAAACGACATCATAAATTGTTCTGTATAAATAACTTTATTAAATATAGAAGGGAGACGGTACTTTAGTGGATTAACTCGTCGAATACCGGTTTTGTAGACACAATTATAGAACAATAGGTTGCGGTCACCGGTGACCGCTTGGTATTTGACAGTTTAAATTAACGTTAAGACATTCTGAACAAACTATTTCATCTCTCCATACCATACGTTAGATTTTGCGAAAGTAGACCAAATCTTTTCGACGATTTAGAAAGTGGTTTAAATGACTTGGTCCCGGTCAAATTGGTTTAACTTGCTCCAGTTATTCACTCAATCATGACCACTTCCCCATAGTCGTCATGGCTAGGGGACAACTGTGTCGGTACTTTAAAAGTTTAAAAGCAACCCTCAATGGATTGTTGGTATTAGTTAATGGATCGAGCAAATCTTGTCATTGACTTACAATATTATGTTATGTATTGACAGTTGCAATTTGTTATTTGATCGACTAGATGAAGTGACATATTTCAAGATAGTCCTTAACTCGTCGAGTACCGGTTTCGTAGACACAATTATAGAACAATAGATTGCGGTCACCGGTGACCGCTTGGTGTTTGACAGTTTAAATACCAAGTCAGTCAAATCTTACCACCATAATATCTTATAACAAACTTCTTGAGAATGGGGTAGACGACTAATTTTTATTTTAATGTCCGTCTGGTATTTAAAAACATTAGACACGTATTTTTTATTTTCTTACGGAAACGAATAGTTTCGAAGATATATTGATTTGAAATGTCGCGTGACGTCACTTCTCAGTACATTTTATACTAAGAAATGACGTTTAGCCCCCACTCCTAAACTTTGATTCGTTTTATCTAAGTATTGTTTTATTATACAACAAAATAAAAAAATACGCGTCTAATATTTTTTTATTACCTAAGTTATGGACTAATTATATTTTTAATTTTCATACCCTGTCATCATCCCCATTGTTCAGTACGGTTACAATTCTTAATAATTCGACTGAGATTACTCGTATGATACTACATCGAGGTTGTTTCAAAATTTTACATTAGTTTATATACATATGACTGCCTCGTTGGCCGAGTGGTCGCAAGTGCGACTGCCGAGCAACGGGTCTCGGGTTCGATTCCCGGGTCGGGCAAAGGAAAAATTACTGGGATTTTAAAAATCTCAGTAGTAGCACGGAGTCTGGAAATGTGCCCGGTATATGGCAATAGGCTCACCCCCTAATAAAAGGCGTGATGTTATGTTATGAAGTTTCATCAAATAACCGATATGACATTTAAAATCTGTATAAATCTTTTACATAAGACAAACACATATTGAAAGTTCAATAAAGCTAAAAGGACAGCAAAGGGACATGTTAGAGGCAATCGGTCGAATGTTTAGTTTTTGAAGTGAATTGATGCTCTCTATCGAAACGGCCGTCATGTACCGACCACACCATGTCTTCTGTCATATTAGTTTTAGAAGAAAAATCAAAGGTATGTAATACGAAGTAGACAAATAAGTCGTAAGACATTGTCTGTCTCTTTTGACTTTTTCTTTTCATCTAACGTACCACTTGTCTAGCCTTCAATATCTGAAAGTGAGCACTAAAATACAAGGAAAATCTTTGGAAACAAAACTGAAAGGGTTCTGTATAAGCATCGCGCATTATGACATGCCTAGTGAAGCGTGTTCTCTACAAAGGGTCAGACTTGTCTATAACTCTTTGCCTAACTTCGATCAGCTACATACATTTTTCTTTGAAGGTGGTATTAAAATAGAAGTGGAATTACATCTTCAAAGGCAATCATTTCTCTTTATTTTATGTCATACTCTTTACTGACTTACGTCTGTGTGTCTTTAGTTGGAGCGATTGACAATATAATGTTACAAAAACAATAACGCTGTCTACGGAGCACACAGTAGATACATTGTATAGAAATCAGAATATAGGTAGGTTTTAATTAAAACCAAAGACGTCGATGATGATTATTGGTTGTGAGTAAAATAAATTATTACACATGCCAGTCGTCTATCTGATAGATAGCATATCCTTCTGGATGTACTGTCAAACGGCCATTTTCTACAATCTATCTATATTCTTACTGAGATACAATTTTGACACATTTATGTATGGAGCTTATGTCAAAATTTTATCTCAGTGAGCAAATGTACAGATAGATAGGTTATAGAAAATGGCTGTTTGAAAAAATTTCACGCTGCGCTGCGCATGCGCGCTGAGAGCTTGTAACATTGAATTACCATATATTAGCATCTTTTAAAAAGCATTTACGAAATGGCTAGACCGATTATGATAGGAAATTTGATAGGCAGTTAGCTCATTTACTAAGGAGTAACATAACAAGTCGCGGGCAACAGTTAGTAGCAAATAAAAAAAAAAGAATGGAACTTACTGAAGGAGGCCTGTATCCATTATAGGCCTGTACCCATATATTATGGGGTGCGGTGCCAGAAGACCTCCCCGTGGTCACCCTGGGTGCGGGCGATAGTCTCCCTAGCGGGGGTGATAGGGTTGGAGTGACTGTCGCCCGCAGCAGACTTCTGGACTGGGCGGGCGAACCCGACAGGGTTCTGGAGGCGGCGGGCTGTGTGCTCATGGCCCGCGCTTCCGTGGGGCGTTTCTCCGCCTGTCTCTCTGAACGTAGCAGAGAGCGTGGCGGAGAGGCAAGGGCGGTGCTCGTTGTGCACTCACCCTGCCAGCGAGCAGCATCGGGATACAAGCTGTCCCCGATTGCAGCCGTCGATATCGTAATCCGTAAGGATGTCACGGTCATGTTTTGTGACTCTGAACGGGACGAGGGTCTTGGCTTGGTCGCCCGGACCGTGAGGAAGATAACCTCTATAAAAAATTCCTCCAATACTAAGTTCTGGTGCGCGGCGAGAGTATGCATGGCTGAGGAGTAGTGTCAGTCGTGAGCGCACCCCCAGCTAGGGGACCAGTGGACCCTCTAGTTGGGAAACAAATTTTCACTTACCCAGGTACAGGGGGCACTGCCTGGGTGGACCGAATATTTCCCCCATACTCGTGGGAACTGTATGGAGAAATTAAAACCAAAAAACAAACCACATCTGGAGGAGGAGAGTGCGGGTGAGCTTGGCTCACCTGCTGAGGAGGTAGGAGAGAGCCCAAGGGGCTCTGGCGCCCGTGGGGAGACGCTGGACACTTCTAGCGTGCCCCACACACGGGCATCAGTTCAGACGGGGTCGGACTCCGGGTCCGACACGTCATTAGCGGAGCGGTTGAGCGTGAGCTCGAAAGGCTCACGCCGCCGCGCGACGGGGACGTTTAAGCGTCCCAGGCTGGAGGAGGACACTTTGTCCCCGTCCTCCGGCGCGCAGGAGGCGCCTCCCCCTAAAGTCCCCACGGCGGCGCGGGGTAGGGGCGGCAAGGGCAGAGGTCGCCGGAAAGCGGGGACCGCTGCCTGCGCGGAGCCAGCCGGACGACTGGCTGCGGAGGGCAGGGCCCTTTCGAGCGCTGCCCGCTCAGAGTCCTCTGCAGCAGAGATGTCCGGCGTGGAGGTGTCAGAGGGCGAGAGCGAGAGCGGCTCCGGGGGCCTCCAACAGGCCATCACGGAGGAGCTCCAGAAACTGGCCTTGGGGAAATCCCAGCCGGTTAGGCTCTCCCTCCTCAGGGCGACGGTGGCCACCATAACGGAGGCGGCCTTGGAGCAGTGAGCGGTGCCCACTGCAGAAAAGGTGCGCTCCGAGCTGGCCGAGATGCGGCGGGAGCTAGCGCGCTTGGCGGCCTCTAATGCGGCTCTGGAGGCACGAGCGCCTCCTCACGCGAGGCCCTCGGTGCGCCGGCGCAGACCCCAGCTGCGCCGACGGCGCCTGCGCCCACGAGGCGCAAAAAGAGGAGGGGCACTCCAGCCCGGCAAGCTGGAGTTGCAACAGCGGTGGCGGAACCCGCCCCGCGGGTAGAGGACGGTGGCGGTTGGCAAATCGCCGGCGAGGCGAGGAGAGTCGCCAGGGAGGGCCGAAAGCGCCGCAAAAAGGCGCAGCGGCAGCGACGGCAGCAGCAGCGCAGGGAGAAACGCACTGCTGCCTTGCTCCTCGCCCCTAAGACCGCGGCTGTGGTCATCACCCTACAGCCGGAAGCGGTCAATAGGGGCGTTACCTACGGCGACGTCCTCGCCAAGCTCAAGGGGGCGGTGACTCCTGCGGAGTTCGGGGCCCCGGACGGGTTTGCAGTCAAAGTGACTGCCACTGGAGCCCGTCTCTTGGAGGTCCCCGGCGCGACCAGCGGCCCATCGGCCGACGCCCTGGCTGAGAGGCCTAGGGCGTGCCTCGGTGCGGACGAGGCCCGCGTGTCCAGGCCCACCAAATGCCTGAATGTCAGGATTTTGGGCCTGGACGACTCCGTAACGGAGAGCGAGGTGGTGGCCGCTGTGGCCAGGACGGGAGGGTGCCCTGCTGACCAGGTCAGGGTGGGCGCCATCCGTCCGGATAATTCGGGCCTGCGCACGGTGGTGGTCAGCTGCCCCGTCACAGCGGCCAAGAAGCTGAAGGAGGGCAAAAGGCTCTTGGTGGGATGGGTCTCGGCGCAGGTCAAGCTGCTCGAGACCCGGCCTCTGAGGTGCTACCGCTGTCACGTGGGGGAGCACGTGAGTGTCAAATGCACCTCGGAGGTGGACCGCAGCGACTGTTGCTTCCGCTGCGGTCGGCCCGGTCACAAGGCCGGCTCGTGCAATGCCCCGCTGCACTGCAACGCATGTGCGGCGGCTGGCAAGCCGGCCAATCACCGGGTCGGGAGCAAGGGCTGCTCCCCTCCTGCCAAATCCAAGGGCAAAAGTAGGCCCTCTGCCGCCCCCGTCATTTCCGCCGCCGCCGCCACTGCCGCCGCAGTCGCCGCTGCCGCCACTGAGGAGGTCGGAATGGACTGTCAATAATGGCTCCATTCCGCCTCCTCCAGGCGAACATCAACCACTGCGCCGCTGCTCAGGATCTCCTGCTCCAGAGCATGGCGCAGTGGTCGATCAACGTCGCCGTGGTCTCCGAGCCGTACTTTGTCCCGCCCAGGGATCACTGGGTGGCGGACCTGGACGGCTCGGTGACCATCATCTCGTCGGCCGCCGCCGGTACCCCGACTCTTGAGGCTGCTCAAAGAGGCCGGGGTTGTGTCGCAGCACGGTTCGGAGAGCTCGCTGTGGTGGGCGTGTACTTCTCTCCGAACCGAACTCTCGCCGAGTTCCACAACTCCTTGAGGGACTTGGTCACAGTCGTCGTCGGGTTCCGTTCCCTCCCCGTGCTCGTCCTCGGGAACTTCAATGCCAAAAACTTGGCTTGGGGTTCCCGGTTCACCGACGCACAGTATTCCAAAATTGCTTGGGATCGGACATTTTTAACTGACCCCAAAGATTGACGTATCTTGCTATGCTGAACAATTGACTGAAAGAAACCCCTATTCAAATATGGATAGTTTTCGAGAAAAAAAGTTTTAAAGTACGCTCTTTGGAAGGGTTTGAAAAATAAAAAAATAATAATATTTCTTTTGTTGTTGGTTCCTTTCCAGCGATTTGTTTTAAGTATATTGGCCATAAAATTATGAGCTAATTACGCTTTTTAAAGATCGAAAGTTGTAGATAGTTTCGAAGAAATTAAAAATAAAACGATTTTTGATAAAGATTTTTTTTCTCAAAAAGCGTGCGGTTTCCGCACGAATTATTTTAAACTTCTAATTCCTTAGCTTTATATCTATATATGAAAAAAAAACCAGCACGGGATCTCGCGTCTAACTGGAGATTTTCGCGATTTTATTTTGGGTAACAGTGCCTGGCATATTTAACATAGCAAAGTTGCATTGAAATATTTTGCTTTACAGTTCCTGAACGTAAATCTCCGGCTTGACGCCTTACCCCCGCTCCTCCAGTCTACGTGTATTGGCACGGGGTTTTAGCAAAAGCCTAACGAGGGTGGACCCCTTCCCGTGCCACACGTAGACCTTCATCGGAAATTTATTGATCTCTTAAGGAGATACAAAAAAAGCGGGAGTATTACGAAATGTTGCCGCAATATTTGCTTGGTTCTTAAGAAAAGAATATCAACTTCAGGATTTTGTCCCTCTTCTACGCGGCTAAAAATTGCAGATTTACGTTCAGGAACTGTAAAGCAAAATATTTCAATGCAACTTTGCTATGTTAAATATGCCAGGCACTGTTACCCAAAATAAAATCGCGAAAATCTCCAGTTAGACGCGAGATCCCGTGCTGGTTTTTTTTTCATATATAGATATAAAGCTAAGGAATTAGAAGTTTAAAATAATTCGTGCGGAAACCGCACGCTTTTTGAGAAAAAAAATCTTTATCAAAAATAGTTTTATTTTTAATTTCTTCGAAACTATCTACAACTTTCGTTTTTTAAAAAGCGTAATTAGCTCATAATTTCATGGCCAATATACTTAAAACAAATCGCTGGAAAGGAACCAACAACAAAAGAAATATTATTAGTTTTTTATTTTTCAAACCCTTCCAAAGAGCGTACTTTAAAACATTTTTTTCTCGAAAACTATCCATATTTGAATAGGGGTTTCTTTCAGTCAATTGTTCAGCATAGCAAGATACGTCAATCTTTGGGGTCAGTTAAAAATGTCCGATCCCAAGCAATTTTGGAATACTGTGCGACGTCCGGGGTAGGATGGTGGAAGACTGGGCCCTTGAGACAGGCCTAGTCGTCCTGAACCGGGGTTCTGTCCCCACGTGCGTGCGGATGCAGGGCGAGTCGGTGGTGGACATTTCGTTCGCCAGCCCTGCTCTGGCACCACGTATAGTTGGCTGGCGCGTCTCCGACCACCGGTATCTCCGGTTCGACGTCTCCGCTGAGTCCGCGGACCCGCCGGTCAGACAGGCCCCATGTGGACCGCGTTGGGCGCTGAAACAGCTGGACCGGGAGCTGCTCCTGGAAGCCGCCATCGTGCAGGCCTGGGTGATACCACCGGTCAGGCCTGCCGACATAGACGATGAGGCCAAGTGGCTCCAGGACGCCATGTCCAGGATTTGTGACGTGGCGATGCCCCGGATCCGATCAAGGCAGCAAAAGCGCCAGGTGTACTGGTGGTCGCAAGAGCTGGCAGCTCTATGCAAGGCGTCCACTGCTGCGCGACGCCAGTACACCAGGCACCGCAGGCGCCGCATCCGTCCTCCGAATGCGGATGCGAGAGAGGCGGAGTTGTACGAGGGATACAGGGCGGCCAAGGCCCTCCTCAAGGTGGAGATATTGCGGGCCAAGGAGGAGGCCCGCCGAGAGTTGCTGGGGACTCTGGACAGAGATCCGTGGGGACGCCCGTACCGGATGGTACGCGACAAGCTCCGCGCTTGGGCTCCCCCGCTCACCCAGAGTCTCCGGCCAGAAGTCTTGGAGGAGGTGATTGGCACCCTGTTCCCTCGACTGTGGAGGGGGTTCACCCCTTCGTATATGACTCCGCCCCCTGCGGTGCCCGACGCGGGCTATAGCGACGACGACGACGACGACATCGTCCCAGAGGTGACCGAGGCAGAACTGAGAGCGGCGGTGCGCCGGATGGGCGCCAAGAACACCGCCCCAGGACCCGACGGCTTGCATGGCAAAGCATGGGTCCTGGCCTCAGAGGCTCTCGGGCCTCGATTAATCGGTCTCTACAGCGCATGCTTGGAGAGAGGCCAGTTCCCGCTGCTCTGGAAAGCGGGAAAACTGGTCCTCGTGCGGAAGACGGGGCGCCCTGCGGTCGACGAGGTGGCGAAAGTGTTCGAAAGAATAATTTCGAACCGCCTCGTCGCGCACCTGACGGACATTGGGCCGGACCTATCGGACGGCCAGTTCGGCTTCCGCAGAGGGCGCTCCACGGTGGACGCCATCATGCGCGTTAGGGACCGGACGACGGGGACTGCAGTGTCCAGGGGTAAGGTCGTAGTGGCGGTGTCTCTGGACATCGCCAACGCCTTCAACTCCCTGCCCTGGAGCTGCATCTTGGAGGCACTCCGATATCATCGGGTGCCTACCTACCTCCGTCGTGTAATCGAGGCATACCTGACGGACAGGTCCGTCATCTACCCCGGTCACCGGGGCGAGTGGAACCGGCGAGAGATGTCACGCAGTGTTCCACAGGGTTCGGTTCTGGGGCCGCTCCTGTGGAACATCGGTTATGACTGGGTGCTGCGCACCGACCTCCCGAACGGCGTTAGCACAATATGCTACGCCGACGACACGCTGGTGCTAGCGCACGGGAGGTCGCACCAGGCGGCGGCCGACTTAATGGCGACAGCGGTTGCGACAGTCGTTGAGAGAATCCGGCAGTTGGGACTCGAGGTGGCGCTCCATAAGTCCGAGGCCATGTCTTTTCATGGCCGCGGGAACGCGCCACCTCCGGGTGGGTCCCAAATAACGGCGGGAGGAGTTACCATCGGCGTCGAGACGACGATGAAGTACCTAGGACTCGTCCTCGACAGTCGGTGGAACTTCAAGGCAGGTGGCAGATAAACTTTTGTTGATCTGCCACCGCCCACGCAAACGATTCATTCAGAACAAACTTCAAATCTAGTATTTGTGATAAATTGTTCATGTAGTAATAATTTGAAGTAATATTTCAATAGACGTTTCGTATAACTATGGAAGAAACACTTTTATGCCTATTTATAGATAGATTTATTGCCTAAGTACGTATTTCAAAGTACTTACATAGTCTGGGAAGAATTTTCTAGAACGTACTTAAACTTTGGTTCTATAATATAATAGCAGTCCTCATTATAAGTCTTAGTACGTCTGAGAATATCCTTTAGCTCGTTTTTTTTTCAAATAAGTATTTCGAAAGCGAAGTTTAGCTGACGAGGAATATTCCGTCATTTATTTCCAAGTAACCAAGCTCTTAATTACCACCTGACTCGGTCCCGCAGACCACATGACTAATTATAACAGGGATTCAAGGTTTTACGTCCCTTACACGTTCCATATAGAGGTATAGAGAAACAAAATAACATAAATCTATTTTCATACAGGCTTTCACCTCTATTTTAGTCTACCCACTTCTTATGTCTACTTTTGTACATTTCTGTAACTCTTTGCTAAATAAAACTTATTATTATTATTATTATTTCTTGTCATATTTTATGTTTCTCCCATCTTAGTGGGGTTCTAAAGCACGGGCCGAAGCCAAGTGCGTAAATAAAATTGTGATAAAACTATGAATTTAAGAACTTTCGGGTTAGGCGACACGTATTTAAAATTACTGCTTTTTGTAGAAGAAGATAAGTTGCTGGGCTAATATTTAAAGACTTTAAGCTATTGTGGAGAGTTTTTGGGATGACCCCTGTGGTGGACAAAATGATAGGTATAGTTTTGGTGTGGGTGATGTTCCATTGTGTTTTGAGTTCTATGGATAGGTCAGTATATTTCGCAATTTTTTCGGAATGTGTGCTTATTAGATTATGAGTATTGCATATGGCTATGTCTATTATATACACTAATTTTTTTCTTTTATCTAGCATTGTTATATCCGGTCTATTGTTGTAAATTGTTTTGTCAGTGATAATTGTTCTGTCCCAGTACAGTTTGAAATTCTCGTTCTCTAATACTGGTTGTGGTTTATATTTATAATATGCTGTTTTCTCTGTGATTAATTTGGTTTGGATGGCTAGGGTTTGGTGGATTATTGCAGCAACTTGATCGTGGCGGTGTTTATAATCAGTTTGAGCTATGGACCTGCAGGCGCCAGTGATGTGTTGGATGGTCTCTGGCGCACCGTGGCAGCGCCTGCAGGAGTCGTTGTAGTTGGGTCTGCGTACTATGAATTTCTGATAATTAGTTGTATCAATAACCTGGTCTTGAATGGCAATCATAAATCCCTCCGTTTCAGGGAAGAGTTCACCTCGCCGCAGCCACGCGTTTGACGCTTTTATGTCAACATGAGGTTGCTGCAGGTCGAGGCGATGTCTTCCATGGAGAGATTTATGTGCCCAGACTGCTATCTTTTCTGATTTACTAGTTATGGACTCGTTTGTTTGTGGATCGGTGGAGTGTAAATTGAGTGGAATGTACTTTTTATCTATTTGTGATATTGTTTTGTGCAGGGGGGACTGTTGAGCTTTTTGCAGGAAGAATTTTCTTAAATTAACTATTTGTTGGTTATGCAGATTTGTTATGTCTATGAGACCTCGTCCTCCGTCATCTCTTGGTAGCGTTAGCCGTTGTACACAGGATCGAGGGTGGTGTTTTCTGTTAGTGGTTAAGCATGTATTAATTAATCGCTGTAGTTTGGTGAGTTCTGTTTTGGTCCAGTTTATAATCCCGAACGAATAAGTAAGTACGGGAATGGCAAATGTGTTTATGGATCTAATTAGGTTGCGTGATGTAAGTTGAGATCTTATTAACATGCCGAGTCTGTGTTTGTATTTACTGATTATTTTATTTTTCGTGTGTTTTTGGTCAATTTGGTGTGATTGTTCAAATCCTAGGTATTTGTAAGTACAGTGTAATGTCATAGGGTCTATTATCTGTCCAGGTTCTAGTGTATACGGGTTATTTTCTACATTTTCTACGGGTTATTTGCTGTCCTTTTCGAAGTGTAAAAGTTTTGCATTTATCTATACCGAATGCCATGTTTATATCATCTGAGAAAGTCTGTGTAAGCTCTGCGAGTGAGTGGAGACCTGATATATTACTGCTATAGAGTTTGATATCATCCATAAACATCAAATGCGTTAGCTTTAAGCCCGGGTTGTGGTTCTCCTGAATGGTGAGACCGTTTTCTGATGAATTGAGAAGATTGGATAGGGGGTTTAGGGCGAGACAGAACCAGAGAGGGCTCAGGGCATCCCCCTGAAAAATGCCTCGTTTGATAGGAATGGGGTCCGTTTCTACCAATTTGCCTACTTTTATTCTAGTACTCCAGTGTTTTACGGTTGTAGTTAAGAAATGTACAATAATTGGGTGAATTTTATAGTGTTGCAGTACGTACAGTAACCAACTATGGGGGACTGAATCGAACGCCTTCTGATAGTTTATTATTATTATTATTATAACTTTTTCCTGGAACTTAACTAATTACTATTGTGTAATTTAATAATCAAACTAATCACAATTTTTTAGAAGTATGTTCAAAATGTGCTTTTGCGTAATTTTTGTATGGGGGAAAATCATCGAATGACTTCTCCCGCCTGGGTGAGGCCGGAGGGAGTGTCAGATTCTTACTGACTAAAATCCACCCCGTTCCTGTTCCCCGTTCCCGGCAACCCATTAAGTCCTCCGCGGCTCCATATCGGCATCAGCCCTATTGGGCCCCATCCGTGGTGGTCTGATGACTCTTTGAGGCGCGCGCGGAATTCGACGCGCCGTACGCTTCGGTCTGGTTCTGGTCGGTAGGCGAGTCACCCATGCTCGTCGTTCGCAGGCCCGCGCTTACGGTGGCCGGAGATCGTCTCGCGATCCCCGACGCCCGGAGTGTCCTCCGCGACGGCTAGGTGGTGAGGAGGCAGCGCTTCGCTGCCTCATGCGCTCCGCCTCCTCCTTAGCTAGCATGACCGCTTTGCAAAAGGAGGAGATGGCATCCCAGTCCCCCTCGCTTTGCATCATGACTCGCACTAGGGCCGGACGGGAGAGGTCGCCGTCGCCGATCACGTCCCTGAGGGCACCGCGATGCTCAGCCCACGCAGGGTATTCTACTACTGTGTGTTCTAGGGTTCCGTGCCCTCAGGGCGGTCCTCGCAGTGATGATACCTGGTCTTTTCCTCCTGCCCTATCAGACACAGGTACCTCCCGAAGCCCCCATGTCCAGTGAGAACCTACGTCAGGCGGTAGGTGAGGACGCCGTAGCGTCTATCAAGCCACTCCTCGAAGAGGGGACTTATCGCTGCAATGGCAGCGAGCCCAACCCTCGGTTGCGACAGTCGTTGCTGCCATTCCACCATGAGATCGTGCCGGAGCTCTTCCCGCCTCGCACTTATCTGGCGCGGCAGTGGAGTTTCGCCCCGGCAACGTGCATCCGCGCATATGTTTTCGTGTATAGGTTTAACTTTTTATAATACCTACGTGATTCGTTTTCAGAGATACTGAATGAGACGTCAAGAAATAAAAATCTGTACATGCAGTTTACCTTAGACAAGTAAGGTTCCTTAGATAGAGATTTGGTGTTGGTATCGCATTAAAACGTCGTGGTGCGGGTGCGGGTTCGAAACCTACCAACGGCAAGTACCTATGTGCCTTTTTCCGAGTTATATGTATTTTCTAAGGTTATTCAGCAGACACCACAGACAAACGGTGAAAAAACATCGTGAGGTAACTTGGGCTTATAATTTCTAATTATAAGTTTGTAATCGCCAACCCGAATTGAGCAAGCGTGGTAATCAATGCTCAAACCTTCTCTGTGTAAGAAGAGGCTTTGCTCAGCAGTGGGCATTGCATTTATGGGCTGTTGATGATGATAATAATCAAAAATCAAAGAACTGGTGGTTTACGAAACTAGACACTTTTTGATCTAGTTGATGATGATGAATTCATCATCATGCTAAACTGGATAATCAATTACCGCGAGGACACCGGTGACCGCAACCTATTGTTCTATAATTGTGTCTGCAAAACCGGTACTCGACGAGTTAATGACGATACTCAAAGGGTTAAACAGCATACTTATGTCTTAAAAATTTCATAAAATTAATTAATGGAAGTGTGATTATTTTTTAGTATTTCATTGTATTGTAACAGTCGAAATAATTTATTTTTGATTAAGGTAAGTACCCACTTCGGTATCCAGTTTAGCATAGTGTGTTCAGAAAAAATCAAATGAATGTAATGAATTGTATTGTTTGAAAAGAATTTAATGTATTAACGGTAACAATTTCATTTTCAATATTGAACAATTTCTTTTACCTTTTGTATCCCTTATATAGACTGCCAAACTATATTTAGTTGGTCTCAAAAATTTAGTTACGACTCAGGTAATAAAACGTTCAGAGGTTTAGAATAGATGTGTAACTGCATAGGCTTCTAGTTTTACATAATTGAAACGATGTTTTAATGAAATGAAATGGTGAATAATGCTTAAAAACTTCCTTAACAATGTCATCAGCAATGTCACCAGGCGGCAACCAGATTGGTGCATGTATGGTTTAAGTATACCTCGTTGGTAAATTTAGCGTTAGTTTTCCGGCTTAAATTTTAGGTTAGCCATAAATACTTTTCTGTATTATAGTTATAATTGGCCATATCAGTTAGTCCAGTTAGTTTTAACAAATTTTTCAGCTTCACGCTTTTAATAAGAACTGTCTTATAATATGTGTATTTACACTACCATGACGATTTAATGAATACACAGATGGGAAGAGTAATTATTTCATAAACTTGGAAAAGTACATTTCTGTGAGGCGTAGGTTATAAAAATATGATTGTTTAATTAAAAAAAAACTAAATATTATATATTACATTATCATTAATATCCTGGAAAACATACTGTTTCTTTACGGTTAACGACCTAGAATATTATTTAAAACACATTCAAGAAATGAAAATACGAGTAAATGTGATTGAAATATGTTTTTTCTCTTTTTAGTCTGTGCTATTTCGGGACGCGGCAGTCTATGAAAAGTGTATTTAGAAATTTTTGAATACGACATTGTAAGGATAAGTTTCTTTTAAGATGGAAGTACTTGGAAATAAATAAAGTGTAGATAGATTACTTGGAAATATTATAAAGGTGTATGTAACCGTGATAGATTTATTAAGTCGATTACCCAAAAAACAACGACCATTCTGTCCATGATGTTCAATAATAAAATAAACATATTGGGCAGGCAAAACTCCTTTTGTAAATATGTAAAGCAAAAAGGAACGATACTTTGAAACATAGTATTTAATAATATATACTGAACATTGAATGCAATACTTGCTTAATCTAAGTTGTTTTCAAATTAGGAACACTAATCATTGAAGCAGGGTCATTCCTGTAAATCCTCTAGTAATTACTTTGAACTGTCTTTTGGATCAGTCATCAGATTGACTCCATAATCGTATCAAATTGTAGTGGTTTGATATTCTTAACGACAATATTAATACATACACTAGTCGCGGCTATAATTTTTAAGTTTCCCTCGGTTTACCTGAGATTCAATCATCAGATTTTGCTTGAACCTGGACCAGTTCGGGAGTAACCTTTCAAACAAAAACAGAATTATCAAAATCTGTCCACAAACATGGGAATAATATCGTAACATACACATAAAAAATAAAACGTACAGACATTGAGAATCTCCTCCTTTTTTTGATGGCGGTTGAAAATATCTTCCAATAAGTCTGATCATTATGCAGAAACCCTCAGGCACGCCACTCCTTTGTCGTAAGACTGATTCGCACTTGTTCGTTGTTTTAATTAACCGACTATATTAGTTCACTGGTCTAGTTAATATGAGGTCTAGACTTCAATTTCAATTTCTTTTTTTTTATTTCAGATCAGCAGTAATTCGTTTCGTCCGTCGCGTAATTGCAAAAATGATTCTGAGCAAGCGGTTTTGCGTTATATTTCCAGACTATTGCCATACTTTTTTTTTTTGAGGGGCAAATCATCTAATATCTTCTCTCGTCCGGGTGAGGTGAGAGGGAGTGTCAGACTCTTATTGAGTAAAAACCATTCCGTTCCTACTCCTGCACTTCTTGGCGGAGCCCCGGCAACGAGTTAAGTCGTCCGCGGCTCCGTATCTGCATCAGGCCTGTTGGGCCCCATCTGTGGACGACCACAGATGGGGCCCAATAGGCCTGATGAGAGCCATCATACTAATGATGGCTCTTTGAGGCATGCGCGAAACGCGACGTTCCGTATGCTCGGGAGACTATTGACCTCCTTAACAGAATTTAAAAAAAAATCGGTTATCGGATGCCTACGTCATACAAAGAACGCACTCTCCAAGTTTCAGACTTTTCCGATGAGCGGTTCCGGATCCAACGTGATTGTTACATTTTCAGTTCACAGCAAAGTCTTTAATTCTATATACAGAATGTCCCAAAACTCAACGATATAACTTTATCAGGCGACAGACTTTTTGATAACAACTTTGGAAAAACAAAGAAAAAAACCCATTGTTGAAAAAGTTGAAAAGGAAAAACCGCTCTCGTAATCAGACATCTCTCGTGATATTTTCAAGTGATGACCACAATTTTCCAAATATGTCAGATTTCTGTTTTGTATAAATAACCTGAATGTTGCTGCTATATACTATATCATTACATAGTATAAAACAAAGTCGTTATCCACCGTCTGTCTGTTCCTATGTATGTAGATCTTTAAAATTACGCAACGGATTTTGATGCGGTAAATGCAATAAAACATGCATAATATAGTAGAGAAACACTGATAAATTTAGAGATTTCTGACCAAAATAATGTATTACAGTATTATCCACCTTAAAAAGTTCAACAAAAAATTCCACGATGGTATATGTCTATCTTTTAGGGATAACCTACCATAACCATTTTTTATCCTTTACTATCAATGGTTATTTATGAAGTGATTTTAAACAATACAGCATTAATCCTTATCCAATTAAGTACTTTTAATAATTTGTGCATTTATCATTGATCAATATCCTTTACAGCATGTAATTTAAGTGAGTATTTCCGAAGATATTACAAATTTAAAATGCAGGGATGTATTTTTTGTGGCGTTGATGACCGCGTTTCGACCTGGAGCACTTCATGACTTGCAACGATCGCACGCGTTTATCGGAGCTCTCTAACGAGGAAAATATCAATATAAAACATGTTTGTACCTAATGACAAAATAGCTGTAAATAATATTTTGTTGTAGATATTTTTGTATAAGTATTGCACCCGTGCGAAGCCGGGGCGGGTCGCTAGTCTAATATAAATCTAAGAATAAAGGTCTAATTGATATATAATTTGCATTATAGTTATTGATTTTAAAAAATCTGGTACGCCAAAACCAACAAACTTATTTAAATGAAATATGGTCCAGGTATAGTTAGAGACCCAAGAAAAAACAGAATAGTTTTTAATTAGCTCCCATAAATTCTACCCAATGTTTTTAATCCGCGCACGAAGTCTGGAGCTAAAACTAGCTTAAGATATTTACTTTATTATGAGTAAATAAATAAAATGAAACCATTTTCATTATGAAACAATTTTAATAAATCTGCTATCTAATCACGATAATATGCAAGGTTAGCAACGGATATTATTACAATGTATGAGAATTAATAATTAATATTAATATTGAGAGATTCACGGTATTTATTGTATGAAACATCGATTTCAATCTATTATGTAAGGGTGTGTCCACATCTGGCGAATGCTTCGTGAATGCACGCCTGCATTTAAAATTATTATAATTATATGAACCTTGTATGAGTTGAGCACCAAACCATTACCGTGACTGTACACGCGCAGTTCGCGGGTAGCCCATAAACGGCTTGCGAGCGGTACATTCGCCAGATACTGACGCAACCTAACATTCTCGATAATATGATATTTATATCGTTAGATATGTGATGGCGGCCGAGTAAATAATACGCTTGTCACCGCTCCTGCTTATCCCGCGAGAACCATAATAGCCAACTAAGGGACTTAGGACGCAGTAACGGCACGGAGACTTGATGGTGCTGATGGAAAGTATCACCTATTGTTATCAGAGGCCTTAGTACGAGTTTGTTTTACGTTTAAAGTAATCGTAACGAGTACGCGTTTGGCGCTCTGATTGGTTGGTTGATTGGCGCCAGCCAATCAGTACGCCGAACGTTTTAAATACTTTAAACGTAAAACAAACTTGTACTAAGGCCTCAGTTCGATACAGATGCTTTCCCGTGTAGTGTGTATTATCTACAAAAGTGTACGTCCTACCTTTGACTTTTACTGCTGACTATAAAAGGCGATGCATAGCACATTATTATGTAAATTAATTTTATTGGTCGTGTCGAGACAATGAATAGACAGAACAAGTATTTTATTCAACGTCACATAAGTGAAAAGAGCTGCAACACAACGGGCAAAAGATAACAAATATATGCTTATATTACAAGTTAATATCTCAGTAACTCAAATGACGGACCTAATTAAGCGGCGTTAAGGTGAAAAACGCCTAAAAAATCAATGGCACGAGCCAAATTTTTCCTTAACTGACCATCTCTATACTTCATTAAGTTCACATTCTTTCTTCACAATATTTCCTTGAGTTGTAATAAATTAATCGGTTTTCTCTTTATAATCCTACAACTATCCGACACGTGTAAGCGTTATTGAGTGTGTATTTTTATTTTGTCTTGCTTATTCGATAAGTAGTTTCTAGCTGAACAGACACGTGTAAAC
Organism: Spodoptera picta; assembly: GCA_038387885.1. NCBI lineage: Eukaryota > Metazoa > Arthropoda > Insecta > Lepidoptera > Noctuidae > Spodoptera > Spodoptera picta. The sequence goes on from JAZHFQ010000105.1 coordinate 5,874,074, forward strand.
TTATAATGATGCCCGTATTATTTAACTATACATTTTTGAAGTAGAGGCATGCGTGCATATTTATTTGTGGATATCATCTGCTGTTTTATATATCCTTAGTATTGATTAAGGTTGTTGATACTGAACTTCTATTGAACTACTCGTCTACTTACTTACCAAAGAAACAGTGCTTCTTACCATTCTAGTATTTTTATTTTTTAAAGGCCTTTGTCTCTTATAGACCACATCACCTTGAAAAAAGAAAACATTCAGCTCTCGAAAAGATTCAGTATTGTTTAGCGTAACATTTCTTGTTTCTGTAACTTATAACATGTAAGATTGTACCAATTATGGCGACCATAGTAACAGTACTGATAAGTAGGAAAAAGGAAGTAAGGTTCAATTCATGATATGTGATCTTTGATATAATCTATTTGTAGTTTCCCTTATCCCGGAAGGAGTAGGTAGAAGATTAGTACTTTTCCTCAATTATGTTGCTAGCTCTCATTATATCCAATGACCAAATATTGGACAGAATCTGATCGAATACATAACAATACGAGTTTATTGATCGATTTTGCCTTCTAAGTTTGTACATAATAAAAATTTACTTATGGTCTGTCTATGCATAGTTACACAAACTTGCAATTGCATGACGAAGCACGGCAATCGGTATACAGCTTCTTTCACTGTCCTGAAATTATCAGCATTGTATTCATTGAAATCATATCCAAACTAATAACAACAGTTACTTATAAATGTAAATCTTTTATTTAAATTTAAACAGAGTGTCCCAAGTCCCAATTCATCCATTTTACTAGACACACTAGAAAGTAATCAAAACACCTCAATTAAACATTTACAGTACTACATAATTAACATTGCCATAAAATACTTCTAATAAATCTTAGGTTGATAGCGCTATTGTAGAAAAGCAGTAGATTGAATGTAGATATGTATAATAATTTTATCTTTGCCCTTCTGGCGTACCTACGAGTCAAGTCAAAGTCACAACAAGTTTCTATTGGCACGAAGGAGATGGCAATTTATCATAAATCACGTGAAAAAACTGACTTCAAGAAAATTTACCTAAGTTGAAAAACTCAATACAACTTTCTTTTCGGCACCTCTAGACTCGAGCCAGAGTTCTAATAACTTACAAATGTTATAATGTTCAATATCAGCGATGTGATTGATACTGTAATGGAGTTGCTAAAGACTTGTTTTTGCTGCTAAAATAAATTTGTATTAGGTGCTACCTAAAACTTTTTATTTTATTGAAATTTCATCGGGCTACTAAAGAAACAAGGGTGGTCCAACGCAGTCTAATGCCTCAATGCTAATTCTCTAACGAACAGTCTTATTAATGTATCAGGAGTTTAGGCTACTAGTAAATTTTTGAAATAAGTTTAAGACAAAACATAAATACTATAAAATTAACAGAATGAAACGTTTTCATTTCATAATAATGTGGTTTTAACCAATAACTTTCAGAAAATTAAGTAAAAGTTTGCAATAAACGACAAAAAGTTTCGCGGTCGGTAGGATTTGAACCTACGCTCCCAGAGGGAATCTGATTTCTAGTCAGACGCCTTAACCGCTCGGCCACAACCGCTACATTATGACAGGCAAAATTGGTGACTGCTTGGCAAAACTTCGATTTACAATATTGATATACCTAAATTGCACTAAACTTTACCTTACACTACAGGTAGTGTAAGGGTACTTTAGATGCTGATGGATAGTATTTCATGCTTTTCACTTGCTTTATAATTTTCATTAACATAATTTTATTAAACATTAATTTTTTAGTGATTTAAGATTCGAAAACCTAGCATTCATAGTGGCGCCCAACATGGGACTCATTTCAAGTTACGGAAAAATGTAGTTTGCAGTTGATTTTGCACATTTTGTATCTTAAAGAAGTTATTGTTTAATTTTGCATGAAATCATGAAAATAATTATAGATTTAGAAATAAAACATATAGATACTAAAAAAAGTACCTATGATATAAAATGTAATTTGTTATTTTAAGCTGTTTTTTATTGCTATAAAAATGTTGGGTAACCAAAAATTGTACCAGACAAATTAAAACACGACATAAAATCTTTATTCTATCATTAAAAACTTTAAAACATTATTAAAAGCTAAGATAACTATAAAATATTGACATAATATTAAGACTAAAAATTAAAAAAAGCTACGCAGCGTAAGGATTCAAGCCCTACTCAGTACCCGGTTGGTATTTGATTACAGGCGAAGCCTTTGCCACTCGGCCACGACTGCTATGACAAATTTCAGCGACATCGGTGACCATTTGATACAATATCCATGTATGCTACAGACGCTTAACCCGATGTATAGATTTTTTACGTATTTTAGTATTCGGTAATATAGAAATCGTTGCGTTTTATATACAAAAAATAATCTTCCGTTGGTTTATCAACGGAAGATTATTTTTTAAAAAATATCCTCTAACTATAGAATTAGCAGGCTCGGGTCAGAAATCGTTGGTCGAAGACATCGTATATCCAAGTGGAAATTGATATCATGATAGATTGAAATAAATGTTTCAATAATTAACCAAAATTTTACAAAAAGGTACGCAGTCGGCAGGATTCGAACCTACGCTCCCAGAGGGAATCAGATTTCTAGTCAGACGCCTTAACCGCTCGGCCACGACTGGTATGACATTATGCATTAAAATTGGCCATCACTTGATACAATAATCAACATTTTTGGGCCCGGACTCCACCAGAGCGGAAGCGACATAAGCGGACACAAAACAAGTGGAGATGAGATAAGCGGAGAAGAAACAAGTCAAGCAGATATGTTTTTTAAACACAATGGAATTCCCTTATTCTCACACTGTCTTTCCACTCTGTTGCAGTAGAAGTGGAGTTGGAGTTCTCCTTTCGTCATTTATCTTCGCTTCAGTAGACACTCGAACTAAACATATCCACTGTGGTGAACTACGATTCTAAAGCGTATTTTCTTGTAATACAGAGGAGTTTTGGAACAGCACTGAAAACTCATTATAGATTGAAAAGTGTCATTTTTTGTTATTAATAAAATGCATAGATTGTCCGTAATAAAATTTAGACTCTATGTTGCATTTTTGACAAATCAAACTTAGTAAGGACTTACCCGTATTATAATTTATAGGTTTGTCAAAATATTATTGTGGACATGCGAACTTGTAATATTACTCATTATATGTCTGTGAAACTGTAAAGATTATTCACTTATCAAGATGTACGACAATATACATGACATTATTGCGAATATACAGCAATCTGTTATTAAAACAGACCAATTGGTGTGCACTTGGCTGTAAAATCTATTGTGGTGCCATCTGTCGAGACGTGCAAAACTATTTTGACCAATATACTAACAGATGGCGTGCTTGTAACATTTAAATCTTATAATTTTTAGGGTTCCGCACCCGAAAGAGGACGACTTTCGGGTGCAGAACTCTTTAAGGTTTATAAAACTTGACTGTCTGTCAGTTCGACGATCTGTCTGTTCTTGTCATTTAAATTGCTTATATTTTAGTTTAATAGGAACTAAGTTATAATGTATAAATTTTAATTGCATCAGTTTTCTAGCTCCCAATCAGCTATAAAATTTGATACAATTCGTTTTCGACAAATGAAATATGCACATCATGCAATAACGACGCCGCAATAATGGCGCCCAACGTGGGACCATTATCACGTGAAGCAAAATATTAATTTTAGCGAACCCTGAAAATAAGCAAACTTTTAATAAAATCAAAACAGGTAAAAATAATATCACACAACGATCGACGCGGACATCCCTGTCGGCTATGGTGAGGAAACAAGCCATTGGGCGCTTATCGGAAAGAGAAAGCAATGCATAATTATCATCCTGTCTATGATTGTGACTCTGTCCTGCACACTCTTACACGTCCATTCATATTCATACGCTCGCGCATTTTTTTCCTTCCCAAACGATTTGATGTCTCGCTCATGTACCGTACCAGTGATTGGAAGTATCAATAAAATTTCACATGGTCTCTACCTCTATAGGATGCTGAATTCACATTGCATGATACAGTTTTGCAGACTGAGTAGGGTGTAAGGGTTTTAATTACTACATTGTTTTGGTATGATTATGAATTTTATTCTTTCTGTATTGTATAGGTATGATATACAAATGATTTTTTGAGCTTTGATTAAATAGTTTCGGCAATTAGGGAACATAGTTCATGCATCTTTTTGAGTACCTTCGAAAACTTAAACAGTTTCAACTTTTTAATGCACAGCTCTTATTAAAAGTTTTAAAAAATAACAAAAAGTTAAACAGTTCACTTCGATAACTGATATGATGCTGTTCTTGGCGTATTACAGTTAAGTTGGAGTAATTGATACCTGCTGATGTTGCTGTAGCTGGCTCATGATATTTGAATGAGAAAGTTATTAGAAAAATTAACTTTTGTATTTAAAAAACCAGTGTCTTTAATTAGTTGAAAACACACTGAATTTTCACACCATCGGAGAATAGGCTTTTATTAGACTTCATTAGAGGATCTTAGGGCACCCCAATTATTAGTCTATTATTTTGGAATAAATATATCCTTCTAGTTGCAAACAATGGGTCATATTATATTTGTAATCAAATTCCTATACTTTTTTATTCTGTATTTATCTACGGGTTTAGAACCATTATTCGAAGGGTTTAACATGAACACTAAATTTAAATACGCTTTAATTACCTAGAAATAAGGCTTCAAATGTTGGGGATTGTATCAAGTGATCGCCAATTTCGATGCATTGTGCATAGCAGCCGTGGCCGAGCGGTTAAGGCGTCTGACTAGAAATCTGATTCCCTCTGGGAGCGCAGGTTCAAATCCTGCCGGCTGCGTATCTTTTTTCAATTTATGTCACTTTTTTCTAATTTTGAGAATGTTTTATAGATAATTGTCACGATATCATTCTTATTGCCCTCCGTTTCAAAGAATGTTTTGAATATTAGGTTTCAAAAGAGAAAAATAACTTTAAATTGCAATAAAATAATGACCTTAAGTGGTCTTCGATGTTAAAGAATTCACTTCAACTACGTTTCTTTATGTTATTTCTTTATGATGTAGATTATTTTTGATTAGTATAAATTGAATTGTGTATCACATGCACTCCATTAGGCGGATTGTAGGACGGTAGCGACCAATACGCATCTATATTGAAAACGTATCAGTCTGCGGTGCGCTCGAATGTTAATATGACAGTCAAACTTTCTGATAATTATAAAAAGTTTGCCATCATAGTATACTAATTGCTAAGCACAAATATTTACTGAATAAGGACAATTTTGTGATACGGTGGTGGTAAGTTTATCATTATTTGTATATATATTTATCATTGTTTCGCTTTTGACGTAATCACTAAACTGCAGTAATATTCTGTTGCTGAAATTGTTTTTTTTTTAACTGTTTAATTTAAATTCAAGTTGTTTGTGGTAAGAATGCCAACATGTTTCCTGCACCTCGTACCAGAAGAGGGCTTTGACTACAGTGAGTGGTGTTCCGTTACTTCCACGAAGAGGTACCACACGCGGCTCAGTGACTTAAGTGCAATAGTGAGATACTACTCAAATATGCTATTTAATCATTAATTTACTTACATAAACTGTATTTTTGAAGATTTATGCTATTCTGTAAGGTATATATTAAGGTATTATTTTACTGTATATATATATAGGAACACAGTTGCCTGATAATACGGTGTAAATAAAAAATAAAATAAATACTCTAATTTCACTCAATGTTGGTTACAAATGCAGTAGTATTTCGACTATCATGGGCTGTGGACGATGACCGTCCTTTTTTTAATATTTTGTTTAGATATTAATGTTTAGTTTTGTACGTACATTGACATTATTTAAGTTTATAGCTTGATTATAGATGGAAAATATGTAAAACACCATGATTTATTAATAATCTTTATGTTTTCACTAGTATATATGTTATTACAGATTTCTGTACGTAATATTTGAATGACAATAAGAATACACCTTTTCCTAGTGCATTTAACAAAATACGTCTTCGTACAATGTAAATGAGTAAAACTTCGTACTTACTTAAGTGTAATTCATTGTTTTATCTAGAACTCAGGGGAATAATGAGTGTCCAGTCGTTAGACAATGGTACACGAGCACCATAGTTAATCCTTTGTGCCTCCATTCAATAGTATTTACCTAACTTTAGGACAAAAGCGGAGTGGTTAACAACATCTTCCGACGTACGCTTGCCTAGTACGTTTCTACGAAAACTGTTCAGCGACCGAGAGGACTCATTGACACTCTAACTTAAACCAAGTTATTTGTAAGGATTCCAGTAAACGACTAGTTTAATTATAAGTTACGCGAATTTATAGTTTACAAGGTTTGAGTCGTCTAATTTTAGAACCAGGGGAAATAATCTGTTATCTACTAGCTCTAAATACGGCTGGTTCACCAACATTTTAGGGATCAGTTGATAGTTGAAATTAGATTTTAGCTTTCTTAGAAGATTGCGAATAGAGCGTTAATGATGTTGTCTTCCTTTCTTGCTTTAAGTCAAGTCAAGTCAAAATCACTTATTTCAATTAGACCATAGAGGCACTTTTGAACGTCAATAAAGAAAATTAACAAGTGAAGCTATTTGCTCTAGAGGTAAAATAAGAGACGAAATAATTGCTTTCAATTTATATTCGTAGTTTCTGCAATTAAACATTTTAATTTAAATGTTATGAATAGTTCATTACACGTATTCATCATTCATATTATTTGTTTATTATATATTTACTGCGCTTTTTCACTGACGAGGATACTATATTTGGTTTACCTTCAAATTAGATTAGTATTACCTGGTGCCTTTATTTACAACACTCGCGGGTGGTGGACAATCAAAGCGTCAAATTATTCAAATTAAATCATGAGTTACATTCGTACCTGTGACTCGTTTGACAAAAATGAAAATAATTTAGTATTATCTATCTATGACTACGAAATTCATATTTACAGAATTAAGTTTTCTGACGAATATTTCTCGAAAATGTTAATAGTTAGACGCTTTTGAAGTTCGATATAGAAAAATGAAACCTATCTATAACATGCCCCTGTATACTGCAAAATAGTGCAATACTAAACAAACCATGAATAAAATTAATGCAGCATCGTAGCACAGTTCCGTAGCACCGTAGCTCCATGGTATTGTTCGTAGTACCGTAGTACAACATCAAAGCACAGAGGCTTAATACTGTAGACACTCAAAGCCTAGGTCCGAAGCACTGTAGCATAATGTTGAAACACCGTAGCATAGCGCCGTAGATCTGTAGCATAGCGCCGTAGATCTGTAGCATATCACCGTAGCAATGGTGCTACGTAGCACCGAAGTATAATGCCGTAGCGCTGAACATAATATCGGAGTACCATAGCATAGTGCCGTAGCTCTCTAGCATATCACTGCAACACCGTAGCTCAGTGCTACAGCATTGTAGCATAATATCGAAGCCATGCGGTCTCGATCGTGCTAACTAAAGTATCTAACTCTACGCAATTGCAGTACAAACTTAAGTTAGCTGTTACTTTCTGGTTTAATTTTGCGATCATACTAAATTAAAATACACAAAACTAGAAAAATCTTCTTCTTCTTTAATATTATGATTAAAATGAATACTTTAGTGTGTAGAAATTATTTCCCACAGCATCGTTTCTCATTTACTAAGATATCCTGTTTATGATCATGTTTTAATTATCACGTTTAGAGTTAATAATAACAAATCAATAAGAACAGACCGAACAGACAGCACCTTGTTTTATCTTTAATGTACATCCGTAATTTACGATTCTATTATTCAACGATGCACATGTATGTTTTAATATGTATGTTAACTGCTCCAAACAGAATAATCCCTTGTGTAAGAGGAATTTGCTTATGTCAGAAGCATCATGCAATGAGATCGAGGTGAGCTTATAACATAGTGTTTCTCAGAGATGACATAGCACTCAGAGCAGGTAGCCTCTGGTCATATCTACGTATAAAACAGCTTAGTTACATTATCCATTGCTCATATAATAGAGGTAAAACCATGACTATTTTCTATCTAAACATAAACATAAGGTTTCTTCAAGACCAAAGCCTAATATTATCATTGCAACGTACCTCGCTTCCTCGTTATAATGTCATTTCTTTCTAATTAAAAAGTCTCCGTTGAACGCGAACTTAAAAAAAGTAGAATAAAAATAATTTTTTCATCCTTCAACTTGAAATGGTGGTCTATCTCGGGGGAGCAATTGGCAAATGGTAAAAGATGTCACGGACGTTTTTCATTTCACATTCGCATATCTATAGGTATACCTAACGATAATATTATATAGGCGAGGTAAAAAACATTGTTTGGATTCGAGTCTTTTTGTGAAATAAATCTGTATGAAGTAAATGATACGATGGATAGAATTTTTTGTGATGGAATCTTTTTAAATGTTTTTTTAATATACACGAATACGGATCGTATCACGTACATCTAAATGGAATGTTATCTAAATATTGTTGCTAATGAACATGTTGTCTGTAAGTTTGTGTAAAGTATCTCACTATACTTACCACAGTTAGGAGTTCGCATGGTTTGATCGCCTTAGTAAACAAATGCGTCGCCATGTCGGATGCAGTTCTATCAAACAATGCCATGTCGATATTTACTCCTACCTAACTGCAAATAGAATATAGCAAATATTACAATTATTGAAAAATAAATAATTTTTATTGAGTAAATTTTGTAAACGTGCAATTGGCTAAATGTTTGGTCAGGATACCCAGCAATGTTATAACAACTTATTTTGTAAATTACTTGAGCTTGATATAAAACATATTTCCCTGAGGCAAATTCGACTGGACGACTGTTTCAATCTAACCTAATCTAATTGATCTCGCTAAAATTTTTTTGCTTTTTATCAGTTTGTTACCTGCTTACTATTTTTTTTTCAAAAGTCGTACTAAATGGTGAAGTCTAGCTTTACACTGGACTAGTTTCGTTTTGGGACTTTTTATACTTGTTGTTTACCTTATTTCGATAAGAATTTGTAAATTCTCGTTTTACATGTAGGCTCCTCTAATAGCTTTCTCTGCCCACTAAGTTTGACTGCACGTTGTGATCTGTCGTGGTGGGTCGGAAGTCTAAGACGCCCGCTTCTCATGCATGAGGGTGAGGGTTTGAAACCAACCAACAGCATGTGCCAATGTGACTTTTTCCGAGTTATATATACTTTCTAAGATTATTTAGACATCACTGACAAACGGTGAAGGAAAACATCGTGAGGAAACCTGGACTTATGATTTATAAATTTGAGACCGCCAACCCGCATTGAGCAAGCATAGTGATTAATGCTCAAACCTTCTCCATGAAAAGAGACCTTTGGTCAGCAGTGTCCACTTAATAGGCAGTTGATGTGATGTGATGAGATCTACTAATCACCATATTAAAGAAGATTTTTATGTTATTATGATTTCAATGAATTATAGTAATACTTATGTTATATGGACAACGGTTGCTTATTTACTTGGCACAAAATATTTGCATAACATAACATCACGCCTTTTATCCTCAAAACGGTATCTAGGCAGAGGTGCACGTTACGCTACTGTACAATGTAACACCCACTTTTCACTATTTATGTTATGAGTCCCATGTAATAGGGGGTGAGCCTATTGCCATATACCGGGCACAATTCCAAACTCCGTGGTACTACTGAGACCCCTTGCCCAGTCGCACTTGCGACCACTCGGCCAACGAGGCAGTCAAAAATATTTGATGGGTACTTAATTAAATGTGTCTCTGTGCGGGTACTTTTGATGAAATCTTATACCATGTGTGTAGGTATATTTTTCGGACCGTTTCGTTGTTAACCGTAAATGTCAAATGGCAAACAGGATGAAACCTTTTATACATTTTAAACAACCGTTGATTGAGGAGCTAAAGTTACAAGTGTTAATTGGTTAAAGTCTTTGGCATTTTAAAATAAATGTACATGATTTCCTCAGAATTGGATACGATTTTATGTATTTTAAGAAAGGTATAACAATAAACAATTTATGTTATATACCATTGATATTGTGCGATTTTTTAATGATATTTTTATCTCTTACAAAAAATGCAACGTGCCCTGTGTACAGTTGAAAATATCATTTATGGCTTAAATGTTTATTGGTGATATACAAAACTATATCCAAAGTTCTAGGAACATCGGTAATAGGTGTTTTGGTACTAGGACTAGTGCTCCCGTATCCTCTAGTTAGTAAACTTGTAATGAGATCTCAGAACTTTCTTCACTGAAGACCTAGAGGTACATTTGTGAATTTGAGCGAAAAAATATATAAATTAGTTCTAGTTAAGCAAGAATTTATTTCTGATACTTTCACTCGATGGCTGAGATTAGTTAAAAGTTTTCTTTTGACATATTCTGACGTGCCATAATATGTGCCATTTACATGATACAAATGTTTTAAATGTTTATATTATACAACTTTCCTGAGAAATACCGAATTAATTATTATGTTTTCGGCTTACTAAACGCTTAAATCTCTCAAAATAAATGACTTCAAATTGCATGAAAACAAAGTTTCATTATATTATCACTTTCATCATTCCCAAGATACAATATTTAGCAAAAATAATAAAAAGAAAACAAACGCATAGAAATAAAGTAATTGCGGTGATTCATTAGAATCCATATTTCTGTCTCATTTCCACTGGATAAATGTCATTAATCTCTACATTTTGTAGCCTGAGGGGATTATGACTATGACAATTCTGTCATGTTTAGATTAAGCCATAATAACATTACCCCAGTGGCTTCACTGTCCGAACTCGCGCCAACCATTGTTTACTCAACCGACAGACTTAAGCAGGTCGAAGAACTTGAATAGTTCAATATCTTAGTCTTTCTCTTTTAAGTTTTATAAAAGTTTTTACTGAATAAAATTGCATTTTAAGTTTCGAATATTGTTCAAGTATTGCTGTGAATCGGGTCAGTCTCGTTAGGACTTTATTTTTATTTTCAATCGATAAAACAAAATTGTTTGGAATTATTCGGTATATTCCTTCTGCATCATCATGATCATGCCGCAAGATGTCCTCTCCTATGATTTCTACTAAATTAGATGTTAGTTGTGTCCAGCGGCTCTCTAAATTGAACTAATACCTCTAGATAAATATCTCATCTGTTCTCGCACATACAAAAATAGCTCTTAAAAAAACTAGACACTTAGTCTAGTTTTTTTTTTAAGTTTTAAGTAGTTTTAAGTAGTAGCACGAAGTCTAGAAAAGTGCCCGCCGGTATATTCTTTTTTTTTAAATGATGCTAGGGCAAACGCACTCACTATGAGTCACGATGAGTGCATTTACAAACATACAAGTTCACATACACTTGACACCCAGACCCAGAAAAAGAACCTGTGGATCACACGAAGAGTTGCTCCGTGCGGGAATCGAACCCACGATACGTTCCACGGCAGCCAGTTGCCCAACCATCGCGCCAACCGTGGCAATAGGTTACATGGAATTCATAAGAAAGTTGAAAAGTGGGTGTTACATATTTGTGCATTGGCATTAACTGCATTAAGTGCCGTAATGTGAACCTAGGCCTTCCCCTTCTTCAAAAGGCGTGATGTTAGGATAAATTATGTCAAAGTTAAGTTTGAACCTCTTTAGGTTCTAACTAAGACTAACTTGCATGTGGTCAATTTCATAGTACTTTTACTATGATATTGACCACATGCAAGTTAGTCTAAACAACTAGCAAGACCTACTTCCTCTCTCAGGTGGGCCGTCTGACGTGATGGACGATGCTAAGTTCCACCGAAGTTACCAAATATTGCACCACTGGCATTATTAGGTCAGTTGGGTGCACATAGAGTATGTAGTAAAATGTAACACCCACTTTTTACTATTTATTTTATAAGTCCCATGTAATAGGTGTGAGCCCAGTGCCATATACCGGGCCGGTTTCTTCCATAAAAAGTGACATTCTAAGAAATATATATTATTTTTTTACTAATAGCAATCAGATGACTTCCCTCCGCGCGCGCGCACGGTGCAGTGGTGTTCTTATCGCTGTTATATTATTATTGTTTTCTTTTTGATATTTACGTGATCTATTCCGGTTCGTGTGGCTTTTTTGTTGTGTGCCCTGTGTCTGAGTGTGGTATACGTGAGTAATTAACGGGATTAATCCACTTAGTAAAGAAATATTCATCATATTTTCGGTAAGTCAATTTATTTATTTTTATTGCGGGTAGCAGATTGAGTTCGCGTTTTAGTTTTGTTTTACTTATTTTCGTGTTGCTCGAAAGTGTTTAACGATAAGTACTAGTTATATTCATTGAACAATGGCATCGCGAAGTGATCCACCGGATCGCGGTGGGTTCCGCAAAAGTCAGTTAACTCCGCGGTCACCACCCTCGACTAGCTCGAAGCGACTATTTAGTGAAATGTCGCCTGCGTACTCGACTCCTGACGAAGACAGGTCTAAACGTTTGCAATGTGGTTCGCCAATTGCATCCCCATCCGCATCTAGTGCCGAGTATGTAGATTTAATGACCGAGACATCGACATTGCTGTCAAAAATAAATGAGGTCGTGCTTGAGTCCCGCCTAGCCACGTCGGGTAAATCCGTTATTATGGAACTGACTCAGCGAGTCACCGGTAATGTCGCGATACTAGCAGTAAAATCTTCTTGTACAGAAACACAATTGTCAAACACCGAACGCGAGTTGGACAAAATAAAATCTACACCCTCCCTTGTCAAAACTTGCCAACTAGTAAACAACCAGGACAATAAAGTGTCCTACGCCGAAACTTTAAAACTTCGATTACCCAAGGTCGTGCCCGCGATGGAATCCTCCCGCGCGCCGCTTCCGTGTGTTGTCGCCTACCCCACGTCCGAGCGCTCAGCTGATTTTACGTCATCGTCGGCGACTAAGCAAGCGCTCATGAAAGCTATCAAACCGTGCGGCGACGGTTTCCAAATCGTAGGGGTCAAGAAAACGGCAAAGTCGGGTGTCGTACTGCGTGTAGCTAACGAACAACAAATTAAGAAGCTCGAGTCCGTGGCTGCGATTCGTTCCGCCGGTTTGCGCTTGGAAAAACCAAAGGGCCGTAGACCGCGTATCTTGGTCAAAGACGTCCCTGGTTCGATGGAGGACAACGCGTTTTTGACCTCATTATATCGGCAAAATATTAACGGCGAACTCAAAATCGAAGAGGAGGATTTTATCAAGTCATATAAAATTACCCGCCGACGTACTTTGCAAAACGGTCGTAAATGGATCGGTATTGAAATCGATACTAGCGTGCGGAAGCATCTCGTGTCAACTAAGGAGAAGTTGTTTATTGATTGGGCTACCTGCCGTTTTATCGATGACGTCGAGGTAGTCAGGTGCCATCTGTGTCAGCAGTTCGGACACGTGAGAAAGCATTGTGTTGCAAAGACACCTACTTGCGGCAATTGCACCGAAGCGCACGAGAGCGACAACTGCCCTCATATAAAGGAAACAAATTTTATTCCTACTTGTGTGGCGTGTAAACGTTTTAAGAAACCTCATGATCACCGTTGTGGCTCGCCTGAGTGTGGAACCTATAAAACAAAACTTGACAACTTATTCTCAATACAACCTATTAAATAAAAGTATGGATAAGTTAACCATAGGGCAGTTGAATCTCCATAACGATAGGGTTGCGACGTCTGAGTTAGATAAATTAATTGTCGATTATCAACTTGACATAGTTCTTATTCAAGAACAATATCAAAATACCCACTTACGGCACAGGGTAGTGCAGCTGGATGGCAGGTCGCGGGCTGGAATTTATGTCACGAGATCACCTAATTTCACAGTAACATCCATAGCTAATTTAATGACGTCACACTGTGCCGTCGCGGAGATTGCTTCGGGAAATTGTAAACTTTATGTTGTGAGCTGTTACTTTCAATATTCTGATTCAGTTACTCCTCATATTCACCACCTCCGTCACGTCTTGCAATCACTTGCGGGCTCCAAAATTATCATTGGTGCCGACGTTAACGCGTCTTCATCCTTGTGGTATGGCAAGGTTAGGGCTACTGACATGGAACGGCGCTGTGCTGTTGAGGAATTCATTGCTGAAATGAATCTCTCCATTCATAACACCCCTGATGCACCACCTACTTTTTGCAGCCAAATGGGCGAATCTTGTATTGACGTCACACTTTCTAGTGCGGACGTTAGCTTGGATAGGTGGCGTGTCCTACCAGATGCGTCGTGTAGTGATCATCGCCTGATCGTGTACGAATTTGTTTCAACATTACCCCAGGGTCCAACATATTGCAATGATAGCTTTAGGTACAAGACTAAGGGTGCGGATTGGAACTTTTTTAGTTCATTATTTGCATCCCAAGCCAGAGACTTCACTCGCAGAGATCTCTCGGTCGAGGAGGGCTCTGAAATCATGTCAGATGCCTTTACTTACTGTGCCGACGTTGCTTTTGGTCGCGGGTCCGTGACTAGTACGCGTAGATGCGACTGGTGGAATAACTATCTAGTCGAACAATGTAAATGCTTTCGTAAAGCGCGCAAACAGTTAAATAGACTAAGGAAACGTCAGGTAACCGGTACCGTTTTTGATGAAGCACTGTTTGCGTTTAGAGTTGCCAGGTCACGTTATAGGGCTTCGGTGGAGAAAGCCAAGGGTGATTTGCTACGGAGAGTTGTACAGAAATTAGATAAGGAGGGCCCGTGGGCGCCTCTATACCATGAGTTCAAAGCCAATAGATCTGTCGATCTGGCATTCGTACAGAACATAAAAGTCAACAATGTTCACACCACTGGTATTGAGGAGACACCGGAAGTTCTACTCAATACCAGTTCTAAGTTCTAGTTGCATCGTGCCTGGTGCTAAATAAATGTTTTTTCTTTCTTTCTTTCTTTACTCGACGAACTTGTCCCTGACGATATGCTCGAGACAGACAATGATTACCATCAACAGATTAGGTCGTGGGCAGCTATACCGCCTGAATCACCTGTGTCTGATCTACCGTCCATAAATGAGCTCGTAACCATTGTTAAAACTTTGCCTTTAAATAAATCATCTGGTGAAGACAAAGTCTCAAATAAAATGATAATAGAGGTAGAAGCATGTAAATCCGCGGCTGATGCGATCCTAACTGTATTCAACCGTTGTATCGCGGAAGGCGTCTTTCCTCGTGTATTCATTCGCATAATCCCTAAAAATGGAAATAAACTCCCCGATGACCCTAAGTCATATCGGCCTATTACGATTTTACCATCTTTAGGGAAACTACTTGGGCGACTTATCGTTCCTCGTTTACTGCCAGGTGGACCAAAATTCCACAACAATCAATTTGGTTTCACTGTAGGAAAGTCTACTGTCGACGCGGCTCTTTCTGTCCGATCCATGGTAAATTCGTCTGAACACAAGTATATAGTAGGCATTTTTCTGGACATTTCGTGGCCAATGTTACTCTTAAAACTGAAAGGTCGTGGCTGTTTTAGTAACATATATAAATTAATATACACTTATTTCCTTCACGGTTCCGTTAAACTGAAGCTTGGTCATTGTTCTTGGTCGAAGTCGTTATCAATGGGATGTCCTCAGGGCTCCGTTATTGGCCCGTATTTGTGGAATTTAGGATTTGATGATTTGCTCGCGATTCCCCTTCCTTGTGGCTGTACTTTGACTGGATATGCGGATGATGGCCTTTTGCTAGTACAATCAAATACCCTCAGTAGGATCTCGCGATGGGGCGAACGAAATCGCTTGACTTTTGCACCCCATAAAACTTACCAGCTATTGCTTAAAGGAAGTCTAAAGTCATGGCCGTCTATTAAATTTAACAATGTTTCCGTAAAACGAAAGGAGTCTGTTTGTTACCTCGGTCTAGTATTGGAAAAAAACTTTTTTTTCATTGAACATATTAAGGCCATTAGTCAGAAAGTCAAAAATAACTTCTATGCGCTGACGCGAATTTCCAAGGCCACCTGGGGTCTCTCTTTTCTTACGCTTAGGATCATATACGGAGCAACCTACCTGGGATGCGTGTGCTACGGGGCACCTGTCTGGGCTGATAGGGCCACAATAGGCGCGGTACGGCGAAAACTTCTCCAAGGCCAGCGTCTAGCCTTGATTTTGACCGCCTGACGCAGGTCCTCACCGGACATGGAAGTTTCGGGAGGTACCTGTGTCTGATGGGGCGGGAGGAAACGCCCGGGTGTCATCACTGCGAGGACCGCCCTGAGGACACGGTGGAACACACGGTGGGAGAATGCCCTTCGTGGGCTGAGCACCGCCGTGTCCTCAGGGAAGTGATCGGCGATGGCGACCTCTCGCGTCCGGGCCTACTGCAGGCCATTATGCGGAGCGAGGGGGACTGGGATGCCGTCTCCTCCTTTTGCGAAGCAGTGATGCTAGCTAAGGAGGAGGCGGGACGCGTGAGGCAGCGAAGCGCTGCCTCCTCGCAACCCAGCCATCGCGAAGGACACACCGGGCGTCGGGGATCGCGAGACGATCTCCGGCCACCGTAAGCGCGGGCCTGCGGACGGCGAGCATGGGTGGCTCCCCGTCCGACCAGAAACAGACCCGAGCGTACGGCGCGTCGCGTTCCGCGCGCGCCTCAAAGAGCCATCAGACCACCACAGATGGGGCCCAATACGGCCGATGCCGATTCGGAGTCGCGGAGAACCTAACGGGAAACCGGGGCTCCGGCTCGACATGCATGAGAAGGAACGGGGTGGTTTTTAGTCAGTAAGAGTCTGACACTCCCTCCCGCCTCACCCAGGCGGGAGAAGTCAGTCGATGATTTTCCCCCCTTAAAAAAAAAAAAAACCTTGATTTTCCTGTGTAAGGCCTATAGGACGGTTAGCACTGAGGCCCTACCTGTGCTCGCAGGCGTCCTTCCGGTAAATCTTGAGGTGCAGCGACGTGCTGCTATGTACTACAGTGCGAGGCCTAATTTTTCAGCAAGCTTTCTAGCACAACGTGATAGAAATAAAATTGATAGATCGTTTAAGCCAATGACGGACGCTTATAACCGAATGGCAGTGTAGATGGGCATCTTCTATTAAGGGCCGCCACCTATATCAGTTCTTGCCATCCGTGCATGAGCGGCTGGAGAGGACATGGTTGGAGGTGGATCACTGTGTTGCCCAATTTCTTACTGGCCACGGCAACTTTAAAAGCAAATTGTTCTCATTTAAACTTATTGATTCACCATGGTGCCAATGTTCGACAGAGGAGTTGCGATACGAGCAGTCGGCCCATCACATACTCTGGGAGTGTGATCTCTGGCAATATGAACGTAACACTATGTTAAATAATTTAATTGTTTCGTCAGGTGTAGTTTATTATACGGACCTTGTGGAAACTACAACGAATTTCCGTGCGTTTAGGCGTTTTTGCCATACCTATTATAAGAAGCAAGTATAACAGCTCACACATAGGACCCACTTAGTTTTTAGTCAAATTTCCGTGGTGCTTGGCGACTGGGCTTCACCCAGTTGTACAGCCTCTTCTTTGTGCCTTTGGGCTTAATTCATTCTGTCTCCTGCAGTAATTCACCGAGGGAAGTGAAAACCATAGTTTTTTCTTCTTCTCCTCTTATAATATCTTCTGATTCACTTCGTTGCGGGAACCAAGACAGTTACTCATGTCCCTGGGACGCGCCGGCCTTCAGTGTTCTGGTGTTTTCATGGTTGTATCTACTGTAGATCCTGGCTTACAGGAGTTGCAGCGGTTTTGGGAGGTTATGGCGGGCTTGTCCCATTAAAAAAAAAATAGCAATCAGATATAGAGAAAAATATTGCGTATTTAATCACCATGACTGAAGCATACACTAGTAACTTGTCATATTTTTTCCACTAGCTGTGGCATTTCGAATGATTATTACGAGTTCTGTATCATCCATTGATGATGTATGTAGCATCATATCGGTTTTTTAATTGGCATCTCTATTGAAGTATCTTTGATTTTATTTCAATAGAAAATCCTGTATAGATTAAAAACATGGCCATTCATAGCACGAACGCTATGAATGACTATGTTGTTCAATATTTTAGTTTTTTATGAACACCAGAATAATTATTGAATATAAAAAATATATGTTTGTTTTACGGATATCTGTAGCAAATAAAATTGTCATAACAGGTTTTATAGAATTTTTTTATTATAAAAAATCCTTACTAATATACTAATTACTAATATTACTAATATAGAGGTACTAATATACTAATATACTAATACTAATAATATTATAAATCGGAAAGTGAGTTTGTTTGTTTGTTCCGCTATCACACCATAACAACTAAACCGATTGCTTTGAATTTTTGCAGATGTATAGTTAGAAGTACGGATTAAATAATAGGTTACTTTTTATCCCGGAAAAAATTGATATTCCCGAGGGAAAACAAAAGTATTAGTATAGATGGCGCTGTGTGTATTGGTATATGTCACATTGGCTTTTTATCCTTTTGTGACGCGAGCGAAGCCGCGGGTAAAAGCTAGTATAAAATAAAAAAAATAAACTAAAATATTTGTAGCTATCAATGTAACGACTCTATTACACGGCCTGAGTTCCTTTTAAAAGTACACAGAATCAAAAATCTAATTTCATCTGTGGTCCCACCAGAATGCGGGTAGATCACTGGATCTCTAACCGCAAACGGGTCGCTCTGTTTCAAATTGTCTAGTAAACTTAAACGATATCAAAAGTAGGTTGAAGGCTTCATTAGAGAGTATCTAAAAGGAATTCTCTTTTTAAAATGGTAATAATTTAAGCTAGCTAACACGTCTCAATGAATGTTTCGTCTTAGCAAACTAAATACATAAATAAGAATATATTTTTTATAAACATAACATTCACACCTTTTATCCCCGAAGGGGTAGGCAGAGGTGCACATTATACCACTGTACAATGTAACACCTACTTTTCACTATTTATGTTATGAGAGCCATGTAATAGGGGGTGAGCCTATTGCCATATACCGGGCACATTTATAGACTCCGTGCTATTACTGAGAATATTAAAAAAAAACTTAGCAATACTTTGTACAATACGTACCTAATTTTATTATATAATTCTTTTATAACATATCTTTGCATGCCAAGTGAAGGCAAAATATGGAGAAACTGTATATTTTGTTAATACCTATATTATGTACTCATGTTTGCAAACGATTAAATGAATTTAAATGAATTTGAATTTGCCCGACCCGGGAATCGAACCCGAGACCCCTTGCCCGGCAGTCGCACTTACGACCACTCGGCCAACGATGCAGTCTAGGCACGAATTTTTTTTATAATTAAACAAATTGTGTGGATTACAACTTTACTCAGAATGCATTGATATTAGAGGTAAATTTGACAGGACATATTTATTTTAACAGTGTACGTTTTGTTGGAAACAAAGACGAGCCACTTATCACTTTTACTCTCTACTAATATTTCACCCACAACATTTCGACGAATGTATTTTCAAACAAAATGGTCAGGCCAGTGAGTAACATCTGTTACTCTGTAAAGTTTCGCTAGTTTATGTATTTTAGGTCTGATAGTGTACAGGTCGCCTAGAACCGCTACCAGTGAGCGCGTAACGAAGAGCTACGGCGTAGCATAGAGCTACGGCGTACCACAGAATTTCCCCGCGGGAAACCTTATGTATGCACATAGTCCCCAGTGGATGTTTCATGTCGTAACTACGTGGAAGCTTCAGTAGAAGTTTCGTTAGTACAACAGAAATTCGAATGTTAGCTATAACAGATCTATTTCATTTTACCAGTGAGAAGCCCCTTGAAAATAAGTTACGACTACTTAAACATGCCAATTGTTGGTTTAAAACAGTTTCAACTAAGGAGTATTTAGTTTCGTCGAACCAAGCAAGACACTAGACAGACAGCTGTCTTTATTATATGTTGGCTTGTTCTTATCAGTTCTCAGATTTCACGGATAACCTTCAATCGTCGACCTAATATTTTACGTTATTCAAATTACTTTTGCTGCAGGAACTTGTGGATATTATGTTGAAGAGAATGGACCCAGACTTGGATGGAATTATAAACTATCAAGACTTCCATGACACTGTGGTGAAGACTCCATCGTTACTGGAGAGCCTCGGCTATTGTCTTCCAGAAAGACCAGCCGTTTTTACTTTTATAGCGACCTGGTGTCCACGATGGGGCAAAATGTAAAATAAATACTCATCATTCATTTTATGTTTATACGATTTTTTAAAATCAATTTTATGATACATTAAATTTTTAATATTGAAGTATATTATAAATACCATTTAAAATTAAAATAAATATTGTACGAACTACACATAGAGTCTATTAAGTCTTCAACTTCATTTTAGATAGATAATAGAAAGTATCAGAAGCATTTTCAGAAAGTAGAATAGTGAAAAAAGCTTGTGAGTAATTGTGGGAATTTTTACCACTTGAAGACTTTGTCCAATATATTGATGGCCAAATTTCCCTAGAGATAACCACAAATTTAGTTAATAGAACCTTATATCCTATTTATCGAGTTCAGGGCTCCGAATTTTTCGTTTACAACATAATCGATACAGTAATAGGCCCGTAGCAATATCCAAGTTGATTACTCCTATGTCCAACAAGGGATCTTAATGAATGCTGTAATTATTGTCTGTTGACATGATTAAATTGATACGCATTGCTGACAGTTAATTATCATTATTAGTAACTAATAGGTAAGAGGAAATCTGTCTGCTGCACAATTATTAAGAAATAAAATATATAGTATCTTTGTTCACGGCTCTGAAACACAACACTATTATTATACGAATTAAAGGTATCTATATGTTCATGGCCGACTAATGGATGCTAATTAATTAGTAATATCTAATGCACACAGGAACAAAGCTTTCTATCATAATGCTAAGTGACCTTTAACTCGTCGAGTACCGTCATTATAGACACAATTATAGAACAATAGGTTGTGGTCACCGGTGACCGCTTGGTGTTTGACAGTTTAAGGGGATTATACAGTTGCGCTACATAGTGTTCTTAGAAAAAGTAATAGTTATGAGAGGATAATAAAGAGAATATTGACGTAATTACTCTGTAATAGAATTCTATTTATTAACAAATGATGACTTCAATAAGATTATTCAGATAAGAAATACTTCTAGGATATAACATTCTGTGGTTGTTTCTCTGGGATGCCATGACCAGTGACGCCACCGTGGTGTATGTAAGCTACCAAACTGGACACTATACAGGCACCAAAGTCCAGACGCCACACTGCGAATGTATCAAAAGAGATCTCCAATGCTGGCATAGAAGCAGAAGGTGGCTGTATAGAGCTATATACATTTTATTGGTCGGGGGTTACTGGATGCGCCGCCATGGTGTTTCAGTGAGACATAGCTCTTAGGACCTATAGTGATAAAGTTAGAAACGATATCTTCCTTAAACGATCAATCCCTTAAAAGATTAAAAAAAAATACACAAATAAAGCAGTACCCTGCTAAAGATTTTTTCATTTCTTCATCGTTGAATAACACTTTTTATGGAGTGTGGAACGTAATATAGAATCAGGTTTGGACGACACTACTGGATGCAGAAAGCATGGCTCATAGAAATTTCTATTCGCAGAAAGCATGTTTCGCCGAAAACTCCATTGGTAGAAAATATTGTTCGTAGATATCTCGATCCATACAAAGCACTAGCCATAGAAATCTCTATTCCTAGACAGCTCTTTTTGCCGAAAACTTTGTTGGTAGAAAACACTATTCGTAGAGATCTCGTTCCATAGAAAGCACTGTTGATAGATAATTCTGTTCATAGATAGCATTTTTTGACATAAACATCGTCTATAGAAACAGCCTTTTCCGGAAACCTTTATTCACAGGAACCAGAGATATTCATAGTTATATCTATAGAAATAAAAACAACAACCGAAAGTACCCCTTACATTTAATTTCGAAATACCAAAATATCTATCTCATTGGAGATGAGCAATTTTTAATCGAACTGTATATATCTCAAAACGAGAGTGTAGTTGTATTTTCTATTAAAAATAATTTCAAACGACTAATTACCTAATGCAAAATGTTTGGTAATGGATGGCACGTTCTCTACATGTCCAGCGCCATTTTCTCAAGTATATACAATACATGCTTCTATTGGATCCGAAACTGGCACAAACAAATTTCCACCTTTAGTGGTTGCATTATTATCGAATAAGACAGAAAAATGTTATACAATTTTATTAGATTTATTGAAAAGATATCCCGTTAACATATTTCAAATTAATATGTCTTCTCAATATATTTTAACAGATTTTGAATTATCAATTATCAATATCGCCAAGAAACAGTTTCCAGAATGTGTATACAGACTATGTATGATTCGATAATAATGCAAACACTATAGGTAGAAATTTGTTTACTAACTTCTACCTTTAGCAATAGTTAACTACACTCTCGTTTTGAGATATATACTGTTCGATTAAAAATTGCTCATCTCCAATGAGATAGATATTTCGGTATGTCGAAATTAAATGTAAGGGGTACTTTCGGTTGTTGTTTTTATTTCTATAGATATAACTATGAATATCTCTGGTTCCTGTGAATAAAGGTTTCCGGAAAAGGCTGTGTCTATAGACGATGTTTATGTCAAAAAATGCTATCTATGAACAGAATTATCTATCAACAGTGCTTTCTATGGAACGAGATCTCTACGAATAGTGTTTTCTACCAACAAAGTTTTCGGCAAAAAGAGCTGTCTAGGAATAGAGATTTCTATGGCTAGTGCTTTCTATGGATCGAGATATCTACGAACGATATTTTCTACCAATGAAGTTTTCGGCGAAACGTGCTTTCTGAGAATAGAAATTTCTATGAGCCATGCTTTCTGCATCCAGTAGTGTCGTCCAAACGTGATTCTATATTACGTTCCACACTCCTTTTTATGTCTACTCTTATTGTTAGTCTAAGGCCATCATACGTTGATCAGACAGCGAGCTGCGTTCTATTTGTAAAATGTTCTCTTTTGCAAGTTTATAACGAGTACAATCCGAGGCATTTAAATAAAATTAAAACACTTTTATACATTTTCTGAACAGTAGTTAGACGATGTTCGATAAAATACATAAATAAACGAACATTCATAAAGTATTTGTGTTATAAAATTGTGCTATATTTTTATAAAGTAGACATCAGATAATGCTATGTACATTGAAATAGCGTACATAAGCCGACCGGCGCTCTCCAGTTGTAAAGCTGTTCTCAAGAAATGCCAGCTTGATGTATTCTTAAAACAGAGGTAGCTTATAACTAGTGCTGAACATTATTATTGAAAAAATACATGTACCAACGTATCATTTGTTCATAAAATAAATGCACAAAGTAATATATAACAATGGGGATCTTGTTTATTAGTTTAGTCACCTCTGGGCTACAACACTAAGTTCTCTGCAAGTGATCCTCAAACCGTTACTATTCACCAAATTCATCTTAAAAGCTCTTTACCAATCCCTCTTTATGATTATGATTTCTGACAATTTTGTTTTTCAAATTCTCGAATTGGATGATAACGCTTTGTTTTTAGTAATTACAATTATCAAAACTATTTAAAACATAGTACTTCCAACGCTGGCACACTAAGTTACTTGTTTGTCAATCCCTGTCGCTTAACAATGTCAATGGGACGTGCGACATTTAAGGTATTATGAGAAACGTTAACGTAAACTCTATACCTAGCAAACTTTGAACATAGTATAGTGCACAATACAGCTGTTCGATGCTTGTTGCAATGCCAGTCAGCGCCGCGGCGTAGTCGAGGAAAGACCTCATCACTGTTTTCTGCAACATTAACAAAAAATTAAAGATTCTGGTAATTCGTAACATCAGTTTTCATTAAAAACCTTTTGATTTATTGTTTATTTAAATATTAATATATTTTTTCTCATGAACTTTAGTTTAAATCGAATTTGTATGAACATTTCGATTATTTTCAGGCCTCCATCTGCCGCGGCAATCATTCTGCGCCTCGCTGTTGCGACAAGAGGATGACGCTACTTTGATGGACAATATTCGCATAATCATTTTAATATAGTACTAATAAACTGAGTTTAGATATGGACTTCTATTCACAATATGTTATAATCGGTTGTCTAAAATGATAACTAGATACAGTGTTATTCAATGCAGCTCTCTGTCACTGCCTATCTAAATAAATCATACAAATTTTTAAGACATTCAATTAGATCGATTTTTATATCGTGTTCATGTTTTTGAACACTTTGTAAGTTTGGGTACTACCTCTATATTCATGGCAATTTGGTTAAATCTATATTATAAGTGACTTTTTAAAGGGAACAGGTAACAAGGTTATGGTTTTTTCAGTCAAGAGAAATGATATAAATAAGTAGCTTTAAATAGAATTGCAAGGCAAACAACACAAATCTGTTTTTAACAAACCACTTCATTATGCGTTGTCGTGGATGCCGTCTCTCGTCTTATACTCTTGTATCTAACATTAATACTACTAATGAATGCAGAATGATATTTGAATGTCTAACGATCAGACGCATCTTTGAATTTGAAAACTATGAATACGCTATATATTTGAATATTTAATTTTATTCTTTAAAATGAAATAAGTATTAAATTTGAATTTCTAGAAAGTATAAACGGATCGTATGGTACACAAACTTAGTTTCAAATAATATGGAGCATAACAAACAATACATACTCTTAGAGGAAAATCCTTCTTAGAGGAAAATCCTTTTCAGCCTAGTACATTTGTGCGATAACGTCAGCTGGAAGGGATGACATGAGTGACACGAGAACGGAGCAGTGCTATGCAGCCGTTCACTTTTTGCGTTGGCGCTCGGACGAGACGGTTGTGTGGTTGTTCTCTCAAGGGCTATTTTGCTACATTGGTGACAGCTAGTCTGAATTTTAGTTATTTGTAGTTTTGTTACTTTTAGTTCTTGTTTAGGTTATTTTGCTTATGTTAAGATTGTAATTAAAGAGAGGTTAGGACTGTCAGTGTGTTTCTTTTAAAAAACTTTATTTGATAGATGTTTCTAAGAATACATACACGCAATATAATCTAAGTCTAATATCTAACAAAAATTCCAATTAATTTATTTTCCAAGATATATCCAGAATTCCAATATGAGCTTATTTTCCACATTAATTAGCAAAAAATATGTAAAACACATACTCTGTGACCTCGGCCCACACAAATTCACAACAGACTAACAAGTATTCTAATAAAGAAATTGATTACAATATAATTTACGTCTTATAAATGACAATAAATATTGTTGTCCGAGCCCAAATCAAATTTTTACTAAAGGCGGAATAGTTACTGACCGCCTCGTTGGCCAAGTGGTGGCAAGTGCGACTGCCAGACAAGGGGTTTCGGGTTAGATTGCCGGGTCGGTCAATTTACCACTGGGTTTTTAAAAAAAAAACTCAATAGTAGCACAGAGTGTGGAATGGTGCCCGGTATATGGCAATAGGCTCACCCCCTTTTACATGGGACTGATAACATAAATAGTGAAATGTGTGTGTCACACTGTAGAGGTACAGTAGAATTAAGTGCTGTAATGTGCACCTCTGCCTACTCCTTCGGGGATAAAAGGTGCGATGTTATGTATATAGTATGTACTAAATAGTTATTATATGTATTTTATAAGATACGAGTACATATGTAGACGGATTACACCAAAGGACTGTGTTGCCGTCCTTTGGGGGAGGCGAGATTGGTCGTCCGTTAATACGTGGATACTGACGACACACGAGATTTAAATGAATAAGAGAAATGCCTAGTGCTTAATGTTTTAATAGAAACAAATGTAACCCGTTTCTACTAGAAAACAGAGTTCATAATTAAATGTACTACAAACTTTGTATTCGGAAAAGTTTAGTGGCTTTATGAATGAGTGAAAATCTGGTGAGCTCCAATTATTAAATTGAATCTACAACTTCATGCTCGAGTGGGTTTTAAAAAGTGTTGTAAGCTGCTGCAATTTTTAATTGTTTTATTTTTTTAATAAGTAATTCTGAGCATATCTATAATCGCACAATTGATAGCTGCGAACACCTGTACATAAATATAATTTTACTTAAACACAATCGGCTAAGTTGTAGCGGTTATGATTGGAACTTAATTTTTTAGTCATTTTAATGAAACTTTACGCCTTTTTATCCCCGAAGGGATAGGCAGAGGTGCACATTAAGGCACTTAGGGCTGAAACACATAACCGCGTTGCGTCGCCGCAACGCTAAAATCAATATAACATCCACTTTTCACTATTTATGTTATAAGTCCCATGTAATAGGGGGTGAGCCCATTGCCATATAGCGGGATCGAACCCGAGACCCCTTGCCGTCGCACTTGCGACCACTCGGCCAACGAGGCTGTCATCTTTAATGAAATACCTAGCAATAAAATACTAAATAAATAATAAAATACTCAACATACTCGTGAACTAATTTTATTACTTCACACAATGCCGAGATGTACCATGATCCCGATAGAGACAGGCATTGCCTTTTTAAGAAAATAAAATTGGGTCATACAATATATACATTTCATTTTTGTATCCTGAATTTTTTAGCCATTGAAAATGGAAAATGGCTTGGAAACCACATACCTCTCACCTCAGTATAGACTTACGTTCATAAATTTATCATAAATTTATTTGTGTTCTGTTGAATATTCAATAAAAATCACACCTCATAGACCCGGTTTCTTTGACACATTGAATTCGCTTATTATCTTATAGATAAGCCCGAGCCTTTCACCAATATGTAAACTGGGGTTTATAACAAAGGCATTACGTATCCATTCATGAAGTCAAGGTTATCGTAGAGTAGTAGGTATTAGCGCACCGAAAATAGTTTCTTTGAATCTTCATCCTTCGGTTCGGATTTAGATCTCTCCACTTGAATAGAAGTTAACTAAAAATATTAGTTTCTCACGTACTTAACGCGTCCGTATCTCGTAATTCCGTGCTCATAAAGAAGAGTCCCTCTCTGTCTCGAAACTAGTAGACTTATTCTCAGTATATTTACGTGAGTAATTCGTAATTTTTAATGAATTCAGAATCTTCACGATTGTTATTATAAAAGATTGTTGTAGAAGTGTTTATGATGTTTCAAAAATTGCCTCGTTGATCAAGTTATCATCAACATCATCATCGTATCAACAACAAATTGTTCCATTTGCTCCTTTTGATTACTTATTTGGTCGCTTTTTAGTAACTACTGGTTTTCTGTGCAGTTCGCTGTTCATTAATTGAACGTCATTTGGTACAGAAAAGGAAATTAATATTTGGGAATGGTTTGTGTGATTAAATATAAGTAGGTTATGTACAGTTGTAATTGGACTTCAGGTTCACTCACAATTTATAACTAATTAATATTTTTGTGTACGATTTCAATATGTTGTCTGTATCTGTTGTACTTATGGAATAAAATAATCAAGACGTCCATTGGAGAATCTATCGCTTCTTCGACGACTTCTAGTTCTGCTGGTTGAATGATGTTCGGAGAAAGAACGATAGTTAATATAGACTCACATCATTTACACAGCGCAACGAGATACCAATTCCAAAAAAAACTACAAAGTTATTAAATAACAAAACAATGTTCACGGTCAAATGTTACGTAAGCCTGAACAGAAATGTGAGAAAATCATAGTAAAAGTTTCCCAGTAAGCCCCAACCCGTGCCGGTGCACTTAAAGTTTGTATGGATTTCAACACTTCCAATAAATTCATTTCCATTGTATTTTAAAATTGACATTGACCCACTACTCTTGAGCTGGCCCAGATCCTTTATGTACTTGTTTCGGACGTACGTCCTTTAAAATTGTTGATGAAACTTAAAAGGAATTATTTGTTGTAAGGTTAGCATCAATACATTAACATCAATTACATACATTATTATATTTTATAAACATGTATTAATTAGATGTATGCAAATTAAATGTCTTCAAACCATGTATCGCATGCATTCGTTAAATGAAGCGTCATGCACTGTGAATTCATTATTGCTACGAAATTCTAACTACGGCGTAGTAGTATAGCCATTGCATCAACTATTGTATGAACTCATTAAGTAATTGGTAAAGCATAGGTAAGAAATAAAAAGTTTTTGCTCAATAGTTTCCACATATACATTACACATAACATCATGTCTTTTATCCCTGAAGGGGTGGGTGGGCAGAGGTGCACTTTTCACTATTTATGTTATGAGCCCCATGTAATAGGGGGTGAGCCTATTGCCATATACCGGGCACAATTCCAGACTTCATGCTACTACTCAGAATTTTTAAAAACCCAGTAATACTTTGCCCGGCCCGGGAATCGAACCCTAGACCCCTTGCCCGGCAGTTGAACTTGCGACTACTCGGCCAACGAGGCAGTCCTTTTTATCTTTTATATAAAGTTTTTATTATATTTTATTTAACAACAATTAGCCGACGAGTCCTCATCATGCATAATTATAATTTGATGGCACCAATCCAACTTAAGCAAGCGTGGCGTTAATGCACAAACCTTCTCCGGGTAAGAAGAAGACCCTTCTCACCATTGGGCACTTAAAGGTTGTTGATGATGACGATATAAACAAATTATATTTATCTGCGAACGAATTAAATGCTGAAAAGTCAGCCTGCCCTCACATCTACTGATATAAAAACCAATTGTTTGATTTTACATCCAGCTACAGGGATGAATGATATCGTCATGTGTCAGTACAACGAACAAGCGAACTTGAAATCGAAAATAAATTCACAGGCTGCATTCAGGCTCTTCCTGGAATTTCAATGACGTTTGATGGACCGACTCTATTAATCGATACTGACAATAACCTTGAGCGTTGTATTCGATATTCCCATCTTTTGCGTATCATTTGCAGTGAATACACCTACGAACATTTTTATAGAAATATCTAATAGATAATATTTCGCTGCATTTCCTTCGATATTTTCCTCTGAATAGAACTCATATCTACGTTCATAACCTTGAAGACGTTGAAATGATATCTTTTTGTAGGCAGGAAATAGATATTCTTTTTGAAAGAAATGCCATAGAAAATGCATGTTCCATAAAATTGTGATTAATGAGCAGTCTCTACAATTAATTAAGTTTCATTTTGTGTAATACTAGGCGTAGGAGACTGGAGACTAGCATGAAGGTTAATACGTAATTATTAGATACAAACTAGCTTCGCATGTTATTTTATTAGAATCACACAAACATGCAACAAGAATATTAGTTAGGTAGAGCCATCAGCCATGTTTGCGTTAAAATAAAATTTGAATTCGGTGTTAACATAAAATTAAAGTAAGTTTTATTATGACAAAATTCAACTTGATCGAAAAATGTTTTGACCACAATAGTGCCTATAAATATTCTGGATATAAATGAATACGAAATACAGAAATCATCAAAGGTTTAGGATATAATGTATTCTCGTAGAATTTGAACCTAATTGTTGAAATACTCTTAGGTATGTATAATCGTATATCTGTATATTTGTGTTTCACGAGAATGTACATATTTACAGAAATTCAAAGATAAAATCATGACTACTGATGCATGAATGATTAAAAATGCATATTCCACTACGAAGTTTGTAACGGGTTTAAATCAGCATTTTGTATTTATTAGGTGTATGTTACTGGGCTCGCTGCCATCGCAACGGTAAGTCCCCTCTTTGAGGAGTGGCTTGAGAGACGCTACGGCGTCCTCACCTACCGCCTGACGCAGGTCCTCACTGGACATGGAAGTTTCGGGAGGTACCTGTGTCTGATGGGGCGGGAGGAAACGCCCGGGTGTCATCACTGCGAGGACCGCCCTGAGGACACGGTGGAACACACGGTGGGAGAATGCCCTTCGTGGGCTGAGCACCGCCGTGTCCTCAGGGAAGTGATCGGCGATGGCGACCTCTCGCGTCCGGGCCTAGTGCAGGCCATGATGCGGAGCGAGGGGGACTGGGATGCCGTCTCCTCCTTTTGCGAAGCAGTCATGCTAGCTAAGGAGGAGGCGGGACGCGTGAGGCAGCGAAGCGCTGCCTCCTCGCAACCCAGCCATCGCGAAGGACACACTGGGCGTCGGGGATCGCGAGACGATCTCCGGCCACCGTAAGCGCGGGCCTGCGGACGGCGAGCATGGGTGGCTCCCCGTCCGACCAGAAACAGACCCGAGCGAGCCTCACCCAGGCGGGAGCAGTCATTCGATGATTTTCCCCCTTAAAAAAAAAAGGTGTATGTTAAAGGACTGAAGTGCTTAGATTAAGTTGGTTGTGAATGCAAACTGATCTCAGGATCGAATGAATTACTGGCGGTTAGACATATTGCCCACACAAGTCAATTAACGACTTTATTAAATAGTTACTTTATAAAACGAATCATATAGTTATTACTATGTAAACTACTAAATAAATTTTTGAATTGTGTTTTATTATTATTATTAATTTTTATTGGAAATTGTATAAATAAAATAGGTACTATAATTATATTGAAAATGATTGCAGTTCAACTTGTTAAATTCTCATTTTTTCTGATTAACAAATTGTATTCCATCTTTAAGCCATTAATAAGCCGATGAATTGCCAATGCTATACCTCTATAATTATGTATTTACTTCTGTATATTTTAAATGTAATACCAATCATGAAAACCAAAATAATCAGAGCAAAACAGCTAATTTGGTACATGTTGATAAATTAACAATTTGTGATGTCGAGGCAGGTATAAACAAATTGAAACCTAACTCTGCAATAGGCCCTGATAACATACCCGCTTATATCATAAAAGGTTGTAAAGAATATTTAAGCTCTCCCATACTCCATATTTTTAACATGTCATTGAAAACTGGTATTTACGCAAAACTTTGGAAAGTCTCGCGGGTCCAACCAATACCCAAAGGTAATGACCATTCTCAAGTAGAAAATTACAGGCCAATAGCTATTCTCTCTGCGCTTCCAAAACTATTTGAATCGATTTTACACAAACACATTAGTTTACAAATACAACCACATTTATGTAATTCACAACATGGATTCAGATTTAACCGCTCTGTAAGTACTAATCTCCTAACAGTAGTAGACATTATTTCGCAACACTTAGATAAAAATATTCAAGTGGATGTAATTTATTTTGATTTCGAAAAGGCCTTTGACCGTGTGGATAACGATATATTACTTGGTAAACTCAATGATATGGGTTTCTCACCGCAATTACTTAATTTTTTCTCAAACTACCTACGTGATCGTCAACAATATGTAAGACATGGTTGTTTTGTTTCTCCACCTTATCACACTCGCTCCGGTGTAAGTCAGGGTTCCGTTTTGGGCCCTTTGCTGTTTGGATTGATGGTGAATGACCTAGAATCTTGTCTCAAGCATGCGAGGTGTTTATTGTATGCTGATGATCTTAAACTTATTTATGGGGTAAAAAATTTTGCAGATGCAGATACCTTACAGAATGATATTGATGCTTTGTACCAGTGGAGCAATGAAAATAAACTCCATTTTAATACAGCCAAGTGTAATGTAATGTCCTTTAGTCGAGCACATAATCCTTTGCATGTTAAATACTTTTTGGGGTCAGAGCTCATAAATCGAGTCCACACTGTAAAGGACTTGGGTGTAGTCTTCGACCCTCGACTAAACTTTCACGAACATATGAGGTTACTTACAATTGACTCTTATCGTAGATTAGGTTTCGTTATCCGTAATATGCGTGAATTTGATAATCCTAAAGCTATCAAACTTGTGTACATGGCTCTAGTTCGTACCAAACTAGAGACAGCATCTATTGTATGGAATCCTCACGAGAGTACTTATGCTTTATTGCTGGAGAAAGTGCAAAAAGCATTTCTTAGATTTCTGTACAAAAAGCTATTTGGGTACTATCCATTCTTATATCCCACCAAGTTTTTACTGGGCTTATTAAATTTTAATTCTTTGGTAGTGAGGCGAAATTACTCTCTTATTATTTCTACCTGTAGTACTCTGCGAGGACAATCTGACTGTCCGGAGCTGGTGGCACAGGTGGTACGCTTGTTTGTGCCCCCAGTTCTGAAGCATCAGCTTAGGCCATGTAGGCACCCCTTACTGGCTGTCCCAGTAACGCGAACAGTCGCGCATGCAAATTCTCCGCTTGTTCGAGCATTAACGATGATCAATGCTTTCCTGGCTTCCGCACCAGAGTGTGATTTGTTTGCAGCGAGATGGAAGGATGTATGTCGTGAATGTGTAAGATTTTGCGAGAAGATGGACGACTGATGAATTAGTTTTAAGTAATTATAATTATCGTTCCTTTTTTATAAGATACCTGTTACGTAAGTGTAAAATAGTAAATAAGTAACATTTTTTTTTTTATTGTTTAACTGTATAATGTTTTGGCTTGTGCTGTAAAATTATACATGTGCTTATAAATAAATAAATAAATAAATAAATAAATAAATAAATAAATAAATAAATGATTGGGATATGTCAGTTCTCCTTCGAATAAAAAAAAATATTTAAACCAACTCTAAACACATTATTAAAAAACACAAAACAAGTCCAGCTTATATGTCAGGAAGGCGCATAATTTCCTAACGTTAACGCTGCAAAATCTTCTACCTTCTAAAAGGTTGCTTGTTTCATGCTTGGTTACGTGTTTGCAAAGCCTTGGGTAAGTTCCATTACCTGTATATAAATGATAACGACCAAAGTTCGGATGAAACTATTTATATTTACTCCTGCCAACTTTTTCCTTTTAGTATCAAGCTCAATAATATTTAGCTAAGGATCCCCTTTCTATTGAATTCTGAAGGCGATAAGTATACCTACCTAAATGGTATGCATTACTGCCTCATCGCTTCTTTTGTAATTTCTATTTACGTTGTCGATATTGCTGGGGATAAAATACTTCTTCTGATCATATTTTTCTTATGATAGTTCCCTTTCGAATATTTCAGCGTCATTTCCCGTTTGTGTAGACATAAATATTCAAGGTGTTCTTTATATTTTCTTATTATATTTTGAGGAATTTATCGTGAACTTAAGAATAGATTTTTTCAGTTTGGTTAATTTATTGGGACTATTTGCTTTGATATTATTTGATGCATGTATAAAAAGGAGTCCATAGCTGCTACGAAAGAGTTGTAAAAGTCTGACTAAAATAAATGCTATTGGAAAATGATTTACTATATATTGAATAATACGTTAAATCGACGTTTCTAAATAGAGTAAATATCTTCAATCTAACATATATTTAAAATAATATCACTGATATTTAATTTAATTACGATTATGAAACAATTTTCAATTTGAACCGATTAAGTTATTGACCTACTATTCGATGAAGTTTGTTAATTAATGTTGTCCAAATAGTCGGATATTTGCAAACACTAACGTTGATAGATCAGTTCAATGATAACATAATTATGCCGATATTAACTGAGCTTGTGTTTAGTAGCCAAACGCTATTTAAGACTATCTGAATAAATAAATAGGTTCTATATAATTCTAGATTTCCTTATTTGATTTAATTGAAATGTATATCTTACTCTTACTGTATATATTTTTTAATTGTCCGCTTTATGTAAGCCAACTATTAAAAACATCGTCCACATATTAACAGGGATATGAACAACAGTCTTGCGGAATACAACGAAATAAATACGAAGATATCATTATAGGACTAAAAAGATCACTTATCTTAGTTTGTTTGGTATCTGTCATGTTACTATACGTAACAGGGTTCACCCTTAGAGTACAAAGTTCACTCTTACTTATTTATAAACTCACTATGTCTAGATACGTTATTACTTGGCATACCAAATTAATGCATTTTCTTTCTTCTTTTATTTGTATTTTTATAAACTGTATCTAACTGTATTAATGAATCCGTGCAATGTCTACCCTCGTCAACTTTGTGTGATCGCAATATTTATTTAACGTGTTGTGTACTTCAAAAATAGTTTGAAAGTTGCTATACGTTGAAAGTATTCAGGTACATATTTCTCTAGTTTATCTCATAAAATTTATTCAATGTTTTTGTAACTCACAACTTAGTAGGTAGGTATCGAATATATTGATATACTAGCTGTTATATATATACATAACATATGTAACATAACATAGCTGTTATATATATACTACGTTTTCATCCGCGTAGAATACAGTACGCTAGAAGTATTGTCTTTTCCAAGGCATATTCTACACTCGACTAACACTCGATTACTGAATCGATTATGTTAACATACCTATATTAAGTACATACCTATGTTAGTGACATACCTAAGTTATATTTATTGTGAAATAAATTTATTTTCGTAGTTTAATAAAATTAACGCATAGTTCCCGTTCATGGGAAAAACTATTATAGCTCGTAGCTCTTTTAAATTTAAAGTCCGCGAGCATTTATTTAAGCACTAGCTATTACCCGCGACTTCGTTCGCGTGAAATTATTCATATTTCTTGTTAATTTATACTTTTTTGACACGACAACGTGTTGATTGGCGAGGCGTATTTGAGAGCTAGTTTGAAACGGAACGTTTATAGTCTACTCAAGATGGCGACTGCGGTTTGTCTGAAAGGGTCATTAAAATGAATTAATAAAACGAAATAATCTCCGTAATCCGAATTTTGCGAATATAAGTTGTCGACTCGAAATCGATATTTTTTATGTTTTGTTATTTAGGTAATGTTTCGAGTCTACCGTACGCCATGACGAAATTATTTATATAGATTGGCAGACTCAAAACAATTGAGGACACTATTTTGACATAGTTTTCTTTAATGTATTATGTAGTTTATGGTAGGTATTAGTTTAGCAGTATATATTATATAGTATGTATGTCTATTTAGATTTATAAAATAGTGTATTATTGTATAAGTTTTTATGTGAGTAGTAGACATATTATTTAATAACAAGTATTTCTTTTTTTATCGTTTTCTGGCTTCGCATCAACAGCTTCATTTCTCTGCACTTCCCTATGGTTGACTGTCACAGAATGCCTTACGACATTAAGTCCGTCATACACTGTTATCTTTGGTGAAGAAGAAATATATAAATAAATATAGATACGTTGTTTCCCAGGTTTTCTCCAACTATCGTTGTACCGTATTTCACTCAAATAGGATCAGTGGATTAAAAGATAGAGAGTCCTGGAATTTTAACGCATAGTTCCCGTTGTCGTGGAATTTAATTAATAAAAACTATCCTATGTCCTTTCCTGGGTCGAAAACATGATTATACTAAATTTCAATGAGATAAGTACAGTAGTTTAAGGCATTGGCTGCCAATAAAAAACTATTGAAGGCAAATCCTCCGCTAATGTCGGTCACCGGTGATTGCCATGGCGTTTAACGTGTTAAAAGACGTAAAGTCTCGGGCTTTAGCGCATAGTTCCCGTTCTCGTGGGATTTCTGGGTTGAAAGTTCTCAGTCGTCATTTCCAGGGCTTTATACTATTTAATCAAATTATCAAAATCCTATTTAAGTGGACATCTTCATCGTAGGAGCTCCAATCTTAAATTTTAGTTCAATCAGTTGAAAATGTTAGAAAATTTATAAAAAATTTCATCTCCTATTTCATCCCCTTATGGGTGGAATGTCAAATCATTTCTTAAGGAACGCTTATTCCGTAGTAGTTTTATGCATGCAGTTTCAGCAGGTTCTTTTTCAAATTTGATAAAGTCATCATCCCCACGGGGGTAGAACTGATCAAAATCCTTTCTCAGCCAACATTATAACATTTATCGGCGTGTCGAATTTCAGCCCAAGCAGACGAGTGGTTTGGGTTGTGCTTTGTTAGTTCATTATGTCAGTCAGTCGCCTTTGAGTTTTTATTCAAATACGGCGAACCCATGAGGAGGGTTATGACTTCTTAGTCATAACCCTCCTTCTTCATCATTGAAGGAGGCTAACATTGCACCAATTAGAAAATTAGAGGAAATTCGCCATTAATTCGTCAAAGTTCAACCACTCCTATATAACAGAACTTTACTAATAAACTTGAAACTAAAATATCAACAGACTAGTGTCTGATACGATCAAGCTGTAGACTAAATAGATTCAAGTTATACAAAGATAGAATTGAAGTAAATGAATTCGTATTAGAATAGCAAACGGATTTACACACATACTCGTCTAATTTGAACGTTTGTTAATACTTGCACGGCTTCATTTGCACGTACCTTCATAACATAAATTATGTACAGTATGGATAAACATCAGTACATCAACCTACACAATTATTACAAAAGAATGGTAACACTTTGGCAAATCATACACAAATACGCGTAAGGTTAATCTGGCTGGCTGAATCTATTTTGTTTGGTCTCAAGTAAATAATATACTAGTAATAAATGTTTTATTTCAAATAAACTACCATACAATACACGTATAAATCCCATTCCAAAAGTGTTTGCCTAAATACTTATTCCATGTGTAATGTGTATACTACGTACTATCTACAACAAAGCGACGATAAAGGAGTTCGATCCTTAAGTAAAAACATTTAAGAACTAATTTTCCGATAAGTGGTGTTTCATTATGCCGTAAACAGAATTGTGCAAGGGTGAAACGTAGAGGTTAGGTAGTTGAAGTGGTTCCGTTCGATTTCCGCTGCCCTTGTCGGTGGCGAACCTCAATTGTACTGCACATTTTGTCGGAGTTGTTTTCATCTTTGTGCGGTGTAAAGTGCAAAGTTCGCTTTTACATTTCGAATGTAGTTAGCAAAACATTTCATCTCGGAGCAACGTGTTAAAGTATTTGAGTGTGACGAGGACCCTCCAGCAACATGACTGCTTTAGGTGAATATTACATACTAGCGGCCCGTCCCGGCTTCGCACGGGTACATACACACACACACATACACCCTTCTTTTTTGCGCCGGGTTTCAAAAAAAAGTAAAATTGTAAAGGAAAATAATTTTTTTTAATGAATTTTTTTTATTAATAGCCTATGTTACTCGCGGATAATGTAGCTTTCCAGAGGTGAAAGAATTTTTGAAATCGGTCCAGTAGTTTCGGCGCCTATTCATTACAAACAAAGAAACAAACAAATCTTTCCTCTTTATAATATTAGTATAGATAAAATATAATGTACACATTACTTATTGTTGTAATTGATTATAATCTTTACTGAACAATATTGTCATAGTGGACTGCTCTTTACTCTACTTTTCCTTTAAGTCACCATGAATTGTAGAATCAATAATAGTCCCTGGACAAAAGTGACGGTACACCATTGACTGGACGAGATAACGATAAGTGGGGCAGAGAAAATGTATTATGGAAATTATTCAAACCTTACGTTAATCGCTTCATACATAATTTGTAGATCATTGGGTTCTGTTTTGCTGTGTGAGTGCGGATATTGGAGGGCCAATTCCCTCCCCTCTTGCCGACAACGGCCCGGCAGCACCCGTTTAACTCCTCTGGCGTTGCAGGTATCTATTCGGTGACGATAAATATCCTCGAATGGGTCTTGCATGAATAAAATAGAAATACGTTCCAACTTTACCAAAATGCCATGCCAACGAAAAGTATTTTTTTGATATTAAAGTGGTTAGTTGTCTTAGAAACATTACGGATTCACTGTAGAAGCCATAATTTAAATAACCAATGATACTCCTACATCATACATATCAGTAGAAACGTACCTACTTGTCTATAGAAAAACATTTAATTCTACTACTAAAGGTAAAAGAAACGTTTTTTAATTAGGTAAAATTGTTGATATGGTCTCGTGAGAGTCGAGTGGAATTACCGCGTACGGTGAAGTTGTAATTTTAACAATTTTCCTGTAAAACGATGAATGAAAATTGTCTGCAGCACGTTTTTACAAAATCCTGCTTCGAACATAGACAAAAAAGTATAATTAATTATTCTTCTTTTTTCCTGAAATTATCGTCCACGTAAATTTATATTCGTTTTCTTCATAACGTTGACCTATTTTTGGGAAAATATGAAGGTTAAAACGCTTTTGAAAGAAGAAAAAAATTTGTGATGCCATATTTAGACTAAATGAACAAATGACAGGATTTCACCTAAATAAGGCTTAAAGGTATAATTATAATATTATTTCCTTAGCAAGATATGGCGACGTCCATCTTGCCTCAATCAAAGTGCACTGGTTCTTACGACACTGCGGACTACCCGCGGCCCTGCTACCATAAACTGACTGGTGTCTGTAAGTATAGAAAATATACTATAGTAATTGTCCATATTATGTTCACGGCAGTTTCAGAATTATAAGTATACATACCTACGTTCTTACTTGTCCATTTTAGAAATATGTATGTATATGACAGAATGGTCATGTATGCCGCATGTCAGATGAGCGGTGGGCAAAACTTACTACTGAGTGGAGCCCACTCAACGTCAGTAGACGTCGCGGCAGGCCCAAAAGGAGATGGCGGGACGAACTAGACATCTATGACAAGGATTGGCCGCAAAAAGCTTTACATAGAGAGGAGTGGAAGGAGGGTAGGGAGGCCTTTGCCCTGCAGTGGGACGATCATGGCTGAAAATAAATAATAATAAATAAATAAATAATGACAGAATACTGAAAGAATTAAACACACAGTTCTTGAAAACATCATCAATAATTTTGTAATGTTACGTAGGTATATGATAACAAAAATTACCAAAGTCTCGGGGATGGTACACATGTCGGAAATCGAAAAGTCATATCATGATCAAAACTTCTACTTTATTGTGTAAATTTACAATGTTGGAACTCAATACAGCCGTGTATGAATCACCTCGTGTAAGATAGCTGTCGTAAAACTTTGTTCTTTGGTTCCTTACATGCTGAGTTACCATATTACTTTTCTGCTATTGATTCTTTCATAGAAATATGTTGTGAATAAGCTACGAAAATAATAAACAGAACCATACCCATTTAGTTAATTATTAAATCTATGTACTTACTAACATCGTTACATCCACAAAAAATAAACTTTTAATTCTCAATACTATATATATTATTCCTCATTTACTGTTTCATATCGACTCTAAATAAATTACGAAAAGAAGATAATTTAAAAATATTGTTTTTTTAAGTACCATAACCTAAATTGTTTAAAATAATATCGAATGAAAACCGCAACCATACAAATCGAACACTTTACTTACTAGGTCAGAATGATACATGATAATTATAATGATACAGATAATAACTATACCAGGTAATGAAACAAATAAATCAATGTGATTAATTAAAAAGTTTTCGCTTCGGCACTACGTTGAATCGTTGTTAATTCTGCTTAATTGAAATTGACTTAAATTGGTATAATATTGTCTAGAGTTATTTAATCTTTATAAAGCAAGGCTCGGCTATGTTCATCACAATGCAACGATGGGATCAATTTCCTTGAAAGTGGTGGGTGGAGGAATCTCATTTATTTTCGATTTTCTTATAAATCTTGTGTATTAGAGTACCATATACGTGTCTGTACCATATATTGGATACCATACTTAAAATTGCCTGAATTATTAAATTACTAAATCTTTAACCAAGTAGATCGGGCATTATTTTACTGGTAAAGGGTAGGCGTTTGGCCGCTATCTCACCTGATGACAAGCGATAATGCAGACTGCGATGAATGTTTTAACCCCTTATTTTGCTTGCACAGACGACTACGCCTAGACTGTGTACCTACCATGTTACTTAATACCTATTTACTGTGACATGATTTTGGTTTTACAAGAGTCACGCAGAGTATAAATCCTAAATGGACTTATATGGTAGTACCTAGTATGCCCCCATAAATACCGCACTGTTTGGAACTATCTCCTATCTATCGGTTATGTTATGAGTTTGGTAGTAATAGTAATTAAAGCTGCTTTGATAGCGTTTTTGTGTTTGCTGCGCGGTAGTTAACTGTCCAGGCTGTGACTGCTGAAGAATTTAGTTCAATATTATTTTTGGACATAAAAGCGACTGAATACTTTGGGGTTCGTTACTCATACTTTTGGTACGTTTAGTAGATGGAAATACAAGAGCATGGGACATACGTGACTAAAGTACCTTTAGAAACACAACCATTAGCCTGAATAAGTCCAACCAAAATACTGGGGAGAGATCTCATAATAATTCTCATGATTTACAGGTACCTCGGGAAGCGCAATCAGGTTATTAAAAATTTTCAAGTATCACGTTGTCCGTCTTTCAGTTCATCATAGTTACTGACCAATTAATCTGTTATGATATTAAACTGTGAGTTCAAAATTTCGCGCGGTGACGTCAGAATAAAATACATTTGGTCACTGGACACTTAGTAGGGGTGTCGAGACAACCCGCATGATTATTTTTCCCGCTCATCACAGACGCAGCATGCGTAGCGCCAGCGCAGCGTGGCTTGCGACTAAGGAACTGCACATTTAACAGAGACGGGGTAACCAACGCTCTCTAATAGAGCAGCAAATTGTTAACTACAGTGTTCACTACGCCTGTCGAGAAGACCCAAAGTTCAGCCTATTGTACTGCGCTATTAGGGGCGTTTAATATTAGCATAGCCAATCATAGAAACTTTCTTCGTAAAACTGATATTTTATTCCGCACACTCTGACATGGCTATTCCTGTTTATGTAAATCACGTAAGCTTTTACATGACCAAAGTGTCTCGTAGCTTGGGTTGGGTGGGCTTTTCATTTACATATCTCTCACCAGTAACTTATATGAGCCTTGACTGTTCTATAATTACACAGTACGCTGTGTACGTACGGAGTCAAAAACTTTTTGGACTTCATTAATGTTTCGGTGCGACGCGACTAATTGCAAAATATAATTAGGTTTTGTATGAGTTTAACTTTTACGAGACCTAGGCACAAGTGCGGCTCGTGCTAACTGGACTGTCTATATTTTTGGTTAATTATTTATAGGTCAGCGTGTGTTCACTGTATTGTGCAATAGCAAGCGATGATACTGCTATCGATGAAAGACGCCTACCTGGAATGGTAAGTAATTCACTTGTAATTTATAGATAGACCGACCAGTTGTAAATGCCGACTTACCTTTCGCATGATGAAGTAGTGACGCATGAAGAAATAAATTTAGTGGAGATTTAAAGTTCACAGGTTTATAAGTAGGTGTTTATGTATTTCATGGTGCATGTTTGTGAACATGTTTAAAAGTAGTATTTAAACACGGAACTGAATACAAGCAAAACCTTATTTTTTACATTTCCAAAACTTCTAGGGTATTATTTCATACATGTGTTTATAGGCACACCAGTTACAATAGAAATAAATTGTTGGTTCAAGAAAATACCACATTGTATCCTTTGCACCGATCTCTCTCGTGCAGGTGTGATTTTGGAAATCTGTGCAGGAATTCATAGTAGGCGAGATCCTTTTGTCTGTGCTAGGATTATAGTTATATTCTGGAATATTGCATAGAATGGTTTGTCAGCACTAGTGCCGCCGGTACTAGTACCGTCAAAGCATTTCTACGCAATGCAAAACGTAGTGTGGTGTTACGTTCGATGTAAATTCGGTAAACGACCAATTTTGAGAAACGATTGTATAGAATACCGCACACAATATTGCATTTAAAAAAAATCAACTTTGAATCTTTAAAACGCAGGAAGATGCCTGTTCACAGAGCAGTCTTAATTTAATTTTATGAATATAATTCTACCCTTTGTGTTAGCGAATATTAATTTCCTTTTAAACCCGAGCTGGTCGAAAATAGAATAGAAACGTGAAACAATGCAGCGTCGAGTCACTGTCTCATCTCAGCCAAAAATAAAATACCGGGCTGTATTTTTAGCATTCTATTTTATTAAATTCAGTGGACGATGCACTATCGGCTACTATTGCATTAAAAATGTTTAATTTTTAATGCAATAGTAGCCGATAGTGAATATATAAAAAATATATTTATGTAATAGGTCCTAGCCTGTTTAAAGATATAGGTCTATCTTCGTCGTCAGCTGCAATATGTCCACAGTTGAAAAAAAACTTTAATTTTTAGATGAATTTTGCTAATACCCACATTCGATAAATGATTCTTTTTGTAATTAAAAAAAAAACGTTGACCCACGCTAGGATTTTCTTCTGTGACGTGGGTGCGTTTCCAAACATACAAGTTCACATACACATGACACCAAGACCGGGAACAATATAATCTGTGGATCACACAAAGCGTTGTTCCGTGACATTAATCGAACCCGCGACACGTTGCGCGGCAGTCAGTTGCCCAACCACCGCGCCAACCGTGCAATCAGTCAGATTGGGAGTGCTGTTGCCTACTCTGCTATAGTATGTTGTAGTTCTAGGCCATACCTGGGTTCAAAACTGTATTTTTCCGTATCTGACTTGAGTAAGAATAAAAAATATGAGGAACACGAAGAGAATTACGTTATTTTGTTCACACGGTCCGCTGGCTCGTTAACCATAATATCGTAGGTACCTAACCTCGTTGTGTTGTTGTAACCGCGCTAAATTCAGTCTGCCTGAAATTGCGTAGGATAACTTTCATTTGAGATACTATATAAATGATAAGTTTATATATCTGCCTTTAGGCTTATTTCATTCGGTCTTCTGCAGTAATTCACCGAGGGAAGTGGAAACCATAGTTTTTTCTTCTTCTCCTCTTATAATATCTTCTGGTTCACTTCGTTGCGGGAACCAAGACAGTTACTCATGTCCCTGGAACGCGCTGGACTTCAGTGTTCTGGTGCATGGTTGTATCTACTGTAGATCCTGGCTTACAGGAGTTGCAGCGGTTTTGGGAGGATGTGGCGGGCTTGTCCCATTAAAAAAAAAACGACAAGTTTATGATTTGATAGTTTGTCTACAATTCAAGCGCACTCATTGTCTATGATTGTTATCTAGATTAATTAAGTTGTGGCTAATTAGCTATTATTGCTTATACAATTGTCTGATTATAGAGGTAATATTACTGTGTAATTCGGTCCTAAATTCAGATCTTGTATGGATCACACATGGAATTGTTACTTTGTATGATCCAACAATTTTGACTTAGAGTCTGGACGTACTGTTGAGTTCCCCGTTGCTGTCGTGTAGCGTGAAACTCATCTTTCTGAAAAAATGAATTGTAATTAATCAAATTTTAATTACAGTCCAAACTTTGTATAGGTTTTGAACGGTAAAACTTTCATAACAATTCATATTATTTGTGTTCTGTTGTACTTTTTATTGTAATTACCGAGTAGGAGTCATAGCTTTTGATCCTTTAGTCGAGGAAAATATTAACTGAATTCTTTGTATTCAACAGTGTAACATAATATCACATTTGTTATTTCCCAAAGGCATGGGTTGAAATGTTTTTACTTATTATACACCCACTCTCTCATATACGAGCTACTAAGGTAAACAACTTTGAATGAAAAATCCCAATACAATTTTATATTTATCTGACGGCTTTCTTATGCTTTATATGAAGTAAAAAGTTGATTTTTGTGGTCTCTGATGTATGGCGTTATAATAAATATAATGAATGCTTCGAGTTTTGCGGCAATGCACCTATATTATGAGAACTAAGAATTAAGCATTATGTATCGAGCCACTTGGCATACAAGTACAAGTTCATATCACTTGTAAGTACAAGTTCATATATCAAAACTATTGACAGCGCAATACGCAGGACGCGTTGTTTGTCGTTTCGAGCAAAATCGGAAGTAAGTAACGCGCGGACTATTACTAATACATTGATAGGTCTTAATAGGGTCTTTCTATGAATTCACAAAAATATAAGCAAATCAGGAGAGATGGAAGAAGACTACAAAAGTTATAATGTTAATGGCTCAGAAGAAGATATACAAACTTGTAATCATATCTATAGGACCATAAATTAATTGTATGCCTTATTTTGATCTTTGTTTTTTCTTCTCTTTGATCTACCCTTTAATCCAACGTGGAAAGGATCTATATAGTAGTTCAGGTACAGACCTCTTGTTCGAGTCAGTCGCTACATTGTACAAATATTAGGTATCTGTGCTTAAATTAAATGGTATTAATTATTTTACCTATTACGACTCTAAACCACATTTCAAATTACTTACCGCAAGTTAACACTTAATAAAATTAATTAACTCAATAATTAATGTCTTACTATGTAGAACAGATAATGTTTCAATACAGTCTGTTACACACACGTTGTGTGCTTGCAATCGTATATATACGACTCCTTATAAGGAGTCATGCGTTTTTTTTTAAGTTAGATGAAATCCGTAAAATATGGTATAATAGCTTAGAGTTCATGACGGGACCCAGTATACATTACCTCTAGCTAGCAAAATCTGATCAAATATAAAAGCACTCCATTATCCAAATTGCATACATTTCAATATGACACCATTTCCAGCAAAATATTATGACGTTTAAAGTATAGATAAGAAATAAATGCTTCGATACTAATGACAACTTTTGTCACTCTAATTAAGTGATTTTATCCTACACAATATGTGGAATCACAATAAATGAGAGTACAGTTTGGTTGGAGCGAATGTATATTGTGGTTTTGTTTGTTCTCACATTGAAACCCACGCCTCATTACCGATCCATGCAATTCATAACATCAGGCTATTCAGATTGACCGGCCTACAACTGAATGATTGATTGGACTTGAGTACTAAATAATTATTATTACAGCTAATG
Source organism: Spodoptera picta (assembly GCA_038387885.1). Taxonomy (NCBI): domain Eukaryota; kingdom Metazoa; phylum Arthropoda; class Insecta; order Lepidoptera; family Noctuidae; genus Spodoptera; species Spodoptera picta. Next base: position 5,918,713 of record JAZHFQ010000105.1, read on the forward strand.
TATTATTATTACGAATGAGATATTTTTTAATAAGTTTGGTTACAATGCTTAACTGACTTACTGTTATAGAGGTTTTAATGTTTTGCTGTGTCACGTCACAATTAAACATGCCACGATTTCGGTTTCCTCGCGATATAGTTTACAACATAACATAACATCACGCCTTTTTATCCCCGAAGGGGTAGGCAGAGGTGCACATTACGGCACTTAATGCCACTGTACAATGTAACACCCACTTTTCACTATTTATGTTACGAGTCCCATGTAATAGGGGGTGAGCCTATTGCCATATACCGGGCACATTTCCAGACTCCGTGCTACTACTGAGAATGTTTTAAAAACCCAGTAATACTTTGCCCGACCCGGGAATCGAACCCGAGACCCCTTGCCCGGCAGTCGCACTTGCGACCACTCGGCCAACGAGGCAGTCGCAGTAGTTTACAACTTAATATTAATAGGAGATATGAATATACCCATTAACTGCACTAAACTGGATACTTCAGGTGAGAAATACTTGACCACCGCTGCATCGCATGGACTTTTACCAGCGCATTCTGAAATAACCCGTCCTTCTAGCTCCTCCTGCCTGGATCACGTATTGCTTAAGACCCGTTTTACCGCAATTACTCTTGTGCTACAGTCATCTTTAACGGATCACTTTCCTGTACTACTACACACGAAAATATAACCAAATCACATTAACTAGAGTGGACAATAAAAACTTATACGAAGAAATTAACAACATAGACATGTACCCCATATACGAATCAAAAAACCCCAATTTCTCTACAGATTACCTAATTACTAATATCCAACGAGCTGTAAATAAAAACACCAAATCCTATTCTGTCTCAAAGCGCAAGAAAATAATTAAGCCTTGGATGACGCCAGGCCTCCTCAGATGCACCAGAAACAGGGACCTCTTACACAAAAAATGCCGTACAACCCCAGACAATATTATCCTTAAAACTACTTACCTCAGATACCGTAACTTCTGTACCAAAATTCTAAAGAAAGTTAAAATTGCATATGAAGAAGGTGAATTAGTCAAGGCAGGGAATAACATTAAACAGCTCTGGAAAACTATTAAATCAATTACCAACACAGTTAAACAAAAAACAAATCCAGAGGAACTATTAAATCTTAGAAACTCCACAGAGGATGCCCTTGATGCTATAAATGAACACTTTGTTAATGTTGGCAAATCTTTGGCCGATAAAAGTGCACAAAACCTCCACTCTTGCGCGTCAACAAATAGATCTTTTGCCCAGGACCACCGTTGGCAATCCTTTGTTTGCGACGGAACCACTGAAAGTGAAGTGACCCACACAATTACGTCTTTAAAATCTAATAGTACTACAGGCTGCGATAATATCTCATCCGACCTATTGAAAAGACACAAAAAGATACTAGCTCCTCCCATTGCGCACATTTTCAATCAATGCTTAGAATACGGTGTTTTCCCGAAGAGTTTGAAATTATCGGTTGTTAGCCCCATTCACAAGGGAGGTGACTGGGATCGTGCTGATAATTACCGACCAATATCCATCCTGCCCTCCCTGTCCAAGGTTTTCGAGAATCTTTTAAACAAGAGATTTACACGTTACCTTCAGAGCAAGAAGCTGCTCTCTGGCGCCCAATTTGGTTTTCGTAGAAATAGAAGTACTAATGACGCTATCCATAAATTGACTGATTGCCTGGCTACTAACATGGATTCTGGAAAAAAGTGTCTGGCCATCTTTCTGGATCTGGCTAAGGCTTTTGACTCAATCGCGATACCCATCCTTCTACAAAAACTTGAGAGATTCGGTGTAAGAGGGACACAGTTAAAACTCTTTCAGAGCTATCTATCCGAGCGATTCCAGTGTGTCAAAATAGGGAATCGCACTAGCTCGTACCTACCTGTTACATTTGGGGTGCCACAGGGTAGTATCCTAGGCCCCACTCTCTTTCTCGTTTATATAAACGATCTTACCAACCTATCCATACACCACGGCCAAATAGTCTCCTACGCGGATGACACTGCCCTCATATTTAATGCCGAAACATGGGATGAGGTATTCAAGGATGCCCAAGCTGGGCTTGACCTGGTGAAGCACAGGCTGAATGTTAACTTACTTACACTGAACAGTGATAAGATCAAGTATTTGACGTTTTTTATGCGTGGTCCACCTAAAGCGCATATCACTAATCAATGTCTCATCCCACACAACTGTTCTGGCCTGGATGGATGTAACTGTGTACCATTAGAGAATGTAACGCATGTTAAGTATTTGGGCCTTATTATAGATCACAATCTGGCATACAAAGAACATATAAATGCCTTATCAGGTCGTATGAGAAAACTTTTGTATGTTTTTAAGACATTAAGGCAAGTCGCCGGTGGCCAGATAATAAAACAGGTTTAACCCTGTGCCAATCTATTATTAACTATGGTATTATTGCCTGGGGTGGAGCTGCGAAAACCACACTGAAAAGTCTTGAGACTGCTCAACGTGCAGTTCTAAAGGTTAGTACGTTTCGAATAATGCGATCTCCAACGAATCTTTTATACAAGTCCTGCGAGGTGCTAACAGTGAGACAACTGTTTATACTTAATATTGTCATGCGGAAGCATGGTGAACTTACCTATGATTCCAAACTAAAATATAAACGCAGGAAATATGACGTAGCAATCCGCGCTCATCACACTAAAACAGCTTTCATTAGAAAATTTTACGTTTTTCTGGCACCTCTTGTGTATAATAAAATTAACACAGCCATAAACATTTTCAGTCTAAATAAATTTCACTGTAAAAGAGCGGTGAAGGCATTTTTACTGACTTTATCCTACGATGATACTGAAAAACTCATCCAAGTAATGATGTAAATCTACTGTATATTGTTGCAGCTGTAGGATGATTGCGACTTCTCATATTGATTTATACCACGAATTATCAAGCATACACCACAACACACATACACACATACACACACACACACGCACACACACACACACACACACACAAAATAGACAAATTCCTATATATTGGTGATAGTTATACCTTACTTTTCCTTCTCTTTCTTTTTAATGCGGTATGTAATTTTATTTTTAACTGGTCTTTGTGATACTCTTAAACGTTTGTTATTGTAAGTACTTTTTTTTGGCTATTTATTAAGGCGGGAATTGGGCGCCGCGTGCCGAGATACAGGCTCACGCCTAGTTCGGTCGCGGATGCTCGTTCTGTCAGTTGTAGAATAACTGCTATAAGTATAAGTCATAATGTGAAACAGTAAACTGTAACCACCTTTCTAAATAAATATTATTATTATTATTATTATATAAGAGATTGTTCTCTTTCTCAGCCATAAGGCCGGCTTTAATGTCCTTCACGGGTGTCAACCAAGTGAAGGACATATATGTAAATGAAGTATTTATTCTGCTAGAAGTATATTGTTATCTATCGGTAATGCTGATAATGGTGGTGGTGACGATAGTTGTACTAATGGTGGTGGGACTTCATTTTCATCTATCTGCAGGAACTTTCTTACTATACGGCACGTGTTAAGTATTGCAGCTTTCTGTAATTTAATGTATGTTGTGTCTTTAATATTTAATAGTTGTAGGCTGTGATGTAGGTGCTTCGGTATAACTCCAGTGGTAGATAGAACGACAGGTACTATGTAAACTTTATTTTGTTTCCAAATCCTAGTTACTTAGTCTTTGAGGTATATTATATAGTTATATTTGTGTATTTTTTCCGTTATTGTTTTAGTTAGATTGTGCGTGTTGGGGACGGTAATATCGATTAGGTAGGTGATTTTATTTATTTTATCTTGTAGAGTGATGTCAGGTCTATTAAAGTGAATGGTTCTGTCTGTAAGTATTGCGCGATCGTAGTACATCTTGTGGGTGGAGTTTTCTAAGATAGTGTTAGGGGAGTATTTGTAGTACGGAGTGTGTGTGTCTGTTATGAGGTTGTGTTGAATGGCGAGTGTCTGGTGAATGATGTTAGCGACTTGATTGTGACGATGAGTGTAGTCGGTTTGTGTGAGGTGAGGACAAGCTCCAGTGATGTGCTGGATTGTCTCTGAATGAATGTGGCATTTCCTGCATTTGTCGTTTGTGAGGGTAGGGTCTTTGATAATGAATTTCCTATAATTTCTGGTATTGATAATTTGGTCTTGAATAGCTATTATAAAGCCTTCAGTCTCCGGGAAAAGAGTGCCTATTTTGAGCCACTTATTTGAGGCTTCTTTGTCTATGAGTGGTTGTTGGAGGTCATTGTAATGTCGTCCATGGAGGACTTTTTTCTGCCATGCTTCATTTAGGTTTGCTTCTTGTTCGCTGTGTGTTAGGATATTTTCTGTAGAAGATTCGTGTAGCTTAAGGGGTGTGTAATTGTTGTCGTATTTTACTATAGCTTTATGAATATTACTAGTGAGAGCTTTCTGTTTGAAAAACTTTTGCAACGTATCTACTTGCCGTTTCCAAAGGTTTGTTATATATATGAGACCCCTACCCCCATTTTGTCTCTTAATAGTAAGTCTTTCTATTGCTGACTTTGGATGATGGTGGTTGTGTTTTGTAAGAGTTGTTCGTGTCATCCTTTCTATGGAATTTATGTTGCTGTTACTCCATTTGATGACGCCAAACGAGTATGTCAGTACCGGGATTGCGTATGTGTTGATTGCTTTTATTAAGTGTTTTCCAGTTAATCTGCTTTTACAAATGTTAATTACTCTCCGTTTATACTCTGAAATAAGTTTAGTTTTAATATGTTTATGATCTATACTCTTTATTTGTTCGTATCCCAGGTACTTGTACATTTCGTTTGGTTCCATTGCCTTGATGACCTGATCCCCACGCTCAGAGTCTGCAATCACACAATCACCAGCGCGTATTTTGCCCTTTATTAAGTGCAGTGTCCTGCATTTGTCTAACCCAAACTGCATGTTAATATCTTTACTAAATTCGGTCGTTACTTTTATTAATTTATCCATTTCTTTGTCTGTTTTTGCATATAATTTTATGTCGTCCATGTATATTAAGTGTGAGATTGTGGTGTGTGTGCTATCATGTTTTAGTTGGAATCCTGCGCGCTGATTATTGAGTAATTGAGAGAGAGGGTTTAGAGCGAGACAGAACCACAGGGGGCTTAAAGAGTCTCCCTGATATATACCTTTACGAATTGTTATTTCTCTACTAGTGATTGAATTATGGTAATTATTGAGTTGCAGAGTAGTTTTCCAGATTGGCATTAGTGATTTGAGAAAATTTATTATGTCACTGTTAATTTTATACACTTCTAAAATGTTTATAAGCCAGGAATGTGGTACGCTATCAAATGCTTTTTTATAATCTATGAATGTGCAGTGGAGGTTACGTTTTTTAGTTGTAGCATGTTTGTGTATAACTGAATCTATTATAAGTTGCTCTTTACACCCCATGTGGCCCCGCCTACACCCTTTTTGTTCTTCAGCAATTATATTGTGTGTTTCTACATGTGATCGTATTTTACTTGAGATAACTGATGTTAAAATTTTATAAATAGTAGGTAAGCAAGTAATTGGTCTATATTGGGATGGTTCCGAGGTGTGTTGATTTTTAGGTAACATAAAAGTGAGGCCCTTAGTTAAAAATTCCGGTGGTTGTTGTTGTCGTAATACTAGTTCTGTTAAGTTTTTGGCTAAAGGCTCATGAAGTACAAAGAGCTTTTTGTACCAAAAGTTGTGGATTTTATCCACACCAGGGGATTTCCAGTTATGTAGTTTATCTGTTATCATTCTAATATCTTCTTTTGTTATTTCATGAAATTCCATTTCTTCTATTGTCTCCCATCTCCTCTTTTCGTCTGCAATCCAATAAGCTTCTATGTTGTGCGTTACTTGTGTTTCCCAGATATTTGACCAAAAAATTTCTAATTCTTCTTTACTAGGGATTTCATTTGATGTTAGTTGTACTGTTATGTCATTATCTAATTTTGAGTTTAACTTTCGATAAAACATTTTCTCATTGTTAGCAAATAGTTATTATTATTATTATTATAGTTTATTTCATGATGTACAAATTATTTTTGCGTATACATACATGGCATACTCGTAAGAGTCCTAGTATTGGTTGCCTACATTTAGTTTTTTTTGCCTCAGGCATTGTGAGGTTAAGTCAACATTAAAAACGCAACAATTCTAAGCAAAATTAATTAGCAATACTTTCTAGTCTTGATCGTACCTACATACATGTACTAAAGCTTGTTTTGTTGTTTATCTTCAACATCTCATAACACAAGGGTAATCTATTTCTAGTATACAATAATAATACAATATCGTGTGACTGTGTGTGTGTGGGTCGAATTATACATCTACCTTGAGATAGTATTCCGATAGCCTAGTGTCAAGTTCATTCCTCTTGATTGCAGCGTTTAAGATGAATTTATCGATTGATATTGTGATATTCACGTTAAACGCAAACCTTGAATGATCAAATTCAAGGCCAGAGCGAATAGATTGCTTATGGGTCGGTGTGTTCTATCGTGGACTGCATCATCGCTTACCATCAGGCGAGATAGAGGTCAGACGTCGCGCGTCGGTCCATCAATATAAAAATAATGTTCTGTGTAATAGAGCATTGTCTTAGGTAACTGAATCGCAATAGAATCCATTTAATTTATTTGATTCTCTGAACTCAGTTCCGTTACTGAGAATGACGATAGGTACTCTATACCAAATAATGTTGTTTTAAAATAAGTAAATTTGAAACTACAAGTTCGTGTGCTCATTGTAAAGCAACAGATTTGCTCATATATGCTACTTGTAGTGTAAGCGGCGTGGCTTTTATCGTGAAAGCATGATTCCATCAACTTCCTCAGGTATTTATTTTGTTACATTGACTATGAGTAGACACAGAATCAGTGACTTTAATTTTCTGTTGACTGCAGGAAAGCGTAAGCCTAGAAAGATGCATATGATGGCATGAGACCTCGCCGCGTTGTCGCCGCCGCCGGTCGCCGTTCGCTTCGATACACTCAAACACGCTCGATCAAATGTGAAAAATATCTTCAAAGAAATGTTTTCTCTGTGAAACCGAAGTTTTGTATGTACAAAAAAATGTTTGATGATTTTATTTATACACATAACATAACATCACGCCTTTTATCCCCGAAAGGGTAGGCAGAGGTGCAGACAGAAGTAACACCCACTTTTCACTATTTATGTTATGAGTCCCATGTAATAGGGGGTGAGCCTATTGCCATATACCGGGCACATTTCCAGACTCCGTGCTATTACTGAGAATTTTTTAAAAACCCAGTAATACTTTGCCCGACCCGGGAATCGAACCCGAGACCCCTTGCCCGGTAGTCGCACTCGCGACCACTCGGCCAACGAGGCAGTCTTATTTATTATTTTATTTATACTTACAACGTTAACTGCTAAAGCTTAAAAGATAATTTGATATATAAATGTATGTATGTATATAGCGGTATATACGTAGGTGTCATTCCTCCTAATATTTTATATATTTATTCAATTTATCAAATTCTGAACAATGAAAAAATATAATTACAACACAAAGTTTTATAATTATGTACAGAGTGCAATTGGAATTGTGCGACATATATTATTATTATTAGGACTTTAACGAGTAGGTAATTACGGCTACGGTAACCTGACGACCAAAACGCAATGCAAGCGGTTCAAGCCGGTTTTGTATAAGGCTATTGTATCATTCCGGTCAAACCGGCCCATTTGTCCCAAAATATGGCTCACCCACAATTGAATTTATTCTTTAACCTTCGTATTTCCATAAGATAAACATAAAATGTTGCAAACTACCTCTGTGTTGCGTATCGCACCGTGTAAAATGTTACTTCATCGGAAAAATTCAAAAACAATGAACTGTAAACAGAAAAGCATTCGTTCCATGACTCCCTTAATTGGTTCGTTAAAATATGCAAGTAAAAGAAATGGAATGGACCGACTTCAAAAAAAGGAGGATGTTCTCAATTCGACCGTATATATGCTTTTTTTTATGTTTGTTCGCCGATATCTCCGTTATTTATAAACCGATTTCGATAATTCTTTCTTTTTGTTGGAAAGGAGATAGTCCCAGAATGTCCCATGATAAGGAAATCAGGATCTGATGATGGAAGACCAAGGAAACCGAGGGGATCTTTTAAAAATTATAGGGGCGACTAGTGCATTTGTTATTTTTTTTATTAAGTATTAGAAACCACTACCATCTGATAAAGGTCTGGGGTGGATCTGATGATGGAGCCGAGAGCCAGTCGAGAGAACTCCTCAACGGTTAACAGTAGCTACCTTGTGTTTGGGTTTGATTCATTTGTATTGATGAGAACTTTACACCTAAGTGGGGGTGTAATTGTCAATAAGGGTCTGACAATACGATAGTTGAGTAAGTAACAGTACGATAGTTGAGGGAACTCCTCAACGGTTGCCACTAGCTATGTTGTGTTGGGGTTTGATAATTTGTATTGATGAGGACTCTACACCCAGATGGGATGTGATTGTCATTAAGGGTCTGATGATGAAGTAGTACGACAGTTGAGGGAACTCCTCGGCGGCTACCAGTAGCTACCTTGTGTTTGGGTTTGATAAAATTTCGCAACGTAATAGGAAACAGCAGTAACATTTCCACAAGGTTGCACGTCAATGTTGCCTTCCTATAGCCCTAACAAATCTGCATTATAATTATTAACCATACCTTCTGCAGCTGTTCGTCTAAGGATATACGAGTATTTCTCAAGCGACTTGATACTTGTCTTAGAACAGTCAATCGACTGGCCCTTTCTTCTGGAAGTTCATTAAGTACCCTTAGTGCGGAACTGTTACGTAAGTAACTTAATCGTTGAGATTGTTGTGTAGCAGATTTATTTGATCGTCGCTCTTGAATCAAACGGAGTCGGTGAGCACGGGTTTCATCGGTCTCGTTTGATAAGCGCTCATGGATCAAACGGAGTCGGTGAGCACGGGCATCATCGGTCTCGTTTGATAAGCGCTCATGGATCAAACTGAGTCGGTGAGCACGGGCTTCTTTGGTCTCGTTTGATAAGCGCTCATGGATCAAACTGAGTCGGTGAGCACGGGCTTCATCGGTCTCGTTTGATAAGCGCTCATGGATCAAACTGAGTCGGTGAGCACGGGCTTCTTCGGTCTCGTTTGATAAGCGCTCATGGATCAAACTGAGTCGGTGAGCACGGGCTTCATCAGTCTCGTTTGATAAGCGCTCATGGATCAAATTGAGTCGGTGAGCACGGGCTTCTTTGGTCTCGTTTGATAAGTGCTCATGGATCAAACTGAGCCGGTGAGCACGGGCTTCTTCGGTCTCGTTTGATAAGCGCTCATGGATCAAACTGAACCGGTGAGCACGGGCTTCTTCGGTTTCGTTCGATAAGCGTTCATGGATCAAACTGAGCCGGTGAGTACGATCTTCTTGACTTTCGTTCGTTAGTCTTTTAGATACATAAGCTCTCATAGCCGACAATATCTTTTTACGTTCCTTTAGTGTTTCATTTTCTTTCTTCTTATTAGCATGTATTTTTATTTTGTCTAATCGTTTCCATCTATCATCTTTCGTTTCAAGGAATCAACGTTTTCTCATTCGAGAAGCATCCTTGCTTGGTCAACCACCCATCACTTAAAATTGTGAAATAAAATAACTTTTAACAAAAAAAAACCGACTTCAAAAGTAAATAAAAAATAAAAAAGTAAATAAAAAACCAAAAAGCAAAAAATAACTTACTAAATATGCAATTTATAATACTTTTAAATTACTACTTACTATGTAATTAATAAAAAAGCTATTATTTTCTTAACTAAATAGTCTAACTACTGCTTGGTTTGAAGTCGGTGCCAAGCGTGATGAATTAAACTAACTTATATAAATACAAAATAATTGTACTTGGAATAATCATCATTAAATTCCAGCACAAGCTACGTAGATAAATCAATAAGTCAAAAATAACCAACAAACAAAACTCTAACTCTAACTGATAAAACTCTAAACCAGAACTAACTACTTCTACCCTATTTTACACTACAACAATATAATAGTGGTCTTGAAAAGGACCTTTTGAAATGAAAATAGTATGGAGAATATTCTTTTTATGAATTTCGAATTTCAATGATAATAATTGACAAAGAGATATCAGCCACTGTATAGGTACGAACAATACTTTTAAACCTTAAGTACGCCTCAAATATTTAGAAAATGAATGCAACTGGCGATGAAATGTTAGTACAGTTACGATTCAGAAAATAACGTCATGCGACAACGCCATCTAGTGAACGTAGTATGCTACATGTTATGACATGTGATATTCCTTTTGCATGACAGATAGTGATAATTACTATTTTGTTGGTCTGATACAAAGTACATAATACTGTGGGCACAGTGGCTTGGCACCGACTTCAAACCAAGCAGTAACTAAATAGTCTCACCTATTTAGTTAAGAAAATAATAGCTTTTTTATTAATTACATAGTAAATAGTAATTTAAAAGTATTATAAATTGCTTATTTAGTAAGTTATTTTTTGCTTTTTGGTTTTTTATTTACTTTTTTATTTACTTTTGAAGTCAGTTTTTTTTTGTTAAAAGATATTTTCTTTTAATAATACTATGTTACGGCGGTTGTCTCATACTTTACTACACAGCCAATTGATATTCGTGCATTTCGAAATAGTGAAATATCATGGAACTAGAATGTCGAGGTGGCCCGGAGGTTTGAGACCCTTTTTCAGCTTCTCATGTATAAGGCCAAAACCTACAAAGCGCATGTACCTAGATGTGACTTTTTCAGAGTTATATGTACTTTGTAAGATTATTTAGACACCACTAGCAAACGGTGAAGGAAAACATGTCGTGAGGAGATTATTGGGCTTTAGTTTCTAATATTATAAGTTGGAATTCCCTAACCCACATTTAGCATAGTTGATGATTAGAGAAGAAGCCTTTGTTCAGCAGGTTGTTGACTATTGTAATGATGATCTGGAAATAATAGTTATCATTACCTGTACAGTGTATCAATTATTACAAAGATTTATTATGAGTTAGGGTAAAAAGGAGCAGACAAATCACCTAGTACACCATCAGCGCCATGAACACCAGCGACGACCAGAGGAGTGCGTTGCCGGCCTTTGCGGAGAGGGAGGGCCTCTGATAACTTTACTCACACGGCGACGCAAAATATTGCGTTACGCCGATTTTATTGTGAATTCGTGGTATAACTTATCGGTCACACCTACCCACCCTATTGTTGTCACAACATGGCTTTGTTTATACGTAACTGTAATCTAGAGGTATGATAATATTTTTGTAATATACCTCTACATATGTAGGTATGTTTCCAAGAAGGAGTAGAGATTCTAACAAGACATTTTTATAAATTGAACGAATATTTTGTATCTTTCAAACAATAATAAATTATTTTTTTTTTTAAATCTATGGGCTGATGAACCTATCTCTAAAACTTGTACAAAAAATAAAACGTTTATAAATGGTCAGAGTTCCGTGTTCCGTGACACAACGCCATAACAACAACATAAGATAAGATAGACAACTTATAAAAAGAAAATTAACATTTGTACTTTGGTCACTGTATCAATTATCCAAAAATCTATTGTATTTCTACGTATCATACGCACATATATTCTACAAATGAGAATAATTGTAGTTCTTAGATAATAATATATGATTTTACTTGTAATGACGGTTAAACCGTAATCGATTGTAATTGTTACGCGTTGAGTCGAGACCGGCTCCAATTGTCTAGTGAGAGAAATGTTGACGAATAATTTAACAAGAGTCAAAGACTAAAAATCTGTTATAACTAAAGTATTTTTTCTACGCACACTACCTCATCATAATAGACCGAATGGTTGGCCCTGATAACACAGAATTTTCCAACTATTGGAAGCAATATTACGTCATAACATTCAAATACTTTTATAGGAATATTTATGTGGTTCCTTTTTGACAAATAAATATTTTATTATGAAATTTCTTTCCTTAGACCTTGAAGGTGCAAGTACAAAAGCATGTGTTTTGTGGTTATACAGCAATTAGACGGAATGGAAGGGGTGCGGTGCCAGAAGAGGGGTGCGGTGCCAGAAGACCTCCCCGTGGTGCACCCTGGGTGCGGGCGACAGTCTCCCTAGCGGGGGTGATAGGGTTGGAGTGACTGTCGCCCGCAGCAGACTTCTGGACTGGGCGGCGGGCTGTGTGCTCATGGCCTGCGCTTCCGTGGGGCGTTTCTCCGCCTGTCTCTCTGATTAGCAGAGAGCGTGGCGGAGAGGCAAGGGCGGTGCTCGTTGTGCACTCACCCTGCCAGCGAGCAGCATCGGGACACAAGCTGTCCCCGATTGCAGCCGTCGATATCGTAATCCGTAAGGAGGTCACGGTCACGTTTTGTGACTCTGAACGGGACGAGGGTCTTGGCTTGGTCGCCCGGACCGCGAGGAAGATAACCTCTATAAAAAATTCCTCCAATACTAAGTTCTGGTGCGCGGCGAGAGTATGCATGGCTGAGGAGTAGTGTCAGTCGCGAGCGCACCCCCAGCTAGGGGACCAGTGGACCCTCTAGTTGGGAAACAAATTTTCACTTACCCAGGTACAGGGGGCACTGCCTGGGTGGACCGATTATTTCCCCCATACTCGTGGGAACTTTATGGAGACCAATCAAAATAAAAAACCACATACGGAGGAGGAGAGTGCGGGTGAGCTTGGCTCGCCTGCAGTAGCAGGAGAAGGGAGCCCAAGTGGCTCCGGGACTCGTGGTGAGGCGCTGGACTCGTCCAGCAGGCCCCACACACGGGAGTCCAGTCGGAGGGTGTCGGACTCAGAGTCCGACACAACATTAGCGGAGCGGCTGAGCGTGAGCTCGAAAGGCTCACGCCGCCGCGCGACGGGGACGTTCAAACGCCCCAGGCTGGAGGAGGACAGTTTGTCCCCGTCCTCCGGCGCTCAGGAGGCGCCTCCCCCAAGGTCCCCACGGCAGCGCGGGGTAGGGGCGGCAAGGGCAGCGGTCGCCGGAAACCGGCACCAGCTGCCTGCGCGGAGTCAGCCGAGCAGCTGGCCGCGGAGGGCAGGGCTCTCTCGAGCGCTGCCCGTTCGGAGTCCTCTGCGGCCGAGATGTCCGGCGTGGAGATGTCGGAGGGCGAGCGCGGCTCTGAGAGCGAGAGCTGCTCCGGGGGCCTCCAACAGGCCATTACGGCGGAGCTCTACAAGCTGGCGATGGGGAAATCCCAGCCGGTTAGGCTCCGCCTCCTCAGGGCGGCGGCGGCCACAATATCGGAGGCGGCCTTGGAGCAGTGTGCGGTGCCCACTGCGGGAAAGGTGCGCTCCGAGCTGGCCGAGATGCGGCGAGAGCTGGCGCGCTTGGCGGCCTCCAATGCGGCTCTGGAGGCCGAGCTGCGGACGGCCAGGGCCGAGCTCGCCGCTGCTCGCGGCAGTCGCCCCCAGCCCCCGGCGGAGGCCGACGTAGTCGGACTGCTGCGGGCGGAGTTGGCTGCCTTCCAGCGACGTTTCGACATGCTGGAGGGCAGGCTCTTGCGCCCCCCACTCGCGGCGAGTCAGGTCGCCCCCGCAGTCCCGCGGTCGTACGCGGCCGCTGCGGCCAAGCCTTCGACCTCGAGTCAGGCTAGCCGCAGCTCCCAACCGCCGGCAAGGGCGCGACCGGCTGCCCCAGCGAGGGCCTCGGCGGGCCTCGACATCGCCAACGCCTTCAACTCCCTGCCCTGGAGCTGCATCTTGGAGGCACTCCGATATCATCGGGTGCCTACCTACCTCCGCCGTGTAATCGAGGCTTACCTGACGGACAGGTCCGTCAGCTACCCCGGTCACCGGGGCGAGTGGAACCGGCGAGAGATGTCACGCGGTGTTCCACAGGGTTCGGTTCTGGGGCCGCTCCTGTGGAACATCGGCTATGACTGGGTGCTGCGCACCGACCTCCCGAACGGCGTTAGCACAATATGCTACGCCGACGATACGCTGGTGCTAGCGCACGGGAGGTCACACCAGGCGGCGGCCGACTTAATGGCGACAGCGGTTGCGACAGTCGTTGAGAGAATCCGGCAGTTGGGACTCGAGGTGGCGCTCCACAAGTCCGAGGCCATGTGTTTTCATGGCCGCGGGAACGCGCCACCTCCGGGTGGGTCCCAAATAACGGCGGGAGGAGTTACCATCGACGTCGAGACGACGATGAAGTACCTAGGACTCGTCCTCGACAGTCGGTGGAACTTCATAGAACACTTCCGACGTTTGGCCCCAAAGTTGGAGAGGACGGGGGCTGCGTTTAAACGCATCCTCCCCAACCTCGGGGGCCAAACGCCTCCTGCCGGAGGTTATACGCCGGGGTCGTGCGGTCCATGGCCCTCTACGGCGCCCCTGTTTGGGCGCCAAACCTGTTGCGGCGTCCCGCTCGGACGCTGCTCATGGCACAGAGGGTCATGGCGATCCGAATGATCCGCGGATACCGCACGATCTCTGGGGAGTCGGCGAACCTCCTTGCCGGATTACCGCCGTGGGATCTGGAGGCGAAGGTGCTCGCGCGCGTGTACGGCATGCGCGCGGAGGCACGTCGCCGGGGCGAAACCCCGCTGCCGCGCCAAATAGGTGCGTGGCGGGATGAGCTCCGGCGCGATCTCATGGCGGAATGGCAGCAACGACTGTCGCAACCGAGGGCTGGGCTCGCTGCCATCGCAGCGGTAAGTCCCCTCTTTGAGGAGTGGCTTGAGAGACGCTACGGCGTCCTCACCTACCGCCTGACGCAGGTCCTCACCGGACATGGAAGTTTCGGGAGGTACCTGTGTCTGATGGGGCGGGAGGAAACGCCCGGGTGTCATCACTGCGAGGACCGCCCTGAGGACACGGTGGAACACACGGTGGGAGAATGCCCTTCGTGGGCTGAGCACCGCCGTGTCCTCAGGGAAGTGATCGGCGATGGCGACCTCTCGCGTCCGGGCCTAGTGCAGGCCATGATGCGGAGCGAGGGGGACTGGGATGCCGTCTCCTCCTTTTGCGAAGCAGTGATGCTAGCTAAGGAGGAGGCGGGACGCGTGAGGCAGCGAAGCGCTACCTCCTCGCAACCCAGCCATCGCGAAGGACACACCGGGCGTCGGGGATCGCGAGACGATCTCCGGCCACCGTAAGCGCGGGCCTGCGGACGGCGAGCATGGGTGGCTCCCCGTCCGACCAGAAACAGACCCGAGCGTACGGCGCGTCGCGTTCCGCGCGCGCCTCAAAGAGCCATCAGACCACCACAGATGGGGCCCAATACGGCCGATGCCGATTCGGAGTCGCGGAGAACCTAACGGGTAACCGGGGCTCCGGCTCGACGTGCAGGAGAAGGAACGGGGTGATTTTTAGTCAGTAAGAGTCTGACACTCCCTCCCGCCTCACCCAGGCGGGGGCAGTCATTCGATGATTTTCCCCCCTTAAAAAAAAAAAAAAAAAAAGACGGAATGGAAGCTGGAATCAAAGGCCTGAAATTCTCGCATAGTATAGCAAGCAGGTAAAGCAGCTGAATCAGTGCCCACTATCTCTTTAGCACAGTCAGTTTGCTATGTAAACAGTCTATTCAACTATGAACGTCAAATAGTATTGGGATGCACATCAATGCACGCCTCTGTGAGGTATTTGCCTCACAGAACCAAATAGCAAGGTGTAATCAGTCAGAGCTTGGTTCGCATTCTTATAATAGATAGATGCAGTTTGGGCATTTGTCTTCAAAGAAGCATCAACCACCTGATTGTTTTGATAATGACTACATTGGTGAAAGTCATAGGGTCACGTTAAAGGGGTTTCTGTCAATGAAATTTGTATAATTTTGTTGAAAGTGAATTAAGATAGCTGAAAATCTTTAGTGGACGAGTACGATACTTACAATCTACCTGATGGAGAACAATAGAAACAGTCTAGGTATAGCATAACAACTATGTTCCATCGGTCACACAGTCCGCATATCAATTGTCTAGCCTGGAGATGCACAGAAACATGCATGGACGATCAATATTTTAAGTAGCGTGTATTATTTTGCATTAGCCCTTAACGTCATTGAGCGCTAGTTTAGTTTTATTGAAGGTTAAATGTTTATAACTATTTATTAACTTATACAAGCACATCAAGGACTATATACCTCCTTAGGTTAATGAGTGATCCATTGAGCCAAGGATTGCGTGGTATATTTTGTATTTATTAATAAAATGTATGTATGTATGCCGGGCAAGGGGTCTCGGGTTCGATTCCCGGGTCGGGCAAAGTATTACTGGGTTTTTAAAAAATTCTCAGTAGTAGCACGGAGTCTGGAAATGTGCCCGGTATATGGCAATAGGCTCACCCCCTATTACATGGGACTCGTAACATAAATAGTGAAAAGTGGGTGTTACATTGTACAGTGGCATTAAGTGCCGTAATGTGCACCTCTGCCTACCCCTTCGGGGATAAAAAGGCGTGATGTTATGTTATGTTATGTTAATAAAATGTATGTTGTACATTTGAAAAGATAATGAAATTTGGCTATAACGTATCTGCCTTCTTACGATCTATTTGTATGCTGTTGATCACTAAACTAAATATTATATTTATTATGTACGTAAAATCATAATTTTACGCTAACTCAATAGAAATTGCGAGCTTGTTAGGCCATTTGACTGCGACTCCATACAATAACTACACTGAAGCGGTTATAGTGCTATTGTCATAATAGAACCGATCTACATGGCTGAGCTAATAGGTAATGGCAGTAAACAATGAATGCAATATAAATCGATGAAATCAATTAATACATAGTATTGTTGAATACCTTCCAAGTTATACCTAATGAGACCCGAGCGTACTGTTATAAGTTATTATAGCCCCGACACACACATACACATAACATCACGCCTTTTATCCCCGAAAGGGTAGGCAGAGGTGCACACAGAAGTAACACCCACTTTTCACTATTTTTGTTATGAGTCCCATGTAATAGGGGGTGAGCCTATTGCCATATACCGGGCACATTTCCAGACTCCGTGCTATTACTGAGAATTTTTTAAAAACCCAGTAATACTTTGCCCGACCCGGGAATCGAACCCGAGACCCCTTGCCCGGTAGTCGCACTCGCGACCACTCAGCCAACGAGGCAGCAACAAGAGAGAGTATAGCCCCGACATTTAAAATAAAACCGCTGACACCGCATCCCCGTTGCTCACGTTGATGCGCGACGTTTACCTAACATTACACGTTTCATTTCATATAGTAGAATGACACACTTACTTTGGACCTCGTGGCGGACACACTAAGGGTTTTGTAATTTTACTATTTTCTTATTATATTTCTGGACATTCTAAAAGGTGTTTTTTTTAAGTGAGTAAGACTTTACCCGATAACAGTGGTGTCAGAAGTGGGATACGATCGTGCATATCGTTGCTGGCTAAAAACAAAATAAAATCCCGGTCCGCCACACGCGTGATCTGTGACTCTATCGAATCAATCCGCATACTCCACAAACTCTGTGCCGTTCGTTATTCTGTGACTCTATCGACTAAATTCACATCATACTCCACAAACTCTGTATTCTGTGGCTGGTTGTGTCATCGTGGACGATATGTGGCAAAAGTCAACGAATCTACAGAGCAGTCTCGTTTACATCGGGTGACTGCAACCGAAGATCAGAATCCAGGATAATGAGCTGTATTTTAACGTGGCCAAATGTTGTGTGATGTCGTTCACTCGCGCCCGCTCCTCAATTTGCTATCAGTATCAAATAGATGGTGCAATAATGCCACGTGTCTCAAACGTCCGAGATCTAGGGGTTCACATGGTGACCGAGCTAACGGTTCGCAAACACGTCACGGATCTATGTAGCAAATCTTTTAGACATTTAGGGTTTATATTGAGACAGGGTCATGATTTTAAAAATATAGCGGTACTTAAAATTCTATATAATGCATTGGTTAGAAGCCATCTTAAACTTGTGCTATTATTTGGAATCCACATGAGGACAAATACATTAAGATGTTGGAAAAAATACAGAACAAGTTCACAAGATTTTTGTATTTGAAATTGTATGGGATTTATCCATTTTTCCCATTGATGTACCCAAGTTTATTCGTCCTGGGGACAATTGGGTACAATTCACTAGAAGTGCGGAGAGATGTGGCACTAGTTAAATATATCGCCAGGGTACTACGAGGATTGGTCCATCACCCGGAAGTGTTGGAGATGTTGGGATTGCGTGTCCCAGACAGATACGTGGGGGCTCGTCGACGCCCCGCCCTGTTGGAGGTGCCAAGGGCTAGGACTAATCTTCTTAAATATGCTCCTATTTCGCGTGCTATTCGGATTATAAATAGTGTACCGGAGCATGATTTGTTCCACAACCTACCAAGGTTTATTGAAGCAGTACAAAGGCATATTGAATATCACCGTATTGAGTAATTGGGTCTATATGGTTATAATATGTATGTCATACTGAGAGTATGTAACTCTTATAAGTCTAATAATTAAGGTGAAATTTTTATTAATCAAGTTACGTGTTAGACTTAAATGTGTCAGGAAATGTGATATTGCATTGGAATAAACTGTAAGATGTTATATTGTAAGGTGTTGTAATAATAAATAAATAATAAATAATAATAATAATAATCTCTCTCACGCGAGGTGTGAGGTGCTGCTGAGGCTACATCTAGTCTGCCATTGGGCAGGCTATTCACCGAAACCAATGAAGATGTGTTTCGTCCTCCAAGCTGTTGCCGTCTCCTTGCTGTGAGTAGAATATACCTATTTTGTTGCTATTGCCACATAAGTTTATCTCTGTCCTACTTATACTCTGTGTAATTCCCGCACCTAGTAAAAATGGCCAGCTCAGGTGAAAAACGACAATTAGCACCAACTATTTCCGAACCTTTCCCAATTCAGGTACTATGTAATTTCATAAACCCATACCAAGGAGAACGAGAAACCTTGTCAGCATTTCTAACTAATTGCCAAAATGCTCTTGATTTAGCATCCGAGAGTCAAAAGTCCCTTCTCTTAAAGTTTATGATTTCAAAACTACAGGGAAAAGCACAGGTAGTTTGTTCCAATAAAATATTCGAAAGTTTCGAGGACCTGCGATCATTTTTAAGACAGAATTTCGGCGAACGAAAGCATTATAATCATCTACTCTTAGAACTACAGTCCTGTAAGCAATTGCCTAATGAAACCGTAGCACAATATGCCCTAAGGATTGAGACCTGCTTGACAGATCTGCAGTCTGAAATTCATAATTCAGATTCGTTGAAAAAGGAACTCCCAGGCCGTATTGCAATGACAGAAGATCTGGCATTAAACACATTTTGACTAGGACTTCATCCAAGACTAAATAATATTGTCCGATGCCGTGACCCTCGAAATCTAAACGCAGCTATTAGTATTACTACTGAAGAGGAGAAAATTTATAACTACTCAGTCAAATCCTTCTGTAAAGTTTGCAATAAAGCGGGTCATTCCGAGTCTGAATGTCGTTTTAAAAATAAGCAAAATAAGTCTCCGTTTCCTCCCAAATTACAACAATTTCAACTTCCCAATCAATTATATGCCGTTACTGCAAAAATATTGGATACGATATTTCACAATGTCGTAAAAGACAATATAATAATTCACGTTTCGATTGTGGAAATTTCCAGAATACGACGCTCGAACAAAAGTATGTAGAATGCACTCAAGTTTCAACGGAGACCGATGAAAATAATGATTACGATTTAAACTAAATGGTCAGGTTACGAACCAGTGCCGGCGTAATCCTGGCGTCGTAGGCACTAATACTAATTCTATTAATAACAATCGCTCTTCCATTACTAATTCTACAAAAATTAAAGACTCTATCCTTGCTAAATCTACTACTAATTCCATGAAAAACTGTGACTCCATCGCTACTAAATCTATAACTAATTGTACAAAAAATAAGGACTCTATCTTTGCTAAATCTACTAGTAATTCTATAAAAAACTATGACTCTATCGCTACTAAATCTATTAATAATTTTACAAAAAATAAAGACTCTATCTTTGCTAAATCCACTAGTAATCCTACAAAATCAAATGATTCTATCATCTCCAATTCTGCCGATACTCTAACAAATGATACATTATCTAAAGAGAATATACTAGATCATTTTACACAAAGCTCCGATGGTTATTCTACCATTTATGATGTTTTTCCTAATTCATGTTCCTCATTACCATATATTTTAGTTAAAACCTCACACACTAAACTGCCTATTTGACTCTTGGTTGACTCTGGCAGTTCCATATGCCTAATCAAAGAAGAATGTCTATCCGAACTACCCAAAGTCGAAACAGACATTCTAAAGTTCAAAGGCATCAATGACATTGACACTTTCGCTCAAACTAAAGGCAAGTTCATCCTATCTATAGAATTAGAAAACACGATCAAGGTCCCTTACTATTTCCATATCGTAGATAAAATCAATTTGGAATTCGATGGTATTTTAGCCTCGAATTTCCTCGAGTGGTATAAAGGTCTCATTAGTTACGGGAATAACAAATTAATAATTCAGGAAAACCCCTTATACTATTTCAATTTAATAACGGCACCTTATGTAAAAGTTGTTCCCCCAAGAAGTGAAATGTTTATTAAATGCAGTGTAACCAACCCTAATATTAAAGAAGGGCTACAGTTACAAAGTTACCAGGATATCCACATCTATATTTTTCCAAGTGCTTAGTCCGTGTCGACTCCAATAACCAAATAACCATGTCAGTTCTTAATACGTCAGAAAAGGAAGTAATTCTTAAAGATTTCCAAGTTACATTAGAGCCTATACTCCAAATAATAGAGGCGAATCAAAACACTGTTTCTCTGAACACAACTGATATATCTACCTCCTGCTCTAAACCAACATATCCATGTACCTCCGACCGTAATTCTAGAGTCCAAGAGATGATAAGATGTGAACATCTTAATTCTGAAGAGGAAATCCGCTTACGTCATATATGCTCTAAGTTTCAAGATGTGTTCCATTTAGAGGGTGATAAACTCACACATACAAATACTCAAAAACATGAAATACGCGTTACTTCCGAAACTCCGATTGCAGTAAAAAGCTATAGATTTCCTGAATACCATAAAGGGGAGGTCAATAAACAAATTAAGGATATGCTGGATCAAGACATAATTAAACCTTCAATATCCCTATGGTCAGCACCAATTTGGGTCGTTCCCAAAAAACAAGATGCCTCAGGTAAACCTAAATGGCATATCGTTATTGACTACCGTAAATTAAATGAGATCACAATTGGGAATGCATACACCCAATCCCAAATATTTCCGATATCCTTGATCAGTTAGGCCATAGTAAATACTTTACCACCCTCGACCTTGTATCTTCATTTCATCAGGTGAAAGTCAAGGACACCGAAGAAACCGCTTTCAGTGTTCCGTCCGGTCATTACGAGTTCACTAGAATGCCTTTTGGACTCCGTAATGCACCTTCCACATTCCAAAGACTCATGAACATTGAATGACTGTAATGGAAAATCATCGAATGACTGCTCCCGCCTTGGTGAGGCGGGAGGGAGTGTCAGACTCTTACTGACTAAAAACCACCCCGTTTCTTCTCCTGCACGTCGAGCCGGAGCCCCGGTTACCCGTTAGGTTCTCCGCGACTTCTGAGTGGGCTGCAAGGCACTCGTTGTTTCACTTATATGGATGATATCGTACTTTTTGGACATGACCTTGAATCTTATTGTCAAAACCTAGAATCTGTTTTTGCAAAATTGCGTGAACATAAGTTAAAAATTCAACCAGCGAAATGTGAGTTCTTACGAAAAGAGGTACAGTACCTTGGACATATAATTTCCGATCAAGGTGTCAAACCAGACCCTAAAAAAGTATCTTGTGTTCAAAAGTTTCCAATCCCTAAATCACCCCGTGACATAAAATAATTTCTAGGCCTAGTAGGTTACTATCGTCGGTTCATAGAAAATTTTTCCCATATTACAAAACCTCTCACAAACCTTTTAAAGAAAAATGCCAAATTTACCTGGTCACCTGAGCAACAGAAACACGTATTTACACACCTCTTCCTACGCGTTCATCATTACGACGAAATGACTTACAAAGACATTTTTAACATGTTAAGAGACTACCGCGACATGATTACTACACTACTATTCAGAAGAAAAGGAGTTTGCCATATCCGATTTCCAAGACCCATTCACAAAGATATCTTTTACAAAAATATATAATATTCTAGGATTCCTATTTCATTAAACAGGTGTCACAGTCCACATTTATCATAACAACATTCTATTCCCTACTCCTCTCGAAATCCCTCGTATACTGAAAGAAAATCATGACTCTCCCTCGGCAGGCCACCCTGGTATTTCTCGCATGTATGATAGACTAAAAACCATGTATTGGTGGAAAAACATGCGCCGAGACATAGAAAACTACGTCAAAAGCTGTAAATCTTGTCAAGTAAATAAACCGCTGCGCCAAACAAATCGTGCTCCTATGATAATTACATCCACAGCTACCAAACCCATGGAAAAGGTGTTTATTGATGTTGTAGGACCGTTACCCGAAACCCAAGATTACCATTATAAGTTTATCCTTACATTACAAGATGACCTAACAAAATATTCACAGGCATACGCAATGAAAACTTGTTCCGCGGAAGAAATTGCACATAAACTAGTTCTATTCATTTCTCACTTAGGTATACCCAGAATGATTGTTACCGACCAAGGTACTAATTTCACGTCAGACGTTTTATTAATCACAGATTGTATTACAGCCGTCAAAAGGCTTTACAAAATATACCTCTACAATCGTCCAAAGAAAAGTGCAAACAACATTTTGATATACATGCCAAACCGATAACTTATAACATTGGTGATATAGTTTACTTGCGGTGCCATCATAAACAAAATAAGGCAATGTCCCCTATATGGAAAGGTCCATATAAAATCGTAAAAATCAATGGCAATCACACAGTAACGCTTTTAATTAACAGAAAACATATTCGTCATCATTATGATGAAATTAAAATCGCTATAGATGACTAGCCCAATCTTCTCTTTTCCAGGATCATATTTCAACCGTCTTCAGGCCATAAGTTCATCACACTGATCGTAGGCAGTCCTGGATTATACTTTGACCAACTACCAAACGTCAAGTTCACCAATGATCGCTGGAATGTAGTCACATACTTAGATATAAGTCATAAAACCACACTTGGATAAAGTCGAAGACTTGATTCAAGAAATTTCTAAATTCTGCGACTCTAATTCTTCCAGTAAAGTTAAATCAGAGTGCTTTAATTCACTAACGCCTTTACAAAACCAACATCTTAACAATGTTCGCAAGTTTTCATCAATATCATACCTTGTTGGAGATCAAAAACCTAATCGTTTGAAACGTGGACGCATAGACACAGGCGGTTCAATTCTTAAATAAATCATTGGGACTTTGGACTCCGAAGATGCCCTAAAATTCTCAGACGCGATTACTAAAGTCCAATCTGATGAAAAGCAATTGGCACACTTAATGAGAAATAACATCCACGTTATTCGATCTACTATCATAAACTTCAATAACACAATGTCAAAAGTAAATAAAAATCAAAATCAATTAAATCAAAATTTGGAAACTATCCGGAAGACATTAGAACAATTTTCAAATTCCAGTGATAAATTAGAAATCAAAACTCAATTAACGATGTTATTAAATGACTTAGAAAGCATAACGATTGCATTGTCCTTTGACATCGACGATATAAACAATGCTATCCTATTCAGCAAACTCAACATTCTTCATCCGACCGTACTTAGTCCTTATCAGCTGTTCCATGAACTCCCTGTAACTTTATCCTTAGAAAATATACATATATTTATAGACATATCTGACTTAGTCTCTTATTACCATCTTAACAAGGTCATTATTGTCACTCGAATTCCGCTTGTCTTACCTCAGATGTATAATCTATACCACACTGTTCCACTTCCAATTCCTTACGATATTACAAAACCTGACACTTATGAACTCGTCGCACCTAGTAAACTTTTTTTTTTTTGGGCCCCATCTGTGGTGGTCTGATGGCTCTTTGAGGCGCGCGCGGAACGCGACCTAGTAAACCTTATGTGGCTATAACAACAGATCGTATGTTCTATTCACTATTAGAGTCAGTGGATAAGTGTCAAGTGATACAAAATGAGTGTTATGTGTGTTCTTTAGGGAATGTGTATTCTACTATCGCGAACCCAACTTGTGAAACAAAGTTATTAACCGAAGCTACCAACCAAATTCATGTAACACTAAGTTAATATATGGTTTAATCGATGTATTCTTTAAGTTAAACAATAATAATTGGTTATTTGTAAAATCGGAACCTGGGAAGGTTCATGTTACCTGTGAAAATGATCCTAGTAGTTATGACAAAATCCTTTTCGGTACAGGCATGTTAACCCTACCGAAATATTGTACAGCTTACTTTAAAACTTTGAAATTTACGCCTAATGATGTAATGAACTTACATCTAATGTTACTAATCAGATATCTAATTTCAATATATTAGAAGATGATTGTTGTGATAAGGAAAAGATAACAAGACAACGCAGCATCTTCCTTTTGTTAAATTATCGAACATGAACGATTCCGATTCCTTATTAGAAGCGAGTGTGCCTTTGAACGAGTTTGAAAAGGAGCTCAATAAAATTGGACAACCACCTCACTTAGAAAGATATTCCACACATTACCTGTCTCTAACATACGTTGTTTCCATCATTGTTCTTGTTTATCTCTTGTATAGGTTTAGGAAACTGATGTGCATGACTGAATACTGTATCCAATTTATTAATCAGTGTAATACTAAAGGACAACAAATAGTACAATCTGTCCAGCCTATTTAACCAATAAATGATTGTTCTGGTGAATCTTCAGATGAAGATATTCAAGGATCAAGTAAGTCCTTGCCTACTCCTATAAGGGGTAATATTACCTCTATAATGTAAATTTTTATTAATGACCTAAGTATTCTAATCCTATGAAACATTCAACGTCTCGCCTATTGTATTTATGTCAAAACTTTTCTTATATTTTCAGTTAGGCCCAAGCCTCAATAATCTTAATTAATAATCATAATTATTAAGTATTGTCTATTCTATTTCTTATAGTTGTTAAGTTAATTTTGTAACCAACACGAAGTCCAAAGTAGCATTTCCTTAGATTTCTCATCTCTCTTATCCGCGATGATCAATCTTATCGGGGGGGTTGTTATAAGTTATTATAGCCCCGACATTTAAAATAAAACCGCTGACACCGCATCCCCGTTGCTCACGTCGATGCGCCACGTTTACCTAACATTACACGTTTCATTTCATATAGAGGTAGTAGAGGTAGAATGACACACTTACTTTGGACCTCGTGGCGGACACACTAAGGGTTTTGTAATTTTACTATTTTCTTATTATATTTCTGGACATTCTAAAAGGTGTTTTTTTTAAGTGAGTAAGACTTTACCCGATAACAGTACGGCGCGTCGCATTAAGGAGCCTTCATACCAACACAGATGGAGCCCAGCTGGGCTGATGCCCGATACGAAGGCGCAAAGTACGAAGAGCAGGACTAGGCAAGGTGGTTTTTAGTCATTGAGAGTTCAGTAACAGTCTGACACTCCCTCTCGCCATACCCAAGGCTGGAGAAGACATTGGATGATATTCCCCTCTTTAAAAATGTATACCTATTGAGTGTTAGTTATACATGGTGTTGGGGAAATCCTACAGCTGTCCTTTGGTTTGAGTACAGAACCCTTAAGTATACGGTAAGAGAGGGATGATGATGCTGATGATGAAGAGAGGGCCCGGTGCCCCTTATGATGATGGTATGTATTGGGATATTTTAGTGAGGTAAAAATCCTTCACTCAAGGCTACTCAATGCCGTGGAAAAAAGCGTTACCATATAATATCCATGCTATACCCACATCACGTAGTTATCCTATAGAGTCAATATAAAAAAGGAAAATATACATAGATCTTATAAAGAAAACATTTAAATGAAATAACAAACAGACTTTCACTTGCAAACACATTACTATATAGTCAGTTACTACAAAAACTATTTTTATTTTATGTTTCTGAAAAGCGCCACACGAAAGCTGTTACGCGGGACCTTGCTCTATAGTCTACTGTTTGTTTGTGAATACGAAATCGAAAGTTAAGAGAAATGAAAATCGGAACGGTGGCTGCTGTTCCATGTAACGTTTATAGATTTTATTCCTTACTCTTGTAATGAATAAAATAGTCGACGTCGCCTGGCTACTAAATATAAGGCAACAGTAAATGTTGTACGTAATTAATTTTCTAACTACTTACGTCGCATTGGTTATCGACGCTTACAAATATAGGTAACCATCACACTCAGAACAACACGTATTTTGTTAACAACACAAAATTGGGTATATACCGATGTTCCAAGTACGGATCGAATATGCAACAAGTCACGAAGCGACCACGCAGTAAAAGCTTCGCAGTTTCTATTGATAACGGAGCGGGAGAATGTAGTACATAATATGGTTGCGAATCATGTTTTCCACGTAATTAATGCTTTTGATACAAGAATATGTGGAAAATACCTTCAAACAAGGTCTCTCAGTATACTCGATTATGATTTTCCGAAAACATATAGGTGAACATTTAAAGCGGTTTTCGAGTGTTTAATAGGAAATGCAGTTCTGCAAAAATATGAATTAAATTCTACGTCGCGTATTGCTATATTTATTATCGTACAGCAATTTTCAGAACAGTCACTCGTGTAGGTACTTTAAAATAATTATTTTTCTCTTGAATTCATATGTCGTTTTTCCGGAAAAAGACTTAAATAAGATATGCTTGCGATTTACGGAGGCATTTATTAAATTGTTCTTTTTCATATTGTGTACAGATTCAGCCTAATATTTATTTTAAAAAATAGAATGTCTAAGAATATTTTGTGTACCCAATTCAAACACGTGTGATTGTTGAACAAAGGCTTCAGAGGCAGCAGAAGGAGTTATGACAACATAATCCCCTACACTTCGCCGAGTATTTAGTGATTGTATTTAGAGCAGGGAAAGTTTAAAGAAAAGAAAAGAAAATCTTTCGTAGACTAATAGCATTTTTATGAAGAATACGTCCAGAATTTTTTAAAATAAGTCATTTATGTTAATCTGTCGTACTCGGCCCGTAGACATCTTTGTTAATTAACAATTGCAAGTGTATCCCTTGCGTGTGGTGGTATTCCCGTGTTGTTAAAGACATAGTCACACAGATCCCATGGTATGCCCGGATTCAGTGTGACCGACACAGAAACTCGTCACTTCTGGATAGACACAGAAACCGGATTTGTAGCTCGGGGCTGCTTACATTTGTAGCCTTTACCAGTCCGTTAGTCCTCATGTGTCTACAACAGGACACCTTTACGAGTCACAGTCACTAGCCGAAACGTCCTCTCTGCGGTACTTTCTACTATTGTACTAAGTTCACAATCCCCCATACTGCTTAAAACCTTTTAGATATTTTTTGTGGGGTATCATGTTATTTTGTGTAAATACATAACAAAACGCAACAACTGGTCGCGATAGAATATAAACTGCAGAATGTCCTGCCGGAAGATAATTATGAAGAATGTAACATAATATGGATCTTTTCATTGAAATACAGGAAAGCACGTACTGATAATATCTTATGATGTTCAGACGTTGCGAGACCTATGTATCAAAGAATTTCATAAAAATCCTCTTCGCTTGGACTCGGGAAACGAACCTATCCATCCAACATGATGTGAAATTCTCATATCATGTAAATTGCAAGAGCTATAAGGGAAATATACCTTACCGCGACACCATGGCTACGCAACTGATCGCCGCTATGCAGCTCTATAAAGAGTTAAGTATTCATCTGGTGTGCGCAAGGTTTTGTAACAAATCCGATGGACCGATCGGTTCGGACGGCAGCGTTAGAGATCTATTTTAATACTGTCGCAGTGTGGTGCACACATCAACTAGACACCAGACTCCACAACCTCTGGTGCCTAGTTTGCTGGCTTATAAACACCATGGTAGCGCCACTGGTTGCGCCGCCATGGTCCTGGTCAAGGTAGTGTGCCGGTGAAATTTAGCTCTTACGCTAAGCAGTAAGCAGCTTATAAGAAGCTTTTGTAGGTAAAGTTCTAGTGATACTAGAACTTACTAGTACATTAGGTCACTTTATTTCGGCGAATTGACTTACTTTCATGTTTAAACATTTCAAACGGTTGGCTTTGACCCAATTCTCTGCGAACTAGGTTTCACAGGTTGACTTTCGTATATACATCATCAAAACTCTTCTAAACCAAATATTGTTTCGTACCTCATATTTTAGATTGCAAATTAATATGTTTAAAAGTAAATATTAGACGTCGAAATAAATATCAATATTATCGGACATGTAGAAAGGATGGATGAAAGTAGAGTAACGAAAGAAGTATACAGAGCGGATATGAATGGGGTCGTCGGTAGAGGGCGCCCTAGACGGACATATAGTGACCAGATTGGCGATATATTAAAGAAGGGCCAAATTAAAAGTACCCTTAACCGACGAGCATGCATGAAAAGATTGATGACTGTTAATGAAGCGAAAGAGGTATGTAAGAATCGTAGTAATTGGCGTTCCTTAGTCTCTGCCTACCCCCATGGGAGACAGGCGTGAAGTTATGTATGTATGTATGTATTAGACATCGAGATTTGACCGCATTTCTATGTAGAGATAATGCATACCTTAGATTTATTTAAACCTTGCCTCACACTAGGATTGAGTGAGTGCGTTTACAAACATACAGGTTCACATACACATGACACCGAGATCCGGAACAAAAATAACGGGACCACATAAAGAGTTGCTCTGTGCGGAGATCGAACCCGCAACACGTTGCGCGGCAGTCAGTTGTCCAGCCACCTCGCAATAATTCATGAATTTTGTGACACGATCGATAAATAAAATAATGATTGTCTTGACAATAAAAATGGTTTGTTACTACGAGTGTCAATTAGTCATATCTGTTTGGCTATCATCAGGAGATCTGTCGACTTGTTGGTCTCCATATCCCATCTACCAGAATGGTAGCTAAAAACCCAATAACATTTCAGGTGTCCCGGGAATCGAACCCGAGAGCCGTTACTGGGCGACTATTCGACCAATGCGCAACAATTTATTGTTTGGTGGTGGTGTATATTGTAGTCGCACGTTGTAAAAATTAAGCAAACACACACAAGACTCAATGCAGATCCTAACTTGCTTAGGAAGACGCCATCAAATCTTATTCGTCACATATTCAATACACATCATTTTGTTTTAAGTTTTGTACATCATCACATTATTTGTCTAAAACTATCCTATTATACTACTCTATTAGGTATGTATGTACATTAAAGACGTAGCTTTCTGTGACCGCGTAATTTTCACGACAAGGAGTTCAAAGTTTTTTTCTGAAATACCTATCACATTACAAATATAACGTTAATACAAAGAAATATATCAATGTATGAATTTTTGTGAAACACCAAATAAACAGAAAGTATAGGCCGTGACAAAAAACAACACATAAAAAGTTCTGTAAGGTAGCAAAAGTGTCATATTCACTCGGAATAAATAGAAGAAACCGCGCTTGTCAATTAGTTCAGTGCTTATTGTGGAAATATTCGAGATTCTTTGTTATAAAAGGAAAGGTTTAAGGAAAAAATAATATTGATAAAATAATGATCACAATACTCATCTCCCGTTCTTCTGACAATACAGACAAAATAACCCATATTATAACAAGCTGACAACTACAGGCTGTGTTTGAATTTGATATTTGTTTCACAAATTCCAAAATGAATTTTCAGGTTGCATTTTTTGGACACAATGCCTGGGAGCGTGGTAATGGACGCGTATTAATTCCATAATTATTATCTCTTATTTCTATTTTCAACATCAAAACATACTGAGAAGAATTTTTTGAAACAGTAATGTACACAATTGACGTGTATTCACAAAGCCCGCGTGCTTTACAATTTTAACTTCAGAGACTCCAGCCTATCTCACAAAAAACCAAAATTGATACATCTAATTTGCAAAATAACGCACGACTGACTTGTGGAATATCCTTGGATCGAACCTAAAATTTGGATGAATCCATTACTACACACGTTTGATTACTTTATTCAGCTGCGAAGTGTGTTCATTGGCACGTTTAAGAGAAGATATCGTTTCTTAATATACCTGCCTATTGTTTCTTTTCCTGTGTATAATAATTTTATAAATACTTTGCCGTGTCCTATTGTGTCCGGTCTTAACTGGGCCAAAGAAATGGAACCCATAAAAACATTTGCAAGGTTTTTTTTGGAAAGCGATTTGAGGGTGTAATTTGGGAAAAAGCACAAGAAAGGTAACCACATCGAGGGTGAGGTGTGGCGCGGGGGAAGCGGCGGCAGCGGCGGCGCTCACTGCTCGGCTCACTGTCGCACAGAACGGCTTCGTGGCAACTCGTCCCAAGCCGTACTTCGACTCCGCGAACAGGCGCGCTCGTCGCGCCATGTAGTTTTTCCCCAACAGTTAAAGAACAAGCCTCAAACTGTTTTCAACTCTCACAAAAGTTGTTAAAAAATACTCCGGTGTCGGAACTGACCCCCCACCCGCACAGAGTTCGGGTAAGTACTTTCTAATTTTTGGATATACGCGCGCCATTTTTTTCAGGACCGCCGTTACCTTACGCTGCAAAGTTCGATGCGCCCTAAACGTCCGTTTCACACCTCGTGATTCCGTGAGACCGCGGTGCTCCAGGTGTACACATTTTTTAAAATATATTTTTTCTACCTAAACTTGACGGTGCCTGAGAAGGAGGAGATGACGGCGGTGTGACATCTTATTTAATTGTTTAATTCAATATCCTTGTGGCTTTTTAAATAGGCCTTTAATTCCTAAAACACTGGTATTTTTTAAAATACTACGGTGAATTTTATTAAATTTCGAACTAGCATAAAAATATTTAACACGTAAAAACACAAAGTTATAATTAGGCAATAAAAAATAAAGTACAGTGTAACGTGTACCGTATTTAAAAATAAAGGGTTAAAAATGAGCTCCTTCCTAATTATTTAGATCGTATCTTTGCTGATAACTCTAACTGCCAGCTTATTTCGAGCGTACAAGTTTCAACAACGTTAGTTTCAGCTTACAAAATGCATCCGCCGCAAATTGTTTAAGCTTCATTTCACACAGAGCTGGAAAAGGCTTATCTGTTACAACAATGTTTTAAATACGAGCGTTTTATTTCATTCGTAATATTTTTTTAAAGCTAATATAAAACAATTTTCACACAGTTCAATGTTCAATTAGAAGAATTTAATATTTCTATCAATCGGTCAGTAAGTTGAGACTAAAATTTCGGTTACTCGAATTGACCACTAAGTGAAACTAAATAATGTCGTTTCAAAATATTCATGGCTTCTTTTGAGACAACAGTGCAAAAATGCAGTAGAGATACATAACAATTTTTTGTTCTGCTGTAGGATTACGTAGGTGAAATGATAAAGCGAAAAATAAAAAAGTTTACTTCTTACAATTTGAACAATAATAAGGAAAATAATTTGGCACAATAATTTGGATTTTATTAATTTAGCTGCGCTACTTCAGGCCGTTTTTACCAACTTCTCGTTTTTAACCACGATTGCGATTTTTACCGACCTTTAAGCGACACCTAATAATACATAAAGGGGTAGTTTAGTTAACGCTAAGTAACTCGTAGTTAAGAGGTAGTTTAGGAGAGGTTAGAAAAAATGGCCATTAGAATCCTAACAGGCTAGGATCGATCAAGATAAACGGTACGACTGCCACTTTGGCGAGTCATAAAATTTTGCTGCAT
This sequence comes from Spodoptera picta, assembly GCA_038387885.1. Lineage (NCBI taxonomy): Eukaryota > Metazoa > Arthropoda > Insecta > Lepidoptera > Noctuidae > Spodoptera > Spodoptera picta. The sequence continues at coordinate 5,950,611 of JAZHFQ010000105.1, forward strand.
TTACTATTTCGTACTGTATTTACTAAAAATTGGTTTAAATTGTTTAAATACTGACTTTAATAAAGCGATTCATACGTAAGTTTTATAGTCTGGGTCTATGATCAATTATAGTACAGTGGTAGTTAATTTGGATTTATAGTCGGCTCAGCGGTGCACATAGTCGCTTTGCGGGAGCGCTCAGTTCAGGGGATCGATTCGTAAAGGCGTTCGGAGCTCCATGGCTACCCTCGTTACCGTTCCTTTCAATTATCTTTTCAAACATTTTTTAATACACTATCAGGTTTTATCTCGTCTTTCATAATGGGTAAACAAGTCAAAGCACTGAGTCACGGCAAATACAAATGTTTCATTTATGCTTCGGATAAATAAGCGGAGAGCATACTAGGATTTTTTAATAAATTATATTTCTATAGTTATCTTTCTTCTTAGGAAAAAAAGATAGGGAAAATAACATAACATAACATCACGCCTTTTATCCCCGAAGGGGTAGGCAGAGGTGCACATAGAAGTAACACCCACTTTTCACAATTTATGTTATGAGTCCCATGTAATAGGGGGTGAGCCTATTGCCATATACCGGGCACATTTCCAGAATCCGTGCTACTACTGAGATTTTTTTAAAAACCCAGTAATACTTTGCCCGACCCGGGAATCGAACCCGAGACCCCTTGCCCGGCAGTCGCACTTGCGACCACTCGGCCAACGAGGCAGTCGATAGGGAAAATATAATCCAAAAATACCTTAAAAACAATTACTTTTGCATCAAGAAGTTCTTCCTTCCGAAAAAAGATAAGTCGTTCCGCTAAAGAATAAGAAAACGCAATACATTTATGGACACCTGCTGTGAATTAGGCTCTAAATTTGATTTCTGAGTTGTCACATCAAATTCGCTACGAGGGGTAGAAATTTTTCACGATCAATGTTCGTAAGGGTCGTTTCCTCTCTCGTGGGATTATAAAACCGGCGTAGGAAATATATACGCATCTGTTCCATAGCCGCGATTCAACAAGTTGAACGTAATTAAATGACCGTCTGATTTGAAATTGTAATATAAAAACGTCAAGCCTTCTACTGAATTTAAAGTACTGGGAAGGATTTATTTGTATTGTAATTTTATGTATATTAAATATGGTTTTATGGTGTCATATTTACCAGTACTCTTCTAATTCTAATACACATAACATAACATCACGCCTTTTTATTCCCGAAGGGGTAGGCAGAGGTGCACATTACGGCACTTAATGCCACTGTACAATGTAACACCCACTTTTCACTATTTATGTTACGAGTCCCAATTTCAGTAATACATTTTTAAAATGACGCATTGGGCGCAACAGCGACATTTAAACATATTAGCAAGTCGATTTTCAATCATTATAATTGGATCCGGAAGGTACAGTCCGCAGACAATGCCTATGAATATTTACAATTCCTTTGCTGAATTGCTTCCTAATAAAATTAATATATTTTTAATTGTACATGCAATAATATATTTTTTTTAGTTACTAGGTACGTATATTTTGAGTTGATGTTTCTGCACACCGTACCCGTTTATCCTGATGACGTAACCGCTGCATCGGGGGAGTACTTAATCATTGAAATAGATTTCATAGGTTTAAACTAGTGGAGTTCAGGGTATGACGGTGATGCAGATTGGTGATTTAGGGAACTCTTTGATTAAGTATCGGTTCCCTATCAAGTTTGGGCTCTTTCGGATCGTCTTGATGATTTCTTTCGTAGCTTGTAATAAATTTGAAGATTTCACTAATTATTTTTTCGATTTCAATTTCTTTAATAATTACCGTAAGTCTGGTAATGCTACAAAATATATACGAACGGTGGAGTATTAGCATATATTCAAATTAATTTTGTGGAATTAATAATAATACAGGAGAAATAAATAGATGAAATTATACACTGGCTTTGAAAAATGATAAATGAAGGGTAACTTCTCAATGCTGCGGCTTAAATCTGGGACCCCAAGCTAAGCAATCGTGCTTGTGGTTAATGTATGTAGAGGATAATGTGGTTAGTAATCCCCAGGTGTGACAAACGGTTTGGGGATTATAGTTATTTTACCAAGTGGACACTGCTGCTTGTTCTCATAATTTTGGTAATCTTTGGTTTTAATTGTAATTATAAAACGAATTACTCTTACAATGATGCTAAATTATTAAAATCGGATTAAAGGGAAAGTGGCAGATTCTTCATTGGCCATGTCGTCGCAATGGCATCAATCACCCGGCAAAATATTAAAAAAATATATAATTTTATCATTAAGAAAACAGCATTTTGGAAAAAATCACATTGCCACTCAAACCCTAGTCCAGGTTTCGAACACAAACTCTCATGCTCGGGGAGCGGGCGCCTTTATCTCTGTATAACATGACACACCCTTTTAACCTCCGGCCCACCACGATGCAATTCGATGCCATTCTAATAGATAGTCAAAACGGAACAACTTGTCTTTGACAGATTCAATTAACGGGTCTATAAACAATGTATTAACTACGCTATTAATAATTATCTAAGTATGAGAAAGCCGTGCTTTGGCACGAGGGGGCCGGTTTTACCGGAGTGATAACACGGTACAACCTCACAGAAAATGCGTGAAACAATGCATGGGTTACGTTTCGCTGCGTGGCTGAGGTTATGGGAGACCTAAATTCTCCCCTCTTCAATCCCTAAATTCTCAATCCTAGAATTCCTAACCCTTAAAAGGGCCAACAACGCACTTGTAACTCCTTTGATGTTACAAGTGCGTAACGTCTGTGGACGGCGGCGATTGCTTACCTTATGCTGCACTGTTGGCTTACCATCAGGTGATCAATTTTCCAATTCGCCACCCTTTCCAAAAAAAAAATCTTGTAAAATAATTAACCCACAAAAACTTTAGACTTCCTTTCTCTAGAGGTAGTGTCGAAGAAGTCGCAGTATCCTTATTATAGACGCTCGCAGTTAATCTTAGGAAGAAAGAAAAAACATTTTTTCTTTATCATTTATTCATTATGAGGCACGATATTCATATAGGAACCCTAAAAATGTGACATTCATTACGGAAAACACAAAAAAAAACGAACCTATAAAAAGTTAGAATAAAGTCTTAACATGCATAATTATTAAATAGGTAACCAGCTACGATCTTAGAGTCGTGGTGGCCCAGAGGTTTAAGACGCCCGCTTCTCATGTATGAGGGTGCGGGTTCGAAATCAGCTGTGGCCTCTATACGCTGTCAGATCAACCCAACTGCCCAGCTAGGCGCAATCATAAGCTTAAATTGACTGTTCATTGGAAAACACAATACATATATCAGTTAGCATACATAAACATAACATCACGCCTTTTATCCCCGAAGGGGTAGGCAAAGGTGTACATTATGGCACTTAATGCTACTGTACAGTGTAACACCCACTTTTCACTATTTATGTTATGAGGCCCATGTACATGGGGTGAGTTTATTGCCATATACCGGGCACAATTCCAGACTCCGTGCTACTACTGAGATTTTTTGAAAATGCCCAGTAATACTTTGCCCGACCCGAAAATCGAACCCGAGACCTCTTGCCCGGCAGGCGCAATTGCGACCACTCGGCCAACGAGGCAGTCAGTTAGAACTTAGCAAACATATCGCAACAGTCTGTCTGTTTGCTGTTGGCTACAAACTCCTTTCGGCTCCAATTAGATAACTAATTAGAGAAAAATAGGTGAGAAAAAGTCCAAATGAAAGTAAATTTAAAAAAGTTCATTTAAATTATCTTCTTTAAATATTAAATTCATTCACGTGCATTCAAAAACTGATTTCTCTAGAGGAAATTAAACATGCACATAATTCAATAATTATTCCATATTTTACTTTTTAAATACTAACGAATTTGACACATTATGCTCGTCTTTATAGAATCCTGATAGAAACCGTATTTCAGTCACATATGACCGGATCAGTCCAAGTGTTAAACACATTCGGCAAACTAAATAACATAACATAACATCACGCCTTTTTATCCCCGAAGGGGTAGGCAGAGGTAACACCCACTTTTCACTATTTATGTTATAAGTCCCATGTAACAGGGGGTGAGCCTATTGCCATTACGGCAATGCCAATACGGCAAAATAAATATTAAATAAAAACACGAAACACCATTACATCCTCAGTACTATTAAAGAAAAAATATCATGTAGATACTTTCTAATTCTTATTGAATTAGGATTCAAACAAGGATCTATTGCTTGCCACAGCTTTAACTTTACAAGCAAGAGTCTTACATACAAGAAGTAACAGAGTTTTATTAAAATGCATTCTTCCTTTATAATAGAAATACATTACAGCGAAATATATAGTTTTAATTAAATTACACAGCAGTAAATAGTTGAATAAAAATTCACTCAAAGTAAATGGCTTGCAAAAGTGCAGCGAAACGTCATTGCGCGGTCATTCCAGGTCAGTCTCCCGCTGCCTTCAGGCAGCGACGAACGTCAGGTGCAAGGGGCATTCGCTTTTTCGCCCACCACGCTAAATACGATGCACAAAAACTTTATATTTTAGGCCGTATATTGTAATTTTTAACTGTTTTTATATAAATCGATGTATTTTCGTGTAAAATCGATGAAATGATCGATATTTTCCTGTAACAAGATTATTTCAGTGCAACTAATTATTTTTTTTACCACTTGCTCACGTACACTGTTGTTTCGGGGATTGTCTGACTAGTTTCCGCACGGTACGTCCCACACTCTTAAATATTATCACTGGAGTAGGAAATGTGCGTACATATAAAGTACATTCATCTCTCTTTTATCTTTTTCCTATAGAGGTTGTCGTGTGATGGCACAAAAATGAAGGCTAAACATATTTTATATTCTAACTAGCTTTTGCCGACGGTTTCATCCGCGTTTTCGTGGGATAAAAAATTGCCTATATGTTATTCCAGACCGTTATCTACCTCAGTTGCAAATGTTATCCCGATCCTTTCAGCTGTTTTGACGTAGTTGAGTAACAAACACACACACGCACAAAGACATCAACTCACTATCTTTCGCGTTTATACCTCTAGTATTAGTAAAGTTTTGCTGATGAATTGTAACAACCCTTTCTTACATGTCGCGAGTATTTTAATTAAATCAATATTTTATACACGGCTCTTAGACATTCTAGGTATATATATATAGAGTTTATAACGTAATACTAGACCGATGTAATTGCTTGATAGCACAAACTTCTACTAATGAACGGTATGAAATATTGCGACTATTATATTTTACACCACTCTTGAGTATACAACATAACAAACAGTTGCTACCTTTTAAATTATTCAGTCACTTGACTACAGAGAAAGTGAGGTGGTGAATATAGTGTTCACAATTCGTTTAAGTGTGGGAGAGCCATGTATACTTCGGCACGATTGGGCAGGCTCGACCGGAGTGATACCACGGCCTCACAGAAAACCGACGTGAGACAACGCTTGCGTTGTGTCCTAACAATCCTAAAATGCTGAAGCTCCCAAAAGGCCGTTAACGCACTTGTAACGCCTCTGGTGTTCCAAGTGTCCATGGGCGACGACAATTGTTTATCATCAGGATCCGTCTGCTCGTTTCCCGGCTTATCCCATGAAAAAAGGAAGTTGCTTTTACAATAGAAATATCATGTCATCCAAAATTGGTATCGATGAGAAATGGCATTGAAAAAGTAACTGGTTAAAAGTAGTTATTTAAAGTGTGGATATAATATTTTTCTTTATAATAAAACTTTGAACTTGGCGTTTGAACAGGGTAATAAAACAAAATATCCATCCCTTAAGTCTGTCAATTAGTTAATGAAAATATGTTACATACATATTTTTTTTCGCCTGAATTAAATAAAAAGTACCTACTTAGATAAAGTATTTATATTAAAACTTTCGTGGGACGGTGGGACATACTAAATAAATTATTATTTACGGCTTACTCGTAACTGTTTGAGAGGAGCTCGACTAGTTTCAAGCCATGCTAGAGGCGCATATCCATGAGCAGTAATCCGCGATCCGCGACGCGGCGACTCTCACGCTGCTACTGCCAGTAGTACAATGACATGAGTAAGCCGAAAACATAATAAATTAATTTAGATAAAGTGACTTAAAAGTAGTGGGGTCTAGCTGTATTATCTGTTTGTACATTTTTTATTTACAAACGACGACATTCGGTACTTTATGTTTAAATATACCATCGTAAGATATTAGTTTCAGGAAATTACGAGAAAATATTGTTAATTAAATATCATACTATTAATAAACTTGCTAGATGATAGGAAATAGATATTAATTCGCTTTTCTATTGTATTAAAGCCCAAGTTTCAAGAAATGCAAATGTATGCCAAGGTATCGGATTACTGAAACCTCTATAACAATATGCTTGTCCGCGAGCTTCGCAAAAACTTTATGAAAGTAACCAAGCTATCAATGAGGCTGCATAGTATATGAGTAACATGCATTGTTCGACATTGGCAAATTTTTAGAACTAATTTCTTTAACACAATGCATTCATTACGTCTAGTATATTATATTACATCACCTATACAAGGTGTTGTTTTAAAGCCGCATCATTTTCTAGGAGGTAGTAACTCGGCTATAGATTCTGAGTCCGAATCAATAAAAAAAATTGTACTTAATTTTTTTTCATTATTCTGTAAATTACGGAAATCCGTAAGTGCAAACTACACGCCGCCGTCTTGTAGCTAGTTTTATAACGCGGCTTAACACACACAAACTCAAACACGTAATTGATATTATTCCTAATTTCATAAAACTCCAATAAGGAACATTGCTGTCGCTTATTCCGAAATACTGTCGAACTTAAACGATTTATTATAGCCGTATTTTTAACTATTGGCCCGAAACTTTCTCTTACATTGAACCTTTATGACTTCTGTGACATGCCCCGGAGAAATGACACGGCTTCAAAACTACACCTTGTAAGTATATATCAATTAATAATCTATATTACATATTAAATAAAGCCGTGTTAGTTACACTATTTATAACTCAAGAACGACTGAATTGATTGAACGGCTGAAAGTTGTTGTGGAAATTTGGAACTAGGAGACACGGACATAGAATACTTTTTCCAAGGATTCCCCGAAAGTCCTACAGGAACGGGAAGAAACGGGCTAGTACATAAATATCTATAGACTAGTAACTAACAGCAGTTTTAATATTCAATGTCGGTTGGCGTGTTCAACTTGACTTGAATTGAATACATTCAACTTTGAAGAGATTTTGTATCGCGTTTGTGAAAATAATTTTTAATAGTTTTGGTAATATTCTTCAATAAAATCAGTTGCAAAGTGTGCGTCGGATTTTGGAAATTCAAATATTACCTTTACGCCTATTTTCGTAACTATTGTTATTCCATTCCCCATCCCATTCCAATTGTTATCCCGTTTGTATCGTAGACACAGCCTCATGTCATATCAACACAAAAAATATTGTAAAATTAATTATTTCGATGTTGTATAATAATCATTTAACATAATTAATACTTTTCTTAGACTTATTCCATTTGGCTAACAATTTCGAAATACTGATTATTAATGATAACATCTTTTTAGTTATCAAATCATAATGATATTGTATTTCAAATAGTTTTATTACAGGAATTTTAGAACGAGAATTAGTGAACAAATACTTGGCAATAAGATAACTAGATTAGGTTTAGTTAGTTATTTGAACACTTTTACTTGTGTTAATAGTCTTATAGGTTAAGTGAATATAGATCGGTATTGTTATTACATACATTTGTATGCGTCGAGTACACCTGCAGCATTTCGCACGCGCCTAATAAAAATTCCAAGCGTCAAATTAAGAATTAATGCTATTCTCACTCGAGGAAAACGCTCATGCTTTTTACATTATGGAGTAATCAGAAGTGCGTGAACTACGTGAGCTAAGCGACCACTTGTTGCCGTCCCTTTTGCGAAACTCGGTAGAACATTTGATTCGATACGACACTTAAAAATGACGTGGACCTTGATTAAAATCGAGCAACCAGATTAACACATTAAACATGTTGAAACACTTTCCGAATTAACTGTTTCATTGCTTTAAATTTTAAGCAGTTTACATAATTTTTGAATAAATTTTGGAACGTGTCGTCGTTGACTACCGAAGGGATGAGTAGACGTGAACCTTATGGTACAGTTCGGTTCCATACCCAAACAAATCGTATGAAAATTCGTTATCAATATTTGGCATAAAACATCTACGTACTTCTTTAGTTGTACTCTGTTATATACCTCTACTTCCTTATTCCTAAAACAGAAGCCACATCAAATAGTAAAAATATTGATCAATACATAGTAATCGTCCTGTTTACTTTCAACAGTAATTTATTTGATACTGATCACTTATTTACCGATCACCAAAATGCTAAAGTCGTGTTTCATGGAACATAAAGTTTTTTACATACCTAAATAGGTACCTACATTTTTCTGAGTCAACCTCTAATTATTATTATATGTCCCAGTAGAAAATATACAGCTAAAAGGCTCTTTTTATTTTTTTTTACATAATGTGTTGTTTTATGTGAACTGAAAAAGGTGCTAACTTATTGGGAGCAAGAGCGATATTTGAAACTATAACATCGGAGAACATCATCCTTTTGAGGCTACTTTCCAGCGATTGTTATAAATTCTAGCCTATAAAATATAATTTCAATATGAACGAAGTATAAGTTAGGGGCCTGACAGGTGGTCCGGGCGACCCGCCCTTACATTATATTCGGGGTTATCAAAATTTGCGATTGAAACCGTAATAATGACGTGGATGGGAACTGGGCTCTGGGAGGGTCGATATCGAGAGTTGGATATTAATCCATTTACTTTAAGTTGAATGAAAATACATTGGCCTTTGTGCCTTCGTCTCCTGTGGCTTTGGGATGTACGATGTAGAAATAGCTAGTGTGTTATATAAATACATGGCGACCCACATGGTGGGGCTTGTATTTATTTTAAAATTACCACATTTAAGGGTTAGCACTTCAGTGTTAAAATTGATTAATAAAACATTTACTCAAGTTGTTAACAGGGATTGATTATTATTTGAGACTATTGGTATAATTAGTTAGTTGTTGCCACAGCCTTGCGTTGTTTACCAAGTTTCTTTTCGTGTTCAAAGATTTAATGGAATTTCGAATTTTAATCATTCTCTTGTTTATTACGCCATAGCCAAAAAGGGTTACTTTGTACTTAAAATAATAACTGTTTTCTGTATAACCTCTACATTTTCTTAAGAAATTTTACTTGATGGTATAGTGCACTTCAATTTGTATTCAATTAAAGTTAATGCATAGAATACAAATGAGATATTAGTATGCAGATTAGTAAGCACATTATCTTTAGCTATCTTTGAAATTTATGACTGTAAGATCTGGCTCGTAGTTTAAGCAAAGAATAAAAATTATTGCTTTACTTCAAAGCAACCACATAGTCGAGAACAATTTTAATATTGAACCACAAACTAGCTCCTTATAAAATTAGGGGTCAAAAGTATCATATACTTTTATAGTTTTGTAACATTCTCTTAAATTGTTGTGGCTTACTTAAAGTCTTAGCTATATAAAGCAAAGTCTTTACTTAAATGAAATGCCTAAGCAGTCAATGAGCCGCAACAGGTAAAATCGTTTGCCATTGTAACAAAGAACATGGGACACATTAAGTATAACATTATATTTATACTAGTACTTTGAAATTGTTTTTAAAGCTTTCTCTTGTTTTTGTATGTTAAAACAAATATTGATTGTAGGCAATGGACTTATGTTTGCTATGTTGGGAGTAGTTATGGACATTCAATGATTTTTTAATGATTTATTCAGGGCATTTTGTTATTAAGGTCACTTGTACGGTGTCATAGTTAAATGCCAATTGATAACCGCTATTATGGTTCGGGTGTAGATCTCATTTTTACCTAAAAATGCTTAACTCTCATAACGTACCGTGCAATACCTCGATTTGACAAAAATGTTATATTCTAAAATCTTCCTATCTATGTATAGTTACATTTTGGCTTTAGGGGAATCAAAGCAGAATGTCAGCCTACTACAGCAGTCTTGTAGCTGATTTGCCACTACATATGAAGGTCTAAAACCGGGTTAGGTCAATAGTGAATTGTAATATTTTTAGTCACAAATTACCCTTCAGTTCAAAGCTAAACTTCAGTTAGTAAAGTTACACAAAAGTGAGTTGGAATAAATTTAAAAAAGGGCCAGATAACAATTCAATGAATCCGCATTCAAAAATTCGCTTGACGGCTGAATCCCAATTGGTCGGACGTAAAAAGTCCAATGATTTATTTCCGTCCGCTACCACGCTTGAGCAGATGTGTGTCAACTTTAAATAAAATATCATTAGTTTTAATTTAACGCTTAACTGCCAGCTTAGAGTGTTATAGATCACAGCGGTGTTATTTCCTTTAACTTAACATAAATGAACTAGTTGGTAGGACTCATTAGTATATAGCTTTATTAATATCAACTTGATGAACCTAACCATATTTATTATTTTTCTGTAATTTGTAAAAAGATATTGCATAGGTAGTGTAAGCCTATGTTTTATCTACCTTACTTCTCTGTCACCAGGCAGGTGTATTTTTATTGCCACTAAGCAACGAATACTAAGAAAAGAATAAAATAAATATTATATTCCACACAATAAACACGAGTGTCTGTAGATGTAATATGGAAAAATTCGTACGCGAGGTCGATTCGCACTTGACCGGCTATTTTATAAATTCATTTTCATTACCTCCCTGGATTGCGGGCCAAGGGTTAAACAAATCATTTTATCCTTTTTGTTTTGTTCAAGCAAACACGTCTAATGAAGACGGTTTAAAAAAGGATCCCAAATGTAAACAATACTCGCTCGGCTTTATCAAACAATTGAAATTAATTACGTACGCGAAGTTTTTTAATACTATGTATAGGCCTTCTTAATAAGTGTGAAATGACGACAAAATACTACGAATTGACGATCTATTCATCATTGTAATATAGCCTATAATTAACTATTTCGCCTCATTAATCCGCTGTATTTGATCACATCATTCGCATTTTATTACCTCTTTCTAATCAGTCGATATTTTAGTACACATAGTGAGTGGCCTCCACAATCCGAAATATATAAAATATTTAAAAGAAAAGAATTCCTCACTTAAATTATAATCCCGCTTAAATCGTTTGAACCAAGATTAAATGAAAGTAGCAACATAAGGTGCAGTGGGTGACGGCGCAGTGAAATTATCTCAAATTAATTTACAAGCTCATCTATCCGTTTTCATTACCTTGTACGTATCCCTGAAAATAATATAATTTACTTGCCCGCTTACTTAGTTAAACTGTTATTTAAAATAGCAAACGATCAGAGGGAAACGACATAACACAATTACTTTTTATGCAAAACTTCCTTTGCTCGAAGCCAGACCAGTTATTTCAATAAAACAATTTGGTAGCCCCGGGTAATGGTTGGCTGCCTACTGCAAATTGTCTGACTCGCAAAAGTACTCTACTAGGCCTTTACAACCCGTAGTGAGCCTACCGATCCTCAACCCTCCTTATCCTTACACAAACATTAGAATTCATGCATTCTCCACAGCTGAAACCCTTACTTTGACTTTAGCTTTTGTAGTATGTGCACGTAGGTAAAATAAATTATTCTGCTTCTGTTAACATTGTGTAAAATTTTAATTAAGGATAATAACATTCTGTTATTTAAAGTTACTTAAAACGTAATTACAAGGGTAATTATCGCTTTACGAAATAAAAAAGAGAGGGTATGCTATCTAAGCTAACGTAATAATTTTCATGTTAGCATAAAAAGTTAGCATAATATAAAACAGAATATAAAAAGACTTTGAATAAATAGTAGCGTATCTCTCAGTTGAACATACTAAAACCAATTGTAATAAAAAATTACTGGCAAGCAAACGTTCACGCGACGAGCAAATCCTAACTTCTATTTTTAAAATGAACGAATCAAGTCTCGTGTAATATTGTAGGTACTTATAAATAGACATAAACTTTTCAACAAACTTCCAAATTAGTTAATTGTTCTCATTTAATATTAAAGTGTTCTGTAAACTGGTATCTGTGATATACGAATTGTATTTCTGTGAATGTTTGTGGCTACGAAAATATACGAATTGTATTTCTGTGAAAATTGTTAACGAACACGAAGTGTCTTGGCTGTTAACAATTTTCGCGCTGAAAGGGCTTAAATTGCGAGATGACTGCGAAATCAAAACCGCACCTGTCAAGCGTATAAACTTCTTATACCAACATACATAAGTAGAGTTATTCTAGTGTTTGCTCAATCTCGCCACGTAATATTATTATGTGGCCAAGCTAAAGTTACACGTGTGGCTAGTTCTTCGAGTTATAACATACTTGGAGTTGGTATTTAAGCATCAAACTTACTTAAATTACTTAAGTATCAACTAAGTAACATTATTATATTAAAACACTGTTTTTAACATTATACTCAACCGATATCAAAGCAACGCCCATTTGCAAATCGTCAACTGTCGGCCAGGCAATACAAGCTAAGACAAAGATACATCGATTGTAAGACATAAAGTAGGTCATTGTATCTAAATCGACTTGCCACAAATACAGTGTGAAGCTTTATGTAGATCTAGTGACTCACCAAAATTCAATTTTCGTGATGACATTGCTTCACTTGTTGAACGTCTTGCGGATTGGAGCGGAGTGGGTTGGGGGCCCCTGCTTATACGTGTAACGTACGACTTGGGAGCGTATTATTCCTTGGTTGGGTTAGATAGATGTTCCTGCATTCTAACGGCTACATCGTCTTCAGCTAAGATGTGTGTCTGCAATTAGATAGAATGACTGAGTATTAAGGTAGATGGATATTTTGTTACTTTGTTAAGATAAGAAAACTTGACATTACGATCTACCTTTTTTATACGGATAGTAGTTTTGGCAAGGTGATAAAATTCACAAGATTTTCATTCGGGGTAACATCGATGCTACTTTTCTCATAGCTTCCGTAGTAACGGCTACGGCGTAGCTAGTAGTATGCTACGGCGCGGCTCACACTAAGCTCAATCATTTTCTGTAAACCGTTTAAAAATTTATGGAATTTACGTTTCCTATTTTGTTTGAACTAGTAAAGAATATGAATGAAAGAAGACGATATATAAATTAGAATTAATATTTTACTGTTCATTAGTATTATTTACTTTAGCAAAATAAATCATTTGTTTATTTAAAGTTAAAGACAAGTCATTTAGGATTCAACAAAATTTCCGACACAAGTGTGTTTATTGATTTTGCGACATGTTCTCGGTCGCAGAGGCCCGGTGATTCGGAGGCCCGGTCCTGGGCTCGACTCCACCCCTACCCTGCCGCTGCCTTCTAGCTTCAATCGATGAATTAAAACGATTTAAATTAGACGTTGACAAGTTATTTGTTTATTTTTGGTTGATGATAATATCAACAGAGTTTAAAAATAAAAAGAGTTATGACTTATTTTGAGAAACATAGATACAATTTGTGCTTTTACGAATATAAAGACATAAACATTTGTTTGAAAAATCACGTGTTTACATGTGAAATACCTGCTATAAAATGTACATAAAATATGGCACTCGTGTACAAATAAATCTTATTTTAAACATAAAATATAAACATGATGTTTATTTTAGAATCTTTGCAATCGTGTAGACTCACATTTTGATAAAATAATCATATTAGATTTTCAAGTTAATTCTGCAAATATCCCTTCGTAAATTCAAAACATTTGTAAAGCCGGATTCTTTAATGTTTCAGGTACCTATTTATTAAATAGAAATGAAAACATAATTGAATAATTAAGTAGAAGATGAAATATTTTAGATATTACTGTTTTGTTAGAATGTAACTGAATCCGGTTATGAGAACAGTTTAATAAGATTTTGTTTTGATTATTTTTTTATTAATTGATGGCCCTTTGTCTCTAAACTCTTTGTGGTTTTCAGGCTGATAATCATTAGGATTTAACGATATGAATGACGAGTTATAGATATACATACATACATAACTTCAGGTCTGTCTTCCATAGGGGTAAGCAGAGACTATGGAACACCAATTACTACGATTCTTACATACCTCTTTCACTTCATCAACAGTCATCATAGTAATAGAGTATAATCAAAACAAGATAAGCTGCCTCATCTGCGGTGGTGATGTATTTTAAACATCTTCCTTATAAAAATCTCAGTGCAGAATCTAAAATACTCAAATAGGATTTTGATAGCTTTGTACATAATTAAAAAAATATTTTATGTAATATGCAATTCATTTATGACGTAAGATAGCTGACCATCACTTTCTGAAAGTGACGAAACCTATGTTAAATGTAGGTGATATGTAATGTATGGTATCTGTTTTTATGTAAGGTAATTTTATGCAATTCAAAAACAGAGGGAAACCCCATTTACAATGTAAAGTACACACTTTCAATGTATTTGTTGATTTCGAAGAAAATAAACAGATATTTTTCAATGAAACTTCGAGCCGTTTTTGCGTTTGCATAAAAACTCATTTTAGATGAAATTAAATCGGTACCTATTCTGAAATGTATTTATTTGAGGATCGTGATACCTTCTCTTGACGTTGTTTGGCTATCGATTCTCGATGTAGCTCGATGTTTTAAACACAAACAATTTGCAGACCTGGAGTTTCTTTTTAAGTATTCAGAAAACCTATTACGAAATAACGATATCTAATATTTTTTTTAATACCTCAATAGCCTATGGCTATGGCTATTGATATTGCGCTCGTGAGAGTACAATTTCTCGATAAGGATAGCTACTAAACGGTTTAATATTTATAACAATAATCTGAATTCAAGAAGAAAATGTATATATTGCTTTCTTCGTTTAAAATTGAATGTCAAACTGAACCATGTCCGTATTTACAGGTGAAATCTGCGAATTCTTTGAGGTGATGTTATAAATATTATAGTAACAATTCAGGCTTCTTTTTATGCCACGCAAGTCAATACAAAAGTACAGGAAAAATAAAAAATAAGTTATATTGGATTTTTCCGGTCTAGTCACGTAGTTAGGCGCATTTGGTCACGGCGATACAGGGTGTTCTGACCTCGATGTGGTATTAATATAGCTTCTTATTGAATACATAATATAATGTGCCTAAATAATGATGAGGTATTTATTTGATGTCTGTAATGATTCCGGTTTTTAAATAGATAAAATGACTGACATTTGTTTTAGAAATGTTTCTTTTGTGTATTGTTGGTTTATAAATGCAAAATATATACAGTGTTAGGTATATGCGGCATAGTGGTCACGTGCCACCGTGCACTGCACAGAGAGGCTCTAGGGGAGACACATAGGTCTCCATAGGGAGGTGCCGTAATAGGCGGGTGCTGTGGAAGCTCCGGGGTTAGTCTACAGGTGCGGATGGTGGCCACCGGGGAGGTTTTAGTGAGGCAAAAATCCCACACTCCCTAGTCTTTTTTCCCCAAAATGCCAAGCGCCTTTTGAAGGTTTCCCACATTCAACAAAAAAAGTGTTAGGTATATTCGAATATTTCATTCAGTTATAAACTTAAAACGTAAAAAATGTTACCACATAATTTTACCACAAATTCAAATTAACATAACATTTTCATTTTTACGGAATACAATATCAACGACCAACCAAAGTGAGAATTTCCTTCGAAAATTACTTATTATCAGGGTAAATTAAGGGTGCGGCTTGGATACACTTGGAGGCACAAATTTGTCTCTTAAAACCCACGATGCCGAATTTTGGCCTAAAATAGTAAAGATACGAAACGTGCCGCAGATGTACCCTTCAGCAGAAAGTCGCGCTTCAGGCCAGTAAGATACGCCATTGATCTGAAATAAATATAAGAAGGTATTAAAAGGCCGTCTTCGAAGTAATCTTTTAAGTCCTTTATACTATTTATTCTCCTCTACCGACTAACGGTTTTTTTTTTTTGCTTTGTTTATAATCTGTCTCTCTTTTAGAGTGGTTAGACTGAAAACATTGTTGAAAAAGTGAAGGATAATGATGTTGTATTTAATGAAAATAATCTTACCTACCTTTGATTATATGATCCGTATTTTCCTTTCATTGGAACACAATATTTACTTGCCTTTGATCATTTAAATAGATTAATATCGGTTTTGTAAATGTATCTTTTTTCAATGGCGAATTATTACTGTTCTCAATGATAACATATTGTTTTTCATGACTTAATATTGAATGTTTGATACATATTATTATAGACTTTTTGAACGTATAGTTTACCTGTAGTGGGTAATTGATGTTTGATATGTTAATAAATATCTAGTAAAATCTGGTAATAAGAGGCTCGCATCCTAACGTTATTGCCGTGGCTCCGATGACGAACGAAATACGTAAACGAAATTGAGCGTAAATTCGATCCCATATCAATTTTTCGTAAATATAAAACAACGTTACCTACAGTAAGCGCCTGATCCATTTGTTTTGGTAAGCCCTTTCTCTGTTGTATGAGAGTAGCTGAAGATAAAGTAAAGTTTATGTCTATATGCGGGATAAATCTGCCGAAGTGAAAAGACAAGTTCAGTCAGCAAGTTTGATAATAAAAATTTACTAGTCTATATTTCCCAATGTCTCGGAACGTATACCTAATTAAAATACAGAACGAGAACGTAAAAATAATTCTATCTCAATTTCGACAGTAAATTAATGAAACTGAAATTAAAGGCGAAACGTAAAACTCGAGTTCATAAAAGAATTTTACATAAACTATAGTCGACTTATTTAGCGTAGCTCGTGTTGATGTTTTAAAAATAAACACAAAAGCATCTTGTCTTAAAATGAATGTTATAAAAGAAATAATAAACCTTGAAAAGCAAAAATGAGGTGCACAATTCTGAGTTAAACAGCACCTTGTAACCTTGTAGGTACACCGTTTTCTCTGCGGGGTAGCATAACTAATTACGTTTCCATTAACAACAATATAGTACACCACAAACCCTACCCGTTTACAATCGAAAATTACTTTCTAATATCGGAATATTAATATTTTTGAAATGTAACACGTCCACTTGTCAAATGATTATATTTCATAATTAACGTAGATAATTATGAAATATAATAATGAAATCTACATAGCAAAATAAAGTAAATATTTATAATGTTGTACCTAATAACTTGCACCAATAAATAAGAGTATTTTTGTTTTTCCAATTGCACTTACTGTTATTAGTTATTAACATACAACATAACATAACATCACGTATTTTATCCCTGAAGGGGTAGGCAGAGGTGCACATTACGGCTCTTGATGCCACTGTACAATGTAACACCCACATTTCACTATTTATGTTATATAAATCCCATGTAATAGGGGGTGAGCCTAATGTCATATACCGGGCACAATTCCAGACTCTGTGCTACTACTGAGATTTATTTAAAAACCCAGAAGTACTTTGTCCGACCCGGGAATCGAACCCGAGACCAGACCAGACCGCGGCAGTCGCACTTGCAACCACTCGGGCAACGAGTACTAGTAACTAATAATATTATTTTGAACGTCTGACACACACATGATCATATCAAATAAATAACTAGTATTTTATGTAAACAATAGGACACCACCATACATTATATTTATATTCTATAATCACATAATATTTCGAAGTTAATTTAATATTTCTCCATATCGATCCGTCATAACCGTCAGTTTTCAATATTCATTCATCTTTTAAAGATAATAACATTGAATTACTCTTTCAAATTATTATTATAAATATTATAATCAATCTAAATTGAGTTTCTAAACTCATATTATACACATTCCTGTCTACACCTCGACGTTGACGCCCGAAATATCGATTGACGTGCGATAATCCGTATCCACCTTAACAGGTTCCTGCCTTTCAAGTGGGCTTCTATTTTTATTTTGGATCATTAAAGGATCATCAATATACCTCTAAACATTAAATATGATATATATTTTCTTAAAAAATATTTTTAAGTGTGGGAGAGCCATGCTTTGGTACGAATGGGCCAGCTCGGCCGGTGTGATACCACAGCCTCACAGAAAACCGACGTGAAGCAACGCTTGCGTTGTGTTTCGTGTGAGTGAGGTTACCGGAGGCCCAATTACCCTCCACTTCCCAAACCTCACCAATTCCTGAATCCCCAACGATGACTCAAACTCGTAATCCCCAAATGGCCGGTAACGCACTTGTAACGCCTCTGGTGTTCCAGGTGTCCATGGGCGATGCCGATTGCTTACCATCAGGTGATCCATCTGCTCGTTTACCGACTTATGCCATAAAAAGTATGTTATGTACCTATAAATGTATATTAACAAAAAAACATATAAAACTGTCGAATGACTGCGACTTCTTCTGCAATTCGATAATTGGATAATTTCTTTTTTGTCTGCCTCATTGTCCGAGTGGTCGCAAGTGCGACTGCCGGGCAAGGGGTCTCGGGTTCGATTCCCGGGTCGGGCAAAGTATTACTGGATTTTTCAAAAAAAAACCCAGTAAATAGCACGGAGTCTGGAATTGTGCCCGGTATATGGCAATAGGCTCACCCCCTATTACATGGGACTCATAACATAAATAGTGAAAGGTGGGTGTTACATTGTACAGTGGCATAATGTACACCTCTGCCTACCCCTTCGGGGATAAATGGCGTGATGTTATGTTATGTTATGTTCTTTTTTGTCGTATATTATTAGAATGAAGTTTGTATAAAAGAAAAATTCGATAGATTCATCCGGAACATCGCGAAATAGCACCCAAGAGAAATAGAGGCGAGCCGCTAGTTGGCAAGTAAAATTAAAACTCAAATGACATACGATAATAAAGTAAGTAACGACATGCACATAAATAATTAAGAAAATATCTCTATGCTATTGTGTAACTTAGGCTTATATGTATAAGGTCCATTTATTTTGAAGCTTCAATTATCCTGTGGCCACGGATACACTAGGGGACAAATTCCCAAGACATAAATGGTGACTGCCTAGTTGGCCGAGTGGTCGCGAGTGCGATTGCCGGGCAAGGGGTCCCGGGTTCGATTCCCGGGTCGGGCAAAGTATTACTGGGTTTTTAAAAAATTCTCAGTAGTAGCACGAAGTCTGGAATTGTGCCCGGTATATGGCAATAGGCTCACCCCCTATTACATGGGACTCATAACATAAATAGTGAAAAGTGGGTGTTACTTCTGTGTGCACCTCTGCCTATCCCTTCGGGGATAAAAGGCGTGATGTTATGTTATGTTATAAATGGTGACAACGCGCAAGATATGCCTACAGTGACGTTGATGTTGCCAGACATGTCGACTAAAGTCTAGCAACGTCGCGCTACCTCACCCGACGTCGCTGGCGACACGTGTCGCAGGAAATTTATCCCTTAGCGTAT
The DNA here is from genome assembly GCA_038387885.1 of Spodoptera picta. Lineage (NCBI taxonomy): Eukaryota > Metazoa > Arthropoda > Insecta > Lepidoptera > Noctuidae > Spodoptera > Spodoptera picta. Next base: position 5,970,028 of record JAZHFQ010000105.1, read on the forward strand.
CTTTGGCTATAAATATTACTAGGTATAATCTGTGTTAACTACCATACTATTAGTTTCTGAGTGGGTGACGATAATTTACTTAACGGTTTACTTTACCTTCCAGTAACGAGCTGCAAATAAATTATATCATGGCCACAGCTGACTTTACCTCTACAAGTAATTGTTATTGAAAATTAATAGACAAACTATTGAAAATCCATTATGAACATCTTGCAGAATTATAACGTAGATATAACAAAGCGCTTAAGAAGATTTATGAAATCATTTGAAAGAGATTGAAGAAATCACAAGAGATTACTCTTTTTGAAATTAAGACATACTCTTGTATTGTTTTCATTTTAATATAGGTAGTTTAACGAAAAATAATCAATAAGGTTTTTAATACTTTCCTCAAAAATAAATAATCCAAAAATCTATGCGCGTTTAACACGTTCGTTGCATTACGAGATCTATCAGATCTCTTGCAGGACTTTTGTATTGTGCGTTGAACATAATCGTGTTCTTTCACTCCTTGCGGGTGGATCTAACATGTAAAGTTCTTTAGGTATGAGTAGGACAACTATACATATTTGATTCCTACATAAAGATGAATTCAAGGACATTAAAAAAGAAATTGGAGATGGATTAGGTCCCTAACGCACAGTCCTGTAATTATTTTCATTCCTTGCGTTAGGAGATATGTCGGTACTCGTGGAATCGTACGCCTCGTAGACCCAAGAGAGGGAAGGTGGGCGGCGCGGGCGCTGCTTGATTCGTTTTAGTGTTGTCCTAGCATCGACGTGGGAGCTCGCGCGCACGTTAGAGAAATCACACTCGCTTATAAACCTGCGTGTTGATTATCATTTTTTTTATACAATGAGTGCTTTTAAAAGATAAAAGTGTAAAAATCTATTTACATAGACACTCGAATAACGAAATTAACAGCACTGACGCTTCTAAAAAAACTAAACGAATTGTTACCATTTGCGCGCAATGCAAGCAATCAATGTGCTTACTATGTTTTAAACTGTCAAACACTAAGCGGTCACCGGTGACCGCAACCTATTGTTCTATAATTGTGTCTACAATGACGGCACTCGACGAGTTAATGAAAAACACTTTGCATAATTAATAAAACTTTATTAATCGACAACTGAGATATCATTTTATTCCCATCACTACTTACTACACATATTGAACTATCTTCCGTTGCGGTACGAGATACAATCGATACCATATTTTTTTTTTGGTATTTGTAGTTTATTCAAATGTCATAACTGCGTGCGAACCTAGCAAAATATAAAGCAATAGGCTATCTTTCACCCACAAAAATCTCAAAATATATTTGATTGGTTTTTTGGAAGATATAAACTATTTTGAAAACTGTATCTTTAGGAGACCGATTAGGTCTCAAACGCACCAAATGGTAGGTTAGTTTGGAGATCTTTTAGGTCTCCAAAGCACCAGATGAAAGTTTTCTGAAAGTGATGGCGCAGGGAACGTGTTAAATATAGGGCCAAAATTAATAGGACATACACAGTAAGACGAAAATTATCGCACCTTTATGCAAAATGTTGTCAAGGACAAAACCACTGAGATGTGGTTAACTGTTCATGAATGCAGATTACAACCGCGCAAAGGTCAAGCTTAGGTGAAGCTAAACTGCAAACCATCAATCGATCTGTGCTATTAACATAACAATATGCCAATCTAACCGTTCTCTTAGGCATAGCTCTTTGTTCAGCACGACCAGTCTTGCTTATAGTCCAGTTTAAAAAAAAGTGAATAAATAAAATAAAGTATAAAAGTACATAATAAATCCTTCTTGCAAATCAATCCTTTGCAACATAGACTATCAACTACGATTATCAATTTCTACACTATTTATAGCGAATCCAAATACAAAAAGGACATTTCCAATTCGTCCAAATATTTTTAGCTCTTTTCACGTTTTCGTCATAAAAAATGATTTAGTTCCATTCGAATGTATTTTTGTTATTTATCACAGTTTCTGACAAAGAATATATCTATTTCCGAATTCATGGTAGGCCAAGGTTATCATGGTCGTGTCATGTCGACGCGCTGGTCAACCGCACTTAGGTGATGCAACGACTGTGAGGGTTAATTTGTGGGTGGGTGACCATTCTTCACCTCAGAAATATAACTATCAAAAAATATTGTAAACTGTAGTAATAAACGTCATAATTTAGAATGTTACTGTCTGTTGATGTAACTCGACTAGTTTCAAGTTAAACCAGGGTCCCATAATCGTGTGCATCTCCCACGACAGTTTGATGTGTAAAGAATGTATTTAATGAAACTTAAAGCTTAACTATAATCGCGTGTTACTCACGTGATATACTGAGAAAATCTCTACTAGTTTCGAACCACAGAGGGGTTCTTCCTCATGAGCAGCGTGCGCGGTCGCGGCGATGTCGCGCACCTTACTTTCTAGTAACCCGCGACTTTAATTAATTTAGTTTGTCTCTCGATATATTATAAAAACTTAAAGCTTAATATGAGCAACTGAATTTACATTTCAACGAATTGTATTATTATATTATATTTTTACAGAATTACAAAAAATCACAATAGCAACATTGTATTCGTAATTTTCGATGACCTTCCCATCACCCTCGAGTGACAAGATTTCTATATAGATATAAACTCTCAGTTAATTTAATATCACTTTCAATGAAGATAGCTTTATTTGGCCACAAATGTACTCCTCAGGGAACCATCTTGATCTGAATTTACGCACTGTTACTGTGATAAATGCGGCGTTGGTTGCTCTGAACATTTCAGACTCACAGTGATTTAATTTCCCAATGATGTTCTAAGAACGTCCTTAGATACATAGGCACGGTCCAGTGAATTTAATTATGTGTCTTATAAATATACCTAAGTATAATATATATATATTATCTCTAAAATGTGTTTGGTTAAATAACAAGGGTCAAAATGACCTTAATTATTACATCACCAATTAATTATTAGGTTTATTAAACCATTTAATAATAATATTTGTTATGTAAAAGTGCGTTAAGAAAGTTTGTAATGGTTAGTCTGAAACTGTTAAATGCTACGCTTGTAATTGGTCCAGTAAAGAAATAATAGCAATTCCGTTTTCTTCCAACTCTTCAAGACGGTGTAATTAAATAAAACAATACGCGCAATTTCAGTGAAATCATTCCGTAATTAATACAGGTTGTGAAAGGTCAGTAGAAATAAATAAAACTTAGTCTGATTAACTTATTTATGTACAAAAATACCATTTGATAACAAATTTCATGTTATTACAAACATATTTTATGTTGTATCATAATTCTGGCCTTGCAATGGATAGAATCTGAAGGATACACTCGATATAATAAGATTGATTAAAATACAAATTGTGTTTCTTAGCATACACGATTTTCCGTATCTCTAAACTATATACTTACCATAAAAGCGGTTTCCATAAACACTATGAATTTCCAGAGATGGGACGTGTTGATTTTGTTACTCGTTCATTTACTCCTGATCGAGATTCTAATTACATTACTTTGTTCTAGTTAAGTGTCCTACATGGGCGTGTCTTTGCTATAGTACAGGTATACTTCTAGTGCTTAGATAGTATAATATTAAGGGTCATGGTACACACACAGTACCGGCACGACTGAGCACGGCGTTTTTTCTTTGGAACTAATACAAACTGCGTGCTGTCAGCCTTTTTGTATTGATGTTATGAATCTATACATATAATAAAATTGTAGAAAAGTGCTGTCTGTAAATTGAAAATAAAAATAAAAAAAATAGCAGGGTCTATTGTTATGTCGATGTCGAACCCAAAAATGTAACTAACTTTTTTTTTGTCTGTTTGTCTGTTCACGCTAATCTCAGAAATGGCTTATAAATATATATATATTTAACAGGGTGCGGAAAAGGTGATAGTGGTTTTATTCCTCAGATTCCTCTCATTTCAAAAAATTTTCCGTTTAATTTTAAACGAATTCAGTTTCCAGTGAGCCTATGTTTCGCCATGACAATTAATAAAGCTCAAGGTCAGACTCTAAAAGTCGATCTAAGTATCAGCTGTTTTTCGCACGGTCGATTGTACGTGGCTCTGTCCCGTGTTAGCAATCCCAGCAGCCTGTATGCTTTCACCCCCGATGGCCATACGTCTAATATTGTATATAGAGAAGCATTACAGTAAAGTAGGTTTTTAGCTACCCAAAATGACTGTGATTATGATCCAAATCTAAAATAAAAATAAGTATATATTTAAAAAAAACGCTGCTCATAGTCACTATTCTACGCGAACGAAGTCGCGGGCACAGCTAGTTATATAATACGACCTAAGAAATACGTTGTAGTTTAGTTTTGACAAGTTAATAGCTGACTATAAGCGGTGTTGTTAATGTGTGATATGACTATAAGAATTTCAATTGTATAGTTGCAGTAATGGTCTACTGCTACTATAGATATAATTACTGGTGTAATTATAGTCTTTCGATCTAATATAATTTAATAGCCGTTATCGTAACTAACTTATAAATAATATGCATAATTACTTTATTAAATAATAATAGATAAATTACATTGGAATAATTCACCGTCCAGTATTATCTATATCAGTTTAATAAACTTTATTAATGTCCATACTAACACCAAGAGAAACACTCATAGGTTACAAGTATCGTAAAAGTAAACGAGCAGATAGAAAAAACAAGTTGTGGTTTGTTATAAAAACACGTTAGCAAATTGAAATCGGAGCTCGTCAATCGGCGACTATGTACCGCAATAGTGAGGATTCGAATTATGTTTAATTCACTCACCGAATTGAAAAGTCTAGTTTATTCTAAACATTTTATTGTATGAAACTACTGGCCCGTACCAACTTCAAGGGAGTTATTTCGTTGTTGTACGTGAAATTCCTCAGAGTTAAGTTAACAATGTTCCCGGGCTATTTATTAATAATGAAACTTGATTTGACTATTTTAATGGTTAAAATTCAGTATTTAAGTATTCACGTGTCTCGTTTATAATAGAAAGGACCGATATTAAAATCCGGACTCCACTAAAATGGAGACGAGGCGAGGTGAGCGGGTATATTTAAACAACCATAAAAGATATTTCTTCCCACATGGATATGTGTCTCCAATCAGCTTCATTAATGTTTACTATACGGCTGCAATTACCTTTTGCCTTTTCTATTTTATGTCAAGAATATTCCATTTTAAAATAGCGCGCGTTAACTGTACCGCGAGATATTACGTATACTGTAGGTATAAGGTACCTGATAAGAGAACTCGCGACGCAGAAGTTTGCGATGCCTTAGGTACATCAGCATAACACCATTATAGAGCCTAGACATTCTCGTGCTAACTTTTAACAAGCTGTATAACCTTCAACGAGAAATGCGCGTATTAAGTGAACAGTGACATTGTACGCGTGGTACATAATGTTATCTTAGCCAAACACTCGCCGGCTTTTAATTGTGACAGTCTAGTAGGGTCTTTATTCCCAAACGTTTTAATCTCTTAATTTTAATTATATTTTAAGTTACAACTTCACACAATTAGTGAGCCATTTTTTATTTTTAAAACTGAAAACAACACAGCACTTCGTATACTCAAGACTCGTGCTATTGATGGTACTGTTCTTTTATGAACTCAACCATTTCTGAGAGGTCGTCGTCACCAAATTACCATTTTTATCACTCTAAACTCTCATAAAAACCAGCTTCAGTAGGTGAACGTTTATAATAGGAAATTTTAGAAAACGGTAAATTATGTTACTGCGCCCGTCAGTGTAAATTGACCTTTAAAAAAATCACACGCATGAAGTTTAAATGGACCTGTCGAAAAGCATCGATGAAATAATTAAAAGTTGGATAGTTGCGAACTTTTATTGTACTAATTGATCTGAGAGACTCCGCCAGCGTGAAAATGGTGCGATTCGACCATTTTGAACCAAATCATTCATTTTTTCCTTGAATACGTCATTTTGAAAGAGCTTCGGCGAATATTTGAGAAGATGAATTTCCTGATTACGTCCCGCAGGTCTTTAGTTTCGAGTGAAGATAATTATGTGGTCTTTAAATACCAGAAGGGTAGGGGCAGAAGTGCAACATTTACAGTGTAACAACCACTTTTTACCAGTTATATGATGAGTTCCACGCAATAGCGACTAAGCTTGTTGTCATATTGTCATTGACCGGCCCTAATTTCGGGTTTCCTGTACCCAAGAGTCTCGGGTTGGTAAAAGTAATAGCTTTGTCCTATCTAAAACTCTCCCTCGGTATTCCTCTTCCTTGCGATCACATATCAGTCCACATTTGGGGATATTTTTAATATATTTCTTCTAACGCTTTTTTTTTCTTGTACAGGGGAATCAAGTTCCGAACCGGGGAGGCTCGAAAAATTTTCCATCGGGATGTCTGGGATAATAACCAAGCTATCCAGCAAGGCCAGCCAGCCCCAGCCGCTACCCCTGGACAACAACCCCATCCTCCAATACTTCGAGGTGGGGGCGGAGAGTAGCACCGCTGGGCCTGGTCTAATTTGGCGAATCCACGATGCATACCGGAAAAGCGATGGGAAGGTAAGTGGAAAATTTTAAACCACAACCTTTCGTTTCAGGTTTTTACTGGCATTCTGTCGAATCTGGTATCGGTATTTCAACAATCTTGGTTGAAACTCTTTGGTTAATCAAAATTTAATAGATTGAATTGAATGCAGTGTTGCTGTGTTGCAATGATGACCGACGCGACGCTAAAGAAGGGTAATGGCTATCAAGGACTTCCTTAGGTCCTAGCCAAAGAACACATAGATATAGTATTTTGGAGCATTCAAAATATTACGCAAACCATGAATTGAAACTCAGATTGTGATGTAAGGATCATTGTCTGAAACACAAGTTTTTACTGAAACCTACCTCAGGCGGGACGCTACAGTATTTAAAAAAAAAACCTAATTGTACTCATCCTAAATTTATCTTTGATTATTTCAATGTAAGTTGTTTTTATAATTTATTAGTATTTATAATTTACCATAATTGTATAATAATTTGACTATGTTACATCTTTTGGGAGTTTTCGGGTTTAATAAACGATTTTATTTTTATTTTTATTTTATTGTGCTCTAAAAGTGCTATCTTAGTAGCTGCTATATGGATCTATCAGCAAACTTTGCCTGCTACAATTGAATTTCAAATATATTTTGAACTCAGGTAAACTAGTGTAGTTGGAGTACAAAACTTGTGTGTGTATTCACATTCACACATAACAAGTACTTCTCGAACGATTCTTTAGAAATAATATAAGGATTGCAGAAGTCTTAACGAAACTTGTTCTCCGTAAATATTTCCAAGTTTTCAAAGACTAAAGAAAAATAGTGCTTACTGAATAGAACGATTTGGAATGATCACTTTTGATGTTATTTTACTAAAATAATGATTTAATTTTATTGTATTTACAAATGGGCGAAATTTTTCACGTAATCAACTTACGTATGTTGCACAATATGAAATATTTTATTCTGGAATGCCCAACGATCATGGCATTTATTGGAATTTACATATTGTAACAATATATAACAGTAACGAGTTGCTGTTGTTGTTGATCACATTAAAATGCATATTTTTTTTCGAGAAAACCTTAATAAAAATTCATTAAACAAGGAATTGTCAATATTTTCGCCTCATTATACACAACTAGAAGCTGGTATTGATAAAACAGATGAATCGTTCGACCAACATGATTTTGTTATACATTTATAGTCATAGGCCCAATGCATAGGCCCTATAGTTGGGCCGCTAACAATTTAGGACTTCAAATAAACAGGAACATAGAAACATACATCTAAAATAATATTCCCAATTTAAATTCTGATAGTTTTTTTATATACTATTTGATAATACGACGCATAGAGAGAATTGCAGGTACATCATTAACAGCGTTGAATATGAAAATGACCTTCACACGCATTCATTACGCAAATCGAAATGTTGCAGTCGTACTCAATGAACTCAAGTCAAAATATTTAGTTAATGGAATTGCTTTGTGGCATACTACGTTTGACAATGAAGCGTTTATGATGCAAATGACAACAATAGGCCCCCGGTCTTGGTCACATGGCACACGGGTGTGTACTTAGCCTGCGTGCTATGTACTACATGTGGCTTTACTGAACTTTGGTCAGACAGTTATTATAGCTTTGTTTCCGTGTCGGTATTAGGTACGCATTAGAGAAGCATAATAGAAACTAATAACTATTTTTAATAAGTTTTTTATACCACGACGGTGGCAAGACTCTTCTTGGTCCATCTGATGGTAAGTGGTTATTATGGCCTATGAACGCTTGCGATATATGGGACATTACATGCGCCTTGCAGACCCTTTATAAACCTATTGTATTGACTCTTTTCTTAAAGAACTCCTTTGTATCCCATCGGGAAAACCTTGGCAGGGAGTTCATTTCGCAATCGGGGAGTCCGTGGGAGGAAATTCCTCTGAAACCGAACTGTACGGGACCATTTGGGCTCTAATATGTGAGCGTGAAGTTAGTTTAGTGGTATTATTTATTGGCCGCGTTTGTAAAAGTATGATTATTTGGAAATACAGAATTAAATAAAGTGATGCACAGCACACTATTATACTTGGGGGTTATTGTAAGCTTACGCGTGTGTGAATACAGATTGAAACTAAGTGAAAGTCTCAACTCGCAGAACCACATAGCAAAATCATTGATAGGGTCCTTTGCGCGCACATTAATAAAAATATACATTCCAAGGAATCATGCGTCAATCAGTAGACGTATTGTTACTTATTTTGGGATTTGCGAGTTAATGAAAAAGATTGGCTGGTGTTCAATTTTGTATTATACGTACCCTGCAAATCATTGCTCATGTCAGCGTAATGGTCAATGCAACATTTACCACGAACTATATGATTGAACAAGATCATTAAGTAGTAAGCTTCGCAAGCATCCTTATTATCATGCCATTAGTTCAGATGGATCCCTATATCCCTAATTGAATCCGTGACAATTACCGGTTAATTATATTGCAAGATTTTACCAGATTCGGCAGTATGACAGTTTTTAGATGCACCAACTGCCATTAGCAACAGCGTCGCACCGAAAGGTAGGTTTGGAGCATTGGACCTGAACATTTGGACATCACTGGTGGGTACTCTTTTCATGGGAGTCGTAAGAGCCTTTGCGACTATATATTGAACGGATACTAGGAACCAGGGCTTTCCGATAGAATAGAATTTCTTAAACTGCGATCTCCGACCCATCTTTCAAGCGTGGAGGTAATGACAAATTTCTTCTGAGTAGAGAGAGAATTGCAGCAGTGGACTATCACAGGCTGCTTACCTATGTAGTACAACGTAATACATGAGTTGATTAGGAATATGCACAATGTTCTACACTAACATGCATTTATGACTAAACATTAATCTTAACTTGAAGTTTATTTGAAAACTCTAATAGTGGTTTTTTTTTAATTTTATGAATGGTAAATAGCAGTCAAGGTGTTATACATGATAATATATTGTCTTGTCTAAAATATAGCGAATTTGGGAGAGATTTTGTGACGTACAATCTAAATCCTTTTACATATACAAGGGTATTGATCGGAGTAGGTATGGTATAATCTAATATGAGTACCTCTAGTGTGGGATTATTGACAGTTTAGCTCTCAGTTTATACACAATACACTTACACATATAGAGGTAAATGAATTATATTATTCTTAGAAAGTGAGTCAAAACAGTATCAAGGGAGTATGTATACCTATGTACGTATTAAAAATATACATACGTACATAACATCACGCCTTTTATCCCCGAAGAGGTAGGCAGAGGTGCACATTCTACTACAGTACAATGTAACACCCACTTTTCACTAGTTGTTATGAGTCCCATGTAATAGGTGAGCCTATTGCCATATACCGGGCACATTTCCGGACTCCGTGCTACTACTGAGAATTTTAAAAAACCTAGTAATACTTTGCCCGACCCGGGAATCGAACCCGAGACCCCTTGCCCGGCAGTCGCACTTGCGACTACTCGGCCAACGAGGCAGGCATATTAAAAATATATATTATGTAATTAACAGCTCTATGATAGACGACTGTTTATATGTTTACACAGCCATACAAATATTATTACCTTAATCTCTTTTAAGAAAAAAAAAAGTAAAGTAAACTTATTTATTTCCTTAATGGCTGTTAATGAGACTTTTAAGTTTACTGGTCTAATAGAATATAATACAATAATCTTTTTTGTACTACATTAAGCCCTGGTATGCCAGAGACGTACATATACGCGAGACACAATGCGTTTTCTATTGTGATAATGTTGGGTTAATGATATAGTACATACAGAAAAAGGTAGTAAAAAACATAAATAAAACATAATAATGGGCACACAGACTGCCTTATCATTTATAGAGATTTGTACCAGGCAACCTTTGGGTAGATATAATGCAAAAGATATATTTAGACGGGTTGTATACTACAAAAATTAAAAAATAAAATAATGACAATACATACACATACATACGTATGTTGTGCTCAATGTGGTCTAATGTGCGCTTCCACTTCATTTTTTATATATAAGGTGTCTTTGTGTACAAACAAAATTCTCGCAGTTATGGTATGACTAGTTTACATAGAACTTTATAGCCTAATCAAATAAAATAACAGATGTAGGAAACTCACATCGCCAAACTGTCGAATTTACGAAAATTGCATCAAATTGCAATAAACCTCCGTCGGATAACAATTTATTGCTATCGGAAAATTGTGTTCCGGATATTGTCGGTGCTTACTGTTCGCTTCTCGTTTTACCAGTTCATTCTGCATACCGTGGATGCCATCCCTCTGTCACCAGATGGTATTTTTGAAGCGATGCCAGCCGCATTCCTTTCAAAAACATCCAATAACCGTTTACACACTATTCGATGCATACTCCCGTTTGCTGTCAGTCAATCTACGTCACAGTAACGGTCAGGCGTGGCAGAGGTGATTATTTTAACTGATATTAATTTTAAAACAAAACATTCGCAATAAATATGTTTGGGACATGTCAACGTTGACTGAGATACTTTAATTTGGTTGGTGCAAAATGCGGTGCTTTTGATTTTTCTCCAGATTGAGTTATTCTGTGGTCAAATGTACCTATCTCTGTTCGTTTTAATTACAGTGAGTTTAAGTTAAACTTAGTCTAACATCTTTTTCTTAATCTCGTAGTTGTGTTATTAAAGTTTTGTTAAGGTCGTTTCAGATTTTCGGGCATTTGACTACCTGTAACCACTGCTGTAAATATTTATACGACAACTGGGACCACTTTTACGGCAAATGAGGCACGGTTGTGTCTACTTTCATTTAATATTGAGAATGAGCACCCATCCGTATCTTAACTTAGGAAGATTACTTTTACCTTCCAGCTATTAACACACAAGCTTTCCCTTTCTTATGGGAAGTGTTATAGCAGAATAATAACAGACACAAAAACACAAAATAACCGTGCGTAAACAAGGAAAAACCACGCGGTATTTACAGTACAAATGAAAGTCGACTGTTCAAGGGAAAATCCTGAAATTCCTGGCCGCCATCCAGGGATATGTTAATGATACAAACTATTTAATCTATTTGGTTAAACAAACAATAACTAAGCTTATAACTAAGTGACGCCACAACGCCAGCGTTGGTTTCTCAGAAATTTTATCCTATATACGCTTTTGATTTAACCTTGAACATTGGTTGATGCTTTGTTCTCTATATACGCATATTGTAAAATTTACTTTTTACGCTATTTTGTTTCAAGGCCTTTAAATTTTTAGGTATTTTAACGTGATCTTTTTTTAATAAAAAATGCTTTTATTTTATTTTTCACCTGAGTGCTACGACTACACACAACGATATTGAGATATCGGTATATTTTCGGTTCCGATTATTTTTAAGTGTAAAAATATACAGGTAAACCAAAAATGTTATACTTACAAAAGAAACTACAATGTCAGCCCACACAACATTATACATGTAAAGCTGTCTTTTCCTAATATAAAATTAAATATTCTTTATGACGCAGCTGCTTCATAGACAAAGTTACCGCGTCACTTTCAAAGGCTCGTATCGGCAATACCTAAATGAAAAAGTACGTTTTAGCGTTTTCCTGGAATGATAAATGTACATTTCAGCGATGAGGGTGGACGAAACGCTATAATTAGTTCGTTTCTATGTAAAGAACGCTTTTATATTTTAAAATGAAATTCAATAACGCAGACCTTTTGCAGGCTTTTGGGAATCCTAAGTTTTAGTTAAGTAAGCTTAATTTCCTTTTGGGTTTTACTGCATTAATCAACTTGGTCGACTTTAAATCCCTTCTTAGGTACAGATTAGCAATAAAATTACAATGAAAGATTTTCATTCGAGGAAAATGTTCATCAGATGTGTAACATCATTCTACTGGGCTGATGTTTTAAAAATCTTTAGATAAAAACCTATTCAAAATGTTAGAACTAAACCTGGAATTAAGGCGCTTCCAATATGTAAGTTACTCTTGATGTCGATAGACAGGCGAATAGCGTGAATATCTAACTTAAAATTACATTTCCTTCAACTTGGGGATTTCAAAGTGCAATACTTTGGCTTTTCCGTTGAGTTTGGACACTAAGAACTAGTAAAGACGGACAAACAGCTAGATTGACTTAAACAAAGGCAACAACAGCAACGACTCGACAGCTAGTCTGCAACTTCGCCTCGCCTCGCCTTACCTCTCTTCTTTGGAGATCTTAGCTGATGCTTCGATGCGTTTTCGTTCATATAATTTTGTCTAGAATAATATTTATAATTATATAATATTTTGCTATTTGGTCATGTATCTTAATATACAGAATACCTCTGGTCGTATCAGTCGTTAAAATATTTTTTTAAATTATTCAATACGTATTGCATGTTTAACTGCCTCATTGGCCGAGTGGTCGCAAGACACCCCTTGCCCGGCGCAAGGGGTCTCGGGTTCGATTCCCGGGTCGGTCAAAGTATTACTGGGTTTTTTATAAAGTCTCAGTAGTAGCACGGAGTCTGGAATTGTGCCCGGTATATGGCAATAGGCTCACCCCTTTTTACATGGGACTTATAACATAAATATTGAAAAGTGGGTGATACATTGTATAGTGGCATAATGTGCACCTCTGCCTACCCCTTCGGGGATAAAACGCGTGATGTTATGATGTTATGTATATTTAAAGTATTTAAGTAGAAACGGAAAAAATTACGATAAAAATAATTTGAAGCCACAGCCAGAACTCATTTCTACCTTCAAACTGTCTTCTTAAGAAAAGCGAACTGAGCTGCCTTATCCAGAAAGTCATGCAGAGTCGCAATAGATCAGCAATATTTTACTAAACTCAACGATCTGCGTCAGACACTTGCACTTGCTGATAAATTGTGTATTTTAGGATGCCCTAGATCGGACCTATACAAACATTAGTTGGGTCACATCCACTAACTTGCATCGACATCTCAAAGATTTCTAATTACACTAGGAACTTACTACGAATTCGAAATTTGACCTACTTTCTTAGTGGGCTGTGAAAAGCTGATGATTCTACTAAAATGAAATACATTTTCAACTGTTTAAAATTCTTCGGAAACCTATGGTTGTAGAGGAAAGAATCGAAAGAATAGTATCATTTATACACCGCACTTTATCGTGAAAGGGTTGTCACACGAGAGTCAGTGGTCACGCGTTTGGAGACAAAGAGAATGCCGTCCTTGATATTTTTCTTCTTGCAGCTATGCAGTAGATTGGTAAATCAAAATTCAATAGGCATTTCGAGCTACACCAATAGCATTCTTTCAATACTTAATAGACATGTAAGTTTTTAAATAGGTAGGCTCTTGGATTCGACACAAACTTATCAAAATATTTTGGTCCTTTTTAAGGTCATCAATTCCCTTAGTGCTCGTATTTTTCAAACCCTAGAAGTAGTTACGGTTCGGTAACTGGCAATGTTCTCGCTTTGCATGATGCATTTTGTGTATATGCTGTTAGCCGAAAATCATCACAAGCGGTAGATTGGGTGTTAATATTAGATCGTTCATAAATATTTCGAGTTTTGGTGCTCTCTTGAGTAATCTGAGGAAACATGTTCGGTTGTATGCCTAATAGCACAGTAGGTAGAACATGGTAGGTAAGCCTTTGCTGACAACAGTATGAAAGTTTCATCCTAAATCTTCTACAAAATGTAAAAATCTGATGTGACACTTTAATTAATTAGAAACGTGACTACAGGAAGCAACTTTATCTATTTGTAGCTCTTACGTGGATTCTTGGATTTATCTCAATGAGAGAAAAGTTGAAAGTTGTCGGACAACATTAAAGGTAAGTAAGTATAGCTTTCATCTATCAGTCGTTAAAGGAAGCACTAACAAAATTGATTTGAAGTAGTTTCTTCCGAGATCTTCGTGAAACTTTGCTTGACACTGTTTGATTTGATAAATCTTTTAACGAAATTACAAAGTTTTATTTATTTCCAATCGGTTGGAATCATTCGAATGTTTTTGGTTAAACTAGAAAGCAGTAGAACTGCACTGGCTAAATCGTTTATAAATCGTTATTTTGGTCATATAGAATTGTTAAAATAAACAATATACGTTTTACGTTTTGTTTGTTCGGGTGTAGTTTTTGTTTTTTGAATAAACAAATATTGCTTATGCTCGTTTCATCTAAAACGCAAACTTTTTAGTCTATTTCAATCAGTTACTTTGGTGGAACTGAATGAAGCAATATATTACAGCTGGAGGTTAGTTGTCGGTACCCATACATTAGATACACCTCAGAGAGTGTAACCTAGATCCAGGTTACTTTATGTTTAGACCGGCCTCATGCAGGGATCCATCTATTTTATTTTTATAATGTAAATGTTTATTTACAGCCCCTGATAAAGGATTTTTCTTTATTTAGTTAAACGTGTTATAAAATTATACCTAGTGGTTTAAAATTAACTATTAATACTTTTTATAGGACCGTTCTATTTTTAGTTTCACCTAAAATCAATAGTGACATCGTTGAATGAGTATTGCGTTATTCTTAATAAATATTGGACTGGTGTGGCTGCCTCGTTGACCGAGTGGTCGCAAGTGCGACTGCCGAGCAAGGGGTCGTGGGTTCGATACTCGGGTCGGGCAAAGTATTACTGGGTTTTTTTTAAATCTCAGTAGTAGCACGGAGTCTGGAAATGTGCCCGGTATATGGTAATAGGCTCACCCCCTATTACATGGGACTCATAACATAAATAGTGAAAAGTGGGTGTTACTTCTGTGTGCACCTCTGCCTACCCCTTCGGGGATAGAAAGGCGTGGTTTTGTGTTATGTTATTGGACTGGTATCAGACATGTGTCACGTTTTGTTTATATAAGTGTTCACATGTTCACGAACATAAAAAAAACCTATAATAATATACTGGTACAATTCTGCCAGGAAATCAGGTGTGTAATGATGCTGTAATTTATTAAATACTAGCTGTTGCCCGCGACTTCGTCCGCGTAGATTAATGACTTCTGACAGAATTCATCAGAATCAATTCAGTGCCCAATTAAGATTTACCTATTGTGAAATGATTTATCGTAATTTCTATAAATTAAAAATCCCGCAGGGTTCTTACCAGTCCCGGCCCGATCACGTAAGTTTTGAGTAATAAAAACTTCGACTATTGTTGTACAGAATCTCTATGAAATAAGTTCAGTGGTTACAAGATAGAGAGTCCTGGAGCATTGACGCATAGTTCCCGTTCCCGAGGGACTTCTGAGATAAAAACTATCATACGTTACTCAGGTCCCAAATCATCGTTTTACCGAATGTAATTCAAAAAGGTTCAATGATTCTAGATTCAATTTTCATTCCCAATTTCACACCAACTATCATTCCCTATTTTATCCCCTTAGGGGTGGAATTCATCAAAATCCTTTCTAAGGAGATACCTATGTCATAGTAACTTTATGCATGCAAAGTCTCAGCCCGATCGGTTTAAAACTGGCAAAGAATCACACAAACTTTCACCCTCTATATTACCCACTTTGGGGTGGAAATCTTCAAAAACCTTTCTAAAGGGACGTGTACGTCATAATATCTACCTGCACGCCGAATTTCAACCCGATCTGTGTAAAACTGACAAAGCCTCATACAAACTTTCATCCTCTACATTATCCCATTCGAGGGGGCAATGATCAAAATCCTTACTTGGAGATGCCTACGTCATAACATCTACTTTCATGCCGAATTTCATCCCCATCGGTGTAAAACTGACAAAGTTTCATACAAACTTTCACCCCTATTTTACCCCCTTGGGGGGTGAAAATGATCAAAATCCTTTTTTAGAGGATGTTTACGTCAAAATATCTATCGGCACGCCGAATTTCAACCAGATCGTTTTATAATTGACAAAGTTCCATACGAACTTTCACCCCCTATTTTACCCTCTTGGGAGTGAAAATGATCAAAATTCTTTCTTAGAAGATGCTTACGTTATAACATCTATCTGCATGCCAAATTTCAACCTGATCGGTTTAAAACTGACAAAGCCTCATACAAACTTTCATCCCCTATTTTACCCACTTGTGGGTAGAAATTATCAAAATCCTTTCACAGCGGATGCCTACGTCATAACATCTATCTGCATGCCAAATTTCAACCCGATCGATTTAAAACTGACAGTCTCATACAAACTTTCATCCCCTATTTTACCCCCTTGGGGGTGGAAATTATCAAACTCCTATCACAGCGGATGCTTACGTCATAACATCTATCTGCATGCCAAATTACAACCCGATCGGTTTAAAACTGACAAAGTCTCATACAAACTTTCATCCCCTATTTTACCCTCTTGGGGGTGGAAATTATCAAAATCCTTTCACAGCGGATGCTTACGTCATAACATCTATCTGCATGCCAAATTTCAACCAGATCAGTTAAAAACTGACAAAGTTCCATACAAACTTTCATCCCCTTTTTTACCCCTTTGGGGGTGGAAATTATCAAAATCCTTTCTTAGCGGATGCCTAAGTCATAACATCTATCTGTATGCCAAATTTTAGCCCAATCTGTCCAGCGGTTTGGGCTGTGTGTTGATAGATATTTCAAAAGTCTATTTTTTTATTGATACAAAACAAAAGTTACAATTTCGGGAATTCCTTTGGTACCTACTTATATACCTCTAAAAACTTTGCACATCCTAAGAGACCTATGTACCAAGTTACATGGTTTTATCTCCAAAAATGACGAACACCCACATGCAACCCCTAATTCACCCCCACGCTGGTATAAATTTTAAAATGCTAGAACAAACGATTTTTTGTTTATTATTTTGTGCCTAAATATAAAATGTAAGGTATCTTCAAGAATGACGAACTTCATACAAACTTTCAACCCCTATTTCATCCCCTCACAGGTCGAAATTCAAAAACGCTAGAACAAATGTTTTATTATTTTTTATCAAGTGCTTAAATATAAAGTTTCATGGTTTTATCTTTAAAAATTATGAAATCCCATACAACTTCCCCCCCCGTTTTAACCCCTTACAACCCCTTTTTCGCGATAAAAAGTAGCCTATGTTTTATCTCGGGGTCTAGAATATCTGTATACCAAATTTCATTCAAATCCGTTCAGTAGTTTTGGCGTGAAAGAGTAGCAGACAGACAGACAGACAGAGTTACTTTCGCATTTATAATATTAGTTAGGATTAGGATAGTCATAATAATTGTAAATGAAGATACTACGGCAGCAGTTTCTACTTTGTTTTTATTATGGGGTAAGTGAACGCAAATAAACTTTTATTTACTGCCAGGAATATGTTATGAACTCACAATCTAAGACTTATTAGCGCCTTAATTTGGCTTCACTTTCACAGTAAATTTACATTTTAGTCTATCATCGACAGACTTGATAATTTTATGCCAGGCCAGAGATCTTCTTTAAAAAAGAGACTCGCAATACAAGCGTTGTTGAAGATCGGAGTTCAAAGAAACAAGTTTGTCAGAGAACTTCGCATCTCTGTCTGATCTCTATTGTAGTGTCAGTGTGTCACACATTGTTCCGGTATATTTGAAAAAAATAAATAAATTGTTAATGCTTCATTGCAATTAGAATATATGGATATAATTAGTTATTTTAAAAAGCTTACATGTGTAGAGAGAAGTGCAAGGAGGTTAGGTAGGTCTTTGTAGGCAGTGGGACGAACATGGCTGAAAATAAAATAAAATAATTTATTTTGTTTCTTGATAATCGCACTTTTCACAATAAAATACTAAAAATTGATGTTATATATGCTAAGGTTAAAATTACTGTATTGACTTGACAATATTCTCGCAGCTGCAGCTGTAATCATCGCAAAACTTATCCCTTCTCTTTTATCTAGTCGCTGTCCGACGTTCTGCCCACACTGCACTGCACAAAAAATGATTAATTAAAAATAATAATAGCTAAAATTGAACTGCCGTGTATTGCAAAGAAGAAATTATAAATTACCCAACATGGACAAACTAACATAACTTCAATGCTCCTGATTTATTGCAATAGAAAGACAGGCTATTAGCTGTTATAGCCGTTTGGCTATAAATTGACCAGGCTACCACTGGAATAAATCGATTGTACATTTTTATTTTTCCTTTTTCCGCACTTAAATCATTCTTATTATTATTTTTATGAGTACCTGTAATAATAAACTGTAATATGTAAAAACCTTTGTTTAAAGAATACAATCTATTTACCTCTAGACTACAGTCTGCAGATTAAATCAATTTCTGTCTTAAATCTGACTTGACAGTTGCAAACAACTAAGGGCCATTTTCTATAACCTATCTATTTGTAGATTTGCTTACTGAGATAGAATTTTTACACATTTTGTATGGAGCTTATCTATGCTAGCTATGAGTCAAAATTCTATTTCAGTAAGCAAATCTACAGATAGATAGATAATAAATGACCGTAAACAGCGTCTTTTAAAATAATTAACACCGGTTACGCTTCAAAAGTAAAGTAGATATGTAAATCATCATGTTATACCCCATACTTGTTCCGCATTTGTTAAGAAGGTATAGGTAAGCACCCTAAGTGACGAACTAAATGGAGACACATCGTAGAGATGCGAAAACTTTGCCTCGGGGAGGAAAGAAATTTCCCACACCTGCGACCAGGCATTTTGTCGGCATTCTGTATGCTAAAATAGCTTTAAGCTACTGTCTAATAAATTATATTATGTCGTACGCCTTCTCTTTAGGTTTGCGTCTCAATATCATCTTAGGAACGGCTTATAATTTAGTTCAATCAGAGTATGTTTACGCCTTTTAAAACCAAAAGGGATAGGCTAATTTACTAAATACTGGTGTGTGAATTATGTTTTAACTTTAAAGCACGACAAAGGGTAACAAAGACTTATTTAGAAAATTCAAAACCCATTTTTCACTTTATAATTTATTAGCAGCCCGTCCCGGCTTCGCACGGGGTAGACAATTATTTATTTTTGGATATTTGGATTGTTGTAGTGACATAACTTCAATAGTTGGACATATGCTACCGCAAAGTTTTTGTAGACATTATGATGTTCTTCAATATTGTAGTACATTATTTTGTTCTATCGCTAATAGTTTCGGCAGCGCATTCGACGAAAGACATTTTAAGACGCATTTTTCTATACCTTCGGTTACATTGTTCAAATTTTACCAAGGATTCCTAATTTTTTTCAAAATATAATGTATGTCTGCCTATGTCAAATTGGAAGAATGTAGCATTCAACTGGTGAAAGAATTTTTTAAATCGGCTCTGTACTTTTTGAGCCTATTACATCCGTAGTGATACTGAATCATTAAAACCTTTAAATTGGATCAACAAACCGTACACATATAGAATTAATTAATATAAATTATCCCGCGATAATTTCACTCACAGCTTGTATATGTAACTTATGTAATAATAAGTAAAATTAGTTTCGGAAGTAACTTGTGAATAAAGTGATAAGGGTACCATCTGGCGTTGGCATAACAGACACATTGATTGGTTACGTGAATTAGGTACATGTTAATTTAATCGAGTTAACATAATTACATATTTGTACAATATAACATAGCGCTAAACCTAGACACCAAGAATTAGTTTTAAAATGAAATAGGGTTAAGAAAAAGTTAAATATAAGGTTATTTAATTGTTCTTGTTAGTCCAATGGTTTCTACAAATGTAAATTTCTGTGCTGTAATTAAACTCGTTCTAGGAAATAAAGACAAATTATTATGAATTAACTTTTATAGAGTATAGTTACAATTTGACCTAGATGATTATTCCTAAATAGGTCAAATTATATATTAGTAATATATACCTTTGTGTATTATGAATTACACTTCGTCTATTCATAACAACCACTTACTACAGCGTTATTTCTTATTCTAAAAGAAGTAGTTTAGTAGTGTATGCTCGTTGTTGTGATATCGCTCCGAAGTATCTCCTGTAACACCCATCTCGATACAACAATCGAACGCAACAAGTTGCTAAACACGATACACTTAACTTAAAATGTTTGCACATTGAAAAAGGAATAATTTGAAAACCTCTTTCAAATAAAAGCTGCTATAAAAGTAATCTTCATTTATTTTGTAAGCCGTATATTCTAGAACTTAGCGAGAGAATAATTTATTGCTCAAAAGTAAATTAATACCGTATCCATTTATTTTAAACCAACTGTGTAAATAACGAACTCTTCCTACAACCAGGTATCAAAATTAATTGAAACATACAATATAGAGGTACATAATATGTATAAGAAGGAAAATCCGCAGAAATCCTTCGTTCTGAAAAATTACTACAAAATATTTATCTACCTCTAGATAAATGCGAACATTTTTAGTATTGTATGTACCTAAATATTTTACAAAAAAACTCTTGAACATCTTGATTGAAATTGTAGGTAATATAATATATTCTTTACAAGTAATACTTGATCTTTAATTTAAAAGGAACTCACATAAGAAGTAAACAGTTTTAACAGAATGAATATCGGTGCTAACATATTTACGATGCTACACTTTTTAACATTTTATATGCTATGTGAGTATAGGGCGTAACATAAAAACGTGCGTCAAATCGCGTAAAATAAGTCAAAGGCAGGCAGTATCTGAATTTTTTTCAGAGGGAGATTTATACTTAGAATGCGTCAAAATTTGTGAAAAAAGTCAAAAATCGTCTCAGTAGTAACATGATTTTAGTGCACCTTGTTTCAAGTACCAAACTTACTGATGAATGCGATTTTTGTGTGCTCATTCCTTATCACCAAGTCGTCTTATTTATTTCGATTGTAGTTGCGATGACCATACAATACTATGGTTATTGATATAATCTTGTTTAATGTTACTATTATTTTTAGCCATACATTCACATTTTATCCTAATAATTCATTTACAAATTCATAAACAATAAACCTCAAGTACATAGTCGGAACCTATTTGCAGAGGTTCACAAATAGTTTTCCTGTTCACGTTGCAGTCTTTTTTACCTTTAGATAACCACACTTTGGATCTTTTTTACAATATCTGATTAAGCTATTGGTAGCCTAACTGATGAATAATAATCTATATAAATAAAAACGAATTTCTGTTCGTTAGTCTCGCTAAAACTCGAGAACGGCAGAACTGATTTGGCTAATTTTGGTCTTGATAGGTTCGTGGAAGTCTAGGGAAGGTTTAAAAGGCGAGAAAAATCTTTTAGGTGGTACAAAGTTTGCCGGGTCAGCTAGTAAAAAATAAAAAGATATCTATTTCGTATGAAACATGTTTTATATTATGCGGCGGTTAAGCTACAACTTATCATACATAGAATATACTTATTAAACAGCCCCCACATCTTTAAATACCTACTCTACATTACCAATGTAGATAGATATCTCTCAATTAGCCCCGTTATCATTAAGATGTCAATCAAGAAGCAACGAAACACAAACACGAACATATAATTGATAAAGAATAAATTGTGTCGGGTTATCCCGGCACCGCAGCGAGCCCGAATATTCTATCGAACTAATTAAAACTTGCAGGATCAGGTCGGCAGCTATGCTTTGATCACAAGTTCACTCACTAGTGATTTCGATTAATTAACTTACTTAGCTCTACTGAGACATTGTCATATCATAAAATACATATCATGTACAATTAGTACTGATCAATTATATTGCTATGATTTATTCGATTTCTATATATACCTCTAGTATACAAAAATGAATCCTTACAGTTCCCAGTCACGGCTGGACCGATTTTTAACCGACTTCAAAAAAAGGAGGAGGTTCTCAATTCGACCGTATATATGCTTTTTTTTTTACTAGATTTTTTTTGTGTTTGTTATTGTCAAAAGGTTCTCACGACAGCAAAAATATAAAACATAAAAATGAATTTAAATATTAATATAAGGGTAGATTATGGTTGGGAATAACAAATAGGCTACTTTTTACCGACTTCTAAAAAAAAAAGGAGTTACTATGTTCGGCTGATTGATTTTTTGAAGCTAGTAATATATAATAACATTACGCATTTTAGTCTCTAATCGATAGGCAGAAGTGCACGTATACAATATAACACCTACTTTTCACCACCATACATCGAGGTCAATTTTGTAATAACAAATGGAGGAGCAAATGCACTTTCTTGCTCGTTCTTCTCCATTTTGGAACGAACACCTAGCTTCACTGACCGACAGACTGACAGACTAATATAAATTTTGTATTTATTGACGTTTCAAAAGTACCAAATTTGTCTTTGACATTGAATAATTTTCGTAGCTACTTAGCTTGACCCAGGAATCAAAACTCCTGCTGCCTAGCAGGAGTTTGGCTGCCTGGTCACAGTTGACTAACATTAAAATTAGTAAATTACGTTGTCTGGACCGTCCACTAACCGGACTGCCCACTTTCTACTGGACTGTTTGTTGTATCTTTGTAATATGAAGGAATAATTTACTCCGCGAAACATAGGTACTTATGTACAATAATCACTTTAGCCAACAGATTCCACACATAAAATATGTATGTGCTTTTAGTCGAATACGTACAAGATTAAGTCCCAGAAATCTATCATATTATACTTAACTGTCCATTATATTGCAATGAAAGAGGTGGTAAATTGGTTTAATACTGTTTTGACATCTATACAGCTATACAACTATGTACGTAGGAGTTTGGGTTCCGATCGACTATCGTATTTTTCATTGCATTACGTTTATTGTACCCCAAGAGATTTTAAATTAATTATATCGACAAAGTTATTATTGGATTGGTAATTTTGACTTTAATCAATTTAAATTGAATTTTAAACTCAAAGCACTTATTTCGAACAATTAGTCATTTTTAAGACGTTAAAATTGTACAGGTTACATTTTTACGAAATCCTATATGAAAAAAAAGAGAAGTTAAACCTTAAGATCGATTGGCAAAATCTATATCGACGTGAACGACGTTACAGGCAAACGCTTGTTTGAATATAAACAAGATCAATTTTATATTCTTAAAAATAATATGAACTATAAGCGTTATACCATTTTCCAACACAGACTATAAAAGGAAACAAAAATATTGTCTTTGAATTTTCATGTCACGTTCCTTCCAATCTATTTGGACTCGCCTTGAAATTAAAAAAATCGAATTGAATAATGTTTCGTTGCATAACTTTGATACTTTGTAAGTTATTAAAAAGAAAAAAGGCGAGTAGGGGCCTGAAGTTAGCTAGATTGATTTTTGTGATTTCACGAACTGATAAACGGGGAGCAGACTACAAGAGGATTCTTTGCTAACGGTCCTCTTACATTTAACAAAGTTTCTATATTGGTCTAATCTGATTTAGTAGTTTGACCCCGCCATTGAAAACTTTTGAATGAGACGAGTTTTGTGTTTGTTTCCCATGATGTTGTTGAGTTTGCTCTTCTTGTGCTTGTGTCAGGATGAGCACGACTTTTTGTGCTTCGATTAATTGCTTTAGTGAAATGATATTTCTATAGAAAATTCTCACGGCCCTTGTGTACGGACGTCTTAAATACTTTGGGTTTGTAGTCAGGCGAATTATATCTTTGTTGCCATAGATAAAAAAATAGTTAAGAAAAATATGTAATATTTGGTTTGTCAAAGTACCTATATAAATTTTAATAATTAGACTTTAATTTTTGGAAAATCATGTCAATTCTGTTGGTTTTCCTTAATGTGCTTTATGAAATATTTAGTTCACGGAGATAATGTAAATCTCGTGTTTTACCTGTTAGTAAAATGTTTTGGGTAAACTCTAATCACAATTTTATATAGAATGGATAACATGCGATTTCCTTTTATAATATTTTTTTCATTTATACTTTCTAGTATGTGTTGTTAAATATTAGGAAGACTTGATGTGTTTTCTTAGTAAAGGTGATTCGTACCATGGTTATTGAGTAGAAGATCCTGTGATACAATAAAATGTAGAATTATTATCGAAACACCTTTACATACAAATACCAACTAAATGTTTTGTCCCATGGGGTAGAAAGAAACTACAACGCGCTTCTTTTTGCATAAAACTTTCAGGCAACAGTGATGACTTCTAACAGAGAAGGCTTTCTCAATGTTTACTCTTACATTCCTAACTTAGCTGTCTAGCATCTGTCACCAAACTATTAAGCAACTACCTAATTGAAAATAGCATTTACATTTTACTCCAATTAGTACGTGATTAAATATGCGACAACTTAATTTCTCAATAGAAATTAGCTTCGTATTAATTCGCAATTAGCGTTGTTTCCATCTGTCTTGACGAGATTCTATTGTCGCTAGTGACGTATGTAGGTTCAAGGAGATCATTGATGCATTAAATCGACGTTTCATGTACGGAATGAGGACACTGTTTTAATCCAGTTTTAATTTTACGTATACCAAAGTTTTATGTGTTGTCAAAACTGCTATGTCTATTAAACAGGAGATCAATTGGAAACCGAGATCAACTATATTTCGTATTCATAAAAGAGTATGCATTAACAATACAGTCTTTGTCAACCCTTATCCTGAATCCCAATTTATTTGGGGTCAGTACTTTGTCTTACTTCCAAACATCTTTATCAGTCGACATCTTGCCCCTCGCTATATTGTCTTATACGCCATCCATCCTTTTCTCGCCCCTTCTCTTAAAACAGGTCAAATAAACATTGATATGTAAGTATGAAAAATATTGCAAGAATCTTTTTTTGGCGTTCGCATCGAGATTACAGGAGATGGTTAACGACATATAAGATTTATGCGTGTATGTGTGTGTGCCAAAAAAGGGGTCGTGCTTACGGGTCAATGGGTACAAATTTATAAAAAACATAGTGAAATGTACCGTGGATTGAACACAGCTGAGCCAATTCTTAATGATCGCATTTCCTTTGCTAAACTGGGACCGATAAATAATCAAACACTTTTTTCTTTATAACTAAAATAAAAGAAATCTGCCACTTATTTAATATGTGACTAGGCTGATATAAAGTATAGAATTGCGGAAAAGACTGTGAAAATTATTAAAATACATTTATTTTGAATAAAATGCCATTAAAATAAACAAAAATTACACCAGATTAGCCCTCATGAGTGAGCTACGCAACGTCGCCGCGACCGCGCACGCTGCTCATGAGGAAGAACCCCTCTATGGTTCGAAACTAGTAGAGCTTTTCTCAGTATATTCACGTGAGTAACCCGCAATTTTAGTTAATTTAGTATGTCTCACGATAGTTATTATAAAAAATTACACCATTCTTACCCCCAGAGGTCGAAAACACAAACATAGGTATCTGTATATTTTGTTAAAAAACTTATTACTTCCTAAGTCCACTGTAACTACAACCTCACACTTGCTACTTATTCACTTACAACTTTAATCTTACTTAATACAAGTTACGACTAAGACTTGCTCATAGACGCGAATGTATTATGTTATTTCTAAGTAAGCGTATAAACTAGACTTGGGAGCAACAATATAGAGTTTTTCATGAATTAAACGTTATCTACAAATGAAAGATTATATTATTTTCTTATTTGCCGTGGTTTTTAACTCTTTAAAGCCTTAAATAATAAACTCTGAAATAAAACTATATTAATTACTTTTTAATTTAATGATGGATGGGACAAAACGCCCATGGCATTAAATCTGCTTTACTGTTTTGTGTTTAAGCATTAAACTTAACTTCATAAAATAAATACCCATTTCTATACAATTTTTGTTTCTATCATTTTACAAATTTCAATAAATGTTGATATAGGTATATCGAGTTTGATTCTAGCCACAGCACTGACTAATTCACCCAATAATATGGACTCAAGCATCAAAACTAAGACGTCATACCCATCACTATTATTTGCGACAACTTGAACAACGAGACTGTTAAAAAACTAATAAAAAAAAACCGTTTTATTTCTATTATCTACTGAACGTTCAGATGGATACACAGCAGTAAAATAATGGGATCTCGTTGACAGTTTTTGGTCACGGTGTACCCCAACGGCCCCAAATAAACAATTTTGTTTACATGTGACCTAGTTAAAACGTTCATATTTTTGTTAACGTTAACATGACACTGTCCTTCGGTGAAACTGACATTCTTGTTAATAGCTATCCGCAATGTTAAATGTGAACTACGTGAACAAGAGATGCGTTTGTGATCAAATATATAATTTGGTGTCAAAAAAAAAGAATTTGAGATCCCATGAATAGGAAGCTTAAAGTGCAATGAAGGGCTCTCACGGATTATAGATGGCAATTAAGGTATCTATATTTACATGGCAACTTGTATTTATTTATACAGTATGTTAGGTTAAACGAGGGACATATTCAAACCCATAATAGTGTATACTCACATGAACCTAACAAACATATAAACGAAACAAAAACACTAATAAATAACAGACAGAACCATAAAAACGCTTCCGCTTACGCTTACGGGTTACGGCTTAGCGGGCTTAAGCGCACTCTATCCTTTTCGGCAAGATCGGCGCATGTTTTGCAACGCGACTTACTTTATGTAAGTACTGTTTCTGTTTACAAGTTCACTTGTTGCGCGCTCAGTGTTCATGATGATTTATTTTATTGGACAATTACTTCAAAAATTTTGGTTATAGGTTTTTTACATATTCGGGACGAGAATCGAATACTGAATACCCTCCCTCAATAAGTCCCTCGTTTAACCTACACACTGTATAAATACTCGTACAAGTTGTCATGTTAGGTACTCTATTTATAGTTCAAGAACATCTAAATCGATGTAGCTGAATCTTAGGGGGACGGGCAGGTAGCTTAGAACAAGGAGACGGACATAGGATACTTTTTATTCGAGGACTTCCCGAAAATCATAAGGGAACGGAAAAAAATAAATTGCGTGAACGAAGTCACGGGGATGCTAATATTAAAATGGTTCATGTTATACAATAATTGACTGACTTTTTTATCGAATAATGATTAAAAAAATAATAAGAACCTGAATGTCTGAGCTGTGTTGGGTATTTTTTGTATGTATATTTTTTTAGGAAAAAAAAAGAAAAAGTAGACCAAAAGATAAAATAGAAAACATAAAAAATAAAAGAAACACTCGGGCCGAGGATTGAACCCAAATTTTCTGCGTTGAAGACACCCGATTTCCCGAGTAAGCCATTTAAACTTTATGGTGAAATGTAGGTTCGTATTTTTATAAGAATTTTTATTCAATGCAAACACGGACAAAACGACATTTTAAGAAAATAGGTGAAATCGGTTTCTGAAATCGTTGATATTTATCGTTTATATATGATTGTTTGAAGATAATGTATTTCGATAATATATTTAACATCAATACCTAATGTTCTTGTAAAGCAACAGTATATGTATAAGATAAATATAATAGACGCCGTACTCACCAGAGTTTTAGGAACTATTAACATAACTGTCAAAAGGGTTCATCCCTAAACGCCTTTGTCCTCCTTCCTTGGTAACAACAAACGAAATAATTATTAGTTACTATTTACTATGACATTTATCATCGCAAACAATAATAATTGTGATTACACATATTGAAAAAACATAAATATAATTAAATATTAGCTTACTATTCTCAAAATATTTAATAGTGCTTAAATGAAGAAAAATGGACGATTGTTTTTTTTTTAATTAACTAAAGTAATAAAAAATATAGAACGGTAATAACGATTTTGAAAAAGGAACAATAGTGACTCTATTGTTCTTTATTTTGTCGTTAAGTCTCAGTGTATCTTATACATTAGAAGGCGACGAAACGTCTAACGAGCTATTTCTTTTCAACTTTAATGCGCAAGGCAGAAGTACAATTTCTGATTTCTAAAAAGGATGACAGTCATTTTTTGTGTTTCACAATTATTCTCATATTTCAGTCAACTCACAATTATTTAGCATTAAGAATATTAAATGACATAACGAATATTTGCCCTTGACATCTAATAGGCAACAAGTTAACTAAACTTGGCTCCATCGTTTGGTAATGGGACAGTTATGAGTTTGTGGTGTTAAATCCAGCCATAGTTAGTTAGTTGTTTAACTTATATCTAACTCGATAAGTACCGACCTCACTGTTCCCAGTTACTTTGAGGATATGTTACAGTACGAAGATTAAATCGATATTTATTAGTGTGCCATCTCTCTGTTAAGTAATGGTGGGTGAAATAACTGGCTGACTGTATTTTTGTGTATTTTTTTTATTAGATATTATTATATGATTGGGGGCGCGAGTCGCTGGGTACGGCCTCATTACCCACGGCGCGTCATTGTACGAATATATTACTCACAAATGACAATAAGTGGACTACAGAGACATCTGACTACAATTAATACTGTTCACGAAGCGACAATTACAAAACTCTCTATAGTCATTAGATATACATGCTTTCGTCAAACGACGCGTCGTTGACAGTAGGCCTAATTATCATGCACCGCGCCACCCAACCAGTATTAGACTTTACACATGTCTATTTTCTATTCTTCTACGTACACTTTTAAACATACTTTAATATAAATACGAAACGATAAGTGGATTCGATTTAAACATTCACTATACATTGAATTTCATTTCAAGATGTCAAAATTGTTTAGATGCTTTGGGAGGTTCTTAGTAGAAGGATTGATTACGGGCCAATATAAACTTGGCACCAAACAGTTATTTCACGAAATATTAATTGATTGAAACCTCTGAAGGCGAAGCTTAAATTGGCCGATTGAATAAGAAGGGTCAGTAGTATATTACGTTTAAAATTAAAACTGTGGTAGAAACTTTAAGTTTCTTGTTTATAATGATTTTAGTTCTAATTTTAGAAATAAGTACATTTTAATATTATGTTAGTCATATAATATGAAACACATATATAATAACATTGTAAGCTACAATTAATGAATAAATAATATGAGATCAACTTCAAATTTAAGTCAAAAACAATATTTTATTACTTTCCTGCTATAGAAAATTATACTTAATCAACATTGGATTTGTCTATCACACATAATGACAATTTTTGAGGTCCCCACCCATACGAGATATCCTGGCTGACAACTTAAAAAATATTGTCCTGTTCCAACAGTATGGAATTATTAGATATGCATTATACAAGTCAAACTTCAAATCTCCTTTAATATATTTTTATCAATTAAATACAGGCTATTTACATATTTATATGCGAAACACAAATATTTTGTCAACAAAAAAAAATTAACCACCACAAAAGCAGAAACTGTATAGTAATCGAAATTTAAAATCGTATAATTACACATAAATGTACACAAAATAAATGTATACCTATAGTGTGTAGTTATTAGAGCATAATCTCGTATGGGGTTACAGAATGTATTGACGGATTATCGGTATTTATAATAGCAGATAACATAATATCACGCCTTTTATCCTCGAAGGGGTAGGCAGAGGTGCACATTATACGACTGTACAATGTAACACCCACTTTTCACTATATGTTATGAGTCCCATGTAATAGGGGGTGAGCCTATTGCCATATACCGGGCACAGTTCCAGACTCCGTGCTACTACTGAGATTTTTTTTAAAAACCCAGTAATACTTTGCTCGGCCCGGGAATCGAACCCGAGACCCCTTTGCTCGGCAGTCGCAATTGCGACCACTCGACCAACGAGGCAGTTATAATATCAGAACAATTAAATGAACGCATATTTATGTAAATGCAAGTTCAGAACGATGGTGTTCACAACTCCATTGTTAAATGTCGAATCCCTCGTACATAATAGTTGCATAATATTATTTTAACCTTTTAAATGTACCGATATGACACACAATAAAAAATACATTGTGTCGCGCGTCTTAGACACACGAAAGGTTAAACGTTAAATATAGCAATTATACCATGCTGTAATAAAGGATTCAGACAATTAAACCGTATGGTTGACCTTAATTTGCTTTTATAATACCTGATGTTGATTTATTTAGAGGTATACATATAATTTTATTACTCTTCATAAAATATGAAGAACAACGCCAATAGTCCGTGGTAGTACACTGGTTGAACTCCGGATCTCCTGCAGAAGAAGATATGCCATAATCACCATGCTTTACAAGTTGTTTGGCCATTGCAGTTTAAAAAAACCATAGTACCATCAGACCACCACGGATGGGGCCCAATAGGGCTGATGCTGATACGAGTCCTCGGAGGACTTAACGGGTTGCCGGGGCTGCGGCTCGAAGTGCGGGAATAGGAACGGGGTGGCTTTTAGTCAGTAAGAGTCTGACACTCCCTCCCATCTCACCCAGGCGGGATAAGTCGTTTGATGATTTTTCCCCTTAAAAAAACTATTGCAACACAAAATGTTGCTTATCACTATCTCTTAAATGTCTAGTCTATTCCTTTCTTGGCTGTTACGTCACATGCGAAAAACCTACTATCCAATTAAGCGTAGATACAAAATATTGAGTTTATGTGTAATCTAATTTCGTCATTATGAATGAATATATGAATTTGACGATTGAAAATCCGATAAGATTCTACCCATACAGTCCCGTATACAGCATGAAACGAGTCTGTCAGTAATGAGACTGTAATTATTTAATTAATCCACTTCGGCTTTACATAATATTATTTAACGATGCCAATCGCGGTCTAGGAAACGTCTTAATTTTCTCTTAAGTATGTACACATACATACACAAACTCACGTCTTTGAGGGAAGTTAAAACCACAGCATAATCCTTACATAGGTACTTCTTTAGTTGCCATCATATTCACGTGTTAAACAAGCACAATCGTTTTTTTACCAATAATTGCATTGTACACTTGAAGACCAGCAATAACATAAAGTAAACAACTGTTTATCAACCGGACCGGTGAATAACACGAAAACAGCAGCTGATGCAACATTTTCATTGAAAATCCACGGCAAGGAATATACACTGACACTTCATTTCCGCTGTACAGAAAATTTTGTACATAATATGCAATCCTAATATAGAGTAAGTATACCTTGTTTAAAGTTGAATTAAATTCATATAGTGTCAGGAAAAAAGCGTGATTGAATGTGGGCGTACTACTTCATTTTATGTCGAAATATTTTCAATACAATACCAATTACCAAGTTTGGAATACACAAATTAATAAATATCATATCAGGCAATCACAAAGTTACGTGAAGATGAAGCCTTTTAAAAACTATCGTAATCAATCGTTCCGTAAAAGATATATTCGTGTATATACAATCGTATTTCTCCGAAGAAGTAGGCAGAACCGGGATAGGTACTTGATAAAAGATAATGATTTGACTTAAACCGAAAATTAACATTCCTATTTATGCTTTGCATAATCGAACTAACTTTAGTAAAAACAAATATCGAGAAATGTTGTATGAAACACAATCACTAAATAAACACTCAAAATATACCAAAAAAATACACACATGTATTGTTAAAGTGGGTATTAAGTACGCAATATACGGAAAATTACAACATGATTTCTTTATAAACACAGGACAAAAGCCGACATAGCTTCTATGTGTCTATATTCCTGATTATAAAAACTCTTTTTGTACGAGTACATAAATTCTTGAACATTTGGATATCAGACCACAAAATAACTAAGTAACAAAGTACAAATATATCGCTAGAAGCATTTATATAAGTACATTACATTCTCTATTTTATAATATCGTGAGACATATTAAATTAACTAAAAGTTACGAATTTCTCACATAAATATACTAAGAAAAGCTCTACTAGTTTTGTAGTCACAAAGGAACGCTTCCTTATGAGCAGCTGGCGTGCGCTGCCACAGCGTTAGTAGGCTGCGCGGCGTCGCATAATGTTTAGTTAATTCAATACATTCTCTATCAAAAATACATTCGACGTACTATATTGAAGTGTCCACTAAGTGATTAATATGAAGCTCAATCAATCTTCTGTCGCTCACACGTTGAAAGTCCAGGAGGTGGCAATATTCGTTGAAAAATAAGCGCTTCTGCATATTTAACTTTCAATAGAAAAAAGTTTGATTTCGTTACAAATTCTACCTGTATCCGTCCAATTTAAATCTCTTTTCATTCGTATGAACTAGATAGGTTACTGTAACTTGATCTTTCATTTGACGACGATTTAAAAGGACTGAAAGTGTTAAATAGATAATGTAATTGTTGTTATTTAAGTAAATAGTAATCTCAATTAAATTTTTGTGATCTCCATGATAATACAAATAATTCAATTATGAAAATCAAACGATACAACATTATTAAACTTCAATAATTTTTTAACGAAATATTCAGATAGATATTTTATTGGAATTAATATTAACTAAACAAGATGGCCGTTAGAGCTATCTTTGAAAATAATGAGGTCACAACGGGAATAACACTCTAAAGAAAGATGAAAATTTAAAAAACTCTCGAGACAAAAGATCTAAAAACTAGACAAATAAATATTTATTGGTCTTTAATTTTGAAGGAGTATGTAATATACAATTTCAGTTTGTAGTTATTTCATTTCTGGGTGGTTTGTATACCTACTAAAATGAAGCTTAACTTAAAAGAGACGATGAATTTTATTAGAAGCAACTACAGCACACAAACCACTACTATTTGAACATGTTGCCACGTAGTGATATATAAGTGGAGAAGCAAAGCAATGTAATGTAATGAAAACATATTTGTTCAGATATAGCGACAAAATTTAATGTAAAGCTCAAACAAAATATTTTGTTCCCATATAAGAAGCTTAAATATAAAATCAACGTTGTTTCTTAATAAATGAAATATACGATTATGTTAGAGTATAATAGGAAATGAGGTACCCACAATCTACCACATAAATACGTTCAAGAAAATCCGATTATATTTGGGAAATACTATTGTGTTCGGGGTTCCGGCCCTTGTTATTTACTTACCATATTAATACTGCTTAGAATATTCCGAAATGTTTACGCCTAACAATTAAAGAAACAAACAGTGGCCGAGTATCATTTATTATTTTCATCAGAATAAATTTACATTGTTGGCTATGTACCTATTCTTTGTGCCGCGCAGGGTGGACAAGGACATATTATATTTTAGCAACAAGATTATTTTTTGTGAAGAACCCTTCACACAAAATAAACAAAAAGACTTTCAAAATAAATCTCTGAATGCTTTCCTTAAACACAAGTACGTACTTATTTCAAGATTGCTTACGTTTTTACATTACGTTACGTAAGCAGGTATTCTCAAAATTTATGTTATGAATCAAATAATTTGAGATTCACCAGTGAACAAATCATTCGAACATCACATTCATCAATTTCAATTGAACAATGCTACTGAACGTATGGATCTCGCACACAACAATAGAAGACATTAACGCAGGTAGACAGCAAGAAACATTTCCCTACAATAAAGCGAAATTCCGCTGGCGCTGAGGAAGCGGGATCTGCAAATGCGTCATATAAATTATGCACAAAATGAAACGTTATGACGTAGACATCTGTAACATAAAACGATCCTATGTCATTTATACTGCCAGAACGTGCCATGATAAGTTTAATTCAATAGCGTGGTGTCGAAGGAATCTAGAGGAATTTTCAATATTTTCAAAGAGCGAAAATAGTTGAGATCGCCTCGAAGTCAACTATTTATTAAATTAAAAAAACTTTTCAAATGGAGCTATGATTTATTTAGATACCGTATCGGAAAATATTTTAGAAATGGAATATGTATTTAGGAGTTTTTTAGAGATTTATCGAAGTATTTGTCTTATAAATAGGTGTGCCAAGTAGTTTATTATTTATAGTCAAATTTTGTGATCACACCAAACTGAAGTATTGAACTTTTTTTTAATAATGTGTTACAATCTGACTGGTTCACTGAAAGTTATTTATTACATGTGAATTTCACGCAGAGATCGAAGTTTAACATGAAACATTTATCTTGTCGTTTAATAAACAAATTTAGCAATATTTATTCAAGTATTGATGGAAAGCTTTTTCATTTACCAATTTTCGCGACACTGGTTTTATGAATACTAGTTTTATGCAAATATCGTGGGCGGTACGTAACTGCTTCGATGTTCTGAAATAACTCACTACAATTTTCCATTTACACATAAAATCCGTTGAAAAATACATCACTCAGCTGTTCAATTTATAGATCAAATAAACCATAAATCAAAGGCTATCCCCATACCTACCGACGTTAGATCAAAATAAAACGTGCATAATAGATTATTAGTGTATCTATTAACTTTGCCTAACCCTTCACGGGGACATAGCTATGATGTTATAGTATGTTATGTCGTTAAGTCCATCTATAAGTATAGTACATGTCTCTTTGTATGACGCAATATGTCTCTGAATACTTCGATGATGGATTGCGGCAATGACGACATTGCTAGATTATATATTAAGCTGGTGCATGTTTACTTTTCAATATCCATCCGACTTGAGGGCACAATGGCGCAGTGACTAGTCACAATGCTGTAAAAAGGAGTAGCTCATATTACATAGTTTTAGTATGGTTTTTCGTCAACGAATGTTGAGCAGTTTCATAAAAAAGTACTTAGATCAGAGAAGTACCTCATCATCCAACACAATTAACGCAATCAATAAGATATTTCATTTTCTTACTCTCTGCTTTGCCTCGTTGGCAAAGTGGTCGCAAGTGCGACTACCGGGCAGAGAGTCTCGGGTTCGATATGTTCGATATACGCGGCCCACGTAATATTACACCGGGTTTAAAAAAAATCCAAATAGTAGCACGGAGTCTGGAATTGTGCCCAATATATGGCAATAGACTCACCCCCTATCACATGGGACTTATAAAATAAATAGTAAAAAGTGGGAGTTACATTGTACAGTGGGATTAAGTGCCGTATTGTCCACCTCTGCTTACCCCATTGGGTTAAAAGGCGTGATGTTTAGTTTCTTTTAAGTTCAGTTAAATAAACTGGGTTCAACGCCCTTTACCTATAGGTAACTATTAAATTTCCGTTACACTTCATTCATTGACTGTCGTACGTGTTTTAAAAATTGTCGCGTGACTTCGGCGCGGTTAATGACATACTGTCAATAGACGCGAAGGTCTTTGTGGTCAATACATATTCATCACCATCATTTCATATCAAATATTCCGGATTGACAACCCAAATAATTATTGATAACAGCTTTAGGTAATCCAACGTTAAAATGTCCAGTTGTGTTAGAATAAACTTTAGCTACAGGTGGTTCTAGGTACTACTCGGACTGGCAGGTTAATAAACGACCGCCACCGGTTTAATCACTCAACTGCGCTTAAATGTACATTCAACAAAAACTCGCCATTTGTCAAAAAGTTACAATTTATTTGTTTAAAAAAAAGTAAAGTTTGCTTAATTGGAAAACAAGGAATTGAGTAAAACATTGTTGAGCCGAAGCCTGAAAGCAATCATACTTTGGTTCGCCAAGAGTAACGTTCATTTGTCCAAAACTTTGCTACTGGGTCGAACTACTTTCTGTCCACGTCTTATGGTGATAAATCTATGTAACTTTAGAAGGAACTTAACTTTGAACCAGTACTACTTGGGAAATAGTTCGATAACTGTAAGTACTTTTACTTTGTGGATGAAAGTAAGATTTATAAAACAGCTGAATGTACAAATGAAGATAGGTTTTTTGGAGGATTCCATTTTTTCTAGGCAGAATAAATAATAATTATATCTAGACAAACGTATCAAATATTTTCTTCTAATCAATTCCATCTCTCTTAAAATTAAATACGTTTCGTATAAAAAAATGACAATGTAAAGGGTATGACAAATGGGGTGTTGAGGTGTGACATCCTGTGCGAACACGGTGACTGACGAGCGGTTTGAGCTGGTTACTGCTTAGCCACCAGGTGCGTACACACAGCAATATTCTCAATACCAAAATAAACATACAACTTTATGCTATCATCGTAGCATTATATTATATTTTCTTATTTCCAAAATACACAAAAATATCCAAAACAGTTTAGGGGTGTCACTTAAATAGTAAACCTATTTCGGCAAAATGAACCTTTCTTTTCATCGAAACAATATAGCGCCCCTTTTAAAATATTTTACTTAGGTAAATAATAACCTCTCAACAACTTTAATGGAATAGGCTTTCTGTGTACCTATCTTAAATATAATTTATTTGTACTGTAAATTCAAGTAAGAAATATGACCGCCACTCATCTTAAAATGGTTTCAAAAATATCTCTGTACATTTTAAGGTTTCAAGTGACAAGGACTGTAAGATATATGGACTGAAAAGTATTTTGAAGTAGCGTTATTACAGCGTCGCACCCTTTAGTAGAGGTGAACACATTCATTAGTTACATTCTTTGGCGATAATAACAATAAGTGTAGTATTTATTTAAATTAGTTACTTAATGAATCCTCAAAATATCAAATCCTGTACGCTCAATCGTCGTGCGTCAAAAATTGACACCACTGACAAACGGTGAAGAAAAATATCGTGAGGAAACCTGGTCTTATAATTTCTAATTATAAGTTTGTAATCAAAGATCATGCTAATCCACATATAGAACTAGCTTTGACCGTTTCGTTAAGGTACAAAAATAGCATTTAAAATAAAAAAAGCCCTAAGTTCTATACTGCAGTGGTATTTGCTTTTCCATAGTGCTGATGGATGAATGATGCTATGATCATCAGTCCTCTGGTTGAAACATGACCTTAATATCCCAACTAGGTCAGGATCGACACTAAAAACCTTAACCAGATCACTGTCAGCTCTGAGCTTTTTACTCACTCAATTCGAAATTCTTGGTATGGACATTTTTGGACTGACATTTGTAGATTATAATCGAGCAATTTTAGGGGTAATGATAGAAATATGGAGCTTTTATAGCTCTTACTTTCACTTCACTTAAGTTAAAAAGGATTTAAATTCAAGCATCTGTTTCATAACAGTTCAATAGTTCTAGTCGGTGATATTAAAAAAGTACCTAAAAATACTAAACTAATATCAGACTGAATACTAGATTGCAATTATATACGTCATGACCGAAATAAATTTTGTATGAATATTCAAAATATGACTGATAAAGTTTTTGGAGGAAATAATGTCTTTGTAGTATGTATGTCTACAACTTTGGGAACCCCAATCTTAAAACTAACCATCAAATAGGACTTAAGAGAACATCAAACAAATATTTGTAGAACAAACAAAGAAATCTAATTAAGAACTTTAAAGACATATCCATAAACTGGCATAGATTTCTTTTACATACTTCTCCTCGTTAACAATAATAAATGTTCACTGAATACTAGAATATTATTCCGCGCTCGTTGAAGAGTCTTATTAGAATTATCAGAGATCAAAGAGAAATGTACTTCATGCGAGATTTTATTGTAAATTCTCGGAATCATAAGTCGGACGTACAGCTTTATTTTTATACTAGATACTATGTAATTGATGTTCAAGGTTGGGTCAAGTTCAATGTTGAATGAGTCCCCATTCAACATTGAACTTGACATTGATGTTTATAAGTTTTTTAAAGATATGTTTAAACAGGTTACATATTAATATTTAGGTTACGAATACTTTTGCCCGTGAAAAAGTACGTGAGTATTATTCTATTTCATTCATTGAAAAAAGTGAATTATTGTTAAATTTGCACTCGAAAGTGTATTATTTTCATCGAGACGTGATTGTGTTTATTAAAAATGAATTTAAAGGCGAAATACAAGTGGCCTGTCTGCTGCATACTTTAAATCTTTCTATGCGTTGACTTTTATCTGCTTCGACGTGCTAACAAATTTGACTCATTGTGGAAAAACGATTCTAACCGTCTCCGACCATTTCTTCCAACATTGCCGCTTGGGCGAACAGTCTTTCTTAAGATATGGGCGGCGTGGAGGCGCGGAACACCGCGACAGCGCGGCGCTGCGCGACAGCGCGGCAGCCCGGCGTCCTTGACCAATTTTTCTTTTTATAAGTTTAATTAGTTTAATTTTAGAATTTTTGATACATTTTTGAAGGCTTTCGACCTACATGCATCCATGTGATGCAGCCGTTGAGTCTGGAAGTGCTCCTCAATGTGCCCATCAACCTCTAGAGAGCCTGGTAAGATCTTCTTTGTGCTCTCAGCCTCGATTTTTTAAAGGAGAACGCGGGTTAAGAATATATTATGGAAAAATCCACAAATCTCATAGTGTGTCCTTATCCCCCTCTAACACTACTCCTCTACAAAATTCTTTTCCGGTTTCAAATCAGCCTTTGTGGGAAACTTTATCCAAATTCAAAAATTCAACACCTGTTTTAAAAAGAGTTCCTCGTGGTGCAAGACGGTCCGTGGCTCTTAATTTAGGAAATTGCATTCGTCTTGCAACTCGGGAGAACTCTTTCTCGGCTTGGGAGCAGTTACTCACCTTCCCCTACAGGATTCTACACGTGAAAAAAAATTTGGCTGTTAAAAAAAACTTAACCTCACAAATTAAAAGTAATTGTAGTATTTTGAACCCCATTTTAGATCCAAAATTTCCTAACTCCTTTAATAATATTAAAAAAACTCGTTTTGACTACGTAGAATCCAAATTAGGTGAAGGTGGTATAAGCAGAGCCGCCAGGCTTTTATTCAGTAGTGACGTGGTTGCTCCCTACTCTTCAGAAACTTTTGAAGCTCTGAAGAGTAAACACCCGCCTGCTAGGGCTGACCTCACTTTCCCGATCCTCCTGAACCTGATATTCATATTTTCACCGCAACTGTCCAGCAAGTAGCCGCAGCCGTTGGCTCCTTCCGCAGTGGCTCTGCTGGTGGACTTGATGGTCTGACTCCTCAACATCTTAAGGATTTGACGGGGCCAGACGTCGGGGAAGCCGGTGAGTCTCTTCTGAAGGAGCTAACGGTTCTGGTTAATTTAATGCTCTCCGGTAATGTGGCGGATGCCGTTATCGACATTTTGTACGGGGCCAATCTATGTGCCCTACGCAAGAAAGATACGCATACGTCCCATTGCCGTAGGTTGTACTTACAGGCGTTTGGCAGCCAAGTTGTGTTGCAGCTATCATAAAGATGCGGTCATGTCGCACTTTCAACCCCTCCAACTAGGCTTCGGCTCAAAAGGGGGTTGTGAGGCTGCCGTACACGCCCTATCATCTTTCTTGAATACAAACGAAAGTGAGGTCATCCTTAAGGCTGATGTGAAAAATGCATTCAATTCCATCAATAGGGACACTTTGTTGGCTGAAGTTAAAAAGAATTACCTAAAATTTACAGTTTTATTTGGCAGTGCTATAGACAACCTTCAAAATTATTATATAAAGATAAAGTTTTGGATTCTGCGGTAGGCTGCCAACAAGGTCCTCCAATCCTCTTGGTCCAGTCATTTTCAGTCTGGCCATTCACCCTATTATTCGGCAACTTAAATATCTAAATTTAATATTTGGTATTTGGACGATGGAACCTTAGGAGGTGACGCAGATACTGTTTTCCATGACTTTTGATCTCTAAATTTAAATCCATTGGATTAGAATTAAATATTTCTAAATGCGAAATTTACCTTCCGGACAAAATTATTGACAGACAACGAATTTTAAACACTTTTTCTACCGTAGCGCCGAATTTAAAAATTGTTGATAAAACCCTCTTCTTCTCCTGGGTTCCCCAATTTTCGAAAACAGTTTCTCTGATTTCATAAACGAGAAAATTAAAAATTTCTGTGACATTTCCGATAGACTTTCCAAAATTAATCTACATTGTGCCTTTACTTTGATTCGCTATTGTTGTTTCGGCCCAAAATTTATGTATTTTCTGCGTGCTTCCCCTCTGTGGAAGCATCCGCATATTCTACCTCAAATAGCCCAAATTGATCAAATTATCCGTGACACCTTAACTTCACTTTTGAATGCTTCTATGGACGATTGTGTTTGGCTTCAAGCCACACTACCAATTCGTTTTGGTGGTCTAGGCGTCCGCAAAATTTCCAGTGTTAGTTTACCGGCGTTCATCTCTTCTGTCCACAGCAATAGTACTTTAACAAAAAATATTTTAGCCGGTGTTGACGTTGAACCCGATGTGCCGTGTCTGACCGACGCGATGAACGCCTGAACAGAAACTTGTCCCAATACAGCCTTACCTGTCAACCAGCTTCCTCCCAGAGACAATGGGACGAGCCGCTTTGCAGGTTGGTGCATAATAATCTAATTAATACCAGCACCAATCCTGCGGAGTTAGCTCGCCTATTGGCTGTGGGTGAGTGGGAATTATGTCTCTGGCTTCAGGCACTTCCGTCATTCAATATTGGCACGATGTTGAATGACTCAACTTTTCGGTTTGCTGCTTGCTTGCGTGTAGGTGCACCCTGTGTTTCTCCGCATCGCTGTCAATGCGGTGAGATGGTCGACCACCTCGGCCACCACGGCCTATCGTGGAGCAGAAGCGCGGGCCGGATAGCCCGACACGCCAGCATTAACGACATCATCCGTCGAGCTCTTGTCATCGCCGGTGTGCCAGCTGTTCTGGAACCAAAGGGTTTGGCACGCGACGATGGTAAGAGACCCGACGGTATGTCCATTATGCCCTGGAAGCTGGGAAAGTCTTTGGTGTGGGACGCAACCTGCGTCGACACCCTTGCACCTTCTCATCTTCCAGTAACGGCGAGTTGTGCTGGTTCGGCTGATGCCTCTGCAGAAAACCTCAAGCGGCGCAAGTATAACAACCTTGCTGGTAGTTGTATCTTTGAGCCGTTTGGGGTTGAGACGTTAGGTCCGTGGGGTCCGAGTGTGCTTAAATTGTTCAAAAACATTTCGAAACGCCTGGTCGACACGTCTCGTGACCAGAGGGCTGGTCTTTTTCTCGGTCAGAGGTTAAGCATTGCCATACAACGTGGCAATGCTGCCAGCCTTCTGGGTACTTTCCTCTCTGACGTCGATGCGGACGAGTTTTTCGATGCCTTATAAATAGTTTATTTTTCCTACCTCTATAATTAATTTTAATCTTAAGTTGTATATATTTAATTTAGTAATATTTAGTTTTAATTTTATTAAGTAATAGTTGTTATTTAAGTTTTTTATAGAAATAAACCTTTTAAAGATATTTCATTCACATTGTACTGGTTTTCACTTCTTCATTAGAATGTTATTAGCCTTTTGTATTTTATCATAAGCATATCCAATATATTGTGTACATATAGTATGACATTGAATATGTAGCCTACAGGGTTTGAAGCTAATAGTTTACAGGCCCGTATTCATCATGTCAGGCGTCAAATGTCTACTTCATCACACTACAACCGAGAATCCACTAGCCATGACCGTGGAACTGGAGACGACATATATAGGCCTGGTTTAGTTCAATGTCACTCGGGTAAGTTAACCAAGGGAAATTCTGTCGAGAGCATTTTGTTATTAAACGTTAATCGAGTGATTGGGGATAGGACTTTAATTGATATTAGGTTGGATTTTTCGGCTGCGTACATGATAAGTTAGTGACGATAGATTAGAATATACTTGTCACTACCTACTTAAAGGAAACCAAGCGGCAACACTTTGATTAAACATGACCCTCATGTACTAATCGTTGATGAGTTAAAGATTTAAGTATTCTCATCATAGGTCAAACGATGTATGCCTAATAAATGGGCCCTCCATGTATTGGGCCCAATAAGGCTCATGCCGATACGGAGCCGCGGAGAACTTAACGGGTTCCCGGGGCTCTGGCTCGAAGTTAAGGAGTAGAAACGGGGTAGTTTTTATTAAGTAAGAGCCTGACACTCCCTGTCACCTCACTAGGAGAGAAGTCATTGGATGATTTTCCTCCATCCAAAAAATTAACATATTCTAAAAAAGATTGAATTCTCTACTTATCTGTGATAGCAAAGTAAAGTTCTTACCTCAAAATAGTTCGAGCATGCACGTTATTTTGACCCAAGAGCAAACGGGGTTGGAACGATGTTAACGTTGTTACTCGTATTACTTCCTAAACTTATAAAGATTATCCGCAGGGGAAAGAGCTCGCTTAGCAGTAGAACTAACATTTCGGCAAAATTCGAAGAGAATATTGACTAAGTACGGCGGGTATTTAAACTATTACTTGGTTGGTTCTGAAATAATTCACTTGTAATACAACCCAATAACAATTTGAGTAAGTAGGCTTAGTTTCATTTTGATTTTATAAACTACTTTCTTACAATGTAAATGCATTTTATAATACACAATTCAGTTTATTTTTTTGTTATTGAAAACGCTGTATGTGCATACTATGGAACCAATTTGCTGTAGCTTTTATTGTGAGCTTGTTCTATAGAAGATGTGCTTCGGTAGCATAATGGCGATTGAATGCCGAATGCAATGGTGCTCGATGAGTGGAGGTTTCCTTGCCGACTTCAATTAACGCCGGCCACGCGAGATAGTCCGTAGCCCACTATCGTTTATTTAATACGTTATTCAATAGAGGCCATTGTTATTAAAGAAATGGCGCGCACTCGGTGAAATGGAATAAATTGCAAAAATAGCTCGTATTTACGTTTGACATATTTATTATTTCCTTGTCATAAAACCCAACCACGTCACGCGTACAGTGTACCTAGTTTATTTTGTCCCAATTGCTAGGTCAAAAGTTAATGAAAATTATATTTATGTTTGAAGCCGCAGGTGGTATGTGAATGGTGTAAGTTTCGGTATTCATTAGGGTGACCTACATTAGCTACTAACACTGCAAGATCCATTGTTCTAACGTAAAGTTTGTTGAATGAAATCATGGTTAGTTTAATGTTCATATTTTGTTTAGGTGCGGAAGCAAACGACAGAGTTAACGAGAATTATAAGTTATTTTTACTCATAACCGAAATGATTTAGTTATTTTATTGATTTGTGTGTCTAAAATTATGTCACGTCACAATTTGGACTGCTTGAATCCTAAAGATATCGAAGAAACCGGTATTATAGCAATCATTTGTTTTGTAGTTAATATCAATGTAGCATATATCCATTATTATTGATACTTTACCATTTCTTACTGCCTCGTTGGCCGAGTGGTCGCAAGTACGACTGCCGGGCAAGGGGTCTCGAGTTCGATTTCCGAGCCGAGCAAAGTATTACTGGGTTTTAAAAGAATTCTCAGTCTGGAATTGTGCCCGGTGTATGGCAATAGGCTCACCCCCTATAACATGGGACTCTTAAAATAACATAAATAGTGAAAAGAGGGTGTTACATTGTACAGTGGCATATTGTGCACCTCTGCCTACCCCTTCGGGGATAAAAGGCTTGATGTTATATGTTATACTTTACCGTTTCAATGTCAAACGTTGATAAATCAATCCCCTAATGACAAAATGGCATCAGAATTAAAACCGCCCATTTGTAACACTAACACGATTACGGTTCAATGTCATGATGCATGCGATAATCCCTGTGGTAATGAAATGTTTTGATTGATTTACAATTTATACGCTAATTTCAATTTGTTTGATGTAGCTGCTTTGAGAAAATTGTTGATTGGGAGTT
Source organism: Spodoptera picta (assembly GCA_038387885.1). Lineage (NCBI taxonomy): Eukaryota > Metazoa > Arthropoda > Insecta > Lepidoptera > Noctuidae > Spodoptera > Spodoptera picta. The sequence continues at coordinate 6,013,953 of JAZHFQ010000105.1, forward strand.
TCATGTCACATTTTATTTCGTTCTAGCTACTTCCGCGCGGTTTCACACACTCTGCTCAGCTCCTATTAGTCGTAGCGTGGTGTTTTATATCTTATAGCCATCCTCGATAAATGCGCTATCCAACACAAAAATAATTCTTCAAATCAGACTTGTAGTTACGGAGATTAGCGCGTTCAAACAAAAAAACAAACTCTTTCACTTTATAGAGGTATAATAGTATAAGGTGTAGGTTGGGTTGTAAGGAGTTTGATCACTGATCCACCATGTTATAAGAATTCCCCTATCTTTTACGGTATTTTTTTTAAGGGGGGAAAATCATCGAATTACTGCTCCCGCCTGAGTGAGGCGGGAGGGAGTGTCAGACACCACCCCATTCCTTCTCCTGCACGTCGAGCCAGAGCCCCGGTTACCCGTTAGGTTCTCCGCGACGTCTTTTACGGTATAGCGTGTTGAGTTTACAGATCTCTTGATGGTAGGTAAATTGATCAGCGCTACTTGTGAATACAGGCAAGTAACACCATACCTTTACATCGGTCAATCAAAGTCTTGTACAACTGCACTTAGCTTATTAACCGTATTACCTTGTGATACGCTCTAACCATTAGTTCACATCATTCGAAACGAATATCAAAATCTTCTAACAATGAAAATAATAGGGCAGGGTCAGCTTTTGAGAAATAAATATAATATTAAAACATCAAAAAACAGTTATGTAAATAATTATGTTCTTTGTTCAAATGCAAATAGGTATTCTAGACACTGCCATTTCCTCGCTTTTAAAATTATTAAGACCTAGACTTTCATTTCCTGTTACAGGGAAAAGTGTATTTGGAATTAGTCTTTTCAATTATAATCAATGTGAATGTACTTGTTACCTACTCACGGTATTACCATAATGAAAAGATGAATTTTTATTTTAAAATAACATCTATAAAGATTAAATAGGTTTACCCGAATGGAATGTCCATTTGGGTAAACCTATTTAATCTTTAAGTTTTGTTTTTTCACAATCTAGGACTATCTTTACCTGTCTATAAGTATAACTACTTCTAACTGTATACCTCAACCACTCGCATTGCAACAGGTGACTAATCCATTTTTCAAAACCGTACTACGTATTAAATTCTAAGAATTTATACTATAAACTTTATAGTATAAAGGCTATTTTAAGTTGTTCTAAAAATATATCCCTTGGATTTAACGACTAAACACTGATTAATAATTTACATAGCTCTTTTGGTTACGAAATTTACTAATTTTGACACAATTACTACCAAAGCGAGTAGTTTGCTTCAAACCAGTCTGCTAGGCTAACATGACCTAATTAAACATATTTTACAAAATAATGTAATTAATAAATTGACTAGGCAACTCTATACTATACATTTTAATAAAGGACATCCTACATTAGAAATTCTGAGATGTTGAAAGAGTTTTGTAGGTTGCGCAAACGACTGATCTTGAAGAAGCATTTCTTCAAGATCAGTCCTGCCTTCGTTAAAAACCTGGTGAAGTACAAGTTCTATATTCACCTATGATTCATACTTTACGTTTTTTGAATGTTCAAACAAAACAATACAACATTCAGTAAAAATTAATAAACTTTGGCAGGTACAACGATCAACATGTATTTGCAAAAATATAAATCAACAAAACAATGTCACAATTCAAATTGAATCAGATTTGAATTGTTTGGGTGTCATCGGAAATTGTCACAAAGCTGAACTTTAAACACAAATCGATTGTATCGGTGGTCCCATGTATAGTCAAAGTCAAAGTCAAAAGTCAAAATCATTTATTTCAATTAGGCCAGAATGGCACTTTTGAACGTCAAAATAAAATTAATATTAAAAGTGAAGCTATTTGCTCATTCCAAGGTGTAGATTCCTATGGAGAAGAACGAGCAAGAAACTCCATAGGTTACTCTTTTTCAATCAGGTTCACAATACAATTTACTAGTTACATAGTTTTGCTGTTTGGATTGTGCGAGAACAATCTAACACCAAAATCCAGTCAAAGTGATCAAGAAAGAAAATAACCTTAAGAACAATAATACAGTCTGGAGCTGACCAGTCCCAGTTGATGGCGCCCGTTCACGAACATGACACGTACACCAGCACCGCCCAACTCAACCATATTGTAGGGAATCGAGCGATCCACTGCACGCGCCACCGCCAATGAGACCTTTGAGTGAGCATGACAACTCCAAGCTGACACAAATGAATTCTACTAATCTAATTTAATATTAAGTTAATTACAGGGCTCTCACATTCACATTGGTTATATAAGTTAAAAAAATATACAATTTAGCAATATGGCTGTATTATTTACGATTTCATTAAAACAACAGTGTTTTTAGTTATCCTGTGGAGCCGGACTAGCCTGCATCCAAGCATTTTTATCCTCTATATATCCATTAAGTTTGTAATATGCTTGTCTACATAAAGTTTTCTTTATACATAATTTAAATTTGGATTCATTTAGTTGTTGTACATCGCCTGGTATCTTATTATAATATTTAACACAGAATCCCATGAACGATTTAATTACTTTCGCTAATCTCGAAATTGGCTGACTTAATCTATTCCCATGTCTAGTTTGATAGTGGTGTCTGTCAGACACTTTACCAAATAACTGTAGGTTTTTCCTAACATATATGATATAATACTTGCGAACTGTAGGTACCTTGTGACGGGATCTGGTTAGTCTGATTGCCAATTTAAACGGAGATCGTGATGTATTGGAATTCAGAGATTAATTTTCAAAATACACATGTGTAGGCATAACAACCCAATAATAAGAAGTACCTACATGTTTAAAACTTTTGAGTACTTTTAAGTGTCTCGAATTAATTGCGCAGAAGTTTCAAATTTACGCTCATTAAAATACGTCGGTACGTCGCTTGATGTTTAGTAGGAAGTACTTTGTGTTAGTATTAATTATTTTTAAATTTCATAAACAGTGACCTTATTTAATTTTCACTTCAGTAACTGCAGAGCGGTTTCGAGATTCCTAATTTTATTAAAATTGACCGATAATAACACTTAACCGGCGTATTTTGAGAGCCCTAAAAGACAGCATTTAATACTCTCAAAATTAGTATAAAATGTAAAAAGATACTTTATACTCCTAAAGATACTCCTTTGACGCGGTCCAAAGGAGACCTATAAGACCTGTTGACGATCCTATACTTACGAGCGGTATCGAGCACTTAAGTCTAAGGAGAGATTTTGGCTCCTTGTACATGTTCTACCGCTTATATAATGGGTTATGTTCTGCGGAATAATTTTTTATTTGTATCATCGACAGGGGGCTCACGCTCACTCATTGGAGCCAAAATTGTCCCGTACAGTTCGGTTTTAGAGGAATTTTCTCCCAGGAACCCTCCGATTGTGGAATGAGCTCCCTCCCTGCCGTGGTTTTCCCAGTGGGCTACAACATGAGGTTCTTCAAGAGGGCAGTGAATAGGTTTTTAAGGGTCGGCAAGACGCATGTAATGCCCCAAGGGTTGCAGGCGTACAAAGGCCACGGTAACCGCTTACCATCAGGTGGGCCGTGTGCTTTTTTGCCACCGTCGTGGTATAAAAAAAAACTTACTTTTTGTATCAACAAAAACCGTGGTATCAATCAGAGCAATAGAAATGTTGACACAACATTATACCTCTAATATGTCTAGTAGATTATTTAAACAGTTGGCTAAAATGTAAGTCACTTGTCTCCAACTCGAGGGCATTTTTAAAATTTTTATTTATTTTTTTACACATAACATAATTAATATGATTATATACTATGTTACAAATTACGCTTTCACATTTAATATTTTAATGAATGTAAAAGGTTTGTATACCTATAATACTTTACCTGTATTTACTAATAAGATCTAATAAGTAATATGAAAATACGAGACTACTGTTTTGAATAATATTCCGTAATATAAAAAATAACAACCCCGACACTTTTATGTTACATATTTTGCGGGTAATACACATCAACTCTGTTAACAGGGACGATGAGACTTAACAATTTCGTGTTGTATCAAACTTTATTATATGGTAATAAGGTTGAAACTCGTTTCAAAGCCGTGCTACTTGCTCCTTCGCTGTCTTTACATCCTCTATAATATTAAGATTTAATAAAATCCTTATTTATCCAACGCCAATTTCAATTTCTAACTTTTGGATACTCTTACCTCTAAATATAGATGCGGGTCGGGGCTGTCGTTAAAACTCCGTTGATTACTCTTCACAATTACATTCCTTTACTGTTTACTCGTCACTCTTGTCATCACGGTTTCTGTTTGACATGGCTTCCTACCTACCTATAAGTAAATAGCTTTGTATTCGAACTTAGTACTTAACCCGTGGAACGTAGATCTCGAGACACAATGTGTTTTCTATTGTGTTTATATACAAGAGGTTAAAGGTTAAAGTTTTAGGTTTTAGGTTTAAGGTTACACAAGCTAGTTTCACGGACGAAAGCACGTTTCAATTGAGCATCGGAATATTGCTCAAAATTAGCATGATCATTTCTTGCACATCGATATGCATTCGAATTTTAAACATTAATTTGAAACATGCTCAATTCGAGGCCTTATAGCACGCTTTTTAGAGCGTGTGCAACCTTAAAGTTTTCATATTTGCCTGTAACCCTTGTATAGGTGTTTAAAGTTTGGTTCACATTAAATGTAACAAAAATGTGATTGTAAAAACAACTTATAACTAGTATGATATGTTCGGTTTTGTTCAATGGAATTTTAAACTAGGTTGAAATTATAATAACGCGTTTGAAAGAAAAGACCTTTGTTATACATCCGTGTTGCTTAGTTTACTTAAGACAATTGTCATTCCAACTAACTAGATATTCTTTTGACTCTTTTCTTTCATTCTTTTGATTTCATTTATTCTACTCTCTTTAGTAGCCTGCTTAGCTGGATAATTAGTTTTTAAAACCAAGCAGTTTCTCAATGTTACGTTTTTTCAGTAATTTTTTAAGTACCCATATTATTGGATAGCTGCCGTCAAAAGAAGTAGAATCTGCTGTTGGATTTAGAGTTTGATATAAAGTTTGAGTTCGCATAAGTTATTACGCATATATAATAATACGTATGTATAATTATGTATACGCATAGACTTCCATAAATATAGGAGTATCAGCGTGACAGTCGCCGCGTCGCGAGTCGCGGAATGGTGCTCATGAACATGAGCCTCTAGCATGACTTGAAACTAGTCGAGTTCCTCGTCAAACAATTGCGTGAGTAACCCAAAAACATGATAATTAATAATAGGAGGTTTAACATGAATCAGCATTTTCTAGTAAGGCTACTAATTGCTTTAATACTATTGCGACTGCAATTAGTAATTTAAACTCTTTATATATTTATACAACATAAAATGAAATAACAAAGATCTAAAGGCAACCAAGATGATCAATTACCGAACCTCATTATTATCGATAAACAAAATCTGTGTGAAGTCTGTATAATATATTCAAATAGGAGTACAATACTCCAACCATCCCATACACCTATTGTGTAACCGTCAAGAATGCCTTCGATAATATGATGATGAGCCTCTAAATTGTATTTAACGGTAATCGGAGAAATAACAGGGTTGTTCAGATATAACGTTAGCTATAACACAGTCCTTTTTGGTCGGAGGATCGATTCAAATAAGTATAAATCGTTACTGAAATACGTTTTGAACTAATAATAGATTACGTAATGAATGAATAGGTAAATATATCGTCCGTACTTTAGTATTACGATTTTTATTTACTAAGGACTTTGTCCGGTATCCGTGGCTACAACTGCGTGGGTATATAAATGCCCGATTAATTCCACGATTTCTGTAGAACATTATCTATCATAGCATCCTCTTTTTATAAATTGTAACCTAATCCTGAAAACAAGATGTAAGTTAAAAGATTCGTATATTTACTTATGGGTAATTCCACAGATATAAATAAATAAATTGTGAGTAAAATTTACTTTCGGATATATTGTGAGTCCTCTCATATTTACAGTGTACCTAAATACCTGACTCCGAGTCTAAACCTATAAATAGGGCACAAAACTAGAGTTGTGCTTAACAAAGTACAACGGCTAATAATCTCTTTCTCTATTTAGTTTAGCTCGTCTTATACTCAGGTATGAAACACTCCTCCCTTGCTCAAGTAAATATCCTTTATATTAGTATTTATGTTACTTCCCAATATGAGTTTAAAGCATCGGAGACAGACACATTGCTACGTTTGAGTTAAGTAAATAATAATAATATATTATTACATAGTTAAAAGTCAATAATATTTTAATAATAATTTTGTATATGAAAAGAGAGGGGAATGTGAAATGGACAAAGTTAATATAAGAATGGTCCCATCTCTGGAAAAGGAGCAATGGGCAACAACGTTGGGATGATGACCTAAGTAGAACTGCTGGACCAGAGTGGATGAGAATTGCAAAGGATAGGGAAAAGTGGAAATCTTTGGAGGAGGCCTATGTTGAAGGGCAAACTGAGGATAAAAGTACTGATGTGTAATAATAGTAAATAAATTGTTAATTTCTAACCTGAGTATGTAATAAAGGCTTATTTTATTTTATTTGTAATACATTTTAATAAGAAATTATAAGTGGAAGATTCTAATAAATTATTCAATTCTAATGTCGGGAGCACAGTTGGCAAGCGGCTCGAGAATGCAATCTCTCGTCAAACCAGTTAGCCGAGGCAATACGAAGGAGCAACACTAATTAGAGTAGCGATGTGGGATCACAGACGTATACCTAAAATCATGCTTCAATAGTATTAAGGAACAGACAAACAAGTGTGTGACGTCATAACACAGTTGCAAACTGTTCCTGGCGTCTTGGCTCTGGAAGTGGCCCAGTTTACACTATAAATTAATGCGGGAAATGTGAAGATGTCTCAGGTTTATGTACATGGTAGATTACTTGGAAACATTTAGATTGGATAAAGTTTAGTTATATCGGTAGTGGAGATTGTAGAATTGGGATGATGACAGGGTATCAAAATTAAAAATGTAATTAGTCCGTAAGTTAGGTAATGAAAAAATATTAGACACATTTTTTTTATTTTCTCGTATAATAAAACAATACTTAGATAAAACTTTTAGGAGTGGGGGCTAAAACCTCATTTCTACGTATAACATATACATAGAAGTGACGTCACGCGACATTTCAGATCAATATATCGTCGAAAGTATTCGTCTCTGGAAGAAAATAAAAAATAGGTGTCGAATGATTTAAAATAATCTACCGGACGGACATTTAAATAAAACGTAGTCATTTACCCTACCTCTATTAATTACTGCAATCAAATTACTTGCACAATTTGATAATAGTCTGTAGTTTTCCTTATGTTGTTGAACATAGTAACAGCCCTCTTCGCATCTATGACAAATGTGAATCAATTTGAAACAAGTTATCAATTTAACCGTGTTCTTCTAAAGAAACAGTAATCAAAGATACGAGATTTAAATTTTTCATCCTTTAATCTGACTTGGCCTTAAACTTTTAAGGAAAACAAACAGTAAAATGCTAACATAACACTGGAACGAAAATCGCGATTTGACTTTGACCTCTTGTAATTAGAAACAGTTAACACGAGCCAGTTACCTCTAACCTTGACTGTAAAGTAACAGGTAACAGACAGCTGTTGAATGCAAGCTTGTTAGAAATTCGATGCAACCAAAATGTTTGCCCACAAATTCTCGAGTTAGACGCACAAGCAAACTATTCACCAAAATCGCTATACGATTGCGTTTACATACATATGTTTTCGATGTAGGTACCTATTTTCCATAAACACGTGAACAAGTTGAAAAACAGCGAATATGTTTTATACTTTATCCACATCTGAAAACTAATCAACCAGTTGTAGGTACCAAACAACTAGGAAATGTAAGTTGGAAACTATTAGTATTAAAAAGGTTTTAATGAAAAATCGATAAATAGAAAGTACGTCTGCTATAATAGGACCAATTTAAAAAGTATCACGTAGTTCCCACCTTTTATTTTTATCGATTTTGTTTGAAAGTTTCATTCGTAGCGCCCGGCCCGGACTTCACCAAGGCGGATATAAGGCTACCTGTAGAATTCCTATTCGTTGCAAAGAAAAATGCTCTAACATTATTTGAAAGAGATTAAAATAGCTAACTCTATGAGCGGCGTCAATACCTTCTTTACAATTTTTGGCTGAAATTTGACCAATATTATAATTTCATGCGGCTTCATTATTATACCGATTGTCTTGTTGCTTGAGTGGTCGTAAATGCATTTCTAAGGCCAAATAAAAAGTATTAAGTTGTATTTTATTTATTACCATTGGATTTTATTCGCCCTTCACCCCCTATTACCTACATAAAAAATCTTTCTCGGAAAACTCGGCAGCTTTATTTATAAGACATTTTCTTTATTTGTCTTTGAAGCGATTGCGTTCCATTTAGAGCGGCGCACTTAAATGGCTCAGTTAACACAATACGCAAATAAGTACTCAATAGATCGTACCAGCTTAGGTTCCGAAGAAAGCTTAAAGGCTTATATATCTCAAGTTTCTTATCCAATGAACGAATCGAATTAAAGAAGGGAAAACTTCCAGTTTAGATGTGTTTCTGTTACCCTTCTGTGAAAGATTTCTTTGGTTACAATTTTTATTTAATTAAATCTTTACTTCGAGATAATTCTGTTTTGAGAGAGAAAGATCTTATGTATACAAGTGCGTTATATGAAGTTAAATAACATTTTAACTTACGTACACTTTTGTGAAAGCATTCTCGATATGAGATTTTTAACGTGTATTTTCTCAGTCACAACTTTGATCGTTTGGAAAATGTGCTCAAAAATGGAAGAAAACTGAATCAGAAAATATGTTGTGTGTGGAAATTTTGTGATGGGTACGAACTAGAGAAACTAATATCCAACTGTCACTTGTGTTGGGAGCGCAACGCCGCTTCCAGGAATAAATAAGTGCCTTTGAGTCATTTTCGGTGACTCGGCATTTTTCTGTGCAAATTACGTCAAAACACATTATGATACTACAATTACCTCAACGATGTCGTTCTACATGTCATGTGCTAACCATGACACGCTTGGACCATTATCACACACTTTACACATTACGTCAACATCATGTGTCTTATTTCCCAAAGGGGTAAACAGGTGTGCTTGCTATTTACATCTTGAAAATTGTTTGTTCTATCCAAAGGTATGGGATCTGGTGAGCCTAGTCAATACAGTTATACAATTACATTTTTTTATATACTAGTTTGTGCCCACGACTTCGTACGCGCAATCCCATTTTGTCCTGTTTCCGTATGTTTTGCAGGTTTTTTCTATCATAAAAACCTTCTCCTGATCATAACAATCGCAACAAAAAGAAAATCGGCCAAATCGGTCTAGCTATTCCCAAGTTATGACGTGACAACGGGAAACGGGTTTCATTTTTATATATATAGATTCGATGCGTTACGTTTGTTCACTATCTTGCCTGGTGGTAAGCAATGATGCGGCCTACCATGGAACACGTCCATGCATACGCAATCTATTGCATTTAAGAAATCTAGATTGATAAAATAAATCTTAAACTTTTAATCGTTTCTAACCCGTTACTGATCAATATTTACCGATGCTAGTTAGAAATAACTCATTACATAAAATTGATTTCTAAAATTCTAATCTTGTTTAGTCTCAAATTTTTGTCCCAAAAATCTAGGTACAAGTCTTAAATGATGTTGAAGAAAATTTTAACACTTTCAGTGCTAATGATCTTAAATTTTATCTCAAGACTTTCTTGAGGAATGAAAACAATTTTGTTCGCGTAACTTCTTAAACGGAAATCAGATACTTTCTTAAAGTTATTAATTATTTTAATTAATGATCCTTTGATTAAATGTATTGTTTAGACTTGTATACCTTATGTACTACATAGCTACATAAGCCCAGAACCTCATTTAACTAAAAAAACGCAACGGAAGATAGTTCAATATGTGTAGTAAGTAGTGATGGGAATAAAACGATATCTCAGTTGTCGATCGAATAAGTTTTATTAATTATGCAAAGTGTTTTTCATTAAAACATAGTAAGCACATTGATTGCTTGCATTGCGCGCAAATGGTAACAATTCATTTAGTTTTTTTAGAAGCGTCAGTGCTGTTAATTTCGTTATTCGAGTGTCTATGTAAATAGATTTTTACACATTTTTCTTTTAAAAGCACTCATTGTATAAAAAAAATAATCAACACGCAGGTTTATAAGCGAGTGTGATTTCGCAAATGTGCGCGCGAGCTCCCACGTCCATGCTAGGACAACACTAAAACGAATCAAGCAGCGCCCGCGCAGCCCACCTTCCCTCTCTTGCGTCTACGAGGCGTACGATTCCACGAGTACCGACATATCTCCTAACGCAAGGAATGAAAATAATTACAGGACTGTGCGTTAGGGACCTAATCCATCTCCAATTTCTTTTTTAATGCCTTGAATTCATCTTTATGTAGGAAGCAAATATGTATATTTGTCCTACTCATACCTTTAGGTTGTTCTACCTTTAGGTAGTTCTTTAGAACTTTACATGTTAGATCCTCCCGCAAGGAGTGAAAGAACACGATTATGTTCAACGCACAATACAAAAGTCCTGCAAGAGATCTGATAGATCTCGTAATGCAACGAACGTGTTAAATCATGCATGCAGATACTTTCTGTAAGAGAATCCCCTCGACATGGAAACAAATGCAGCATAATACGTAATTGCAAAGGAAAGCTGAACCAAGTGTTATTTTACGATTTTATACTCATTAATATCCACACTCAGTGAGACATACAATTATACACTTGTTTCACCTATTGTAAGTATTTTATAATGAAGCTGTTAGTGTTTTTATAATAACTACCATGAGACATATCTACTAAATCGCGGGTTGCTCCCGTGAACAACTGAGAAAAGCTCTACTAGAGGTAGTTTCGAACCACAGAAGGGTTCTTCTTCATGAGCAGCGTGCGCGGTCGCGGCGTAATTAATGAAGCTGTTATTATTTGTGATCGAAGCTTGTTTCTGCTAACGTTCTCTCTCTTACTTTTACTCTTTCTCTCTCTCTAGCAGTTTAAAAGAAACAAGTATGACATTGTCGTTTAGTGACGACAGAATCACTAGTTCTACTCTTTTCACGGCTGTCATAAAAAGGACTACACGTTTGATGGAGTCGAATAAACCTGAATCTTTAAACTGTGGTTTTCAACTCACGGGTTACAGCAAATCACTCTTACATAAAGGAAGTCTATAGTCTTGTCGACTTGACGTGCGTGATGTTCAAAAATATGAAGACGTCACAATACATCACATGCGAAATAGGTCATGCAGTATAGGCATAAGTAACCTGCAAAAAAACTACTTAAAATTATACTTTTTAATCATGGTTCGATACCGTTTATCCTCTATATCCATACGACAAAAGCTACTCTATCTGTGTCTGTTTATATATGCCAATACAACTTTTAAACTTTTCAATTCCAATCACTATTCACACAAGTAGAACTTCTTCATATTTGTATTATCTACCTCTAGTTATCAAGCAGTTCGAGAAATATTTTCAAGAGGTTTTACTTTTACTTTCGTTATTCCATTTTTAATTATTGTAGGCAGAGAGAGTGATTAGAAACAGAAAATACCAATACATAGCATACTTATATTTTTGTACAGTAAATTACAGTACAATATTTTTGCTTTAGTTAAATAATAATGGCTTAATTAATAATTTCCTTTTATTACAGCAAAGTATTCACTCATACCGGGTTATTACGTTTAAGGACACAAAGGTACTAGACTTCACAGTTTAAAAGAAACAATTAATGTTTAATTTGAAATTGCTATTGTTTCTTAAAGAAGTTATTATTATAATTAAATATTTCAATAATTCAGTTCATCAAGTAATTCCGGAGTTTGATTAATTGAATGCGATACAAGTTGTCACTGGGTCGATTCTGTGCAGATAAAATAGACCTTTGACGCCGGAATAAATAACCGGCTGTTGCCACGGCGACCCTTACAATTTATTTTTAATTCAATTTAGTTAGTTAGTTCACAATCAATATGCTATTAAAAACTGTCGACACGATGTTCTCTGCTGTAAACTATGTTTGATAAATGTGTTATATTTCTGTCAATTTTTGCATATAGTCTAGACATTGTTGCTTTATTCCACTTTTAATGCTGTTTTATCAGAAAGTAGAGGCAAACTTAAAATAATATAAAATAATATATAACACAAACGACAATTACGGCACTTAATGCGACTGTACCATGTAACACCCACTTTTCACTATTTTATGTTATGAGTTCCATGTAATAAGGTGTGAGCCTACTGCTAAATACCGGGCATAATTCCAGACTCCGTGCTACGACTGAGAATTTTTTAAAAACCCTGTAATACATTAGCCGCCATGACAATTGCACCCGAGACCTCTTGCCCGGCAGTCGCACTAGCAACCTCCCGGCAACCAGGCAGTCGTTTAAAATAATATTACTAACCATATTATTCACAGTAACCGTCAGTCAAAAAATGTTAATAGAACCCACACCTACATCAATAGCTATATACCCTCATTCCGTTCTGCCATAAAAGGCTATATCATTTCGCAATACAAGCAAGGGGATCCAATTCAAAAAGCTTAGACCGGATGAGTGTTTTGGAGCTAATGTGAAAGTAACTTCCTCTTAAAAAATCCAAACCTCCTGTAGCCGAAGGCGATTGGACGCCGGAGGCTTTCAGCTATAATAACCTATGTTGCTTATATCAACCGACCCACAACCATTAATAGTGTGCCATTTTTTTTAATCATTTAGGCACGAATAGTAAAAGGCTACCCAATAGGGTAGATGCCTAATTTTTATTTTAATGTCCGTCTGGTAGATTATTTAAAAACATTAGACATGTATTTTTTATTTTCTTACGGAAACGAATAGTTTCGAAGATATATTGATTTGAAATGTCGCGTGACGTCACTTCTCAGTACACTTTATACTAAGAAATGACGTTTTACCCCCACTCCTAAACTTTGATTCGTTTTATCTAAGTATTGTTTTATTATACAACAAAATAAAAAAATACGTGTCTAATATTTTTTTATTACCTAAGTTACGGACTAATTATATTTTTAATTTTCATACCCTGTCATCATCCCCATTCTAAGTTGTACTTATATATCGTGCTATCTCTGTCATTCTACAAAGAATTTGTAGTGACAGAACTATACTTAAGCGCGACTTAAAACTATAGTCAGAATTTTAATTAGATTCCAGATTTGACAATAGCTACTGTCATTTTGTGAAATAATGATACCACATAGAGGTATAATAGTGTAGTGATGAACACAAAAATCGATAAACAATCAGTGTGTATGTTTTATAATAAATGTTACAGAAAGTGACAGGATAGCGATAGCGATGACGGCGACAATTTATAGAATAACTTATTACCATAATACATCTATCTGTTTTATTTGTCATGTTCCTTTATGATTACATTTTTTTATTTATTTCACACACAATTATAAAAGAAAAGTCTCAGATCGTTAATTAATCGTCAAAACTAAATTGTCGGTTCAGAAATATTTAATTTCCTGATATACTTAGTTTACGGGAGTAAAATTATAAACGAGAAGAATCGATCCAGAAATATTGCATTTCCATATCGAATAATTTCGCAACGACACTATTTAGTACTTGTCATAACGTTGCAACACTGAAATTGTCAAATCTGGAATCGAATTAAAATTCCGAGTATGTAACGTTTGAGTATTTAGACATTAAACTTCTTTGTCAAAGTTACAGAAAAAATTTACGCAAGTTCCATTTTTTGAAATCATTTATTAATTTCATTTTTCAAAGTTAGCGAAAGAGAACCTTGTTATATTGTATATCTACTTTGCGCATAAGTGTTCAGTTTTTTAAAACTGCTCTTGTCTTTCTTGACTGTTCATAAAATGTTTTTCTGTGAGAGTGACATTGTGATTTCAGTGAGTGTGTGGCAATACGATCGCCCATAAGTGGTGGCAAGGGACTAATAACAAAATATTTGTTATGTTTACGGAACCGTATTTGTAGGTGTGTTCTTAACCTATGGTTTTTCTTATACCATTATTTTTGTAAAAATACTAGAACGTTCTCGCTAGTTTATTCAATAAACGAAAAAAGGATTTTTGCCTCGAATAGTTTATTGAAATACCTAATCCACGTGGCCAGACGACACACGAATGACTTTTATGAAGTCAATAACCCTTTATGATCTCATCACAACTTAGAAAGAATTTAAATAAGACTGTAAAACTAAAAATACATACGGAATTAAGCACATCTGCAGAATGCCACCTACCGTAATTATTACAGACTTTGTTGCATCTCGTTCTTACATCTAGTCATGCATACAAGCCGGTAGTTAGCACAAAACACAAAAACTGAAATAATTTTCAATCACATTCAAAAATATATTTACATATATAATGTGGCCCACCCACAAATATTGCATTTTATTTACATTGTGGTCAGGATAGTATTTTGAACAAATTCAACCATAATGCAATATTAAATATTCCGCGCAACGCAGCTGCCATCTGTCTTCGAAACAAGATAAAAGTATTAATAGCTTGTCCAGCACTCTTCATAATTTTTTACGCAAACACATAAACACTACCACTACCAGTAGCGTAGTTTTACAAGACAATGGAGGTTTGAAGGTTGCTGATTTTCCGATGGTAAAAAATGAAACCTTCTATAAAACAGCTCACGTCAATCACTAGTCAAAACTCTGTCTGATTTTATTCAGCACATAACATTTGGTTTTCTGAACCTTTTATAAAGTTTAACCAAACAACCAAATTAATTTTTCCTCATTGTAATAACATATTAGCATCGATAATATGCTTGCAATAATTTATGTGGCATTCAGCCGAACTGAATAATTCTTAATTGCGGCAACGAAATTATTAATTAACGTTCGCATACATGTGAGTGAATTACAATCGATACCATTACCATAATTTAAGGTTTAAATAACGTAATCGATTCACAAAATACATTTATTCTGGGCTCGTTCCAAAAGAAGGGAGGTAATCAAAAAATTATGTGGGTCGTTATTAAGCCTTAAAAGGCAATGAATTCCGTAACAACATCGTAATATAAAACAACCTGTAGAGTTTGAAGGATTGTAAAGACTGGGCGGCGAATGCGTGGATGAGTGGCGTAGCGCGTAGCTGGGTGGTGTAGTACGTGGCTACGAAGCGTAGCGGGCACGCGGCTCGAACGTGTTTGAAGCTACAAGTGTCTGCTGCGAGTCACCTTGCCTCTAACTCCCGCCGTAATACACTCTTTGTACTCGAATATAATAACTGACTTGATCCCGTAGACGGTCTCAACATTCTTGTAAAGTTATTCTTCTATGATAATCGTCAATAATGTGAAGAATTATAATTTTTTATTTAAAGTCTATAAATTTTTAGTATACCCTTTTACGAAGGT
This sequence comes from Spodoptera picta, assembly GCA_038387885.1. NCBI lineage: Eukaryota > Metazoa > Arthropoda > Insecta > Lepidoptera > Noctuidae > Spodoptera > Spodoptera picta. The sequence goes on from JAZHFQ010000105.1 coordinate 6,029,471, forward strand.
ATTTATTTAGAGCCTAAGTATTTTATAAAATATTACAGCTTTATTATTAAAACTCCTAGCAAGTTATTTAACAGGTATTTTAGGAGAATGTAAAATAATATTTAGGTTATTTATAAAACAATGTAATGACCCACTTTCGTTTGTTGGTAAGACTGAGCAAAACTGCCTCATTTTCATGGATTCACTTTCATGCCATTTAACGGGAGTATATCAAATTTGGGACAATAAGTGAGATTGTGTTCCATAGTAGGCGAGCATGGGCCCGACCACTCCCCGACCCGTGAGCCATCTCCGTGCCTCACTCCATCGACCTCGGTGCCATTTGGGGGTCGACCAAGTTGAGTATCGGTTGTCTCCGTCTGTTGATCCCGCATTTGTCCTGGATCACAGCCAACACACGCGAACACGTGCTTTGTAATAAAAATATACTCTTTGCGGCTACATTCGTACATAAATATTTGCCTAATAGACACGCTGCGTAACTGTTACAAGACGACAAGCTTTTAATTATAAATCTTTAATTATTTTTATAATATTTATATTTTATAAGTAGGTATAATAGGTTTAAATGTTTACTTAATTTTTATACATTATCCAAATGAATATTCAGTTAACTTTGGCACGTAATTAACCTCACAAACCAGTAATAACTCAATTTCACTAGCATAACTTATACATAAAATAACATCACGCCTTTTATCCCCGAAAGGGTAGGCAGAGGTGCACATTATAAGTACCACTGTACAATGTAACACCCACTTTTCACTATTTATGTTATGAGTCCCATGTATTGCCATATACCGGGCACAATTCCAGACTCCGTGCTACTACTGAGAATATTTAAAAACCCAGTAATACTTTGCCCAACCCGGGAATCGAACCCGAGACCCCTTGCCCGGCAGTCTCACTTACGACCACTCGGCCAAAGAGGCAATCTTAAAGTCAAAGTTAAAGTCAAAAGTATATAACATATAAGAAAAAAATTTGCCTCCACGTTTAGTTAAAAACTTTTATTTTTGTCAAGGTAAGCGTTGAAAGTCTATACGGTGAGATCATGTGTGTAGTCAGTGGTATTAGTAATACCAGTTCATTACTTATGAACAAGCATGCTTAAAATATTCTATACACTGCCTTAGGCATTGTAAAGCTGGTATCAGCAACTATTGCGTTATCGATAACATAGATATAATACACATATAGGTACTACATAATTACTTGTTCAAATATCATGTTGTCTCTATCATTTTCAAAGCGTGTGGTTGAAAGGGAAAATATTCGAAATTAAACAATGGCTACTTTTAAATACTTGGTAATGAATTATTCCACGCAGTGTTGACGGTTTGACGAGACGTTTAGAGAAAGAACTTGTTAATGAGCAATAGAACCCGTGTTGTTAGGCTTAACGCTCCTTCATTGCGAACGGTGAATGATTTCCACCCGCAAAGAAAATCCTTTCTTATTGAGTAAACCATAGGGCTTTTTATTGCTCTTTTATTACACTTTTTACGGCTGTGAAGGACTGTTTCGCTTTCTTTTCCTGTGATAGTAGTACAATGGGAGACATTTCTTATTGCTATATGTGAATGTAAGTTTACGAGCTAGTTTATTTACTTTTTTCCGATGACTCAAATGTCATTAAAGATTACTTATCAGGATCAGCTAATTAAAGAAATTAGAAATATGAACCTTAAATGACTTTGAGTATTAATTTAATTTATTTAGTACTGACGTACACAGTCGTTACGTTTATAGATTGTAATCTTGCTATAATAGTAATTACATAGTACATTACGTCTAAAGGTATTCACAATGAGACATAGCCTTACATAGGTGCGGTTAATGCAAAAATAACAATTAAAATAACATAACATAACATCACGCCTTTTATCCCGAAGGGGTAGGCAGAGGTGCACATTATGCCACTGTACAATGTAACACCCACTTTTCACTATTTATGTTACGAGTCCCATGTAATAGGGGGTGAGCCTATTGTCATATACCGGGCACAATTCCAGACTCCGTGCTACTACTGAGTTTTTTTTTTAAAACCCAGTAATACTTTGCCCGACCCGGGAATCGAACCCGAGACCCCTTGCTCGGCAGTCGCACTTGCGACCACTCGGCCAACGAGGCAGGCACAATTAAAATACTCATTTCTTTATTAATCCAGTTACTGACCGTACCTGTAATTCCTGTAAAGTCTATTAAAGCACCTACAAAATAATTTAATTACATAAATTGAAAGTGGGTATTATGAAAATACCCCAGGGATAAAATCCCTTTCACCTATAAATTATGGGCGGGTAAGTCAAAATTTATTAATCGGAGAATGATCTTATTTACGCGATATTTTTGATGGATGGTGTATGGAGGTTGAAAGTGTATTGTTTTCATACAGTCTCTTCATAATGTTATCTTGAACCCGAGGTTGGTGCGTTCGCTGCATGAGATTAAACAGAGAAGCTACCTTAAGGGCAATTGTGATGAAAATAAATGTTAATATCACATGTTCTTTATACGTGTATTTATGTGAATACCTTTGTAATACGCTCTTTAAGTACGAGTAATAAAATTTTTATTTTTACTCAAAGAAAATGAGATATTATAAAAATGCTTGAATGAATAGATTGCATCATAACAAATAATTACATTGGTAATGATATTATGTTATACGTAGACCAAACTAAGCTTAGAGACAAAAATAAACCCGAATTATTGTACTGGTGGGTTCTTTCTGAGGTCGCAAATAGTATCATCGCCGGAAACCCACATCCATCATATAATATGTATGTATATAAATAGTGTGAGATACATTGGAAACTATTCTCGACTACAAAAGTAACGCAAAGAGGGTATTTTTCCTTACCTAAAAGAAATCGTGCGAATTCCGTAGTTGTTTCGTATCTAATAAAAATGAGCCCTTGCTTATCTCGAGGGAAAGTTGAGTAACTGTTTACTCAACATGGTCACGCAAGGATCTGTTAGCAAATTGATATCTTAGTACGTTGTTTTAACGTTGGTTTTACATTGATTTCTTGACTGCTACATCCCGTAAAGGTTCGCTGTTGAGCATGAGCGTCTTCATTGTCCGCTTCGCTCCAGTGAGCGTGAAGGAACATTGGCGATATAGGAATAACCTTTATTGCTTTTTAATTATACTTTGGTACTATTTTGGGATGTATTTACGAAGGTTAGCGTGAGATTTACTCAAATTAGTTATTTTACTAGAATTTATACCTAAATAAGTATGATAATATTTTATGGTCAAATATGATAATATTTTTTTATGGGATAAGCCGGTAAACGAGCATAGATACGGATCACCTGATGGTAAGCAATCGACGTCGCCCATGGTCACCGGTAACACCGAAGGGGTTACAAGTGCGTTACCGGCCTTTTGGGGACGAGAAGTTTGAGGATCGTTGGGATTCATGGATTGGGAAGATTTGGGCCTCCGATAGCCTCACTCACACGACGAAACACAACGCAACCGTTGCTTCACGTCAGTTTTCTGTGAGGCCGTGGTATCACTACGGTCGAGCCAGCCTACTCGTGCCGAAGCATGGCTCTCCCACATTTGAATTTCATTTTTTTCTTCTATACTCATGTTATACCTCTCTTTCGAGAACCTAACGGGTAACCGGGGCTCCGGCTCGACGTGCAGGAGAAGGAACGGGGTGGTTACATACATAACATCACGCCTTTTATCCCCGAAGGGGTAGGCAGAGGTGCACATTCTACCACAGTACAATGTAACACCCACTTTTCACTAGTTGTTATGAGTCCCATGTAATAGGGGGTGAGCCTATTGCCATATACCGGGCACATTTCCAGACTCCGTGCTACTACTGAGAATTTTTAAAAAACCCAGTAATACTTTGCCCGACCCGGGAATCGAACCCGAGACCCCTTGCCCGGCAGTCGCACTTGCGACTACTCGGCCAACGAGGCAGTCTAGGAGCGGCAGGCGGGAGCAGCCATTCGATGATTTTCTCATTTCTCTCTTTCATCTCTTTCATGTTTCTTTACCCTCAATCTAATATCTGTTGGAGGTACTGTACCCTTCTGTCCCTTGAGATTCAAATTCGTCACGTGCCATTGATTATTGTATCAGTCCAGTGACTTTACGGCCTAGTTCAGGAGTCAGAGGTTGATGTATTTAAATGTTAGTATATGAATAAAGAGTTATTATTAAAAGAAAATATAGTTCATTGATTGATCATAGAATTTGGGAAGAAGACATTACAAATTTTTCTACATATTTACTAATCTAATTCTAAATGTATACATTTATTACCTAAATGTATATACATTTATTACCTAAATGTATACATTTAGGTAATATTTTAAATTATTGCCGTTGACATATCAACGGGTAGATTGGCTAGTATATAATGTGATTAATTATCCTATGTTATAATATTTGACTTCAATCCAGAATGTGCATATGGCTTAAATGCATAACAGCCTTCTTCGTTATGCGTCATTCGCGCTCATTTCTTTGGATAATGTAGCATTCACAATGCGTAACCACATGTTGAATTTTTCAGCGACTGCGAATATACCTCTATATCGATACGGGAAACCATCTGAAATATAAGAAATAAATTGTTTGCTAATAACAAAATAATGAAACTGTTTGAGTAGATTACTCAAACAGTTTCATTATTTTGATTTATCAAGTTCTCCTACCTCTATTAGAACTTTATAAACTAAATCGACGCAAATTACAAATTGTTGTCACAAATGATAGAATTGGAAACTAATAACTATAGTAATTAATTCTTCACAATGATAATAATAATCAATTTGTTTCACTTTAGGAATTAAGAGGTATTAATTAATTCGCTGAACAAACATGTTTATATACTTTCAATTTAGCTTAAGACATTATTAATCTTGTACTATCTTATACTATTATAATTAGGAATAAACGACCCTCTGCTATTGATAAAAATATATTTACGGTACAAATATTTATGACTAGCTACTTCCGCGCGGTTTCACACGCTCTAATCAGCTCCTGCTAGTCGTAGCGTAATGTTTTATAGACTATAGCCATCCTCGATAAATGCGCTATCCAACACAAAAATAATTATTTAAATCAGACTTGTAGTTACGGAGATTAGCGCGTTCAAACAAACAAACAAAAAACAAACTCTTTCGCTTTATATAATAGTATAAGAGTATAAGGTATAAGACAACGATATTAAGGAGTTTTGAATCAGATTTTTTGGCTATAAAGCGAAGGATTGTCATGTATATGGATGGAAGGGAAGTAGATAACTAAAAACATTATATTACAGATAAAAGAATTAAAACAAAATAAGTACGTATACTATTTGTATTAGGACTAGTATGTCCCCACTGAAATACTAATATCCTGAAAGTTGATGAAACAGGCCCCATCTGTCATCTCATAAATCCTATATATGATAATTTATAATTAATTTTTGTTCTTAATAAATATTATCACACTAACACATTTATAAAAATGTGAAATATTCTAGAAAAGTAGTTTCCTACTTAACGGCTTTTAATGGTGGGCTGACTTATGTGATATGATTTTTATCCCGATAAAATCCTTCCATGGGATAAAACAGGAATCATATTCTACGCGGATGAAGTCGTGAATAACAACTAGTTGTAAATATTGATGAACAGGGAACTCGTTAACATAGAGGAAAGTCACCAAATATGGAATACCATTTTGTTTCTTACGCATAATTTTCACAAACGTTGCAAATAATAAAACTTTTTGTGGTATTTGCAAACAATTATATATTTTCGCTTTATTTTGTAACAAGAATAGCATACTTTTATTACTTTTGAGTTAAACATTTTAAAAAAACTAAACGACAATAATGGTACCTAAATTTGGAATAGGTACCCCAAATATGGAATAAGTACTATAAATACGATTAAAACTAAACCGGAACTTATATAAAACTATTTAGAAAGGTTGGTACAACATAGAAAAGAACACAACGTATTTGCAAAAGTCACTAATCCAGGCATCAATCTCTGCTCCGAGGCAATCAATATGTGCCCAGAGACCACAATACATATGAGGCAGTTGACCCATGTTTCTCTATGAGTATCATTTGAAAACAGAATACCACAGAAAATACAATCAGAATCTTCAGATTCTGGAGTTGTATTTCCTATCAAAGCATCGGGCTGTATCAAACAAAACGATGAACCATTCCATAATTGGATTTTGCAACGACTTTAAACTGACATTAATATTTTTATGTTTAAGAAATAAATATAATTAAATACCACCGAAATCGACAAAAGAACATTTAAACTGTCTCTAAAAGTTATAAAAACAATACGATGTGCACTTTTTAAACGAATAATGCGTATCTTTCACATATGTTAGAAAGTTATGCAGGAGCGGCAAAACAAAACACTGCAATATTGACGAAAGGACTCACTCGACTGATATGTCACAGCCTGTACCCACAGATGGGGATAGAAACAAAGAGACAAACAGTGTTTCTTGCGTGTGTGAATTATAGTTTCTTAATATTGCCGGTATTCCATATTAGGGATACTATTCCATATTTGGTCACTTTCCTCGATAGAAAAAGGTAAAACAAAGAATAATCCATTAAAGTAATACTGGTATAAAAAACTAATCACACGAGAGCTGTGAAATAGACCAATACAATAGATTTTTACGATGCTCCCATTTAACGTCGTCGTAACCACAAACTGCGAGTGAATTTTCACTACGCGAATGTTATTTTAAGTACAAGTGGCAGCTAATAAACTTTGTTCTGTACTCGTAACGATATCAAAGTAGGCGATAAATAGGTTTTTATTGAAGCAAGATTATTTATTTGAAGACAATAGTAAACGCGGTATTAATAGCCACTGAATGCCATCGCTTTGAAACCGACCTTTCTACAAATAGGTCATTATCAGCTGTAATAAAGTTAACATAGAATTGGGGGACTATAAAAACTTTAGATTTACTCGTTGAGTACCGTCATTATAGACACAATTAAAGAACAATAGGTTGCGATCACCGGTGACCGCTTGGTGTTTGACAGTTTAAGACAATTCAAAATAATAATGTGTTAATGGTGGACGCACTTGCTCCTTTTTCAAATTACTGCTACAACAAATTAATGAAATCAACTGAAAACGCGGGTTACTCACGTGAATATATTGAGGAAAGCTCTACTATTTTCGAACCACAGAGGGGTTCTTCCTCACGAGTAGCGTGAGCGGTCGCGGCGGTGTCGCGCAGCTCACTCGATCAAGAAAAGCCTTAGTAGTTGAATAAACATTTACTAACGCATTACGGTTTAGAAATTGATTCTAAATTCCCTTTTGGGGGGCTTGCAGAAAGAGCTTGTCACTCACCACTAAAGTACTAAAGTACCGAACAATAGCTCATAACTCTGTGTGAACAAAGCATTTCATTCAGAATTCACATGCATGCTATTGTCAAAATTCTAAAACCTCATTTCTACATGAAATCCTTTCAAATGCTCGTACAGTATTTGCTTTGTTCCTAAATAGTGATGTAAAATGTTAAAAGTTCACGTCACATCACTCCACTACCTGTACAAACTGGCAACTTACTGAGTAAAACATTGCAAAGTCAACTTTCACTAGAAATGTATTCATAGTCGGAATTGACGTCATCTCTACATTATTGTGTACATAGGTAGATGTTTCATCTTTCAACTTTGTAAGCTTCTATTTTGTCGCTGGACCAACAACAGTTGTAAAAACAGCTGTTGTTGGTCCAGCGACGATATGTGTTGGACTTTCCTTAATGTTTGTTAAAACGCATTTTGAAATTACACCGGCAAGGTGTAATTTCAAAATGCGTTTCTTAAACTCAGTTTATCCAAGATTAATATGACGTCACGTGGAAGCTTTTTCTCTCTCATTAGTCTAACATTAAAAAACGGTTACTAAATTTTAAAACGTCCTTAAACATAGTTGGTACGACTTCCAGCCTGTCATAGTAGAAGTAATATTCCTATAGAACCTAATTAATGCACGCTGTAATCGAATCACTTCTTGTATGTACCTGTATAAATAATCGTACCCTAAATTTGTTCATACAAAAGTAATCTGTATTCATTGGAAATAAGGTCTCTAATATAAATAGTGGAAAGCGATCACCGGTGACTGCTTGGAGATTAAATTAAACAGATTCTTTTAAGTTGCGATCTTGCCCGCAAAGGTGGAGATAAAACTATCCTCTTATATGAAAGAATACTTATATTCCAACATTGGACTGACACGTGTTATTGTTATTGATATGTAAACATCGCCTACGATGATCTAAAATAAGCTGAGGCCTACGTCATGCGTTGTGGCACAGACAAAGCTAAAGTGGTTCATATGTCACCAATACCTTTGTTATAATAAAACAGTAATTTATAGCTCCTGGTCATAGTTAACTTGGTCTCCTATTCTTTCCGAATACAGGCCTTACCAAAAGAAAACAATGTTTCTCTCATAGTTTCTTCGTTACACAGATTATCTATCATTTATCAGTTTCTTGCTATCTAAACTATTTTCTAAACTTTTTTGTTTTCAGTATGTGTTACACTTAAGATTTATTAAAACTAAAACAGCGAATAAAAGAAAAAACGAAATAATCCTCAGTAAGGCGCCAAAGAATTCGTCCTCATCACTGTCACTGGCTGCATTGCCACATTAAATGCCAATGCTTATTTTCTGTCCGAAGAAATAGCCAGCCTACGGGCAGTTTCTTTATAATATGAAAGTGTCCTGGGACCCCATGGCCCAAGTGTTTCAACCCCAAATGGTTAAAAAATGTAGTTGCTTACTATATTTAATTATTTATATTTAATTTCAGTATCTAAAACTGAAATTTGTTCAGAAAGAGTAGAATATTATGTGAATTCAACCAATGCTACTATTCTGCTTCCTCGAACAGCTGTTTTGCTAAAAGCTCTAAGTAGTTTTAGGGTATGTTACAGTGATGATATTTTAACTAGCTTTGGTTTAGCTGGAACTAGACTCATTATTAGAAAGAGACGCATTCCAGTTCTCTGTGGTGCTCTTTGAGTTAGGAATTAGTAAAACAAAGGGTAACAATCTAACAATGCATCTACAGGATGATTTGTAACTAAAGTCAGAGCCACCCGAGATTATGTTTTAGTTATATCACTCTATGTGGATGTAAGTAGTTTAGTTGTGTGTAGAGTTATGGACCAACTACAGACTTGTTCGTAATCAGGGCAAGCGCAGCTTAACCTCACGATTGGTTAATCCATTCGTTATTATATTACCTTGTTTCTATTCATTTTACAGCAACTATTGCGAGGAACGTTTATCTGATGTTAATGAAATTTGTAATATCATATTATATATAGAGTGCATTACCTGACAGTTTTATTACGCAACGAATTTGTTTGTATATTATTCATGGTGGGAAAATCGTTCATGTCAATCCACTCTCTCGCCGTTTTCTCAGAACTTTAAACGTTTTGTCACTTGAATAGAATTTCAAAATAAAATAAATGACCTAACAGCATAAGCAAGCACATCATAACTCAAAGTAACGATACAAAATGTTTACAAAATATAATAACTAGTACCTCTAGTAGATAACAAACAATGTCCACATCTTTCGCAAACACAGTGAAGGCCGTTCCTATTACTAACGTTCCAAGAAATATCTGCTACAAGACTAAATACTAGAACATTTCAATACTATTCTCTATTTCAAGACTTGTTGATCTTGAAAATGTAGTCGTGCACGAGATTTTAATGCACCCTTGTAAGTTTTCTGTGAAAACGTCCGCGAAAGAGAAATAAACATGCTATATAGTGACCGTCCAAGTGTATGCACTTAGCACTAACACTTGGCTTTGGAGTCAATGGCACGTGCAGCGTTATATTGCGGAGAAATTACACTGAAGTGAAACGAGTGTAATATGAGATTCAGTTTCACTGATAATTAGGTAAGTAGCTATATTTTTATGGAACAGTTTTGCTTTATATTAGGCATTAATTAAAAAGTAAGATGTTTCTTTTACAAAGTCCACTCCAGATATTCACACTATAAAAGTCTTTAAAATGCCCAAACCTCACAACTTAGTTTATCATGCTACCGTATAAGAATTAGTAAGAACGATCCATATCTCATATTTTTTTCATCTCATTTTCAAATCCTTAGTTTTGTATCTTTATTGATATCCTCATTATTACAATACTTCTGTTTAATTATTATTATAACCTATGTTTTTAAAATTTTAAAGTATTTCATTTTATGTTCCTGAGAATGTTTATTTCGTAAGTAGCAGTATTTTTTTTTTCAGTTTACTAAAATTCTTTTCCTTGTTCGTTTGTATAGTTTTTTATCACTTGGTTAAGCTATATTTGGTGACTGTATAAGCCCAATACCTATTGATACCTAGGTATGTTATTTCTAAATATTATCTATACAGAAGCTGTTGCTATCATAATAAATAAATAAATAAAGGTGTTAAGATCTATTTTGTGTTCCATGCACTTCAAAATTATTTATTTTCGACGTACCAATATTTCCGATTTGGTTTAACGTCGAATTTGTTTGTTTTATAAACATAGCTTTAGCAACTTTGAATGTCATGAGACACAATAGACAACACATTGTGTCTCCCGTAGATCTATTTGCATACCGCGGGTTAAGGATCCGTATTGAATACTTTCAACCCTCCTAATGTATAAAGTTAAACAAACTAGTTAAGTAAAATATGTTATTGTTCCAAGTTCCGGAGCAAACTTCAAGAATTAATGTAACTTTTGTCTGCAACTTTGTCAAATGGACTTGGTACATTATCAAAATTAAGCGCCATTTTTAGGATAGTGTAGACGTAGCAAATAGATTTCCGCATTCTGTTAGAGTAGTAAGCGAGTATTTTAGAGTTAGTTATGACGTAGTTATCGATAATGAAGTAAATGACTTGAATTACTTTTGTATTAATAATATAGAGGTATTATAATCAACAACACTTAATAATAGACAACGACCGTCGGGACTATTTTGCAATAACTAAGCTAAGTTAACAATAACTAAGCGGTTACTTATCTAGTAAAGCGGTTACTTCGTTGGTCGAGTAGCCGGAAAAGCGACCACTAAGCAAGGCATTTTGGATTAGATTCCAGGGTCGAATAAAGTATTACTGGGATTAATATTACGGTATATGGTACTGGAATCATAATATAACAATAAATGATTTCCCCATTCTATGGAACTTATCACAAAACTGTTGAAAAGTCGGTGCTAAAATGTTTATGTGCAATGGTCGTGACGATCTGTTAATAAACGATTACTATAACTAAATAATGAAGTCGTATCCTTTAGCCTTTAAATAACTAATATAGAATAATTGTTGTCTACCTGTAATTGAACGTCATTTTTCATTCCAACATGCCATGTCACTGGGTTTCCCCAGACGTATTTATGAACTATAATTATTGTAACAACCAAGCAACAATTTTATTACTCAAATGATAATAAAATTGCGTTTTGTTAAGTTGGTCGTACATGTGCACCAAACCAAATACACTTTCTGTTTAATAGGTTGTAGCTAAACAGGGAACAAATCATTCAAACAATCAAAGATAATATATATATTTGACCTACTTAGTTACTGATACTCTCAAAATCACGTCGTTTAAAAATAATACTTCAATACTTATGTAAAATATTGAGCGAGTGTAGCCCTCTGCAGTTATGACTGCTGACTTTAGCTTGTAATATCCTTCTTAGTAATCTAAGTCTTTATCTAATCTAAGACTTTAAACCCCAAAACTTAAAGACAACATTTAACTTATACGACTCATGTAAACTATTCTCCTTGTTCGTATTTCAACGATTTTATGTCACCCCGGGGTTCGCACAAGTTGCTAACTTCTGTCAACTACCAGGTAAAGTCAGGTAGTTGGATGAAATATTCCTTCGACACCGCAATAACAATTCACCCAGCTATGCGATTACCCACCACGAACTGTTTTAAGCAACTTTAAAAGGGTGAAATCCATTTAAATAATTTCAACTTTTGTGAAGGTTTATTAACTTCGTTGTTGAAACTCGTACCATAGATTCAAACATAATTCTTGAACCACCAGAGTTAAAATTCTCAGTTCCGTCATAATTCATTTCAATTTTACGTTCAAACATTAAAAGTTTTTATATAAAATGTAACGACAACAAAGCAGTCGAATTTAACGTTATCTTGTTCTTTAATGCAATTTATTTGCGCTCGTTAATGAAGAACAGGCTAGAACAACGCAAACAAAATGTTTGAGGCAGTTCCATTAAGAAATATTCGACCGTATAATTAAAGTGAATCAAGAGCCGGTGACAGTCCAGTGCGACTACCTCCTTTACAATAAGAGGATTTGTCATTTCATCATTTGCCAGCCGGGTTGAAGATAGCAATTTAAAAGGTTCAGACAGAGCGGTGCTGCACGGTCTCAGTCAAATCACAGTAGTGCCTTTATTTAACTTTTACAACACCTACGGAGATTGAGCAGGGGTGGCACCAAAACGGCACAACCATCACAACGCGGCAGTTGTAATTACTGGTAAGAAAGTACACACCGTATGTCAAAGATACTGCATTGCTTCACACAAATACATTTGTACAATCACAATGTCCTAGTCATTATAAACTTAGTAGATGTCTAGTAATTACACGTTTAGCTCTCAAATTAATGATTCATTAGTGCCGGTCTGTGTCAAAGGCAGTCTTGAACACTATTAAGCTCCGCTATTTTCTGTCAGCGAAGTAGCTGCTTATTAACTGGTTTTAGTCTGTTACGTATCGGTGCCGACACATGTACCTACACCGTGATCAACGCCGTGCCACGAGGAGCATATCTGCTGAATCAGGACGTTAGACCAATTTTGATGCAACGAAGTATTGCAACACCTAAACTGCTGAGTCGTCTCCTCATGTCACCGCCTAGTGCCCAGCTGCGAATCGCTGCATCATCAATCACCCCACTAAATTTAACCTCAATAGGTTTTATTGAAAACCTTCTTTCGAAATAATTTTAAGAGAAGAAGTTAGTGTCGTTCTAATATCGAACGCATTCGCTCGTAGGTTAGTTAGACTTTAGGAATTATCATGTAATTTTAATTATAATAAATTTAGTAAAATGATCATAGTTTCCATTTGCACCCTCTGTCGCTGGCAGAAACATAACTAGTCATTAAACACTTTGTGCAGTATTTATTTATTTATTTATTTTACACTTCTTGGACATATAATAGACAATGAGGGACTTAACGCCTAGTGGCATTCTCTAAGAGTCAACCTGAGGGTGATCCAGAAAGACGTAATTACTTTGTTTTTGTAATAACTATCATGAGATATACTAAATTAACTAAAAATCACAGGTTACTCACGTGAATGTACTGAGAAAAGCTCTACTAGTTTCGAACCAAAGCTGCCAGAGGATACGCGATATCGCCGCGACCGCGCACGCTGCTCATGAGGAAGAACCCCTCTCTGGTTCGAAATTAGTAGAGCTTTTCTCAGTATATTTACATGAGTAACCCGCGATTTTTCGTTAAGACGCAATTACTTGATGGTCGGCATTTTCTGAATTCGCAGTCTTTGCATTGAGTTTCCAATTAGGTATTTTATTCATTTCTTTGAAAGTTTGATGTATCCTGTTTAATATTAATCGTATATTCTTTACTAAATCAATATTTAAACATGATACACGCGATGTTTAATAACTGTAAACACTTCAGGGATAACCTTACAATTATCTATATTTCTATTGCGAATGGTAAATGCAAACATCGTTAGTAACTTTTGCAGAATTGTGCAGTCTATAACGTTTTCAATGATTTCTCGGTACTGGAGAAGGTCAGTAAACAAACCAGTAAACTGGAAACGTTCATCTTAAACTTCACCTTGAATTCAACTCGCTTGTTATGTAAACTCAACTCAGTGATTTCCAATCGCATTGTAAATACGTTTGTCCTTCTAACAAACATTAACAGGACTTTCCTCTACTTTTAATTTATTTTCTAAACCTTCTCAATCGTATACTGTTACCTCTATACCCTTCAGAGTCTAATAAATAACGTGTTTCAATGACATTTAAAAGACCTTAAACACTTGTTGCACTTTCGGTCAGCTCATTTTTAAATGGTCGAAAACTATCGTCTACATACTCTTCCCGATTTAAATTCAAGTAATATGAACATGAATTTTCGCAATAAACAATGTATATTTTTAGATTTTTAATAATTTATTTGATTCGTATGAATTTTTCTGGTAAACTTTATAGGTCAAAAACAATTGGTGTTTTGAGATATATGGGGCAAACGCGCATATGAGTTACCGCAATACTAGAAGAGGCGTACTAATACTAGATTCTGCATGTAATAATTACATCGTGTTCCCTTCTAACTTGTATTTATTCTTCGTAGGAGTGCTCGGTCTTCGTGTTCGACAAGCGCATCGTGGAAAAGCTTTATAAGCCGAAGCGCAAGGAGACCATGTTGGACTGCATGCGTCTCTGTGTCTCGTCCATGGAGAAGTGGCATCATCCGAAGATGTTGCAAATAATCCACGCTTTGGAAGAAGGCACCACCACCATCGCCTTCGCTTCGGAGCCGGTCCTTGCAAGTCTCGCAAACATCTTAGCTTGGCATGTAAGTATTTAGACAATAATTAGATACTATTGTACTTTCGGTATTCAAAGGTGGTTGAAATCTACCCATATCACTCAATTCCAGCGGATACATGTACCTATTTGTTTTTCGTACATTATAACGCTGCTTCGTTGGTCGAATACACTTCATTAACAACTTATCTAACAAAATATTAGGCATTAAGGTGGTAAAAATAATTGTTATGCATTACGTATTATCACTACTGACATTTTTTAAAAGAGCCTTTTTCTATAGGACGTAATTCATTCTTAACAGTCGAATCCTAGATCTCTACCACAACGGAGCAACCAGAACAGGTGTAGGTTCCTACTTTAATTGAATTACCTGGCTAACTTGGATTCAACACGCGATCCCACTACACAATTGAAGTAAGAACAAACGCTGCAGTTTGAAACTAATCAGACGGAACTAGTCGGAAATTAATTAAATAAGTAGTTAACAGCTGCTGAAACAATACCACATGTTGACTACATACATACAATATTAACTAGTGTATTTGTATTTGAACTGTACATTGTTTGCAATTTGTTTAATAAATCTATTGATTTAATTTAGTACGCACTAATAATATAAATGTAGTTATGTAAACAATGGCATGTATTAATTAGAAAATTAGATTCGTATTTTGCGAATTAAAAACAGTTCATATTTTGCTCGTGACGTAATCAATTTAGTAATATATGTCTCAGATTAACAATTTAAACATCTTCAATCTCAGTAAAATATCACATCAGTGTCTATAACATATCAATCACGACTTTTACCCCCGATTGGGTAGGCATAGTTGCACTGTTTATGTTAACATCCACTTTTCACTGTTTATGTTATGAGTTCCATGTAATAGGGGGTGAGCCTATTGCCATAATACCGGACACATTTGCAAACTCCGTGCTACTATTGAGATTTTTTTAAACCCAGTATAACTGTGCCCGACCCGGTCACACTTGCGACCACTCGGCCAACGAGACAGTCGGTGTCTATTTATAATTATAATTCTTTTCCACCTGAACATTATCAGGAAAGTCCATTTAATAAATTCCTCATTCATTCTCTAATTAATTTGTCCTCCAACGAATTCGTTCGACGTCCTCGTTTGTCATTTAATTTTGACCTTCAATGGACTAAAAACAGTTGGATAAGAACATGACATTTAACAAAGTATTGAACATAAAATATTGAAGTACATATTAAATTATACTATTGACTTTACGACCTACTGACCCTTTGCTTTATCGACCATTTAATCTTTTGACAAAGGTTCGAAAATTTTTCCATTACTGTATTATCATTCCTATGTGACATGCATTCATTGAGGATATTTACGGATGCTAGAATAATGTTAATATTTATCCATGATTAACTAACTAATATAAGAGTCAATATGGTAAATAAAATTAGTACATAATTTTATTAATTACCTACTGTTACAATTCCTTTAATTTATTCATCACTATTTTACTAAAGTTTTGGCGATCTTGACAACGAACAGCAATCCACTTTAAAATGTACCTACAGATATATAGCTGAGTATATTCAAAACTATTAGTACTAGATACAACTTTCCAATTCATATTTATTTATATTTTGAAATCACTTCCTTCTTTTATTCTGTAATTGGAACTGGCAGACAAATTGATATAAATTAATAATACTATTCAATTTCGAACGCATATGGAGCAATTATATACCTATCCAATATTTCTCTTTCGTGTTTTCTATACGATGTAAATACTCTCAGAACCAACAATTTCGTTCCTCGCTTACTCGGATTATCCGTACTTTCTCACTTTCCTGAAAATAACTCATTTTTCATTGTATATAGGTATGGCGAGTTCGGAAATATTCAGAGGATTGCAATCATTTCAAGTATATAACGAAATGTTTTCATGCATGAAATACAGTTTGGCTGGAACATTCAGGTTCCCCAAACAGTATTTTTCACGCTAGAGGTTTTTTATTTTAAAACGTATATTAACAAGCGTCGACCCGGTATTCGAACCCAACACCAACGCAGCTGCCGGCGGGCGAGTCTAGCATGCCAGCAGTGTCGCGCGCGCCGTCGTCGTCGATACTACAAATAGAGGAAAGTGCACGTAAATCATGGCATAGGGCGCGCTGGGCCCGCAAACTCGAGTAGCCAGTAGCAACGCGACAGTCGCCGCGTCGCAAGTCGCGAAATGCTGCTCATGAATATGAGCCATTAGCATGGCTTGAAACTAGTCGAGTTCCTCGTCAAATAATTTACGTGAGTAATCCGAAAACATAATAATTTATTTAGTATCGCGAAAGTTAATCAGTAAAATTCAAAAGTATTAAAGTAATTTGAGAGTAGTAGGTAGTTCGATATACTAGCATCTAAACTCTGTGACAGGCAACAATGAGAGGTTTACCCTTCATTAATTATTCCACAGCTAAAATAAGATGTCACCTTCCCCGCCTCTGGTTTAATAAATATGAAAACCTTTTTAAAGGACTCCGTTTTACTTTAAGGGTTCCCGATAACCGACGGTCTTCTAATAAAAACGTACTGCTTTTGGAACAGACAAAAAACAATATTGGCTACCTTAGTCATAAATGAGGTTGATTTACGAGCCGGCTATGTTACGTAATACCTCTACCTTGGGTAGGAGCCCCCCAGCTTTGAATATGACACCTCATTCTATCCCTCGAGTACAGTAAAAATATAAACAGATGTTATTACAAACGCTACTAGACTAAGTAATAAACGAGTAATTCAGTAATTCTAACATATGAGTTTGGATATCTTATCTTTTAAACATAAATGTAAATTAAAATCCAAAGTGATAAAAAAACATATCTTGGACAGTTTCATTGCCTAATTAGGCGGTCATCTACTAGTCTCCTTCAAATTAACGGGTCTAATTGTACCTGATATAAACTAAAGTGTATATTGTGATAACATTTAAGAATATCAAAGACAATAGTTATTACCAATAATATAACATCACGCCTTTTATCTCCGAAGGGGTGGCAGAGGTTTACGGCATTTAATGGTACTGTACAATCTAGCACACATTTATCACTATTTGTTTTATGAGTCCCCTGTAATAAAGGGTGAGCCTATTGCCATATACCGGACACATTTCCAGACTCCGAGCTACTACTGTGATTTTACTACTAATATAGTTCTGAAAATTGAATAAGGCAAAACAAATATTATAGTTGACTGCCTCGTTGGCCGAGTGGTCGCAAGTGCGGCTGCCGGGCAAGGGGTCTCGGGTTCGATTCCCGGGTCGGGAAAAGTGTTACTGGGTTTTTAAAAAATTCTCAATAGTAGCACGGAGTTTGGAAATGTGCCCTGTATATGGCTATAGGCTCACCCCCTATTACATGGGACTCGTAACATAAATAGTGAAAAGTGGGTGTTATTTCTGTGTGCACCTTTGCCTACCCTTTCGGGGATAAAAGGCGTTATGTTATGTTATGTTATAAATATTATAGTTACAATGCAAATGTTCCAAATGTAATTCCAAATTCCGATTTACGTTAAAATTGTAAACATCTAATTATAGACGAATGACTAAGGGATTGAACCCAAAGCGATCAATAGTCAAGTCACTGCTTCCGCCCAAATGCTACAATAAATCAAATAGATATTCGTATCGAAATCAAGTCCAGAGATTAGTAATATCCGTATTAGAATTGAATGGTAATCCGATTTATACGGGATTAGATATATAAGTACCTTACACGGGTTAATTAACTGGTCTCATCACATTGTGGCCGATATTATAGCGTCTAATTATTGCTAATTCCTAGTATCACACGATGTCATACTCCGTTACACTTGTCCTGATTACATTGGGACAGGATTATTTTATCTGTTACCTAATTGTTACAAGTGCTCGTCTTTTGATGGCTCATCTCTTCCTAATTGTAGTGTTGTTCGTGTCCTCGATTTCTTTTTATGACCATTTTCTTACAACGGCCAGTGTTTAAAATGTACTTGAAGATTATAACATAGGTACTTACGCAGAAAGAATTTGATAAATGTCTTTAGATTACAACGGCCGATGCCGAACAATTTATCGTTAATAACATAACATCACGCCTTTTTATCCCCGAAGGGGTAAGCAAAGGTGTACATTAGGGTGGGTCGCTTTTGTATGGAAAAAAATAAAATTACCCAATTCGTTTTGTAATAGTAAAAAAAACGTGACCCACATCCATATATGAAAAAACAACGAAAAAATATTTTTCTAGTTTAACCCCTTCTACCCGCGCATTGAGTTTGAAATACTGAGTTTTTCGGTTATTTTATAAAATTTTTGAAAATCTATTTCTCGTGGCGCATAAGAAAAACAACTAAATAAAGTAATAAAACTAAGTGCTTTTGAACTAAATTTTATTATTAAGAAAGAAAAATAAACAAATAATAAGATAAAACAAAAATAAAATATCTTTAAAACACGTTAAAATCTTTCTTACTTTCGAACTTTGGCATAAGTTTTCGTGAAATAATTTTATTCTTAATTAAAGCTTCTCTTGCTGTTTTGTGGCAAAGCTGCATAGATGCCTCTGTTACTGTTTTTACAGCCCGCTCCACAGCTTGAGTATGACATGGTAGCCGCAGATAAAGGATTTCATCATTACCGCCTGACTCAACTAGAGAACGAAGAGTCTCATCCGGAACATTGGTCAATATGGGTGGTTGCGAGTAAGATTGCTGCCAGTCTATCAAATCGATATAAGACGAAACGTTTAAATTTATCTTAGGCACTTCAAATAAGTACTCGAGGCTGCAGGGATTCAGATAGTTTCCTTGCCTTTAAAATATGTCTAGCGGCAAGTTCTCTCACATGTTTTTGTTATTTTACATTTATTTGATGCTAGTTTTGACGAACTTGAGGGCAAAGTGTGTTCTTCATCGCTAATTTCAGACGTTATTGAAGTAGTAGGATTTTCGTGAGAACTTAAGGGCAAAGTTTGTTCTTCATCGCTACTTTCAAACGTTATTGAGGTATTAGGATTTTCGTGAGAAGGGCCTGGTTCACAAACGCTAGAATCGTAATAAGATTTGAGCCTAATTTTTCTATCATTCAGTTTTCTTTTCCTCTCGGTTGTCAATAAATCTACAGTTCCCATAATCATTTTTCTCTGTGTTCTCTGATCTATTAAAAAAACTCGTTCTTCCTTAGGAATCTTTTGGTCTTTGGAACATTTGCATGACTCTAAATCTTGACACTTACATGAACTCAAATCAACCAGTCTTTCCGAATTTCTATGAAAATCTTGAATCTTTTCTCCTGATAAACGCTTCAAAGATTTTAATAAAGTTTTACACTTCGCGTGGTAACTTTTAATCAATTGCATCACACGCTTATGAGACACAGTAGGAATAGACGCTTTTCTCCACAAAGATTCAACTTTAGATGACACTATTTCAGATATCTCATTTATGGATGGTTCTTTTTTTGAATTGTTCTCAAGTTTAAGTTGATGTCTCACTAAATTGTAATATTTCATAACTTGTTTGTAAGTAGGTAGTTGATTTTCGTTAATTTCTTCTAGAGCACCAAAAATGGGACAATTTGTAGATTTTCGGGTATTATTTGAAATGTACATGATGCACAACGTCACAAAACTAACAAAAACTAGCTACTATGTAGCGGAAAAAATAGATAAATGCGCGTGACCTTTCACCCGGAACTATTTAGGCGCACTGAGACAATGACACGTGATCGACAGTTTACACCCTCTTTCCCCACTCCTTCCCCCGCGCTGTACGCACGATAATTCTAATATTTTTGTATGATTATTATTTGTATTACGTTTATTTCTGAATATAAGAATGTAATATCATTTTACGCCATGTAGTTTATACAATAAACTCTGATCAAATAATCAAATTTTAACAATTTTTCAGAATTTTCTAACGTCATGCGCGGGTAATTAATGTTAATATTAATAAAAAATAGATATATACGTTTTTAAGTCTCTACCCGGGTCATGTTTTCCGCACTATTACAAATCGAAATTCGGAAAAAAATATTTTCGACCCAGCCTAGTGTACATTATGCTACTGCACAATATAACACCCACTTTTCACTATTTATGTTATGAGTCCCATGTAATAGGAGGTGAGCCTATTGTCATATACCGAGCACAATTCCAGGCTCCGTGTAGTAACACAATTATTTTGAAAAACCCAGAAATACTTTGCCCGACCCGGGAATCGAACCCGAGACACCTTGCCCGGCAGTCGCCGGCAGTCACTCGGCCAATGAGGCAGTTAGCAGCAGGCATAACGGTATTGTTAATATATTTCGTTTTTACTCAAGGTACTCGAAACTTTCATGTAGAGTTAGGTTAACTTCTATTTATAAAGATCATATTGTAATTAAGAAACTCCCAATTCCAATTAATCTGCCCCAATTCTAGGTAAATAATGATACTTTTCCGTTAGCACTAAGATAATTTGAGAAACAGATTACTCAGCCGTGAAATAGTTTCTTGGTAGTTGATAACTTGACATAGGATAAAATGATAAATTAGTATCTAATACTATATCAGTCCACGGTGATTAGTAGACCGAAAGTAGACCAATATTAAGAAATGATTAATTGTAACTTCGTAATTATTGGATTGTGAATACTGATTCATGGAGTACATAAAGGATCTACGATATAAATTTTAGAAGACGTTATAAACGTGTCGTTCTTTTTTATTTATTATTTATGTATTTATGCATTTATCCGTCTAAAGCTTCGTCGAGTACCGAGGTACCGATTCTCGAATTTCGCAATTTAAAATGTCCCAATTTATTAGAAAAGTAAACTTCAAATAGCTAAAACACATTTACTGGAAACAAACAAATAATAAAGAGATATGTAAATAGAACAAAAATTGAATTAAGTTTGATTTACTGAAAACCCACCAACAAAACTTAAAATTAGACAAATAATTACAATTTGAGCTCCTCAAGTAGTACAATTTCAAAGATTACAATTTTAGGTTTGGAATCGGAGTATTAAGATTGCCTTCCATAAAGTTTTCTACGTATTATATGGAACCGTCAATTTATAATAATTATAGTAAAAAATATTCACGTAGGTACATATTCATTGTTTTGTGTCATTGGGATTTTTTTTTTTTTTAAGGGGGGAAAATCATCAAATGACTGCCCCCGCCTGGGTGAGGCGGGAGGGAGTGTCAGACTCTTACTGACTAAAAACCACCCCGTTCCTTCTCCTGCACGTCGAGCCGGAGCCCCGGTTACCCGTTAGGTTCTCCGCGACTCCGAATCGGCATCGGCCCTATTGGGCCCCATCTGTGGTGGTCTGATGGCTCTTTGAGGCGCGCGCGGAACGCGACGCGCCGTACGCTCGGGTCTGTTTCTGGTCGGACGGGGAGCCACCCATGCTCGCCGTCCGCAGGCCCGCGCTTACGGTGGCCGGAGATTGTCATTGGGATAGACACTATTCACGAAGTTCCGCAGTCCTTACATACTATAGGTACTTCTTTGATTGCTTCTGCATTCTACCCTCGCACATTTTACAGTATCCCTTGAAATATTTTCACACGGTATGAAAAACGAAGCAAGTAACTTACATAGTTCACTTTACAGCAGTAATTTTATAGCTTTAAATTTTTCCGACATAAAAGTGAAAAAATGGTTAAATCATAATTCCTATTAATTAGAAGTTTTGGAATTCTATCCGTAGTTTTTAAATCGGTTCGCAGTGAGATAATTGTATAAAGTCAACGCTATTTGCACCTTAGAGAAATAAAAGATGTTCTGTGGTTTTCAATACAGCTTGGTAGCAAAAGCTTAGGGTCCACCTTATGGTAAGCGGTCACTGTAGGTGTTGAATAGAAATGCAACACGTTTCACACAAATATGGGAAAATTTTACGGGACGACGTGCTCCATCGTAGACCGCATAATCGCTTATCACCAGGCGAGAGAGTGGCCAAACGTTGGCCCATTAAATAAAAATAAAAAATCTCATTTACCAATTAGAAAACTGTTTATTAGCATCATTGTTTTCGGGGAGGAGGGCTCCTGAAAATAGTCAAACAATGGTTTGGGCATCCGAAATTCCAGAGCTCTCACTTACCAAACAAAACGGAGCAACTTTTCGTCACTACTTTCAGTAAGTATTCTGTGAGACACGGTATAATACGGGTTATTTCCCAGTCATGCTGATTACATACACATTAAACGTTATTTACCACACAATGCATACATTCACCACTCTTCAATATCAATATTATTTCAATCTCATTGCAATATTTGACATAGATTTGGTTGCCTGGTGCCTGGTAGATATCGCTTTTAGCGATAAGGTCGCCCTTGTACCCTCCTTACTCTTTATAATTTCCGAATATGTGTAATTACTTGCTTGGTGTACAATAAAGCTTATTTATTATTATTATTATTTCCTTTATTTATTTTCATACTTGATTTATATATTTTTAAATATTTCATTACATGTACCTCTATATAAAAAAAGAAAAAACATTTAAAAATATAAAAAGCAGTAGCCCACCAGTAACGGGAGAAATCCAAGCTACCGGTGGTCAGGGCTCCAGAGAAAGGAATTTCCGGACAATACGCGCCGTGTCCAGAAGTACTGCTTTCTGCATCAGGCTTATTATTATTATTATTATTAGATTTGGAAATAACACCGATTCCATTGCATTTTCAATTTCATCCCTGAACTCCGGTAGTTGAACGGCGGCGCAGTGGAAATAAAATAAAAGCTACTGCTTCAACCGTTCAGCATACGAAATAGTTCGCGTCGATGAGATATTTAACGTTGAATTCCACTTACTTGGTTAATAATAACAGTCTTGAACAGTTTGTAATGAATATTGATTGCTCTGAGATTATTAATTTGGTGTGAACGTTATTTCGTACTACTACATTTTCTATTTATATTGAGAATATTTTATCTGTTTGTAACCATATAGATGATAGGCAGGCCAAAACTGTGCGCTTCTTACATAGCTTTCTCGCCTCGCACAGCAAAACTGTGGAATGATCTGTCGTCGGCGGTATTTCAGAACCGATACGACCTTCAAACCTTCAAGGAAAGGGCGTATTTCTTTTTAAAAGATCGGCAATGCACCTATGACTTTTCTGGTGTTGCGGGTATCGATGGGCGACGCTAACCGCTTACCAACAGGTGATCCTCGTTTGCCTACTATTCCATAAAAAAAACCTCAGACTTAATAATGATAAAAGCGGTGGTCATTATCAAATACGGAATGAAGAACGCATTCTAAATCCTCATTTTATGGATTCTGAGCTCAATAGCCGTATGGGGTTTAGTCTGAATTAGATACAATCTGTCATAAAAATGTAAATAAATAGTTATTTAGTACAAATAATGCTACAACGACTGTTCGCCTCAATAGTGTTAATTTTGATGAGCACTAATTAAAAACATGGCCATAAATAAAAACAATACCAATATTCGGTTACTAAACCTGTTTATTCAACAGGTCACAAAAGTTGATGAATTAAAAAACGTTATTTTATAAAACGAAGCGGTTCAGACTTAGCGCTTGTCGCTCAAATTGATTTATTGGGTGGAGTAAAAAATCTATTATTCCTTGCGACTGGAGCGCGCGATAAATGGTGACAACACTGCTTTCCCTGGGGACTTACACTGTCAACGACCACCTGTGATTGTATGGAATCCTGGTACCTGCAGACATGTTACATATCGTATGTTATAAACAAAATTATACACGGAAAATGTCATGTTATAAATCAAAAATAAAAATTTAAAGAGAGACAAGATTGTACATATGTTTTAAAAATATTGTTGTTTGATTTTGTTTGTAAAATAGCAAAATATTTCTACAAATGTTGAATAAAATTCCTCAACGATTGAAACCAATTTTAATCTATATAAATGTCGTAATACATCGCTGTCGAAATGTATTTATTATCTAACCTAGTTCATTATTCAAAAAACAATATTGGCCCCGTTCAAATAAATAGACTGAAATAGATGAACAGAAAGCTATCAGTTCATCGTTCTATTTCATTAAAATATTGTAACTTTGACTGCACGGATGGTGCGGTGTCTGGGCAACCGACTGCCGTGCAACGTGTCGCGGGTTCGATTCCTGCACGGAACAACACTTTGTGTGATCCACAAATTGTTGTTTCGGGTCTGGGTGTTATTGTGTTTTGTGAACTTGTATGTTTTTAAACGTACCCCCGACACAGGAGAAAATCCTAGTGTGGGGCAACGTTTTTATTAAAAAAAAATCTGGTAATTATTTAGATACATTTCCGGCAAACAGCATGTAAACTTTATTATAAAACTTTGAATTTGTTTGAATCCAACCACAATGAATCAAAGGTTTGTTTTAACCGCAAACGTAAGACGACATCATTAACAAATTGGAATTATTTCCCTCGCTTCGTAAACGTGATGAATACATCTTGCAACCCGTACCTTGCATAGACCGTAGCGTCTGACCATATAAACTTCGTACGTTCATCCAAATTCACTAAGAAATTCAAAAGTAAACTCGTGTATTGTATACTCAAATCTGTGAATTCATTTGAGGAATTGAGGATAGAAATCTTTATAGAAATAAATCGCGTAGATATAAAAGTCAGTTCACGTTTTATCAACCACCTTATGACAAATAAAATTGTAATAATAAATAAGTATATATTCAGGTTCTCAAGATAAAGGCACCTAATTTTCCTTTGTGCCTCTGTTAGATACTAGCTCAGCCTGCGGCCTGGCCCGAGACTTCAGTTTTCCTACATGAAATGAAAGCTGTTATAGCTAGCCTTGATTCTTAAACAAAATATTTGACCTTGATAAAAACGCTTTTAATATTATCTTACTACCATAATTAGTTAACCTGGTACCTACCTACAACCCTACCAACCTATTTTCTAATATTTTTAGATCCATAATGTTTTCAAAGTCTTCAATTTAAGTAGGTAATTGCCACTGAATAATAAATTAAATATGACTTGTGAATACAAGCGTCTGAAATCTTAATATAACTTTTACCGTAACCATTTGTGTTTATTGAATATTCCGTACTTTAAATCCAGTGAGGTAATGCTGATGATGTGATGCTGCACCACGCTGTCGTGGTCGTTGGCAATAAGCCACACAAAATCTTTAAATAGTTGATCGTTATAATGACTGCAAAGTATCTCAATGTTTGCAATACTATCGCAACTGTGTTGCACAAAAATAAAACCTATTTAGGAAAACCTTTCTAATAATTGCTATATGAAGGACTTACAAAATAAAATGACAGGGGTCGCCGCCATCACAATAGATTACCCTGTTATTACCCTGGTCTCAACAATTTAATTCACATTCCATTTACTTTTTCAAGTAGGTAAGTTAGATATTTCATCAATGAATTCTAAAATGTGATTTACTTGATAAATACGTGAATAAATAACTTTTGCTGTTAGTCCGTTAGTGAAGGCGTCTTTTATGAACAAATAAATATCTAAACTAGATGTGAGTGTATAATAAAATTGCTATTATAGAAATAATTTATATCCGATATGTTTGTCACGCCTAAATACATTATTAGTGATTATAATTGAAATATAGGATAGGATTCTAACGTTATTATAGAGCTATAACCTACTGAAGAGAGGTATCTTCTGTAAGCCTTCCAATACGTCAATTTTCATTATCTCTCTGCTACGTATTTACGTCTAATAGATAACTATCTAGACTGTAGTGTATTATGTACATTTATAACCCATTTGACTTTTCTATTTCAATACAATTTAATAAATATTTAAAATGGTGAACTAACAAAATAATGCGCGAAATACTAATATCACCTTAATTGCCTGCCTGAATTAAATAAACAATAATAAGAATAAATAATAATTCTATGATAAATACGCTTTGTAGATAGCGCTCTTTATATATTCGTACTTTAATTTAATGCATCTTCCATAGAAAAATTGCTTGTCACTGAGTTTCCGTAAAGCATAGAACTAAGAATAGCTGACGCGACCGTCTAAAATTCCAATCACTTCACTTGGATTGGATTTATAGTTGGAGTTTGTTGGGTAAAGGGTTTGCATAGTGACTGCTAGATAATAGAATGTACTTAGCACACGAGCTTAAGATTTCAAATAAGAAAGTTAGCTTTGAATTGATTAGAAGTTGTGGTTAGTTTGCATGAAGCACTTTCAAGTATTTTTCACACAATTCTATCAAATGTAGTTTCACACGTGGACTAGAAACCTGTCCATAAAAATGTCCTATTATAAATAATCTAATAATATTCTTCAATGCCATTTTATGACGGCAATTTCAAATGCCTAACTATCAAAACTTTTGTAGTATTCATATAACATTTCAATAAACATTTCTACTCCATCCACAGCAGTGACGTCATCTTTGTGATAGCGTTTATATTGCCCTGCTTTGGTGGTTTACGTAGCTTTAGCAGCGACATCTGTAAAGCCACACACACACTTACGTAATTACGAACCGACCACAGCACTTATATCATTAATCTGCGGTTCATTAAACTTGCACGTCACGCTCCCGTGACGATGCCTGCCCGCGTCACATGGCTGTGTTCTAAAATAACAGTATAGACTTTGGTCCTACTTTTGGGGATGCGTAAATTTGACTTTATACCTTATATTTTTACATACAAGTGTGGCAGAGCCATGCTTTGGCACGAATGGGCCGACTCGGCCGGAGTGATACCACGGCCTCACAGAAAATCGACGTGAAACAATGCTTGCGTTATGTTTCTTCGTATGAGTTAGGTGGTAGCCGGTAGGTTACTCTCCTCTCGTTTCCCCAATCCCCGAATCCCCCACAATCCTCAAATTCCCAATACCCCAAAGGCCGGTAACGCACTTGTAACGCCTCAGGTGTTTCAGGTGTCTTTGGGCGGCGCCGATTGCTTACCATCAGGTGATGTGTCTGCTCGTTTACCGGTTTTTCATATAAAAAACAACCAATACAGAACGTAATGTCCCCTCTCTTAATCCCTGAAAGAGTGACCGAAGTGCACGTGCAGTATACAATGAAAATAACACCGATTTTCACCAGTTCTCTTTTGACTCCTGTGTGGGTTAGCTTATTGCCATACTTCTTGACCCCTGGACCTCTTGACTGTCGCGCTAGTAACCACTCGACCAACAAAGCGGTGCCTAATTTTTATTCAACTTAGTTCTTATTATTGTGTAACGTGTGTGTTGTGTGTAGTTTAAACCGACTTTTCGACTTCTTGAACTTTACTTAAGAAACTAAATACCAAACAAAAATTACTTACTGTTAAATAAAAAGCTTGAATATTTTAACTTGACTTTTATTGTTCTTCTTTACTTTTATTACACTTTTATAAACTTTTATTTAATACGTACACCGTTCACACTCGCAGCCATTATTCAAGAGAGGGAAAAGTTTTTTTTTTTTCATAGACCAGCGCTTTGTCATAGATAAGTGAAAATTGCCAACAATCATAATGTGTACAATTTAACACTGGAGCCACTAGATCGCACCACATATGCTTAAGAAACATCTATCAAGATTATAATTATTTACTATTCTCAACACTTGCTTAATTTTATATAAGGTACTTTTCTCATAATTTTGTCGGTCCACCTCAAAAATATTTGCTACGAAAACCGTAGCGCTTTGCTACGCTCAGCGTAGCCAGGCGCTACGTAGGAAGGTAACAGTGAAGTGACTAAATTTCAAAGTCCAAGATTAAAATGTGTCTCACGAATGAAATGTACTAACGTTAATCTATTTTTTAGGAGTGCAACGTACTGCCCGGACATGCGCCTCCAGTAATGCCGCATCCTATAACCTTGGGGCCGCCGAGCGCTCAACAGCAGATCTTGAATTCTACTCCTCATCTTCCACCCCACGCCAAAGAGTACTTCTTCCTGGATATAGAGCTGCGTTACGGCCTGCTACAGGTAAATATTTTACTTTTAATTCAATTTTTCAGAATATGTTTGACCAACTGACTAGGATAGTTCAATGTTGAATCCGTAGGTGGAAATCCTAAATCCGTATGTTAAAAGATAACTATTCCTGGAATTGAATGTCTCAACACTTTCATGTTCAAAACAAAACATTATTCCAGTAATATTTGTATATTCCTAGAACCTATTCAGAGTACCAGAAAGAAAACGTAAAACTTTACGTAAAGTCTTTATTGTAGAAGTCTTTGACAAACTGACATTGAAAACAGAGTATCAATAGGGCTTTATGTGGCTCGAGGTGCATAAACTGAATAAGATGCTTTTGCATTTTCCTCCTTCCAATGCTTTTATATTCACACGTGATCTTTAAAGTTTTTTGGCATCTTTGAGATAAGGAGCTTAGACGTAAGACTTTTTAAGAGCTATTCAGCTATATTTTATACTCGTTTACAGTAACATATAATATTTAATTTTGTTATTCATGTTTAACTAGCTTCTGTTCGCGACTTCGTACACGCAATCCCGTTTTCTCCTATTCCCGTAGGACTTTCAGGATTTTTCTGTCGTAAGAACCTTCTCCTGACAATAACAAAAAAAAATATGGCCGTTCTCAAGATATGGCGTGGCTACCGAAAACGGTTTCAATTTTATATAAATACAAGTCCACACTTTTGCATATAAATAAAAATAATATAATTCTACTCCGGAAGCTTCCTACAAAGAAATTTGAGCAAGCTGAAAATATACGACCAGACAATTAAACAAAACGAGAAAGGTAGAGAACAATTCAATCAGTAATAATAAACAAATATAATAAATATCATGTAGCTATGCATCGTCAGTCAGAACCAGGCTAAGTATTACGGTTTTATTATTAAAATTGATGGACCCTAAGCATAATAAGGGCACAAGCATCCGTTTCTAACGAAATTAAATTGATAGACCGTTATAATCTTTAAGTAATCTGCATCATTTGTACTAAGCCTAATTGAAACATAACAAAATCCAGGATTAACGAACTGATTAGTTTTTATTAGCTTACGAAGATACAACGAGAAATTACTACACCTCCCTACGGTGGGCTTAATATGACTTATTGCGTAGTATATGAGTTTTAGACTTATAATAGGTACATAACTAGCAAAATTGACATATCTATAGTCTAGTTGGTAGATACACTTTCAGAAAATTATAGATATTAGCCCATAAAGATTTTTGTCATCCATCGACATCATCTGATATGTAAGGTAGTAAATGTACATATTGTAAGTTAAATACTTTGAGTTTATTTGTATTGTTTGATAAATAATAGTTATTTATAAAGAACGTTTATTTTTAAATCGGTGGTACGTGACTCGCACGAATGTCGTTTAATAAAATTGACAAGAGTTTTAAAATGTCAAATAATCTTTGTGAACTGTCGCACTGTCGTTTATCAAACAATACAGCCACACATTGAACAACCTAAAATATTAAATTCTACCTGGTTTCTGTGTGAAATATTTTCACAAAGCCACAGCTCTGAATAAATTGCATACTTTTTTCTAACAAATTGCCGTTGTTTGACTATAACCCACTACCATTAACCTTTGATTTCGAGTGACAAGATGCAGGTTATGTGTGAAAGTCTGCGGACAGCGACTCGCCGTAATAGGAATGATTACAGGGTACGAAAGTGAAAAATCTAATTAGCCCTTAAGTTAGGTAAAGAAAAAATATTAGACACGTATTTTTTATTTTGTTGTATAATAAAATAATACTTAGATAAAACAATAATAATAATAAATAATAAATAAATCTTTATTCATTATAAGAAATTGGTCATGGTACAGATAAACATCTTAATTTAAAATCGGAGATCTCACTAGGTTTGAATGCCTGTACTAGGAAGAATATCCCGTATCACAGGCGAAAGGAGCACTCACAATATTACAAATTCTAGGACAAGTTATTTATATAAACAAATTCCAAAACATAAGTAATCGATCAAAATTAAAGTAAAATGAATCAAAGTTTAGGAGTGGAGGCTAAAACGTCATTTCTACGGATAAAATGTACATAGAAGTGACGTCACGTGACATTTCAAATCAATATATCGTCGAAAGTATTCGTTTCTGTAAAATAATAACAAATACGTGTTTTAAAAGAATCGTCCAGACGGACATTAAAATAAAAATTGGTCATATACCCTACGAGTATATCTCACAATGAGTTCACAATGGACTTATAAGAACTGGATACGTCCTAAGAATGCTTTTATCAGAACACGTTTCACAATTCCAATGGGAATGGATATGGGATCATACGGAAAGTATACACATTTTCTGTGACAGTGCAAGTAAATAAAAGATAAATAAAAATGTATGGGTTGAGTTCATGCATCTCAAGAGGCTAAGAAATAGTTAAGAATGCACTCTACACTGGAAGGCTCAGGAGCTAGCACATCTAAAGGTTTCTAGAGTCACTACTAAATTAAATACAATATACCTCTATATTACCAAACTTTTCTTAGCTCAGATCTGAATTGTTAAAGACGTATTAGTACGTAACCATAAAATTTGCAGGCATCATTAGTAAGTATTTACCCGACAAACGAAATAAAAAGCTCATTCCATTCTGTAAAAGTTATTAATAATACCTAAATCGATTTGTAACTGGAAATTCAATTTATTATAGTCTAGTTAAACTCGTGGCCTTGCACCCAAGTAAATACCAGTTACGTTATGGTAACAGTTTGCCATCGATTTTGCATGAACAATGCATCGAGTTGCTTTCACAAAGACCATGTATAAACTACAAACGACTTTTCATTTATTAATCATCAGAGTAACCATAAGTGCTTACTGTTTAATGCATACCACCAATAGGTGGGGTATTTTTCAATATTGAAGTTTAACTAGCTGTATTTAGGCGCTTCAACACTCCAAATGAATTTCTTTTAAACGAACCCAAAAAATGATGCGTTACCTATTACTAGTTTTGTCACAACATATGAAGAATGTCACTTAGACCTGCTGGCCAAAACGTGAACACGTTACGTCAATTGACGATCGCATGCATCCTTCATAAACAATAAGCCTACAAATCACAAATACTTGCTCAAAAACAAATAAAATTGTCTACAAAGTGGCAACGTTAATTGCCTATTATTTGACAAGGATACATACATTCGTCTAATGACGCAACGTGGACACCTGTCCACATTTTACAGAAAAACTAAGCGTACCTACGCTTAGTGTTTCCGTAATACATTTTTGACATACCAAATTTTCCATGTTCAAACACCATGTTCTACGGTGCATAAATTAAATTTTCTTACATATTCAGCCTGCTATAGCAAGGTATCTCAAGAAACAAAGTTCTTTAAGTAAAGAGGAACAACAACTCTGACCTTTCTAATAATGAACTTTAACTTGTACTTTTTTGAATTCAATTTACATCCTCCACCAAGCTCTTACAAGAAGTAAAGATAATTAGATACGCTTTGATTCTGTTAGCACTATATGCAAGATATAACCATGTGGAGAAAAGCATCCAAGTAAGAATATACCAGGTATACTTTCATTACAAAGAAATAATAATAAACACTTAATTTCCTTAAGTAAAGAAGAATCTTTGCTTTTATAATGATATTGCTTTATGTTTCTTTTCTGTGTTTTTATTTACAATTTCTAGGTTTATTCAGTTTAAAAGAAGTAATTTATATTACAAGAAACGAGCTAAGGCTAGGCTAGCAGCCTTCAATTTATTTCTATAACTATGTATTTTTGATACTGATTTAAGTAATACGTGGTTATACGCCCCATGGGCAAGGTTTTCACATTTTATTAAAATCGTGGATTCATAAACCGGAACGTAAACACAATGTCTCTTCTATGGTATCTAACAACTGCAGCGGCAAACCAAAAGTTAATCAATTAATTAGAAAAGAGTTACCGAACTTCGAATCGAATGTTTTCATTGCGTCCATATAGACAAAATGACAAGCATAAAATTTACTATTCTGTTAGCCGCACTACACGTTAGCTGCTAATTAGAATCTTATGTATATTTACACATGGTTCAATTTACAAAATAAATGGAATCTGTAAAGTAAATAAAAGTGGTGGACCTCATAAACCATTCAGTGTAGTAAAGTTAAAGTTTTTACTGTCAGTATATTTATTTCCTGTGACTGTGTCTATCTACTAGTATATGAATGATATATTGTGTCACTGTACTACTTAATATGATAATTTGAATAATGATTTCTTATTATAACAGTATTATTACGTGGGCATGACATCATTCAATCTTTTTATAAATTTTAATGTACATAAAAATATTACTTGCATTTTTTTATTACATATAATGCTCACAATAGATAATGAAATATTGCACATAATGTTGCTGTAATTGAAATAGGGTCGGACACAAAGTGGTTGGATTTAGGAAGAACCATTGGATTACGAGATTTGGAAAATAAAGAGGAGATTCGTGCTACGGATACTTTGTCCAACCAATTATTTATTGGAGATTTTCTGGGTCTAAAATATATGTATAAGTCTT
This sequence comes from Spodoptera picta, assembly GCA_038387885.1. Classification (NCBI taxonomy): domain Eukaryota; kingdom Metazoa; phylum Arthropoda; class Insecta; order Lepidoptera; family Noctuidae; genus Spodoptera; species Spodoptera picta. The sequence goes on from JAZHFQ010000105.1 coordinate 6,062,643, forward strand.
ACCCAAATGCGTATACTTATATGGCTAGCTATGATTTCACTTATTTATAAAGCCGTCGCCGTACTCAGGGAAAAGCTAAGGTAAATTTAACGTTGGATTGTTTAGAAAGAGTAATTAAACCCCGTGAAACAAATATAGCCAAGTCATTCAAAAACGAAGTATATCAAAACACAAACATTAGTAAGGACATTTCCTCTAAAGTAGAAATGACTGAGTAAACGGAACAAGTCACTTTGCACACGCACTCACAGATTTTCTACCGCATTATGAGTATATTCCTCATATCAACATTTACTGGCGTTTGAGTTAGCAGTGTTCAAATCAAATTAATTTTCAACTACACAGGCATAGAGCTGCGAAGTCTTAGTTGAATACATATTAGTTATTGTTTCTCTCACTACAAATATGGATTTTTCGATTTAGCACCTCTGAGTGGCATTCATTACTCTCGTTTATATTTCCTTTGAATAAAACATTATGTTGAAATGGATTTGCCTTGAACAAACGTTAGACTCGTATGGTAGAATTGAAACTCGGTTGGTCGAAAATTGGGATTTTGTTATTTATTGAGCAGATTTTGCATTAAAAATAGTTTTTGATATCATTGTATTTTCTTTTGATCCTATAGTGCCATTTATACCGGATCGAATAATCCTCAATTATCGTAATTCCTCTTTGAAAAAAAAAACACGAATAAAAATATTTCATTGACTGCACGGTTGGTGCGGTGGCTGGGCAACCGGCTGCCGTGTAACATGTCGCGGGTTCGATTCCCGCACGGAACAACACTTTGAGTGATCCACAAATTGTTTGTTGTTTCGGGTCTGGGTGTCATTGTGTATGTGAACTTGTATGTTTGTAAACGTACCCACGACACAGGAGAAAATCCTAATGTAGGGCAATGATTTAAAAAAATTATAAAAAAATTACCAATTCTTTTTTTCCTACCCCTCTGATAAGAAGCAAAACAGACAAGTGAAGTTCCAATTAATAATACTATTCATAGTAACATAACATAACATGACGCCTTTTTATCCCCGAAGGGGTAGGCAGAGGTGCACATTACGGCACTTAATGCCACTGTACAATGTAACACCCACTTTTCACTATTTATGTTACGAGTCCCATGTAATAGGGGGTGAGCCTATTGCCATATACCGGGCACATTTCCAGACTCCGTGCTACTACTGAGAATTTTTTAAAAACCCAGTAATACTTTGCCCGACCCGAGACCCCTTGCCCGGCAGTCACACTTGCGACCACTCGGCCAACGAGGCAGTCATTTTTTATTCATAGTATAACTTTATAATAAAAATAAAAAATAGGACAGACGCCATCCATTGCTCTAGTCAAGTATACTAAAGGTCACTAGAATGGCACTCTATTATTTGGGCAAACTGGTACAAGTTGACGCTAGCTCGTCATTATAGCCCAATTGGCGGGAAATTCCCGTTCACTTCGAAAAGCTATTGTCTTCGAGAATAAGGCTCTTGCTTTACCTTTATTTTCATTGCTATATTTAAACGAACTATTTCACTAGGTACTTTTTTAATATACGGAAATTTTAATGTACTTGTATCTTTGTGCCTTTAGACGTGTTAACTTACACGTTTTTTTTATAATATTGCCAGCAAAAAACCACTATCCTTGACCCACAAAGTGGCTATAAAAGAAAAATATACTGAAACACTTTTAAAAATTATTGGCAAAGAATTTTATCCTTCGTCGATCTCACGTTCCAACAAATCATTAATTATAACTTTTACCTATATGTGCGAAAATACATCAGCGCATTACAATACTAGAGATACCGTATAAAAGCAGCATTTTGCTCGAGTCAAAGATAGCTGCAGTTGTCGACAAGTGGCGACGGTAGCAATTATCCCAGTCGACGCCAAAGTGCCGCTCCTCTATAAAGATGCCAACAGATAAACGCTGTTTAACTATAAAAAGCAATTCAGTTCCTTTCCCAACACGGCAAAAAATAATGAGCTAGTTATTTTATCAATCGAGTTCTATTATAGAGTGAATCAATGATAGTGTCTAATTATTGATAGAAAAAATATTACATAGATACATACGGGTCGATTTAACAACAAGTCGGTAAATAATGCCAACTTTTTTATAAATAACTGGTCTAGTACATTGTTGTCCAATTGTTGGTTGCTTATCTAGGAAATGGTTTAAGAAACAATATTTGCTAGTTTGGTGGTTTTGTATTTCGTGTCTAATAATATTCTTAGTACATATACTAGGGTTAGCTGCAATAGGAAACAAAAAACTAAATCCAACGTCCTGCTCATCCCAAGAAAGTTTGGCGGAAAATATATCTTTTCCTTAATAACACAATCGCAAACCATATTTATCTTCTGACTTTATCTTGAGATGAGTTAAGAATAAGATACAGGTTGAATTTCGACCCTCAGACGTCAAAAACAAAGTCAAGTAAAATCAAATACTATTAATACGGGTCGCACTCATCCACTGAAGGTTTTGTTCCCGATTTTTTATGTACTTTCCTCGTTCTTAAGAAAAATCGTTACCCATTTTATATTACCTTTGTTATTTTACATGGAAAAGGCAACAAAGGGAAACAATATACCACAATGAAACAATAAACGATTACTTCTCTTTTGTTCTACGCGTGCCGTAAAAATTTAATTTAACATTGTAAGCAATCGACATTTCTTATTAAGTTGGCAAATGGATATTTAATTTTATCAATATACTTTGACTGTGACTTATTCCGAATCCAAATAAAACATTTTATTAGAGTGGCCTATATCTTCACTTCATATGTTTTTGTTGCCTCAAAAGAAACGCGTAATTTTTTTTGATCGCAGTGTACACTATACATATAAAAAGTCTTCATTCTTCAGCACAAAATGCATGTAAAATAAATAAAATTAACTAAGGAAGATTCATCACACAATCCTCAGGTATCTTTAACGTATACGAAACAGGTTCCTAGATATACTGCAGATAATTTAACAGAGTTTCAACGCCATATCTACAAAAGGATTACACGAGAATTCACGGAAAAAAGCAATTACTCGGAAATGTGTGAAGTCACGCTCACAGACCACATCAAAAAATGGGATGAGGTGAAGTAGAATAGTTGATAGGTTACCAGTGGCGTAGCGTGACTTAATGGGTACCCGTATAAGAAATTGTTTGGGGCCCTTATGAAGAGTTAAGATTTGTCACAAGAGAAAAATAAAATATGCAGAAAATACTAACAATTTTTACTATCTAGTGAACTCTCGCTGCCGTAATTACTTATCGGACTATGATTAGCTACTTTACTTTTTCTAAATATTATAAATAAAAATAACTAAAAACTAAATTTACACCTTAAAAAAATTAAAATAATGTTACCTTAAGGCATAAAAAATGTCCTCTTCGCTATCGTGCATTCGTGAGGTAGGTTTCCCAAAAGACTGGCAGCATTATGATATATCTTTTGTTACATAAAAAAAATCAAAAGTTTTTGTCAACCTTAGAACATATGCTATACGCGGGAAAAATATGAAGTGTGTGATTACTGAAAAAAAAAATTGGAATATCATTAATTTCTCCTTACGCACGTTGGGGCCGCCGTCTGTCCGTGCGTCCGTCCGTCGTTAGTCTGGGGGGCCGTATAATTGATACGGCAGATACGGCGCTGGTTAGGCCCCGGTAGGCTACCCTTACGTTGTGAGCGATACACGAGAATATCATTTTATTCTTGTTCTTACCACACACAGAAATGTCAAGTAATATAAAACATTATCTTTTCATTAAAGTAGAAAATAAAAGAGTAACATACACGTACGTACACACGGCTACACATCGAGCTTTACATAACCAGTATAAACTGAACGTTAAATGTGCGGAAAGATGATGCGACGCGAGACCAGGATAAACTGGTTTTGTATAGATTGATGTGTGGCCGTATATACATGTAGATACAGTGTTTGTATTTTAAAGGTACATATAGATTAATATTTTTCGAAGTGAACGGTAAAGATGTACTTTTGCAGACTGTCCTGTCATTGGGACAAGTGGTGCATTGACACCTTTGCGATGTGAGGGACACAACTGTAAACATTGTGTTGGTTTCGGACAATCAAAGTGAGGTATCGTAAAATTCCAGATTAGCCTTTATTCTGGATTAATGTTACAAATTCTTTCCTATTTACTCTCAATAAATAGGTACAATAAAATCATAATCATTTATTTGTTAAACATAGGTAGTTTACATAATACGGTTTTACATATCTTTAAAAGTCTATTAGGTTACAATTTAAGATAAATTTTGTATAATAATAATACAAATTAAGTATTATTGAACACACAAAAATATTCGTTACAATGTTCAGATGTTTTCGTAGCATCCAACTCAAAACGCATGTCAATTTTAGTACGTTTCGTTTTTATTATTCATAGTGCAACTTTTAAATTTTAATTTTTTTATATGAATATTTATTATATATACAATTAATATTAACTATTACAAAATGAAAATATATACAACTTAAAATATAAATAACTATAAATTAAAATATTTACACCTTAAAAAAAATACACTATAATAAGGCATCAAAAAAAAATTTTCTCATCATTATTGTGAGGTAAGGTGCCCAAAAGACTGGCAGCATTACCACGTTGAATGGCAATGCTTAACCTTTGTCCAAGGTAGAAGCCAGCCCTTCGATCACCTGAAGTGTCAACCATCCTCCTTACAATATCTTTGTAAAGAAGATACAGTGCACTTGGGCCCCACGGCCCTAAAGTTAATATTAATTTTCAATTTTAAAATTCATCAAATAAAATGGAACAAAAACGTATTATGTTCAATATCAGAATAAAATAAATAATATTGGATGAGATATGACGTGTTCATCTTCGTAAAAAGTTTCAGGTGCGAATTTTATCTTACGGAACTATGTCGATTCAAATTTTACAGTGCAAAAATGTAATAAAAATTCCAATAAGTACGTTCCAAGAATTATTTTGCCTTTTATGTGTCGTACAGAGACCTGCGTTAAATTGTAGGTATGGGTTGCAAATACCAAAAAAAAAAAACTAGACTTACTCTATGAACGAAGCGCAAAAGTCTAGGATTCAGTTCCCAAATCGAGTAAAAAGTTCACTCATGTCAAAATTGGCTGGACCTTTGACATTTAATTTTTGTGCCACAGGAAGAACATCCGGTTCGAACTATCGATAGTGGGCTTTTGTGACCCACTGAATATGATAGCATACATACATTAAAAATATTCCTACGAAGTACATTCATTCATGTAATATGAAGAATACTAAAATATAAATACCAATTAAAATTCTTTAAGTAAAGTTCATTTTAATTTTCGCATGTACAAAAAATATCACATTAAAGCATTGAACATCCATCACTTAAGTTTTTTTTTTGTTGCAACGTGATATATATTGAAAGAGTATTCAACGCGGGCTTACATGAAATAAAAATCCAATTTCCTGGCCATTTTGCAGATTTCAATTCATCCGCTTCCAACAACGTGTAAACAAAAGATCTGGAAAAATCTATTGATCATGACCGTGAAAGTGGCGCTCTCAGTTTGAAAAAGCTTTCGGATTTTTGTACGTACTTCATTCAATTAATGTACCTGTCGTTCATCAATATTGAAGGCTCTTAATTGATATAAAGTGCACTAACAACATGGCCGTTACTTTTTAAAATGTTTTCTTTTTTGTTACTTTACTTTAACGAGGCTGTCCTTATATTGTAAAACTATGTTATTGGTATTGCAGATACTTACAGATTAATTAAGTTTCATGTCTATAAGTTCGCCGATAGCAGGCAATAATGTGTTTTATTCGTATTTTTTTTTTTAAACGTTGCCCCAAACTAGGATTTTCTCCTGTGTCGTGGGTGCGTTTACAAACATACAAGTTCACATACACAATGACACCCAGACCCGAAACAACACTTTGTGGATCACACAAAGTGTTGTCCCGTGCGGGAATCGAACCCGCGACACGTTGCACGGCAGCCGGTTGCCCAGCCACCGCACCAACCGTGCAGTATTTTTAAGATAAACGTGGAAAGTAATATATTTCTTTTTTCAAACACTTTTTTTTTATTTATGTACGCAAAAGGAAATGATGTTTCCATTTTAATAAAACAGAGAGTAGAACACGCAATTTTTTAAAGGAAAAGCCTTGAAAGTTGCCATTGGAACTGTTTTACAATGTAGCTTTTTTAAAAAATAAGGAATTGGTTGAAAGCAACTCATTGGAGTATTAGACAGGAGATAATAATCTACGACAAACTTAAAGTCCGTCGAAATGAACGTTCAAGAAAAAAGCGTGAAGCTCCTTTTAAATGGCACTCACAGTGTTACGGACAAGTCCAGCCCAGTAAAGCCTTCTTCTTTGACTTTCTTTACAACTTCAAGTAGGCTGCTTAGTACTTTATTGGATAGGTATAAGGTACTAAAAGTGTAATCTTATATTTTTCGTCGACTAAATTTGAACGCTTATTCATAGGAGCGTGCGAGTTTCTGCGTGGGTATACTCTTTATATGAATGAAAGATTTCTTTGAAAATCTAGATTAGTCTGGCTTAAAAAACCTGAACCACAGTCAAGTAAATCAAGGTCCATTTCGTGGAACGAATATCGGATTATTTATCAACAAGCTAATCCTTTGTGTAGTGGATATTGATAGTCCCTGTAACAGTCTCAATAATTATATTTTTTTTCATATCCATTTGGTTACCTGCCAATGTTCTTCCATTGTTTATATGACAAAAATGAGGCAACTACCATGTGAGTTTATTTTTAAACTTAGTAAAAATAAAATACAAAGTTCTATTCTTGTTTACGGATAATTAAAAGATTTCTGTATAAGGCTTCGGTAAAGTTTATAATAACTAGTTTTTTTTTAACTTTCCTATACTTACCGAAACTAGTTTACCTCGTTTAACTTTGTGGAAATTTTCTTGTAAATTGTGCTAGAATACTTCCTAAGAATAATATTCAGGTATAAAATTATAATTCGAGATACTCCAGCCTGGTAACAAAACCTAATGTGCGTTTAAAATTAAAACATGCTTAGATATTTAGAAAGGTATTTCAACCAACGCCTCGAAAAATGTATACATTAATATGTGTGAAGAAAAGTTTGTATGCATTTTGGACATGTGCTGCGAAGAAAGTGCAAAAAGTCAAAAAAAATTCTTTGGCTCTCTCGTGTTATTAAGCATATTTATATAGTACTAGCTTCTGGTAGCGGCCCGTGGGATAAAAAGTAACCAATGTGGTATTACGCACAATAATCTAACAAATATCATTCCGATCTCTTCAGCCGATTTGAGGTGATTGAGTGACAAACAACGTGGAAACATAAAGTTTACGCATGAACAAATAACCTTTCTAACATTGGTAAGAAGATTCGATAAGTGTATTTATTACCTATTACATAAAAACTAAAATCTAACTGAGATTAATTATCTAAGTAGCAGCCGTATCAATGGGATTATAGGCATTAGTGGAGGGATTAGTGAAGCACATAATTGTACATAATTTATAATTGATGTTATAAGTTAAACTCGAATACCACAACAATACTGGGTATAAAACAGTTACGGTTTGACCTTGTCTGCGTTCTGCGGTACAAACCCGCATACCGGAGGCAGTGGTTTACATTGGCAGTTTCAAACAAGGGCAGTTGAACAATCCTCCTAGGAGGAATCTTTAGTTTCCACTATATACACATAATAAATTCAAAAGCAAATTGGTTACCAATTTTATAAGGTAACGAGACTTACAATTATTACTTGTGCGATGAAAGTAGATATTTTGATGCTGTAGAATAATTGCTACGGACGCCACATGAATAGATTTTAGATTATGTCAGTACCCCTTACCCTCTCTAAAGATCACTTCAGCGCAAAATACATTATCTTACTTTTAATCCGGCGCCTCTAAGTCTTAAGCTTTTAAGGTTATTTTTTAACTTCCCTGACCTTTGCAAACAATAGTAGAATTCTACGGAAAAATCTAATGAGAACCTCCTCCTTTTTTTGAAGTCGGTTAAAAATACGTCGTCAAGATATCAGTCCTAAAATCAAAATAAGAAAAGATTCAATTTCAACCCCTTTTTGAATGAACACAGGAAAAAGAAAAGATGGAATAGTTAAGTACGTAACCATACCAACGGTATTATACGAAAAAAGAAATGTTTTTCCAAAGTTACAATAAACACTCGAAGCCTTAGAACGTTTCTTATGAAATATTTATTTACCTCTAGAGTGATATAGATACCTGGCGAATTACCAGTACCAACAAATGTTTTATAAGGTTTGCCAATATAAATAATATTTACTTCCAGTTTCATCTTTATATCTTCCGCCTATTAAATAACATCGGAACATTGCCTACATTTGGTTTCGAATTAGGAGATATGGAAATAAGATTATATTACAATTTTATGATAAATCGTTTGTCATAATACAATTGCGTACTTATTTTTATAGAAACATTTATAATATTAGATAAACATCATTGTAACAGATTCAATGTCGTGTAAGCTTTCATCACGAAGACAATGCTTGAGCATCCAAAGTGTTATGCAATTTATATAAAAATCAATAATCCTTCTCGATAAAGCGTGGTAAACAACGGCCTCTAGACTTGTGTAAAGCAAAAGTCTAGATGCTAGATGGAATTATTCATTGAAGGCCCTAATGTGCTAGGACTAGAGCTCGCTTTTGTTTGACTGGTTTAATGAACTTTAAATCGTTTTATCCCATTTCTCGATCTCGATCGGATATACACAGTAATAGACACTCTTAATCTTGATGACCATAAAATGTGAGAACAACCTCCATTATGGATATCAAACGAAAGATAGAATAGAGCTCATTTAAACCGATTAACATAAAAACATTGTATATATAATATTTGTTTGTCCTCAGCTCATCGAGGCGCTCCACTACATGCACTACAACACCCACATGATGCATCGCAACGTGTGCCCGCAGGTGATCATCGTGACCAAGAGAGGCACTTGGAAACTCTTCGGCCTCGAGTTTGCTGGTATGTATTCTCTTGTCAATTTTATAATTTTTTATTTATCGTACATACTGTAGCAATGTCGCATTTTAATAACATATGAATGTCTAGTAGTATAATTTGTCGATCCAGCTGCTACACCAATACTTTATGTCACAGAATCACCAAAGGGTGACTGCCAGTCAATAACTTTGTGTAATTCGAAAATAGTTCACCCAAAAAAGTCTAAAAATCACTGCAGTCGTTTTAAAGACCAAACTACATGTGAATCAATATAAATGCTCATATTATATTATATCTAGGACTTTAAAGCTTTACCAATACGACTGCAATACAAATTCTATTTGAAATAGCTCAATTGAATGAGGACTATATAGTTGGCCAAGTGGCCAACTATATAGTCCGAGTAAGTACTGATGATCACAGTAAACGCTGCCATTACGTTAAGCACTTTTGACGTCGCTTCGAGGTACACATCTCAATCAAAGTAGCTTCTCAAACGCTTGACTAACTACTAAACTGTCAAATGGTCTTGAAATGGATCAAAATATATGTATTTTGTATTCCCTGGAGAGGTGACTTGACTGTTCTGTCAGCTACATTATTATTTTTATTTTCATTATCCATTACAAAGAATTTTAATAGCACGTGTAGATTGTAGGTACCTAGGAAACATATCAAACGTGATATGAAACTACCAATAGGTTCCTCAGTGTCGTAGTTCGTAAAAATTACATTATTATCTATTGATTGTCAATATGAATCCCTTATTCGTGTTTAATATTATATTTGGTTACTAGGTTTTTATAGGCAATTCTATTCAAAATAGATTTTTTATATATGAAAATAATGATAGACATTCAGAGATATATATTCAATGAACTGAATAAACGATAATAAAATGAGAAAGACCTGACATCTACTTTTATCTTACATTTTTACGAATTTGATTTTTCATTGTAAATAGTTTGTTATTAACATAAATAGAACAACAGACAACAGATTCATTCTTAATTTGTTTATCCCTTTACTTACATACCAACAGTCTAACAAAGACTATAAATGTATTTTTGCAAACTTCAGTCGTCAAACAGTTCCTTTTTATCGTATAATTTGAAATTAATGTAACTTCAGAGTTCGGTCTGAATGTAAATTTGAAATCTTTCAAAGAAACGATGGAATAATGAAAGTCCCCGCTACAAATACTTGAATTCGTAAGATAAATCTTTGTAATCACGAGAACCTTGACTTTTCTATATGACGTTGTAGAGGTACCTATATTTCCATAAATCTGAGTACCGCTTTTGCTGTCGAATGGTAAAATAAAAGCACTTTGTGTTGCGTTCGTACTACAGCAGCAAAATTGAACTATGACAATGCGAGACTATGTGAAAGAGCGAACAAACTACTATAGACCGTTAATAGACTAAAAGAACCGTTTTCACCTACCATCTCTTTACTAAAAGATACTTAGCGTGACGTAGTACCTAAACTAACACCATATTTTTAATCTTAGGTGACACTCATAGATTAGCAATAACGAAAAAGGCTACTTAGGTAATTTAAAACTTAGGTGATTTATTTGAATTCAGGTGAGTTTGCTAGAAACGGGCCTGAACACTCCTATGTAGCTTTAAACAATTTTTTTGTAAACAAATCTGAGTGAGACTAAGTGAGCGTCAATTCTTTTTCTACATTTTTCTGTAGTTCAGTTATGAGTTTAGAGAATGCAAACTGTAGAAAGAGACGAGAATCGACAACGCTGTTGGATTTCCTAAAATATTGTATCAAGCTCGAAAGCCCTCCGTTTCCACTTACTTTTGATTCCAGATCCAACACAAACAATATTCACGAACGACAATTTCTTTACTCATGGCTTTGTGTATGAGAGGTAACGTACATAGGTAAATATACTTTTAACTGAACATATTTGTGCTTACGCTTTACATTTAGACCTAGATTTTGTGTAGGTCATAATAACATCTGTTTTATAAGTCAATTATTTTGAACACACTGTTTATGAAGTCGCCAATAACTTTATGGTATTTACTTAAATACCATGGTTTTTCTCCCCACAGATTTTCACACGAAATGTCTATTTCGTACCCAAATATTCATAGTCTAATATCCAGAGATTCATATCTTAGTAGCAGTTTATTTTTACGTAGTATAAAGTAAAGAATGAAAGCAGTTATTTTTTTCTCAACCGTGAACTGTATAAAATATTAAGTAGAATCTCAATGATTAAAAACATAATCCTCCTTTTTTGTTTATATCGTTTGATCATTGCTTTAAATATTAAACAAGTTTAGCTAAAATCAGGGCTTGAATTCGTAGGAAACTTTAAAAAATTCCTGATGTTACAGAAAAAGAAAAACAAAACTGTAACACATTCAAATGGTGCGTTCTCGCGAAAACTCAAGGATTTTTGGACAATATTCATTATTCTTGTTTATTAAGTTAATGTAAACTGCTATGCGCAACATTAGGAAACACATTGTCACACGACTCTAGGGAAATCAAACATTATACAATAGCGTCACAAATAGAAAAATATGGCGGGTTAATAATACAACTTATAGAATAATTGAAAGTAGGTTACTAGGAGAAGCAAAAAGTTCAACAACTATCTTCGTTTTGCTGTTTATTTGTTTTTCATTAAGGATATTACTAAACGAAATTTACACTTTATGAAATGATTTAATCAATACCTTATTAGTTCTATACTTCTGTGGTCACGTTTGACCATGTACTTGATATGACGTCAAATTTGTCAGTTTCAAGAAATGAGCACTCAATATATTCAGATATAAACGCTCATCTTTAGTAAAAAAAACAGTTTCCAAGTTGAAAGTGCTCCATCATAATTTATAGTTTGAATTTATTTACCGTCATTTATTTTGACCTACTGCCCCTGACGTTAAATAAGCTCTTTGTTTATACATTCCAATTTAGAAGGGTTTCATTACTGTTAATTTGAAGCTCTTAACATTGTTGAGAATAGTAAATAATTATAATCTTGATAGATGTTTCTTAAGCATATGTGGTGCGAGTGCGAGTGCGAGCTCGTGGCTCCAGTGTTAAATTGTACACATTATGATTGTTGGCAATTTTTACTTATCTATGACAAAGCGCTGGTCTATGAAAAAAAAAACTTTTCTCTCTCTTGAATAATGGCTGCGAGTGTGAACGGTGTACGTATTAAATAAAAGTTTATAAAAGTGTAATAAAAGTAAAGAATAACAATAAAAGTAAAGTTAAAATATTCAAGCTTTTTATTTAACATGATAGCAGAGCGTGGTTCGCAAAATTATCAGCCAGTGTAAAATATAACAAAAAACAAAAACAATTGTATTAAGAAAGAAGTTAAATATCGTAAAATAGCGAAATTAGCGAAGATTGAAGATATAATGTTACCCATATTTGATGGCGCTAATTACTCAAGTTGGAAGTTGAGGCTGATCACTCTATTAGAATACAAAGAATGCCACGAGGCAGCCATTTGCATTATGCCGGCTATCAAAACTGAAACAGCAGAAGCGGATTGGAAGAAGAAAGATTTAAAAGCAAGAACAATTATCATGAGCACAATATCAGACAAACAATTAGAATTTGTGCGTGAATGCAAAACGGCATTTGACATGATGTCCAAATTTGATAAAATGTATCTAACAAAATCTACTGCATTACAAATAATTTGTCGTGGAAAAATTTATGAAATAAGACTTAATAACTATAATACAGTGGAAGAATTTTTCGTGGATTTCGAGAAAATAATAAATGAATTTAAAATGGCAGGTGGAAAACTGGATGAATCTGAGAAATTAAGATATCTTCTAAGAGCATTACCACCAAGTTACAGCTATATTGGGGATTTCCTGGATGTTATACCAGAAGAACAAAGAACAGTGGATTATGTACAATCTAAAATAAAGGAGAAAAATATGACAACTGAGACTACTGAATCTGAACAAAATAAAACTAATGTGAGTACATTTGCTGCAAAAACTAAAATGAATTGCTTTATATGTGGGAAGATTGGTCATTTAAAGAAGGACTGCTGGCATGCAAAAACAAATTTTCAAGCACATCAAAGTTACCAAGGAAACAAAATCATCGAGGACTGCAGCGAGGTTACAGCAGAGGCGGATCCTACAGAGGTCACTACCGAGGCAGAGGTCAAAGTCGAGGGGCGAACCATCAAGTATGTAATTCAGAAATTAATCAGGACACCGAGTACACTGGTAAGGATGATTATACTAATAATTTTGAAATTAGCTGGCTTTTGGATAGTGGTTGTACAGACCATCTAATAAATAATGATTCTTACTTTTTAAAATGTATAAACTTAAAAAATCCAGTAGATGTGAAACTGCCAGACGGTGGATTGTTAAAAGCAACTAAAATAGGCACTGTAAAGGTCAATTTCAAAAATTATTGTAATATAAAACAAATAGATTTAAAAAATGTTTATTTTGTCAAAGGATTAAAGCAAAACTTATTAAGTTTTTCTAAGATAAGTAAAAATTGCACAATAGTAGCCAAAAATTAAAATGCAACAATTTATACTCAGTCTAGAGAGTTAATAACTGTTGCTAATAAATTAAATGACTTGTATTGGATTAAAAGTTTTGTGTCAAATAACAAAAATGAAATAAATGGCATAGGGCTTTAGGTCATGTAAATTTTCAGTATTTAAATAAATAAATAAATGAAAAATTAGTACTTGGTTTGCCAGATAAGATTGAAAACACTGATATGAAGTGTGCAAACTGTATTCAAAGTAAAATGTCTAATGTTCCTTTTCAAAATAATAGAAAAAAGACTACTGAAATTTTAGAATTAATTCACACAGATTTGAATGGACCACATAATACAACGGGTTATGGTGGTGAAAAATATTTTGTGACTTTCATTGACGACTATAGCAAGTGCACAAGAATTTTTTGTATAAAGAGTAAATCTGAAACTGTTAATTGCTTTATAGAATTTGTGAATTTAGTAGAAAATAAATTTAATAAAAGAGTCAAGAAACTACAGTGTGATAATGGCAAGGAATATTTAAATAAGGATATATTTACCTCTATATATGCTTTTGTAAAACAAAAAGGTATAGATTTGTTACCATGTCCACCCTACGTTCATGAACTAAATGGAGTAGCAGAAAGATACAATAGATCCGTTATGGATATAGCAAGATTTTTAATGAGATAAGCTAGGATTCATAAAAGGTTTTGGCCAGAAGTAGTAAAAACAGCAGCATACTTAAAAAATAGAACAATTGCAAATACAGTTGAAAATAAAACTCCTTATGAGATATTTTTTGGAACCAAACCAAATGTAGGACATTTAAAAATCTATGGTAGTAAAGTTTTTGTCAGGACTCCTGAAGTTTTGAGAAAAAGTAAATGGGATGATAGAGCCCAACTAGGAATTTTAGTCGGTTATATTGAAAATAGTTACAGAGTTCTAGTAAATAATAAAATAATTAATGCTAGACATGTTCAAGTTATGGAAGAAAATACACAGTTAATTTGCTTAGAAAAACTCGATGATCAAACAAAGAATAATAATAATTTAAATAGCGATGTAACTTCAAGTAGTACAACTGAAATGTCCAAAACTGATTATGAATGTAATGAAAGCTTAGATGCAAGTGAGACAATCTCTATTAACAAAGATCTGTCTGATAATGATAATTTAAATGACAATGAAAATAAACTTGTACCAGTAGAATCATCTAAAAGAAAAAGGAAACCAGTGTCTAGGTATGGAAATCCAGTTACTCATTTTATATATGTAAATTATGTAGATGCAAACGTCCCAAATACATTTGAGGAGGCGATAAATTCTTATGATTATAAACAATGGCATGAGGCAATGAACTCTGAAATAAATAGCTTAAATAAAAATAATACCTGGCAAATTGTTGATAGGCCTAAAGATAAAAAAGTTATTGATGTTAAGTGGGTTTTTAAAAAGAAAAGTGATAATGTGTTTAAAGCTAGATTAGTTGTAAGAGGATTTCAACAAAAGGAATTTATTGAAAATGTTTATTCGCCAGTAGGAAAAATGCAAACATTGAAAATTTTATTGTCATACAGTTGTAAAAATTATTTATTTATTGAACAAATGGATGTCGAGACAGCTTTTTTAAATGGTCATGTAAAGTCAGAAATTTATGTAAGTCAACCAGAAGGTTTTGAAACTGGAGACAATAAAGTCTACAAGTTGCATAAGGCTCTCTATGGTCTAAAAGAAAGTCCTAGAGTATGGTTTGATTGTTTTGATAAATATATAAAAACATTAAATTTTATGAGAAGTAACTATGATCACTGTTTATACATAAATAGAGCAAGCAAAGATCCAATATATATATTAATCTGGCTGAGGCTGTCTGATGCTATTTTGAGGGTTAATGATGACTTAGCAACCATTAATAATTGGTCTGAAAGGTTTGGCATAGCAGTAAATCCTCTTAAATGCCAAGCAATAATTATAGGTAGTACATGTGCGCTGAGCGGGATTAACAAGGCCAATTTACCAACGGTCATCTTTAACAATGCCGTTATCCCTCTCAGTAATGACGTTAACTCGTCGAGTACCGGTTTTATAGACACAATTATAGAACAATAGGTTGCGGTCACCGGTGACCGCTTGGTGTTTGACAGTTTAAGGATCTGGGGCTGTGCATAGATACTAATTTGAGGTGGCATGCACAGGTCGTTAGTGTATATAAGAGGGTCACCGAATCCCTGGGGGCACTATATAAATTAAAGAATTTGCTTCCTTCCGCTACAAAACCTGTGCTGGTGCAGGCCTTAGTTTTTCCTATTATTGATTATGCTGACGTGTGTTACTTCGACCTGAATGCAGATCTTCTCAACAAACTTGACCGACTTTTAAATAACTGCATTCGGTTCGTGTTCAATCTGCGTAAATATGATCATGTGTCTGCACATCGGTTGCAATTAAAGTGGTTGCCCATACGCCAACGCAGGGAGCAAAGGGCGCTAACCACTCTATTCTCCTTTTTAGACTCTCCTTCTTCCCCAGATTATCTATCCCCTTACTTCCAATACATATGCGCAACACACAATAAAAATCATAATCGACTTCTCCAATGTCCTACTCACCGTACTGACTTCCTTCATTCTTCCTTTTTCGTACAAGCTATTTTTTTGTGGAATGCGCTCCCCCAGGATATCAGGATGGTGAAAAATCGTTTAACTTTCAAGCAGAAGGTTCTTGAGCAGTGGCAGTTCTCCTAGAAACGGCACGTATCGTGAGGAGGTTTCTATCTCTGGACAAAAAAGTGAATTATAAATTTCAGTAGAATAAAATGAAAATTACAATAAAATAAAATGAAAATTACATTAAAAATTACAATAAAGTAAAATGAAAATTACAATAAATTAAAATTACAATATAACAAAATTAAAATTATAATAAGATAGAATTAAAATGAAAAAACTTCAATTATTAACTATCATCATTTACTTAGTTATATTTTCATCATAAGGTACGTCAGTTCCAATCTCAACAAGTACACGTGATGGAACACTACCGAAACCAATTCATTTCCACAAGCACATAGACGAGCCTGGAAAGACGCCCTGAGCCTCCTCATAAGCCCATAGAAGTCTGTTACCCTATTCTCCACTATCTATAAGACTAAAGATTTAAAGCTAACATATTATGATAACATTGATACGGATTTAATAGATTGTATGGTAGATTCTGACTATGCTGGAGATACTTTTGCAGAATATATTGCTATGTCTGAAGCTGTAACAGAAGTACTTTTTATTAGAAACTTGTTATATGAATCATTTGATATAAAATTTTGTGTGCCAATGCCAACTTTACAAAAAATTCAAAACACATTGAAGTGCAATACCGTTATAGAGGTATAAAAAAATTATTGAAATTGTAAAAATTGACACAAATTCCAATTTAGCAGATATACTAACTAAAAGTTTAGACAAAACAAAATTTGTAAAAAATAGATTTGATCTAAAGTTAATTTAAAAGTAAATGTATAAGTGTTTTAAGTAAGATTAGTAGGTTTAAGTAAGATTAATTTAAAATGTATAATTAGTTTATCTGAGTTTAAGTAAGCAAGTCTTAGTAAATATTTAAGTTTACTTTCATATTTTTGTTAAGATTATTATTATTTAGGAGGCGTGTTGAGAATAGTAAATAATTATAACCTTGATAGATGTTTCTTAAGCATATGTGGTGCGATCTAGTGGCTCCAGTGTTAAATTGTACACATTATGATTGTTGGCAATGTTTACTTATCTATGACAAAGCGCTGGTCTATGAAAAAAAAAACTTTTCTCTCTCTTGAATAATGGCTGCGAGTGTGAACGGTGTACGTATTAAATAAAAGTTTATAAAAATGTAATAAAAGTAAAGAAGAACAATAAAAGTCAAGTTAAAATATTCAAGCTTTTTATTTAACAAACATAAATGTTCAAATTACAGTGCTTCAGAACCTGAGAGGCCTTACCTGGGCCGACCAGGGAAAGCGTTCTTTAAATATTTTGTAATATGTTCCCATACCAACGCTGGGGGTAAGGGACTGACGGGCGGTTAGAGATATTATGTTATACGGTCGACCGACAGCACAATACACTTTAACATAGCTGTCTAAGCCTGTAGGAAGTTACACTAGAAAAATAGTAGCTTTACTTTTATTAAAATCTAGGCAAAATTCCTATTCAAGTAACGTGAGTCGTAAAAAAGGTTTAGGAATAAAAATTTGTATATCTTTCTATTTATACTTCTGCCACTTATAAATTATAATAAAGTTGTAAAATACGTAAACGATAAATGATCGAACAAATTTGAAGACAAATAATGAAAAAGTGTACAACTACACCAAGTAGGTAATCCAATTGTTTTCTTTAAAAATAAAACGTTTAACCTAACTAATTTATTCTCTTATTCTTGAACGCGTTCATCGGTATGAATCTCGCTTATAGTTTTTGACGAAATGTCTATTCATTGGGCCTGTCATTAAAACCAACTTTTAAACCAACTTAGGTAGGTAACATTGGTTGATTATGGGAAGTAGCTTCATACCACCATATTGTGACTAAATAAAAGGCTCTGAGAAATACAGTTCTGCAAAAAGTATTGCATCGGAAGGTACAAAAACCTGTAAGGCAATGTAATAAGTAAGGTTTTCATTGTACCAATCTATCGTTAACGTAAGATAAATAAATCTCTTGCTACGTGAGTTTGTTGTAACGTACGAACAAGTTTGGTTTGAGACTTATTCGAAGTACCCTTTGTTTGATGTTATAGCTTCGTGTTTTACAAACTTCAAAGAGGTTTCTTACCTTTGTACTTGCGTGTAGGTATGTCCCCTGACAACAGTCGATACAACAATATACATACAGAATGCCAATATCCTGTCTAAATTTACATCAGTCTTTGAGTCATTTGCGATCAGTTGAGGGAGACGTGATAACCGATTTGTGGAATTACATTTAAAAGGTTTTCTTATTTTTTTCTAAATATTCTTAAAAGGCTGAGTTCAATATTAAAATCTACGGCCAAAATATCTACTTAAATGCTAATTGTTTTATCGGACAGATTAATTGTAGCAATATTTCCTAATCACCTGGCCGTATCTTTATACCACTGACTACCATAGAAACATGTTAAAGACAAGCGAAGAAATGTATGATGGTAAATTCGACGTATACGTAATATAAAGTTGCACATTTGCGACTGTATTTGCAAGCGTGTTTTAAAATTCAAATTACTTTTGACATTACAAAACTGGGATGCTCATTAAAATAATTGTAGGTACCTACCCATTACGTGTGTAGCAGTATGCATAGGTACGTATTCCTTCCAAGAACATTTTATATAATAGTTTCACGTCAGAGATAAAGCTAGAAAATGGCTCTCACCAAGAAATAAAGTCGGTTTCAAGGCCGCAGAGATACCTTACTGTATTAAAGTTATCAATTTTAAAAGCGAAAGTAGGAGCCTGACGTCACTACTAACAGATTATCCCTTTTCTCGTGCCTGTGAACTTGAACACGGCTTAAATACCAATAGATGAAGCCTTACGAACACATTCAATCTTCTATCTTATATCAATACCTTGAGAGCGAAAAATAAAAGTTACCTCTAAAGCCTTACACTTACTTACGAGTTTAATGTACTAATCAAGGTATTAACTTAGATGGAGGTCAGTGTGACATAACACATTAGCTCTAAGTATTTATTTTATTTCAATGGACTTTTTCTTTCGCAGAAAACTGCCTCTCGTCGGACCCCACCGATATGATTTGCGTGCCTCCGTGGTCCATCAAGGTGGCAAAATTATCTCAGCCAAATCTGGACTATTTAGGTAAGGCTTTTTTGATCTATTTTTGGTCGGCCGTCCTGTGGTCTGGTGGTATCATCATTCGAGGTAAGGTGTATTAACGAATCCTTTTTTAAATAAACAATATGATTTTAAAACCGCGTTATATATTATACAAACTTATGGAAAATATCGGTTTTACTTTTTTGTACCTAATATAATGTACTTTAGTTATATTTAGTATAAAATTGTTAAAACGTAAAAAGACTTGTTTTTGAAGATTTTTTGCAAAGGTTGAGTAAAAAGTCTTACGATGTGATTGATAGACGGCTGTTCAACTGTAGTGATAGGTATTTTATTTGGTTGTGACGATTTAATGGTCGTCAGATTAAAGATGAAATGTTTTTGATAGTGACTGAGAAGATGACATACAGGCAGCATAATTACTAGAATCTTCACTCTATTACTTTTTCGACAAAAAAACGAAGAACGTCACATATTACTTTGCCTGAACTAGAAGTTGAACTCGAAATCTAATGCTCAACAATCGTGCTTGTTATTAAGAAACAAAGTAATAATCTCGCATTTCTCTGTATTAACTTCAAACAAAAATCAATACATTTAAGTTTCAATTTAATTAATTAGGTGACTGACATTGTAAATCAAATCTCAACTTAGTTGTGAATACTACAGACCAATGAAAAGCAACAATTAACAAATAGGTGTCTGTTAGGTACAATAAAGCCTAATTTTCCTTGTACCTACATCCAGTACTACTCTCCATCATTTCAACATGATAATAATTAGAATTTTTAATGAAATACACAATATTTGCAAGTGTAGGTACATCAGGTAGGTGCTCTTTGTGACAGAAACCTTTGAAGTTTTGGCAAACTTTGATTCATTAAGTAGGTAATTAATGTAGGAGCTATGTACTTATATTTAAATAATAACGCTCTGTTTGGAGTTTTATTAAATTCATTGTAATGTGTTTTGTACAATGTTTATTAAATTCTTGATTTCAACTTGCTCAAATAAAAGTAAAAAGAGCAGAGTTCAAATGGATTTTGCTCAAGTGTGTGAACTGTCTATTAGCCAAGCTGGTCTTAAATGCAACTACCAAGCCAGGGGTTTCGAGTACAATTCTATTACAACTATACCTACCTAAGATTTTTGATAGTTTTCATTAATTCTTAATACTGTTTGAGAAATGTTCCCTAATTGGGCGAAGCACTATTTTATGCAATGAGACTAAAAATATAACTGCACGTACACACTACATGTAATATATGTATTTTTGTTCATTCTTTTAGGGATATAAGCATAATGCTATGTTATATAAACTGGATCTAAACTCAGTGTGTTGTTATAACCTTACCTCAAGTATATGGAACATTCGGTCTTAGATCATCTCGTTAGCTCCCGACAAAAGGTACAGGCAACGCACTACGCGTTGCCCTAATTCTTAAATAAGATTCACCTGGAAAGACCAAGAAGCATATTTTACAGTAGGGAAAATATTAAAATAAAACTGTCAACATTAATATCAAGTCTCAACAAAATAGAAACATTTTTAATGTAATTAAAGAAAAAAAGCAAAACTGTTTATTGCACTCGCTTTGGTACAAAACAAACATTATGAAAAAGGATTCGTTTTATGTGTCTAACAAAACCCTTTTATGTTACAGGACTATGGATTCTTTAATCATGTCTTGTTTCAGGGATATTCTATGGTTTTCTAGAACTATTGGCAAGGTTTGCCGAAGTTCTAGAATATTGTTCTTATTAAGCTACGCTAATCTGTTCTGCTTACATGTTTAGCCCCTGAGGTGCAGACCAGCGGCCAATGCAGCATTCTATCTGACATGTTCTCACTTGGCTTGGTTATCTGCGCAGTCTTCAACAATGGGAAACCATTGATCCAAGCCAATAACAATCCTATGTTGTACATGAAACAGATCGAATTCGTAAGTACATTTTTAATTTTTATTTTAGCCGTTATTCGTCGCATTGGGGTGGTATAAATGGTGTTGATACTCGGTTCCTATATTTTAAGATCGCATTACAACTTTAATAGTATTAAATTAGTAACTTGGCAGTTCTTACAGAAGTATTATCAAATCATTTGGTATTTTTGATCGTCATATTTGTAAAGAAAAATGTTTGGAGTAAAGGTAGACGCAATTTATAAATTGGATTATTCCCCGATAATTTACAAGTCTCACGGAGATGCCTACAAGCCGTCATTGCCAAAAACCATATCCCTCTTTTTGAAGCAGTTAAATAAGTAGACGGATCCTATTTCGATAAGACTGATAACACATAAAGAGAAATAAAAAATGTGCATCCCCGAGTATCCTTGCACAGTACGCCATATCCATTCAAAAATAAGATAAACAATGATAAAAGAACCCATGACGTATACAAAATAGGGTGGATCTTTAATCGCTTTATTTTCCATGAGTAATGATGAATGAAATCTTAAATTAATCTCTTTGAATTTTTCAAAAGCCGCCAAACTAAATTTATACTAAATTTATTTTCATCGTATCACAATGCATTTTCAATTTTCCCGATATTTTTAGAAGTACCAATGACGTCACATGTCATGATATTATGATAAAAAACAAATTGAATTTTATCTTCCAAAGCAAAATTATGTGGAATTTACTCTTCACAAAAGATTCTGCGTATTGTCTAGGTACAATAAACAGCAATATACAGGATAATACCTCCAATATATGATCATACGTTGATACATTTATGTATCAATTTATAAGAACTGTGAAGTACCCAACTATTATTTCCTAGTAACAGTATATTGTTTATTATATTCACTATGTACAATTCTATAAATTCTCGTTTGATCAATTCTCTCTTGGAATCAACACTTGTATACCTCTATATGAGAAATCATAATAATCATTGGCTTCTTGGTCGAACTCCTCGGTCAAACTAGGGGTTTGTAGTGTGATTCTTAAGTTATTCTTATGTTCTCAATAAATACTTAAAGCTGGATATTGCTTAGAGCATAGAACTTTTGACTGTAGATAACTAACTAACTTTAAGAATCCATAATATGCACTTCAGGAACTAAAATACTTTTGTAACAATACAACAATGTTGGCTATCAAATTTCTAATAAAACTTTAAGACATTAAAATATAAACTGAAAGATTATATAAGAGACACTTTACAAATAAAAAGCAAACAATATCAAAAATAATGACCATTCTGCACACAAATTGAATAAACTAAGAACTCTTATAAAAAAAAACATAGTATGTACTGACTTTAGGGCAGCTCGACACTTCTCCGCTATTTAACTTGGGCAAATAATTCAATCCAGTTAATCTGTTTGCTAGATTTCCGGACAAACAGATCATCCCTGGAACCAACCACGACACTTTAAATCTTTCACTGTTATACAGATCTAAGCACAATATCAATCTAGATTTTTCAAGAAATGTAATAAACTCGAAATATTTACAAAAAAGTATTTCGAGAAAAATATAGTACGTTCTAACGTTTTTGTGGACAAAATAATCTATTTCTTCGTACTCCTCGCTATAGGCAAAGTCATTTTATTTAGAAAAAATATTCAACCATAAATGTACATCAAATTGCCATTTCAAAGACCAGAGTCCAAAAGTTCAGACGTATTTGCTCTCAGACCCTATGTAACTGTATAAGGCTAAATTACGCTTGTCGTCTCGTGCTCATTCTTACGGCTAGTCAGAAGTACTACACTGACAACATGTTTAACCAAAAATGAGTAAAAATATCATTCAGAGTGGATTTTACTCCTTTTTAAAAGGCCGGCAACGCACCTGTGACTCCTCTGGTGTTGCGGGTGTCCATGGGCGGCGCTGATCGCTTACCAGGTGATCCGTCTGCTCGTTTGCCTCCTATTCCATAAAAAAAAATGCAGAGCATATGATTATTGTTTCTACTTATTCCTGTAAAATACTGAAAGGAACTCAGCTTAATCCAAGTTACATGAAAAATGTCAGTTGAGTACATTTAAGGTACACCTAACCCAGAACCCAGCGTACGAAGAAAAATTTTGAAACCAAACTTTAAAAAATTGCCCCAAGCTTGCTTAGCTTGCGCCTGTTGTCATGTCATAAGGTCCACTCTTTCGAGTTTTAATGAGTCACAATTTTACGGAGCAGTCTGTGTCATTCTTCGTTGTGTATTTTTTGAATGATTTTCCTCAAAACAAAATAAATTATATGATTGCAGAATTTGTGTAGAAGCTGTCAATGTTATTCTAAACAAATTTTACAGTGGTTTCTTCTTTCGCTTTCCATTCCTGAGACAGTGCCTAAATGGGTGTAAGGGTGAGATTGGTAAGCCAAAACTGAGTTAATAAACTGAAAAGTTGTAGAATAAAAATTTCGGTTGTGTAACGATTCATGCCGACGACTTTTACGTTTACGTGTCCACTGTTCTGTGTAACGTTTCATTTGGTTTGTTCCACACGAGATCTCAGTAAGGATTGTTACATTCCTCGAATTAGGAAACGTCTAAATACCTGCTTCAAAAAGCCGATTGTGTAATGACGGTTTAATGATATTCATTTCAGACACAATCTTAAAATATGGAAACCGTGCATTTATTTAAAAAATATTTGCTGTATTTTATATTTATTCATAAACTTACCCATAATAATATACATGTACCTACATATAATATAATATGAGTAATTATTTCTGTCATTGAAGTTGATTGCACAGGGTCATATTTTAATGTATGTATATAGAACTTTTATTTATATGTTAAATAATCCTTTGCAATTTATTTTTTATATTATTATATACATTTCACCCTACCAAAATCCTTCCCTATACACGATATATATCACAATGATAGTGAATCATATAGATACATATATAATATTTATTATTTGCGGGGATCGATATTGTGATGTACGGTCCATTGAAAAATGCTGGTTCAGCTGGCTGATTCATTATTATCAATATACTTTGATAATCGATGTGTGGCATTTGTGATTTAAAACAAATCATAAACATTGGCATTTCATTCATACATTCATACCATTACCAAAAAAGTCGTAACTAGTCGCCTAAGATAGTGAAAGAAAATGGGTTTTTGTTCTGAAAATAGAATCGATAAAATATATACGGTAAATAAGAATAGTAAATGCCAGTAAAGATGAGGAATTATACAATATTGAATAACAAAACCCCTATGAACAATATTACATAATAATATCAATCCAAAAAAGAACCAAACTCATTATCAAGTTTTCGAACGTCAAATAACAAGATGACAGAGTCTCCAACACATTTTCAACTTTATTGTTTTGTTATAAAGTAAAAAATTACCTGTATCGTATACTCGTAATGATAAGAAACACACGAGACAATAAACTAGTGAAACACGTCAAGAGGTCAGATGTCAGGTCGATTAAGGTCATATGCTCTGGCATATGCTCTGGCAGAAGACGACAAGGGTTTTGATAGCCTTCAGTTCAAATAAACATTACAAAAGATTAGAAGCGAACTGTGATGTAATAAGTTCAATGAATATCACTGCGAACTGGTAGACATAGAAAAAAATCAATGCTATCTGTTGGAGCAAAAACTCTTTTGCGCCACCTCATTCATGAAGTTTATTATTATAATATTTTTTATGTTCCAAATTTGATATTTTTTTTCTTTATCTTTTGTTTTTTCTTCCAATTGAATATATGCGTTCTAAGAATCCGTCAACAAATCTTTATTTTGTTCTCTTAATAACATCTTATATAAAAACCCTTGAAATTATTATTATTACGCCTGGACTCTCAAACACTATCAATCTAAAATGAATGCTGTGTTAAAACTTTTAAAACTCAAAATTGTTTTCTGTAACGCAGAATGATGATTACTAAATACGTAGATCAATCTATTGTCGAATTATAATAACTCTAAAATTCAAACACATATTTTGTATTATAAAAAAAAATCATAATGATATGTAGTTTGTTTTTTGTTTCTTAAGCCCTTTCAATTGTTGTGTGCATACTTGATGAGAACATTTTAGCATTTAAATAAGTAATAGATTATGATGATAGATGAGTGGTTCGTTGCTTAAGAAACATCAAAGCAACTTATTCTCTTTGAAGAGTACCTACATTGTTAAAATAAAAATAGCACATACTATTAAACCTTAAGAATAATTGCTCACAATTCTATAAGGACAGATATAATTCATCATACCTCGTTGGCCTCGCGATTTTAATTGAAGTCTCCAATTAATTTGATCTCAATAATTACATTACTATGTAATTAAATATGTATATCAGCCAACGAATTAAATTACTTTCCATTTCACAGAATACACAAAATATCTTGATTATTTATGCTTTATTTTTATCGAGTTTAATGCAAAACAGCTTCGTGATTCTATATTTCATAGACTATTCAAAAGCCTTTGACTGCGTGAAATGGGACAAACTGTGGTGTTACTAAAATTGGGATTTCCTGAACATCTCATCGCTTTTTTCCACAAAAATGGACCTTTCGCTAGGTTGGACGCATAATCTAAGTGTTATAGGCGAAAAGATTATGAATATGAGCTGTCTTTGATGATTTAACTCATTGAGTACCGTCTTTGTAGACACAATTATAGAACAATAGGTTGCGGTCACCGGTGACCGCTTGGTGTTTGACAGTTTAATTACCGTAAAAGTCTAATCCTTGTCCCTTGTCTTATATCATAGACAGAGTGGTCAGCTAGAAACATCATAATATTCTTGTATGTTAAAAAAAGTAAAGTAAATTACAAGAGATATTTAAAAAGCAGACGACAAGCAAGCTGTCTTTAATAAAACCTGCCTTTGTATGTTTAGTATTAAAATTAATTCACCCATCCATAACGGCTTCGGCTTCCGGAACGAGGCTTAATAAAATTCGTCGCGTTCAAAGAGAACTAGCTGTGCTGAAATGCATTTCGCACTAACTAAATTAAAATTCAGCGATTATGAATTAAAAGTTAGGTTTCATGGAATTAAATTGTGGCAAATATTTCTGAATAATATGAGGTTGTTCAGGTATTTACCTCTATATATGAACAAAGAATTTATTAACAAAATATTATAATAACGAAAAATACCAGTATGTTCAATGTTCGAGTCAATATAAAATTACAAATACTTATTAAAAATTAAGCTTCCATATCAATCTAGGGGATACTTATTTACCTCATTGTAATTAATTTTATTTCCCTATAATTACGAACATTAATAAATAAATGTTAACACTAGTTAGTATAAACTAACAGTGCTAACTCGATATAACTGCTTACTTCAAAAACAATTGAAACTATGCTCCAAGCTGTGTAAAACGATTAAATATTCATTAAAATTATGAGGTTAAACTGTCGGACCAATTCGCTACGACTGCTAATTTTATTTAGTTGATGAACGAAAATCTTGCTTAAGAAACTATATGCCACTCCGAAATACGGGCGATTAATATAATAATTGTCTACCAAAAGCTGGCTAACAAAAACATGTCCGATACATAATAGCCCATACACATCAAAATGGTTGTCTTACTTTTTAATGAAAGTTATTTTCTATCGTTTGGCGCCACTAGCAAATCTTGCTAGGATGAGTTAATCGTGACTGTAGATAAATAACTATTACTTACTACCAAAATATTATAGTTTGGACTTTAGACTACTGAGGTCAAACTACAATGCACACTAATACAAGAACAATTATCAATTATTTTATTGACTAAAGATCTAATGGAAACTTTGAATATCGCTTATCTATCTCCAAGTGTAATGTATTAATATTGATATAAAAGACAGTCGTCACCGTTACCATCGCACTTTGTGTAATTGTCTGTATATCAAAACGTTATTGTATATGTTGGCCTTGTTGTGCAATAATATTATATTATTTTTATAATCGAGCTCTTACCACAAATTAAAACAATTGATCCGATTTCACTTCCATCGTGATAGTCTCTGCAATTTTATTTTGCAATTATATTAAAGAGCTTTTCGTATGAAGAACAGCTCTATTATATTGGTTGATATTGGCCTTGACCAGTACGTTATCTGAAAATCAATAGGTATTTCGCAATCTAATTGTTTTGAGTGACATGCGTTGATCATTTTACAATGTCCATGTAGGCAGGTATATTTCAGATAGATAGTAACCGTGAATTCTCTTTTTTTGTTTTGGTCAACAAATGCGCAGAGCTATTGTTTTGGTATTTGTGTTTAAATATTATAGATAAGACCATCACTGTTGAAGTCGAGCCTTTAGACGTAATCGAAAATAAATCCAAAATCTATGACTTAGAGAATCCCACCTAATCAGCAACGATTGAACTCATTTCATGTCTTGAAGCACGTCTGCGCTAGAAAGTGACCATTTCCTTTTAAAATCTAAAGTCTGTTTATGACAGGTTCCACGTCAACGGCACTAAAAGAGTCTACAGCTACTCTTTTGGCGTGTATTCCAACCACAAACTGTTTAACGTTTTTCCAATACGATATTGCCGATATCGGGAAATAAATAGCGTCTATGACGTTTTCAATATCCGCAATGAAAGTGAATTCAATGTTTCTTTGATCTTGAATCTGAACTTCTAGTTGAAATGGAATAAAATATTGTGTATAGGTACATCGTATGCATTTATATTTGGTCGTGCGAGTAACTTTTAGACGCGAGTTTTTTAAAATTACTTAGTTGGAAACGCTGCTTTGTTCGTTGCTGGTTGTGCTAAGTTGTTGAACGTTACAACCAACAGTTCGACCAAGGAGAACCTTCGATGCAATATTTCCAATAAAACTACGTTTTTATTTTGTTGCAATTTTCTCTAAATCAAGTAAATTCAGAGTTTGGTTAATAATTTGGTTAAATTAAATTAGACAACAATATTTTGTTCAGCACTAGACTAGCTAAAACAAAAACCTATTTTCTGTCACTTAGGAGACGTGTCAATTAACAAAACACTAAGAAAGGTCATTCTCGATATCAATATCAATCACTGATCATTATAGAGGTAACTGACTGACACTACTTATACGAGTAGAAAGAGTACCCGATTGAACTGAAAAGTTTCTGAAAAGCTTTTAGCCACACACTGGAATGTACTGAAAAGTTTTCAGGGTTATCATGTAAGTCATCCAGAACTTTTCTAATAACTGCAGTTTCACTGTAAGTACAACTATTGATGAGAGTTTTACACACATAATATATATACATAGATAGTATACATATAATCATAGTATGGCACTTAGATGACTACTTTTTACTTTGCTTTACGCTTATACAAACTGAGTTGTAGCAATAAATGAACTGAAAAAGCAATTTAATTAAACTTTTGGTCACAAATCGTATTAAAATGTTTTACGCGGGCAGACTGCACATAAAGACCCACAAAAACTAATTTGTTCATAGGAATAATAAAGATATTGGTAGTTTTATTTTCGAAGGAAAACCATCAAAGGGTGCTTTGCTTTTGGGATGAAATAGTAGGGTGAAATCATAGTGGGATCCCCACCCCGGTGGTTACCATCAGCACCTATAGGGCACCACGTCCTCTAAATACCTCTAGAGCAACTCCGCACATTTTTGGCTCTACCGCATTTCCATTTCTCACAATAATGTGCTAACTTTTATGGCATTCAAAATATACTTTGATGATTAAAAGTCCTTTCTGCAAAACTGAGAGTGTTTATTTCCCAATTTGTCACTATATTTATAAATCCGTGGGTGTCATTCGTGAGACATTCTGAATATCAAAACAAACAGTTCGTCGCTTTATTCACTAATTGGCCAAAACATTTTATATTAACTAACTAGTCGTGCTTCAAAGCAGTAACTCCACACCGTTTCGTTATCACAAAAAGATAAATAAAATTAAATGAAACGCTACGAGTGCCTCGTCACAGCACTTATCTCAAAACTGTCTTTCAACGAGAGCACTTTTCTAAATCCGGTTGAATTACCTACCATGAAACATAGTTTATAAATTCGTACTAAAATATTCCAACTCATTTTTGCGTTCAAAATTAAAATTGCATGTTCATTTTCTTTTATTTATTTTAGTTTTATAATTTGTTTTTGTTTTATTATGCAATACCTCATTACATATAATTGAAATGAATCTGATTTGAATACTCAATGAAAATGAGTAGACATGTGGTATAACATTGGATATATGTGACAGTTGGATCAACAAGTAATCCAGGTGTTGCCTCGCGTACCATCTGCCTTGCAAGAGGCAGTGCAACGTCTTCTGGCAAGGGATCCTCACCCTCGCCCAACCACTCAGTTGTTGCCTCTGATTAAATACTTTAAGTAAGTTATTGTTCTATAATTAAAGGAAAACTGCTGCTTCCAAAATAGCTAACATTATTTATACTTTGTTACGATGTCTGAGAGAAACAAGAAGGATGATTTTTTTTTTAATAAAAGGGCGTATAAAGTTGTGATATTCTATTAAACTAGTTAAAAATTGTCTTCAAACTTGTTAAGAATATTTTCTCTCCATATAGAAACAAGGGTGACCAAGAGCAAGCAATATCCGCGATGCAATTCCTGGATGTGGTGACCATGAAAGATCCGAACCAGAAGGCTCACTTCTATCGGAACACTCTGATTGAGGCGTTGCCAACTATTCCTAAGGTAAGTAAAAGCGTTATGTAGTTTACAAACAATATTTTATTCAGAATTTAATGACCGTGGTCTAAGATCTCTAAGACCCCGTGGGAATACTCCTATCGTAGGAATACTCCTGTCGTGCGATCATAGTGTCCCAAGCAAATAGTGTTTTAATGAATAGTCAATGAAATTATACTTCTACTTTAATTAAAAGATACATCTGCCACTTTAGTACGCTGAAGTAGTAAACAAAAAGACATATAATATCAGTTATTTTCATGTTATAACATAACATCACGCCTTTTTATCCCTGAAGGAGTAAGCAGAGGTGCACATTTCGGCATTTAATGCCACTGTACCTACAATGTAACACCCACTTTTCACTATTATGAGTCCCATGTAATAGGGGGTGAGCCTATTGCCATATACCGGGCACAATTCCAGACTCGGTGCTACTACTGAGATTTTTAAAAACCCAGTAATACTTTGGCCGACCCGGGAATCGAACCCGAGACCCCTTGCCCGGCAGTCGCTCTTGCCACCACTCGGCCAACGAGGCAGTTTCATGTTATACCTCTACCACTTCAAAAACCGACTATCCACGTTAATGCGCAAATAATAACAGATTTTGTATTCGATACTGTTTCCAAACACAATATTTATTTTGTATATCAAATAACTAACAATTCATGTGACCAGTATTGTTTCACCAAATCAACCGAGCCGACGTTAATACCTTATCTTATTTTTAGACAACAATTAAATTTCGGTTTGGCTTGATTAAAATATTATATTTCTAATTAAGATTCTAAATCTAAGTATTAACTTTTCTATAAATATCAAAGGATAGCTTGAGGCAATTTCTAAGTGTGGGAGAGCCATGCTTCGGCACGAATGGGCTCGACTGACGTGATACCACGGCCTCACAGAAGCCTCACAGGAAACTGACGTGAAACAACGCTGTGTTTTGTCATTTGAGTGAGGTTACCGGAGATTCAATTATCCCCCCCCTTCCCCAATCTCCCCAATGCCTGAATCACCAATAATCCTCAAATTCCTAGTCCTCATAAGCCCGGTAGCGCAATTTAACGCCTCTGGCGTTCTAGGTGTCCATGGATGACGCCGTTTGCTTACCATCAGGTGATCCATCTGCTCGTTTACCGGCTTAACCCAAAAATAAACTTCTTTATCAAATTATATTTTGGTTGCTGCAGTTAGACTACCATTCAGAACATGGGTGTTGGAACTATGACTCGTAAAAGGATTTAATCCAACCGTTCTTGGGGTCCTTCGAAATGACCCACGATCATAATATTTTGATGAATAAGTAACAAACAGAATAATTTATTGATGAAGGAATCGGCTAGACTTCTACCGTTGTTCATTATGCATTAAGGTGGCAGCAGGGTATGACGTTTTGCACCCTTCGTGGAAACTCTTTTAGTTCTTTTGTTTGTTTTTTTGACTTCACAGGCAAAAGGTTCGTACTGCTATTGTTATAGAAATTAAATTCGTCTGAACTCTTGCGATCTGAATTGTTAATGATATTTTTCTCTTCGGTAAGTTACCTGGAGAATAGTGTGCATAGAATTAAAGCTATTTTGTATAGCAGTCAAGCAGATATAATATTTTTAGCTTTTGCAACGTCTGTGGACAATTTAGTTACTTCGATCTACGGCTATAGTTTCATCATTTTGGGATGGAACAATTTTCTTCTTCCGCAAATAACAGTATTCCAATTTATTGTAAAATTAGTTTTCATTCTGCATCGTTGGCCGAGTACTAGCAAGTGCGTCTACCGGGCCAGGGGTCTCGGATTCGATTCCCGGGTCGGGCGAAAAAGTGCTGGGGTTTATTTTAATTTCTCTGTAGTAGCACGGAGTAGCAAAAATTGTACCCGGTATATGAGGCTTACCCCCTTTTACCTGGGACTCATAACATAAATAGTGAAAAGTGGGCGTTACATTAAGAGGTATTAAGTGCCGTAATGTGCACCGCTGCCGATAAAAGGCGTGATGTTATGTTATGTAGTTTTCATTCTTCTGATGTTCATCTAATATTGAGTAAGACACAAAAGGGTCACAAAAGTTATTCTTTATTCTTTAATACCAATTCGTAAAAGTATACAACAACAGTGTATGCAACAATGTCAAATAACATGGATTCAATAATCTACCTCTTAACTTAATTAATCTACTGATAATAAAACATATAGACAATAATCTCTTAAATTGTCCAGTAAAGTTTAATTTACTGCATTTCATAGCCCAATTATAAAACTTAGCAATGAAAATCAGGATTAAAGTAACTTGCTTGTATCAGACTTAATAGTGCTCAAAATAAAGTCTAAAAGTATCGGAAAACTAAAATTTCAAAGACTAAACTGTGTATTAATTGTACTCTAGATTTTATGCATTTTTTTTAATTGAAGACAATTCTGTTTTTTACTGAAATTGATTCTTCTGGGGTTGTTATATATGTGAAGTTAAGTTTAAAATTCATTAATTATTGATTACTGCACTTTGAAATGAAACTAGAGAAAATATAAATATTTACAGATCATATTTACAGATCATACATTCGACTGCACGGTTGGTGCGGTGGCTGGGCAACCGGCTGCCGTGCAACGTGTCGCGGGTTCGATTCCCGCACGGAACAACACTTTGTGTGATCCACAAATTGTTGTTTCGGTCTGGGTGTCATTGTGTACGTGAACTTGTATGTTTGTAAACGCACCCACGACACAAGAGAAAATCCTAGAGTGGGGCAATGTTTAAAAAAAAAATATATATATATATGTACCTCTACATACCTACTTTACATCATATTCTTCTAGTAATATGTACTACACAGTGACTTTACTCAGAGGAAAAGAGACGTACATTACAATTTAATTTTATCTTATAGTAATCCTAATAATCAGTAGAAGTAATAGTTGATTACTAATTACTCATGTTGGTTGGTTGTAATTCCATAGTCTCTGCCCCCACGGGAGACAGGCGTGAAGTTATGTATGTATGTATGTATTATGGTTGTTTGTTGATTGACTTATTTTGGTCACCTTATTTAATAGATTAGTAAATTTAGCTCTAATTAACATTATGTAGGACTTGCGAGAAACCTAATTAATGTCACATTGACATGATAATCTGATAATCTAGGTCATTCAGTTTCAAATACCAACTTCTAGAGATGTAGGTCGAACCCGTAAATGTAATTACTGAGACTCATTCCTCATTGCTTTATGTTTCCTGTATTGAGCGTTAGAGGCGTACCTAATCATTGGGTATCAAACGGTGTACTCAACTCTACTAACTTTTACTTGTATTTTTATTAACAAGGAACTTGACTGTCTCGTTGGCCGAGTGGTCGCAAGTACGACTGCCGGGCAAGGGGTCTCGAGTTCGATGCCCGGGTCGGGCCAAGTATTACAGGATTAAAAAAAATCTCAGTCAGCACAGAGTCTGAAATTGTGCCCGGTGTATGACAATGGGCTCACCCCCATCACATGGGTGTTACATTGTACAGTGGTATTAAGTACCGTCATGTGCGCCTCTGCAATCCGTAAGTAATGTGAACATCATGGCGTGATATTATGTTTATATTTTATTGAAAACTTTATGCATATATAAGTATATTGAAAGAGGTATTGGATACTACGAATAATAACAAACTCAACTCTTGGGATGCCCAGAGTGGGTTATTATCAAATATGTGCCACAGAAGAAGAAGATTTAAGATAATTTTAGTTAATTATATAATAATAATACCTCTATATGTATATCATAATATTTTTTTTGAAAATAAGAGTGAATATCGTATATAGGAATAACGTCAGTACATGCAGAAGAACATTACTGATGTAAGGGTTCTGCCATTTTCCTTTTTATGGACATAAAAGTAACTAAATCTGCGAAAGCCATACTTCAGCATGTATGGGCCGACTCGACCGGAGTGATACCACGGCCTCACTGAAAACCGACGTGTAACAACACTTGGGTTGTATTTCGTCGTGTGGTACCTGGTACCCTCACAGGGTACCAGAGGCCCATTATACCCCTCCCCAATCTCCTCAATCCCTGAATCCCCAACAATTATCAAATTCCTAATCCCAAAAAGGTCGGTAACACACTTGTAACACCTCCGTTATTTCGAGTGTCCATTGGCGGCGACGATTGCTTACCATCAGGTGATCCGTCTGCTCGTTCACCACATTACCAAAAAAAATATGCACTACCCCCACAAAATATTAGTCCGCTTTCCATCTACATAAGGTTTTTTAATCCGATATCATAAAACTTTTTTTAAATGAATGCCTGAATCCACAAAGTATTAAAATGACTTCAATACTCTTTGGATGCATAAATAATAATTAAAGTACTTTGAATTATTTCGTTCTTTAGGTACTTATGTTAACATATTTTGTCTTTCAATAATATTAACAAATATTAGTAATGGTGCGACACAAAAATACTTTAAGATTAAATGGAAGCATTATTGTTGTCAAAACCGTACTGAAACCAGTACCAATAAATTTTAATTGTTTTAGCGTATTCAGAGCTCTCTAACTTCCTTTTCCAATTATTCCACCTGGAGTTGGAAAAGCAGCAGTAATAGGTTAGCACACAATTGTGCTCAATAAACAATACATCGTTGCTCAAAGTTTGTTTTAGTTTTGCCAATTGTACACTCGAATACAGATCAAGCTATGCACAACCAGTATAAACTGATCGTTGAATTTACGGAAAAATTATATAAAACGGGACCATTAATACTGTGTAGCTGAATGTACCTTTGACATTGTATGCACCTGTTCGCTATTGTCAAACAATTTTGCTAAAAGAATATCACCTTTTGTATTTCCTTTCAAACAAAGTTCAAAGTCGTCTTAGGAAAGTTGACAATTTGTTTTCTTCTTATAAACTAACATTATAAGTATGTTTGTGTTTTCGAAAATTTTATGTAAATTGTCGTGGTTTTGTTTAGTTTAAAAATAGTAAATTTATGTGCAATATTTTTATATTTTGATTTTAAATGCGCTTTATATGAGAACATACATTTATAGAGACTAGGTAGACACTTACTAGACTGAAATCATGGCCTTTAATACATTAATGTTCCCCTAGATACAAACTTGGTGGATCGGTCGTTATGGAGATGTACAGTAATCCTAAAAAATATATGGTTTTCTCTCCTTTACTAATAATAATGCCAAATATTATTTTGTTGTTCTTTTAGAAACTGCGTTGGCAACACATTTGGCCGGCTCTGCAGACGGAGGTCCGCACCGCCGAGGTTCTGGCTTCTGTCCTCCAGTCCGTGATGTGGATGGTCAAAGAGTCTGATGAGGCGGAATTTGAAATCTACATAATGCCAACTCTAAAGTAAGAAACACTTCGGTATCGGTAATATATTGTTACCAACGCTTTCATATAAGGCTGGTAGTACAATACAAAAAATTATACAAATAACCCAATCTTCAAATATTTAATGTACTTATAACCTTTTGAAAAATACTCTCGTAAAATGAGCAGGGTTGTTAGACTAGCTTCATTACTCCTTCAACTGGCAGCCCTATTCGATCTCTCCACGAGTGTATTACGGTAATTTAGTTACCACGTACCTGTTTCCGAAACTTTTTACTTTTATATTTATTTGAAAAAAATAATAGTACAAAGAAATTCACTCTCAGATAATTATTCATCTCACAAAATTAAGCTTAGGCAAAATTGAAGCGAAGTTTTTGTAAAATGAAATCATTAACTAAGAAATCTCTTTTTTGTAAGAAATATCACATATAATATTAAGTGTTTAAAGTTTTATTTACGCGAAGTCTTTATTTCTAACAATTACCTTCTTTATTATTATAAATGACCGATATTTGAAGATAAATGTTTTCCTGGTGTGTTTTGCAAAGCTAATGAGTTCTAAGAATATTATTGTCTGTGTTGTTTATGATTTACGAAGCGATTAATCTTCTTATCGTTTTCTTTACAATACATTGATCAACAATTTCTTTACAATTGAAAAATTTTAGATGCGTAAAATTAACCATTAATATTCAAAGTCAAAGTCAAAGTCAAAGCATTTATTTCAATTAAACCATAGTTTGGTACTTTTGAAACGTCAACAAATACAAAATAAATAATAGTCTGTCAGTCAGACCGTCAGTGAAATTAGGTGAAGCTAGGTGCTCATTCCAAAACGTAGATTCGAATGGAGAAGAACGAGCAAGAAACTCCATTCGTTACTCTTCTATTCTATTCGTAAACCGCAATATCAGCATAACATGACATAAAAAATAACTTAGATTTAAATGTAATGGAAGATTTATTCGAACCATTACAATTTCCCGTGCAAGACTGGCTTTTCCGGATTGAGCATTTAGACGTTCCGTTTCAATTTTATCTTCTAACTGCAATTTATTTTTCATCGTAATATTTTGTTTTGTTTAACGTATTATTGAGCATATTATATCATTTCTTTTAGGGCTCTGTTCAATTCGCCGAGAAGCATTCAAGCATCGGTCACCATTCTTGAGAACATGCACACAATCATGCTAAAATGCAAACAAAAAGAGATAGACCAAGAGGTATTGCCATTATTGTACCACGCTTTGGAAAGCAACACTATGCAAATCCAGGTACGCTATTTTCTTTTATTATACCTCTATTATATATAGCGAATTACATTACAGTAAAACATATTCAGGTAAGAATAAACAAAAACATTACTTTGTTTGTACAGGCTGCATCGTTGGTTGCCACGCAAAATATTTGCGATACCATTGATAATAAGGCGCTCCACACCGAACTTTTAAACAAAGTGAAGTCGCTCCTGGAGAGGAATGCTAACGACGTGAAGATAATCAGCTTGGTTCTCTGCTTCTATGAAAAGATTATTGTGAAGTTCGACAAGACCATCATCTTGGAGCAGGTGATTCCGACTCTGCTGGCTATGCGGCTCAGCGACCCAGATATCGTCACGCGTGTCGTTAGTGAGTATATTTATGTAGTTTGTTGTAACTAATTATTATTCCATATCTAATTAATTTTAGCAGCTCTGCGTATTAGTTCATAACTGCCTTAGCGACATATACTAAATTTGCGAGTTCTAATGCCAAAGCTATTTCAAATTTCCGACTTAAGCGATTTTCGACACCACAGCAAATTGTTTCATCCACACTGCGTAAGTAATAATTTTGAGATTATAAAACCTACTCATTACAGAACTATACAAGTCTCTACTCATGGAAAGGAGATTTGGGGTACCTACCAATGTGATGGCAACGAAAATGATACCTTCATTAGCTCCGCAAACGGTTAATCCTGCTCTGAATGTCGACCAGTTTACTAATTTGATGGAGGTATATTTACAGAGACTTTTATTTGAACTATATACTCCAGGCTTATGGATCACAAGATTGAACTAACAATGTGTTTGTTGCGGCGCACCGTCCAGATCCTGTACGACATGCTGGAGAACATCGACCGCCAGCAGCGCTACAAGCTGAAAGCCGACAACCTCGCGCTGCCTAGTCCGGAGCGTCGCAAACTTCGTCATCAGATGAGCACAGATAATATGAACGCACCTCCTTTTAATATTCCAAACTTAAGAGTGGATCAGCGTAAAACCTCTAGTGCTGAGGATATGGCCCGTAAAAATTCTATGAGTGGCCCCCCTCCCACCGCCGTTCCTAGCACTAGCGGTAGTGTAGGCGGGTTCAAGAGTAAGCATACGTTTACAAAATGTAGTGTTAAAAGTCCGACACGACCAAGAATCATACGGAAATTTTCTGTAGGCACAGGTATTGGCCAGTGGTTCTTCGGATCCAGCAATTCTACTAATACCGACAACAATTTCCTTCGCGTTTCAAGCGCTTTTCCCAACCGTCGCCTGTCGGATAACACTCTGATGACGCCCAAAATACGCATCGCTCCATCTTGCGCCTCGTCCCCGGGTGGCACTCCGGGAGGAACATCTGGCTTGCCCACACGCCGCCACTCGAGCATCGGGCCGCAGGAGCGTCGGGGCTCGGCAGTGAACCTTTCTCCGCCAACCGTAAGTTAAATACGTACAACCCTTTACGCTTGCACGCTTGTTTTAACACTGATAATTCTAATAGTATGTACCTACATACCACTTATTATTAACGATTTAAATTTAGAAGCTTGGAACAGGGCTGCCCGTAGTAAAAACGATGACGGTGAGGAGTCAGGGTGTGAGGTAAATCCGGTAGTGAAAGTGGTTATTTTGACAGGGCCACCAGTACAGGGGAAGGGCTGGCGGCTCAGGCTCGAGCCTATCCGTGCCGGCAACGTCACAATGCGTCGTAAGTGATGTGAAACTCGTACACGTACGCCCGCCTGGCTGCGTGTCCTCCCCGATCCCCCTTTTGAATGTGGAAATGTCCAGCTTTACATTGATGTGGTTCTGTTCTTCTACGGTCGTGTCTTCTTCCCAAACCGACTGGGAGAGATAGTATTTGATCTTTCATCACACATTATCATTTTGCATATGCACGTGGATCGGACCTTTCACCGCATCGCATTAATGCTATTCCTTTCAATCCTGCGAGAAGCCCGAACAGACACAACACTTCAAGAAATAATGAAGTGATGCATGTTCGTTGAAGACTTTGTTTAGTGAACGTCCGCGATGCATGAACGCTACACCACCGCGTTGAATGTATCGTTGAATGCTCTGCTGGGAGGGTAGCTCCTCTCGCCTCTGGTGAATGCTACTGTATCCATTCTGTGATTGTTCGGGTGTGTACCTGCAGACACGTCGATTCCATTGTGGCACGTTTTTTCCAAATTAACTCGGTAAAACAATTTCAGGAAATATTTGCAAATATAAATGAAATTTTAAACTTTTATCACAGCGTGTACCAATTGGCTTTAGAGAAATCGGTTACAGTACTACAAGAGTACTGCACAGCACAAACAATGTATATCCCACCGTTCGGCAGGTCACATAGGTCTTCTTAAGTGTTGAATGTGTTTGTTTAAAGGACGCTACGCAAGAAAGGTAATCATTTGTTCATTCATATCAAGGCTCTATGCCATGTATTACGTATTCGCTGTCTCATTTACTGTTGCTATTTGTTCTTCTACGCAGCTTGCACGGAGCATGATCGTGAGTATATGGTTCCATTCTACTATTTACTGCGAATCGCGCAGTACCTATCAATCATTGTTTCCAAACTGTTATATACTATCATGAGGAGTAGAGTACACTAAGATGTTGCCTTTTACGTTTGATAGTATTACTTCTCCGTCATTGCACAGTTTGAACATCAGTTTAGCAGCCCTTGTGCGTAATACTTAACATCTGGCAACATCTACGTGCGAGTATTTCGCTGTAGTGTAGATCTGAGTATCAACAACTATGAATCACAAGAACTTTCTCAAGCCCATCACGCTTTAAAACGCTAAATAGAGGTATAGACGTACGTATATTAACCTAAATATAAGGCATGCCTTAGTTGATTATTATAGTATACTTCCATTGTGGTAGGATAAGAATTGATAAATTTTCCCATTTAACACTAATACATACTCAAATGTCATTGTCAGACAATTCTGAATCTCTTGAATTTTTGGTAAGGTGGTCTTATCGGTAAAATTTGCGAAAACATGGGAAATGTGAAGGAGAAATTTAGGTTGGTTTAAACCATTTCATTACATATTTGGCAAATTCGTATTATACAAGACTTTAGGTTAAGTCGACCTAGACTTTACTGATTTTTATATAGGTAGAATTAACGACTATTTCTCTGAGAATAAAATTATTGAATACCTCTACATGTTCGATCGATTAAGTTGAAGTTCATTAGTTTTAAAGATTGCCCACGGAGAACGTGGAACAGACAGTTTGTTATGAAGCTAACAAGTTCGAGATAGCGGCGGCTTATAAAACTTATAAACGTTACTGATACCTGTTCTATACAAGCAGCAGTAATTAAAAATCATTACTAAGATCGTCCTAGTAAAACAATACTTGATCATATTTTCTAACACGTTATATAAATAGAATAGGTATTGTATCTTTTAATACATGGACTTGAGTAGAGTATTTGTATAAATTAATATACCTCTACAACATAAATCCTAATTAGTGTAATTTTTGTACAACTAGTCTGTATACGTGTATGTACGTGTGGAAAGTTTACCTATTAGAAACTTATGAGCATTGATTAGTGTTTTCATTGAATGTGTATACATTGTCCATGTTTCTGACTAAATTGAAATAGACCACATACCTACCTAGAAATAAATAAATTTTAGTTTTTACAATATTTACCTCTATTACCACCGGAATGTACCCTTAAAACCGCTGTACGTTTAGATTAGTTATTATTTTTATCCAGTAATGAAGGAACCGAAATAATACTATCCATCTAAATACACAATTACAATATATCCGTAGTGCATTGTAGCCCTATCCATATCGATATTTGGAATGTAATCCTACTTTTCGCAAATGACTGCCGCTAAGGCCCCGCCCATTGGCATGTAAGTATTAACATATTGTTGCTGTATAGGGTGGCTCAATGCCAAACACATCGTCGAGCGTACCGTTTCTGCTGACTTCTTCAATGCAATCCATTCGCTCGCGCCGCCCATCTGCCTGCCTGAGCGGCTCTCAGGGCTCCGGACTGCTGCAACAGATTAGCAGTGGCATGGTAAGGCACCTACCGAGCAGCAGTAGACATCACTCGCACGCGTCGACTTCGACCAACTGGAGCCTGCAGGGCGCCACCGCGGCCGGCTACAACGCTCTGCAGCACACCGCCATGGCAGTGAGGAAATGCCCCTCACTCAATATTACCCTCACGCGTTAAACACCCGCCGCTCGAACCCCGCCACCTGTACAAGCCGGAGGGCGCACGTAGTGTTAGCGGAGCCTCTCGCGCCACCTTCGGCTGCTTCGTGTTTACTTGTACCCGTACGCGGGCCTCGCCGTGTCTCTCACCTTGCGATCTGCCGACAAGGGCGATCCCCGTCCGGTCCCTTGATGTTTAGTAGTTACCATATATTATATCGATGTTGTTTTAAGTATTACCATACTAACTTTATTTGCGAGTATTTTATTAGAGATATATAAACTTGTTTATTTTCCTATGCTGTCTATCAATATTGATTTTAGTTAGATTGTGAAAGCGTAAGAAATTGAAAGAGTATACGGAAACGCGTAATCTTTTCATAAAATTCTTAGGATGATACCGACGTCACTCAATATTAATATGTATATAAATTCACTTGTATGTATAAAGATTGTTAACAGAGGTATGATGTGGGACAACCTGTGTAAGCTTTAATCAGTATAATGTGGACATATCACTTCGGGTGAAGACAAGAAGTCGGAACATGTCCATTTGTAATAAAATTAAGAGTTAGAGATTGAATAACTTATTATAACAGTATAATGTTACCAAACTGATAGTATACAGCAAAATGTTGTATAGAGGTGCTGTGATATGATATTATTGTATTTATTAGAAACTACTTTATAGTAGTATAATAACTTCTTCTGTTGTTGAACATTAACACTTTAATGGCATTTGAGAAATCGTTGGCTATCAAAAAGACGGTTATGTGCCAAATGTTAAATAAATAATATTAAAATGATATAATGCGCCAGCAGGACTATCATGTCGGCGGTTGAGCGGCTGATTAATGTAGATTGAAAACTGCATGTTATTGTAACGTCGACAAAAGTGTCGGAGTGTGACATGTCAGCGGGCGGCAGTAGCCACGGAGGATACTTCGGCCGGCATGCCGCTACCCTCATCGGTTACACGGGCATTCCGTCAACTTGTCGAAAGCTTGCACGAGAAGGCTCAGAAATATCCATTATATTAAAGTAAATGTTAAATATGCACACATACATTGGGTGCGTTAGAAAAATATAAACAAACTTGAATAAAATTGTACTAATGACATTTTAATATTTCGTGTAAGACTCGCGCCTCAGATAATACCTAGGCGTTGTAATAGTTACTTAAAGCGACGTACTAATAAAAATCAACATTGGCTAATAAAATGTCAACAAAAAGTGCGTAAAAGTTTTCCGCGAAACGAACTAATTTATTTACTCGTACCTTCGTTGTTGTACAGTCAGCATAATATAGTATATGCAGGAAGTGTGTGTGTACTTAGTACAGTATACACTTTCGGTTTGAATATTTAGAAGTCAACCTACCCCTCTTTGAGTACCTACATTTAGTTTGCTTTTCCGGCTTATCGGTACGTATTGTGTAGTGTTGAGGATTGTTTGCTCCGTAGTCGGGAGACACCTAGTTAGATAATGCTGGCGGAAACAGCAGGGCTGGCGCTGGCGTAGAGTAGACTGTAGCACTAGTTGGTACCGTAGCGGGCGGGCGGGGACCGCGCTGCCGGTTGAGGTAGCGGCGCGAACTCCCGGCCGCAACCATTGATCTGGCACGCGCTTTGTTTTAATATTTTGTTTTATTATGGTTTCTTCCAGTACCAGCTGTTTTCCGGACGTACATAAAGAGAATTTCATATACGTTAGAGCCGTAGCGTAAACCGAGACCGGATTGGCGCCCACGGGCCGCGCTTGCGCCGAACGCCACGCGCCCCTCGCCGCCCGTCCGCGCCTCGTCGCTGCACGCGCTCATTTCTACTTATAAATGAGCTTCGATTTTTTTAAAGTACATTTTCGATCCAAAATTAATAAATCTAGTAAATCTGTTGCAAATAATTACACTTATGAATATAATTATTAATAAAATTATCAGTGTCATGCATATCGGCCTAACGATTTTCTAATGACTTGCGGTAACATCTAACAAATTTTCTGTTTCAATGCATGCTGACTGTCAATACGCACTTTTATAGATTGACTAAGTAACATTTACAAAATTACTAATATCAGAAACCACACAATGGTGCATCCGCATTCGTTTCCGTAATCATTTGATTGTCAGTAGTGTTCGTTTGTTACGCCGAAATTGCAATCAGAATGAAAGGTATTGAGTTGCACGTCACATGTACCGGTCATGACCTTGTAATACCTATTTTTGGCACAGTAATATGCACTTCTTGACAAAATAGTACCGCTTCTGTATGCACATTTTACACCTCTTTATTGAAGTATTGGGACACTCTAGTTTGATTAGAGCTCAGAGCAAGAACATACTCTCCGGGGAAATCAAAGTAAATACCACATTGGACGGAAAGTAACTAAGTCGATAGATAATGTTCGAGTAAATGTAATGTTTAACAGATATTTGGCACCGATAGCTGAGATTTCTCGTAAAGCATGAGTACTATACGAGTAAGTAACGATTAGAGTATTCGAGTACGTATTATGCTCTAAGTAAGTAAAGTTAAGTAAAAGAGATTTTTTGAAATGTGATAGTATATCGTGAAAGTTCACCTGTCGGTCCAGTACTCTAACATGGTGCCAAATTAATTAACTAAATTAAATGATCGCGATGAAAATGATAATTCACGTGACAAATTTGTAAATTAAAATAAATTATATCTTCGAAAGAAAAACTATTTCACTCTTAACGCGCGGTAATACCATGCAAAATTCTTAGTATTAATAAAACTTTTTGCTTGAGATCGTAAACTATGATAACGTCAAATTAAACGCCGGTGTAACTGTAGCTAATATAAACAGCGAAATAAAGACGGTTAGTCGACCACTTAGTGTGGATTTCGCGATATTTAACCTTAAATATTGGTAATTTCAAAACGATGACATAAACACTACTTGAATTAAAATCAAACCTATTCACAAAAATAATGTAATGC
Source organism: Spodoptera picta (assembly GCA_038387885.1). Lineage (NCBI taxonomy): Eukaryota > Metazoa > Arthropoda > Insecta > Lepidoptera > Noctuidae > Spodoptera > Spodoptera picta. The sequence goes on from JAZHFQ010000105.1 coordinate 6,106,436, forward strand.
AGCGTAACTAAATACATAATCGTCAAATTTGAAGAATTGATAGAATTGAGTAGAATGGAATATATGAAGGGTAAACATTTGAGAACAAAATATTTAAAAATGTAGACTGCATTAACCACTTACTTACACATATTATATTCTATTAAAACAAGACTCGCATACTTTCAATTCCTTTCAGCTTTGTCTACCAATTATGTATTATACATCTTATTGCTTAAACATAATTGTATAATATATGCCTATATTTAATATGAAATGCTGATAAACGCTACACGTTTTTGGAAATAGGATACCAGTTTTAGTAAATGTAATTTCTTGAATCGCAATGAGACACTTTCATGAACGTGTACTGCAGTTTATAACCAAAACGAGAAAATCTATTAATACTTGTATTATAACTAACTCCTTGTAGAAATGTACTCAAAATAAAGCAGGTATCCTATATACACACTGACTTAAGCGAAGTAAATAAAACTTATATATAATATAATGTGCATAATGTTTCATTGAATATTAAAAGGGTGAAGGCATAATTAGGTATAAGTATGTCCAGAAAGTGAGAAGTAGACGTAAGTGAAGTATAAGATTTATCAAAAATATAAAATTATACCTACGTATTATTATAACTATGATATATTGTAATTATTATAGTTTTAATATAATATATTATTATTATCATTGATGTTGTGAACTTAAAAACTTTATTCTCAACAAACTTTGCCTTCATTTTTATTGTATAGTATTTAAATAAAAGTATATATGATATTGTATGTAATATATATCCAGGGCAATGTAATGAGGTAGTTTCGAGACGGCATGTGCTAATTTGTCGATGTCACTGTAAGTGGCAGCGACGAAAGTTTAATATTCAAGAAACACTTTATGAAAATTATGTTTCCCGCGTTACCGTGTGAGGTGATTTGATAAACTTCTATTAAAACATTCCTATCGTCTTTCGAAACGAAGGACTCATAACTCACACAGCTTCTCAAGCTGCTGCGAAGGCGGACTTGAACAATGTATATTTTATCACGCACCTCCAAATACAAGATGGCGCTAACTCGAGATTTGACGATTAGCAATCATTTGAATGTCAATAATATAATTGCAAGATTAATGAACTTGCAAGAAATAATTTAATAATTGTAATCAGCAACAATGATTACGCATGTAGCTCGTGGTAACTCGGTAGTTCGAGACAATTATCGTGTGGTTATAGGTCCCTTGTCTATCAGCTTGTCATAGTTGTCGTGGCCCCTGTCCACTTTCCTCCCCCTTATACCCCGTACACCCCTGTAATAAGTTGCGTCTGTACGTAGCCTCCTCGCAACAGTCCGGCAGATCACTACATTCTTCTAAGGGTTGTGGCATTTGCTCAGTACTATTATGTGATATCATTTCTGTGTGCCCTGTCCTATTATGATATTCATATCAACACTCACTTTTTGAATTATTCGATGTGATTCTATGAAGTAGATATTTAACCTTATTATATACCTTTTACGATATATAATTAATGTTTTATCAAATATTGTGCTACCTTTGTGATCTTGTTATGAATATTGACTTCTAACTTCTTTAAACTTGACTGCTCTCTTCTAAGGCAAAAATGATTCGACAATACTTTTATAAGATCTTTCGTATTTTTCGATCGACTCGAAACATTCTTGGTTAAATTTAAGGTGCATAGAGATATAATGGTATATATCGTGTTTGAGCTTATCAGATTGAATTTTATGAATAGTTACGGATTTTCCTGATTCTACTCTTGTTGAAACGAAAAGACGAAAAAGTTGCCTTAATCTTGTTAACACTATTCTCAACATGTCCCAGACTGAGCAGTTCTTACACTTGAGGTCTTCTTCGGAAACCCGATGTTTCTGGAACATCACTTTCCCTTTCCCCACGAACCTCCATTGTTACTCTTCTAGGATCCCTTACATTTTTTGTGACTTTCTAATTAGTGTTGGATAAAGATCCACTCATATATCAATATTATAGTTAAAAATATATTAATCAACATAAATATAAATGTTATATTATCGTGAATTCAAATTATATGATACACTTATTAATATATACTTACTCATAAATATTAAACGATGTTTAGTAGAGCAGGTCCCCCGTTAAAAATCCCAAATGAAAAAAAATGGATCCTTTTCAAATATATCAAAATATGACATATTCAATCTATATATTAAATGTTTAAGATTAATAAATGTTAAGTGTTATTCATCAGAGCCGCACGTAGATTTGAATTGTATACGGTGTATTAGGTCCTTCTGTGGGTTTATGTACTTTAGTTTGAACTGTTGAACAACAGTGCTTTATATTGTCGATGCGGAATTACGCTTAGCGTATTTTATGTCGTTGTTGTACTTTGAACGATGCTTCAATGATACGAAACCCACAATATATGGCTATTGGGTTGGAATACTTAACATATTGTATAATATTATAGGCATTGTTATCGATTATGACATCGAATAATTATGCTTTAGTAGAGATTGCGTGCGGAGATCGCAACTCTATGAAAACATTCGACAACGTGGCAACTGTCGAAGACTTATATCACTGAAGCATCGTGCTCCCTAATACACTGATTTGTGTTATGTTATCGACGGAGAAGGTCTCCGATTTGTGTTTGTTATTTAAAATATTATGTATGGCTCTCGTAGTGAATTAAAGTAATATTAAAAATAATTAAGTGGTTTTTATTTTACTTCCCTTTTATGAAATCATAAACCTGAGTAACATAAACATATAGCATTACTCCGTTCACAATACCTCCATATGTACCCGTAATGTGTGGTAATAACTTTAAAATCGAACAGCAAGCTACATTGGCATGACTATAGTTTGTATGAACTACATTACAAATATTACAATATCCAGTTTTTAGGATAACTAACTAAAATAAGTTAATGTCATTAAGAAACAAGATAAAAGAAAAAGCATTTATTTAACAATTAGACTAGCACGATAATCCATAGAATATAAAAAAAACACGAATAGCTAATTATACAAAAACAATTCAACTCAGAAATAACGACAATAAAAATGGACAAGACTAAAAAAGAAACAAAGTTTACCAAAATAGTGAAAAACAACCTAAATAAAAACAGAAATATTTACATTTTACCTTTATTATACAAGCCTTTTGCTTTGCCTTTTGGCAATTTTGAAAGACTAGAAGTAGTTAATATACTACAGCTCCCCGACACTCGATAAACCAGAAACTCTTCGATGGAAATTGTCTTTTGCAACCACGTAACTTGTATACTCGTAGAGGTTTCGTAGCAGCGGCGTAGCAGCAGCGTAGCAACTTCGTAGCAGGCAAGGTACTTCTGCTTATGACTTCGAGAAATTAAAAACTTCAAATCGTCTCCTCAATTGGATTTAATTTACTGTAGATTCGCAGTTCTTTGAAGTGGAGTAAGTATATGAGTAAGTATGTAGAAGTAAGAATATGAACCAAATAATAGAACGTATCTTTCAATAAATATTTTTAACAGTCGCATTAAAAAAATACTTTAACTTGCAATAACAATACTATTCTGCCGGACAAAGGGTCTCAGGTTGACTACAAGGTACATACATAATACAAGCCTAACTACCTTACCTACATTATTCTACCATCCAAGCTAGTACATTTCTTTGTGAATGCAACAAAAAAGAAAATATTTTTCTAAATACGCCTCTACTCAAGTTTCGGAGTTTATAATTGTTATTATTAAGTAGTAATCTATGGAGTTTTTGCTCGTAGAGCTCTTCTTCTATGAGAAATATACACCTTGGAATGAGCAAATAGCTACACTTTAACTTTTTTCTTGACGTTCAAAAATGCCTTCCCGGGTCTAAATGAAATAAATGACTTTGATTTAAAGTTGAATCGCGTATGATCCGCAACCGGTCCGGTTTTACAGGGCCCGTCGCAACTTATCTAGGCTGTCCCCTTATACACTTCTCATAAACACTAATCTAATCGAATAGAACTGAAAGCCAGTAATCAGCTAAAGATATGGTCGACTGTATCATGACGAAGCAGAATATACAATTATGCCACCCCTACTCTTCCCGTGGACGTTAACATCACATATGAGATTTTAATGAGATTAGTCGGTATACGAGTTGGCGGTAATCCGTCAACTCGGTTATATTTTTGTTGCTAATACTATCATTAGGTGATCCTAATGATAAGCAATTGGTGCCGGCCAAGGACAACCAAAACACTACAGGCGTTACAAGTGCGTTACCGGTGGTTTGAGGATTGTTGGGGATTCTGGGATTGGGGAGATTGGGAAGGGGGGTAATTAGGCTTCCGGTAAAACGTCACTTACACGACGTAACACAACACAAGCGTTGTTTCACGTCGGTTTTCTGTGAAGCCATGGTATCACTCAGGTCGAACCGGCCCATTTGTACAAAACATGGCTCTCCCACACTTAGATTTAGATACATTTAACAGAAACCAATCAGCAGCGCTCTTTCATAAACAGCAATATCCATCCCGCTTGTCAAGTAGTTTATTTTGACAAGACATTTCAAATAGGATCCATAGTCAAGTAATAGACTGTCACAGACTATTGTTTAGAAATGACGCGAGCTTACGACTTATGTTAATAGCAATCTCGAATCTTCCCAATATTCAGTCGACTAGTGTTTATGCTTGCAGAGGTTCTGTCCTGTGCCTATTCATCTGACCTAATCGACGCTAACAATACATGGTACGTAGCAAGAGTATCTACAAGTGAACCAGGGCTGGACTTCAGGCTTAAAAGTTCACGCGATTTAAGTTAACGAGTGACTGCATAGGTTATATATGGGTGTTTTGCTGCTAATTGAATTTAAGGAAGATCATTCATTTCAATTTAACTGTCATACTCCTTTATCATTAGGCCTCCAAATGACAGTCATACCCCATTTAGGTGTAAAGTTCTCATCACTACAAATTAATCAAGCCCAGAGACCAGGTAGCCGCTTGTAATTGTTGAGGACTTCCCTTAGCTATCATACTACTTCTTCATCAGGCCTCTAATGACAATAACATCCCATCTAAATGTAAAGATTTCTCAATATAAATAATTTAAGCCCAAACACGGAGTCATTGCTACAAATCCTCGAGGAGTTCCCTCGGCTGTCTTTTGACTCCAGCATCAGATCAACTCCATACCTTCATCAAATTGTAGTAGTTTCAAATATTATATCAAAAAGTTAACACCCATACAATTTTGAAAATACCACCTCGGTTTCCATGGGTTCCCATCATCAGATTCTGACCTGGTGTGAATAGGACCACCCCGGTAGTGACCTTTCTAACAAAAAAGAATCATCAAAATCCGTCCACAAACGTCGGAGTAATCGGGTAACATACACACAAAAAAGAAAACATACAGCCGAATTGATAGCCTCCTCCTTTTTGGGAAGTCGGTTAAAAATAATATTCCACAATAACACTCCTTTTAATTAGCCCCAGGAATTGTAGTGGCACCTTTCACTAGTTGTATTATGAGCTTCATACCTCTATAAGTCGACGCATATAGCCGTACACAGGATACAGACACAAAATAAACTACGTTATATACCAAAAATATACGAAATTCTAAAAAAAATAGTGATACCTTGCCACCGCACAAGTAATCGAACTAGAAGCAATGTGATAGACGGTCGCACTGTAGCGAACCACCATTGTAACTAACGACATTAAAAAATGCATTAAGTTTAAAGACTAATAAAACAACTAAGTCCGTCAATGATATCTTTTAGAACATCAAACTGTCAACACTTTGTATATACGTCGGAGTTTAGTAAGTGTACAGTGAAGGCATGAAATACCTACCTAACCTCTACCGCCGCATTTTAGGTATCATACAATGACGACACGTGTTATAGCAAGTTTCGCGCACGCGAAGGGACAGGCAGAGGTGCACATAATATAACAACCAGTTATACTATACATGTACCCCGCCAATATCTCCCAAAACAGCTGCAACTCCTGTAGGCCAGGATCAACAGTATATTTAAGCACGAAAAAACGGGAACACTGAAGTCCAACGCATCCCAAGGACTAGCCTAACTAATCGGATCCCGCAATGACGTAAATGAGAAGTTATTGTTAGAGGAGAAAATAAAATGATTGTAACCATATATGTACATGTTTATTGGGCACAATCCCAGGCTCTGTGCTTTTATTGGGAAATTTTGAAAAAGCAAAACTTATAACACTATACCCAATCTGAGAATCGATCCGCGACCCCTAGCTCTGCAGTTGCAGTTGTGACCACTCGACAAATAAAGCAGTAGGTACTTAAACATGGTACGCAAACCTTTATTGCGTGGGTACTTCAACATTTTAAATTGATAATTAAAATTGGAACTTTACACGTGGTCGAACGCAAAATGGTGGTTTCAACTATCACGTCACCGTCCACGTTAATTGCCAGTTATAATGAGGCTGATAACTGAAATAGGTACACAAAAAATATGAATTTATTTTAATGAAGCTGGTTTCAGATTTTTAATTATATCAAAGCTATTGGAAACTGCATCCCTACCTGCTCATCTACGGTTTCATGAGTGTCCAATTTTCACGTGTCGCACATGCACTTTGTATCACATGCCCTGTAGACAAGTAGAGTGCCTAACTGCCTACATATATTGGCCGCCACCCATCCTCTTGCCATGAGTATCCTAAGATCCGACAAAGGGCCTACATATTTAACACAGACCGGGTGGCAGCGCTCTGTAATAAACCTGAACATTACCCACAAAGTGCAATCTCCAAACCGCTCACTAAGCTAAACAAGTGATTAAAGTATACCCCATATAGAGGTCCAATATTGAACCAGTGTTGCAGCCACCAGCAGGTGATGATGATATGCTACTTTAAGCCCGAAACCCATTAAAATTTAATTTTATCATAAACAAAATGCACCTCTTGAATGAATAAGTTCTATGTAAAATATGAGCAACAACCAACATTATTAAGTGAACTGAATTTTATGTACAATTTTGTAGATATTTTATTGAATAAAGTTCACTTGAACGCTTCATTGAACCGACCAAACTGTACAACCACAGCGTTGAAATATCGACAAGTCGACAATCACGCAAGTTGTCGCGCGAAATTCCTCATGAAATTCAAAATTGCTCATAAATAGGGAAATATTTCACTACAATGAGAAAATTCACTGAAGTTGTGAATTTCTGCAAAATTCTAAATGTCGATTGTAGATACCCGGAACCATTTTGCCGAAAATTTTGCCAACTATTTGTATAACTTATATAACATTATTTGATTATCCAACACCAAAAGAAGAAGAAGAAGAGAAGAAGAAGAAGTAACACCTCGTTTTCCAAGTGGCAATTTTCCATCGTCAATGGGTAGCGGTTCTGGCGGCAGATTGGAGCAATGGTGTCATGCCGATTTTTTCAGAATGTTTTGGTGGGATATATTATTAAGTTAACATTATAGATTCTACATTACATATTACATAACATCTCACCTTTTATGTTTATCCCCGAAAGGTAGGCAGAGGTGCACATTATACCACTGTACAATGTAACACCCACTTTACACTATTTATGTTATGAGTGCCATGTAATAGGGGGTGAACCTATTGCCATATACTGGGCACAATTCCAGACTCTGTGCTACTACTGAGAATATTTAAAACCCCAGTAATACTTTGCCCGACCCGGGAATCGAACCCGCGACCCCGCCCGGCAGTCGCACTTACGACCACTCAGCCAACGAGGCAGTCAACGATCATTATAAATATTACAGTCGAAAAATCTTTGTAAAATCAATGTAATCTTCATAACAATTTTTAAAAAACAGCTGCTCGTACAGGGTATTTTACTGGGAATACCGTTCATTTAACTAAAAAGAAGATACCAGCGGGTAGTACTACAGTTGAGTTATTCTGGTAAAGTACTTAAGATTTTCCAGGGCACTGGGTAAGTAGCTCTTGGCGGAAAATAAAGAGTTAAAGTGAATTTACTGTTGTACTCTTAATGGTTACTTACTGCACGATGGACATAAAAACGATCGTTTAAAAATAATGTTGGTAAAGCACGGTGTATAATTATTTTATTTGTATATCGGTTACTGATGCTCCTTAACGAAAATTCCGATAACTGTAAATCTTAACCCCTATCTATGTTTCACTTTTTTTATATGTTCTGTGGTTTCACTGGTTACAGTCAGACAAGTAGGTACCTAATTTCGTTCTTTGTATTCCTATACACTTTATGTACAAAAGTATTCTTACTTTTGAGCTTTTTTTAAGGGTGGAAATTCATCGAATGACTGTTCCCGCCTGGGTAAGGCGGGAGGGAGTATCAGAGTCTTACTGACTAAAAACCACCCCGTTCCTTCTCCTGCATGTCGAGCCGAAGCCCCGGTTACCCGTTAGGTTCTCCGCGAATACTTTTGAGCTTAGAGTGTAATTTTTTGTGTAGTTATTTCTATACATACACAAAAAAAATAATTTGTTGAAGCGATCAATAGTTACCTACAAAGGGTTATAGCTCCGATAAAAACACATAATCTAGGTACTCACAATAATAGAGAATGGAAGTAGAGAATGCCATATTCGCCTTATGTGCCATAATAAAATTGTGTACATAATATAAGAATAAATAAAAAATAATAATAAACACCGTCTTTGAACAGAACCAATCTTTTTCTTGCCTGCCTACCGAAGTACTGACTTTATCATACATTTAATATACCTACCACCTAGTCAATTATCATGGCAGTTCCACGAAGTGGTGACGTTGATGAATTCAATTAGTCAACATATTCATCATAATCTATTTAGACCCATGTGTTAATCCCTTCCCTGAGAGCTTAGTATAGCAAGAATTAGTTTTACGGTCGGTAACTATTTGTAAAGTGTCAACGTCACGCAACCACTGCTGGGCCTACCAATTGATGTGGTTATGTATTTGATTTTTGACATGTTCAATGGATGCCTATTACAGCGGTGTGATATTAAATTTTTAACCTTGAAGAATAATGTGTAGGTATGAGTAAATGATATTTAACATTTGGCGGTTGTTTTTGATTTTACCTACACAGTATGACGTCATGCGGTCACGCCACTTATGTACCTATAGGCAGAAGTCGAGAATCGCGGATATGCAAGGGTAGGTAAAATACACTATTTACCTATGTTATATGTAAATGAGAAAATCTTACTGAAAGGGGTGTGACTATTATTTTTTTAATCATCGAATGATTTCCAGCCTGGATGTGGTGGGAGGGAGTGTCAGACTCTTACTGACTAAAAACCACCCCGTTCTTGCTCCTGCCCTTCAAGCCGGAGCCCCGGCAACCCGTTAAGTCCTCCACCTATACCCAGCACACTAGCCAAGGAGGACCTTGGCTAGCATGACTGCCCAAGTCCGTCATAGGTCAGCTCGATTTCCGGCTTATTCCTTATAAACAAAACGCCAGTGTAGTCACAAGCCCGTTGTAGACCTTTTGAAAGGAAGATATCTAACTAGGTACGTACATTTCTTAAACGTCGTATCTGTCGGTTTATAGTTCTAATATAACGGTGTTGAAGATGTTTCCAGACGGTGCCAAACTGTTAGCGACGGCCATAATATCTCAGTTCTATGAACCACTTGACCTCTGAATCTAAAGAATCTAAGGAGAATAACGTTCAAGATAGAAATTATTTTCTATGAAATTGGAATCTATTATAGTACTGATTTTATAGGATCACTTTCGTATTTGATACTGATAGATAGGCACTTATTTGAATTTATAGCTAACTATTACCTACATAAAGTACCTATTGGCTTCAATCTAGGTAAATGGCTATCGTCAGCACTTGAGAATTTAAGATGTTTACTTATCTGCCTAGATAGGTAAAAATAAATTGAAGGTACTTCAAAGTGGCTCCAGTGCCTGTTAGTATCTCTATCGGAATCTACACGTTAGATCGAACAAATAGAGGAATTAGAGAACAGACCGACAGACTGACACTTAGTATCTTATTTGACATTCAAAATTGCAAGTAAATACTTTATAGGTAGGTATATACCTACCTATAAAGTATTAAAATATTTAAGTACCTTTAAGTAACATGATTTCACTTGACGATGAAATCTTGATACCTATCTCCACATCAATTACCCCATGTTAGTCTCCTTTTGAACTGGACTTTCTCAACCAAGGGTATGCGATAATCTCCAAGATTGGCAGCAGATTTGAGATCAGTTTAAAAAGTTTATCAAAATTGCTGTTGCAGTCTCTTTCAAACGTGTAGGTAATAAATAAATTGGCTTTGACGATACCCACGTACGCTCTACTTAGAGATGGGCAATGATAATAATCCGGTTAATATCATTTGGCTAATAATCGATTAAAACTCAGTTAATAGCCATTAATAGCAATTGTGGCTGATAACCCTGCTGTTAATGTTATTTTAGTAGGGGGAAGTGGGGCAGATTCATACACGGGGCACCGTCATACACTAGCGACATCTCTTACTAGGCGCGCGTTAACTGAACGATTTAAGCATGTACATGTGACTTATCTATGTGTGCGTTGGCTCACGAATTTTGACAGCAATCAGTGTGAAACTCGCGAAGAGGTGACGCGGAACGTGATTCGGCAACGCGTAAGTAATTTTATAAACTCACTTTAAACATATTTATTTTGATGAAAGTTTTTAACTAGATTATTCAATACTATTTTATTTCAAAGATAATAGGATGTATTTTGTGAATTGATACGTAAATAATAATATATATGTTTGGTTTTTTCATAAGAATAATTATTTTTCAAAATCATTGAATGGGGCAGGTTCATACAGTAGTAAGAGGGGCACATTCATACTGTATGAATGTGCCCCTCATGCTGTATGAATGTGCCTCATATTTTTATGTTAGAGTTGAAATCATATTATATTTTGTTTTACAGAAAAAATATGGTTAGGAATTACAAGAAAAAGGGTACTAGGAGTGGAGAGGTAGACGAAGTTGCAATATCAAAAGCTGTCGATGAAGTAATTAATCCGACACGCCTGAGAAGACTAGAATTGAAGATTTGAAAAAAATTAAAGAGATGAAGAGATTAGAAAAAGAACGAAAAAGTAGAGCAAGAGAAATAAAAAAAGCACTGAGTTTATTAAATGAAGATTATGACAAATCAAGTTAGCTAGTAGTAAGTTACAAGTAGTAGCGACAGTGAAACAATCAGCCTGAGATAAAGTTCTGCTTCACCTTTCGATGAATTTGAAGAAAACGAAGAAGAAGATGTTCGTGTAGAGCTTGTGGATCCTGAAAATGTCAAGGATGGGGCCTATGTCCTTGTTAAATTTGAGAAAAAGAAGTCTGTTATTTACTATGTCGGTCAAATAATCAAACACTACAGTTTGACAGAAGTAATGGTTTCATTTTTAAGAAAGAAACCAGGATCTTCTATGAAATTTGTATTTCCAGACGTGAAAGACGAAGGATCAGTAGATCTATCAGATATAGTTTTGATATTACCGGATCCTAAATCAGCTAAGACAGCTAGAACTGCTAGTATTTTAAGTTTTAACAAAGATCTCTCTTTTTATAACGTCCATTAATATTATTATTATTAAGATATTTTCAAAGTCATTAAGTATTTAACATTTAGGATTCCTTATATTGTGATATATTTTTTAATTGTTGATTATTAATATTACCTATCTACTAATAGATATATTACAAAGATATGTTATTTAATTCTAGGACATAGATTACTTATTTGACTGATCAGAAATACTGTTAGGTTAGGAAAAACTACCTACAATTTATTTTCTGTTGACTTAGTTATCTTTTTTTACTTTTCTCTTTATTACTTCATTATTTTCTAGGTATAAGTGACACACAGAGTCTAATTGCTTTTGGTTTCGAATATGTTGTGTTTTGATACTTTTATTTTGATAAATAATTAAACATTTATTCCTTAATTTGTGTATTTTTTCACATGTATGAATCTGCCCCATAGCCTGTATGAAAGTACCCCGCATGCGGGGCACATGCATACATTCCTGATTTTTTTTAAACTTTTATAAAAAGTCACAGATGTATATTTTAACAAATTATATGTTTTTAATAGAAAGTCAGATAGTTATAGTACTAGTACTTATTCAATCTCAAATAACGGCGGGAGGAGTTACCATCGGCGTCGAGACGACGATGAAGTACCTAGGACTCGTCCTCGACAGTCGGTGGAACTTCATAGAGCATTTCCGACGTTTGGCTCCAAAGTTGGAGAGGACGGGAGCTGCGTTCAAACGCATCCTCCCCAACCTCGGGGGGCCAAACGCCTCCTGCCGGAGGTTATACGCCGGGGTCGTGCGGTCCATGGCCCTCTACGGCGCCCCTGTTTGGGCGCCAAACCTGTTGCGGCGTCCCGCTCGGACGCTGCTCATGGCACAGAGGGTCATGGCGATCCGAATGATCCGCGGATACCGCACGATCTCTGGGGAGTCGGCGAACCTCCTTGCCGGATTACCGCCGTGGGATCTGGAGGCGAAGGTGCTCGCGCGCGTGTATAGCATGCGCGCGGAGGCACGTCGCCGGGGCGAAACTCCGCTGCCGCGCCAGATAAGTGCGTGGCGGGATGAGCTCCGGCGCGATCTCATGGCGGAGTGGCAGCAACGACTGTCGCAACCGAGGGCTGGGCTCGCTGCCATCGCAGCGGTAAGTCCCCTCTTTGAGGAGTGGCTTGAGAGACGCTACGGCGTCCTCACCTACCGCCTGACGCAGGTCCTCACCGGACATGGAAGTTTCGGGAGGTACCTGTGTCTGATGGGGCGGGAGGAAACGCCCGGGTGTCATCACTGCGAGGACCGCCCTGAGGACACGGTGGAACACACGGTGGGAGAATGCCCTTCGTGGGCTGAGCACCGCCGTGTCCTCAGGGAAGTGATCGGCGATGGCGACCTCTCGCGTCCGGGCCTAGTGCAGGCCATGATGCGGAGCGAGGGGGATTGGGATGCCGTCTCCTCCTTTTGCGAAGCAGTCATGCTAGCTAAGGAGGAGGCGGGACGCGTGAGGCAGCGAAGCGCTGCCTCCTCACAACCCAGCCATCGCGAAGGACACACCGGGCGTCGGGGATCGCGGGACGATCTCCGGCCACCGTAAGCGCGGGCCTGCGGACGGCGAGCATGGGTGGCTCCCCGTCCGACCAGAAACAGACCCGAGCGTACGGCGCGTCGCGTTCCGCGCGCGCCTCAAAGAGCCATCAGACCACCACAGATGGGGCCCAATAGGGCCGATGCCGATTCGGAGTCGCGGAGAACCTAACGGGTAACCGGGGCTCCGGCTCGACGTGCAGGAGAAGGAACGGGGTGGTTTTTAGTCAGTAAGAGTCTGACACTCCCTCCCGCCTCACCCAGGCGGGGGCAGTCATTCGATGATTTTCCCCCCTTAAAAAAAAAAAAAAAAAAAAAGTACTTATTCAATCTATTCAGATATTGATACCACAGAAAAATCTATGAGACAAAATAGAAAAACTGTATGAAGCTGCCCCACCTTCCCCTAATTGAAAATTTCCCTCCATGGTTTTCACGCTTAGGTCTGTCAGATTAGACTTCATTTTCATCATCTTTGTTTGTAGTAAATAAATGTGAAATTTAAAACTAATCTGGCCCACTTAAAACGTGAGCACTTCACATACCGAGCCTTTGCCTGCTCGTTTCGTTTTCTTTCTTTGTATGTAGGTACACCAGTTTGAGTACTAAAGGTCCTTTCCGTAGTCGCTGTAAGGAGCTGATAAAATGTACACATTGCACCTTATATTTTAACGTATCGGTTAAATTTTTTTGTAGGTATAACCTACCTTTAATTACATAAGTACGTATCTTTATTTATTATCATTATAAAATTACTTAGCCGAGAATACTGTTGATAATACTTTAAGTGTTATTCCATGGTTCCCTCTCTAGGGTCCGACACATTTGACATGGACTTTACCACAAATTTCTGAACTTTTTCCAGAAGCTCTCCGTCTATGGATCGTATGAGTGTGTACCAAGAAGTCAGATCATTGGACTTCAGAATCTTTTCTACTTCATTCCCTCCATCACTTGCATCGTCCTCTACAGAGCTGTCATCTTCATAGTGCTCTTGCATCTCTGTTCCATCCTCATAGACTTTGGTGAATGTGCGGGAATAAGCATAGGCAACACATTTTGCATTCGTTAAGATATCTAGGGACTTGACTCATTGATGTGTCTGACATTGAGGGATCTCTGTGATTTCATCAGTGACCCGATGGGTCCACACCCGGCGTGGACCCACTCGAAGAAGTATGGGTTGGCAGTGGCAGAGAAAGCAGACTTAGTGACCAATCCTAAATCAACATGATACGAGAAATACGCATAAGGATCGAGAAGTTCATCGTCCGATGTCATCATCCTGTCGATGTCGTTGCCCATGAGTTCCTCCAGAAATACTCAGTCCACGACATCAGTAGATTTTGCTAATCCTAACAGATTCATTACTTAACCGTGAAATATCAGTGCTGGCCAGTCCTGGAAACTTGATCCTGTCGTGCCAATCCAAGGTTTGAATGTGGATGAACCGGGAATCTATTTAAATATTATATATTAAATGCTGCTACTAGCATATTGTAGGTAATCTTTGTTCCCGACCCAGCTTCTGTAAATACATATCACGATATCAGAGATGTCCGGTGCACTGTTCTTCATTGCCTTCAACTGGGTACTGCTTTTAGACCGCTATCTAGGCCTTGTATTCTCCGATTGTGTTGCTCGTATTGATCTGTATGGCTAAAATATATACTTCCATCAATGATCATCTCTGCTTGGACTTCGATTGACAAAACATCCACGGTCTTAGTCTTTGTCTCTGTTTGGGAAATATTGAGGGGAGATATTTCTTTCCCCTTGAGGTCTATTACAATGTCATATGAGAACCAATCATCATCCAACTTAGACTTAACTTTGCGCAATGCCTTACTGGCGGATGCGAGATTAGGACAGACAGTACAGGCTTTTTTTGAGGGGAGAAAATCATCGCCTAACTCGGGCGATAGAAATCCAATGATTTCTAGGCGAGAGGGAGTGTCAGACTCTTACTGACTAAAATCCCCCCGTTCCTACTCCTGCACTTCGAGCCGGAGCCCCAGCAACCCGTTAAGCCCTCCGGGGCTCTGTATCGGCATCAGCCCTTTTGGGCCCCATCTGTGGAGGTCTGATGGCTCCTTGAGGCGCGCGCAGAACACGACGCGCCGTGCGATCGGGTCGGGATCTGAGGCCTTAGTAAAAGTTTGTTTTACGTTTAAAGTAATCGCAACGAGTACGCATTCGGCGCTCTGATTGTTTGCTTCATTGGTGCCGGCCAATCAGAGTGCCGAACGCGTACTCGTTTCGAATACTTTAAACGTAAAACAAACCTGTACTAAGGCTTCTGGTCGGGCGGCGAGTCATCCGTGCTTGTCCGCAGGCCTGTGCTTACGGTGGCGAGAGAACGTCATGCGATCCCCAACGCCCAGAGTGGCTCTCTTGACGGCTGGGGCATGAGGAGATTCGTTCACTCACGCGGCCCGCCTCCTCCTTAGCCAGCATGACCGCTTCACAGAAGGAAGAGACAGCATCCCAGTCCCCCTCGCCTCGTACTATAGTCTGAATTAGAGCCGGATGCGATGGCGATATACTGAATATCCCAAAAATTGTGCATTTATTTTACTATTAACACTTTTTCACATACAATAAGTGAAAATAAAAAAAAAGAATTACAATACATTGAATCACATTGCGTACACATACCCAATTTAACACAAAACAAAAAAAAGCATTAATTTTTTTAACAATTCATTAACAGCAGGGTTATCATCCATTGCGAGGCTATTAATGGACACTTATGGATTATAATCGATAATAACTCAAAGCAGCTGGCTATTTACCCAACACTAGCTCTACTCAACCTACTGCCTTTATTCAAATGGATAAAGGTCCAACTAGTGTACTTACGAGATCTCCATTCGGTTCCTGCGTATGAAATAAGATATTATCTATGGAATTTTTGTAAAATTGTTAGCATGAAGTCCGAATTGACGACTGATGTATAGCAATAGGCTCTCTCCCAATTATATAGAAGTCATAAAGCAAGTACGTCAAGTACCTGCATAACTCACATTACATTAAAATTAACATTTTGTGTTAAATCAATATATTATCATTTTTTGTCTATTAAGCATGGGCTTAGTGCCTATACGGAGCCACCTAGCCAAATAATGGAAAAATAAGCTACTATTAGAATATTGTATTTGTGTTTTGTATTATGATTTATATGGGATCCAGGGGAAAGTTTAAAAATAAAACAACACATATATTTTTTTATTTATTAAACCAGAAATTACTACACATGCATTCACCGTTTATCGGTCCGCTTAAAAGTTACTGTAAGTAAAGTGATAAATATTTAATGATTACTTCATAAAATGAATCCGTTTACACAATTGTAAATAGAAAACTAGGATCTCTAATGAAATGTTAAACCAGAACTTAATGTTAGTATTAAAAACAGCTTCATAGCCCCACCGAATAATTGCTCTTGAGTTGTAAAACAAAACAAGAATAAAATAAACGAGTGTTTTTGAGTGCATGTCACGACCCTTTTCATATTAAAATCGGTTAACGGTTCAAAATGGATAAACGACGTCATGTCCCTAGTAAGTGCAAAATCGCAAACCCTTGATTCATTGTACATAAATGAATAACTTCATTATTGTCACCCTCCCCCACTCTCCCAATTCATTTCATTATCACATTTAAAACGCGCAAGTACATATTATATTTTCTGCATCAACTAATATCGTATTGCACATCATTCGGTGGGATCTTAGAAGTACATAAGGCAAACAGGCCAACACACCATATCTCATAAAAAAAATTCATGTAAATACATTTAACTTTAAAACACAATAATAACTTGATTTATGCTAATAAGCGAGTAATTAGACAAAATTAGTGTGAAACCAAATGTAGTTAAGTATTCAAAGTATAATAAAGAAAAGTGAAGTTATTAACAAACTATAATCAAAACATGATAGAGTGGGTTAAAATAATATATAAAATTGCACACGTGTACGGACGATTGAGAAGACAATAGTACTCATTTAGTTAAGTACTGGTAATACATGCATTAGATCTATTTTTTAAATACTCATACGCCACTTTCCTCGTACGACAGGAAACTTCAGAAGAATTTAAATCTAAGTTGCGTTCGAGTACTCAAGTCACTATTTTCAAACAACAAACACCGAGAATTGTACACAATTGTGAATTTGGCTAATTATTTATTTATGTTAAGAATAAAATCTACGTCCATAATGGTAAGATACATTTATTTGAATTAACACAGAATACCTATTTGATTATTGTGTGTATATGACGTAAAGAATTGACAGAAAACTATCTGGAAATAATTACCGACTATGAAATTGAATAATTAACTAGATTTCTACTGTTATATTTATGTCTAATCGGCTTCTTAAGTATTGTATATTGGAGACGATGAACTTGGAGATTAATATTGTACTTAGACAATTACGGGATCGGGGTATTTAGGACAAAGATAAAAACATTAACTGTAGACATCAATCCTTTCTAGTTCTAGTTTAAAAATCCACGTCAAATATCAATTCAGACTCTTCAAATCCAAACCTCGTGTTTTCAAGCTCAATCATTGTGATTTATCATGTGCGAGACTTCGCCGACTTACCGCCATAAGCAAACCAAAATTTTGAGCAGCTTTGATATTTGATGAGAACAGTAATTACAACTATTATAATAAACACATATTAATTGTAGACATCTATCGTTTATGGATAATTATTTAAGTATGATAACTCGCTTACTTAGGCGATTACATTCCTAACAATTTACTGTTCCTACTTTAATATTTATTAATTAAATGTTGAAATATTTTTAACCAATTCTAAGTAAAATGTTTGAACGGTACAGTAAATACCCGATTACATGGAATAAAATACATATAATACTTTGCCAATACTCATTCATAAATCTTTCCCAACTCAATTAGGGTCGGCACTAAGTTTAAACCCGGTATGTCTAAATGTCTGTGTTTTATAGGCAGCGTCACAACCATCATCCCACAATAGATATTGTAAGTAATTCCTATTGTAAAATAAGAAAAACGTATTTCATTAATGTTACAATTTTGAAAATATTATTCATGTCATCCTTGAGTAAATAAAGTTATATAAATGTTACGTTAAAAATAAATAATGTGTCTTCTGTAAAAATATTATATAGAGTACTTCATAAATTAGTTAATATCTTAAGATCCCAAGAAAATCAGTACTTGTCTTTTGGACATCAAATAAATCAAATGTAAGTTTAAAATTAGACTAATACATTAACAACGAATTCATGATTCCATCAAACTAGTTGCATGCCTCTACGACTGAGGGCGCGGTGAATATAATCGGGTTTCCACTGTATATAAGTTACAATAATATTAATTCATTACCTATTGCATTAATTTAACATTTAGACATTGAGAGACCATTGGAAAGTATGAGTCCTAACTGCAAGCTGTAAATATGTAGAACACCGTAAACTATAAGCAAACTACTATTGAATAAGCCGAATACAATGGCTTACAAATGTATTCACTCCTCTTCCTTTGGTTGCCCGCCACCGTTCTCTTGTGGCGGCGTTACAGTACTACTTGTCCTGAAAATTGATAAAATTATGATTTGTGACCTCATCTTATTGTAAAAAGCACGAAAGAAGAAAGAACAGGGTGCTTGTTCTTGAAACCAATCTCAATGTCAATTCAATTTCAATCTAATAATTATACAACTCCTATCGTAGGTGTTAAAATCGCATTCAGAGTACAGAATATAAAGCCAAACTCAATACCATTTAGTTCATTTAATATCCACGCAATACGGATGGAATAGGCGCTAGTGTTGCAACTCAAGAGTATAAAATTTCACAATACCAATGTCGATCTATCGGAATTAGATTCAAGAGTAAGCCCCAGGCCTATGCCAAAAAACACACTTAAGCATTAACAACTTTGAAATATTTTAAAGATTTTTTGGTATTTACAATAGCCTTACTAACAGAATTTACTTTCACTTTTTGTACACAGTTCAGACAACTCAGTCGACAGATATAATGTCCATATTTTATCATAGTTTGAATGTAGGGACATACCAAAGTACACGTAAATATGCGTGGAAGTCTAATGATTTCTTCTAAATATTAAGTATTTTGTGTACCTATTCGTGTTGATAAATCGAGCAGCAGACGTGAATCGCGTTGCGTCGTAATCCGTGGAATTAGCAGCACGCTCCCGAACATAGTTCCGCATATATTCACGGAATGCAATGCGCATCGGGGCGTTGTCCTGCGCTTGTGCTTGCATGGTAGCTGGCCGGTCATTGGCTGCTTCACGCAAACTCTCTGCCAAGGTAACAGATAGCATTTTAAAACATAACCTCCAAACATGCAACCATAGATATTTTAATAAAATTATTAATTTAGAAAAAGAAACTCCAATAAAATGCTTCTCATTAGCATAGCATAGTCATTAAAATAAATTGTAAGTGTACATACCTTCCATAAATCCGTTTAGTGTATTAGGCGGTCGAGTCTGGCGTAGGCATCGCCGCTTGCGCGACGGCATCCCCGAAATATAGGCATCGCTGTACGGCTCCTGCGGCTCCGATCGCTGATTCTGTTGATCACGAGTGAACACTGGCACCCACTCCTCGCCCCAGTGCTGCAGAATCATCAACGGTGGTACCTGCATAGCGCCCAGTACAACCATACATTAAGCAGTGCATGTGCAACGCCAACTAATACAATTGTGCCAATAATTCCTCAATTATGCCACAATTACGCTCTCTATATTTCCACTTCCACGTTCCATCACTGCTGCTTACATAAACACAACAAAAACTGAACACGATATATCGGCTTCAAGTTTTCCGACTGGAAGTAGGTGCTAATTTATTATTCCTAAAAATTTAAATACAGTAGCAATTGAAAATTATAATTTGGTGATTTGAAAACATGTTGTCAAAAGAAACATCTACAATGTTTTAGTGTGGGTAATTTTCGTGTTATTATTGCGTTTTGTAGTGTGTATACGTATGTGTGTAGGTAACATTTGATTTGATAGTAGTGTAAATGCGACTTACGAATCGTAAGTTTTGATCACTCGCGTTGCGTGTCGGAGACGCCGGCTCACTCCTTTCCTTCGGGGTCCTAGATAATATCCAAAATTAATAGTACACAAATCGGCACAAGTGTGCAACTATTTCTACAAAATAAAAATAACTCGATTGTTATTTTATTCCCCAAGAACAAACTTCTAATCGGCCGTTAGTTTAGTTGGACTTTGAAGAAGATGATTTGGCCCGTATAGATGCATATACATTTATGTTTTTATTTGACTTAATTAGCGAAGTATGCAATAATTACTGATGTGATTGTGTTATATGTTATGTTAATTGCAATGGTTAGGTTAGATACGCAGATGTCAAGAGCTAACAAAAGCTTTATTAAAAGAAAAGAAAAGTTTAATTGTAAAAGACTTCTACAAACTATGCCGTAACATATGGTTAGGCACGTATCACGCTATTTGACTGCCGCCATAAACATGTATTCAGTAACAAATGCCTGCCTGATTATGCCGGTAGTGAGAATCATACGTTCGTCAAAAATCCGCTCGTTATGTTGGCGACATAGTTCGTAAGAGCCAAAAGAAAGCAAGTTAAATGATTAATTGTTAGCAGAGAAGAGAAGTCGAAACTTTGCATCGTGGCCATTTCAGACTAGTACTAAGAAAAAAAAATTAAAAAAAACAAGAGGCTCAACGCCGAAAAATATTAAGATCCGAACTAAGCTATCGGCTGATTAAAAATCTTTAGTCAGGGGTACCTTAGAACTCACATAACACGACTGGGCGAGGTGACCGGAGACTGCGGAGCTGTGTTGGAGGTGACGGTGTGCGAGGCGGCGCTAGTAGGCGTCGCGGCCACCGTGGACGCGGTCGCCTGCACTGAGCCCGAGCTCGTGCTCACCGGGGTCTCTTCTTGTACTGAAGGAGCTGCGCTGGACTGAGAACTCTCATTAGTTATTGCTGGCTCTTCACGAGCCGGCTGTGACGGCGGTGACACTTCCATCGGAGTAGGTTGCTCGTCTTCCAATTGTGGCGGCTGAAATATCAATTAAATAATATCTTGTCTCACATATACTCGTATATCGTCAGACAACTTACCGGTGCCACGGTGCGTGCTCCCGGTCGACGGTGGAGATGTTGCTGAATGTGAGCGCAATGGGAACCCAATGTGTTTATAATAGCATTCAGATTCTCATTGGCAAGTACTAAAACCATTTCCTGAATAGATTCGTCGAAATAGCGAATTCTAATATCCTGTGAAAAGACATACTTTAAAGTAAGAAACAAAATAATTTGAGTGTAGACGTATAATTATTAAATTAAAGTGTCAGCAAATGCTTACCAAGAAAGTCCTGTAAAGCTGACGCAAGCCCTCAAGGCCTTCAACGCATAAGTGTGAAATCAAAGTGCAGAAATCAGTGTAGAGCCGAGAGAAGACAGCGTAGAATCGAGCGGGGTACATCTCCCCAGTAGAGTCCGACATAACTGCGCCGATCAGGGCAGGGAGGCGAGCACGGAACAACGACCGGATAGAAGCGTATGCATCAAATTCATCACGCATAGGAGTGATAACATGCTGTGGAAATTAAATTGTATAAAATATAAGTAATTTCATATCGAATCATAAATAAAAGTCGAATTCTCAATAAGAATTTTGATACAAATATTGTATTTTTACCACAGAGACTTTTGTTTATCATTGACAGTCATTTGGTTATCAATATGTTTCTATAATTCTTAATTCAAATCAAATAAAAGAACAAAAAACAAATGACAATGACCAAATTTGTATGGAGCGTGGTGCCTTTTAATTTTTTCGCGGCAGTTGATCAAGTGTGGATAAACTGATGCAGAATAACATAACAAACAAAAAAATATATGGGGTCTTATATCAAAAACACAGTCCGAACCGAGTTATGTCAGTTCAAAGATGTGAAAATAGTGCTATATTATTCCTGTTATTTTGTTGATGGTGACCGTACACGACACATATTTCTTCATTTACTTGTCAGAAATATTTTGTAATAAATGTTTATAAACGATTTCAAGGAATATAGTAAAGCTTGTTGTGGACTTATTTTTTTTTTTTTGTTATAGGCCAAGGAATCAGAACAGAGTGAACCATTAACTGGCCACTGCTGAAATAAAAAAAAAAACATTTCGCTTGATTGGCTAGCGTATTCACTTTGTATATTTTCAGATTTTCATGATTAATTTCCTCTCAGTCGAAAACCCGCACAAAATACTTTACTGAGCCTTATCATGAAATGCTATGTTCGTCAGCTGAGGCGTCGGTAAAGGATACACGAAAAAAAAACATTTTTCTGTCTACTTCTCCCGACTTACTTCCGATTAGTAAATAATCTAACTACAGTTAATACTTTAATCTACATTTAGCATAAGATTATGTACAAAGATATCGTCATTCAGTCACAAAATGGTGGATTATATTTCGACTGATCACATTATATGAAAAAATTATGCGCTCATCTGACGTATAGTCCATCACTTTACAAAGTCGACGGTTTCCTTTCTTCAAAATATTATGCTAACTATAAAGTTTTTTTCCTGTTGACACCTGGTGGTAGACTATAAAGTATGAGTCTACCACCAGGTGTCAACAGGAAAAAAAAATAGTTTTTTAGATTTTTGGACGGCTACCACTACTCAACCCACCACTGGTACCTCAGCTGACGCTCATGGAGCTTCATGATACAACTCCTAGAAGCATCCCACAAATTATCGACTGAGAGAAAATAGCAAATAAAAATTAGTGCCTGGCAATATGGATATATTGTGGTGTGATATGGTGTTCCTGTGCCCGGCGTACAGTGGCGCGCAATTTGAAGTTAGGAATTGTGACAAAAATATGAATAATTTTAATTTGAATAAAAAAACTAAAGTAGGTAAAATGTTTGACTTCAGCTCTTTTCGACGCTCATAACTCAGTCCGGACTGAGATTTCCATATATGAGCCCATACACAATTTCGTTTGTAATGTCATTCTAGATAATATTTTCCATAAATCATCGACTGCCGCCAGAAAAAAGAAAGGCACCAATTTTAGTCAATGCCCTTTAAAAAAGCTACAAATAACAAATTACCATTTCACGGATAAAATCGCGGAATTCGGCGACAAAGAAATCTGTTACAGCCAATACTGAGGAGTCGGATCCATGTGAGTTAGCCCTAGTAGTGAGATTATGTATGTAGTTGCGCAGTAGGACGCGCAGCTGCATGAACTCGTGGGGTACGAGCACTGGTTCCCCATTCATCGACTGAAGTGGTTCAGGAAGGAACAAGTGACGAGCCTAGAATAAATAAAATGTTTTAGTATTAATGGTTACAGTAACAGGTATAGTTTGGATGATCCCGCATGAGACTTAAGTTCAAATATTCAAATGTAACAAAATTTTAAGATGTTCTCAAAATATATAGATACCACTAGAAATACTTAACAAAGTGATGGAGACAGCATGATATTTAAGTAGAACTTCAAATTAAGTAAAAAGAATTTAATATTCGGGCGTAAAATGTTTGCCCAGGTATTTAATAAACATGTGAGTGATCACACTATAAAATGTTTTTAAACAAGAACAAGAACACATTTAAAATATCAAGTGTAAATATATTGTATAATAACACCCAATTGCAACACCTGTAGGAAAATTGATTTCATAGTAACTGTAATATAACTTATTTTCTTTTACTTAACGTTTTATTATTTTCAATTGTGGATACTTACAACCGTCAGCAAGAAAGCGCTGAACCAAGATTCCTGCGAAGGAGCGCTGCTGAGAAGACGGACAATAATAGTCATGTGCTCCTGAAATGGAAAGTTCATGCTAAATTAACATGAACAATGTCTAACAATACCTACATTGATATTCAAATTCAATTTAGAAACTGAAATCAAGTAATAACCAGCGTCAATGTGTGTGTAATAAACTAAATAATTGTTATAATCAGGTGCCTGCGCGAAGCTCGCCTATGATATGACCATAAGCCCCTGGCGTGGCTTGAAACTAGTCAAGTTATCTCAATAATCAAGAGTAAACAGTACAACATAAACATTTTTGTATTTATAGTACTTACATCATTAATGTGATGATTTCGGTGCATTAAATACTCGATGTTCTGTGCGGCCACTCGCTCAGCTCGTGCTCGTTCCTGCTGTACCAACTGTTGTTGCTGTTGCTCCCTAAACAAAATAAAATAACAAGTTTTAGGTACAAAAGTTATACATCATTCATAGCTATTCAGCTAATTCTTAATTGTTGCTGGAATTCGGTCCAATAAGACGTAAGGCGATATGCTCGTAGTGAAAAAAAATATAATTGTATATATAAATGGAGTTCCATCCATTCAGCTTTCAATGAAGAAAAGGCTACAAAATATATTCATATTTTTTTGTGTTTTTGTGTATGAGTGTATTTTTATATGCATAAGTGTTTCCACATACCTGCGGCGCTGCAGACGACGACGAGCGTGCTGACTATCGCATTGCAAAAATCGATCATAAATCAGAGTAGCTAGAGATACAGCCTGGGCGCGAGTCGTGGTCGTAGCACGGCGAAGGTGCAGACTCGCAGCTGTCGATAAACATAATTTCATTAATTACCAGTCAGATTGTAATGTACTCACGACTTAGCATAAGAAAATGTATAGAATGAAGTTGTGCAAAATAAACTAATAAATACCACATACATTGAGAATTCGACGTGGTGTTCGTCGAGTTCGAGTCCTGGCTAGCCGTTGCAGGTGTCTGTCCAGTGCCCAACTGTGTGGTTTGTGCAGTTTGTCCAGACTGTGCAGTTGGAGCAGTTTGAGCAGTCTGCGCAGCTTGTGCAGCCTGCAAGGCCTCAGCCACCTGGTTAGGGTGTGGCGCTAGCAATGTTGCTGCTGATTGGTAGTTCGAGTTCTGCAGAGCCTGCAGTACTGGTGCAAGTTGAGCTGCGGTCGGCACGCTCGGGATGTGCAAGGTCACGCCCTCTACGCCAGGCACGAGGCCTTGCCGGATCACCGAAGATACGATATTTTGCAGCAAGTCCGCACTTGGTGCTCCGCCCCAAGGCATCGGAGCAACGTATACTAAAAAAATATTTTGCATTTTAGTATTCTAATTAAAAAAGACAATTTTAGAATAATGAAGCATGAGAACGTAATATTGAAATGACGATACCTCCGCCCTCGCCTGCTGCGGATTGTGAGCCAGTAGTAGTTCCAGTGCCTGTTCCAGTTGCAGCACCAGTGCCAGTACCGGTGCCAGTGCCCGTGCCAGTGCCAGTGCCCGTGCCCGTGGCAGTAGCAGTGGCCGTGGCCGTGGCAGTAGCCGTGGCAGTGGTAGTGCCAGTACCAGCGGTAGCACTAGTG
Source organism: Spodoptera picta (assembly GCA_038387885.1). Lineage (NCBI taxonomy): Eukaryota > Metazoa > Arthropoda > Insecta > Lepidoptera > Noctuidae > Spodoptera > Spodoptera picta. The sequence continues at coordinate 6,131,993 of JAZHFQ010000105.1, forward strand.
TTAGTTGCATTGCCAGTGCTGGTGCCAGTGACAGTAGCCGTAGCAGTAGCACTACCGGTACCAGTACCGGTGCCGCTTCCAGTTCCGCTATTAGAACCGGTAAGGATCGTGCCAACGCCAACAGGACCTCCGTGCGGTATCTCCTCCATACTCATCACAACTTCTACTCCACCAAGACCGGCCGATTGGCTCAATCCTCTAAACAAATTCTCAAAATCTACGACAACAAAATACATGGGGATATTTAATGATATAAAATACAATTAAATAATATATTAGAGCATCAAGCAAGCTTTATAGATTACAAGAGGTACAATCTACATGACATACAATATGAAAATGTATAGAATTAACTAAGCTTCGAAATTAAATGAGCTCAGGTTGAAATTTAATTAACATTAAGTACTTTGTTAAGATTGAGCCGGTGGCATTTACAAATTTCAATTGAGATTAGAGAGAGAGACAGATACACAATCACGGAGAGTATGCCCCTGATCAAGCAATGGGGTACTTACCAAGCAATACTTGACGCCTGTTGGCACCAGCGCCGTTGTTGCCCTGTTCCTGAGCATTTACAACCGCTGCAGCGTTAGTCAAACCGTTCAGCAGAGCATTCTCTAAGGGGAATGCGATGGGGACCCTTGTTTCTATCTCTACTTGATACGTGATGGGATCTGGCTGAATGTTTATGTTGACGGTTGGTTGGGTAGTCCTACCGGCATGAGCAGTGGTGTGTCCGCTTGGTTGGACTCCCTGAACGCTCGTGATACCGTCGCCAGCGATAGACGTTTGGATAGTGGGGCCCCTGTTGCCGGCCGGTCGAGTGGCCGTGTTGGTTGCTGGGCCAGTCTGTGCTTGGGCCGCGGGCTGCGCCGTCGCTTCCTGTTGCTGAGGATTCGCCGCAGACTGCGAATTCTGTGACTGCGGTTGTTGCTGCGCTGATTGTTGTTGTGGAGTACGTCGGTTAGACTGCACTACGTTGATATGTGCCTAGACAACCGAAAAATACCATTACCATAACACTGATACTAATATTCCTTCTTTCACATTGTCTATTTAAAAAGCACGTACCTGCATCGGAATAGGGTGACGTACGACGGTGGTATCAGAAGTAAGTCGTGGATTGCGCTGACCGACTTGGAAGTTGATGTCGCTAATGGCATGGTAGGCGTGCGCGAAACTGTGCATTATATCTGTTACCATGTCTACAGTACGCTGAGCACTGATACGTTCTTCTTCTGTGTATACAGGTGGCTATGGGTTAAAAGATAATAATATTCTGTTAAAAACCAGTCAAGTCAGTGTTGATACTAAGCAGCAAAATAATTACGTTTATTGTATAGGAGTACTCATTTAACGACATCACAAACTTGTATGGTCCTGAGGTCAGGTCCTGAGGTGAACAAAGTAATAGGGTCCTTTTCTAACCCTCTGGGCTCAGAACTCAAAAAACTTAACTTTTTGACAAAAAAAAATCTGAACATATAAATGTTGTTGTATTTTACCTCGGGATTATTGGCTGCTCTGAGCATCCTGATGTAGTTGGCCCGGTAAGGCGTGAATTGTTCCTGGAGAGTTTCTAATTCTTCAAGCAACTGGGCAAGGTCCCGTGGTCTGGTGTGGCGAGCGCGCAATGCTCGTATGGCCCTATAGCTTCTTTGATAAATGCAATACATTTTGTGTCAATATCTTGCCAGGTACATTTTAAAGGTTTGAGGTTTTTACAGTCCTATATAAAAAGGAAACTATATTTTGAAATTACAATCTAAATCAGAATTTTATCATTTTATCTATGACTCCAAGTCATTATTATTAGTGGCTTTTAAATATACTTTTATTCAAACTATGTGAAATGTATAACTTTCTATTAAATATTATAATTTAAGTTTGTACCTTCGGCGTACGTTTTGAGCTCGAGCTGCAGCATCAGTGGTTTCATCGCCATTTTCGTCAAGTAGGGGTTCAGGCTGCATAAAACATAAAAGAACAGTTTAATATCTCCAAACATCCAGTCCCAATCGAAACAGGATGTAGTTACATGAGAATAAATTAAGCCAATACAATAATGAAGTGATATGTTGTCGTTATACCAATCTCTCAATTCCGGAGTTTAGACATTGCGAACTAAAATGTGTTCGATTCCTAAAAGTCCGTAAGAATATTGTATTTGTTGAAATATATCATCCAAAGTTATCGTAGGAAAATGAGAAGGGTAACTATTCTTTTCATTTTTTCCGAAAAATATAATAGACATAACCATATTTATAAGTTTCTTGAGTTACCTCATCCTTTAACAAGCTGGCAGGAGAGACTATCTATGTATAAAAACAAAGGTATTACAAGTGCAGCACCAAACTATATTTCACTTCTTAATGATATGAGACAAATAGAATTTAAATGGTATCTGACGGTGGAATACAAGATGGTAAACACACGTCCACTGTGATTCTTTTTATGAAAGAAGTTCATTATTAAATCTTAATTTACAACGAGTTAAAAGTAATCCACAATAGGTATAATCCCCATACGACCAATCGGAACAATCAATACAGTGGTCATGTACACCAGTGCCAATCAAGAGCCTTCAAAATGCCATGAATAGTGATTGGTTCCAATGATTCGTTGTAGATAATAAAAGACAACCCATGTTGTCAAATAAATAGATAAGTTATATAGGTAGTAGCAATGTTATCAGCTACTGAATCTAGTTTCAAGTGCTTTTTGTCAGTATTCTACACGATCAATCACATTCAGATTAGATTGAAATTGATAATGGTTGTTTCAGAAACCGTTGTAGTATTTAATTATGTTTAATTATACTATGTTTAGCGATTATAAAGAATTGAGTACTTACTACAAAACTTATGTTAATAACATCCAGACTATATTATAACGAGTTACATAATATTAACAAACATTAATACATATTATACTGTGTACTACATGCTAATGTATACCTATAACAGTACATTTAAGCCTAACAAGCTCACTAAGGATTTTTGAGGAGTTATCACAAAAATAGTGGATACGAAAACATATGGGACCTCGGTAGACTTATGAGGCTGGGGAACATAGGTTTTAAACCATACAAGTATATTAAAGGTAAATCAACAAAATCTTAATTTGTATATTGAAGGGACATGTGTGAAATTTTAAAGATTAAATAGTAGTTTATACACATCATACCTTTAAACGAACAGTTCTTGTAAATGTAAATCAAATCTCGAAAATGAGATATAATTTACATGATTTTTATCAGTGATTTATATTATTATTCTCCGGAAAGAACGACTTTCGTTCCAATTCTCGATAGCGAAATAAAAATAGCTCAGTAACAAGTTTATAATTATACTCATGTAAAACCATTTGATTCTTACGGATGCGGAATTTTCGTGTGATAGAAGATCAATTTAAAACTAAAGACTTTATATTCCACCAGTAGATACTGTTAATTTTAACCTTCGTGAACCTAGGCGATGAAGGTCATAAACGACTCCAGTCGCATATCGATCCAAATCGATACCAAATACATTACATCCAGGTTCATTAAATATTAAGAGAAGCTCTACATGCACTACTTGATTATCTAAGAACTTTCACAGACTTATCGATTTTATGCTATTTCTGTCTATGTTACACTGATACTTCGTTGTGGCCAGCACGTTATAATGCTTTGCATAAGTTCGCTATAGGATGATTATTTACTAAAGAGAAAGATACCTACATTTTTTTTTATATGGTACGAATCTTACAATATTTGTTACATGTAAATTTTAATTTATGTACAGTTTTTCTACACCTATTGAGAAAAACAGTGTGATGTGAGTAAAATAATTTTATTATTATGGTTTGTGTAATTAAATCACGAAAACAGCGCGTCTAACACGGACAATGTTAAGAAAATATAATTATAGTGCTGTGATGAACAGACACAACACACACCATAATAAAACCCCGTACTTTGCAGTCTGTAAGTTCATTCGCAAAGAAATTAGTATCATTTACATTTTGACCCAAATCCTCATGAATCTGCCGTAGTACCATAGTTCGCGTGATCACTCCAAATAATAAAGAGTAAATGTAAAACATGACATGCTCATACCGCAACTACAAAACAACAGATTACCTCGTCATGCTGTGTACCGGACGCTGGTTCAGTATCCATTTGCTCAGTAGGATTTTCACCGCTTGCTGGTGAACTCCTATTTTCCTACAGTAGGCACATTAACAACATAAACAACTATAAACGAAAATTCCATCTATATCATGATATCATTACAATACATACATATGATAATCACTACAACGTTTTGTAGATACGACTGATTTCATAAATTTCTCATCGAATCAGCAAAACTATAGAAATTATTTTAAAAGTAACAAAACAAAAACATTAACATGCAGATTCATACAGTTTAAAAAAACATGCACATTTTCAGACAGGGAAAATATTATTGTAGACAAAATAATTTCAAGATCTAAACCGTGCAAAATCAATTAGGATTTTAAATCAACGCTATTCATTTACAGTTTAATTACAAAAGGCCATTATCTATTAATGCCATTAATTTCGTACGTTATATGAAAATACATACAATTTTTCTGACAAGACTAGTACAAGACAACACCTCCGTCACACAGACAGTGCGCAATCCAACTGCAGTTAATGTAGTTGGTCGGGGCGCCTCATTATGCCTTTATATTTTATTCAGTATCCCCCCATGAACAGGTTAATTTCCCCGTATAAATCGATATTAGTTCATTATGCAGCCAGATGTTAGAAAGGGAGAAGGGACAGGGACATAGAACACGTACAGCCATTACTGCAAACACTAAATATTACTTATTTGATACTACTACACCTTATTGGATTCGGATACGATGCCTTATGGGGAACATCTCCATCTACAAATCTTACCTCTCCTTCGACATGCGCTCTAAGGGAGGCGAGCGATGCTTTGATCTCTGCAATCATTCGGCGAATGAACTCGAGGCGGCCGGTAGTTGGTGACATCGTCACTTGTTGGTCCATCAAAAAGTCAGAAGGCCCGGCAAGCGACTAAAAAAATAAGTTATCATCACACAAACGATATTATAGCTATTATATGTAAGTATATGCAATCGTAGACGTCGTGCGAAATCAAATGATTGAATGAGACGGAAGCGCATTTCCTTGTATCAGTAGGGTCGGCAGTAAGGCAAAAGTAAAAAGGGTTCGCATTGGAACGCTCCGCGCCGGCAGATAATAAGGATGCATGTGGCGCCGAGAACCAGCGATTCATACTTTTATTTATCTGCACAGACTTCTACCCACATCTTCGTATCAGTATAAATTTGATATCCTGTCCCCGTGGGAACTATATTTTTTAATTACTTTACTTTGCGAATTATTGAGAAAAATCTCAGATTTTCTCGTGTCTCAGATTTGATTCAATTTAGTTATGGAACATGTTTTTGTGCTTTCTACCCCCAGTAGCTTAGCTTAGGATTGTCTGCCAGTAATCAGTCGATTTTACATTAGTGGCTATTGAATAAACACGAGCTAATCTATTATTTAATTTTACGTCAAATAGGGATGTGTAGAGAAACAAGAAGTCTTTGGTAAAAAAAAATTAAAACTACCCACGACGGTTAGAATATAACGCAATAAAAAATCAAACGAGCCGAAGTTCATTTCAATGTTTTATTACAGAGAGCTTCGAATTAACTTTTGGCTCCAGTATCAGATCAGCATCATACTGTCATGATATTTATATTTTATGCAAAAAAATATTTCAATCGATAGTTTGTGATGGTGATAAAGCGCCCGTTTTAAGGTTGATATTTCTCTTAAGAAAAGTTGTTTCTTGTGATGTTTTTGAGGGGAATTGACAAAGAAAATACCATCAGCCTCCTTATCTGTTGCTGCATGTTGTTGGAGCCAGTGTTTTCAGATCCGGAGTTGGCAGTCGGTGCACTTGGGGCGCTCTGCCGTGTCTCAGGCCCAGGTGGTGCACGCTGCACCAAGTGCACGACTTTGCCGTTGACATCTGTGAAAGAGCGAAGATTAATGTTACTATTGATATTCGTTATCATCGTAAGTATACAGCTGAACGTTTTGTACAGTTAATAAGTTTGGCATACTATTGAATTTTATTTTATTGTTACACTAGTTTTTATACAAGGTGATAGAAAATCTGGCCACTTAAACTTATTGGACCAATTATTATACTTCAGAATCACCTTCTTTACTTTATTATTATTTTGCCTCTACTGTCAATACTAAGTTACGAATGTTTTTATTTTCGTGGTTACTTCATTACCTGGGATTGAGACAGATATTTTTCTAGTTTGAAGTCGTATTGAAAGATAGGCTCAGCTATAAAAATAAACTATATCTACTGTGTCCACGTGTCTTCTACGATTTACATAATGTAATTACCATATTCTGCAAGACGTTTCTCATCTTGCAGTACTCTGCCACAGAAAATTAGACGTTGAAGGCTTGGTTCTATTCCCATCTGCTCCCTCACCTTCTCTTTAAGTTGTTCCACCGTGATCTGGAAAGATAGGGAATAAAACATCAATAAGGAATGAGTTACCTTATCATTTAATACTTTTGATTGCGGTAAAATGGTAGCTTTATTAAACTCGCTGCACTAAAGAGGTTTTTCCTATTATCATTTTGTTATCGACATCTTTTACTCTCATGAGATATACCTGATACTCATTCTTAATATCCCAAAGAAATAAATCAGCGAAACCTCAAGGATCATGTTTGATTCTACATAAAAATAATATTGCAAAAAATCGATTCTAATTGTTTCTTTCAAACTTTTCAAGTGGGTTATTGTATAAACCAGTTTTTATTTTCTCTACAATATAATTTTAGATCAAGACATCTGCTATCGGCTTACATCCCAGAATTTGTTTTCTCTTTATTTCGAGTTCTTTATGTGCGTAATGCACACTTTTATACTCCCAACTTCATAAAACCCTGATTTGGTTGAAGGCAACTACTCATTTGCTTAAACATAATAACAACTAGAATTAGAACAACTTCCGTTCGAAGGTACCTCACCTACCTACCTACCTAGACAGATCTACTAAATATGTATAGGTACAAAAGGCAACATAGTTGCAATCAGTTGATCTTTACGGTACCTAAATATTAAAATATACCTAGGTATTCTATTTATTTTGATTTTGACAAAAGAGTTCCAGATAATATGTGCAACTTTGTTGCAAGTACTAAGTTTAATTGCATCTTAAATAAACATCTTTGTCCCAATGGTATGCGAGGGGTTAAGGTAAAATTATTTTCAAAAGGTGGGTACTAGGTATTCATTACTTATGATTCAGGACTGCCAGGTTAATAAGCTAAGATGCATACGTGAACTTACGATAACGAAGTAATAATAGATACGTATTATGTTCATTGTACAGTTTCAATACGAAACAAAGTATTGCACATTTTGCTTTGATGAGCGCCCTGCCCGTGCGAAATTAAATATGAAGATACATACATATTTTAAATCTAGGTGTAGAGATAAAAGCGAAGGGACGCTGGATAGAGCAACTAGCGGCCCAGACAGAGCTCGCTGGGGGCGGGCGGGGGTAGTTAGATCGAATGCGCGCAGCCGGCCACTCTCCTCACACAAATATGAAGGTACTTACCTACACACAATGTATGCAACCAGATTCATAACGTACTACATTGGTAATACGGGTGCATCCAAGTGACATGCCACACCCAACAATAGCTCAGATCAATAAAAACAGTAAATTGAAACACAAAGGCTAGCTTGTGGCACGTGGCGCTTCAATTGATATCATGTATCTGCTGAACATTTGACCTTTTTCAAAGTAACCACAAAAGGAAATGGTAATTTTTGTGGCTTTGCTTGCGTATCAAAGTAGCAATATAAAACATATTGCAATAAATATCGATATTTGAATATACTAATATAATGAAAAACAAATATATTACAATAATAATGTTCGCATAGCCAATATTATAGATATATTTTAAAACCCATATCAGTAAGATTGGCATTGAACTTTGACCCTTCACTGTAATGATATAACAATTTAGGTAGTCCCTTTTAACATGAGTTTAACACTCGATAAGTTAGGAGTATAATCGATAATTTAAATCGGTCCTTTACCGGGCACCTTGAAATAAGAATGTTCAACTAAGCTTTGCTCAGTTATAAGTAAATCATAAATTAGCATACTATTTGTTGGGCACACAGCGCAACGGAAACTGCGAGCTAATCATGTACTTTTCATTTTTAATTAAAGCTGTTAGAATTTTAAGCTAAGCGCCGACATAATGAAAGAAAATCGCTTAATGTACTTAAGCAATCATAAATCAGAGAACGCTATCATAAATATTTCGCACTGTTTCTTTGTTCCTCGCCAGGCGCGGTGCATAGCTTAAATCAATAATTTACAACCTATGTAGATACAGTACACACACAGCCAAGCGTCTGGTTTATTGAAATTGATGCATGCGCAGTACGATCGCAGAATCAATAGCTTGATGGAGAAGACAGGTACGAAGCAACTACTGCCATGTGGTGAGCAAAATTCGATATGAAATGGCGTTCATTGGTCTATACGGTACCTATAGTATAAATGCATTCGCCTTGTTCACGTTGCGGCCGTTTTAAAGCGTACGTGAGGTTGATCATGAGATGTAACTACTTTAAAAATGTCGCAAATATTATAAAAAATATGGATCCGAATTACGCTTAAGACGATATGTATTGTTTACGCGCAGCAGGAATCCTAATTATTTAATAATAATTAGTAGTCTTGAAATTGATTAGGGATATTATTTAACTGCATTAGCTGTTAGACATAATAGAATGCACTTGACAGGGAAGCATTATTTTGATATAATTGGTAACTCTTTTAAACTGAACGCCAATTGACAAGCTTCCTGTTATAACAAGTGTTAGTCTCGCCCCCTATTGTAATAAGCTCGCTAAATAGAGATCTCATTCTATACCTGAGGTCAACCTATAATGGACACCAACCGTGTAATTTGCAGTCGGTGTATGAACCAGTATCAAACGAGCAAGGTTATATTAAACCATAAATTATGTTTGCAACTGCATGCAACAACACCCTATTTTAGCTCATAAATCTAAACTGAGTAGGTACTTAAAACTATGATTTTAGTAACTAGGTAGTTAACTAATTTATAGTTAGTAAAAATTTCAGGTGTGATTTTGATAGATCAGGTGAGAAAAAAATGTTGATTTGATAGACATATTATTCCATGGGTATACATAATTTGTATAACTTAAAAAAACAGTATTATCTCTGATGATACCACCTTTCTTTTTATTATGCAACGCAGTGTAATTTTTAGAAGTTATGACGTCGCAAGACAATGTTATCTACCTTCAATAATAAACTTTATCTAAAAAAGATTGTTAGATAGGTACCTACTTAACTAATAGACTAAACAGAATTTCTTTTTTGTCGTCTCTCATATATTGCTATTTACTTGACCAGTATTCAGTTACTTATTTATTTCAACTAGCAAACTTATTGTATCGAGTGCGTTTTTCAATTAGAATGGAGACTGCAACTAAATTCCATCTTAAATGGAATGAACATGCAATGGCTGTGTCAATTAATTGAGGTAGATTTCAATTCATCAACAAGTCTGTAAGGCTAAGGACTGACGGCGCGATTTTCTCCCGCGCCCTACGCGGTGGCGTAATGGAGGTAGAATTTTCAAAACTCACGAGACCACAGTTTTCAGCGGGTCCGCAGCCGCCGCGGTTGCGATTATCGTCCGTAAACTTGGCGGTTGATATTATCGCAAGACGGGCGGGCCGTCCCATTACGATCGCCCGCCAACCGATCGCAGAACGGGGGGTGCTAGCCGCCGCGGCTGTGGGCCCGCGGCCGCGCCTGCCGGTGCAGCGGAACCCGCCAACAATACGAACCGCCCCGGACGTAACGCGCCGTGAAAAGCGCTTTGATTTTTTTTTTTTTACATAGGTACATATCTGTATTCTACACCTTTGTATAATGCGAGCCCGTAACCGCAGCGGGCGCGGGAAAAAATCGCGTGAGTCCTCAGCCTAAGCCTCTCTTAGACTTTACAAAAATACAATAACGAGGTTTTAAGTGGTCGATGTTGTATTCAAAAAACAAATGCTCGTTTAAAATCTCTCTAGCTAGGCTAGGCTTTAATAGGTTGAAAAAAAGTACTTTACAGATAAAATACTCCATTAATTCTACCAATATTCTGACTATTTAATATGTATTGTAAAACGGCCCAAGAATAAATTAAATAACTAATCAGATCACTTTTAGATCGGTCGGTAATTTTACTTCGAAAGACAGTTGGTCGAAAAACGGAACGTCGACTGGCCGATTGGACGAATGAAGTGTACTCCGAAACAATCGATCAACGCTACTTTCGACTGAATGATTTACCAAACATTGATTGATCGATATATTGTTACTTCTAAATATTCTATAGTTTAATCATTTGAATAAAACTTTAATAAAGCAATGAATTTCGTCACAATAAATACTACTAGTTCATTCAAGATGACGGTGTTCCAACCACATATGTTTTTCATACATTCAGAAACATGAAAAGTGGTGAAAAGGAAGAATCAATAATGTACGTAATAATTATAAATAGAAAAATTTTCATTGATTGAATAAAATCCTGTTTAAGTACTTTTCGATTCTTTAACACCCTTTAAAACTCATGTTCTCTATACATGATAGACTGCCTCGTTGGCCGAGTGGTCGCAATTGCGACTGCGGCAAGGGGTCTCGGGTTCGATTCCCGTGTCGGGCAAAGTACTACTGGGTTTTAAAAAATTCTCAGTAGTAGCACGAAGTCTGGAACTGTGCCCGGTATATGGCAATAGGCTCTCGCCCTATTACATGGACTCATAACATAAATAGTGAAAAGTGGGTGTTACATTGTACAGTGGCATAATGTGCACCTCTGCCTAACCCTTCGGGGATAAAAGGCGTGATGTTTTAATGATGAAAAACATTCTTGAAACATCGTAATATTATGTATGAAGTACCATGTGACATTCAAATTATTGAACTAGAATATTTCGAAATAACAATATTTCAATTAGTAGATGTTCGGTAAATCGTTCAGTCGAAGTAGCGTTGATCGATAATAGACTGTCGAAGTAAACTATTCGACCAATCGTTCAGTCGACGTTCTGTTATTCAACAAAACATTTATTTATTTATAGGGCTAACTGTCTTTCGAAATAAAATTACGGACCCCTAGTTCAGCTACATTAGTATTTAACCTTTCGTGTGTCTAAGACGTGGATCCACGCGAGACACAATGTATTTTCTATTGTGTCTTATATAGGTGCATTCAAAAGGTTAAAAACGACGTTATGTAGGGTAGGCATAAATCATAGTATGACAAATACATACTGCTAACAACAACAAAGACCTAGTCAACCGTATCCGCTACTGTTCCCAGCCCCTATCGCGCGCAGCAAATATGGCACAATTGGCAATGCAATAGTGTTCACAAGCACATCCTGACTATCTTGAAAAATACTCAAGACAAAATCGGAATATTGAAAATTAGAACCATAATATGGGTCTAACTTTCAATAATAAGTAAATTACTTATTTAAGTGGGTATTTTTAAAGTGTATTAATAAATAAAAATTAATATCAATCTTACTAGCTGATTTACCAAAAATTGTAACTGTAAACATCCAGTAAAAATATTCATATTTTTGTACAATAAGGCCCCGGCCGCAATACGGCGAAACCGCGGTAGATTTTAACCGCGTTATTTTGTCAATCAAGAAATAGAATGCAAGTGACTTGCAGTGAATAAGGTTACTTTGTATACAGCTCTTGTTCTACCATAGTGTGGCCGGGGCCCAGATCCTTACACAAAATAAAACAAAATAATACAAATTGCAGAAGCAGTAGAATATATAACAAAGAACATACGTATAATAATAAATATTGAAATCGAAACAGCTTCATTAAACAAAGGTTGAATATTCGAGCAGATAATCTTTTCTTTGACACATGTCTAAGCTTGTGGATTGGTTGGTTGGGACATGGTATAAAGAATTCAAGCTTATTGATTGGCCCGCATTGTCAGGCAGTGGACATTAACCACACCACACTTAAGGAAGGATTATAGGAACTACGAGGTTTATGTTACAATGTCACAAGGTTACTGTCAAGGCATGATTTGTTTATACTAAACATTGGCAGTTATTTTAATATTGTTTGTTCTTGTTGTATGCATCATATTCTTTCTGTAGAACTGAACTGAACTGTTTAATTTAGTGGTTCTAGTACTTGCGGAGGTGTAAAAGCAGTGGCTGTCATATAAAGTAATATTGAAAGAACAAATAACTTTGTTCTTTTTGTCTTGAAAATGTAAATGTAAATGTGAATATTGTGGATATTGCGGTGCTATTCCACACCTCACCAATGTGATGCACCTCACAGTAGGTATATAATTAGTATGAAATTAGAGAAGTTTCATTTTCATTTGTCAAAATTTCAATTACACAATCAGAAAGTTGATCATACTATTTCAATCTTTAGAGTCATGGATTACATTTAGGGCTTGTTTCACTAGTTATAAATCAGTTTTTGGTACTTGACGAACACAGTACATTATTTGACTCAATTTAAATGAATGATGTGTTAAATTATCTATAAGTAACCACTATTTATCACCATCTCTTAGCATGAGAGGCCAAACACCATCACATTAAATATGCCTACATATTAAAAAAGTTAATATTAATCTAAAACTAACCAGATATGTAGAAAAGCAGGATTTGAAAATGCAACTGTATTTTTAAATATCAATTATAGTTAATCATGATTTAAAAAAAGTGAATTATGATAGACTGAGTGGTGAAGAGTTGAAGTATTGAACAAGTACCCATCTTAACAACCATTTAAACACTATATATATCATTAGAGCACAAGTCCATTTAACTAATCTAGGTAACTAAATCTTAAGACTAATGAATGGATTCATGCTCTATGTGAATAAATAGATTCTTTTCTATTTCTGTTGACAAGACCATTGAACATTATGAAGAAGGTCTAAAGTCCATAAATTTTTCATCAGTACTAGGTAGTTACATTAGCTGTTTCAGACTGATTCGGAAGAAATTAGCAAAACTATAATGCTATTTGATTGATTTGAAGTTGCTAATAATAATTATATATATACCCAAATGTAGTACATTCTACATACATAACATATCATCGCAGTTTCCACAAAGTAAGCCGTACAAAGGTCATACCATACGAATAATTCAGTGTACACACTGTATGTGTATGATGATTGTGACGATGCCCATTATTAGTGAATGGTAGCTTATTATGTACACAAATTGCTATGATGACACGAACTATTCATATCATAATTGCAATGTATGATCTGAGAATAACAAATTATTGGTTTAGGATATCATAAAACCAGTAATATATAAAGAATTACACCAGATCTTGTTGTCATATGTATAAATTTTTTCCATGTCATATTTCCAATATAAGCAAGAGTCAGGTTATACTGAAACTGAATAGCCACTTATTCTTTAAAAAGAGAAAATTGGATAATACACTGTATTATGAGAAGTAATCACGCACCTTTGTAATGTAGGCCGAAATGTGTACTTAACACATATCTATACAATGTGGTACCTTAGGTTGAGTTTGACATTTCCTACTGGTTTTACTTTTTTTTAAAATTAAATTTTCCTTTGCTAAGATTTTAATTTTTTTTTTAATAATGTTTATATTTTTATTGTATACTAAAATATTTATCATGTTTTTTATTTTAATGTAAGCCAAAGAACTATATGCATGCTGTAGTAAGTGTAGGTACCTACAATTGTGAATACAGATAATCTTAAGGTAATTTTTAAGTCAAATATATTTTTATAGGTGACCCTCAATATAAATAAATAAATAATCAATTCTGGGGCCTATTTTTTTATATTTATTGGAGTACTGCAGTAACTACTGATATGTGAGAGGAGGATAGCCTGTTGGGTCTCAAAGCGCTCGCCGGTGATCACTCTCCACTCACTCTAATTTAGATCTTATTTCCGATGTCCAAATACTTTTTTTATATGAACAAATGTAGATTTTTCAAGTTTAGTAAGTTAATATATATCAAGTAATTAAACATTACATAGCCAGGTTGTGGCACCTGGGAAAACTAATTTCCATATGGTTAGTATAGGCTAAATCAAACACTGGTTATTATTAAGATGTGACAGTTTAGCTTAGCTTAGCAACTAAATGCTGCTTCTTCATTATTAGGACCATATTCTTTAGTTAGCGTACCATTCTTATACTACCCCACTACTACAACTTGATACCAATCCTAAATTCCTATTGTATTCCCATTTCCAACACTGTGAGAATCCCTTTGAGCAAAAAGTCAGAGTAGTTCACAAATACCCTCAAAAAACCTCATGTCAAAATGCCGAAGGTGACAAACTGAAAGTTATTTAAAACTGTTGAAATATTCTTATGAATAGATTAAACTGATTCAGAATTAGTTCATAAACATGTACTGTGTTGCAACAAAATAGTATTTTATTATAGTTTGTCAAATAGCAATCATTCATTAGAGGATTACAAGCATCTCAATGGTTCTTTGTGACATATAGCTATATGTAGGTAACTACCTACCTACTATAAGTTTTGCATCCTACTCAAACCTCCATATTTTATTGATTTCCTAGTCTGGTTCAGGGAAACTAGAATAGGGTTTATTGTACCAGATACGTGTCAAAGGGCTTCAACTTGATATCTGTGAATAATGATCATAACCCAAGACGCTAAAAACAGCGAAATTCCAGCAATTAGCACCTTATGAGAAAAATATCCTGATACCTTCATCTTGAAAACCTGCTAAAAGAACAGTAAAAATTACTTACCTCATCGTCGACTGAGAACCGGTGGTTATTGGAATCCAATGTTTTTATCGTAAACTCAATCATTTTTTACACGAAAACATGAACGCCCATAGAAGGCCGATAATTTGACGCGTGCCTAAAACAACAAAAGCCTGATTTTAAAACGTTTTCCAAGTACTCTTTCACACTCGAGATACTACACAATCACTATATCGATTACTCACGTCTATCACAATAAATTTTTTACATAAATTGCTGACGATATAAAATAAATTTTAATCGGATCGGAGTGTGCATTTGATGCCTGATGGTGACAGCAATCAAAAGACAGTCAGAGTTGCTAATTCATAAATTTATAGCAACTGGATTGATCAAAATATTATCCATTATAAATTGATACGTGACGGAAAGTTAAACTGACATGCGTGAACTAAAAATGACATTGTTTTTGACGTTTGCTTTGGAAACTAACGCCACCTTGGAAGTTCCAAATATACTGGTAGTATAGCCACAGGAAAAAAATGAAATAAATATCGATTTATTTGTACAGGTACCTTATTACCACCATAACAGATACTTATATGTATTAGTTTTAATATTTAAATGAATATTATATCTAAAACTTTTTCTTATAAGAATAATACAAATCTACTTTCAAATATTTCAAATTAGTATCTATTTCCGTTTCAAAACTAAAAACCGGTATTACCATAAATATGGAGTAAATCAAGCAGTAAATGAATAGTATATTATTTTTTACATTATTTTTTATTAAAACAAGATGTCTTCACAAAGATATAAACACGATAACATTTAGTTGCACTTTTAGTTTTAGTCGATTCTCAGCAAGCTTTACAATCGATTACATACCATAAAGTTATATGATAGTGTTGAGCAAACGGACATGATTAATGGCGAACTAAGCTGAAAAAGTCAAAGTCAATGTCGAAATCAAAAATTCAAAATCAATCAAAATCATTTAATTTTATTTTAAATTAAACAAGGGAGGCACTTTTAAACGACAACAAAAAAATTATAGTGAAGCTGATTCCAAGGTGTATTCTTATGGAGAAGTAAAGAAACTCTTTCCACTCCTTAGACGCAAGCAGATTTTTTTACAATGATTTACCCCCTCCCCCATCCCCCTTGTCAGCAAAAGTAAGCAAAGATCGTACCCCCTCCCCCTGTAACTTTTCATCAGGTTAGCGAGCAAAATGGCGGGAATACAAAATGTATAGTTTAGTTCCATTAAATTACGTCTCAAACAAAGAAATACAATGTTAAAGCCAAAATTTTTAATTCAAAAATAAATTATTTATTGTTATTTTTGAAGCAGTGAACATTTATTTTTTTTTTTTTTAAGTTAATTGAAATATTAATGAGGTATGAAAATATGATTGTGTGCGTTGTCGAAAGTAATACAATGTAATACATAGGTACTTAATACTGAATAGTGTTTCAAAATTATTATAGTACCTGTGCTTAAATGGAGTATAGATAACGCTTCCTGAAGGTGCACGGTCCATCGTATGCTGTATCATCATTTACCACCAGACGAGATAGTGGATAAATACTAAAGCATAACGTCGGTGCGCCTGCCAAAACTGTTATGTGCATTTAGTCAAGTTTTCAGGGGGAGACAATAAACTATTTTTTACACTTGCACTGAAAGGTTGATGGACTTAGCAATACATTAAAAATGCAGTATGATGGCAAAAATTATGATAAAAATAACTGAGATAAAAGTGAAAATGATAACATGTACTGTTCATCCCCAATAATTTTATTTTCCTATTTGGTGCACATATCAGGTTTATCTTAGAAAACGGTAAAAAATTTAAACAAAAACTGTTGATATTCAATCTGCCAAACTATATAAGTGATGCTGCAACTTCTGACATGTGCGTTTTATGTCACATAACCCGTAATCAATCGAACACATAACCAATTGGTCTAATCGATTTCTAGAGGGAAATAAAGACATATTTGTTTTTGTAATCGATACGCTATCCGATTTGATGGGCATCTAGCTAAGAAAAAAAGAACTAAATATTTGCACATATCAGTTTTGGCAGACGCACCGACGATAACCAATTTATGAAAAAGTATAGGTATCTACACGTACTACATGTATCAGTAGGTACAATAAGTTTACTTTATCCGTGTACTCTACCCGGTATCGTATCGCGATTCATCCCGAAGAGCCACTTAATCGAGGTACCGGTCGATGTCAACATCAATGTAGTTTCAGAGGCAACGAAACAATTCTTCTTTGTAATAAGGACCGTTTCAGACCTAAACACGGGGAGCCAGTCTGATCAGAGTGCAGACTTCATAAGACGGACTCAAAGCTTGTATTTCATTGACACGAGAGTTTTTGAAATCAGTCGAGTAAAGAGTGTTTAACACCTAAAGCTCAGCGTAGAAAATGCAGTAGAATAAATAGAATATAAAAACTAGGTTAATACGCCCCGACCAAATGAAGCTACGCGTGTGTGAAGCACGAAAAACCCAAAGCGGAGGCATAATACAACAAACAGGATGCTGACAATGTTTAGCAGGCAATCCATCAGTCGCTATGATCAGTCGTCATTTGGTCTTGTCATCAGTAAGCCCAAGAACCGCCAGGCACAAATCACAGTGGTAGGCGTCCCACCCTCTTTGGTTGACACAGACTTATTAAAGTACATTCACGAGCAAAAAAATGCTATCAAGTTCCCAGAGATGACCATGGAGTCCTTTCAGCAATTAAACTAGGCCACGGGGAGTGCTCTGAGGAATTGTTTGACCTGATACCTGCCGCATCTTTCCGCCATCGACCCTCACGACAGCATATGCATCCCCATCATATAGATGGTTGGCAGGCCACAACTGTGCGGTTCTCACGTAGCTTCCTGCCTCGCACAGCAAAACTGTGGAATGATCTGTCGTCGGCGGTATTTCCGAACCGATACGACCTTCAAACCTTCAAGAAAATAGCGTACTCCTTTTTAAATGGCCGGCAACGCACCTGTGACTCTTCTGGTGTTGCGGGTATCCATGGGCGGCGTTGATCGCTTACCATCAGGTGATGCGTCTCTCGTTTGCCTCCTACTCCATAAAAAAAAATTTGAACTTGTAACTTCATCTTAGAATTTCCAGCCAACATCTTGTCTCATAGCTCAAGAACGAATTTATTTTAATTGGAATTGTGTTCTTAGAATTTTACATTAGCTAAAATATGTTCTAATAGCCAAAAGTGTGGACATGCAGCTAAATCATGGAGAGATGTCTCATCATGTGGACACTGCGGAGAAATAGGCATCAGCCTTTCTCTTCAACATAAGGCGTGTTTATGTTATGTATATACCTCTATGTACGTATATCAAATATTCATAGCTTCTTTTAAGTCGTTCGAAATATTTTTATGTCAGTAGATATGAATTGTGTTGTTCTATAGTACGCAAAGTTAAGAGTATATTTTGTAAACTATATATTTTTTTAGTTTCTGCCAATAGTATAAGTAGAATGTAGTATCTCAACAAGAGACGGAGTTTTACAAATCCACTCGACGTCTATAGATTTATTGGTTAAGTAAGTAATTAAGTACCTCTCTAACGTGTAACTATGCCTTTTAATTTACCAATCCCCCGAATTGATTACTACTGTTATGGCGAAGATGTCAAAGGTATTAAAATACTACATTGGTATTAAGCAGCAATAACGCAAGTATCACTCACACTTCCAAAATTAAATACAATGCTAACATCATCGAAATAAATGTTAATCCAACAAGTTCTTCGGACCCGATTGGCCCCTAATGAGAGGCTGGGGCAAACCTTGCAGTTTTATAGAAACAGAATCTGCAAGGAAGTTCATAGAATTATACCTACGCTTTGACTAGGTAACGTGCAGGAAAGTTAAGTAGTTTCGTTACATGGTGTACCTACGGCATTGCCTCTTTATCGAGTGCGTCTTTTATTATGATTAACAAAGACATAGTCGAAACGTGGGACTTGACAAAGACAAGAGGACAGTGCATCTGGTTTAAAAAATAAAGTTCAAGTAGTGAGCTCTCCATAAAGAGCGCTACGCTCGGAGTTCCTTTGGAAGATCGGAGAATTAAGATTGTTGACATACATAACCGAAAAGGTGTTAGCTGGTCACCGATGACCTTTGGAATGGATAATATTATGTGTAGGCAAACGCAGAGTAACAATATCAGCATACTGGCTGGTAGTAATTCTAAACGAAGAGTTACCTAGAGACAGAGTTGTGCCGTGCTTGAACGTGCTAAACATGTAGATTATTGTAGATGGTGCTAAAAATACAAATAATGATGAAATTGTTTTGACGCTAGCCGTGATCGTGATTAGATCATTAGATTTTGGCAAGCAGCGAAATATATTTGTGTTAAATAGTCCATTAGTTTATCGAAGAACGAAGCTCATAAAACATCATATTGTTACGTAGGTACCTATAGAAGCCAAGCAGTATGCGAAACCACGGAGTAGTCCCTTCGAACTAGGTTAAGGATAATAACAAAGTTAATTAATTTGTTGTAAGGAACTTATGTTGTACTTGTGTTTTTTATCATTTTACCCATAAGCTCGCTTTTGCTTTACGATTCCGAGAAGAAGTCAAGCTACGTTACGTATATCTAGGTACTTAAATTAAATGACCGGATTTAGACTCTAGAGGTAGAGTAGAAGTTAAAATCGAAATAAAAATCTAATATTATTGCAATATACGGGTATAGAATTAATATGTACTTCGTGCTATCTAGATTATTACTAATACTAACACATAGAAAATATATTTACAGCATATAACATATTTGCACTGATATCAAAATAATAAATCACAGGCGTACTGTGTATCATAGCATAATAGTCGATTTAAGATTGTTGTTCCGATTTCCCTCGTTAACTAACAACCCTTCCGTCGTCCTGGATGCACTAGTGTTTCCGGTGTGCAATATAGGATACCTACGTACCTATATGCGTTTTCTATTGGCTACCGGTGGGGTGGCTGTAAAATCAATATCGCGCCGCATGCCCGCCGGATCACACGGCTGTCGCGTCCCGTTCTATTTTATCTCTAAATTTTAATTTATTACTCTTTTCTTAATCAGCACTCGCAGCACTCGCAGCAGTAGCAGCAGTTATAACAATTTAAATTATCGTTTATTTTGTTAATTAGAAAACAAAACACAATGCCTCCCATTAAGCGACGCCGTCAACGAAAGACTAAGGTGACCAACAAGTCAGGTATGTAAAATTGTATTAATTTATTTAATGTATAGTATATTATCTTTTATTTAATATTTTCTGTATAAGTACCAGATTGAGAAAAGAAACACGAAATTGACAAGTAGGTACTTTCAGACTTCTTAAATTATTAATTTCTACATCATTTGGAATACATTATTTAGTTTGATAGATTTGGGAATGGGTTACTACATGGGACTAATATATACTATAACTGGTGTACCTCTTGTATAATTAATGTATAGGTAAGATTATAATTCGCATATTTGGTGTTCTTGCATAATAACCAGCAAATAAAGCTAGTTATTATGTAAAGTAAATAATAAAAAATAATTACTTATGTAATAATTATGTACATATATCTAGAATGTTAGGAGTTGCGCGGGAAGGGGTGAAAAGCGGTACCATTGCGCGCAGCGCAGGACCGCACCCTAATATGCGCCGATGACGCCAAAAGCTTCAGCACTTACATCCAGAAAATATTTATGAATCTTGGTGATATCAATAGTAATTACTTCCAGACTATCTTACATAAGTATATTTCTAACTACATATATCGTGATTTGAGTCTTAAAATAACTTATGCTACTTTTGCGCTATCATGGTTTGAAAGGTAGGAGTGTGGGGTAAGTTCTCCCGCCACCCTCCCGCCCTCCCCCGCCGTCGCCTCCGAACTTTCCTGAAGTTTGCAGGCGGCTATATACAAGTTGCAAGACTTCATTTCAACAGAATTTATTTTGTATACCTAATTATAAATAGCCATTAAAGGCAACTTCGTAGTTACAGCCTTTGTTTTGTGCACGGTGTGACTTAAATAGATGGGGTTGCCTTGAGCTTTTAGCTACATTAAAACCTTTCAAATCGGTGCCGTTCGATGCATTTACGTTGTTTTGTTGACTGTGCATTGATTTCTCAGATATCATAGACACAACACCGTTCTAAATAGATAGATACTACCTACTTACAGCTTTTTTCTAGTAAGAACGAGGTTCAAATTCTAGCCTGGACTCGAACTTACAATTTTTATGAGTATAAGATTGAGAATTAATTTAAAATATAAATTCTTTCATGCTTATATATTATTTAACAGACCATATACTTTATATATGAATATCTGTGATTTATTGATAAGAAAACAATAAGTATTGTACCCATGCTCATATTTTGTTAAGGAAACCTAGAAAGCCTTCTGATCGGTTCTGAGATATTAACTGACATCAAATGTTACAAAAATATGACACGCAAAGCTACAGGAATATTTTTAGTAAAATATTACATATACTTACATTTAGTGTAAAATAATAATTAAAGTAATGTAATAGGTAGGTATTTAATAATAATGATGTATTATAGATACATATTATTAAGCAAAGTTCCATTATTGTATATTTATTTGGGAACTGTACTTTCTATTTTAGGAAGATTTATTCATTGTTATCCTTTATTGACTACATTATACCTAAACGTCTATATTCATTTTATTATACCTCTATAGTATTTTATTCCCATATTGAAACCACAAGCAAACTTAAACACAATATGGTGGTCGATGGTAAAAATTATAGTAGATAATATCCATGTAGTTTTAATGACTAGATACCTATCGAATTGTAATGTGTTACCTATGTGCTTCTTGCTCCTACCATTTACTCTTCTCTGCATCACCCAAAGATGAGACTGACATTAAGTCTACCTAATGTACAATCTGTGCAGGTGTAGGAATGGGGTGGTTTTTAGTCAATAATAGTCTGACACTCCCGCTCGCCTCGCCCGGGCGGGAGAAATCATTGAATGATTTTCCCCCCTCAAAAGAAAGGGGCATGTAGGTACAGTTTTATTCGTTGCTTAATAACATACAGGTAGCAAAGAATAAATGTACCTGTACTGTACTCTATTAAGAGGAGTTCCTAAACAGATACGGGATTAGACAGACGAGTACGTCAGTTCTGAGCTATCAACAAAAAAAATCACATCCAAGCAGACGAACATATAAATATTTTTAAGTATGAATTTAAACCAAACTGAATAAACTAAAATATAGGTAAATATACCTACTGAGAAAGTATAAAAGTTTTGGGGTAAAGTAGAAAGAATAAGCGAATGTGTGCAAATACCAGACACATACATACAAGCAGTATACCTCTATAAGCAGTCTCAAAAAAAAGCACACTCATATAAATAATGGTATAATCGAGTGCTCAACTTCTTTTAAGGAATAAATTATGGGGTAAAAATACGTTCTACAGAAATTATATACAATAATGAGAATAAAATATTATAAATTAAAAATAATAATAACTCCTGACATAAAAAGAACACTTGAAAAAGAAAAAATATAGAGGTAATTAAAAACATTATGTTCGTTACGGAAATGCTCAAACCTACTTGCTAGACCATCTAGAAGCCAATAATATATATTTTTTATGTATGTAAATATCAGAACATGTTTAATATGTAAGGCTAATTGACCACTTGTCAAAAAATTGGAGGCCCACTTCTGAAGTTAAGGTACCACAGCCTGGGCTTTAGTAAAGTATTGAAAATTGAAATAAGACTGCACGCCTGCACGGTTGGTGCGATGCGTGTGGTTGCTGGTGGCTGAGCAGCTGGCCGCCCCGCAACGTTCGAGGATTCGATTCCCGCACGGTACAACTGTTTGTGCGTTCCACAGATTGTTGTTCCGGGTCTGGGTGTAATGTAAATGTGAACTATGTTTGTAAACGCACCCACAACACAGAAGAAAATCTTAGTGTGGAGCTATGTTTAAAAAATACAAAATTAATCCTGACATACAACATTCAATCTAAAATGATATAGTAATAATTAATACAGCTGCATAAGTCCTCCTATTAGGTTAGTACCTAGTAATGTTAGTTAATACTGTTCTTTGTTTACTTTTAAACTTTATGGACCTTAGCACCTAATCTGAATAAGTAAAATTACTGTATTAGTTAATTTGTGCAGTTTTGCCACGACGAACATTTGCAACCTGGCTCGACGATACAGTACGATCGATCCGCTTCGCTGCGGGCACAGTCCACACAGCTAAAACGGTAGCAAACACTGGGACATCTCCATTAAGCACAGCCCACGATTTGCTGCAGTCAGCGGCAAATTCGCTCTGCACAGCGGCTAAATCAATCAGATCAGCCGCAAACTTGGTGCATGCAAGTTCTCCGAGTAATGATCCATCTGCCAAAGCGCTCTGCGCCAGACTCCGCTTATCGGCAAACTGGCTCGTCTCTGCTGCAGCGCCTCTCCGTTCGTCTCCGCCCTCGATCCACGATGCTCTCCAAGTAGCTGCTGTTGCTCTTCGGGAGGCTGCATCGTCTCTAGACACAGGTCAGCTCCGTAAGCTGATTCTACTCCAACACAGAATTTAAAAATCTGTACTCTTGTATGTTTTGTTCTCTATTCTATTAACATTTCATTATATTATTTAACATTTCACTTTAATCCAGTGCCCCTTACGACACCTGTTCTATACTTAATAGAACATAAATATCAAGTAATTTAAACAGCACTATAAAGGACACTAACGTAACTCTTGATATTTTTGTTATAAATACACAATTGTTTTCCAAATTTGAAACCATCTTTTATATTCTATGTTTTTTGTCTTTAGGTGAGGTCGAATCCACGCTGAGGTTAAGAGCTAGCTCGCGAAGAGGTAAAACAAACGTGTACTGGCTTTGTCCGCGAAAGATCACAATCATTCACTGTCATTATCGCTGTCACTCTTGAGCTTTATCTATTCAATCAATCGCTAACAGCATCTAGAGTATCATTTGATGTCACTAAGTTTTCTCATCGATCACATCACTACTTGATAAAAATTGTGAAAAACCGAATTGTAGGTAGATAGATACCTAAAATTTTAGAGAACGTGTATGAGCATTGGTCGTAATTATAAACTGTTTTTTTTTTTGACGGGAGGAAACCTTCAAAAGGCGCCTAGCTCTTTGGGGAAAAAAGACTAGGGAGTGTATGATTTTTACCTCACTATAACCTCCCCGGTGGCCACCATCCGCACCTGAAGAAGGCACCGGGTCCTCTTAGTAGACCAACCCCGGAGCCCCCACGGTGCAAAGCCTCCCTATGGAGACCTATGTGTCTACTTAGAGCCTCTCCTGTGCAGTGCACGGCGGCACGTGACCACTGTGCCGCCGTCATCCCTGAGGTGATTATGTGGGCGCCTAGATTCCCCACTCTATGCGCCCATGACCCCAAAGGTTTGCCTGCAATATTGTAGGAACATATTGCATCAACATATTAAGCGCCGCGGCGGTTGTTTCCTCGACGCCTTCGACGGGCGGGATCTGCCCTCTCATGATCCCGCTCAGCAGGCTCCTTTTGGGACATTACAGTCTCAAATAAACTACCTACTCAAATAATAGTACCTATAGCAGGCAATTTAATAAGTATCTATGGTACTTAGGGATATCAGTTAGAGTTCTCATAGTTATATTTTTGCCATAATTTCGTATGATGTTGGATATAAAGAAATTCCACATAGTCGTGTACTACGCAGGGACCCGTGGGCACACAACAATTCGGGACCCGTTGGGAATGTTTCTTTTTTTAACGTTTTCTAACACTAGGCTTTTTTCCTGTATCGTGGGTGCGTTTACAAACATACAAGATCACATATGGCACCCAAACCCGAAACAACAATTTCTGGATCACACAAAGATTTTTTCCGTGCGTAACTCAACCCTCGACACGTTGCGCGGTTGCCGCACAACGCATTGCCGCATTACCGCATTACCATTGCCGCATTACCATTGCATTGCCATAAAACATTAGGTACTATATACGATAATGTGTGTATTCTTTTAATGTTTCACATTTGTTTGTGTGCCTACGTACCTACCTCTATATACGTGAACTACCTAAAATTTATGTACCTATGTAGCATGTTGTAGAGGTAGATATTCAATTAGGTATAGCCTGGTTGGTCGAGTGTTGGCTTAGTACCTACCTACTGACTGAAACAAAATATAATTGCGAAAAATAGTAATTTGTATAGACAGTAATGAGAAAGAAAACTACTGAGAGTGTGACTAAAAGAAGACACACATTATTGTTTTATGTACAGAGTAGGTATTAATATTGCAAAGAATTCATTCACTGTTATAAAATCGTGTTTTCTGTGCATTTTACCTTACAAGAAAATTATTTACAAATTTGAACTAGCCACGATTGCCTATAATTTATGTCTTTTTTGAATGAAAATTTAGGAAGAAAAATAATGTTCACATTTGTGGAAGTACAGCAAGCGGCGCATTTTAAATAGTGTTTTCCTCTATGGGCCTAATGCTCATATGATTGTGATACACCTTCGAACCGTGGCATAGCTGTTCTGATGAACCCCATATAGCAATTTCAACTTAAGTCATCCATCGATTTGTCATAACTGTTATTTCATACGATTGCTTGTAATGGGTCTGCAAAATTTCATCACAAATAAGTACATTTTCATAATAAAAATGGGAAAGATGTATACAAGTCACACAGGGATTGATTCCGTATTAGTAAAATGCAATTGTCCTTTTTCCTGTTTTGTCATTCATAATTATGTACCTACTCCACTTTAATTATCATTAATATGATGATAACGCGTACCTACATATAGTACTTAAAACAAAATTTATTCTTTTACCAGACGCGGTCGCTGAGCCACAGGTGAGTAGTAGTGAAGATACCCCCCACGAACAAGCGGCTACGACATCTTCAGGCTGTGAACAGCGTCATCATACAGACCAAGAAATTCAAGACAGAAAATTACGAATCCAGAATGATGGTGATAGTGACACAGAGTCAAACGAAAGACCAAGGGAGAAATTGACAAAATCAGAACAATCGGAAGAAATGCTTAAACAGGAAGAAAAAACGGCACAGAATCAATCAAAAGAACCTATTGAAAGCAGTAGCCCTATCAACAAGGATAATAAAAACCCAGAAGATACCGAAAAGCCCGCAGTGCTTGAAGAAGATAAGGAAAAGGTGGAAAATGAAAACAATAGTCCCGAAACATTAAACATTCCAAAAGAATTGAAAGAAAATATAATCATTATCGACATAGAGCTGGTGAGCGAAGGTGGAGAAACTGAATTGGAAACAAAGATAAGTAATGACGAAGCGTCAAATAAAGATGGTTCGAATAGTCATATTGATGAGTCTGAAAAAAGGGAAGAGGACACAAGCATGGAAAAAAAAGAAGAGTTGGCTATTAAACTCGAACCGAAGAATCAAAAACCAGAAAATATGGAAGAGACGGAGAGTGACCAATTGGAGCGAAAGATTTAAGGTACATAACATAACATAATATCACGCCTCTTATCCCCGAAGGGGTAGGCAGAGGTGCACATTATGCCACAACAATGTAACACCCACTTTTCCCTATTTACGTTATGAGTCCCATGTAATAGGGGGTGAGCCTCTTGCCATATACCGGGCACAATTCCAAACTCCGTGCTACTACTGAGAATTTATTAAAAACCCAGTAATACTTTGGCAGTCGCGCTTGCGACCACTCGGCCAACGAGCTGTCTTTTTAATAGGCGCAATAACCATATTATGACTGGGTCATACCAGTTTATCCTAGAGTGTGAGTATTTATATCAGGATCAACTAGTTTGTCCTAGCCTAAACTGGTTTATCCTATCGGGCTTAGGACAAATTAATTTGAACTAGGCTATACTAGTTAATCCTAACGCGTATAGGAAGAACTAGTTTAGCCTAGGTAAAACTAGCTTGTCCTGGAATGGGGTTTAACCGGTAACATATTATATACACCGTGAAACTCACTTCACCCCCGCCCCGTCTCGCGGGAAAAAAACTCGCTATAAAGAGTACTTTTTATAAATAAAGTAAAAACAAAAAAATAAAGATGTATTCTTTATTAGTTCAAAAAAATATTCATTGGCCGACCGATGATTATTTTTTTCATTTCATTAACACATGGGACACTATGTAACGTTTGTTGGCACTATCATCATCGAGAAACACGCCTTAGAAAATTATATGGCATGATATTTTGATTAGAAAATTATATGGCGTCAAATTGTCTAAGCCTTAATAATGTTGGGGCCAACCTAACGCCATATTTATTTTATTTTAATGTTTGCGTTTAACATGGTTTCAGAATTACATGAAGACTTTGCCTCAACCCGAATCATTTTCTTTGAGACTATCATGGGCTACTTACGTTCGTCAAGAAACATTTTTGGCATAGCGGTAATAACAGAGGGTGAAGATGTACATACAAGGATCTCAGCGCGACTGCAACTACCCTCCAAAAACACGAAGTGAGCACAATACTAGAAACCTTCTCCGGTTTCCTCATCTTTTAATGTAGTAATTAGAATTTAAAATTATATTATAGTTCGCAATGCTTGCTTCAGCGAGTGCCAAACTGCGAAAATACAGGCCAAAGTTTAAACTTGCAAATCGTTATTGATGTGAACTATGTACATTCAAAGGCCCCATGTACTTTTGTGCGTGGTCACACTTTATGCACCTAAACTAGCATTATTGAAATGGTTGTGTTAATTTGCTTAGTAAGAATATCTTATAAATATGGTTACCTACTTAATTAAAACTTTTCAAAGTTAACTATTCTTTCTAAGTTTAAAAAATTATTCTAAGTTAAATATATTTTTGCCCTCCGAACAATGTGATATATCTGAAAGATAATAGTAATTTATTGTTTATTTGTAAGTATGTAGGCACAATGTACATACAGTTTAGCTTTTTTTCTCCTAGCTTTCACTTATTTTCGGTAATGAAACAGTAGTATATCATAAACACAATTCTCATATACATAATATATTTTCGTAAGTATTTTACTTTTAGAAAAAAAAATATGTTTTTCTGTAGTCTATTTATTGCTTTCTTTTATTTTAATAGTTGATAACATGTTTTTATCGAGGAGGTAAACCTACTCGTTTGATGAATTTATAAAAGTGTGATTGTTTAGGAGTTCAAAGAGATATCAGTCTGATCGTACATACTTACCTATAACTTAGTTGGCTTCTTACTTTTATTTTTCCTTTGAAATCGAGGAGCTTATGTATCTAACATTATGTTAGGGGCCTACTTGATAATGTCT
This sequence comes from Spodoptera picta, assembly GCA_038387885.1. NCBI lineage: Eukaryota > Metazoa > Arthropoda > Insecta > Lepidoptera > Noctuidae > Spodoptera > Spodoptera picta. The sequence continues at coordinate 6,160,276 of JAZHFQ010000105.1, forward strand.
ATCTACTAAAAATAGCGGGAGCGAACGTACAAAAGTGTAACAGTATTGTAAGTATCACATGGTCTGCGATAGGAAATGATGTTTCCTTGCAGCTCCATGTGTTGGGTGCACCCAATATAAAATAGTTATAAGCAATTAATAAATATTTAATCAACTTTATATATAAGGACTTATAGACATAGCACTTAAGTTGTCTCAGATTTTATTAATATTTAACCATTTTGGCTCATGCAATTTTGTCAAAATTTTTTAGTAATTACTTACCCAATTAATATACATGTAAATTATTGTAGTTTGTAGTAATTATATATACAGATAGATATTTCGCCATCCGTACGCAAGCACTTATACAGCTATAGAAAATTAGAAACATGATTATTCAACGATTTCATTATAATAATACCTACCTATAAGTAAAGTTATAATTGATATTGTAATTTAATCGGAAACATTCGACCGTACCTATTAAACGTCAATCATTTATTTAAATAAAAACTCTATTATTATGCTTAAGTAAATCACAGTTAGGTTTTTTTATGACATATCTGCCAGCAGGCTAGGTGAATTGACTGGGAATAAATTGGGTTCATTTTCGTAAAGGTACCTAGGTACTGCCTCTAGTATGGCAGGCATTTACATGTTTGCTCAAAATTAATATCATAATCTGGTTATATCAAAATTAATCATTTAATTATTATTATAATCTAGGACGTATGTTAGTGTGTATGCTAATTAAGCTAATTATGCTAATTGTTTAAAAATAAGATTGAACAATGCTACTACAAGTACCTTAAACTGTTTAAAGTATTATTAGGGACATAATATTAAGTTAGAGAGAACAAAAAAAAAATAAAAAAAATCAATAAAATGTAAAAAAAATTCGTAATATAAAAAGTAGACGTAAGCACATTATATATGTAGATTACAACCAAAAAACGAAAATGTTGAAAACTAGGTGTTGATGTACTTGATGTTGTGTAGGTATATTGGGTGTTGTAATTAAATTATTAGTACATAGGTACTACCTGTATATAGGTACCTAGTTCTAAATTCTTCATAAATTTGCTCAGCCCACTCTAAACTAGTAAAAAATATTCACCCTAGGGGTACCTTATTTATTTATTTATGCGTGAGCGCGTACCTAAATTATCTTTTCCGTCTATTTATCTCAAAACCTTTCGAAATCTTTACTATTTACAACCCTACAGGGTGTTTGAATATACTGATAGAGCGAGGAACTGATCGAATTTATATACCTATTTTCGTCATTTCTATTTTGGTTGTTCCCCTTGCATTAATAAAGTATACAATCGTATATGCTTGTTTTAATAAATCCCTACTAACCCTACATTGAAACATATAGCAGTAAGAGGTAAAAGTAATGACTGAATCTGGAGCAATGTGGTTTTTGAAAGGGTGAGAAGACGATATGTCAATAAGCCATGTTAAAATGAATGATAGTTGGATGGAATAAGGAGATAACTCATAGTTACCTATAGAAGGAAAAATTTACCTATTTATTAGAAAAACTTGTTGAAAAATGAGGTCATGAAAAGAAGAGTGTATGCGGATAGCAGTATGAATGGTGACATCGCTAAATAGGTACATTACTACAGTCGTGATCTTCTTTAATATATCTGTGGTCGTGATTAACCAGTCGAAGTTCTTGAAGGTTCGACTGGCCATTTACGACGCTGTTCTAGTACCTATGCATGCATTGAAATAATTGCTAAGTTTGATAGACAAGGCAAGAAAGTAGGACAAATTTTAATGTACCCTGAGATGAAAAGTACGTGCCATGACAGTGCGGTGATATTTTGGCTGGTAGGTACCTAGACCATCACTACAGATGGAGCCCAGTAGGGCTGATGTCCGATACGGAGCCCCGGAAGGCCTAGCGGGTTGCCGGGGCTTCGGCCCGAAGAGCAGGAGTAGGAACGGGGTGGTTTTTAGTCAGTAAGAGTCGGACACTTCCTCTTGCCTAACCCAAGGCGGGAGAAGTAATTATATGATCCCTCCCCCAAAGGGAGATAGAACATGAAAATGTTCTGCCATAAAAGATAACGTTGGTAATGCCAGTTATGACAATAAGAACCGCTCTAGAAAACGACGCGGAGTTCGTAGGAGAGATGCTTGAAGCACGCTTATCCAGCATGTCTGTGTGAAGGGCCTAGTCCGATTTTAGTTAGCGCGTTCGACATGATCATGCCATTCGACACTCTGATTGGCCAGCTCCAATTATTCAACCAACCAGAGGGCTAAACTTGGAAGCGTTTCGATTGCGTCAACATAAAAAAAACTCTCATTAGACCCTCAGTGGCAACATGGAAGTATTGGAAGCTACAGGAGTTTACAAAGGTGTGCGTTCTGAAGTGGAACTTTTCATTACTAGTAAGTATTTAAGTACCTATGTAACGAATGCGTCTTAATTCTTAGGAATGAAACTAAACATTGTATCGCTTGGTATTATTATTATATTACTAATATAAAATTTTCATGTATGGCAAGTAGCTCTATCTATTTACTAGTGCAGAAAGCTTCAATTTAAGCGGTAGGTAGAGCTAGAGGTAGTGCCCATGAAACACACTAGATGGCGTTACTAGTCTGGTCTGATAAATATTTCGTGAAAATGAATGGGCCTTGTAAGTTATACGCATTACTTGCATGTAAGTAATTAATTGTACGTACTGCAGGTTCGAAACATGGCAAGTGTCGACTTTTGCATGAGTAGATACCTAACCTACTTTCTTTGTCAGTCCCTTTTTTATTGAGCAAACCTAGACATATGATTTCGAATGAGATGCCTATATGGGTATAAGATTGTAATCGCCAATCCACTTCGAAAAAGCGTAAAGATTCCGGACTTCATTGCTCTTATCCTGATGATGATGATAATAATGTTTATAAAATCTAGGTCGAAACGTAAATTCCTTTCAAGAGTAGGTAACACTCTTTATGATGAATAAATATTAAGTCAATACAACAAGGTATAACAAGGAGCAACAGAATTGTAAACGTAAAAATACAAACATACATCGTTAATGACCGTGGCCTAAAAATGTTATCGCGGAACAACCGGTTACCAATAGGTAAGTACAGGTAACAAAGAGTAACACAAATAAACAAACCGTCTTATCGTTGCTGTGAAAGCGAAGCAATTTATATTGTTTTGGTAAGTAGCTAAGTACTACATAACTATAAGTAATGCGAACGTTCTAATCCAGTAGAGTCGTATTATCCCTAAAAAAGCTAGGCCTGCCTATGGTGCTTTACAGAGAAGCGCTGAGATTTTGCGAGACGCGAGTGACCGTGCAACAATGACGTCGATGCAAAAAAAATTTTAAGGGCTTATGAATGACAGTGTGTGCTTTTTTTATAAGACGGGAAAATCATGCGGTTCACCTCTGAATCGTAGGACTAGCCAAGTAGGTATGTATATTCTCAGTTCACTCTCTATTACATGGGACTCATAACCTGTGTGGGAGAGCCATGCTTCGGCACGAATGGGCTGGATCGACCGGAGTGATACCACGGCCTCACAGAAAACCGACGTGAAGCAACGCTTGCGTTGTGTTTCATCGTGTGAGTGAGGTTACCGTAGGCCCAATTACCCTCCCCTTCCCCAATCTCCCCAATCCCAACGATCCTCAATCCTAATCCCCAAAAAACCGGTTACGCACTTGTAACGCCTCTGGTGTTCCAGGTGTCCATAGGTGACGCCGATTGCTTACCATCAGGTGATCCGTCTGCTCGTTTACCGGCAAATGCCATAAAAAAAATTACATTAACAGTGAAAAGTGGGTGTTACATTGTACAGTGGTTCTGTGTCGTAATGAGCACCTTTACGAACCAACCCCTTCGGGGATAAAAGGCGTGATTTTAAGTTCATGTGCTATTTTTCTCTAAATTACACTAGCACCTGCAGTTCTATCCTGTAAAATATGCGTTCGTTTTGTACCCTCGTTGTTTTCTCTGCTTTTATTGTAGTTAAGTTATTCATGGGTATAAATTATTTTATAAATTGCACCTGAAAGTTGTTCAGTAGTGTACGTACTGTACGTAGGTATATCTTGATTCCTTCCTTGAGTTAAATAACAATAAGAATGTTCAATAAAAGTCAGAATAATATATGATCATTATTCATAATTATCTATCTCATTTTTAATGTCTGTCGTAGCAATTATTAGGTATAAAACACAATAAAGAACATCTACAGAAGTCCACGCTTCTGATCCTTTCATAGGTATTATTTTTCCTTTGTTGTATACCTTAAAATACATAGCAGTTATTTATGTGTCAGTATTTAAAAATAGGTTTGAGCTAAAACCTTTTCGTTAGACAACTAAAGCACTATAACTATTCAGATAATAAACCACTCCAACCGAATGATAACGGTGATAAACACGTTGTTTATTTTTATTTTCTAAATATATGCGATCACGGAACACCTGAGTCTATAAACCTGTTCCCCATGGCGACAGAAATGTTACATAATAATGTTAATGGCCAATATGTCAATACTTTTTATTGCGTTTTTATATCATCGAAGGTCGTGATCAGTGTAGATTTAACGGATCAATACTTAACAAGTAGTTAATTAAATCTTTAATTATATATTGTTATGAAATAACGGAACGAAAAGGGTAAGATTATTTTAGATTGTATAATGCGATTATCCTCTTAGTTAGAGCCATGCTTCGGCACAAATGGGCCAGCTCGACCGGAGTGATACCACGGCCTCACAGAAAACCGACGTGAAACAACGCTTGCGTTGTGTTTCGTCGTGTGAGTGAAGTTACCGGAGGCACAATTACCTCCCTCCCCAGTCTCCCCAATCCCCGAATCCTCTACACTCATCAAATTCCCAATTTTCAAAACGCCTGTAACGCAGTTGTAACGCCTTGGTGTTTCAGGTGTCCATGAGCGGCGACGATTGCTTACAATCAGGTGATACGTCTGCTCGTTTACCGGGTAAATGAAAACTTGACATGACATTCACTGGGAAAGGGATTGTGCTTTATTTATAGTATACACTCTATTCATATTTGATTTGTTAAATACTGATGTCCTTTTGTAATAAAGTCGGATGTAAGTATCGCCACTCTCAGGTAATTTCAGGTTCTTAATATTCTTTCTGTTGTTTGTTTGCTGGTCCCTTCAAAGTTTCTTGTTTAAATGTAACACCAGGCTAGGTTTTGGGTGCTTCGTGTGTCGTGGGTGCATTTATATACAAATAATAATTTATCATAATTACCTACTAGACATCACGACATCACACCGAGAAGCGTCCAAGTGATACTTTGAAGATTCGTACTAGATAGTTCGTTATCGTTATTTATTTACCTCATGCATAATTATGAATTTTATGTTACACGTAAGTAGTACTTAGGTATACATAAAACTGTTAATTTATTAATTTTAAACCTTAAGCCAAGTAGGTAGGTATGTAAACAAACAACAGAATACCATATTGTCTAACCACCTATAAAAGACTATCTAGTAATTAGTTTTGTAATCTTTTAGTTCTGTCTAGGTACTACCTATATAAACTTGTTATAGATACTAAACAAAGATATAATGAAGAAAAAAGATAAAATAAAGTTTTTAATACTTATTTCTATTAATTGGTACTAACTTTTATACTAAATTCAAACCACATTTAGTCTTTTTGTACCTAGTTTGTAAAAGTAAACGATACTACTTATACTGTTAGGTAAGTACCTACTTATTAATTTAGGTACAAATCAAATTCCGTCTATGTAGTAGGACTGTAGGATACAAGTCTGTGCATCAAATAAATGAAATACAGAGCTATTTACAAACTTAGAAATTTTTGTGTGTTTAACTCTAATTTTACTTGTTTCTGCACCAAAAGATTACTGATGCATTCTTATCCGTATTAGAGGTACAGTGGCCTTCACTTTCCCAGTAGGTACGACGTACGTGTAAGTATCTACCTTGTCGTTAGAATTTATCAACTCGAAAATATGAACACGCTTATAAAGCCACCGCTGTAACACTACCTACCCATGTTAATTAATTCCACTGACGTCAATAGGGGACGAATGAGCCGTAAACTAGATCAGGGAACAAGTGCATAAACTGGATAATTGGTATGCGAGGGGACTTGCTCCACGGCCTCGAAACTTCAGCTATTACGGCTACATGATCGTCAGCATCCGATTCCATCGGATGGTACCTAAATCACGTCCCAGGCGACACTGGAACGGAAAACTCGAGAGCTGCTATCATCCAATATAGATGCTTCATGACCGATTTAACCTTCGCTGGTGTAATTTATTTGTTGTCCATTCGTTTATTTTTCAATGATGTTGGTATCTACAAAAGAAATTGTGTACGATTAGTTACTTTCTTTTATTTGTTTTCCAAATTCGTTTACTTAGAACCAATGGGCATTGGTGCCATTGGTTAGTTAGATCTTCGATTTCAAATCTTAAAAAAAAATTAATACAGATAACTAAAAATTTGTCATTACAGCACAATAGTGCACAACATGGTTCTCCTTTCCTTGGTGGTTGTAAGGTAAATGATTGTCACTAATTGGTAAAAAGTTGCCGTCACATTTTACGAGCACTGTGTGCTTAAACTGTCAAACACCGCGAGGACACCGGTGACCGCAACCTATTATTCTTTAATTGTGTCTATAATGACAGTACTCAACGAGTGAAAAGCCGGAAAGGCATTAAGAAGGTAACAACTAGAATGTTTCTTATATTGTCTTGTATCCGTTATGAAATTTCAAGCACATTATAAGTTTCTTGTTTTGACCGTTCATCGTAACATTGACTCAAGATGAGAGACTAACCAATAAGTACACGTACTTCCGATGATTCTTACTGGGAAAACATGAGTGTTTACCGTTTTAGTTATACCACTAAAAAGGACCTATTATAGACGACTAATTTGGGTTTTCGACTCTATTAGAAAGCAGTAAAGTTAAATCTTAATATTACAATTTTTGGTGTTTATGGGTCTAGATTCTCTAGCTGTTTTTCTCAAGTCGTAAGGTGTGTACCAAAGAGCGAGGTAAAGAATACTTATATTGTTAGCTTTCGACACTTGTCCTTGTAGTCTTCTCAAGCCAAGCCCTCAACCTCTGCTGACAAAACAGTACTTCTATGTTTATACCATGAAATTACACATATGCGTTCTTGGGATATCTCAAGAACCTTTTCCAAACGCCAGTACTTACATATTCGTTAAAAACTTAGATATTTACTATTTGTTTTCACAATTCAGTAATTTATCTTGTCTATTATTAATAACATTCTTTATTCATAATATTACTTATGTTGTCTATTAGCGGTTCTTCGCTTAGTGACTTAATTGATCTTGCCAATTATTTTTATAATTAACCAAGTCTTATCTGCACAGGTATTGTATTTGATGTTAATCGAAAATGCATTTTTATAATCTCAGTAGTAGCATGGACTATGGAGTCTGGAAATGTCCCTGGTATGGCAATATGCTCACCCCCCACTACTCAAAATAAATAGTGAAAAGTGGGTGTTACATTGTACAATGGCATTAAGTGCCGAAATGTGCACCTCTGCCACCCTTCGGGGATAAAAGGCGTGATGATATGTTATGTCGAAAATGCAGTCTATGATTCAGATAGATACCTAATTAATGTATTTTTACGATGTCTTTTTTGCAACATACATGAATTTAATAATTTTGAATTTCAATCATAGGTACACACCCAATTCAATTAAAGTAGCAATCAAATAGGGGATTTATTTTTGAAGACAAGACCAATATTAATTAAACTGCAAAGGTCAGTTTGGGGGCTTACCTAGAGTGACGTTGTCTGTGATTGGTCTTAGGCACAAGTTACATGTGATTGATAATAAATAGATGCATTAGCGTATAACTAAGTATCTAGGCATTATTTATTATACTACTGGAAAAATATCTCTTATATACTATACTATAAATAATGTTTTTTCAGTTACCTACCAAATAATATAATCCTACTAATATATTATATTTTTTGTATTATAAATGCGAGGTTGTATGTGACTGTGTGTTTGTTACGCAGTCATATCATAACGGCTGAAGGGACCGGGATGAAATTCGGAACAGATGTAGGTTATGGTCTGGAGTAACACATAGGCCACAGTGGCGTGCACAGGTTTTCGAGACAGGGTAGGCAACTAAATATCGTATGATTAAACCCCCCGCCGGTTATACAATCATACTCACACAAGACAGGTACATGTACATACATAATACATTTTGAAAAATGCGTTCAAGAATATTGTGGTGTATTCTTTCGCCAAATTACATACACTGACATCTCGCGTATTTTTTGTGAAGTACTTCATCACCTATTGATTAAGTCAACAAAACTTACAAATAATGAAGGATCTATTATTTTTTTTAATAATGAAGCATAAATTTGATGAACCAAATTTCATTATGGAATTGTTAAGTTTATTCAATCTGTTCAAAATCATAATATATTACGAATTTAAGAGCGTAGGTACCTACATTATGTCAACAAACAAAACAATAACAAGCGCGGCCGGCTATGGCCGACCTGAGTCTATGCGGTACATTTGTTATTATTACATTACATAATTATTAATAAGAATTAATATGTGAATCAGTACAACCCGAAGTCTAAGTTGATATTTTTAAGAATTATCAAACAATAAACAAGAAATCAAATAACAGATCCATTATAGTAAGTACATATTTACATTACCTACCTTTTACTTGGGTCAATTCTCGTAACTCGAGTACACCTCTGCCTATGGTCATTACTTGAATCTAGTCCTATAAGGGACATTTTCTTGCGAAATCTTACTGTTTTTACTTTCAACAAACACATAAAATTACCTATTATTCACACAAACTTCACAATCGAATAATATACCTAGGTACTTGTACTAGAAACTGATAAACAAATACACTATTTGAAAAACCTACACATATATTTAACTACTACTACACATTTATGCAACTTTATGTTTAAAACTATTTCCTAATAATTTAAACGAAAACATAAACAAAGCGATCGCACATCACATGAAAACAATATGGCCGAAAACATTGGAAATGAATTGAAGTCATTACCAATAGTCAATTGAGTGTTTATTATAATAAAAATGTAGCTTAAAAATTAAGGTAATGCAGCGTTTAATTTCAAAAAAACAAAGGTTAATTTAGTAAGTCAAATGAAATTGCATCATCGTCTTAAACCAATATTTCATACTAAAAAACATTCATTCATATAATTTGAAACGTTGTAAATGGCGCCATCTTGAAGTTTCAATAACTTCCTTTTAACTTTTATAATACTAAAGACAACTCCTCGTTTAAAATTTCTATAAACCGACAAAGCGTAAAAAATTTAAGCTTTAATTAAAACACTTAAAACATATTTGTTAAATACGCAATTATAAAAATACATTCGCATTATATCGAACGAGTTCAGAAGTTTCAACAAAAAATTCAATAGATGGCGCTGGTGTACTCCATTCATCAGTACTTTACGATATACAGATTTTATCAATTTAATTCCTTTTATGATTTAATTGTTTTTAAAAATACAATAACTTGTTGCTGTTTTATTGTTTTAGAATTCTTAATAAAATACGATCGTTTTCCAAGTGATGAACAAACGGTCCTCTAATTTTTTAGTTGCAAACATTTTGTCAAGTAAAAGGAATCGTGTAATATAATTATGAATGGTTATTCTGTACCGTGACCATGGTCGTGAACTTCACGCATGCGCGGTGCATACTTTTGGTACATTACTTTCGTGACGTCACAACTAGCAGCCAAGATTAAGGAATAGCAGCGCATGCGTGGTGCGTGCGGGGCGCATTCATTGTTTTACAAAGGCGCGTATTTATGTTAGCCGTTTTTTTTTTTTTTTTTTCCGGAGGTTATACGCCGGGGTCGTGCGGTCCATGGCCCTCTACGGCGCCCCTGTTTGGGCGCCAAACCTGTTGCGGCGTCCCGCTCGGACGCTGCTCATGGCACAGAGGGTCATGGCGATCCGAATGATCCGCGGATACCGCACGATCTCTGGGGAGTCGGCGAACCTCCTTGCCGGATTACCGCCGTGGGATCTGGAGGCGAAGGTGCTCGCGCGCGTGTACAGCATGCGCGCGGAGGCACGTCGCCGGGGCGAAACTCCGCTGCCGCGCCAGATAAGTGCGTGGCGGGATGAGCTCCGGCGCGATCTCATGGCGGAGTGGCAGCAACGACTGTCGCAACCGAGGGCTGGGCTCGCTGCCATCGCAGCGGTAAGTCCCCTCTTTGAGGAGTGGCTTGAGAGACGCTACGGCGTCCTCACCTACCGCCTGACGCAGGTCCTCACCGGACATGGAAGTTTCGGGAGGTACCTGTGTCTGATGGGGCGGGAGGAAACGCCCGGGTGTCATCCAGTGGCGTGCAGTCCATATAGACGAAAAGGCTTTGCCTACCTATAAATATCGTGAATATAGAACATACATAAAATGTACAAACGCGTTTATTAAAATTCAATAATATAATAAAAGTTTGTAAAAAAAACGGCTTTTTTTTTTTTTTTTTTTTTTTAAGGGGGGAAAATCATCGAATGACTGCCCCCGCCTGGGTGAGGCGGGAGGGAGTGTCAGACTCTTACTGACTAAAAACCACCCCGTTCCTTCTCCTGCACGTCGAGCCGGAGCCCCGGTTACCCGTTAGGTTCTCCGCGACTCCGAATCGGCATCGGCCCTATTGGGCCCCATCTGTGGTGGTCTGATGGCTCTTTGAGGCGCGCGCGGAACGCGACGCGCCGTACGCTCGGGTCTGTTTCTGGTCGGACGGGGAGCCACCCATGCTCGCCGTCCGCAGGCCCGCGCTTACGGTGGCCGGAGATCGTCCCGCGATCCCCGACGCCCGGTGTGTCCTTCGCGATGGCTGGGTTGCGAGGAGGCAGCGCTTCGCTGCCTCACGCGTCCCGCCTCCTCCTTAGCTAGCATGACTGCTTCGCAAAAGGAGGAGACGGCATCCCAATCCCCCTCGCTCCGCATCATGGCCTGCACTAGGCCCGGACGCGAGAGGTCGCCATCGCCGATCACTTCCCTGAGGACACGGCGGTGCTCAGCCCACGAAGGGCATTCTCCCACCGTGTGTTCCACCGTGTCCTCAGGGCGGTCCTCGCAGTGATGACACCCGGGCGTTTCCTCCCGCCCCATCAGACACAGGTACCTCCCGAAACTTCCATGTCCGGTGAGGACCTGCGTCAGGCGGTAGGTGAGGACGCCGTAGCGTCTCTCAAGCCACTCCTCAAAGAGGGGACTTACCGCTGCGATGGCAGCGAGCCCAGCCCTCGGTTGCGACAGTCGTTGCTGCCACTCCGCCATGAGATCGCGCCGGAGCTCATCCCGCCACGCACTTATCTGGCGCGGCAGCGGAGTTTCGCCCCGGCGACGTGCCTCCGCGCGCATGCTGTACACGCGCGCGAGCACCTTCGCCTCCAGATCCCACGGCGGTAATCCGGCAAGGAGGTTCGCCGACTCCCCAGAGATCGTGCGGTATCCGCGGATCATTCGGATCGCCATGACCCTCTGTGCCATGAGCAGCGTCCGAGCGGGACGCCGCAACAGGTTTGGCGCCCAAACAGGGGCGCCGTAGAGGGCCATGGACCGCACGACCCCGGCGTATAACCTCCGGAAAAAAAAAAAAAACGGCTAACATAAATACGCGCCTTTGTAAAACAATGAATGCGCCCCGCACGCACCACGCATGCGCTGCTATTCCTTAATCTTGGCTGCTAGTTGTGACGTCACGAAAGTAATGTACCAAAAGTATGCACCGCGCATGCGTGAAGTTCACGACCATGGTCACGGTACAGAATAACCATTCATAATTATATTACACGATTCCTTTTGCTTGACAAAATGTTTGCAACTAAAAAATTAGAGGACCGTTTGTTCATCACTTGGAAAACGATCGTATTTTATTAAGAATTCTAAAACAATAAAACAGCAACAAGTTATTGTATTTTTAAAAACAATTAAATCATAAAAGGATTTAAATTGATAAAATCTGTATATCGTAAAGTACTGATGAATGGAGTACACCAGCGCCATCTATTGAATTTTTTGTTGAAACTTCTGAACTCGTTCGATATAATGCGAATGTATTTTTATAATTGCGTATTTAACAAATATGTTTTAAGTGTTTTAATTAAAGCTTAAATTTTTTACGCTTTGTCGGTTTATAGAAATTTTAAACGAGGAGTTGTCTTTAGTATTATAAAAGTTAAAAGGAAGTTATTGAAACTTCAAGATGGCGCCATTTACAACGTTTCAAATTATATGAATGAATGTTTTTTAGTATGAAATATTGGTTTAAGACGATGATGCAATTTCATTTGACTTACTAAATTAACCTTTGTTTTTTTGAAATTAAACGCTGCATTACCTTAATTTTTAAGCTACATTTTTATTATAATAAACACTCAATTGACTATTGGTAATGACTTCAATTCATTTCCAATGTTTTCGGCCATATTGTTTTCATGTGATGTGCGATCGCTTTGTTTATGTTTTCGTTTAAATTATTAGGAAATAGTTTTAAACATAAAGTTGCATAAATGTGTAGTAGTAGTTAAATATATGTGTAGGTTTTTCAAATAGTGTATTTGTTTATCAGTTTCTAGTACAAGTACCTAGGTATATTATTCGATTGTGAAGTTTGTGTGAATAATAGGTAATTTTATGTGTTTGTTGAAAGTAAAAACAGTAAGATTTCGCAAGAAAATGTCCCTTATAGGACTAGATTCAAGTAATGACCATAGGCAGAGGTGTACTCGAGTTACGAGAATTGACCCAAGTAAAAGGTAGGTAATGTAAATATGTACTTACTATAATGGATCTGTTATTTGATTTCTTGTTTATTGTTTGATAATTCTTAAAAATATCAACTTAGACTTCGGGTTGTACTGATTCACATATTAATTCTTATTAATAATTATGTAATGTAATAATAACAAATGTACCGCATAGACTCAGGTCGGCCATAGCCGGCCGCGCTTGTTATTGTTTTGTTTGTTGACATAATGTAGGTACCTACGCTCTTAAATTCGTAATATATTATGATTTTGAACAGATTGAATAAACTTAACAATTCCATAATGAAATTTGGTTCATCAAATTTATGCTTCATTATTAAAAAAAATAATAGATCCTTCATTATTTGTAAGTTTTGTTGACTTAATCAATAGGTGATGAAGTACTTCACAAAAAATACGCGAGATGTCAGTGTATGTAATTTGGCGAAAGAATACACCACAATATTCTTGAACGCATTTTTCAAAATGTATTATGTATGTACATGTACCTGTCTTGTGTGAGTATGATTGTATAACCGGCGGGGGGTTTAATCATACGATATTTAGTTGCCTACCCTGTCTCGAAAACCTGTGCACGCCACTGGTGTCATCACTGCGAGGACCGCCCTGAGGACACGGTGGAACACACGGTGGGAGAATGCCCTTCGTGGGCTGAGCACCGCCGTGTCCTCAGGGAAGTGATCGGCGATGGCGACCTCTCGCGTCCGGGCCTAGTGCAGGCCATGATGCGGAGCGAGGGGGATTGGGATGCCGTCTCCTCCTTTTGCGAAGCAGTCATGCTAGCTAAGGAGGAGGCGGGACGCGTGAGGCAGCGAAGCGCTGCCTCCTCGCAACCCAGCCATCGCGAAGGACACACCGGGCGTCGGGGATCGCGGGACGATCTCCGGCCACCGTAAGCGCGGGCCTGCGGACGGCGAGCATGGGTGGCTCCCCGTCCGACCAGAAACAGACCCGAGCGTACGGCGCGTCGCGTTCCGCGCGCGCCTCAAAGAGCCATCAGACCACCACAGATGGGGCCCAATAGGGCCGATGCCGATTCGGAGTCGCGGAGAACCTAACGGGTAACCGGGGCTCCGGCTCGACGTGCAGGAGAAGGAACGGGGTGGTTTTTAGTCAGTAAGAGTCTGACACTCCCTCCCGCCTCACCCAGGCGGGGGCAGTCATTCGATGATTTTCCCCCCTTAAAAAAAAAAAAAAAAAAAGCCGTTTTTTTTACAAACTTTTATTATATTATTGAATTTTAATAAACGCGTTTGTACATTTTATGTATGTTCTATATTCACGATATTTATAGGTAGGCAAAGCCTTTTCGTCTATATGGACTGCACGCCACTGATAGGCCACTTTTAACCCCCGGGAACGCGGGCGAAGCCGCTGGCAGAAGCTAGTATTATATATTTTCATTAAATCTAAGACAATTGACATCCCTGGGATTCCCATTGGTTGGAAACGTGAGACACAGAAATCCCAATACGAGAATTGTTTATTCATGTCTAATTTATCAACTTAATTTAACTAAGTAGGTATATTTTTCTTACGGCATCATGCCACATAATTACTTAACATAATATTATTACAATATTTATATGCCTTTTAATTATAGAATTTATCCGTAAATTTATTATTATTATTATTAATCAAGTTTTCCCTGTTTCCTGTTAACGATATATGACAATTGCTAAAAGTAAATAAATAAGAAGGAACCTATATAATCAAACCACAGATGGCAACGTCACGTGGTTACTTGGTTAGTCGGTAGATGTCGTCACAACACTAATAAACAAACGAATGATTAGTTTACCATCTAAGTATACTTAAATAGGTACGTAACATACGCACGAAGCACTTATGACCTCTGTACTAACAATAAATTCTGTATTCTAGACCGTGTCGCCATCATCTTTGCGTTTGTCTACCCACCCAATCTACAATCGATATGGCCAACGACAGACGAACCTTTTTTTATATATAGTGGTAAACGATGATGTAGCCTAAGATGGAGTACGTCGACCCAGCAACCTATTCACTTGGGCCTTGAAGACACCCAGGTTGTACCCTTCAGGAAATACAGACTCCGGCAAAGAATTCCACTTCTTAGCAGTACGCAAGCTTGATGCGAAGCACTTCGTGCATGTGGGTGGGACATCTACCATGAATCGGTGACGCTTCGCCGATAGTCTTGTGTGACGATGATGGAAAGGATACCTGTTCATAAACCATTTATAAACGCTGAATTTGAAGGAGCCTAAGTTGCACCCTTCTGGAATTCCAAAGGCCTTAGCACGAGTTTGTTTTACGATTAAAGTAATCGGTACGAGTACCCGTTCGGCGCCCTGATTGGTCGGCTCCAATGCAACAGCCAATCAGAGCGACGGACACGGTCTCATTTCGATTACTTTGAACGTTCAAACTCGTACTAGGGCAGATATCATTAGACTTAAGGGACTAATAGGTGCGTTGGATACAAATTGGTAGTGGATTATGGTAATTTATGGGAAAGATCTTTGTTCAGCGTATTTTTGCTGGTGATATGATAAAAAGTGACCAGTATCAGAGTTATATGTTACAGTCTGCATAGTTAAATAAGTAAGAAAACAATAAATATGGACGACGGAACGATTAGAAATCTAAATGCGTCGATATTTTTGTACTACCTTGTAATTAATCGTCTATTTGTACCTAATGAACGCCATTACTTTCCGCATAGTGCTCGCGTAATGCACCATATTCAAGCTTTAATGGAAAACCGACCACTATTCCTATACAATCTCATGAAAATTTAATTCGTAACTCTCGCAAACAGGTTTGTGCTATGTGTTAAAATCACGTGGAAATTTCGGAATATTGTACTTTCTGGGTAACTGAAGTCTGGAAATTATTGAACCAGTTTATTGTAAAGTGCATTCATAGTAGCCGATTGTTTTGTTCGTTCTATTATCTCATTGTACCTTAGTAGTTTTTAATGTTGCATTTCGATTTTTATCCAAGGATATAAATAAAACAAATAATAATCACCGGTTTTCCAATTGAAAATTGCTTCGGTCGGTGATTAATCATTGTTGGAATAAAATTAGGTCATTTGAAATAGGTATCTATTGGTCTTGCATAAAAATGTCAAAACGGTGTTAGACTTACTGTTGTACTCAGTCATTTAATGGTAACCAGTCCTAGCCAATTGTTTCCAGAACAAAATGGTTCCTATGAAATAGTTTATGCAGTCATTAATTGTTTGTTGTAAATATATATAAATGAAACCCGATTCCCGTTGATTTGAGAACGGCTAGACCGATTTGGCAGATTTTATTTGTTGTGTTTGTTATCGTCTGAAGATCTTATGATAGACAAAAGTCCTGTAAATCCTACGGGAATGGGAGAAACATACGAAGTCGCGGGCAGAAACTAGTACTAGATAATTATGTATAACACGAAAACATTTTAAACAGTAGCAAACAGATTTATGGTCAAGTAAGTTTTAATATATTATTTACGTTTTAGTATTCATGTCTCATTCATACAATCTACTTCTTATTTATACCTATCTGAAACCACATTAGAACTCATTCACACTGTACTAGCCAAATAATAATTCTGCTGGAAACTTAGCAAGAGATTGATCCCACAAAATATTATTGCTGGAACAAATGCTAATTATAACAACAAATAACTGCATTTTGTAGTAGCGCAAAGTTTACGGATTTTAATGATTTATTTGTCAAGAAATCAACCACTTCCGAAAGTAAAATTGAATGTTTTAAATGTAAATTGTAACGTTGACGTATTAAAGTGCGTAAAACGTAATTGTAACTAAGCAATAATTTTTAAAAAATGTCGAAATAGTGTTCAATACAGTATTTTGCGCTAGTTTTAGATTTTCATACGAAAAAAATCATAATAACCATTGCATCAATGGTTCAAATGGGTGGAATTTTCCTTTTTTGAAATGCAATGAGTTCCCAGCATCAAATATTATTCAATGCTGGGCATGCATTCAGGTGGATCTCATGCAGGATATATCTTCAATGGACGAATATGGATTCCAACAGTTCGATGGGAACTTCATTGAAATGCAAACATTAATTTCCGACTCCGTTTACTACCGATTGCATATACATAAACATATATATTTGGGAGTGGTGTTCGCCAATGCGGAAATGTCTGAATAGGAAACGAAAGGAGATAATTAAGTTCCAGCGCAAGCTGCACGTGGCTTGTGTCTTGACTGGTGTGCTGTGTGTTATGTGTGGGTATCGTGTGTTGTAGTGCGTGCCGTATGTAATCACGGTATCTGCAACGTTCAGCGATACTATTCACATCTCCGCGTATATGACACCATACAAGCATGATCCAACTCTGCTCAGTGGTCTCCGGCGGAGATGTTTAAAAACATCCTCGCTCCATTCCTCGCGGTCTCGTGGTTGAATCCACGACCTTAATAACAGCTTATGAAAGGCGAAGATGCTGTGTAGGTGATGTAAGGCGGCAATGCTAATATTATAATGATAAAGGTATATAATAGTTAGCACACCTGGTATCCAACGGTTCAATGAACTTCAATGTAACAATGCTTGTTTAAGTAAATTGTAATAATATTGTATCAATTAGGATTGTCGGGTTCAAATAATAAAACCGATTCTTGATGGTGTTCGTTGAATTGTTCAATGTTCATCATACCTCTATAAGTTGATTGGTAAGCTTAAGTAGCTAGATTTGCAATCCAATTTCTATATTGACTTTTATCATAGTCGAATCGAAATAGAAAAGAACTTTAACAAAGAATCTACCTAATATAAATTTATTGAATTATGTATTGTATTTGTTATAAAATTAATAGACACTATAGCAAGGCCTAGGTTCACCAAGGTCATATCATATCATAATCCTGAAATAATCCCGATACAACTGGTGAAAAATGAGCGTTAAATGTAACGCTTAATTTACATTGTGCATGCTCTAGCTACACCTGAGTTTACTCCTTTTGAGATTAAGGCTGATTTAAGACTCACACTGACCGTCAGCGCTCATAATTCAGAGGCCTTAGTATGAGTTTGTTTTACGTTTAAAGTAATCGTAACGAGTTCGCGTTCGGTGCTCTGATTGGTTGGTTCATTGGCGCCGGCCAATCAGAGTGCCGAATGCGTACTCGTTACGAATACTTTAAACGTAAATGAAACTCGTACTAAGGCCTCTGAGCGTAGATGACAGTTGACATATGACGACTGAACGGTGGTTATATCCGTCAGCGATGACTGACGTAGCCGATATTGTAAAACGCTGTAAAGAACGTTCATACGTTTCAGCTGTCAGCGCTGACGATCAGCGCACGGTCAGCGCGACTATAAAACCCAACTAACATACTTGCTTACACTACATTATTCAATTACATTTGTTTTATTTTACTAAACCGTCAGCCTCGACCCTGACACTCGTGCACTGATACTGGTAAAACGACAATATTTTTTAAGTTTCGTTATAATTAACTAAAATGTTTGACGAAGGTTTATAATTTTGTCCTAATGTAGTGACTAGTGAGCAGGTTCCTTTAATAACATGCAGCTATAGTATGATTTTAAATGCAACAATCAAAGACGGTCAACAATAAGATTAAAGAATCTTCCATGCCGCTATTTATCATGCAGAGTACATATCAGTTCGTGTCTGTTTATACAGCGATTAGTATATTAGCATTTAATATATTTTATCCGTCGAATGATAGTTATAATTATGTACCTGAAGTAGACAAATATGCTTTGTAAGTATGTTGTATTATTTGTGTAAGAAGTGTGATGAAAGATCCTGAAAGTACAAATTATTTGTTTTTCTGAATTGCACATTTTATTATGGATTCTGATCACAGATGTATCGATCTGCTATTCTTTACAGGTGTGTTCTACAATTTTAGCATAATCGAAAACACTTGATTTTACACGTATCAAAGAAAATATCCGAGAAGCATAATCTTCTTATTCGTAATTTTAACTTAATACTTATATCGTGTAGCGTGCATACGATTATGTAGGTAATTAAACAAATAAGTAATTTTAATCTAATATTGACCAGTAATCATGTGATTTCCTTAAAGACGATACTTTATTAGATTCGGAAAACTGCTAATTTTGTTTTTATAATAACTACCGCGAGACATGCTAAAATCGCGAGTTACTCACGTGAAAATACTGAGAAAAGCTCTACTAGTTTCTAACCATAGAGTTTTTTAGTTAACTGGTAATTTTGCTAATCTGGTAAGTGGTCCGTTTTTTTTATGGCATAAGCCGGTAAACGAGCAGACGGATCACCTGATGGTAAGCAATCGGCGTCGCCCATGGACACCTGGAACACCAGAGGCGTTACAAGTGCGTTACCGGCTTTTTGGGGATTAGGAGTTTGAGGATCTTTGGGGATTCAGAGATTGGGGAGATTGGGGGAGGGGAGGGTAATTGGGCCTCCGGTAACCTCACTCACACGACGAAACACAACGCAAGCGTTGCTTCACGTCGGTTTTCTGTGAGGCTGTGGAATCACTCCGGTCGAGCTGGCCTATTCGTGCCGAAGCATGGCTCTCCCACACTTAAAACGTACGTGATGAAAATTATTATTTACCTAATATATGTATTATATTAAGTATATTAATTACCTTGTAGTTATGAAGTTTGCCAAAATTGTATTGTTATTTCAAAGAAAACGAGTTACATCAAAATAATATAAAACTTTAAAAATGTTGAATTGGTTTTTATATCAGATACGAAACAAAAATGTTGCAGTAGGTGCCTTATCTTGATAATTTGGGCTCGGCAACAGCGTATCGTCTTTTTTACATTGTTGTTGCAGATTTTTGAAGGTTAGACATTTGAGGTAGTCTCTTTGCTAAAAATAATAATAACTACCTAAAACGCATTATTAATAATGAATATCGTAATAACAAAATCTTGAATATTTTTGACGCTGTTATGCCGCATAACGTTCATTATACAGGCATCTCTAATGCCTGTATACAATAGTCATGCTATAAATAGGTAGCACAAAAGTTTTTAAGATTAGTCATAAGTGGATTCTGTGAAAAATAAACTTCGGTAATCACTTTACCGAGTTTTAAAGTAAAAGGAATGTAAAGGAAAAGTGAGTAAAGCCTAATAATTAATAGTATTTTTAATTTAGTCTTTATACTAAATTCGTACTATTCTTTTAAACTATAGTAGAGTTTGCAAATATTAAGTATCTGCACTTATCTAAAATGTATGTAAAGTTTGTCTCAAAAGGACAAGAAGCTATCAAAATCTATCATTGTTTAACCTTTGCTTTCGAAACGTAAACGGTAATCTATGTTATCACGATAATTTAACCGCATTGCCTTGTATTGCATGCTGTGTATCTAAAATAAATGTAATTAACGATATAACAATATAAGTATTAATATTATTAGTATCACGTGCTTTGGATTATAACGCATATTAAAACTCATCAATGCAGATTGCAGATAAGTTCGACCAAAGATTTAAAAGAGTGATTAATTTATCACTAACGTACGTACGCCCGTACGAATATCGTATTAATTACCTATAGAAGGTATTAAATTCTTATCACTAATCACCTGGGTAAATGAATACGCATTTTTGTGATAAGTACAGAGAAAAGGCGTAATTCAATAGAACCTTGTTCGAACTGACATTGGTCCACGAGATGCATATCTTAAACCTTCAAATTAAAGGTAGGGCTCTTTGTTTTCAGGTATGAAATACTTTTATTAAATTTATACGAAGAAAAACTATTGCTCACATGATGATGATAGGGTATGAAAATAAAAAATCTAATTAGTCCGTAAGTTAGGTAAATATTAGACACGTATTATTACCTATATTTTGTCGTAGGTATAATGAAACAATACTTAGATAAAACGAATCAAAGTTTAGTAGTACCTACATTTTAAAAATAACGTTTTAGCCCACCTAAAACGTTATTTTTAAAATGTAGGTACATAGAAGTGATATCACGCGATATTTCAAATCAATATATCGTCGTAAAAGTATTTGTTTTTGTAAGTAAATAAAAAATACATGTCCAACGATTTAAAAAAATCTACCAGACGGATATTAAAATAAAAATTAGGCATCTAACCTATTGAATCGCATAGCATAATTAATATCATAGCATTTCAGTAGTTGCTATCTTCCTATATACTACAAAATATATTTAGGTCTTTCTCATTTCTATGTTTGTACATTACTACGTACCTACAAATAAGACAGATAATCTACTCCACTGAGTAGACATGTTTTCCTTGTCATGTTACTTAGGATCGTACATTATTGTTTTACATAGCAACTCCATTCCAACAGCGTTAATGAACCACGCTAGCAATAAACAAAACCACTCAAACAAATTGTCAAGAAACCATTTATTTACGGTAATAATTGAAAACTATAATCGTTCTGCTTTGACTGACAAATGAGCACACGTCAAAGAATCTTTTCTGTATAAACTGACGTTGTATTTACATATTTTATTTTAAATGCTCGCCATTCAATCGTCAGCGTGATGTGAAGACACAATACGTTCTAAATGAAGACATTTGCTGAACGCAACAATGATTAAAACAAGAGCATGTCCACGCTTCATTACTTTGACGCAATAAAAATACAACTTATCTTTAGATTTTAAAACAAATCTAGAGGTATAGTTTTTTATGGGATAAGTCAGTAAACGAGCGGACGGATCACCTGATGGTAAGCAATCGGCATCGCCCATTGACACCTGGAACACCAGAGGCGTTACAGCGGATTATGATTTTGAGGATTGTTGGGGATTCAGGGATTGGGGAGGATTGGGACTCAAGTCTGGTTATATAAATATGACACTAAGAAATTGTGATCGATTCACTGGAATTAATTACACCGCTAGTTATTTAAGTACAACTCGTCGGGGAATAACACTTGTAATATTTTGTAGCAGTTACTATGACGAAATACCACTTTTAAAGTCGTCAGTGTTCCGGTTATTCCCGCTTCTCTAGTAAATAATAACCACTTTAAATACATATAAACTCCTTACAGGACTTTTGCTAGTCATGTCGTTAGTTCCATTTTACTCGTAATTATTTACGTTATTAATATAAGAATCTCGAAGTAGCAATTAACAAAAGTGATATTATGTCAGACTCACGAACCATCTGGACCCTGACAGTGTTTTCAGGGACAATACCACTTTGTACCCATGAACATCTCCGTCTGAAAAAGATAACGGACTGTCGAATTCTCCCACTTACTAAAAACCCCGCATCAAAAGTAAGTGAAGACGAGATCTTATAGAGGGTATGAAACACAATTCTCCTACAGCAAAACAGTGTGACCTAAATAATAAGTTTACAAAGAACGTAATCAATATCAACGTATACTTACATATATTTAATTGGAGCCCTTACAAACAAATCAATACGAGTCTCATTAGTAGCAATATAAGTGCCATTCGCTTATACTGACACTAGTAATTTATGTTGCGAATGAACCGCGGGCTGACGGACCGCAATGAAAGGTCTACGACCGAAAGCTTCGTGCATGCCACATTAACTTATAAAATCGTTTGTTTACATGCAACTTTGTTTACTTTTTTATGTTATTAATCATAAATACTATCCATAGCAGCAACGGTATTGAGTTATTGAATGCAGTTTTATTTCTGTCTGTTTAACTGACTACGGAAACAAAGGTATTGTTTATTTATTTGTGGGTTGTTGGTATAAATTTGTAGTTTTAGTAAAGTATACATTGCTGCGACCTCGCCTCGTTGGCCGAGTCGGGTCGGGCAAAGTATTACTAGGTTTTAAAAAAAATCTCAGTAATAGCACGGAGTCTGGTAATGTGCCCGATATATGGCAATAGGCTCGCCCCCTAGTACTTGGGACTCATAACATGAATAGTGAAAAGTGGGTGTTACTTCTGTGTGCACCTCTGCCTTCCCCTTAGGAGATAAAAGGCGTGATGTTATGTTATGTTAAAGTATACAACTGCCGTAGTTAGATACTAAATGTGGGCACATTTCTGTCTTCCCTTTCCATAGAATAACTTGAACTCTGCTATGAACTGACAAACGGACTGTCTAATTTTATTAAAGCCATTTGCATAGATACAGGACTGTTTGCATATATTACAGTAGCATTTGCATATCGTAAAGTGCGTTAAAGAAGTCTTGAGTCAGTGCTAACATTAACTTAGAATAGAAAATTTGCCTAAGCATTGGAACGAAGGACCATCCAGCTGGACATTGAGGTAGTCAAGTAATCACATGATTAAAATCTATTGAATATTCCTTAATTTTATTGATTGTGAAGTAGGTACTAGATTTCCGTTGTTTGTTAATTTTTTATCACCCGTCTTTTATTATATTGTTATGCCAGGCATAATAAAGTTTCCGGAACATTGTGAAAAACTTAGGACAGCGCATTGAGTAGTGGTTCCGTATTCCGGGTGGAATAAAAACATCGGGAAATGATTGTAATCAGATGCTGCTTGTCACAAGTAAACAACTAATAAGGTTTGTGCTCAAAACCAACTAATAGGTAATTTAATTGCACAACGATTGTTATATAAGGTAAGTTCATAAAATCGTATCAAAAATTTAATTCTCACGTACTTACTTATTTTCCATCCTGTAGGAACTGACGCTTAGTTAAATCTACTAAAATATATTGACAAATTTCAGTGGCTCAAAGGTAATCTAGTGCCCTCAGCAAAGTACAATTTTAATACAACAAATCCTGACCTATATTTTGTACCTACAAGAAAAATAAAATCTTTAGCAAAGCTTTTCAATTGAAATACCTTCACTTTATGTTAATATAAGTAAGAAAATATATTACAGCAAATATATTTATAAGACATCGACTATGTCATTGGGAGGCTGCATCTGGATCACCAGTTAATTTAGAAGAAGGTAATTTATAAAGCGAAAGCGGCTCAACAACGTCATTAATGATGGTATCATCATTACTGCGCTCCCTGATAAGAAATACCACATTTTATCCCATACGTTCGATGAGTTTTATCAAATCTTGTCATGAAGTGGTGCATTAAGGATTTAGTAAGTAAATGTGCTGCCGTATTAGGGACTGGTATTATAAATTACTTCCTATGATATGGACGGTGAGAAGACTTCTTGATATTGTGAAATATGTAATTTGATTTTCATTCATGAATGAAGTTGGTAACTTCTTCTTAAGCTTACCTTGTGTAGCTTTCTTTGAGGGGTTCAAATTGATAGCTACCTGCTACAGTAACCCCGATAACGTATATGTTGGTTAGTTAGTAAGCGATTATAACCACGATCTTTTAGTAAAAAATATAATACGAATAAAGCACTATATAGTACCTGTGTTGCTTCAGCGAACTAGGGTAGCATGATGTCACCAATAAAACTTATGTTCACATAAAGGTCGTTCACCTTTGCTAAGATATTTGTTCGATTAACCAAGACTCGTACACATAGGTACATGTACATATCTCCAAGCAAGATTCTGATGCAATAAACTAGATGTAATCAGTTTTGTATGTGCATTTATTTGTGAAACTGTTGATGTGTGTACCTTTATGAAGGTAAATTACTTACTTTGACAAGGTCGCCAGGTAATAAGTTAACACAACAATCTAAACGGTGAGTGTACAACAGTCAAAACGACAACGTAACATCACGCTTGATATACCAGAAAGTGTAAGCAGATATATAACATAACAATGTGGTCAAAACATAGATATATAACATAACATTGTTACGTTATATATCTATGTTTTGACCACTAGTAATACAATCAGTATTCCACATGGTGCATCATATATTTCCCCGATAATTTATTAAATGTAAATTCCTTTTTACTAAAACAGATGCAGCATACAAATGGTGCAGTAAAAAGGATAATTTAATCCTAATTTTGTGTGTAAAATAATTATTCAAGTTCATCGTATTCGTCTTTGACATAGATACGGGGTTTTCCTCGTATAAGGACCGGTTTCATATATTTTTGTTTAGTATTTTTTTATGTTAGTGGTCGAGGTTAATAACTTACCTACATCGTCCTTCCATCAGCGTCGGGATTGCCTTCTAGATGATTATCTATCGAAGTATGAGATTAAAGACATAAAAATATTATTACAAGAATCATAATTTACAAACGTTAAATACTGGAAATTATACAACACTAGCTTTTACCCGCGGCTTCGCTCGCGTCCCGAAAGGATAAAAATAGCCTATATGACATACACACAGCGCCATCTATACCAATAATTTCGTTTTCCCTCTAGAATATCAAATTTTTCCAGGATAAAAAGTACCCTATTATTTAATCCAGACGTATAACTTTACGTCTGCAAAAATACAAAGCAATTGGTTGAGTAGTTTCGGTGTGAAAGCGGAACAAACAATCAAACAAACAAACTCACTTTCTGAATTATAATATTATATGTAGTAAGGATTTCATTTCACATTGTTTCTGATTTTACAAGTACTGAAAAAGTCCGAATTCCTATAAATGTTTTAATGGCAATTATAGAAAGAATTGGGTTAGAAAGCTTCCATGTCCGCTAAACGTATCGTGTCTATAGATAGATAAGGGAGTTGAATGAATGAGTTAACTAGTTTTTAAATTACTTAAATGGCCCTTCGTGGCCAGTTCGATTCACACTTGTCCGGTTTTTTCCTTTAACTAACTTCCATGACAAATTATAGTACACTATTATATGGCATCTTACCGTTTATACGAGGGCGAGTTATGTATAAACTGTGTCATACTACGTTTATTAATGAAACATAATGAATTGACGACACTATCTCATGGGTGATAGAGCTCGAACTGCAATGCAGTAAAGTTTAAAAAGCGTGGGCTCCCATTAACGCAGTCATGTAATAAAACGTAAGCGGAAAACATTCCATTGCACTAATAAATTTAAGATATAAATAGGTCTGAGTACTAGTATTTACTGTTTACTAGTATTTATGGAGATTAAAGTTTAGTCTCTCTAGTATAATGAATCAAAATCGCCCGTATACATAAACATATCTATTCTTTCCCCACATACTTACTCTGCATTCATTAACTTTTTATTAGTGTCTAACTAGACTATAATACATTAGGTACACAGGTTTATTATTTAGCAGAGCTCCGGAATCCCCAGTCGGGAGCACAGAGGAAGTGCTAGAGTGAGCTGATTTTATTGCATTAACTATTCTCCTCTATAGAAATCCTTACTGCTTATGGAGTACACAGACTGTGAATTACTATAGCGTGTACTCTAGCGTGGTAACCATTGACAATACCTGAAATCGACTATTAAGGCGTACATCACGACAGGAAAAGTAATTCACAATTGCAGGTAAAAACATAGTCACTCATTTTACCGTACTTATAGAACTGTACGATTGACAAATTGACATAATCAAGTCCAATATGCTTTTATTATAAACCCCCAGTTAGCTGCACGCACAGACTATTACCCACTTGATACATAGTCATTGTAAACAAAGTGTCCTTACACGTAATGCATAATGCACCACAGAGTGCACAGACGAGGGACTTCTTTCTCACCGACTTTATTGCATGAAATCGTATTGACCCTCTTTGTAACTTATTATTTCATTTAGTTAATCATTGTCATAGCCACAGCCTCTAAGTATCCTATCGATGGCAAATATCTCTTATCACTCTAGTTATAAAAAAATTATAACAACTAAAAAGTACCCCGTGATGCAATTTAGTCAAGGCCTCGATGGAAATTTCTCTTAATCCTGTATTGATTATTGTCGCCCCCAGAAGTCCATGGGAAAAGTCCTTCGTCTCAGCAGGCACTTACTAACTCAGTTTGTGGCATTGGACTACTGACATTTTTGAGGACAAAGTGATTATTTCAGACAATTGTGAATCGTTATTTTATTGTTTACCGTAACTTACTTTGTATTTTTTGTTTAAACATTTTTCCTGAGTGTCATGTGATTGATTTATTGCTGTGAGGACTAAGCTTTTGGTAGTATGTTACGAACCTTTTTTTGACATACTGTTCAAAAATGGCATTTATTATGATACCCTTGTCTCATGACTTTCGGTTGAAAATCATATCATATTTCTTTCTTGTATTATTTCCATTTCATAAATCTCTTTTGATTATTCTGTTTCAGAGGATCTCTTACTTCAGATACGTATTTTGCTGTAAATTCCATAATACACGGCAGTTATACTGTACCTCTATAGTTAAGGTAATGAGTACAATTTGTACAACAATTAGCAAGAAATATGACGCTGCAGCGATCAGTATGTGCAACACAACAATGTCAATTAAACAAGCCTATCAATTGGTGACGTAAATTAATATATTTTTACAAGCACACGTAAACAATGTCAAACATTCCGTTCGTAAGGACAAATGATACATCTAAATTAGTTCTGTCAACTAGCTTTCTACTCGTGGCTTCGCCTACATGGAATTTAGGACGTGAGAAAATATCTGTCGAGTAGGTCCCGACAGATAAAGGTGGGAAGGCGTTACTTTGCTATGGATGAGCCTGATATGAAAAATTATAGTCATATTGTTCAGATCCGGTGAGAATTATGATGATTATGATTTTTTTAGCCATAACTACTTTAGTTAGATCCTACTAATTTTGCGTATGACGTTCATGTCCTCGCCATTGTATGGTATGAGCATGAAACCATGACGAGCTGCACTACTGGTAGTACAATAAGTATATGGTTACTATAATAATGCAACTGCATTCAATTCTACGCTGACGTAACTTTGTATATTTTTGCATGTTACTACGCGCAAACAATGTTAAGCGATCTGCTCACTAGCAAGGGCAAAAATATAATTATTTACTTAACAATTTCACATTATCTAGTCCAAACTGGATTGAATTGATACCTACGTTTGTACTTAGTCCTCTATCCTACTCGATCGGGGAATAACCATCGTAAATTTTATAATATTGATTGATATCAAGTTTATCTCAATTAGTAATCGCCAGAACTTTGATATTATTGGATTATCGATACTTTCACGCCTTTCACTCGTGCACATTACATAAATAACATAATACGTGTAATACATAAATTACAAATGGATAATATTGAAACTTTTAAAAATCAAATTACACCCTGGTCTGGCTATAAAAATAAATGAGGCAATTTTAACATAACAATGACATCATCACGCCTTTTATCCCGAAGGGCAGAGATGCACATTATGCCACTGTACAATGTAACACCCACTTTTCACTATTTATGTTATGAGTCCCATGTAATAAGGGCCTATTGCCATATACCGGGCACAATTCCAGACTCCGTGCTACTAGGTACTGAATTTTTTTTAAAACCCAGTAATACTTTGCCCTACCCGGGAATCGAACCCGAGACTCCTTGCCCGGCAGTCGCACTTGCGACCACTCGGCCAACGAGGCAGGCAATTTTACCATTCATAAATATTAACTAAGTTCACCATGACTACGGTATACAAAAACTATAATATTTTGTACCAATTTTTTTTGGAATTTGAGAAGCACGTGGTTGAAATAAAGGAATTCGACTGCATGATTGGTACGGTGGTGGCTGGGCAATTGGCTGGCGCGCAATATATCACAGTTACAATTCTAAAACGGAGCAACAACTCTTTGTGTGATCCACAAGTTGTAATTCTGAGTCTAGGTGCCATATGTATGTGTATGAACGCACCCACGATACTGGAGACAAACCTAGTATGGGGCAACGTGTAATTAAAAAAAAATTGGTCGATACATTGATCAATCGCTGAAGAGTTTCAAATCAATGTTGATATTCCCAAGACATAACTATTGAGTTAGACTTTCTCAGTGCCTTTGTTACACTCTATCACTACCCCAGATCCTGCACCTGTCCTAGTTTTCCTGGATTGTAATCCTCCCTTTGTTTAGCGGGTTTATCCCATATATTGTAGGCAGCACAGATAGAGCTGTGGGTAAGAGGTGAGATGAAGTGCAAATGGACTCGCCGTCGATGTTGCGGACTTGCGGCTGACCTCGAACCACGAACCGCAATTTGAGATAGTTCAGCAACAGCGGCTTCGTAAAGCGTTGAGAGTGATTACCTATGAATGCGTTCAATTGAACTTATATTCCATTAAAAAAAAAGTTGTTTACTTTTAGGGTTTTTTAATGACATAACGTACCAATAGTAAAAGAGGAGGTACATGTATACCTCTGTTATTGAAAAAAGAACACAAATACAGAGATATTTCAGAAATTAGTCAATTTTGTCTTCACTATGTGTTCGAGTGTTGTGCTATCGAACTCGTTGACTACAACACTGTCATCGTTTGTCTGTATAGGATCCCTAAACAAAATAATTTATTCACGTTCTTTAACAGATTAGAAAAATGTCTAGTTTATGTTTGTAAACTAAATCAGAAAAATATTGTAAATGCTGGTGACTTTCATATAGATGTTCTCAAAGACAACAATGTAACCCTTGATTTTGAGTGTCTGTTATTAAATCATAATCTTAAGTTGGCACTATATGTTCCAACAAGATTGTCTAGTCAAACTTGTTTAGACAATTTTGCACACAATTTTAATAGACACTGTAAAACTGAAATTTTGGAACTTGGTCTGTCAGATTAAACAGCCCAATTAATCAAAGCACCTGTAAAAAAAATACCAATGTTAAAATGTTGGCGCTCAATTAAACGCGATTACAGCCTGTCTAACATAAAAAAATTCAAATGTGTATTAAAAATCTATCTTTTTCACAAATCTACTTAACCGATGACCCAAACCTAGCTTATCAATATTTCTTTGAACATTTTAAACTATTTTATGACCTGTGCTTTCCAGAAACACATGTTTTAACTAAAATTGACATTAAACCTAAATGGGTGTCTCGCGGAATAAAAATTTGTAGTAAGAAGAAAAAAGATTTACTGTGGAAACACAGATTACACCCTACAATTGACAACAAATTAGAATACCAGACATACAGTAAACTGTTTAAAAAAATTATAACACTAACAAAACGTGCACAAAACAACCACAACATACTGACCTCAAATAATAAATGCAAAACAGCATGGCACATCATAAACAAATCAAGACACAACATACCAAAACAACTGATTGAAAACATAAAAATTGATGATAAAAATGTTATTATTAACCCTGTAGAGACAGCGGAAGCTTTCAATAATTATTTCGTCGATAAAATCAAACCTATTCCAGACGCAGGAAAAAATGCCACTCGTTTTATTGAGAGTCGAGCAAGCTCTATGTTTCTTGCACCAAGCTCACCCCAACAGATAAATGTAATTATTAAAAATTTGAAAAACACTGTTTGTGTTTTTCAAAGTCTCGACCAAAATAATAAAACATGTTAATGAATATATATCTCACCACCTAAGCCACATTATTAACTTGTCCATATCAGCGGGAATATTCCCAAACGCGCTCAAATTATCGATTATAAAGCCTCTATTCAAAAAAGATAACAAGCAAATAATGGATAACTATAGGCCCATTGCTTTAATACCAATATTCGCAAAAATTTTAGAAAAATATTTATACAATAAAATCTATACCTATCTTGAAAGTAAACGAATACTATGCAATGAACAAAAAGGTTTTCGACAACATAAATCAGTCAATATAGCAATATATGAATTTATAGAAAAAGTGTTATGTTATGTTGACAAAAGATCACCCGTCTGTGCTATCTATTGCGATATGACACAAGCATTCGACTACGTAGATAAAAATACCTCTATACTAATGAACAAACTTGACGCTTATGGTATAAGACGAAACATTTTAGACTTAATTGGATCCTATTTAACAAATCGACAACAAATGACATTTATAAGTAAAGTAAATTATAGTATAAAAACAGAAGAAACTTACACCTCTACGAAGCGTTATGTGTCATACGGTGTTCCCCAAGGCACCGTAATGGGTCCACTATTATTTATTATTTATATTAACGACTTGCCAAATGCAACGAATCAACCTATGACATTATTTGCTGACGACAGTACTGTTACAATCGCATGTAAGGACATTCACCATTATAACTCTGACATTAATCACTCTTTGACATCTATAATCTCATGGTTGAATAATAATAATTTAAAAATAAATCTGACTAAAACAAATATTATGTATTTCGGACAAAGATCACAAAATTCACAGAATATAAAGTTGACATATAATAATTACATTATAAAAGAAGCTAGTACGGCTCGTTTTCTTGGCCAAACTATTGACAGTAAATTGAACTGGAAAGAACATATAAACTCACTATGTAAAAAGATCAGTAGTCTCTCATACGCCTTATATAAACTTGCTCCAACCATCCACCATAATGCACTACTGTGTGCATACCACGGGCTTGTTGAATCTGTCCTCAGGTATGGCATTATTTTTTGGGGTAATTCCACTGACAGAGACTTGGTATTTAAAATGCAAAAACGATGCATACGCGCTATGTTCGGTATTCAAAGTACAGAAAGCTGTAAACCATTATTTATTAAGCATAGAATCCTCACGCTACCGTCACTGTATATACTCGAAACAGCTTTATTTGTTCACAATAACCTGCATTTATTTACTCACATACCCTCCCATAGTCAACGCCGCGACAAAAGTAGACTTTGTGTCCGGCCTACTAAAACAGTTCTTTTACAGAAAAATGTAGTATGCAAAGCTCCAATAATTTATAATCACACTAGCTTTTGCCCGCGACTTCGTTCACGTGGAATAGTAACTTCCGGCAGATATTTTTGGTTTTACCCACATAGTTCCGGATCTCTTCAAAAATGAAATGTGGAAGATATTCTAGGGAACTCTTCAAAAATCAACATAATGAGCTCTGCGTTTGAATTCAAGATATATATACTCACTTAGGGCATTAAAGCCGTTATTGCCGTTTGAAAAAGGCAAAAATGTTGTTATTCCCTTATTTTCAAAATATTATTTTGATTTGCCATTTCAGAAAAAAAGACTGTCTCCCTTGACAAATTACCTAATCCCTTAACAACCAAGCTTAAATCTATAATTAACTTAAAACTATATAAAAGAACGATCTAATTAATTTAAAAATTAAAATGAATTTAGACATACAATTTTAGTATCTACTAATAATCAAGATCAAACTAAACATACATTTTACAACAACCAGACAACCCAACAAATAAACCTTTTAATCTACTATTACGACGGAACCAATTTTAGATTTACGAAACGATCAATCCTCAATTCCACGACAGTACCGAAGCATTCGGCCGATACCCAATCAAATGCGTGCAACGAAACCATAGCGCGATCAATTTGATCTTAACGCCATCTATCGAGCATAGTGACAACTCGGATTATTTATCTATACTCCGTTCGGGCATTTTCTTTGTACTAAAAGTTTTATTATATTGATATTATTTTTTTCATACCTTTTAACTATTTATTTACTTTTTTCCGATGAATTAAAACAATAATATGAACCGAACTCGTATAACTATCGACACCATTGCGCGATCACCAACTCGACATAATAGAATTATCTATGCTCCGTTAGAGCATTTTCTTTGTACTAAAAGTTGTATTATATTATGTTTTTCATACCTTTTTACTATTATATACTTACATTTTCCCGTTGAATTTTCAGTACTGAATTGATGCCGACTCTTGACCAATAGATGGCGCTGTATGTAAGAAATTTTTTTTTTATTATTTTTTGTAATAAAAACTACCCTATGTCCTTTCTCAAGTTCCAAACTATGTCTGTACCAAATTTCACACAAATCGGTTCAGTAGTTTAGGCGTGAAGCAAAGACAGACAGACAGACAGACAGAGTTACTTTCGCATTTATAATATTAGTTTGGAATTTGGATACCGAACTCAATGAAAAAATTGAACGCCAATATTTTTAAAACAACTTTTAAAAGTACCCTGATTAAAAAATGTTATTATAGTGTAAATGAATTTCTTAGTGATGGATGTGTTTGAATGATTGAATGTAATGATATTTAAATTGTAACACTTAACCATAATATGTAATTATTCTACCTCTATTCTGTTAGTTTCTTATGACTTATTTCTATTGATTTTATTATTTCATTGTTATTGACATTATTAGTGTATCTTGACATTTACTTATAGATTTATTGGAAAATTAATTAATATTTGTACACCGGTCACGGTTAAGCATGTTGATACCAACAATACTGTACATCTATAGTAAACATTCATTTTTGCACGTATTATTGTAACCTACACATGTTTTGGCAAATAAAACTATCTTTATCTTTATCTTTATCTTTAACATCATGCCTTATATTCCCGAAGGGGTAGGCAGAGGTGCACATTGCGGCATTTAATGCCACTGTACAATGTAACACTCACTTTTCACTACTTATGTTATGAGTCCCATGTAATAGGGGGTGAGCATATACTAAGACACAATTCAAGACTCTGTGCTACTACTCAGAATTTTATTTTAAAAATCCCAGTATTTCTTTGCCCGACCCGGGAATCGACACCCCTTGCCCGGTCGCAGTTGCGGCCACTCGACCAACGAGGTAGTCGAGTTTTTTAATCTAGTTAACAATTTATGACTTCCATTTTTTGTAAAGACAGCCAAATATGCATTCGTCACCTAATTTACATATGCCAGATAAGTTTATAGCCTAGTCCCATGTAATAGGGGCGACCCCATTGACATACATCAACCACGACTGGAAACACATACATACATAATTATACTTAATCGCCACATAGTAATTAATAGTGCCAACCTTATCCTTATCAGTTTAATTACTCAAGACTTGTTTTTAAACATAATATTTTATGCATTTCGTTGTTTTGTTGTGTTTCATAAAAGTTTTTGCCCTTTTATTAACCACAAACGGATGTACTGTGAAGTTTTTGTCTCTTACTATTATTAATTCTTACCTGGTAACCAAAACTTAACATACCTAAATGACTTTGCAATTATCTCAACAAAAATAAATCTTATAATTTGATGGCTCAAATCAATATCATTAGATATGAAAATCTATTAATTTCTTTGAGATTAATATTAATTGCCTCGCCAGTCATCGAGAACCTAACGGGTTACCGGGGCTCCGGCTCGAAGCGCAGGAGAAGGAACGGGGTGGTTTTTAGTCAGTAAGAGTCTGACACTGCCTCCCGTCCCGCCTCCCCAGGCGGGAGCAGTCATTCGATGATTTTCCTCCCTTAAAAAAAGGCATAAAAATTTATAAAATCCATTTTGGATTCGCGATCAGAAACGTACTTAATTTCTCCACGAAAATGAATGAAATTGCCATTGTTCTATCAGGTGCTACTAGGTATATAAGCTAATACAATTCAATTATGAACGGAGAAGCATCCCCTATTGAATATATCCACCGGGGCTTGAAGATCCAAAGACTGGGTATTGAAGTGTATTTAGGACTAATTGCTTTCTGTACTGCCATTGAATATTAATTGCTAATGCGTCTACTGAAGACTGTAAATTGAAACAACGAGAGAAATTCCAGGAGCTCGCAATACTAAACCTTATTCCCAGGAGAATTTGTTGATTAAAATTGTATAATCGATTAATGTGAAACGGTGTCGTATTGTTTTGGCTATCATATTCATCTTTAACTAGCTTGTGCTCGCGACTTCGTACGCGCAATCCCGTTTTCTCGCTCCTTTTTTCTATTTTAAGAACGTTCTCCTGTCCTGATCATAACAAATGCGACAAAAAAATCAGCCAAATCACCAAACATGGCGTGACAACGGGAAACGGGTTTCATTTTTATATAGAAGATTCATGAAGATGAGAATAAATGCAGGTCAAAATTAATATCAAATCCTAGAGGTACTTGATCAACCGTACTTGATATCATTATGGATAATATTTTTGTCGTTCTAGATATTTTAGTATCCATGAAATAACTCATGAAAGAAATTCTAGATACTACCTCTAGAATAGATATTCTAGAGATCCATTTCCATTTTCATCACTGTACATCATGATCTTCATGATGATCAATAATTAATTAAATGACTAACATGGAGGTTTGATGAATACTTGATAAGAATATAGTATCAAATTAAGAACAGTTTCACATATTTATTCGAAACTTATGTTTTTTTTTTTAAACGTTGCCCCACACTAGGATTTTCTCCTGTGTCGTGGGTGCGTTTACAAACATACAAGTTCACATACACAATGACACCCAAACCCGAAACAACACTTTGTGGATCACACAAAGTGTTGTCCCGTGCGGGAATCGAACCCGCGACACGTTGCACGGCAGCCGGTTGCCCAGCCACCGCACCAACCGTGCAGTCAAAAGTCATGTGATTTATGTTGATTTGATTATTCCTATTAAATAACACTTTGTATTATTTTTTTTATTCAATCACCTTTCTTTCGGGTTACAATCTATATCTATATCTATCTATACATATAATAAAATCGTAGAAAAGTCAAAACTGTACATTGAATATTTTTTAAAAGAATACTAATGACCTACTATCGATACCGAAGACAAATTGTATAGTTTTTGGAATTTTTGTCTGTATATATATCCGGGATGATCTCAAAAAGTACTGCATGAATATTACTAACAAGTCGGGTCAACATATAGGCTACATATCATCACGATATCATCTACAGGGGAATAGTCCTAAACTAGGTACTGAGTCAATTCTGACAACATTCGTCACCGTAGAATATTCCTTGATTTAGACTAATTTAAAAACCCTTGATAAAGACTAATTCAAAACCTTAGATTCTGTCTAAGCGGACGAAGTCGCAGACAACAGCTGGTACCTACTAAAATCTAGTACCTATTCCTCATTGTACATCTAGTACCTCTATAGTAACCATTCCCCAAATGTAGTACCTATTCTTCATATAAGCCACAATACGTCCAGTAAACATAGACCTCCCCCATTGACTTCTGAATCAATCTGTAGGAAGCGACCTGCATTCAGTGGTTTCCTGCGACCTCTATCATCTAGATTCATCTTGTAGATACGTAATGTACTTACGTGTTCCATTCGGAATTCAATATTAGTCTGAAAAAAATGAGCTATGTGGCCGGGTACAATAAGGGGTTTACCTCAGAATGTGGGGTAGTCGGTTGATTATTTCAAAATCTTTATTTTCACAACTTAGAACATGTCTCAACACCTACATTTTGTAGGTAGGGCGTCCGCGTCTATACCTCTAGAAATTTCACCACCAAAGAACAAAAATACTTTTTGAGACAAGTATTATGTAGTCATAATAAAGTTCATAAGTTTTTAGCCAATTACCTCACATTCCGAGATCCGTACCTTAAATACCCTTATTTTCCTATGTTAATGTTCAATAAGCTGAAATTGTATTAATATGGGAAAATCATTGACCATCATCATAAAAATAAAACAATGGGTAGGTAGTATTGAAGGTAGTCTAAGGTAAACATTGATTTATTATTTCATCCTTGAAATGAGAAAAGTTATAGAATATTGTTAATCACGGCAGGGCACTTCTGATTTAAAAAAAGACAGCGTTAGGTACTGTGCTGGTATAAGTAAATAGGTTTATTTCGTTTCATCGATCTCGCAAATAATAGGTACATTATTATCAATGCATATAAAACATAATCAGTTGTTACTATGAGCAAAATTTAAGAATAGATGCACCAAACTCGATAATGTTTTCATTACATAAGCTTGTTATTGTCAAGGCAGTGTTCAACGAAAAATAAATCTGTGACAACATAGAAATAGAGAGAGAACTCGGTGTTGATGGCTAGTTAGGTATAAATAATAATTCATCTTAGAATGCATGTCGCCAATCTAGATTAGCAGCGGTAACAATAAAAATAATCTCAGTTCTAATCTAATCTCATAATAAACTTGTTTTAGATAATTAAAAAAGAAAGAAATTTTTCTTTTATTAATATCCGTAACAACAAAATGTTTGCTATTCGCTTTTAGATCCGAGAGTAGCATTTCTGGTTTGTAGCATTACCGACAGCGTGGCCGCTGAATAGGAGAATTTGAATACTTTACGTATATAATTCATTCTCTTTAGTATAAAGCACCCAAACGGGAGCAACCTTTGGTTGATTTCCCCTTAAAAAAACGGACAAAGTGTGGTCTCACCCCTGTTCACACCAACGTTTTTATATTGGAACTCATAACATCTGGTGAAGAGGTAAAATTATTGTAGTGCTTCTCTGTACAATAACAACACATATAATATTACTGAACAAAGTCTTGCAAATAGCTTCGATTTCAATTTCAAGGCCACAGAATCTCCTCTTATTTCACCTCCAATAGGGAAGGCAGGTGTGTAAAGTGTACGTAGGTAAGTACGTATGGTTAAGTAGTACAGTTCCTACCACTGTATAATATCTAGAGGTATACATTTTTATATGCCTGAATTAAATTTGATTTCATTCGACGTTGTGGAGTAAGTAGCGAGTCCTTGTTTAGCATTGATTTACTTCCATCTGATAATGATGGTAAAGGTAATGATGTACCGTGTTTTAAAACTTGTTTAGCATTGATTTACTTCCATCTGATAATGATGGTAAAGGTAATGATGTACCGTGTTTTAAAACAGAAAATCTTAAATGGAATCAAACATTCTAAACTCAGACAGACATGGTTTAAAATATAAGAATATTTGAGTAGGAGTCTATCAATATAACAAAAATATAAGTAAAGTCAAATGGATAACTTAGCGTAACATTGCAGACGACGTAAATGAAAGCATATAAATTCACTTAACTTAATTGAACATAACATTCAAGTTACTCGTCCAGTGCTTTTCCATAATGGCAGCTAAACGCGTTTTGTTGTCTTGTTCAGTTTTATTGCAATGTTTATCTATTTCATTTGTCATATCTGTACAAAATCTGCATCGAAAAATCAAATAAAATTTTATTAGTTTTTGTTATGTATTTTGTTAATTTGTTATGTATAGCAAATATTTGAAACCGAAATCAATTGAGGAGACTTTTCCATTTGGTCATGTAGTATGATAAAAACTTTCCAAGTATGTCCTACACAAAAAATGGTCTAACTGTATGTTTGTATGTTAGGTAATTCGCCTTCTGGAGAACAGTGTACCTACACAGTACAATATATTTAATTAAGCTGTAATTATACAATGTTCTAGCACAGAGTACCTGGTACATTAACAAACTAGTTTTTCATATAGATTGCTTGCAAACTTGGTTAGAATTTATTTCCAGTAGTTCAGAAACCAAACCGTTCAAGCTAACAATATATAATTTTAGACTCCTTTCAAATTTCGCCCTCACCGTGAAGAAATTTACATTTATTTAATACATTTTCAATACTAATTTCTGTCGTAAATGTACCTGGACCTAATAATGAAACAATGCTTATAGTTATAATAAAAACTACTATTTAGCTATTTAGCTACCAACATAAACAATAGGTAATAGTGCAGTATTACAAGTAACATCAACTTTTTGACAGATATGCTAAAAATCCCAAGTTGGGGGCGAGGCTATTGCTTGGATGGCAATAGATCTCTCCCAGATTATTTTCGAAAATACTTTGCCTGTACCGGTAATAAGTATAACCCGAGATCCTATATTTAATAGTCATGGTTGAGCAGTTAAACAACTATTGGGTAACTAAAATAAGTTAATAACTACAATGTAAAATATTTCTAATAATGTACAAGAATTGTCGTCACACGTCATGAAATGTAGATAAAGCAACAACGTATAAAGGGCCCGTTTGACCTTCGGATAAGGCATTTCAATATAAGTCGAAATTGGGTCATTTGGTTACTTATTTATCGACTGTTTTGATTGTGCATGGCAATACTTTTAAATAGATAGCGCCACTACACGCTATTTCAAGAAATGCTTTATGTTATGTAATGTTACTTTTATAAAGTGTTTCATCTGCCGCTAGACCTTAGGATTGACCTTTACAGACGTCACCGAAAATGGGAAAGGTTAACAATCGATAATACTTAGCCGTAAAATACTAGATAACAGTAGACATCAAATAAAAACAACAGTAGGTAGTAACTGTCGCCTCTGGGTCTGCTGATCACGCCGCTACTGAATGCTCTTTTTAATTGTATTTAATTCAACAGGATATTATGGTTGTTTGTGCTCATTAAGCAAATTGTGTTTTACACCTACCGTTTTTACAAACGGCACATTGGACTTTGCCCGCACGTTTTAGTAATATATTTCAGAAGCTAGTGTTAATAGCTAGTTGTAATATGCCAAATACAAGAGATTTTTCAGATGATATCTGGTATATCATATTATTTGGAATCCGTTCAAGACACTTAGAATAAATACCATTTAATACATAGTTGGCAACAGTGCCAATTTGTGTAAAGGAATATGTGAGCAGCATCGTTTGTAGATTGTTAAAAAGCCTTTGATAATGTGAGACATATAGTGTTAGGTAATTTGTAGAAGAATTTTACATCTGTATTCCAGTAATGGTCTTCAGTAACCTCTATTGTGAACGGTTTAGAGATATGGACATCAATCATAAGGTTGCCGTTGAAAATACAAGAATGCAAGCCGGAGTACCCCAGGGACCCATCTTATCACTCATACTATAATCACATGATCCCGGGAGTGCGATATCTAAGACAAAGACGTCATTGTGGTAGTTTATTGATAAACAACATCCGATACGCTGATTAAACTGTACCAACAAAAGTAAAATAGAATCCGAAGATTCTAAAGGGTATTCTATCACAGGAAGACAAAGACCGCGTGAAGCGAAACCATTGAATTAAGTACCAAACTTAATTACATGCTAGTAATCTGTTTAATAGTTAGTTTATGAACGAAATGAAAACAAACCCATTAGAATAAGCTAAAGTATAAAAACGAGCAGGTCATGTTCTTTTTAAAACAGCAATTGCTCCACCTAACCTTCCATGTTTTACACCAAAGGAAAACCAAAAATAGTGATGAGCCATCATTGTTGTTTTTTTTTGGTTTATCATTAAGTTATATTTTCTAGTGCTGTTGCCATTCAGTATTTTAATTAGAGTATTTAATAATTACATAAATTTTACGGTTCTGTACTCAAATGGTGTAAACAGAATCAGTCTGAGTCACATAACCACCCTTGATAGCTAGACAATTGAATTTTTTTACATCATGATGTCGCTACATCATATGTGTATGTACATAAATATAACGACAAATAGGTACTAAAAACCGAATAATGTGTGTATTTATACAGACACACATTAAACGTGACTTTTTGACATTTCTACAGATACGGGACCCTTTGCGATTGAATCTGTTTCACATTTACCGGTTTTTAATATTGTTATCTCTACCGGTAAGACCGTTCTTAGTCGACTATTATTATTGTGCAATAATATTGAGAATTTTCTGGTTTGCCTCAGTTTTGCTTAGTTTAGTTTTTTCTGCGTTTTGAATAATGAACATTCTTCAATGTAGTGCTAATCTAATAATTGTCTTACAAAAAACACGAAAACGTTCGACGCCATATTTATTGTATACGACTCAAAGAACTTCATATTTTAAAACCTTTGATTAAGATTCACAGTTAGTAAAAATATTCTTTTGGAATGATTCGATATTCGAAATTCCGAATTGAATAATCTTTTATGGAACAAATAATGTATGTAAGCTACGCGTACTACTCGTAATTATAATACTATACTCTCGAGAGTCCTTCGTATCTCCGAAATAATATTCTCTGAAAACAAAAGTTTAGAAATTATAATAGTTTGATGGAACATATTCCTGGTAGCTCCAAAACCTCTGTAAATATACAAAATACTAGGTATTACTTACGAGTTTGCAACCTTATAGCAGTTCCTTGGATATCCTAAAACAAGTGAGTATATCACTGAGTGTAGTGAGTGTAGCATTCCTTTGTTAAGGCAGGGGGCAGGAACTCGAGAATATTTATTATATAACCGGCATCATTGCATCATTATATCTCTACAAACACAATTACCGAAGGTACACAAACGCCATCCTGTTGCCTGCTGGCCACTTGTAAACAGACACCCTTTTAATGCGACATTCTCCCTCAAACGTTATTACTAAACACACAAATAATTACTATAATTAAAGAATATTATGCAGATAAGCTACAGGCTAACATACAGCAATTACTGTTTTATATTTGAACTCATGACTGTCACTTATAAATGGATAATAAACAAACAAAGTATATAACATTCGCAGTACCATCATGGAACTACAATTTAAAAAAAACACCGCAAACATACGTCTAGTTTTAAAGGACGAAACATGAAGATCTTATGTAGTTTTTACTGCCATTATTTCAATGGGTTTAATTAAATTGTATGACGAGGCAACACAAGTTACCGAAGATCAACTCTTCTAATAAATGTTAGACAGACTTCTGATTGCCAGTGGTCACTATACAGGCCGATGACACTGATAAAAAACATTGTTGCATGTTTCTTAAAAAAAAAAATGTATTATTTTATTAACACGAACTGATCACTGAATTGCTTGTAGAAGATTAACTGCGAATAGAAAATAATCCACACTTTATCTTTATAATTTAATATTTAATTATTAGTGTATTAGTAATTTATGAAACTGATTTACTGCCAGGCTTAGGGAGACTTCTCGTACACGTTGTTTCTTTCTATATAAACAAGCATTGGTTAATTAGTCTTGCTTACAAACATAAAGAAATTAACCTTTTTGTTTTATTTATTAAATAACTTGCAAGGTATCTTTTGTATAAGTTTCCTAAAATATTTAATTTTCGAAATAAAAATTCTTGACTTGAAACTGTATTAATAAGAGCTATAATTAGAAATCTTGTGGTTAAACAAGCATCAGAATAGCTGAGGTAAAATACTATAAAGACTTTTAGTCCCTAATATTTAAAAGAGGAATAATAAAATATACGCACTTACAATATAGGTTCGCAATATTTAAGTAGTGGTACCAGTAGGTAGGTACCACACCATCAACAAATTGGCAAATGCTCGTATCACTGACGTGCGGGTGATTTTAAGGACTCATCGAGTGACGTCATCATTACCTCTAGAGTGGACGATAAAATATACGGATTTATGTATTTGTAATACTATTATGTTTATAAAATCTAGCGATGTGAAAATGTAGATTTAGTATGTTTTTAAGATCATTGAAGGAAGTTCGGATCTCCAAAGTATCTGGAGATTATCTTAAAATGAAAGACAAGGAACCAGAGCAAAGTAAAACAAGTGGGTATAAGTGCAGTTAGTTAGAACTGAACTTATTTTCAGTGAGTTCATGAAAAACCATACGTTTTAATGCTTTGTAATCAGGTGAAGCTCCTATATACCCAAAGTTACCTAACTACTTAAACTCCGGGGAATAACAGACTACATACATTACGATGATGTTAACAAATAAACGAAACTTATTTTTAAACGCTACTGAACATTATATCCATAGCAACATTTTATCAGTTTCCATGCAGTTTATCTCTGTTGTAAACAATCTGCAATGAATCATTATAGAAATAGTGTTTAATGAATTAAACAATGGCCATAGCTCGTTTGACTACACTAGAATCAAGAAGTAAGTTATGAAAACCATTACATAAGTGCTGCAAGAAAATAGTTTGGTGTTTGCTTGGCCAAGGAAAATAAGTAAGTTTCGAGTAAGTGACGAATAGATGATATTTTCATAGTGAATTACTTACTTATAGGTAGGTTATAAAAGTCTGATTTTTTACTAACAATGCTAATTCAAATTCATAGAGCAATGGGTATGAACGTTTCTATTGTAATGGTATACTTTTTTTAAGGGGGTGAAATCATGGAATGACTTCTCCCGCCTTGGTTAGGCGGGAGGGAGTGTCAGACTCTTACTGAATAAAAACCACCCCGTTCCTACTTCTGCACTGCGAGCTGGAGCCCCGGTAAA
The DNA here is from genome assembly GCA_038387885.1 of Spodoptera picta. NCBI lineage: Eukaryota > Metazoa > Arthropoda > Insecta > Lepidoptera > Noctuidae > Spodoptera > Spodoptera picta. The sequence continues at coordinate 6,203,063 of JAZHFQ010000105.1, forward strand.
CCGTTAGGTTCTCCGAGACATTGTAATGCAATTTCATGGAGTAATTAATGGTCAGGTCAGGTCAGGTTTCTATTGCAATGGTATACAAATTAACATGCCTCAAAAACGGGCTGCAAAAACAAAAACAACGTACGAAAAACAAAACGCATTAAAATTGTAATCCACGATTTATGATCAACATTAAAAGTGTTGAGGCGTTGTAGATAATACACGACAGGTACAAAGAACACTCATATGAGTACATACCAAACTAATTAATGCGATCGTATCCAGGTGGATCGCACTATACTACCTCTATAGGTATAGTGCGTCATAGTTTTTATTTATCATTGCGGTATTATATCACTGTCGTCCGGTCGAAACTAAGGCAGGGTCATTAACATTTTATGTTTTTTATCACGCTGTAGATAAACATCTGTTTGTAATACAGGATTGCTTAGTACAATCCTGAATGCGGGACTATCACGCAAATTAGGCGTGGACTTGGGAATATGTAGTTGATTAATTGTCACTCTCCAATGTCGTGGGCACAATCTTTCCTCGAGCCGTGTGTACTATCTTGATAGATATAATTACAATCACAATATTTATTCAATTTTACCGAAAGATAATAAGGCTGTGGTAGCAAAAACTGTGTATTTTTCACTGAAAATAACTTGTTTGCACACTAATTTGGTGTTTACACGTGTTTTTATTGTTATTTCTGTTTTATTGCATGTGATGCGAATGTTTTAAAATTTTAGTCTAAATGTCTAAATTTAGGAATTGTATTTTGAATTTGGAATTGAAATATTTATTTTGTGGGGTATTATTTTTACTTTATAACCCTGCTGTACTTAAATATTTACTTAAGTAAATAATACAACTTACTAGGTGTATATAAATATCAGGTACAATATGTCAACTTGTAGATATGAATGCGGATTTTCTATTTATACCACAATTTTATGAGTAATCGTATGTTATCAAGCATGTTGGACAAGTTTCGTTACCAAACATAACAACATTGTTTTCATTTCCCTAAGTGGCAGGCCGGTTACAAAAACTAATATAACAATTAACAGCCTGTTTTCAATCGTCGCTTATCCCAGAGAAAAATCACTTTGTTTGATCCACACACTTGCTCCCACTACACTTGTCTTTCTAACTTAAGTACGATACTAACACATAAGGATTCTACAGAGATAGTGATCGACAAAGACAGTACTTAACATTATCATAATTCATTGTATCAGCTTGTAACGATTAAATTACATTAAAATGATTGTTTTACCTTAGCAACAAGTAAAATAATATCAGCTGATTCGTATAAAAAAAAATAATGCAGGATGCAAATAAACTTAAACCTCTTTAGGCAATAAAAAAACCAAACAGCCTGGCGGTAAATAATAATCTATAGGTAGAAAAAAAGAAGTAACACGTCAAGATCAGCTGATGTTCTAAAAGGAAAATAAGTAATAATGAACAGTCATGTTGTCATGTGTTTATGCAAATATACCTCTATCTTTAAGTTGTTTCTGCGTAGTAATTATTCGTTTATATTTTTACTCTACGGTGCCTAGTTGTTACCTGCTTAGAATACAAAAGGACAGCACTTAGTGGTTTACATGCCGTTTATTCTTGTAATTTTGTTAATTTTAATAATAATTTACGTGTGGGAAAATGGAAATTAATTAATGACTGGGCCCAAAGTCGATTTTATTTTATTTAAATCATATTATTAATCAATATTGGTCCACGCCAGTTCTGGGACAGGTTGCATCATTCTACTGACAAAGCTACATTGTCTCTCTGATGAAGCTGATTGTGTTTAAATATTTTTAAATGTAATCTATGTTTTAGGCATAAAATAAACACTAAATAGCATTCTTATGTTCTCAAGAGTGACCAATTCACTCGTGTTGTACTGAGGCAAGCCAATTTTTCTGGTGAATGTTTCGAATATTTTCTGACTAGTAACAAGAAACAAATTCTACAGGCTTCCTTCTCAGTTCATTGACATTAACGGTACAATTACATTTCACCATGAAGCCTTGATCTGGAAGGGAAAGTCATTTTGGACCTTCATATGTTATATAATATTATTTCTTTATTCAATCAAGTTAATGGTCCTTTTTAGCCTTGACCGCTGTGGAAAACGATCGACGGTACCTCGAATAGACTATGTAGGCACATACAAGGTACTTTCTTTTATTACAATGGAAATTTTAGGGAAACTACCCATCTTCTATGTACCCTAATACCTTACGCTCCTGTAACGACCAAAGCGTCAAAGATGTTTTAAAATAAGCTTTATGCTGACGAAATAAAGTTCGTCAAAAAGTCAATTCGACAAGGACAAAATCACCCCTGTACACTTGATTTAAAGACGTTTTGGATAAATTCTTCCAGCTACAAACGTATAGTAGTTATGGTAGTTATAAACCGGTAACTGTGAGGGTGTCAATATACTTGGGAAGCGATTGAGTAGCACAACCTGATGATGTCTACGTCATAATAACGGAGGTTACCTTTCCACCCTCCGTTTAAACCACATACAGCTGGAAAAGGAAAGCTAAAAAATCTATTAATGTTAATTTATTTCCCAGTTCCCACGAGGACAGGCGTGAAGGTATGTGTGTAAGTATTAAATCTTTGATATTAATCTGATTATGTACAGATTATATTTTATAGACTAATATTATTATTAACGTATATGATATAAAATATTCGACATATACAAAATCGACTTCAACCCCCTCTTTATTGAAGTCGGTTTATTTACCAAATTTTACCAAAACATTCTCCTATTTGTAACAAACACTTTTCTGAAAACCGCATCAAATCGGTTCAGCCAATCGCGAGATATTCATGCTCAAACACACATACATATTCAGGTCAAATTGAGAACGTTCTTCTTTTTCTTTTTGTAGTCGGTTAAAAATAAAAACCTAATACCGATTTGCTCGGCTTAGTGATCGAAACATGACCTTGTGTTCACAGTTATATAAACAACTTACCTTTGACTTGATCTAGCTCTTGACCGGTTTGTTTACAACCTGGTTTCGTTCACTGAAGGTCGTTGTGATAAGGTGTCCTTTGCCTCAGAGAGTGAGTGCAGGTAATACACGTACTAGTATTAGAACTGCATTGTATTACTAGAATTTAAACTACGTGGTTATTAGTTATCAATATATTTATTTATATTCCAAAATAATATTTAACGACAACATCTTGCCTTTTTATACCCGCAGACGTAAGCAGATGGGCTCGCTGCCATCGCAGCGGTAAGTCCCCTCTTTGAGGAGTGGCTTGAGAGACGCTACGGCGTCCTCACCTACCGCCTGACGCAGGTCCTCACCGGACATGGAAGTTTCGGGAGGTACCTGTGTCTGATGGGGCGGGAGGAAACGCCCGGGTGTCATCACTGCGAGGACCGCCCTGAGGACGCGGTGGAACACACGGTGGGAGAATGCCCTTCGTGGGCTGAGCACCGCCGTGTCCTCAGGGAAGTGATCGGCGATGGCGACCTCTCGCGTCCGGGCCTAGTGCAGGCCATGATGCGGAGCGAGGGGGATTGGGATGCCGTCTCCTCCTTTTGCGAAGCAGTCATGCTAGCTAAGGAGGAGGCGGGACGCGTGAGGCAGCGAAGCGCTGCCTCCTCGCAACCCAGCCATCGCGAAGGACACACCGGGCGTCGGGGATCGCGGGACGATCTCCGGCCACCGTAAGCGCGGGCCTGCGGACGGCGAGCATGGGTGGCTCCCCGTCCGACCAGAAACAGACCCGAGCGTACGGCGCGTCGCGTTCCGCGCGCGCCTCAAAGAGCCATCAGACCACCACAGATGGGGCCCAATAGGGCCGATGCCGATTCGGAGTCGCGGAGAACCTAACGGGTAACCGGGGCTCCGGCTCGACGTGCAGGAGAAGGAACGGGGTGGTTTTTAGTCAGTAAGAGTCTGACACTCCCTCCCGCCTCACCCAGGCGGGGGCAGTCATTCGATGATTTTCCCCCCTTAAAAAAAAAAAAAAAAGACGTAAGCAGAGGCACACTACGGCACTTAATGCCACTGTACAATGTAACACCCACTTTTCCCTATTTATGAGTCTCATGTAATAGGGGGTGCTCCTAATGCCATATACCGAGCAAAATCCAAATTCCGTGCTAATACTGAGATTTTTTTTAAAACCCTTCAATACTTGTCCTTACCCGGGAATTGCACCCGAGACCCCTTGCCTCGCACTTGCGACCACTCGGCCAACGACTGTCTCTATTCTAATGTAATATTTTTATGTCTAATATTTAAGCCTAAACATCTAACTACCTTGGAAGGCTCAAGGCTGGCGTTAGGCGGATGGATCAAGGGTACCCGATACAGAAGACAGTACTCCTAGAAGTGGCACGTATCGTTAGGAACTTTCTGTCATTGGAGCCCTAACCACCGGTTGTAAATAAATTACTAAACTGCCAGATTTGAGCTTCTTTTAAAAAAATGATTGATTAGTCGGATCATCAACAGTCTACAAATGCCCAGTGCTGAACAAGTTCTCATACAGAGAAGGCTGGAGCATTAATTACCACACTTGCTCAATAAGGGTTGGCGATTACAAACTTATAATTAGAAATTATAAGCCCAGTTTTCCTAACGATGTTTTCCTTCACCGTTTGTCAGTGGTGTCTTGATAATCTTAGAAAGTACATATAACTCGAAAAATGTCACATTGGTACTTGCCGTTGGTAGGTTTCGAACCAGCACCCTCATACATGAGAAGCAAGCGGCTTAAACCTTCGGCCCACCAGGAGGATTAGTCGCATGATGTTAAAATAATATTTGACTGTAACTTTTTTCTTTTTTTATACAGCATAAGCTGGTAAACGAGCAGACGGATCACCTGATGGTAAGTAATTTGCGCCGCCCATGGACACTCGAAACACCAAGGCGTTACAACTACGTTATCGGCGTTTTGGGAATTGGGAATTTAAGGATTAATTGGGCCTCCGGTATCCTCACTCACACGACGAAATACAACGCAAGCGTAATTTCACGTCGATTTTCTGTGAGGCCGTGGTATCACTCCGGTCGAGCCGGCCCATTCATGCCGAAGCATGGCTCTCCCACACTGAATGTGTTCATTACAGATACAAAAGTAGTATTAGTACTTTAAACCTCTAAAGACTGTTGCATGATGCATACCCAATTGCATATCCTCAAGAATGCAGTTACTGTTCCTCTGTATTTACATGTGATGGTAATTTCGTTGCCATAAAACAATTTTGTCCATTAAGACAATTCAACTCAGACGAGGAAATAATTATTCAGTTTTTTGTATTCAAAGAATAGGTACAACTAGATTTTCTATGATCACTGCGATGATGTAATGAGAGTCCAATAATTTCATCATCTTCGACAGGAGTAGACAAAAACAGGTTTGCCTGATTAAACTGTCAAACACCAAGCGGTCACCGGTGACCGCAACCTATTGTTCTATAATTGTGTCTACAAAACCGGTACTCGACGAGTTAATAATAATTGGAAAGTTGCATAAAATTTTAGCCTTTATCCTTATTTTTATATACATATTTAGCTAGAGGAAATATTACTACTTTTAATAAGATACAACAAACTTATTTGGGTTATATATATTTTGTACTCAATACTTTTCTGGCTTAAGTTTTTAATTTGATTAGCCGATAGACGAGCTGATGGATCACCTGACGGTAAGCAATCGGCGTCGCCCATGAACACCCAGAACACCAGAGGCGTTACAAGTGTTTGTGCGTGCAAGCGGCCTTTTGGGGATAAGCAATTTCAGCATTGTTAGGGATTCAGGGATTAGGGCGATTAGGGTAGGGGAGGGATAGTTGGGCTTCCGGTAACCTCACTCACACGACACTACGCAAGCGTTGTTTCACGGCTGTTGTCTGTCAGGCCTTGGTATCGTTCTGGTCCAGTCCGCCCATTCGTGCCGAAGCATTGTTCACACATTCACGTTTAATTCCCTTATACGTAGACCTACATTAATTGTCGTTATTATTTGGCAGATTCGTTATCTGGCATTGTTTCAATCACGTTCTAACTAGATGCAAAAAATTTGCTTTCAATCTCTTTACAAACCACATACGTTTTGCGTAAAGAATCTAAAAGGTTTTGTAAATTATATGACTAGAGGTAATATTTATTTATTTCATTTACATCAACTAATGATTATCATACAAAAAAACATTCATGTCACAGTGACCATCTCATTTTTCGTAAGTTATAATAAACATCATTACTATGTTGGTAATTATATCTTGTTTGGGGTTGAGACGTTAGGTCCACGGGGTCCGAATGCCAAAACTTTACTTTTTAAACGCGGTCAACGCATCTTGAGACCAAAGGCGCGGTATGTCTCTCGGCCAAGCATTGCCATACAACGTGGCAATGCTGCCAGCTTTCTGGATACTTTCCCTATTGACGTCGATGCGGACAAAGTTTTTATGCTCAATGTAAATAGTCATTTTTAGTTTCATTTTATTTATTTTTTTTTCTATTAGTTTTAGTGTATCTTAAGTTGCACATATTTATTTTTTCCTTTTCTTATACTATGTGTTGTACATATAGAATAACTTATATTTTATTTTGTGAATTTTTAAGTGCTTGTGAATTGATAAGATCACCAGAGAGACTTAGGAACATAGCGAAATATGGCATAAAAATGATGTTAAGTTCAATATAGCACCCACGTTTACCACTCCTGAGAATAAAATAGGCGGTACTTTACATTCAAAAATTTATTCCCTTCTACAATGATATTTTAGAAATAAACAAGTAAAAGCATGATGCTTTAAGTTAGCGTTTTTATCTATTCTTATTATTTTTTTGTTTTCTTTATTATTATTTTTTATGGCATAAGCCGGTTAACGAGCTAACGGATCACCTGAAGGTAAGCAGTCGGCGTCGCCCATGGACGTTTGGAACACCAGAGGCGTTACAAGTGCGTTACCGGCCTTTTGGGAATTAAGAGTTTGAGGATCGTTGGGGATTCAGGAATTGGGGAGATTGGGGAAGGGGAGGGTAATTGGGCCTCACTCACACGACGAAACACAACACAAGCGTTGCTTCACGTCGGTTTTCTGTGAGGCCGTGGTATCACTCCGGTCGAGCCGGCCCATTTGTGACGAAGCATGGCTCTCCCACACTTGCATGGCTCTCCCACACTTAATTTTCACTTAATTTATAATATTATTTCTAATTTTTAGTTGTAAACATTTTAGCTTTCAAGTTTACCCATAGTTATTGTTAATACTTAGTTTCTTTCAGTTAAATAACTTCAGTTTAATTGTATTTTATTATTAAAATATATTATAATATATTCGTTTTATATGATATTGTCGAGAGTATTATGTTGTTTCCGAAAAAAAATAGTATTAACAAAGAAGAAGAAGTTACAAAGATTACACTTTTGTCATTCACGTCATAGTAATAGTGAAAATGCGGTGTCACCATCCGTGGTGTAAATGCAAACATCCTATGCATGTTCACAACATTTACAAGCAAACCCACTTGAACAATTGGGTCAAACCGTGTTGATATTGCTCTCTTCAGTTGTTCAATGTATGTAGATTGTAGGTACATTCATAAGTGATCCAACCTGTCTTTTACATCAATGAACGTAGTAATTTTACAGGCCGTTTATGTTTATTTTTTTCTGATTAAATACATCTTTTTTGGTTTCATACATTAGTTAGGCAACGTCAACAACACAGAATCTTCTATAATTACAATAGGTCAGGTAGAAACAAAAATTATCCCACTTAGCAAATTTATTGTTTACGTAAAATTATCCCACTTAGCAAATTTATTGTTTACGTAAAATTATCCCACTTAGCAAATTTATTGTTTACGTAAAATTATCCCACTTAGCAAATTTATTGTTTACGTAAAATTATCCCACTTAGCAAATTTATTGTTTACGTAAAATTATCCCACTTAGCAAATTTATTGTTTACGTAAAATTATCCCACTTAGCAAATTTATTGTTTACGTAAAATTATCCCACTTAGCAAATTTATTGTTTACGTAAAATTATCCCACTTAGCAAATTTATTGTTTACGTAAAATTATCCCACTTAGCAAATTTATTGTTTACTTAAAATTATCCCACTTAGCAAATTTATTGTTTACGTAAAAAGATAAAATTATTGACTTTATTTATGTATCGTATACTAGCGGCCCGTCCCGGCTTCGCACGGGGGGACTTAAGATTTTTTACATAGTTTTACGTTTTATTTATATTTATTCTCAGATTTTTTTTTATTTAGGAAGTATTTACCATTTGCAAATATTTTTCCGGACTTCATTTACTTATTTCATTTATTTAATTAATTATTTTCTTCTTAAACTGTCAAACACCAAGCGGTCACCGGTGACCGCAACCTATTGTTCTATAATTGTGTCTACAAAACCGGTACTCGACGAGTTAAATAGGAACCTACCTATTTTGTTGTTGTTTGTTTTGGTTGGGGTAAAAGTTTGTTTTTAAATTGTTTTTTTACATTTATTGAAAAATATTTACATCTTTTTATTTTTTTTTTTGTTTTTCTTTGTTGTTTTAAGGTTTTTTTTGTTTTTCTTTTACTTACGTAATAGGTACCTTTTGGATGAATTAATAGTCTTAAGGTATTGAACAATTCAAAAGTTATCTAGAGCAAACTTTTATAAGGATTGAACCATTCATTAAAATGATTGTTATGGGTAAACTATAAAAGGTAGACATATGCTCTCGCGGACTTTTTTAAAAATAATGTTAAGATGAACAATTCATCTATAGAGCATTTTTGTATAACTTTAACTATAGAGGTATGCTCAGCGCACGCCACGGAAGGCCTCAGAAACGATACTTTTCCCCCGTTTTTAAAACATTTTTGGTTACTGCTCCACAACTATAGGACCTAGCGTGATATTATATAGCCTATGTTACTTCTGAATAATGCAGCTTTCTAATGGTGAAAAAATTATTGCAATCGGTCCAGTAGTTTTTGAGTTTATTCATTACAAACATACAAAAATACAAAAATACAAATTTTTCCTCTTTATAATATTAGTATAGAAGTATAGATATAGATGTACCTCTATAACACGTTGTTTGAAAATGTAGCGTTTGTTTACATTACTATAGGTATGCATCGTATTTGATATAACATAATACGTACATACCTATATGACTAATGTTTCACACAAAATAACATATAATGGTCCATTGGACTAGTTAGATAAAGCGGTTTGCAGCTGTTGTGTACAATGAACTGATAAATAATTATCTTCAAACAGCCTATATGTGATGTTCTTTCAATTGTTTTATTTACACATTGTCACTAGTCATTGGCATCGTTTCCCAAGTCCTTTCCTTTGTTCGCCACTCTTCGATAAGATGGGAGGTCGATTTCAGAGGGGCAGTATGTCATCACCCGGGGAAAATAACAGCTACAAGCAGCACTAAAACACGTCAGATAAACTAAGTATGTATAGTAATATCTATTGTTTTATTTTTACTTTTTCGACGTCAGCAAAGCATTTTTTATATCTCTCTTATAAGTAATTGCACGTTGATGTTTCGTGTGCTATCGTACGATTAAAAATATGAGGTTTTTTGTTAAACTATTTTTAAATATGCCTTGCGAATGTATTACATACGTCCGTGTGTGTTTCTGTGAGTATTGGTTGACAATAATATAGTAATATGGTAAAAGGTGGTTCCCCTCGATGAATACAAAATTTTACTACTTATAACTAATATTAAGCTAGTGTAAATGAATCACATGTGTACTTAATTTAACGAATGGAATCGACTATCATATTATGTGAGCGAAATTGTAATTTGATAACGAATAATTACATATCTATTTAATTAGATATAGTGATCTATTATTTGTTATCTGTACTTAGTGACTGCATTATGTGACTTCTGACTACGCCCTTTACAACAGTTACCATGTGTGAATATGTTCCTCGGTATCTAGAATGTATATGAAATAGAACTATGCGAGGAAACTGTTGTAAGTCCTAGATGCTGAAGCGAAGCCAATTCATAAATTACATTTTAGCATATTTGTCAAAAGCTAACTTACCTATTACGTACGTATTTAGGACGAAAAAATTCATGTTTGCGCTGTCTTAGATGGTGTGAATTAAACTTAAAAGATATTAATGGTATTTTTGTTTTTTCTTATTCGACCATAGTAATTTTACAAAATGTAGGTCGTAAAGACTTTTCTATACTTTCATCTTCAATTTACATCAAATCTTCAACGCATATAAAATACGACCTGTACATACTTGAAAAAGACAAAGATGGAATTTAAAACAACGATTTTAAATGGTTTAAGTCAACAACATCATCCGATTAAATAAGTAAAAATCTACAAGTTTTATATTGCAATCACCCTTTAACACAAAAGTTAAAAATAAGAAAGAGTATAGTCACAAACTACGAGATGTTCATAGTACGACATTAACCGTGCGTACAGAGTAATATCTAATCAGAACATGTGGGACCAGACTGACTTGTCGTAGGTAATTGTACAACAACCGATAACAACAGCGTCATCACGATTGGCTGGGTCGTTAGTTCAAATCTTGTTTGTGTTTAATTCCTTCTAAATTAATCTACATTTTATCGGCAAATCATCTTAGAGTTCTAAACTAATTCAGTCTTTATTATTTATATATATTGTTTTATTAAAACCTTTATAATATATGTAATCAGGTAACTTACGTACTAACCCAAGTTATGTGCAGAAGTCGGCAGGTAATATTTTTTGAATGCAAAGGGATTATACGACACTACCTGTTTATTACCACACCTAACGAACGATCTACCACTAACTTGTTAAAATGTGTATGAGATAATGGTGTTTTTTACAATTTGCATGTGCAGAGTCTACAATAATTCTAATGATTTACGTAAAAAGTTGAAACCAAACTCAAGAGAGAACTGAATATGATTCCAAAATTACAATTGCCAATTAAAAGACTTAAATAGGGAAGACAACAACGGTTATTTGTAACGAAGAACAATTAGTTTATCATCCACAACAGCTAGGTTTCGAATACAACACTTTCACGAAACCCAAGAGCAATATATCTGGTCCTAGATACTTGAAGAAGGCTGACAGGTCTATCATCTATACTTAAGTGACTCCACGATGAAATGATGATTAAGTGAGCAAATTGGGGCAGCCGGCTCAAACAATATGGCGTTTTTCCCAACCGCAATTAACAAAACATTTTGCAAAGATTAGCGCTCAGAGAGCGATGCGGCTGGATTGATTTCCCCTGAGATATCAAGGTTCAACTGAACTTATGTATGCCAGCTCATCGACCTGCTATTTGTATATTTATTGTATAGTATATTGTTATATGCTGCAATACATATTCAGCTTTATAGTTTCTGAGTTAAAGTTGAAAGCATATTGAAGGAATTCGAGTATGTTGTTGGGCTAGTATCGGTACCACATTTCAAGATACCTGGTATTATGTTATATATGTGTTACTATGAAAATATTCAGTACACGAGACGAATATAGATGTCATAGTTTGTAGGTATTACAGTTAGTTTGCGAAGGACTGATGATATGTTTGACCTGTAAAATTATATCGTGCGGTCTATGCATCACGTCAAATACAATAATATGTGGTTCGTATTAATTAATGACTGTAATAAAACATGGACTTCTGCGGAAGTAACATTACGCAGAATAATAAAATGTTAAAAATAAAATCCAGAGTTTTGTTTAGAAAAATCGAGATCAACAATTTCATGCAATTGCCGACAGAAAATATACATTCATTGCACAAACATAGAAAGATGTCATAATTTATCATAAACGTATCGAAAACATGGATGGCAAACACCACTAAATTTAGTATATTGAATTCAAAAGAAAAGTCGTAACTTTTCTACACAAAACTGCACAATAACTGACAGCTGTTATCTCCGCGGCTGTCGGTACCTGCAATATGAATAAATCCCTTATGTAACGACAAGCGATAATGGTCTCTCTTGTCTGATAGACCATCAAGTATCATAACAGGCTTTGAACAGCGTTATTGTGTCACGCTATTACTCCTATCACATCTAAATAATGCTCCAAGTGACAGCAGGATAACCGATAACACTGCCATACTAGCTCTTTTATCTTACCGAATAAATATATCTAAAACTCATTAAGCCCACGTTAATCTAATCAGCATAATAACGTCTCGTGTCTCCGCTATACATAGGTCTTTCAACTCTGTCACTTGGGTCGATAATGCCTTGATCTCAAAGCGATACAAGTACTTTTTGATGCATTGATAGGCTTATTTGGAAGTTGAGTTTCCTGTTTTTGAAATAGATCTTATACCGCTGCATGATTTCGTAAAGAAAATGTTGATCTCAGGTTTAACCTCTTGACTACCGGTAGGTATATAAGACACAAAAGAAAATACAATATGTCTGGATCATATCATGTGTGTGGATCTGCGCCTGCGTTCCGGCACACGATGGGTCAAAGGACTGTTTATTTTTGCCTTTTAAGTTATCTAAACCTCCGAACATATCTAGAATATCCGACATATTCGATACAAGCGTAATTTGGTTACTGTATAGTACATTATTAAGCCTATTTAGTGTTTATTGTTATAATAATAAATAATCAAAAAAATACAACAATGGAAAGCTTGCAAAAATTTTCTTAGTAGCTATTATCTTGCTGTAAGCAATAAGATATTTGTACAGTCAAAACAACAGAATCAGCTGCTGTTATAACGTCAATGGATGTGTATTATCACTGTTGTTATTAATAATTATTATTTTGGAATACAAGACCTTTTGAACATGTGACACGGGAGAACACAACACGTTGTCATGTCATCATTTTCGAAATATTCCAAGTAATTAAGTTTCATAAGGATATTTTGTTCTTTAACGGGGTTGGTTTTTGGTTCTTTTTATGATCAAACTTTATTTTTAATATTATGACGTAGCTAGAATAAAATGTTACAAAGTATTTATGTGTTTGAAAAATAAACTATGTACATTATATATTGCATTGACTGGACTATGCATAAAAAGGTTCATAAGTCAATGTAAAGAAAGAAGTATGTACATACATGAATTATAAAATCTACGAGATTGAAATTCTATCGTGTAAATATCAAATTACTCACGATCCAACCTAATTCCTGTTATGTACTTAAACCATTAGAAACTAACAATCAATATACCTCTAATAATAATAATAAGCCCGCAGGGCACCTTGAGGCGAGGTGACGGGCATTAGCGATCCCGCGGGCTACCATCATCCCGAGTGCTCCAGGGAGAAGTCACCGTTCCTTCTTCTCCGGCTTGCCTTAATTGGCTGGCTGGAGTGAACAATGACACGGAACAGGTCTCCCACCTCTGGCTTGCCTTAATTGGCCGTCCAGAGTGGAGTCGCGAGAGCAGTGATCCTGCTCGGAGGGTAAGAAACTATTCGTAAGTCGCGAGTGGGCCAGGGATGCAGGAAGCTTCGGCTGGAGCAGATGATCTGAGTAGAAAGCGGTGGTAGTTTCTTAACCCTTCAGCCACTCACATTCTCGTTGCCCCTATGTTGCTATATCTAGCAACCATTCCCGGGGCCCGATCGGTGAGTTGGCGAGTCTCCGCCTGCCATTTTTACGTGTAAAAATTACATTGTTTCGGCAGGTGCCATAGTCATCCATAGTTCCCAATTTACCAATCCACAGTAACCCATCCATAGCCCTACCTTTTTTTTTCTATTATTCACAATAGTCCTACACTAACCGGGGACTGTCCTTGGGTGCATTTCCATAGTGCATACAGGGATAGTCGCCGGTTTGTGTCTCCATTACATTTAGATTAAAGTTGTCTAAAGGGCCTCTGCGCAGTTGGCTTCGGCCCCTCGTACGCCTCCCAAATGACCGGGACCCTGTGGTCCCGTGAATGGTAAAGACATACATAATAATAATAATCTTTATTTCAGGTACAATAACATTAACCCATATAAATTTTACACAAGAAATAGGCACATAATAATAAATAGAAACAGTTTAATAAACAGCAGTATGTAGACTCATCCAATGCTGAATTAATTTGGAGTCCCATCTGTCTGTGAGTACGTTCAGGATACTGTTGGGACTGGAACGTACACGCCCCCATAGCGAGGCGGATCTTTTTCTTAAAACAGCGAAAAAGCCGTCTGTGTGTGCTTCCGTAAACATTCCTGAGGCACTACAAAAACGCGGCAGACCCAGCAATACCCTGAACGCATTATTGTATTGGACACGCAAAGCACTGAGTGTCCGCCGCGTATAGTCGACCCACAGCGCGCACGTATACAGTGTCTGGCAATAAGCTTTAAAAAGCGTAACCTTGACCGAAACACTGCAACGCGCGAACCTGCGAGCCAACATATTGCACCGGACAGCCAGCGCCCTGCGCTCCCTCTCCATATCCTTATCGTCACTGAGATTATCCGAGACCCAATGACCCAGATACTTAAAGTCCGAAACTCGATTTAGTACACTACCCGCTAATTGTATAGGCACAGTTTTATAACTCTTTACTCCCGCTTTAAAAACCATGAGTTCGCTCTTTTTGGAGTTATATCTAAGTCCATGAGCCTCAGCATATGACTCACAAATATGCAACAGTTTTTGCAATGCCGGAATTGAGGGACTCAGCAGCACCATGTCATCTGCATAACTAATATTATTTATACAAACTCCATCTATGTGGCATCCGACTCCCGCGATACTAAGCTCCTCAATCAGGTCATTCACATACAAATTAAACAATCTAGGTGAAGTAAGCCCTCCCTGTCTTACACCACAGTCTAAGGAGAAAACTTCCGACTTTGAATCAGCCCATTTCACAATATTTGTCTGATTTTTATACCAATATTTGAATAATGAAATCACTTCAGGTTCACATGAGGTTTGACCCTCTAGTTTCTCCCACAGTTTGTCATATGAAACCAGGTCAAATGCCCTTGACAAGTCCATAATGAGCCAACAAATTTTCTCTGGAATATAGGCTTACGATGTGTGTGCAATTAGGTAGTTGATGTAATTAGCCCAAAGTCCGCCCTAATAAGTCAATGTTTACCGTATAATATGTATACCTCTAGTATCTACAGTAATCTGTGTATTCATTTTATTACAACTGCTATACTCGTCGATTAATTAATAAACTAATGCCTAGGACTATTAAACCAGTTCACACAATCGTTTCGTAACTGTTTTCCGAAGTCACTTTGATACTTCTCTATTATTAAATGATCCGGTTTTGTAGCAAAATTCCTGTCCCCAAAATGTTCCTCGTTTATACATTGTGGCTTTATTGTTGTCGCTTCGCTGTTCTAGATTCCTAAATAAACTTTGCGAGGCTGTGGTTTGTGAGCAGCAAACAGCCTGAGCAAGCGCTAAATAATGTATTTTAGGGGTAGACTAGGGCTGTGACGAGAAGTCAATCGATTGCCTCGTTAAACGAGTAATCATACGCTTCACTGCATTCGGGAATTTAGTAGATAGAAACTTAGAAATTTCAAACCATTTATTTCTAGTTTATTAATGGTACAGTAGAGGTTTTTTATCCATTATTCGTCAGTGTATTGACGAACACTGATTTTTGTAAATAACTTGTCTCCTTGACATTGATCACTGTTATCTTTATGAAAAGGATATTAGTACCTACACACGGTACTCACTCGGTCATTCATCACAGGCATGATAGCATAAAAAACCATGCGAAGGCAGTCATCGACCAAAATAAGAACAACCTGTACTCCACGTGCACATGTGGGGCCCATGCGCTCTTTGCATGATTGATATTACATTTCGTGACGAACCCGCTAATGAGACTTGTTACCTGCCGTCAGTTCGGACCAGTTTGCTCTCGTTACCAAGTGTCACGTGGATTCGTGAACAATTTAGCATCATTGGCAATTTCAAGGAGAATATACCACGTTGCGGTTAGAAAATGCGAGCACGTTATCACAGGATGGCGGCGACATTGCCAGATCATTGACACCGCTTGAAACAAATAAGGAGATTCAATTACAACTGAGACCAGTTTTTATAGAACGAATTGCAAGTAAACACTAATTATACCGAGTATTGTTGTCCGTCTGCCTCATTGGTCCAGTCGTTATCAAAGGGTTTTTACATTTTGCATTTCTGAGAGTTAACAATGCGTTGGTGGCCTGATAAATTGTGACTAATTATGGGGAATTAAATGACATTTCGGGGTTGGAAATCCCTTAACAATACAAATTATAATGACGTTGCTTACTTGTTGGCGTCATTAACTGACCTTTAGTCCACGCAGTATTGATAAGTTGTAACAGAAAAATAAATAAATTAGCAGAATTAGCAGAATTAGCAGTTGTAGGTTTTAATGGTAATTGAGCCTAGCAAATGATTAATGGATTGGAAAAAAATATTGCCCCCTTAGTTGCATATCGGCTTGTGTTTATAGACATAAAACAAAATTCTGTTCAATTCAAACAAAATTCAATCAAAATTTTATGGTTAGGAAAGTAAAGAAGAGATCCTAACTCTCTTTATTGAAACAAAGAGATTGTTTTTGTTCCTGTATAGAAGCACTATTTTGTAACGATTATCAGTATACATATGTGACCTCCATGTTAGACTACATATATGTATATTTCATTATTTCTTTATTGTTTAGCTTCACTGACGGTCAAACTGACAGTTTAATAGTGAGTTTGAGATAAAGTTTACAAAAACTTGCTTTGTTGGAGTACTTACTGTACTCGTAAAATTTAAATATTGATCCTTGGAAACCACTCGGCACCTCTTTTATAGTTACTAAAAACAAAAATGTCTTCTAATTAAATGATCTACCGAATTAAATCGTACAGTCTGCGATGAGGCCCACACATTTGCTAAAAGCATGGCTCGACGCACTACTGAATTCATTACTCACTTCAGAGGAAGTAACAAAACTCTGGAACCGATTTTTTATTTTGCTTTTACTGGGTGAGAGAATTCTTTAGCCGCCGACATTACCGTGACTGAACCACACAACGCTGGGCGCACGTTTACGTTTGTGTGAAACTTCAGCCATTGAAAATTCCTCTTGTTATTTCATTTAGCGGCTTCAGAAGCTGCGATTATGAAATAAGTTCAAAAGAAATGTTTATCAACGCTCTTTTTATCTGAGTTTATATTTTACGAATACACAAAGAATCACTTATTATTGAATTTAATTACATTTTTATATAGAATAAACCGGTAAATGAGCAGACGGATGATGATGGTAAGTAATTGGCGACGCCCAAAAGCACCCGAATTTGAGGAATTAGGAATTTGAGGGTTGTTGGGGATTCGGGGTAAGTAATTGGTACTCCGGTAACCTCACTCACACGACGAATAACAAAGCAAGGGTTGTTTCGCGTTGGTTTTCTGTGAGGCCATAGTATCACTCCGCTCGAGCCGGCCGGCCTGCCGAAGCATGGCTCACACACTTGTATTAGATTTATAACTATTGAGCAGTTTTTCGTAGCCAGCTATAGCCTATAGCATAATAGCTATAATTATCCATTGACCCTGTCTTACTACAATAACTTCAAAAAAAATTACTTTAAGTATAAATATCATCCAATAGTAACTTACTAGAAGTATCTGGTAAATGCTGAACTTGGCTGACGCGCGGCCGCGCGTCTCGATAAAACTTAATCCATGATCATCTCGTAGTAAAGCCGTAGCCACTGCGTAGTCCTAGCGTAGTAGAATCGTAGCAAGCGCGTAGTTCACTCGTAGTTGTTATATATCGTGTCTTCGACTATAAATACTTGCGCACGTAATACGTATAATATGTATAATCACTATCCATGCTACTGAGCTTGCATTAAAAAGGTCAATGAACTATCCACTAAATGCCGGCTACACTATCATATCAGAGATTGTTCAATATATTATTAAGTTGTAACCAAGCGGTGCAGTCGCTCTGTTTGCGCAACACCGCATGTTTGACAAATTACTCCAGTTTCAAGTAGAATATCTGTTGTTTGTCGCCAGTCGCTTGTCAAACGATGAGTTACTATTACACGAACTAACGAGTTATGGCACGCTACGAGCGAATGTACTGTTCTTTTGTACACATCGCATTAACAATTTCAATTTTCTTGTTCGAAATATGTATGTATACACTTTTAAATTTTGTTAATTTGGTATGTCATAGCCTTTAATCTTATCTTTATTCAATATGAGTACTTGGTAAAAATGTTCTTAGCGCTCACTTAGATACATATGTCTAGATACAAATGGAATCTAACATGATATCGGTCTTACTTTATTTTAGTCTTCTCAACGATTTCTGCATGATACCTAGATTATACAACCATTTACCCACCACATTATTGGAAACAACAAACGACCATTCATTTAAAAGTAAATTAAAATGTCTACTTTTGGCAAAAGCCTATTACTCCATAAAGGAATTTTTAGAGGACAATATATCCGGAATCGAAATGTAAATATTGGAGCACACAGATACACTATTAATGTATGAGTAACTGTATGACATTAAATTTTAATTGTATTTTAGATAGTAACAATTTTATTAAATATTATGTATAGATGATATTCGATTTTGTGACATATTAGAATTTTTATCGACAAAGATTTAAAACTTTAATTTACCTATATGCTATTTTCTGACTTAATAATAATAATTATTCCTTATGACGTAAACCCACTATTTTTGACCTTAAAATTAATCTTTTTTATCTTGACTTAAATTGTTGTCACTTAACTTTGCATGGCGAAAGCCGGAATATGGCGATCTATATTATTATATGACTGTATAAACTATGAACAACATGATGTACCCATATTTGTGCAAATAAATAATTTGAATTTGAATTTGAATTCGATTGCTTTTATCTACCTACTGCAGTGAAAATTATCGTTGTCAGCAAGATATTATAAATAACATGAAAAAAAAAACAGCGCAGCTCTCAAAGATGGCGGAACACACTGAAGCTCGAGCTTGTTAGCACTAGATCAAGAAAGAATTGTGTGGAGAGGAAAAATAAAAGCCTTACACCCACTAGAATAAAATACAGGAGCAAATAAATTTTATATAAGGCTTCGCGTACCAGTTGAAACCCGTTTATTTCCAGATTTATTTATTTTCACAAATTGAATGTTCAGTCATGTAAATAAAGTTGAGTTGTGTTTGCCGCCAGTAATAATGTGTTAAGACTCGTAATAATGTATAGAGGTAATGTCTACATTATATTCGTCGGTGGAAAAGTGACGAGTTAATTCGAGAAAGGTCTACTGCCATTTATTATTCAGCTTGTAGTCGGGCAGGCGACGGCGTGCAATCTAACATGTAACGCCATTCGAAATGGGGTTGATTTTATTACGTCACCGCCGCCGTCCAATCCATTTCTGTGCCAAATTAAGCAAATTGCATACAAAGGGTAATACGTCAAAGCTGACAGCTTAATGGTATTACGTCTTTTATCATGGAAAAGTATAGGTCACTAAGTCTAAACACTAATAACTTTTACTTAGTATAATATCCACACTTAATATACCTCTAGATAATAGGGAGGTAACTCAGCCAGAAATAAATGGTTACCATTAGTCATCTTGTAATAAATATGAGTTTAAAAAACTAATGATACTCCCATTAATTGATTAAATTAATAAATTAATTCTCGGATGAACTCGAGTTAGTTAGGGAGTCATAACAAAGTAGTCAGGATAACGAATACAGGGGATTAAAAAGGTAATCTAACGAAAATACGGAACTGACACTATGAAACATTACTATGAAAGTTAATACAATCAATATTAATTTCTTTGAATGGAATGTAACTTCACTTCTATGGGTTAAAACGTTGGAGTGAGTGATCCTCACTCTGACGTTTTGTGTGTGTCCGACGTGTGTAGCTGAAATACGGCCTTCATATTTGAGTACAATGTAAACATCGACTTTTTCACAAAATAACATTTTATAAACTAACACTCAACCCAGCTTCGATATTAAAGTTTTCATCTTCTATACGGAACTAACATACCAATTAATTAAAATTTAAATATTTGTTGGTGTTTACAAAACAATGTGACTCGATGATGATTACGCATCACTCAACGAGACGGTCTAGACAGATCGACGTCACTGTAGCGTATGCCAACCTGCTTCACAGAGAACACGGACGATTAGTCATTATACTAACGGCAGTTTCCTTAAAAACAATGACGTATAAAGGTCATATTGTGGCTTGACCCCTGTTTGTTTTGAAGCCTTCTAGGATTTATTACAATATTTTTTCGATACAAGTGATCATGATTATCGATTACATCGGATTGATATCTTGATACAAACATTGATAAACGTACACACAAGCCACGACTCACACGTTCATTCAGAACTAATTGGTTATTCAATCAGATGCATTCTAGCCCATAAATCCCCAAGCGGTCACCGGTGACCGCTTTCCACTAATATTACATTACATTATAGACCTTATTTCTAATGTTTAGAGAATACTTTTGTATGACCAAATTTAGGGGATTCATTATTTAAAAACTGGTACAATTAGAGTGGGACTGGAAAATGGAATGTAACATTCACGTTATCACGTTAGTAATAATGCTTTAAAACCAAGTTCATACCGCATGCTTTTCACACGAATTTGTTGTCACAGCCGATAACGAGAATTTGTGAAAGATCATTTTTAAATTCACATCATGAACGAGCACGCTCGCTCCGCGTGAAACTAATTCTATTAAATCCGTGAGTGAAGTGATTTTCCACACGAAATGTTGGAAAACTCTCTGAGTCTCAAAGTCACGACGGCATTTCTTTGTATTTTGTTTTAGTATTCAATTAGACGTACTGTCGTGACTATGTTCAAAATCTGTTTGCTATAATATGTTAATATGTATTATTTCGTATTGAATGTTCCTCCTATGTTGACGCTCTCGCTTTATACTTAATTGTTCATGCATGTAAAGCGAGGGTTGCGTGCTCAAAGTCTTTGTGATTGACGTCTTAACTTTGACCTCAATTTTCAGTTTTAATTATTTAAACAAAGATTGGCATTTACTCCGATTGTTTACTAGTAAAATCTATTTTCAAATTAAGTGTAAACGATTGTTTAGTCGCTAAATAACATTAAACAACTAAATAAACTACTTACTCGTGTTTCTCTATAAACATGTTCTGATAATGCCTAACTTACTTTGCGAAGCATCGTATCTATGAGTTCAAGTAATTACTGACGCGGCGACTTTGTAACTTACTGACATATTTAAGGTGCAAGGGTAAGGTTACTGAGCTATCGCGAATAAACTTTAAGGTATTACTAAATTACAGCATGTCGGTTATTCTGTCGTGGACAGGCAAAATGCACTTTCAATATACTTTTTGCGAGCTACAACAGTTGTGCCATAAAATTAGACAAGAGCATTTTTAATAACTTATTTGGTATAGGTATATTCGCTACATTTTTGAGACCAAATTCAACGTCAGAGTATCAAAATTTTGTAATAAAATTCAATAATTGTAATTAAATAATCAAGTTTACAATCACATCATAAGCGAGACACTAAAACACAAATGAAAACAAAGAATGCATTAAAAACGAACTTTCCTAACCTCGGACTACATAAGACTGTGATTGCCATACGTGTACCTTAGTCTATAAATAAAACGATAGCGACCGGCGCGCCATAAATATGGATTCTAAATAAAAGAAAAATCGATTGTCCAGTTCAAACAATATGAAGCTATTAGGCGACCCGGTTTTACCATCGATTACAAGTCAAAACGGACTGCAATTTTGTTCCATTTTGTATTTGAATATCAAAATCTAGTTTAACTGTAAAAATATTACAGCTTGCGTAAGAATATCAAGTATCATAGTTCTATACCGATTTTTATCAATCTATGTTTCATATTGCACATCGATTCTTCTAGTAACAAACAGTTGCAACATACGAGAAGGTAAATAAAAACAATATCTTTTATAACACACATACTAATACTATAATTATTGAACGCTGATTATTTTTTATTTTACATAACCTACCTACAACACACTTATCCATTTTGGTTATATTATAAGTTAAAATAAATTAACGACACTGCGTACGTCTGTAATACAATACAATAATTAATTCGATTAATTAAGAAAAAATAAATGATAATTGTCTGGTTAAAATTGGTTGTAACCTAATCAAAGTCATAATTTTGTCTACGCTTTCGGGTAACCATTACGGGTTTATCTTGTCTCGTAATAAATATCTTTGAGAGCGATTTTATTAATTAGTCTTTATCATCGTACACGCGCTACGGCGACACCACCACTGGTTTTAGCTTGATATTAACATAAACATGTAATAAAGTTAATCTAGAGTCATGAACGCGACGTATATAGAGGTAGAATAGAATAGAATAATTTATTTGTATGTACTCCACTTACAATGTTTTTTTAATTACTATATTAAAGTAAAATTATGCTAGACTATTAACTAGATAATAAAAATACATTATTTTGCTTAAAACTATGGACAGAAAAATAATAGGACTAATACTAATATGTGTCGCGATTTCCTTGAACTAGGTTTATGCAACCTGTGTTTCAAGTCATCACTTTATTACTATTCATGTTAAATCTATACAGGTTTGTATTATCACCTACTTAAATAAAATTTAGAAATTATAAAACAAATTAATCTATGTATATGACCTACTTAAAGTAATTGACCTTAAAGACTAATTAACTACGTCAGTACATCTAAAAGTTTTTCTGTGTCATTATAATTTAATTTAAGCAAGTACTCCGTTATTATGTTACAAAATTTCTTATGACTAAGGCTGTATACATTACAAGATTTATTTATCTTATTGTACTAAAACGGTCCGAGAAACATATAAAATCTAGTGCAATAGGCATGTTTAGTTTGTCTAGTTTGACAGACCAGATTATTCCTTTTCTTTACCAAAATTTCACGGTCATAGGTGAGATCCGAATGTTGAAAAAGAACGATGTTTAATATACTTAATTGCCGTACTGTAAGAACCTTACATGCCTTGTAAAGTTCGTGAGTAGAAAATCTAAAAGGGCGAAATGTCGCAACCTTGAGGATGGCCCTCTGAGCACGTTCTAGTGGAAGCATCATTGTTTTAACGGCACCTCCCCATGATGTTATGCAATATGTTAGTATTGATTGGCACAAAGCTAAATAGACTTGTTTAATTAATACATAGTCAGCTATATTGCGTAAATTTTTAAATACGTACATTAATTTACGTACTCTTGTGCATAATAAATCTATATGTTTGCGAAAATTTAAATTTGCGTCAAGCAACACCGAGGTATTTAATAAAATCAGTTTTGATAAGCGCGGGACAGGTACATGCTGAGTCACCAAGAGTAGTACATTTGTGTGCATAAATATTTACATTAGTCATATGTGGGTTATGGTTTCTCATTGTGAACATGATATATTTCGTTTTATCTGCATTTAGTGTTAATAAATTTTTAGAAAGCCAAATAGTTACAGCAGTGAATCCTTTTTGAGCGTGTATGTAGAGCTCTTCCCGTGTATTAGCGGAGAATACAAGAGCTGTATCATCCGCGTAGGACATTACAATGCCGTTTTTAATTGATAATTCACATAAGTCATTTATATAAATTAGGAATAGTGTAGGTCCCAATATACTTCCTTGTGGTATTCCGTAAGACCTATTTTAAACTTCTTTACTTATGTACTGGTCAATCTTTACAGACTGGTAACGGTCGGACAGATACTCAGAGAAAAGAAGTAACTGCTTTCCTCGGATCCCAAGTGACTCAAGTTTCCGCAATAGTATGGAGAAAGAAATTGTGTCGAATGCCTTGGCGAGGTCCAAGAAGATACCCATAGTGTACATGCCATTGTCCAGATTAGTGGTAATATAGTTAGTAAGTCCATGCACCGCTTGGTTAGTTGATCTCTTTGGTCTAAAGCCAAACTGGTTGTCAGAAAGCAATTTCCTTCCCTCAAGATATTTTACCAGTCTGTTATTAATATTTTTTTCTAAAATCTTTGAGAGACCAGTTAGTATTGAAATGGGTCTATAGTTAGTGACATTGGTTTTGTCTCCCGATTTGAAAACTGGTGTAATCATTGATTTTTTGAGTGATTTCGGAAAAATACTAGTTGATAGACATAGCTGAAATATGTATGTTAATGGACCCACAAATATATGTAT
Organism: Spodoptera picta; assembly: GCA_038387885.1. Lineage (NCBI taxonomy): Eukaryota > Metazoa > Arthropoda > Insecta > Lepidoptera > Noctuidae > Spodoptera > Spodoptera picta. The sequence continues at coordinate 6,227,309 of JAZHFQ010000105.1, forward strand.
TTATATTTTTTTAGTATGTAATTAGGAATCACAAACATCCTTTAAACCGGTTATTATTGTTAGTATTTCATCCTCATCAGTGTCTAGCAAGACGAAAGAATCACATGTAGTTGATGGTGATGTAGAAGTCAAGTCGTAGGTAGAAGAGTTTCTGTACTGTAGGGTACTTTCGGCCAAGTTTTTACCGACATTTGCAAAGTAATTATTGATATTATTCAATGCTTTAGAAGGGTCTGACTCAGTCGATAGTAGGTCAAGTGGAGGGTCAGTATTTATTGATCTAAAAGTATTTGTTTTTATAAATTTCCAAATGAATTTACTGTTATTGCCTGCCTTCTGTAACTCACTTTTATCGTATTGAATTTTTACCTTTTTTATTAAATTATTGCAAAAATTCCTATTTCTTTTATATCATCAGTAGAATCTTATTTTCTGGTGATAATTTTGATTAACGATGAAGCATGTCTCTGTTACGAATACATCTAACCAGACCCGGTGTTATCCACGGCTTGATGTTGTAGTACTTCTGTGGAATTTTTACTGTGTATGTATTTTTATTTATTTTGTGCTGTACTGAGCATATAAAATTATTTAAGGAAATATTTGCATCGTTTGCATTGTAAACAGGGTCCAAATTAATATTGTTAACGTCATGGTCTAGTCTTGTCATGTCGATTTTAGAATAACTGCGGATGCAATTTTTTCTGGGTAATGAAATTTGAAGTGCAAGTAATACTGCTTGGTGGTGGTTTTTGATATACATATATATGATATATATATATATATATCAAAAACCTACCGGATATAATAAAATATGTATTACTTATGGCTAGTATGAACAACGTAACTATCTCTCAATTTACATTACAAAATTTGTATTCTATTTAAAAGAATATTGACATATTAACGGCCATTTTCTATAACCTATCTAACTGTAGTTTGTTTAATAAGATAGAATTTTGACGCAAGCTCCATACCAAATGTATCATACTCACAATAATATAGACAATGACCGCTATTATGGAGATTTTGTCATCTCTAGTAAGAAAATCTACAGATACCTATGCGACTATGCCATTATGAATAAATCTCTTACCAAAACATTTACCTCTATATAAAGATCGATTTTGTAATTAATTTTGTGGAATTTTCACCAAAAACTTGATCCAAAGGATTAAGATCGACTACTGATTTCGGTTATGAGATTCTTTGGACTGTCTTTTCTTTGTTCATATTTCTTGTATTTTCATGGAAATATATTCTAAAAAGTATGCAGGAAGAGGTTTATTTGCAACGTGGTACGTCGGTACTCATGTAAGAATGACCTCGGTTGACCTCTGACCTAAATTGTACGAAAAATGATGCAGGGAAATTTCGTAATTTAATTCCTCTAGTGAAACGAGTTCAAAGAGAAGTAGGCTCAGATACTTTACGTGGTTATTTACAGAAAATTGGTTTTCAATTTATTTGGAGTATAGACCAAGATCCCTTGTAAGTTGATTCGTCTGCTTTCTTTAGTCCTTTATTGAGAAGAACATTTTTTATTAATATTGTTAGGGTGCCCTGAGTTCTCACTCAGGATAATATATGATTGAGTGAGGCAATAATAATCAGATTTTTTTGTCTGTCTCACTCAAGACACTCACGCACACTGGTAATAAGACTTTGGCTATCGGAAACGTTAAATTCACTACTTATTCAAAATTTCATCAAAAAGAGAAATTACTGTTTTTAAAAATTAAAGTAATATTACTTCATAAATTAGAAAAAATAGCAAAAGTATTACCCTCAGACAGACTGTACCACATTAGTTAGATATACCGAATATGTTACAAAACTTAGCCAAACTGTCTTCATACTCACACATACATTACTCTTATCTGCCATTGAACTTAAAATAATAAACATAATTAGATGCATTATACCTCTAATACTTAATGCGCATCTAATATTTGGAAAGGTGCTTGTAACTCATTTATAATTATATTTTAATGACTAAAACTCGTAATGCGTTCTAATCATACAAATAAGATTAGACGATGTGAACAAATCACAAAAATATTCACTCACATGCATAATATATTGAATACACACACACACACACATTCCTTTTTTTAACCTTTTATCGACAACTAGCATCCAGAATTTTTGCGTTCCCAACTGAAATGTATGGATGCCGTTCAATACAAAAGCAAAAAAACATTTCCACCGTGGGATACTGTGAAACCTTTGATGTTATGTGTAGCTTCGCAAAGCAACATAAATATCGTGTTGTTGGCTTCAAAACTGATGGAAACGTGTATTTTTTTTATTGGTTTCACATACGCAATGTATCGACAACTTATGTCGATATATTTTACTTAGTGCTAGAAAACATGTTAAACATAATTTTTTTTTTAATATTGCCTACACTAGTACCTACCTATTCATGATACTAGTTTGTATAATAACAATACTTTGAAGTACGAAGAGTTAAATGAGATTTTATGAGAAACCTTACAGTCTTCAACAAAATGTACTATAAATGGAAACTCTTGTGAAATTGCAAGAGCGCTTTGAAACGGGTTGAGGGCTTTCTCGCTAACTGACGAGCGTTGAGTATCTCTAAGTGTTTCTTATGAAACACTTTAACTTTAATAATATATTTTTTTACTATGAACATCTTAGTTGTGAAAAATGAGTTCATTACTTTTTTAATTACAAGTCTGGATTCAGGTTAATATATGGTATTTTTTTTAAGAGATAGATTATAAATAGGTTATTTTACTCAATGAATAACAAGCGCAGTGCGTCATCACATATTATAAATTGCGCAGGAATAGAAGGTTTTAATATTTAATTTTTTATATGATTATGACTTGGGGACTAGAGACTGGAGCTTATTGCTCTAAAAACTAGGAATTATATAATTAAATATAGCAGACTATATAGGCACCTTAAGCCGTAAGTTAGGGTTCATACATCACGATATCCTTCGTCCTTTGTAGACTCTTAAATATTCATACGAAGCCAGGCGAGCCTGACCCTATTATATCTGAAGAATATTTTATTGTTGCGACTCTGCCACGTGCTTACGTCTCTGTGGACCAATTACGCCATATTTTAAGACAGGACAGACTTCGGCTTTCTGATGAAGTATGTACTTACTCGCAAAGTTAGTTTTGTTGAAGGAATCTAATATCGGTCTGTTGCTTGAAGTACATTTATATTATTAATACTAGCTTTTACCCGTGCCACGTGCTTACGTCTCTGTGGACCAATTACGCCATATTTTAAGACAGGACAGACTTCGGCTTTCTGATGAAGTATGTACTTACTCGCAAAGTTAGTTTTGTTGAAGGAATCTAATATCGGTCTGTTGCTTGAAGTACATTTATATTATTAATACTAGCTTTTACCCGCGGTTTCGCTCGCGTCACAAAAGCATAAAAAGTAGCCTATGCGACATATACCAATACACACAGCGCCATCTATACCAATACTTTTGTTTTCCCTTGGGAATATCAAATTTTTCCGGGATAGTAATAGATACAAAAGTACCCTATTATTTAATAGGGTACTTTTGTATAATAACTTGTCCTAGAATTTGTAATATTGTGAGTGCTCCTTTCACCTGTGATACAGGATATTCTTCCTAGTACAGGCATTCAAACCTAGTGAGATTTCTGATTTTAAATTAAGATGTTTATCTGTACCATGACCAATTTCTTATAATGAATAAAGATTTATTTATTTATTTATTTAGAACGCTTCTTTATTCAGAAAACACGAAGCAAGGTGCATATTATGCTTACAATGGGTGCTCGGAGTGTTCCTATTGTCGTTCACTGCGCACAATCTGGAATCTGTCGTACAATTCCGAATTTCGAAATTACTCAAGTGAATTCAGCATATCGTATTCAATAGCATTGTGAGAGTAACATTGTTATAATACTCTTACAACACTTTGGTCTTATAAATGTAATATTATTCTATAGATTTAACTTTTCAATTTAAGTACATAATATATGAAACTATAACTATTTTCTTATTCCTTAAAATATCACTTATATGTAATATATTAACATCATAACATCACGTTTTTTTCCCCGGAGGGGTAAGCAGAGGTGCATTATATGGTACTTAATGCTACTGTACAATGTAACGCCCTCTTTTCACTATTTATGTTATGAGTCCCATGTAATAGGGGGTGAGCCTATTGCCATATACCAGGCACATTTCCAGACTCTGTGCTACTACTGAGAATTTTTTAAAACCCAGTAATACTTTGCCCGACCCGGGAAACGAACCCGAGACCCCCTCGACGAACCCCCCGCCCGGCAGTCGCACTTGCAACCACTCGGCCAACGAAGCAGTCATGTAGTGTACATATAACAGATAATTGAATATCAACAGTTTAATTCTTTAAAACCTTAATTGTACAAATACTATATACCTGGCATTTGCTGCCAGCAGGTGCAAAAAACGATCGGCTACGGAAATAAATGAAATTATATTTGCGAACTTAATCACTGGATTTAAGGTTTATAGTCCAATAAATAAACGTCTGTTTATGTGTCCGATTCGATATAGGTATTGTTTTTTCACCTTCTACTTAACGATAACATTATCATCATTATATAAGTTATACACTTACTGACTCATATACTATGTTTTACCTTTATATCTGGTTTGGTAAGGTGCCTTGTTTGGTAAGGCATATATTTCGAAATTCGATAACTATCTTCAGAATTTCAGTTATAAAAGGCCAAGCCCAATAAAATGTGGTAAACGTTTTCCTCAATAAAAGATAATATTCACGTTTGGAAATTATTTATTAGTAAAAACGTAATGTAATAAATTTTATTTACAAATAATATAAAATTAAATAAAATGTAATTGGACAATTTTATTAGATACCATGTACTTTCTGTGCATGTGTCTTTTTTATTTAAAAAGTCTTTCTCAATCTTTAGCAAATTTAAATAAAAATGTCAAGAAATAAATTTTGCGGTACATCATTTAATTTTTTTTATGAAAATAGTGAGTGTTGCCATTAATGTACACCTTAAATCAATAGAATATACATAAATAAAAATAATATTAACTATTACTAAAAGAAAATATGTACAACATAAAATATAAATAACTATGAACTAAAATAGTTTAACATTAAAAAAAAATGCCATCATAAATTTTTATAAATTATTAAAACTAAAATAAAACTAATTTGAAATATTTTTAATGATGTTTTCAGCTCTTAATAGATGGTTTATTTCATCAGCCAGTCTGAAATCGAATATGGCAATTTAGTGCCATTATATAATTATTGTACCTGTTTAATTATAAGCTCGCCATGCTTACACAAAATGGACCCAATTATTAAATACTCTTATTTCGAAATCAAAACCTGAACTGCATTTATACAGTGGTAAAAACATGTTTATATTTTCTGGGTAAAACTGCACGGATCAATTCGTTATGTGTTTCTCAAATTACTGTTAATGATTAAAATCTTCATTTTCAAATGGCAATAATACATAATAGAAGACGTATTTCCCTATATTTGTGAAATGTGATTATGTTTGCAAAAATAATTAAAAACAGTGGCAAACCGAAAACATAGTAAATAATTTTGTATTCCTCACGAAAGTATTTATCATCATCATCATCATCATCATCATCAACAGCCTATAAATGCCCACTGCTGAGCAAAGCCTCTTCTCACACGGGGAAGGTTAGAGCGTTAATCTATTAAATAAAAATAAAGTATTTATATAAATAAAATACTTGTGTGGATCTAAGTGTGATGAAGGATTAAAAAATTAACTGTATTAGTCACCTCTAAGTTTCATGTTACGTACGAAGCTCCTCAAGAAATAAAAGCCTTGAAGTTAAGTCATGACGTGAATGTTTAGCAAATAATTATATATGTATTGGATTATGAAAGTTTAACGGAAACATAGCAAAATAATTAGTCTTGTAGATTATTTTAAATCATCAATAAGACACGTATTTTTTATTTTCTTACAGGAACGAATACTTTCGAAGATATATTGATTTGAAATGTCGCGTGACGGCACTTCTTAGCACATTTTATACGTAGAAATGACGTTTTAGCCCCCACTCCTAAACTTTGATTCGTTTTATCTAAGTATTGTTCTATTATAAGACAAAATAATAAAATACGTATACGTCTAATATTTTTTCATTACCTAACTTACGGACTAATTACATTTTTAATTTGCATACCCTGTCATCATCCCAATTGCTGATAACATGATTTGATACATACATATGTAGGTAGATCATGAGCATTGATACATTAAATCCTTCAACAGACTTTACGCTTTACCATTTGGTAATAAAGTCGAAAATGTTTTTTCACAATCCTGACGCAATTGAAACAGGGCCATTTGCACTCTCAGCCGTAAGCCATAACAACTATAGGGGGGAACCTGTCATTTTCTTATTGAGACCCTTAACGTGAAAATGGCGGCTTCCCACATATCTCTTTGTATTTATATCGATTCGGAAAGGTGGCTATGTATGTTTAAATGTATGTCGTGTTATACAATTTCACTGTGGCACAAAACTTAAATTAACTAGTACCAACAATGAATTAATATTTAATAGCTAAGTCAAAATATGTAACTACATAGGTACCATTCGTAGAATTTAATAACATTCTAACTTTCTTGATGATATATTTAAGTAATAACTCTGCAACTGCCATTTAATATAATACCTAAAATACATCGTTTACATATTTTTGTTAGAGAATTGTATTCGACATTCACCACATTTAAAATCCATTTCCATTTTTTGTCAAACTAAAAGAGAATAACGTGTTTTCCACCGCGCCATTCGGGTTGGAGCGGACGCCTAACATTTTCAATTTTCCAATAAACATTTTACTCTATTTTTGCTGAAACTGTGTAGGACTGTACTCCGCCGTGTTTTTCATTTGCTCTCCATTACAATTTTTAGGTTGAAGTTTAGCCAATGAAATCAAATAAAATATTTTGTGAGTGTGATTGTACATGGAGTGTCTGATTGACTAATAGACAAGGCATAGCCATAACTATTGATCAAAACAAGCTGTTTAGTATGTAGGTTCCCGGAAGAGGAAGAGGTTCCCCATTCGGAAAAGTTAGGTTTCTTAGATAGTTGCAGGAAGAAACTATGAATCATAGACAACTCATTGATATTCCTAAAATTGAGAGCAAACAAAACAAAACATCTTTCAATCCCCGAAGTGGTGGTCAGAGGAGAATGTCTATACAATTTATGTAACACCCAGTATTCACCAATTATATTATGAGCCCTGTAATGACAATGCCGGAAGAGATGATATCATTACTGAGAGATTTTCGAAACTTCGATTTTAGAAAAATCGACCATAAACGACTAGATCGAATCAATAAAGGGTAAAACTACCTTAATGAAAATATAATGTCCCTAGATATAAACCCTTTACCCACAGTTATACACTTAACACAGCCGTATAATTAACTTCCACGATCCACATGCGACAATAGACGGAATGTATTATAAGTACTTTGGTGAATTACTGAACGTATACCGTAATTAGTAGACGATACTCGTAGATAGATACGAGTGTTCAGAACATTAAATATGAAACTGATAATTTATGGGTACCGTCTCGATATCAATATCGAACGTGTCACAGTCTGTCTGTAGTTAGTGGCATGAGGTGCATTATAAAAGTGAAATCTACGTGACAATTATCATTTACTAGCTGACTCAGCTCACTTCATACAGCCTAAAATATGTTTTTCTCGTCTTTGAACCTACTCTGAACTTTCCAATACTAAAATTTGTCAAATCGTTTTAGCCGTTCTCGAGATATAGCGAGACAAGCGAATGGAAATTCATTTTCATTTATATAGATAGTCAGACACAGTATGTGAACAATACATTCTAGACTTTCTTGCTAGTTCCCTGTACAGATTATAGAATTTCATAGTTTTTATTAAAAGTAGCATCTACTATTCATAGAACTATGAGTATTTTATTTATTTTATATATTTAGACTTAGTATAAAAACACATTTACAGGTGGACTTAATGCCTTGGCCATTTTCTTAAAGTCGGCATTGTAGTTACCATATAGAGATTTCTGTTGCAATTAAAAATATTTATAAACAAACCCAAGCTTCTTACTCCATAACCTGGTAAAATAGTAATCATAATTATTGGTAAAGAAAGTACCAAATATCTGAAAAAGAAAAGCGCTCCGTACTCGAAAACTCTTTCAAATCTTAGCCCTTAATGCCAATTACGAATATTACTTACATGTAAGGTAAAGAAGTTGTTAGAAACATGGCAACCCTCTCACGGCGCTTTTACTCAAAAGAAAAATCTTATTCACTGCGGGAAAATTTAAGAATACAAGAACAAGTCTGAAATCATTACGTAAGCATGTTTCTAGCTAGCTATGCCTGCGACTTTGCGTACGTTGCAATTATGCGAAAGTAAATCATGCAATTCATCATTATCGTCAGTTATAAAATGCTCCAAAGTCCTCTAGTTGAACGACAGCTCGCAACTTGCATCCGATGTATAAACAATTAATTTCTGTAAAAAATAATTAACAAAATTATATTTAACGACATTTCTTTTCAATTAATGATAAGTTTTAATAAAGTGTAAAATTCATTTATATTTCACTACGACGTATTTCACATTTGAAAATATCTTTAAATGCCCGGTATTTTATAAACCGTAGACGAAAGTTTTTAAATGAAATTAAAAGCCAGACTGCGCCGTTACTGCAGAATTTTTGCGAACGTGGCGAGGCTTTAAAAAAATAAATACTCCATTCATTCCGACTTTTATTCACTAGATAATAGTCAATGGGAAACGACTGTTGGATTCCAATGAATAACAGTTATGTTATATATTCGAATTGCTGGCGGGTTTTTAAAGTACACAACAATACTACCTTTTTCCAAAATGTTAACATACTCTAGATAAATGTAAAACTAGATTTTGAACCTCTTCTAGTGTCTGTGATTTTTTATGGACTAAGCAGGTAAACGAGCTGACGGATCACCTGACAGCAAGCAGTTGGTGCCGCCTATGAACACTCAAAACACTTGAGGTGTTTGTTACGAGAATGCATTGCGAGTCTCTTGGGGATTAGGAATTTGAGGATTGTTGGGGATTCAGGTGTTAGGAAGGTTGGCGTTTTGGGGAGATCATGCAAGTAACCTCATTAACCTAATTGCAAATTTGGTTAAACAAACTTTTTAATGTCTATTGTATTACAAAAGAAAGACTAGGGACGTATATTGGTAATATACAATTTTGTATACTATAGAGGTATATTAGGAAACGGATGGGACTTATAACATGATTTAAAACAAAAGACACTGATTCCAATACTGCTGTTAGCAGTCGATCGAAGCTGCAAATTGAAAACCAATTCCACATAGCTCACATCGGAAATTAAACGAGAAGCCATATTAGAGGTATGCTTAACAGTTCTTTATGTACACAACTAATGGGATAATTTAGTAAATATGTTGTCTAACATAATAAACATTTATAAATTTCCATCATCAGCCCTAATGACTATTTCATTTGGCACGCGAACGCCTAAATCACTTTCATGGAATGTCTACTGGTTTACTTTGAAATTATTTAAGGAACACATTATTAAGCGATTAGATTCTACAAATATTATTCATCAACAATTAGTAAAGGTACATTATGCATCCAAGGAAGAAGCTGGAATCGCGAACTCCTAACCCTCTAGAAATCAAGGATTAATACGTCATTGAATGTGAGAATTCCAATGTGAGACATCCCTATACAATTGATGCATGGTAAAAACCAAGTAGAATCGCATACTTACTTATATAGCCCAGAGCTCTCTAGGAAGCTTATGATTTCCAGCTATTGGATGAAGTGAATGTGAATACTCAAAGTAGGTACCGAGTTTATAACTTGTTAGACGAAGACTACTTATACACAAGGCTCTTTTGATACACGACTATGAAGTGAGTTCAGCATGAATGAGCCTTGGAATTACCGATTATTCGATCGAACATAGTATTATTAGATTTACTTATACTTTCCCTGGTTTCATTTTTCTCATCGCCTTCTATTAATAAACGTCTAATCACAGTAGAGGTAATATTATAAATGTTTCTTTGTTTGGATATTTTGTCCGTCAACCACGCCGACTATACTGTTCGGATTATGATGAAATTTGGTATACAGGCAGAGTATGGGCTGACTTAGGTGATAAGATACTTTTCATCCTGATTAAATGCTCCCATAGGGTAGAATAGTAATCATCTTCTACGCTTTTATAATAATATGTAAAATTACTTATATACAAGCTAAAGGTTATACAAGCTAAAGGTTTTAGTAACTTGTTAAAATATGATAAAACTGGATTTGAGTTAAAATGCTTCGATTGTAATGTTTATTTAGAACTCTTATCTCGTTATCATACCTTTACATTTCTCTTCACGTGGTATTATAAAAAACGTTGTGTAAGCGATTAAACATCGTTCAGAAGTCCACATTAAACCTATTGTCCAAGTTTTGTTAAGTTTAATTGTTACAGAACTCTAAGAGTTGGTGTGAGGATTCAAAACAATAGAAAATTATTACTAACCGAGACCGCAAGAGTGTCACAAAGGAACGTCAAACAAAAAATTATATAGAAGTAAGTATTTATAATAATAAGAGATATATAATAATAAGTTATCCTTTGATTTATTTCATGTAATAAATAATTAGTACTGTTCCATGAATGGGAAGGATGAAATAATACTTTTTATTTAATAAACATTCCTTCATACAGACGTGAGAATGATGATAAAATAATCGTATAAAATTACTCGTGGCGTTAGAAGTACGGTAACTGTTTAAAGTCTATGAATAAACTATCGGACGTTCGATTGTATGAAAAGTAAACATTACTAGTTAGTACTTAGATGTGTACTTACGAGGCCAAACATCTCGGATTCTTATGTACCTATATACATACGCAAAAGTAGCTATGTTGTACGCAAATTGCTTGTATTCAGTAGCATTGTAGTACTGGACCCTTTCCTTTTATTCAAACAGAAAAACCAGGATGTTTCTCATAACCACTAGATTATTAAGCCAGAATATGGCTACTACTAAACAAAGGCTATCCAATTTAAAGGAAGTCTTAATGACTATGAAGCGATTTAGACATCGTTGTTAGGTTACCGAAAATTTAGACTATGCTGCTGCCCACCCTCAATCCGATCGCAGTTTTCGGACATACCCTGGTCCGGGATATTTCCCCTTTGAGTGCAAAAATTACAGTTGCAACCCAAACAAGGCCAAAGGGAGGTCGGAAAAGTCATTATAAGGATTTTCCGAATATTTTCACCCTTCTGGTGAAATTGGATACGAGACCCACTAAATAAAATAACCTGACCTATGCATCTAGAGGTATAGTAAACTATATATTATAAAAGACGGATGCAATAAAATCCACGTCTACTACATTTTCATGTTTATGAAATACAACAACAAAGAAATCAGTGATAACAAGACATACTTTATTTGCTCCGTTGCTATGGTGATTATCTCGATCAAGTGTTTCTGTATATGCGTCGATTATATACATAGTTTAGCGATGGTACCACTTTTCTAGATATTTCATCTGTTTGATAAACTATTTTTAATGTACTTTGATAGCGATTAAATGGTCACGTTGTTTACCAACTACTTATCTAGTGGAACAAGGGCTTCAATATAATCACATTTAATGTTATATACGAAGCGAAAATATAATTTTTATGCTTATAAATATGAAAACGGCTCAAAAATTAAAACATTGAAAACCTTTTCATGGCTACTTATGTACAATTACAACAAATTACAGAATTTTCTGGAATTGCTTAAAAGAATTTATTGTTGCCGTGATTTACACTGAAAAGACACCATTACAATCAGTCGTTGCCGTGTAGGTACATTGTAAAGTAGTCAGCACTACAGTTTCTGACATATTGTATGGTTTATGTATGAATGTGGACATTTCATTTACTCTCCATAAAACTACCAGCGAAATCCACATACACATAACATATATATTCACCTTATAGGTACACATACACTTAAACGTAGGTACTAGTACAAAATATTCAGCTCGCAATCTCATTTGCTAAACGATTATTATAGACTTTTTATTACTAGATTAGCAATGTTAATTCTGGAACAATCCGACTATGGGTTTTATTACTTTCGAAACTTGCTACATTTTCCCTAAAGTACATGTTATAATAATAATAATAATAATAAGCCCGCAGGGCACCTTGAGGCGAGGTGACGGGCATTAGCGATCCCGCGGGCAATCATCATCCCGAGTGCTCCAGGGAGAAGTCACCGTTCCTTCTTCTCCGGCTTGCCTTAATTGGCTGGCTGGAGTGAACGATGACAAGGAACAGGTCTTCCACCTCTGGCTTGCCTTCATTGGCCGCCCAGAGTGGAGTCGCGAGAGCAGTGATCCTGCTCGGAGGGTAAGAAACTATTCGTAAGTCGCGAGTGGGCCAGGGATGCAGGAGGCTTCGGCTGGAGCAGATGATCTGAGTAGAAAGCGGTGGTAGTTTCTTAACCCTTCAGCCACTCACATTCTCGTTGCCCCTTTGTTGCTATATCTAGCAACCTTTCCCGTGGCCCGGTCGGTGAGTTGGCGAGTCTCCGCCTGCCATTTTTACGTGTAATAATTACATTGTTTCGGCAGGTGCCATAGTCATCCATAGTTCTCAATTTCCCAGTCCACAGCAACCCATCCATAGCCCTACCTTTTTATTCCATTATTCACAATAGTTCTACACTAACCGGGGACTGTCCTTGGGTGCATTTCCATAGTGCATACAGGGATAGTCGCCGGTTTGTGTGTCCATTACATTTATATTAAAGTTGTCTAAAGGGCCTCTGCGCAGTTGGCTTCGGCCCCTCGTACGCCTCCCAAATCACCGGGACCCTGTGGTCCCGTGAACGGTAAAGACATACATAATAATAATAAACACTTTATTGTACACCACTTACAAAAGACACGAACAAGAAAATAGTAGGTAGGTAAAAAAAAAATATAGTTACATAATGTTACATAATATTATAATCATATCATTATGTACTTCTGGCTCAATGTTTTCTCGAAGATACACATGACGAATGTGCCTGAATATCATACCAGGTAGATAATAATGAAGTGTTCTAATATTCTGTTAACGGTTATCTCAAAAATAGATATTATTCATGTCGCATTTGATTTATCCCGAACCTACTACATTCAAATGAACATAAATCTTGCAAATCCGAACAGTACAAACTCCCTATAATAACTAAATAACATGTAAACAACAGAGAACCAGTTGTAAATATTGATCATATTGTGTCAAAACACGATAACACGAAGTTTCATAAAGTTTAAAACTGTTCGGAGTTATAGCTGCCGGTAACGACCCAATTCAAATTAATGTACCTTGAGCGGGAAGACCTAACTATGGGTGGGACTACACATTGGACGACGCTCCCTCGCGGCATAAGCACTGAATGAATTGCTGACAGTTTTACATGCAGTGGCAACAATGTACGAGCACGACAGATCTGTTCCATTTTGACACTTATGCTTTGCTGATAAGAACTAGGATAGTATGCTTGACGTGCACATTTGTACGCAGCGTCGTGCTCCCACCACAACGCAAGCGCGGGGAGATGCGCGCGCATATATTCACCAGCGCTTCGCACGAACACCAGTCAATCCTTAGATCGCGAAGCGGAGCGATCGAATCAGTTGAGCGTTCCGATACTTCGCACACGAGCAACACTACGCTAGTTTCCGCGCGTTACGCAGCGATCGTGTCGGGGATTTGAATTAAGGTATTGTAAAAAATATTTTTTTCGATAAGTAAAGCTTAAAAATATTTTTTTGACTACGTCGGAGTGCGTTCGGTGTTGTGCATATTTTATCAGTCGAGTGGTACGTTGTGCTCGTGCCGGGTGTGGAAACTCCCCGGCGACCTGGCAGCACGTGCCCGCGGAGTGCTCGCGCCGCTCGACCACCACCATCCGGCTGCAATGCGAATTGCATCAGCTCCGACCAAAATATTTGTAGTTCACACCAAATGCGCTCGCGGTCTACATGCTTTGCGAACTTTTTTATGGCGAAATTTTTGAAAGAAAACCAGCTCAGTCGAACTGTCACAAAATATAAATAACATGTAATGATTTAGACCCGCATCTAGTCTCGTATTCAAAGTAATGTTTATGTCCAACAACCAAGTTATAACTCATAAAAGTTTTGCGCGAGGAAAAAGTTTCAAAGTAACTCGTTTGTTTAAATTTAAAAAAGTAAACTGGATCTCGGTAACTTTTAGGGCAACTGGAACCTGTCCAAATATTTGAGGACATGAAACATGCCCAGACTCGTGACTTTTAACTCATAAAAGTGAACATGAAGTTTTTGAACCCGGATCGTAATATGAATGTTATGGTGTCGTAAAGATATGTTTTCGATTAGATAAAATAAATGTCTGTCGAATTAATATTTAAGTACTGCGTAATAAATATTGCTTTGTATTTGTGGTAATGTAACATCGTAGAGGTAAACAGTGAGTTAGTGCGCGCCTTTGTGTAACTTACTTTAAAGTTCTGCGTGAGAAAAAAACGGAAAAACATGCTTAATTTTTTAATAGTATTTCAGAGATTTTAAAGTAATGAGGTTGCGTTCTAATTATTCAATTGAAAAGAATTAAAAGACGTTCGAACCGACGGATTCTCTGCTTAAAGCAGTACCTTAATAAAATTAGACATGTTTGTTGGTACGTCAGAAGGAATAAAAAGCACATAAAAATTATATTGATCAATAAAATTAATATCGTATCAGCGTAATAAAATTTTAAAATTCTTTAGAGGGCAGGAAAACCTGGAGGCTATTTAAGAAGTTTAGTTTTCGTACGCACTGATTTTGTAAATTATGTTGGCAAAACTTACGTTAGACTTAAAATTACGTTTCTAAAGAGGCACAGCCAGGATGTTTGCAAATAATTAGATTATAGATTATTACGAAAATCTTAGTAGTCGTTATTGTAAAATATTTTCCGAATACAAATATTTTCTATTCACTAGATTGACATAAAAACTCAGACTTATTCATCGTTGCCTATAATACAAAACAGAAAACAACACAATCTAGGGCAATTATTGTAATTATTATATTGATCGCTGTTCACCTCAATTTCGTTTGTTGTTCGACAAATAGTTACAGATTTTTCCTTCAAAGGTAAAAGGTATTTACAGGTATTTTATAAGGAAACTCGTTAAAAGTAATTTATTTGTTAAATAAGATCAGTCAGTTTAGTATAACTCGGTAAAACTTTAAGGATCTAGTTTCTTTATATTAAAAACTGAATATTAAGAACAAAATTAAGAATAAAAATCCCGCTTACAAATACGATACACACAAATACTACAAATGAGCTATTGAGCCATCCCACAGATTCCGGGGAAAATTGCATCATTTACCTACGATAAAAGTTGAAATGCTCTGATTTAACTCAATTTCGCTTAAAAGCCCGTCATTCAGCCAATCAAAAACGCCGGGCACAGCTATCAATGAGGAAATTTGTATTCGAAAGTTTATTTTTTTACTGCAAAGCGTGAAAAGCTTTGAGAGTGTTGAAGTTGGAGTTGTATCTTAATCTCATTCAGTGGGGTTGGTTTTTCTGCGTCCACACGGCCTCGGTCATAGTTAGGTGTTTAGGTATTTGGAAAAGCAATAAAGTGTGTAAAAATGTGTTCATGTGCCGGATGCGGCTGAGTTTCAGTTATTGCGGACGAGAGGTCAGTAACATTCGCACGAGGAGCGCACTATATCGTCACAGGGAACACCCGTGCAATAATAACAAAGAAAATAATGAATCATTCGTCCTCCGTCGTAACTCGTACCGTCGACGGGTAAATAAACCAGATTTATTTTTGGGCCCAAAAACCTTCAATCGATCGTAAGTTCTATTCTCGTAGCACTACGTTCTCGTGATGTAGATCATCTGACTTTTCACCGAACACGTATACTATTTGAAAAACTGTCGAACACACGTTAATTTGATGTTAATAAATGTTTTGAACATTGCGCCAACCTTCCTTACGGTTAATAAATTCTATGTAGGTAGCTACTAGACCCTTTAGCGGAGCAAACTGTGTCAAGGGTTTTTACATAATAGAGGTAATATGCACGATATCGCAAGAAATACCCCGTGTTAACTATTTGAATCTCAATGTTAGTACGAAGTTGTACATTGTTCTCTACTGAGGAAGTAACCATCTTGATAATAAAAATATTGAAATATTCTCTTACAAAGGGCCCAATGTAACAATAAGATATTTTAATCAGAGAAAGTAGTTCTAGGGTATATTCTAACAATCTTCTAAAGTTTCATTTGGAACAATGATATTTTTTCGGGCGGATAAGCCAAGATCAACTTCTAGTTTTTACATGGAGTACCATATCGGTTTTCGAAAAAGAAATGATACTATATTAACGAGAAACAAGTATGGGAATCGTTTAATTTTACGCTTCAATGAAACTTAATATGCTACCATACCCATAAACAAGTAAGTATAGATGAATGTGCACAGCAAGACCAATCATTCGCTTTAATGGAAAATCGCCACACAGATTATTGTGATAAATACTCAATAGCTGCTATATGTATTACTAATTGCTTTAAACTATTTATTTTATCTAAAACTAAACTACCTCTACAATCAATAATTGCTTGTTTACATAGCTCGTTTGTATCCCAATGACTTTGCTTTTAAATGACTATAATAAACAAATTAAGTATCAAAAACTCCCTATTTACGATGCTTAACGAGCTATTTGCTGATTTTAATGACAGTATCACTTAATTACAATAGAAATTAGACTTAATTACGGTGAACTAAGGTACAAGAGAAATATGTAAACATTTCTTTACACTGAAACTATAATTAAGTCTGAACAAAAAAGTTTTTAATTCCGAAGAGACACACGGTTAACTGTCTGACCTAAATACAATTCCGCGTACAGTTTTTCTTATAAGTGGCGAGGTGGTACAAAAAGTGCCCATTTAAAACGCAAGGTAATATACCAGAGCCGCTTATTAGCCCCGCTGAACTTCCGGAAACTTTTGCGTCGTTTTTATTCAGAATTTTATTATTCTTAAGTCGAGGACTTTAGAATTATAATTTTAATTAACTAACAGCTGACACCTTGATTAAATTATCTTTGATCAGCGGTCGTTGGTTGCTAGCCACTTCGCCAGCCCACCCCGGTGTGGCCACCGTTATCGTTCACTCTAACGCTTGTTTCGAATGTTATCAGTAAATCCGCCCGCGTTGTTGATCCCTTGACCCAAAAATAAATGCGATCATTATTGCGTAAATTGTCATTAATCTAGTCGCCTTCAGTATTGATAATCAGTTGGTGGTTCACGGCGTTGTTTGTGACAAGATAGCCGCAGTATTTGAGCTTATCGATCTCCTCTAATATCCAACCAATTGGTAATCAAGAATTGATTCTTGTAAGTGCTGTTCGAGGGCTACGTGACGTTTCAACAGACAATACAGCTATCCTTAGTAACTGCATACTAACAGGGAAATGATGCCACATCCCGGAATGATATCAATCTCAATGATATACAGTTTGTTGAGTTAACCGTTGCGTTTATAACTACGCCATGCTATTTTCATTAACTAAACTAGCCCAAGGGCCACACAACATTTTGTTAAAATACCAGTAATTTCATAATTCCGCTACGCATGTCTAATCAGACTTGTAAACAAAGTTGTTTTTGTTATTGTAGGTAGAGCCACATATTATTCTCATTTGTAATGTTTACCATGATTTACCTAGTAAATCTGCGATAAAAAATTGATAGAAATACCTACACAGTAAACAGTGTTTTTAATGTATCAGTGATGTCACAAAGTTTTCTATATATTCACAATAATTACAATCAAAATCCGGAACAGTTACATGAATTATAAATATCAGGGTTCAAATTTCTTTTATGAGAGTAATAAAAAGTATCAATTTGATTGTATTTGTTGATATTTCAACATATATTATTATGCAATAAAGCATCGAGCCGTCATGTTGTGGGATCGGCTCCGATCGGCGTAATATCTTCAGGTCAAGACCGTTTCGATGTCTCGCAAAAACAGTCGATAGTTCCAGTTTTGTTAATGACGAAACGAGTTGTACGTGTACCAGTCACTCGATAACCTATATACTATATATGGATATATGATAATAACATACTTCGTGACGATTACTCGATATACATAAGAAAAAGTAGGTATATTCGCACATTACTTATCAGTGTTGTGCTAGATTTCCAGTGCAGTTTCTGAAAGAAGGCTAATTAAATTTGAACAAGGACAACTACAATTATCACACAAATCATACATGTCTTTATTACCACTCGTCTTAATTCATTTGTATACAAATGTGATTCTATGCAGGTAGCTTCGAGGTGCATTTAATTTAGAGGTAGAATACCTTTCGTCGAAGAATACCTTGACATTTATTAATCATACCTATATGGCGGCTCAATCGGAACAAAGTGGCATAATGTCGAGATTTGAGACCGAAACAAAGGTACATGAACTGCATAGATATCAATGACCGAATTATTCTCGTTCTTTGTAAGCCGCGCTTTAACTCCGATCTTTAAATAAGTGCGTAAACTGGGTTCTACGTTTTCTTTGTTAACCACCGCTTTAGAAAAGAAATTGTTTTATCTTTGTTTAATTCTGAATGTTACATAAAGATCTCCAAAAGAAAACTCAAACAAAGGGCAGTTTGTTGTTGGATAAATAAGAAAAAAAATATACAGGATTTTTATAATCGGTATATTTATTAGACCGAAACTATGGAAACAAACAAAGATGTGTTTGTTTAGGTCCGCAAAGCCGGCCAGTGGCAGCGGTTCATTCACGCATTATATTTTTCCGCACGTGAACTAAATATAACACGTTCTAAATAATAAAGAAGCAGTCGACCGCTGTAACGCGTCGGGCGTTGAGCATCAGCTGAGCACACCGCAGCTAGTGACCTAACACGAAAGCGCTGCGTGAAACAGTCATCGCCCTCCTTTTGATGACAAGGCCAAGGACAGAACTGTGTAATACATACTAAACATAATAAACAAACGCAAGCGCATTGTGAGTAATGTACTAGATGTTCAAGTCCACCGCATAAAGGCTTTGTGATCCTATCATTACCGGGCACTTACGCATGTACATCATATAGCTAGGCAACGTGACTCACACATAGGCTCAACGAGTTAAGTATAATACTAATGAATTGTCACTAATCAGTCAAATGTCACGCTTATGACTAGTGATCCATTGTCATGCAGCCAGGACCAGCATAATAACTCGCGTTACTTACCTACGTTATCAGAACATCCGATCTCTCAAAGAAAAATTGCGTCACTAGTCACTATTATCACCATATCGACATCGGCGTAATACAAATGAGCCATTACATTAACCCACATAGATAAAACTGAACATGTAAAATGTCAACACTTGATAACGGGAGTGTACATAACATTCGATACGAAAACATCGATGTATTGTAATTACCTACACTGTACTAAGTGAAAACAGAAAGACAGTGATCAGTGTTTTATAAATAACGTGGCACGCTTTGGATTACTCGTCCATTTCATTTATGTTGGTCTCGAATTCTGCATATCATACGAATGCACGTGAATAAGTTGCATGCGCATAGAAACTGTAAATGACGCTTCATTACTCAGTCACAGCACATGTAATGTGTATCGTAACTTAGAGATTGCGCTACTTCTATTAATACCTTCAGTTGGCATATTGTTGATATGCTATTGAATTACAATCGCGCCATTTTTGTCAGTTTCATGACACCTACTTATTTATTAGCCACATTAGTTCGCATTATGATAGATAGATTGATATCAATCAGAACCGCGCACACGTCAGCTACTCAGCTGAAGAGATTTTAGGACATAGATACACAGTGCGTACATACCACACACACATAGCATATATGTATATGTCAGTGTCCTATATCTGAAATCAGTTAACACATATTTAATGTCATCTCCAGCTATTACCTTCTGGTAATAACTAGAAGAAAATGGTTCTGATCTTGGCAATGTTTGATAATCGTGAATGTAGTGTGTATACAAAAAATCGACACTAGTAATATTATTTGCGAAGTCTATTATGTCCATTATCACATTTCGTAAAGCTATGGTGTTGTAAAAGTAAATGAATATGGGTGGTTATTGGGTTTATCACGGGTAGAAAGCAAAGCAATAATCATAATAACTGAGCACTCAACGTAATGTAGCGCGGAGTGTAATAAGAAATTAATAACTCCAAACTTTGGCCCTGCGGTGACTACCAAATAATGCTAATGACTACTATGTCTATCGATCGAACCGACTTAACCTTGCTTTCTATCTATAGATAACAACTAATGTTCCTAACTTTGTTTACTATTGCTATTCTACGACAGTAAAAATGTTTACATAGATAATGGAATTATTACATTATAGTTTCACTTTAAATGGGCCATTCAGCATTACATCGCGAAACTTTTTTGTCATTGTTACCAAGCACATAAACCTTGCGCATAGTATCGTGTATCGCGGTAGAAGCCAGTAGTCATCAAGAAAGTTTCCGAACTATTGGGAATTTTCCCAGATCATACATTTGCCAATAAATAGCCATTAGTTGCGCTACGAGATTTACAGTTTATTTGTTTGCACACATACGTACTAATGACGCGGTATGTTCTCGCGTGTAAGATGTAGACGTTTCCTCTGATAAGTGTTTCTAGTAAAATACTAGTCACTTATGGAAAATCAAGGAAAGATACTTATAAAACTCGATCGCCTTGGGCAGCTTGCTATCTAAAACGCCATAAATTCATGTATTAACTTTGTTGAAGAACGTTCTATTTGCCCGCGTTTCCCTATAATACCTAGTTCTTTCGTTCAAAGTCGTTTCAGTGCGCCCATGACGGTGGCATTACGTTGCGTGCGATGTGCACACTGCTGGGTGAACATACGCAGAGTTCCTCGTCATCGTTGTTTGGGCAACGCGCCAATCGATTTCGTGAAATTGCCGTTGTTATGTGTCAAGGGTCTGTTTATTTTATTACCACACAGGAAAATCTTACCCAGAAAATGAAACAATTAAGATTTATCTTTACTTAACGTCATGTCGAATAACCAATAATGTTCATTGACTTTGCCTCAACCATAATGCTAATTAATTGACATAATTAACCAACAGATTGATTTAAAATAAATTAACATTAAATATTAATATTTTAATACTAATATGACAATATTATAATTTATTTAAAATATATCTTTGTCCTGTCCTCTACTTAAACTTCCGATTAAAATCATAATAGTATTATTATGATTAATTTTTTTCTCAATCACGGATATACATCTCAATATATAAATAAATCTAAGCTTACAACGCAATTAATGTGTTCCACGCAACACGTTTGTTTTATTGACTTGTAGGCATTTATTTATAGTATTTCAAATGTCAAGGAAAATATAATATGTAAATATTAAGTACCTGTAGGTACAATCTAATTCCAACTACTTAAATCTATTATATCTGTAACATGATCAATAACTTCAAATTTAAGTTCACCTGTAGAGGTACATAGTTACATACTGTCGTAAGAGGTTACAGCAAGAAGAATTGTTTAGGTACTAATAATATCCCTAAAAGTTTGTTATTATATTGCACCAAGCAACGCTACTAAAGTGGCTATATAATAATATTAAAACGTCAGTAAGTCAGTATGTTTATCTGGTAGCTATTTTCTCTGACACACAGTTTATTTCCTGTTATACGACCGATATTGATTTATTTATGTTCGCATTTTTCCTTCTCTAACATCAAAACATTATTTATACAATGTTTTAGTACATTTATCTATTAATATATTTTATAAACGCTGACCATCTATTTTCTTACACACAACTAAGTGTATTCTCTTTTGTTACAGATTTGTACGTTTTTATAAGGCGCAAAGATGACTGACTCACACGCTAAAATAGAAGGTAAGGCTTGTACGAAGGGCGTTCTACACGAATACACGTAGATTTCTAATATTATCCACTAGGACAACATACAAAGTTTGGTATAATTGGGGTTTTATTACTAATAGAATTATACCTAGTTCTTATTGAAATCGAACCGAATTTTATGGGATTCATAAACATTACTGGCAGAAAGTGGGTGTAGTAAACATCTTTATCTGCTTATATCCGGGAAAACCAGACCAGATGCTCTGCTTTGTTATGTAATAGGTCAGGCCAGCCATCCAACACAAAAGAGTTAGCTCCAAGACGGATTGTGTACAAACATACGTGTACAATAACTCAATTTCAATGGACAACCGTTTAGCGCGCGCTCTCCATTATAGCTCTTATCCGTATGATACCAATCATACCAACAAACGTCTTTGTTAGTCTACTAACATTACTGTTGTACGCGCATAAGGTTCATTTCCCAGTAGCTACACAAAATGCATTACAATCAAATTTTTTATGCTCTTCCGAAAATTTACTTCATACTGCGTCAAATTGTTAGATTGGAAACGTATTGGGATATTAAGTACTTTGTTAATGCCTATAGTTGTATAGTTTTCATAAATTTGCGATATGGTGATAAATTCGCAATTCTATGACAAATAATGTAATATAATTATGTTCGACGAGTGACTTCGAAGAACATCATTAAGCCGTCAGTCGGTCAGTCTAAAACATACGTAATAAAGTAGGCTTTAGACGACCTGAAACTTTTATGAGGCAGGTACGCTGAAACGTTGTAGCTTTCACCTTTCATTGAAGATTTATGCTCCACATTGTTTCAAAATTCCACTACAAAGTAGGTCGACAAAAGATTCCTAGAGCCTCCTTCCAGGCTCTTTCAGTCTGGGCTTTGTATAACGAGCAATTAACATTTTTTTAAATTAAAACTAGAAAAAAAAAGTAAACTTTCATCATGTATGCTAGGTGAATTTTTGGATTGTTCCGACTTGACACATTAATTCGCTAAATAGCAAGCTAACTACACTATTTGTGGAGTAAAGTTGGAACGATTTACAGTAATCTTGTGGACAGTCCTTGGGTGTAATAAAATAGTTAATTCAGTAACATTCAACCTAAGGCAAGGCTCTAATTGTATGAATGTACAGCAAAGGGACTCAATTACGGTGTCTGTTCGTCGGCGTCGGTGTATGTCGTAATATTATAGTCACCGCACAATGTAACCCACACCAGCCCGTACCTTGCGAGCTCATCAAAGAGTCTCATCGTGTACTAGTAATCCAAGCCTGTGAGCAAAGTGTCAGCAAAGGTCAGAACTGCAATAGCTAAGTGTCAGTTAAATTCCTCAACAATATGCATATAAATTAAAAATTCGCTCATAAGCTTAATTCGCTCAGTATTTTCATACTCACTGAATTTCTAATTTTTTATAGAATTAGAATTTGTTAAAATTCTTATTAACATAAAATTATGTTTTTCTATAGAAAATAGAACTTTCAGCTAATTAATCCTCTTGACGTTCCGCTAAAGCCTCTTAGTTGGCGTTTTCGTGAAATTCCATGGTTTGTTTTCTGAACCCCGCTTTTCATAATGTTTCTCTATTCAGTTTAAGTTCCAGGAACTACCTAGTTTATATAAAAAGTGGTTATGTAAAACACAAGTGGTTACATGTGTTTTCAATTCAATTTAGGTCGCTATTCGGTCAAATAACGAACTAAATTGTAGTCAAAGTAGAAAAAACAAATACAATTTTAAATTCTGTAAGTATAATAATAAAATCTATTTTAATTAACAGATAACCCGAAGATATTGTCCGGCCCAGTGCTGGTCAACTCACCAAATGCGGTTTTGTCGAAAACCCTGTTGGGAAGGTACAATGACCTCCCTATTCCTGCGGACAAAATTTTGGCGACATACATCTGGATCGATGGAACTGGAGAACATCTTCGTTGCAAAGATCGTACCCTGAGCTTCATTCCAAAGCAACCCAAGGGTGAGTGTCCTCCTCAATTGCAATCATCATTGCTGGTTTGTTTATAAACATAGGTATTTACGATGTCCATTTCTGAAACAAAAACTCGGTCGCGGTTTTTAAATCATATACATCACTGGTTGAAACACAGAAGTGGCACATCCTATGAAATGAGTGTGGTTTTATTACATCCTCATTAACAAAGCAATTAGCACAGTTTAGGTAAATTGTTCAACCTTCAGTGAAACAAGCTGATCTGTAAACAACATGGCGCCGTAACATAACAACATGTTATCTGATCATGTTATAATACAACATGTAGACATATATCCATTAATCTAAATCGGGATACATAATTTCTAAAACTACATAATTCTTAATACTACATTGGCTTATACAATACACAGCCAGCCATAAAATAATAATAGCCACAAATAAAAATAGCAACACACTTCCATCACTACCACTGTTGATGAAAACTTATAAGGTTTCAAAGCAATATTGTCCAGAAGCAGACGTATAAGTTACGATAGATTTCATTCAATATTCTTAGTTCATTGGAAAGTTGTTGTTCACAGTAAATTAAGTGTCCACGTCTGATAGAGTGCCTTCATGTTCATTATGTTAGAGTAATTGAGTGGCACTTAGGTACATAATATATACTCTGTTATACTAGTTTGTATCATTTGTATATGTTTGTATTTTTGACAGATCTTCCGATTTGGAACTTCGATGGCAGCTCCACGGGACAGTCGGACGGGCACAACTCTGATACATTCCTGTATCCCCGTGCCATTTACCGGGACCCATTCAGACGTGGCAACCACATCCTCGTCATGTGCGACACGTACAAATACAACATGGAGCCCACAGGTGCGTTCATTAAAATTCTGCACAATACAAACAAAATGCCTTTTGTCTTTCGAATTCAACAGCATTTCGCAACAATCTACGATATTATTTTAAAATAGAGTAAATTAAGTAGATTGATTTCATGTTTCTGTTTAATCAATAAGACCGATAGGGTTTCCTTTATTTATTGTATCCATATGCGTTACATTAAAAACAGTGGCAAAAACAGCAGAATAATATCAATAATGTTTTATTATTTGAAATCTTCAGATTAAACTTAATATAGTATGTGATAGTGTGTGTGTGTGAGTATTAAGTGGCGTTATATTAGTCATCGCCGCTTCGCAATCGCAATTAATTACGCATTTATGGTAATTGCATGACAGCACGACCTGCGCATTGTTTTACTTATTTTAGATTAGGTATATTACACATAGTGCACAGGTCAGCGGTAACTGTACCGAATATGTAATGTAGCCCACATGCTGCATATTTTATGTCGTGTTCCGGTCTTCCAAACCAACTGAATTATGACAGATCTCTGATAATGAAAGTTGTTCTATCTTTTTCACAGAGTCTAACCATCGCATCAAGTGCCAGGAGGCATATGATAAGTGCAAGGATGATGAGCCGTGGTTTGGTATTGAGCAGGAGTACATCTTGCTTGACTCGGACCTAAGGCCCTTCGGATGGCCCCCAGGTGGGTTCCCCCCACCACAAGGCCCATACTACTGCGGTGTTGGTGCCAACAAAGTGTTCGCCAGGGATCTTGTTGAGGCACATTACAGGTGAATAAATTATTCCACCAACTTGAATCTCAATATCAGATTTTCAAAAGAATACAATCTGTGGACAGAATTATTTCATACTTAATTTTCCTTTTACAGATGTTGTCTATTTGCTGGCGTTCCCATTTCGGGCACCAACGCTGAGGTCATGCCCTCGCAGTGGGAGTTCCAAGTGGGTCCCTCTGTGGGTGTGACCGCTGGCGACGACCTGTGGGTCGCTCGCTACATTCTAAACAGGCTCGCTGAGGAGTATGGAGTCATTGTTAGCTTTGACCCCAAACCAGTCCAGGACTGGAACGGATCTGGCGCTCATACTAACTTCTCCACCAAGAAGATGCGCGAAGACAACGGTATTATGTAAGTATCAATGATATGATTGACGTTCACGTTTATAAAACTCCCTGATTTAGTTACTGAAATGTTTATTAATTATTATGTTCCATACAGCCACGCGATGTTCAGTTTAACGAAACAATCGACTTTTACATTTTAATTTATCGAATAATGCCTTTCGACACCGTTTGATGCGTTGTTTATTGTTTAACTGCCACGATTTGTAACAACGATGTAAGATAGTCACTTGACCACTACAGTTATTACCGTACTTAACGAATAATAAGTATTACATATTTTCAGTGAAATCGAGAAGGCCATTGACAAGCTGTCTAAAGTTCACATGAAGCACATCAAGGTGTACGATCCTCGCGGAGGAAAGGACAATGAGAGACGTTTGACTGGTCTCCACGAAACTGCCAGTATTAATGACTTCAGCGCCGGTAAGTGTCCAGAACTAAGTGAATGACCATCACACAACTTATTTCGAAGACAGAATATAGTAACTAATGATTATTATTTGGTAGGTGTCGCTAACCGTGGCAGCAGCATCAGGATACCGCGGACTGTAGCCGAGGAGAAGAAGGGCTACTTGGAGGACCGTCGACCGGCCTCGAACTGCGACCCGTACGCTGTGATAGATGCGCTGATGCGCACCTGCATACTCAACGAATAACAGTGGCGCATCCCCCGCCAGGCCACTCCTGCGCCACGTGTCAGCTAGCGAACACATCACCAATAAATCCGTCTATTAAGTTCGTGCCTGGTTGCCAACGCAAGCTGTATGTACCTGCACCGACGTGCGTTATTGAACCTCTTCCATTTTAGTGATATACATATACCGCAAGAGCAACACCAAGTAACGTTTTTGTATAGACATTTACCTTATAATATTAATTATTATTTTCACTAGCGACGACAAATCGAATAATTATGGCCTATAGGTATTCAATAGAATAGATTATTCAATGTACACTAACTATAAAAGATAAATCAAAATATAATAAATAATTAAACCGACACGTGATAGAGGTAGTGCGTTTAAAAGGACCATATAAGATATTAATATATTGTATAAGTAGGTAAATATTTCTACGAATATTATGTGATATTTAAAAATTGTTATTTTGATGTTAAATAGTTTAATTGTATACAAATAACCACATATCATTATTTTTAACAAATTCATTTAATGCATAGTTGCAAATTAGTTGTAGTGAATAACATGAAAGAGAACACATGAATTGCTTGACATATTATATACTTACAAGATAACTACAGATATAATTACAAAGTCCGGATGATAACGTTACGAGTATAGAATCTACCAGTATGTTAATATTAAAGGTAGTTTACGTGCAAATCATTTGCAAATATTCTAGTAGATAAAGAGAACCGCAAGAGCCTTTCAAGAGTTCAAGCACTTATGAAGTATGTCTAAACGTGAACACCATGTGCACTCGTGTAGAGCACAAAATATTATATTCCTATCGTCTGAATAAAATTATTTATGCTATTATATTATGTATAAGATGTTTAAAATTGTTTTGCATGCATCGGAAATTGGTATGATTAACAAAATGTAAGCGTATAAGAAATGTTGTTATAAAATACGAGATATTATAAAAAATAAACATACTTTGTTGTACTACTCATGGTTTTGTTATTTTTGTTTAAGTAATCCTGCCCTCATCCAGTCATACAAAAGAATCAGATGATGATTATGATCAGAACTTTATTTGAACATTTTAAATAAATTTATTTATTTATTTATTCTTTTATGTACATAATTTTATTATGGCACATAAGGCGAACTTAATGCCATATGGCATTCTCTACCAGTCAACCTTAGGGTATAAGTAGAAAATGACGAGTTTCCCATCACAATATTTAAATGAGAAGGAGAGGAACGCATAGTTTAAGATTAAGTAATTATGTTGTCGTTTTCTAAAAATAAAAATTCATATTTATATTGGGGCACGGCAGTACCACCACCAGTGTCATGACATGAAAATAGCTTTATTCTCGTGGCAGTTTGGGCAATTTTCCATTTATTTACATCTGCTAAACACCAACATTTTATCACATTGTAGGTGTACGCCATCTACTATACACTCACACACTGACATCCTTTAGTGAAAATTTGTAGTGTGGAATGGCAACATAGATGTCGCTTATCACAAATTTTTCAATCCACTACTCCGTGTTTATGCGGTCCTGGTACCGCTGGAGCCAAATTTTCAGCTGTTTCGGGCCAAGTTTTGCAAAAATGAGTTTCATAAATTTGCACTCTATCTCGATACGTTCAAGAGCTATTTTGGACTAAATCACCCATTTAACCGGTAACAGAAAGCCTTGATATGAAAATAATTTATTGCGCCATCTATGTTGCGTGTTAAAAATGAACTTAGTGGTATGTCAATTTACTACTAGATGTCGTCAGCGTCAATATCAGTACTTCGTGACATTTGGTTAGTTGTCTGTCACCGCTTTCCATGTACTCCTGGTACATTACTCGACAAAATGTAGTAGTCAGTCGGGCAGTCGAGCTGTCAACTTCATTTGATCGAATTATACGATGACGTAAACACATTGTTGGAGTTGTATATCGGTGTTGCGCTGTTTGTTCGTACGTAAATATACATTTGGTCGAAATCTTCTATTGTTTGAAGGTAATTAGTAGATAGGCAAAACATATACTTTTAAGTACTAAAGATTAACTCGTCGAGTACCGTCATTATAGACACAATTAGTACCGTCATTATAGACACAATTATAGAACAATAGGTCGCGGTCACCGGTGACCGCTTGGTGTTTGACAGTTTAAAATGAAAATAATCTACAGGTACATAGAATAAAATCGTAGGGAAGTGAAAACTGTAGGTACATCAAATATTTTTTAAAAAAATTGCTCTGGGTGTGATCTGCAATCGATACTGAAGCCAAAATTATGGTTTTTAGAAATTTTGTCTGTTTGTCAGATTGTATGTCCGGAATAAACTCATAAATTTATCTCAAATGTGTGTTCCTCCGTCAAAGGTTTAGCCTTGCCATACATCGTCACCACTTGGCACTCTGGGCTCTTTAACTATTGACGTCGATGCGTACGAATTTTTTAATGATCTCTGTATAATATAATATTAATATGTCTAGTCATTGTTTTCTTTTATTTTGTTTTCTCCATTAATTTCAGTTTATTTTAAAAACATGTTTATTTCTTTTCTTAGTAATATAGAAATATAATGAAAGAAAAAGATATTATGAATAAAGTACACAATATTTATAAGTTTGCGGGTTTCTGTATACAAGTCGTGATAATAATACGTATAATAATAATATTATATATTTCCAGTTACTTTGGAGTTATAATTTAACTCGCAAATTTCCACTTCCCGATATCCAGAATTTCCGACATTCTCTAGACATAGGAAATAACCAAAGCTTCCTAACAAAATCGATAGAGGTCGTAACTAAAATTGGTTTTTTGTTATCAACCGTTGTGACTGTAATAAATAAATAAATATGTATAGCAACATGATGCAATTTTATTATTGAAACAATAAAAAATAAGTCTTCGTAGCAAGTCGTAGTACCTACTACGAGATGGCTACGAAGTTTCATTTTTCGACTGAGTTACTAACATGTACCTAATGAATGCGTGGGTAAACCAACACAAGTTTTACATACTAGGTCCTAGATAAATCACCTACTTGAAGTAGCATTACTATCATCATCATCATTAACATCTCCTTGACAACTAGACTCCTCATCTTCTTAAGAGGGGTTTATAATTATCTCATGAACCAAGTGGGTTTTTTAAGGGGGGAAAATCATCCAATGACTGCTCCCGCCTGGGTGAGGCGGGAGGGAGTGTCAGACTCTTACTGACTAAAAACCACCCCGTTCCTTCTCCTGCACGTCGAGCCGGAGCCCCGGTGCCCGTTAGGTTCTCCGCGACCGTTAGGCAAGTGGGTTACATATCGCAGTTTAGAAGGTTCAGGCTTTTTTTTAAGGGGGGAAAATCATCGAATCACTGCTCCCGCTTGGGTGAGGCGGGAGGGAGTGTCAGACTCTTACTGACTAAAAACCACCCGTTCCTTCTCCTGCACGTTAGGTTCTCCGTGACAAGGTTCAGGCTTATCGGAAAGCACTGCTACCCGATGTCAGCTGTTCAATAAATATTATACCTACATTCTCTTGGAGTTAGGTTTACTCACATAAACAAATTGTAGGTACTTATATTCAACTGCTTTGCTCTGCCTCGTTGGCCGAGTGGTCGCAAGTGCGACTACCGGGCAAGAGGTATCGGGTTCTATTCCCGGGTCGGACAGTGAATTAGTGGGTTTTAAAAAAAAATCTCAATACCAGCACGGAGTCTGGTACTGTGGCAATAGGCTCACTCCCTATTACATGGTACTCATAACATAAATAGTGAAAAGTGGATGTTACATTGTACAGTGGCATAATGTGTAATAACCTCTGCCCACCCTTTCGAGGATAAAAGGCGTGATGTTATGTTATGTTATTTATATTCAACAAATATATTCTACTTTACCGTCACCATGTGGTGGCCTACCTACCTTACCTACCTTATTCTTTGTTTATTAATACCGATTTGATTATTCTGAACCTAAGCCATGGAGTAAAGTTAATGTTTCTCTAATTTATGTTCTTTAAAAGAGTTAAAGTTTTAGACTCGAAATTATAATATTTAAATTATATTATAAATATTTAAACCATATAGTTTTTATATTATAAATTACTTATAAAAATCATCGAGCAATGCTCGGGCATCCACGAACTTATAAATCAAATAGTGTATCATTTGCATTTTGTCATATCACCTGCACAAAGTAGGTACTAATCTAAGCAGTCTATATCATGGGTACTACGTACTTTTCCATAAAGTAATTAAAAATATGTTTATTTTTGTATGTCATAATTATTATGTCAAGAAGGTAAACAAATTAAAACGTTGTCCACTGTCACATTGACCAAATCAAAATTGTAATGTAAATTAATAATTTGTTGTTTATAATGTCATGAATATATTAGTCTAACGAAATTGTAAATATCGGTGTTGAGCTTTGTTAGATGTGAATCAATATTATTTGTCTTTCATTTATAAATATTATACAATTTGAAGAACACAAGATTAGAGGGTTGTAAACAAAAATGGATATTACAAATATTGTTATAGACCATCGTCGGAGTAAGTGTCTGTATTCTTTATATGTACCGATTCTATAGTGTGGCAAGGAAAACGAAACTCTAAGTCAAATAAAATGGAAGAAACACCTGGTTACATTCTAAAACGGTAGAAGTAAAGATAGGTACTCATCTCTTAAACAATTCGAACGATCTGTCTGAAATTTAGTAAAACTATAATTTTAAGCCTACAATTTTAAGACAGGAAATTAGATATCTACCTAAATCCCACGGGAACAGAGCCTACGCGTTTAATGTCAAGGATTGTCTATCTTAAAACCACTACACCTCATCATCGAGAAGACCGTTAGAAGAGCTGAAAGGCCTTCCCTTAGTTCTCCAACCACAAATGGCTGAAGCCAATTGCACAGTGGCCATTTAGACAACTTTACTATGAATGAAATATTTATTATACATAACATATTTATTATAAGCAGCATTATTAGCAGATAACCAAATTTCGTTAACGCTGTAAAGTTCACAACCACTGATGTTGTCTTCCCATCTGCATCTGTCAACCTACAGGTTTCAATTGACATCAACTAAAGCAGTAGTATTATAAATGCCCTGATGGGCTCCACTATGAAATATAACATATTTAGTTAGATAGTATATTATGAATAATTTCGTTAAGCATAAAACTTGATTTACCTACAGAGGACCTTGTAAAGAAAGTGCGGATCGCCAAGCAACAAGACCCGCTAATAAGTCCAATGGAAAAGTACTCCACTCTTCCAATACCTAAGGACAAGTGTTTAGCTACCTACGTCTGGGTTGATGGCACTGGCGAACAATTACGGAGCAAAGACACCACATTAAAGTTCTTACCTATAAAACCGAAGGGTAAACTACTCCTTACTTAATACTACGGAGATACGTCTACAACCGATTCAGATATAGGTAACTTTGAAAATATGTAAAATTCAACAATGTTCAATTGCATACTCGGAAACCCTTGCTTGTTACCTGATAAAAAAAGAAAAAGTTATTAACTCGGATTTTTTTTACTGACTACAATATTTTAAGAAAGGGGTTTTTCACATGTCCTTTGCAGATAAATTCTCGCATATAATGGATAAGGTAGAGGAAAAAATTAGAATGGAAACATTTGATACTATGACTTATTCCCAGCAAAATAAATACTTGCCGCCATACTATTGTCCAAGAAATTTAGAAAATATATATAAAGTAGAATGCAGGCTCAGGGCAACCAGGAACACGGACACTTTTGACGAAAATTTAAAAGGTAAGAATAAAAATGTTCGTCACTACGGCATTTTATAACTAAGGTTTTTTAAAGATTTCTTAAAGATTGTTTGCATTTGCATTAGCATTGATTGTAAATGGTTACTTCACCGCTATTTTGTTTGCAATCCCTCCCGTTGAGAAGATACATAATTGGTATCTAAATATACAGGGTGTTTGGTGCATCGTGTGCCAAATTGAAATGGTCGACAGAATCTGCTATCCCTTTAGGCCCCAAACACCCTGTATATTTGTTTACAAAAATTATGTGACAATTCCTGACAATATTACGTAGGTAAAGTAAAATACCCAGTATGGTAAGAACCATGGGCAGAATTTCATGATGGGGTAATTTCGCGCGATGTACATTTTTCATTATTCCAAATTTTACTTTCAACACAAATTCGTTTTCTTTTTGTTTACGTTAACACTCTTACAAATAGACACAACTAAAACTAAATGATGGTCCTAACCACATGCGATGTCGCGGAGAACCTAATGGGTAACCGGGGCTTCGGCTCGACGTGCAGGAGAAGGAATGGGATGGTTTTTAGTCAGTAAGAGTCTGACACTCCCTCCCGCCTCACCCAGGCGGGAGCAGTCATTCGATGATTTTTCCCCCCTTAAAAAAAACATATGTGATGGAGCAATGATATATAAAGGGAAAATGCACAATGTACGAATTCACTGCCATCACAAACTATTTGGTCATGGTTCGTGTCCAGAGCCAGTTATTGTATTTATTTCTTGGCATAGATTTACCAATATTGCCTTTCGATGGAAATGCATGTGGTCTAACAAAACGAACGAATGCTGACTTGTTCTTGATTCCTCGAGCGATATACAAGGACCCGTTCAAACGTGGCAACAGCATCTTAGTTATGTGCGATACCTATAACTACAAAATGGAACCCACACGTGCGTAATTCTAATCTAATTCTAAAATAGATATAAATAAGAAAGTATTTCCTTTCTACCCCCTACTTTATAAAACTTGTATTAGTAAACGCACTAATAATACAGGAGAAAAACGTGGCTTCAGAAAACTATTCAAAAAAGCTTCGTAGCCTGTCGTAGCACTTACTACGAAATGCTAGGAAATTTTATTTCAGTTGTTTTTGTACCACTAGATTATTCTTTAATGTGGTAAGTTGCCATGCGTTTTTATCGCCGATTTTCTATTTAACATTAAAGTTGATTGGCAGATAATGCCAGACATATGGCACTAATGTCCGCCTTATGCACCATCACTTGTTTCTGTGTACATTAAACTTTAAATAAATAAATAAGTTGGTCCTAATTAAGTAAATTGAGGATTAGACTAATTCACCACCACAAACACATATTGTTTGTGAAATTGGTATTGGCCGTGTGAGTGGGTCTAACATTTAATACTAATCTGCAACTCTGTCTACCTCCTCAGAGACATACGTTTGAAGCTACCTAAGAAACAAGTCGTACCCGTACGGGTAGAGAATTCTGTACGGGTTGGTACGGATCGACATGATATTTAAAGTATTCACTCATGATTCACTTACTTATAAAAATAATGTGCGACTATGCCGACACGGCAGCTGTTTCTCGAAAATATTATACCTCCGCCGGTCGGTACTAACCCGTACAAATTTTTATGCAGCGGAAATCTGTTTTTTATTCATATAAGCACCCAATAGTATAAGTCCTGTGCACAAAGTAATTTTGCATAAGACCTTTGTTAAAATCAACTTGCTTTATCCCAGGAACTAACCATCGACACAAGTGCGCGGCCACTTACAATAAATGCAAGGAGCATGAGCCCTGGTTCGGTTTGGAGCAGGAGTTTTACTTATTGAACCCTATTGACTCACGACCAGTAGGCTGGCCCAAATGCGGTTTTCCTCGAATTTCACGACAATATTACTGCGGCCTTGGTGGGGATAAAGTTTTTGGTCGAGAACTTATCGAAGCCCATTACAGGTTACATTTCTATTTGAATAAGATGTTTTTTTTTAATGTCGTGGTGGCCCACGCCAAGACACAGTACCAACACTGAGCCATAAGCAAAGAGTAAGGCCACTATCTACCTTTTCTCGAAGCGCTTTATCATATTTTTGAACCTTCTTAACTTGTTGTTCGATTATATCGTTAAACGAAACATAATTGCAGTGTTATATGCATTACAAACGTGTAAAGTTATCTACTTAACTCATGCGGTATGCAAGCTAGCAAAATAGACCTGCATGTCTCTACTTCTTACTGCAATAAAAATGAGGTCTGTCTGTGCAACCGTACACATGTTAAGTCAGCATTTTTATTTGTACATTTACTTAATTGTACGTGCATTCTCATTATTCGCGTAAGCACTCACATTCATATAGCTCATTTGTACAAGTGAACGTGTGTTTAGCCTATCAAGAGACTATACACTGTTTGAATGGATAACTTTCACGGATAAACGGTAATTAACCGACTTCTACTGTAATATTTTCCCGCTACCACCGACGGCGCGCTACGCGCTACAAGCTACGGCTGTGGCCGTAGCCGTAGCGGAAGTTTGTAGTGCGTAGCAATAATTTCCAGCTATTAATCTCGTTTGCGGCGAAACTCTTGCCCTAAGGCCGATTCACCAGTTGAGTCCACGGTTTGCACTCCTTCGGAATTATTAGCGAAAAAAATATCCTACTACGCGCTGTGGACTACGAACTACATGCTACGCACGGTAACGCGTAGCATGTAGTTCGTAGCCAGTAGGTTATGGTTGTAGTATTTCGTATCAATGTATACACAGCATAGTGTAAAAACGGTCATTGATACAGGATTATTGATACAGGGCATTAAGCTTAAAAACTTGACTTTACATGAGATCTGGTTTTTTGACAGTGTGAAATTAAAGGTCTCAATCTTAGTACATACTATATATTTTTTGTGGTGTTATATTTAGTAATATCATGACCATACACATATACTGTATACAGCATTGAAATATGCGAGTACCTAAATATGTAGAATTACAGAATTGTCATACAGTTGTTAAAATTTGCAGATGTTGTTTATACGCCGGTATTCCTTTGTGGGGTACAAATCCAGACTTAGTACCATCACAGTGGGAGTATCAAGTGGGCCCCTCAGTCGGAATAGACGCAGGTGATGATGCCTGGATGTCTCGCTACATTTTGAATATACTTGGTGAGAAATTCGGAGTTATAATCTCCTTCGAGCCTAAACCAGTTGCACAGTGGTCTACATCTAAGGCACAAATGAATTTTTCCACTCAGACTACACGCGGAGTAAACGGTATTTCGTAAGTTTTAACTTTATACTTATTTTTAAATATGTACCTACTAAGTCAGATAAGCAATTTACTTAAAGTCAAAGTCAAAGTCAAAATCATTTATTTCAATTAGACCAGTAAGGCACTTTTGAACGTCAAAACAAAATATTTAAATATTAAATAATAAGAAAAAAATGTTAGTCTGTAGGTCAGTCCTCTAGTGAAGCTATTTGCTCGTTCCAAAGTGTAGATTCCTATGGAGAAGAACGAACAAGAAACTCCATAGGTTACTCTTTTTCAATCATGTTCACAATACAATTTTTGGTTATATTCTTCCGTTGAGTTCAATAATGTGAGAACAATGTAATACTAATATTTGGTTAAGGAGACGGAAAAAGAAAATAACCTTGAGGACAACAAATTTAATACAGTTAGTTTTCTAGGACACTATAGCCGTTGGTACGACCAGATCATGCAAGTAAGTCAATGTAAAGGTATAGAACTCTGTACTACTTACTGGTGTCACTCGCTGCTCACGAAACCATTAAGTTGAAATCGAAAATACATAATAATAATTTTTTAAATCTGCATCATTGGCCGAGTGGTCGCAAGTGCGACTGGGCTAGGGATCTCGGGTTCGATTCCCGGGTCGGGCAAAGTATTACTGGGTTAAAAAAAATCTCAGTTGTAGCACGGAGTCTGGAATTGTGGCCGGTTATATATGGCAATAGGCTCATCCCCTATTACATGGAACTCATAACATAAATAGTGAAAAGTGGGTGTTACATTGCACGGTGGCAATGTGCACCTCTGCCTACCCCTTCGAGGATAAAAAGGCGTGATGTTATGTCATGTAATTTTTAAATGTTTACCGCTATTTAACTCGTTGAGTACCGTCATTATAGACACAATTATAGAACAATAGGTTGCGGCCACCGGTGACCGCTTGGTGTTTGACAGTTTAAGGAGAAAACAGAACAGATCAGATTTGAAAATTCACTACACTTTCCAGGGTAATTCAGAAGGGAATAAAAAAGTTAGCAACCTTTCATGAAAGGCACATCAAAGTATATGACCCACGACGTGGATTGGACAACAAGAGGCGTTTGACTGGTACTAGATTACCGAGTACCATAGATGATTTTTCTGCAGGTACGATAATATTTCCCCTCTGAAGAAATAAGGCGCTCATTCAGTTCAAGAACGACCGTCATAGCGATGAGGAAGCGTGTGCTCTACATGCCCGTATTCATCATAGGGTAGGTCACTTTGAACCGTAAATAATTATGTTTTCGAAATTGCTCGTTATCCTTTACAATCTAGGTACTTATCATCAAGTTATTAATTTATTTTTGACAATGTTATACCTCTAAATAATTTAATGTTTTTGGGTAGCTAATAAACCAAGGAAGTTTTTCTAATAGTTTGTACGCTCCAGTTTTCTATTGACCACATTAGTGAGTGAAAACAAAATTTTATACTAATTTACTTTCTATTAAAGCGATTTATTAACACTTAAATCAAACCAGTAGATAGTTTTTTATTTATTAATGTTTCTGTAGTTAGATCGAGATTTTTTCACCAAAATCGAAAATGTTGAATATCTCAGAAACTAGCCACTGTCGGAATAGGGACCTCTGGGCTATTTTTGTAGGTAATTAGTTGTATTATCACCTCCCGACAGGAATACGTCGAGTTACAAGTCACCCTGTACTATAATAGGCTGTGAAGTTCATGTGAACTCAATATTTACCACGATAACCATTATTACACTCACAGTTCGATCAAATTATTATTGTTAACCAATATTTTTGTTAGATAATATCATTTTTATTCGGTACTAGCACTAGGCGATCGATCGGCGAAATTTTCGAAGTTTTAGGTACCTACCTAGGTAGGCTTTTTTTTTACCTGGGGAAAGTCATCGAATGACTGCTCCCGCCTTTAGTGTCAGACTGACTAAAAACCACCCCGTTCCTTCTCCTGCACATCGAGCCGGAGCCCCGGTTACCCGTTAGGTTTTCCGCGACACCAAGGTAGGCTAGCCCACCTATCAACATCTTGAAGAAGACTCAGAGTTATGATATCTACGTTAGCATCATCAGCATGAAACATTAGTTCCAGCAATCTGATCCACAGTATCTGGTAGTCATTGGGAGACCCTTATGTTCGGCAGTGGTTATCTTGCACCTTTTGGCTCTGTGATGATGATCAGTAATAAAAAAATATTATAAATATTTTATTTAAGTATACCTAAGTATATACAAATGACAATTAATATTAAAGTTATCTTAGAACAATTATTTTTTATAGGAATTGCAGACCGGTTTTATAGCATAAGAATACCGCGGACGGTGGCTGAAAATAAATGCGGTTATCTAGAAGACCGCCGACCCCCTTCAAACTGTGACCCTTACCAAGTGATCGACGCTCTAATGGGCACCGTTATACTTAATGAATAATAGCTGTCTTTATTAGCTACACCGCATCTCTGAATTAAGTTTTGTCCATAGTTTGAACATTTTATATGCTGATGTAACTGGAAAACTATTAAACTATTTTGTAAATTTAATATTATTTTATTTTAAATCTAAGAGGTAAGGATTTTGAGTGACTTACTATTGAGACCAATACCAAAATTAAACAGAGCTCCTTCGAGCGACACCCACTATACCACGAAGTCCGTCGTATCGTCCTTTCTTGTTGTACTTCTAATAATTGACACTATACACGTTAGACAACTATGTGCAATGATAGACAAGATATTTTCTTACTATGTCTGTCTAATGACTGCCTCGTTGGCCGAGTAGTCGCAAGTGCGACTGCCGGGTAAGGGGTCTCGGGTTCGATTCCCGGGTCGGGCAAAGTATTACTGGGTTTTTAAAAATCTCAGTAGTAGCACGGAGTCTGGAAATGTGCCCGGTATATGGCAATAGGCTCACCCCCTATTACATGGGACTTATAACATAAATAGTGAAAAGTGGGTGTTACATTGTACAGTGGCATTAAGTGCCGAAATGTGCACCTCTGCCTACCCCTTCGGGGATAAAAAGGCGTGATGATGATGTTATGTTATGTCTATAATGTATGAGTTGTATACCTAATTACATGAGTCACCATAAAAGATAAATGAATCCGATAAAAATATTTGGGATATGAATTAAGATGCTAGTAAGTCGTTTCTATGATTCAAAGAATTTCAATTATATTATTTCTTAATCATCATCATCATTCATTGTTATTATTATTGTGTATTGAAGTATGTTAACGTAAAATTGTCTGTCATTGTACAAAGTGGAAAGTATATATTAAGGTGGTGGAAATAAAAACATTCAACAAGTACGGACATTCAGATATTTATTATTGATAACTTATCAATCTCTAAAATGACAATCAGAGAGGTAAAATTATTAGATTAAAACATGATCAACGCCAGTAAAACAAACATAATGAACAACAAAATCATATGACACGGCAATTGAAAACAGGTATAAGAAGATAAAGTGTTTCATTTCAAAGATTATAATTCAATAACATACAATAAAATAAAAATAAATCGTGTGCGAACCTCACAAAGATTATCATACTAAGAAGATTATAATAAAATAGACATTAAACATCTAATGATCGGTTATATAGTACCGATATACACGTAAGATAAAATGTAATACTATTTCTTTACTTTATTAAACATCATAAAACACCGACTGTTATACTGTAAGGACTGTTCCGACGAAAATGTGATAAAATGTTAAAATCCACTACATATATAATGATGCCGTTTACCATGTGCTCTCTGCAAGGCCGATTAAATCCGCAAATAATTCCATTATTTATCCCTCGCGTATACACTTCCTAAATATTTTATTCATTCCTTAACAGCACAATGTAATAAGAGCCCAACCTCTCACGGCAATAATATCTTAAAATATTCCTAGAGATAACATTGAGAGTTAAAAAATTGTTTTCCTTACTTTTCTCAAGTGCGTCTATTCCATCCTACTAGCTCCCCGCATCCTACCACGAAGGCGCGCTTATGCTTGCCGCACATGCCAGTGGTCTTCCGACAAACTTTTGCTCTGCGTATATTTGCAGAGCGCTAACATAGCTACTAATGCGGGTGCTACGCGTTCGTGACCCTTATTGGGTTCCAGCCTCCAGCAGTTGGGTTGTCCTCTTCCATTTCAACCAACGCAAATGTTTCTATCCGACATTCAATCAGTAATTCAATTAATGACTGCCAAACAAAGCTTTTCTTATCCAAACTAACAGGAAAAGCACGATTGCACGCTGCAAAGATAACTATAATAGACACCTATGACACATGGATGATTATCTGTTGCATTAAACATTAAATCTATTATGATATCGCTGAAGCTACATCAACAATGTCATTTTTGGAATCACATTTTAGTCCTCGAGAGACTCGTCTGCTTTCAAATCGAAATACAATATGATCCAAAAATGTACACTCGATCATACTAAACAATAAGCACACGAAAATTTCATGATAACATCAATCTGACCGGAATTATGAAGTGAATACCAATTCGAATGCTTAACACTATTGTTGATAAATAGACAATCATTATAATTACTAATATTGTAAAGATCCCCGCAGACTACCAAAATTATCGTCCAATAGTTGCCCCATTTTGTTTATGGGCATGAAATCTCTATAATATGCAAACAATCAGAACAATTCAATTCAACAACAAAGAATTCAATTAAAATACGTATTTCGAATCAGCCTCAACTATCGGCCGATAGAAAGTAGTCTGCAGAGCACCTAAGGAATTCAATGTAATGGAATCTATTCCACTATATAAAAGAGTTAATCAATGCATGTAAATTAGAAGACAGTAATGTCAAGGATTAAAAACAATAAATCAGTTACAATAGCAAAATTATATAGCGTTCCTCCGTTTTATATTGAAGTTTATTCAATAATTCGCGTGATAACTGTTGTGTTAAATGGCGACGCAGTGCAATACGCGTGCGGCAACTTCAACAAATGTGGAACAAAAGAGCCAAGTAATAGCAGCATCACTAATTTATGTGGCAACGACGTAACATGCATCACTCTAATAAAATAATGTTGGTTCAAAAAGATCAAGTAGTTTCAATTATGTTGCAATCCAATGTTTAGGGCATATAATGATTATTAAATACAAAATTATTAGTATAATGCAAATATCCACACAACTAAGACGATATGACTAGTATTAGTATTGATAGTTAGTAGAAATATGATATCAAAATATTAATTAGACTGGCAACGGAAACGGGACGGACCGATGTAGATGTATCGTGATTTGAGACTAT
Organism: Spodoptera picta; assembly: GCA_038387885.1. NCBI lineage: Eukaryota > Metazoa > Arthropoda > Insecta > Lepidoptera > Noctuidae > Spodoptera > Spodoptera picta. Next base: position 6,268,399 of record JAZHFQ010000105.1, read on the forward strand.
GAATAAAGTTTTAAGAAAAGATGTTATGTCATACACTTGGTATTGGTCAGAGTTACATCAATGCCCATATACGACACATCATCGATGTATTTGAATAAAGTTGTGTATATGCCAACAGTTGGTGTTTACAGACAATAGAAAAGATAAAACAAGCAACATAAGGTTTGTGTGGTTTTGCCGTGGACTGTCGTGAATACAATTAATTTTCCGTTTGTTTCGTGTTAATTATATTAATAATATTTATTAACGTTCAGCCGCCATCGCAGATATAACGTGGAAATCCGATGGACTTCCTCAGTACATAATGTGTGTGGCAACCCACTCTTGCTGCTACTATTTGGTGGATGCTGTGCATCGGCCTAATATTATATAAATATCAGATTGCTCCCCGCAGCATGAAAGACAACCTGACATATAGAATCTTTATAAAAACTTTATTAAAAATAAATCATATCGCCCGACGACATAAATAAAATAATATACTCATTTGAATTGTAACAAATGAGGAACAATACCTAATTTTTGTCTCAAAGTTAAAAATATATTATGTAACTTCCATACGTTTCAAAAGAATAATTTTATTATGTTACTACAATAAAGGTCATGCAACTTTTGCTCCATTTCACTATTCGAGAATTTCCCAACAATTAAACACAACTATTCAAGTTACTAAGCTACCTATATTCACCACAACCACCTTCACACAATCGCTGACGCTATTCTAAATCATTTGCAAATACATCCAACGACTTTTCCGATTGAAATCGTAGTTCAAATTCCTTAACACCTCGAATATCGCGGCTCTTTCTCTCAAAATTCGAATAGTAAATTGAGGCAAATCGTGTCAAGTGCACACCTTGATCATGCTAACACTAACAATTAAACCCTATCATCCAAGTCCTTACGGAGCTTAAAATAAATTTATTTAGACCAAGAATAATCATATTTACCAATATTTTGTAATACGTCAAATAAATAAAAATTAATATATTATAGTACTTATTATAAACTGATTCTACCAAGTTCGAACTATATTACACAATACAGATCATATTCTTACAAAGCACAAAACGTAAATTGAATCAATAACCATAATCATAAACTTAACGACAGCTGCCATCAACTAAACGATCACTGAGTTTTCGTGTGAAGTGTAGCCTTATTTTATACACTAGTATTAGGAAAATACGCTTAGACGACTCTAAAGGGGGATCAAGGTTCACAAACAATGATATAGATCTTGTTTATGTTCTCAAAATGTATCGTAACCTAAGAGCCGACCAACACCATGGAATATATATCTTTGTGTTATATACTTCATCGTTCAAATATACGGTGGTGATTAGCTATACGAGATCAAAATGGTAATCGCCATAGATAGCAGCTTTATGTTCTCCTGAAAATTAAGTATCAAAGTTATAGTATAGGTCGAAATATAAACTTGCTGGTCAAACTCAGAAAATGTAGTATTCTCGGATCTACCTTGAAACTCAGATAGTTAGAAAAAGATTGAAATACTAGTATTTATATATTAGAGGCCTCTTGAGTTAAGATGGTTTCGCAAGAGATGGTGGTCAGCCCCAGGGTTGTAAGCTCGATATACATCAATCTTGATAGAAATGGTATTGGTTCTAATCTAGTACAGATAAAATTTCGCTTACATTTACTGGCACATGCCACCCATAATTTACTTATTGTACTAACACAGTGATTCCTTAGGTCATGATAATAATGATAAAATTTAAAAGTTTTTGGCTTGTGACAAGTCCATGTGTGTAAGGTTGGCATAACTACTAGTTACGGACCAAAGTAGTTGATCTTGATATACAATAAACTCGCTCCGACGATGGCGGTCAGTGCTACACACATGGTGATCCTGCAACACCGGCGCTATTCACGCAGTCGAGGATTGATCTCCTCGAAAAACTCCGTTAGTTAGTTATCAGGGGACGAGGAGAGAGGGGGGCTGTAGGCGGTGTCTCGGGCTGCGTAGCGGGCGCAGTTGTCGATCACAATGTACGCCAGCTTCTTGATCGGCTCGTAGGGGCGTGGGTGTTGCAGCAGCTCATTAAGCAGGCGCAAGCCTCCTTCGGCTTCCACCAAGGTGCAGTACTTGTCAGCTGAAATAATATATGTATAATTGAGTTTAAGTTACATAACAGTGTAGGCATTATTGCATGTATTTTTACCTCTTATATAGTGGACGAAGAAAAGCAAACTGGGGTTACGTAATAATTAACAAAATACTCACGGTAGACAGTTGTCAGATTGGCGAGAGCCCACACAGCCCAGTGTTGGCATTGTGGAGTGTGATGAGCGTGTAAGAGGCTTAGGATCGGTTCGAACGAGCGATAGTTAATATTGCGCTCAGCGCGCAGGTCCCAGCGCTCGACGGCGGCGGCCACGCGCTGGAGCACCATGTCTCGGGCAGGCTCCGACACGGTCCAAGCTCGCGGCCCATCAGAAGCCATGTGAGCAAGCACACCGGCAGCGTTGTAGCTTACCTGTCAATCAATCTCTAATTTATTTCACATCTAAACGTTATTAGCAATAATTTTGTTGTTTATTCCTTTTCGCATGCTTTTAAGTAAGTTATTATTTTCATTTAGTAGGTATCGTAAATTCGAAGATTTAAGACACCATGTAATGAAAAAATAGACACAGAAGATGATGAACAATGGTAAAAAATGGTTGATTGTCAGAGTTTATCGCAATGTCGTTTGGCTGCATACAATGCAGCACCGATGACTCATCCGGATATTTAAGCCTTTATGTTTTGATTTTCATGTCTTTTTGATTTAGGGTACCTATATTATCTGGTACCTAGCTACCAGATAAAGGAGATCATTATAGGTACCGAGGCCCGGGACAGAGTACAATTTGGAACGAGGTGCTTTTTAGTCCGCAACGGTCTAGCACTCCCTCCTACTTCCCCCAGGACGAGACAAGTCAGTTGAAAATATTTAAAAAAACTTTTCGCTTTATCATCGTAATTGCCCCAGATTCATTATTTCAGCAATATCGATGATTATGTTGCGTTTCCTAGTACCTTCAGAATGCTATAAATGTATGAAACTTTTACGCCATAATAACTATTGCTCCAAATGGTTAGTTCTAACGATACGTACCATTTTTTTTCGTTGGCTTGTGACAACGACTTGTGACAACTTTCAGAAAAGACCCAAAAATTTATGGGATTTATGATCTCCTTTGAATTAGGAACATATTTTTATACCTCTATATATGCCACATAAGTTTAAACGTTACATACTTATATGAGGGTGGCGAGTCAGGCGCTTAGACGTTAGAATTAAATGAATCCCATGTGATTCACCGAAAAGAAAAATGAGGGTTGCATAGTATAAGATAAGAATATACAGCAATTATGTCATATATAAAAATTAAGCTCATAAAAATAAAAAGCTGAACGTTTGGTCTTACTTGAATGGGTGATACACTTATAATTACGAATGTATGCCCCGTGTGTGGAAATGATCACATTAAGATCACGACCTCATAATGGCACATAATGTCGAAATGGTCAAACGCTACTCAATTTTAAGTCGCGCATAAATCACAAATCTTTGTAAAACAACTGAGATGGTACTACATTTAAGAACAATTTAAAATTGAGTAGCCTTTCAGTTTTATGGCGTTCATAAGATTACTGGTGGACACAGTACCACGTAGTGCACGTATCACGTATTATTTTAGCCACTTAGATAGTGCATATACTGAAGAATCAATGTACCCGAATATTCAATTACAATCTAAGTCTAGCAAATGTTTCTTGTAATTTACTTTATCTAGATACATTTATTCTGCAATATTTAATGATAAGCAACTTACTTGACTTCATCAAAAAGAAGTTTCTATAAAAAAAAGTATTCTTGCAATACAAAGTCAGTCGCAGGTGGCACCAGAACTGTAATGTTCTGTCATAGACAATGCAGATGTTCGTCTTTAAAGCATAGTGTACCACAGATCTAGTTGTAGTGTACCCCTCTGTTAGAAAACCACGCTTTAGATAATTATACCAATCTTATCACTATAACATCAATTGAACTTAAACTATTTCTTATACTATTGATAAAAAGAAGAGATGGATGACTTTCAGTTAAATCTTCTAGAGTTATTCAAAAAATTACATAAATTAGAAAGATGAAAAAGGACACGTTTTCAATGCGTTAAGTATAGATATAAAAGATATAAAAATAATCTATTTGAAAAATCAAACCACGTCACGTTTGAGTATATTTCGACTCAGACGTAAACATCAATTCGTTTTAGCTAGAAGACCTTTTTTATTTATATATATGAATGCTATAATTATTATTTCCATCTCTTCTTTGAGTAAATAAGCCAGATACTATTAATTTGGGGACAAGAGTCTCAACCATAACAGGGTAAGGACTGAACATTAACTTAGGTTCAGCGCTTACTTTACTAAAAGGTTAAACTTAAACAGATAAACTTACAATTACCATATTTTAACATTCACTTACAAATTACATAAAATATTATGAAAATGCAACAAGATTATTAATTTCCGTACTGTCTATGAGTATAGCGAAACCAGGGTTCGAAGGACATATATCAATGGATATATATATTATGATATATATCAGATATAATAATAATATCCAATAACTTTTTGTGGTGTATATCAATTTTGTCTAATCTAGAAGAAAATATTGTGTTTTGTCTTAACTAGCTCCCTTTAATAATAACAACATTCGTTCATACAAAATGGAATATATGAAACTATATATCGGATACATATTATAAATTTCCGACATTTTGAGACTTATTACAAATCTGATATCCGATATTTTGATATTTATCATAGCAATTGGGGTTCCATGGTCTCTGCCTACCGCCATGGGAGAAGGCGTGAAATAATTATGTTATTATTAATATCGGATAATTTCGAACTCTGAGCGAAACTGATAATCTTGTCGTTTTCAGAATGTCTTTATAAAATAATTACAAACACCAGTATGATCAACAAAACATATATTTTATTTAAGTTTTTTATTTTAATAAAACCGAACCAAGTTATGAATTGAAAATGTAAATGGAATCAAACAAATTATTATCTCAACTGAAATGTAAAAACATAAAGACAATCAGGGAGTCGAAACCTGATTATCAGATTAATTTTAAAAACACTTGTTTACTCAAGATGCTGTTTGTTTTCATTTTAGTTACCATTGATAGTTTTCTTTAATGTCTTATAGTAAATAAAAAAAACTTAAATAGTTTTTAATTAGCCTTAATGCTATTTTTATTATATATCCCACCTCACTGCGTGCGCCGTGCCATGATCCGCGGCGCCGCATATCGTTGACAGACGGTTCGTTGAGCAACCACGGCCGCCCGCGACGAGCCTCGCGCTCTGCGCGGGGCCGTCTAGCTCGTCCCCTCTGCACTCGGTACAAGTGTCATAATAATACAATTTAAACTACTACTTTCATAACTTTTTATAAAAAAAACGTAATAATTGTGCATAAATTCCTAGTTGGGTTGGTGTTAAAACATAAGATCTTTAAGATGCAACCTATTAATAATAGCTCTTACCCGATTGCTTCTGCTTGGCTTAGATAAGCAATTCTAGCCATACTTAGAACTTTGACTCTTTTTAAACTACATGTTTCGCAATGTCAATTCAATATTATTGAGTACCTCGTTTGTTATTATATCCACAGTAACGAGTGTACAAAAATCTTGCATTAACTACATATATCTACAAAAAGGGAGTTCTAGATAAATTTCGCATCATCGTTATGTTTAAATTGTTGTCAGATGAACATTTGATAATGTGCAATGCTTTAAATTCGGCAAACTGCAGTTCACGTAAATCCTCCTTTATAATTTTCATTAGTTCAGGATTTACAAGCCCCGTTAAAAATAAGGCCTCAAGCAGATTTTATTTAAAATGATTATACCTAATTAATAACTTAAAGCATATCGACTATCTACAACTGTTGGGTTTATTGGTAAGGTGTTTGAATTAACTACGTGAGCAAAAGCATTAGCTCGTAATTCCGCAGTGGACTTACGCCTTGAATTATTTGTCGCTTGCTGCAGTAGCCATACCTTGTGTTCACATATCCTGTAGGTCGGAAAATGCTGGCTTCGTGTCGTTTTACCACGTTGATGTCCTGGCCAGTAGTCAGTAGGATGTAGCGCCCAGAGAGATAAATACAACTACTACATCTTTGAGGGATTACCTTGTGCTGAGCTCCACGAGCTGAATCAATTGCACGACGTAGACATCAGAAACAAATTTGTGTGACTGCCTCCATCACCGTCGCGTGTTTCTCATTTTCTTAGCAGGTATTTCAATCAAAAAATCTTAACAAATTCTGATCATGATTACTGTATCATGGTTCCTACATGTATTTTATGCGTGCAAATTACAAAATAATCTACACTCCAAAAACTTATTACTTGTCTTGATATGTTGACAATAAGTTTCAAACATTTGCAAATATTCATTATAACTATGTACATATTTAGTAATGCAATATTGCTATTTACGGTATTTTACGTACATAGAGCGGTAAACTTACAACGACCCACATATTATAAACAACGTTTGTACAACACATATAATCTAAGCCGGTTTTTTAAAATGATTAGTCAGTTAGTTTTAGGAATAGTTAGAATTGATTTACTTTAAACATTACAGTCGATTTCAAAGATATCAGTCGACACATTTATCCGAATTATCTATTACTCTCTACTATGTGAATATGTTTATCTTCGAGAAATCCCCACAGACAAAATCCATAGGTCATAAAACATATCCATATTGCGCGTATTACAAAATTTTTCATTAATGCCGTAAAAGTTACAAATATCTATCAACAACGTGCTCACATAGCAAAATCTAAGTACATACGTATTCATTTATGGAATAGAAGTAGCAATAGTTTGACATTTACTTTTCTTAAAAGTGAATTCGGCGGTTATTGTAATAATTAAATTATATCATGAGATATTTCGTCACGCTATGTAAGCATCAAACTATTGCCTTACTATAATTTGTGGTTTTCTTCATAGATTCGCGTATATGTTCCATATTTACGGCGGCAGAAAGGGTTGATTATTTATTGTAGGTACATTTTGTATAGATACCTACAATAATTTACTTCGTCAGAATATGCATTAAACACCTCGGTCGTTTTTTTTTAGACGTCAACCACAATATAACATTCAAATCTATGTTTACAACATAAAAGGATATAAAGGTTACAAGTCATTGCCAATTGGGGTGTTTTGTTCAAATTTTGAAAAATTTTGCTACTACCGATGTTTATGAAGAGTTCCGCGTGATTAAAGCAATGATAATATGTTGCAAGTGAATGACTAATGAAATATTCATATTATTTTTAGTATTTATTTGATTAAACTATTTTAATTTTTTTAGAATTTAATTTATTCATAATGTTGCCATTTTAATTATTATTTATGCACAAACGTGTACATGAGGCAGGTTTAATGCCATGAGCATTTTGTACCAGCCAAATCAATTGCTAATATATATTTTATACACATACTATTTAATGTTTCAGGTTTAATTTGAACGCATTAGTTGAGTAGTTAGTCCTTCGCTGCTTTCCATTACTGCTGCTGCGACAAAGCGGGGGAAAGGGGTACACCAAAAGGATATATAATTTGCCATTTTCGTGCAATAGTGAGAGTAGTGGCACAGCTAAGTTTACACAATCTTACCATGACATCTTCAATATTCTTGGTCGCAGGTGCAGTAGCTGTTCTATCGTAACACAACATATATTATTATGTAAATAGTAAGTAAATAAATCGGTGCTGACCTCTATGCCGTCGCTGCACGAATCGAGGAGTTCGTAGAACACGGAAAGGAACAGCTTGTTCATGAGCTGTGGACGCAACAAAGCCACCTCAGCCACGTTGCCCAGCAAACCCATCATATTGCGCAGCAGCTCTTCCTTGTCGGGGAATATCTGAAATTATATAGTCATCGGTTATTACTTTATAATTCAAATTAATCAAATATTATACAAATAAAATCAGTGTTTCCAGATATCTGCGTCTCATGAAATATTTGAACATATCACCAGTTCTGAATCACAAAACAAAACATAATGAACCATGCTTTTTTATATATAAGAGAATGATTAAATGTCGATAATTTCTTAATGTTTTGATATTTTCCTAATGTTAAAAATTAGCCGTTACCTTGAGACAGGCAAGGAAGTATTCCATGCCACGGTTCTCCAAGAAGCGTTGGCAGTTTTGTGGAGTCTCATCAGTAACGTTCCACATAGTGGACCAGGCCACTTCCAGCACATCATCACAGACCCGACGTTCCAACCGGTCGGAAATCAAGTTAAGCATTTTCTGAAACAATAGAGACTGCACATGATACATCGGCTGCAATAAACCACTTCAATAACTGCACAGTGAGAAGAGGTTCCCTATCGCCTAATATGGGTAAGGGGGTACATTCTCGGGTATAAATGTGGGTATTAAATTCACAATAATGTTCATTATTTATTATCATAATCCAAAGCGCCAATATAAAAACGCCAGCCAGGTAGCCATATAATTTTATAATATATGCCGCCAATCACTATCACCAAATTAGACTGTTTAAGCAAAACCGTAGGGTAGCTAAGTTCATTGTAAATTAAAGTAAAGTGAGAGCCACCTGGAAATAAAGCGCTTCGATTGCTTGCTTTCGCGTTGCATAACGTATGAAGATTTAAGATAACTCGTAAAGGCTTATATTCGAAAATTATTGTTCTCGATACACAGATGCTAGTAAATATACCTGCCCTAATATATGTTTACATAATGTAATGGTTTTTAAAAAGAAAGTTTTCATTGTATGTTTCCGCAGAATGCTTCGAAGTAAGTATTGATTCAAACAATTCTATCAGCAAGCACTAAGCACTTTTTTCATAACATAAGAAGAGTAAGAGAGGGAAGGTAGATAAGTCCATAACGGCACTTAATGCCACTGTACAATGTAAAGCCCACTTTTCCCATGTAATAGGGGGTGAGCCTATTGCCATATGCCACATTTCCAGACTCCTTGCTACTAATGAGATTTTTTTTAAAAACCCATCAATACTTTGCCCGACCTAGGAATCGAACCCGAGACCTCTTGCCCGGCAGTCGAACTTGCGACCACTCGACCAACGAGGCAGTCAGGTAAGAATTGAGTCAGAACTTTATTCAGAAATAAGTAAATCTCTACGTCAATATTAGTAGTTACTCGGCTCGTACATGAAAAGAATGACTAACAAGAGTTCATATAATACATTTAGTAATCAATAAATAGCTAATAATAACCAATTACTAAGTGGCCGCCGCCAAACCCAAATATAATTGACTTGTAACCCAAGAAAATCCGAGAAACAGACCGGCGACAGATCAATAAAATATTTATTTATAGACAGCTCCTGGGTGTAGTCATGTAGAAAATATGATAACGATATATGAAAGTAGGAAAATTACGTATCAAATAGTTTGACCTCCTTTTGTACAAAGAAAATTGTGTCTCAATTTATTATTTTAACATATTTATTGAAGAGTTACGGGGTACGTTTTATAATTATACAAAACGTCTAACAATTTAGACATTATCTGTAACAACACGTACTCGTAGCTTACACAAGAAATTACGGAATAGTAAAATATAGCGAATATTAAAATTACGAAATATCGACCTAAAAATATCATTACTAAGTCATTTTTAATTTATGATGAAAAGTGTCTTCTTATATCTTGAGCATTACAAAAGACGTCCTCAAACGCCCACTTAACCCCTTTGTCCAGTTTAGATGATGTAGATAGCCACCGTGGTGTCACAATCACTACCTACTACACGGACTAGCATTTATGAAGAGGTTCATAAAGTTTAAGACGCGAAACAAATGTGTCAGCAGAATTAGATAATTCATAATTTTCAAAATTTTGTCTCAATGTTCTTCATGAGTATAGGCCATAATACCCATAAACTAGAAAACGAATATCATGTCAAATCAACCCTATCGCGATCCCTAACAAAAACTGCTTATAACCTATTATTATAACATAAAACTATTTTCTATGGAACAATGCGCAAAAGACTCGTTTTTATTTTGATTTACATGCCTCGAGGAATATTGAAATCAATCGGTGTGTTTTAATAAAAAATATATTTGCCTTTTAATATTTGCGCAATACATAGCCCATTACTTTCCACAGAATTGAAAAATATTCGTTATTTTAATACCAAAACTTCCAACGTTATTTCAGAGAGCAATGAAAAAATATAAAACACCCCGTGTTAACACGAAAGCAAATATCACGCAAGAGCTCAAAAGTAAGTAAAAACTAAATAATGTTGCTACAGCAAAATAATACACAGTAAAAATACAATAAATAACAACTAATAATAATCAAAGCCAAGAGACCAAGTCATTTAAAAACAAAACAAAAGTAAATAAATTCGCCGTTTAAAACAATGACTTTTAAATTCGCTTGTAGCGCGTTAGCTCGTCGATCCTGTCTTCGCATAATAACAGAATAAAGGTTCAAGTACAGTTACAGATTTCCAATTCATATTTAGATCAAGGAAAGAAATATACATTTATACATTAATCAAAGTCGTTATACTTCACCAAGAGCATGTCATACAAATGAATGTACACAAATGAAGTGACCGAGACCCTCCCTTTACAATGTGAATTTCGAACAGGTTATTTTCTTCAGCTCACTGTTTTATAACATCGCCTTATACTTTCAAGCTACAATCAGCCATTTCAATCAGAAATTACCAGAATACTTAAAAGAAATAGAAAAGACCAATGTATTTATGAGAAAATTAAAACAATATTTGATTAATAAATGTTATTATACCTTAGACGAATTTCTAAATGATAAATTGACTACATAATTGACTGATTTGACAAAGCTAGTATAAGCTAAAAAGTAAATAACTTAATACTACTGAAAAATAAACATTAATAGTAATCTAACGAAACGCCCTACCACTCTCCTACCAATTTTAAATGTAGCTGTGCCCGACAGGGTCCATAATTGTTACTAATTGTATTTTTCTAACCACCTGTATGTGTACATTATGGATGCAATAAATATTTGATTACTTGATTACTTGATTTATGCTAAAATGTACACCGGTTCGGTAAATTATTAAGTTCACTTACTGCGCTTAGCCACTTTTCCTACTTTATGTAAAGCTCAGCATAATCCGCCTTCAGCATCATTAGTACTTTCAGTTCCACTAATGACGCCGAGGCTGAAGATGTTTAAACCATTCCTGATTAGTTAATGACTATATAGTATAGTATAAAGATGGACACTGAATAGCTCGGTGATACTGTTAAGAAGTCATGGAAGGCTTTCGAAAACCTACAGGAAGAATATGCCTCAAAAGGACTGCAACAAAACAACTTGACACCTATCCTTGAACACAAACCATTGCATCAATTCTAATAACAGAAGGGGTCCAGTTAACCGTCGCAAGAATAACTGCATCTATTGCTTTAACAAACGATAATCTTTAAAGGACTCGGTATGTGCATATTACGTTGTTAGCTTGTCGAGCCCGGACGAGCTCGATCGATCTGGTGGCATATACATGCATGTAACATGATATATATAAATGCATGTAGAGATTTTAAATTTTGGCGGGCGCAGTTAGCGTCGCGTCGGTCAAGCTTTCACCGGATTCGCAAAACCAACGGGGTGACAGGGGTGCGGGGCTATTGAGATGCATAAATCAATAACACCGGCGCAACTCCCTAGGTATCCTGCCACGTCGACAACCTACATACGTATACATACAATACATCTAGCTACCCATTTCAGGGACGTTGCGAATCTGCGTTTTATGCACGTAATTCCTATAAGATACTGATATAAGCTTATGAAACTATTTCAATTTAGCTATTTTTAATCCTCATAGGTTCACATTAAATTACTGTCGAGTGTGCGGTGGTCCATATTTTGGAGACTGCGAGCACTTTTTATAAATTGCACCCTGCACACATCGCCAATGCCTCGTAGGAGTAACAATAATAGACTTGAAATTAAATGTTAGTAATCATAGTATTTTGCAGCGAGGTAATATGTATTTAACTATTTTTATTACTGATGCTAAATTACCATACATTTCTTTGTACCGAGATGTCTTGAAACCAGTGTAATAAAAGTATTAACGGCCAGCCGGCAGCTAACAGGAACACTGTACTGTCCTTTTGACTTTAACAAGTGTGAAATGCACACTGCAGAATGCAGATCCTTTATTATCATATTCCAATTCAATAGAAATAGGTCATATCAATCCCAGGACACCGGACAATAGGTCCGCGTCTAGTGCCGTGTCAGGACACTTTAATTCAACATTACATGAAAAATGATGTGTTTATATCGCTAGCATATACAAATTTCTGTGGGAAAACTTACCCCAATTGCTCCTTGGTTTCCGAGGAAGGTCTTTTGTTTACCGTCAACTTGACATGCTAATGAGTTTAATAAGTAAATAGCGATGCGCTGGACAAAGCCTTCCTGATTGACGTCGGCCACCCCGTTTAAAAGAATCTGTACCACACGTTCATATTCGAACAACTGAAAGAAAAAACAACTTTAGTACAGTTATAATAATAGATAGTACGAATTATAAACAAAATGATTACTCGAACTACTACTGAGATTAAATAGGTAACAGTTTTGTTTGTTATGGCTACTCTCTTATAGCGTATCAGTTTACAAGTTTGTGTTCAAAGTCTATATTATTGAGAGAAAAATATTTTCTCCTGATTGACCTTCACACATTTACAATAAATAATTATCTGTCTTGTAGAATTGGCATACCACATAGGCATTTTTTTATTCTTAAGAAAATGAATAAAAGTTAGATGCACTTTTTCTTTCGTACACAATCAGTTCAAAGAACGTTGCATGTAGGTATCAATCAACACACATCCGCGATACACTACAGCTGGGTGTCCACCTACTGCCATAAAATCTACTCTGCCAATTGCCAATAAATTTGCTCTTAGAAAATCCATTTACATTATTTTCATAGAATCTGATGACGTTTATTAGGTACAATCAAAGTCATAATAAGAAACGACCGATTCCGCTACCGCAAGCATAATGTAATTTTCTTCTCATTATAACCGTATTTAAATATTGAATTTAATATTTATGAATGCCCAGAGAGGTTCGGTCCATGCACTAAGAATTTCAATGATACTGTTGAATATCGTTCACAAACTGATAATTTCTGACTAAATTATACGAATTACGAAGATCTCGGGCTGAGTTAAGCTCAATGTCAGAACACATAAATATGTAAACAAAATGTTCGTTCGGAATAATGAAAATATTTCAATTATTTAAGTGTTTTTAGTTTATAGAGTCATCTCTATCTATACCAGTTCGAGATAACGATAAATCAATGCCGACGAAGCGTTGTATGTGATAGGTGGTTACAGCTCACCCCCAATGCAACAGGGTGGGAGGGAGTCTCTCTACCTCCTCACACTGCGTTGAATAAATCCCGAGAGGGCGGAAATCGATATCATAAAAATTATGACGCGTAGTTTGCAACTGTCCTTGTATTCTAGAACTTTTTCGCTAGGCACCAATTTTTAAGCACTCGAAATGAACATTATCAGTAGAAACTCTACCCAAGCTCGAAATCATTCAGGTAGCGTACCTATGTGCATAAAATAAAACAAAATAAATGTTAAAACTGTGTACAGAATTTCTTAAAATTGGTATATGACGTATCGATTTTACTTTCTAGGCGGTTACAATATCGTCACTTGTTACTGTTACTGAATAATTGAGAACTCAATATTGATTGAGTCATGCCTATAAAAGGGCTCCTAAGCTCCCTAGGCTAATTAACAGTTTCAAAACTTACCACGTCGGTTGGGATTTTGAATTGGCACAGAGTGAGGCACCCATTCCTCATCATAGTGTCATCACCAAGGTGAGCTTCCATGCCGTCGAGAAGTGCGGTGATGATACGTCTCTTCACCTTCATGCCGATACGATCCTTTTCTTTCCCTTTTACGATGTAGAACAGGGTGGCACTAAAAGTGCAAGTTCGTCAGTGATTCAAAGACTTATTGGAATATCATTTCATTTTTATGCAAGATAGATGACAAAAATTAATTTTTAGCTTTCATCTTCGATTACATACAACCCGGTATGTAATCTATACTATCTCGCCACAATGACAGCAACTACTCAAAACTAAGAGCTTAATATTCTTTAACATCCGTATTATTCAGATGTTTAGATATATAGATAGATATGTTTTAAGTGATTTATCTATTTATGGAGTACTTAATAGAAAAACCTCACCTAGCTAATGAAGCAATCATATTGTATATGTCTTATTGGAAAACAGTTTATTTCCGGCTCTTTGCGCCGAATAGCCTAATTCTAAATTCGTAAAATGATCGTATCTACGATTAGACCAAATTGAGGTTTACTGTATTTTTTCTTTAATAAGTAGACCTAATAGATTATTCACCTCTGAAATTGCCGTTTCGTGTGAAAAATTTTTATCGAATTAAAATTTAGATCTATTTTTTATTTTTATTAATTGAAGTACACCCATCAATTCTGGGAAGAGGCGCAAGGTCCGGTGAGTAGGGCAGCGACTGAGAGCTTCCAACCCCAGTTTTTGTAACTTGGAGATCGTCTGCTGTGCAGTATGAGGTCGCGCGTTGTCCTGCAGTAGCAGTAGAAACGAGTGATGGACTAATGATGGTTGGAGATGTGCCAGCTTCTCCATCATTGTATTCAGTTCTTTACAGTACACATCTGCAGTAATACTCACCCCGTTGAAGTTGTGATGAATCACAGTGGCGCTAGACTGTCTATCTAGGGTGTCTAGAGTAACTATCACTTTTCAAGGGGTAAGTTTTTAGGGCATTGTTTAGGTGCAGGACCATGATCCAACCAACTGACTGAGCGCTTGTGGTTATCAAACAGACTCCATGTTCCATCGCAGGCCACAATGCGGTTCAAACTTCATTAATTTTTGTGTCTGTTGAGCAGTGCGAGGCATGTCTCGACGCATACTTCGCGCTGGCGATCATTGAGATCGTGATGCATCTATTTGTCAAGCTTTTTTACCTATAAAATTTGACGCAAATAGACTAATATTGTGTTGATGCTAACTTCGAAAGCTGCTGCTAATTCAGCCGTAGATTGTGTATCATCAGCTTCTACAATCGCCTTTAAACAAATGACTATTTTTGGAAAAAATACCATGTTTTCAAATTAAAATTAATTTTAAATTAAAATTCTTAGCCAAACAAACATAATTATTTAGATTTGAAATGGCCAGTACTGGAGAACGGCAACTTCATAGGTAAACCTAATATAATCTTCAATAGTATTTTATGTGTTAATGAAAAACAATAATAATGTGATAAAGCGACCTATTCGAGGATTTTTTACCGACCTGTTTTTTCTAACACAAAAACTTAATTGAAAATTCAAATAAATTATTAACTATAACACTAACTTTCTATCATATAAGTACTGACTTTTCTTAGAATTGACAATGAGTGGTGAAGCCTTGATATTTTATCGTCATTGGCATAGCAACGGTGCATTAATTCGTTGACGCCCGTTGCATAATAATGAAACTTCTTTGATGTATGTGAAACACTTAAAGAACGGGACATTTTTGTAGATGCATATTTATATAAATACGACTACGTCTTTGTTGCTGTATATATAACAACCAAGGCGTAGATAAACAGTAATGCAACTTACCTTCCTGATATCTGGATATGTTTCTCCGTAACGTGTTGATCCATAGCATCAAGGACAACAGACAGAGCTCGGCCGACGTATGCATTGTTCTCGTAACGGAACAAATAATATAAATCATTGAGGACACGGGTCAACATGGCCGGTCGCTCCATATAGGCTCGAGCTGCAGTAAGAATCTGTTCTTCATTGGCGTCCCCAGTGATCTAAGAAAAAAAGAAAGGCTACAATACAGTACCGACAGTTGGACAAGTAGGCATTAGTGAAAGGTAACGTTAGGAATTATGTTAGAAATTGTGAAACACCCTTAAGCAGGGAGGCCAAAAATACCGGTGGATTGAATATTTTTTTACACATTTGCCACTAGTTCTAGCGACCACCTTAATCTTCACCGTGCACTAGAGTAAACAAATGATCTACTGGTACAAGATAATTTTGAACAAGTTCAAAAAGACTAAAGGGTAATTTTGATTTTGATACTCCTGTAAAATAAAGATGAATTGTCCGTTTTAGCCGTCCGTTATATAGCCCTCAGAAAATCATGGTTATGACAAGGTCGTATTTTTCATGCGGGATCTGCACTGAGTTCTTTATTGCAAAACCTCGCTTGTCATCATTTGCTACGTAGATGACACTCCAGTAATAACCAGCGGGAGCACCCTCGGGGAGATCATCCGGCTTACAGAACGGGTTACGGCTTTAATTCGCGAGCTGGGTTTGGAAATAGCGCCTCACAAAACTGGGGCACTAAAACTCCATGAGCTGCCGAGAACCAGGGAGCCACCATGTTAGTCGGTCCACATTAGAAAAGCGCAATTCCAGGTAGGTCGATACATAAAATTTCTAAGCCTAGCCTTGGATCGTCAGTGGTGTATCGAACAGCATTTAGAATGCATGGGGAAGCATTCATGCTAAATGCTACCTTCGTCGTGAGCGTGTCTTGATCGTCTGGAGCGAAAATTCAAATACCAATCGCCTTTGAGTCGGCAACTCGCCTGACTCGCTTTCTGCCGTTTGATATCCTCGTTGTTATGGCCGCGAAGGTCTACGGCCAAAACGGAGAATGCCCAAAAAGAATCGATTCACTCATGGACCGACAAGACAATAAGTAAGAGCAAAACCATAACCGAACAGGCCAGGAGCCTAAAGTATATTACTATTTTGTATGGGTGTGTAAATAATTGATTCCTTTTTGGTTCCCTTTTAGTTCCTAGACTAATGAAAGCGATGAAGAATACAGATAATAATTGCATTTACGAGAATTAAAAGCAAACCCCAAATTTGCAATATTTGTTATTATTTTAAACAATTATTGAATTTGGGATATACATTTATGGGCATTGTCGTTTGTACTATCCACCAAAACGGCGGTAAAGTGCTGGAAATGATGATGTTCGTAAGGCTGATGTGGCCTGGCCAGAAAAGCAACACGTGTTCAAGCGATGGTGGCGAGGACAGCTTGAGTACTCAGGCCAGCGCGCCGTCGACTAGACTCCCGCCACCACCACCACGTATGGAAGCCTAAAGGAAAAGAGAGAAGTGCATCTCCTTTGTCTATTTATCTATTCAGATGGTTAGTACCGTCACTGTAATAAAAACTAAAATAATTATAGAAATTGACGACATCCACTATTTTTGGAAATAAGATAAGAATTTCTGTTTATGTGGCCTGTTTTTTTTATGGGCGAAAATCATCCAATGTCTTCTTCTGCCTTGGGTGAGGTGAGAGGGAGTGTCAGACTACTACTGACTAAAAACTACCCCGTTCCTACTCTTGCTCTTCGAGTTCTTCAAACAGGAGCCCAGGCAACACGTGAAGTCGTCCACCGCTCCGTATCGGGCATTAGCCTTACTGGGGGCCCGTCTGTGGTGATCTCATGGCTCTTTGTCTTACGCTCGGGTCTGGTTTTAGTCGGGTGGCTAGCTACTCTTGCTCGCCGTGCGTAGACCCGTGTTTACGGTGGCCGAAGAATGCCTCGCGATCCCCGACACCCGAAGTGACTCCCGCGACGGCTAGGGCGTAAGGAGATTTGTAGCCTTACTCGCCCCGCCTGGTCCTTAACTAGCTTAAGTGCTTCGCAGAAGGACGAGACAGCATCCTAGTACCCCTTGCTCCGTACTATGGTCTAAGCTGGACGTGGGAGGTCGCCGTAGCCATACAGGACATATCGCACTGTAACGTTTCGTAACGTTGACGTTCCAATGTGTCTTGACAGTAATGAAACCAGAGTGTTTTGTCAGCCGCCTAACCAGAAACAGCTACATCTCGAAACTCCAATGTCTGGTAAGCACCTGCGTTAAGCATTAGGTGAGGACGCCTTAGCGTCTCTCAGTCCCAACTTGTAAGTCCCCTGACTTACTGGTGTAATGACAGCGAGCCCAGTATATGTTATAGCAAAATAGTTATGGTTTTAATAATCAATCATTTTTATCCTCCTCATCGTAATTATCTTATCGCAAGTAGGTAAGTTTAGTTAGTATAAAAAAGATGTGTTCTACGGACTCAGGCTGAGAACTCATGGGCGGCCGCGGTGGCCGCGAGAGGAAATCGCGCCGTGAGCTGTTACCTTAAGAAAGTTTAAGTAGAACTGACATGAGCTGTGTTCAAAATTTTTAAACGACGAATAAATAATTAATTACGTTTTAACTCGTCGAGTACCGTCATTATAGACACAATTATAGAACAATAGGTTGCGGTCACCGGTGACCGCTTGGTGTTTGACAGTTTAAGCTGTCAGCAAACATTTATCAGCTTAATAAACGAATGAATAATTTGTATTATAACAATCGAGTTTGCGCCTTTACATTACCCGGACGTCTAAAGTTACTGGACTATGAGAAAAAAGGAATACCTAGAGGATGCATCTATGTGCGTGCGCACATTTAACGTGCTGTATATTACGTGATGCGCAATTGACAAAACTATAAAAATACCTAGTTACCTATTACTTAATGCCTATTGCCGAAAGTAACCAACGAAAGATTGTAATACACGTATTACAATCTAAAATGGTGAAACTAATGAAACTATGCTGTTATTTTGATGACCTTTCTATGATACTCAAAATGACAGCATAATTAGTTATGTTTCATCCCTCCTACCTCCTGCCCATCTAAAGGACGAGAATTATTTATATGGTACACATATAATTGTCTTTTGGTGTACACCAAACAAATGGAAACAAAAAAAAAATATTAAAAATCAGTGTAGGTACTAATTTTCATTAAAGGTTTTTTTCAACTACCTACATTTCAAAATTTAGGACATTACTGAATTAACTTGTGGTATAATTTGAAGTTTTGTTAAGCAAGCAATCACCTATAATTAAGACAATAGGTAGAATTAGCAAGACAATCTTTACTTTTCCTTTTGTTGGTTACTTTCGGCAATAGGCATTAAGTAATAGGTAACTAGGTATTTTTATAGTTTTGTCAATTGCGCATCACGTAATATACAGCACGTTAAATGTGCGCACGCACATAGATGCATTCTCTAGGTATTCCTTTTTTCTCATAGTCCAGTAACTTTAGACGTCCGGGTAATGTAAAGGCGCAAACTCGATTGTTATAATACAAATTATTCATTCGTTTATTAAACTGTCAAATACCAAGCGGTCACCGGTGACCGCAACCTATTGTTCTATAATTGTGTCTGCTAAACCGGTACTCGACGAGTTAAGCTGATAAATGTTTGCTGACAGCTTAAAACGTAATTAATTATTTATTCGTCGTTTAAAAATTTTGAACACAGCTCATGTCAGTTCTACTTAAACTTTCTTAAGGTAACAGCTCACGGCGCGATTTCCTCTCGCGGCCACCGCGGCCGCCCATGAGTTCTCAGCCTGAGTCCGTAGAACACATCTTTGTACCGTGCATGTACCGTGGTACATGTCCTATTACGACATAGCATAAGAAAACTTGCTTTTTTAGTAGTAAAACTAGTTTTATATTAGTACCTAGTTGGTTAATAAAAATTAAAACAAAAGCATACTTACAAATTGAAATATACATTGTACAGTTTACTATCCCCAAATAATGTGTAATACCTATTGAAGTTAACTACTTTGTTATTTTATTATCAATTTCACAAAATGTGTCAGACAAACATAGCCAAACCAGATTAAACCAACTATAATTGTGATATTAAGATTAATTTTATAAACACCTACTTAAACCCTTATGAAAACACTAATAATTATTAGAATTGAAGATCTCTGAAATTATCTATTATGTATATTGGAAGTTTCTTTTCCTATTAAGTCTTTGGCTTCCAACTAAAACCTATTACTGTCATCTTTTGACATCTTTTTGTTTCATAAAAGTGGTCAATGATAACTATAATACCAAAAATACTAAACAATTATTATCAATAGTTACTAAAATAAATAGTAACAGACTGCTCATGGTATTAGGTCCTTGCTTCTGTGAATCAACACCTTTGCTCCATGCATCAACCTAGCAATTACCTAGTATATCAAGTGTATTGTTCATTTCTATGTATCCTCTATTCTCCAAAATCCATTAAAATAGTGAAATAACCAAAAATTATGATACCTAACAGCTTACTTACCACTTTAGCTGGTATGTCATGACGCTTGCAGGCTCCATGGTGAGTGCCATATAGTCCCAGGAACTCGAGTGGGCGGTTGACTCGGCTTACAAGTCCTGGTATGTCACAGCGCACCTCATACTCCATGCCATCTGAAGTCCCTTGATGCACAGTAGAAACTGCAGCAGCTCCGGTGCCAGCCAAATTAGTGCCCGAAATATCCAGCGACTCCAATTCCGTTAGACTTTCCACTAACTGAGTCAAAATCTCATTTGGAGTGAAGTATTTCCCATGCCTCTCATTTGACTGAGAGATATCCAAGTGTGTCAGGAGACGCATACCAGATATCCAATCAATTAAGTCTTTTGTCCATGGGACAGCATGCAATACCAAGTATCGCAAGTTGGTCATTTCATTCAAAGCCCATATGGATCCAGCTGAGGTACACTCGGATAGATCAAGATGACTCAAGTGCTGCAGTGGTTTCAACAGCAGCAAAGGAAAAATTGCCAGGCCTCGGCGCTGGATGGTAAGTCTCTTTAGGTTGGGAGCATAGATAATATATCCGCGCTGGCGGTAAATACCTTCGTCGTCTTGTGGAAATACATAAGTCAGGGGTCCAAATTTCAGTGACACCAGATTCTGACTGTTGTTACTGATGATTTCCAGGGATGCCTGCGACAGATATTCGCATTGGTTGAGTTCAACTTCGTAGGGTTTGTGCTCCATCAGGCAGCGCAGTCCTTCGTCAGTAATGCGAGAGTTTCGCAATTTAACGCGGTGCAACCGGGTGCGGTATTTATCTCGGAACATGTTCGCTATATTATCATTTATGCGATATTTTTTCTGGTATGCCCGAATAAATTTTTCGCAAATCTCGGAAGGCAATATAACATCTTCCTTGAATCGACGCCATCGTGTCTCACGATCAAAATTAGTAATCGTATTAAGATTCACCACAATGTAGTCCAAACAAATATCAAACAGACTGTCTGGCACACAGTCGTACGTAGTATCATACAAACATATTTCGTCCGACATTCTGATGGACAAACACTGACTGTTCATTTACTGTATCGAAATAAGAGAGCCTTGCGACGGTAACATTTCGTCAAAAAATTCACACACTTATCTTAAGTGTTGGAAATTACGTCAGAGACCATTGTAATGATATTCAATGTTAGTTGTATTTTCTCCCGACAGACCGAAACCACAACACACTTGCTTCCTGGTCAGCGGACTGGCAGAATTTCGCAGTTTTCGCACAACGCAACAAGAAAGTCAATTGTCTTTTTTTTCACTAGACACAGATTATACCGTCGTCATAAACCATAGACAAGGACAATACGCCCAGAATACATTTTTAATGTGTAACAATGATTGAAATCACATCGGAATTTTATATATAAAATAATTTGGTAGCAATTTTTTTGCTCTCAAAACTGTAAAATTCATAATTAATTTGAAAAGCATTCCAAAAACTTAAGCATAGACAATATCAAATTGCCGCTCCTTGTCATTTTTACTTTGCTAAAGTGAGAGGACAATAGACAACACTCACGGATCAATAAAATTGTCTCCTTACCTTACATCTCAGATAAGAACCTTTGGATATGAAATGATGGTTTATACTATATCTAGCGTCCTGATTGTGTTCAGGATATGGTGGGTGCGGAGTGAGAAGAATGGAAAGCAGCAGTTCTCCTTTTGCGAAGCAGTAGTTATGCCAGCCAAAGAAGAGATATAGCCCGTGAGAATATATGAACCTATTCATGTCCTAGGCACCTCAGAAGACACTCCGGATGGAGATCACGCGCCTCCATCTTATTTACCCTAATCAAATCCTAAATATATTCAATACCAGTGCAAGATCAAGCCAGCATGTTAGTTGGACTCTCAACTTTTCTGGATTTAATTCAGACTAAAGAGAAAGCTTATAAGAGTGTAAGTTGTAGCATTTTAAGATTCATGGGGCCGCAGTACCTTTCGACTGGCACTAACTCTAGGAAGTCGCTGAAAGGCCTCTTCTCACACGGAGAAAATATATGAGTGTTAATCACCACGCTTGTTCAAGGTGTTATTACAAACTTATAATTAGAAATTATAAGCCTAAGTTTCTTCTCGATATTTTCCTTTACTGGTGTCTTTAGCAATATTTATTTATTGGATCGTAGCCAGAGTGGTTGCCGGCAGACGTGGTTCCGAGAACCAGCCTCAAGCGTTCGGCGCGTCGGGTTCCGGGTGAGCTTCTGAGAGAACCATCAAAACTACAGTTGGCTTCCAGTAAGGTTAATGCCCCCTCCTAAGATGCGGATGGCCTAGGGGGTTATTTAAAAAAATCCCATATTCGTCCCACAATTGTTTTTAGACTATAACTAAATAGAGCCTTAATTTAGCGAATATCGAGTTTGGTCCCTTAGTTCACACATACATTCAAAAGTAACATCCGTAATTTAATCCACCGCTTGCACTTTTTTTGTAGGTATTTCATATCCATAGTGTTTCTTTAATCTGAGCTCAACGCCTAAACAAGACTAGAAACAGTAGAAACATGTCAGGGTGGCGCTGCTTTATACGTGTCAGGATGGCGCTGCTCGTCTAGTTTTCTCACATAACGAGTTTTTAACCGCGAAACACGAATTTTATTCAATTCATAACATTTTAAACCCATATCAATAACGATACGTACCTAATACCAAAGACCAAATATTTTATTGTTAAAGAACGGTTGTTGTCGCGAACATAGGTTAGAAAAAAAATTTTAGTCAGCATCTTATATAAAACGGTTTAGCCTTACCACCTCCACCCGCGTCACTCTTAGGGCTTTATGATCCGCGGAGAACTTAACGGATTACCGGGCTTCCGGCTCGAAGTGCAGGAGTAGGAACGGGGTGGTTTTTAGTCAGTAAGAGTCTGACACTCCCTTAGCTAGGCGGGAGAAGTCATTCGATGATTTGCCCCCATAAAAAAGGGCCTTATGATACTAGGCGGATTATGAACGTATTCAAAGCAGAGCGGGCGCGTAACAAATTCGTTAAGGACACATAACGCAACGAACACGCCGCGCATGCCCAGCGAATTCATTGCGGACGCGCAATGAGATCGCGGCGAACTGCAAAGCGGCCTCGAACGAAAATGTAGTGGAAGTTGTGTGGATTACTTGCCATAAATATGTTAACTTATTGCCTCGCGTCCGCGATGAGTTCGCTGCGCAGCCGCGGCATGTTCGCATGTACGTCCCCTGTACGTCCCCTCCGCCCGCAGCCATTTCCAATCCGATATTATGATAAGGCGCTTATTAAGGTCTGTTATGGGCCACTTCTAGCAGAATTTATGTTAGCCTGTCACATATTAGTAAGTATTATAACTTGAGAACGGCTAAACCGATTAGGCTGTTTGTTGTGTTTATTATTATCAGGATAAGGTTCTTATGACAGAAAAAAGTCCTGAAAATCTTACGGGAACGGGAAGGGATTGCGCGTACGAAGTCTTGAGCAGAAGCTAGTACATCATATATACACTTACAAATCAAACTGAGATCTCCTTTTTTTGAAATCAAGGTACACTTAAGTTACGGTTAAATACTGCAACCGAATTAACAACCGACGGTTACATGCAACACTGACGACCTGACAATGTCACTAAACCTCCGAGCAAGATTGTGGAAGGCCTGCTTGGAGTCCCAGCTCATTCACTATGTCTTCCGGGTAGTTGTCGCCACTTTCCGACCATCTATCAGTTCTGCGACTGAAGTGGCCTGTCTACCATCAAAATTGTATATTATTATAACATCATAACATCACGCCTTTTTATCCCCGAAGGGGTAGGCAGAGGTGCACATTTCGGCACTTAATGCCACTGTACAATGTAACACCCACTTTTCACTATTTATGTTATAAGTCCCATGTAATATAGGGGGTGAGCCTATTGCCATATACCGGGCACATTTCCAGACTCCGTGCTACTACTGAGATTTTTTTAAAAACCCAGTAATACTTTGCCCGACCCGGGAATCGAACCCGAGAGCCCTTGCCCGGCAATCGCACTTGCGACCACTCGGCCAACGAGGCAGGCAGTTAAGATATAAACATTTTGTGTAAAGAATTGTAAAACATATTTACCTAAAATCAGTTAAGCTTGCAGAGTATTGACGTCCACGTCATTTGACTCGACTCGAAAATAAATTCTGAGACCCTTAACTCCGTTCGGCAGTTACTCTTGCGACTACTCAACTTAAGAGGTAGGTACCTACTCACTTGGTAGCCACTCATTATGGTAGTCCACATTAACCAATTACAAGTTTTGTGCTAAATCATACAAAAAAAGTTCGATAATTACAACGTGTTTCAGGTGTTTTCTATGTACTGTAACTTTCTGATTTACATTCAGTTGTACTGCCATACAATTAGACAATTGATAAGTTGATGGCCACTACTTCATGTTCATTCTTTCTCAATATTGTCATCTCACTAATACCTAATATAAATGTGCTAGTTTCTTTGTTTGGATGTCCGTCAATCACGCTGAAACTACTGAATCCGCATCGATTGTCAGCTGGGAAAGTACCTAGAATGCTGGCAACATTGCTGTTTTTTTATAAGTTTATAACCTATAGGTTTATTCCACTTGTAGTATTATACTACACCGCATTTTAAGGTTTAAAAATTCGGCGTTTAACGAACGATGAATACCCGTGATATTTAATTTACCCCTCGCCCACGTCGTGATGTTTCGTGATTGTTAATGGAACCCCTCCCCCTATATGGAGCCTCATGTGTCTCATTACTAAATAAAAACGGGGCATAAAATAAATAAATGAAAATGGTTAGCACCTTATATCTTTTATTAGTAATTGTTAATCGACATTTTAAATTACACTAACAAAATATCTAATTCTTAGAAAGTTATAGTAGTTATTACATAAGTTATCTTAGGTACACTTTCGTTCGAAAGGATCGAAATTACTAGAGG
The DNA here is from genome assembly GCA_038387885.1 of Spodoptera picta. NCBI lineage: Eukaryota > Metazoa > Arthropoda > Insecta > Lepidoptera > Noctuidae > Spodoptera > Spodoptera picta. The sequence continues at coordinate 6,293,723 of JAZHFQ010000105.1, forward strand.
TATAAACTATGTACTTTGGCTGATAGGCTTTAGTATGTTTGTTACTATTTTAATTGTCAACTAATTTATTTAACTTAAATTGACTTGAATCAATCTTGGTTGTGAGTGTGGGGAACTTCGCAGTTGTCATTGGATAATAGCTCACACTCACAACGAAGATTGGCCCAGACATCGACACACGCAATATCACGCATCCAGACATACCGACAGCTACAATAATTACACTGGTTTATCAGGATTTCGCTGAGAACTATCGACAATTAGCCTGCTTCGGCTTTTAGTACGTTACTGTAATATATTTACTTATATACTAGATAATTACTACATATAAAAATAAAAATGGTATTATAAAGATTTAGGAAACAGAACTTTTAGTTGACGAAAATGTCTACAACTAAAAGTTCTGTTCATATTTGTATAATTGTTAAAGTTTGTCCGGTGATACAAGTTGATTGTTCATTTGTGTCTAGGAATGACTAATATAAATTCTTATCGACAAATTACTAGCAATACACAGTTCGATAACAGTTCGTCTTGCATCCAGCGTTCCTACGCTCGGAGCGACCCCCCGCGAGAATCGCTCGACACTTTGTCTACACTAATAAATGATCACTGATCACGGTGGATAATTCACGTTGACAAACCTTACAATTACAAACATCTACTATCTTATTTGATAGTAGGTTCTATCACTATTTATATCATCTTTGGTACAAACATAGGTAGGTAACATTTTAGAAAATTATGCAAGTTAGATACTATTTGGTAAATATTGTGTAAAGAATCTAAAACCTTATAAAAACCAGTGTTATTTTGTAAATCTATCTATACCTACATACTATATTTACGTAGGATTACATTTTAGTATATATATCAGATCAGCTCAGGGGTCATGTTTACTGTAATTTTTGGTCACAAGAAAAGATTTTATAATTATGTAATTAGAAAAAGCTATCAATGACAATTTAACACTTTTCAATCAACTTATATACACGCCCATTACATTTTTCTACGTAGAAATTTAACCATTCGGATAATACTTGCTACATACTAAAGTCAAATAACACATTAACTCGACATTGTCAGAATAGGATCATGTTGAGGATACACTGTCGGTGTCGGTGTACCTAATGCATTTTCCTATTTACATCGCAGACCTAACTGAATGGGTTGGTATCTATCTAATTCAAAATTTACATGCGCCCGACCGAATCAGAAGACACTCTGCCCTAGCCTAAATTATTGGCAGTATATTTTAAGGCGAAGCAGTCAATTCGTAGTCATCGGCGTGCGCGGCACCCGGGTTCCCCTGCTCTCACTGCGGCGATGCGTTTAGGTCTCGGAGCCGCAGGTGGTCAACCAGCGGATGTGTCTCTTCCATTCTCCTCTCATCGGGCCACTTCACCACGACGTTAGTGCTGGCGGGTGGGAGCGTCACGGGTGGTTCCACGACCACTGGTAATCCACCCTCGCGCTCAGGCAGCACGTGACCGAAGAGTGCTCCCACGCGCCTGTACATCAGTTGAGGCACTTGTGGCACTGAGCCGGTGTCATGGTCAACACCATCTGGTAGTGAACGCGGGCCGCCCCCCATCTGGGTCATGATGATGACTGGCGGTGTTTCCTGAGGTGGCACCACGTCGTTTAGCGCCCTCAGCGGGACGGGCGCAGTAGTCTGCGGCGCCACGCATGTTGACGCTCCGTTAATGCGAGCGCTCAACGTCTCTAGCACAGTGATGAGCTCGTACAGGTGATCGTCACATAAGACCGGGTTATCTGCAATGTAACGTCCTAAGAATGTATACTTGTAACAAAACGCATAGGTTTATAATTAATTTTTCGCAACCGTCTAATATTATATTATCATACGTGTAAATACACAAGCACATGCAGTTAAATGCGCATTAAGTTCTAACTTTACAATAAAACAAAAAGTATTCGCAAAAGCTTATTAATTCGTACAGGCATATAACATACTAGTAACATATAAAACTGCAGAATTTTGTTGTTTTCAATTTCGCTTTGCTTCTTAAAGTTAATAAAAATGTCATACATACAACCATCATAAGAAACTGCTTAAATACAATGTAAATCCATACGCACCTTGAAGGTAAATCTTTAATACGCTAGGCACTCCATTGATAGTACATCTAGATTTTGACACAACGTCATAGTTAACAGTCTTGATGTGGTTAAATGACAAATCGGCTATGCACAACGAGGGCAATCCATGGAAATCTTTGTCAAGTAAAGTTATGTTGTTATGGTGTGCTATCAATTCTTCAAGTGACGGCAAAAATGTCTGAAAATAAACCGAGACACGGAAATTAAATATAAGATGTAAGTGAAAGTATCGCAACAGCTAAACATTGGGATTGTCGTTATTGTAAAATGTTTAAATCGCAACAGCTCGCCAAGCAAAACAGACACAGTGTTTATGGTCCAGTATATAAACAAACCTTTGATGTTTCTTCCAATGTAGTTATGTGGTTATGGGACACATCAAGCAGCCTCAAATCTTCAAGACCAATTAGGTCGTCTGGTGAAATTTGCTGCAGAAGATTGTTACTTAAATTGAGCCTCAATAGGCCGTGCAGCCCCATCAGTGCTCCGCCCAAGCTAAGGATGTAATTATGGTCAAGTCTCAGTTCTAGGACACGAGTTTCAACGTCAACTAAATTCTGTGAAAACAATTAATTTCATCGGTTAATATACTCAAATTTTAGACATGTGCACTACTTTATGTTTTAAAATATTTACCTCCATGTTTCCTGTTATAAGACTTATTCTATTATGAGAGAGATCAATAACAGACAATCTTTTTAAACCTTTGATTTCTTGCAGAGAAAATTCTGTCATGTAATTATGAGTTAGATTCAAATATCGCAATGACTTCAAACTCTTTAAAGATCCATTTAATGACTTGAGTTGGTTATACGCAATATCCAATTCAGCCAATTTCTCTGCTTCAGTAAACTCATCCTCTGCTAGCTGAAATTACAAATCATAATTTCATACAATTTCATTTATTTTGAGGTTATTAAACACAAATAGGATTGTACTGAATTTAAATGTTCATAGGTAGTCCGTCCGGAAAGGAAGACGATCATCAAAGAAAATTTGCTTAGATTACCTGTATCAAGAAAGGTATTTAATAGAAATAATTGTGTGGAAGAATTCTAATTCTAGGGAAGTTAACAGGACATTGGAAAAATAACACAAATAAGACTTATAATACCACCCCTAAATAACTTGAAATAAGATCAGGAAGAGGGACAACGACTTTAATAGAGAATGGCGTAGGTGCGTTTGTATATATCAACACATAAAATTACTAACACTTTCTATCTTGTTGAAAGACAGTCCTATCCTCATCAATCTTCTGGACTTCTGCAGAGCTCCATCCAATAATTTGATATTATTTCCATAGAAATACAATGATTCTAGTGAAGGCATTTGTTTTAGGTCTTTGGGTAAGGTTTGTAATTCGTTGTGGGCTGCGTGAATTAGAACAATCCTTTTCGCTTTCTGGAACAAATATACCAACATTTTAATATTATAAGCGAAACATAATTTTAATACTGACATAAATAAGTAAGCATATAGAATCGCGCCTTTGTGTCGTCAGCTCATATTTCTTCTGGTTCCATCACATTCATGCACATCCTACTCTAAAATTACCTACCTATTCTGCACCTAGTTTTATGATCATTAATGGTTCCACAAGCGTTGCGTTACTCCTTTTATCAATATGTTTCATAGCACTAAGTACATTCATCAATTCTTGCAACATAATAATAAGTATTGCTAATACCGTGTAAATAGTATATACTTACAACTGGCAATTCATTGTCTATAGACTTTAAATTATTGGCGTTTATGAAAATCCATTCCAAATCGTCCAAATCCCTGAGAGCTCCATTCAGTGAACTCAGCTTGTTGATTCCAAGATGAACGTGCTTTAAAGCTTTGGGCATCGCATCTCTCTCTATTTTTGATATCTGGTTATCTGCCACCAGTAAGTGTTCCACTTCCTGTATGTCCTACGAAAAAAAAACAAATGCGATTAGAATAGGCAAGCTGACCATTTTTTTAAGATATGAAGTTATTTTTATAAGCGAGGCCATACCAACTCCTAAACTTTAATTCGTTTTATCTTAATAGATGTTTTTATTTTGGTAAAACTTTTATAAACTAAGTAGTCTTGAAACAGTTTTAACTATTACGCTGTAACTACCAGCGTCACAGGTAAAGTATGGATTGTTATTTTAAACGAGTAGCATTTTAGTATTCGGACAGTACAGACCATAAGATCGATATTACGTACCTACACACTTATCATAATTATTTTAAACAATGAAAACGATAAGACTGTGAGTCAAATAAAACTTCCCATATCATAGTCGTAAGTACGTAAAAATACATAAACAAAGATAAACCTAATAAACACTTTAATTTCCTAAGCATAGGTAGGGATTCAGTAAATTAAAATAAGAGTAAACAAAAAGGACACTAATCATATTAATTTCAAATATACGCTTGTTGCATTTGGGGCTATCTCCAACATTGTGTCTATTTATAGAACAGAGATAAAAAATATGAATGGCTGGTACTATTATTATTCTGGCAGTGAGAGTTCATTATTATATTATACATAGTTTACAGTTTATTTCCTTACCCTGAAGTCATCTTCGGTGAGCTTCGTGATTTTGTTCCTGCAGAGGTCGAGGGTCTTTACGTGCGGCAGGTGCTGGAGTACATGCCTCGGCATTTCTATTAACGAGTTGTCAGCCAGACTGAAGTAGTCCACCAAGTCCAATTTCGTGAAAACACTTTCTTTCAACTCACTGGAATTGAGAAACATAACGAATCATAATTTGTCTATCTTTTGCTTTTATAAAAAATAATTTGTTTGTTGTACTTGTAATAATGTTTGAAATCTCTTAAAGTATGCAAAAATGTTGGAATCGTAAACGTTGTTACAATATCAGCCGTGTCTATAGTGAGAACCTGTATATATGCATTATTGCGGATAACCTGACACGGTAACTGCACATGATACCAATGTCTTGACTACAATACTTTTATTGTTGGTGAGTTTACTTGATAAGTTACTGTATTCATTTGAAACAGTGTCAAGCTTTACGCGTAATATAGTATTTAATAAAAAACACTGCTTACGTCACGCATTATGGCCTTATTTTTCTTTCTATAAGTTATAACGCAATAGATAATATTCAATGTAAGAATTTATAGACAGTTCTGACAAACCGATAGCATCTTGAGAGTGCGTTCAGTGTTGTTCACCAGGAGTCCTTGAAGTCAATTATTCGGAGATGAAATTGTAATTATTTTAGTAATATTCTTCATCATTTTAATATCGACATTATTGAATACATAATAACATATTAAAGCTAACCCTCAAGTTATTATATCGGCTCACGCCGCGAGCGCAGTCAACCGAAGGGTAAAAATAATTCTCGTGACAAATATAGCTGTTTATCTGCCTCGATGAGCAGAGAATTTATTTATCAAATAATGTTTACAAATAAAATAGGTCTACATTTTGTTTTACGAACATAATACAATGAGATAATTATTATTTTTGCCTGTTGCGGTTTCGATTTAGTAGTCCATAGTTATCGAAATTAGAGTGTCGAAACTGATTATATTTTCCTTAAAAAAATATTAATATCACTTCTAACCGGATTAAATAACTATGTAAAATGCATTCATTAATTAAATAAGTGTATAGCGCATCTATTAGTTCTGCCTACTCAAAATACCGATGTCGGATACCCTATCACCTCTTGCTGGATTGTATATACCGATATACCATTATTAGTGATAATGCCACCTACGCTCTTGTTGTCTATTATTTACAGAAGCACACAATGGAATGAAAAAGCTTAAAGTATTTTGTATTTCTACCTAGATTGACATGTTTTTCTTAGTTATCAGTAACACCACTTAGGTGTAGGAGGGCTTTCACAGCTCCTTTGTGGGGAGCCTTTTGTAATACATAAATGAACAAAGGAGGAATGGCGCCACGTTATTACACTTTTGTGTCCACGCGATATGGTATAAAATATCAAATATGAATAGAAATTAATATGACTCACCTCTATAATCTTAAAACAACTTAATTTGAATTTAGTGTGTACATATAGGTAATTATATTGTTAGCAACCGTGGTATGATGGTGGGAGGTGGTCGATCGATATTTACTTGGTGAAAATCTTAAACCAGTGTGTATATCCTTTTCAAACGCCCCACCAGTTGCATAAACTTTTAAAATAATGTGCCATTACCTATATATATATACACGTATAAATTTGTAGCAAAATACTGTCTTTACAAAGAAATTATTAAAAAATAAATATCAGCAATGGAAATATTATCGATGCTGAACCCAAGAACATAATTATTAGTAACTTTTTCTTTGTCTGTGTGTTGTGCCCGTTAATTTCAGAATCAGCTTATTTGATTTAGATATGGTTCTCATTGATTAATATTGTGTTGTAAGCCATTAAATATAGATTTTTCTCTTATTTTCCCTATAAATTGTTTATTGACTACAAATACTTATTTGTAATAGGTATCCACCAATTATTTATACATTACTGTTTGATAAAGTCTAGGAAAACGGGATTTTTTTATTATCACCATGTTCGTGATAGGTACTTTGGTTTTAATAGTTTTAAATTATTAATACAGTTATAAACTTAATTTGGAGAATAGAAGTTTGGGTATTATTACGGCGAATGTGGTTTGTAATTTAGTTATTTCCTTCTTATTGAATCTTTATCAAAACTACGCCAAGACTATTCCTAATTATGCTTAATATACCAATATTGAACAGATACAAACACAAGGCATATAATAATAAATTATCAAATAAGTAGCCGAAAGATAACGATAACTAAAAAAAATATTATTGTTAATTGAATTTACGACCCTGCTATAAGTAACAACGATATTATAAAACAGAAAATATATTATTATACCTTCCTTACGATTCCAAATTGAGTGCATCTAGCAACTAAAGACATATTGGTGCTGAGGTTGCATAGTGGGCTTAGTGCATGCGAGTAACGCGAGTTTAGTAAACACTAATGTGAAGAGGTCAACGTTCCGGGGTTATCAATGCAGGGGCGGCGCCAAACGGTCGCATGGACGCCCGACGGCGAGCCGCCGTGCGCCGGCGCCGCAAACACCCTGCGCCACAACTACACGTCGCATGCACCGACACATCACCACTCTTTTTGACATCAGTCAATCACACTACTTATCTCAGCAAAATGCCTCAATTAAAATAAAGTACACACACACAGACACATTTGTGCACACATCTGTCTAGTTAAGCGAGGCCGTCTGCCCAGTGCCTACATTGCTGTGGTATCTACGAACCCTCTGTGATTTCCCACTAAGAGTGACGTAACTCTGCTAGATTATATCCAGAGGTCCCTCTGTTGTTTGACCTATCGTTTTCCTAACACACTTAAATAAAACTATCTCGAATGTTTGTTTCAAGAATGCTACAAAACTATCCACATTATATTATTATTGTATCTACTTTGTTCCTCTTTGCTATCTTCTGGGACTAATTGAATAAACTAACAGTGTAACACGATTTGTATTATCACAAGTTTATAGGTCTTCGACTTTGTTATACCACTGCTGAATGTCCCCTTATATTTGAAATGTAGGCCATTCTATAGAGTCTATCACTTCTTAGTACACAAGACCCCGTTTTTTCGGAATAATTAAAAATTTTCTTAATTAACGTGATATTAAATGACATAGGTTTTCAGGTGTGAAGACACAACGGTGGAAACCTCTGAAGAAGAACGCAAAAATTTTAAAAAGTACATAACTGACTTTCATGCTAATAAAAATATCTCAGAATAAGTGTGTCAAAAGAGACTACCGATTAATATTAATCAAATCGGCCCATCCGAAGACTAGAACTTATAGATAGTATTTCTAAAACAAAGTACCTATCCGTAGCTCCTGCTGCTTACCAGATAAGTCAAATTTTCATGTAATATTGCACACCACCGCGACGAATAAGTTGAGACTTTCATTCGTTGATAATATTGTACCACAGACAAACAGGTTTAGACTGTTTTTAGTGTCGCGCTGACCGCACGCTGACCGTCGGCGCTGACAGTCGAGAAATGTAAACTTCTAGGAACCGTGCGCGCTGATAACTACGCGTCATTCAATAACGCTACCTAGAAGTTTATAAATCTCGGCTGTCGGCGCTAACGGTCAGCGCAACCATAAAACCTGCCTTAATTTCAGCAATATACGAACCGTCACGAACAAAAACAATCAATTAAAATCTATAACGCCGCATATATTTGTTTCAGTTATTTGAAAATATCGACGAGGAAAGTTCGGATCACAAATACCAACTCCATACCAAGATATAGATGCTGATGCCGATTCGGAGCCGTAGAGAATCTAACGAGTTACCGGGCCTCCGGCTCGAAGCGCAGGAGTAGGAACGGGGTGGTTTTTAGTCAGTAAGAGTCTGACACTCCCTCCCGCCTCACCCAGGCGGAAAAAGGCATTCGACGATTTTCTCTCCTTAAAAAAAGTAGGGATGACATAAACATATTTTCACAATCAAAATAAATATTAGACAACCTGAGTGGGCACAAAATAAGGTAAATAGATAAATACAAAAAATACTACCTGACAACTGTTTGTAGGCGAACATTATCCACTAAAAGGTTCTAATTTTCATTAAACACCATTAAGACCAGTTTAAGTTGCCGAGATCTGTAAAACTTCGAAGGATTAATAAATTAAGAGGATGAAACAGGATAAACAAAATCGAAATGAGCTTCGAAAAATAAGATTTGTAAACAAGATCGTAATCAAACATGTTTACTTCTATTAGTGTCTATTACCACACGCTCAATTGATATCTAATTCAATGCCACAGTATTGATCCTGATGAAACACGTGCGATTTATTATTTGCCACGATTGAATGTAAAGTTATGAATAATCAAAAGGAGACAAGTCAAAGCCAAAGCTATGATTTAATTTAAACCACACACACGCGGTTATAAAAGTCAAAATAGAAGAAATCATAATTCTGTCCATCATGTCATCAGTGAAGCTAGGTTTTCGTTCCAAAATTTAGATTTGTTTGGTAAAGAACGGGAACTCCATTGTTTTCTTTAAACAAAACTTTAGTCATTATAGGTTACAAAATTCAGTACATACTACCTACAATGAAATAGCTAAACCGTTAATAGGATTAGCTTACCCTTACATTTAAACATAAAATTATGACACAGTGTTCTAGCATCAGTATATTAAAATTTAGAAAAAAAGGACATGCCTACAGTAATTTGCTAACTGACGTCAATCCCGGCATAAAGCAATTAAGGCAAAGGCAAACGACATGCCACTAAAGAAAATTGAAAAGTACCCTTATCCTCATCGCAGAGAATATCATTTTCAAAGGAAACTAGCCTGAAGCGGGTTTAGCAGTTGACAATATTAAAACATTCTCGGGTAAATTAAAGCAAACGTTTAAAATGACAAAAAAAAATCCACACAGGTACCTAAGCTTTAAGCTTTGTTCTACGTTTGCACAAAGTAGGTTTTATGAAAAAATGGTTTCCTGCTGAAGTCGAGATGAAATACCTATATAGTTAGCAAATTCAAAGAAAAGCATAAGCTTTGAAGATGCTGTTTTTAAAATATTTAATGATAGTTTCAATTCTTCTTAAAACAGTTACATACGAAAAAAAAATCAGTATACACCTAAAATTAATGTACATTACAACAAGTTCCTAAAATTAATAAAAAATATGTTTTTTAAATTAAATTTCTATCAATATCTTAATTATCACCCAGAATCAAAACATCTTAGTAAAAAACAACAACTGTCTCAATGAACTGAAAACCGACAAAATTAATCAAAATCACAATTAACAAAGTACATCATTTAAAAAGATAAAGGATTAAGTATTCGATGGTCGGGACGCGTCCACGAGTTCGCTACTTGTTGAGTCGAACGATACATAATTGACGTTCTCGCTTAGGCCAAAGGGTAATTAAATTACAAAACGGGACCAGCATATACACAATTAAACGAAGCGCTAGGCTCGGCTGACGAACAAAGCGTGATTGCACATATCGGACTTATGTCCAGATATTGTTTCATTGATACTCTTCCTTATATTCTTGTATGACTTTTGACTAATGCGTGTTAATTACTAAAATACTTAATAATAATATTACGTATACATTACGTTCCCCACGCGAAATCCAATCACCATTTATGGACAATCATATTTGTCCCAATAGCTTGGTCAAAACCATTTGGAATTACAACTAAGAACTTTTTTTTAAATGTATAATTTTAAGTAACTAGACCAGAATATCTTTTTATTGAGCCTTATTAATTCATAATTATACTGGCTACTTTTTGACCTTATTTTTAAACTTAATTATTATACCTATTTGTATAAACTTTCTACAAACACTCATTTGCTTTTCCCTAAAGCTATCAGTTTAATTTCATCAGGCGGCCCAAATTCAAGAGACTGCACGTTTTTATAATCATGAGTCATTTGGGCCCAAGACTGTACCTTAGGTCAAGATGACTCATTGATTCTTAAAATATATTCAGTCAATGAATGACAATTTAAATCATAATTACGTACATATCTAGTTGTTTGCTAAGTGATCACCTGCTCTTCCTCGTAAATGTTAACCAAACAAAGGTATTTTGAATAATAATATATGACGCAAATTAATCTTTAAAATTTTTGTAGGAAAGGAAAAAATGTTGGTTGGAGGCCTATATTTTTCTTTATCTACAAAAGTATATTTTGTATTAACACGTAGTAAAATGAAAGTACGAGAATGGATAGGAAGCAATATTATTTTCTATTCTTCGCACCCTTCTGTTTTGAAGGCTGAGTTGAATGGAGTTAGAATATTTTATATCATACTTGACGATGAACAACGTCAATTATTGAGTGAAATCGATTTAGACATTGCGCATCTTCGTGAACGTCTCATTGATCGCTACAACGGCCAATCACGAAGCAGGAAATATCACACCATGCCGGTACCCGGTAGGAAGACTTATAACATTATCAATGTGAGAACTTCAAGAGATTTTAACATAGGACTTTAACACGCCACAAATGAACACATTTCAAAACAAGGTATGATAAGGGCCCCCCCTTATCATACCTTTATCACGTAACATTGAATTCGGAACAAGGTCTCAGAAACTTGAAGTGGAAGTACTACACAACTATGGCATTTCAAAGAGAAACCTTGAATGAAAACACTGCAGGACTTTCAAAGAAGTCGGACTAAGAAAAAAACAATGTATACGTTTCAACTAAGTACAAATTGTAAGTCTCTTATTTTCTGAATCCTTTCTTATCCTACTAATCTTATAAATACAAAAGTTCGTGAAGATGTATATAAGTGTGTGTTTTTGTTACTCTTTCATGTCAAAACGGCCGAAGGGATTGAGACGAAATTTGGAACCGGGTTAAGTTATGATCTGGAATAACACATAGGCTACTTTTTACTCCACGGAAACACGAGCGAACCCGCTGACAGAAGCTAATATTTCATAATTAGTCAATCCGTTTATGGTTGGTAAGGTTTAACGTCCTATTATCTAATCCTTCAACCTGACCTTTTCTCAACTTGGTATGATACTAGCAGGGGAGCCTATGAAGGTCTTGTGGAATTTATTCGAACTTGTCAGATTTAACAATACGATATAAGCAATACCAACGCAGTTAGGCTGTTAAACGGTAAAAAGGATTTTCAATGAACCAATTGGTCGATTTCAGCATAAATAAATGAAGTAGGAAGGGTTTGAAGGTGTTCTCGTCCTTCCGTACGTCTACTCCCATCATGCAAACCGTCAGATCTAAATTCTATCAGGTACTCATAAAGTGGAGCGTCCCAACTATGAATATATATCTGATACCCTCGACGACTGAAACAAATGTTACGATGTAGGGTTATTTTTCACGACACGTCATTTGAGAAATGCATACAATCTACAAATGACAATTGGCACCCTTCAAACGACGAATGCATACATCCTACAAAAGGTGAGAGGTGGCCTTAAGAGTTGCCCCTTCGTGAACGTTTTTAACTGTTTCAAGGCAAGATGCAACAATTTCATACCCTTACAACAATCGAGTAAAAGCCAATTCAACTTCATAGTTTTCTGTACTACATCCAGAATTGACTGAATATTTTACACGAAGCTTTTATCTTTTCCCCACAGGTCGCTGAAGATGGTGGCCACAGATTCAAATCGATGTTATAATTTACGGTGAAGAATTAAAACTGGATCGAGAACGAACCTGTTTCAATTTTAAGAAAACTAGTTAATTTTTTTATGTAATTTTGTTCTTTCAAGGAACAATAATAATTCTTTAATAGTACTGAAACGTTATATTATTAAACTTTTATTGTCTCGTATAGTTTTATCTATAGATATGTATATAGATCTTATATATAGATCGACTCGATCTATTTGTCATGAAGTATTTTTCCATAAGTATATTTCAATTGCTACGTCCCTATTGTTTTCTAAGTTTTAACACCCGTTGGAGTCGTTTTTGCACTGTTTGTTTAGATCCGTATAATCTGCTTTTGCGCTCGAAGAGTACAACAATCTTTTTTCAATCGCCAATTTTTTTTATGTTTGTTTGAATTCGACAATTTAGAGCAGATATGTGTTAGTCTATATACGCATTTATAATAGCCAGATATGTCCCCCAGCAATCATATTAATTAGTCTTGTATTACACTAATTCATCGCAATATATTGTAAGAACAAATCATTAAAATCCTAAAGGTGATGGTGAAAACCAAAATATTCATTTAAAAGACTACTGACATGATGTTAACGAAAGAAGTAGAAGTAGAACTGTTTTGTAAATAACATTTGTAATCAATGACATGAACCTTCGGACCGAATAATTAGCCAAATGATCTAAAACCACGTGAAAGATATGTCATACAGATGGGGCATCGTGACTACAATAAACGTAGCCATTGATATTACGTGTATCACTTTTGTTATGAATGATTTAATCGAATACCTACTACAGAAACAAAACGTGAAAATTAAGATTACTTAATTTGATGTTGCGCTTCAATCCATTTCTATATAGAAATGTACAGAAATGTCTATGAAGGTAAATGCCTAACCAACAAAACAAAATATGTATTTTAATAACCAATGTAGCATTCTTACACACATTATTTGAAGTATCCATGTAGAAATACATAAACAACGACTACAGTAATTTGTTAGTTCATCATTAATGAGTAAATACAGTGAATACGACACGACCAATATGATATCATTCAATTTTACTGCTTTAGAAGTGACCTTAGATAACCCCGGGCAACGTCTCCTAGATGCCATCCCCACACATCTGGAGTTCACTAACGAAAGGTTACTAATGGAATTAATAAATAATAATTCATTAGATAAAACTACTTTCCAATTACTAATAATAACGTATTTGCATATCCAGGCCAAAATAACAAAACAATTGAAAGAATCCATTCAGCGAGTAGAGATTTCAATAAAAGACCAGAAAAAATAAATAATTGGGATGACCCGAAAAATCTGTGAAGATCAATTGAGTGGTCAATAAGAGCCGAGCTCATGGGTCATGGGCGACTTAATTGTTGTTTTGTAAGGAATAACCCGCAGAACATATCACATCCTACCAAAACATACATAAAAAGTCAAAGTAGACCAACTTATTAGACAAGCGAATAATTATGTGAGTATGTCTTTTGTCTGCCGTTATACAACCCATTGCTTAACGGTACAAGCATGATATAACTATTAAACTTTGTATTAGGAAAATTGGACAAATTTGAAAACCATAATATCAGGTACTTGCGTTTGTCATGGAGGAAATGAGGGTTCTTTATGTTATTCTGTGGGTAGGTTATTTGGTATATATGACTGGTAGTATCACTCTGAGACACTGAAAACTACGAAGGATAAAAGTTATTGGATAAATGATTCCCCCAAAGACGCTTCAAAGACGTAGGTGTCGTTACTATATCTAGTAATACTTATAAACCGCTGATATTTAAAAGCTATCTTCTTTTCAGCGGTACTAACCGATATTTATCGACAATAAGACAGCCAATGGTGCTCTCTGATACATACTCAATAATTTAACGAACCGGTCTCAGTCTTCGTTAAAAGCAGGAGGAATTGCAAAAGATAGATGAATAGCTTAGCTATGCGAAGATTTGCTCAGGCGCAGTTCGTGCTCTCACACGCTAGTCACTCGCAGAATGCCCGTTACCTAACTCATGCCACACTTCTCGTGTTTGCGTTTATATTAGTTGTAGTAATATGAAGCTGATAAGAAACATTACAATAATAAACCCACTTTGAGGGGAAATTTACCGAGTGGCGGTTAGATCCTATTTTCTCCAGGGCATAAGTAACGATAAATGGAATATATGTTAGTTTCGATTCTTTCAAATTCGATGCGTACGCCTCGCATGATGTAGCAGTCGAGCGCTGCCAGCCCTGGCAAGGGTGCCGCCCACTCTCTCGATAACAGCCGATCCTCATCGGTGTGCGCTCTTCTTATCATAGACCTGTTGTTCTCTCATTTAACTTACACATTGTTTGTATCGTGATACACACAATTTTAATGCTATTTTACACAACAAAGAGCTTACACACAATATGTCGACATTACGTATATTCACAACCGCACACATTAGGAAAACTGCACAAGAAACCGAACTTAGATCCGATGATGATGATAGAATACTTCGTAATCGACTTGCCTTAAATTGTCGAAGTTTAGTTTAAGTCTTGTGATAGAAAGTCCGAGTTCTTTGATGCTGTGTTCAGAAAAATCCGGAAGCTGGGAGTAGGAGATATCCAATCCGATTTTAGTTTCTGGGCTGAACTTGTTTTTTAAAGCCCGAGCAATTTCTTCGTAAGCACTGATACGTTGACAGACAACTAGAATGGCACCAGTGCCATCTTCACGACGGCAGGTGCAGGGCGAGATCTCTCTCCTCATGGCACAGTGCAGGCTGGCTCCGGCTCCGAGCTGGCCGGCCAATGCGCACAGCAGCGCGGCGGCGAGCGCGTGCTTGTGCGCGATCATCGTGTGTGCCGTTCGGGGCGGTTCGCGCTACTGGCACGACTCACTACTGGCGCTCGGAATCTGTGCGTCGACGCTGGCGCCCGGCCCACCCCGCGCAAGCGCATCATCGTCTGCACTCTGCACCTTCCATTACATTTCCCACTCAGTACATCGTTGATACACCCGACCAGCATATCATTTACTTTTATAAATTACTCAGACTTCAATAAATACGATAAAAATATGTTTAATTGGTATTCTTCAACGTATTGTTTTCGCACTCCCCGTTTCAATATAATAATGTAATATGTTGTAGGTTAAGTTCCATTTAAGTGAGTTGAAAAAACATTGTTTTCGTATACATTCATTAGGTAATAATTTAAGATGATTTGAGTAGCAGCAATTACTTTTTATTTACTTAGTGATAACTACCATTAATGCTGTGTTACTAGTAATTTTTGATAACACATTTAATTATGACACTCATAATTCGGTCAATATGTTCCTCAGACAGGATCTAAGATCCCTGTGTACAAGAACTACTTGTACCTTATCAATAGGCCAAGTTGACAGAGATAAGATGAACTTACACGTACTTATCTCTGATATTTCAAATAACCAATTAAGTACAATACTTTCATCTTTTATTTACAGTATAGTTTCTTATGAATAAGACCCGTACATTTTTACACCCGAATATTTTATGATATTTCCTGTTAAATGTATAATACTTTATGTTTTCATTTGTCCTTATCTAAGAGTGAGAATATGTTTGCGTACTTTATTTATGGCAGAAGTCTGATGCAAAACGGCAACTAGATGCCTAAGCACACAACTAGAGCAGCCAGTTGATGCCAATTCTCTTAGATAAGAAGTAACTACTGGTATGACAATTGGCAAGTATTATCCCATATCGATAAGATAAAAATCTCGGGCACTGAACTAAGCTAAGTGAGTTACGAATGAAAACAAGGCTCACAAGGGACAACCTTAAAGTTAGAGCCGGGCTCAGTAACGTTACTGAGCCGGGCTCAATCATGTGGGATCGATCATGGAAAATTATGGTAATGGTCAAGGGTATCATTTTATTGATGTAAGAATTTCATACTATCTACTCTTTTCTTTACAACTAAAGCCCATTTTCAAATGTTCCCATCATAGGAGGCTGGATTCTAGAGGTAATATTGAATGCAATTGGGCTCGCTGTTGTCGCAACCTAAAGTCTTTGAGGACCAGAGTGGTTAGAGACGCGTTACGGCATCCCCACCGTCCGCCTGTCACAGGTGCTTAACTGACTTGGAAGTTTCGGGAGGTACCTGTTTCAAATTCAGCTAGAAGAAACGGTCGGGTGTCGTCATCAACCGCACTTTTGGACCCAGTTTGTTTCAGGCCATTATGCGTCCTGAGAAGAACCGGGAAACCATCTCCTCCTTCTGCAAAGTAGTTATGCTAGTGAAGGAGGAGACAAAGTGCGTAAGGAGACGAAGCGCGTGAGGGAACGATTCTTCTTAAAAGTGAAGGAACAATTGAGACAGACCACCTTAAGTGCAGGTCGGTAGACGGTGAACAAGGGTAGCTCGCTGGCCGACCAGAACAAGACCCGAGCATTTAGAGTATTGTGTTTATCACGTCGCATTTCGAGCGGGACTCAAAGAGTTCTCAGAATACAGATGAGACCAAGTGGGGCCGATGCGCGACTGGTGCAGATCCGCAAGGGTTACCGCAGCTATGGGTCAAACTGATCGAAGCAGGAATTGGGAAAGGGTGCTATTTAGTCCGTTAAGGGTCTGACTCTCCCTCTTGCCTCATCCAGGCCGGGAGTAGACATTCGATGATTTTCCCCCATAAATAGGTATTTACAACAGTAAATATCATAATATTAAGTCGCTGATTTGGTAGTGTGAGAATTTAAGGTTCAACAAAAAGATGTGCATTTCATATCTAAAGTCAAACGAAGGTCCTACTCGCGCTCTGATCGTGCGCGTGACATATTCACCGTTCGTGAACGGTGCAGAAATGGAACGCATAGTCCAAAAAAGTGCACCTCCCGCGCAGTGTTGTCCATTTGCAAAGCTCAGAGGTTATTCCTAAAATAAATTTAATGATGAGAAGGCATGTATCTCAATAAAAAACTTAAATAACAACTATTACATAAATAAAATTAAAACTAAATATTACTAAATTAAATATATACAACTTATGATTAAAATTAATTAAGAATAAGAATTTTAAAAGCCCTGTCGCAGTTATTGTAACATACAGAAAATATTAAGCAACGGACAATGCGAGGTGCTCAGTACATCTTTGACCCACTATATTAGAAGTCATGTACAAGTATGCAGTATTCAGCATCGTGTAGTGTATTAATTACCGATACCTAAACATTTGTCCTGAAACCTGTAAAACTTGCAGTTTTTGTTTAAAACACAAAACAATAATGATAAATAACGCGAAAACAACGGAATTTTCTCCAAAAACTCAATCGCATGAAAGTCGCTGAGGACATGCTAGAACGAGTCAGTTCGGACCCAACATTCATGAAACGCATTGTTACTGGTGTCAAATACGTGGGTTTACGAGTTTGACATGCAAACTAGTCAACAAGCTGTGGAATGGCGCATTCCAACTGAACCGGAACCGAAACCGAAAAAACCACGCCAAAGTCGATCAAAAGTCAAAGTCAAAGTTGACTGTTTTCTTTGACTATCGCGGTGTTATGCCCTCTGAATTCTTACCGGAAGGTCTAACGGTAAATAAAGAATATTATTTGAGCGTTATGCGGCGTTTAAGAGAGCAAATTCGAAAAAAAAGGTCAGATATGTGGAAACAAAATTCTTGGATTTTGCACCACGACAATGCGCCTTCGGATAAGGCTATAATTGTGAACGAATTTTTGACCAAAAACTTAACAAATACCATGCAGCAACAACCATATTCACCAGATATGGCTACTGCTGACTTTTTTCTTTTTCCAAAACTCAAATTACCACTTCGTGGCACCCGTTTCCAATCGATAGAAGACATAAATAAGAATTCGCGGCGTAAACTGCACTCAATTCCGAAAGCAGCGTTTAAAAAATGTTTTGATGAATGGATTATTCGTTGGCGCAAGTGTATCGTTTGTAAAGGAGCATACTTTGAAGGTGATAAAAGAAATTTGGATGAATAGGTAACAGACATTTTGTGTATTATTGATATTTTCCCGGTACTTTCTTGACAGAGTTGTATGTATAGGTATTAGTAGATATGCTCTGGATCAGTTTTGCTAGTCCCATTTCAATAACGAATGCTTTGTCATACATCATGTAGCTACAGTCTCTATTTTGTTCTATTGATAAACTGCAGACCAAAATACAAATAATTTCATTTTATGATTTCATGTCATAAATAAACACCTTCTACTAACACAAACGCTCTTAGACATTTAAATTTTTAGTAATCAGACATCAATACTCTTGTAATTGTTTTGAAATACAAGTTAGCAGAAGCAGACATAACAAGTGGTCTAGACTTTTTAAGGAGGTACTCAATTGTTTTTGGACTTATTTTTGACTGAAGATGTTCTGGAAAAAGTACTTAGTAGAATAATGACGTAAATATTAAAAAAGTATTGATATCTATGGTTTGAGCAAAAACTTTAAATTTTACTTCCTGTGAGATGTGTAAGAGAGATCATGCTGCAGACAATGGCGGTCAAAAAACGACGTTAAAGCGTCTCAAAATTGTAATGTTGGAAATCCTTGAACAACGACTGCCAAAATCAATACTATATATTAGTAATCAAATACTTATGATAGTACTAAAAACCACCTTAAGGTGATTACCGAGTCACCACCACTAGTCTCCCTGCAAAAGTTGTAAGAGCCAACTTTCGATCAGTAATGGTACTATTACAATCCCGCCCGTACCAAAATTAACATACCACATAGTACATACCACAGCAATGGACTTTTAGAACAAATTAAGTAGATAAAAGAAACCTTTCCCACTGACTTTAACGGCTTCTTCTACGTCGTCATCTCTAGAAGCCTTTGCTAAACGTTTCTTCATCAGCTGGTACAGTCTCCCGCCTGAGATAGCCTTAGTTAACGGCTGAGATAGCGGGCGTTAGCTCCTAAAGTGATTGAATAGAAGATAAAATTGATGAATTAAGCTATTAGAATCCTACCTGCCAACGGGAAAGTTACTTAGATGAGATAACAGACAGGTTACTATATATCATTCGATTAGAAAATAGTAGCAGTATTGATTGCGTTGTTCTTAGAATACTTTAAGGCAATAATGGGGTAAACAAAAATGAGCCTTTATAATTTTGAGAAGATTAGACAGAAAAACATATTTTAAGTTCGGTAACGAGTAGTTCCTAGTTTTTTCTCCACTTTAATCAGATCATTAAAAGTGGCCTTAAAACAGTAAACTGTTCAAAATATAACGCTAATGTAGCGTCAGGTAGCAAGCAGGGCCTAGCCTTCATATAGTTTTATTAGTACTTGGATCGATATAGCAACACTGCTTCGAGCTCACACCCTTGATTCCAGACATATCTATAAATGTAACGTATGTCCTGACTCCAACAAATTGTCACGGTAAAGGTGAAAATGTCGATTCAGGATGTAGCTATGCAGTTAGATCGGGTGTTAGAGTGAGACAGGTTTATGGACGAATTATACACTAAAAAGAGAGAAATGGCAGCAATGTGTGCTTTAAGGGACACTTTTCATGGCTGTGTGGGTGCACTCTCCATGCGTTGTATTGATAGCTAGGAGTTAGACAGGGTCCATAAATTGCAAAATGGTTGCGTATCGTACTACAACATAGAGTATAGACGTTAGGAGTGCAATCTTTATTGGAAAACAAACAACACAAAACAGGAACAATTTCCATCTACATTAATTATGTGTACTTAACTAAACTACTATTCTGTTTTAACTTCTCTACTATTATTTCTTTCTCAGTAGAGAAATATGAGGTATAATATATATACATATTCTGTTTTAACTTATTTTATTCTACTTCATGGGTTAATTGACAATATACGAAGGTAGTGCAAAAGTTCAAAATGGAAAATAATAGGAATGCACTTTTGTCACTGTATTATAATTAACGGCGCCAGCGCCACATGTTTCCACAGAGGTAGTGCTCCTTGCCTGTGTGCTCTATGGTCAGTACTACATAATAACTGACTACTGACAGATAGCCGTGTCCAATACACATCTGTATAAAGATATGTAGGGTAGGGTGGTAGGGCTGATACCCCTCCCAGGACCTCACGGCCGTTGCATTCAGTATCGATTTCCCAATTAATGTACTACGCACCAGTTAAATGAACAAAGCTTTCGTTACCAATACATACTAATAAACACAAATAAGAGAAGAAAGATGATAGCTTTATTAGATTAAAGAAGCAAAACTATGGAGATATTTCGTTTTGGAGGCTTGGTTACCCCAAATTTTCTTTCAAGTATCAAGTTAATGTAACTAGATTTTGTATTTTTAAGTTTTTATATTACAACTCTCGTAAGGTTTTAAATTAACCATGTTTTTCAGCTTATTGATGTACCTAACTCTCTGAAGGGACAATTTTTTTTTTAATAATTTTTTTATCACGTTTGATCACTATCTAGTCTGACGGTAAGCGATGATGCGGTCTACGATGGAGCACGTCGACCCATAAGCAATATTTTCACTGGGGGTTTGAAGAAACCCAGGAAATACAGAATCTGGCAAAGAATTCCACTCCTTAGCAGTAACACACAAGGCAGTTTGATGCGAAGCATTTCGTGCGTATGGGTGGGACATCTAAAATGAATCGGGGAATTTGGAGTTGACTGTTCCACGTACGCCACATGGCGTGCATTTTGTCGCGCCATGCTGCTCATGTCCTCCTATAGTGTTGCTCGAAACTAGTCTAATTACCTCGTCAAAGAATTTAGTTATTAAATCATTTAACACAATTAATTTGAAGTTTGTTTTGTTGGTCACTATAAAATATTCTGATTTCTTACTACTCTTGCAGCAACCTCCAGCCGTGGTAACGCAGTCGACCAAGATGGACTTCATCTCCTTAGATTTCCAACCGTCGATCGCATAGGCAGGGTCACCAAACGAAGTACCTAACCGTAATAAAAATTAAATAGGTAAGTGTGCTATTATAAGATGATGTGACGTTCAGTAGCTATTCATTTTAGCATAATTATGAATTGAATTAAGCAAGCAAAGCAACAACAAGAAGCTATGAATAAGTTTTTTTTTGTATAGATATTTATTTATTAATACAAAAACATTCAACTCAATAACATCTAGCATACATATTGATTTTTTTTTAATAATTTTAACTGAACAAAACAATTAAACAACAGCTTTAGAAGAAATTATTGTGTTACTAAAAGTAAGTAGGTACAATCGACAAATCCGACACTTTACCATTTTACATTAGTTGTCGGAAAAAAAACTTCTGGACACAACTGTACCAATGCCTTTGGTTTCAAACTTTCGATGTATTATTATGTAAATTTTTAAACTATTTTAAGTACCTTATTTATACCCTATTTTGAGTAAAGTAGAAAATTTAATCTGTGCTAAAGATATAATAATATGTATATTTTAAAGTTAAAAACGAGCAAAGAAAATAAAAACTTAAATATTTTTTAAACTTGATTTGATACTTTCGAAGCTATGTATGTATAAATAAAGTAAAATTTTAGAACTAGTTCAGACAGAAATATAACAAATATTTTGAGACAATACACTGCATAATCAAACAAATACATGCCTACATACATCTAATGCTTAAGATGAGATAAATACACCCGTTGCACAGCTTCATCAATGGGTGATTGCATCAGATCTATCTACAGACTATTCTATATATAAATTAATACGTGACATTAGGCCAGACATAATATCTAATAACACGATTATTATAGACAAACTATTCTAATCTACGTCTGTACGACGTACGTGACACGCGTGACATCACATTGTATAAGATCTACTCACCCTACGTTTCACAGGCTGTTCCACTCGAACATATTATCTTCTCAACGTCTCGTCCCCGAATATCGCCATAGAACTAGTATTCTGGAGTCCACGTTGGAAGCCACGCAGACGACTAACGGCCGAGCATTCTACTCGTCACGGATATCAAACCCGTTTTTAGGAAATACCAAGAATGTCCATCTTTTGCATAAATTACAAGCGAAACGTATATGATAACTATGAAAATGATAATAAATTATGATAAGTGTGCTGACGAGTGTTCAATATACATTTGTTTGTTACGCTGGCCAGGATAAATTGATATAACTATGAGGATATACTAGGTGTACGTAACATTATATCTAATTACATTTATTTCCTAAAACGTTATTTTCTCACACTCATCACAATAGAAGATTGTAAATAACAATAAAATGCAAATATTTATTGACAAACCTAGACTGGAATTACCCGTATTCAAATTGAAGATATTTACTATGAACACCTGCTGCGAAATATTTTTAATCGATCGATGGATAATATGCCCTTTCTATACTAAATTTACATTGCAAGCATTAACCTACTCTTGTTTTCAAGCCTGGATGTATCTACAATAATAATTTAAAACCTAAATTTTTTATTACCTTACCTGTGAACTTTATGAAACTGTGTAGGTACTACTTAGTACTACAGAAAATACCACAAAACATATGAAGAAGCATATATTATACTTATTAAACTGAACAGAAACCCTAGCATAAAGTAAAGTAATATTTTTTTAAGCCAGCAATGATCCGGTAAATGTGACGAATAAGTTTAAATTCGAAGTTTCAATCGATTCATTAACATCTATTAAGTTCTGTTACTAATTACTCGCAGAAAGAATAACTGGATACTTGGCGTTGTGCGTTGGTAGTTCAGAACCTTGTTTAAATTTTACTGGTGAGAATAAATACTTTTACGTATCTAATATTTAATTGTAACATATATTTTATATCTTGATATTTTTTCTTTAAAAAATCGTTGTCCCACCCTAGGTCTTTCGGTAGGTAGGTAGTCTTTCTCCCCAAAAAGCTAGGCGCCTATTGAAGGTTTCCCCTCGACATCAAAAAAAAAAAAGGTCTTTCGGTGGGTAATTCGTCCTGTGTCATGGGTGCGTTTACAATCATTCAAGTTCACATACTTACACATAGCACCCAGACCCGGAACAACAATCTGTGTATCACACAAAGAGTTGTTCCGAGCGGGAATCGAAACAACGACACTTTGCGCGGCAGTCAATTGCCTAGCCACTGTGCCAACCGTGCCATGTTGTTGTTTTATGTTGTGTTTTATTTTATTTTTATTTAACCACCAGACTTGTTAATTTGAAACAGATTTACCTACACTATTGGGATTATAACTTAAATGTCTTTTAATATCTGTCTTATAGTAGTTAGTACTAATATTACAGTATTTATATTTTTACAGAATCGGAAACTTTTAGACCATATTTTGATGTGTGATGCATTTTATACTCAACGATGACGCAGACGTAAACTTTAGTTTGTATTTTTTTTAAAACATTGCCCCGCCCGCGCTCTTGGATTTTCTCCTGTGTCACACATATGACACCCAGACCCGGAACAACAATATGTGGATCACACTAAGAGTTGTTCCGTGCGGGAATCGAACCCGCGACACGTTGCGCGGCAGCCAGTTGCTCAGCCACCGCGCCAACCGAATCTAGATATTTTTCATTTGCATTCTAGATATCAGTTTTATCTAGATATACATAGGTAAATAGGTAATTACATACAAAAAATAGATAGACACAAAAATAGTGTACAAAATACTAAAACAAAATATCTCGTTAAAAAAATATATTTTAGAATGCGGAAATAAATAGTGCGTGCGGTAAGGAAAACATAATAAATAATGTGTTGTGATCACAATAACGCAACACTCGAGGAAAATACCTTTCGGCTTACAATATTTATTATAGTAGGTATAGATTTTTATAAATAAATTTAGATTTAAATAAATAGTAAATAATGTTATTTGATTGTCTATTTATGAGCTCGGTGAGATGCGTACGATTAAAAACGAGACACCAATTAATCATGGTCTCTGACATGTTGTGAGTGATTTGAATGCCGCTAACTTTATTTGTTGTAAGTATTGTAATTTATAATATTAAACTTTACATTCTTACGAATAGGAAGGGATTGAAAAAGAACCTTAATCTATACTAATATTATAAAGAGGAAAGATTTACCTATTTTTGTATGTTTGTAATGAATAGGCTCAAAAAGTACTGGGCCGATTTAAAAAATTCTTTCATCAATATAATGCTACATTCTTCCAATTTGACATAGGCTACATTTCATTTTGTAAAAAATTAGGGATCCTTGGTAAAATTTGAACAATGTAACCGAAGGTGTAGAAAAATGAGTCTTAAAATGTCTTTCGTCGAATGCGCAGCCGAAACCATTAGCGATAGAACAAAATAATGTACAACAATATTAAAGAACATCATAATGTCTACAAAAAACTCCGCTGTAGCATATGTCCAACTATTGTAGTTATGTCACTACAACAATACAAATTTCCAAAAAATAAATAATTGTCTACCCCATTCGAAGCCGGGACGGGCTGCTAGTTACATATACAATTATACTAGATTTGCATGTGCGCATGATATTTTGATGGGAGGAAGTCTAGAGAGAACGGACGACATAACAAACCTACCTACATTTTTTGTAACAGTAATCTTTAATTTGAATCTGTATATGGCATCTGCCCTGTGGTCGCAAACGTGACTACTGTTTAAATATAATAAAGTGTTAAGGTCTCTAGTTTCACTTAAAGACAACATGAGAATTCTGGAAAATACCACGAAAGTGAGAATGAAATAGATATATTTTTAAACCTACTACAATATAAAATATAACCTTTTCCCTCTGAAAACAACACACAATTCAGTTATCCCTGCACATTTCAATTTCCCCTGCAATTTAGAACGTAGAAACGAAACCAACCTACTTAAAAGTAAATTTGTGCATAGGTACTAAGTATAGGTACTATTTATTCCTAAATACTGATATCTTTACAATCGAAACTGATTAAGACATAGTAGCGACACCAATTTTTGTAGGGAAGCACTACCCTGTCAGCTCTGTCATCATTTAGTAGATAATGTCAATACTTAACATTAAGTTCGCCCCCATGCAATTAGCAGCGCATATAAATTGTCAATCAATTAATTAATTGATTCCATCACGTATAAAAATCTCAACAAATCGTATGCTATTTTGATCTCTAATTATGATGTATTTACGTAGAAATACTTATTTAAATAAACTAAATGATAAGGTCATTGCTTTGACCTTTCAAGTTAGAAACAATATTGGCGTCACGAATAAAGGAAATAGATTCATAGATGATACTAAATACTGCAAAGTATATTATCTAGAAAAACTAGAAATTTAAAAATACATTTCTATCTCCCATTAAGTATCTGTTTTATACAATAGTGGTAGGATATCTAGATTATTTTCATATATTATAATACCTACTTCATTAATTTGCTACGCCTATAATACGCCATTAATGTATATAGAGGTAATTATGTAAACATAGTCTGGCCAATTAAGTAATAATGGTCATGCAGTTTTGGAATAATTGAGCTGGAATATCAGCATCACCGCAGTTCTAGTGATGAGGTGATATGAAGATGTGGGTGTACAAACTTATATGCATTTTAGCATTACATACAAAGTGTGATTGAATAAACACAAAACCTTTTAGGGGCCATTTCAAGCCATGGAACTGAACCACTTTTATTCTAAGAATAAAAATTATTTTTACATAGGTCATTGTCAGAGAAAGAGGGTCATGAATCAATTTTGTAGAATGTACAATTAATTGAAAAAAAATGACAATTTCTTGTCCTCCCATATATATCCCCAAGCGGCCACTGGTTACCGCTCACGACTAACTACATTATAGACCTTATTTCCAATGTTTAGGGACTAGTTTTGTATGAACAAATTTAGGGGATGATTTTCAACAATTTTCAACGGGTTAACCAGTACTTGATTACGTTTATTCAATGAATACTTTATGTTTAAAGTTCTCGCCTCCTTTGTGCTTGGCAATCGAAAGCACCATGACAACCAGGGATCAAAGAAGGTAATCAAAATATTTACTCAATTGCTCATTAAGGTCTCATGTTTGTACATTTCGTAAACAGATCATCAAAACACGGCAGTATTTCGTTATCTTACTTTCCTGTATTATTGAATGAATAATGATACCTTTATTCTTTATCAACACTTTCCAGTGTCCGAAGTGCGTACATTATGAATATACGTAGGTACGTACATATACTAAATACAAATATATGTATATTTGTCCACTATACTGTTGTTTTCGGCTGTGGAGAAGAAGTTACCGTGGCTACAGCCTGAAGCAAGAGTTGCAACGGGTTGGTTTAAGCAGTAATAATCTGACACTTCCTCCGACCTCGCCCAGGGCGGGAGGAGTCACGTGAACATGTTCCTCCCACAAAAAAACACTGTATTCTCAATCCTACTTCAACAAAAAACATATGCAAAATAAAATAAAAATACCAGCGATTGCATAATAAAACAAGTTAAACATAGCATTTTTGCTATGGCATTATGAATATCTATTAGTATATACAGTAGCTGAAACAACTACTACTAAAAATACTTAGATTGCTACAATGTCTTTTTCCACCCTATCCTCTCAGACGTTATCCTATCAAACCCCAAGTAGGTAGGTATGTGGATACATACATCGTATAGTTACACAACATAATTAATTATATATTTACCTATACAGCGCTTTTATACATATATCCACCTAAGTTGGTTGAAACTTACAGCTCGCAGCAAAGCAGAATTCGCAAGAAAATCAATAATAATAATCACCAGCATCAAACCAATCAATAAGTAAAATAGATAAAAGCTAATTTTATTTCAATCTGAATATCGTTGAAGGTCACTTATCAAAGAAAAATATACAAAAAGGTAAATTCGCAAAATGAAAGCATTGTTCGAAAAACATTTCGGAACCAGTACAATTTTCAAGGGCAGGGCGTGGTAGAGCGTGGTCGTGTCGTAATGGTACAATTGCAAACACTACATCACGTTTATATATTATTTATTTAATAAGTAATCAAGAGCTTCTATGATGAGTAATTCCAGTAGCTTGATTTTTTATAGGATAAGTCGGTAAACGACCAGACCGATCACCTGATGGTAAGATTGGCAGCGCCCATGGACACCCGGAACATCAGAGGCGTACAAGTGCATTACTGGCCTTTTGGGGATTAGATATTTGAAGATTTTAGGGGATGTAGGGATTGGGGAAATTGGGGAGGGGGTGTAATTGGGCCTCCAATAACCTCAATCACATGATGAAACACAACGCAAGCGTTGTTTCACGTCGGTTTTCTGTGAGGCCGCGGTGTCACTCCGATCGAGCCGGCCAAGTCGTACCGAAGTATAAAAGCGTGTTTAACTAGTACTACAAAATATCACTCGTATTACTGAGCAGTACATTGTTCGATGTCTCCGCAAACATTCCCAGACAAAAATAATGAACAGAATGCCAAAGGGCAGACTTTTTATTTCCGTTAACCGGAAGTGAGTCAACAGTCCTCCTTGAGCTTAAAAGATTGATGATTGGCTGCTATTCGTTGGCTTGGCATACATAATATTTCACCTTCGGCTTACAGATGACCATAATAATTAATATGCATTGATAGCATTTGAAGATCAAAATATTTTACTCGATTTCCATATTATTTTTTCAATACATAAAATATACGAAACAAAAATGCCTACTTTAAATTCAAACATAAACCTGAATAAGTTCAAATATACACTAGAGCCATCACTTGTAACTCGACATCGAGCCTCTGTTAATCTGGATAAGTCTGGATCTGGATTATATCGAACTTGGAGTGTTCGTAGGAATGTTACAGTACGTTATAGAAATATTTTAATGTGTACTCACCCCACAGTATAATAGCAAGATGTAGCATCTGATCCGAATACTATCATAAAATACAATATTCCATTTCCAAGTCGAAGAATAATGACTGTTATCAAGGATCATTGAACGCACCTACTTGTTAATTGCGGAAGGCGTAGGCTGAGATGTGTAGTTAGTAACTTTTCGACCTTTAACCGCCATTTAATGTCAAAATAATAAATCCAAAAAGTCCCACGTAATTGGGAAATTCCATAAACCCGACACAAATCCTATTACCTATCCGGGATCTGATCTAACGACCACATTGTATGTAGAGGTACAGTACCATAGTATAATTACTCTCTTAAACAATATTTACATTTCTTACAATATGAACATTGTACCTCTACATCCAAAAGAACCAATGTACAATGTCATTATGCAAATCCGAGTTATGGCCGTGAATTGGCGGATTTGTGTTACCTCATGAAATGGATTCTAAACAGAGATGAGAAAACTAGTTTTTAATCATATCGTATGAATGCGGATACATTTAGAGATCAAGACCCGACGGCAGCGGGGCAGACAGAATTATCAAATTATTTTGTCTGACATTAGGATTTTGTTACAGGAATTGTCGCAAGAAAATTTTAAAAACAATAAAATATATGGTTAATTAAATAAACTAATTTTAAGTCAATTCAATGTTAAGGTTGATGTTGCTCAACAACATGACAAATATATACAGACAAAAATCTATAATGCGTATTTTTATTCACGTACGCCCGAATACTAAATGCTACTCAATATTAAAATTGAGTGGCGTTTGAGTATTTGGACAGTTGAGTTGTAGTAGTCCAATATTAATGAAACTTAGTTAAGTTATACCTAAACCAAAAATCACGCCTTAATTGAGACCTCAACACGTTAACTGCCGCGTAGGTCACCGGTAACCTACGTTAGCGGAGGATTTGCCTTCAACAGTTTTCTGTCGGTAGTCAAAGGCTACCTGCAATCGACCGACATACACATTCACACATATTCGAAAATTGACCTATTTTCTAGCAGTTATTCAAATGCAATTAGGTCGACATTGTCATAAATAACATTCTACTTGACAAAATCTCCTTCATACCTTTTATTTTCACGAAAACTTATTCTGAATAAAAGCTAGAAAATAATACAGTTTTTAAATATATTCTCAGAGTCAGGTGAAGCTAATCAAACAATATTATTATGATGATTATTATTTATCAAAAGTAAAGATCAAAAAAGTCGAATCAAAGCTATCCGATGTAAGAGATATCCGATCCCTGTGGACATAGGTGCTTGAATGTTTAAACCAACTAAGTGCATAGTTCATGTAAATAAAAACAATGTTCGTTGAATATGACAGTTTTTAATGATTTATAGTCAAATTGGGTCATGATTCAAACTTGTCGAGTGTGAGTATGTGAGTATAAGATCGAAGCTTTTGATGCGTAAGTTCAATGCGGTCCGGTTCAGCAATTTGTGTGTACCTTGCTCTTATTCAGGGCCACTTATGCGGTGTCATTTTCAAAAAAAAATTAAGTATGCTTACATACATAAGTTCCAAGGAACATTATGTGGATTTTTGAGTTTTATAATGACGTAACAATTTCATCATTCAGCTAAAAAATCGATTTCAGTACGAAATAAAATACTGACATCAAACAAAAATACATATATAATCGACTAGAACATCTATACGTATTTAAAAGAAAAATTAGATAGGTTTTTTGACATCATTTTTTCTAATATTCAAAGGACACAGAAAATGATATAAACCAATTTATTAACGTCGAAATCATAAGTTGAAAACATCACAAGTTATGTAAATGCTATTTTGTTTGACGAACCTACCTATCCAGTGAACCTTATTAATATAGCAAGTCAACGACCTCGTATTTATTATTTGGTAGGCAGTAGGCTCTACCAGTAGTTACCATCTGCACGAAATATGTTAAAGACCCTATATATAAAATACTAACAATAATTGTTATGTGGTAAGAAATATATGCATCCATTTATTTCTATGTTAATGAGTGTCAATTTTTTTTATGGCATAAGCCGGTAAACGAGCAGACGGATGACCTGATGGTAAGCAATCGGCGTCGCCCATGGACACCTGGAGCACCAGAGGCGTTACAAGTGCGTCACCGGATTTTTGGGGATTAGGAATTTAAGGATCGTTGGGGATTCAGGGATTGGGGAGATTGGGGAAGGGGAAGGTAATTGGGCCTCCGGTAACCACACTCACACGACGAAACACAACGCAAGCGTTGCTTCACGTCGGTATCTGTGAGGCCGTGGTATCACTCCGGTCGAGCCGGCCCATTCGTGCCGAAGCATGGCTCTCCCACACTTAGCGTCAATAAAACAATTATGAAGGTAAATTAAATAGAATGCTGCATAGCAGTTGACATTTAACTCAATCTTTCAGAGACTCAGTACCGGCCTCAACCTAGTTAGAAATAGGTCACGAGAAAAGGATTAACTACCTCTACTACCTACAATATGCCCTGGAGGCTAACATAAATAATTATATTAGCTTTCCGCTGACAGGTTCATGCTTACATAACCCTCGGGTTTCTAACTATCTTTAGATACAAAAAAAAAAAACATGAAAAATGACAAACAACACATTTTCAGATTAGTGAGGATGTGAAAAGTTGAAATCTTAACCTTATCTATCTGCCACATTGAGTGAATACACAATTGTCTCGTAAGACGTAAATTCAATAACTATCTACTATTGAGTCGTTGGTTTTGTGCCACACTCCTTTCTCCATTAGAATATTAATAAGAAAGTACAAAATTCCGAACAAACTTCAGTGATTATGATTAATTCGTACCTATGTCGTGGAAAATTATTTAAAAAGCTTACAGAAAAAAATAAGATCAAATCAATTGATCAACATAACAAAGCAGTCGGATGTAGCCGTTAATTAAGTTGTGGCATCCTATAAGAGCGCAGAGCACAAAAATTTTAATTTAGCTATGAACTGAAAATAGACGCTGTGTAACTGGTTATCAAACTTGTGCTATTAATGCGAAAGTTTCGGATTTAAATATTTCTGGATGTTTGTTACCTAATCGAGTCATAAATATAAATACTTGATTAGGCCTGGTTCTGGCTTTATACAATGGCGTACAAATAACGAAATTATTGTCAAAGTTTTTCTTTTTAAATTCAAAAGTTACTTAAGTGCGTATAGCTATCTATGACAAGTACTTAACATTATGAACTCTATTACTCAAATGTTATGAATTACTTACAATAAATACGTTGACTTTATATAATAGGTACCTTGTGACAAGATCGTATAAGCTGTCGTTATATTTAAAAATTTACCAAGCATGGTGCTACTTATACTTTATACTTCGTATTCGGTATATTTTCCATGAAACTAACACAAATTATATTAATGAGCATAGGTACTTAAAATTCTTCGCATCACTGACGCATTAGGCGCAATTAATTCAACACCTTTAACTTACTGGTAAAACCGAAGAACCTTGGATCACGTGAATCAATCGAAGACCTATCGTTGGGTCAATATTTCGACTTCTCTATAAAGTGCCCTGACGATATGCGACATTTCTAAAGTAGATATTAAAAATATTTATACGAACAGACAAACCGGTTCTAGTTCATACGATTAGATATTTTATTGGAGCTACGGTTATCTCACCAATGGTAACGATGAATACATTATTTAGCATCACCCACGTAATCAATATCATATTATGCTGTTCTGTCGTATAAATAACTTGACAAACACTCAATCTATTACTTACCTAATAATCTCCAGATATTTTTTGAGAAATAATAAGATATATTGTCTCCATATTATCACAAGAAGATCCCTTTTATTGGTAGACAATGGTCATTAACTGAAATAATCTATTCAATCAATCATTCAATCTTAAATTCGCATTCAAAGCTGACCTTTGTTACAATACAAATACATTAATTTGTGTCAAAATCTCCTAAAAAAAGTATACTCATATCGTATCCATGTAGGTAAACGAAGGATTAAACAGGGAAGAATAACAAGAAAGTAAGTTAAATTCGATATAAAGGGGGAATATATGCAGTACAATAAGATGTACTAGTCCTAACCACTTCAGCTCCATTACAATCAGATGATAAGTCTGTTCATATTGCCCCCCAATCTCACAATAAAGTATGCAAGCTAAATAAAAACTTTAAAAACGAAAAGATGCAAATTAATGCAATAAATAAATAAGCAAATGATGTTTAACTGAACTGGCAATACTTATCGCATCTATTTATAGTGGCAATCAATATACGAATGACATAATGTTATGCAAGATGATGTATCCTTAAGTACCTCCCCGTGTAGCATATGTCCACGACCTCCTTCCTTCCGCATCGTCAAAATGCTGAACAATTATTTTCTTCATAATGTTGTAATCGACAGCATACAAATCCCTTGTCTAGTCCATGTTTCATTTTACAGATTTATCAATTGAAAGGTTTTAATTGTTTTTTTAAGGTTTTAATTGTTAAAGGTTAAAGACCTTTAATTTTAAAAGCATTAATTTATGCACTGTTATTGTTTTTGTTGTACAATAAAGAATATTGTATTCAGTTTTCTGAATCTTCATAAATCGATAAATTGATATTATAAGAAAATGGGTCTGGTACAAACACATACAAACATAATCAATTTAAAAAATCAAGGTGATGTATAATGCGAAAAATTCTCATAAACAAAATCCCAGGAATAAATAAATAAAAAAAATCATTAATTTATGTTTATAACTCCACAAGGCTGCATCATCCACATATATTCCAATAGCGAGGTGAACTAGATACTACTCATCTTGCACATTTGTTTAAGTTTTAAATAAATATTGGCAGGGACACACCTACGTTGCAACAACTACTATATTTCCTTAAAGTGAACGAAAAATATGTGCAGTAGTATGTTTATTTTTACCTAAATCACAACTTCATATGGCATTTAGAAACACTCGACTTTGTCCAGAGGAATTCTGGCTGCTTGATATGCATCAGGTCAGTTGAAGCTTACTCTGCAGCAGCTTACTCCCAACTGTTATCGTACCTGTATAACAAATATTTGTGTTGTGCGACAGGTGATCTGCACTACGTGCTCTGCGATGCACAGACCGTTTTACATAGCCATCGATTCAGAAAACTACCTCGTTAAATGTAGCTTAACGATAACACGATGTAGATCCTTGCTACTGTAAAATAAGCACGAGTTCGCCTGGCCTACTTTCAACTACTACATTATAGATAATGGAAATATATTTGAAAGTTTTAGTTACTGCGACTGCCGGGCAAGGGGCATAGAGTTCGATTCCTGGGTCGGGCAAAGTATTACTGGATCTTTTTTAATTCTCAGTAGTGGCACGGAGTCTATAATTGTGCCCATCAACAGCTCACAAATTCCCACTGCTGAGCAAAGCCTCTTCTCACATAGAGAAGGTTAGAGCATTAATCACCACGCTTGCTCAATGCGGGTTGGCGATTAATAATTGTGCCCGGTATATGGCAATAGGCTCGCCCCCTATTTCATGGGACTCGTAACATAAATAGTGAAAAGTGGGTGTTACATTGTACAGTGGCATGAAGTGCCGTAATGTGCACCTCTGCCTTTTGACAAAAAGCGTTATGTTTTAATTACTACTTACACTAAACACTTCATGTCAACATAAAAAGAAAACTATTGAATACATGCATTCTACCTGTCCTTATATATGACTGCCAATCATGGGTTGTAACTCAAGAATTGGTAAGTCAACTTACAACCTGCCAGCACGCTATGGAGAGGAGTATGCTGGATATGGGCAGGCTACATGATAAGAGATCATGATAAATGGAGTAAGAATGTAACAGTATGGTACCCAAGGTAACGGAAAAGGAAGAAAGGTAGACCGCAGAAACTCTGGGACAATGACATCAAAGAAGTGGCAGGTGTTATGTGAAACAGAGCAGCTCAAGTTAAAGACAGATTGGAAAAGGTAGGAGGAGGTATTTGCCAATTGGCAAATAGATCTGCAAAAGATTCCCAATCAACAGATAATAGAATAATTTGAACTTTAAGTTGTTTGAATAAGATTTAAATAAAATTAAAATTAAATATTACTAAATTAAATATATACAACTAAAGATTAAAATTAATTATAGAAAAAACAAAAACAACTATTTACATAAACTATTTATAAGGCATCGAAATATTTAAGTAATAGTTAGTTTTAATTTAAGTTTTTTAATGTATGTAAATATTAAAACAAGTGATTAAATACCATAAGATTTTAAATGTAGGCGTCATGTAATGTAAGTAAAGATCTCAATAAAAGGCTGTAATATTATTATTATATTATAATTATGGGGACAGAGACTGGTCGATATGCTTGTCTAGTTACGGATATTATTTCAGATACTATGTAATCTTTACAAGTCAAGTCAAGCCAAAATGTTGATACATTGAAAACGCTCGTATATATTGTTATAACCTAAGTAGAGATGTAACACCTCTGTACTAGAATTCTATATATGTGTTATCCTCTGTGCTATTTACATGGACTATTAAATACATAAATAAAAGATGTTCTTAATTTGATAGATGTTGGTTTTGTTCAAAGTATATTATCAGAGCCTGTCTCGAATGCAGCTATTTTACTTTACAAAACAGTATATAAGGTCTTTAAGTCGGAATAGCGTTTAATTCATGTATTAGTTTATGATGGGGCTGGCGTGGTCGTATTGTGACCAAAAGCCCCTAAATATATAGCAGATATTAAAAAAAAATTAAAACAAAAAAAAAGAAGTTCTTAATTAATTATAGAAAAAAAGTATATTCTTATAGTAGAGGTAGTAGTTCTTTTTAGTATAGTCCTCTTAGTATATTATTCTTTTTATTTCTTCCTTTCTACGTTTGTATTTTCTCTTGTGCCGTGGGTGGTGCGTCTACATAATATATAATTATGCACAGTACACACAGACCCTGAGCAACTGTTTACTACTTTAGGACTCTTGGATAATTAATTATTATTCCTAGAAATAATCTTTATAAGGTGTCATCAAAGTTACCTTCACAGAAAAGGTCCTTTATAGATCTTTCAATGTAATTAATTAAAAATGTTTCTAAAAATGCGTATAAGTACTTCTGAATGTTCTTTTATCGCATAATACGAACTTAATTATGTGAGGCCTTATAAATGAAATACTCATAAAATGAAAGCTATTAATTTCAGATTGAATACCTATACAATATATTTTTTTACGATTCATTCTCTTATACACTGCCACGTAGGTACGTGAAAACCTCGATGTTTGTTTGGATTGAAGAAAATTCCACGCCAAAGGTTTGGTCTGGAACATTTTATTTCAATCTTGCATCTTTTCAACCTAGAATACATGGAAATAGTTTTTAAAAATTTTAAGGGTACCTCTTTGAACACGATTGAACTGAAGTGAAGCACGGCAATAAGTACAATGCCCATATGTGTAGTGTGAGTTGACGACAATCCCATGGCATCGTCGTCGAAGATTTAATATATGAACAGACAAATGAATCCTCAATATATTAATTCTCAATATAGTAATGAAACCTTAAAAGCTTAATACTAATTGCCATTAATACTCAACTACGGATACTAACGGATATGATGATAATAATGCAACAACAATTACGTAAAGTACGCCATCATAAATAAATCAATGGCTATAATTTTTGGTATTTTAAACTACGGAAGCAACTCTTAAAGTTCATGATTTATTGTATTATAGATAAATATATCTGTATAAAAACAACTACAACTGTTTTGCGTATTACAAATACATAAATACACACGGTAATCGTACACGAATCACTTACTTACGAGGCAGGTACGTTACTTATATGAAAATTAAATTAGAACAAGAAACGCTTCAATTATTTTAGTTAACTTTCGATAAATTTTAACACGTTCCCTGTGCCATCACTTTCAGAAAACTTTCATCTGGTGCTTTGGAGACCTAAAAGATCTCCAAACTAACCTACCATTTGGTGCGTTTGAGACCTAATCGGTCTCCTAAAGATACAGTTTTCAAAATAGTTTATATCTTCCAAAAAAACAATCAAATATATTTTGATATTTTTGTGGGTGAAAGATAGCCTATTGCTTTATATTTTGCTAGGTTCGCACGCAATTATGACATTTGAATAAACTACAAATACCAAAAAAAAATATGGTATCGATTGTATCTCGTACCGCAATGGAAGATAGTTCAATATGTGTAGTAAGTAGTGATGGGAATAAAATGATATCTCAGTTGTCGATTGAAAAAGTTTGATTAATTATGCAAAGTGTTTTTCATTAAAACATAGTAAGCACATTGATTGCTTGCATTGCGTGCAAATGGCAACAATTCGTTTAGTTTTTTTAGAAGCGTCAGTGCTGTTAATTTCGTTATTCGAGTGTCTTATGTAAATAGATTTTTACACTTTTTTCTTTTAAGCACTCATTGTATAAAAAAATTATAATCAACACGCAGGTTTATAAGCGAGTGTGATTTCGCAAACGTGCGCGCGAGCTCCCGTCGATGCTAGGACAACACTAAAACGAATCAAGCAGCGCCCGCGCCGCCCACTTTCCCTCTCTTGCGTCTACGAGGCGTACGATTCCACGAGTACCGACATATCTCCTAACGCAAGGAATTAAAATAATTACAGTACTGTGCGTTAGAGACCTAATCCATCTCCAATTTCTTTTTTAATGTCCTTTCACATTGAATTTATTCATCTTTATGTAGGAAGCAAATATGTATATAAGTCCTACATAAATCATACCTAAAGAACTTTACATGTTCGATCCTCCCGCAAGGAGTGAAAGAACACGATTATGTTCAACGCACAATACAAGAGTCCTGCAAGAGATCTGATAGATCTCGTAATGCAACGAACGTGTTAATTTATGTGAAACGATTTAAAAATCTGTATCTATAAGGTATATGTATATAAAAATGAAACCTGTTATCACGCTAAAACTTGAGAACGGCTAGACCGATTTGGCTGATCTTTGTTGTGTTTGTTATTGCCAGGAGAAGGTTCTTACGACAGAAAAAATCCTGAAAATCCTACGGGAACGGGAGAAAACGGGACTGCACGTACGAAGTCGCGGGCATTTTTAATTAAAAAAGTAGTTTGTGAATGTGATATGTATACCTAATAACTTGAAAGTCTAAGAATCTGGTATTTATATGTACTGTAATTTCTAAGCTTTATACAATACAATACAACACACATCAACTATTCATAAGTAGTCACGAACTGCTGAGCTTCAAATGAAAAGAGACGTTTCTCTTTTCATATGAAGAAGGAATGATTATTACTCTGCAACAACTCTCTACAATGCTTGCTCAAGATGGATGAGTGATATCTTAAGCCCAGGTTTCCTCACGAGGGCCATATCCTACTTCAATACATTTCCATACCGCGTGCTTTTTATTCAGATAAACAAAGTACCTAATCAACAAACAGTGCTTGAATTAGTCTCTTAAATTTAACTGTGGGAGAGCCATGTTTCGGCACGAATGGGCCGGCTCGACTGGAGTGATACCACGGCCTCACAGAAGACCGACGTGAAGCAACACTTGCATTGTGTTGCGTCGTGTGAGTGAGGTTACGGGAAGTACTCCCCCCCCTTCCCCAGTAACTGATTCCCCAACATTCCCTGTAGACTAAAATATTTATTCCTCAACACCCGTTCTTCTGACCACAAAGTTGGTTGTTGTTGACCTGCTGGCCACTGGATATGCCTTTACAGTGTTATTGTTACATCACATAAAGGTACATTTTTTAGTAACAGCAAAAACGATGTTTCTGGTTGTCTATCGCAAAGGCGAAGGTTCCATCCTACAATTGTCTAACGGTCAGCCGAGCCAATGTAAATAATATACAAAACATCATCGTTATTACAAACGCATGTGCGACGCACTTGACCTTTGACTTGTTTGAATTTTAAGACAAAAGGATATGTTACTCATAGTTTTAGTGTACCTAGTTTATCGGAATTTCGTGATAAAAATTACTATTAGTTAATCTAGAATTCCAGAGTTTTGTGGTGCTTTACCCCCGTACGTCTCACGAAATGCACGTAATTCGTCGTATCGTAAGAGTGAGAGAATAAAGAGTGCACCTGTATTTACAAACACCTTAGCACTATATTATCTCCTGTGTAGCGAGCTAGTTAGGCAGCCTAGCCGTCGTGTTTGGAATGGATTAAGTGGGCAAAAAAGCAATTAGTAGGTACTGTCACTGGACTGGACAACTGGACACCCACAACGACACTGGAGTTACAAGAGCGTAGCGAGCTTTTGGAGGGGGGAATCGAGTTCTCACTAACCTCACTCATATGATAAAATTTAACGCTTGCACTTTAATAGATTAAAAAAAAAAGATTTTTAATACAATGTTAAAGATGCAATTAATAATGTAGGTATCTACAACCAAATTTTAGCTGGAATCTGAAAGCTAGCTTAGGACTTAGTCATATGTCATACATAATTACCAATAATGCATCCTGGGGCCTTCCGATAAGGTCATTATTAGCACCTCAATGTCAACTTCAAATTATCAATTTTTGGAACAAAATTATCCTACACTCCCTCCTATTATATCCATTTTTCTACTAGAATTAATGCAACATGCCTTGTTTTCCCGAAGGAGAAACATGAATAGTTACATAATGTAATAAACCCTGTATTTAATTACATAATGTAATATTACATGAGTCACGGAATATAGATTGTATTCTATATTCCGTGACATGAGTCATATGAACAGTGTATATTTATAATACCTAGAGGTATAACATTACTGGCAAAACCTTACGTTTGATATCTATCATCAATGTATCTACATTTAGCCATTTTTTTCCGAACACAATGCATAACGTTTCTTCTTCTCCGGTAGTAATGAGAGATGACGGTGATCTTTATGATCCTAACGCTAAACCTCGAAAATAACAACAGACTTACCGGACATTTCCATCTATGGAATATGACCTAATAGCTCGTCTGAACAATTAAAAGTACACAATAATTTCAAGTATAGACAGACAGACAGACACAAAAGGTATATTAGGCAAAGGGAAATCCGCATTCATGTTTTTTAGAATCGAGTTGATACAGTACAAATATAGTATACTGTTCAATGTTCATCACAGATGTACCTCTATAATAAAAACAATGTTTTTGACAATGATAACTGAAATAAAACTTTTGCTGTACTGTAGTACCACCCAAAAATAGTCTGGGATATGCCTATGTCCATCATAAAATAAGTAGGTACACTTGATTTATATCAAAATGTTAAAGTATACATTTTATGTGATGAGGCAGTAAAATTACAAAAAAAAATAAAACATAGTTTACTTATTTTCGGTACACTTATAAATTAACGAAAGAGCAACTCGATAAATATATTATGTACGTACATACATACTAATGAGTGAGTTATCTATAAGGATTATTGAAGCCCTTTTACACCACACACAATGAACCAGACATTATGTGGGCGTAATGTATTCTTCAGTCAACCCGTTCAAGATCGCGTCTGACGTGTTAATGGAGAAAATGTTCACATTATTTTCAGTTTTATTGACAACTTACGTAAAAGCTTTCTTAATGACGTTATTATCTATTTGTTAGGATCAAATTCGAATACCTATGGTAGCTATTAGGTCTATTGTCTGTATAACAATACTTGTAATCTAGATTTAAGTGTAATACAATATTGTGTCTAAAAGCTTTTGGCGAAAATGTCTGATCTGAGTGGAAAACATGTCATAGTTCATTGTTTTGCATGAACTCGCTGATATAACCTTGTAGGTTCAACATAGGCGGCTTGGACGGAGCAGGCTATTCGGGCAGGTATTTAAGAGTCGGCCCACTGAATGAAGCGACACTTACCGCATCACCTGTTGTGGAAGAGCCGGTGAGACAAGCGATCGCACGATCAATATGAAGGCTACATGGGTACGTACCGAAATATGTTCTATTTTTTATTTTTATTATTCCATTTTATTCAATTTAATTTATATATTACATCACATTTTCTAGTAAAATTGATTACAATTATAGTGTTAAACTTTTACAAAAAGTTATTTAGACTTTTTATTATTTTTTAGTTCCAAACTTAAACGTTTTGTATTGTACCGATATAATTATTAATTATAATTATTAAATTATTATTGTATTGATCAATTACAATTATCATTTAATAAATTTCCGCGACTGATTCTTTATAAGCTTTGCGAAGTGTGAACTTTACAACTAATCATTAACAACTTAATACTGTGTTATTTGACAGAAATATTAATTACACTCATTTGTTTTAAAAGTGAAGTCG
The DNA here is from genome assembly GCA_038387885.1 of Spodoptera picta. Lineage (NCBI taxonomy): Eukaryota > Metazoa > Arthropoda > Insecta > Lepidoptera > Noctuidae > Spodoptera > Spodoptera picta. Next base: position 6,334,259 of record JAZHFQ010000105.1, read on the forward strand.
ATAAGGGATTGATTAAAAACTAATCGATCCAAAAAAAACATTAATCGGAATTTCGGTTAAGTGTAAAATAAGTTTTCAATTACAAGAAAAAAAATGATTCCTTTATAATTAATAATCGGGTAATTTTACAAACTTAAAAATCGAAGTTTCGTCGTTTACTCGCATTACATTGTTCCCATCATTGTGTGAATGACATTAACCTTGTAACGACGAAAAATTTAAATTTAGACTCCAGTCTCAAAAATCAATATAAGGCAATAAATATACGAAATAACAACCACATGTCAAGGTGTATTGTTGTAATATATACAAAACATTAATCAAAACAACCGAAAAGACTTAAATCAGTAGTAATATGTAAAAATTTCACAACATTGCTGTTGTTAACGCCCTGTGTGTACATATCTAACTTTCAACTTTTTGCTAATTTCTTCAAGTTCATTGAGAGATCCTTTCAATGCCAAATCTCGCATTTAAATAAAAAAAAATACAATAATTGCCAATCCATTATTCTGGATGCAAGAAAATATCTCAGTGTTAACACAGAATCTAAAATTGCTTGATGCCTACGTTATACCGGACCAAATTACAAAACTGAACCAATAGTGATGTGAAAACTTGCCATTATCGTTACCTTTATTGTGCAATTAGGTATATGTGGCATCAAATCGTTTGGATTTAGTACTAAGTTAATTATTAAAATAAAATTACTTTTTTGCTTAAAAGCAGAGAATTTTAGAAGGCATGGGTAATCTCGAAGATAAAACTTCATTTTCGGCGCTTATTTAAATCAACGCCTTTATGAAAGGCTTCCAACTTACTTTCGAATACTTTAAATACGATCCCAAGTGAAACATAACAAATTTCAATCCTAAAATTAAAACTCTTTACTCGCTCTGAGTGTCCACTCAAATAACTTACTTCCACTACATAAATGTATGCGATCAGTTCGACAACAAGTTTTAAAATACAAAATTGTTTAGAAACCTACTGCTAACAAAGTTTTAAAAATATTTCCTAACTAAGGACTAGGATTATTTTCTATGAATATTAGATATAAACCGCTTATTAATAGTAAATCTTTATAATACCATCCATCAGCTCCACTAACCTTCGCATTAAAATATATTTATAAACTCATAATTCCATTAGTTAGACCCTGAAAGTGTAAACGATCACAATTTAAGAAGCAATCTGTTACATCAAACATGTAAATTATGGAAATAATATGTAATGGTATTTGATACGTGTCGTCGGTCCATATCGATCGAATTATAAATACATAATAACATTGCCGTGTCGATCTGTCCACTCATGTATGAGCTGTGCGTCAATATAGGGTCAATGTAGAAGTAATCAGTATAAATTGGTAAGTTGTAAATGAGCGATAGGTACCTTGGCAGTGAGTTCCCGGATGGCACGTCAAACCAGACAATTACGACAGGTTCAATCGGAATGTTCTCTTTCTTCCACTGCACCAGACGAGCCATAAAACAAAGTTCCGGTTGGTCAACAAATTTTAGTGATTTTGACCCGTTTCTGTTGCACAATCGTCCATCGTATATCGCTTCACAAATAACACCTATCCGTCTATTTTTCTATTTTGTCGGTACATCTAATTAATAAGCCTCAATCTTATCTCCAGACATTTTTGTTGTCAGTGTAAAACTCGTTGAATTTACGACATTTTATGAATAAACTAAACAAATTACCGATACCCACTATAAAAGTATATAATTTAAAAAAGTTCACGTGTCCAAACTTAATCATATACATTTTTAATAAATTAATTTATTCATTGTGATGATTTCATACGTGTGACGTGTTATCGACGATGTCGTTGTAAATCAATTATTATTCAATATTAAGTTTTACCATAAGAAAAAATAAACATCTATAGGCAGGCATTTATATGATAAAAAACAGGACACAGCTAGATAAATTATATTATTAGTAAACAGACTGGCTAAACTATTCAAAAATAGGTACATATATGTTTAATGCCATTTATATGAAATCGATGTGGCATTTTAAATGTTATTTTTATTCTTATTTAATAACAGGGTATTATTAGGATGAAATTAATAAGTGGTGAAAAAGAACTTAATATAGTAGTATTTCATTGCTAAGCAAACATAAGTAGTAATCGTAGTTAGGAAAAACAACGTTTATATCTCTAAAGCCTCACAATAATTACTTTATTGTCCTTATTTGTTTACATAAGTCAGTCTCAGGGTTGCTTGTTAATAAGTACCAAGTAAGAAAAATATTGTACTAAAGAAAACATTAATTGAAACAGAGTAACTTCAAAGCGTTTTCCAAGGATCAAAGAAAGCCATGAAAATACAGTTTTATTTTAGCGATTTCTTAATAAATTAGTTCTGTTTACGAAGATTATTATTTTCTTAGAAATTGTTATAAAATCTTTCATTCCAGTCAGTCTTACAGCTCATTTTTCTAAAGCAGAGATCTGATAGTGCAAGTACTACACTGACGACTACATTATTTCAACTCCATTCCGACATCGGGAAAGAATTTTACTTACTAAAATCCCATATTTATTCCGACATTATTGTGGCGGGTCATATGTTAGACAACAGCCGCTAAAATATTAATGTAAACATGTTTTATTAAAATAACCACATTGAATACCTAGTATCTCCGCTGTGCCATAAAATTAATTAATTAAATCTTTTAAGCCCGCTCTACTACAGTAAAAAATGTGTAGCAAGTTAGGCGCGTAGCACCGTAGCTTCGTAGCGCTCTCTGAAAGGACACGGACTCCTGCCATACAATCAACATGATCCTTACAAACCGACAAGTACAATTTCCTTGCTACGATTACTTACAATAATAATAATAAACCGAAATAACGTAGCGGTACCCAAATCATCCGAAGAAGAAAATTACAGTAATTTGTGTGTAGTTAATTGAACGACTTTAATATACTGCGATGTTGTAACATTAATGGCTATGCACCCAACTTGTGGCTGCGAGTAGCTTGGTCAGTTCAAGTTCAACGCACCCGCATCGTTGACCCACAGCCTGGGCGTGGTGCACCGCCGCAGGTTGCGTAACCACCGCGACCACGCCAACCATTGTACCATCGCGCATCGCACGACTCGTGACCTTGCCCATACTTTCTATTCTTCCATATTTCTTATCTAATATACGGTTGTGATCATCGGAAGCTTTGCAATGCATTCCTCGGACTGTAATGTTGTAGCTAAGTTACCTAAGTATATTTTTACAATTCACACTTTATTTTGTACCTTGAAAATAATTTATTTGTTTTATTTTATTATGTGCAAAGTTCTACGTGCGTAGGTAAAGTAAAAAAAACACGTCTTTACTATTTACAATAACAATTAAAGCAACTCCCACAATATTTGAATTATGTTTATTTTATTTTAACGACATCATCAACAAGAACTTTAAAAACAATGACTCTCTAGAGCTTCTTTCAGGTTAAGGTTAACTGGAAAGTTTCCATACTTATAATTCTTGGCGTTTTACTGAAATAAAAAAACACTCGGTTGAACTCGGTTTACTTATCGCATTCCACAATGATCCCATCAGTTCTACCTATAACTAGATCTAATTTGACGGGAACGCGTTCTGTATTGCAACATTTCATCGTATTGAGAAGTCACGAAGCGACCGGTCCTACGTCCGCCCTCGCGCCGCCACTCCAGCCTCTCTACACACACAATTACCTGTAGCTCAACCAGAAGTGTATACGTTTTTATTTAGATCCAATTAATTACACACACTTAGTTACTATACAAGTACATATTAAGAGTACCTAAATGATAAATAGTGACGACATTTCAGTAGTATTGAGTATGTTTTCCCTTGTTCCAGGTATTTTTGTTGGCTGTCGGAGTGGTTTCAGCCGATGTCGGACTCGGCTACCACTACAAAGTGCCACAGACCTCATATGGAGTTCCCTCCTACCAGTTCGGCAGCAGTAACTCTGGCCAGTACAGCTCCGCATACGCGGGATCTCAAGGAGGCTACCAGGGTCACAAAAACTCTGGATACCAAACCGGAAGCGCTCACTCAGGTAGCGGCTCTGGATACAACTACCAAAGCTCCGGCTCCAACAGTGGCGTCAATTATGTAAAACCTAACTACCAAACCGGATACAACACGCAATACGACTCATCCAGCCAATACCAGGCTTCAGCGGTTAACAAATACCAGCAGTACTACCAAGTGCAACACCAGCCTGCCCAAATTTTCAAACACTTCTACGTGCACGCCGCTCCTGAAGAACATGAAGAAGTTAAGGTTCGCAAACCCATCGTACTGCCTCCCCCCCAGAAGCACTACAAGATCATCTTCGTGAAGGCACCCAGCGAAGCTAGCGCCCCACAGGTCATTGCTCCCGTACAACCTCAGAATGAAGAAAAGACTATTGTCTACGTCCTTGTTAAGAAACCTGACGAACAGCCCGAAGTCGTCCTTCCTAAGATCGAACAGAAGCCCCCCTCCAAGCCCGAGGTATACTTCATCAAGTACAGGAACAAGGAAGATTCCCAGGCCGTGATCAACAACATCGTCAAGGACTACAACCAGGGCCAATCTGTCTCCCTTAACTCTGGATCCGCTGAGGGTTCCTACCAGTCCCCCGTCGCCCAGTACCCACACCACAGCTCCTCGGGCGGATCATTCAGCTCTCTGGGCTCCACCAGCCAGGCTTTCGGTCTGAGTACCGCTTCGTCTAGCTCCGGCAGTGGTCTGGAAGAGTCCAACATCTCCAGCAGCATTTCTTCCCCAGTAACTGTGAGCAGCACGGCATCCAGCGCAGGCTATGAAGGTGCTATCTCTACTAGTCAGGGAGTCCCCCACGAAACATACGGACCTCCCAAATTCAGGGTAAACTAAATAATTACAACGACTTTATTTAACTTACGCGTACTAGATGTTATGTAATGGATATTAATAAATGTATTAATTCCTATGTTGTACCAATTTCTTTTACCGTTTGTCTATTTTTCCTTGTACAATCAGATTCGATTCCTGGTTTGAGAAAAAATACCATTGAGCTTTTCTGTGTTATGCTTTTCTTAATAATCGCACGGAACCTGAAATGGCGCCGCCCTACCCCACCCATCCCTATTATCTAAAGTGACTCCCATGTAATGTAATACTCATATTTTTGTCTAACCTTACGGTAGGAAGACATGATAATTAAAAATGATGTATTAATTGAGACAGGTATTCTAACTCTACAGATCCATTTCCTAAATGCTTATACCAATCAATCAATGTAACCATACCAACATAAAACATTTGTTTTCAATCCACACACAGTTGAAAAATAAAATGTTACAAACAACATTTTCTTTTCAGTACTTATTAAAACTCGTTTTAAGGAACTTGGATTGTTAGGTCTCGTCTGAGGTATACTATTCTATTCTGAGAAAATAACTATGTTTCACATCTAGGAACAGAAATGACAAATAATTAGGATTAAAACTAAATGTCTTTAGAATTCAATTGATTAAAAATAGGTAGGTATCTAGGTACTATCCAATTTAAAAGTAGTATGAACCTTTTAGTGTGGTAATGGAAAAGGAGTGAGCCATATTACGTTGGGGTTCATAGTTACATTTAGTGGAAAATGAATTTCATTATTACCGTTTGAGTACGCACACCTTTACGAAGAGCTACCCTTTCACAGACTTACCTAAAAGTCAATTATTATATATTCTCTGCATTGCATTAGCTTATAAAACTGTATACTCGTAATAACGGTTCCTGTAATTACAAAACAAAGGCTTAAGGTATTAAGTCCGCCATTCACTGTTATTTTCGTGAAGAAGAAATAAATAAATAAACAAAAGCTTCACATTTTTCGCAAAACTATATTTTTTGAAATTATGTATTTTAATAGAAACTCAATCAAGAAGTCATACTGCGATACTCAGAAACATTTTATCTTAATATATTCCTTAGTAACGATTTTGTTCCGAAAACAGTTGCTAAGGACTGGATTAAGTAGCCATTAAATGAGTACGGCGGATAGTGAAATACGTCACAAATATGGATCATGGATGCTGGACAACTAATTGACAAAAACAATATACATCCCCACACGTACCTAGGTGCAGCGAGCACGCGAAAATGATAAATTGCTCGAGCGTCCGTAGTGTTTGTTTAGTACACCACGGCACCGTCACACACCCATGTTTATGTATTTATTTGTTCAGAGCAATCCATTTTATCGCAGCTAATATACTAAGATATTGTTGGAATTCCTACGCACAAGAAATGCCAGCTGATTATTATTTATAATGTTTAGTATCGGAACTAGCTCATTGCAATTGAAGTTGGCACATTATTGGCATTTTAATAGCGGGCTCATCCGCATAACTCCATCACGTTATCTTGATTTATGGCAATACGTACTTTCATTTGGGCGAACCAGAGTCCAGAGCATGGCGTATATAGAGTGGTTAATTTAGTTAGTAATGCGTTATGTGCCGATAGTATTTCATTCATGATGTGCATTGTTTATGAATGGAATGGTTCTATTTCGGGGCAGCGGCGCGTGATAGCTTAATATCGAGCATTACGAGACTTGGTTGATTGAGTGGTTATTCACGGATGCACTTTCTTGGAGCTCGCGTGGAATGCCGCGCAGCACCCGGCGCCGGCGCCACATTAATTCCAGCGCTCGTTCATACGGAACGAACGCTTTACACTCAACACTTCAGGCGCCAAACCAATGCGTCTCATTCTATCTATAAGCGTTGCCAAATAAAACATTATAGCTCATGCCACTCTCTGATTTATCGTCATATAAAAATACGTACAAAACGTACCATACTATTAAATCTCAAATCATCATCTTCCATAAGTCTACCAGACTCAGAAAAAGACATTGTTATACTTATACCTACTTATCACGTCTCTAATGAACTTAGTTTGCCCCCACGATAAAGGCAAGACAGGGTAGGATGACGCCACGTTAAAACAATATATGAAAAACTTTCATAACTTTCACATTTGTTCAAAATTTATATCTCATCGTAAGTTTATTTTTGGCAGTTTATTATATCAATGTTTTTAATATCTAAATACATTTCACGAGATAGTAAGCTGTCAAAAAATTTAATGCATTATTTTTGGGCACTCCGACACTTTTCATCACGTAATAAGTTAGATTTAATCATAGATATAACAAATGTTTTTTTTCATATACTTCTATGGGTTTAATGCTGCTGTTGGTACCACAAACCTTTCGAGGAGAAAAGCCTACAATTCGAAATCATCATCGTATTCGAATTTGGAACGTATGAGTTCTTGTGGGGGCAGGTGAACTCACCAGCCTGGTAAGGGAAATGGAATCGCATTACATATTCATACTAGCAGTCACTATTGCAATAAGAAACACCATCTACTTCTTAGGCCGTGAAGATTCAAACACGAGAGGTGTTGGAATCATTTTGTCACCGCATTTGAACAATTATATCCTCGCCTGTCCCAATCATTTGTTAATTAACTATAAGAGCATTTAATGTTATTTTTATAGTTACTACAGTTTTAGGTCAAATACAACCATCTTAACTTTCATTCCAGAGACATCAAACAAACAAAGAGTGTAAAATGTATAACGCCAACCATGTGATACTATGGCCTAGATTTGGTTTGGTTTGTGTTGATCATGGGTTTTTTGTATGGAATTAACCCATTGTCCTTTGCGTTAAATCCGTTGTACTACATGACAATTAGTAAAAATATGGTAAACCATTGACGGGTGCAAAAATTAAACAAAGCAAATGTGCGCCCAATCTGTTATTTAAAGGAAAATGATGACGTCAATAAAATAATAACCGCTTTCATTATAAATAACAGCTTCGAAAACACAATGTTGGATATCAGCCAGACTAGGGTGAAATAAACAATTCCATACCACAAACACTACAGGGCGTCTACCAGGTTTTACCATCTGGTTTGCAAAATATTATTTGTGTTTTTAATTAAAGCCAACGTTCATTCCATTTCAAAAAAATAGCTTTCTTACTTCGTATCAACAAATTACTGAGAGTTAATTAGAAAATAGTCGCGTACTACGGTGTCACTACGTCTAAACTGCAAATCTACCTCTATAATTCTATAGGTAAAGGCAACACTGAAAATTGTCCTACAATAAACATTCGATACCAGTACGTTACTATAAAAACAAATAAGAAGCAGGTTAAATGTATCCATAAAAATACAACAATAGTGTTAACCGATGAAGTTGATAATAGTTTTATAGTTTAAATAATATAATGTTGAAGGAAACTCTTCAATTTTATACAATATTTTCGTTTTGTGTTGTGCGCATGCGAAGTATTTCTATAACAAGTATAGTGAATCTCCAGTGCAGTAATGAGTTCTACAAACCCATCCAGAACTGTGTAGGAACATTCATTTTACCTAACGTCGTCCTGACTACATCATATTGTGCGGAAAATTGTCAATATATTGATAACTCGCCTATAATTCGAACTTATATTCATCCACATTATAAAAATTATGTTCGTGGGAATAATTTCCTTACACGAAATGATATTGGTCTAGTTGTCATACCAAAAAATGGGAAAAAGAGGAAACTTGTCAAATTAAGTGCTCTAGATAATCTATCCACGATAGGACAAAAAGCGCTTATTCCTATATTGAATACAAACAAGCCAAGATTACAAGTAACCATCGTACAACGATGTTACAAAGAACAACCATTTGGATATTATGTATGTGCTTCCAACAAAATAACAAAAAGATCAATAAAAATTTGTCGTCAACGGCAAGAACAAGGCCTGCCATTACTATTGGAAGGCAAAATATATGGCATTACGGGGATCACCAGCTCGGACAGTTGTGCTCTTTCTCAGCTGAGCTTTACTGCTATAAGTCCTGCGCTATATTGGATCAGTGAAACTGTCAAAACCTTAGGCTATAATAATTCAGTAATAACTATGTTCCACGATAGCACGACGCCTAAATGGCACATTACTCATTCGACGCGTGTTCACCCTTCTCCTGGCTATCCAACTGGAACTCCTCCTGGAAGTTTATATCGTACTTCCGATTACAAATCAGATGAATATCTATCTACATACTATCCTCCTACAACTACATATCCTCACTATCGTGAATCTACTCACACCCGCTCAAGGCGTCCTTACAGTTCATATGTTTATCCTACTGGAACCTCTCCAACCAAAATGTTTGAGCCCCTTTATGAAACATATTTTACTGCTGCTATTTCTACTGCTTGGATAAAAACTACAGTTCATACGTACCCCTATTCATCTCCAGTTTATCCGACTGGTACTCCTCCTGAGTTTAAATATTCTTATGGTACTGAAGATACAACTGCAAGTTCGACATCGACAATGCGTACTGATTTTACTAGTCCTTCTTCAACGCAACCTTGCTCGTCTCCAGTCTATCCTACTGGAACTTCACCAAAGAGGCCTGATTATCCTTACTCCACAGGAGCAGCAATTACTACGACGTTATTTTCAACTTCTGAGCCAGCTGATACACAACCTCGTTCAACATATCCCTATCATTCAGCTATGTACCCAACTGGAACGCCGCCAACTAACGATCCTGACCGTTTTCTTACTAAAAATATTATAACTGCCTCTTCCCCTACAATTTATGAGCCAGAATATTCAAAAACTAAGAAAACCCTTCCTTATCTTTCTGCTATTTACCCAACGGGAACTCCTTCGAAGCAACCAAATCCTATTCATCCACGAAGTCCTTTCGCTCCTACTCCATCTAAAGTAAGTGTTAAATATATGATCCCAAAGTATCCAGCTCTTTCACATCCGTATCCTACTCAAACTGCGCCATCACATTCTCCTGGCCTTCGCTATTCTCATCGTCCCTCTGCATTTTCAGTATCTTTTTCTCATCCTTATCCTACTAACAATTTTATACCTCAAAAAACAACTCTACCTCCTTACCCTACTCGGACTACCCCTAAGGTTACTAAACCCTGTCGGACTCAAATAACTTCGATCTCATCTTCTTTAGTATACCCAACAGGAACATTTACAATACGTTCTACTACTACTACACGAAGGCCATATACTCGTCGTACTACTCCTACCTTATATCCTCCGACGCCATCTTATCAAAGTAGAATACCGTATAATTATACTACTCTTCCTTATCCTACTGGAACTCCTTCAAATAAACCATTCTCTACTTATCGAGTTCCTAGACCAAAGAGAACTACTACCAGAAGGATTACTACAAAACCCCATCCAAGTCCTTCTACTGACCTGGTTTACCCAACCGGAGTTCAGTCTAAGACTACACCTTCTACTACTAAAGTATCTTATAGTTCGAGACCTAAAACTACGCATTCTAACTTTTTTCCTTCCGGCTCCGACAAAAACAAAAAAGTACTGAAATTTTTACGTGAATCCCTTAAATATAATTCAATAGTTCCAAAACAAATAACAAACAATTCAAAAAGTATTAAATTGAAGGACATGTTTGCCATGAGATTACGATCCTTGCCAAGCCATAAAACTTCCATAACATTTGTACCTTCTGTAACTACTAAAAGATTTAGACCTGATGGAGCTCTAAAACAAACAAATACTTTTGTTAACATTCTTGGTAAAAGTAAGACGACTAATGTTATGGACTGGTTCAGTGTAGTTGTTAGAAACAAATTAAAAAATAGTACATCAGTATTCTATATTGCTAGTTCATCAAAGGGAACTCAGAAGTCAATGCAGAAACCCTTCGATTTCAAAGATCTTACATAAATGTGATGTGTTACAGTTTTGTATGAAATTGTGAACATATAGGTATGTACATTGTACATAGGTACTAGTTGCTATAGTACCTACGTCGTAAAATTTCGATTACTCGTGTTTCAGATTACAATAACATAAATATAAAGATTTCATTTCAGAATTGGTTGGCAGTCTTATACGCTATTATTTATGTGCTTGATATAGAAATAGTGTTTACAATTCGCTGAACCGATAAATGTAGTTCTGCTTTCATCTTTTAAATTTTCTATTCGTCTCAAATCTGTGCAGCTGTTTGGCAAAATATTTTTGTTTATAAATAATATCCATATTGTATACAATAACATATTCTCTAATTAACACACGAGTATAACTAGTGAACATTTAAATTAACACGTCTATATTTAATAAATTTCATGTGTAAAAGGTATAAAGTAGCAACCTAATGAGATCTGAGATACATTTTCTTAGCCTTGCCTAGTTTTCGATCGGTAACATACCTAATAATCTTTTATACCCATTTCTAAACATACCATACTTTGATGAAGGATATTGGGATATTCTCCAAACCACCTGACTATTTTATAGCATTAGTTATGGGACCATAAATAAATTACGTCACACTTTCCGGGGGAAAGAGGGGTCGACGAAGTGTAGTATTCTGTCACAAGAGGGAGGGGATCCGGGAGGGTGTGATACTAAACATTGTGACATCACATTTTGAAAACTATTATAATCTGCGTTAAAACACGAACTTTAATAAATACGAAAATAACAGAAGTAATAAAACTCAAAAACATATAGTTACAACTGTATATGTTTTAATATAAGATACCAATTGTTTTTGTGACCACTCGCTGTATTTGTTTGATCATGTTAATATATTTTTTCAATTATTTAAATGGAAATATATAAATATGATATCGGAACCCACGAGTGGGAACCGCTGTTTTCATTCAATAATTTATGTATGTAAATTTGCTAATTGTGACATCACACTAGAGAGGGGGGAGTCTCACAACTGTGACCAGCTGTGAAAATGACGGGGGAAAGGGTAAAAAATCATGAAATTCGTGTGACATAATTTATGGATGACCCGATGACCCCTAAGTTATAATAGCAATAGCATAGCAATAGCACCCATAATTTATGGATGACCCCTAACCACCCTATAATTCAAGATGATAGCCCACTTCTATGTTGTTGTGATGATGTCCAATGGTGATATCGCAATAATACCTACATCACAAAAATCTCTTTTGTTGTTCTCTCGCGGTACGTAGTACCTACTTTGTCCCTACGTACCTGGTACCTACCTTGTGCCTACCTCCTTACATTGAAAAATGGCGGACATAATGTTACTTACAAATGCTTGAAGCACCAATCTGCCAGTAGGTTACATATGTGTGCGTGTGTAATGGGTTACCACGTTACCAGACTTAGGTCATCCCACATTTAATAAACACGGCTCTGGCGCGGCGTTGCGTCGGCGCGGTGACTACGCGCTTCCAACTGCGCTCCGGCCGCGGCGTTAAAGCTTTTAACAATACCTACATACGATGCGACGTTGTTGCGCTGGTGGCCGGCTCGCCGTCAACTCGCCGACGCCGCGCCGACGGCTCACCGACGCCGCGCTGTCGGCGCGCCGGCGCCTCGACTACACCTCGAGTGCACCGCGCACCGGCGTCGGCTTTTCGTATTGACGTTACGAATTGTATCATACGACATAAAATTTAAAGTCCTTAAATGATAACTTAATGGCTGAGTTGGAACCATGCTTAAATGTGGAATGACCTTTAAGAAAATGATGTTATGTTTCCTTCATTTCAATGTGTGATTGTTCTGCGTGTAAGTCTACTCGACGTGCAAGAAAAGTAACGGGGTTGTTTTCAGTCAGTAAGAGTCTGACACTCCCTCCCGCCTCACCCAGGCGGTGGCAGTCATTCGATAATATTACCCGCTTAAAAAAAAATAGTAGCCAGGTGCCACAGCTGTTGTTTCAAGAGACTGTTTCCTCCTTTATTTCAACGTCCTTGCAAAATTCATAGATTTTGTATTGAGATCGGTTATCAGTTTCGACCGTTATCTACTGAATTATTATAGGTAACTGCAATGAGGTTCATTCAATGCATCTACCTTAGACTGTATAATTATTATTTTTATATTAGGTACGTGAATTTAGTTATGTAGAAACTTGTGAATTTTTCCAATACAGTATTTTTCAGTCAGTGAAAAAGATACCATCTTCACTTGAAAAACACTGTAATTCTGGAATAAAAAAATCGAACAATTTGTATTACCTTTTATTTATAAGACATTGTATTGTTAAATAATTGCATGAGTAAAAATTACTTATCGGGATGAATAATAGTCGAACACTAACAAATAAACTGACTGATACAAAACTCACTACTTATAACATTCATGAAAAGCATGTATTGAAACTTTCCCGAAATCGTAAAAATTAGGCTTGTATCCCAACTCGTGCAAATAAAAAAATATAAAATGTGTCAATTTTGTAATGAATGCTACTAATAATAAATAATATAATCGGTGAACATGCACCTACTTTTTAAGGAAGGTTTTTGTTAATAATACAAAACCTAGAATAATAAATAAAGTTTCAAATAAGTAGGTACCATTTGTTTTTTAATTACCCTATTACAAATTAGAGTGTGTATTTGACCAAGTTGGCTAAAATGAAAATGTTACTACACTTGATAATTTCACCTGAAATACGCTAATAAATACTACCTACGTACCTACTTAGTTAGAAATTACTTACAAAGACAGGCGCCGGCAAAAGTTAATAGAAAATTAAAAATGTATTGCCACTGGCCCTAATGGCCCAGCCATTACAACGTTTTATGCCGTGCAACACTTACATTATATTGCTTTTTACTGACTAGGTACTGGTAAGTAGGAACTGCACTGTACTGTAACAAACATCTATTTGTTACCAGTCTCAGTAACATATCTATCAGTAAGTATTAAGGAGTGAGCATTGCATTATTTTTTACTTACTCCATAATATTGTTGTCACTGATTAGACCTACATCGGCACGTATGACAATAATAAATACAACGAAACTGAGTCCGTACTCCGTGCCAATTACCAACCCAAAAACTCTCCTTCGACTATGTAGCTACTTAGTACTAAAACCACTAAAGCGATGTAAACGTAATCGTGCATTTTCTATAGTTTCCGGCAAATAAGTCAAATACAATAGGTACTTTTACCAAATGTAAAGCGCTGTAAAGTTTGGGATACTTGATGGGTTAGGTGCAGGACCAATGGTAGTATTGCGTGCCAACTTGTGCTTTGCGAAGCACGGGGGTGGAAACACCGCCGAACTAATGTACCGAAGTCAGCAAGACTTCAGTAATTTTACACAGAAAATGCCATTATCACTTTTTGTTCGACGCGGTAATCGAACCCATGACCCGATGCACAGGTCCGGTGACCACACCACAGTATTTGTGCTGTGCAGTCAATGTCCCACTTCCTTCTCTTAAATTAGATAATGAAGCATAAATCAGTTCGTCAAATAACGAAAATATTATTTTGATATATGAAACCACTCTAGCAATCTAAAAAAAAACAATTTTTTCTCTCTTGAATGGCAAGGGAAATCTGCTGTAATCCTCAAAAACTTGGGCTTCCATATAGAGGTAGTTTTATCTATGGTTCTATTTTTAATCTATAATGTTGGTAACATTACCATTTGAAGTTTGACGTCTTTGACGTACTCAAATTGTCATTTTCATAAACTGACATTAGAGGGCTTGTTGAAAAATAATTCCGATTTGTATTCTTTAAACTGGAAAGTTCTTCGATTTTTACTATTAATTAACAAGTGGTACATACCAATACTTTGTTATATGTCACTAGCAAATGCTTTTGTGGTTGTTCGTGATGTAAAATAGCCAATCTGCTCTTTGTATGTAGCGATTACGTATTTCTTAACTGCTACAAATTTAATTTGCTTCAGCTTAAGTTTGAAGGTTCCAAGAATCTATAAGTATAATGGCTACCGCACCGAGCGGTACTCACAACTTCAAAGTTGTTTTACTGGGTGAGGGATGTGTTGGAAAAACTTCTTTGCTATTGCGTTATATAGAAGACAAATTCAACGATAAACATCTTACTACATTGCAGGTAGATACATGAAGAATATTTAATTTTGTTATACATTTAACAATCATAAAAAATCCTACATATGACAGTCAAAGTCAAGTGTTTTTACCTACTTTAAATTCCTTAGTCTGCCTAGGTTTTTTTATTACCTTTGTACAACTAGAAAGTGTTAATTCAGTGTATGATAAATATGATGTACCCTCATGAACATCACATGTTCTTCCTAATTGACAAACAATCTTTATTACAGGCCACATTTTTAAACAAGAGATTAAATATTAATGGCAAACGTGTAAACCTATCCATTTGGGATACTGCAGGTCAAGAAAAATTCCATGCATTGGGCCCAATTTACTACAGGAACTCCAATGGGGCTATCTTGGTATATGATATCACAGATGAAGATTCATTTGGAAAGGTATATATTCACTTTGACATGTTGTAATGTAGCATAAACACTACATATAATAATATGCACACACCAAAAACTCATATTTACAACTTTTCTAACCAATGAACCTTTACAACACATACTTGGACTAGTAGAAATGTAGGTAATGTCTAGGTTGTACTCAATGTTTTGTTATATTAGGAAAAAATCTATTTGAAGATTACAAAAACACATGCAAGTCAAATCCATCCTAAACTTGCTTTTCCAGAATTAGAATGAAACATGGTGATGCATATTTTGCCACTTCTTATAATCCGTTTTCTATACCATATCATATCTTATGATTCATTACAAGCATGATTTTAATATGCCATAAAAACAAGGGAAAATTCTCTATAACAACCCCAATTGCCATAGAAGAAGAAAAAAAAAACATACTAATCAATTTAAACTGTCAAGCCCCGAGCGGTCACCGGTGACCGCAACCTTCTTTAATAGTGTCTATAATGACGGTACTCAACAAGTTAAGACCAAATACTAAACTCTGTTATCACTCACAAAACAGTAACATCTTGCCTATATAATTCCAATACTAGACTTTTATATTGTGTAACTAATTAGAATTTTATTGATCAGTGTGTTTTAGTTAATATACACAAAATATTTTTGTAGGTGAAAAACTGGGTTAAAGAACTGAAAAAGATGTTGGGATCTGATATTGTTCTCACTATAGCCGGGAATAAAATTGACCTAGAACATGAAAGAACAGTGCCACTCGAGGAAGCAGAGAGGTAAAGCTTCACATTATGTACAGGTTTATATGAATATGATTATAAAAAGCACATAGTAATTAGAATTACATTATTCTCTGCTTGAATTTCAGCTATGCCAATATGGTTGGTGCTCAACATTTCTACACTTCGGCCAAATTGAACCAAGGTGTTGAGGAACTCTTCCTTGATCTTACCAGAACTATGATTGAGAGGTATGAGCAAAATGCTCAAACTGATATTAACAGAACCTCACAAGTGGTGGTGGTTGATGATGAGGCACCACCGACCCAGTCCTCTTGTTGCTCAGGTAATCGGAGCAACTAAGATCATGTACACTCATGTAACATTAAACAACACACACAGACATAATAACAACATGTCACTAGTAGTCACTCGTATATCTTTGGCTGAATACTTGTAATAATGTAATATATTATTTGCATACTATAATAGATTTTTGATTTTTACAACTCATCTTAGTTTTTAAATATTTTTTACATGGTAGCTACAACTTTTTGTATTTGTCTATATATGAAATTTTATTATTCGAAAATATTAATTGTAAGAATGGTGCATATACCAAAAAGATTGGTAAATGATTTTTAAATGTTTCTTATTACCTTTGTGTAAGTTTTAACATACATGAAATTAAACAAGCTAGCGAAATGCATATTATAGCTGTAACAAACTGTTGCTTGGTCAAGGAAACAGTGATATGGTCACTTTCAATGTTATTATAAGTCTTATTAATCTATTCTATTGATGTACTTTTATTCCATTTTGAGATGTATTTATAGTCTAAATGTTGTTGAACTAAGTTTATGGCAAATTCCTAATGTCTGTTTTTATTATATTTTTAAATCATCTAAGATATTACAAAGACTTTCACCAAACTGTGGTATAGGTGACAAGTTTGTTATATCAAAATATAGTATGGATAAAAACTTTACTTGCCTATTGGAAGTTTTGCAAGGAAAGTTAACCAACACAAGATTTCATAAGATATCAAATATCTTCTATTTTCACTCTTTTAAATATGTTGGTGACCTTTGTATCTCCAAGTATAAGTTATCCTGTACAACTTAGGAATTGCAATTGATGTAAGTTTTATTGAACAAACCACTATGCTTTAATAATAATTAAATCTTGGTCTATGCAAATGAATTTAATTTATACAGGTATCCCTAAAAGTATGGATCAAATCGAATTGAAGTATGGATCAAATCGAATGAGGCTATAACTGTATGAAGTCGCGTGTTGCGCGAAAATTCAATTTTGAAGTGATTTTAGCGAAATAAGTTATACTAGGGAAAGTTGGCCATGTATCAGAAAAACTCGCCATTCATACAGATTATTTGTAGATATGAAACACGAGGATTTACTCAATAGTTAAGAACTTAAAGAATTTTGTTTAGGAGGACTTCTGTTGCTGTGGATGCGTTTGGCACCCACTAATCATATTCATTGGTACACAGCTTAATAATAATAATAATATTCTTTATTGTACACCACATAAACACATAGGACAAACAACAATTAATATAGTGCACAATGGGCGGTCTTATCGCACAAGGCGATCTCTTACAGACAACCTTTGGATGGAGCTGTAATAGGAGTCAGATATGGGTCGTCAAGTGTACAAGTTGCTGCAGTGTACAAACTGCTTACTACTAGTGGAACCGGATTTAGCTATGTGTGTTGAAACTCTTCTGAAATAAAAAATACATTGGTACCTACCTACTTCCAATACTTTTTTGTGGTCTGTTCTTTGAGCATATTGGGAAATGGGCAAATGAACAAAACTAACATATTACTGGTCGTAAGTTTGAACTGTTAAGTTTTCCCAGAGCAAAAAGATAAGGATGTCCTTTTCTATGACCCTGTTCCATTTGGTCCATTCTTCAAGGGACACCTGTATGTTTGTGGACACTAATGTTGTTTCTACTATTTTAATATATAATAAGGTATGTCTTTTGATGAGGGCATGTGATATTCTATTGTGCCAGGTTAATAAAATTGTTCGAATGTTGAATATACCTAGTCTGACATGTCTTTTATATTAAATTTCATGTTTTATGAAATCAATACAGCTTTGATTCATCCATGGCATCTTAAAACTGCATCTTAGATTATAAACTGTTAATCGTTATTGTATTCATGTTTTACTTAAAATGGTTATTTTCATAATTTCCTTTGACGATATAATTGCAACTGTACGACAGTTATTAGCTGTGTATTTAATTTTTATGATGTTATTGTACTACACAAGCAAAATAGATAACGAAAGACTTAATGTAGATCTTTACTTGGAATTGCATTGATCTGCTATACTTGGTATATTGTGACATTTGTGAGGCAGGGTAATTCACTGATATACGATTATATTGCACATGTATAAACATTAATCATTTAGTTATATTCAGTGCACCCACACAAATAAAGGAAGGATTATTGAAATGAAACAAACTTCTTGTTAACAATATTCTAATATGCACTACTAGTGTAACCGTGACTAAAATGATATCAACAAACTATATAAATAGCACAAGCTAAACTGTTACATCATCGTTATTCGAAGATTTTTCTCTGAAATACAACACTTTCATCTTTAAAAGAAGGGACACATAAAATTGTCAGTAAATTTATGCAATAAAGGTTTTATGGATTTGCCGATTAAAATGTCTTATTTACCACCAATAAAAATATTCCACTGTGACCTCCACAAACTATTTATTATAGATAAAACAACCAAATACTCTGAATATATAACACTCCTAAATAAATGCTTATTTTATTAAAATTTATTTGTAGCATCTATTTAGCATCTACATATTTGCAGGCAAATTGCACACGCACATCTTGAATCATGCATCTTGATGCTTAAAACCCAATAAAATAATGACACATTTCGATTAATGACATATTACAAAATGCATATTTTACAGCTGACTTACAACATACGCCTTTTGGATAGGAAGCTTAAATGTTTACTCTACTTTTGTACCAATATATTTTATTCTGCTTTGCACAAAGCATACAAGCATCATTATTTACTAAGAAAAGAAGATAAAAACATTGGGTACCAAAACATTAAATAGTACAATTTTGGTACGTACATAATGATGAGTTCGCGTTTATGTGTGAGACATTAGTTTTGTAATTTGAACGCATCCCTACACCTCTTAAACAAGGTATTTGTTTATAAAAGTTATCTATCCCATGCCTAACATCCTTGTTGAATCCTAATTACATGCTCTGTTAATAAAACGATACATTAATAACTATTATTTTTAAGTCACTCCTGTCTTGTGACAACTTTGTGTTTTCGAGATAATTTACGCAAAACTTCCATATCCTGATCATTCAGTACAATGAATTTTTTGAAGTCAGACCTTTTACAATTGTATTTATACTTTTGATTTGTATCACAGCTAGCAATATTTTGTGTGGGACTGGAACATATTAAGTTGTTTACAGCTACATCTGCCATGTTAGTAGATTTAACACTGTGTCACTTTTCTAATTCAACAATATCCTCTTTCTTCTTTTGTGCATTTTTGGATTCATTTGTATCCTCCGCCACTAAATGCTTCTTGCTAACAATTTGAGCTGTTTCATTGTGTTCTACATCCAAAGGCGGCAAGTCTAGAAGATATGGCATCATACTTCGCGATTTCTCTTCAGATGACAGCCATTCCATCTATAAATAAAATATGTTAGTGTTAAAACTTTAAACAAAAAGCACCACAAGTAAACGCTTTCAACATGAAATTCAAGTTGCACATATTTTAATAACTTGTACAATTAGGAACCCACCTTTTGACGGTGATCTTGAACAGCATCGTCACATATATCAATACACATTTGCTCAGTGAGGCGTCCATCGTCAGAGGCGTAAGCTGCCGCCTGCCATGCAACACCCAGCTTGGAGAGTGCTCTGCCAGACATACCAGCAGTCCGGGCGGCGAGTGTTGTACATAATGCACTGTAGTCGAATTGGTCTACACTCAATCGCCTGTGAAATATTTATAATTTTGTATTTTTAGGAACCCATTATGTTTTGTTAAATGAAATCATTTCATTATAATGCTTTGGTTTTATACCTCTTTCCTTCTGATGCAGGCTTAAGAACAAAGGTATCAAAATAAAGACGAATCAATCGTTCGCGCTCCTCAATACCAGGCAGGCCGAATTCAATCATCTTGTCGAGACGATCGTTAATTGCAGAATCGAATTGTTGAGGCGTGTTTGAAGCAAGCACCAACATAATCCGATTGCTTTGGTCAGATGTCCTGTACAGGAATGCATTGAGCGCTGCTCTCAAGTCTTCACTAATTCTTTCAGAGGAACGCTTTCTCAGAAATGCGTCAGCTTCATCAATGAAGAGGAGTACACCTAAAATTTTATGTAATATATATAAATCAATTTTATTTTAAGCATTTGTGCAGAAATGTTTTGTTTTCATTTACACCACATTTGTGGTATCGTGCTATTATTTTCCAAATTACCTTTTTTGCTTGTATTAGCCCAATCAAATACTTTATGTATAGCTGCAACAGCATCCTTTCCCATGGGGGCAACATCACCACCAGTGAGTATAGCATACTCCATGCCTGAATGCTTTGCCAGTTTCTGGAAAATATATTTTACAGTTAGCACAAGAATAATAATTAACAGTAAGACTTCATTATTGATTAAAACACTTAAACCATATACTACTTATTTATTAAAAATAAATTTGTACTAACCTTTGAGAACAAAGTTTTACCAGTTCCAGGAGGTCCATACATAAGGAGATTTCTGTAGAATCCCTTGTTCAAACGCGTATTTTTAGTTGCAATAGCAATGTCTCGTAGTCGTCGCTCAAGGGTTGGTGCTAGAACAACGCCTGCTAAAGCATCTGATGGCTTTTTGAAACTCTGAATTGCTTTGGAAATGGTGAGTATGGGATGTTTAACAGCTTCCAGTAAAGAGAATCTAGATGTTTCATTCACAAGGGTGGGTTTGCCTGTTCAAGAGAAACAACAAATTATAATAGTCATTTATCTAAGTAAAATATTTCTTAAAGAAATTAATATGAATAAAAGTGTATTTACCAATGCGAGCCTCAATAAATCTCGCAGCAACTGATGTTGCCCCTTTAGCGGAGTATACACCAAGAGCCAAAAGTGACAATCCTCCAGCAGCAGCTAGAGTTTTATCCCAATCAGTCACAAGGGCATTAAGGCCAGTGCCCACAACACTCCCTGCTGTCCTGTTATAAAATAAAAGTGGTACTCATCAACATGTTTCTTCAAACACATTACACATTTGGCTTTAAATTTTATACTTACTTGATACCTTCTAGAATAGTGGTTCTGTTTTCAGCTGCCTTTAATCTTATTTGTTCTAATGTGATATCACGGTTTTCCCTATCAGCTTTAGCTTTGGCTCGAGCTTCGGCCTCAATAGCTTTGAGTTTGTTCTTCTCTCTTAGCTCCATTTCATGTTCAATAGTAGCACGCCGTAATGCCTCCTGCTTTGCTACACTTTCTTCTTGTCTAGAATGAAATCATACAAGCAATTAGGGTTTCAATAAAACAAAAGTAATTCAAAGTATTGAATTGGGGATAGTCACTCGCGTCCGTAACAATCACCTTCTCATGGGCCCAACATAGAGTGAGTCTAGGGAAAACCGGGTGGTGCAAAACGAGTGACTAAGCCTACGCCCTGGCAGCGCGATAAATAACCGGAATAATCCAGGCCTAACCCATCCTTTCGACAGTAGGAAATGAACATAACTCACTCCGCTTGATAACCAATCACCGTTGATTTATACCCAATGAACTGGTACACCACGACACAAATTAATACCAACAGTAAAACAAGGAATTAAAAGAAATTGAATGACACACCAAATCATATAATGGTGATGAGAGGATGGGATGGGATAATGTTCAATATACTGCTGAATGTTCCGAAGAAGGTGTAGACTGTAATAAAAAAAAGGACTAAATTGGTACATACTTTCTAAGGATTTCATCTTGTGATTTTTGCTGTTGTACAAGCTGCTCTTCATATCTCTTTTTAGCCAACTGATCTTGATACTGGGCTCTCATTTGGTGTTGTTTGGTTTCCTCCTAAAACATTACAATACAATTATTATCAAAGCAAACAATCTAAGCTAATAATATATTTCTCATGATGAAAGTAATTTCATGCAAACCTGTAATGTTTTCCTGCGCTCTTCATAATCAATTCTCTTCTGTTCGACTTTGGCTTGTTCTATGGCAGCTTCGTATTCTTTTATTTTAGCCATTTGTTCTGTCTGTTTGGTACTTTCCTGTAGCTTACTTAACTCCAAGGCTTCTTTTGAATGTTCTGTAGAAATAAGCATTGTAAATATTATAATTTAAGTTTCTCCTTTACACACAGTACATGAACCAGCAGAAACAATAAACTTCTTTTCACTTGACTACTGATATAGGAAAATTACTTTTTAGTTTTCATATTGGTATATTTTTTCCTAATTAGTTTATTGTAAATCCTCAAATTTATTAAATTCAACCCCGGGGTTCCCTAACCATGACACAGAATTTAACGTGTTCTGGCATAGTGAACCATGGCTGTGATATCTTACAAACAGAAGTAGTACCATATTTTGCATGCCAATAAACGGACAAAATGTATACGGCTACTATATTATATCTGTAACAACCTATTTGTAATTACCTACATTTTATGCAAATAAATGATTTGATTTGATTAGTCAGAGCTGTGACGGATGTGGGTGTGCCACACATAGACTTTTGCCCACTGTTCTTTAATAGCAAAAGTTAAATATCATAGACAAAGTATTCCTTGTAAAATATGTGTAAAAATCAATATTTATACACATATTTTATATGGTTTTACTGATTACTGAAAAGATCACTATCTATAATATGCTGTATGCATGTGTATGCTTAGTATGCATTACTATGTATGTGTGTACATTGGTTTTAGGCGTAATTACAGAGATAACATTTTTATGCATCTTATTAGATGAAAAAAAATCTTATAAGATTATGCTATTATTACAAGACTAAACAGTTTCTTCAACATAACTGAAGTTTACAATTCAATTTTTTGTATCAATGCAATTAGACCTCTTATTATGGTTGATATGATAACACAAGAATTTTATCTACAGATCTTTACTAGGTAGGTACTCTTAACCTATGTAACCACTATACTCATAGTAATAATAGGTGACCATAGTACAGGGACACAAGAACATGTGTACTGTTTTTAAGTATGGTATTCCAAAACATGATAAGATCCATTAAAATATACAATTTATAATTATAAGTAGGCCTCGCTCGCGGTCTGTAAGGTTATGCGGTCGCATTATGCAATAGCGCGCAATGTGATTGATAATAACATACTTTATATACTTACTTGAGCGTTCTAGTTCTCTAGCTGCTTGTGCAGCTCTTTCTAAAGCACTAGAGTCAAAACGATAGGCTTCCATGGCTTTCTTTTCAGATTTGGTTAGGTTAGTTGGGGGTGCGGCAGACCCTCCAGAATCTGCAGGTGGAACATCAGAGGGTGGCGGAGGCGTAGAACTGTACCCAAATAACCACGACATGTTGGCCTAAGGTAGCTTTTTTAATTCAATAAAGAATAATATAAAATCTAATTTTCTTTTTATAAAATTATTCTATCTTCAACCACGGGCAAACGACCGATCACGGTTCGATGTCCGTCTGTCACTCACACACAGTCACAGACCACAGATAGACACAGAACACATAGTGCAATTTCACACGATCCGGTTGCCGCGTAGCCGGCGCCGACTGTCCGTGCCGTGTCCGGTATCACATTTACCTTTCACACGAGCCGATTTCTGCACTACATAATTTATTTTTATCTTTCTAAAAATAGAACGTGAACATATATTTGCAATTCGGTAAATAAACATAATTTTAATTACTTAATAATACATATTACCTTTATACGTACAAAAATGGTACGTTAATTACTGTGCCTGAAAGATTACTTTTTATATGGAATAAGACGGTAAACGAACAGACAGATGACCTAATGGTAAATGGTAAGCAATTGGTGCCACCCGTTGCGTTACCGGCCCTTTGGGGTTTAGGAATTTGAGGATTACTGGAGATTTTGGAAATTTGGGGAAGGGGTATTTGGGCCTCCGGTAACCTCACTAACACAAGAAACTTATGGCAAGTATTGTTTCACGGTGGTTTTTTGTAAGGTGGTGGTGGCACTTCGGTCGAGCCGGCCCATTTGTGCCAAAGCGCTTGTTCTTGAAATTTACATAACATACCTACTGGTGAAAAGTTAGTGTCATATTCATTGAGTTAAACAATGGTTATCACAATGTTTAAATTACATTTATTGAGTGCATCTCTACCTCAGCGAGTAAAAGGAAGATTGCAATGTTTAGATTTCTAATTGTTATATATTTTCAATTTAAAGGTAATGCAATAATTATTTATCGTGAGAATTAAAATGACTTTTCATTTAGTATCCGTTTTGTCTGTAAGCGAGGTAATATCGTTCGCAATAAACCACTGATTTATTTGCGATTTCAAACTGCCCCATTCTTGGGAAAGATGGACAAACGTCGATAAAACGCCATAGATCACCGCTACAGACATTTTTAATGCGTAATTTTGCATATCGTCATCGCCACTGTTATATATTGAAAATATACAACCGTAATAAATATAACTAGTTTTCACTTGGATTTATAAACTTCAAACACAACTGGCTTAAACGAACTACCTTTTGATTTAAAAGAAATGAAAACGCCTATAGACGTTAAAAATCTATACTAATTTTTTTTAAGGGGGGGAAATCATAGAATGACTGCTCCCGCTTGGGTGAGGCGGAAAGGAGTGTCAGACTCTTACTGACCAAAAACCACCACGTTCCTTCTCCTGCACGTCGAGCCGGAGTCCCGGTTACCCGTTAGGTTCTCCGCGACAAATCTATACTATACTGTGATAAACGACGTGCGAGTTGATTGTACCTGGGCGACAACGCGCCGATGCGTATGAAATCATGCTCATTCGTCCATAAACGCCTCCAGGTACCCGGCGCCGGCTACCCGGATCCGGCAACCGAAACGTGTGAAAAGGCACTTAAAATACTCCTAGCGGAGCTGTCACTCGTTTAGCAGATGCGTTTGACAGTTCCATACTGCTTTAGAAACAAAAGCTTTGTCTATGGACAGCTGAAAAATTAAAATTATAAAACCAAACAAGGACTCGTCGAGTACCGGTTTTGCAGACACAATTATAGAACAATAGGTTGCGGTCACCGGTGACCGCTTGGTATTTGACAGTCTAAAAATAGGCGGACGTAATGTCACTTGGATGGAAATTATTGAAGTACCAAAATGTCAGTAGGGTAGCTATGTGTGCGTGTACTTCCAATACCGTACATAATATCAATGAAGTGTACAAGTGAAGTGTGTAAGTACCTATGTCACGCGATAGATGTCCTTCGTGTCAATGTTTTGTATTGATGTATTCTGCGTGTAAATCTATAGTAGCCAGCGTTACCATACAATAGGAATAAAATTGAAAATTGGCAAACTGCAAAATTCCTTGTAGGTAAGGGGTGTGCGACTTGTGGTTTACAGTAGGTACTCAGTGCAAAAGTGATACCAGCTACGACAAAAAATCTCTCTAAATATTTATGGGAGATACTTTGATATCTTCCATAAATATTTGAATACAAATTTAGTGTACTAGACTATTAGAAATAAAGTAAAAAAAAATAACCATCACTTTTATAAATGTGATATATTTTTTTTGTCTTGGACAATGCGTATGCGTCGATAGTTATATATTGTCATTTGTCTTTGTACATAATTTATTTCCCGCATGAAAACAATCATTAAAATATTCATAGGTATTAGGTATTGGATATGAGGTAATATTACATTACATAACATAACATCACGCCTTTAATCCTCGAAGGGGTAGGCAAAAGTGCACATTAAACCACTGTACACTGTACACCCACTTTTCACTATTTATGTTATGAGACCCATGTAATAGGGAGCCTATTGCCATAGACCGGGCACAGTTCCAGACTCCGTGCTACTACTGAGATTTTTTTAAAACCCAGTAATACTTTGCCCGACCCGGGAATCGAACCCGATACCCCTTACCCGGCAGTCGCAATTGCGACCACTCGGCAAACGAGCAGAGGCAGAACGTAATATTACATTATCTCTAACAAATATTTTTGCAAGTGAGATATTTTCAATTTTCTCGTCTAGTTGAGAGGGAGATAGAGAGGCTCCTATTCGTACAATAATTACCTACATAAGCCGGAAAACATAATAATTAATTTAGTACTTATGTCATACATAAGTATTACTCTAGGGTTGCGTTTTTGCTAAACACTGTTCTATTAGGTACAAACATTATTTTAATATGTACCTATCGGAAATATCATTAATACTTTGGATTTTTTTTTTTTTTTTTTAAGGGGGGAAAATCATCGAATGACTGCTCCCGCCTGGGTGAGGCGGAAGGGAGTGTCAGACTCTTACTGACTAAAAACCACCCCGTTCCTTCTCCTGCACGTCGAGCAGGAGCCCCGGTTACCCGTTAGGTTCTCCGCGACTCCGAATCGGCATCGGCCCTATTGGGCCCCATCTGTGGTGGTCTGATGGCTCTTTGAGGCGCGCGCGGAACGCGACGCGCCGTACGCTCGGGTCTGTTTCTGGTCGGACGGGGAGCCACCCATGCTCGCCGTCCGCAGGCCCGCGCTTACGGTGGCCGGAGATCGTCTCGCGATCCCCGACGCCCGGTGTGTCCTTCGCGATGGCTGGGTTGCGAGGAGGCAGCGCTTCGCTGCCTCACGCGTCCCGCCTCCTCCTTAGCTAGCATGACTGCTTCGCAAAAGGAGGAGACGGCATCCCAATCCCTCTCGCTCCGCATCATGGCCTGCACTAGGCCCGGACGCGAGAGGTCGCCATCGCCGATCACTTCCCTGAGGGCACGGCGGTGCTCAGCCCACGCAGGGCATTCTCCCACTGTGTGTTCCACCGTGTCCTCAGGGCGGTCCTCGCAGTGATGACACCCGGGCGTTTCCTCCCGCTCACCTGTGTCTGAACACAGGTACCTCCCGAAACTTCCATGTCCGGTGAGGACCTGCGTCAGGCGGTAGGTGAGGACGCCGTAGCGTCTCTCAAGCCACTCCTCAAAGAGGGGACTTACCGCTGCAATGGCAGCGAGCCCAGCCCCCGGTTGCGACAGTCGCTGCTGCCATTCCGCCATGAGATCGCGCCGGAGCTCATCCCGCCACGCACTTATTTGGCGCGGCAGCGGAGTTTCGCCCCGGCGACGTTAATACTTTGGTTGTTGTCGTGTTCTCGAGGATTAAGGCGACCAACTTTCTGAAAGTCCAATGCGGGACTTTTTGTAGATAAAGTTTAGTCGGTACACCTACAATTACATCGGATCGAAGTGCAGGAGTAGGAACGGGGTCGTTTTTAGTCAGTAAGAGTCTGACACTCCCTTCCGCCTCACCCAGGCGGGAGAACTTATTCGATGATTTCCCCTCCTTAAAAAAACACCTAGGTACAATTACATAAAAACATAAAACTTAGGTACAAAAGTTCATCATCATCATCAGCCTGTATTCGTCCACTGCTGGACATAGGCCTCTCCTATGGCACGCCACTGAGCTCGGTCTTCAGCTCTTCTCATCCAACCACTGCCAGCCACCTTGCAGATGTCGTCACTCCACCTAGCTGGAGGGCGCCCTACACTGCGTTTGCCCAGACGCGGTCTCCACTCTAGAACACGTTTACCCCAACGGTTATCGGTTCTTCGACAAATGTGACCGGCCCACTGCCACTTCAGCTTACTGATCCTTTGGGCTATGTCGATAACTTTGGTTCTCTGTCGGATCACTTCGTTTTGAATTCGATCCTTCAAAGAGACTCCGAGCATAGCCCTCTCCATAGCTCGCTGCGCGACCTTAAATTGGTGGACCAGTCGGACTGTCAGTGTCCACGTCTCGGCTCCGTATGTCATTACTGGAAGGACGCACTCGTTGAAGACTTTTGTCTTCAGGCTTTGCGGTGTCTGAGACGAGAAGACTTGATTAAGTTTTCTATACGCTGCCCAGCCAAGCTGTATCCTTCTACGGGCCTCCTTTTCGAAGCTGTTCCTACCAAACTGCAGGGTTTGTCCTAGGTAGATGTATTCCTGAACGACTTCGAGAGGCGACCCGTTGAGAACAATTGGCTCGGGAATGACATGTTCATTGAATATTATTTTTGTTTTGTCCAAATTCATCCGGAGCCCAATGCGCGCGGAAGAATCAGCCAGGCTGCACAGCATATATTGCAAGTCCTGAACGGTTTCAGCCACGATGACGATATCATCTGCAAATCTCAAGTGTGAGAGATACTTGCCGTTTATGTTTATGCCCCGTCCTTTCCAATGCAGTGTCTTGAATATATCCTCCAAAGCATTTGTGAACAATTTGGGGGATATAACATCCTGTTGTCTCACTCCTCGATGCAGGTGAATAGGTTCAGACTGCTGATTTTGTACTTGGACGGCCATAGTCGCATCTTCGTACAGTTCTCTCAGCACTTGGATATATCGCCAGTCGACTTGGCACCGTTGTAAGGACTCCAGAACAGACCAGATCTCGATAATCAAAGGCCTTCTCATAGTCCACGAACGCCAAGCATAGAGGCCGATTATACTCCTCGGTCTTCTGTATAATCAGCCTCATCGTGTAAATGTGGTCCATGGTGCCATATCCTCCTCGGAACCCGGCCTGCTCGGGGGAACTCATCAAGCCTTCGTGCGACACGATTCGAGATGACCCTGGAAAACAGCTTATAGATGTGGCTCAAAAGAGAAATAGGACGACAGTTCTTCAAAAGGGTTTTATCTCCTTTTTAACCGACTTCAAAAAAAGGAGGAGGTTCTCAATTCGACCGTATATATGCTTTTTTTTTGAAGAACATAACGACAATGCTTCTGCTCCTCACCCTAGGAGTTCTCCCAGTGAAGAGGACGGAATTAAATATACTTTGAAGCCGCTCGAGAATCGGTTTTCCCCCTGCCTTAAGGAGCTCCGTCGTAATTCCGTCCTCACCGGGGGCTTTTCCATTTTTAAGCTGCCCCAAAGCCACCACGATTTCGTCTTGGCTGACCTCTGGCAGCTCTTCAGTGAAGTGGCGGACAAGTGTGGCCCTGGGATCCCCCGAGTATGATTGAGGTTGGGGTGCTTGTGACGCATATAGATCACCGTAGAAGCACTGAACCTCCGCAAGAATCTCCGGCCCAGAAGCGACGACTTTTCCCTCAGATGTAGTCAGCTTCGACAGATGGCTTCGACCTAGTTGCTGGATGAAGACTTTTGACCCCCGATTTCGCTCGATCGCTTCTTTTATAGCGCGTGTGTTGGAGCACCGAAGGTCACGTCTTACCTGCTTCGAGATCTTTCTATTAAGATCCGACGAAGCGACTGCTGGGTTTTCACGGCGCCTCTTCATCAGCTGCAGAGACTCCCCCGAAAGCCCCGCCCTCCTGCCGGTATTTTGCGCCCGCCACATTTTCGTCCCCTCATCTCGGAGTATCCCAACCATTTGGTCGAGTTTTTGGTCAATATCAGCGTCTATTGTGGTTTCCAAGACAGCGAATCGATTTTCCAGTTTTAGCTGGAAGCTTCGGACCCGACAACAGTTTGGAGCAAATTAGGTCGGAGCGTAGACTTCATAAGACGGGCACGCTTGAATTTGTGTTCGATGTTTAGAGTGCCTCGTACCAGTCGGTGATCACTTCCTGTGTTGAACCTATTGATCACAGAGACATCTCTAAATATTCGCTTTTTGTCCGTCATAATGAAGTCTATCTCATTTTTAGTCATAGTGTCGGGGCTCCGCCACGTCCACTTCCGTTGAGGCTGCTTCTTAAAGAAGGAGTTCATCAAGAATAGCCCCTCCTTCTCCAGGAAGTTGACGAGCATTTGCCCCCTATGGTTCCTGCTACCAAACCCGTGTGGTCCTATTACCGATTCGCCGCTAATATGTACTCCAACTTTTGCGTTAAAGTCCCCCATGACAATGTTGAAGTGGGCCTTTTGGGTGGTATGCAAGGCCCTAGAAATGTCCTCGTACATTTCCTCTACTTCTTCGTCCGTATATGTCGAGGTAGGGGCGTACACTTGGATGACTTTTAGGTTATACCTCTTAGTAAGTTTTATCACAAGGTACGCTACCCTAGTCGACACGCTGGAGATCTCCAAGACGCTGTCTGAGAGGGATTCGTGGACCAAAAACCCGACGCCGCCTTGAGATGGTTGGTCCCCTTCCCTAAAATACATGAGATGGCCAGACTTCAAGGTCACTGTGTCCTCCCCCTGTCTTCGGACTTCAGACAGCCCCAGAATATGCCACCTCATGCTCCCCAGTTCCACCTCGAGCTGAGTCAGGTGTTCTTTGAGCCGTAGCGTGCGTCCGTTGTACGTAGCCAGGGTCAGTTGGTGTTGTCGGCCTTTCTTAGCCCGGGGATTCTTAGCACCCCCTGTCCCGCCGTTACCATGGCCGCCGACTTGGCCAGGAATAGCGGGGCGACCGGGAACTAGGGGCCGTTTTTTGAAATGCCGTGCCATATAAGGTAATGCCCATAATCACCACGCTGGGCAGGCGGGTTGGTGATCGCAGGGCGTAGCTCCTCGCACTAGTGACGCTCGTACTTAGGCTCTAGTGATTGCTATATAGGTACATATATAACCGAGGAAAATTATAGTAATTAAAGTAAGGATCACGGAATGTGAGATAGCCGGCTGAAAACTTATAAAAATGTTTGTTTTCACTACATAATACTTGTCTCAAAATCTACTTATCGTAGGACGTCCGCGTCTATAGAAATTTGATTTCATATTCTACATAATATGAGTGTTATGCTGTTTGGATGTAGGTTTTTACCCTACCTATACTTAATATACTCTTTGGTAGGTATTGTAGAGAATTAAATTCTCTATAACACTGGTCTACATTTCTTTTCTTTTTGCAAATTAGTGAAGACTAATAAGTTTATATGAGGATAAAACGCTGGACATGAGAGACAGTCGGCCACAAATTTGACAAAACTTTAAGTAAATAGTTTAGTTAGTAGTTAGTTTATATATATAATAGTATTAAATAGGTATAAAATATTACCTAGTCCAGAGTCTGAAGTTATGCTGTGGTAAGTTCTAATGTCTACATTAAAAGTCTTTACGTACGACATTAATAAACGTTTATTTTTGTTAAGACAGTCCATAAATCTATTTCTTTTTAATAATGTAAAATATAAATAGAAAAGAAAATAGGTACATTATAGACTTTTTATGGTAAGTAGTAAGATAATAGATTAAAGCAGGTAAGTTTTAAATATACATATAAATTTATATAAAAATGTAAAATGCCTGTAGTAGGTATAAAGAAATTATTTTATTAAAATATTTATATATTTCATAGAAGTAAGTAGTAGAATCTAAATTTTGTAAACAAATTTCCCGAATTTTATAAGATACCAATAAGGGTCTTTACTTTATTTTTATTTTATACTAATCTAAAACAGATATGAAGAATGTAAATACATTGGAAATCACCAATGATTCATGTCATGAAATTACATGACATCAATATGGCTAAATGCTGTTGGCAGTAAGGTACTTTATAATGCAACTGGGTATTTTGATTGATTAATATCAAGCTCAACAACAATTTATTTGAACTTGTATGTATGTATGTATTTGTTATTGAAAAATGTTAGGCCAAACAGTATTGAGTTAATGTAAAACAAATAAATCACTGACAACCCGTGTCCGTCAATATTTCCCTATTATGCAGTAAATAATAATTGTAAATTAATAAAATTAGCTTAAGTGACTAAATTAAAACTAAATTAAAAGGCTGGTAACAATTCCTTAACCAAATACGTAAGATACACGCAGTTACTCAATATATCAATAACATTAATCTATGTAAAATGATGTACTCCTAATATGCTGTGAAAATCTGTTATTAATATCAACATAACATTAGAGTAATAACTGGAAAGTAGATTATAACGATCATACATAAACCTTTTTTTATAAAACTAAGCTGTTAGTCAGACTAACCAAAGAGGTGAGATTATAATTTGTATGGAGGGAACAAAACACATTTTTAATACTGTGAAATTACATCCAACACATTTAAGTAGTTTCCATACAACATTTAGTTCACATTCTATTACTTAATGAGTAATTCTACGGGGACTACTGTGGATTTATACGACATAAACACATAAAGCCTGATTTTCAGGTTTTTGGGGTCCGAATTGTGATGCTATGCAATGACGTCAATTATTAGGCCTGTTACACAATGTCTGATTATATTTCTGTAAGCTTTGACGGACACATTGAAAAATAAGTCAAATTATCTGTCAGACTAACAAACATAATCAGACATTGTGAAACAGACCTTAATTGTAGTTACTATTCTACACATACCATACCATACATACAATAATACGCATCATGTGGTATTCTAGTCACTAAACATTTAGAATATTTATTAAAATGTTGTAACAAGTGATACGAGCGATAAGTTGTCGGGCCATGGGGAAGACATTTTGGCACTGAATATAACTCTGCTTAATAGATAAATGCGCGCTATGGCTTACTCTTAAATATTAAAAACACGTAAAAACGAATCAACTCATAAATTATCTCATTAAATAAGTCAACAAGTTATAATTGCATTTCATACTAAATTGTACTATGTATGTAAGCATATGAAAACAAACAATAAAGACATTCATGTTAAGCATTTAAATCAATAATAAAAGTAATCTTCCTCCAAGTCCAGCTTCAATTAGTTAGTTGACTTGTCGGTAGAAAGCCATTTTTCTTGTTGTATCATTAGGTAACTACCTTTTTGACAAAGTAGAAGGCAGTACCGTAATATTGCTCAGTTTGACGGATATTTAGATTTTAACCCATCGTCACAAGCGCAAGTTGCGCGAGAGCCAAGATGTGCTGTACGAAGTGTTCGGCAGGACTACTGGACACCCCAACCAATAATAATTGACATCTACTCTAGCTGTCAAGCAATGCCATGCATGCTGCCCTTTGACTAGGGACAATAAATTATAAATTACTGTTACTTAAAATAAGTAATGCAACTATCTAACTTAAAAGGGGTTTATGAGATTTCTTTCATTCGAGAAAATAATCTATTCGATTAATTTAAATCGTAAATTATTGCTTTTTTTCATCGTCAATAATATTGTTAAAAGCTAAATCAAGATATAGGCAGGGTTTAAAGTAAATGAAGATTTCCCATGCAGATCCTGAAATGTTCAGTTTTCCAATTACGTAGTTATTTTCGTCGATCACGTGATGTTTGTGATGTTTATCGTCGGTAGCGGCCAAGGTAAGCTCCACAGTTGGGGCATTTGTGATGCACATCCATGCAGCTGTCAATGCAGCATGGGATAAGGCAACATCCGAAGAAGCAACTGAAATAAATTTAATACGATTGTTACTTACTGTGTTATCTTTACATAATAGGTAATGAATTGAATAAATATTTATTTTCACATTTACTCTCCAATTTTTACTAATTCTTTCATGATCCACAATAATATTCTACTGACTTACCCCACAAGACAAATGATGGCTCCAGAAATGTATGCAATTAGGCCTGGTTTAGTCTGAGTGGCTGTATCTATCTCAGCATGGCAGCTAGGGCAGATCATGTGGGTGGGATGAGGACCGACTGGCACCACCGTAGTAACTATCGAAGGCCCTGAGGCTGTAATAGGAAAATAATTAATTAAATGAAATGAGAAACAAAGTCTTGCATAAACAACACTGACATTTACAAGTATTTTAAAAGTCAACACAGTTCTGTTCTATTTACGAGAGTGTACATCTTGATATTTGTTGATATAAAGTAACAGTAACTGTGGCCAAAATTACTACAAAATTACGAAAAGGAATATAATACCTAGTTTCTATTTACTGACTATTATAATTTGCTGATTTATTTAAATGCTCAATTACAACAAGGAGAACAACAATTACTCATAATACTGTTGATACATCATTAAAACAAAGGAATTCAGGATAATACTGTATTTTCTATTATGATCTCATTCACTGCTAAACCACAAAATATCTTATGTTTATGTGGGAGCCAGCAGAAGATATTAAGTTAACATAGCTAAATGAAATCAAATTGCATAGCCTTCACAAACCATACAGCTTATTTTAAGTTACTTAACCTTCACTTATTCTTAGTAGTAGAATTCTAAGTAGGTACACATAATTTATTATGAAATTGTGCTTTACAAAATAACTTTTCATATTGATTATTATGAATATGACTATATTTAAGAAAGTATGTCATACAGCAAATCTTTCTTTAAATAACCTTAAACAGATATAAATAAAAGTATGAGTCATGTATGAGGTAAGTGTTGTTTAGCCCCATTCTGTGGCATTGACTATTGGGTCAAGGCAAAGTGATCATTTGAAGACAAAATGTAGTATGTAGTCAAATCAAAATTTTAGTTAATGTTAGAGGTTGCTTGATAAAAGGTTACCACCAGTTTATTGTTAAGGTTGTGATCATACAGCATTTGTCACCTAAGTTTTTTAGTGATGTTGATATTATTTGATTGAATTATGGAATTGCTTGGTTGCATTAGCAAATTAGCATTCATTAAATTAACATTTAAAAATTATCAGCTTCTAGGGAAATATCAAACGAGAGACATGTTCAAAATATTGTTTCAATTTTTCGGCTTTCAGATTTCAGATATAAAATATGCCATACAAAATTGATTTGAATTAATTAAACTTTTTCCTTAATTACTGATTGACATACATATTATTATTTATTAACCATATACAATGAAGAAAAGGTGGATTCAGTCTCTTGACACAACAGCTGTGGCACCTGGCTACTATAGAGTTACATGCAGATCGTAAACGCATTCACACGAAGGACATTTGTCATTTTCTTAAGTCTAGTGACGTGGTAGCGCATTACACACGCACACATAAAAAGGACTGACTTTTTCGTGCTTCAATCACTTCTAAGTGACATTATGTCTGCTTATGTCCGCCTCTATTTGAATGTCCTATTTATACACATAACATAACTATTACAAAAGTATACATTGCTATCCAGACCTATGGGTTGTGCAATTGGGGTCTTATCAACCTCAATTATAGGTAAGGAAATGTCTTCAATAAGCATGCTTTGCCTTCATCATCATCAACCTGTTATCGTCCACTGCTGGACATCCTCTGCCTCTACGCAGTCTATACTATGTTGACCTAGACACATTCTCCACTTCAGAACATGTCTACCCCAACAGTCATCGGTTCTTCAACACATGTAGTCGGCTCACTGCTAATGATACTCCTTTGGGCTAAGTTGGTAACTTTAAGCTCTCTGCCGGATTACCTCGTAACAGTTTACATTCTTCTCAAGAGATACAAGCATAGTCCTCTCATATAGAGTTCAAGTACAAAACTGTCTCTTTGGAAATATAGAATCTTGCATGAAATTTCACATCATCGTAATTATTGTCCAAATGCATTCATTTCACTTCATTGTGTAATGTTTGATAGCTTTTATCAACCGAAAGAGAAGATAGGGATAATAGAGACACTTTTAACGCACAATTTCACATGTAAATTATAATTTGTTAAACTAAAGATCACACTCAAAGTGTTTAGAAAAACTTTAGACCATTTTTACATTTGAGTGGACTAGCAGTTTAATTGTAAGGCTCCTTTAACTCGTCGAGTACCGAGGTTTTGTAGACACAATTATAGAACAATAGGTTGCGGTCACCAGTGACCGCTTGGTGTTTGGCAGTTTAAAATTAAAAGTTGTCAATTGATAACTGACATTTGAGTATACAAAATTATATTTAAGAGTTGTTTCAATATTCGGGCTCAAGAAAGTTAACCAGTATTACCAGCTTGCGCCCAGCCATTGCAAATGTTATCGCAGAATAAGGTAATTTAGCAATGCATATTAAAATATTAGCAAGTGCATTATCAAAAAGTTAATTGTTTTGTGCAAGTTGCTGTGATCTATAGTTCTACAATTTCAACAGAAATGCTCTGAAAAATATTGCATACCATTTCATTTCAATTGCTAATTATTGCAGTCACATTACAGTCAGAATGAGCAAAATGAGTGCTAATTGTATTAAAAACCATCATCAACCCACTAATGGTGACTAAATGTTACAAGGAAGTGACCTTTATATATTAAGCTACAGGGTTGTCTTTATTAAAAGAACTAGGTAACATTTATTTATTGCAGCATAAAATAATACTAGGTATTATCAATGTCAACTATCAACATGGTGCCTTCACAACTTAGTCTGATTTCCATATTACAACTGTACTAATAATTACAACAATACATACAACTTTCTCAACTTGGTAATTTTAAATGTCAATTCACAATCCATCAGTAATTAACATATTTTCCATCCTATTTAATTGGTGTACAAAATAAAGTGAAATTAATAAAATTTATACAACAGCAGTTTTGACCTTGATTACAGTAACACCCATTCATATATAGAATAAACAAAGCGTAACTGCATAAAAAATGTACCTAAACATGTATTGTTTTAATACAATAATAAATGTGTCTTT
This sequence comes from Spodoptera picta, assembly GCA_038387885.1. NCBI lineage: Eukaryota > Metazoa > Arthropoda > Insecta > Lepidoptera > Noctuidae > Spodoptera > Spodoptera picta. Next base: position 6,371,036 of record JAZHFQ010000105.1, read on the forward strand.
ATTTATTAGTTCTGGTGACTGATGTTCCAAATTTCAACCTCTAATTAAAATGGCAATGTACCGGTAATATATGTTATGTTAATTTCAATGTTACTTACATGGAGGATATTGAGGAGTGTAAGGGCTGGAAGGACCAACACCCCCTACAGCTTGCGAGTAGCTAGGAGGAGCAGCTGGTGGTGGCTGCGTCGTATGCGCGTTACTCCAGCCATACGGAGGAGGATTCCAGCCTTTCTCCATCGTGTCTTCTGCGAATTTTTCAGTAAACACTTAGGTAAACTATATTAACTTCCCTTCACAATCGGTCACTGTGATGCAATATAATCTTGAAGCTATTTTTAGGTATGACTCCACCAACCTATATCACAAGAAGCGGGAGCTTTTCTCGAATCAGGCCGTTTTATAATAGATGGATAAACAACCTACGTCGTCACACCTATTAGATGAAAAATCAATACTTGCACTGGAGAATAATGGAGGGAGGATATTTTTTTAAAATTTGTAGTATTAGTTACACATTATCAACAAGTTGTTTAGGTATTCACTATTCATCAATGCTCTTTGGTATTCACTGGACACAAAGTGACACAATTGACAATGTGTTTCTGTACCATAGACTATTCGTTATTCTGCAGTAATTTGTAATTTTTTCTTATCTCGTAAGTGTTTTACATTTTACATGACATCTGGTCATGTAAAATGAATTTTATTAATTTACCGCAACTTCTTTATCACCATCGGGCTAATATTATACATGATACAAGATACAAATAGCGTCTAGCTCAATCGTCCGCGTATACCAGCGTTCAAGTGAACGGGTCCAAGCCAACCCAAAATCGTACTGTGATAACCCGACTTCGATTACTTTCGTTGTCATTAACGAGTTTATGTAATGGGAACAGCCATTAAATAGACAAAGGTACACTTAAATGACAAACATTATAATTATGTAGTTTTGGTAAGGAAATCACTTTACGAATTAATCACATTAAAATACAGCTTTTGATGGGTTTTGTAGTCCCATACGATTGTCTAGTCGCGGAGAACTTATCGGGTTACCGGGGCTCCGGCTCGACGTGCAGGAGAAGGAACGGGGTGGTTTTTAGTCAGAAGCAGTCATTCAATTTTCCCCCCTTAAAAAAAAATACGATTGTCTACGGTTTCTGTAAGTTTTTTTGCAGAATGTGACTCAATGTCTGCTTCATCAGACAGTTGCTCATTGCTCATCTATTCCAGTTATAGTGTGCAGATCCCCTCATACTATACTCTTTGGTGTGTAGTCTATGGTTGTTCATGTTGAAGTTTTGCTTTTGACTTTTGTGCTCTTGTTAGTTGTTATCGTTTCATCGGGTTCGGGTTAAAAATAAAAGGTATGTGTAATTTTTACGAGTTAATTATTTTCTGTAATACTTACAGAAATAGTGTTACTATTATTTTATTAAAGTTAGTTTGATAATAAGTAAATTTAATGAGAGTTTTAATGGAATAATTGGCCAGGTGTTGATTGGTTGTGACCTTATTTTTAATAGGTAGGCAGTGAGAGATGTCGTCACCACGCCCGAAATCCCCTCGGACTCCTGTATTGCCTAAAAAGGAAGATAAAGAAGAATCATTTTGGGACAAAATTGGCACCATAGGACGTAAGAAGCGCATAAAAGAAGGTAAATGTTTTAGTGTTGTTATGAAATCTTACTTCTTCTTCTTTTTAATACTCAAAGTTAAATAACAATCATTAATTTGTTTACTATTCATAAAAAAATATTAGGTAAGTAATGTTCATAAACTAATACATTTTCATGTTTCATATAGAGTGGTATATTATCACTCATGTTCAATTACAGTCAGTGTACAGTCGCATTAACTGCCAAAATGTGCACCTCTGCCTACCCCTTCGGGGATAAAAAGGCGTAATGTTATGTATGTTTAATATTAATTGTTTTGTGTATACAGTGCAAGATGTACAGGCTGAGGGAAAATATGCAATTGATTCTCCAGGGAGCCCAACTGCTCCAGAGATACCACCAGAAGAATACAGTTTACGTAAGTGGTATGAGCAATAGTCTCATTAAAATTACCCGTTTGTTCAACCATTATCATGATCTTACTATTAATAGATTTGTTGTATGTTACACCTTTGTTATATGAGTCATAACTTATGCAACAATGGAAGCTTCACTTCAGCTCATACATGTTTTAGTAACAATAAAGTTTCTTTTTTAAAACTTGCACTTTTTGTTCTACATAGTATATTAAGTACATATGACTCACATAGGTGTCTGTCCATTAGTTTTTCCTGAAAACTTGAACAAACAAGAAAAATAGTGTTTGTTTAACACAACACAGATATGTTTATATCTGTTTTAACTTTATATTATTATGTATAAAAATATATTAAGTATATATAATTAACTTGCCTGTAGTGTTTTCCAGATGACAATGAAGAAAGAGCTATAATAGAGCCGAGGTCACTTGAAGACCCAAGAGTCAAAGAACTTATTCAAGTACTTATTGATTGGATCAATGATGAAGTTGCCACCCAGAGAATTATAGTCAAGGATATTAGTGAAGATTTATATGATGGCCAAGTACTTCAAAAGCTCCTGGAGATTTTGACCCAGACTAAACTGGACGTGCCTGAGGTGACACAGTCTGAAGAGGGACAACGACAGAAGTTGGCTGTTGTACTCAGAGCAGTGAATCGGGTATGAAGCATTGTAATTTAGTATTTTAACTTCTATTGTGTAAAATACTTCACTTTCTTCACTAATAAATATCTTTCTCATTTTCTTCCAGGTACTGTATGGAACAGCTAAACCTGTTCCCAAGTGGAGTGTGGATTCTATTCACTCAAAGAATGTTGTATCCATATTGCATTTGCTTGTTGCACTGGCTCGTCACTACCGAGCTCCAGTACGTCTGCCTGAAAATGTGAGCGTCAGTGTTGTGGTTGTGAAGAAGGATACACCAAATCAACTATCCCACAGGTAAACTTTCCACACTACTAACAAAATGTAACCTTAGATAGGCTATAAAACTGTTTATGGAGAAATGTTATGCATCATTATCTATCATATCATCCAGGTTTAATTTACCAAAATCATTTTCAGGACATTTGTTGAAACAATCACAACAACTTATGATGACCTGGGTATGAAATGCGAAAGGGATGCTTTTGACGCTCTGTTTGATCATGCACCTGACAAGCTGCAGGTGGTGAAGAAGTCACTCATTACTTTTGTAAACAAACATTTGAGCAAAGTCAATCTTGAAGTGATGGACTTGGACACCCAGTTTCATGATGGTGTATACCTGTGCCTTCTGATGGGTCTGCTGGAAGGGTTCTTTGTGCCTTTGTATGATTTCCATCTGATTCCAGAGGATTTTGATCAAAAAGTCCATAATGTCTCCTTTGCCTTTGAATTGATGCAAGATGTTGGACTTGCCAAACCAAAGGCAAGGCCCGAAGGTAATAAAAGTTCTTATTTACATGGAACATGTTATTGTGTTTTATTTACAACCATATTGTTTTCTTTCCAGACATTGTGAATCTCGACCTCAAATCTACTCTTCGGGTGCTGTATAATTTGTTTACAAAGTACAAGAGTCTAGCCTGAGGAAAATAATATTTGATTATAAAACTTATTAACAATTTGTGTTTGTGCCTGATTATAGATTAATAACTATATTAATGATAGAATGTTATCAACGGTGCTTTATCTGAACTAAGTATCTTAACTAAGTATAAAAAAATAAATTAATTTACTAACAACAATGTACTTTCTCATTTACTCCTATTCCCTTGAGTGTTAAATATTGAGAAATTAAAGAGTTATTAAATGATTACATTGCAGACATTTAAATATTATATCTTTAGCGAATGTAGGTACACTATTTTGAATGAAGTCAAAAATACACCTAAGTATATCCTAAGGCTAAATGTTAGTATTTTAGCTTACATCATTAAGTTACCCTTAGGTTTTTTACTGCTAGCTATTTTGCTTTGCGAACTAATATTACAATATGTGTCTTTTGCTTTTGTGTCTTTGCCGTTACTACACGCTTTGCGCCACACGAGGATTTCAATGAAAGAAAACTGCGATAAATGAGTTACAAGTCTTTATTTGTAATAAAAAATTGAATACAAGATTATCAATTTATTTTCCAATACACAATATGAAAATACACAAAGTCACGAGTAAAATGTAAAAAATTGTGATCATAAAGCATTTCAGTATGCTGTGATTGTCTGTTCATATTGGTTTTTATTAATACAACATGGTGCAAGAATAGTCTGCAGGTGTTCTATAGACTATTCGTCAACAAGGATTTGTGTAATGTTGTTAAAATAACAGTTATTAATCAATATAAGAAGAACTAAATATAAAATGTCTTTTATGGCATTTTATATTTTATCCTTTACAGTTGAAACAATTTTTTATATAAATACATACTACAAAAGAAATGATATAGCCAGTAAAGACATTGAGCAAACACAATCTCGTAAAGCTGCAATTATGTTATATCTCCTAGATAATTACTATTCAAGAATGTATATAAAAGTATGTATGTAAGTATATAAAAGTAAAAAATGTTGGTGTACGCTACTACTACATACATTTGTGTGGAATTTTCGTTTTCGTTTATTGCTTTCGATTCGATAGGCTCTTATTTGACTGCTGTATGACCTTAAACTACGGGATATTTTAATGTATTAGTATAATTTAAATTTAGTATGGGTCCAAGTAATTAAAATACTGATTATTAATTGATACTGAAATATGACTTCAATTGATTAAATACAATATCAATATAAAATACATTTTATTCGTAACACGTTCTACCGGTATAAATTATTTTCTAATGATAGTATCCATACATAATACAGAAAACGTAAATTGTCAGCTGCCAATAAAATATGATAAATAAATAATATAGGGACGCAAAACATTAAAATATGTCATTCATAACGATAACTCAAATAGAATTAATAATATTTATTAGGTTGGAATTATTTGGAACAACGTGCACAGTGTAGCGGTTTAATATTAAAATTCGACATAATATTAAAATATATTTCTCTTAGATATCTAATAAATTTAACAAAAAATAAACATAAAACGTAAACATTCACCATGGTACAATTGGTACCTGTTACTGCCAGTAAGTATGTATATGAACTAAAGTGAAATTAGGTTACTTGCAAATACATAACTGAAGCTGGCAAATCTGCCAGAATTCGTATAATTTTCCGTCATATTAATCTTGCTGGATTAAAAATTCTGCTTCAATTAAGAAGTTTACAGTTGAATTAAATGAAATGGATTTATGACGACATATTACACACATTTCATCTTAATTTGATAATAATGATTTCGTTACTCATACGAAATTTTCGCACTCAGATAATAGACAAATAAAATGAATTAAGAGGTGTGAAAAACTAAATTAAAGTGCTACTAATATAAACACAACTATATAAGTGATCTGCGACTTGTGCCGAACTGTTTCTTTTTAAATAACTATTACAAACGTATATAGTTAGTTATCAGGCAGCCTCTGTCCGTTTAAGGATAAATAGTCACACGCAAAGCTTAACGTGTAACACAATGTTTAACAATATGTTGAGTATTTTACAATAATAAATTAATACATATTATGAATTTATTTCAAATACTTCTTAGAACCTAAAATAAGTAAGCATTAATAAAATAAGTACGCGTAATATTGCCGAGAATACTTGGGTGCCTTCCCTGTCTCATCACCTAAAATAATATTATAGAACTCAGCTACTCAACCACATAACTAATGTAACTAATATTTACGAAAATAAATTCTAGGATATTTACGAATTACTCACATTAAAAACTTTCATTAATAAATAAGAAGAATTACATGTTGGAATGTTTGTTAAGAAATGCTTTAGTTTTGAAGAGACGTCAATCATTTCGTTAATACTACGGGAGTGTTTAGGGAAGATAATGTTCATAGACAAAGCTACAAAAAGTTTAGGCTGCCATCAGACGGACTACATCGTCGAAACCGCACGCAGTCGATATACTATTCAAGTGCACAAAACGATTGTTCGATTAGTCAGTCATAGCTTGTACCAGAACTTTTAAACTAACGAGTCCCTTACTACTTTAACACGGATAAGGGTATGTGAGATCAAAGTTACCAAATTGTGTGTCATTATTATTTTATAATATAAGATTACTATAAATATTCAAAAGTTTACTTGACTTGGGAACAGAGTCTGAGCTACATATAGAGGTCGGTATCTAAAACTGACCAGCCCTAGAAGTTCAGTCAATAACGGCAACAAAAATCAATATTTTCTTCGTCTATCTACTTTCAACGTTGTCATGCAACGTTGAAAGTTTATCAGACAGAGATCTATTTTTGTTGTCATCACTACCCACCGATACTGCTGGGCCAGGTCGAAAAGGAGTACTGTGAAAATTTTCATTAGATATTACCTCTTATGAGAAGGCTATAAAGACGTAGCTTAGTTAAAGTATGGTTTAATATAACTGTTATTAACCACGTGTTTCTTGAAGAATTAATTTTCTACCCAATAATCAATAGACTAAAATAAATCTACGTGTATATTAAATCTACCTACCTGTATGTCTCAACTACAACCATATATTAAATTATTCTTACTATTACTAATAATGTGCATCAATATTAGAACATAGATCAAAATGACGACTATACTTTTAGTTCAGATAAGCCTGAGCTCCGCCTAAAAGTACATCCACTATTTTGAGTATATGCTTCAACACCGTAGTTGGCAGCAGGAGACCGGAAAGTCGATACTAACAAGTCTAAGCGGTCTAGATTATTATTGATTTCGATCTACAGCTACCTATGTTGTCTATTAAAAATTGTATAAAGATGTCTAGCACAACTACAGGAAAACAATTTAATTGAGAATTCCGCGGTCAATGATAGCCACTGTAAAGTGCTGCAGACGAGAAACAACCCTGTTACTTAAGCGAATAGGGGAGAGGAACGTTATGTGAGCTGTTCCTGTACGTTACTGGTAGCAAAGAAAAAATATTAAGAAATTAAAACCAATGACGTGATGACAAAATAACGTGTACAGGAAAGTCTACAAACCTAGTTGATGATTACAATTATGTGTATATTATTCGTTACGTTGGTTTTCTTGACATCGCGGACAGGTCAAAGGATGTAGAAGATTCGCGTCGTAGGATTAGTTTAAGTTTCTCGTCCTCCTCTAAATCATCTTCGAAAGACACAGCACAGCTTAGTTCCGGATGGCCCAAGGCCCGGGATTTCCACGCCTCTAGTCTCATGACCTAGAGAACACATTACTATATTAATTTTAAATTAAAACGATGCCTGCATCGAAGATACAAACATGCTGAAGTAATAATATTGTATTCACCACTAACCTACCAATGGGTGCAACATTTATTTTAGTAATTTTTTATAGGTACTTGGAATACTGTCAATGTTACACTGAAAAACAATGATTAGAAACCACATTTGTTATACTTCCTTTCTTCCCATCTGAGGGTCAAATTATTTATTTTACATTTTTCTACGAGTTAAACTATAAATACATCTTCAATGTTATGATAAACACAATATGTAAGTGGAAAGGGACAAACATTATGAACAACACAAAACATGCATGCGGTAGCGGCGTAATGTAATACAAGCGACATGACAATGCCACGACCAGCCACACAGTATGTTAGTACAGCATTAATACATCAGGCAGACATCGAGGAAGCGCAATAAGAGGCTGGCTTCCCCTTTTCATACAAACACTAAGGTAACAAACAAGTTGGTACAATGGGTCTAGTGTGTTCACCTGCCGAATCCATTATATTATAAAAATGATTATGGCAATGTTCTACAAACAGGGAATTGATAATGCATCTAATATCTGTTTCATATTCATTTAATAATAGTATATAAAACACATCTATTTTACTCCAATAATTAAAAAAAAAAGAAACCGAAATGAATTTGTTGTCATACTTTATAGTAGTACCTTCAGTAAATTGTATAATTTATGCGTGTCCCTGAGTGTTATGTAAATGGCAAGTTTGGTATCTGAGTGGGTTGTATGACAATGTGTCGTCATCGAGACTACTGTCAAGATGTTCTGGCTAAACATAGTTTGCACTGCAGTTAACATTGTTAGAATGGAGTAAGCCTGTTAACACACTAGCCGGTAAGATGTTTGATTGTTGAACTTACTCGAGCCATTTCCAGGGCTCGGTGTCCGGCGTGGTGATCGGAGTTGGAAACTGTGCAGTGCCAAACAAAATGTTTTAGACATTTTGATAAAAGCGCATCATTGTATATACAAACACTAAATATATATAAATGTATACCTTATTAATCCGCTGCAGAGGAGCGCGTCAATAACCTGAATTAATGGTGACGAACATTTTCTCAACAATTGACATAGTGAATGAATTCCTTTTCAATGGTTTAACCAGATCCGAATTTTAGTGCACACAGCTACAATCACTTAATCATTGTAGGCCTGCATTTAACATTGTTCATAAAAATGGTAACAAGTAAAAATAAATATTATTAAGAGTAGAGGATAGTTCCGTCTAAATTTTACAGGTTTGACTCATTTTCAATCAGAGTATACCACTACTTGCTCGTGTTCGAGTATCAATAAAATACTCGAACAGAAGTAACCAGAGTTTTAAGGATTTGTGTTAATTTATTTATTGGAGGGCGGTGTGGGTGATGTTGGGCGAGAGCCTTCGTCGTCACACATTTCGGTAGACCTATGTGTAGGCAACAATAAAATCTTCGAAATGGAACGATTGTTTATTTTCGTACATTGAATTTATACTTTTTCAGATTTTAATTAAGTGAGATGAGGCCGACATTTCCTCCTGACTGCTGCCGAAACAAACTCGAAGTCTCGAGGAGGCTAGCATATATCAAAAAAGCAGTTTTCTATACAGGTCAAGACACGAAGATATTGGTCGTCACTCGTCATTATAATTAGGCGGTAAATAAACCTAACAACAAAGAAGTTTACGGTGTTGGGAAACACCGTAAACTTATATTATTGGTGGGACACCAATAATAGCAAATATCAATGCTATGTCAGCCGTGAGGCCGTCAATATTCGTTATTTCACGCACTGAGAAGCAGTCTCGCACAGCCAAGAGCACTCCTCCCTATCCGGAGTCACCCAAACGGTCCTTGCGTACTACTACATAATGCGATGAAAACAGTTCGCCATAACATAATATGGAACTATTTAAAAAGTATCAGTCAAAGCTACAAAGTCAAAGTTACATTATGAATGTGATTGTTCAGTAATTGTTCACAATTGTTCAGTAAGTAGTCTGTAGATATTTTTGGTTAGGCGTGCTTCAAATTCTTCTTGCATTTCTTGCGATGTTATGCGGCTATTAAAGACGCACTACCCGGCTGATAGCGTATAGGACTTCCCATTACGAATTGTGATATCGTCAGGAGTGCTCATCGGTACCTCCAGGCAGTCACTAACGATGCTCATATCATGGCTCAAGTTCTGGCGTACAGGTGTTTGCGAATTGTCATTCTTTGAAACACAGATATTTAGCAGTTACTTTATAGTGTCGTATTTACACAAACACTGAAATGTTCACTTAGATAAAATTATCACTTGATATTTATGACTTTTGAGTGTCCCGATATATTCTACTTTAAATTTAAATTGAATAAAACTAAGAATTTAATTAATTAATCACAAGGTGTTGTTGACACTTGCATTTATTTGCATTATCTGTGCGCAATTTGAACATTATTGTAATAAAGTTCACTGTTATAGTCGCAAACTCAATAACAAATTAACAATACTGATTCTAATTATTGCAATCACTGAACACTAACCGACTAACAGTATTTTTAGTAAGTAGTTGTTCACTCAGAGTCCAAGACAGAGTGAGTGAGGTGGTGCAATGTTGTACGCCAATACGGACACCAGACGTTCTTTGTGCTGCTATTCCTTCGTATTTGTAATATAAATCGAAGTTCCGTACTAATGACCCTTCGACGTATTTATAATTATGGCAGTGGCTGGACAAATATCTTTTGAGCATCGTTTCACAAGCTGTAGCAGAATCGTTCCACATGGATCTACATGTGGTGTAACGTGTATATTAGATTCGTTTTTAGAAACACATCTACGATACGGGAGCAAATCCCAGAAAGGGGCAATTTTAGTTATTTTTTAAATACATTAACACAAATTCTTTCTGTCTTCCTTGTTAATTTATACACAATTAAACTATACGAACGCAGAAGCATTTGTAGAAGTAGTAGAAACTTCCACCCCTTTTTCTGTATGGCAATTTCAAAAACATATCATTCTAAACTTATCACATATTCTTCTCGTAGAACTAAACAGAGAATGTAGTAGACATAGGTACTAGAAAATTACGTAAAATCTTCGTACTAATACATATAGAAACCGATGATTGAGTGAACAATATATAGCAGTGTCGTGTCTTTTCTGAATATTTCACACAATAATGTACAAGTGAGTCCCACAGACAAAGCCGCGTTGCCGTTACAATGACTGAAGCGTTGTTATAGCGAGTGATCGACCACACTGTGCGCTCCTCAAACATGAAACGATATCAAATCCATGAACATTATGTTAGTATCGTGTGCCTTCGTAATGAATTTAATTCATTAATATAAGCATGTTAATTCAAACGGACCTTTGAGTTGTTAGGAAAGCAAAGCGTCAAGACGCGTTGTTATTTTTGTATTTATATTTTTTTATTAGAAGGAAATGTTGAATTTCTTTCTTTATTACGTTTCTTGGGTTGTGATTTAGTTGCTAGTGTATATTACAGTGGTGTGGGGTTAGAGTGGGTGTGTACCTCAGCTTTCAATACAGCGACTTGCTCCTGTAACTCTTGGATCCCATCGGAGTCACCGTCCATGTTATTGCGAAGCTCACCCTCAGTGGCCATTACTTCATTCTGCAAGTAACGTCGTAGAATTACTATACTTTTTTATGGCGCAAATTTATGATTATATGGTTGGGTTGAAGTTATTATTGAATATGTTTAATTTTTGAAAAATTACGGAAATATCTTAATATAAGAGTAACATTTTCATTGTTCAGCCATTGAAAAAGTGTATGAAATTAATGTTTACTTGAAGTTAACATTAATGTATAAACCGTGACCAAATTGAAAATAATTATAATCGTAGTGTAATAATGTGACTATTGCTTCTTACCTTTAACTTATATTCCGATACTTCAGTCTCCAACTCGGCTATTCTCTGAGCGTCCTCCATGTTTCGAATGTTCGCTTGCATGGAGTCATATTTAGCCTGTGAGGGCAAACGATAAATTTAAAATAACGAAATATTATTGTAACGTAAGAATGTGCTGGTTATTCATAGATTGTGAAACAGAATTGTCGAGTTTACTAAGTTGAGTACGCTTCAATTGGTTTTCACCAAACTCAAGTCTGACATATTCAACGCAGACTCGCAAACATATCACATGATTGTTACAATTTCCACAGGAATGGGTACCAATTAAACTTTTTCTTATATGATATAATGTGTACTAACATTAGTTTTTAAGTTAAATGTTACTAACAAGAAAATGGACATGGTCTGAAATAAATAAATGATTATTATTTTAGACAGATAGAGGCGTGTGGTGACTAACCTTGCTCTCCAGATCAGCATATTTATGCTGGAACTCCCTCTGACGAGTTTGCAACACTCGCTCACGTTGCAGCACCGCGTCGAGGTTCTCCCGCAGTTGACGCGCCTCCTCGTCCTGTCGCCGCAACTGATTCGTCGACACTTGCACCTGGGTCTCCAGCTCCATAACCTAAATGCAATTAAAATGGCTTACTTATGATCGAGATCTTAATCCACACTTTCTGGAAAGTTTGGATGGATACAAATATAGATAAATACTGAGGGCTGACTGGAAAAATTATTCGAAAGAATACATGGAACGAAACAGAGTACCGACAGATCTTAAATTGACAAAAAAAATCTATCTATCAAGTCACCATTAACTGAAAGTATGTATATTAACACTTATTATAGCTACATAATTAGATACAATATATTTTAGCCTTATTATCAAACTAAAAAATTACCTTCAGTCTTAACTCCTTAAGCTCAGTCAGTGCTTCGACTTCCCTAATCCTAGTGGTCATAAGTTCCTCCTCCAACTTCTGCACGTCACCGGAGCGTCCTTCCCAGGCACGCAACAACTTCTTAGGCGTCGCCATTATATCGGACACTACGTTCGACTGCACTGGCGTAGCCGGAACCTCTTGTCTATGTTCCTAGAATTATTTATGCATTGTTGATAAGTATTTGATAGACTTTTAATTAGGGCAATCCGTTTATAACTTCCTAAATTCGCTGCAACTTCTGTAAGCTAGGATCTACAGTAGCGCAGTGAAGAATAATATTAATGTTTTAGGTACCGGGTTTTGTCTGTTATTGGAATTGAAATTGAAATGCAATCCTAACGCGTAAATAAAACCACTAGAAGAATCAATGTAGTTCTTGATGATTTATTGACAGTAATGAGTTCTTATTGCAAGAAAAGTTTATGGAGCCGCGGAAGGCTTAACGGGTTGCCGGGGCTCCGGCTCGAAGAGCAGGAGTAGGAACGGGGTGGTTTTCAGTCAGTAAGAGTCCGACACTCCCTCTCGCCTAACCCAAGGCGGGAGAAGATACTGGACGATTTTCCCCCCTCAAAAAAAATAATGTAAGAATAGTTGTAGAACATAAACTTTTACTTATTGTAAAAGTATTGAAAGTAACGAGTGTGAAGGAATGTACTTGTAAGTGTCGCTGCCACGCTTCAGATATCTCCGTCACGCGTTGCCGCAGATCTTTCAACGATAAATTAGCTTCAGCCTCGCGCAGCTTTACAGCAATTAATTCGTCCTGTAAACATTCACGCCAGTATTTGTTAACAGTAACATTTTTATTGCTGGTAACAGAATTGATATTAAAAAATAGGCTGATATACAAATATTATATCTTTTTATGAAATCAAATGGTGTAAAATTAAGGGAACGTTAACTGCACATAAAATACAAACCTCACAGCGTAAAGTTAATAATAATTATATTTTTCTTTCCACTCACCTGTAAATGGGCGACATTATTATCAACTCGCTGTCTCCTCAGACTCTTGTTTTCGTTCTCGAGTTCAGCAATACGAGCGGTCAGTTCCCGCTCAGCTGCCTCACGTTCAGCCGCGTGAAGCCGTGCTCGCACCAACTCCCTTTGTAGACACCGAGCCAGTTCCTCGCCTTTCTGGCTACCTGTACCTTCCATACCTTCCAATGACGATTGCCGCGAGTTGTTCTAAAAAGGTATTTCGGTTGTAGTGCTGTCACTGAACTGATGTGTGATGTGATGATACAAGATATAACTCGCAATTCTCTATACTAAAGGATACATTTCCAAAATGAAGTTTGCTTTGTTAAAACCTTACATGTCTGCATGTGTACAAGCTACTCACCTCAGCGATGGTCATTTCAAGCGACCGTATTTCGTCCTGGGCGACTGCCAGACGTTGTTGTGCGTCGACGTTAGCCCTCCTCAGGGCCTGCACCTCTCGGGCGAGGGCAAACGTCTCCTCTTCACCTTCTGCGAGGTCCACTTGTCCCCTCACCAGCCTCTCAGCCAACCCAGAACTCTCCTTCTCAAGCAGTTCTACTCGTTGCTTCAACAGACGATTTTCCTGACGCAGGCACTACAATAAATACCATGTTTCCAAGAATATAGACATGCAATTTGAACACCAAACACTTCCAGAAGTATGTACATATGTCCCCTAAGCGATGATTTTATTAGCTTTAGAAATGGAGTTATGACAGTTGTTATCCAGAAATCTGAATGCTGAAAACGCTTCAAATGAGAGTTATAGTTAGTCCATTAGCCAAATGTCAAACGAAGAGAAGGAGTCACACAGGAAAACAGATCACACCTATAACTGCATAAAATGTATGCTTACCCTCAATACAGCTATATCACTTTGTTCTTTAGTTTTAATCACAGTGTATTCTTTCTCTAGTTTTTTCATCTTCTTTGGATTAACTTTGATTGAATATGCGAGGTTCATAAACACATCCTGATCGGCCTCAGCTTTCGATGGCAGTTCCTTCTGTATGTACTGTGAACATTCCATTTAGTTGAGGTTGCATTAAAAAGAACATAATTATATTTTATGTATGCGTCAGGTGTGCAAGTTTACTTGGACTTCTAATACAAACCGTTTCTAATACCACAAAATTTTGTTCAATGGTACAAATGTGTCTGTAACATAGCATTTTAGAGGTATGAACAATTGAATATTCATGTATGTACTGAATTAACAGAACTTGTAAGAAATTCAAGTACTTACTTTTAATATACTTTCCATATCGAGCGACAGTAAGTCGTTCTTGCCCACTGTCAGTAAAGCGAGGGCCACTTTGAATACTATTTCAATTCCTTCAGACAGAAACACATCCATGATTCGGCAAGCAAGCGGCAAAGTGAGAGTAGTTGTGAAGAGAGTTAGGAACCAACTACTCGCATAAAGAGATGTGTTGAAACTCTGCAAGTAAAGTACACATAATACACATTTTGGAGGATACTTGTTGTACAGCAGTTGGGATTAAATCGATAACATGGTTTGAAAAATTTATTTATCGACAGTCTTATTGAGAATTAAAAAAATGTTAGCCGAAGTTACTGTTTGAAATTATTACGTTAATTACTATAAATCTATTAATTTTTAATATTTTATTGTGTATATTATAAACGACTTAGATTTATAGGTCTTCCTATTAATGTTATTTACATATTTCATTGATTTTTATACGTTCCTTTATTATTAATCAGAAATTTAAAAAGCATTAAAACGTTTTTTATTTTATTCATTATTGCTAAGAAATAAAGACGAAGATTTTGATTATTACCTATATTAAGATATACATTTTTATGGAATGTCTGAATTAGTGGGTTAGAAGAAGACTAACGTTTTATAGTATATACCTATTATATTATTATTTAAATAAGGCCTATAGTCCAGTAGCGGACTGTCACGAACAGACAACGAGGAGATATTGGTAATTCGGTAAGAACAGTTTAACGCATTCGTGGCCCTATTATAACACTCACCTGCGACTGGAAATGCACGTGCAGATCAGGCAACAGTTCTTGCACGAGGTTTTCCAACTGGAACATGCAGAGACCGAGCTCTGCCATACTTGGCTTGAACATATCCCGCATCCGATGTTGCTGCATTATCTTTACTAACACCGCAAAAGCCTCTTCTTCTGGCATCTTTATGGAGTAAAAATATCAATAAGTATGTATTTTCTGGAGAAAAGTAGAAGACGCATTAAATAGGTACATGGGAAACCTTCTTGTAACAGAGAGAGAAGCATGTAGCATTTTTTGTAGTTAAGTACTTTTAATAATTTCGAATGGAAATTATACCTAGCTGCCTGATATTGTAATATTTTGGATAAGATTCTAGACCTCTTATGCGAATATATTGAATTTTAAGTATCAAAACCCTGAATACATAATAACTAAATAGAGTAGGTGGCTATTTGATACGGTAATCAAATGAAGAAGTCATAATATGAATGAAATAAACGTAATTTATTGTTCTTTGCTGTTGGTTCTTATAAAAATGATATGATACATAAGTTATACATTAGCAGTATTATGAATGATTATCACATTCTTAAAGGCACCAAGGATGGACGATAGTAGTAGATTCCTCATTGTGTATTATAAGGCAGCAAGTACTCATAATATTTATAACAATCGTTAGTACTAGGATGCGCATGACCACAATTATACCAGACAATGATCACAAAGACGATTGGTCTACTCTATGATATAAGTTAGTTATTTGCAACATGCCCATAAAAAAAAAACACTAGCCGAAACTCAACAGGTCATTATAAGTTTCGAATTTTCACGCTCGGTGTTCGCACGCGCCTCGCGGGTCGATTGGTTGACCGGCTGCGTTTTGAGAATACGCAATTGGAGACAGTTTGGATGGGAAAGGAATCGGGATTGGTTAATGTACACACAATAACTAATGATAAAAATAGATTTTAATCCACAGATCAGATTGAGATAGGTTACTTAAACTTAATAATATTAATAACAAAATACCTAATTTTTGCTATTTCATATCAATATTATGATTCTGTTTTACAAGTTGCGAATCTCTAGTTATGTACTGATTTCTCCTAATATATCATTGTTAATTACTGACCTGCATAAGCAATAATCCAACGATGAACCCGGATCCCTGGCAATAGCCCACCTCGCGGTCATGCAGGGAGTATGCTTTCATCACGTTAAACAAGGACTCTTGGCCAAGCCCATCCTTTTCCTTGAAGAAATCATGTTCGGGATACGTGCGAGCTATGTCACGACGAATTACTTTCTCACATGCTGATTTCGCCTAAAGAGAAAATATTTTTAGAAATAATGTGAATAAATAAATAAGTTACTTAACTCGTCGAGTACCGTCATTATAGACACAATTATAGAACAATAGGTTGCAGTCACCGGTGACCGCTTGGTGTTTGACAGTTTAAACTTAATAATTGTAATAAGTAAAGTTCTTGCAGAGTAAAGCATGCTTTATTGCTACCGCAATTGGTATGAACGTCTGATTTATGAAGGATCACTTTTGATAAAAAACCATGTTGTGACCAGCCCAAATAAGTTAAAGGCAAGAATAAGGCTTCTAGACAACTAGAACCTTCCAGCTGAATAGTTGTCCAAGACATTTTTTCAAGTTATTAAATTAATATAAAAAAGAACTGCTTCAGTCACTTCCAAAAAGTTTGCATTAACAATAATATCTCGCTAGATCTCGCCTGGTGGTTTTTTGTGGCCGAGTCTATTATGTCACGTTCTAGTGCAGACATCGGGGCGGAAATAGATTGTCTGGTGTTTTCACAAAACCAAGGTGACGAGACAAGCCTGCGGTAGCACACATACATTTCGAAATAGGTGAACAAGAATACTTGAAAACCCGAACCTTAAATAAAACGTCACGGGCTTTCGGAATGTTCGTGTTTTAATATTAGATAGGAACTGTTAGAATAGAAAATTGGTTTGGTTCCATATTTTTGGAATTAACACTTATGTATTGTTGGCTTCTTTAGACACAAGTTGGTATGTTGGAGAAACAGTATCTACCTCTATATAGTACATCATTTAGCTAACTTACTATAGAATATCTATAAATCTTTTGATAATTATTAATACTATTAAATAAACTTCATAAAATTCAATTATATTATATTTGTGACCAGCAAAACCTCGGGCACCAATTCTTTTTCATCTTTTGTAAACCGTGGACAGAAGCTAGTCCGTGAATAAAATGTATTTAGTTAATTGAATTCGTATTTTTTCATTTGATGCAGCTAAATACTATTATTAGTCCTTGAAAACAGTTTTCTATGGCAGTCAAAGGCTTAAGCAATTTTTCGGTAAGTATTTTCACACATCAGGTTACATTATCGAAATTTTCACATGGTTCCCTTTTGTCTACCTTATTAAATATAGCATCATCGATAATGTAGCGGATTCCAACGTCAAAAGAATTTATCAAATCTGTCCGGTAGTTTCGGAGGAGATTCTTTCAAACAAACAAACAAACAAACAAACAAAATCAAATATTTCCTCTTTATACTATTAGTGTAGATGTAGATTACGTTTAAATCCGAATTGCATCTTATAGTACACTCAAAAACTTACTTTAATATAAGAAGCGTAGAGCTTCTTTTCAGGAGAGGTGTCGACTCCCGCTAACAATTGCCATACGATGCCTCTGAAGTGATGTGGTACCCCTTGGCGCACCAGATCCCGTACAAATTGATTGCGTCGCTTCCACTCAGTCTCCCAATTGCTGACGATACGTCCCCAGAGACTCCAGAGGTCTTCCTCGCCATTTGCACTGTTGGTGACTCGACCCTCCGCATCATGAACTGAACTTGTAGCTGTAAATTAGAAATATAATAATAAGTTAATTCTGATGAGATGTATGATTCGGTACGAAGTGGAAATTAACAATTAAAACAGGATTTAAATAAAATATCGGAGCGTAGTTTGACAGGAAAATAATTGCCGCGAAAAGTCGTTAGAATGGTTGGTGCCGTTGAACGTTGTGACGTTTTTAGTTTTGGGTAGGTAGTAGTAAAAATAACGTGTAACGTTACAACTTAATGTAAGAGAAAGCACGGAGACAGAAGTAAAAAAAAATGTAGTGCAAAATTAAACAACTATACCTACCTCTAGTATATATATTACACTAATTCGTTATCTTTGTAACCCATAAATATAACCTGAATTGATTATAATGACATGTGTTACAGCCATAGAATATACCTTGGTAAAGACTAATTCAAAAGCCCAATTTCTGCCAGAAGTCATTATCGCAAAGTCACGGGTAACAGCTAGTGTATTATAAACGGCGATGGCGACCTCTCGCGTCCGGGCCTAGTGCAGGCCACGATGCGGAGCGAGGGGGATTGGGATGCCGTCTCCTCCTTTTGCGAAGCAGTCATGCTAGCTAAGGAGGAGGCGGGACGCGTGAGGCAGCGAAGCGCTGCCTCCTCGCAACCCAGCCATCGCGAAGGACACACCGGGCGTCGGGGATCGCGGGACGATCTCCGGCCACCGTAAGCGCGGGCCTGCGGACGGCGAGCCTGGGTGGCTCCCCGTCCGACCAGAAACAGACCCGAGTACGGTACAGTACGGCGCGTCGCGTTCCGCGCGCGCCTCAAAGAGCCATCAGACCACCACAGATGGTGCCCAATAGGGCCGATGCCGATTCGGAGTCGCGGAGAACCTAACGGGTAACCGGGGTTCCGGCACGACGTGCAGGAGAAGGAACGGGGTGGTTTTTAGTCAGTAAGAGTCTGACACTCCCTCCCGCCTCACCCAGGCGGGAGCAGTCATTCGATGATTTTCCCCCCTTAAAAAAAAAAAAAGTATATTATAAAATGAATTGTCAAATATATCAATAAGCGCCAAACTCAAGAACGGCTGTACTACTGGATTTGGTTACGGTTTTATTATGTCGTGTTTGTAGTCAGAATAAGGATGGTATAAAGGAAAAACTTGACAATTTCATAATTGTAGTGGAAAAACACCCGTTTGAAATCCGGGCTATACATTTATAAATGTAGTAAATTATTCAAATTATTTTTAAACCATCTGAAACTACATTGAGTTCTGTTAATGCAGATGTCGCAGTAGGATTCAACTTGTTGGACAAGGACGACTCCAACTCATATACTAACTAGAGGTATATAATGCGTTCAAGTGGAGACATATGAAAAGACATTACTTAAAAGAATTTCATTCTCTGTCACGCTATTGTCGTACATCTTAGCCTATGCATGTCCGAGCGTACGGCGCGTCGCGTTCCGCGCGCGCCTCAAAGAGCCATCAGACCACCACAGATGGGGCCCAATACGGCCGATGCCGATTCGGAGTCGCGGAGAACCTAACGGGTAACCGGGGCTCCGGCTCGACGTGCAGGAGAAGGAACGGGGTGGTTTTTAGTCAGTAAGAGTCTGACACTCCCTCCCGCCTCACCCAGGCGGGAGAAGTCATTCGATGATTTTCCCCCCTTAAAAAAAAAAAAAAAAAAAAAAAAAAAAAAAAAAAGCCTATGCATGTACTCATTAAGCAATAGCTACTTCATTTTCAGCTGATACATTTTTTTGAAATGTCCAATCATTCGCAGGAGCGGACGCGGTTATGTGTAATATTAAAATTATTCTACACTAAGGTTAATTCTTTTAAAAAAATAATGTGTCATTACGTCTATTCACATGACTTGTCAATGAAATCAGAACACAAATAATGACACTATTGGCCAATACGGATTCTATACAACATTTTAAATGTGAGAAATAGTTGATTAGATAAGATCGACGGAGAGAAAACATTTGTTATTATCTTTATAAGGGTCAAAACATTCATGTTCGAAATAACCCAGTTAACTTCACGTTCACACAAATTTAGAAGCTATGACTCACGGAATTAGGATACATTTACATCGTAAACACATTAAATAACCCACCTAGTGATAAATTTTCTAACACACAAGAAATATAAAATTCAATCACGCTTTTGCTTTCATATAGCAAATCGTGTGGTTCGTTCATTTTTACAAAACACTTTATTTACAAGATGTATAGATTTATATTGCATATCTGAGCTATCAATGCTAGTTACTACTGATAAGAGATAATAAATCTGACAGTTGCGTTAACAGTTTAGAAACACAAAGAACTCAATCTAGAAAACTTTATCATAAATGTTTGAATCAAATATAAGAAATAAAAACTACTGACGGTAAAATAAAAACATTTGGCAAAAATTTGAACATCTCAATCACCTTTTATTAATTTTGTTAGTCTAGTTTCAGAACGTCACAGATAATAGAGCGTTCAGTAAACTAGGCAAGGTACTGAGCGAAGTTATTATACCGTTACTTACGCAACTGGTGAGTTACAAGTCGTGAGAGTTAAACATTTTTTATTAAAATAAAGTAGGTCACAAAATGTACCCGTTCATTATCGCGTAATACCTTCCTCAATCACTGCATATTATTTGCCAACATCACTGAATAATTTTGTATTTGTTTAACATTCATTAGAAAGTACAGTAGGTAATTTAGTTAACTTTTATTAAATAGGCATAATATGTTAAGAATAAGAGTGAAATGATTTAGTCTACCTTCAGAAGTTAAGATAATTATAATTTTAAAACCTCTTTGATTGTCTTGTTGGAAAAGTGGCCGCAAACAAGATTAACAAGGGTTTGTTTAAAGATTATTGGGCGAATTCGGTTTTTGGCAACTTTACATATAATTAGTCAAGAAATGTGTCCGTTGTGTGGCAATTGGATGGGACTCATAATGAATGAATACTAGTGTCCGACCGAAACTGGTTTTCCGGTCGAAACCGAAACTTACGTAGTCAAGTATAAAATTTCTTAAGATACTGAAATTTGGTGCATTTTACCTATTATTTTGCATTAATTAGGGCATGAAATGGAAACACAGTGTATTAAGTTTGTTGTAATCATTTATTTAATATAATAATTAAAAAAATATTAATAACATTTTTATTATTTTTTCAAATTAAGTTCTCATAGCATAATGTTTATCAGTTAACACTAATCAAATCAGTAATAATTACTGTTTCATTAAATACTAAGTATTGGTATTTTATTATACCTCTATTCTCTGTACTGAATACTTATGTAATTTCCCACAACTTTATACATTTTCAGAGATTCCCTTTAATGCCTTTATTGATAATATCTAATTGTCAATTAGTAATTATATGACCAAGTTAAAAAGTCTTTTTTTTTCTTGTATGGCCTGAGTAAAAAGTTTTATACAGGTTGGCGGTGACATTTTATTTGTCAAGTAATGACAATCGTACAGTGCCGCGGGAAACAGAGTTATGCGAGCGTGAACGTGTGTGAACTAGCGACATAAGTTTCGGTTTCGGCAAAAGTTTCGGCCAATTTTGGCCGAAACCGAAACTGCCGCCGAAACTTGATTTTTGGCCGAAACTCGGCCGAAACCGAAATCGAAACCGAAATTTCGGTCGGACACTAATGAATACCTATTCATTTGGGGATTGAAAAGCGTGACACACAAGTGTAACGGCAAGAAGAATAAAGGAGAGGGGGACTTCTGGGCCCAGCAGTTAACTACGTGAAATATGTCTAAAAAAAATCGGTACATTTTTCTAAAGAAAATGACAAAATATGGTACCAGGGTTCTACCCAGGAAGCGAGAAAACTTAAATTAAGATAATAAGACATATAATCGATTAAATAAGCCCTAGTAATCGATTATTAATAAATCGCTAAAATCTGAGAATATTTGGCTGATCTTTTTTTGTTGTGTTTGTTATTGTCAAGAGCGCTTGCTCGCTTGATTGCGCGTACGAAGTTGTGGGTAGAAGCTAATATGTATTGTAGAATATGAATATCAATTCATTAAGGTTTCGTGAAATCGGTTTAATCGATTTTAGTGTATTATTTTTCTGACAACCCTTGTTGGCGGCTTGCGTTTGATTGACAATGACTGTTGTTTGTTTACTTTCATTCTGAATGCGCACGTATTTTTCTTGTTTTATTGTTATCTATTCGACGGATCTTGCTACTCTGAATTACCTGACTCTCTATTTTGGACAGCTGTTACACTTATTGATTAGATATCGACGACATGGATCGCTGTATAAATTGTACGATTGCGATTGGTCGCAGTAATCCTATTGGGAGAAAAGTATTGGAGAATGAGGCGATTTTAACAGTTATTTGTCAGTGGCGAAGTGAGTGATTCAAAAGTATTTCAGAAATTACACAAAAAAAATCACAATGTTATACTATAACCTAACTTTTACTATAATTCAGATAACTTGGTTTCTATAGTCAGAATTTTAATTAGATTCCAGATTTGACAATAGCTACTGTCATTTTGTGAAATAATGATACCACATATAATAGTGTAGTGATGAACACAAAAATCGATAAACAATCAGTGTGTGTGTTTTATAATAAATGTTACAGAAAGCGACAGGATAGCGACAGCGATGACGGCGACAATTCATAAAATAACTTGTTACCATAATACATCTATCTGTTTTATTTGTCATGTTCCTTCATGATTACATTTTCTTATTTATTTCACACACAATTATAAAAGAAAAGTCACAGACGTTAATTAATCGTCAAAACTAAATTATTAATCGTCAAAACTAATTTCCTGATATACTTAGTTTACGAGAATAAAATTATAAACGAGAAGAATCGATCCAGAAATATTGCATTTCCATATCGAATAATTTCGCAACGTCACTATTTAGTACTTGTCATAACATTGCAACCCTGAAATTGTCAAATCTGGAATCGAATTAAAATTCCGAGTATAGGATGCCAAATTTCACCAAATTCTCAGTTAAGCCTTGATATTATATCCTCTTACATATAAGGCTAGTTTCATTTAGTTAACACCTGGGCCCAGGAATGTATGGAGCCGTTCCCTTCTCCTTTATAAGTTTTTAATAAGAAATTTCTAAGTAACCGATATAGAGGAGCCATAACAACTCACCAGATGCTAGAGATACTTGGGAAGTATCAGAACTCTTCCTGCTGTGCACGGTGGTAAGCGAGGGGCACTTGGCGTCCGCCTCGATGCGTCTGTTCTCTTCCTCCAGCTTGGCTAGCAACGCGCGCTCGGGCGTCGGGATCACCTCAGGAGGCTCAAGTAACCGGTAATCTGTGTACATTTAGACTAACTTATTCACAATTCCAACGACAATAGGTACAGTGTAGAAAAACGTAATTAGCCTCACTACTTAAACATGAAACAATACTTCCATGATGACTATGAACCCAATTTCTATCTACTGAGTCAACTATACCTACAGAGATGACACAAAACCAACATAAAAATTAGACAGATACAATACTTATACGTAAAACTTTAACAGATATATATATTCTACTCTTGAGACATTTGAAGACCTAAATTAGGCTGTATATTAAAATATTAACGAATAATGCCACGAATCCTGCTCCATCGTGTAAGCTGCCCTCTACATAATTTATTTAAATCAAGTTTCAACTTAACTGGCATTTGGCAGTCAGTTGACTGTTATTGAATATCGATTGGAAGACCGCCAGTACAATGGCTTTATTTAAAATACCAATAGAGATTACCTAGTGTAAGTCTAAATAAAGAATACATTAGGTAATAGTTCATGTGAGTGCTACCGACATACGCATACGTATTTCATTAAAGTATCAATATTAAACAAATATATGATAATAATAGTAAATAGTTACAACTTAGTGTACACGTTACATACAATATATTTATTGTAAAGCTTTTCCCTGAACAATCATTGACGTTGGTTTGGAAACCGGGGTTATATTTCCGGAATAAATTGTCCCTTTTTCCGATTCTGGAAATGGTACATTTGTCAACCAGCGACGTTATGACCTTATTGATTGACGTAAACCCAAATTCGTAAATTCACAAGCAAACAAACTTTACCTACTTAAAGGAGAACATATTTTCGACTGGCATGTTTCCATATATCTTTGCCTCATCTCATCTTTATTTTTAAAATTCTGGTCATCATTAGATCAATTTTATGTACAAAGGATACAGACGTCCATGAATTATTTAAACGTAATATTTATTATTGTGTACTATTTTTATAACTAGATATGTAATGGACTTAAGCATATAGGAATTTTTCAGAAAATACTTTTCATTTGAAGAATCTTGCTTAGGATGATCGTCGTAATGGCTCCCAGGCAAATTGTTTTGTAAACTTTCAAGTCTCTTAGTTGTTATATCATATGGTTTTAAAATGATATACTTGTACACATTGTTAGTGTTCTGAAGAATTACAAAAAAATCAATTTTAGTGGATTAGCTTCCATCTATTAACATAATGCCCATCGAAGCAAAATATGCATAGATTTAAAATACTCACAACTCGCATCATATTGATTTAGCCTTATAATCACTTTTAACAGCAGAAAACTTATTCAAAGTAATTATTTATTGCTGTTGTTACACTCCACGAATATATATGTCGTCTCTATACAAGTGTATGTATCATTAAACTACTTCTAGGACTACAAAAACAAACAAAACAAGCGATGGTGATAGATGAGTAGGTTAGTACTGAAGCAGCGTTAGCCATATTAGTCACATTAGTGTCGTGCAAGGATGCAAGCTCTATATTAAATGTGCTCATTAGTGAACGTTAGTTTTAAACCAACAAACCGTCCAAAGAGGATACAGGTGATTCTGTATTACTAGCGATCGGCGTTCCGGGTGCAGCGGGCGGTGCGGCAGGCGCTTCTCTGGCGTCGGCATCCACCTTCATGGTGACTCTTTGCCATATAGAGCCCTCCCCTCGCCCTTCGCCTCTGCTCACTGCGCTCTCCTTTCTGCACCAGATACGCGCGGTCACGCCATCAGCTCCACACACATTCGGTGGGCCACACGCCCTTATGTGACGCGCGGCGCACGAGCCAGACTACGTATCCGCAACAATTCGTTGCAAAATTATTATAAAAATTTTATTCTAATGGCATTAATTCAATTTAAATAACCAATTATTCAATTTCTGCTATAATCATTTTGAATATCAATCACCGCATTTTTATATGATGTGTCTGTTGGCAATTACATCATACATACATGACTAATCCTTTGATTTAAACTTATGTGGAGAACCTGTATAATACTATTTTTATTAAAGACCTATTTGGTAAACAAAGAACTAAGGAGCTTAGGTAGGTAGTATAAAATATGTAAGCCACCCTTTTAAAACGTTTGTACAAAAGCCAGCCAGCTTCACCACACATGCACAAACAGTTAATGAATGATATAATATGTTTAAAAGAAAACAACTATCTGCTTTACAGCACAGTGTCACGCTCACGCACGATGTACTAGTAACTATTGGACATCCAGCAACGACTACAATGGTGTATAGCGACTTAAAGTAAATAATAACGTACGAATGACCGGCGCAGTCGCAATGTTTTAAAGTTTTGTTTGAATGAAATCACCAGCAGGTAGGTGAAAGTCGCGGTATGATCCGCACGCTCCGCGGTCATCCGCCCACTAAGCATGAAGGCCGCTCATGTTCTTCACATCGGCATCGTAATAGAATAACATGCCGCGAGCTAGATGTGCGCTAAGTGGATACAGCGGAATTACTGAATTATATTTTTACTTCAAAATAGACTCTAGACATATTTTCAGACTTTCATCTTGTAAGACTTTATAAATTTAATCAAGTTTTAGTATTTTCCTGAATGCTTATTAGTGTATTTAACGTGGTACGCTTTACCACAACATGACACGCAAGTATGGTGGCAATGACCACCAGAGATTGTGTGAGTCGTTTGAATGCGGTCTAACGCTTTGTTATTGGTTTTAGTTTCTGCTACATAGGCGTAACACTCGGATGTTGATTGTTGTTTGATTCGAAACTTACCATGACATTAGTGTTAAATGGAGCCAATACAATAGGAACTAACTAGACATGCACTTTGATAGGACAACATAAAACAACTTAAACGAATATTCGTATAAGTAGAAATTAAATTACTAAATTACTTTCAAATCACATAGCGCACTCAGTTGGAATTGGATCGAGACGAAACGTTTTATTCCTTATCAAATCTATATTCAAACAAGATGCACGTGAAAAAGATTCAATAGACGCTAGGGAAATTCGTGACATATGAAAAATAAATGTTTTGATTGTGCTGGAACACAATCCTATTGGCTAGATATCCACTGAATATTTTAAAGGCCCAATGGCACGGAAAAAAAAATATCTCACCATGAAACAGACATCGTACTCGATATTTAAATTATGTCATGTTTTTAGTTACTCAAGAGTGCGTGTATGTTTTGTATATTAAATTAATAAAGTAATTATGTCAAAATACTGATTATCGTAATGAAGTATCTTGAAAATATAATAAACCCCGTGTAAAGAATATTAATGTCTTGATATGACATTGAAGTGACTCTGAGAATATTTAAATTTCCATAGAAATAGAGATTCTATCTCTGACCTCCTTCAATGACAGTGAGCGAATACATGAGTAGCTCATTGAGTAATGAGCATAGCAAAGGTATGGATACTTGCTTAACTCACGAGATGCACTGTCAACCTTATTGTAAAACAATGAATTGCTGCACCACATATGAAATATAGCCAAATATAATTATGAATATTGATAGACGAAACAAGAACATGCTTTCTTACCGTACACCAGTACCACTTCCGTTTTATTGATGAAGATTGAGTGGTTACACTTATAGGCAAAGGTACTTGCGTTCCGGAGTTCGATAAGTATCCATTTATGGAACAGAGGCTTATGCAACGTAGTACTAACATTCAGGTCGGACGGTGATAAAGTAACTATTTTAAACCTACATCAGTTCATTAAAAGTTAGAATCGACTCATTTTCATCAATACATCAATAAACACGGTAAAATTATAGACGTAGAGAGGATTTCTCTGTAATATTGTTATTGGACCAATGTTACTTTATTCTGAAAGCAAGAATTCTGTTATTTCCCGCGCTTGGTTAAACCTAACTTAGTTCCATCCACTCAGCTGCTCTAGTTAAATTACTCATAGGCAGCACTAATTCGTACTGCGATATTTGAGTCCCTAGCTGACTGTGACGTGGAGGCCCAGACGAAGGCTTTATATTTTCAAAGGTTTTGCGGCTGAACGCTGTTAATATTATATCTTGAATAGGTGAAATACAATTTGATACTCGGCTATTTTGTGTTTATAGAAGTGAAAAGCACTCAGGGAGGTAGTGTGGCCTGTCTCGTCGCTGTTTGCTTTGTCGATAAACAAACAAATCAGGTTTCAGCGTTCTATACTATTTAGTATGAACGAGAGCTAAGCCGCGTCATCGCCAGTAACAATGACTAACGCGCTGACGATGTAATAACTATAGCGCCGAGACATATTGACCTTATGTAGAGAATGTCGGTATAAGGTAAGGTTTCAAGCCTTACAAGTTTTCTTATAGTGCGATTACATTTGTTTGTGTTATGTAAATGTATTTTGAATTTGAATTTATAAAAGACAATATTTAGTAAGTCTTTGATAACATTCTTTAAATCGATACACTGAATGTAGTGTAAGATGTATTTTGTTTGATATGAAAATACTATGAACAACAGTAATAACTACTGAGAAGGCAGTATTTTAACAATGTGTTTGAAGGTTGTTTTTTATTATAACTACTAAGTATCTATACGTTTTTGTCGTGATGTTTTCATTCAATGGCCAGACGTAGACTTCAATGTTTTGGTATTACACGGAAACAAACAGCGAATAATTTTAAACCTGGTGTGTGCACGTTATTATAATCATTTGCAATACATCTATACTGTAGATCAAATGAACTAATGAAATAAGTTACATCATTTAAGTACGTGCAGTGGTTGTAAAATCAGCAAATTAAGTTGCATTACATCAATTCGTTATTAAAATAATAATAAATGTTGGTAAATCTAAAGTACTAATTACTTTTAGCAAACTAACGCGTTTGAGTGGTCAAATTATAGGGAAAAACTAATATAAAGGTTGAGAAGTTTGAAATGTACCTGTGGTTGGTCTAAATAAGTGTGCGGTACACGTCTCAGCTCCGACCGGCTCGAACATTAACTGAAAAAATAAATAGAGATGTCGATATAGACCCGTCTGAAAATTCTATATACATATCTAGGGAGGCAGTTAAGGATTTGACGTTATAATCCTTTGTTACGGGGCACGTGATGGTATCAGAACACCATTGTGTGCGCATCATTCATTCATTGATTATAATTATTCCATTGTAAAAACTTTTATAGATGGGAAATTAGCTTGTAAGACATTAATAATTACGGCGTGTTACCATAGCTAATACTTATTTCTAGAAATAGTTTTATGAATCCAACTTAGAAATTATTTAGGATTAGGATAATTATTTAACACACATAAAATCTCGAGACTTTAGGACGGATTAGCAATTATAAATAGGTAATTCGCATTTGCAAAATAACGCACAGAATAGGAACATATATAAAAATATATCGATTAATTAGTTATAATATTAAGTTTTAGTTTTCATGTTTTGACTATGCCAAGTCCCAATTTACGGCTGGGTTTTGAATCAGATTCGATTACTAATTAGGTGTGTGTCTTATTTAAAACAGATTTCGCTAGCTAATTAACATGTAATGTTTCCTGTAATCCAATCTACAGCCAAGATGAAGGTATTCTGTGAAGTTACAACTCTACATATAAATTACTCCTCATTTGTCGTGACTCCAGGTATTGTTTTGAAATGCGATAGGTAATCTCGAATGAATACCCCGTGGATTAACCTAGTTCAGATCGGAGTGACAAATGTTACATTAGTCAGCCTAAATAAGGGCTCGATGAAATTATAAGCGCTCGGGTACGCACTCATTTGAGACTATGTTGTAGGTGGAGTTATTGTCTCAGAAAGTATAGGAATGCTCCAAATAGATTTACAATTTGACGCGAGTTCCAGTTCATCATTCCAATTTCAAATATGTATGTGCTTTGAAAATGAGATGGTAATGCTAGAGCTGTGGAATACGGAAAGCTAGTTCGAATATCTCTTTGTCCAGTCATAACCTTAATAGATAGAATGGTTGTCACACAATGCATATTTCTAGTTTTCGTCACAAAAAAATAACGAGTTGCGAACTGACGAGGACGGCCACGCCACGTGGGTGGGTAGGCTAGGTAACCGTGACTCATGGCATAGCTGTGGCATGCTTGTCAATTTAAAGAGACGGCAATCGCCCATGGCAATATACCCGTTATGGGTTACTGAACAGTTTGTTGTATACGCTGCAAATTATCGTGTGCGAGTACTTCGTGATTTAAAAACGTTTTAAAACGTTTGCATAAGTCACTAGACCAATGTATAGAGGTAAGTACATACATTTCAATAGCAAAAATAGGCTATTATCGTATCGCATAATGTGCGTGTTTTACGTACATGAATGCAATAACACTAGTGATAGTACCAATTGGATAAGGACATTCGATACGTGACTGGTCAGGTCGGAATTGCGACACTGAGACAAGAGCGTGTTAACTCCCCTCATCCCGTTTCGTTAGGACGGGCACTCGACACAGATATTTCAATTTAAGTACTTAGTGCATCTAGGTACCTGAAGTCGTTTAAGTAGTGTTTGTCTGACGGCACGCTCGCAAGTTGCTACTGTTATTTGCACTCACGCAACCAGCAACTACAGGTTATTGTAGTGCAAATCCAAGCGACGCGAGCGCACGGCACAATACCTCGCAATATGTCCATTTTGAAACCATAGCAGGGCAAAGCGTATCATTAAACATAATTATGTCGCAATTAAATATAGTATATATAATATATAATAAACAGTTTCTGTCGGAGATAGGCTGAATATATTTCAATGACTTTTGTCAATCCTTTTGCTGATTTCAAGATAATAATAATTACACGAATGAAGTTGTTTGGTAAATTTCACTGAGATAGTACATCAAATAAACATGTGAGATTCATAATATAGGTATACAGAAACAGTTATTAATTTCATAATTACGCTTTACACGAAGAGTGCGCTCAAGCGATTATGAAAAATGTTTCGGACTCTTGGTTATTGAACGGATCTACTGAAATTGAGTGCGTACAGTGTTAATTGGAATTTTACAATAAATATTGTTACGCAAAGCATATTGATGATTGTGATACCTGGTTTGATAATAAATTTTGATTTGGAAATGAGATAAGTTTTGTAAATTTTGCTCAGCGCATGACGATACATACTAATCAAAGAACACTCGCTGTGCTATGCAGTGCGGTTGTAGAACACTTTCTATTAGCTAAAAGGTAAACGAATCACATTTAGCAACATGAGTTGATTTATACATGATTTTTTACTGTATATATTCATAATCGTGAATAATACTTGTTGAAGGATAATAATCTAATCATGCATCAATTTTATAGCATTGGTCAAGGTTTTTTTTGTATTTTTAGTTTACTAGAAATCAAAGTTTTTTTATATTCATAAATAATAACTTAGATTTCTAGTATGAGTACTTTAATTAGTTACTCTGCAACTTCAATGGCATAATGGAAAATTAATATCATCAGGAACAATAATTGAACAATTTACTGTGATAGTAAATATTTTAATATGCTACTGATTTCATCCAGATTCCTTCAGTACTCTTGATTCAGTAACAAACATACATACAAAACTTACAGATTTTTATATAATACTAGAAAAGTAGGTGTAGATTCATTCATAGGCAGATGTGATTATAAAGACATCAATCACAATATTCATGAACACAATAGATCACCATTGTTCCTATATATAACGTTATTAGTTCTAAGATAGCCTAATCATATTTTTATAAGTACTGTCTTTCTTTGTCTTTTGATTTGGAACTCAATTACACTTTTCCGAGCCATAATTTTAATCCTATAATTAATATATATATTATAATGTTTGGGTGGACTAATCTTGGTTATTTCTCCTTAACATGTCAGCAAAACTAAAGCTGAGCTCAAATTAAACCATTAGATTGTCATTGATTTTTGATAGCTACTTTACAATATTTGTTAGTGTGTAATGTTAATAATTTATGTTGGATTGAGGAAACAACCCTATTTGAGTACCTAATACATAATTAAATTGATTAGGAAACATTTAGGTATTTCTGGCTGTAACAATTATAACCGTTAACTAAATATAAACTACATATTTTTTACCTGCTATTGTCATGTTGTATGGATAAACATAATAAAATTAAATGAACTGTGTTACATTTCTTTATTTTTACACTTGTTGACCAAATTATACTTGTCACTTTTTATTTATTTCCAAAGTTGTACATAAATATAATTCCTAATGCTTTGGCCAGCAATATTAGATAATTATTTAATTTATAAAAGGATATTTTGAAATACTGGGCAAAATGTAAGAAAATTGATACCAAGTAAATATTAATTATTTAATTAGTATGTAACCACAAACAGGTAATTGTTCAATTTGCAGCGATTCATTGTAAGTTAAATACAATAAACAATAGGAAATATGTGTAAAGACCAATTATTATTATAAAAATGCTATGAGGAACAATACTGTAGTATGTGCCTACTAACTTTCCAAGGCCACTTGGACTGAACAAACTGTACATTGGTCATATTTATTGATTCTTTGCTCGTAGAAAAATGAAATGTCTAATTTTGTCAGTCACAAATTTTCTACATTTCTAACCAACTATCCAGGACACCGTGAGGCATATTGAAAGGCGTTAGCGACCATGTGGGCTATCATTATCTGGAGTGTTCCAGGGAGAAATCACCGTTCCTTATTCTCCAGCTTGCCTTATTTGACTGGCTGGAGTTAATGATGACGAGGAACAGGTCTCCCACCTCTGGCTTCCCTTCATTGGCCGTCCAGAGTGACGAGAGAAGTGATCCTACTCGGATAGTAAGCGCCAGTGATGCTGGAACTTCAGATTGTCTGAGTAGAAAGCTGGTCATAGTTTCTTCACCTATTAGCCATACACATTTCCGTTGTCTTGCAGTTGTTATATCTAGCGACCATTCCCAGGGAGTTGCGGAGACTCGCCAACTCACCATTCCGGTGAGTTGGAGAGTCTCCGCCTGCCATTTTTACGTGTGATCTTACATTGTTTTGGCAGGGGTCATAGTCATCCCAAAGTTCCCAATTTACTAGTACAATTATTTATAATTATAGTCCTACACTAACAGGGGACTGTCCTTAGGTGCATTTCCATGGTGGATTACATGTAGATTAAAGTTTTATAAAGGACCTCTGTGCAGTTAGCTTCGGCCCCACGTAAGCCTCCCAAATGACTGGGACCTGGACCTAAATAATAGTGGTTTCTATATCGAAACCAGGATGTGACCCGAGTCTATCATCTTCACTCCGACCGATATCAAATATTTTATATGATATTGAATAGATTAGACTGGTTTACAGAAAAAAATTGAGCTGTTAACTCGTAATTTAACAGGTTTTAGAAAAACGCGGCCAACATTAGATTGGTATCCAAAATTGAAACCGGGTGTTCGGATAAAGAAATGACCGTGTGTTTTTTTTAATTTTATGAATCTGGAAAATAACGTAGATTTACATACTTTATTCAAAATAAAGGATCGCCTGGTGGTAGGAATAAACTTAATTATTTATTTATGGACCTTTTTGAAAACTAGAAATTTAAAAATACAATTGAAGTAGACATACATTCACAGAACTACCGGTCGGGAACTTGCACACGAAAACCCATTATCAGCGCTATTATTTAATATAAGTATCACATTAGTATCCGACTGATTGTTCGGTTTCGGTTTAGTTCCTAGTAGTTCCTTTCGGCGGCAAAGCAAACGATTGCGACGGTTGTTGAAAGGATCCTCCAGTTGGGATTCGACTGGCGTTCCACAAGTCTAAAGCCATGTGCTTTCATTGTCCTCGAAACACGCCACTTCCAGACAGGTCTCAATAATGAGGCGAGGCATTGTCATCGGCGTCGAATCGACAATGAACTATCTAGGAGTCAAATTTGACGGTCAGTGGAAGTTGGAAAAGCACTTCTGGTATTCAGCTCAACCAACCACTTGGTGGGGACCAAGCGTTTGGTCCCCACCAAACGCCTTCTGAGACAGGTAGTATGCGGGAATCGTGGGTTCTATGGCCCTCTAATAGGCGCCAAGAATAACATCTTTTTATTTTTTTCAAAATATGATTCTTCCACGGAAGTTTCGGTTTCGGTCGAAACAGACCCCGTCGCCGAAATTCGTTTTCGGTTTCGGTAGTTTCCTAAATGCGAAACATTTACAGCCCTTGAATATTCGAAGATATTATTTACCTGGTAAATATTTTTTGAAACTTAGTCAGAAGCAGATAATTATACTTGTGAAATAATCTCTAAGCTCAGGTAAGTTTGTCAATGTGTGTTCTGGAGATACAAAAAGATACCACTTATAGTCCGCATATTCAAGTCGTTAAATGACACAGCAATGTATTCGAATCCAACGAACAATTAGGTATATTTTCGGTTGATACATGGTGAACTTGTCTTGTACAGTTAGGCCATTAACTATAGACTTCATCAAGTCAAAGAAATCTTGTAATCAATTTCAATTACGGAATTTATGCAATAAGTACTTTACAAATAACTATTCCATGTACTAAAATATTTGGCTCTAAAATCCAAGACAATGTTGGAGCAGCAAATTTTCACCCTCAAAGTAATGTAACTATCAAATTACAGTTCACAGTCAAAAGTTTCGATCATGTATGCTGAATTAATTGCTATTGCTGAAGTCATTGCATATTTAAAGTGCTGAGAAATCGGCGGAACAATAATAAGGTGTGTCTTCACACAGCAGTAACGAGTCTTATGGGAAAGAGTCTTTTATGTACCTCTATGGCGTCAAAAATATACAATAAAATCCCAAACGACGTAAAATATTTCAATATTAGTATAATTATATAAAAATAAATTGAAATCCATTTTATCCACGAAATGTTATTATAATAATGTAAACGACTTCTTTAATGACGGTAATTCTTAAGACATGTTGTATAAGTTTAACTTTCAATTGTTTAAGCACTGACATTTTAATGTATTATACTATGACATTTTTATTTTATTTTTTATATTTATAAATATATTAGATAATATATTTTATATTTAGTCAGTAAGATAAGTTATATTATCTTACTGACTTAAGCTAACAATATTTCATACGCCTGTGAGGGCAGATTTTAGTGGTACTTACTAACTTAATACTGTGATCATAATTATTTTCCCAAAATGTAATGAATAAATGGTTTTGATTTTAGAATTAATAAAGTTGCAGTATTGCGTAATTTATACTAATTGGAAAAGCGAACTTCAACATTTGATGAGGTGAACGGGAAATTTGTGTGGTAATCTTCCCACATTGGTATTGACGATAATGAAAAAGCAGATCAGCTAGCCCGGGAAACATGTTTGGAAGGTGGAAGGAATGCTTTGATGAAAACTTATTATTCAAAGGCATTCGGTATCAGACAGTTAGACCGACTGTTGCCAACTATCCCCAGTTTGGCAATATTGACATGAACAGACAAGAGATCATGACAGCCTTCAGACTTTGCTCTGGGCATATTCCATTAAATTGTTTTGTAGCATTGGTGGGTAAAGTTTCATCTCCAAACCGACCTGAGTGTAATGATTGAAGATGTTTTGCATATTATGCTATTATATAAATTAGTTAATATAGGAATTAATCCTAGATGTTGGGTCCTAACTTATACAACAAAATAAATAAAGAATTAACACTTTATTCCTTGCCAACAACCAAATGTAAGACTTTAATTTCTGACTGGCTAAAAAAACTGGACTATAACGGTACAGAAAACCTTTTGCACTTAAACTGAATTGGTTGGACTTAGGTTTATCACTTGCACCAAACACGACTGTCACACGGACTGGTACATTTCCCCACCATACGTTGCACGACACTTCACACACAGACTAACACTACACGCATCATACGCTTGCAGTTACACAGCATAGAAACACACACACTAGGCTTATTGTGAATAATGATTTTTTTTTTCTTCTACCCGAAATATATTTTTTTTCTCCTATTCCTTTGTGTTTATGGTTGCAATACATCTTATATTTATTATGTTACACTTCTTGTTCTTCCATGGGGTGGGGACCTGGAGATTTGTAATACAGGTATTTTACACCTAACACAGACTTCAGCTCCTCACAATGCCATAAAAATAGATTATAAAAAAAATGTAATACTAGATTAACGGTGTATGTGAGGAGAAATAAAGAAATTTATTATTATATTATTATTATTATATTGTTATGTATTTAATGTATTTTTTTTATAATTATAGTTTATTATATTAAAGGTTACCTATGAGGGTCACAACACACTGGCTGTAAACCTAATGACACCAGTGGCAGTACCCAGAATGCTAAATAAGAAAGTACCACAAGACCTAATATGACAGACTAGCAGACTGGTATGACAAGATGTGACTAAATATTCAACAATTGCTGAATATCTAGAATTATACATTGCATTATATTCAGGAAAAAAATGAGAGTGCCAATTATGTTCACTGCATGATAAAACTATCTTTATTAATAAATAAAGATAAAAAAGAAGCACTATTATATTCACCATAACAATCTTATAAGAATGTGGGTATTTACAATACCTAGAAGAATTTATTCCAGTTGAAAACATTTCTATGAGACAATAGAATTTTTAAAAACATCTCTCACTTGACATAATTATTAATTGTACAAATGTACATTTTATTATCTGAGTTGATCTATCCATCCATTCTAATAATTGTTACTGACTTTTCCGGTGTCATGAATAGCTTATTTAAAAGGTGAATGCACTAATTCATTTTGTTACTTTCGCAAGAATTTTAAGAGCACAGGTAGAATGGTATTGATTTCAAACGAGAACCAGGTAATGGCATTAAATTATAATATTATAGTACTTACATGTTGTGGCTTAAGCTCCTTATAACAAGAACTACGAATATGTACTATACTGTATATAGGGAAATATTTTGATTTTAAAATTATGAAAATAAATATCGGAACCGCCCAGCTGGCAAATTTTAAATCACAGATTCAAAATATATTGATGGCGACGACGCATTGAAAACGTTCACCAAAGCGTTCATTCACGACATAATTTGACACATGTCAAAGATAAATTAATAGTTTGCTATTAATAATA
Organism: Spodoptera picta; assembly: GCA_038387885.1. Lineage (NCBI taxonomy): Eukaryota > Metazoa > Arthropoda > Insecta > Lepidoptera > Noctuidae > Spodoptera > Spodoptera picta. The sequence goes on from JAZHFQ010000105.1 coordinate 6,407,474, forward strand.
ATACTCAATTTTTGCATTGACTGTGAAAATTATTTTTATAATGTAACTGTTTTTGACCCTTCTACATAATAATTATTATTATTGATTCTGTTTATAAAATCGACTAAAAGTTTTTTAATTGGCAACTCTGATTTGAATTTTAGTATTTTGTAATCACCAAAACAACTATATTCGTGTTTAAATGTTTATTGTAACATTTTATTTAAATGTAATAATAAAAATATATGGTATACAAATAAATTGATTGACAATGTTTAACTTTAGTCGAGTTATTAGTGAACCACACTAGAATCAGTAACATAATACTGATTTTGTCTATGAATTCTGGCAATATGGCAATGAAAGAAAAAGAGTCAATGACCTCAATTTATAAATAGCGGGAAAATCAAACTAATTTTGCCAACTATTAGTGTAAACCCATTATAAAATATTTTATAACTTTAACACAGGTAAGTATTTGAGATAAGTGCTTGTAAAATAATAAAAAAGGATTTTTCTATTTTGATATGCTACAAAATCTGATATGTTAATTTATCAATAAATATAATCTAGCTTTTGTCCGCGACTACGTACGGCACCACTGTACGCGCAATCCCTTTCATTCCTGTTCCCGTTAGTGATTTTTGGTAAAAAGTAAAAATACTAAACTAGCATTGGATAAGATAAAAAATATCGTATGTCCGTCTCCTGGTTCTAAGCTCCACTAATTTTCATCCAAATCGATTTAGCCGTTCTTGAGTTGTAAGTGTAACTAGCACGACATTCTTTTATATATCTAGGTATAGGTATAACTTTTCCGTGCGCGCCTCAAGATACGGAGCCGTGGAAGACTTAACGGGTTGCCGGGGCTCCGGCTCGAAGTGCAGAACCAGGAACGTAGGAGGGGGTGGTTTTTAGTCATTAAGAGTCTGACACTCCCTGTCGCCCAAATTATTACTTAATGACCTAAATTGGAAATTCAGTGCGTGATTTAAAGAATTGATTACCTACCTATTTACTTGAGTAATTATTGAAAATTTTTAAATTTTTAACTCGTCGAGTACCGGTTTTGTAGACACAATTATAGAACAATAGGTTGCGGTCACCGGTGACCGCTTGGTGTTTGGCAGTTAAATAAGATAAAAACGATACCCAGTTGCCACGAAATACTCAGGTGTTTTGCCAACACCAAACGTGTGGGAGTAACCCTCACTCGAAAGTAGACACATTTGGTGGACCTTAGAAAAGATTAAATAACTTTTCGAGACGCTATAAAATGAATCGTGTTGCGGATAACATTGTTCATTCATTACATTCGTTGGGTTATTTAAAAAACAAACATGTTACTTATGCATCATGGGCACTTGTATTCTATTGGGAACGTGATCGGGGTTTTTAGTGCGAAGCAGTCGGGTTCTCACTGGGGCGGTCAAATAGTCCTTAGATGTCTTTACTACGCAATCAATTGCCGCTCCGATGCGTACCAGGTTAATTTGTAATGTGTTTCACACAGTACCGCATTGTCGTCAAACACAAATCCCAAGCATTAATACAGTGACGCTTTGATTCGGAAAGTTATGGACAGCTTTTCTAACACAGATCCAATATGTTGGTTCGGAATTTTGTGTGTTATTCAATTTAATTTAATTTTAATAAACTATTCACTATGTATGTGACTTTGCAAGTACGAATTAAGTATTAACAAAAACGTTTGTAAATAAATAAACAACACTTGAATATATTAAAGAATTAAGACCTAGGGAAAGTTACGTGGACCTACGAAAATTGCCCAAATTACTGCTAACATTTAATATAGATGAAGAGCAAAAACATTTTGCCACAGTAAATTCTCATTCTAATTGCACCTCAACGTTCTACACTTCCTTGAGCGCTAATGAAGCTTACCTCTAAATTATTTCGAAGTTAATATAACGCCTTGGCTGCTATTATACTTGCTAAGCCTGGCAATCCATAATACCATTATGCGTGTGAGTGTCGGAACAGCCTTATTTAGCTTAGGAAGGATTAAGTTTAAGCTGAAAGTGCCTACGTAAGCGACAGTGATCAATTTAGATGATAGGTCTTCGATTTATGCAGTTTGGGTACCATAAGCGAAAGATTAACGCACAGTGTGACTAATTAATTACTTTAGATATTATGTACATATGGGTATGTAGATAATGTATCTATTTTCTTTTAGAGTATCGTAGCTCGCTGCCAGGGCACGGAGCACTGTAGCGACAGAGTCGACAGAGCCACAGAGGTTTCTTTGAAGACGGGACTGCACAGTGATAGTCTGTGATAGTGTATAGACTTTTGTCATGACGAAAAAGTATTTTACAAAGTGGATGAAATTCTCTTTCGTTCTTTGTTGTCACAGTTCGGTGAGCATTGAGTATGGCTGTAGAGTGTAGAGTGTAAAGCACTAACAGTGAATTGTAAAATCTGGGCAAAAGTGTATCTACTAAAAGCACTTTTCTAAAATACAAAGCTCCATCGTGTTATAATGTGTATTTAAGTAAGCAAATCTCTAATTCCTCTCTCCCCTCCTTAATGTGTGTTCTGTTCTGACTGTAACAGCAATTACAACGTCTATTGCTAATCACCTGATTCGCGTTCCCATAAAAGTCGATTTATGTCTTAATTAAAGATTTTATTTTATCTTATTCCTGAAGTAATTTCGGATTTAAAGATAATTGGGCACTTCACGATGCTAAATTACCTTTTGGATAAATGTAAATGAATTATCTTTTATCAGGCGACATCGTGTTATCAGTACCTATATTTTATAATCATACCTATTGCAATTGCAATAGGTATAATTAAAATCATACCTTTTATAATTTTATAAAAATATTATAATCTTCCTTCTTTGTAAATAAATAAATTTTATAATATAATATTATAAATTAAAAAAATATTTTTATTTATTTAACACTTTATGTACAACTGTATACAATGGCGGACTTAATGCCGAATGGCATTCTCTACCAGCCAACCATAAGGTGATGCAGAGAAGTGTTACAGTAGGCTTTGAAAGAAGTTTGCAGCTATCGAAAAAAAAATAAAAATAAAAACGAGGGTGATAAATGTACGTACATATGTATAAAGGTATCCTAGTACATAAACTACATACCAATACTACATACTAATATGAAACATAAATATAATATGTAAATAATTAAATATATATATAAATATATATATGTAATATAAAATATAATATAATATAAAAATAAATATATAATGGGTTTATATATTTTATATAATTATATATATAAAGTTTCTGAGGAGGGTGTTAATTGAGACTTGATTGTGTCAGTTTGTTCCGAAGATATTCATTGACTTTAAAAGGATAGCCGACTGGAGGCCGTCCTGATATCCGTGGGCAGCGCATTCCACAGTGACTGAATGAAACGAGTGGAGAAAGTTGGTTCGGTGTGTGGGACCTTGGAGGAGGAGATTGTTTGTGGAACGGAGATACTTATTGTGGTTGGTGCTCACATATTGAAAGTAGGAGGCTAAAATTAATAAATTGTATAAATTAATAATACACAAGTCGAAATTTTGTTATGAGTTGAGGCTGGTCCATGACTAAGGGAATTGTGACAATGCCTAAAAATGTAAGGAGCAAAAACTCAGAATCGATTAAAAATATCTATATGGTAGTATACGTAGTATATAGGTAACCCAAATTCAATACTTTGCTTTATATGATTGTTCCGCAAATTTAATAGTCAGTTTATACTGGATTCCTGAACAAAATCAGACCGTGATATGATAATTTTAAAACATCTTATAGGTTTGGGAGGTTCGCTTGTTATCCTCGTAAATGTAATTATTATCTGTATTTTATATCGCTTTCGTTTGTCTAGGCAACAGTATACAAACGCAGAACAAAAAAAATTACAATTCTTCACTGTCCATACAAAATTGTCATGTAGGTACTACAGGCTCCTAGCCCGTTTGGTTATTGTTTTGATCTCTTACTTATATTGTATTATATTGTCCTTGAATGATTTTAATCGACTCTGGGTTTCATGGGTCTGGTATTTCCTTTTTAGGTGTCAAATTTATTTGCCCATAATTGTTTTAGGTACAAATGTTATCTGATTAAATCATAATATATGTTGTTCTGTTTGTTAGTCACACAATACATATCTACCTTTTTATTTATCTACAAACAAAACGGTTGTTTGGAAAACCTTTCTGCTTAGTAACCCCGAATTTTCCCGGGAATCAACGAGTACTTAGTATAAATACGTACCTGTATTGTCGTTAAATGGATTAAGTACTTAACGAAACAATTGCTGGGGATTTACCACCAATATTATGTAAAACGAACGTATTAAACTTCAATGGTAACGTGTGAATATAGGCACGATGTGTTTAGTTGAACGGTGAGTTATTAATTTCCTAAAGTTGTTGACAAGTCTAGCCACGAATGCCCGATAGTGACCGGCTAAATATAATTACATCGAAACTTTATTATCGTGTGAATTAATTTAAAGGTACGGGTTAGCACTAGTAGGACTGTCCGGTAATTTGTATTGTTCCATGAGCGATCTACCTAAACATTTAAAAGTAACTATTACCACGGTATTGGGTTACTTCGTCTTTGATTACTAAACAGATTAATTATCTTAGTTTTGACAACTGAGTAAAGTTTAACAAAGGTTGCCAAGTCGAAACTGGGTGTTCAAACAATAGTAATGAAAATATAAGTGCTTGTATTATTAGTGAAACTTATTACTAGTTACAGTTTCAGATAGCTTTGAGCCATACATAAAGCTACGTTGTTTGCTAAACTGACGAGAATTTAATTAAAACTAAGTAACAGTATGTACCTATTTAAACCAACATTTCATTATTTTCCGTCATGTAAATTATCAAACAGATTTTGATTTCATCACTGACGCCTGTCGGTCGGTCGATTGCAATAGAACTGATTATGCAGTAGATACCTGTTAGAGTATTGTATTTTCACAGTGTTATTTCCAAAGGGTAAAAGAAAAATCGTGTTGGAAATCTATGAAGCTTGACATGCAACATTTTTCTTCGACGTTCGCCATGATTGTTAATTAAACCAATATAATGCAAAGGAAGGAGAGATTTGATCGTATATAATGTACAATTACATACTATTTCAGTAATAAACCAAGGGATGGTAGTTTACGTAGTAAAAGGAATCCATTGATGAACTGGGCAAAAAAATGTAATTATTTTAATCACGTTGATACAGGTAATCATGGTTGAACTTATGGACAATTGAACTACATCACACCAAGTGCAACAGAGAGATAATGATAAGCCTGTGTGTAGATACATACTGTCCGTCACAATTCTGCAATTATAATATTGTATTTTTACTACCTATCGTACAGTTGAACATCGGAAACGAAACCCAAATCTCAATTTTGGGCGGTGTAAAGCCGATGGTACGCGCACAAGGCAGCTAGTACAATCTTGCTTAGAAAGTTTATGATTCATAGTTTCATTATAAGGTACCCAGTGTAGCTCATCCACGTTATTGGAGTTATTATTCCGCAATCCGGATTCCATTAATGTATTTTTATTTGTTGACTAAAGTAAAAATCGACCGGATTGCAATAATTATCGAACAGAAATTCGGATTCGCACAAACGTTAAAGAAGAAATAAGTTTGAAATTGTAAGTTTTGTTAGGTGATTATACTTAGAATTTCCAATAGGTATATCGATGGGTATATTCTTAAAATGATGTGATAATATTTGATTGCAGGAAAACAGTTTCTAGATATCATTAGCCAAAGTATTTGCCCTATCTAACTGTCTCTCCGAAAAAAACTTAATCTCATCATCACCATCTTCTTCTAGCCATATTCCTTGGTATCCTTTTTTATTAATACAATCTTACAATCGTTCGTCTTCTTTCTTTTTCATCCATCCACATTTAAATTCAGCACTTGTCCCGTCACATGATTTTATTATTGTTTTATAATTTCTGGAGATAATTAGGTACCCTTCAAATTTTAATATTTCTTTATACAGCGCCGACAGTTTATTACCTCTATAGGTAAACTATCCAATCAGAATCAAATAAAAAACTAAACAATCACACAAAACAATCTGATACTTTAAATATACTTAGATAATCTAATTCAATTTAACAAAACAAAAAAAAATCAGCCAGAGACCAGAAATAATAACATAACATAACATAACATCACGCCTTTTATCCCCTGTGCCACTGTAGAGATACAATGTAACACCCACTTTTCACTATTTATGTTATGAGTCCCATGTAATAGGGGGTGAGCCTATTGCCATATACCATATATATTGGCACAAATCCAGACTCCGTGCTACTATTGAGAATTTTGTAAAAACCCAGTAATACTTTGCCCGACCCGGGAATCGAACCCGAGACCCCTTGCCCAGCAATCGCACATGCAACCACTCGGCCAACGAGGCAGTTTATTACACAGCTCCAAAATCCCACGGGCTGAAGACTTATGCTCCTTTTAGCTTTAGAAACTGTAATCCGGGATCGACGTTCCGTGGCGCAAATAAGTACTGAGTATAATAGTTGCAATCAAGCCACAAATCCAAAATCTGTGTGTCCACCTGGTGTATGCAGATAATATTTGATACTGGTATTATTCACAAACAAAAGTATTTATTCGTTATTAATTTGTTGAATCGTCTTTTCACAGACGACCCGTATTGCCATTGTCATTTTCACTGACAGTAGTTAAAATTTTCTTTCGTGTATATTTAATTTGTGACATTTATTTTACTATCGTCATATGTCAAATTTTAACGAAGTGTCTGCTCGATTGCTGTTATGAAACTTTATGAAGCAAAAGTCGTTGTTAAAATGTGACAAAAGATTTAATTTGTGGAGTACATAGTTATAAAACGTGGGCACAAACTCTGGTAGTAACAAAAGTACAGTCGAATGAACGCGTGCTTATCGTCGCAACGAGAGCAAAGTGCGAACCTAAACTCTGATTTATATTCACTCGGCGAACTGGCACCGGTTTCTGCACCTCAGCTGGCACTCACTCCAGCCAGGGCTGCCAGGAACCACGAAACTATTACTTTATTAACAACTCAAGGGACTAACTATTTGACATTCCTAAGGTTCACCCTATCAAGGTCCGACCTGGACTGTCGATATTTTAATAAAACTAAGTACCTAGTCGCTTTGTTATTCAGTCCGCACACTGCTTTAAGATGTTATTATGAATTTTAACAAAGCTGTTGTAAAATGAACATTTAATTTTACGAAGCACAGCGTACTAAGATACTATTAATTTATTAAAAGACTAAAGTTATTATGTAAAAACCGTGGAGGGAAGAAAAGGTTAAGAACGAAGACTATAAATCCTGCGTCCGTAAAAGTCGACCGGGGGAAAGGTTACTTATTCTATTTGATTCTTTGTAATCTTTTGGTTTGTACCAGGCTTCTGTAAATAGTTGAATACTTAATAGCTACCAAAGTCATACAGGGAAGGCTATTTATATTTTGATTATTTTTAAAACATTTATAATTTAGATTAGTGGGATAATAGAATAGGTGGCAGTGAGGTAAAATATATCTGATTAGGCTTGTGCTATGTGGACAGTGGACAATTAACTTTATAAAAGTTTTGTTGATTCACGTCATTCGTGAGGTATTACCGTGAGGCTAGGAAGCTATGTATGTAGATATTGATACTGTAATTATAAGTATCGCCACATTACCACTGCGTGATGTATCGCATAACCAATTAGTCTAATAGTGTCTCGCAAAGATTACGGTAGGCGTAATGAATGGTTTAACTTCGAGGAACCTGCTTGTTTTATCAATGTGTGGCGACACAAGTCACAAGTCAACGGATGACGTCATAAAATCCTACATCGCACATGCGAAATTTACATTCGATTTAACACGGATAGAAAATCCCAACGAGCAACTGTTGGGCAGAAAGCCCGCCAGGCACGATCACCTCGCCTGGTCGGAGGATCCTCCTTTTCCGATCTTAGGGAACTATACTCTCTGTACCCTAAAGTGGTGACCCCGACGTGATTGGAAGTAACCTTCACTTAACGGAGCAGATCAGCACCGTCATCCGTATCGCCATCTCTCTCATTCATAATTTCTCCGCTGAGCGGTAATCAAGTCGCAGCCAACCAGCATCCTCAGCCTCATCAGGGACCACCATCGCCTGCAATGAAGTTGTGCAGCCTGGTTCTTCCCTACGGCCTAACCAGCGTATAGGCACAGCACTTCTGCACACGGTTCTGAAGGACATCTCCTCCCGTCAACGCAGACGCCAGCCACTACGCACCTACCCTCGCAGCATCTCTTCCCCGACTCACCGTGGGACACTGCGAACTGATCTCTCCGACTCACTGGAGTATCGCCCTGCACCGCTCACCCGACTCACTGGGCACTCAGCGGCACAGTTCCGACGCACTGGAACTAGGGACTTTCTACACTGGCTCTGGCACCGCTCATCTCAAGCATCAACAGCCGTCTCAGCGGGATCGACCTCCGGTCTTGGGAGGGAGTGATGTGGCGACACAAGTCACAAGTCAACGGATGACGTCATAAAATCCTACATCGCACATGCGAAATTTACATTCGATTTAACACGGATAGAAAATCCCAACGAGCAACTGTTGGGCAGAAAGCCCGCCAGGCACGATCACCTCGCCTGGTCGGAGGATCCTCCTTTTCCGATCTTAGGGAACTATACTCTCTGTTCCCTAAAAATGTTTAAAAATCTAGTAATTGTTACAAAGAGAACGAACCAATTAGCCTATAACTGTCCAGGATAATTGGTTCGTTATTGATAGCAAAGAGCTAAAAGTGGATAAAAACATGTATTGAATATCTATCATTACCATTTCTTTGGTGATTGCGACGACATGTTATGTTGTTGTTTATTAAACGTCTGCTAGTCAAAGGTGTTGACTCATCATTAGGTTACGCTTTATGATAAAAACGATTTGCGCAATTGAACTGGGAAAATGTTGATTTCACGACTCTAAGTTTAGATATTCAGTCTGGCTTTAACGTATAATTCTAAACGTTAATTGAAAACAAACAGCTTTCTCTAATTTCCGACGAACACTTCAAATTATATTCATGAACGTAAATATAGAAAGGAATAGTTACATACTCATTGCGGTAGCGTTATTTATGAAGTTAACCGTAATATTGCTTCTCTAAGGTGTCTACTGCTGGGCTTGCTGCCATTGCACCGGTAAGTCCCCTCTTTGAGGAGTGGCTTGAGAGACGCTACGGTGTCCTCACTTACCGCCTGACGCAGGTCCTTACTGGACATGGAAGTTTCGGGAGGTAACTGTGTCTGATAGGGCGGGAGGAAACGCCCGGGTGCCATCACTGCGAGGATCGCTCTGAGGACACGGTGGAACACACAGTGGGGGAATGCCCTGCGTGGGCTGAGCACCGCCGTGCCCTCAGGGAAGTGATCGGCGATGGCTACCTCTCGCGTCCGGGCCAAGTGCAGGTCGTGATGCGGAGCGAGGGGGACTGGGATGCCGTCTCCTCCTTTTGCGAAGCAGTTATGCTAGCTAAGGAGGAGGCGGGACGCGTGAGGCAGCGAAGCGCGGCCTCCTCGCAACCCAGCCATCGCGAAGGACACATCCGGCGTCGGGGATCGCGGGACTATCTCCAGCCACCGTAAGCGCGGGCCTGCGGGCGGCGAGCATGGCCGTCCGACCAGAAACAGACCCGAGCGTACGGCGCGTTGCGTTCCACGCGCGCCTCAAACAGCCATCAGACCACCACAGATGGGGCCCAACACTCCTATTTCTTTTCTAATTACCCATATTCTGACAGTTTGAGTATTTGTGCGGCCTACGCAAATGTTCTTTGGGTTGGTATTGTTCGTCGAATCAGTCAGCCTCACCTGTTAATTGAGCTGACTGTAAACCGACACATGCGTACTGCCTTCAGAACGGGTCTGCTCAAACTGTTGTGGTTCTTTCCTCAAAAGGCCACTATAGAAAGAACTTGCACGGTTCTCACACATAATCTATTATACATTTGTCTGGACTTTAAAAGAGACAGACCTCTGAGTTTGTTTCGGCATTTCTTCCCAGATTAGTCAGTTAGGAAATGTCGACCTCATCGTTCGCTTGTTAAAATTGACGTGTAAAAGTGCTGCCTTGTTGCAGAAATAAATTCACTTGTTTCACTTGTATAATTTGCCTAAACAAATAAATAGTATTCAATATTTATGTAACTTAGATAAATTAGAAAATTGTTTATATGATTTCCATACCCTATTTTCATTGCTCTGGTCACAAGATATTTTACAAAGCAAGCTCTCACGTGCAGCAGTCGCATTTACAACCGCTCAACCAATCAAGCCGAGCTTACAACCGAGACCAGTCGCAACGATTTTTGAAACATACACATTTTTGTACAGGCACCAGTAACACACTAGAACCTCGTTGCAATATCAGGTCTAGTAAGTTAAAATCACGTAAGAGTGGCCAGTTTAAAAAGAGCAATTTTTGTTCTGCAATAATGATTCACTAAGCTATGTTCTCACTGGAAGAAAGTAACAGTAACAGTTGCATGTACTACGAATACCATAAAACTTTATGTGGTTTGCAAACCTGTTGCGAGTGGTACGCGTATAGATAACGGCGAGTCGACACGATTGAAAAGTACTGACTTTAGTAACCGTGTAACGGTGCATGTAGCTGTAACTGTTATTGTTACCAAAACTAAGTGTGTACCTACGTGGTTCACGTGCCTGCAACGAGTGCTACACGAGTGACGCAGTGAGTCGACGTTTATTCTTTTTTGATTGCGAATCAAAAAGCACTTATGGTGTGTTACAATCCGAAGTGATCATACTTTATTTTAAATATTAATTTGTGATTAATGATGCCAGAGTATAAATGTCTCTATTCATATCAGAGAAGTGAGAGTGAGTATGCGCTCAGTGGAATCTTGCTGACAGCATCATGAACTTAAACTAGAAGACACGCTAAAACTTATAATTTATGACAGAACGATAGAACGTTACTGTATCACATAAGCAACGGTTACCAGTCACTAATATTGTGGGTAACTACCCACCCTTACGAAACGGTCTTCCATTCGATGAGGATTCATATAAGTTGGGAAAGTATCAAGTAAGGATTAAAAATTCAAGGTCTGGATTTCTTTTTCTATTCTTTTAGGATTGTCGTTATAGCTTTGGTTGGAAACGTGTCATTCCGACCTCTAACACTTTTTCAGCGTTACCAAATCCAGAGATGAATCATAATGGTGATCACAAGTACCTACATGCTTCAGAATGGTGCGGCTGAGTTTAGTACATTTCCCCAAAAGCTATGCGCTTTGTGAATATCCCACTCCTTCATTAAAAAAGAAGACATGCGAAAAATATTTGTTAAAAGAAATAATGTACCCATGCTCTCTTTTAACTTCATATTTCCATTTGAACAGTGGAATTTAACAACAGGCGCAACAAGTCAAGACACCTCGTGCTCTTTTTCATTGCTGCCTTTTTCCGGTACAATTATGTTCAGACAGATTTTGATCCATTTGTGTTGTGAATCTACCCAGCTTCAACTTAAAACCTAAATTAAAAACATTTTTAATTTGGTCCACGTAGGTATTAAGTATTTGCTTAAATGCATTCTTTATGAAATATTAGAAATCAATACCGCCTTAAAGTGCTTATTTCAATTAAAATGCCTATAAATAGAACATCGAAATGACGAAGCCAGAAACGTTGAAAACTTTTTTATGTTTTATTGCAAAATAGCCGCTTGAGCGCTTTACTTTATTAGGCAGTCCATCATAAAAGGTCCCTCTAACCGACGTTTAACCTAATCGTAATATTAAGACAAGAATTTCGGAACAAAGTACTTGTGTACTCACAAATTGTTTTGATTAATTTGTCTTTCTGACTGATGATAGATGAAATAATAAATTGGGATTTTCACAGTGGTACGTTGTGTTACTGTGTTGAACTTTTCTGTATTTATGGGGAATTAGTATCTACTTTTATTATAATACCAGCTTCAATGTTTCAATTATCAATGTTTTTTGGGTATTTAATTTATTCCTCACATGTAAAATCGTTTCAATATTTGGTGTGTCGTCATATTTTTAGGATTTGGGCGTATAGATACATATGTTCTGGTACAGAATAATTAATTACAATCCCTTACCTAATCACAATTTTCGGGGAACACAATACTTATATGTAGCGTCATCAACGTCGGGATTGCTAATGAAATCACAGAATTATGTAAAACATTATTATATTTACTCGTTGGACGACTGCCTCGTTGGCCGAGTGGCAATAGGCTCACCCCCTATTACATGGGACTCATAACATAAATAGTGAAAAGTGGGTGTTATATTGTACCTCAGCCTACCCCTTCGGGGTTAAAAGTACTTAAAAGGCGTGATGTTATGTTTATGATTAATTATATTTAAATAAAATAAACATTAAGCGAAGGAAATTAAATCTCAGTACATATTTTATTGAAGCTCAGATTCTGTGTGAAACAAGTTCTTAACATGTAACATTACTATTTTAATGATAATGTCAGTTTTAGTTAAAACTTGCGTTCATATAACTCGCCAACAGAGGCGTTAGTACGAGTTTCTTTTTCGTTTAAAGTAATCGAAACCCGACGGCGTCCGGCGCTCTGATTGGTTGGTTCATTGGAGCCGGCAAACCACAACACAGAACGCATACTCGTTACGATTACTTTAAACGAAAAAGAAACTCGTACTAAGGCCTCAGTTGTACGTTAAATTCATTTTATCACCATCGTCGCCATCATTTCTGGGTAAAATAGTTTAAATTCGAGTTTGTAACACTTCGGACACTGCGTTTTGCATTCATGCATGCATGTATTGAGAACTATGTGGAAACTGACAGGTTGTTCACCGTGTGGGATGGACATACCTCTAATTGCGATCCGTGTAGGACGAATATTTCACACAATTGCTCACAGAGAAGTTGAAAATAAAAGCGGTTTCTCGACTTTAGAATCCGGTCTAGTGCTGAAAAAGAACAAACTGCTATGAAACAATAGTCATCAAAGAGTAAACCTTCCAGTAATTACATATGAAGATGTAGTACACTGACAGTGCGACAGGTCTACCAAGTAAGCCTTAAGCTATGGTTAAGCTCTCTGTCTCTCTAAAGGGCCGAAAGTGAAAGGAGGTGATCCGACAGAGAATCAAAATTGTCGACATCGCTCAAAGGATTAACAAGCTGAAGGGGCAGTTCGCAGGTCACATCGGTTGAACAACCAATGACCATTGAGATATACCTACCTGGTGGAGTAGAGACCACGTAGGTAAACGTAGCGTAGGTTCAGTCCTACCTATAAAATATAGTTCTTATTATGATTTTGATGAAACTTGAACTGTTTCTTAAGTGGAAAAATACCTCAAAACTACCAAACATTTCAGCTCAATGTGTTATGAAGAGTTTCAGTAGATCATATTATACTTAGTACTAACAAGCGACCCGCCCCGGCTTCGCCGCTTGCAAAATTCATATTAATATATATACAACATATAAACCGTCCTTAAGAATTACTCTATCTATTAAAGAAAACCGTATCAAAATCCGTTGCGTAGATTCAAAGAGATTAGCATACATAGGGGACAGACATACGGAGGATAGCGCCTTTGTTTTATACTATGTAGTGATAAGTAATAAGCATTATCCAATTCCAATATAATAATAATATAATCACATGCAGTTTGTTACAAATACCACAAATCAGGTTCGACATTACGATAGGCTCGGTGTTTTGAACAAAGCGCGGTTACCCGAAACATTGTCATCATGGCATGATGTCAGTAATTCATGTTAACTTGTAACATATATACTATTATATACTGATGTACTCTTGACTGAGCAACTGTGTATGCAACTAACGTAATGAAGGTACACCACAGGTACACAGAACACATAAATTCTAAAGTTTGGTGAAGAAAGGAGTGTTCAATCAATTGGGTAAGTCATTGTTTTAAATAACCTAGAAATTAAGTTGGGAATGGCAATATAGATATGCAGATGTGGTTTTAGTTAGTTGAGGCAGAGAGTTATGCGCCTATATGCATACCTACATATGTGATAAATTGTACTTGCGCCCTTTTCACCGTTACTATTCAACAACTTATTGTTCCATGCAATCTAAACATTTCGCCTGTCTGTCCACTAGTTTTATCTTTCTATTTTTTATTTTCTTTCGGGCCTGAAAGAAATTGAAATTCTTTGCTTGGTAAAAGGGATCGATCGTCTTGAATATTTTTACACTTGGCCGAAGAATTAAGTTAAGTAGCAGACTTTCCCAAAAGATGGGTAATCTCAAGAAGTGTTATCTATGTAGTTGCTAAGATTAAGTATACAAAAGGTTGCTTAAGTTATTTCTTAATTGGAAAGCTATAAAACACTTTTGTCCACTATTATTTAAAGATTTGTCATTTAATATTACCCGAATTTAATTAAAAAAGTGCTGATAAGTTCATAAGTAACTGGTTAATTAATTTTTCCGAAGAAGTCATATATACATTATGGTGGGCCGGCCGAATTTCTAGGTAAACTGTATCAATTTATTTTCACAGAAATTGTAAAGGTGATGTTATAATTTTAATGTACTGTTTTTCCACTTATTTTTACACACGTGTATCTTGTTAATAATAACACGTACACAACATTATCATTATCTTTAAAAATTGTATTATGTACTGAAAGGGTAAACGAACCAGTTTTTTTTACGTTTATTAATTTCAATTAGTTATGCAAAAACATCAATATAAATTATTAACATTATATCACATGATGAAAATATAATTCGCCTATATTAGGTATATACCTAACTATCTACCTACCAAAGCGAAGCGTAAATAAGTTTCTTTGAACGGAGCACCGTAACTACTCAGTATTAGGAGCTTCCTTATCAGTTTCAGCCACTATTGCAACCATAGGTATAATTAACATTTCTGTGATTGCAACGGATGTAGTACAAAGTCAATTTTGCAACATTTCTTAACAAAATTATCGAATGGTTCGACTATCGTCTTCTTGGCAATGGCAATGAATTGGTTGGAACATCTTTAAGTGAAACTGCTGGCATCGCTTTCCACGTTTGATCGCTTTATATATACTTACTTCACTTACAATTTAGTGTCGATAAAATATGAAAGATATTACTTTGATACTAGGTACAAATCCATTAATGTTTTCCTAATCTCTCTTTACTTTGTTTAATATGATTAATAAGCTTTCTAATCGGTTTATTGTCACGGGCCTGCGGACGGCGAGCATGGGTAGCTCGCTGCCAGCGTACGGCGCGTTGCGTTCCGCGCACGCCTCAATAAAGTCATCAGACCACCACGGATGGCGCACAATAGAGATGATGCTGATACGAAGCCGCGGAGGACTTACCGGGCTGTGGGGCTCCGGCTCGAAGGGCAGAAGTTGGAACAGGGTGGTGTTTAGTCAGTAAGAGCTGTCTGTCACTTAGTTGACTGAAAAATGAGAATATGAGAATATGAAAATATCATTTGAAGTCCAACAATGAACGTAGCCTACCTGAAGTGTAGTTCCTAATACACCTTAGCAAACGTAATGTAGGTGTAGGTGCGGGTTTTAAGTGTGGGAGAGCCATGCTTCGGCACGAATGGGCCGGCTCGACCGGAGTGATACCACGGCCTCACAGAAAACCGACGTGACGACCTGAGTGAGGTTACCGGAGGCCCAATTACCTTCCCCTTCCCCAATCTCCCCAATCCCTGAATCCCCAACGATCCTCAAACTCCTAATCCCCAAAAAGCCGGTGACGCACTTGTAACGCCTCTGGTGTTCTAGGTGTCCATGGGCGACGCCGATTGCTTACCATCAGGTGATCCGTCTGCTCGTTTAACGGGTTATGTATTCCATAAAAAAAAGGTGCCCTCCAGCTTGGTGGAGAGACGATATGTTTGCAAAGTCATCGGTGGTGTTTGAATGCACAACTCAAGATCAAAAGAGGCCTATGTCCAGTAGAGGAAACGGGTTTATGATCATGTATCAATGTGGTTAAATAATTGCTCATTTCGAATAGGGTAGACGCCTAATTTTTATTTTAATGTCCGTCTGGTAGATTATGTTAAAACATTACACGTATTTTTTATTTTCTTACAGAAACGTTACATTTTATACGTAGAAATAACTTTCCACGTTACATTTTATACGTAGAAATGACGTTATAGCTCCCACTCCTAAACTTTGATTCGTTTTATCTAAGTAGTGTTTTATTATACGACAAAATAAAAAATACGTGTCTAATATTTTTTCATTACCTAATTACGGACTTTTAATTTTCATACCCTGTCATCATCCCAATTTTAAAATAAGCTCATTTTTTTTTCATTTAAACGCGAGCTTTTGTGAAGTTTCTAATTTTGGTAGTGTGACCTAGTACCTATAACTAATGTTTGGTAATTATTTAATTAATATGGATTATGCGAGCGATACAGATTAATGTGATACTATTATTTTTATGCCTAGTTGGCCGAGCGGCCCGGGTACGATTCCCGGGTGGGTTAAGGTTTTTTTAAATTCTCAGTAGTAGCACGGAGTCTGGAATTGTGTCCAGTATATGGCAATAGACTCACTCTCTATTACGTGGGACTTAATTTAACATAAGTAGTGAAAAATTGATGTCTCATTGTCCAGTGGCATTAAGTGCTGTAATGTCCTTCGGGGATAAAAAGGTGAAGTTGCATAACTTCACACCTTATGCTATTATTTTTATTCAGCAGATGGTAATTTATTTCTTTGGCACTTATAATTAGTACTTAGTAATTCTGTAAACGTGTGGTAACACCGTAGAAGCAACGGTTTAGGTAGTATTAGGATGTGTGGATAATGAACGTTTGGTCGCCGACTGGGCCACACAGCGGCGGAACTCACTGGAGCATGACGCTTTACCTGCCGGGTGCACGCAACATGTGCTAGCAGAGGAAATGGAACGAAGGACCCGACCAATTGAAAGAGAAGTAGGTTTCCTGATATGTTATGACCATAATTGTGTCATACAGTACCTATAGAAATACGCAATATGACACTTATTACACATTACACAATACTTATTACACGTAGGTATTTGGAAGGAAAATTAAATATTTTCATGAAGAATATAATAATTATAGAGTATTATACAATTTTTCTGTATGCAAGTTAATAACAAGTCAAAAGACCAAACAACAGCTTTAAGTGTAAATTATGTAGAACTCCGAATAGAGTCAATTGTCACAATTAACCTTCCTAATATTGTTCAGTTGATGAACGAGAAATAAGTACCTACCAAGTACCGACACTTACTACTGGAGGGACGAGGGCCAGACAGTTGTCTTTGTTTCGTTTGCGAACAACAAAACAAAAATATAGGTAAGAAGTTAAACCTTCGTTGACCAGCTTTTGTCGTCTGTATGAAGTTGGTAATTAAGAAAGGGAGAGCTTTGAAGGAGAATGATTGAGGTGGGAGGTCGATTTTCAATTTGCATTTGAATCAACGTCAGGGCGCGAGGGACTCACGTTGGTAACAAGGCCGTAGATTAATTTATATGCAATAGGGAACAGTAATACCTAAGTAAATATGAAACATTGAGCTAAACATGTCGTGATTATGACAAAGTAATTGGAACCTATTCACACGACTCCCGAACGGGAACGAAGCTATTTTCTCTTTACATATGTATAGCTACATGTTCTATGTTCTGCCTCGTTTTGTGATAACGTAAGGCGTAAAATGTTGTTCTGAATTAACCGGTAACTTTTACTTCAGCTTTTTATACCTTCCTGAAAGATCAGGAAAGATTCTGCCGTATTTGGCCATTGTATGGTTAGTAAATTCTTACTTTTCAAGTTCGGGGTAGATTATACCTGTATAGGGTAAGTTGCTTATGTAACAACTATGTGGGTACATTACGTATACATATTTCAGAGAGTGGAATTATAATTATGCTAAATATATGCTTGACCAGTACAGTAGGAATATGTAAAGGACTAATGAAATTCTATAGGTATATTGAAAGGTTAATAAGTACACTTGGACTGATTGTGTTATCGTTTCACAACATTAAGTTTTTTAATCCTGGAATAGGTAGATAGTGCTGCTAAGTGCACTTACGTCTACCCCTTCGAGAATTTTACTACTCGGCCAACGAGGCAGTACTCCTGGTTTCTATTGCGATAATTTACGAAACAGCACACTACAATTTCATTAATAAAGTGACAAATAGACAAAACGTTAAACTACGAGTATGTTCCATAATTTATTGCGATTCCAACAAACAATGTGCACAGCAGGTAAAGAATCGAAGCAACGAAGATGATTATATTATACGGCTAGCTTTCTATTCTCCTGTTGAAGCCACATCACGACACCGCGAATGAATAATGAGTCCCTTTACCAAAACTTAGTCATGCTGTGACACTAAACGCTATTTCTCTTTACAATTCCTATCTAACCGAGCACAACTTTCGTAGCCACATAATGTGTCTGTAATTAGGCAGTTAGGGCAGTTATGCTCACAAAAGAGACATTTATTTCCCCCGTGGCCAACTTGCCGTAGTTTTTGTGTGATCCGAGGTCGTGATTACAGAAACTAATATAAAAATGTACCGCCAACCTAACTAACAGGTATACCATCATGGTTTTGTTAGGTTGGCTGCACGTTTAAGCAGTTTTATGTCGACCTCTAAAGTGGTAATTGCCAATTATTATTTTTTACTACATGTATGTAGGTAGGTAAGTAGAAAAGAAATAAAGAAATGTTATTTCGTTTTATTTTCCTCGGTATTTATAAGCTTTATATTTGTATGTAAATCAGTAATACGTCAAATACTCTTTATATTCTTATGAATACAGCATTATTGCTGAATAGGTAGGCAAAGCCATGAAAATGGTACAAAAGAAATTTTGTTACTTCTTTCAATACGTATATTTCTTTAAGTATTTATAACTTTGATGAGTGTCGGTTGTTGTTCGGTTTCTTAATAGTTAAATTCTTTATTCTCAAGCGAGGTACCTAAGATGTATTTCTTTCTTTTATTGGTGGATTGGAGTCTAGACTTCACAAGTTTAGTACAGATTTTAACGAAGGGTGCTCAAGGCCTGATCCGATGTCCGAATCACGAAGATACTTAGTGCAATGTGAAATGTTCTGTTATTTGCATTTATAAAAACAATGTTTATAATATGTTGAACCAGGACGGATTAAAAAATTCTTACCATACCATTCCTGTTACTATGTTGCGGTTCATAGTAGCAGTGCCATCGGTATGTCCCGTACCGTTATTCCTTGTATGTATTAATTTAGAAGTAACAAACATGAACAGTATGTAATTATGTCAAAACATCTATTTATGTGCCTGTTGTACGTGCCGAGTCATTTGGGAACTGATTTAAATAGGGTTGTCCCCTGTGAGTTTTCACTAATTTATTCCCATTCTGCTATTCATTGCTCATGGATAATAAAATAAAGTTAGAGATTGGTTTGTGTTGATCCGCTAGCCATTTGAGATTAAAAGGGCATTCAACGTGGAAAAGAATAATAAATACCTTTTGATAAAGTTAGTTTAAGTCAGGTGGCGACCATAGAAAAAAATGCATTCGAATTGTGAAACTCCCCATTTTTGAAATTCGTTAATAAGACAAAGATGGTTTTCAATTAATATAAGATGTATGTACAAATGTCATAATACCTAAGGGTCATTGACACATGGTACCTACGCACGCATGCTATACTTAGGCGGGATGGTGATTGATCTGAATATATTCCACGCGTTATTCCACGTCGCACCACTTCATACAACGTTTTCTTCAAAAGCCAACTACGAAAAATTTATTTAATCAAAACTTTTGAAAAATGTAATCAGTTTTGAACTTCGCTAGGTCCCATCTTGCTTCATTGATTATACTTTTTATATTTATGGATTGAGATTGGGATTGCATTTTGAAATTTTACTGTGAGTTTCTATCGACATACACGAATTCATTGACTGATGAATGACGAATTGATTCATGAATAGTTGGTACTGTTTGTCCACCTACATTTGGGCCAACTTTTAGATGAACATTAATTAAAAGCATTTTCAGATGTGTACATGTTGTATGGAAAATTTGTTTGGCGGGAACACTTTTAAGTGATTGATCAATACCTGTTAGCAAATTGATGCCGTGCTTTGAGTAATTGCTGCCGGAAGCGACAGGCCTGTGTGGATAGTGGCTCAAATAGAGAGACAATAACTGATCGCAGCTGTTATGACATGTTGCTAGGCACTATGGCATTAGTTACCTGTATGTAAAACTAGAAAGATGGGCAAAACCGGACGGAATATATAAAGTTACGGATTTGAAAGATGTAAAGACGAAGGTTACAAATGTAAATAAATTGCAGGGAAATCAAGATAATTACAAAAGTATCAGTTTAATGGAATTGATACGACAAAGCATTGTTATTTAGCTCATTGTCAAGCTAATAATTGTGTACATTATTAGATACTTATTTGTTGCACTTATGTATGTGAACTGATATTAGTATTTTCAGACGTTATGGAAGATAATTTTGTGTGCAGTATAATTCTATTTATATTTTTATACGTTTGCACGAGTCATCAAATGCGACACAGATAGCCTAGAAGTTGCATCTGATTAGTATGGCTGCATCGCATATTGGCTAGGTTGCACATTTCCCAGTCGGGATAGCGTAAGGCGGTGTCGATGCACACGCCGTCGATGATTTCCGCTCAACTGTACAGCTAAATGTATTCTATCAATAAATGCAAATAGTTTTATTATCATATTCAATAACGCTGACAAGCGTCCGGTAGAAATACCACAAATAGCGAATAAGGCCACAGCGAATGCATTAAAATTAGTTTATGGAAATACACAGTACTGGGTCTTCGTGTCCAGCCAATGGTTTTAGTGCTTTAAGAGCTTCGCCGCGCGCCGCAAACTGCTGCCAACTGAACATTTTTATTTATTTCCCTGAGCGCTGTAACGATTGTTTTAAAAGCAGCTATTTTGAAGATTTTGCCTCATTCGCTATGAAAGAATCTAAATGAACAACAATGCCTAATTCAATGCCTGAGGGTTTAACTACGCCGTTTGTTTAACTACCGTGTTTTAAGTTCAAACGTTTTTTTTTCAGGTTCAATGACAAAATCCCACGAAATTTTCTTACATTCGTTTCTATTGTAAGAAAATGGTTAACTTTAATTTCGGACTACAAAGGCCACTGCCAGACAACTGAGATCCCTTTATATAGCGATAAAAAAACGTTTTATTAAGTTATTGTGAACTTTTCTAAACAAAAATTTTGCGATGATTAAATTATAAAATTACTGTTTATTTCGTTTGAGGTCATGGTTTTGTCACATGGGCTTGTGATGTGTATTCCATTAAGATTCACCGAAGGCGCGAAATGTCAACAATGGCGTTGATAAATGACGCTCTACTTTGGCAATTTTCCACTTTTACCACGTCCACTGTCTACTCGATTTGCTTTAATCTGTAAAGGAATTATGTGACATAAACGTGACAATTTTATTTCAAGGATAAAATAGGCTTTGATTGTAAAAAGTTCACGTGAACTGTTCAAGGACGAGTTGTGGCCATCCGATATAAGACATCTCGACGAGAGTGCCTGATCAATCAATATATTTGAGTGATTGACCCAGTGTCATGAAAATATTTTTCCTTCATTAATTTTATTGAATCCCTGAAAGTCAGTGGCTGGCTGTTTAATAAACGAGGCTCGTTCAGGTTGAATATCCTGTCATCTGCAATCAAATTGCCCGATATATAAATAGTTCACAGATCTTGTTGGCGAATTACCTTAATTCTAGAATACCTTTTTAAGTACATAATTATAATCTGACTTATAAATATTATAAGTCATACTAATACTATATATCTTGACATATAGCATCTTGACATATATCCTGCATTCGTATACTGAGGTGTTGTGAATACTGGGCTCGCTATCATTGCAGCGGTAAGTCCTCCCTTTAAGGAGTGGATTGAGAGACGCTACGGCGTCCTCATCAACAGCTTGACGCAAGTGCTTACCGGACACGGAAGTTTCGGTAGGTTCCTGTTTCGGATTGGGCGGGAGGAAACGCCCGGGTGTCATCATTGCGAGGATCGTGCGGAGGACACGATGGAGCATACGGTGGCGGTGTGTCCTGCGTGGGCTGGACACCGCCGTGTTCTCAGGGATGTGATCGGCGACGGCGACCTCCCATGCCCGGCTCTGGTTCAGACCACGGACTGAGGGGGACTGGGATACCGTCTCCTCCTACTGCGAAGCAGTCATGCTAGCTAAGGAGGAGGCGGAGCGCGTCAGGGAACGAACCTCCTCACGCCCCTGCCGTCGCGAGAAGAGACACTCCGGGCGACGGGGATCGCGAGACGATCTCCAGCCACCGTAAGCACGGGCCTGCGGACGGCGAGTATGGGTGACTCGCCGCCCGACCAGGACCAGGCCCGAGCGTACGGCGCGCGCGTCGCGTTTCGCGCGCGCCTCAAGGAGCCATCAGACCAACACAGATGATGGGGCCCAACACGGCTGATCGGCATCAGCCGTAATATAAGGAACCGCAGAAGAATTAACAGGTTGCCGGAGCTCCGGCTCGTAGTGCAGGACTAGGAACGGGGTGGTTTTTAGTCAATAAGAGTCTGACACTACCTCTCGCCTCAACCAGGCGGGAGCAGTCATTGGATGATTTTCCCCTCCCAAAAAAAGCTCCTATGAATACCATATTAAGGTACTTTAATAAAACTTCACAACTAGTTCACAGAAGGATCGAAAAGATGGCCAATGTGAAAATTTATTGAAGTGCGTCCCTTTTATTTATTTTTTGCTTCGGTGTCTAATAGCTCATTACGTTTTGGTAAAATCTGTGTGTTATACATATCTTTATGCTTACATCCATAAAAGTTCCAGAATAGGATCAAATTGATTTCGTCAGAATATCAAAAGTTCCCAACCAAATTACTGTTAGTTCAATGCTATGAATAGATATTTGATATCACAGAATAAAACATTAGTGGATCAAAACAATACTCCGGAGTAGGGAAGCGTGCTGCTTCCCTACTCCGGAGTATTATGATAGGTACCAAATATTCACAATTTTCAATTTCCATTCCGAAAACATCGAGAATGTAACGGTCTATAGATATGTTGTGGTGCAAAATAGAACCGATTTCGATTATATACTGATAGTTCTAATTACCTACGTACCGTTTCCTGTGAACCTATTACACGGAATTACAAAGTGATGAATACTTTGGCAATTGTTCGCCGTTAAGGGTCGGTAATAGTTACGAATTTGAATGAGGACTAAAAAAAGTCTAGCATTTTTTCTATGTTTGTTTCTATTGCGGTGAATTATGTTAGCAAGCCATTTCTAACATAATTCTAGACAAGACATTTATTGTTGGACTAGGCAGTAGGCATATTATATAGGTACCTACAACTAAACAGAGCTTACACTCTAGAGTATTAAACATGTATGTACCTATCTACCTCTAAATTCACATAATCCAGGCCAAGGTAGACTGATAAATCTCTGATATTTTATGCACAGAAAGTCTTTTATTTATTTAAATCATGTTATTATCTAAGCGGAACGTTCCGTCCAACTGTTTAACTAACGAACTAGCTAAGACTCTGAAGTTTCCTGATAGAACGGAAGGTTTGTACAAACTCTATTTACATTGCATTGCTAATTAAAACAGAATTATGTAAAATATTATTAAATTGTTTTTGTTATTTTGAGAAAACCAAAGCGAGGCTGAGGGCGGGAGAATATCTGAACATAAAAACTGAAGTGCTCTACTCGTGGGCTTATGCGTGTCGTGTACTTAGTGTATCGTTGTAAATTTTAATACCTATATGTAAAAAAGAGAGCCTCATATCAGATTTATTCTGCATCGAGGGCGTGGAAGCCGATAAAAACCTATAACAAAAATCGGTAGCTCGGTCAAGCTAAATTTTTACCGTGCGACCGTTCTAATCCTGTACACATTTTATAACAGTAGCATCAATGCCATTCGGTAAAATGGAGCCGCAGCGTATCCATTTCACAAATAAAATATATTTTCTAAATTAACCACAGAATATAGAGGACTCACAATTTTATTTACAGAACTATTCCATTAACGTTCATATCGACACGTCTTTTGTGCAAAAAGGGCAAATGCTGCGAATGGCCGTTTTCCTTTGTGATGCAGATCAGTAATAAAGTTCGGGTTCCAATTAAAGACTAATAGGTAATATAATTTAGTAGTGTAGGTTGTAAACAAAGTGGTATTAGGCCGTTATCCTGAGTGGCTGAGACGTAGCACTATAAAGCACGCATAGTGTGTTTAGTTTAACGGGTTGACATGAATCCGGAGACGGGTTCGGCTCTCTAAACATAACGGATTAAGGATTGTAAATCTTTAAGTAGGTATTGTCTGTACTTGGTCCGAGATAGAGGATGTATTATGTTGAGTCTAGCTTAATTGTTACTATCATTGGTGTATTCTTTAACGGGTGGAAAAATTCAAAATTGATGGAACTTCTATTTTGGATTACTGGTCATACATAGAGAGTGTAGATCAAAACAAAAATGTTGTGCATATTTTCCGGTATATTGGTTATTCAATTAATTACAGTGATGTTTATGGAGTAATACCAGTTAAAGTTACCAGTTACAGTTTCATTCCATATTTCGTAAATGTGTTATGTGAAACCCTACATTTTACATACATACATACATACATAACATCACGCCTTTTATCCCCGAAGGGGTAGGCAGAGGTGTACATTAATGCCACTGTACAATGTAACACCCACTTTTCACTATTTATGTTATGAGTCCCATGTAATAGGGGGTGAGCCTATTGCCATATACCAGGCACAATTCCAGACTCCGTGCTACTACTGGGAATTTTTGAAAAACCCAGTAATACTTTGCCCGACCCGGGAATCGAACCCGAGACCCCTTGCCCGGCAGGCGCACTTGCGACCACTCGGCCAATGAGGCAGTCACCCTACATTCTACAGCCAACATTTTATATGTACCTCTATAAGCGTATGCGTTCGTTACTTCTGAAATGTATGTAAAAATAATATTATTTTAATACAAAGATTTTACCTCTACATAAGGTATTAATTTATTTTTACAATATAACATTAAATGTATTGCTGAACGGAAATAGAGCCTGAAATGTATTTCGTATATGTAGATTTACATAATAATATATAGATATACCTACATTTTGTTATAGGCTACCTGTCGAGAACCAAGGGACCTAGTTTTTTACGTAGATACTCAAAAACAATTTATATTTGTTGTTGTACTTGTCAAAATAGAAATTGAAGGCAACTTCCAAATTCAAAGCTCGGAAATTTTGTTAAACTAAGATTTTTTTTTTAACATAATCTGTGTCAATCAAAATAAGTTTTATTAATATTCCAAAGCACATTGTTTAATGACGCGCAACTTTAAAATATTATTCGTTTCACTTTTTAGTGTTAGTAGTTATGGATATTATTTATTAATGACCCATTTATTGAAATCTGATAATATTGTGGAACTATCGAATGATATGATCAGGGACGCGTCAACGATTTCATTGAATTTGCCAAATCATCCATGAAACTAGGTAGATACCTATTGTCATTAGCCATGAGTACCTCCACCGTGAACACATAAACTAGATACGACGACATATATATTTTTATAGCCGAAAATGTCTCCTATAACATTTTGATAGTATATTTTATTTATTTATTCAATTTCAACTTCATACAACAAGTGTGTACAGGTGGACTTAATGACTTGGGCATTATCTCCCAGTCAACCTTTAAGCAGTGGAGAGATGAAAGTAGCAGGTGATTTAAACCTTTATAAATAGGCAATGTACCAGTATAATAAATAACAAATCTCACAATCATAATATTCTATAAACACTATTGACTATACATATAGGTATATTTGAAAACTTGTAGGTACTTACTAAGTTACTAACATATAACAATAATTATGTTTTTTTTAATGGGGGAAAATCATCGAATGACTGCTCCTGTCTGGGTGAGGCGGGAGGGAGTGTCAGACTCTAACTGAAAAAACCACTCCCTTCCTTCTCCTGCACGTCGAGCCAGAGCCCCGGTTACCTGTTAGGTTCTCCGCGACAATAATTATGTATACAATATTAAAGTAATTATATAAATAAATTATATTATATGTTAGAAATACAAATAAATGATAGTGTACCTATTAGATACAAAACATGACCCATGATGCAAAACTCTGTATGAATGTTTGTTACTCACATCAGAACGGACAAAAATGGACACACTAAAGTTTAGGATAACACAAAGGACACTTTTTATCCTAATCACGCAGGCGACGCTGGTGGTATTGTAATATTTGAAATTTGTTTATCTCAATATGACTTTCCATTTATTTTTGACGTGAGCATATAATAGTATGAAGCCTTACAGGAGACCTGTTTTTGTTGGTTTTATATTCAGGGGTATAAAGCAGTCATAATAATTTGAAACTATGTCTAATTACTAGTCCAGTCCTGTTGTTGTTGAGCGTCAAAAAGTGTGACTGCAAATATGAAGTCTCGGTTTTCATCTTCGAGGTTATAAAAGTCACGGAATTTGGATTTCTAGCTGGCGCCGGTGTTAAGGCATAGGTTCGGTGCTTTTTGGCCTTGTTATGTGGAAAATACCACAAAGTGGTTGTCTAAGCATACAGCTCACCTTACAGAGAATGTATGTAAAAAGTTTCTGTTCAACTGATTTGACACCATCATTTTGAGTCGATCATTTACGATGAAACGTTACTCAGCCCGTTTAGGTATACTATAAATTGATAAACCAGTACTGACTAACCGACAAGGTTCTTTTTTTCTGCCCAGGTGAAGCAAGAAGGAGTATCAGACTCTTACTGACTAAAACCACCAAGCAGGGCAGGACCCTTCGAGCCGGAGCGCCAGCAATTCATTAAGCCTCCCGATCCAGGGCCGGACGCGAGAAGTCGCCGTCGCTTCTATCGTGTCCTCCGGGCGGTCCTCACAGTGATGACACCCGAGCGTGCTCCTCTCCTCAAAGAGGGGCCTTACCACTGCAATAGCAACGAGTCCAGCCTAGTCGTTTGAACCGATAAGGTTAGTGAACTTAAATACGAAGAACCTTAAATATTAGCTGCAATTCTATGAACATAATGTTCCATAGCGAGACTAAAGTTCTGTGATCTAGAGTATTTTACAAGAAATAATATTTTGAACAACTATAACAATGTGATGTCAAACTTATATATATTTAAACAAATTGCACATTTAGTTCAGGACATTAAAGTTAAAAGCATTATTACCGAACCGACCACGTCGGCTAATTGTAGAGCTTTTAAATCATCTATTAGGTGCCGGAGAGCAAACACGCAAGATTAGGGCATTGTTAGACGACGGGGAGAACTAATGAGATAATAAAAAATATACGTAGCTAGTCGGTACTGTATCTATACTGCGGTCAGCTTTTCTTATGGAGGCTTTTGATTGAATGAGGAAAACATACAACAACAAATAGTTACTCGGAAAATTATTTCCTGTTGTATAACCTACTTCCACTGATAGGTACCTGAGAAATATTGCTTCTCCTAATTTCCAGATCCATGGAGAAAACATTCTACAATAATTCTTTTGTTCAATGGCCGTCGGTTTATTGTGTTATTAAAACTGATGTTAATTATTCAGAAAGTGCCGCGCTAGGATCGTTATACATGGGTATTTATCTTCCTAAAATTGATGTGACAATGGATTTTTTTTATGTTTTAACAAATAAATAACGTTTTATAAAAGTTACGTTCAACAATTTCATTTGCTAAAATTTTTGTACGTCGAGGCTTATAAATATTATGATCAAGTTTCATCCCACTAACCTTTTGAAGAAATATCTTAACTTTTTTCTTTTAAGTAGGGTAGAGTCATGTAATTGCAAGCAATTTTGGGGACTTAAAAGCCAAAGTAGATTTTTGTTTTTTGCTTAAATGTAGTGTCCGGCGTAGAATAACGCCTTCGAGGGGAGACGCTAGAGAAGGCTGGGCGCGCTGAGGGCGGCGCGGCGCGGGACGAGGGCAGCCACCCTATCCACTGGCTCCGACTCCGCTGCTCTATAGCATTCAGTCACGAACGCGACTGCCGCGGTAGTGTCACGCTTCGTAACCGCTTGTCAGTTTCGGCGTGCCGCGCTTGCAATGTGTTCGGACAAAGTTTATTTTGATCTTAAATAAATTTGTTTGTGAAAATGGGGAAGCAAGTTTGGCCAAGCGGATTTGCGGTTTGGCATTTCTTCAGGTATGTACCATTTTATGTGAGAAATAACTTATTTTCAGAATTATCATAATTCTTTATTAGTTCCGGCTTCGCACATAGGAAATTTTTTTATTTGCGAATGGTTTTATTGATATTGCCTTGGCGATATTCATTCTTGGCCTAAGCGTTCCAAATTGGAAAAAATATTGGGTAAGATCTTATTAGAATATAACAATATTTAATTCCAGACTTCGCGAATTGTATTTTTGTCTTGTTTTCTTATTATAAACTATTGGCGTTAGTAACTTTGGGAAAGTAAGTTACGATAAAAGTGCTTAAAAACTTAATAAACTAAAAGGACGGATAGTTAAAGGAAAAACAAAACTTTTTACGGGCTAAGCTTTATTCGAGTTATTTTTATTGTGGTTTCCGAAGCCGAGATTGGCATAACGTCAGTGTATGGGGGGTTAAAATGACGCGATACATTTTCGTACTTCTGTTTTTACGCAGTTTTGTTTTTATGTTCCTAAATCTTCGTCAATTGGTTCCGGCTGAAAGGCGCTAACTTAGAGCAGAGAACAACAATTGTAATGGGAAAATAAATCAATTTCCTGGATCCGGAAGAATCCAATCACACAGGCCCGTCGGATGTAATAAATAAATAATCTATTACAGCTACATACTTGACTTGTATCTATATACTGTGCGGTAATTTGAATATCTTTCGAATAGTTTAACGGACAGTCGGTTGTAGGATGTGGTTATGGCCGTTAATTATTAATTGTTGTAACGGATTGAATCCACTTACTTAATAAATTCTTCCAAATCACAACTGGGTAAATGAAGTTCCAAACATCGAACGGATAAAGTAATTATAAGTACTAGTATTGTAACTATCTGTTCAAATGGTTTATTTATTTGTTGGTTACGATGTTATAGAGTTTTGTAAGTATTCGAGGTCGGAATCTTGGTACATTACTTATTATCTAAGAGCGGTAGTAGCGATAACGATATGAGTAAATTAAGTACTTGAGGTAGCTCAAATAATTCGGGTGAGTAACAGAAATAAATGGGGAATTTGAGAAGGATATATTCAAGAGGAACTCGACTTACAAGAACTTGGTGGGATTACTAGGGGACGTCGGCCGCCGGCTACAGGCTATTTATCATGAGGTTGCAATCATAACAGAGAGCCTTTAAGATATGCAATTTAAAAGCGATCCTAGCCCTACGTAATAAAGAAACTACGTGCTATTTAGAAAAAATATTACATCTCTTAGGGATTGACTCTGATATTATTGTGTTGTTACTTGTTATATAAAAAGAACCCCAGTATTGGTTATAATCTGGAAAAAAGGCAGAGAGCACAATAATAAGACCAAAGTATTTTATCTTCGTTATGATTCGTTAATCAAGTATGTAATCGCAGTTTTATTGAAAGAATAAGGCGGTCGCTTCATATTTTCTGATACGAAGATGATTGATTAGTTAGAGCCTTTGTGTGAAGCTCTATTCGTCTAATAAATAGTCTTTCTCAACTGGGAAAATAATGTGTACCTATCTTTGGCTCGTATCTTTCTTTTCAACAGTACTTGATGGGGTGTTTTTTTAATTAGGCTTAGATATTGTGTGGGATGACAGGTGCCTCACCCTAAGGTTTGGTTCTAGAATTGGAAAATATAAGTAGTTAATACATTTAATACCAGTATTAGTTCTACTAAGTTGGGAATTAATTATAATTAATAGGTACACAGTAAATAAGGATTATCCATAGGAGTGAGCTCCACCTAATATAATACGCTAAGCGTGAGTTTACATGCGACAGTCCAACTTCTGATTAGACTGGAGAACAAATAGATGTGATGTTCAAGTACATTTCGGTCTTAAAAAATATTAAGTTAAAAAAAATATTAATATAGTTATAAAACTGTATTGGTCTCGTCGTTTGAAGTTTTCTTTGTAAAATGTTAAACATTAATACAGAAGCAACGACTGATTTGTTTCCAGTTAGCGGTTTTTTGGAACGCGAAGAGTTCTTGCTGTGGGAACAAAAAACTGAAATCTTCTAGATCTATCTTTTACCATTGTTCGCAGTTGTAGATCTCAGTAGATCTGAGACCCCATTGCATTTTAAATACTGCTTCAATATCTCGTACCTTTTTGCTATTAAAACGATCTGCGCTAGCTTCTTGGGGGATTCTTTCATTTCCGCATCAATGGATCGACGTGATTTCTTGGAAACATAGAGTCACAGCGGTTTATGGACCGTAGTGTCACAGGATTTTATCAGAATAGCAAAACTTGAAGGCAATGTCGTAAAAATGGGTGAATTTGTTATATAAATTTTGTTTTATGAACAGATATTTTCGTAGTACTTGTTTGTAGTGGATGAAATCAAGAACGTATTGAATTGGAAATATGTAGCCTATAGGAAGATTTGTTGATGGCAATAAGATTGGTATTTAATTACGTCGTCTTAGGGGCGGAAACCCTTGCGGACAAATTTGCGGTACTGGGGCGTAAAGCAGATATGTTAATAGTGGGATCGGGTTATAGGCCAGGCCATACATAATATCTCACCTCTTTTACATTCCCCGAAGAGGCGGGTTAATGTACCGGTATTTAAATATAGACCAAGTTCCTACCTTTTTATTACTGGCAATAATAAAGTCCTAGAAAATTGACAATTATAGAGGTAAAGTAAGA
Source organism: Spodoptera picta (assembly GCA_038387885.1). Taxonomy (NCBI): domain Eukaryota; kingdom Metazoa; phylum Arthropoda; class Insecta; order Lepidoptera; family Noctuidae; genus Spodoptera; species Spodoptera picta. Next base: position 6,438,517 of record JAZHFQ010000105.1, read on the forward strand.
AGCCTAAGTTACCTACTTTGACTGGGAATCGATGCTGGAATCTTGAAGCATGACAATCATTTGACGAAAGTTTTATAAAATTTAGTCAAAATCTCTTTTCGGTAATAGAATAATGTAGAGGTACTTACATTGAACTTTTAAATCGTCAGAATACTTGAGAAGTTGTTTTGAGAGCTTCTTACACATATAAATATTTATCAATCCCTAAAAGTATCTTCATCTGAAGATTAAAAAGATCAAAAACAAGACAAGTACGGTCCAAGTGCGCGGAAGCAGATTAAGTACTTCGAAATTATCATTTGGTAATTACATACATAATTGCAATGATCAAACATAAAGTATAAAATGTTTGAGTTCCTAAAATTTGAAGGCTCTTGCTATTTAATGTTATACTAGCCCTTTATTTAATCTTCATGGTAACCTACGTGGACCGCAGTAAGATGGGTGTCCAGTTGTCCAGTTTTAGGATAAGCGTCTGGTATTTGCTGGCTATCTAAATCCTAATGAGGCTATTTAATTTTTTTTTATAGGAGACAGTAATAGCTCATGATCCGTAAACCTGGCTTGTGGGGTATAGCCACAATGGAATTTAAGGGTAAAATGAGACCAAGACGAAGACCACAAAACTGGCAGGATAAACATTGTTGAAACTGTTTTATTTAGCTTGTTTTTAGGTCAAATTAAGAACATGGAATTTTACTCCCTTCTGAAAAAAAAACTGCTTGAGATACTGTTAGAAAGAAGACGAAGAATTTGTAGTCCGCCATGTACAATGATAAGAAAAATTTTCGGGCTCTGCGTAGACTGACTGGTTTTCTGTGGCATATTTAGAGCGGTAAAAGACAGCGCGGGTCGCCCGATGTGATGGTGGAGTCGCCGCCGCCTATGGATGTCCACAACACTAAAGGGGCTATAATTGCTTTATCGGTCCTTTAGGGATTGAGGATTTGGGGATTGAGGACTGAGGATCAAGGATTGGGGCTTCGAAGATTGGGCCTCCGGTACCTCTTCATGGTGCAGTCATACGATTGCATCATAAATATTATGGTTTTGAGGTTTAATTTACATATGTTTTGAGGGCATAATAAAAAAAATCATTTAATTATAAAACAATAGTAGGACTACCTACCAAAGTAACCCATAAATTTTTATTGAAATACCGTATTTACGTTCTGGATACTAGAATAGATACTATAAGACTCGCTTTTTGTTACTTTAATTAAGTAATGGAGCATGATTAAAGCTTAGACAGGAAGCCAACAAAGAGTGCTTTTAAATTGTCTTCTAAAAAGAGTTATTCTTTAAAATCTTTACAATCTTTAAGTATTTTAAATGGTCGTTTTCAATTTAAAGTTACTTTTTTATAGTTTCGTTTTACATTGTTGTAGTTAGATCTTAATTGCAAAACTTTAAAAGAAGATTACAGGGTTCCTGTAATATCTTTTAGGGGTAGGTAAAGGTGTAGTAATAAAATACTTACTTGCTTTTCGGCAGTCAGACCAGGGAGTTGAATCGACAATTCTTGGTCAGTCTTACGAATACTCAACTAATGAAATGGTTTCTCTAGACGAATAGAAATAATTTTTGGAACAGAACCAAAAGTAAGGAATAGATACCTAAATGTGCATTTCCGACATAAATTTTTACTTTCTCATTTAAAAATGTTAAAATAATATTGTTTTTTTTGTAAATAAATTCATCATAGGAATTGTATTACAGCGTCCTATCTCCTCGGGAGAAATTATGTATTAATTAAAATTTTCCGTCAAATTCGAGCTTGTTTCAGGTAATTGCTTCACATATATCAGATGTCTTAATTGTAATCATTAAAGGTTCGCATGGATACCATGAAGCATTATCGGAATAAAATATTTCTTGCTATACTTCGCCAGAACTTTTTAAAACCAATAAAACATCCAAGCGAACCTGTCTGGCTGTTTTCAATTCAGACTCTCGCATACATAATTACAGAAATGGATTTTTGCCGGGCGGAGGTGAATTGATCATGTGCTCATAGAAAGGTCCATTTCCTGCTTGTCAACGGGCAGGTTGTTTGTTTGTCTACATGTTTCCCCATCAAAATGGAATAATAACGATGTGCATTCATAGTATCCTACCTGGTTCGTGTGGAATATGGTGATTGGCAGGATCAATGGGACTTTAATCCTGTTTTGTCCCATTTGATTGCTATGCCCATATGAAGGATTATCAGATTACATTTCAAATTTACTCGGTTCAAGTTTGATCGATTGATTAAATGTATCGTTTGTGGGGTATTTTATTTAACAGTCCTTTTTAGATAAACTGCAATAATAAGTAGACAAGCGACTATATTTAGTGAAACACGATTAGGAAGGTCTACATAACTTTACTTTACTATAAAAGCTTGAACTACTTTGGTAAATTCTAACATTTACCAGCCCATGTTGGTAAATCATAGGATTTATCGGTTAATATTACCTCTAAATAAGATTTACTATGGTTCGGGCTTTTACAGTAACATGAGCACATTACATAAATACAGCGATGAATTGATTTTAATGAATTCGCTGATCAATTTATTAAGATAAGGCACGCATTGAGACCTTGACCTAGGTTAACACAAAAATGTCGCGACGCGCTCGCGAGCGACGAGCAGCTCTGGCGGCGGAAGGAGGAGAGCCAACTGCGGTGGCCTTGAGCCAGCTGGCTCTGGATGGGGTGGACCTAGTCCTGAAGGTTGCCACTAAGTCCTGCAGCCTGAAGGGCACGTTCATACGAGGTTTAAAAGAGGCTGCCACGGATATCAGGGAAGCGATTGGCACCCTCCTCAACAGAACTGCCTCTGACGAGGTCGCGAAGTTACAGGAGGAAAATAGCCGCCTCCGAAACGACATCGAAGACCTTCGGCGACAAGTGGCAACAACAGCAGCAATGCGCACCCACTGTTGCCGCACCTATAGTGGCCCCAACTTCCGTATCGCAACCGGCAATGCCTCGCACTGATGAAGAGGTCGAGCGCATTGTCCGGCTCTGCATGCTCCAGTGTGGGAGCATGGTAAACGCTCGGCTGGAAGCTATTTCCCGGCGTCTTCCAGCGGAAACCCTCCGTCCGCCTCTAGCGGCTGACACGCGGAGGAATGAGGAGCGGCCGACAATTAGGCCTCAAAAGGGGAAGTCCACGGAGGGAGCTCCTCCAAGCGACCAGCCCACTTCTGCCGGGTCCAAGGGTGAGACTTGGGCAAAAGTCGTAGGGCACAAGAAGGCCCGCAAAGCTGCCAAGAAGGCCGCAGTAGCTGCATGCCCTCCCGGTGAAAGCGCAAAGGCGGTCACGCAGCCTGCGCGGCGGACCGCCAAAGGCGGTCGCAAAGGACCGACTTTACGTGCCCCGCGTTCCGAGGCTGTCACTCTCACGCTACAGCCTGGGGCTATAGAGCGTGGCGTAACGTACCAGTCGGTCATTGCCGAGGCCAAGGCCAAGATCAAACTAACAGATCTTGGTCTCCAGTCCGTCACCCTCAGGCAGGCTGCCACGGGAGCACGACTGTTCGAGGTGGCTGGTGCTACTACCGGCAGTGCCGAAAAGGCAGACGCTCTGGCTGCCAAGATGAGGGAGGTCCTTAACTCGGAGGACGTTCGGGTCTCCAGACCAATGAAAACCGCTGAGGTGCGTATTGCTGGCCTGGACGACTCCGTAACCTCTGAGGAAGTGGTAGCGGCCGCTGCCCGAAGCGGCGAATGCCCGCCGGACATGGTGCGAGCTGGTGATATACGCGCCGATGCCTCCGGGCTCGGCGTAGTCTGGGTTCGGTGCCCTATAGCCTCGGCGAAGAAGCTCGCCGATAGCGGCAGATTGTTGGTTGGCTGGGTTGCAGCGAGGGTCAAACTCCTGCAGCCTCGGGCGTTGCGGTGCTTCCGGTGTTTGGAGAAGGGGCACTTCCGGGCGAAATGTACCGCCGAGATCGACCGTAGTGACCTTTGCTATCGCTGCGGTCAGCCCGGCCACAAGGCGGCCCAGTGCACCGCGGCGCCCAACTGCAGCTTGTGCTCGGCTGCGGGCAGACCAGCGGGACACATAGTAGGTGGAGAGGCCTGTGTTGCGCCTGCCAACAAGGCCAAAAAGAATAAGAAGAGGGGCTCTAAACCTGCCGGGGAAACCTCGACACCCTCGCAGGCTAGTAGCTCTGCGGCCGACACCCGGCCCATGACCGTTGCCGAGGGAATGGAGTGTCAATAATGGCACAACTCCATTTCCTCCAGGGCAACATCAATCACTGTGCCAGAGCTCAGGATCTCCTGCTCCAGAGCATGGCAGAGTGGTCGATTCACGTGGCTGTGGTCGCTGAACCGTACTTCATCCCCGCCCGTGACAACTGGCTGGGATGCACTGAAGGTTCGGTGGCTATTATTGGCGAGGCTCTAAGCGACCTGTCTCGTGGCCGCGGTTGGGTTGCTGCGGTCTCGAGCGGTATTGTCATAATAGGGGCGTATTTTTCTCCCAACAAGAGGCTCGCCGACTTCGAGAGTTTCCTTGTCGAGTTGGGCGCTGTCGTAGGCCGCTATCACTCTCGTCCCGTCCTGGTGCTCGGGGACCTCAACGCCAAGTCATCGGCGTGGGGATCTCCAATTACTGACCCTCGGGGTGAGGTGTTAGAAGAGTGGGCAGTGACGACTGGGCTGGTCGTCCTGAATCGGGGTTCGGAATACACGTGTGTGCGGCAGCGGGGCGGGTCGATAGTGGACGTCTCGTTCGCTAGCCCCTCTGTCGCCAGCCGAGTCCGCGACTGGCGAGTCGCCGTAGAGGTGGAGACGCTGTCGGACCATCGGTATATCCGATTTGACGTCTCTGCCCAGACCGCGAGCGGCCGCCATCCAACAACCCCGATTAACGACGGCCCGCGTTGGGCGCTCAAGCGCATCGACAGGGAACTACTCGAAGAAGCTGCCTTAGTTCAATCCTGGGTCTGGGAGTCGACGACGGACGGCCCCGTCGACGTCGAGACGATGGCGTTGTGGTTCCACGGGGCGATGACGCAGATCTGCGACGCGTCCAGCGAGGAGGACGCGCTGTACGAGGTGTACCGCGCGTCTAAGGAGACTCTGCGGCTGGCCATCACCGACTCAAAGTCACGTGCCAGGGAAGAGCTGCTGGGGTCCCTAGATCGGGATCCGTGGGGGCGGCCCTACCGTTGGGTACGGGGCAAGTTGCGTCCCTGGGCGCCTCCACTAGCCCAGAGCATGCAACCCCAGTTGCTAGAGGCGGTTGTATCGGCTCTCTTCCCAGAGCGAGCAGAGCACGCTCCACCGGCGATGGGTTCGCCGTCAGCCACAGACTCTCCAGGAGAAGAGAGCACCGACGTCCCCGAGGTGACAGAAGCAGAGATGAGAGCAGCCGTGTTGCGACTCCGGGCTAAGAACACAGCGCCCGGACCCGACGGCGTCCCTGGCCGAGCTCTCGTCCTGGCTCTGAAGGTGCTAGAGCCCCAGCTGAGAGGGCTTCTCACGTCATGTCTCGAGCGAGGTCAGTTCCCCAGTGTGTGGAAGGAGGGGAAACTGGTCCTGCTCAGGAAGGAAGGGCGCCCTGCGGACTCGCCATCCGCGTATCGGCCCATAGTGCTGCTCGACGAGGCGGGCAAACTTTTCGAGCGTATTATCGCAAATCGCCTCGTCAGCCACTTGTGCAGAGAAGGACCGAACCTGGACGACCATCAATTTGGCTTCCGTGAGGGGCGCTCCACCATAGACGCCATCATGCGCGTGAGGACCCTGGTGGAAGAGACGGTGTCACAGGGTGGGGTGGTGCTGGCGGTGTCTTTGGATATCTCCAATGCATTCAACACCCTACCCTGGAGTTGTATTCGAGAGGCACTAAAATACCATCGCGTGCCTCTCTACCTCCGTCGTACAGTAGGGGCTTTTTTGGAGGGCAGGTGTGTCACCTATCGGGGACGTGACGGTGCCGGTCGGCACCTCATGTCTTGCGGTGTTCCACAGGGATCGGTCTTAGGGCCGCTCCTGTGGAACATTGGGTACGACTGGGTGCTGAGAGGTGAGCTCCCTTTGGGCGCTGACTTGACGTGTTATGCGGACGACACGCTCGTAACCGCCCGGGGGAGCTCGCACAGGGAGGCGACGTTGATAGCCACGGCTGCGGTGTCACAGGTTGTGAACCGCATCCGGCGCCTGGGCCTGGAGGTGGCCCTGAACAAATCGGAGGCCATGGTGTTCCACGGCCCCCGACGTGCGCCGGCGCCGGGATCGCATATCGTGGTCTGCGGGGCTCGCATAGCTGTCGAGTCCACCATGAAATATCTGGGATTGGTGCTCGACAGTCGATGGGAATTCGGACCCCATTTCCGGCGGCTGGCGCCCAAACTGATGGGTACGACGGGCGCGCTTTCAACGTTGCTTCCCAACTTGGGGGCCCGAGCGCCGCCTGTAGGCGGCTGTACGTGGGAATCGTGCGATCCATGGCCCTGTACGGGGCCCCTGTGTGGGCATTAGACTTGACGGCCAACACTCTCGCTATTCTGAAAAAACCGCAGAGGGCGATGGCTGTCAGAGTCGTCCGCGGGTATCGCACGATTTCCTACGAGGCGGCTTGTGTCCTGGCCGGATCCCCGCCCTGGGACCTAGAGGCGAAAGTACTCGCGTCACTATACCGATGGCGCGAGGAAGAGCGGACACGGGGCTCGAGGCCGGTGCAGCGCCAAATCGAGCGGCGCCGAGAGGAGCTCCGTCAGGTCTTAGTGGCGGAATGGCGGCAAAGGCTTCTGCGCCCCGCCGCCGGCTTTACTACCGTCGAGGCGATCCGGCCAGTACTCGACGACTGGCTCGGGAGGAAGCACGGCTCCCTGTCGTTTAGGGTGACGCAGGTGCTGTCGGGGCACGGCTGCTTCGGCAAGTACCTGTGCCGCATAGAGAGGGAGCCGGACGCCCGGTGCCACCACTGCGTCCATTGCGGGGAGGACACGGCGCAACACACGCTCGCCGAGTGTGTAGCTTGGGAGGAGCAGCGCCGTGTCCTCAGAAATGAAGTAGGAAGCGATCTGTCGCTGCCGGCCGTAGTGCGGAAGATGGTGGACAGCGCAGAGTCGTGGGACGCGGTGGTGTCTTTCTGCGAGGATGTGATGTCGCAGAAGGAAACTGCGGAACGGGAGAGGGAGATCTTACTGACTTCCTCTCCCAACCGCAGAAGGCGCACCGGGCGTAGGAGAAGGGCCGACAACGCCCTCTTCCGGCCCCCATGAATGGGTCCAGGGGCGAAGGACTTGGGGAAGTCCCCGCCCCCGAATCGATAGACCCGAGTCGAAGGCGCGCGCGGGTGTCGGCGTGCGCCTTTGAGGCGATGCACGTGGTGCACTGCTCCGTGCAGGTGACGGGGCCCTGATTTATGGGCCGGCACTGTAATGCGGGGCTGCGGATGAATTTGGACTCCCGCGGCCCCGCACGCACGTGCGAGGAGACACTGGGGTGGTTTTAGCCGGTAAGAGTCCGGCACACCCCTCCGCCTTTCCCCAGGTGGAGGCAGTCCATGAGGATTTCCCCCCATAAAAAAAAAAAAAATAAAAATAAAGGTTAACACAAAATACTTTGTCCCGGTGATATAAACACGGCACGACGAATAGGGTCTTTTTTTTTTTTTATTTTAACTTTCAAGTCAAATGACATAGGGACAAATAGTGTACTGGCTGACGCAAAATTAGTGAAGAATCGATAAAGTAATTATGTAGTCAAATAGCGTGAATGAAATGGTGAAATACTTTTATTCGTATCCTTTCAATCAGCTCATTTTTTTTTTTTTTTTTTTTTAAGGGGGGAAAATCATCGAATGACTTCTCCCGCCTGGGTGAGGCGGGAGGGAGTGTCAGACTCTTACTGACTAAAAACCACCCCGTTCCTTCTCCTGCACGTCGAGCCGGAGCCCCGGTTACCCGTTAGGTTCTCCGCGACTCCGAATCGGCATCGGCCGTATTGGGCCCCATCTGTGGTGGTCTGATGGCTCTTTGAGGCGCGCGCGGAACGCGACGCGCCGTACGCTCGGGTCTGTTTCTGGTCGGACGGGGAGTCACCCATGCTTGCCGTCCGCAGGCCCGCGCTTACGGTGGCCGGAGATCGTCCCGCGATCCCCGACGCCCGGTGTATCCTTCGCGATGGCTGGGTTGCGAGGAGGCAGCGCTTCGCTGCCTCACGCGTCCCGCCTCCTCCTTAGCTAGCATGACTGCTTCGCAAAAGGAGGAGACGGCATCCCAGTCCCCCTAGCTCCGCATCATGGCCTGCACTAGGCCGGGACGCGAGAGGTCGCCATCGCCGATCACTTCCCTGAGGGCACGGCGGTGCTCAGCCCACGCAGGGCATTCTCCCACTGTGTGTTCCACCGTGTCCTCAGGGCGGTCCTCGTAGTGATGACACCCGGACGTTTCCTCCCGCCCCATCAGACACAGGTACCTCCCGAAACTCCCAAGTCCGGTGAGGACCTGCGTCAGGCGGTAGGTGAGGACGCCGTAGCGTCTCTCAAGCCACTCCTCAAAGAGGGGACTTACCGCTGCAATGGCAGCGAGCCCAGCCCTCGGTTGCGACAGTCGTTGCTGCCATTCCGCCATGAGATCGCGCCGGAGCTCATCCCGCCACGCAGTTATCTGGCGCGGCAGCGGAATTTCGCCCCGGCGACGTGCCTCCGCGCGCATGCTGTACACGCGCGCGAGCACCTTCGCCTCCAGATCCCACGGCGGTAATCCGGCAAGGAGGTTCGCCGACTCCCCGGAGATCGTGCGGTATCCGCGGATCATTCGGATCGCCAGGACCCTCTGTGCCATGAGCAGCGTCCGAGCGGGACGCCGCAACAGGTTTGGCGCCCAAACAGGGGCGCCGTAGAGGGCCATGGACCGCACGACCCCGGCGTATAACCTCCGGCAGGAGGCGTTTGGCCCCCCGAGGTTGGGGAGGATGCGTTTAAACGTAGCCCCCGTCCTCTCCAACTTTGGAGCCAAACGTCGGAAGTGCTCTATGAAGTTCCACCGACTGTCGAGGACGAGTCCTAGGTACTTCATCGTCGTCTCGACGCCGATGGTAACTCCTCCCGCCGTTATTTGGGACCCACCCAGAGGTGGCGCGTTCCCGCGGCCATGAAAACACATGGCCTCGGACTTGTGGAGCGCCACCTCGAGTCCCAACTGCCGGATTCTCTCAACGACTGTCGCAACCGCTGTCGCCATTAGATCGGCCGCCGCCTGGTGCGACCTCCCGTGCGCTAGCACCAGCGTATCGTCGGCGTAGCATATTGTGCTAACACCGTTCGGGAGGTCGATGCGCAGCACCCAGTCATACCCGATGTTCCACAGGAGCGGCCCCAGAACCGAACCCTGTGGAACACCGCGTGACAACGAATAGGGTCTAAGAGGATAATATCAAAACATACCTATACGATAAATATATAACAATATGCGTTTTATTCTGCAATATTGAGTCATCGCACAATAAAGCCTAGTAATTCAGAATTGAACTTTAAAATATACCAGTGCACTGGTATTACAAACTTTTCCATTATAGAAAATCTTATATCGTTTCGGAATTTAGCTAGTAGCGGCACACTGAGGGACAAAGCAATCTAGTTCATAAAATGTTTATGTTATTGGAATAGCACGTGCACATTCAACTTTTATTTTATTAGGCAGTACAATACTGCAAAAGCGTATTTGAACCGATACGAAAGCCGTGTCACGGCGAATTAACAAGATTCATAAAGAATTTTCCAATCATACACCGTTTGATGTTCATCTATTATTAAAAAAAAAAAAATTCCCAAAATCTACTGAATGGTCAAATAAAAAATAATATTTCATCTGTAACTTTAATTTGTTAACGTAGAACATTAATAATTCACAGATCAGTAGTACACCAGGGTCAGAGCCTACAAAAATGGTAAAAAGTGAAAAAAAATTACAGTAGGATGAAACCCATTAGAAAAGGAGGGGAATATGATCAAAATGAAAGAAAAAATAAATTACGGTCGATCCGAGTTCGGGAAGTGGGAGGGGAGGGGGGGTTTAAGGGTAAAAAATGGTTTATCTTGATTTTCGGCAAAACTACAAGTCCTATGGAAAAAAGGTAAATGGCAAAGTTGTAGGCAATAAAAAGATCTACAACTTTTGTATTTGCAGATTTTTCACATAACCTCAAAATTTTGGTGAAAAATTCAAAAAACCAAGTTTATGGTTTTTTATTTATATCTTTTTCAAATATTTTTTTTTCTACGATATTTGGTGAAAACTTACCTTATTATGTCCCAAATACACTGTAATTTATTTGATTAAAAATATTTATTTTTTCGCTTCATTTTAATTTAATATCAAAAAAGCACCCTAATTTTCAATCGAAAATTCTGACTGCAAAATATCAGCTTTTTTCAAAAAGTTTGGGGGGTTTTTGTTCGTTGAAATATCTACTTTCTGATGGTGTAAAGAAAAATATACATTACTATAGGAAATATTCTTAGAAAATGCAAAAATATGAAAAAACCTCAAATTCGAAAATTTGTTTTTCATCATCATGTACAATTTTGAGGTATTTATTAAAATTTACATTTTAATTACTCAAAAAACGTAAAATTTTATGTTTTATTAATATACGAAAAAATACAAATTAAAATATCCTTCTATAATTAACAAAACAAATAAGTTAATAAAGTTAATATTTAATAAGACATCTACCTCTACAATATTTTTAAAAAGTTGTAGAACCTTCTTTAAAATAAATCTTCCGTTAAAGTAAACAAAGATATTATAGCCATCGATCCATTGTTGCTATTTCAAAGGATATCGTTAACGATCGACAGTAATTAAGATATGGAAACTTACTTACAATACGAGCTTGCACCTTTTCCACTGTCACTTTTTACAGAAAATGGCCTCAGGAAAAATGTAAAATCTCAACTCTACGAATTATTTGTGAGTGTGAATCAACCAATGCATTCTGAAAGCATAATGCATGTCGTCGACGGTGGATTTTTACTGCACAAATAATTTGGCAGAAAAATGAAACGGTGGAAGAGATCATTAATAAATATTTGCGCTACTTATAAAAACATTACGCAGCAAGCAGTTATATTGTGTTTGATGGGTACCCCGAGATTAAGAAATCAGGTACTGTCACAACAGTACCAGCAGCTACTTCAACTAAAAGAGGAGAACGTAATCGTAGAAAAACCTCAGACAATATTCCACAGTTCAATTATCAAAACCATACAAAAATATCATTTTCGCAAGAAAAATTTTTATCTAACGAGAAAAACAAGGACAAAATAATTAAAAGTCTAATGAAAACATTACAGTCACAAGGATTTTCCTGTAAACAAGTTGAAGAAGATGCTGATGCCGACATAATTAAGACCTCGATAGAAGTTGCGTGAGATACCAATAAAACTGTTATAGTTGTGGGTCAAGATATTGATCTTTTGGTTCTTTTAAATCAATTAAATTCAAATAATCATGACATTTATTTTCTCAAACCAGGCTCTGGAAATGGAAAGGATCTATTTTTCACGTCTAATAGTTTCAAACACGAATCCTTCAAAAATTTTGTTGCATTTCTGCATTGTTTTTCTGGTTGCGATACAACATCTGGATTAGCCGGAAAAGTAAAGAAAAGTATCGTTAATTCTATACTAGACGCGAAAAATTTGTCAAATTTGGCCAAAGTTTTTTTACAAAAAAGATGAAAGTTAAGAAAATATAAAAAAAATGGATTACAATTAATCAAATCTATTTATAAATGTAAAAAAGAAAAAATAACACTAAATCAATTAAGGTTTCAAAAATATCAATTGGCAAAAATTAAATCATTCTTCGTTTTGGCAAACCTCCCACCCACAGAAGGAGCAGCAGAACAACATTGTTACAGAGCATATTATCAGCTTCAAACTTGGTTGGGTAACGAATTGACAGCAACAGATAGGGGATGGAAGCAACATCAGCATGGCATTATGCCCAAATTTACAGAAAAGGATTTAATTCCGGAAGTATTGCTCAAAACTATTTGCTGCAGCTGTGAAATTGGATGCAACAGTTTAAAATGAGGCTGCCGAAAACATGGTTTAAAATGCAAAAATTTATGCACTAATTGTCATGGTTCTGAAAATTGCTCCAATATGGAAGAAAAAATCTACGAGGAAGTAAATGATTCAGATGAAATTATGGATGAAGAACCAATGCAGACTGGAAATAACATTGAAGACGAAGATGATGGTCTTGAAGATTTCGACGATCAACTAGAGTTGGAAAGATTTGTCGAATCTGACGATGAAGAAATGCCTTCAAAGAGACAAAAACGAATGAGTAACTAATTAGAATTCCAAATAATTAATAATAATTTTAATTAATTAGAATGTCACTCAGGTATTAAATTACCTTAAAACAGCAATAAATAGGCAACTACAAATATTATTTAACTCGTCGAGTACCGGTTTTGTAGACACAATTATAGAACAATAGGTTGCGGTCACCGGTGACCGCTTGGTGTTTGACAGTTTAAAGAAGCTTCTACAACTTTTTAAAAATATTGTAGATGTCTTATTAAATATTAACTTTATTAACTTATTTTTTTGTTAATTATAGAAGGATATTTTAATTTGTATTTTTTTCGTATATTAATAAAACATTAAATTTTACGTTTTTTGAGTAATTAAACTGTCAAACACCAAGCGGTCACCGGTGACCGCAACCTATTGTTCTATAATTGTGTCTACAAAACCGGTACTCAACGAGTTAAAATGTAAATTTTAATAAATATCTCAAAATTGTACATGATGATGAAAAACAAATTTTCGAATTTGAGGTTTTTTCATATTTTTGCATTTTCTAAGAATATTTCCTATAGTAATGTATATTTTTCTTTACACCATCAGAAAGTAGATATTTCAACGAACAAAAACCCCCCAAACTTATTGAAAAAAGCTGATATTTTGACGTCAGAATTTTCGATTGAAAATTAGGGTGCTTTTTTGATATTAAATTAAAATGAAGCGAAAAAATAAATATTTTTAATCAAATAAATTACAGTGTATTTGGGACATAATAAGGTAAGTTTTCACCAAATTTCGTAGAAAAAAAAAATATTTGAAAAAGATACAAATAAAAAACCAAAAACTTGGTTTTTTGAATTTTTCACCAAAATTTTGAGGTTATGTGAAAAATCTTTTGATCTTTTTATTGCCTACAACTTTGCCATTTACCTTTTTTCCATAGGACTTGTAGTTTTGCCGGAAATCAAGATAAACCATTTTTTACCCTTAAACCCCCCCCCCCCCTCCCACTTCCCGAACTCGGATCGACCGTAATTTATTTTTTCTTTCATTTTGATCATATTCCCCTCCATTTCTAATGGGTTTCATCCTACTGTAATTTTTTTTGTTTTAAAAAATTGTCTACTCTGGTCTATAGCAAAATATTCACCATTTTATTTCGGTTTTCATAATCCAGTTTTGTATCTGGTATTTATTACTAAGCTAGTTTCCTTGGGTAAGCTAATCTTCAGGCTTATAATCAAGCCAGATTTGAAAAAAGGCTTTTTATATTTGGTTGCCTAAATTCTACTCTAATTTCGATCCAACTTTGCCGTTTATTTGTAAGGCTTAATTTAATATCACCCAGAAACAGTATACCTATTGGTGCGAAGCCACAAACAATCTGAAAATAGATTAGGCCCTTAAGGAAAGCTCTCTCAAAATATTTACTCTAAACAAATCTTAGGTCGAACGAATTAGTCTTGGGGTTGCCAGGCTGGCTATCATAACATATTATTCAGTTACTTGAAATAGGCAATTTCTATCGGGTCCAGTAATCGATATAGATATTGACAATTTTTTTTTGAGGACATCTCTTTCTTTTGCTATGGGGTGCAATAGTCAGGAAGATTATGGTAATGTTATCGACGAACGTGCTGGTGCATAACTGGGTTTATCTCAGACTTACGTTTGTAGCTGTCCAAAGTGATTACATGACGATGATCGCTGGAACGTCGTTTGATTAAGGTAGGCTTTGCGTAGATCGGTCCCATGGCCACGTTTGTGGACGTCGCATAACACTATGTAGGATCTCTTCTCTCGTATTGTGGGCACGTTTACAAGATTCCATATACACCGTGAAATTTATTTCATATGTTTTATGAGCATTCCATGAAATCTGTATATTTGTAGTGTACATCACACTTTCACACCTAGGTCTTATTGAAAATTTGTAGATCGCAGAAATAGTTGTTTCGTTAGTAATTGAATACTTGGCAATTTGTGCAGTTAATTTTGAATTAACACATCATTTAGGTAACAAACAAGCATTTGATGAAGATTATCACTTTCATATATTAACATCTAACTAAATAATGAGTATGGAACATAAATTTTAACTCTTAAAATAATAAGACAATCTAAGCATTAATAGAACAGAGTTTAGGTATCCCATTAAACTTACTAAGTTAAGTCAAACGGTTTCATTAGAAGTCAATTATTTACACACGTCGAGGAGCTATTTAGTACGTCATTAACGAAAACCGAAGTCTAGGTAGGGTCTCTTAAAAACTTTGACCTTTTATTATCCTCGTTTTTAAAGAGCTCCGTAACTCAAGTATCAACGTTAAGATTCCTGAACGTCTATCTATCAGTCGTTAGTAAGAAAAGCTCTGTAATGGACTATCTAAATTATATAGCATCATGTCTGTTTGTCTATGAAGCTATAGTTAGTAGTATAGTTTGTCCTATTGGTAGTTTTCGTCAATTATATTATTAGTTCTATGTAAGAGGCGAGCCTATTGCTAATGGAACAAATTAAGATTCTGTACACAATCCACGGAATTGATCTGTACACTCTATGGTCGTGCCGAAACTAGTTTTGTTTTTCTTGTTTTTACAAAACATTGCTTTAGTCTTTACATTAGGATTTTATAAAGTTTGTTTAGGTACACAAGCAGTTGGACCCGGATTTTGTGGATTACATAAATGGTAGTTCCTTGTAGTGATCGAACCAACACGTTGCGCAATCAGTCACCCGGGCACTGGGTCAACCATGCAGTTGGAGACTGAGCGTTTGACGTTTCTTTTAAGTGTAGACATGATGTCAAGGAATTCGAACAAACTTTGTGGAGATGAGTATGTATAGCTTATCATAATTTACACAAAAGCACCTCAGGTGAATGTGAATACTTTCTCTAATAAATTGGTGAAAATTAATCGACCAGATTTTCGTACATTTCATCAAATCATTTCAAGAGTAATGAAATAATAAATGTACAACATTAGGAACTCAAATATGTGACATGTAAAAATTATAAAACTTTTGTAAATATAATGTCAGTCGATCAGGTTTATTATTATTAAATGAAAATATCTTTTACGACACAAAGTTATCAGCTGTGGATGGCGCGTTCACCTTACATGTGCCTACTTTATACTCACTTCTTACGACACCCATGAGAGGATACGTCGTTAGTGAAAATAGGATTTTCGGTTTCGATTTTTCTATCAGTTAATGTTCATTTTTACGACTTTTACTGAATTTATAACAAATAAAATATTTATGTTTCCATTCGTGCCCTTTTAAAATGACAAAATATTATAAATGTCAGCGGGAGTACAACTTGAATATCTTGTGCAAAAAACCAGTGAAAAAAGCTTCTAATATGCAGCGGTATGAATAGGTGGAGTGCTGGCATAGAGTGGAGTGGCGCGCGTCGGGGCAGGTAGAGCAGTAAATTATAGGAGTGAACATTGTACCGGTATATTCCCACAGTGTTTGCCTGCGCTCTTGGCTGGCCTGTGCCTGCGGCGCGGTGGACAGTCTGAGCACGTAGAGGTATTACTACATTGTTGAATATGTTGCCACCCAGTGCCGGCTCTCCGACCCACCAAACAATGTTACCCACACAACAGAAATAACAAACACGACACGTCTTGTGGCGCGCGCCATTCTACCGGCTCTTTATCGCAGCAAACTTTGTTATACCGACATTTTACACAATTTTGAAACAATTCATTATAAGGACAAAAGAATGCTAATTCTAATAAAATATGGCTTAAGTACAATATAAAGTCGTCACCAAGTCGTTCTATTCAGTTACTTAACATTTGTAAGAAAAATATGACTTACCTACCGCTAAAAGAAAGCAAAGCGAGAAACATATGCAATGTAAATAAATTACGTTATACCTAGTGGCTAGTAGATATTACGTTTTGCAAACACCTCAAAAATTACAATTTTAAATATTCCTTATGCATCCTGCATAAAATTGGATAACAGGGAAGTTTCCAAGTTGGACTTGGAAAAGAGAAATGAAAGGAGAGGTACTATGAAAGTAACAATAAATTACGTCGTAATTTAAATAAACGAATGCAAAAATATACACAAACATACTCGAGGAGAGGAGGCCGTCTGGTGTCTATCGATTGTGCGTAGGCTTGATACTACTTACAAAATATTGGCAAAAGTAAGGTGATAGGTCAACTTCAGTTAGATTGAAACTAGAAAAGCGACGGCGGCCTATGATTCAGCAGATCCCAATATTGCCAGTCACACTCGACAAATAGAATACCTAAATTTGATTATTTTGATGCGTCGTAATAAATGGACGGATATGAATTGAGGTTTTATTAGATTTCGATTCTTTCGGTGTATGTAACAGTGGCATAATGTGCACGTCTGCCTACCCTTTTGGGGATAAAATTATGTTCGATTCTTACATACATCTATGAACTTTCAGATGGACGCAGTTTTTCTAATATTTTCAAAATTTTCACCAGCTCATATTGTTAAGCCTTTGGGCAGGTTATAGTTGTAAGTGCCAGGGTAAATATGTTTACAAAGTACATGGATACATCGGCTTAAATATGAAGAAACCTTAAGTCATATTTAAGGAGTGAATTGTGTTCGGCGTCGTATATTCGAGGCGAGAAGAACACATCAAAATTGACGTTCCTTCAGAGAAAGTGTATGAGGTCAGATCTCAGCTCTCACAAATTGCACAAGCATTATGATACCACTTATCGTTGCCCTGCCTTACCTCCGTCCTTTCTGAATTGTCTTTATCGTTTCGACACTACGGTTTACCACCCCAGCGGTTTAACTGCCAATCGACCTTCATACATAAATTCGGCGTTCCTCCTAACACTCGGTTTCAATCTGCATACTACGATTTGACGGCGCTGCGTTATTGATGACTCGGCAGGATTGCAGGCGGCGATAGAACACCATGCATTTTTTAATAGCAATTTGTAATCCATTTAGCTGTTACTGCAATCCGGTTGACAGTATTCAAAGCGGGATCGTTCTCAATCACTAATTCAGACTGGCGTCCCTCGTTACGTTCATTTTGTTAAAATTAGCCCTATTGTTTATGTTAATAAAAGTATAAAGTAGTTTTAAATCATATTAAAATAGTATTATAGATACTTGATACATTAATGGCGAACTGTTTGATTACACAGATAAAAGTTATTTATTATACATTAATATTAAAGTAAGTAGTAGTTTATATATGTATAGTATACATGTTTCGCAGAAAATATCCCATCGTATCAACTACAAAAATTGAGATTCTTTTAAAAGACCCATCCATTACGCTTTAATCTTTTAGATACAGTTTAGGTAATAAGGAAAATTTATGAATGACTTGAATGATACATGACCGCTTACTTGAGGTCAGAAGGTAATATTCTAATAGAATTAGAAAGGATAAAATAAACTAGTACAATTACTAGTTTATTTTTACATTATTGCAAAAGTATGTAATTACGATGTTTATTTTTAAACAACTTAATAAAAAGTAGCTTTTTGGTTTTGATAAATATTAATGTTTTGATTCGGACGCGCGAATATGTTGTAAAACTATTGATTATTTTCATTCGCGACGAATCATAGAGGGGATTATAGATGAACCCCTGTTTAGTCACCCCTTCCCTGGGACCCTGTGGCCCGTGGTGTTCCCCGCGCTTCCACTTACGAGGGGGCCAGTTATACGCACTACGATTCACAAAACTATCTGCGTTCAATTTTGATGACGTCACTTTTATTGTATTTTATATTTCCTTTGTATTTTAACCTTTGTTTGAGTGTTATGGCACCCTTGAACATTTTAATCAAGAATTACTTGTAAGTGTTTAAGGATTATTAAAATTAGTCACGTTCAGGTCTGAATTGAGTATAAACCTAAAAATAAACTAAATTAAACAAAATATCTGAATCGACCGTATTTTACATAATTGTCAAACGGTATCTAATCAAAGTTTGTCTTGTTTCTGCTAATATTAAATTCTAGATATTATGAATAAAAACTAAATTGCTATTTAAAATTGAAGGAATAAAATAAAATATTTCTTGATTATCTTCAAAATAAAAATGAGAGAAAGATGTGTTGCTATTAAAATCCTAACAAGTCTGTCGCTTGTCTATGGAATTGTCAATGAGTAGACGCGTCCAGTTTTTTGACATCACCATTATTATCGTATCAACTACAAACAATAGACGTTCACTATTGATGAACCGGTTGGAGGCAATCTAAAAATATCTTTTTAATATAGATTAAATAGTTCATCATCATATGCTTATAGTAATAAATGATGTGTATCGAGCTTACAATTCTAAAGCATGTTGCTAAATACACGACTAAAGTGTACAATAAAGACGAGGAACGTAAAACAGCATTTCAAAACCTGAATCATGAAAGTAGCGTTAGGGGGATAAAAGCAACATAAAATGTTACAAAATTCACATTCTACAAACCTTGGGTTCGCAAGATGCCTGAACATTGTCGCTTGGAGAACGTCGTGATCATTCAATACTTCTTTAGGTTTACAATGTAAACTTACTATCTCGTTGCGTTGCCGTGACGTGAAACTTGGTATATTGAGATTAAAACATCCTTTGTATACTTCTCTTAAGATCAATGATACCAGAGGTGTCAACACTCTCTTAGTTCAATCAAATATCTAATATTACCCAAAGACAATAAATGGGACATTTGATAAACCTCATATAAAACTGTTCCCACATTTCCATTAAGCTCGTGTGTATCTCCATAAACGAATACGGTACATAAAATTAGTTAAATTGAGAAACTTTTCATTTTTAAGATTGCTTAAGTAAGTTGTAAGTCGAGCTGAATCGGTATTTAAGATTCTGAGAACCGATACGAGCTCAAACTCTAATCAAATTATTCAAATGCTCTTAAAAAAGTTTATGAGCTCTTAAATCCACGGAAGTGTTTAAAACAGCAGGCAACAGCTCCTGAAAGTTTAAGAAAGGTGATATTAAACAAAGAGAACAGAAAAACACAGGTCGTTGTTACGAGTTTGGATTCGTCTTATTGTAGGAAAGAAGTAGGCTAAAGATCTGGATATAATGATGCCCTCGGCCGCTACTATCAACTCACTGAAAAGAAACTTGTGTAAATCGCATAGTGGAGCTACCTTAATGGTGGGACGCCGAACTTTGTGCCGAGGCATCTTCCGTCTTGGAGTTTCGTGAATAACACAAGATACAGCCGGCAGAACGGCTAGCTTCACGAGATTTTTAGAGAATAAAGCGATTTATATTTACCAGCCAGTTTCACTCCCCAAGGTTTAGTACTATCTACATATTTACTATTCTCGAGAGAGACCACCCCTAACGGTGGGTTCTGATGAAATATGCATTCCACTAATCGAATGGGATATTATAGACATGACACACGGGCGCCTACATGTTTGTTTATTATCTCGATGCCTGTAATGTTTGACGACATTTTGGGAAGGTACCTAATGTTTCTGTATAATATGGGTGTAGCATTAATTACGGTTACTGATGGGTACGTTGTTATCTCGATACACTGTATATCTTTTATAGTTTAGCTTGTAAGCCCCGTGATCAGAAAATGAAGTAAAGCAATTATTATTATTATATTATGACAGTCGTTACCAGTATATTTAAAACCAGACTCTAAAGAAAACCTAAAAAACACTCAATCAGTTTAATATACCTAAGTCGATGAAAGAGTACTATAATTGTAAAGAGTTGTAAATTGTTTTACAAAGTTCCCACGTAATATTCATTTTTACTTTGAAGTTACATTTTTGTCTAGAAAATTACTCGACTACGCCTTTTATTAGATGCAGTCACTGGAAAGACCTTCGGTTACCTCAAATAAAAATATATGTACAATAGTTTTGTCAGCCAAATTATCAACTATTTTCTTTTACGTATGTAGTCTTGAAACAAATAAATCGAGAGAAAGATAAAGGTAGATTTAGGCAGGTCTTATCCCACAAAAGATTTGAGTAGAGGGAGTCAACCGAAGGATCCTTTTTTAACCTGTCGAATGTAACGTCAAAGGCTGTCAATTGGTTTGAAATGCGCTTTATAATGTTATGTCAATGCATTACAAGTCTTTGTTCCTAGCTTTCTTCAAAAATGTATTGACTTGACAATTTGAGCAATGTTTCAAACTAAGGACAAAGTTATGCAGGAATCGAGCCACTTAGAGTTATTGATGTCCTTAACAATGCGCCTCGAGTGCTTCCGAGAGTGCACTAGAGTTTCTGGAACAATTTTCTTTCTACTTCGTCACACCTCCCAAACTACAACACTTTTAGGCTAATAGAATCTAGTGTAACCTCTTTATTTTTTTTATTTAAGAGGTGTTCAATAACTGTGATAAACAAACAGTAAGGTAATAATGGTGTCCACAATATAAACATATGTTATGTACTTTCGTACATATATTATATAGATCTTGATCGTATTGGAACTTAATATGTAAAGATAGACGATAGCGGATAGCGTGAACGTTGGCAGACGAAGTCGCGAGCTTATGACAGTTCAAGTTCAATAGCGCTCGTTAGTATTTCAAGCTGAGTTAGTTTTACAAGTGAGTTCACTCGACCTGAACTGTACAATAGTCTTAACCCGAGCATCTTATAGTACCAGTTACTAACGTCTCTTGATATGGCCAACGCACGACGGCATCTACAATGTTTAGGTATTACGTGAAAACATCTTTGACTAACCTCTCTCTAAGCGAAGCGGTTGGACAATTGGACAAGGGTAACAAATTAACCCTGTCTCTCCTTTGAAGTGGATGTAGGTCAATAGCAGTACACTTTTACAACGGACAGAGTACAAGTCTCCAGCTTAGTTTTGAAGTAAGCACAATTTGGTGATCTGCGGCTTGACCAACTGACGCAAACTATTCTCATTTATTAACGACTAGCTATGCTCGCGACTTCGTCTGCGTGGAATAGTGATTCACAACTCCTCCCCTGTAAGTGAAAGCGTGATAATATATAACCTATAGGTTGACACAACTTGTTAGTAATATTCATGCAAAATTTGAAGTAAATCTATGCAGTACTTTTTTATCTTAGCCCACACATACTTAGATACAGACACAGATAAAAATTCTAAAAACTATGTTTTTGTATTCGACATCGACTGTAGATCACGCCCAAAGCATTCTTTTTAAAAATATTCAATGTACTGTTGTCACTTTCCTACGGTTTTATTACGTGTATAAAGATTTTCATTTTCGTACAAGTCGAGAGGTTCTTGTCGTACTCGTTTGGCCATGTTTATAACTTCGGTTACAGTTATCGAGTAGTTTGTATCGGCCGGGTTACCGACTGGCTTATTAACGCTAACAAGCTTTTTGTTAATATTTTCTTGTGGGACGAGGGCAAATGGCTCTATTTCCGTGAAAAGAAAAAGTACTTAAACATTAAACCGCATGCTTCAGAAGTTGCTCCCCAACAGGTACATAGCTAAAGAGGGAAAAGGGGGAACGGAATAGCCTTAATTATGAAATGGATGAACCTGCTCCGGTTTGCGAAGAAAGGCATATAATTTGTACTTCGCTGTTAAAGAGCATTTAAATGTTCAGTACTGCTTATGTCGATGTTTTCTACTGAATGTTGTACAGCTGTATTACTCGAAGTACGGTTCATAGCCTGCTATTAATTTCAGTTCGTAATGAAACTTTGTGAAGTAGCGAAATTTTTGCAACCGGTTCAAATGCAGTACTTACTTTATCTATGTTTGAAATAATTTGTAGTACTCTCTACTGGTCGTGATATGAAAATTAGAGGACGTACTGCAACAGAAAAAGCATAACAAAAGGTACATATTATAATGGTGTTTACGAAACTAATGTAGCATTCGAGAAAAGATGTTATCATATACGTATGTCAAAAAATAATTTTACCATTTGTAAAAATCATAAGTAAATGAATAACAAATCTTAAACAAGACTGAAAAGCAACTCAGGAGATAAATTCTCAGAGTATCCTCGACTCAGCCAATATGTAATAATGTGGGTCCGATTTCCCATTTGTATAGAAAAAGGAGAATAAAATAACCGTTTCGTATCCCGTGTGGTGCTAATGTGGGTTACGAGAAGTCCCGCGCCCAACACCATCCGTGCTCTGTCCACTTACGGTACAGTTAGCCAGTGGAACTTTTACTAATAACAAAGGTGAAATCACTTCGAATAACCGCAGTGTAGTGTAGATTACAGATAGAGATTGCTGTATTTACAATTTTGTACCATTCATTGTTTGGAACTATTACTACTACTGTACATTTTGTACATGCGTTGCAGTATTAGTACAAGGCGTTACACGATCGGGTATCGATTGTAATTGTCATTTATTTATAGTTCAATGTACAGGTGTGATAGCAAGCGAGTGGAATAGTATTAATTATTACCTGCGGCTAATAACTCAACCGTAGCAACGTGAGTGTAGACGCTATTAGTGCTATTACACCTTTGTCTGCATTTCAGGAACGATAATGTTTCCTATTAAATTGTATAGTAATTACGACACCCTTACTAAGTTTCGTAATATATTTCAAGCATTCATTTCTGTTTGAACAAAGTATTCTCAATTAACAAAAATAAAGGAATTACAAATGAATTGTGTCGAGCACCTGAATCGTCGAACAGAAAGTAAATTGCTTTTCAGTTACCAGATAATAGAAGGTGCAAGCTTCATCTTCAAGCTGTCAGACGGAGAGAAGGTATGGTTGGTGGATCTCATTCCCTCGTTTAAATTGAGTCTGCGCTGAGTTTGCCATTTCATATAATTCTGGCTCAATAATGTCTTCAGCCACAAGTAATCTCGGGGGAGATGTTGGATTCGCGAAGCAATAAACGCATTAGCTTATCATTATTTGACTTTCTATATTTGCTTTTACTTTGACTGTCTCGTTGGTTTACTGTAATTCTCAAATGACGATTCAATAAGCGGTTTTTTTCAAAAAGAACTAATAAACAAAATTGTGATTGAAAGGTAGTGACTGGTACCATTTGTGTCTTTAAAAACAGTTCGCTTATATTCAAAATTCACTAAAATGTTCACTAGTACTTGTAATGGCTCATCTATTATTCTCTGAAGTGGTAGTCATTTACTAATAACTTCTGTTGGTAATAAATAAATAGAAGGCATTCAGTAACAAATTAGCTGTAGTAAAGTAAGGAAGGCTTACAGATCGGCAGGTTAAATCGTCAGTGGTCTTGGGGCAAGCCTTGTCCTTCCTACAGTGGGATTATGTCGACTGTTGAGATTCTTCGTCGGAGATCCATTCACTTGGCCTATAACGGAGTGGATTTAGAGCTCTTTGTTAGTTATCGGACCGAAGCTCCGTCCCGTCTGTGACAAATTCCTCTCACTGACTTTATTAACGGATTATAGGATTAAATATACAACACGTTTTAATATAATGAAGGTACGAGCTCATCTTGCTTTATAATTTCCGTAACAAATCGAGTTTAGTTTCTGTTTGTTGTATCAGGAGGATGGGATCAGATGATGGATATTAAGATAAGCCTTTTCAGATCCATCACTAGACGCAGAAACGTAGTTATTTAGGATAAATGGTCTATTACTTAGTAAAATATACTGTATAATCTACAGTATCTATTAAGTAAACCTTTCAGTTTCACAATAACTAAGTAGTACTTTGGAACTTAGGTGTTGCCACATCAATTTGAAAAGAAAGAATGTTTCTTGGTAACAAGAATTCAAAGTAATAACAACGGAAACCTTGTTTATGTTGCAACATTTGAAGTTCCAGAACTTCAGACGATTGTGTGTATTTCGCGCAAGTAGTTAAATTGGAGGAAACCAGTTATTGTAGTTGTCGGGGCCACCGGCCACTGTTTATGTACTAAGATTCGCTACTACGTCTTTAATTGCTGATGTGACTATAAAAATTTCAATGGCCTTCCTTTATTGTAGTTTAGTGATTGGAACTCGTTTAGCCCTGTCAGGGGTTCAGAAGTGGATACTTAGTGCAGCATCTGCAGACCGGTTCAACCCTTTTCGTTTATTAACTTTGACACCTGGCCTGCCCATTCAGTGACCGGTCCAAAAAACATAAAGAGACGCCACGTGCGAATTTAACAAAGACCACCAAATAATCTCCATAGGTACAGCTCTTTGCTTCCCCTCAAATAAATTCAAATATAGCACAATGTTCAAAAAAGCCCGACTCCAATTGTCGAGCCATTAAAACACATTTCGGTACTTCTCTTTGAAAACCGCCCCTAATTATTTAATATTCAGGTAGGACGAGGTAAATAACAAAGGCGTTTAAATATCTACTTATTTACAGTGTTCTGTTGCAAAAATTATGAAAACATAAGTAACAGCTGTCCGCCACACGCATATTTTGCGTAACGAATTTGTAACTTCAATAAAAAACAGATTTGCTTTGAGTTCTGGGTGTTGGGCGCAGCGTCTTTAGTAAATGAGTGGGGAATTATAAACATTAATCAAATTAACAACAGACTACACTGTGTCTAAAATAATGTCGGCAGAAATAATAAAAGCTTATTTTAAGTGGAGCGAAGTACAAGGATACTAGGAGAGGTAATAAAAAGTGTATTTATTAAATAGTTATCTTTGTGAGGATGGAATCATACCTCAAGCCGCAACGCGACCACAACGCACTTGAGCAATTCGATACAAGTGCACGCAACTATTTCTGTTCGATCATGCCTTGACATCATCGCATGAGCCAGTAAACCAGCACTCGAAACACATCAATACATTATTATATTTATTTAAAGATCAAAGGCCGAGCCCTTCATTAATCTATTTCAATTAAATTCCGTTCTATTTAGTCATAAGTACCGTATCAGATAGATCCATCATATAGGTAACACGTACCTATTCACACGGTGAAAGAGAGTGAGAAATCGAATTGAGATAATTTTAGGTCGATAAAGAATCAATTTAGAAGGTTTTGGGTATGAGACTGCTATTATGGTGGTCTTTGATATCATTCCTGGGTTGAAAAGTATTATTAGATTTTAAATTGTAGGTATTGGTAATGTGAAAAAGTGTAGTATTAACCTCTGTTTACTAGTAATAATGTTAGATGGGTTTAGTAAATTTTCATGCTTGGTATTTTAAAACGGAATAACTAAAGGGTTCATGTCACAAACAACTACGCCACGTCAAATATTCCTATGAAAAAGTTAAACGGCTGCATAATATCCCGAGAAACCATAGAAATACAATTACGTACTTAACGTGGAAAGCTATCTATATGACGTTAAGCAGTAACTAATATTTTGTGCTGAAGCTGTTTAACCTACGACCGAGTGGATTGACCCCTTGAACTCCTAGAGTTTCTTCGAAAATATTTTGATTCGTACATCTTCAAAATCTTGAGTTAATAAACTAATTACATCTTTTGAACACTCGAGAAGTTTACCAATATCATCAACGAGGGAATAAACGGTAGGAATTCGTGCGTATTACGAAACATGTATCTACATAATTGTTTTTACAATCGACGCTTAGACTCCAATTGACTACCTATATAAATTTCATTGATTCAATCAAAGAAAATAAATTCAACGAGAAATTTTGTCCTTCGACCTTGCTGTTCTAAACATTTTTTTGTTTGTTTCACAATATTCTGTGGAAAACGCCGTTGGTTACACATTTGTTCGAGCTACCTATGTATTGTGTCATAATGTATCATGTAATGTGTCACTGTTTCTTTTCCCAAATAAATAAAATAAAAAATAAAAAAAAAATATTCATGTGATCGAACCATTGAACCTATTACTAAAGTCTAGCAGATTTGTATACAATTATTTTTTTTAATTGACATGGTTTTTAAACATACCTTTGTAATTTTATATGGTTTGGGAATCGAAGACAGTGGATAGTTTCACTTGCATCTCGATCACCACAAATGTCAAAATCAAAATTTATAACAGTATCAATGTGTATTCTTTTTTTAATTTTTTGTATTTTTATTATTATACTCTACTACCGAGCTGAATATTGGTTAAGTAATAACTACAAACTGAACATCAAATGAAGATATAACTTTACAGGTATGTGGTTATGATTGACTTAAGCTGGATCACGGTTAAGTGATATCAAAGCATAACCCTTCAACTTGTCGAGGGTCGGTATTACCGAGGCCTTATTACTATTATACGCAATATCTACCACCGTCGGGGTATCAGACGTACTACTTTGTAATGTTATATGTCTGTTAACACTGAATTAATTAGGAGACAGTATTATTGGCAGTCATGTTGATGTAACCACACTGTTGGATAATAGTCATTGATTTATTTTGGGTTCACATTAACATGCAAAGTTAGTAAAGAAGATATTCTTCATATTAAATTAGTATGCAAGTAACGTAATTATCATACCTGATACAAAAATAAGCAATGTAACATTTTCATATGAATTGTTTATTACAACTTGGAGAGGCCCTAACATACACAGGCCTATAATCCAATAAAAGTTTAGAAACAAGTTTTCGTTGTGGTTATTAAAACTTCTTTAATTGAACCTTCATGATGCAGGGCTCAACGCTCGGGGATTTAAAAATACATCCCAGCTCAATCTGCGGCTGAAGTCTATTTAAATAAAAATACCTACTCGTATAGGAATGCCGACGATATGTATGAGCTATGGTGTCAATTATTCTTAGCACTAAATTTTTAATAAAATAATTATTACTGTTTCTGTTAATAGCTAAACATTATCTTTGCCATCTATTCCATTTAAAACTCATTCGTGTATTAAAGTTTCGAATATTCATTTAATAAAATCATTGTACCAACACCCATAATGGTCGGGTAATTTAATAAACTTGTAATTTAGTGTTTTATTCGACGCCAGGTTCGATATTAATTGAAAACCCCTCGGTAATATAAATGAAAGCGTTCATTCGCATTGTCAGCCTACATGTCGGCGAAATTGTTTAAAACAAATGCTTTGCTATCCGTATTGATGAACATCCTGTATTGCTCGAATGGATACAATTCCCGTAGAGGAGCCTTTTCATTATTTCAAGTAAATAAACATTTATTTAATTCGTTGGGTTTTGTATCTTGTTTGTTTTGTTAGAATTGTACTTTAAGCGAATTGTCAGAAGGCGGTGGTGGCACACAAATAAGGCAGTGGTTAGTAAAAAGGTCTCTGGCGGGTGCGTAATCTTTTCTCCATGTACCAAATCCTACCCTATTACCCTTAACGGTATTCTTATTAGGGGGAGCTTCGTTCAACCGCTTGCTCGTCGCGGTCGCCCCCACGCCGACACACAAGTATAATAAGAACTTTATTCTATTTAAAATCTCGCTTTGAATATCAATAGCTGGCCTAATAAATGTGCCGGCCCTCTTAAGTTCCTTTTGCCTATGACCGAGATTGTGCCATCGTCCTTTATCACGCATTTGTCATCTATAACACGTGTCGTAGCATTACGATGGTTTACGGTACTCTACGGTAGTGTCCAAATACGAGTATACCTCGGTAGCTATACACCGCGGTCGAGGACGAACGCCTGTTTAATGGCTATAACTCTTTACGACAAAAGAAAAATATTACCTACTAAAGCTTACACGTGTATGTCACCCTTTTATAATATGACCCCATACTTGAATGGGTGCGAAAGGAATCCTATTGCTCTCGTTCAATCCACCATTCAATTGAATAATCGTTTGTTGTCCCTACCGTTGGTGCAAAATATATTCTAAAACGTGATTAATATAGTATCCACATGTTCTTCAAACACGGGGCCGTTACACAATTCATAAATACGTAATTGAATTCTATGGCCAGTTATAGCCCGTACTGAAATAAAAATAGGATGCATTTGTATTAATACTGGGACCTGACATATTGTAAACTTAAATAAGTTTCTATATAATTCGATGGTTGCCCACAATTTCTTAGGATCAAATTCTCAATCTACAACTTGGTGACAGTGGGACCATTGATCTGAGGCCTTAGTACGAGTTTGATTTACGTTTAAAGTATTCGAAACGAGACCGCGTTCGGCACTCTGGTTGGCCGGCTCCTATGAACCAACCAATCAGAGCGCCGGACGAGGTTTCGTTTCGATTACATTAAACGTAAATCAAACTCGTACTAAGGCCTCTGACGTATATGATCGAAATAAAAAGAAATTATCAAAATTGAATTGAAAAGCTTCTCCTTTTTTGGAGTTGGTGTAAAGTGCGACGCAATTGTGATGATTCCATA
The DNA here is from genome assembly GCA_038387885.1 of Spodoptera picta. Lineage (NCBI taxonomy): Eukaryota > Metazoa > Arthropoda > Insecta > Lepidoptera > Noctuidae > Spodoptera > Spodoptera picta. The sequence continues at coordinate 6,467,030 of JAZHFQ010000105.1, forward strand.
AGGCTTGAGGCAGCTGTGCTGTACTGTCACTTTTGATTCTATTCAAGCAAACTGGATGTATTTCTTAGGGTGTCGAACAAAGAAATAGTTATCTACGGAGCGAGCACTAAACGTCGCAACGCGCCACTTTGTATGGTAAAAATGCTAAAGATGTGGTAATCATTGATGCTAGTGCGCGCAGATACCTGTTTGCTCAGTTTTCAGCTTAGTTTAACAGTTTTTGAATAGTTTAAAATGATACTTACATGTTTACGTAGAGTTTTTTGTTTTATGTAATTTACGTTATACTTTTTTACAAAGAGTGCATAATACAAATTGGACTGATTTAAAATTATCACAATGTTACTTGTAAATGTAATATTTGTTAATGCTGCTCCAATGAGCTGATTGAAAGGATACGAATAAATGTATTTCACCATTTCATTCACGCTATTTGACTACATAATTACTTTATCGATTCTTCACTAATTTTGCGTCAGCCAGTACACTATTTGTCCCTATGTCATTTGACTTGAAAGTTGTTTATAGGTATTTATTTAATTTGATGCTAGTGTCACAGTACATTAGACGATCTCGAATAAATTGACATTTTGAAATTAGTTGGTATTCGAGGGAGTCTGTGTACGTGACTAGCAACCGTCCTAACTTAGTTTAGTCTATATTTTCAAATTGAGCGGTCAAGTCACAAGTAATTCAATAATATTGAAGGACTCCATAAGATGTTAGTACAATATCATTAGGGCATGACTACGTGTTTTTTTATTGAACCCATATCCAGAGGGACTACGGAGAAATCAATTTGTGCCGCGTCGTCGTCATGTAAAATAAAGGGATATAAAAAGAAGCTCCTACAAATGTGTTTCAGAGATAAATAATAACGATAAAGTCCCTCGATTTGACCCACGGAGAAGATTCTTTATATAACGCCTTATCTCATTGTACTTGAGCCGCGCACAAAAAAGACCACTGCTAGCCTTTGTTATTCGTGGAATCGAACTTGTACGATCAGTCCCGATGATAGGTACCTACATAAATAACAATCTTATTTAATCCTGTAATACCTTTTGCTTACTGAAAAGCACTCTATGTCAGGTGCTCACCCACTCCTTGCCCAATCCCGTATGAAATCCGGTCGGCCGTGTAGCCACTATCTCGCTTAACTGGTGGTACACGATGATTCGGCCAACAATAGAGCACGCCTGCCTAAGAATTTGAGATTTATATGTATGTTATGTACGTAGAGGTAAATATTCATAGTAATAATATAAGTCCGAATTATGATAAAGGTACACGTGTTGAAGACAAATCAAAGACAAAATTAATCTTTAACGTGTGTGATAGAAATGCTGTTAAAGACAATGTAACAGGATGTTTTAATTACATGTTTCTGATTTATATCGTAAGGATAAATAACTAGCCAGTAACTAAAATTTCACTGTACAATCTCGTCGATGTTGAGTTTACGAATTGGACACCTTTGTGGCATTAACTGGTGACAGTTGCGTTAGCTTACTACCCACCAGTACCAGCAACAGGGTGTTATGTGCTCTCGCTTTGAAAACGCAACTGAATTGGAATCGTGCAAACGGTATCCAAAGCTCGCAGTATGTCCACTTCGATCACGCTCGATCTCCAGGGATAAGGTAGATTCACAACGAGCTGGATTGTTCTCTTCTTACTACGTTACTTTGAACTTTCTAGATATTCAGTATGTTTATACTATGTATAACGTTGAAGAAGTGAGCTTCTATTTCATAGTTTTATACTTTTCTCTTATCGTTTTTCTAAGGCCGACTGACAAATTACATTTTTGTTCGGGTGTCCCGGAATCTGACCATAAAAGGCTCATAAATCTTGAAATGCATTTTTTATACTTGGTCAAGCTCGTAAAACGATGACCTAAGTAAGACGTCAGTCTCCATAAATTTCATTATTTTATTGATATTTATGTATGTACCTACTACCTAACTGGTCAGTGCTTGTGTTTAATTTCATTCTAAAAACACTCGATTCGCTAATAAAAGTAGTCGTAAAAGTTCAAACGTGCATGCATCCGTATCTGCTTGAAAAGTTCGGTATAAAACTAGGTTTAATATTCTTGCAGAGTCCGAAGCAGTATGAGGAATAGGGAATATTTAATTAGTCAAGTTTACGATATAAGTATGCATGGTAATACTTTGCCCGTATAATGTTAAACCGCACTCTGGCCACAGGCTTCCCGCCCAATATTTAAAACACTTGTTTATTAGCAAAACATTTTTCCGATCAATACACTCCTATACTCTAAACATGACTTCCAAAGTTAATGTAGAACAACAATAAATCTACAACAATTTGTAAACAAGCTTCACAAAAACAATTCAGGAACAACTTCTGTAAAAGTGATTTGGTTTTTCTGTATGAACAGACCATTTTTATCAAAGACCATTTTACGGAAATACATATGGAAAATCGTTTCTAAAGAATTATTGGCGCGAATTTTCCACACAAGTGCATATTTACTAAGTTGAGACAGGGTTCACTTTTGATTTAGGTATATCTCGAAAGCGGAACAAAATTCAAAGCAAATGTGAACAGTAGTTGAACGAGTTTAAGCTATTGTCAGTGTCGTTGTATCCTTTGTTGGCGCGTCTGATAGTAAGACGAGTAATGGTCTATTCTCTTGTCCCTCACATAAGCTCCTACATTTTTCGGAAGGTTTCCTGGAAGCTCTTATACATACTGATAAATATATTTTAACACTTGATGTTGGTAGAGGGAAAGGTTCAACTAATAAATCTGGCAGTAATTTCTGCATAAGTATGCGGTTCGCAGCCATTCAGATGCTTTATGCGTCTGTGCGCCGCCCCGCCACGGCGGATGGTTGTTTAATTAAGCCAACTCACGTCACCAACCAAATAAAGCGAAATTAGATTTGTTCACCAATTGTCAATAAAATAAATCTACGTGTATAATTACGTATCCTGTTCCCGTTATCCATAAAAGTGACGACAATGGTCGTGGCCCGGGCAGCGATTTCCTGACTTTATGGGCGATGGGCAGTGAGTTAGTACGTGACAGTGGGACGCGTCGAGCGCCCTGCGTGGCTAGGTGGCTACGTGACGGCTCAGCATGGAAAAATACGCAGCCCACACGTACCTGCACAATGTGATAATTTACCTTAAATTCAAATAAAATACTCTCACATTTTGGCAGCTTTCATGAAGCTAGTAAAATTTTTGTCGCTCGTCAATCATCATATTGTGTGTGTTGTAATGGATAGTTTTATTAATTCGGTTTTAGTTGAACCGTGAAGTTTTATATTTTTCTGTGGTGTTATGATAATGTTGTACAACAAAATGTATAGAGTAGATTTTTGTTGGAACAACACCAGCTCTATTAAAAGTTATTTAAGTAACCACGATATCATACTGATCACACAAAACAAAGAAAGTCGAACTTGGAGATATTCTTTTTGTGCCAGATACGTAGTTATGAGAAGTTGGCGGTCAAATAGTTAATAAAAATATTATAATACCAAGACCTGTGGGAATTCAGTAATGAGAAAACTTTTCTGTTGGAATTAATAAATTAGGGTAAGTTTTTAGGGTTCTATTGGTCGATGAACCTCTATTCTGATATGAATTTCATGAGCTAAGCAAGTTGTTGATAGAAGAAACTGTGACCTAATTGACCTCGGTCACAGATTATGAACTAGTATGTACAACTTTAGTTTCAAGTACTTTGAGAAGCTTCGTAAGCTCGGCGACTTAATCATAATAAAAACATTTATATAATGTACTAACTTCTAAAATGGCTTACAGACCGTCGATACTTGTTAACGGATTACTTGGGGTTAGGCATCTATAATCGTATTATTACATGTAATTATCTTATTATTAATTATTATATCTTTATTGTCTACGTTAGGTATTAATAGTTCAATATTTATAAGTAGAACCTAAGGTGTTTTCTTCTTATAATATTTTCCTTTTATTTATTTTACGATTTGAACATACACATGCAGGAATCAAGAGGGTAGTGCATCATGATCTACATATCATGTATCAGTGGCATTCATGAATGTTGACCCTATACAGTTAGGGTTGCAAATTAAATTAAATTTACTATACTCTTAAAACAGCTGTTAATAAAACATGTCGTTAGCGTTAAAGCTCTTAAAGACAAACTGTTTATTCATTGTACTGGTTGTCTTGATAGTAACTACTGCACGCTACCTGCACTTTAAATGCCCATATTGTTTTCCATTTCGTGTCCCATTTATTTAAAAATAGAGTCTTTCTCGTATGGTTATAGTAGAGTAGAGTGAATTTATTATCACTCCTACTTCCAGGTGGGTCCATAAGAGCCGACTAAGGGGCAACACATTTGATGGAAACCGAGTAGCATCGCTGTCACTAAACCATGGCCGTCTTATACAATAATTGGGGGCCCATTTGGAAAGTTTTTTTTTATCGTTGCCCCACACTAGGATTTCCTCCTGTATCGTGGGTGCATTTATTAACAAACCCACCCGACACCCAATCCTGAAACAACAATTTGTGGAGCACACAAAGATTTGCTCCAAGCAGGAATTGAACCTGCTACAAGTTCCGCGGTAACCGGTTTCCGTGTCCGTCATAGTGTCAAATTGTCGGTCCTTGGGGGCCCTCTGAGGATGGGGGCCCTGAGCACGGTGCCAGAGTACCCTCATGGTAAAGACAGTACTGCCTGAACCTTTTAGTAAGTATTTTGATTTACAATCCACTCTTGATCATGACCTTTCATCTAAGACTAGGACAACGCCCAAGCGTAGGGCGCGTCATCAGATCACCACAGATGGGGCCCAATAGGGTTGATGCCGATACGGAGCCGCGGAGAATCTAACGGGTTACCGGAGCTCCGGCTCAAAGTGCAGGAGTAGGAACGGGGTAGTTTTTAGTCAGTAAGAGTCTGACACTCCCTCTCGCCCTGACCCGGGCGGGAGAAGTTATTGAATGATTTTCCACCCTCAAAAAAAAAAAGATTAGGACAACCTTTTTCTGTGTTTCAGTTTCAGTAGAAATTTCGATAAATCTTTCTTAGTGCTTACAATACAATGGAAATGTAGATCTCATTTAAATTGCATGTAAGTATCAGAACTTGATGGGCTAACTTAAAATCATCATTTAACTTTTAAATTGAATCTGATGAAGTGATGAATGATTTGTATCCCTTAAATCCATTCTAATATTGAAATTGACAACATTATGTTCATTCAAAATTAGTCTATTTTACAAAATACAATGAAAACACTGCCGGCCACTGTTCGTGTAACTGTTCTTTACATTTACTTTGCTATCGTACAATGGTACAATGTTTACGACTCAACGAAATGCCAGGCAGATACGGTGCGAAGAAAATAGAAGGTCAAGGACATAGCGTTTACAACGGAACGTAAGTTTCGGAACACTTACCTCCGACAAAGCTTACTATAACTACAGTTCAGTCTTGTTTCAATAAATATCGCGAATGTTATTATATTCTGAATGATAATAAGCATCACGCTAGTCTTAAGATTACCCAGGATCGTCTATAAGCGCCGTGTGACGTATCCTGTTCGCGTCATTCGAATCCCGCGCAGCATATTAAACAGGCCACATTCTCTTATCTGCTTTCCATTCAAGATTAGCATAAAATAACTTAAGTTATAGGGACAGCATTATGGATTTAATAAGATGATTCTTTCATAACGAAAGAATGTTGCTATACAAAGCGGAGGGTGATATTGAATTTGAATTTCAAAAAACGACATTGCGCCCCAAATAATAATAAGCCTGTTACGAAATTCAAAGCCAACTTCAATAACCCGTTAAACCCTTGCGTCTGTGGAGGTTGGATTTATTCAATTGTTCAACAACATAGTGGCAATGTCTTGCTCTTTTAAATACCTGATCCATATTCACGAGACGTCCCCGGACGGGCTCGACTATGGCCGGTCCTGCTCACAAATTGTGTGTTATTGCGCTGCTGCTATTCCCTTGCTCCGTTTATTTGTTGAAATGAAGCAATTACTAGGTAATTAGTTGTTAGATTTCATCTTGCGTCAACAGTGGTTAGTAAGAAAGTGCATTAACATATAAAACGGGTGATTTACTTACTTACACGATTATACGATGGCAATATTTCTACGTAGGAAATAACAGATGTTCTTTCTACAATCGAATTGACAAACGGGCCTTGCGTTAGTCGCTATACGAGTAGATATGAAATATTATGTGCCGTGAATGTACCACACAACTTGTTTGTTCGTATTGTTACTATACAGTTGATAAAACAACAACTGAGCTTCACTTTACAACTTCGTTTAACAACGAAATAACAAAGTTTTGCTACCTCCGGCGTATCATGCGGAGAATAATAGATTTTTATTGTGGCACCAATCACCTGCTTACAATCTATAGAGGTAAATACGAGAAAATAACAGTGTGGATGAAAAGTACACACGTTTTGAAAATAGAAGAAGAATATAATACGTAATTACTTATTAGTAACACAGTCCTGTTCATCATGTCATCAATCTAAGTACCGAGGTAAATAAAATAAATGTACTTTATTTTTGAACTCCGTATTTCGGTTCATAAAATATGTAGTAGGCATAAGATGAAGATCTATTTTCTTGGAAAATAACACAACTAATGTACGCCATATTTTGAAAATCAGTTGCTTTTATAATAATAAAACCTTCCTATTTAGAAGTAACAAGTAATAGGTACATAAAAATATTTTTATGTTAATCGGTTTTAATGAGCTCGTTCTATTCTATCTAGGGCTCTATAAAGCTAGCCAGCATTCTATAAAGCTCTTTTATTTAATACTAATTTAGGTAGTTTTGATAAATATCCTTTGACTTTTTTGTGATCATCAAGTTTAACTCGTACGTACCAAATACAGATCGATCAGTCGTCAACAAGGGGGTAAAATTCCAAATACTAAATTTAACCCAAACAAACAAACAGGGTAAGCTAAATAAAACCGCTTAAATATCGGTAATGGTGTGCGTAAATAATATCATCCTATATCCTGAAGGAATCTATCTTCCTTGTCTGAAGTCACCATGAACCCTTTTTAGTTCAGATCATATCTTTGTAAAGTAAATTTAAATTAAAATAAGCCTTGCCCTCGTGATAGAACTAACAAAAGAATTTCTTTTTTTTCATTAAGGTGCGAATAAATATTTCGGAATTCGCGTAATGGATGCCGCTTAGTCGGCGCGTCAAAAAGCCTTTTGTTATCTGGCCGTTATTTTTCAGGGGTTTGGATTCCGCGGACAAAGCGAAGCACATATTTCACAAGACTGTAATCTCGTTCCTAGTACACAGGACTCGAGCATTTTTACACTTAAGTACTGTTAATGGGCAGATTAACAATATTTTTACCTGTTACGACCTTCACATAGTTTTATTGCCCATAAATTATAGAGAGTAATTAAGGGCATTCCAAGGTTCTGAGTTCTGTTCAACGAGTACCCTCGGACGGAAACCATAAGTTATCGCAGTTAACTGATCTCCGTGTTAACTTAGTTAATCTTAGATTAAGGACGTTACCACAATTGGGTGACAATAATTTATAGTAAATTATTTACTAAGTACGTTATTGATATAATTATACTCAAGTGATCGCATCCTAGTATGCATAGTGTGGGGTGCGGTGCCAGAAGACCTCCCCGTGGTGCACCCTGGGTGCGGGCGACAGTCTCCCTAGCGGGGGTGATAGGGTTGGAGTGACTGTCGCCCGCAGCAGACTTCTGGACTGGGCGGGCGAACCCGATAGGGTTCTGGAGGCGGCGGGCTGTATGCTCATGGCCCGCGCTTCCGTGGGGCGTTTCTCCGCCTGTCTCTCTGAGCTTAGCAGAGAGCGTGGCGGAGAGGCAAGGGCGGTGCTCGTTGTGCACTCACCCTGCCAGCGAGCAGCATCGGGACACAAGCTGTCCCCGATTGCAGCCGTCGATATCGTAATCCGTAAGGAGGTCACGGTCACGTTTTGTGACTCTGAACGGGACGAGGGTCTTGGCTTGGTCGCCCGGACCGCGAGGAAGATAACCTCTATAAAAAATTCCTCCAATACTAAGTTCTGGTGCGCGGCGAGAGTATGCATGGCTGAGGAGTAGTGTCAGTCGTGAGCGCACCCCCAGCTAGGGGACCAGTGGACCCTCTAGTTGGGAGACAAATTTTCACTTACCCAGGTACAGGGGGCACTGCCTGGGTGGACCGTTATTTCCCCCATACTCGTGGGATTTGTATGGAGAAATTAAATAAACACAAACCACAATTGACGAAGGAGAAGAGTGTGGGTGAGCTCGGCTCGCCTGCAGAGGCGGTAGAGGGGAGTCCAAGTGGCTCCGGGACCCGTGTTGAGGAGCTGGAGTTGTCCAGCGAGTCGCACACACGGGATCCAATTCGGATGAGGTCGGACTCTGAGTCCGACACATCTCTGGCGGAACGGCTGAGCGTGATCTCGAAGGGCTCACGCCGCCGCGCGACGGGGACGTTTAAACGCCCCAGGCTGGAGGAGGACACTTTGTCCCCGTCCTCCGGCGCGCAGGAGGCGCCTCCCCTAAAGTCCCCACGGCGGCGCGGGGTAGGGGCGGCAAGGGCAGAGGCCGCCGGAAAGCGGGAACCGCTGCCTGCGCGGAGCCAGCTGGGCAATTAGCTGCGGAGGGTAGGGCCCTTTCGAGCGCTGCCTGCTCGGAGCCCTCTGCATCAGAGATGTCCGGCGTGGAGGCGTCGGAGGGCGAGCGTGGCTCTGAGAGCGAGAGCGGCTCCGGGGGCCTCCAACAGGCCATCACTGAGGAGCTCCAAAAGGTGGCAATGGGGAAATCCCAGTCAGCTAGACTCTCCCTCCTCAGGGCGGCGGTGGCCACCATAACGGAGGCGGCCTTGGAGCAGTGTGCGGTGCCCACTGCAGAAAAGGTGCGCTCCGAGCTGGCCGAGATGCGGCGGGAGCTAGCGCGCTTGGCGGCCTCTAATGCGGCTCTGGAGGCCGAGCTGCGGACGGCCAGGGCCGAGCTCGCCGCTGCTCGCAGCAGCCGCCCCCAGCCCCCGGCGGAAACCGACGTAGTCGGACTGCTGCGGGCGGAGATGGCTGCCTTCCAGCGACGTTTTGACGTGCTGGAGGGTAGGCTTTTGCGCCCCCGCTCGCATCGAGCCGGGCCTCCCCGCCCACGACCTCGGGCTCATACGCGGCTGCTGCGGCCAAGCCTCCGACCTCCTCTGGTCAGACTGGCCGCGGCCCCCAACCGCCGGCAAAGGCACGAGCGCCTCCTCCCGCGAGGCCCTCAGTGCCCCCGCCGGCGCAGACCCCAGCTGCGCCGACGGCGCCAGCGCCCACGAGGCGCAAAAAGAGGAGGGGCACTCCAGCCCGGCAAGCTGGAGTTGCAATAGCGGCGGCGGAACTCGCCCCGCGGGTAGAGGACGGTGGCGGTTGGCAAATCGCCGGCGAGGCGAGGAGAGTCGCCAGGGAGGGCCGAAAGCGCCGCAAAAAGGCGCAGCGGCAGCGACGGCAGCAGCAGCGCAGGGAGAAACGCGCTGCTGCCTTGCTCCTCGCCCCTAAGACCGCGGCTGTGGTCATCACCCTACAGCCGGAAGCGGTCAATAGGGGCGTTACCTACGGCGACGTCCTCGCCAAATTAAAGGGTTCGGTGACTCCTGCGGAGTTCGGGGCCCCGGACGGGTTCGCGGTCAAGGTGACCGCTACCGGAGCCCGTCTTCTCGAGGTCCCCGGCGCGACCAGCGGCCCATCGGCTGACGCCCTGGCTGAAAGGCTTAGGGCGTGCCTCGGTGCGGACGAGGCCCGCGTGTCCAGGCCCACCAAATGCCTGGATGTTAGGATTTTGGGCCTGGACGACTCCGTCACGGAGAGTGAGGTGGTGGCCGCTGTGGCCAGGACGGGTGGGTGCCCTGCTGACCAGGTCAGGGTGGGCACCATCCGCCCGGACAACTCGGGGCTGCGCACGGTGGTGGTGAGCTGTCCCGTCACAGCGGCCAAAACATTAAAGGAGGGCAAAAGGCTCTTGGTGGGATGGGTCTCGGCGCAGGTCAAGCTGCTCGAGGCCCGGCCTCTGAGGTGCTACCGCTGTCACGTGGGGGAGCACGTGAGTGTCAAATGCACCTCGGAGGTGGACCGCAGCGACTGTTGCTTCCGCTGCGGTCGGCCCGGTCACAAGGCCGGCTCGTGCTCTGCCCCGCTGCACTGCAATGCATGTGCGGCGGCTGGCAAGCCGGCCAAACACCGGGTTGGGAGCAAAGGCTGCTCCCCTCCCGCAAAACCCAAGGGCAAAGGTAGGCCCTCCGCCGCCCCTGCCGTTTCCGCCGCCACCGCCGCCACTGCCACCGCAGTCGCCGCTGCCGCCTCTGAGGAGATCGGAATGGACTGCCAATAATGGCTCCATTCCGCCTCCTCCAGGCGAACATCAACCACTGCGCCGCTGCTCAGGATCTCCTGCTCCAGAGCATGGCGCAGTGGTCGATCAACGTCGCCGTGGTCTCCGAGCCGTATTTTGTCCCGCCCAGGGATCACTGGGTGGCGGACCTGGACGGCTCGGTGACCATCATCTCGTCGGCCGCCGCCGGTACCCCGACTCTTGAGGCTGCTCAAAGAGGCCGGGGTTGTGTCGCAGCACGGTTCGGAGAGCTCGCTGTGGTGGGCGTGTACTTCTCTCCGAACCGAACTCTCGCCGAGTTCCACAACTCCTTGAGGGAGTTGGTCACCGTCGTCGTCGGGTTCCGTTCCCTCCCCGTGCTCGTCCTCGGGGACTTCAATGCCAAGAACTTGGCTTGGGGTTCCCGGTTCACCGACGTCCGGGGTAGGATGGTGGAAGACTGGGCCCTTGAGGCAGGCCTAGTCGTCTTGAACCGGGGTTCTGTCCCTACGTGCGTGCGGATGCAGGGCGAGTCGGTGGTGGACATCTCGTTCGCCAGCCCTGCTCTGTCACCGCGTATTGTTGACTGGCGTGTCATGGAGGAGGTGGAGACGTACTCCGACCACCGGTATATCCGGTTCAGCGTCTCCGCCGAGTCCGCAGACCCGCCGGTCAGACAGGCCCCATGTGGCCCGCGTTGGGCGCTAAAGCAGTTGGACCGGGAGCTGCTCCTGGAAGCCGCCATCGTGCAGGCCTGGGTGATACCACCGGTCAGGCCTGCCGACATCGACGATGAGGCTAAGTGGCTCCAGGACGCCATGTCCAGGATTTGTGACGTGGCGATGCCCCGGATCCGGTCGAGGCAGCAAAAGCGCCAGGTGTACTGGTGGTCGCAAGAGCTTGCGGGGTTACGCAAGGCGTGCACTGCTGCGCGACGCCGGTACACTAGGCACCGCAGGCGCCGCATCCGTCCTCCGAATGCGGAGGCGAGAGAGGCGGAGTTGTACGAGGGATACAGGGCGGCCAAGGCCACCCTCAAGGCGGAGATATTGCGGGCCAAGGAGGAGGCCCGCCGAGAGATGCTGGGGACTCTGAATAGAGATCCGTGGGGACGCCCGTACCGGATGGTACGCGACAAGCTTCGCGCTTGGGCTCCCCCGCTCACTCAGAGTCTCCGGCCAGAAGTCTTAGAGGAGGTGATTGGCACCCTGTTCCCCCGACTGTGGAGGGGCTTCACCCCTCCGTATATGACTCCGCCCCCTGCGGTGCCCGACGCGGGCTACAGCGACGACGACGATGACATCGTCCCAGAAGTGACCGAGGCAGAATTGAGAGCGGCGGTGCGCCGGATGGGCGCCAAGAACACCGCCCCAGGACCCGACGGCTTGCATGGCAAGGCATGGGTCCTGGCCTCAGAGGCTCTCGGACCTCGATTGATTGGTCTCTACAGCGCATGCTTGGAGAGAGGCCAGTTCCCGCTTCTCTGGAAAGCGGGTAAACTGGTCCTCGTGCGGAAGACGGGGCGCCCTGCGGACTCTCCGTCCGCATACCGGCCCATAGTGCTGCTCGACGAGGTGGGGAAAGTGTTCGAAAGAATAATTTCGAACCGCCTCGTCGCGCACCTGACGGACATTGGGCCGGACCTTTCGGACGGCCAGTTCGGCTTCCGCAGAGGGCGCTCCACGGTGGACGCCATCATGCGCGTTAGGGACCTCACGACGGGGACCGCAGTATCCAGGGGTAAGGTCGTAGTGGCGGTGTCTTTGGACATCGCCAACGCCTTCAACTCCCTGCCCTGGAGCTGCATCTTGGAGGCACTCCGATATCATCGGGTGCCTACCTACCTCCGTCGTGTAATCGAGGCCTACCTGACGGACAGGTCCGTCAGCTACCCCGGTCACAGGGGCGAGTGGAACCGGCGAGATATGTCACGCGGTGTTCCACAGGGTTCGGTTCTGGGGCCGCTCCTGTGGAACATCGGTTATGACTGGGTGCTGCGCACCGACCTCCCGAACGGCGTTAGCACAATATGCTACGCCGACGACACGCTGGTGCTAGCGCACGGGAGGTCGCACCAGGCGGCGGCCGACTCAATGGCGACAGCGGTTGCGACAGTCGTTGAGAGAATCCGGCAGTTGGGACTCGAGGTGGCGCTCCACAAGTCCGAGGCCATGTGTTTTCATGGCCGCGGGAACGCGCCACCTCCGGGTGGGTCCCAAATAACGGCGGGAGGAGTTACCATCGGCGTCGAGACGACGATGAGGTACCTAGGACTCGTCCTCGACAGTCGGTGGAACTTCATTGAACATTTCCGACGTTTGGCTCCAAAGTTGGAGAGGGCGGGGGCGGCGTTTAAGCGCATCCTCCCCAACCTCGGGGGGCCAAACGCCTCCTGCCGGAGGTTATACGCCGGGGTCGTGCGGTCCATGGCCCTCTACGGCGCCCCTGTTTGGGCGCCGAACATGCTGCGGCGTCCCGCTCGGACGCTGCTCATGTCACAGAGGGTCATGGCGATCCGTATGATCCGCGGATACCGCACGATCTCTGGGGAGTCGGCGAACCTCCTTGCCGGATTACCGCCGTGGGATCTGGAGGCGAAGGTGCTCGCGCGCGTGTACAGCATGCGCGCGGAGGCACGTCGCCGGGGCGAAACCCCGCTGCCGCGCCAGATAGGTGCGTGGCGGGATGAGCTCCGGCGCGATCTCATGGCGGAATGGCAGCAGCGACTGTCGCAACCGAGGGCTGGGCTCGCTGCCATCGCAGCGGTAAGTCCCCTCTTTGAGGAGTGGCTTGAGAGACGCTACGGCGTCCTCACCTACCGCCTGACGCAGGCCCTCACCGGACATGGAAGTTTCGGGAGGTACCTGTGTCTGATGGGGCGGGAGGAAACGTCCGGGTGTCATCACTGCGAGGACCGCCCTGAGGACACGGTGGAACACACTGTCGCGGAATGCCCTGCGTGGGCTGAGCACCGCCGTGTCCTCAGGGAAGTGATCGGCGATGGCGACCTCTCGCGTCCGGGCCTAGTGCAGGCCATGATGCGGAGCGAGGGGGACTGGGAAGCCGTCTCCTCCTTTTGCGAAGCAGTCATGCTAGCTAAGGAGGAGGCGGGACGCGTGAGGCAGCGAAGCGCTGCCTCCTCGCAACCCAGCCATCACGAAGGGCACACCGGGCGTCGGGGATCGCGGGACGATCTCCGGCCACCGTAAGCGCGGGCCTGCGGACGGCGAGCATGGGTGGCTCCTCGTCCGACCAGAAACAGACCCGAGCGTACGGCGCGTCGCGTTCCGCGCGCGCCTCAAAGAGCCATCAGACCACCACAGATGGGGCCCAATAGGGCCGATGCCGATTCGGAGTCGCGGAGAACCTAACGGGTAACCGGGGCTCCGGCTCGACGTGCAGGAGAAGGAACGGGGTGGTTTTTAGTCAGTAAGAGTCTGACACTCCCTCCCGCCTCACCCAGGCGCGAGCAGTCATTCGATGATTTTCCCCCCTTAAAAAAAAAAAAAAAAAAAAGTATGCATAGTGTATTATGTCTAGTTATAAATTAGTTAGGTACTACCAAACAGTCCCATTAGGGAATGCTAATCGTTGCAATAGGGTAATGAGAAATTAGCAGTGAATAATCAAACGACACCGATGTGATTTTAATGACTGCATGTTTGAAAATACATTTGTTTAATAACGAGATACGTGTGTTATATGTTAGACGTTATTTAAACGCCTCTAGAAGTTATTCGAACCCTAATAATCTTGTTTAAGTTTTATCTTCTGTATAATAGGTATCGAACATTATTAGTGGTTGTACATTTTTCCTAAACTTTATTTCTTTGTTTCAGAAATCCAACATGGCAACTACTCCTGCTGTTGTGGTCAACAAGTGCAGTGATGATGAGTTGCAGTGGCGCTGAGATCACGTGTCCCGAAGAGTGCACCTGTCGCAGTACGTTCGATCCGGAGGCTGGCGCAGCCGTGCGAGTCTCCTGTACGCGCGGTCACATGCGCCTCATTCCTGTCGACTACATTGACCGGAATGCCAACGTCATCATAATAGCTGCTCCACGCGACAAACCCAACGAGCTTACCATCGGTCCCATTTTTACGCAACCTACGCCATTCGTCAACCTCAGAGAACTCCACATCGTTAATTCCAATGTCCCATCTATAGGACAATATTCCTTTTGGGGCTTACAAAACCTGAGGCTAATAAACCTGACCTATAACAATCTAACCAGTATAGGTGCTGACAACTTCCGAGGACTCATAAATCTCACCGACTTGTATCTCGATCATAATAATATCGAACAAATGCCCAGTGAGACATTCAGGCATTTAACGTCACTGAAAACATTAACTTTATCGAACAACGAAATTACCATATTGGTGCCGAGACTATTCCGCATGTTAGCGAAACTCTTAATCCTGGACCTGAGTCATAATCCGCTGGCTGAGCTGAACCCAGAAGTATTTAAGGATATTCAACATTTGCGGATTTTCAAGTGTAGAGGTTGTTTACTGAGACGCATTAATACTCAGATTTACCATCTAGTAGCCAATTTGGAAGAATTGGATTTAGGAGATAATCAATTCAAATATCTTACCTCTGACGAATTTATAAGTTTAAAACGACTCAAAAAGTTGAAGTTGGACGGTAATCAACTGTCTGTCATCGTGGACAACATGTTCGGACGGAACCGCGAGCTGCGCGTGCTGTCGCTGGCACACAACCGTCTCGCCCTGTTAGCGCCCGCCGCGCTCGCCAACCTCACCAACCTGACCCACCTTGACATCAGCCACAACAAGATTGATCGTTTTCATTTGCAAACTTTTGCTCCGGTTGTGGATTGCTTAAAAACTATAAATTTCAGCGGAAATAATTTAGCTCTGAATGAGATAGCGATTCTCTTACAAATTTTACCTGAGATCGAAGGTGTTGGTCTAGCGAATCTATCTCTCCCAGAGATACCGCCGAATTTCTTTATTTATAATGAGAGGCTAATTGCTCTCGACATCTCATGGAATAAATTAACTACTTTTCCATTTAAGTTGTTAACAAAAACGAAACTTCTTCAAAGATTCGATATATCGCACAACAAGTTGCAAACGCTAGGTGAAATGGATTTGCAACGACTAGAAGCAATTGCTCAAGTCAACTTGGTCAAAAATACATGGCACTGTGACCAGTGCTCAGCTGGAACGATGCTAGTTTATATGACTACGACTGTGCTTAACTCTACTCTACGTCAGCTGAAATGCTACTCCCCATTACGTCTTCGGGGAGTGAGCTTCGCTGAGATGTCATTTGATCGCCTCGACCCGTGTCCAAGTACTCACGAAGCGCAGATGAGCGTGATAGCTGGTCTCATGCTGCTGTGTGTGGCCGTGCTGGCGGCAGTAGCGGGCGCGCTGTGCTGTACGCGCCGCCGCGCCGCCCACTACTACACCAACGAGGAGAAGCGGCGCGAGCACGAGCACGAGCACCCCGACGAGCTGCTGAGCCACACGGAGCTCGGCAGTGTGGCCACCATCCACGCGCCCTATCACCTGGTGCCTAAAGGCAGCTAGCGCCGTGCCCGCTCGCCTACTGCGCAGGCGTCCTGCCCGCATCATTGCTCTGTAGGCGCGACCAGAGTCCAGTTTGAAGTTCCCGTGCCGTTGACCACTATTTCATCCCAAAGATACAAGTATCCGACGCATGGCTTCCCCGCGCCACCACCGATGTTCGACACTAACGATATCTGATACGAGTACGAGGACGACTTAGTATAAAGCCAAAGACTTTTGAGTGTTTTCTATTTAAGTAGGTGTATCTATATTCCCTTCTAAACCTATGACTTATGTAATTTGACTAGTTAGGCCTCGTCTATGAAATTACCAAAAATATTTTTCTACAAGTGAAAATTTTATGTATACATAATGTTAATAAACTTGCCTGAAACAGGTCTAGGCCATAAGTAGCTTATAAACATTTTAGGTATGTTAAACTAAATCATTGTATGGATCATAGCTTTGTACATTGCTTTTTGATGAAGCTTTAGCCGAATCTCTCACGTTACACAAACCGTACGCAATATTCACTTGACGTTACATTCCTGGTTAGATGTGTTGAACTGGCGACTGTCACAACTTGCAGTGAATGCACATAGGGTTTTTGTTAGATAATGAATGTCCTCATTTACTTAAATTATTTATTATACCTCTATATATTTAATTATTTGTAGAAATACAAGAAAGGTCGAAGCTTAAAGTATGTATGTGTATGTACATAAAAGGACACTGTTTTATATTTTGAAATTTTCAATCAAAAATGTTTTATTCTAAAGTTACAAAAGCGAGTGTTATTCAATTAAAAAAAAGTAAGAACAAGAGACTAGATATTCAGAGTAAGAGTTAAAAATAAAATGGTTCTCTAAAAAAAGTTATGAATAGAATAGCTTTCCTTTCATAAACAGGGAAGTGAAGGTTCCCTCATATGCTAATACTCGCCTTCATCTTCGTTCCGGGAATTTTTCGTCCTTTTTTGACCTATCCACATATTGCGCTTAGCGCTGGTATTTCGTAAAGGAGGAAAATCATTTCAAATTCTGCATCTGTTTATAAAAAAATGGAAGACAAACTTCTTTTTGTTCTGGCAAAGAAAAATGACTTTTGAATTGTGGACGAGACAAAAACACAAAAAGAAAATGCTCTTTTTGAAAAGGTTACCTTTTGTTAAGCGGGCAAATAAGCAATTCGGCTGTAACATAATTATTTCATTTGACGATGACAAACATAAAAAATATTCACAATATAAAACGTTCTCGAACACAGGACCGCAATAATTATGATATCCTTCTTGTTACCCATGTACAATTACCTTTTCTATAAATATACCTAGGATAATTAAATTATCGTAAAATTTCCGAATTCCAAAACAATCGCCTACTTTCTAGTAACCCGCTTATAAAAATCAATGCTCATAAACGTAGTTATTAAATCTATGTGATGTTAAAATTTAATTGTAGGTATTTAGGTAATAAGTATTTATAAAATAGTGGCAATGTGCCAAAGATAATTTATAACCTAAAATATTTATAATTATTATTAAACACATTAGTTTAAAAGGACAACGATAGGTCGGCTGGTACCAGTCGGTATCCATTGTAGCCTTCATTTAATTACGAGCGCCAAATTGTTGTGACGTAATAAGCTTCATTATTAAATAGAATGTTACGGATCACGCGCACAAATATGTAGATTACGTCACCAGCTCGAATAGAGCACGAGGACTCCAAGTAACTGCCCTTTGAATGCAATCATTTCAATTTAGTTAAAACTTTTAAACATACACTAAAGGTATATAGGAATGTTGTCATAAGTACGTTAAATTGCAATTTTGTTTGTACATATTTGGTTAACAAAAAACTACTTTCAAGTTTTATCGTAGATAATAATATTACCGCTGTAAATACCTGCTACACAGTGAAGTACTTATAAGCATACTTATACAATAATTATTAAGGTTACTAATAGCCAATATACCTGTACAGGGCAGCCCCAGTAAGTGCAAATAGGCGCTGCTAACCATACATTAGGCTGCCGTGACAACACACTATAAAAGAACAAGTAATGGTTTATCTGAATAGATATTTAAACATAACAGTCACGAAAAAGGTTTTACAAATAAGGTTATAATTATCATTAGTATAAACACAATGCAGTATTATTATTTAAAGGAGCACTTCGACAAGGTTTGTATTTAAGTATAATAGTTATCTACTCAAAAATTATCATATTGGAGCGTTATGTGTGTTTCTGTATAGATTATGTAATAAAACATACTCGTATTAATTAAGTCTTGTTTCCATGTTGTTAGTCGTTTATAACTTTTAGTAATTAAGCCAATTATTAGGAATATATTGCACAAAGTATGACATGGTAACTTGTACCCAAGTATTATTCGAATATTTTATGTGTATGGACAATGTGAATACACAAAAATTCACAAATATACACAAAAGGTAGGACTTGACCGGCGGAGACGTATAAATAATTAGTCGACTCCAGATGTATTATATTAAAAATAGATTCGGTTCCAATATGGTAAGGTTTGAGTATTTGTAATCATATTTAAATTTAGTTTAAGTTAATTTCCAATGTAGTGTTGTACGTAGATATTAGATTATGTTAGTAGGTATATTTTAATTCCTTAGATTTAATTCGTTATATAAATGTCCAATATGGTCATGTTATAATTATTTACAATGCGGATATCTTATGATATTTCTTTCGGTGGTACCGACTGAAAATAATTGTGTAGCTTAAGGTATTTTTTCTTTTATGTTCGTAGTTCTACATTTTTATGTAGTTCACCTTCATTTTGTAGCATTTCAGATTTGTGTGAATGAATGTGAGGCTCATTAATATAATCGCTCAATCTCTTTCAGCCCATTCGATTGGTCAATAAATAGTTACAGATTGCCATTACATGCAATTCAGTAATTAACTAAATGTTCTCCTAACGAACCTTCTGAGATAAAGTAAAATATCATTTTTACAGAACGACCTTACCTGTAACTTTGTATTTTATTTGTACAATTTTATAAGTATAGTTAGTATAGTTATTAATATAAATATATGTGTTGTAGGTACAAAAAATCTATAAAAATACAAAAAAAATATGATGTTGTTTTCGATGTTTGCGTAGAATAAGATATTATAATATGATTTATTCCGGGCAGCGTGCACACACAAGCAGTTGCCTATGTAAGGTATAACACCAAATTGATTAGATGTATATAAAAATAGAACAAAGATATATTTTTCATGTAACAACTATTATATTTTACATAAAAAAAAAAACTAAAAAACACGTCAAAAAATGTTACAATAGGTAGGCTACTGGTCGTTCCAATGCAGTGATTATGGATTACGGAAGAGTATGGATTCTTACCCAAAATATGAAAATAAAGCCGTGCTACGCTTTCATTGTTCGAATACCATAATGTTCATGACTTCGCGGGTGAATGGGTTGCGAAAGGATAGGATTGACTGTAAATAGTATATTGGAACAACTATTATTCATTAATGTTATTATTATCCATATTCATAATATATATTTATGTTAATTAATTTCATATGCTATACAGATTTTGTTATACCGAGGGTGGCATGTGATTATCTATGGAATTACAATAGTCACACAGTTAGTAGTTGTGTCTGGTTACACAACTGATCCATTTGTAAAGCACGTCGAGAAAATGTAGAAGATTTCATACTTATGACATGTCCCTCGTTCAATTTTAGGTTCGATTGCACTGACTTTTAGTTAAATCTAGTTTCACGATTTGCAATAGACAAGAACTAAGACTACATATAAAATATGCATAAAAGCTTATACATATTCGTCATCTTCAAGTGCGGCAGATAACCGTGGACATTTACTCATACACTTGTGGTATACTTGGGGCATCTGGTTCGGGTTTATCACATAACAATCGTATACCTACGATGTACCACAAAGCAAACTTTTTGGAAATTCAACTTAGGGAGCGGTATAAAGGGGACAAACCACTAACCACGCGGGTGGAGTCGCGGGCGAGTGTTAGTAATAATATATTCGGCATAATGTTAAGTTGCCAGAAACTTCTGGTATAAGCAAAATCTGTATAGCAATGTGGAATATTTATCATTAAGATGTACATACATACAATTCACAAAGGTAAAGAACACCAATTAGTTTATAAGAAAGGTTTAATGAGAAACCGTTTAGTATTTAAATAAAGACTTTAGTTATTATAGCGTTACACATTTGACGTTCGCTTTGATAGTGTCCGCTTACAATTGTACTTCTTACCCCAGCTTCTAATTCCCTGACATAGGCTACATTCAGTGTAAGGCTATAATGACTCGAGTTTCCATATACAGTAAGTAGAATCCTTATTTATACTTGTCGGAGTGTTCCATACTGTGTTGCTTTTAAAATGTACATATATACATATATATATATATATGTGCATGAAAGTAAAGAAAAAACAAAAAAAAAAATAATTGTCAATTTGTGTTGTAATCACATACTTACCTTACTTATTGTATTCTAATTGATGTATTACTTATTAGGTATCTTTTTGAGAACTTAACCGTTTTGTATGCTTTGACTTGGATTGTTTTGCTTTGAAGATTTATTTCCTAAACAATATTTAATGGGTTGCTGAATATATTTAAATGGACATCTTGTGATAAATTGACATATCCGTTCGGCTATTAAAATTTCTACATCTTGATATAACCACGTCAATCTCTTAAATGATCAAAAATTAAGCTGGTATTTAACTTGTGGTATAAAATTAGTATTTCAATCGAATTTAATGGTATTGTATGATAAAATTCATACAATTTACTTCATAAGTATTTAGTAAGTAAGAATGTTATATTATAAATGATATACACCAGTATAATCAGGAATAATGTACCAATGTAAGTAGGTATCAATAGATTGTAACACGAAAGCTTGGTTCACACTTCACGGGGATACGTTTGTTCCTGAACTGAGGAAAAGACTGAAAAATTGATTGCATTAAAAAGGAAAGGTGTCGTATCGTAACGAGAGTTCATGAAAGACTAGAGGAACGAAAATTATATTTTCCTTCATTGGCTGTCGATAAACAATCTCAGTGACGCGTCAATCGATCTTCCACATTGGATTATGCTTAAACAATTTGAATGTTTAATTATGTCAATATGTGTAATAGCAGTAGAGAGTATAATCATAAATATTGTCTTACTTCCGACCACTTCCGTCTATAAGTTTTCCACCTTGCAAAATATTTAAATATTTTTAAATAGGCTCTTTAGTCTACCAAATCTGGTACTTAATTAAATTAGAAAAGTTGTTAATAGCTTTGAATAAACCCAAGAACTTTATATTAATTTTTCATATTAATTGTTCACCTTGATTTTACATTGGGTAGGCTATTAATTACTGCCATTAATTGAATGTACTTCAGGAGCTATTGGAATAAGAAGTATTAGTCAGGTAGGTACGAGTATTTATCGGCCTTGACAGTTTAAATTATGTATATTAATTAGAACTGCGTGCGGTGAAATGGGAAAAAGACTAATTAAAATCACGGGGTACACACGTGAATATACTGAGAAAAGCTCTACTAGTTTCGAACCACAGAGTTGTGAGTGAGCTGAAGCTGAAGTGAGCTGCGCGACGTCGCCACGACCGCGCGTACTGCTCATGAGCAAGAACCCCTCTGTGGTTCGAAACTAGTAGAGCTTTTCTCAGTATATTCACGTAAGTAACCCGTGATTTTTATTAATTTACTATGTCTCACGATAGTTATTATAAAAACATGGGAAAAAGATTGATATTTGGTACAAGTTTTGAATGGTGGGAAGAATGGAAATGTGCCACAGACATAAGTAGGTATGCAAGTACTTGAAAAGAGTTTGCAGAGAGTGAAGGTGGAGTGGTGAGTTTAAATCCTTGGAGTGCATGGAGTTGTGCGGCGGCAGATAATTTATTGATGGGCGTATCTTGCTCAGATCCATCCAATGTCGGTTTTTGCGGCTCACCCATAGTTATTCGCGGCATTCGGAGTTCGGTTCGAAGCTACGTCACGGCCATACTCAACCATTTATCGCAGGTTACTAAATTAACCTCATAAAAGACTAATTATCTATTTGTGACTTAAAGATTTCATATTATTAATATTTTCTAATTATGTTTTTGATAAACAGATAGTGTCAGGCAAGGCTGTAAGCAGAAAAAAAACGCTTTATTCCGCATCTAAATGGCATGTAATAAAAACATTGTTTTATTGGAATGGGTCACTGACTAATTTTGTAGGCGTTTAACATCAGGTAGAGGCCCGATCGGGAAATAGAAAGTATAAAAACAAGTATATAAATAAGCCGTTTATTTGAAATCGTATCGAGAGAACTATCGTAAAAGCGAATATAGCACCTTCTGTAATAGCAACAAAGGAGTGAAAATTTATTGGTTTATCCAAAAGAAATCGAAAGAAAACACAGAAAGTTAGCAAAATAGAGGATTCTTTCGGCATTCGGGCCGAGCTCGTTCGTCATATAAACGATTCGATTCACTTAACATTATGTTACATTACTCGTTACGGCTGTCTGAATGTAGCTTTATAATGTTTCAAGGGTTAACCCAAGTAGCCAGTTAATATGAAATTTCTTTGAAATATATCTCAGTAATATTATTAATTTCGTATCCAAACTATGTCGGTATACGAGAGACGCTTTGAATGAAAGTTGTATGTATGGATGTGTGTCAGTACGAAAGACTAAGGTTTGTACCTATAGTAATTGATATACCTACATTTCCGGATGTTACCAGGTTTTTTGTTAAAAGTACCAGACTTGGGGGCGACTAATTTTATTATCTAGATAGTAATAATACAGGATTTTTTGTCGAATAATAAAGCTGGGGCGGAAATAGGTAATATTTACGGAAAGCATTTTATTTGGTTAAGAATACACTACAATTTTGGTGAATAACAATTTAAATCGTTGATCATGATGAGGTTCAAGTAACAGGAAAATAATAATAATTTAAAGAGATTCTGGAAAATAAACGGATCTCGTAAAACAGCGCGTCGCGTATTATGACGATAAGATTTGAGAGTTTCAAAGGGCCCTTGCTTTCGATTAACTTGTATTATATTCTTCTCTCAACAAAACTGCGAGGTGGAAAATTATTTAGATGTTTCTGTAGCTATACGTACCCAACTGGCAGCTTACCGATCCAGGTACTTGACTACTTATTATTATCAATATTTAACCATTTGTCGACAAAAATACAAGAAAACCAACAAAAAATTATCTGGTAGATGTATGTATACACTTTGTGTCCGTCCTTAGACGGGGGTAGAATTAATTATCTTTAGCTATTATATCAAATGTAATCTAAGTAGACGGGTATCGATCATATAAGATACCTTCATTTTTATTAATGTCTGATACGTATAGTCGATTTTTTGAATGTAATAGAACATACATGTTTGATGTCCGTTATATTGAGATTTACTGAAAGGTTGGTGAAAGCTGAGAAAGAAATGTTATAGCCTAAATGGAATAATATTATTCGATGATGGTTTAAAATACCTTATAGATTATATTGCTTATCTTGTAGGCAATTATCCGAAGTATTGTGCGGGCTACGATAACCGCTTAACGCGTAGAGGGGTGCGCCACGTTTTCTGTGGTTCTGACAAATATTCAAATCAAATGCGTTCACACCATCCTATCATCCATGAAATCCATAAAAATCAATTCCACTCAGGGCTGAAGTGCCAATGTGATGTGATAGAGTACCTACTGACATCTTGACATAAGTGTTAAGAAAAACAAACGAGATAAGATATCTAAGTACATAGGTACAATAACAATCAGGAAATGTGTCTTAAAATTAAAATAGGAAGACAGATTCATTTTTACTTGCGAAAGAAGGCTTTCTTTGCGAAAGCGAAAGAATCTGACAGAATATAACCGAATCGGTGTATCATTTTGACAGGACCTAATAAATTCGACCATAAACATATACACGTATCTTCATTGTGCACAGAAAAACTATAGCTATAGCTTAGAAAGGGTATATTTTAGGCATTTTAGAAAATATATTTTCAGCAAGGCATTTTAGAAAATATATTTTCAAAAAAGAAATATCTTTGTAAGGCCTAACATTTTGAAAAGAACTTCATGTTTCATTGTGTCAGTTTGGGCTCGTATCAGAACGTCCTCGTGAAAATGTTGTGTAAAATGTCTAAAATTGAAGTGATTTTTATCTCAGCTCTCACCGGCCTACTATTATAAATGGTGTTGTATTGTAGACCTGTGGAATTATGTTTAGATCTTCGCATGCACTTAACAGAATGTATTGCTGTATATGTAATCTCATGTTTATGAACTAATAAAGAATTTTTCGTCGTACCAGTATCGTTTTATTGAGAGAGAACAGATAATTAAATACTCTGGGAGCTGCTCGGGTCAGTTTATGGAGCACATTTACACGAAGAACCCATATCATACGAACATCAACATATATTTGGATACTACTGCTCGTTTTACGATGGGATTAATAGATTGTTAGTTGCTTGACAGAAACTCGATATTCCAGCTTCGAGCTTCTACGTAAAATGAAATTGTTGTTTTTCTCTTGAAGCCTTTGGTACAGATACTACATATATGTATCTATGGTAACTTCTTTTTTTTCAATTTAGCAAGTAGTATTAGCGAAGAGCGTCCTTTCATAAATAATAATTAATTTCCCTAATCGAATTTTAACCGATTATGACCGATTTCAAAAATTCTTTCACCTCTGGAAAGCTAAATTATCCCCGAGTAACATAGGCTATATTATATTTTAAAAATAATTAGGGATCTTTCCTAAAATTCCAATAATGTAACCCAAGGTGTAAAAAAATGACCTGAAAAATTCCTTACGTCGCGTGCGCTGCGAAAACTATTGATGATAGAACAAAATCATTTACTACGGACTTTGCAGAACTCATCATTATCTACAAAAAGTGTCGCGACAGCATGTCTAAGTATTATAGTTATGTCACAGTAAGCGGCTTTTTATTCTAAAAATTTAATTTATATGCCGCCGCTTGAAAAGGCTCTCACTAAAACTAATGGCTTTTGTTTTTTGTAGATAATAATATGATATTTGTAAAAAAATTAAAATAAAAAAAAACATTAATAAAAAATATGAATAAAAAAAATCATTAAAAAAAAATCTAACTTCTTTTATAATTTTACTTTTTTTTTGAAACCCGACGCAAAAAAGAAGGGTGTATGTGTGTGTGTGTATGTACCCGTGCGAAGCCGGGGCGGGCCGCTAGTTAACCAATAACTGACTGCACGGTTGGTGCAGTGGCTGGGCAACCGCGCAACGTGTAGCGGGTTGATTCCCGTCCGGAGCAACTTTTTGTGTGATCCACAAACGGTTTTGTGCAAATGTTTGTGAACTTGTATGTTTGTAATTGCACCCATAATACAGGAGAAAATCCAATGTTTAAACAAAATTGGTTTAAAGCTATCTAAGAACTGATTTATGATGCAGATTCCAGTAGTAAAACTGAAGTTAATTTGGGGTGGAAGGAGAAAGCAGAAAAGGTCCAACGCTGTGAAAATCCAAATATATTAGTAAATGAAATTCTGGTCCAAAAAAGCAACAAGCACACAACACTAACTAAAATAAAAATAAAATTTCCAAAAAAAAAAAAATTAATTCTCCAATGAGGTTACTCATGGTCGAGTATGTTTTTGTATGTGGGTCGCCAGTCGCCACACAACTTTTCCCGCTTTCTAGAGGTAGATAAAGAAGTACCATACAATGTTTGTGATTTCTTTTAAAACATAAAGGTCCTTAACAAAGGTACATCCCAATAACAGGAGTGCAGCACCTCAGAAATTCTTATCCATATTAATTATGTGTGTATCTGCTCCCGCCTGGGTGAGGCGGAAGGGAGTGTCAGACTCTTACTGACTAAAAACCACCCCGTTCCTTCTCCTGCACGTCGAGCCGGAGCCCCGGTTACCCGTTAGGTTCTCCGCGACATTACTATTCAGATTAGAGTGGCATAAACTGAATATCTGATATGCTGTCCTCACCAAGTATCTATACATATATATCTATATATCTACTAACAGCTCGCAGGAACGAGGTTAAAAGATTGACTATTCAGTAGATTAGTGAAGAGGCTTCCAGCCCGGGGTGAACCGGACGTACCTACTTAAGTTTTGTCACTCATGGATGCTCTTCAAATGCACCCCTCACTGTATCATGTATTGCGAGGACTCACTAACTATAGGTTTGCTTTTTTTTATGGCATAAACCGGTAAATGAGCAGACGGATCACCTGGTGGTAAACAATCGGCGTCGCCTATGGACACCTGGAACACCAGAGGCGTTACAAGTGCATTACCGGCTTTTTGAGCATAAGGAGTTTGAGAATCGTTGGGGATTTAGGGATTGGGGAGATTGGAGAAGGGGAGGGTAATTGGGGCTCCGGTAACGTCACTTTCACGTCGAAACACAACGCAAGCGTGGCTTCGCAAAATACTCTGCATACCTAATACAACACCAAGGACCTCTTCATAGGAAAGCATGAATTAAACGGGAAACCACTTCAACATTTATGATAGCCATTGTAAAGACGTTTCGAGTATGATTTCAAGAGGATCATAATATTTTACAACAGTTGTTTTATTTTATACTTGTATCATTAACTGGCAGCGCTATTTATACCTCTGTTAATGACTCAAAGGTTTCGGTGAATTATTCAGTATTTCGTAAGTACCAAGTAAAAACGTAAGTTTGTGTACACAGATGGTTGATAATTAAGTAGTAAGCGTTATACATTTTATAGCAGTCAGGTATTAGTGTAATTAGAGAAACAACATGACCTCTCGCAAACAGTTAGAGTTATGTGATATCGTGAAAGTTGTGGGACATTTTGGCACTGGTTGGCACCACTGACGGCCGCGGGAACGTTGCTTGCTGCGGCCAAACTAATACGGGACGATTTACTATTCTGAAAATTGAGCAATATTATCATTGTGAAATGTTATCTAATATCGCCTCATTAGCTCGTGATGGATGCGGTTTTGAAATCAAAATAATAATTTGTTCTCGACATTGGATATGGTATAAACGCTCTAGGTAAGTAGATACGTATTTTTGAAATGCTACCTTAACTTATATAAAGGCTACTTTAATGGGATAAGGTTTCTATAAAATGATTTTAAATAGTTCCCAAATAAGTACAATTCTCAATAGTAGCACAACGTTCAAAGTTTCCCGATACGACGAAATGACTTTGTCCTGTTTTGCGTGGCAGTAACCACAGAGCTGGCGATAAGTGACACACCTCTACCTGCGACTTCGGGGAAACAGAAGCGTGATGTTATGTTATTTTCAGATCGTTCATCAACCTGCACACGCTATGTAGGCCATCACGCTATATGTTAATTATTTGTAGTCTTTCGACAAAACATATTTGTTAGCACAACAGAGTGAAATCACCTGTAACATGAACACCTGTTCCCCGTTTCAAATATCTACCTCTACATTATTAGGCATTAACTGTCTGCTTGTACTATAAAATGTTCTCCCGATAGCGTAGTGGTATAGGGATTTAATGGATGTCACAGATTCTTTATCTTGGCAACGTCTTTTAGTCGTCCAGATTGAATTCTGACCTTCGAATGAAGAAAAAGATAAATTATGTGTCAACAGACTACTCAACGTACGCTTCCCAAGTATAGGCAGAGCCTTCCACTGTGTGCTCGTAAATTACGAATGAAAATAGGCATTTAGCTCGCTCACACGGATACGTAACTACTCACTAAATATAGAGGTAATTAGCTGTAAGCCGTAAGCTCAACATCACGTCGTTGTCTTCTCTCAATCATATGAAGGATGATACAGACCAAATGACATATTAATTACGTTTAGTATAAGTGTATATAGGTACTTAGCAGGATGTGCTGTAAGCCTACATGTAACATCAAAAATTCTCAGACCTCTGAATAATTGACACGACCTTTGTATTGCGTTAGATTAGGCAGATGTAAAATGTGATACACATTATTTTACATTATTCTGTCATCAATGTTAGGATAAAATTGAAACTCGATCGCTCCCTCCGGCTTTATATTAACGTGACTGCGCTAAATATGTACTTGTACACTTTCCATTAGTCAATATTGGCAAATATTTTAGTCGATATTGGTTATCATCCTAAGTATTGACTCGTGCATTACGAATTCATTTCAATATTCAAAATCGAATAGAGTGGCACCTGTTCCGTGTCAATCCATACTTTATGAATAATGGAAATTTTAATTAAAAATGGAGAGTTAAACACCTTTCAGCGCTTTTTTATGAATGAATAGGGATCAAGTGTGGCACCGAGAGTGTTAGAATTTCAACGGTTTTATTGGTTTCAACTTTCAACTATTAACATACCATTCTGTGAATGCAATGAAATGAATGGAATTTGGTTGATTTTTTTCTTTTGTTAGGTACGACGCAATAAGCGTAGATAGTACATTTCATACTAAAGGACTTTTATTTAAAAAGGGAATTGGACTCACTTTTCATCTAAAATTAAGTAAAGTTACACAATATTTAAAACGAACACTTTATTCAGGTAAAAGGGGGGTGAGTGTCGTAGATCCTCGAGTTACATTGTACATAACAGCTACTAGTATAATATCTGTAATCCGATGAAGCGGTGACGAGCAGGCGCGTCACAGGCTCGCGACTATTAGCATAACGACCAACTAACGACACGGCGACGACAAGAACACGTGATTAAACTTTCTTCGATACCAGGAATAGTGTCGCGATCCTAATAGTCCCATTTGCACGTTGATATTGCGATAAGCCTAATGTTAGTGCATTGTTCACAACTGCAAATAGCTTTATTGATATTTTGAGTTGTACTCATTAAAATATAAGTTACATTTTTCTTTAGTCTTGCATAGTTGCACGAAATAGAATAGGCTAAACTTATAAATATTATACTGTAGATTTTGTACAGTTTTTGTCCATTGTAGGTTAATAATAAAGAGTATCTATAAATAAATAGAGGGAGAATAACATAAAGTTTAACAAAAATCACGCGTGCAATGCTAGGACAGGTGGCTAGATAGACATAAAATGTTTATAGAACGCACACGTCAATCATACAGAACCTAGAACTCAATAAAATTCGTTCCTGACTTCAGCACTAAAGTTGAACAAAGGGTAATACCTATTAGAACACTTAGCCATCACTTTTCTTTATCATTGCTTAGTTAGTATTGTGTATAAGTAGCTACGTCTCTATAGAAAAGATACTTTACTATGCTCCGACGATGGCCAAGAAAAAATGGTTGTATTGGGAATTGATGTCCAAAATTTTTAATTTATCGTGTAAGTTTTGAACAAAATTGCATACCAACATCTATTTCTGGTGAAACTAAGTAGTAAGTATATAAAACTAACGTTTTCTTCCGTTTCCGTAGGATTTTCAGAAATTTCCGTCGTCTAATAGTAACAAATACAAACAAAAAAAGAATTTGTGAAATCGATCCAGCCATGCACGCGTGATCCCGTGACCAAGGGAAGAAGGATTAATTTATATATATATGTATATATGTACCTCTAGGTAACAAAGTTACACACAACTAGAAACTACCCATACACAAGAGGTGAGTGTTCGGGAGAATTGCACAACTTGATTTCCCCTAGTCCTTTCCATTATCGTACCACAAGAGGCGGAGCGTCAGCCACTCGCATGCTTCGCTGCAAGCATCCTTGTGCGAGCTGGTAAGGAGTGGTATTCTTTGCCAGAGTTTGTGTTTCCTGAAGGGTGTTTTCTAGGCCCTCGTGAATAGGTTGCTTATGGACAGTCATGCTCCGCCGGATCACTTATCTCTAGGTGAGAGTCACTTATCTCTAGCAGCCAAACGTCTGCCTATGAAAAAAACCTTGTTAAATACGTGTTATCCCGTAAAACATAAGTAAGTCGCATACACATGATATCAAGTTTTTTTAAGTTTGATAGCAAGCATTCCTTTGTGTACCATTGGTCCAAAATGTTATAAAATTTAACGTGTACAGGTATTGCAATTTGGACTATCAATTTAGATCAAATATACTTAATTATATTTGCATAATCATGTACATGTACTCTGGAGGGTGTACCATGTAAGTTCACAAAACGGTACAAAACTAATTACAATAGCGTTGAAATTGACAATTAATTTTGTATCTAACTAACTTTATACTGAAAATGTAGGATAACACGTTATCTTCATACGTACATTTTCAGTTTCCCAACTTTTACATAAAAGTTTGAATACGATTACGGTGTTCTGGATTTGAAATCAAAAACAAATTGTATTATATCGATTTCAAATAAAGGGTTTTATGTGGGTTTAAGGCCTAATTTTGTCGCGGAGAACCTAACGGGTCACCGGGGCTCCGGCTCGACGTGCAGGAGAAGCAACGGGGTGGTTTTTAGTCAGTAAGAGTCTGACACTCCCTCCCGCCTCACCCAGGAGGGAGGGAGTTTCCCCCCTTAAAAAAAAGGCCTAATTTTCATGCACGTTCAGCATAGTCTCCATTTAAAAATATTTATCCCATTGAAAGACAGATTTACTTCTAAGGTCCCATTGACACCAAGTCGTAATTTAATGATATAATCTCTGCAAATTCAAAGATGGCCCTCAATTATAATGTAAAATTCCAAATTCCAAAGTCCTCAATTAAATTCACTACTTTTTTCACTGTCTTTTTAAACGGATCGAGTATTTACGTCTGATAATCACTTTTTTAAGCTAATCATAATTAACATAATTATGAAAGATAGATCTTTTTAAGTAAAAATATCGCAAATAATACGACACAGTTTGAACTAAAAAAAATTAAAAACCCATACGATTGAACCTCATTAATTTTTTACGTCAGTTATAATAGAGTGAACCTTGATTGGCTATTAATGCATCCCAGTTCTCATTCGTTTCATTAAACTGTTTGATTTGGGATGTGGTCCCATAAAAGAGTTCGACATTTACTTACCTACAAAATACAATTCTGTATTCGAAAAAGTTAACTATTGCCATATGCGACAAAATTTTACGTGAATTTGAAGATAGGTAGGTATAACCAAAACAAACGAGATCCAGATACCGACTTTGTTTGAAATTTTTAAATAAGTTGTAATTGTCATGAAAATTGGGACCAAAACACGCGGTCTCACCGTAATGCCGAGTTAGTAAACGCCATATTTCACGGACACCTTTTCTCAAAATTGAATCTAATCCATCGATGAAAATAAAAAACAAAAACAAAGAATTTACCCAAAAATTGGCTACGTTCCTTTTTTCATGCGTTGCCAGTTTCCGAAACTATATGTTGGTTGATAGAAAAGCGTGAACTAAAATTATTTTTCATTTTTTAGATTCAACGTTTTTCAATGCCTGGGAATGCCGGATGGGTTTTTTTGAAAACTCTAGCTTCCTGCGGATATCAATGTCACATTGGAATATCCAATGAAACACAATATTTAACAAAATACCTATTACAACTCCATTACAAAAGAGGTAAACATTACGTAATTTAGATTCCGATAAGGCAGCACTTTGATCTGACTTCTCCATTCTCTCTACGATAATGGGCAAACAAACTAGCGGAACATGCTTTGAGGACAGCGAATACACCGTGGCGACCCAATATGTGACTCAAACACGTAACAACTAACCACAATGTAGTACTCAAGTCGCTTGTGGCCAACAATAGTTTATATCCAGAAGCATATAGCAATCAGGAAGCAAAACGTTGTTTATATTAGTTAGATAAATGTTTATTGGTATTTGTTTACGTCATAGCAATGACGCCTTTTTTAATTTAGAGAATAAGAATATAGTAGATTTCTTCATCGTCTTTTTAAAAATCTATATAATTTAATTAAAATCCCTGCGTAGTAAGTACATTTGTACACTCAAGTCATTTAAAGCTTGAATTTTGTAGTGCCATTATATTGAATGCGCCTCAGGAATGCGTGTTCATGTCGTGAGCAGTCAAACGATTGTACTCGAAGTACTTGAGACAACTGGGCCACTGCTTCATACGGACTAACTGGCCTTAACTTTAGAATGCCTGAAGCACTTGGCGTGCCATTGCATAATGCAATCCTCTGAATTTGCTCCTGCTCTTACCTACAATCTACTTCGATAATTTAGTTACCGAGATATTATATTCTAATGTTAGCTCCCAATTCTATGATCCGATAGGAGTTTATTCGTGATGATGTATTCAGTGAACCAAACGGTTCAACTTTACTTAAATATTATGTACCTGTTACATAAATATTCATATCGGAAGGTTTTCTATGTCGATATAATCACGCTAACTACAATTATGTAGGTAAAGTGGTGTACTAATAATATTGCGGTTTTTTATTTCATGTTTTCGGTTCATATAAATTTAGTAAACTTGCGGAATCCTCTCTTTCACTTTTTTAGGGTAATACTATGAATAATATATTTAATTAATAATAATTTTCAAAATATGTGTGGCCTAAATAATAAGAAAGATGAATTGGAGATGTATTTAGATAGTTTGAGAAACCCTTCACATTATTTGTGTATTAGTGAGCATTTTCTTAACTCAGAATTAGTTCAATTACTAAATCTTACAAAATATAATGTTGCATCATATAATACCAGAGTAAATAAGCTAAGAGGTGGTACTATAATCCTAGTAGAATCGGATAGGGAATATGATGAGCTACCCATAGGCAAAAAATTGTACAAAATGGATAGTTTTGAAATATGCTGTGTTAAAGATATTTTGACTGGCGTGTCTGTGTGTTGCTGTTATCGTACTCCTTATGATAAAAACCTAGACAATTGTAAGGTTAGTCTTGAAAAATTATTAGAACATTTCTTTAACAAGAACTGTGTTATCTGTGGTGATTTCAATATTGACTTATTAACTGACAATAAAAAAAGGAATGACTTATTAAATCTATTGACATGTTATAACTTCAGACCTTTAATCAAGTTGACCACGTTTTTTCGAAATGACTCACAATCTTGTATTGACAATGTCTTTACTAATTTGTCAGATGAATGTGTGATAAGCTGTGATGTCGATCATAACGGATTGGCAGATGGACATGCGGGACTGCTTTGCAATACAGCTTTCAGATCTAAGAAACTATGTAGGAATAAAAAGACTAGTAATATTCAAATAACCAAGCGTATTTTCAGTGTAAATACAAGAAATAACTTTAGAAATTTGCTACTAAATCATGACTGGAGTGATTTCGGAATAAACTCTTTTTTGAAACAATTCGAAGAAATGTTTACACGCTGTTTTAAGAAAAGAAAAATGCAGGTGCGCTTGACGCGTAAAGCGCAACTACGTTGGGTCACAAAGGGTGTGAAGGTTTCAAGCAAGATGAAACGATTTCTATGTACTGGCAAAGGGAATGGGCAAAGTGACACTGTGATGGACTATCGACAAAAATACATAGTTCTGTACAGAAAAGTGATAAATATGGCCAAAAAGTTATCAGTACAATATGAATTATCTAAGTCGACGAACATTTATAACAAGGGATATTTGGAAAGTGGTAAACAAGCATAGGAATAAGAATGTAAAGAACAGTAAAAAAATTATCTTAAAATCCAACAATAAAATTGTGTCAGAACCATCAGATATTGTAAACATCTTGTCTCAACAACTCCAAATTAATTCATCAGCCACCGCAAGCACAGGAGCTGCCATGGATATTCTGCATAGGAGTGCAAAAAGAGTAACTAATGACCTGATCTTTGACCCTGTCACTCCCCGTGAGATATTTAAAATAACGAGAACTATGGACGTCAAAAAATCTTGCAGCTATGATGACATAAACATATCAGTAATAAAGGATAATATACTGATGATATACTGGTTATATATAAATGTTTTGATGAAGGAATTTTTCCAGATCAACTGAAGATAGCCAAAATAATACCTGTACACAAAAAAGGTTCTAAAGCGGATCCAAAGATGTACAGACCAATCTCATTACTACCTACTCACTCAAAAATTTTTGAAAAGCTAATTAAGTCTAGATTACTTAAACATTTCTACCAAAATGGGGTGATAAATAGAAAACAATTTGGTTATCAGAAAAACGTCGGGACACAAGACGCAATATCGACTCTGATTAAGGACGTAGTGAGTAGATTAGATAATAAACAGAAAGTAGCTGGGCTTTTCTTAGATTTAAGTTCAGCATTTGATACAGTGGATCATAAACTATTGCTAGAAAAACTTGAACACTACGGTGTCAGGGGTAAGGTGCTGGCTCTTCTTTCATCATACTTAAAGAACAGGAAGATGTTCGTAGAGATCAAAGCAGAGATGTTAGGGACAAATTCCTCAGGCAATAACTGTCTAACTGAAGAAACATACAGATCTAAATTGTCACCTGTGCACACTGGCGTACCACAGGGCTCCATACTGGGTCCGATATTCTTTATCATGTTTGTTGATGACCTGATACAACATATGATGGAGAATTCTGCAGGATCTATACAGCTTGTGGTGTTTGCCGATGATACTAACGCTGTTGTTTCGGCTGACAGTATACGCACTCTTGATTGCATTGTTAATCAAGTCTTAGATATCTTCTACAGTTGGTTTGCTGTCAACGGTCTCAAAATTAATGCCAGTAAAACTAATGTCATGCTGTTTCGATCTACTTCCAATAATAAGGATAGCATTAACTGTGCCATTAATGGAGAAAAAGTAAACGTGGTAGAGGTGGTTAAGTTTCTGGGAGTTTATATTGATAGCCAGTTGAGGTGGAAGGAGGAGCTAAAATACCTTGAGAAAGTGATTAGCCCTGCCTATTACGTGATTAGAAGTCTCAGAAACGATGTGACAATAAAATATTTAAAAATGGTGTATTACGCATTGGTGGAGTCAAGGCTAAGATACAGCATACTTTTCTGGGGTGGAAGCTATGACTACAATATACAGAAAGCATTTGTAATACAAAAAAGAGCAGTCAGGACTATGGTTGGAATACAGCAGCAAGAATCATGTAAGCCTCATTTCAATGAATTGAATATACTGACAGTCCCAAGTTTATACATTTTGGTGCTGCTTACCCATTTGTCTAGGTACATCTTTGAATATGAGACTGAGGATGAAAGACAAAGAAGGGAGAGCACAAGAAGGAAAGATCTTCAGTTGAAGCAAGTGACTCACCTGAACGTTGCAAAGCATAGTTCCTACTACAAGTCGTTAAAGCTGTTTAATAAACTGCCGACGGAAATAAAAGGTCTTATTTATAAAGGCGAGTTTCGGAATAAGCTTAGACAGTTCTTGTTAAATAAGTGTCTTTATCATGTTGACGAATTATAACGTTAATTTATTGGAATTGTTGTTGTGTGTTTTTTTTTTGGTATTTTATGGATGACATGACTATATTTTATTATATTTTGTGTATTATTGTTTTATTTTTGTTATAATTAATTATGAATTGACAAGTACAGGGAATGACATTTAACTTTATGGGTAGACGACTAATTTTTATTTTAATGTCCGTCTTGTAGATTATTTAAAAACATTAGACACGTATTTTTTATTTTCTTACGGAAACGAATAGTTTCGAAGATATATTGATTTGAAATGTCGCGTGACGTCACTTCTCAGTACATTTTATACTAAGAAATGACGTTTTAGCCCCCACTCCTAAACCTTGATTCGTTTTATCTAAGTATTGTTTTATTATACAACAAAATAAAAAAATACGTGTCTAATATTTTTTTATTACCTAAGTTACGGACTAATTATATTTTTAAATTTCATACCCTGTCATCATCCCCAATCTAATTATTGCATGTATAATTTTTAGAATATAGGTGTATTGTACAAATTCAAATACAATGTAATAATTGTTCATGAATAAATAAATGAATAAATAAATGAATGAATAATGGATGAATCCCGCATTTATCGGGCTCAGCAGACATTAGTGTGAGATTTTCTTGTTCATTTGGTAACTTTAAAATATGCTAGACAGAAAAGTACTGCGTTGGTATGCAGCGTAGAGAACCAAAGTATTTTTATTAAAGTTCTGTCGGGAAATGTGTTCATCTCATTCATATTCCGATCACAAAATGGTATCTGCTTCTAAATAACATATTATAAATCTCTCAAAAGTCAAATGACTTTAATTTCTTACATTATTCAATTAATCAAATAATTTTATATAGGTGCTTCAATAAATAGGTATAAATAATTTAAAACCAAGTCTAAAAAAACCCGGTGAAAAATAAATAACTAATTAAATAATTGTATTGTTCGTGGCTTAGTTGGTGTCAAATCAAAATCGGTGCAACCAGGTGCACCCAGTAAAAATAAAGAGAAAAAAATAATAGCTTACTTAAGAACCTCCTTTTTTGAAGTCGACTAAAAAGGTCTGATATGTCATCGCCAACATACTACATATTTACTGGAAAATGAAACCAACCTGAGAAATAAAATGAATTGACAATCAAAACGTCAACGTCATTGTTATACAGTTAAAACAACTCATTTGGAAAATGTTTTTAGTGAGGCGAGCTGGTGTTAGAAATCAACGTTACATTGGCGGTGTGATTACTGTACATATTCGAGGTCAACAGCAAACACCTGAGTGCTTGCCTGCATGGCCGCCTTGCCCACCAACTATAGACCTACCGAAATTGACAGGTTGCCCACCACCGCCCACACTCTATCCTCCCTTCTATTGCTGCCCAAGAACTAAATACGACGTGAAATTCATATACGTCAACGATATTCCTCCAAGTACCGGATTTAGAGACTTCGTCGACCGGATAGCACAAACACTATTCTGGACGGAGCTAATTCGAGGTACCTTATGTTTTACTCCTTTCTCTACTTGAACTAAATAACACATTTTTTTCGCAATACATAGCTTAAAATAATACGTGACACATCTCTCTGTATTTTTTATGTCGAATGTACCGTTCTCAAAAGTCAGTTGTTTCGTGTCAGATTTGCTAACGGATTTGCTTGTATTGTACCAACAATAAAATTTGGAACTTGTTAGAGCCCAGGAATAAAAAGTACATATCAACCTGGCGTTTCCATTTATTCATTTAGAGTGAATAAAAAATTGATGAAAACTGTCCTAACCTAGTTATGGCAAAATAACATAAATTTTAATTTTTTTTTTACTTACGTATTATAACTTTTCAGTTATGCAACTAATTTGGGAAAATCATATTTAACTTTATTATAATAATTTACTCTATTTTTTCAATCAGGTTAAGATAATATACCTGATTGATAGCATCATGTCTAAGCATCTAGGTATATGCGACATCATTTTTACCTAACTTTACGTCCCCTCTGCTGGAAGGCTTTTGTCCAAAATGTATTCGACATCGTCATCCGATCGATAACTGTTTTTACATATAGCATTCAGGAATACACAATGCACATAGGAAATAACAATCCTCGGAGCAATTTTTCCCTTTGAGTAATTCAATAAAAGTGCTGTAAATTACTCCTTTGAACGAGAATATACTCTTTGAAGTAGGACACTGACTTTTGTCATATGTACTGTAAAGGTACTGTGTAAACTCATTCATAACGCTATCCAGTAGCGTATAAAGTATTTCTTTATCTTTTTCCTTGTTGTGGACAATTTAATTTTACTTATTTGCCAGCGAAAAGTATGATTCGTTTTTAAATAGAACTGCTTTTGCAAAAAACTCTCGTTTTACAGGTTTCGCTGTGACTTTGTCTCATATATTTCGTGAGCCAGCTACAATAAACTATCCTTTCGAGAAGGGTCCGCTGTCTCCTCGGTTCAGGGGAGAGCACGCTTTGCGAAGGTATCCGTCTGGCGAGGAGCGTTGTATTGCCTGCAAGTTATGTGAGGCTATGTGTCCGGCACAGGCGATCACTATCGAGTCTGAGCAGCGTGCGGACGGCTCCCGGCGCGCCGTTCGATACGACATCGATCTCTGTAAGTGCATCTTCTGCGGCTACTGCCAGGAAGCGTGCCCCGTCGACGCCATAGTTGAAGGTCCCAACTTTGAATATAGCACCAGCACGCGCGAAGAGCTGTTTTATAATAAAGAAAAGTTACTGACAAACGGCGACCGCTGGGAGCCAGAAATAGCGAGCA
The DNA here is from genome assembly GCA_038387885.1 of Spodoptera picta. Lineage (NCBI taxonomy): Eukaryota > Metazoa > Arthropoda > Insecta > Lepidoptera > Noctuidae > Spodoptera > Spodoptera picta. The sequence continues at coordinate 6,505,121 of JAZHFQ010000105.1, forward strand.
ATATAAGGGATAACCATTTATATCGTTAGTTTTTATTTACAGTTAATTATTGCGATTGGACATCGTGTGCTACATAATTTTTGTTGTGTAATTAATGAAATAAATGCATGAAACTATTCTGGCTGAGGTCGTTTTACTTTTACAGAAGTGGCTACAAACTACTGTTAGCTGTAAACTACAATAATAATATTATAAACCTTGGACTAGTTAAGTCTTAATACATGAGAGTAACATTAAGTAATGATTTACTTATCGATATATAATAATACGAACTTATTTTTGTAATTTAATACATTCGTTGGTAATGACTAGGTAGCTAACTTACTCCAAGGTTAATTACAACCTACCAACCTCGTACCTATGGATTATTTGTGCTATAATATAATTCTATTTTGTGATAGATCATTTTACGCAGATTACTAGGAATCGTCATGCGTCCTGCCTAATGGTGAGCGGTGATCATCGCGCTGGTGTACACTTGTAAATCAGGCGCGTTGCAAATACGTTCCGGACATTTGTGGGAAACTGTTTAAATGAACTTTGCTTTCCGGGGAGGAGGACTTCTTGAAACAGATGGCGCGATAAAACAGCGGGTTGGGAATCCGGAGCCTGCACTTACCAGACGAAACATATCAACATTAGGTTATGCTATTACGCTGGTATTCTGTGGGAACGTCGTGCTTTTCCAGTCAAACCACTCATTCAAGTTACATACAGCACCTGGGGCAGACCTCCGAGGTTTTAGAGTGACATACGGTCTTTCACGTTTTCAGTGTCTTATCTGTTTACGTGATATAGAGGTAGTTTAACTGATTTCCGCCTTACTGAGAAAAAAGTATTTTAATCCAGTTTGTAACACTTAAGTAATCTGTATCTGTATTTCATTGAGATCAGTTCAGTAGTCTTTGTATTAGTTAGGATTGTACTAGTTAGGACATTCATACAAACTTTCAGGTGTTTCTTCAAAAAACTAACTTTTATTTAACAAACAATTATCCTCCCGCGTCTGTATTTTATTGGATTGGGTGAGAGCAGTGACACAGTTCAAATTTTTGATACTATTCTTTGTATTTTAATCAGCAGAATGGTTAACTTTGGCTTAAGGATAATAACGCCTTTAATTTTTTGGTTTTTTTTTAGGAGAATCACCTTTTCACTGTATAAGAACTACCTCTATATAAAACTAAAATAAAAATTGGCAAAGTTTTGCAACCATTCCAATGTGACACTCTAGCTTGAAGCTTATAGATTATTGTGAGCCTACATACATTTCAAATAGTATCCGTTTTTGCATAGGTGCAAAACAATGACCCACGCGACTCGAAAAATGGAGTATTTTTATAAAAATAGGTAATCGGGAATACAAAGGCATGTTGTACGTGTATGAACATGTACGTAGCTATGTTGTTATACAGGACTTATATGTATGCTTGCGAGGACTTTCAACAATGTATTGGGATTATTCTGCATTAGAATTTAAGACTGTCTTGTTAGCCGAGTGGTCGCAAGTGCGACTGCCGCAAGGGGTCTCGGGTTCGATTCTCGGGTCGGGCAAAGTATTACTGTTTTTTTTTTTTAAATCTCAGTAATAGCACGGAGTCTGGAAATGTGCCCGGTATATGGCAATAGGCTCAGCCCCTATTACATGGGACTCATAATATAAATAGTGAAACCTCTGTGTGCACCTCTGCCTGCCCCTTCGGGGATAAAAGGTATGATGTTATGTTAAAATTGAATCAAACAAGACACAGTTATTACTGTCTGTAAATATTGTCAGCCGGATTATAAAAGTACTCATAGCATACATAGTAAAAAACTCATACAAAAAAAACAGATTTTAAAATTAATTTCTTTCGATTTTGAATTTAGCGGGTTTTTAATGGGATACGCACGACAATGATGGTACCTAAGCAATTGGCGCGCCCTTGGGCACCCGAAACAGTCACACGACAAAATCCAATGAAACGTTGTTTCACGCTGGTTTTCTGTGCAGCTGTATCACTCCGGCCGAGCCGGGCCATTCGTGAATGGCTATCGCAAACTTTATGTAAGTTAAGCAAGTATAAGTTTTCAATCTTTCAATGGTATGTGTTTGTATGAGCTACTTATGGCTATAACGTGGAAAGTCAAAAGGTTTCAAAAGATGCACGTTCTGAAGATAGTCAAAACGACCTCACATTTTGCGTACCAGTAATTCAAGAATTGAACTAATGTAAAGTAGTACCTACAAACCAACATCAAATAGTTCTGTTTAGTGGTTTTCTAATAAAGTAATGCGAACCATTATTTCACAAAACCCTTGTCTTTATAATTCACTTCTTAGAAACCTATTATATGTATTATTGAGACTAGCAATAAACATTTATTGTTTCCATTCTTTTCAGAACTATGACTTTCATACCTCGATGTACAGGCGGTCAGAAGGCTGCAAACAGCATTTTTGTAGACATTTTTGTCCCATATCTTCCTTATTTTAATACTTTTAGTAGCGTGAGGTTTTAGCCCTATCCTATCGCCGTCCTTTAGGTAACCTTTGTGTTGAAGGTAGGGAAGATGATAACCATTAAGTCATATGGAGGAAAAATTCACAGACGTTACCTTCATTTTGTACCATAAAATTTTATCGCGGCGTTCCGGCCAAGAAGAAGCCACTCTAATCACCTGTTACTGAAGGTGTCATAAACGCGACTAAGAGCTTATGCCAAGGAAATTGCCAAGAGCTAATATTGGCACAAGTATTCAGACGGTCAGCCACCACAAAAGCCAGGAAAATGTACACGGATACATAAAATTATTGCTGCATCTTTTGCCATTGAAGCGCACAAGGAAATGGAAAATTATTCAATACATGGTAATCAAATGGCCACTTTATTTGGTAATTGCAAGAGATTGGGGCATTGGCCGCGTCCCTTTATTGTGCATGATTCTCACATGTTACAAATATTTCTTTTATCTGTACTATTAATGTTCTACTTGCCTGCTGTTTACAGAATCAGAATCAAAATCATTTATTTGTTAAACATATAGGTAGTTTACATAATAAGGTCTTACATATAAAGATAGTGCACTATGTTTTGCCGTGATAGACATACAAATATATTAGGTACATGCATTTGAAACATTATTAGAATATTACAATTTCAGTTAATTTTACACACACACGAAGAATATGACTGAGCAATATTTGTTAAGTAAAGAAAGAAACACTAAGAAAACAGAAACGGTTTCTCCAATAGGAATTCTTTAGAGTCAAGCCTAAAGTATCTTTATCTTAATAAAACATAATTAAGGCTTGAACTAAGCCGCCAAAGTTAAGCCACTGCAATATTAATTAGCCTAAAAGTATTTTCACACAAACTTCATCCCAAAAGTTGATTCGAAGTTTCGTTGCTAAAGAATGTTGAAGTCAATTTAGTTCCTGATACTCCGTCCTTTATATTCAGGCTTACTTTGAATCATGGAAGTTATGCCTTTCTATTGTTTGTTACCATGCATTTTGATTCATAACGACTAAGTTTGGAGAAACCAATTTCTACGACCACCAATACCACATAATTTTGGGAAACTAAAGTAGTTTTCGCTACCACAAGTTGGTGATGTATTTTAAAAACTCAACTCATTGAATTTGATAACAAACCACTTCTAGATCGTGCACAATTATTTTCTCTACCGCAGGCTTTAGTGAATAGTGAGTTTAGTTGCTTTATGTACCTACCGGTGTGTATATAAATCGTTCAGATGATTGTTCGCTAGCCGCCCATCGCGTGACTTCACTAGCATTCATGGATTAATTGCGTGCTTTGTTTCATACCACTAATATTTTGCCCGTCATTAATTTTAAACAAATGTATTTGTCAGACGGCTGTTATCCGTAGTTGTCATGCGGCGTATAAAATGATAGACAATATTACTCAACATTTGCGTTAAATATGAACATTTTTGAGGCCTATCATGTGGTCCGACCCTGTTCGACTCACTCATTTTCCTCGTCCAAATTGTTATGAGCAGGTTGGTATTTGTAGAGCGGAGGTACTCTCGGGACTCGTATATTGGGTTTTAAATCGTAGCAACGTGCTGATGCCAGGCGGCAGGACGCTCGCCGTCCTAGGTCATTCGTTAGGTAAATGCGTTGGTAAAAGGCCATTAGGGGCAGCAGCGGTAGTGCCGTGATACCGCCATTTAATGGGTTCGATTAACAGAATTAAACCGCATTTACTTTCTTCTGAATTCGATTATGAAACACTTGTTTAGTTTTATTACAGTTTACTGACAATGTACGAGGAGCTATTATAAAAATAGAGCTAGCTATTTAATTACCTACGTTTCTCTGAACTGAGATCTTTTTAGAACTCTTTATTTTTACTTTTACATTACTTACAGTTGTTAGCTACGTGAAGTTAAAGAAAATTTAAAAACAGTGAGACCGTTCTTATTGCAATAGTGCATGGCGTAAGGAGAAGTTTGCGAGCTCCTACCGGTGTAACAAGATGGTCGGAGGGAATTAAAGAGAAAACTCACGAAGTCAGCTCAATTGAATTCTAAAATGCAGTGAATATGGCCGCTGTCAGGAATAGTTAGTGGCCGAGCCGACATCGGACGCCCAACTCAATATAGATGAGACGACAATGTGGACGGCGCGGCTTCTCAACTTTGCGTAGATAAATCTTTGGATAAACTCGACGCCCAGCTTCGATATAACAATCAAGCGTATTTTAATTTAAACGAGAAGTCCTGCCAGCTAGTTGCTGTTGCTCTTTTAATTAAAATACCGATTTCAAAATTAATTAGGTTGGAATCAGTTACATTTTCTGACTCATAAACTTATAACTTTAATTTTATCCGATTATTATACCAGCCTTACAACGAGGAAGCATTAGGTTCTTTTCTAAAAATGTAGTACCTATACGGCGTCTTGCTTCTCCAAACATACTTACTATTAATGGTTTTAAATTGAGCCTTCCTCATAACGTTACTATTAAGAAAACTAAGTATGGTTGTACATACAGAAGGTAAGAAAATACATTTAAATCTAATGCTGTCCCAATAATTACATTGAACTTTATGAAGATGAATGATATTTGTTACCATTTAAAAATATAGAACTTAAAGTTTGAAAATACTCAGATAAATTATGTCAACACATATAAGTACTAGAATACTCTTAAATTTTAGGTAAAAGTTAGTAAGTTTTGCAAACGTTCTTGTTGGCAAACGCGAATCAAAGTCAGCATTTAGTGAAGTTTTAAGCAGATAACTTAGCTATGTAGTAGTATAGGTGGATACCTGAAAGCCATACAAGTGTGACGGGGGTGCCTAATAACGTATCCTTGTGTACATCAGAATCTATACACGTATCTAGCTATCAGGGAACTTAACCATTGTCTGGCGCAGTCGTCGCTGCCACCCATCACGTCATCGCCACCAGATAATTTCAATTTATCGAGACCGCCTTCGACTGCTCGACAAAGCATGAAAGAACACTGAGATACGCGTTTCTGGACAAACCTTTTGTGTTTGCAATTCAAATAAATACAACTTCACATGTAGCTACGTAACTTTTATATCTTTTATTTTGATTCGGTAAAATCGACATCTTTTATGCACAAATTTTGATTTATTACAAGTTTTACAGGCTCATTATTACGTAAAGTTAAGAATAAAATCCTAGATTACATAATGGTTTGAATGGCACCACGTATTGTTCACTTCCCAGTTCTCAGGAATAGCGCGTTTAGTTTGGTGTTTGAATTTATGTATGTTCCGAATATGCTTTAGCAATAGGTCACTCGCTCGATAAATGGATGCTCCAAATACTTCTGTCACTTCATAATCGGTTTAGCCATTTCAGAGAATTTCCAGAACAAACCGACAGATATACAGAACGACAAAGAATTGTGTATATTCAAATGCATGTAGTAAACAGCGGATATTTCAATGTTACTAACAGACAGTCCAATTGTATCTACTTATATGTATGGATGTGTAGATAAAATAGTGTTGAGTCGCTGTAAACAAATGTACGCGATCAAAAACATTAAATTTCATTTTATGACAACGTGAATTTCAACTAAAATACATTCAGGTGTTCCGTTGTCTATTAGCCCGCACTAAACCTATTAGGTATTAGTAATTCACGTGGAATGACTTCCATCTGCTGTCCACGAGTAGACCATTCACAGTGGTACGTGATACGACATTCTTGGCTAGATTAGAATTCCACCTAACAGATAATGACTGTCATAGGTGTTTGTATGGCAATCAGGACCAGCGACCGACAGCTTTATCGGATCGACGCCGACCTGCCGGTTTCATTCATGCACGGAATATTTATATGCCCTACCAGACCATAGTAGGAATGAAAATTTAGATTTAAAGCACCGTAAACTTAAAGCCAACGTTTGTAGTAAGAAAAACTCTCCCAAGGAAAAGGTTTCCTTTCGCTCATATACCTACCTCTAAAACTGAAAGAAGAACATTTTATTTATTAAAGTTTTATTTCGAAGCTGCCGTGAAACCAAGAATTGTAGGAACGCTAGCATTGTTGAACAAGAAGTGCATTGTGAGGTAGTTCTTCTCTTTGGATCTTTGAAACCGCCAACACGTAGTGAGTAAGCTACTTTCAAGGTCGAGAGAAAGAAGCTTAGTCACTGCTGGTTGGCAATTTCTGACTTATGATTTCTATTTTATGTTTCCTTTTCCGTCGCGAAACAGGATTTACAATATGATTTATTCATTGAAAGCAACTTTATTTTTCATAGGAATACATTTGTATAAAATGAAAATATCAATTTATAAAGCATTAAAAATAAATTGAGATACGTAAGCATCAACAACACCAGATTGTATTATTTAGTACAAGAATATGTAATGAGTATATCATGTTGTATGTTATATATTATTTATTTTTGAGTGATATTAGTATTCTTGTATATATGTATAGTATTTTATACAGTTATTAATTATTGTACACTTGACGACCCATATCAGACTCCTGTTGCTGCTCCATCCAAAGGTTGTCTGTAAGAAATCGCCTTGTGCGATAAGACCGCCCATTGATCACTATTTTTGTTTTAGGAAATATTGTCCTGTAGTACGATTGTGTGGTGCACAATAAAACATATATCATTATTAAAGTGGTCGGATAAATCTTATTTCTGTACCTGGAATGTTAGGTGGTTTAAAAAGCATTACGGCGGCATATTCCGAAATGTTGCTCCTGAACAACTTGATCACATGTTCTATATTATAAAAAACTAGTGCAATGACATATATTGTGTTCATATAACAGTTAACCTCACCAATAATTGCTTTGAACCTCTTGCAGCCTGGACTCTATTTGGGTTAACTACGATAGTTCAAAGGATATTTGAACTCATGACCTCCATGGAACAGTCGTGTAACTGATTGTAGATTACATAATAGTGTGATTGTTCATAATTATTTCTTTTAACAGAGGAAATGTTTTCTTGTAGTGTAGTTAGGTAGTGTCCTAGTTTAGGCGGCATGGTCAATGCAGAAGCTTAGCGATCGCAAGTTCTCGGAGTAGAAGAAAATCCTCGTGCGGAACTATGTTTTTATTGGAAAATAGAATATATTGGATACATTAGTTAGTGATAGGATATATCGTAAACGAGACAGTTACTATATGGGCAGTAATCAAATGATGGAGAAAATAAATGTTTATCATTATTTTATTTGTAATGTCACGCTGATTGCTTTATGATAGGTACGTTCAATCGCTCGTATACCTACTCTATAGAAGCCTATATATATTGAACCGGAAATTTTTATTTTCGTGTTTGTTTATATGTGTGTAATGTGTATAGGATAGGTTCAGATAATATCTCACCAATTTTACTTTATTCATGTTTAAAAGCTCACTTTTTAGAGAGTAACAATAGGCTTCGTAATATCACGCTTCAACCAATAGGAGCGTAGAATATAAATGTAACAAAAATGGGAAAATTGAACCATTTTGAAAGCATGCACCGCGTAAACGGTTAAGGTTATGCGAAAACCATGTGTGATGGAATTTTTAGTATAAAAAGTTCTTAAAATTGACAGTATAGTTTACTAGGTATATAAAGTGATTTTCATGATTAACGATTATGCTCTAACATAATGCATGGTTGCTAATTTCGTTGTACTATAAATTTAGTGTTTGCGAAGATGATTTTGAAACATGAAGTTAATGTTTATTCTTATAAATATGTTATTCCTCATAACACGTGTTCGTTTTTTAAACAAAATCTCTACATTATTTGGTTACAAAGAACATCTCATGTGATATATTCAGTTTAAAAATAAATACTTCGAAAAATCATGAAGAGCACATACGATGAAATAAAACTTGTATTTTTTTTAATGTAAATGCGCTATGAATCTCAGAACATTATCCCTTTTAACAGTGAAAAAGCTTCAAAATTAAAACATAACCAAGTTAATGACTAGATGTGTGTTCATATCTAAAACACGTTCGCTTATATCTACACGAGTTTAAGCTAAAAATAATACACATTTTCATAGCAGAAGCTGGAGTATTATGCCGCGGAGTTTTCCTAGTTCGGGTAGAGCAATGTAAATGAGTTTTTAATGATATTTTTTAAAGACCAGGTGAGCAAGTTGGATGTCTGTTATGAAATGAAAGCAGGAATAATATACGTTTATACCAACCCCGCTGTGTAAAAGTTCCTTAAAATACACAAGTTGTATAAACCACAAGTAGGCATTGTCGAAGCACTGTTGGTTCTGCGTAAAAAATAAAATTATATTACAAAGAGAAAAAATATTGACCTAAACTATGGTATTTTAACTTACACTTAATGGGTGAAAATTGGTGCTTGTTTTCTTCGAAGTTATGTACTATAAAGTCGTAGGGACTAACTTCGATTATTATAAACTACTTAGACGTATTTTTGTACAAAATTTTTGCTGGTTATGTTGTTAGAACCGCATAATAGAGGGCGTGTCTACAGCCATACATTACATCAGGCATCGTCCTGATTGCACCCTTCCTATCCAAAACGGCAAGTAGTTTAAGTACACCTATCGATTCAAGTTCTTCGGTTTAATGCTCGGTTTAACCAATGCATTATAGTATACTAGCTTTTACCCGCGGCTTCGCTCGCGTCACAAAAGGATAAAAAGTAGCTTATGTGACATATACCAATACTTTTGTTTTCCCTCGGGAATATAAAATTTTTCCGGGATAGGAAGTACCCTATTATTTAATCCAGACTTCTAACTTTACGTCTGCAAAAATTCAAAGCAATCGGTTTAGTAGTTACGGCGTGAAAGCGGAACAAACAAACAAACAAACTCACTTTCCAATTTATAATATTACTAGCTGTTGCCCGCGACTTCGTCCGCGTAGAATAATGACTTCTGGCAGAATTTAGGCTTTTGAATTAGTTTTTATCAAGGGATATTCTACGGTAATGGATGTCGTCAGAATTGATTCAGTCCCGTAGATGATAGCGTGATAATATGTAGCCTATATGTTTACCAGACTTGTTAGTAATATTCATGCAAAATTTGAAATAGTAGTGCAGTACTTTTTGAGATCATCACGGCCATACATACAGACAAACAGACAAAAATTCTAAAAACCAAATTATTGGCTTCGGTATCGATTAGAGATCACGCTTCAAATATTCTTTTAAAAAATATTCAATGTACAGTTTTGACTTTTCTACGATTTATTATATGTGTAGATAGCTGTAAGTTGCCCGCGACTTCGTCCGCGTAGATTAATGACTTCTGACAGAATTAACCAGAATCAATTCAGTGCCCAAGTAAGATTTACCTATTTTGAAATGATTTATCGTAGTTTCAATAAATAAATAATCCCGCAGGGATCTTACCAGTACAGTGCCCGATCACGTAAGGTTTGAGTAATAAAAACTATTCTATCGACTATTGTTGTACCGAATCTCTCTAGAATAAGTTCAGTGGTTAAGAGTTCGAGAGTCCTGGGGCATTGACGCATAGTTCCCGTTCTCGTGAGACATCTGTGAAAAAACTATCATACGTTACCCAGGTCCCAAATCATCGTTTTACCGAATGTAATTCAAAAAGATTCAATGATTCTAAATTCAACGGCTAAGAAGATTTATACAAACTCATTCCCTATTTTATCCCCTTAGGGGTGGAATTTATCAAAATCCTTTCTAAAGAGATACCTATGTCATAGTAACTTTATGCATGCAAAGTCTCAGCCCGATCAATTTAAAACTGGCAAAGTATCATACTTTGGGGTGAGAATGTTCAAAAACCTTTCTAAAGGGACGTTTACGTCATAATATCCATCTGCACGCCGAATTTCAACCCGATTGGTGTAAAACTGACAAAGCCTCACACAAACGTTCATCCCCTATTTTACCCCCTTGGTGGAAATTATCAAAATCCTTTCAAAGCGGATGCTTACGTCATAACATCTATCTGCATGCCAAATTACAACCCGATCGGTTTAAAACTGACAAAGTCTCATACAAACTTTCATCCCCTATTTTACCCCCATTGGGGGTGGAAATTATCAAAATCCTTTCACATCGGATGCTTACGTCATAACATCTATCTGCATGACAAATTACAACCCGATCGGTTTAAAACTGACAAAGTGTCATACAAACTTTCATCCCCTTTTTTACCCCCTTGGGGGTGGAAATTATCAAAATCCTTTCACAGCGGATGCTTACGTCATAACATCTATCTGCATGCCAAATTTCAACCCGATTAGTTAAAAACTGACAAAGTTTCATACAAACTTTCATCCCCGTTTTTACCCCCTTGGGGGTGGAAATTATCAAAATCCTTTCTTAGCGAATGCCTACGTCATAACATCTATCTGTATGCCAAATTTTAGCCCAATCTGTCCAGCGGTTAGGGCTGTGCGTTGATAGATCACTATGTCAGTCAGTCAATCAGTCAGTCAGTCAATCACGTTTGAATTTTATATATATAGATAGTGAGGATTCAGTTATTACAAAATATCACACAACATCACGCCTTTTATCCCTGAAGGGGTAGGCAGAGGTGCACATTACAGCACTTTATGCCACTGTACCGTGTAATACCTACGCACTTTTCACTATTTTGTGTTATGAGTCCCATGTAATAAGGGGTGAGCCTATTGCCATATACCCAACACAATTCCAGACTCCATGCTACCACTGAGAATTTATTTAATACCCAGTAATACTTTGCCCGACCCGGGAATCGAACCCAAGATCGGTATAAGAAACGCATACTGTAAATTCGCTTAGTACTTACTTTGGATTGTCAAATATTGAATATTGTTGGAAGTCAAATGTAACTTATGTTAAAGAATTTAACTGAGAAAAAATTAAAATAAAATCCTTTGGAGTGGGTACCTAGCCATAGAAAGTTTAGTTTTACAGCAAAAATTTAGATTTTTATAGTCTTGTCGTTTGCATAACTGATACCTACCGATATTTTTTTAAATTTTTGCACAAACATTGCAGAAACATATCTGACACACCCTCATTGTCTATCGAGAATGGAGTATCTGAGAGTCTGGAGTCAGTTTAATTAACATACGTCTGATGGTAAGTAAAGTTAATTTATTTTTGAAATGTATGGTTTCAATATTGTCGAATCAAAATCTGTAACGAAAAATCTGTGACCGTAAAAATAGAGATTCTGATAACGTAAAGGCGAACAATAACGAAGTGTTTTTATTTTTTTACAACAGAGACTGAAATATATTTTTTGTATATTTGCATATTAAATTTTACACAACAAAGGAAAATGAAATTGTTATGAAAACTACAATAAGGTTTATGAAAATGTGTCCGTAGTGCCGATTTTTGATTCTAGATCCGAGCAAACAATAAAATATTTAAAAATTACAAGAAAAGAAACAAAGGCCTTTTGAGTTGGAACAGGATGTGATATCCTTTACAGAAGAAAAAGTAAGATCTTTCGACCAAGCTAGGTGTTCCTACCAGCCAGCCAGCTGCCAGCTCTATACTGTCTGCTATTTTGCTTGTTATATGTGATGCAACATCTTCTTTTTATCAATCGAGTTTTAATTTAGACTTGTTGTAATAGTGTTAATTCAATTCGTGACTACCTCGTTGGCCGAAAAGTTAGAAGTGCGACTGCCGGGCATGGGGTCTCGAGTTCGTTTACTGGGTCGGGCAAAGTAGCACTGGGTTTAAACAAAAATCTCAGTAGTCGCATTGCCGTCGTTTATGTCGATGTCATAGCACGGAGACTGAAATTGTGCCCAAACTGGGCACAATTTCAGTCTCCGTGGCAATAGGCTCACCCGCTATTATATGAGACTCATGATATAAATAGCGAAAAGTGGGTGTTACTTTGTACAGACTACAGAGGCATTAAGTGCTACAATATGCACCTCTGTCTACCCCTTCAGGGATAAAAGGCGTGAAGTTATGTTATGTGGTTAAATTCGTGTTATGGAAATGATCATTACGATCATTTCCATTCATTGGATTGTAAATGATTTTCATAGTTAGCACATCGAGGCACAAAACATTTAGTCTATTCTATCAATGCGGATTGATTAACCGGGTAGGCAGTAAATTACCTGCACTGCGTTGACAACCATCAAAATCAAATATGTGTAGATTTTATTTACGTGCTGTCTGGGGTACACCTACAGGTTTATCTTGGCCATATCATTTAATTTTTATTCATTATTACCTATTTGTGTTCGACAGCGTTGCCGGCTCGTGCAAGCGATCGTACATAAAGATTTGTTGACAATTCTCAGGACGTATAAAACATAATGTTTAATGTTTTTTGGCATGTTCTAGAAACATTTACCTAATAAGTCTCGTATAATGAATATTATAACAAGCCTTGCTAAATAATTATTTTGTGTCCTATACCGGTCGTGTCCAAAGGCTACAGATTTACAATATATTATCCAACTTCAACAAAATCAGTTTAAAAAACGGTAGAATGTATTTTGCAATACCTTCATTTACTTCATACTCACACATCACTAGAATGTCAAAAGACATTCAAAATATGAAAGAAATCTAAATTACTTTTTCCGGGATATTGATTGAATATAACGAGGCCCTTAATTTATTTATAGACGCTGATAGAATATTGGCACACTAATTGTACTCTTAATTAGATTGGTTCAAAATGTTTTTCCTTGTAAAATGTACATAAATTATCATAAATTATCATTAGAACAATTGCTTTTTTCCACAAGAGTTTCTTAGTCTACTAAGATTCGGAGCTGGCCTTATGGCCAGCTTCTAGACAAATAACAATAACGGTCATACATACATATTATACAGACAACTCAATTTAAATTATTCCATAGAACCCTATGCATACGTTTTGTCATAAGTTTTTGTAAGTTTAGAAAACGATTATGGAAACACTGGACTAGAGATGGTATTGTCGTTGTGGTATTTAGTTTCATACTTCCATTGGATAATGGCATGAGCTTATTATGTAGGATCCTCGCTGAACAGTATATCATCCGTTTTATTAAAATATATATAGTAGTGTACCTTCACTAAACTAATAAACTTAATGAACTACCTAAATTGTTAATGAACAACTTCGGCTCATTGAACAAATGACAAATTAAATGCCTAATTAACATTTAACGAAAGAGGATACCACGGCTACCAATAGTTTTTAGCATCTCCTCAGTTGTTAATGCATTTAATATAGCGAAGTCAATCCTAAAGACAATCCTTCTGAACACCATCCTTCTCAAAAACAAATTTTGAAAGAAAATATTATGGTAACATTTCTAAAAGGGTATTGTTTGCGATTGGAACTGAGCGGCACTGTGGCTTTGGCTAGTGAACAGTATGGTCGAGCTGTGTGGAGCTATTGAAACACTCGTATCTGCCAAATGCCGATAGTTTAGCTCAACAAAAGCTCGGTGGGGAAACTAAACTAAATCAGTGAAGTTTTCTCGAAACTTTTCAAGGTATTTTAATATTGCGGTTGAGAATTTAATTTTGGAGGTTTTGTTTCTTTTTCCCAAGGAATGAAAGAAAGAGATATTTGATTTCGTTTTCGTATTAAGTTTTAATATGATTAGAGTCAACAATTATGTAAAGGTCTTGATCGTGATGTGATTCGCATGTAGGTAAACTTGGTGGTCTAGACACATTAAAATAGGAGACCATATGGTTGTAAAATTACGTAATTTTTATCTAAACAGATGATATCTAAACCTCGATGTACATACATACACATGTATGTACATCGAGGTATTTAGGTTTGGATGTTGATGATGGCTACCCTATAATAGCTTTTAAATAACCAAGCCTTTATTTGGCCGATGACTTCGTTAAAATAATAAAATCCCGTAGTGTAACTTTGTGTGGAATGTCTTTTATGTCCACTTTATTCGCACAATCAGTACAAGTTAACTTTATATTTTATTTCCATTTAGAGGTATATAAAAAACTAAACTGAATGCTGTCTCAAAGTGTAAAAGGTTCGATTTCTAGGTCGGACGCGCGTCGTTCAAAGTATTTGGAACGTTTCGATATCAGCTCAGTTTCCGTATCAAAGAGTCAATTACATTATTTTTGGCAACATTTTAAAATGCTGTGCATTTTCAAAATATGTTTTCGGGAGTAAAAGTTTAAAAATTGGTTCGGAATATACCTGTCAGTTAGTCTTTCATAAAAGTGCAGCTGATCGTTTAAAAGCGCAATTCCCTATGGGTGCAAAGCGGGTTAGACTCCATAGCTATGCCTAGGGAAACTAGCTAAAAGTGAGTGAATTTATGCAAAGCCTTTTGAGGAAATATAGGAAGGAGATGTTACATCTACTCTCACCATATAGACTCATGTATATATTTATGTATTACTTGTAGCGGTCCGTCTCGTCTTCGTGCAATCTTCTGATTTTTCTTTCATAAAAACCTCAACAATAACAACAAGCATAATAAAAAAAAGAATTAACAAATCGGCTCAGTCATTCTTCAGTGTTGTGCTATATGTATAGTTGTAAATATTTTATTTATTGTTGCATAACATACTACATGTTTAAAATAAATTTACTCATTCTTCTATTACTTTTGTGTTTCAAGTATATCACTACATAGTGTAAAACAAAGTCGCTTTCTCTGTCCCTATATCTCTTTGTATGCTTCAATCTTTGAAACTATGCAACGGATTTTGATGCGGTTTTTTTAATAGATAGAGTGATTCTTAAGGAAGATTTATATGTATAATACATGCATAATATAGTAGAGAAACACTGATAAATTTAGAGGTTTCTAATGGGATGTCGTAAATCAGCACGTTTTTCTGCGCTTATATTGCAAACGCTGGCTGTACCCTACGAGATAGACCAAAATAATGTACTACAGCATTGACCACCTTAAAAAGTTCTACAAAAACGTCCGCGTTGGTATATGTTTATCTATTAGGGATAACCCACCATAACCATTTGTTATTCTTTACTATCAATGGTTATTTACGAAGTGATTTGAAACAATACAGCATTAATGCTTATCCAATTAAGTACTTTAAATAAATTGTGCATTTATCATAGATCTATAAATGCTTTTCACAGCATGTAATTTAAGTGAATATTTCCGAAGATATTACAAATTTAAAATGCAGGGACGTATTTTGTTGCGGAGTTGATGGCCGCGTATCGTCCTAGATCACTTCATGACTTGCAACGATAGCACGCGTTTATCGGAGGCTATAGCTTTCTAGCGAGGAAAATATCAATATAAAACATGTTTGTATTGTCTAATGACAAAATAGCTATAAACGTGGTGTATAAGGACATTTTGTAGTATATTTTTACATAAGTATTGCACCCGTGCGAAACCGGGGCAGATCGCTAGTCCGTGATAAACTTACTTAAACATTTTATAATATAAGTACATTTAGTTAGGATTTGTAGTTCAGCATAGTTTAAATACCTGCCCCTACTTAACTCCAGCTGACCTAAGCTAGGAATTTTCTAGAACTTTATCAAGTGATGCTAACTTATTAAATCTTGAGGTAAACTGTTGCATAATTCATTTTGGGCTATCATGATTGGTTAGAACTACAAAAATGAATAATCACATCAGCTGAGAAGAGACTTCAAAGATTTTAAGAGATGGAAATGACCAGCACCAGTTTTAATTTTTTTTTTAGTTTTATAATCTGGTTTATTTATAAGAACTATAATGTAAAATATATGCCGGTGACGTCTTCCAGTTGTTGGTGATGATGATGATGATGATGATGATGATGTAAAATGACTTTTTTTTCAGAACAAAGTAGTGAAACCAGAAGTGACCGTATTATGTATTATGTAAAGCCATAGTTTTCTTGTTATTCCAAATTCAATTCGCGTTACTCGAATCTTAGTCATAGAGGACACAAAGTATAATTACATAGGATATGGTATTTTGGATTTGTTGGACACACGTCTTCAAATTCAAGAGTAGAGTAATTCACAATGTCATCAACCACGTGTTAGATTTTGCACAATAATTGAATACAATACAGCTCCAAAATGCTCAACATGTTTTTGAAAATTTTAGTAGCAGTAATGTCAGTTGCAATACAGTGTCTAAATTAACCTAATAAACTTGGTGAAACCGGTAAAAATATCTTTATTCTTGGAACATCAGAGAAAAAAGCAAGCAGGCAAAACGATAATTAAGAAACTATCAAAACCTGATATATTTTTTTGTCTAATCTATGTAGTTTCTAGTTCTATGTTATTGTCTGAATAATACCAAGTAGTATATTGAAATCTAGTAGTAAAATAGCCACTTAGGTGTCACTTACTGGAAGTAAAGTGCCTATCCGGGCCGCAACGCGGAATCAGACCCAATAACAACTAGATATACCTCTACAAATTCACTTTAACAATAGATTGATGCTTTCATCTGCTATTAAAAAAAAAGCTGCGACGAAGTCTTAAGCCAGAAATGCATGTATTTTAAGACACACTTGGAACGAATAAACCAGCTCGATCGGAGTGATGCCACGGCCTCACAGAAAACCGGCGTGAGACAATGCTTGAGTTGTATTTTGCTGTCCGTATGAGGTTACCGGAGCCCAATCAAAAGGCAGACAACCCACATGTAACTTCTCTACAGTAGAGGGTGTCTTAAAATGGGGTCGTATCATTTACCATCAAGTAATCCATATGATCGTTCACCGCTCAATCCCATAAAAAGAAAAGTTTGTGTGAAAAACAGACTACTTTCCCGACATATTGAAAATGTATTAACAAGTCCTCTTACAAGCTACAACTATATTTTATTCATGTGGCCGTTTGAAAAATGTTCACGTAAATCTTTATTGCATCGTGCATCGATAAAATATTAACAGTTCATGGTACAAATATGGAATGAAGATTTACGTATGCAACGTTACCTACCTTTTAAATACATGAAATTGGTTTATAATTTAAGTATTCTGGATGACTAAGCTTAAAAACGCGTCCTTAAATCTCTAAAATGATATCACCTACTTAGGGTATATGAATAAAAAATAGCAATCGGTATTTGCAGTCCAACATAATTAAAAGAAAATAAGGAATGGAAAAATATTTTCTATTGTGTGCTGTTCCACGCAAGAAGAATAGAGATTACACTTGAACCTAATGACAATAAATATTGTCGTACACAGCTTGCGCATGAGCAGTTTACAATTAAATAAAAATGTTAAGTACTTTACTTATTATTTTTTATACCTCGTTGCCTGCCTCGTTGGCCGAGTGGTCACAAGTGCGACTGGTCTCGGGTTCGAATTCTGGGTCGAGCAAAGTATTACTGGTTTTTTTTTAATTATCAGTAGTAGAATGAGGTCTGGAATCGTACCCTGTATATGGCAATAGGCTCACCCCCTATTACATGGGACTCAGAACATAAATAGTGAAAAGTGAGTGTTGTACAGTGGCATAATTTACACCTGTCATTTTTTAAAACAATGTGTTTTATTAAGCGACTTCAAAACGAAGGGTGTGATTTGTATATATATATATGTATTGTGCGCTTGTTTGTATCTTTGTGCTTGATAATCTCGGGATTGGCTCAACTGATTTTGATGCTGTTTTCTGATAAGTGTTTGTTACGCTCAGGAGAAAATTTTAGTGTATTAATTAACCTACTTCAAAAATAGAGGGAATGAAGCCGGTTTTTTTAAACTCGTTTATAGTGGGCGCATTATATTATACTAGCTTCTGCCTGCTGGCTTTGCCCGCGTTCCTGTGGGCCATATGCCATAAAAAGTGGCCTATTTGTTATGCCAGACCATAATCTACTTCTAAACAGGAGACCAAAATCTTCTACTGAATAGGAGTCTCGTCAGATTTCATCCCTTTAGCGGTTTCGACATGACAAACACACACACACACATGTGCATATATAGGTACATCCTCACCAACTTTCGCATTTACAATATTAGTAGAATAATAACGTTTGTAAGTCAGTCGAATTCAGTCAGGAGAGTTTCAGGGGCACCAAAGAAGTGATGCTTGTGACCAACATTAATGTAACATTTTATCTGAGGAGGCTGTACTGTGGGGTAAATAGGACTATCATCGACTACATACTACACAGACAACTGAATTTTATAATAATAATAATAATAACACCGTTTGTGTCTCCATTACATTTAGATTAAAGTTGTCTAAAGGGCCTCTGCGCAGTTGGCTTCGGCCCCTCTTACGCCTCCCAAATGACCGGGACACTGTGGTCCCGTGAATGGTAAAGACATACATAATAATAAATCATTTATTTAAAGTAACCAAGACTCACAAAATGTTAGTAAAACTTACATCTATGTTAGTATGTAATCACAATTGTTTTATAGTGCAATAAAAGTTTTATATTATTACATCCTATATTAATCCATGGGAAATGGCATTACATCGTCCCATGTATATGCAGTCCAGTCTGCTCGCAATCATGCTCAGGATACTGTTGGAGCTGGCCCGCACCCTGCTCACCAGGAAAGCACACCTTTTGCGCATTGTTGCATAAAAACAATTTGATGGCTCTTATAACAAAATAATGTTTCCTATAGACTTAGCCGGAACAAAAATGAGGAAGATTTCAATTAACACTAACGATTCCAGATGTATGAATCGATTGGTCTCAACATTCAACCTAACAAATACCACAAATTAAATCGATTTGAATAACCGACGGAGGATGATGTCGTGGTGGCCCGGAGGTTTAAGACGCCCACTTCTCATGCATGAGGGTGCGGGATCGAAACCTACCAACGGCAAGTACCAATGTGACTTTTTCCGAGTTATATGTACATTCTAAGATTATTTAGACACCACTGACAAACAGTGAAGGAAAAACATCGTGAGGAAACCTGAACTTATAATTTCTAATTATAAGTTTGAAATCGCCAACCTGCATTGAGCAAGCGTGGTGATTAATGCTCTAACCTTCTCCGTGTGAGAAGAGGCTTTGCTCAGCAGTGGGCATTTATAGGCTGTTGATGATGATGATGATGAACCGACGGAGCAGGCAGTCAAACCGTTTGCTCCCGTGCCCCGACGCATACCAGACTAGTGTTTACTAAAATATCTGTGTAGTAAATTTAAATGGAAAATTATTTAACTTTTTAGATTTAAAAGTATTTGATAGTTTCTACGATGACATGACATCCACATAAAGACCGTGTCCTTCAGATATAAAAAAACCGACTTCAACCCTAAAAGCTGCTCCTATGTGTAATACTTTTCTTGAAAACCGTATCAAAATAGGTTCGGTTAGTCGCGAGATAGTTGTGGACAGACATAGATTCATACAGGCCAGATACAGAACGTAATCACCTTCTTTTTTTAAAATCGGTTGAAAAAAAAAACATATTATAACATTGAATCGTACATTTAATGTTCACGTATGTAGAGGTAGTCTCGGTAGTTCACCGCCCATAGACCTGGCATTACTTTTTAGAAACCCAGTATCGAAATAACGATCTGGACCAAATTTATGCTTAAAACTAGCGTAAACTAGAATCAAACAACATGAAACATGTAATGTTCCAACTGCGAGGCTTGAGCTTGGAACTGTTTGGTAGCTAGAGCAATAGTGCATGCTGCACAAGTATTAGACATGACTAGAGGACGAGTTCACGCCCTCATTATGCCGTAGTACAGCTGAAGCGGTATATTTCTCTCTACCAAGTGAATTCAACTCGCCGCCGAGTCGTCGCCAGGGCGTTGATCTATCGGTAATCAATTAGTGTTGCCCCGATAGCCACTTGTAACGCTACTACATCCCTCATTAGTAGATTTGCCGATAATTCATGGCGTGTACAACTTTCTCCGGCGATGGTTCGCAGATGACGGGCTGAGCAATATATCTTACATATCAGCCGGTTCTGTCTCTAATTATATTTCGATTTGCCTAGATGTGTTAGACGTAATGTCTTCTTTAGATAATAGTGTTTGTGTTGATTCTGCTAATGCAACAACGCCGCAGTAACTTGTTTTTTTTTTGTTTTGGTAACTTTTTACATTTAGGATCTATTATGGGTTTCTTGATTTGTGAAACGTTTTGATAGTCGCACTAAATAATTTGTGGTGAATGTCTTGCCCTGAAATTGCACAGAATTTGTTACAGTGCTCGAAACATCTTTAACTCCTCTAAGAAAGCAAACATATTACGTTGTGTGACAACATTCGCTATTTGGTCAGACGGTTTGTGTGCAAACTAAGGCAAATGACGTAATTATTGGGTATTACTGGGGCGGGGATGACTAAGACCATTAAATTCAAGCGACCCTTTTACAACATATTGCATCTGTTACCCTCGTATTCGTTTTAATGAAAATTCGTAGTGACATTATCTGTAATTAAGAACTACCAGTGTACACAAGTCCATTGCAACGTAATGATATATCGACAGTTTCCACTCTGTAATTTATTCGGCTTAGCCAGACTCGTTTGACCAAGCATACGGGCTTGCGTCCTGTTAATGTACTTAACAGATTTACATTCATATTTTTAGGTTTTTTTTAAATATTTATAGTATGTTTAAACATACTTGATTTTAAAATATACTTTTTCCGTTTATCAGTTTAGCTAGCTGCAGTTTTATAGCCAACCTGGTGCTGGTGCTGGTGCAGTCAGGTTGGTAAATAGGCAAGGTGCAGTAGTAAAGAGGACACTCTACGCAGTAACTACGTATTTGGTTAGTAAACAGAACAAAATACGTTGCCAACATTATAAACGATTGAAGTTCTTTAAGGCGGGTTTACGACTAATGATTTCTGCTTGCAAATCTTAGGATTGATATCTTATATATTTTGTATATTTGGACATAATTATGTGGTCGGCTTACGATAAGTAGGTAAATATTCAGCCAGCAGACTTCAAAGACAGATGAGCAAATTAAACGCGCGGCTGAACTTGGTCTGCCACTAGATTTACAGTTTACTAGCCAGCTCACTAATAATGTCAATACAGCTACGAAAGGCTGGACTAGGTTTGTTGATGTCTATTTTCGCAAGTGACAGGTTTGTATACTTTAAAACCAAGGCTGAAGTTTATACAGACAAAATTTCACAATCTATTAACAAGTAACAAGAAAGCTTATTAGCCCCAGAAATTGTTCTACCAACTGCAAGACGGTAAGCAATTAAAAACTATGCTATTCTTGTTTTATTTTAAACGCTCTTTGTCCTGTTGGCAATTTTTATCCACTTCTACTGTGAAGTCATTCACCCGAAGTTCTTGTATTGTTTAAAGTGTTATTGTCACAACGTAAGATTATATTCTTGGAATCAGAAATATTAATGTAAAATCTAACTTAGTTTCCCAGCTTAGTTACGTACCAGTGAATTTATAAGGTAGATACATTTATTTATGAATCCGTTAGCTATCTAAAAAGAAAAGTAAATATATCACACTTCTTTTCGCGAAGTTAATAAAAATAACACGAATTAAATAAAATTATTGACCGCTACAAAAGATTTGATTAATTAGACAATTGTTTTACCAGAGAAAATGTTTTGAAAGAAAACCCACTTTTCAATTTTCTTAACTTTAGAGCTGAAATACGTTTTAGTTTTGTATCTGCAAGCTGATAAACATTGAATCGAGTACATAATAATACAAGTTGTTTAACAAAATATATCGGATATTGCGTATGAGTTGTGACATGAAAACAATAACCGGGAAACTAAGTTTCCAACATAATTTATAGGTGTATGATTGTAGTATATTGGAACGTACCTGCCTAAGTATGTATGTTCGTAGCAGGTATGCTACCCCTTGGTAACTCAATACTTGATTGAATTCTGCGACTCGCACCCGGAAAACTTTACACTCCTTATATACGTGTCTACGTACTTGGGTGTATAAACATATTTCTTTTTAAAGTATTGTTGATATAATTTTTCTGACTTTTTAGACGTGACATCTATAATTAGGACAAATGTGAAAGTAAAAGCTTCTATAGGATGCGAAGGGAGTTCGGAATGTTATGATGTTTGATGATCTATTGAACTGATGCCCAGTAATTTACCTCTAGATTTGGAAAGGATAAGAATAGGAGAAGACAAGGAAAAGATTGGTAATGTTATTTTGAATAATTTATCTTTTAGTATTTAATGGTAGTTTTGAATTTTGTTAATAGGTAGGTTGACCATTTCCGTATGACTTTCTTCTTGTTATAGTTTCTTTGTGGCATTTAAAAATTATTTTTTTGAAAGCCCCTAGTGTTATTCAGGAATCTAGCATTTAGTTTTTTTTTATTTTAAAACTTTTTAAAGGTAGGTAGGTACTGTTATTGACGGTATAACCTGTGTGCAAATGACACCGGTGTAGTGTTCCAGCATACAATAAAGCGTACAAGTTTTTAGTTGTAAAATAAGTAAAAAAACCTGTATGTTTTTCCACACCATGTTTTTAAAATAGTACTCCAGTTTCATAAACAAATATTCAACCCTGGGTTTGGTTATTGAATCGAACAATAAATTGGTAGACAAACATACACACGATTTAAAAAAGCCCTAGAAATAAAGCTGAAAAAAAAAACTACTATAAAAAGTACGGAAACAGCTATTACCGCGGCGTTTATACTCAAATCATTCACGTATGCTAATGAAGCGAGGGTTGGCAGCTTCAGTCATAACTTTGAAAAGTCAACGTTGGTACACGTGTTTGAGAAATCGTACATTCACTTCACATAAAATGGTTTTATGTAAGTTTTCTACATGCATATTTTTTTGAAATTTTAATATTTAGGTTATACTGTAGTATTTAAATGACTATGATTGAACTTTAAATAGTATCACAGGCACCTAATTCAACTTAGTATTTGTATGTTTGTTCATAATTTGTATTGTGTTATATTTAATTCATCTCCATTATAGGGGACAAGTTGAAAGGTGTTGCCATGGCAAATTATGAACATCGCATAATGATTTGATCCCCAGTTAAATTCCAAAAATCATAATAACGAACTCACTTACATTGTTAATACATTTCGTACTTCTAGGAATACCCTCGATAACAAGGAAATTCCAAGAATCTAAATAATTAATTTCTTTTAATTAACATCAAAACTTTGGAGTTGGATGGAACATTTTAATCAACATGGAAATGTGTCTCAGGACATTTGGAATTGGTATGATTTCGATTTATGTATATATTTCTCTTTTATGACGTAAATTAGACGACAAACAAACAGGTACTGTTGGTGAACTTGGAATAAATAAATTAAATGCAAAACAATACACCTAAAGATATTTCAATACACGCTTGACAAACTACAATTTATGAGACTAAGGAAACATTTAGTAATGTTTTAAACTAAATATACTGCAAAGAAAACTTTTCCTATTTTACTTTTTTAAATAGAACCTTTACTGCTGAATTTGGCTCTCTTCTCTATTATCCACTTTAGGTAAGTGCCTAGCAAGCCAACGAGGTATTTTGGCTTCGGAACCGAAGTCCGCGCGCTTTTGGGAATTGCCATAGCAAGGATGATGGAATTGAGACCAGCGTCCGACTTAGTTCCTAATATGTACGACTACAATATCGATGGTGAATAGGAGTGAGATTAAGTTCCGAGTTCCAATATTATGTACGACAATGTGCAATAGACAGGCCCTAATACTAATATTGTTGTCAATATCTTTTCATTGCAGCCATTATTATCTGGCCCGTACACAAACGCTTTATATCGATGCATTATGGACAAGGGTAATATGAAACAATCTTGTTGCTATTTCTATCCTTATATTGTTGACCACGACGATACAAACCGAAGCTATTGAGGAGTCTGCTTTCGAGGTGTATATTTTTGTATACTACCTACATAAATGTGGTGCACTATGTTCTATAAAATTATAAAAAATATATATAATAACTATCGTGAGACATACTAAATAACTAAAATTCCAAATTTAAGTTAAATAAAATATTTATTTTACCTAGAATCGCGGCTTACTCATGTGGATATACTCAGGCTGCGCAACGTCGCCGCGACCGCGCACGCTGCTCATGAGGACGTAAGAACCCCTCTGTGGTTCGAAACTAGTAGATCTTTTCTCAGTATATTCACGTGAGTAACCCGCGATTTTTAGTTAAAATAAATATTTTACACACAAATCTGCCGTACATACCTACAAATCTGGCGAGACAAAGTCTGTAGAAATACAAGCTCTCCGTAGTTGAAGTTAATTTTCTTAATAACATCTTACATGCTCAGTTTCGGTATGAGGTTTTCACTTTTCATTTTCCTATTAAAGTTAAGTCAGAGTGATTTGGCTTGCTACCAAGTAAACTTCGAAATCTGTGTGCTGCGTACGCTGATCAAAATGAGTTGCTTCCTAAGTATGTCTGGTATGTGAATGTTTTAATATGGATGAGTTTACTTATTTCATTTATTTTCTGGAATTTAGATATATGCTAGGCACTGGACATTATCACCATTTAAAAATTAAAAGTAGTCCTCAAATACTGGATAAAGCTGGTCTCTGGACAAGAGGAGAGAAAATTACGAGGTATTATGCTACCAAAATCCAATTAAAATTATTTAATTGTAAGTTATTTGAACAAAATCAATTTCCTTTTAATCTAATGACGTTAAGTATTCGCACTTTGGATATTGTTTGAGAACATCGATTGATTTGCAATTAAATATCTTTGCTGTGAAGGTGTTCGCCATTTGTTTCTTTGATCTGGTTTTATTGATTTGATTTTAGAAGTTAATATTTCTACACGAAAGATAAATCTAGCTAGACAAAGTTTAATCCTATCTAAACTAGATAGCTTATTCTATTTTATTAGACATTTAATTTGATTTATCAATAGAATTAAGACCTGTGTAAATATGGGGGTATTCATTGTAGCTCCCTCAACTTTGGTCCGTATATTAAGTCAAAGGCGCAACTGGCTGGTAGGAAACTGGGCATCCTGTCAATATCGAGACTGCGGTGGTACTTCACACCGAAACAATTCCTTGTGCATTGTGTGTGCAGTCGTGCAAGGAATACCTACCGTTCCCATCTTTGGGATGGCTCGACTAAGCACCAGCCAGAAGCTTTCGAGTCTATCGAGAGGGTTTTCAACAATATTGATGCGCTACTGGAGATCCGGATCCAAAGCTTGATGCACAAGAGGCAAGTCTCAAGCATCTCGATCTTTTATCCGATATAATTCGGAGACTGTGCGGAGGAATTGCGGAACTTAATTCCTCCCAATATATAACATCGCACTACCAGACTAACAGCAAAACGTCACTTTTATATGACTGAACGAAGTGTTTCGCCTCAAATTTTTTCGTGTGAAGATGAGTGGATCTCTTTGCCAGAGTCTGTGTTTCCTGAAAGATAGTAACATTTAGGTATCTTTAAGTCTCGAGATTGCTTATGTGCAGGTGAGCTCCAATGTAGGACGCACCATCGCTTATTATCAGGCTAGATTCGATTCGCTTAAAAATATTTAGGTTATATTTAATTTCGAAAATAGCTGGGTAGAGTTCCTTTTCAATAGATGAGGAATTAATTGAGAAAGTCTATTGGCTATTTTCCTTGTAATATGGCTATCGATGCTCTGATGGAACTTTGGAAGTTTATGTTACAAGAGCAAGATATTGAATAAGTTCCGTCGATGAGTAAACTATTCAAATATTATAGTTCATTAAACGTTTGAGGATGTGCAGCAACATGCGAAGTCAATTCAATGCATTCGTGGCATATCCCTAATCACACCACTTTGGAAGATAATTATCATGAATCTACTAAGGTGATGTGACGTGTAACGTTGAAACCTATCGTAAAAGAACTATAGTTAGTTATAGCTATTTACCATTTAGGTACCTGTAATGTTCATTGTGATCCATAGCCAGATCTATTATTAGTTTGGCAAACCTGCAGCTTGAGGCGAGCTCTAGCTACTGTTTGTAAATTCAGTAGTGTAGTGTATAATTAGTCGATGGCCATTGTTTACAAGGTAACCACGATCAATTCTAATCACTAAGACGTCTGGTTAACTAACAACAATTCCTCGCCGCCAGCAAATCGGGACTTGTCAATTACTTGGTACTGATTCTACTGAAACTTTGTGAAACTGATCGATGAACTTCCTATTGTGCTGTTTGCCGTTCACGTTCCCCAAATGGGTCCTAGGAATTCCTTGCATCACTCAAATTGTTTCTTAAGGGCTTTTTGCACATCTAATTCCTTCAATCGATTATCCAAGACTCTCGCCTTCTCAAATTAAAGAGCAAAATATATAAATTAAAACCTGTCGGTTAAATTGCAATTCCAACGTCTTACGTTTCCTTTCCATTTCTTAGATTTGGCAAAAGTCCAAAAAAGCTTTATGCTAATTACTAGCAGACTCCATAAATACTTACGCTAGTCGCATGAAGAAGTTACATACCTTAAATTAACAATCAATCTCAACCTTTGCGACAGACGGCCCTGTGTATTTTTCATGAATGTGTAAATCACGCCGGCAGCGGGCACCAGACTCGATACTGTCACAACGTACAATGGCGCAGTCTATCCAATATCAGTTTATTTTATACCGAGTCGAGAAGCACTCAATGTTCGAGAAAGATTTTGAAAATATCTTCGTCCACCTGTCCAGACGACTCGAGTCGACCGAGTTAAGTAGGTACTAGGTAGTAGGTACTCGTTGAGCAAGCTTTTAGCGAAACATAATTGAGTTACCTACGAGGAAATCGACGCCTCCTTAATTAATAAGCTTTGCTTACATTTAACGTTAAATTTTTCATTAAATGTTTGTATAGCTTTTTTCGTTTTTCGAGTTTAATTAAGTGAATAAGTGTTTGAGGTCGATTGGTTCGAGAAGCTTAAACATTTTTTTAATTTAATTTCTTTTAAAGAACCGTTTCTATAGGGTGTTTTTGAATAGGTATACATGCCAGTTCGAAAGATAATGACTCCAATTTTCGAGAACTCGCATTGGCTTCATACTTACGAGGAGTGAGAACGAAACGAGCAAAACAAGTGCTTAAATTTTGTGATAACTACTAATTATAATTTTAAAACTTTTAACAACTTTTGGTGCAGGGATGCAATGA
Organism: Spodoptera picta; assembly: GCA_038387885.1. Lineage (NCBI taxonomy): Eukaryota > Metazoa > Arthropoda > Insecta > Lepidoptera > Noctuidae > Spodoptera > Spodoptera picta. The sequence goes on from JAZHFQ010000105.1 coordinate 6,532,644, forward strand.
TCATTAATTATTTTGGAAAGTACCTTCTTGTATTGACGGCACGGCTTAACACATACATACGCACTGTGCTCTGTAAACCTAACCTTCCTTTGAGCTATGCCGCAGTCGGGTAAAAAGGGTTATATGACAAATCGTATTGCAAAATATCCTTTCTTAAACTTGTACGAGTAAATAGACGACAGACGAGGTTTCAGAGCCAATCTCTGTGGGTAAACAGGACACTTTCCGGGGTGTATATTGTGCTAATACCTGTGTGATTGCGACAACCGCTGACCACAGAGTACGTTTCCGAACCGTAGTGATTGAACATTGAGCTGACGACATCATACGGTTGTATGATGCTTATATTTATATTGGAGCTTATAAATTGGAGATCACATTAGTGCTGCCTACCATGCCTTCGCCTTCTTTGTAAAATGAAGATAATTTTCTAAGATCGTAGCTTCGTTCCCCAGAGAAATGAATTGAAAATGACTTCCTGTGGCCTCCTCAGGGGCTCGTTTTCTATAATATTTACTAATATTTTGTTCGAAATATTTGCTTTAATATTTTGTTACGCCAGATTCTGAAACAACAAACGTCAGGTACATGAGTGTAATTTTTGTATTGTTGTGTACACAACACAATTATGCTGAACAATTCGGTCCAGTGTGGTTGTGTATGGGACTTTGTTCGGCTGTTATCGAGTTTTAGTGTTCGTAATAAAAACGTATTAACAAATTGAATAAAATGCGGTCAAATTTTGATCACTGAAGTACGGAACAGATCAATCACAACTGTTAACAAAGTTTGTGTTTGGAAGTAACTAATTATATTTGATTGGAGTGGATTTTTTTATGGCATAAGCCGGTAAATGAGCAAACGGATCACCTGATGGTAAGCAATCGACGTCGCCCATGGACACCTGGACAACCGGAGGCGTCACAAGTGCGTTACCGGCCTTTTGGGAATTAGGAGTTTGAGGATCGTTGGGGATTGGGGAGATTGGGAAAGGGGAGGGTAATTGGGCCTCCGGTAACCTCACTCCCACGACGAAACACAACGCAAGCGTTGCTTCACGTTGTATTTCTGTGAGGCCGTGGTATCACTCCGGTCGAGCCGGCCCATATAGTAATAAAATAGCTATAGCCTAATATCGGAGTGGATGCGATATTGCAATCCATAATATCTAAATATAAATGGGTATGCATATTCGATCTGCCTGTTATTTTAATCTTTGACCCAAGTCAAGTTGGTTCAGTGCTAAGCGTTCTGCTTGTTATCTGGTTGATTGTAGAGCGCATTTGTATTGAGAGAACAGTGATGGAAGATATACTGCCGTCTGACCTTTGTGTGTGAAGATGGAGAGATGTACTGGCCTTTAGTTACCTTGATGGATTTCGCATGTGGTAGACTCCATGTAATTATGCAGACTGATTATTCCGTTCGGTTTGCATAATTACACACGTTCAGGAATCTGGTAGTATCAATCGAAGCAGTAAAAGAAAGTAAAATACAGTTTGAGGTATTTAAAAAAAACGCATAAAAATAATGTTAGCCCATTTTGATTTCAGTTTTGGATATTTTGTCTACGAATAAACTAAATATTTTATATTATTTATTTAGGATTTACTGTATCCTTAATTGGTCTTGGCATTGACACCTCTATTTCTTGTTAGGCCGTCTCAAGCTATGTTTTAATAAAATTAACCAAATATCTTTAACAATTTTGAGGTAGTAACTAGATAATAGATAACAGTTACTCAATAAAAGCTTTATATCAAAAGCCTTATCACTTTATTACAAATTGTTTTCTTACTAAAGATATTACAGTAAATTATTTTTAGAGGGATACTTAATTATACCTACCGTGTATAAGTTTTGAACTGATTTTTCGACAATTTTATCTGTAGGTACAATCTGCGAACTAATATTAAGTTAAATTAGGTTCAATAACTTGGTACCTACGAAGGAGGATTTTGGTGGTGCCAGAGGGGGGAGCAAACAGTCTGATGGGTATCTTCGAGGAGTTTTTATTTGGAACGAGAATACAGTTCCCCATTTTAAATTCTGATTGCGTAAAGGTTCATCATGTTAGGTACTCCATGAGAACATAATCTTTGCTAATACGTAGGTCAGACAAAAATTACAGACAAACAAGAAGTTTACAACTACTTTTTTACAGATTAGACAAATAAAATTGTTCGGTAACTAATATATAACTAATATATATGTAAATACAAATAGGTAAGTTCTTTGGACAACAGAAAAATGGAATTAAAGTTTATTCTACGGAGTTTTAGAATTCGATACCAGTTTATGAAGAATTTTATGATTTAGAAGAACAAAACACCAGAAACCAATTTCACCTATAAAGCATACATGACGTTCCAGGTTGTTTTTCAGTTTGTTAATCAAAAATTCAAACAATTTTGTTTTTATCTGTTTTTACCGAGAACGAACTTCCAACGCCTGCGACCCCACTTCTATTAAAACATAACGTCACGCCTTTAGGCAGAGGTGCACATTACGGCACTTAATGCTACTGTACAATGTAACACCCACTTTTCACTATTTATTTTATGATATTTTTCTGCTTCATTGGCCGAGTGGTCGCAAGTGCGACTGCCCGGCAAGGATTGATCGATTCCCGGGTCGGGCAAAGTATTATTGGGTTTTTCAAAAAATCACGGTAGTAGCACGGAGTTTGGTATTGTGCCCGGTATATGGCAATAGGCTCACCCCCAATTACATGGGACTCATCTTACTCATCGGGGATAAACGGCGTGATGTTATGGTATGTTATTTTTATTAGTCCCATGTAATAGGGGGTGACCCTATTAAACCTATTAAAAATCGAATATTACATTCTAAGTCAGACATTTTTAAGAAAACCTCTTTTTTGATATAGTGTTTGTATAAATGTACCTTATCCTATAGCTTATAGGAACCCATTGTGATATTTAATATTTTAATACAGTTATAGGTACTCACGGATGGATGTTAATCAATCGTAAACGGCTGAATGGATCTGGATGGAATTAGCTTATAATATACACTGAATGCTTCCAAAAAACGCCGACAGGTAATGTTAAAAAACAATATGTATTTTCATAAAAGTAAGTAATTGAAGTGTTTCTTTTATGTAATCATATTTGTAATCAATAGCTCAAGGCTGATGTTGCATGAATAACAGAAAACAAAAACGATTAAAATTATAAAAACAATTTCTCTTTGTCAGCGGTTCGGGAGCGTTCCGTTCCTGTACACATGATATAAGTAATAAGAAAGCTCAATGAAGGTGATGGACACATTGCCTCAATGTATCCTGAAGAAAATGTAATAATGATTAAAGCAAAATCACGCTTCACATTCAGATATTTGTTTATACCTACGTATAACTTATTTCTTACTTACTAAAGGAATATAATTATACCTCTATATAAAAATCCGGCCAGGTCAAGTTACGTATAAGTAAATACAAAACCTTCATTAATGTTCGTAAATAAATAATTATTTATGCCCGAATTCTCGTATCTCATCTACAAAGCAAACGATATTAAAAACAAAGTTGGAAAAATATTTATTTATATAGGTAACTTTTTGTACTAGCTCCTACCCGTAGCTTCGCTCCGCTCTTTTAAGGTTTTCGGAAGCAGACCTATTCGATTTTTTTTGTTCGTCACATGTAGTTCGTATACCGTATATTTTTATTTTTATTCTCTGAAATTTACGAAATGCTCCATATTAACTTCCATTCCCTATTTTAGGAAAGTGGGGAGTTAGAATGAGATGTAATATAGCCTGTATGCCACTCCTCATTCTTTCAATTATATCCATTTAAAAATCACGTCAGTACATCTCCCGTTCTGCTGTGAAGGACGTACAAATAAACAGACACATATACTTAGGTTTAATAATAATTATAGTTTCGATAAGTATATATAAGTACGGATTCGCATATTGGTTACTTTCATTTACTCATTAATATTAAATCGATCCCGTTCTCGATACACTTTAATGAATTTCATCGAGTCTTCTATAAATATGAAGAAGAAAATTCTGTCGAAGAATTTAAATAATTTGTAGGAATACCATCGTAGTCTAACTCTACCTAGTCGTTTAAAGGAACCTGTAATTGCTTTCCATCAAATCAACTTAATTGATGGCTTAGTTTTTAAATAAAACATAAAAAACGCCGTGTCGAATAAAATGTATTAAGGAAAAAGTGTTTATATTTTGTAAATAGAACTGTGAAGTTTGCCACATGCATTCTTTTGATTATGTGTTTAAGTTCAGCAAAAAACGTATATAATAAAGAAGAATAAGATCTATGGTCTTTGATTTGAAAGCAAATAAAAGGAAACTTATACATACATGAGTACAGAGAGCAAAAACATTTTAAGCTTTCGTAATATTTACACTAAACATTCAGTTTTTACTTAGGTACGTATTAGTTTCCTTTGGTTTCATTAGTCCGAGTCAATATGCAAATGCGACTAATTACCCATTTGGCTGCTCCAAACTTGTAACAAAAACTTTGCCTCCTATAATCGTGCAGTGTTAGCATATTGCTATTCAAATACAGTTCAACAAATAGCAGTGTAAAAGGGATGAGAAGCATTTAAATTCTTTGATGGAGTAGAAAATGCAGGTGTGTCAAACGGAATATGAAATTGTTAGTAAAACAAGTCGCAGAGAATAAATCTTCGTTCAACTGAAAACCATGCAGTAGCGCGGGCGGGCAATCTCACGCGGGACTAAAAAGTGATCGGGGAAAAGAACGAGCAAAACTTTAAACAATTTCCTTACACGTTGAGTCAAACTGATTGTATTTATGCGGAGGAGAATAGTATTGAACTAGAGCGTGCTCTTATATTTTATGCGTATACCACATGTACATACGCAAATTTAATATCATTTCAATTTTCCAGGGGCAGACATCGCAAGCAGATGTTCTTAAAACTTGCTTACATTCATGCATCGTGAGAAATATAGATTTAGTGAACGTGACCGGCCTACGTGATGGGTCGGCTGCGAAGAAACGCTTGATAAGTATGGCTATGTGCCAGTAACCACCGTCCCTACATTCCTAGTGCAGTTTGTACGAAACGAAAAACGTCTGTGTAATTTGCGAAGGCGTTCAGCTAAACGGGAGCCGCTTCGGATGTGATTTATGTTCGTGTTTGATGAGGGTAAGTATCTAATGATTGAACATTTTATCCAACTCAATCTTTTATTATGATTTGGTGCTCAAAACGTTTCGCACTGGTGACCTTATAAGTCTGTACGTGGGTAAAAATATCTAGAGTACAAATCCATAAAGCATTGAAACTGCGCCGAGTACAGAACTTGCCTTTAGTGACAGCGAAACAAAGACTTTGTTTCAAGTACATTTTGTAATACTACTAAAGAATGCAGTCTTGAGTCGAGGTCAAACTCAAGTCTTGGAAATCCTGAGATTAAGAGTCACCAATGGAAGACTTTAGGGGATTGCCTCGAGTATATTTCGGTTTGGTTCAAGTAAATAAAGTAGTTTTGCTTATTGAGGGTAGGAGTGATGAAGATTTAAAATTTTAATGCTTCGTAAGTTACAATCTCTACTGCTGATTTGACTACATCAAGAGTTCCATAACTGGATTATGCGGAAGATAAATTATTATATTCAGTAGTTCAACTCATATTCAGTAATCAACTAATCTCTATCGACGGTGGTATAATAATATACCCAGAATTGTTTCTTTTTATGGAATTTTGACGTAATTGAGTGGGTTGCGCATCGCGTCATATTTTCTATTCTTCCATCTATGGACGTCACTAGATACACTCCCTTTTCTTTTCTATTATCTACCCTAACACAATTCGTCCCACGTTTAGGTTTAGGCTTCTACGTAGCTTCTGCTACATTTCTATTCAACTTTAAAATGAGAAATCTGTCTTATTCAGTACATTTAAAATAGTAGGGTATTAATAAGCAATTTAAATAAAATCTTGCAAATCCAAGCGCGCTGGAAGTCACTTAGCTATCTCTCTCATTTTATGATATCATTAAAACTGAATAGTGCTTGAAACAGCGGGTCAAAGATAATAACTTAATTCGTTCGAAGAGAATGTTTAATCAGATTGCCAGCACTCCGTGTGATTGATTATTACAATTTAAGATTGGTAATCTCGTTGTTAATTCACTTTTCATTCGATGATAATAGCGAAGAATTTGACGCAAATATTTTATAAAAGTCCGTCAGAATCGACGCAACAAGAGCGTGTTTCTAGCAATAATTTTACTATATAGGATACTTAAAGATTTATACAAGAACCGTAACTGTTATAAAATGTAAGTACTAACGAATTGGATAGTTTATGAGTTCAAAAAGATTCAAGTTGTATCAGACAGGTATTTAATAACAAGTTGCACAAGTTCAAAAATCTTTGGCAACGTCGTGTAAAGTGGGAAGCAGACCTCGAGTTTAAAACTACCATACTCTTATTTCACATTACCTGAACAAACCAAAGTTTAAAGTGACTCCCGAACACCGTGTCTTAAATTCTTAACCACCACATAGAAACTAAAACGTTAATAGATAAACTGTGGGCCATAAATTCTGTCTCATATCCAGCCAGAGAACTTGCTAAAGTTCCCTACTTTTATAAGTAAGGAGACGTTTTTATGAGACAAACTTGGTCCCACATTAGTAGTTATGTTGTTAATATGTTGATATTGGTAAGAAACGAATAAGAACAGTGAAGAACGATATCTTTTACAAAATATTTTAATGGCATATTCAACCCAAATATCTCATAATTTTTTAGTACCTATCAAAAGTGCTTAGGTATGTCTTTTTTTTTAAGGGTGGAATATCATCGAATGACTGCTCCCGCCTGGGTGAGGCGGGAGGGAGTGTCAGACTCTTACTGACTAAAAACCACCCCGTTTCTTCTCCTGCACGTCGAGTCGGAGCCCCGGTTACCCGTTAGGTTCTCCGTGACGCTTAGGTATATCTAAGGCCCGACAATCTAGATGTCTGGAGTCTGCGACATGATACCTTCGTTTTTCCGCATTTATAAATATCTTCACACGTGTTAGCAGGCTACGGGTGATTTGCCGGACTTTGTTCTTTTTAGAACATCTGCATTAACTGCCTCCTCATTTATTGTTCCTATACATGTCGACTCTTAATTATAAAACTTAATACACTAATAGATTAATATTCATACCATAACTTCTTATTAGCTTTTCATGAACTATCTATATAATTATTATATTCTACCTCTAGAGATTTTATTTCATTGGAATAAAAAGTCCGAAGTCCCACTTCAAAATAAGAAATAATTTCTAGGAATATCACTGAAGATTCTATTTACTGCTAATAAACTGACCACTTATTGCCAACATAAGTACCTAAGTGAGTCGCAATGAATAGAAAGAAATACGGAAGATAGAAAAATTAATGATCCTTTAGGTTAGGTACCTAATTTATTTTTTCCTGGACTGGACAAGTATACGAGGGAATGGTTATCAAAGTTTTTATGTGAGTCAGCAATGAGCTTAAACCAGAAATTCGTTGAACTGACTAGAACGCAATGCTATGAAAGCAAGTGAACAAGTCACAAAAATATTAAAAGCAGATATCTATGGAACAAACAACGCCACAGGACGGTCAATCTGCAGGTGGATATAAATGTTTTCCATAATTCACAATCCGGCGAGACCTGCACCATTCTTTTAATGTTTGAATAGGTTCTGCTATAGTATGCATGGCTCTACGACTGTCCATTTACCTACTTAACAAAAATGGATCAGACGGTTTTAAACTACGTAAGTAGAATTTTTATTCCAAATTTTCATTGTGACAATAATTTTCTGAGTTATTTGCGTGGTTACTTGAATGTTTCTATTATTTGCTTTTCGAGGCCATTTTATAGATTTCATCACGCAAAGTATGACGACATACCTTACCTAGCTTAATCAACTTTGAAATTGTTTTTTTTTTAATCGACTAATCTTTCTAACTAAATTTCTAATAAAATAAGTGAATATCAATACTCTAAGTACACTTTGATTATTGCATGAGAATTATGAGGCAGGTGATGTCTTAAGAGTAGTAACAATGCCTATATAAAAGGTTGTACTCATATTTTAACAGAATATGAGTAACTACGGTATCCAGTGTTGTTAATTAAAGAATAATTATCGTCATCATCATGAGGCGACCACAGCACAAATGAAATGGGGTGGTATTTAACTAAGCAATTACGTTGAAATTAATAAATTGTTTAAAACAGAACGACTTCATTCTACCAGAATAGATTCAGAACTTTGGAAAAGAAAAACCCAAACGAATGTTGAATTATGATTCATAAGTGCGTTAGTTTTAGTTCATTGCACGCTGTTGACGTATCACATTTTTCGTGTTGTAGTTGTGAGTAAATTAGGACAATTTGCTCACAGTTATATGGTATTTGTCATCGAACTTGTTATTTTGAGGTTCTGTATTGTTGCTTGTAGTTGTACTTGCGACCAGCAGTTAACATAATTTGTATTTCTAGCAAGTTGCGAGCAGAAAACTTACCGAGACGCTGGAGTCATGAACATGTCGCCATTTCCCTAACAAAACACGTTCCTAACTACAAATTAGTAACGAAATTATAAGTCACACTATAACTTTCCGTCTAATAACACAATATGACTATGAACGTATTAAGTTAAGGATAAAGTAATGAGTAAGTAAGGCAAGCAGGCGCCGCCGTGTGCACAAACAGCGGCTGCAACTTAGATCCAATAGCTAAACCAATTTTAATAAAACAAAGTTATGAACATTGCACGCATCTACAAAACAACATTAAAACAGTATTATCTAACGTGAAGCAAGTAATAAGAGACAAACCGAATGAATTTGAAATGAGGACGAGACGTAATGCTAAACAGAAGTGTGAAATAAGAGGCGACTGGATCGTTTATCAGATTTATTCCGAGCTGTTATAAAACTGTCTCCTAATAGAATTACTGTCATAGCTATTCACGTGGTCCACGAAACTCCCATTTCAAATTAAAAATAACGAGAAAATTGTCGGCTGTCATGCTTGACGTGTTATACTGCCCCGAGGACTAATTTTCGCTGTGTTTTTTTTCGTGAATATCAATACGCGGCAGTGCAACCGCGCAGCCGGTTTTCAATTTGCCTGGCCACGTTCATACACATTACATGTCTACATACCTCTACATGTATTGTTAAAGGGATATATCTAGTTGATGTTTTAGGAAATAATGGTTTTTAAAAATACCATGGTGGTGGGTTCTGATACATGATTTTTGAAGTTAAATGTGATTAATAATGTACCTGCATTAAAAGCATAAAACTTTTAAAGTTACAGTATTCCGACATATGAAAATAAATCATTTGGAAAGTTAAGCGGATATATAGCGTCGTGAGACGTCGTCGGTAGCCCGCAATAAATAATTGTTGTTGCATACTGACAGCTCCAAACACTGCCGGGAGATTTTCGTTCTCATCCTAAACCGATTTTCCGCGAAGATTGTTCAGCGAATAAGTTTAATGCTTACGTAGTTTACACAAAGGTGTCGTTCTCCGCGATATTAATGTTGTCATAAACATCGTTTCTACTGCCACATTGAGATCATGTAAGCTTTGTAATGAATTTATATTATTGGAGAACTAGCTGCATTTTACGAACCACACAGTATGTTTACATCTTTAACATATAAATTTAATGCTATGATATCGTCAGGAATACCATGATTGGAAGTAACACTTATAATAATTGAAAATGAAGAATAAAGCAACATAAAACATTGATATTTGACGCAACAGAAATTACCCTTCATAAACCCTAAGAAAAACGGAACGAAAACGGCTCTATATTACTCGAACACTTGAACATTGTTGGGCTCAACGGAAGCCACAAGACTGTAAGTTTCAATTAGATTGCAATTTTACCTGACAACAACGATGAGAGATTATAAAATAATAATGAACAATACTTTGAAAATTATGTATGGTGTAATAATTGATTTAATGGTATTATGTGTAGATCGATTCGATTGCATCGTTGGCTGAGTGGTTGCAAGGGCGACTGCCGGGCAAGGGGTCTCGGGGTCAATTCCCAGGTCGGGCAAAGTATTACTGAGTTTTTTTTCATTTCTGTGCACGGAGTCTAGAATTCTACCCGGTATATGGCAACAGGCTCACCCCCTATTACATGGGACTCATAACATCAATTGTGAAAAGTGGGTGTTACATTGTACAGTGGCATTAATTGCCGTAATGAGTACCTATGCCTACCAATTTTTTTGTTCTAGTGAGTAGCGACGGTATATTTAAAGGTATCAAAGTAACATAATTTTGAGTTTTGAATACGACAAAATTAATTAATTGAAACATATTTACCATAATATGCGCCACGAGTAGTTTAAATACAGGTTATTAAATTAAGGCCGGAAAACGACATCATCTCCACATTCGACGAGGAACGTTTCCTTACTGTATCATGTATGCTTCACAGCTCTTCTCTAATCCGATTTACTTTCCTTATCTTCAATTTTTTATTCATTACGACGGAACCCGCCGGATAGACTTACAAGCCCGTACTTGATTAACGTTCGACTTATATTCTTTTAAAGTATCATTTTCACCAGATCACGTGAACGAACGAAGCAAAGTATTTTATGGTTTCCCTGATCTCTAAAGACTTGATCCTCGACGGGTTACTGCTGCTCAACTTTTGCAGATTTACGTCATCTCGTTACTTGAGTGGTGGTATCGTAAGTGATAAGTACTGTAAATAGGGTTTAAGCCCGTGGGTCTGGAATTGTATTAAATAGTCTTATTACAATAAGATAATACACGAAGAATGGCTGCATATATGTAAAAACACCTGTGCAAACTAGGAATACAAGGCGTGATGTAACGCGTTGTCATCGTACAGAAAATTCAATAACATTCGAACATTTTGTACCTAACATGTCATAGTTTTCTTATCACGTTTGATCCGCATTTATTGTGTAGTACAATTTTTGGGGTGGCAAGCGGCCGCGGATGGGGTGAATATCGCGGCGATAGCGCGGTGGCGCCACGACTATTTACTTTGTCACCGCATTGTTAAGACTCAAAAGCGAGGTTCCCATGAACAATGATGTACGACGCAAACAACGCAACAAACAGCTCACCACATGTCTTCTTAAAGGGGAAATATTACTGAACTGACAGTTCCCGGAGCACACTAGCCGCAAATTGTTTAAAGAGACGCGTATCTACGTTGAACTCGAGTAGGAATGGATTCTAGTTAGTAGTTAAAGTCAAAGCATTTAATTCAATAAGACCAACAACAAAGACTCTTTTAAAAGTTAAGAATAGGTACAATAAAATGTATGTAAGTACAACTTCGCTCCGTTTGTATCCTTTAGAAAAGTTAAATAATGGGTCGTTTAAAGTATACATTCCTATGGCAACGAGAACGACTAGCAAACTCTATGGCTACTCTTTTTTAATAGTCTTATAACTCCGGCTTACTATATGCAAATCTAAGAACATTATTTAATTTCAACTACATTGATACTTATGGTACATGTAATACTAATAGAATAAGTAAAAGTGCCTATTAAGCTAATATCGCTATAGACTAATGTGGGAGCATAACACTTATCCATCGATATATCAAAATATCGATGTATTGTTTCATCAGAACTGTATTTTTCCATTACTTTAACATTTTTCCTCCGTAAAAATCTTTTGGTTGTGTGTTCTAAGAAATATACAATTGAGTATCTGTCATGGTAGTAGGTATCATTACATAAACGTTAATCATCACGAGTCGTAAGTACGTAAACATAAAGCTCATATAACAATCTTGCTATTCCCCTATTATCTATTTACCCATTTTAATTAGCGGTTGCCAACTCATCGTAGGCCCTTAGGCTATGTTCGTCGTGTCGGTTCGATAGAAACCGTAATTTGATCACAGAACAGACCAATTATTTATTGAAGGAGGATATTGAGAAGCTCAAAAATGTGTGTGACGTGCTTGCACCGACTTCGAGCTTCGTCTTTCGATACATTAGCAAGAAACTTTAGCCGAGTAATGAAATATAATGGGAAACCTGACACTGCGTCGCTAACTAAGATTTGCTTAGGAGATTAGTGCTTATTCCTCCCGAGAGTCAAAAGTTAATCTACGATGGGTTACTGCTCACAGAACTGTAGGTTAAATTCTTAAATCAGTTTAAACTAGAAGTTAGTCTGTGTGACGTGATGGCACCGAATGTTTGCACTGGAGTAATGAATTGGAAACGAAAAGCCATGTGTTTAGTTAATAAAGTACTGCGGCTGGCTCGCAACTTTGCCTTGGTGAGCTGTTTAGGAATTGCATTACAGTTACGAAGCATAAAGTCCTTTAAGTTAATATAAGTAAGGTTTTTTTTAATGTGCCGTCGGTGTAGTTCAAATCAAAATTATCTTTAGTAGAAATTCGTCCACTAATGAATTCTCTATTCTAGGAGGCGATTAGCCATAATCCTCACAGTTGGGTTCTCGTTAAAAAAATTAAAGGATGCTGTTGACCGTCCCCTAGGTGCTTGTGCCAGATTCAGCATACAATATCCGGATCTAAGAAATATATATTGTAATGCAATTAAGTATCATGAATTTTATAAATAAACGATTTATTCATATTTATAATAAAGCGCTGCAATTAATTTATTGTTGAGAAATTAAAGTTGTTCTCCGTATCGAACGTCACGACCATCCAGCTGTCACAGGAACTTTAAATGTTGGGACAATAAATATTTGCAATGTAACCGTACCGTGATCCAGATTTATTGCACTTTTAATAGTTCAACAGAATTACACTGGACTGACAAAATTATTTATTTACAAAATACCTACATTTACCTACATTAAGACCTTTTTTGGACCATGTCATGAGATAAGTTATACAAAATAATAGTAAAATTTATTACTAAAGAAAATCAAATTGACGTTTAAATTATCGTGTCGGTAGAATTAATTGGCTAATTTTAGAAATTACATCAATGTCTCTGGACACTAATTGGAATGCCAATTAGAGAGGTAGCAATCCTCCCACACTTAATTAATTAATATTGCACCCGATGTCCTGATACACAAAACTTCTTAGATAGTCTATTGTAGCGAGTGAAAATAGATGACTTTAAAACCACCCCGTTCCTACTCCTGCACTTCGAGCCTGAGTCTTCCGCGGCTCCATATCGGCATCAGCCCTATTGGGCCCCATCTGTGATGGTCTGATGGCTCCTTGAGGCGAGTGCGGAACGCGACGCGCCGTACGCTCGGGCCTGTTTCTGGTCGGTCGGCGAGTCACCCGTGCTCGCCGTCCGCAGACCCGTGCTTACGGTGGCCGGAGATCGTCTCGCGATCCCCGAAGCCCGGAGTGTCTCTCGCGACGGCTGGGGCGTGAGGTGGTTCGTTCCCTCATGCGCTCTGCCTCCTCCTTAGCTATGACTACTTTGCAGAAGGAGGAGACGGCATCCCAGTCCCCCTCGCTCCGTACCATGGTCTGAACCAGAGCCGCCGGACGCGAAAGGTCGCCGTCGCCGATCATATCCCTGAGGATACGGCGGTGCTCAGCCCACTCAGAGCACACGGGCACCGTCTGCTCCACCGTGTCCTTCGGGCGATCCTCGCAGTGATGACACCCGGGCGTTTCCTTCCGCCCAATCCGAAACAGGAACTTACCGAAACTTCCGTGTCCGGTAAAGCACCGTCTGCGTCAGGCGGTAGGTGAGGACGCCGTAGCGTCTCTCAAGCCACTCCTCAAAGAGGGGACTTACCGCTGCAATGATAGCGAGAAATAGATGAGTTAACACTGTTGTAGTACGTACTTAGATTGATTTTTGCAGACAGAAAGAAAACAATCGATAAGCCATTTATTAAGTAATGCCAGTATTTCCGAATTCAATGAATAAGTTGGTAATGACAATTATAACTAATCAGCAGGCTTGTGTAGGAAATTAGTAGCTATGTCAATTACATTAACATTCGTATTTTTGGTTTCATAACGTAAATGAATTTTGACCGAGATACAACTCTTTTAAGTACAAAATACGTCTCGTAGTACTATAAGTTCCGGTTCTTTTCTATCAAAGCAAGTACCGGTTTTTCGTGTGCAAGCTTAAAAATGTACAAAGCACTTATCAGTATTTTAAACACCTACCTTTTTGTGGTTTAAAAGATAAAAATTCAATTATAATAATAATAATAAGCCCGCAGGGCACCTTGAGGCGAGGTGACGGGCATTAGCGATCCCGCGGGCTACCATCATCCCGAGTGCTCCAGGGAGAAGTCACCGTTCCTTCTTCTCCGGCTTGCCTTAATTGGCTGGCTGGAGTGAACGATGACAAGGAACAGGTCTCCCACCTCTGGCTTGCCTTCATTGGCCGTCCAGAGTGGAGTCGCGAGAGCAGTGATCCTGCTCGGAGGGTAAGAAACTATTCGTAAGTCGCGAGTGGGCCAGGGATGCAGGAGGCTTCGGCTGGAGCAGATGATCTGAGTAGAAAGCGGTGGTAGTTTCTTAACCCTTCAGCCACTCACATTCTCGTTGCCCCTCTGTTGCATAGTCATCCATAGTTCCCAATTTTCCAGTCCACAGCAACCCATCCATAGCCCTACCTTTTTTTTCTTCCATTATCCACAATAGTTCTACACTAACCGGGGACTATCCTTGGGTGCATTTCCATAGTGCATACAGGGATAGTCGCCGGTTTGTGTCTCCATTACATTTAGATTAAAGTCGTCTAAAGGGCCTCTGCGTAGTTGGCTTCGGCCCCTCGTACGCCTCCCAAATGACCGGGACCCTGTGGTCCCGTGAATGGTAAAGACATACATAATAATAATAATATTTAATATTTTGTAGCGATGAATGGCACCGGTTAAGAAGGGATTTTTTGTCCAATCACAGCATCTGTCAAATATTGAACGTTCGATTGTGTGACACTAGCTGATTTCCTATTGGACGAAGAATAAGACGGCCACAGTACCCCCACCTAGCGGGCAAAACGGTTCCATTGTCATAAGTCGTTAACACTACTGTAACGTAGACTATAAAGTATAACTTTACTAGTAAAGCATTTAATAATACTGTACTAGGAATTGGAATGAATTAAATACACAGATTTAGAAAAATATAAATATATTCTGTAACATTTTTACATTAAAACTTATTAAGGAAAATAGTCTATATCATGCACTTTCTGAGATAATCTTGTTGGCCATCTTTGAGAGTATACCTCTAAATAGACGGGTCCTAGGAACCATTGTTTCAGTCTGGACAAAGATACAAAGGCCAGGAAAATATTGAATTCCTGATCCCACTTGCTAGCTAATTAGCTTTCTAAGAAAAATTTTTATATCTGTTGCGGAAATAGAATTGAATTTCTTTTCACTTTTTATCAGAACATATCTGTTATGTGCCGCTTGTAGTCTACGGTATTAGTGCTTGGTTAGATAAACCTTCTTGTTTTTGACAACAAGCATTGCGCCCCACGATGTAATGGATTTATCCCACCAAAAACATAAATGTAAAAAAGGGGAGCCAAGTTCAGCCCAAATATTATGCTTTGACGTGGGCTTCGCCGAAAAAAGAATGAAGATCTAAATGAGTGCCAAGTTCTATGCAAAATTTAAATATGTATCTATAGGAACAAAATAACGTTATGAACGAGAATCAAACTATATTTCTTTGCTTTATTGGATACCTATAATAATTGCTTTAATCTCTTTTCTTGCATTTGCGTTGCGTAGTTTTCCGTCGGCGGGCGAGTTAAATCAGCATTCTTAAATTTTATTAGTCCACACATAATTATATGCACATAATAAAATATATTAGATATTATTATAACGGTAACAATAAGCATCGCTATAATATTGCCTTGACATACACATTGGCACAGTAACAAATTAATTTGTTAAAATATTATTATTATTTCTTATTTTCGAAAGAAATCACAAAAGTGAACCTTGAGAATAAAATAACTAACATGCAGGTATTAAATAATAAACCAACAGACCCACGAAATTTATAATCAAATCGCTATCGCTTATAATTGTGTACCATTCGTCAGAGCGTTGTAGGTTAGGTAGGTTCAGCGCCGCGCCTCGCCACGCTGCACGCCGCGCGCCGCACGCTTTGGCCGCTTGTTTAGAGCGTACAAAGCGCGTTAGGTATTATAAGATTTTTGTACCTATCAAACCCGTAACCCCAGAGAGACAAGGGCGTTGTCGAACTTTTAGGAATTCGAGATAGGATATTGGGCCTCTGGTCACCCTATGTATTGTTATAGGCGATTATGATTCTTATAACTATGTGTTCATGGTTCAATTTCCTATAAATAAAAATATTGCAACGTAACTAAGGTACCTACTTATTATTTGTAAACACCAGAACAGAAATGTTACAAATACATTGCCTAACGGATTGGAGATTGGGGATTGGAGATTGGGACTGGATTACCATGGTTATTAAGGTTACTATAAGTATAAGTATTTCTTGAATTAAAATAAAAACAATATTTTTCTTTTGTATAAGCGACTATGTGTCTTACGTCTATGAAAACACGGTTCAATTTCCTATGAACAATAATAGTAGAAAATAACGTTTGTATGGGAACACCACTTATTTATGAAATTTTTGTTACTTTTAGATTTTTCCCATTGGTTACACACAATAACAGAGCTGTATTCCAAATTTCAAAGTTCTAGGACATCTGGAAGTAGGTTAGAAGCGACTATGTGTCTTATAGTAATGCAAACACGGTTCAATTTCCCATGAACAATTATAGTGGAAAAGTACGTTTGTATGGAGACAACCCTTATTTATTAACTTTTTGTTATTTTTGGATTTTTCCCTTTGGTTACACACAATAACCGAGCTGTATTCCAAATTTCAAGGTTCTAGGTCATCTGGAAGTAGGTTAGAATTTGCTACTATATGTCAGTCAGTCAATACTAAAATTCTACATGTCCTTACGGATACGGGTCAAAAGTGGCACGAAGTGGTTCGTGTAAAGATACACTGTGGCGCGCGCTGTTTGCTGAACTTGGATGACGCGCGGCCGCGCGTCTCGATCTGAAAGTTTGGATCAAATTAAACAAATTAATAGAGAATATATTTTATCCGTAATATGTTGATCCTATTTTTAACCGTTCAAAAGGTATGAGTACTTCTGTTCAATAGCTAAAAATCGCGGGTTACTCACGTGAGTGTACTGAGAAAAGCTCTACTAATTTCGAACCATAGAGAGGTTCCTTATATTCACGAGAGTAACCCGCGATTTTGAGTTAACTTAGTATGTCTCACGATAGTTATTATAAAAACAGTTCTTGTTCAGTTCAGCTACAAGCTCAAAGATACGACCATAAAAAACCTAACAGGACTATCAATGTATTTTTATTTCTTGGCATTGTACAAGTGTGGGTTTCTTGTCGTCATATTTTACGCAGCTGGTGAAACATATAATGTGCAATATAAATTATTTTATCGCTACAAATCGGTTTAAAGAAAATTATAAAAGTATTCTTTTTTAAAAACCCGGCAACGCACTTATTACTCCTCTGGTGTTGCGGGTGTCCATGGGTGGCGCTGATCGCTTACCATTATGTGAACTGTCTGTTAATTGCCTCCTATTCCATAAAAGAAACCTAGCTACGAAACTCGATATTATTACATATTTGGAGTTTTTTCAGTAATGTCACTATTTATTTGCTTGTATCATTTTATTACCTCTTTGTATACAAAATGGTTATTGTTTATTGTGTGCTTAATTTATACAAGGTGTAGTTTTGAAACCGTGTCATGTCAATGTAGGAGAAAATTTTGGGCCAATAGTTAAAAATACGTCTATAATGAATCGTTTAAGTTTGACAGTATTTCAGAATCAGCGACAGCAATGTTTCTTATTGGAGTTTTAAGGAATTAGGGATAATATCAATTATGTGTTTGAGTTTGTGTGTGTTAAGCCGCGTTATAAAGCTAGTTACAAGACGGCTGCGTGTACTTTGCACTTACGGATTTCCGTAATTTACAGAAAAATGAAAAATATTTACGTACAAATATTTTTTATTGATTCGGACTCAGAATCGATAGCCGAGTTACCTCCTAGAAAATGACACGGCTTTAAAACAATATCTTGTATATACCTACAATAAACTAATTATATAACTCTCCACTACTAGGCAATAGGCATACAATAATAAGGTAATAAATACACACCTCTGTTCATCCCTTTGTGTCGTCACTGTTATAGGCAATATTACCAAGATTACCAATCCCCATTCACTGGACCGACAAATTGATTATGTACGCGTGATTATATCAAGATAATCACTAATTGTCTGTAATTAGGTAATAATTAAACGACGTACCCTACCTCCGTTCACCGATACACACATACTACCTATCTTACCCATCGAAGGGTAACTTCAATTATATAATGTATCAGTTACCGCAGGTAACTAACTGATTCTGTTTTATATGGAAACCGTATTATTTGTATTGGTTTATATTACGAAGTAATTGTAGGGAAACCTTATTTCGAAAATGAGGGATGTCTATCGAATCGAGAGACAGACAAATTAACAACTTACATTTAATACTTTAACAATAGGATGACTAGTAAATACTAAATCAACGAGGGTGTCAAAGCTTGAAAGAGAACATAACATAGACCACGGATCTATCCGCCCGTATAAAGGGAATTGATATGAATTAAAAACTGTCTTTCTAAACGAAACCTATAGTTCCAAAAACCGACTACGCCCGCCATGAACAATATGTCCGCTAACGTTTAACTTTCAACGTATTCAAAAGCGCCCTCAGTGTGTATACAATTTCCAGAAAAAAATCTGTCATCACAGTACTTCAATATTCATCAAATCGTTTTTGAAAACAATCATATTCGCATTCGCTGTGTTTGGACCAGGACTAATCGGTTTACAGCGAGACAAAGCGACTTTCGAGAAACCACTTAGCTTATATTACCTACTAGTGCTTTGCCCACGACTTCGTATACGGAAACACCCGTTTTTCCCATCCCAAGGGGATTTCGGGATCTCTTACTTAGTGTGCAAAATTTGACGTTCCTAGTCCCAACGGTTTGAGATTTACATTGATATTTTAGTCAGTCATTCTATGATGTCTTTTTACTATTTTATCTGTGATTTAGGATCTTACAAAGGTATTCCTTAGTGCCCATAGATATTCAAAGGAAATTCCCATGTTCAAAGGAAATTTTACTGAGTTCAGTATAAAGTGTTTTAGTTTGTCATGCAATGCAATAATTAGTTTTAATTGATACACAACACTAATTCGGGTTTTACATCGTGTGGTTTTTAAGTGGTGTTTGATACATTTATTTCGGACAGTGTAAGCACAGGCGATGATATGGTTGAGCCGTGCTATACTCTCCTAACGTGTAAGATTGCTGCTCCTTTATGGGAGTAATGGAACAGTGAGTGCACCTGTACATTAAACTGACTGTTTTTGGATATTACTATATAGAGGTAGTTACTATAGAGAGAGACAAAATGTAACATCGACAGAAATATGAATATACATAGCATACATTCCACTTAGGTATCTGTTGTTGCCAGACAAAGTTTTGTTTCTTTGGGAGTGTAGGTAATATAAACGGATCAGTTTTATTATTTTCTTCAACAAGGAGTCGCCTAAAACTGTCTGGCGAACTGTCAGTTTGCCAAAAAGCTATTCGGTTAGCCTGATATGATCATCATAAATTGACGCAATCAAAACGGACTTGTGTTTTGTGACAGCCGCATGATTTTATGTTGCCAGCATGTTGTTACTACAGTTTTAATCACTCTTTACGCTGAGTAATACTCCAAATAAAAGCTGCTATTAAAATCATAACGATAATTATGCACAACAATAAATTAAAGTCAATATTGATGATCGGAATGAGCATCCGAACTGGTATCTGATACTGTCACGTTATTAATTTGTGTTTATTCATTGACTAAACATTACACGTTTTCTGCTTACAAAATACACAATGCGTTATGCTCACACAACCATCTTTTTTTCAATCCACCAAATAGATCTGACTGTTACTTTACTTACATCATCCTATCGGTACGCTTGCATGGAATACAAATTAGAATTATCAAATTATGTATGAATCTTGCTCCATCTCGGATTCGCTTTTATGAAAAAAGGTAATATTCGAGTTGCAAGATTTCGATCTGCGACATTTTTATATTCTATTCCCGGTGCTTCGGCAGCTAAAAATATCGCTTACAATGTTATCGGACTTTGGTTTTGTCATAAAGCTTAGACGAAGGAAAAAAATCCACAGAAAATTTATTCAGGTACATTTATATACTTTTTTCTTTTCTTTATTTTAACCTATACACCTGAATTTGTATCATCTTTGGAACTTCTGATTCAAAATAAATAAGTCTACTTATCGAGAAAAGCTATAAAATATCACGCTGCGACCTGTAGCAGTCAGAGAGCCAAAGAGGGCTTTTTTTTTTTTTCTAAGGGTGCAAAATCATCGAATGACTTCTCCCGCCTGGGTGAGGCGGGAGGGAGTGTCAGACTCTTACTGACTAAAAACCACCCCGTTCCTTCTCCTGCACATCGAGCCTGAGCCCCGGTTACCCGTTAGGTTCTCCGCGACTCCGAATCGGCATCGGCCGTATTGGGCCCCATCTGTGGTGGTCTGATGGCTGTTTGAGGCGCGCGCGGAACGCGACGCGCCGTACGCTCGGGTCTGTTTCTGGTCGGACGGGGAGCCACCCATGCTCGCCGTCCGCAGGCCCGCGCTTACGGTGGCCGGAGATCGTAGCCAAAGAGGGCTAAATCGCGCGGGAGTCGCTAAGGTCTTATAATAATGCGTTAGGTAAATCTATAAACTGAATTGAATGGACACACGGTACAACACAAGACTATAATACTTTCGGATTCATAAACACATTGTTAGTGACATCCGCACTTAAAGCCGGTTGAAGTGTGGGCTGGGGTAAGCTACTTCCTTTAAAGTGCAGGAGGTGTTGTAAAACAAGCTACGTAAAACCTACTAAGGACAATATTGGGATCAAGAGCGATTGTAATTGCGCTAAAAACGGTTTTGAAGAGGTTTTCGCGCATTGTCAGTTGTATGCTTTCCGCCGTGTTCCTGTAATCCCATTCAATGCTGTGTGAGTGCAAGTATTTGTGTGCGTAAGGCTTAAGACGCCACCGCCGAGTCCCTTTATTTATTTTTACAGCCTCATGTCAAGTCCACGTTGAGAGCATTTGTCTCTCACGTGAGCGTATTATCTCTAACATATGACGTGTGAATGTCGCTGTACATTAGCTACATTTTTGTATATTTATCATTTTTCAACAACTCTTTTCTTTCAACTTTGCATTTCATAACTTCAGAGTGCACACTCTGAAGTTATGAAATGCTCAGAGTTAAATAATGTGTTATTTAACTTAATCAATACTGGAAATTAATTTGAAATTAAAACAAACATGAATAGTAAAAATATCGGAATTCGGGACATTAACTAGATGGCTTGAAATTCGGAACGGGTATCAAGCATTGAGCAATAAATTTGGTCTAGGCTCTCGTCTAGTGGAAGTTTTCTCATATAATGGGTCCGTTGTCGACGTAATGGTCTGTCTGCATTTAACTTGCTGGAGCTAAATTAACATCGAATATTAGGTCGAGTCATAAAGGTATTAAAAAGTTTCTATCACCGTTCCACACATCGGATATTACAGGATGTTCACAGGGTATATTTTTGTGTGAGAGAGATACATGTTGTTCCCGGTAGTGTGACGGTATCGCGGCGCGGTGACGGCGCGTCAT
This sequence comes from Spodoptera picta, assembly GCA_038387885.1. Classification (NCBI taxonomy): domain Eukaryota; kingdom Metazoa; phylum Arthropoda; class Insecta; order Lepidoptera; family Noctuidae; genus Spodoptera; species Spodoptera picta. The sequence goes on from JAZHFQ010000105.1 coordinate 6,554,488, forward strand.
GTTCTCGCGAGATATATATGAGCCACGCGAGATACGCGAGGAAACCTTTTTCCGGAAACGCTTAATCGCTACAGTTCCCATCCTACCGCCGCACAAGCTATGTTAATTCAGTGTCCGTACCAAATAAAACGTGTATTTCTGTCTTACATGTTTCTTAATGTCTGCTACAATATTAATTACTTATAATAAGATCTGATTCTGGAAAGGCCATGATTTTCGTAATATAAAGTAAATGGAAGCAAGGTCCAACCTACTTTCTGTAATATACCTCTATTATCATACTTATATATAAATGCTCTAAGAGATCAGAGTTCCATTGAGCTTCAAAAGAAATGGTTCTGTATGATCAACGTCTGTCATGATGGCCAACAAATTGAAAAGAAACCTCAAGAAAAGGTTCAGTTGAATACCGATTCGCGATTGATTGCGAACCATTGTGGATTGCTATTGTTACGTGCAAATCTGTTGAATTCCACTGTGCTGTACATTATGGGGGATTTAACAATAGTTTTCACAGAAATAATTTTACATATGGAAAAATGAATTAAAAATATATAGCATTAGTCCTTAATAATATCTTTCGTAACCGAACTCTTAATAATTCGAACAACAGCTTTATCCGTGTAGTGAAATCAAAACCTCTAGCGTACACCAGAGCAAGGAGGCCATCAGATACTACCTCTATTAAAGCCTTAATAAATACTTGTAGCAAGCTCCTCGCCGGTGTTTCATCTCAAACATTTTCACACCTGAAAATATGCACAATTTTTAAACCATAATCTCGTAGGATTATTCACAAAATGATACGGGACCACAGGGCCACTTAAAAATTCTCACTCATGTTTTAAAACAAAAGAAAAGTAACAAAACACTTACACATATAAATAGAAAAACAATATACGTCGCTACATTTTATTTTTATTGTGGAATATAAGAGGCAGAACCGCAATTAGTTGGCATTTAACAAAAAGTTGGCGATGCAGTCGTTTGAGCACACCCCAGACTTTTGCATTTAAAGCTTACACGTAATAATAGTAGTATTTCACACGAACTACGAATCGTTAGCGGTCAGCCCGATGGCTTACTGCAACTATTTGACCTGCACTTTTTGTTTAATTGGTTGGCGATCAAGTTATCCTTGGTGCGGCACCGACGAACATTGAATTTACTATTGGCCATGTGGATGCGTTGCGAGGCCGACACCCTGGGTCGATTAGAAGGAGACCGACCGTGTGAATCTACCTTGTGGTCTATTCATGTGAGGAGATACCTGAGTACCAAGCACGAATAACTATCGCAATCGTAACGTAATAGTATCGAGCGCGTTTGGCGCTCTGATTGGCCGGCTCAAGTGAACCAACCAATCAGAGCGCCGAACGCACTCGATACTATTACGTTACGATTGCGATAGTTATTCGTGCTTGGTACTCTGTTTACACGCTTTTCGCACAAAGCATAGATAGAAAAATAAACAAATGTAATTCTAGTGTCCGATACACGTCAATCACTTGTTGGTACACGTGCCATTCTCAAATACTCCAGTCACATTTCTGTGATTTTTGGCGCAAAGCCGATCGTAATCTAGTAGCAACGAGATCGTGCCTCCAGCGGGAGGTCTCAGCTGCCTGCAATTCCGCAAGGGTTACTGGCTAGATCCCATTGTAACGGGCTATTCCGCAAAACATTCGGAGTTTGAACGTCCCCGGTAATCTCGCTAATCCCCAGCAAACCGCACGTACACAACTTTTGAATCTGATGTGACCCCTGAATAACTAGCTATATTTATTCTCAACGACAATATACAGCTGTGATGTTACGGGACTCGACATTGTCATATTAAACTACTTCGGAAGGATGTCATGAAGATGCAAGATATTCAATTTAATATTTTCCTTAGTAAGCCCTGCTGTAAAAAGGCTATGATAAGAATATTGAATGCTTTTTGTAGTCATAATAGATCCACGCCATAAAATCATGTTAAGGATTTAAATTCGTATCCCAAAATCGCTTCCATAAAATCGCTCGTAATGTTATGATGATCCTGTGAGTAATTCTATAGTACGTTTGCCTTTCAAATCATATTAATATTTTCGTTTATTATTTTTTTATTTCCAAGGCAGATGGAAGCCACGACGGCGGCGGCGCTGGGGAGATAATTTCCGATCGCAGTCAAGCTGCTAATGACGTTAATATTACTAAATATCCTCTCAGTCGTCTGTCGCTAAGTAGAACCTTCATTAAATTATTGTGAATAATTATTATCGCCGCCATTTGAAACGGTAATGATTATAATTATTGTGTTACCTGTCATAGTTTGGCATTAATTGCGAGAAGGGTTCCCGCGGAGGGTAACTGCGAACTCTTGACAGGGGACTTTAATAACGGACATGTAATTGAATTTGGAACTGTGTCGGCTGAGTTCTCAAGCACCTAAAGGTTTTAATGCAGTTGAATGCGTTTTATTGCTCTGTGTATAAAATAACTTGTCTTTTAAATATTATGAACTACGTAAATTCATGCTTTTAAATTAAATACATGAAACATTCTGAAACATTTCGAAACATTGATACAAACTTATGAAGGAATCATAGGATATCAAAGGGATATTTACTGCACAAATATTTTAGAACGCAATTTATGAAAATGAAATTACTGAGAAAACACATTACATTGAAATGATGTAACCGGGTATATAAGTAATCGCATTAAACAGTAACAGGTATAATATGTATGTCTTATTCAATGCATTACTAAGTAAGCACGATTTCATGAGAAACATTTTTAAAACATTTAAACTTATGTATTGCAGTTAGGTATACTATCTGAATACAAAGTTCGATCTAAGCCGCGTGTGCGCTTAAGCTTGGTTGGCATATGAAAAGCACGTATCTTGTTTGTGTTTCTGTACATGTAGCAACGTACGCCACCTGTACACAATGGCTGGTACTGACCGCACTTCAACTCCTTAGACAGACCTCTTACACACGAATTGAGCGATGGCCACTCAAGTGTAACCTAAGTGGCAGTTGTGTACAGGAGGTATAATATACGTTCACTGGCTTCAGAGCATTATTATGTTTTCTTTACATCTCCGTGCTCTGTGGCTCGCTTGTTCCAAACACATTTCAGAGACAATGTGTGCAGTGTCGTCCTGTTCCCACTCTAGCACGTCTCAGGCATCACTCGTCGTCTGTATCTGTTTACAAATATAGGGACGCTCCGTGTCGACTACTTAATATGGCTACGGCACCGCACACCACTCCAAAGCGAATTGATTACTGCATTACGAAGATATTGAATTCTGTGATGGGCTCCAAAATGGTTTATGAGGCAATCAATCTTATTAATCTCATTGAAGGACCAACAGTCGTTAAAGACTCCGAGCACCTCACACGTTATTCGGGACACATAATCTGGGTCCCAAACGGATGATATTCGCTCAATCGCTTTGTCCCAAATGGAGAAGTAAAACCGAAATCAGGGTCGTTAATACGCTCAACTTGAACATTTGTCTAAATACTTACGAGCACCTAACCAATAGCACCGCAGCACAAGTTTCTCACGCATTTTGACGACCTTCTAACGTCTGACCCAGTTCGCGCGGCTTTTATCTTGTAAATCTTTTTTACCGAAGAGAAAAAATATTAATCAAAGTATTTCTCATTATTTGAGCACGTAGTGTTACACAAAAATAATATGAAAACTCTTTGGTTGGGCGCAAAGTAATGTTGTACATTTTAAGAAGTTCATTAGTTACTCGAGAATTTATACTTAAACTTACGGCTGAACAACAACCACTTCGTTTTAAATTTTCTTCTAAATTGATCGTTTGCGGAAGTTTCAGCAATTTATGAATTAAGACAAGATGTAGGTACAAGAAGAAACAAATAAATTGTTGCATAAACTCCACATTTATTATGGAGTATATTAAAAGAAGTAGGTACGTTCACAGAGTCTCGAGATTATTTGTAAGAACTCATTAGTGGCTGTAGCATCTGTACTTAGAGGTAACAATAACTGCTACAAGCTTTTAATCTTTGTTTGCATTTCAAATATAACTTTTTTTAATTACTCTCTACTGGGGGAGAAAATTAAAAAGTATTAAAGCAACCGTGTTGGATTCGAATGAAAACATGCTTATGTAACATTTTCTTATATTTTAAAATGAACCTAAATATTCAAAGAATCCGCCCGTTCTGACTGCAAGAGATAGAAATTACTTCTTTTACGAAAGTCTCTATACACCTAGACTATCCTGGTCTGTTTTCTATCAAATGTATGCGAGTAATGAAGATCTTTCGAAGGATGAAATATAAACATTAGTGGCCAAGGCTTATACTTTGCAGCACTCATTGGACAACAGCTAGAACACTTACAAATGAAAGGATACGATGGAAATGCGCAAATATAGGTAAGTGCGAAGTGATTACCCGACACGCGAGTGCTCTTCATTATTATTTACAACGCCTACAGTCAGCATGCAAGTATATGTCGGCGTGTACATACATAAAACTACGCTGCTGCTTTATTTCCTTGCCGCAAGCATATCTTTTGGCCCAAGAAACTTATTGTGGGTTCATCTTGATCCCTGATTTCCCTCGAGACGGTCTGAAATTCACTACTTAGAGTCAATTGCGGTCAGTGCAGTGAACATACCAGTAACCTGCAAAATGGACATTATGATAAAAAACATTATTGATGTTCCAATAATTCCAATCGCAACAAACAATCAAATCTTCTCCAGTACATTTGACAATTAAGGGTTCCCCTCTTCGAGTGACGACGAGTTCTTGCTTTAAACGTGATTGTGTTTGTCGAACGGTTGAGGTACGTTTATAGCTTACCCTCCTTCTCTCGACTCGATTCACAGACCGCCTCCTTTTCTCACAAGAAATCTCTCCCGATTCTACATAAGCCGTAAATCCTTAATACAGATTATTCACAAACAGTCAAATAATCTACATCGGCTTAATACATGTTAAAGTGAGTTTTAAACAAAACAAAGCGAACGGACTGGCTGTTTTAAAAATTAAAACTTTAGGAAAAGCAGCATCATTCGTCTGACAGAACGAAACTGGCGTTTTATAATTTACTTGTACCTGTGGGGGCTGCCGCAAAGCTTTCAATTGTGTATTTGTATAAGTATCTCGCTGTAGGTAAGTGGAAAAAACAATGGAATATCTGATATCGGCATATTGTAATTGGGCGGCGTATTTAAATAAACGGAGGGGTTTACCATATTATACGCTTCCTCGGCTATCTATTGTTTACGGAAGATATGCACATAGGTATAAAACCAGGAAATTGTGGCAGCAACAAACGCAGCTGTCGATAATGGTGTTGTAACATAAACGACTGCTTTGTCGCCGATGACACGGCGCGCGGCGTAGCGACGCGATCCACCCCACGCCACGCAATATTATGAAACGACAAGAAAAACTTTTTCCCATTTATGTAGGACATGAACATTGGCTACATGGAAAACTTATATGAGCTTCGGCATTTGTATACATATAGATATGTAAGTATACCGCACTCATCTCTAACCTTGCGCAGTCTTGTAACAGAACAATGGATGTACAGATTTTACTTGTTAAGCCACTTACGACAAAGCTTCACTTGAGGAATGTTTTGTTCCCAGGTTTTTGGTTGCTATTAGGACTTTTTTGTTGCTATTCTAGTTTGAATGTAGGAATACGTCATTAAAACTCGGGGCTTGTCACTAGTAATAGAAAATTTTATGTAGACCATAAAAGAAACTCACACATTAGGTCTTGCCACAAAAAAGGACATGTTACTTAAAGTCCAATACTTCAATATTTTCACGAACACAATTTTCCGGTAGAATTGTTTTACAAGCGTCCGGGTTGTGAATTTCTTTCATGAAACTTCATTACTAAACAAATCAATACATTTTTTGGTTATTTTTATGTCAGAATAGAAAACACGTCAAAATGAAGGCTTTACTGAGAAATACAGCGTTTCGCTTCGTTACCGTACTAGTACTTAAAACCGTAGCAGAATAAACTTTAATATCTCGACAACTATGGTTTTGGCACTCTATTGTCTTTTGCATATATGTAGGTACTTTTGTTCATAACTTCCTATGTTTGGAACTTTAAAGAAAATCCAAAAAATACTGAGATCTGACAATTTTGTATTTAAAATAATTATATAAATAACGCTTTTGTCTCTTTTAGTTAAATGCATCTTCACTAGTAGTATTGTTAAAGTACCCAGAAGCAGTACTTCATTGTAAAAAATACAGAATATATTGCATAGCAAATCATCTTTTGGCATTTGTATATATGTCAATCCCCAAAAATATAGATTAAGGACATTATCACAAATCCAAACGCTGCCGCCGGCGCCGCTGTGCAAATTAGTATGACGAATTTAGAAATCGCAAAACCCAATACTCGTTGCTCGACCAGGGAGTTGGACCCAGGAGACCGTGTTACGTGATCAAGTGCAACTAGACGGACGAAGTTATCTAGTTTAGATTACCTAGATAGCAAGAACTCAGCCATATCGTGACATACACGATTGTGCAATACCCTGTATCACCTGTGTTGGTCAATGGAATAATTGTCAGTCTTTGTTTGAAGGACGCAAGAGAGTCTGTACACACAGCATCCAATATCGTGTCCCTGTCACGTCTCTCGTAGAAAAGGTTATTTTAACACATTTTCAACTAGATTTTATGTACAACATGAACATTGAATGTGTGTTTCAGTTAGTGAATGATTTTGTAATGAAAACATGACACTTGTGGTTTAGGTATAATTCAACACTGTATTGCTTGCTACTCAGCATCTTGTATAATATTGAATTGAACGGATACCATGAATAGTAGATTTGATAAAATATGTTATTGCTTAAAACAATTCCAAGAGTGAAAAAGCAACATCACATAGTTAATGCTACTAGCTAAATTGTACCGATATTGGTCTCTGCTTGAACTCCTAGTTAATCGGCGTTCATACCAAGCCAGGTGAAGTTATTTCTAATTGACTTAGATCGGATAGATGTTTTAAATAAGTCCAACTATCGACTTAAGGTAGAAGCATGTATTCAATTTACTTTTCTCAAACAATTGACACTACATATTATCGCGTATTTGAACATCGTACATGGGAAAATGTTCTGATGTGGAATGTCATTATCTTATATGGAGCAACTCTCTGCTCTCACTGCCCGCTAGACGTGAAACACATTTATGGTTAGGGCCATTGTCAATTTTTAGAAGCTTCAGAAGTTCTGCTGACTCGTTATAATTGCCATAACAGACATATTTGTAGATGTATATGTTACCGGCCAAACCCGATTTCAGGACAAACTAATTTTGCCTAGGCTAAACTAGTTCTTCCTATACGCGTTAGGATTAACTAGTATAGCCTAGTTCAAACTAATTTGTCCTAAGCCCGATAGGATAAACCAGTTTAAGCTAGGACCAACTAGTTGATCCTAATATAAATACGCATACTCTAGGATTAACTGGTATGGCCTAGTCTAAACATTCTAATATATCTAGAAAGTCGGAATAAATAGATAAATTGAATAAAATACTCCGTAATTGAAAAAAATATTATTTTTATTAAACTATAATGATTCGTCGTTAAAACTTATGGTTAATTGGTTATGCGAACAATCATGCTATAACAAATAATAAGTGTTTTTTAAAAGAAGCAATAATGATTTAAATTGTTATTAATTTAAAATCATAATGATTCGTCGCTACAAGTTATATATAATAATTGGCAATACAAACAATCATAGATACTATAACAAATAATACTGTTTTTTATCACATAACATCACGCCTCTTATCCCCGAAGGGGTAGGCAGCGGTGCACATTATGCCACTGTCCAATGTAACACCCACTTTTCACTATTTATGTTACGAGTCCCATGTAATAGGGGGTGAGCCTATTGCCATATGCCGGGCACAATTCCAGAGTCTGTGCTACTACTGAGATTTAAAAACAACGTGCGACGTATCGCGGGTTCGATTCCCGCACGGAACAACACTTTGTGCGATCCAGAAGTTGTTGTTCCGGGTCTGGGTGTCATGTGTATGTGAACTTGTATGTTTGTAAACGTACCCACGACACAGGAGAAAATCCTAGAGTGGGGCATCGTTTAAAAAAAATACCCAGTAATTGTACCTACCATTTAATTTACTCTTCTCTGCATCACCCAAAGGCCAGACTGGTAGAAAACGCCTGCGGCATTAAGTATTTGTACATTTTGTGCATGAAGCATATTCAATAAATAAAATAACTAATACTTTGCCCAGGAATCGAGCCCGAGACCCCTTGCCCGACAGTCGCACTGCGACCACTCAGCCAACGAGGCAGTCACATTGTCTTTTTTTAATAGACGACGAGAGATAATCCTAGAGTGTGCGTATTTATATTAGGATCAACTAGTTTGTCCTAGCCTAAACTGGTTTGTCCTATCGGGCTTAGGACAAATTAGTTTGAACTAGGCTATACTAGTTAATCCTAACGCTTATAGGAAGAACTAGTTTAGCCTAGGCAAAACTAGTTTGTCCTGAAATCGGGTGTGGCCGGTAACATATATATAGAGGTAGTAATCGGGGTCGACACGCGAGGACTTATTGTGTTTGTCTAGGCACTTGAAACCGATAATTACTACTATTCTTTCTAAATCAGGATCATTAATAGTAATTTTAAAATATATATAAATTAGTCATTTTAATAATTAATAATAAATAATAATAAAATAAAAAATAAAAATAAAAATAAAAATGCCTATTATTTCTTACTTCAAAAATTTACAAGGTATATGCTTATTTACGAGGTATGCTAATCAACTTATGAACTTAACGTTATTAGAACTAAAAATATAAAACAATAAACACATAATATTTCTTAACTTAATATCTTAGTAAGAACCTTAATATTTTAATAATTATAAAAGCATATTTTTATTTTTTAGTTCGATAAAAATTTACTATAATTTTTATTCCACCGCGGAAACTTAACCCTTGAGACATTGCATAGCATCTGAACATTTAACCAACCGTAAAAGTATTTGTCGAACAATTTTTATAAAATCATTTACGTACATTGTAACAAGGAAATAATACATTTATGGTTGATGGAACTTCACAATTAATTTAACAAATAGCAACAGGAAGGCAGGCTATTGAAACCACATCAGGTAAATGTTGTAATGAAAAGCCGAAACTTCGGATTTGGGGTTTACAAACCTTTACATCACACACAGTTATATATAAACTTGCGCAGCTATAGCGCAGTCAACACCTCCCAACTTTATTTACAATAAATTACATTACACAAACAACAACACTGTCAATTTACATTTTTACTCTTCGCAATTTCGTGGACTGTCAACACCAATTTGATTTTCTATTATATTGACGTAACCTTGATTGAGATTAACTTCAGATTTTGCCTTTCCAATAATTTAACAATAAGAAAACATAAACAACATCTTAAAAGATTTAATTCGACTTCCAAAATGTTTAGTATCACTAATTTATATCGCTTTTAATCTATTAGTTTCATCGAAACAGTCCCTGCTGTTTTTAGGGATTACACGAATTAGAGATTTTCAGGAACAAAAAATCGTCCAGCTAAAGTCTTATCTCCTTAAAAATCGTTTTTAGGGCTCTTCGCATCTGTCACTAGCGAAACTCGGACGACCAGAAGGGACTGCTCTAAGTTAGTGGTACCCTTTGAATTAAGTAATAAAATATTTCAGTACACGTGTGTTTATGCGGGGGACACATTTAGGAGGCAGTTGTAACCAAATTATCATTTCACTTGACGTGATCACGTCGTTACAAATTAGTCGCGAACTGACTCGTACTCATTGACGCGGCGAACATTTAGCTTAGTGAGATGGATCCGCTGTAATGCTCCAAGCCTTTAATGTTCGCGGCCTCCTCGCAACCCAGCCATCGCGAAGGACACACCGGGCGTCGGGGATCGCGGGACGATCGCCGGCCTGCGGACGGCGAGCATGGGTGGCTCCCCGTCCGACCAGATACAGACCCGAGCGTACGGCGCGTCGCATTCCGCGCACGCCTCAAAGAGTCATCAGACCACCACAGATGGGGCCCAATAGGGCCGATGCCGATTCGGAGTCGCGGAGAACCTAACGGGTAACCGGGGCTCCGGCTCGACGTGCAGGAGAAGGAACGGGGTGGTTTTTAGTCAGTAAGAGTCTGACACTCCCTTCCGCCTAACCCAGGCGGGAGCAGCCATACGATGATTTTCCCCCCTTAAAAAAAAAATAGCCTTTAATGTTAATGTAATTGTGGTATACACGTACATGTGCTAGTAGCGTATTCGTATGATTCATATTTGCATTATGCAGGCTTCCGGAGCCCGGACTCTGATGGCATTACTGTACTTCGCATATTATACTCGGCAAATGTTCTGCGCTAAATGAAATTGTAGTTAGAAGCTGACTTACGACCGTGCGAAAAACTAAGGAATTCTTTTTGCTTCATCATGTTAACATCTTTTTAATTAAATGTACCTGCTTATACGATGATATAGAGAAAATACCTACATTTGAGCAAATATCCCCCTATTGTATAGTATGTTATTATTATTAGCAGATTTGATAATAAACCACGAAAGTTAGTTTGTTCACTGGCGTTGTTTGAGTTTCCTCTCTAGAGATCTTAGAGACTTGATAATTATTTGGAGGTTAGTAAATGATTTTCATATTTCTCAGTTAGATTTTTCTTTTTGATAATAGGATTTACTTAACGTGATTTTATGGTATGAAATAACTACTGCAGTTGAAAAAAGGACAAAAAATATAATAATTTAAGGTAAGATTCGACCTCTGTCGTAGAAATCACGAAGGTAAAGCCCTTCGGCTGTTCTCTCTCCGGTCGGGTCGGATTACCGTCCCATCAGACTATGAGAGCGAGGGAACACAACACACCTGTGCTCACTAGCCCCATTCAGGCGATTCAGCTACTACGCCCGCACCGACACCTTCCGAATTTCGTTCTGGAGACATTGGCCCATTATTTTTTCGATTATTTTGTTTAGCGATGTAAAAGTTAAAAGTTTTATTTAGATAGATTTTCATATTAAAAACGCAACTGTTCGTGCTGAAAAGATTTAATAATTAATATTTTAAAAAATAAATCAGGATATCCCCATTTTCATTTACAGAAATATAAAATGTAAATCGCCAGCGGCCGGCGGGCTTGTGCAATGATTTCGTGTCGGAGGTTAATTTCTCGCCATTAGCAAATATTTATAAAGCCTTCTACGAAATATCGAAAATGGTTTCTCGATATTTTCGATTTTATTTTTAAAGTAATATAAAGTTCTGTGAAGTTTTAATGTACCGTATACAATATAATACCTAGATGTATATTTTGAGTAATTATTTAATTATCATTGCAGACTCCATTTATTTTATTCACTTTTTGTTTTAAATATAATGACTTGATATTTTCGAGCTTGGTTTGGTTTCTTAACAATTCTTAAAGTGACATTAATTTCGTTTTTGGAAGATGTTCTTCGATGCTGTTACTAGTAGGTATATCATTTACATACTTCCATGTTATTATAGTGAGCCTACAAAGCCTAAATTTGAGGTACACATATATCAGTTTTATTTTACAGCGTCCCTCTAAAATGTCGCTTTATTAAAGCAAAAATCTTGCAGTCCACTGAGCGCTATTACAAAAACATAACTGTACTCAATTATCTACTTTGATAAGATTAAGTTGCAGTTCAATAACCATTAGCTCTCTGTGTTTGTTTGAACGTCATTGTAACACAATATAGAGGTGCTCCGTAGATGCTACGTACCTTGCGTAGACGCGTACGCGCTACGGTGATTTCGCGTAGCGCTTCGTAGCATTTAAAACGTTCGACAGACAGCCCTCAGCTCGATGCGAAGGCGTTCTTGGCGGAATTCAAACTTTGCGGTGTTTTCTTGGCAAACTTTTAACTACGCGTTTAACATGTTAAGTTCTTAGAAGTCCCAGGTATACACTCTGAAAGGTGAGGGCAAGTTACCGGTCCATAATTAGCATTAAAAACTCAGAAAAACTAACTCAACTGCAGTTACTGTGTAACTAGTTCTCGAAACAGTTGTGTAACGTGCTGATATTTTACACATTGCATAGTAGGATAGGTTCTTTTTAATAACAGCGCAGAGCAATAAATTGAAATATTCATAACTTTTATTCGCTACGAGTATCAAGGGAAACGCGGTTTGTCAAAGGCTGTAAAGCAAATATAGTTTTGATGGTATCAAATGTCATAAAAAATTCTTGGTTTCAATTTCATATATCCATGTTAACTTGCCCGTTTAGATATGTACTGTATATATTTGGAATGGTATTTGTTTACTTTACCGACGCTACATAGAATTTACATACAACGTTGTTGTTGTATACATTTATACAGTTACGAGGTACCTACATCACATTCCACCGCACAGACTTTGTGTTAAAAGTATCTCAAGTTATTTTGTTAATGTTTTATTACCTAAGTTAATTAACCGCTTGCGGTAATAATTTTCACTTTTGAACCTTTCATTATTCAATTACTTGTACCTACAATACCTATGTTACCGTTTCAACCCAAACTTATAATGAGGAAAGTTTTGTTTGTTAGGGATACGCATAAAAACGGTGGTGGGGACACTGTACTGAATACTAAGACTACGCGTGTACTATCGTCCGGGACATCGAGCGCTCTCGCACCTATCTATACCTATGTGTGTGGGCTGCTCCCCTCCTGCCAAATCCAAAGGCAAAAGTAGGCCCTCCGCCGCCCCCGTCGTTTCCGCCGCCGCCGCCACTGCCGCCGCAGTAGCCGCTGCCGCCACTGAGGAGGTTAGGATGGACTACCAATAATGGCTCCATTCCGCCTCCTCCAGGCGAATATTAACCACTGCGCCGCCGCTCAGGATCTCCTGCTCCAGAGCATGGCGCAGTGGTCGATCAATGTCGCCGTGGTCTCCGAGCCGTACTTTGTCCCGCCCAGGGATCACTGGGTGGCAGACCTGGACGGCTCGGTGACCATCATCTCGTCGGCCGCCGCCGGTACCCCGACTCTTGAGGCTGCTCAAAGAGGCCGGGGTTGTGTCGCAGCACGGTTCGGAGAGCTCGCTGTGGTGGGCGTGTACTTCTCTCCGAACCGAACTCTCGCCGAGTTCCACAACTCCTTGAGGGAGTTGGTCACCGTCGTCGTCGGGTTCCGTTCCCTCCCCGTGCTCGTCCTCGGGGACTTCAATGCCAAAAACTTGGCTTGGGGTTCCCGGTTCACCGACGTCCGGGGTAGGATGGTGGAAGACTGGGCCCTTGAGACAGGCCTAGTCGTCCTGAACCGGGGTTCTGTCCCCACGTGCGTGCGGATGCAGGGCGAGTCGGTGGTGGACATTTCGTTCGCCAGCCCTGCTCTGTCACCGCGTATTGTTGACTGGCACGTCATGGAGGAGGTGGAGACGTACTCCGACCACCGGTATATCCGGTTCGACGTCTCCGCCGAGTCCACAGACCCGCCGGTCAGACAGGCATCATGTGGTCCGCGTTGGGCGCTGAAACAGCTGGACCGGGAGCTGCTCCTGGAAGCCGCTATCGTGCAGGCCTGGGTGATACCACCGGTCAGGCCTGCCGACATCGACGATGAGGCTAAGTGGCTCCAGGACGCCATGTCCAGGATTTGTGACGTGGCGATGCCCCGGATCCGATCGAGGCAGCAAAAGCGCCAGGTGTACTGGTGGTCGCAGGAGCTGGCGGCGTTACGCAAGGCGTGCGCTGCTGCGCGACGCCAGTACACTAGGCACCGCAGGCGCCGCATCCGTCCTCCGAATGCGGAGGCGAGAGAGGCGGAGTTGTACGAGGGATACAGGGCGGCCAAGGCCCTCCTCAAGGTGGAGATATTGCGGGCCAAGGAGGAGGCCCGCCGAGAGATGCTGGGGACTCTGGACAGAGATCCGTGGGGACGCCCGTACCGGATGGTACGCGACAAGCTCCGCGCTTGGGCTCCCCCGCTCACCCAGAGTCTCCGGCCAGAGGTCTTAGAGGAGGTGATTGGCGCCCTGTTCCCCCGACTGTGGAGGGGATTCACCCCTCCGTATATGACTCCGCCCCCTGCGGTGCCCGACGCGGGCTACAGCGACGACGACGATGACATCGTCCCAGAGGTGACCGAGGCAGAATTGAGAGCGGCGGTGCGCCGGATGGGCGCCAAGAACATCGCCCCAGGACCCGACGGCTTGCATGGCAAAGCATGGGTCCTGGCCTCAGAGGCTCTCGGGCCTCGATTAATCGGTCTCTACAGCGCATGCTTGGAGAGAGGCCAGTTCCCGCTTCTCTGGAAAGCGGGCAAACTGGTCCTCGTGCGGAAGACGGGGCGCCCTGCGGACTCTCCGTCCGCATACCGGCCCATAGTGCTGCTCGACGAGGTGGGGAAAGTCTTCGAAAGAATCATTTCGAACCGCCTCGTCGCGCACCTGACGAACATTGGGCCGAACCTGTCGGACGGGCAGTTCGGCTTCCGCAGAGGGCGCTCCACGGTGGACGCCATCATGCGCGTTAGGGACCGGACGACGGGGACTGCAGTGTCCAGGGGTAAGGTCGTAGTGGCGGTGTCTCTGGACATCGCCAACGCCTTCAACTCCCTGCCCTGGAGCTGCATCCTGGAGGCACTCCGATATCATCGGGTGCCTACCTACCTCCGTCGTGTAATCGAGGCATACCTGACGGACAGGTCCGTCATTTACCCCGGTCACCGGGGCGAGTGGAACCGGCGAGAGATGTCACGCGGTGTTCCACAGGGTTCGGTTCTGGGGCCGCTCCTGTGGAACATCGGTTATGACTGGGTGCTGCGCACCGACCTCCCGAACGGCGTTAGCACAATATGCTACGCCGACGACACGCTGGTGCTAGCGCACGGGAGGTCGCACCAGGCGGCGGCCGACTTAATGGCGACAGCGGTTGCGACAGTCGTTGAGAGAATCCGGCAGTTGGGACTCGAGGTGGCGCTCCACAAGTCCGAGGCCATGTGTTTACATGGCCGCGGGAACGCGCCACCTCCAGGTGGGTCCCAAATAACGGCGGGAGGAGTTACCATCGGCGTCGAGACGACGATGAACTACCTAGGACTCGTCCTCGACAGTCGGTGGAACTTCATTGAGCATTTCCGACGTTTGGCTCCAAAGTTGGAGAGGACGGGGGCTGCGTTCAAACGCATCCTCCCCAACCTCGGGGGGCCAAACGCCTCCTGCCGGAGGTTATACGCCGGTGTCGTGCGGTCCATGGCCCTCTACGGCGCCCCTATTTGGGCGCCAAACCTGTTGCGGTGTCCCGCTCGGACGCTGCTCATGGCACAGAGGGTCATGGCGATCCGAATGATCCGCGGATACCGCACGATCTCTGGGGAGTCGGCGAACCTCCTTGCCGGATTACCGCCGTGGGATCTGGAGGCGAAGGTGCTCGCGCGCGTGTACATCATGCGCGCGGAGGCACGTCGCCGGGGCGAAACTCCGCTGCCGCGCCAGATAAGTGCGTGGCGGGATGAGCTCCAGCGCGATCTCATGGCGGAATGGCAGCAACGACTGTCGCAACCGAGGGCTGGGCTCGCTGCCATCGCAGCGGTAAGTCCCCTCTTTGAGGAGTGGCTTGAGAGACGGTACGGCGTCCTCACCTACCGCCTGACGCAGGTCCTCACCGGACATGGGAGTTTCGGGAGGTACCTGTGTCTGATGGGGCGGGAGGAAACGCCCGGGTGTCATCACGAGGACACGGTGGAACACACGGTGGGAGAATGCCCTTCGTGGGCTGAGCACCGCCGTGTCCTCAGGGAAGTGATCGGCGATGGCGACCTCTCGCGTCCGGGCCTAGTGCGGGCCATGATGCGGAGCGAGGGGGACTGGGATGCCGTCTCCTCCTTTTGCGAAGCAGTCATGCTAGCTAAGGAGGAGGCGGGACGCGTGAGGCAGCGAAGCGCTGCCTCCTCGCAACCCGGCCATCGCGAAGGACACACCGGGCGTCGGGGATCGCGAGACGATCTCCGGCCACCGTAAGCGCGGGCCTGCGGACGGCGAGCATGGGTGGCTCCCCGTCCGACCAGAAACAGACCCGAGCGTACGGCGCATCGCGTTCCGCGCGCGCCTCAAAGAGCCATCAGACCACCACAGATGGGGCCCAGTAGGGCCGATGCCGATTCGGAGTCGCGGAGAACCTAACGGGTAACCAGGGCTCCGGCTCGACGTGCAGGAGAAGGAACGGGGTGGTTTTTAGTCAGTAAGAGTCTGACACTCCCTTCCGCCTCACCCAGGCGGGAGCAGTCAATCGATGATTTTCCCCCCTTAAAAAAAAAAAATACCTATGTGTGTGATCGCGTTACTTGCCTAACTGATATGTGGGAAAATGACTTATCTGGTCATCAATCGACTAACTTCTTAACAAAACATAATAATACTGTTATGTAATTGTTGTATTAGGTAAACTGACTCTTCAAGTGCATATAATTGATTCTATCAAGTTTATCACCTAAGTAGTAAGTTTCATAATGTCATGATGTACGGAACACAATCATTCCGAAGGTACAATACCAAAATTCTATAATGGCAAAATTTCTAATATATTCTTTTGTATATAAATATAAACGAATATATTAATTATGAAAATTACAATTATTATTTAGTTTGTCGGTTGATATTTAAGGTCGAGTCACGAACCAGACTACTACAAGTATTTTAACGTTTGTAAAAACATAATAATATGTAGTGTACCTACTCAACTACTGAATGATGTCTCGTCTATAATACTTATTTAAAGTTTATTTACATATATTTTAACCCGATTACTTTATATTACACCACCTCGCAGATTCCATTAAATGTGTACGATTCATGTCACTATTATGTCTCATATATGGGATACAAGTAACAAAGATGCACAGTAACTCCCGTTGAGTTAATTGAAATAACCACTACCGTATGGTTTCTCTGGCATAGACGCTAACAGGTGCGCCTACTCTAATCTATCATTTTTCTTCATTGGATTTTCGACTTTTTATCAAAACCATAAAGTTGCAAATCTAGCTTGACAGAAAGGAGTAGGTTGAAATGCTGGACAGACACATAGACAGGTGCATGGCTATTCGCCATCTGTTCGTCTCTTTGATATGAAAGAGACGAATAGATGTTAAAGCTTGGTTTTGATAACGGCAGGACTTGTCACAGTATTCCAATTTAACACAGTGGAACTCATCAACGAATTTGGGCAATCCTAATATTAACATGTTCTGCTTTCCGGATACCTGGGATGTTTGAAGCTTGCCTGCGTATGTTAGATCCAAGTATAGTTTGTGTTTTGATATTGTGGTTTTTGTGTGTTCGATTCAGTTATTTTGTGGTGGCTTTTTCTCTTGATTAAGCTCAAATAATGATTAATTCACACAAATGTTTATTTTTCAGTTTTCTACGGTTACGTCATCCGCTGGTTGCGAACCATGAAGACCCTGTATGCGGCCCACTATTTGCCGGAAAAATAAAATATATTTTATTTAATTCTATTTTCTATTACAAAGGCGAAACCACTGGCTTCGAGATAACTTCGCTCCATTTAAAAGTTATCAGACGTTGTTAAATGAAATATGAAATGTTTGTAATGTAATGTTATTCTGGGCTGAAGTCGCGGTTAAATTCTTGTGTCTGGGTATTCGTCGGGAGGTTCGTCTGTGCGTCGGCCCGCCGCGCGCCGCTCTTAATGAAGTTTAGCCCACGTTTGCAAGCTGTCGACCAGGACCTTTGTTTTTGCGATGCACCCCATACGCGGCCTATGCTGCCTGACGTTCCAATAACGCTTCTTCTGTTCACTTTATCATTAATCTCCGAATATTCCCCGTGCTCCGTTTTTTTTACTTCACATAAATTTTCCTCCCAAAACTGAAATGCTACTTTGAAAACATTTATTTCGGCGAAATTAACCATTGAACTCCCTATTGACGTTTTCTAAATAATTAGTTTTCTTTTATTTAATTTTCTCTATTAGTTTTAGTGTACCTTAATTCCTAGCTTCATTGACGGACATACTGACAGAGTATTAATCTATACATATATAATTCAAAGGTGATTGACTGACTGACTGACTGACTAAAATTTGGCATACAGATAGATGTTATGACGTAGGCATCCGCTAAGAAAGGATTTTGATAATTTCCACCCCCAAGGGGGTAAAAAAGGCGATGAAAGTTTGTATGAAACTTTGTCAGTTTTAAACCGATCGGATTGAAATTTGGCATGCAGATAGATGTCATGACGTAGGCATCTGCTATGAAAGGATTTTGATAATTTCTACCCCCAAAGGGTAGAGTAGGGGATGAAAGTTTGTATGAGACTTTGTCAGTTTTAAATCGATCGGGTTGAAATTTGACATGCAGGTAGATGTTATGACGTAGGCATCAGCTATAAAAGGATTTTGATAATATCCACCCCCAATGGGATAAAATAGGGGATGAAAGTTTGTACGAAACTTTGTTAGTTTTGCAACGACCAGGTTGAAATTCTGCATGCAGGTAAATGTTTTGATGAAGGCATCCCATAAGATAAATTTTGATTTTGATCAATTCTACCCCCAAGAAGACAAAATTGGGGATGAAAGTTTGTATGAAATTTTAAAGTGATTGGGCTGAGACTTTGCATGCATAAAGCTACTATGACGTAGGCATCTCCTAAGAAAGGAATTTGATAAATTTATTCCACCCCAATAGAATAATAGGACATGATAGTTTGTATAAATCTTCTTAGCAAATGAACCTAAAATCATTGAATCTTTTTGAGTTAGATTCGGTAAAACGACAATTTGAGACCTGAGACGTTTCTCAGGTCTCAAATTGTCGATAAAAACTATCAAACATCGTTATGTTTGATAGTTTTTATCACAGAAGTCTCACTATCTCTTAACCGCTGATCTCATTTTAGAGAGATTCAGTACAAAAATTGTCAATAGAGTGCATTTTATTACTAAAACCTTACGGGAACAGGCACTGTACTGATAAAATCCCTTATTTATTTTTTTAAACCACGATAAATTCATTTCACAACATATAATAAAATCTTTTTTTAAAAGAATACTTGGGTGTGATCTACAGTCGATACTGAAGCCAAAATATTAACTTTAGAATTTTTACCTGTTTGTCTGTATGTAGAGGTACATACATCCGGGATGATCTAAAAATTACTGCTTGGATCTAATTCAAATTTTGCATGATTATTGCTGACAGATCGGGTTAATATATAGGCTAGGTGATATAACTTAATAGTCACAAAATTGTCAACAGCTTAATATTAGGTATCTATTAAGGTTTTTTCTTAGGATTCCATCATCAGATCCTAACCTAATGAAAATCAAACAAAACATCATCAAAAAATAATCATCTGAATATATCCTTTTTTTGAAATGGGTAAAAATTTGGTACAACGATAGTTTAACACCTAGGAAACGAAGTATGATAGTATTCCGAAAATCTCATGGCAACGGGCATATGCGTTAAAATTCGGGGTCTCTGTATCTTTTAAATCACTGAATCCATTTGATGGAATAGTTCCCATTAGCGCCTGCCGTACTATATATAGTACACCACTTTAAACTACGATAAAACTTACAAAGTTAATATTTTTGCTCTGGCAATAATTTGAAAGGGTCCCTAGCAGACCTTGCAGTAGGTGTATACATAAATCGAAACGTAATTATTAAATTGTATGAGGGTAATTTGAGATTTTGTATCAGTGATTTTTTCGTGTTCTTCGGTGAGTACTTCTTTATTTTATTTACATGGTTTAAGTTATTCAAAAAGTCAGAAAAGGTCCTTTTTTACTTTATAACATTATAACCTAACATAATAAATATCAAAAAGTTAATTTCATTTATAGACTTTGATAATATAACTCCCAAACTGCTGCTGTACTAACTTTAGTACATTGGGCGCTTGACAACGTAATGTAAGACATTACAATATGAACATGTTTTATTAGAATTTTCAGTCATTTGCTCATTATATTTACTTGTGGCATTTGTTTTAATTTTCAATAACGTATTACCCTTTTTCTGGGTTTTCAGGAGACAATAGGAAACCACTATACATTTATAGAATGGCTTATAGACATACTTTCACACAAGAAAATAGCTATTTTGGTTTACAAGAAGCTTTACACGATATAATCAACCAGGATAGTGACGACGATGCTACTTATGATGTGATTATGTTGCCACCTGATCCAGACGTTGTCACTGATGAAGAGGAAGGTGGTGAGGATAACTTATATCATAACGAATTACCTCAGGATGTTCCAGGTAACGTAGAAGTGGTTACTCACAGACGTTCTTGTGCTGTCGAGGATGAATGGAGCACCGACGATGATGAACCTCTCACAACAATGGCATCATCGTCTTCGCAAAGTGCGCCAAAGAGAAGAAAAGTTGATGGAGTGCCAACTTGGAGAAAGTGTGTGCCTGTTTATTCCATTTCTCGGTCTATTACAGAATCTGCAGCTCTTGAAGAACGATGTTCTAAAGTTTCAGATATCCTAAAAGACATGACCCCTGTGAAAGTCTTTGAATATCTTTTTGACGACGAAGTGCTAGAACTTATCACATCACAAAGCACAATATATGCTGGGCAAAACAATAGGCACGATAAATCTTTCAGTAAAGAGGAACTTCGAAAATTCCTAGGCATACTTATACTTTCCGGTTACCACAAATTGCCTAGCGAGAGGTCGTACTGGAGCTTAGATGATGATCTAGGTGTAACATTAGTTTCAGAATGTATGTCAAGAAATAGATTCATGGAAATAAAAAGAAATCTGCATTTTGCAGATAATACTTTGGCTAATAACTCTAATGATAAAATGTTCAAATTGCGGCCACTTTGTAATGTTTTACAAAGAAAATTTTGTCAATTTGGGATGTTACATAAAGATTTATCGATAGACGAATCAATGGTCAAGTACTACGGACACCATTCGGCCAAGCAATTTATTATGGGTAAGCCTGTACGATATGGATATCGTAATTGGGCGTTGACTAGTTACGATGGCTATTGTTATACATTTGATGTGTATTGCGGTAAATCATTAGAAGCTACTACTGATCCCCTTGGCTCTCGCGTTGTGAAGACTTTGCTGAACAAAGCGCCAACAAAACCTGAAGAACACGTCGTCTATTTTGACAATTTTTTTACCAATTACGATTTGCTTGTTGATTTGAAGAAGCTCGGTTACAGGGCTACTGGTACCTTACGAGAGAACAGAACCAAACGGTGTCCTTTGATTACATCTAAGGAGATGCGGAAAAGGCCTAGAGCGGAATACGACCACAGATTTGATAAGTCTAACGAAATTTTATTAGTTAGGTGGAAAGACAATAATGTTTGTACTATTGGAACAAATTTCGATTACTTAGAACCACTTGGAAAAGTCAAAAGGTGGTGTCCCATAAGGAAACAAAAAGTAGACGTAGACATACCGCATGTATTCCAAAATTATAACAAGGGGATGGGCGGGGTTGATCAGATGGATCAGTCCATCGGACTTTACCGAATTGGGGTGAGAGGAAAAAAGTGGTGGTGGGTCTTGTTCACTTATATGGTGGATATGGCAATTTCCAATGCATGGAGACTACATTGCATTGCAAACTCAGATAGTCGAATGGATCAGCTAGCATTCCGCAGACATATTGCACGTACATATCTGAGTAATAAAAAGCCCTATAAGAATAGACCGTCTTCCTCTAGGATTGATGGAGAAGAAAGAACAAACAATGGCCATAATCCGGAAAAAATACCAAACCAACTTAGATGTACTGTGTGCTCCAATAGAGTCAAAACCGCTTGTGAAAAGTGCCTGAAAACACTGTGTCTGGATAGAGGATGCTTTGCTAAATATCACTCTTAGGCGCCCATTGTACTAAACTTAGTACACCCCAAAAAACCCAACTTTTTATAAAAACATTTTTTTCTTTATTTTTTTTGTTCATAAGAAAGTATTTTTGTGCCGTAAATAAACATTGATTATGTAAAATTTATCGTAGTTTTAATTTGGGCGGTAATGGGTTAATCACTGAAACCTCACGATGCGAGCTCTGTACGGGTTGAAACGTCTGACTGTTGGGATTGTTTATTTTTTGAAATCACGAAAATAAATTCATTTCACAATAAGTATAACCTTAGTACTGAATGAAGTCTGACGACATTTTGTTGTTACCGTGGAATGTACTTTGGTTAAGTCTAATTCAAAAGCATAAATTCGGCCAGAAGTCATTCTGCGCGGACGAACGTTTCAAAAGCACCAGTTATGGTTTCATCGAAATAAATGCATTTAATTTTGAGTTTTACATATTTATTTTACTTATATTATTTAAACTTCAACACCATACAACTACAAAATACTAAAAATCAAAAACCATTGAACCAGTTCTCCTTTCTGAAAATCGCTGTAAAATTGCCTTTTCCAATACAAAGAGATGCTGCATTTCTGAAATCGCTATCACAACTCCATTAACTTATTTTAAAATATTACATCATCGCGTCACCTTACAATACGCAACTATGTTACTTTGATTATAGCGCTGAATATATAAATGTTTGACTGAAGTTGAATGAGTTTTGAGAAAACAACATAAAATAAAAGCCAATATCTACACTCATAGTTTACAACTCGACCACTTAGGGTCAACAGTGAAAACTTCCCGAATGCCCGATATTGAAATCAGATAAAGTTATTTTTATTATCGCTCTATGGCTTCGTCGGGAATATATTGTTTTGTTGGCTAAAAACTTATAACATTTCGGCAAAATGTTACGTACATGTCTCCGAGTTTCGCAAACTACTTCAACGCTACTTTGGTTTGTGTTTGTATTTCTGTACATTTTTTTATAAAACAAGTTATGCATTATGTAAACAAACTTATGCGGGGCAAAGTTTCTAGACTGAAGACACGGTATATTAAAAAAGGTATCAAGAAAGAATAACTTCGAACCGGAGGAGTTTATTGGCGTACTTACTTAAATATAAGTACTAATTAGCATTTCCAACACTTTAAATAAAAGGGTAAAGTTTTATTTACATAATGCTCGTTTAAAATTCTAACACTGGGAATTCTGTAATAATTTATAAAGCTTTACAAACTGTTGGTGTGTAAGCGGCAGTTTTAATATACTCACCTACCTAATTAAAAGTTTGAGACTCATTGTTCTTGCTTCTGCAAGTTGCACACAAGAGCTTGTACAAGGCGCTGAACTAGATCTCAATTTAAAGCAACTTTACTTGTCAATAGTCGGGTTCTTGTATGTTCTAGCTAATGCTTTAGATGCTGAGTACTGCACAAACTAGACGTTTGCCAAATGCCTGTTCCTTCACAAATTTCTTCTTTAAGTGCCTATTAATAGTTGCGGTTAGTTCAACACTCTTATATTTTTGTTCAAGTTGAACGCTACTTCTTTCCAGTGAAGAATACGTTGTTCGTGCTCCTTTGTGTGTTGATTCAAAAGAGCGCAGTAATATAAATCAAACGTGGGACCATGAGCAGCGCAGTGTTGGTGTAGTTTCACTTTCGATAACAAAGTCGTTGCCTCCTTGGTTCACTAATCGAAAGTGTGATTAATTTGATTAAAATTTTATTTTACTATTACGTTATTTATTTTCTTCTATTTTCAGATAAAAAAATAGTATTTTGGGACACTTCAAGCCTTGAAGCTGTCAATATGTGATTCGGAACCATGTTAGTTCAGCCTGAAAGTTTATTATGTCTGAAACTATGTGACATCAACAATTATGTTAGTAGACTTAGTGGACTCACGTAGTAAGAGCGTGAGCCGACGGTACACCGGGGACACAAGTCTAGACTCTGTGCTATTTCTAGCATTTTGGCAATCAAACAGCTCTCTGTATGTAACACTTATTTGTCTTTTCTTAAGTTTGAAAAAATATCACTTATTACCAAACACCTACTTACTTACCCCTAACTCATTGGTCAACTGAGTACCAAGGTGATCTGCGCAAAAAGTTAGGTATTACTTTTATCGTACCTTGAAAACTTTAATGTTAAATTGTACCCAGAGTATGACTCGCATTTGTTTATAATTATGGGACTCATAACATAAATAAATACTTAACTTGGAAAATAAATAACAGCATCGACATGTTTCCAACAGAATCAAGCATATTAAGTTCGTTGTATCGTCCGACAAGCGCGTACATTGCAGTGTATGGGAATGTACGTACTATAAAAAGTTACTTTTTTTAACTAGTTTGCACATCGTTGATGGAATTTTTATTTGATGACTGCGCATAACTAAATAACAATAACAACAATGGATTTTAATTACAGCTTTATCGTCAACGAGTTTTTGACAGATACTAGTTGCTAGTTTAACGAAGGTATTTTAGTTGTGACGGCGCTATGAATATTACGAGGTAAACATATTATGCTTCTCCTTACAAAAAAAACTAAAGAACAAGGCACATGTAGAACATAAAGGAGGCCTACAAGCCTCCTTCAGGTTTTGCCATTTCTTTTGGTCTTGAGCAACCGCCAACCATTTCGTGGTAGCTGTTCATATGATCGTTCCAACGCATCTTTTTTTTTGAGGGGTGAAATTCATCTATTGACTTCTCCCGCCCGGGTGAGGCGGAAGGGACTGTCAGACTCTTACTGACTAAAAATCACCCCGTTCCTACTCCTGCACTTCGAGCCGGAGCCCCGGCAACCTATTAAGTCTTCCGCGGCTCCGTATCGGCATCAGCCCTGTTGGGTCCCATCTGTAGTGGTCTGATAGCTCCTTGAGGCGCGCGCGGAATGCGACGCGCCGTACGCTCGGGCCTGGTTCTGGTCGGGCGGCGAGTCACCCGTGCTCGCTGTCCGCAGGCCCGTGCTTACGGTGGCCGGAGATCGTCTCGTGATCCCCGACGCCTTGAATGTCTCACGCGACAGCCGGGGCGTGAGGAGGTTCGTTCCCTCACGCGCTCCGCCTCCTTCTTAGCTAGCATGGCTGCTACGCCGAAGGAGGAGACGGCATCCCAATCCCCCTCGCTCCGTACCATTGTCTGAACCAGAGCCGGACGCGAGAGATCGCCGTCGCCGATCACATCCCTGAGGACACGGCGGTGCTCAGCCCACGCAGGACACACCGCCTCCGTATGCTCCACCGTGGTTTCAACTCATCGCGGGTCATTTTTTGTTCAGAGCGTTTTGCGTTTCACGGTTTCCAGGGTTTGCGTGCAACATGACCAGCCCATTATGCATTAATTTCGCTATATGCTTTGTGAAGTTGACTTTACTCTTTTGTCTGAGGTTTCTTTTGTGATCAGCATAAATTTACTGCCTCATTGGCCGAGTGGTCGCAAGTGCTATTGCTGGGCTAAGGGTCTCGGGTTCAATTCCTTGGTTGGACAAAGTATTACGGGGTTTTTAAAAAAATTCTCAGTAGTAGCACGGAGTCTGGAAATGTGCCCGGTATATGGCAATAGGCTCACCCCCTATTACATGGGACTCAAAACATAAATAGTGAAAAGTAAGTGTTACAGCGTACAGTGGGATTAAGTGCTGTAATATGCACCTCTGCATACCCCTTCGGGAATAAAAGGCGTGATGTTACGTTATGTCCTTGTTAATCACCCAAGTCACTCTGGTGGTGTATATTCTTTACTACGTTTCAATGACGAACGAATTTCTAAATCCAAAAATAAAATATTTTATGAATTTAATTACTAAGAGGCCATTTGAACTCGTAATCTAATCTAGACAGTCGCATTTACCAATAGTAATTCAATAGTAAATCAGAAGGTCTTGACCAATTTTAATTATTCGTTATATTAGTTTAATTTATCGAGTTCGTCTGGTGGTTTTGAGATATAAATATCTTGAATTAATCCCATCATGGTTGTAAGATTTCGGATTAAAAATTTTAGACTATTTAGTGTCTGGAAATAAGTATGCACGATTTGTGTTGGCGCACCCCATGCTACACAACCGTTAAGTTTTTAACCGTAAATATTTGTTCTCTGCACGGAAAATCTAGACACTTTTTTAGTACCCACTAAATTCAGCTGATGTTGCCTAACATCCCACGATACCTGCTCGTATTACTTATTCAGCATGAAAAGTAGAAATAAAACTAAGTTCAAGCAACCGTGTACGTAGGTCATGTGAGTTCGATGATAAATATACAAATCTGAGCACATGAATTATTCCCACACAGGATCTCAGGGTCGTGAAAATGACGCGTCGGTCCTAAACGTCTTTGGATAGGAGATTATAAATCTGTAGCGGAAATATAGTTGGTAATAATATGTCAGTCGCACATTTGTTAGCGGCGAGCTCCCAGCGAAGCACTTTGCTAGTGTCGTCATTGAAATGTGTTAGGTCGGTGATGTATGACGACACGTTCCGACGGACAGCGATGCGATGCCGGCTATTAATATCATCCGCAGGTATACTGTTAACAATCCTACTACCACAATCTCTGCCATTTTACTTTATTTTATCCCCAAAGAGGGAACATTTTATTTTAGAGTGGCTAGCTAGCTCAGATAATTTTATAATAGCATCGAGGGATAATGGCGTAAAAATTATGGCACATAGAATTATACGGTCGTATAAAACGTAATATTATATTAAAATGCACATGTATAAACGTAGAACATCCCTAATATAATATAATTTCAGTTTGGATACAAACCACATAACATTTATCAACGAGATCTTTATAAAACGAGATAAAAGTATCCTATATTACATATACGCGTTTAGTTGCTAACATACAACTGGCGTATATTTTGATCAAAGCTCACGAACACACATTACGGGGGGTTGAAAGAGAGAAAGTCTGAACTCATTGAATAGCCGAGCAGGGTTGTAAGTGGAGGGAATATTGTTACCTTCCTCCGTTTCGATAAATATGGAGGGTATAGGTGCGTTACGGCCGTGTCGTCGGCCCTGACATCGAACCTGTCATTGAGCCAAACTACTCACAACGATGTATGAGCGAGCCTCCCGGAAAATTTCCCACAAAACTGCTTTACCTTTGTTTTATGAATGATGGCGGAACGGAACGCTGCAATACATCGGTTATAAAGCTGCGTATATAAATCTAAAATAGTCTTGAGACTATTTTAGATTTATATTTATTTTGAAATATTCCTCATATTTTTACATATTTTGGCTAAAATTTTACGCTTGAGATAATGTAGGCGTGCTTAACACTGGGTTCAATGCTCGGTTTGCGTGGCATATTATTGGGATTTTTATGATTGAATGTTCAAAATAGGTATAGAGACGACGCTTGGATTGAATCTTGAAATTGTGTTTATTCTTGGAATCGATTTTCATTCAGACTCCTTACATCATAAAATACAGTTTGTCACTAAGTAATTGAGATAAAGTATAGAAATTGATAGAAACCATTTTAATTTGTACCGATATCTTCTTATTTATTCAAGATAGCAGACGAATCAACGTTCTATTTTTGGTTCGATTGTTTAAAATCGAAGATGGCCAAAATCCTAACTAACACTAATCTAGAGCACAACGTAATAATTTTGATGTCAAAACTATTACAACTGAGGTTATTGTAATTTGTAAAAGTATAAAAGGAGTATGTTTTTTGGTTGTGACCAAAAATATTACGAAAAGCGACGATTACTTCGTTGTCCGAACTTAATGGTGACGCAGCGACTTGATCTTCGGTAGTTATCGACAAAACTAGTCGACAAATATGTTACGTATAACGTTATGTGTAGTTAAGTGGTTTACTAGTGTATGTATATAAACTATGTAAGGCATATAGGAAAAAAATGACGTCATCATATAATTGTATTAACATAAACAGCATTTCATACACAAATTCTTTCATAAAGTAATTAATTAGCCTCGTTGGCCGAGTGGTCGTAAGTGCGACTGCCAGGCAAAGGGTCTCGGGTTCGATACCCGGCTCGGGCAAATTATTGCTGGGTTTTTTAAATATTCTCAGTAGTAGCACGGAGTCTGGAATTGTGCCCGGTATATGGCAATAGGCTCACCCCCTATTACATGGGAGTCATAACATAAATAGTGAAAAGTGGGTGTTACATTGTACAGTGGTATAATGTGCACCTCTGCCTACCCCTTCGGGGATAAAAGGCGTGATGTTATGTTATGCAATTATTTTGTGCCAAGTAAATAAGCAACCGTTGTCCACATAACATATTATGTTAATTAATGAAGCATTACACTAATATTATAAACGTGAAAGTTTCCTTCTTTGAATGTTAGTTCGCCAAACACACTGAAACTACTTAACCGGATTTGATGAAATTTGGTGTACATGCGGGGTACGGGCTGACTTAAGTGATAGGACTTTTTATCTCGATTAAATGCTCCCATGGGATAAAACAGGAATACGCGTATAAAGCCGCGGGTAAAAGCTAGTTTGTTATATCTTAATTTAAGGTGATTAATAAACTACTAATTGAGTGGATAATTAGGTATCTAAGTAGATGATTGTATTTTGAGAAACAGATTAATTTTATTATACCTCTACATGTAAATACAAAGTTATATACCGTTAACAAGAATATTCCTCAAAGTCAAGAGGTAAATGCCTTATCTTTATAATCAACTATCTTTTACCAGTGGCTTCGCCTGCAGTAATAAGTATGTGCGTAATTCCCGACCATAATGTACTCCTACTTGTATGAAATGTAATTTTATGTTTTTTTTTTCAATTTTTCTATTCTTTTTCTCTTATTGTGTTTGTTATTGAACAAATACAAAATAAATATTGTGAAATCGGTCCGGACGTTCATGCGTGATGGCGTGACAAAGGGATATAGTGATTTTTTTTTATCTAGTATAGATTTCTGAAATGTAATTAAATTAGTCATAAAAACTGAAAGACTGCCTCGTTGGCCGAGTGGTCGCAAGTGCGACTGCCGGGCAAGGGGTCTCGGGTTCGATTCCCGGGTCGGGCAAAGTATTACTGGGTTTTTAAAACATTCTCAGTAGTAGCACGGAGTCTGGAAATGTGCCCGGTATGTGGCAATAGGCTCACCCCCTATTACATGGGACTCGTAACATATATAGTGAAAAGTGGGTGTTACATTATACAGTGGCATTAAGTGCCGTAATGTGCACCTCTGCCTACCCCTTCGGGGATAAAAAGGCGTGATGTTATGTTATGTTATGTTAGTCATAAAAAGTTTCAACAGTTTAATGAAATACATAATGTCAAAAATTGTAAACCACTGTACACAGTATAGATGCATTAAAGTGAGTTGATTTTATATGGAATATCCACATAACTGTTAGGTCAATTCCTATACGTTTACAAAAATCCAGCAGCGGTGTAAGCTGTGATACTTTAACAGGATAAAAGCGATCAACAAGAATAAACGGTAAGCAAATTTAAGTGTTTTACTGAGTCGATTTCATAAAATTTTAATTGGTTGGCAAATTCAGATGCAATTGAACCATCAGCCCGGTAATATTGGGCTGAACGTGCAAGCCAAAAAAATAAACGAATCGAAAAAATATCAACAGCGATCGGAAATTTTTACCTGCAACAGCAGTTTTTTTCGTTTCCATTAATGATTGTAGGTAGCAGCGTGTGAAATCGTTACATGAAAACGACGTGTTTTTTAAGCAAAGTTCCAAAGTAATTATCGCTAGATAAAACCAAATGTTACAAAGGAATGAACTAGACAAAAGACTCGGTATAGAAGAAATATTAAAACGTCAAGTTGTAAGAAAATAAAAGCTAAGAAATGAATGATGAGAGAACTTGATTGCTCATTTTAATAGTCAATGATTTTATTATCTGTCATCCGGCTTTGTCAACACCCACATAATCTCGATAGATACATTATACCTACCAAGTGCCCCTGGGATTACGAGAACTTTTCGATATTTACCTTTTCGTTTCGTCCTCATCGCATGATTTTTAACGTTACCACGTATACAAATATACCTATTATTCGATATCGTAGCATATTTAAATGTTTCTGAGGTTAAATACATAAAATATACATATAATACACAGCAACATTGCCGTGGAATATTTAATAGTTTTTACTGTGTCCCAACAGAATTACCTAGAAGAACAGGTATTTGCTATTTGTAGTGGACCTACGTACTCGTTATAATACTCCATGGTGGTATATACTCCCATAACAAACAGAAACAATTACAGATTTTTAATCGAAAAGTACAGGTCAAGCCATGTTAAGGTATTTTATTTTTATTTTATTGATTTGGTTCACCAACAATTGATTACACACTCATACAATATAGGGTTACATTTACGAAAACTTAAAAATAGTGCATCAATCTATTATACCTCTAGGTAAGCACAATATGCATTATACCTCTATACCTACTAAATGGTTTACAAATCACTATGATCAGAGACAGGCAAATCCAACCATTGACATGGATTTATTTGCACTAAAATGGCTTAAAGATTAAGGTGCCTTACAGAAGGCCCTGCGGAACAACGCCTCATCAAAACTTGTGCATAATCTCATTTGTTGCTCGATCGGTTCTTACTGGTATAACACACTTGCCCACAAACTACTTTAACCATATAAGATGACGAGGTAGTTACAATGCCTGTAGCTCCCGAAATGATTTAATTCACTTGTACTTTGAGTCCAATCTTAGTCGGCAGTTGCTTGTCTTTCTTCATAGTTTGTAAGCAATTTAATAGGATTTCAGGACTGCTTTCTACATTTCTACATTTAAGGTTGCCTATAGCAACTATATCTTAACAAGAAACATAAAAACTTCTTATTGAACATACAATAATACCTATGTTGACTCGCTTTTTATTTTCAAGCTTTCATTTAATAAACTCATGAGAATCTTCACGAAACTTCTAAGTAGTTTAGAATGTTATTGTCTTTGACAATGCTTACGAGGGGTTGGGTAAAGTCGCATAAGTGAAACAACTTAGAATTATGATAGGAAGAATAAAACTTTTTACTCATAAAAATATTGACAACTTAACTGGCTAAGCTAACTGAGTTGAACGTCGTGTCAGCAGATATTGTAGGTATTTTAATTTAACACGTAATTTGGAAATCTTATCTTGTGACCCTGATTGGCAATTTTTTTTTTAAAAAACGGTGCCCCACACTAGGATTATATCCTGTGTCGTGGTTGCGTTTACAAACATTCAAGTTCACATACACAATGACACCCAGACCCGAAACAACAATTTGTGGATCACACAAAGTGTTGCTCCGTGCGGGAATCGAACCCGCGGCACATTGCACGGCAGCCGGTTGCCCAGCCACAGCACCAATCGTGCAGTCAAATTTACCACTATCTACAAACTAGAGGTAGTTTAACACGTTGAATTCCTTCTAAAATCCTATCGTTTACTAGAAAACCAAACTGTCGTCAAATTCACTCACAGTCAAAAATATTTACAACTTAAAATTAACTACAACTAAACTATTATATAAAACGAAAGAATATGTCAAAATAATGAGATCGATAACTATACAAATATTGATGCTAAAACTAAACTATTTGATAGTAGTGGCATTTTTTTATTGAAATCTGAAGTAAGAAAGATCATAAATCACCATATTTATTACTCCTCAATTTCTTTATAACGAAATCTTAGACATACCCGTGCACGAGCACTATTGATCTTTATATGACTTATGTATCTGTATAGCACATCTAAGTTACACTTTCGTATGAATAAACTAATAAAAATTCAAAGTTCAAGTGACCGATTAAATTAAACTTAATCCAATCCATGTCAATCGAATTTATGACGTAAGCTCCCTAACAAGAGGTTGTTTGCGGGGTTGTCACAAAAATATTTATCATAGATTTCGTGACAATTTGTAGGTTTATTTTTCTTATGTAAGTCAAATAAGTGAACTAGGAATACAAACAGCGTCGGACCCGATCGTATCCACTTCCGAGATGAGCGCCTAGAACCACAAATATTTTCCTTTACCCCTCACAATTTGTTCGCACTTTGTGGTAATAGTTATTTTGCGGCGAGGTATACGCGAGGTATACAATATTACCTAGGTGCCACGGCCACAACTTTCTATCGCCCGTTTTACTGCAATGACAGATCTAACTATACCTACTCTGTTTGTATGTATATATGTCGGAGTTCTCGTTACTCGTACTTAAATACTTCTGCTATATACAGTGAGTACTTTATACAAACTTTCTTAGAATAGATGTTTCGAGAACTTATTGCCAAGTTCTTGTAACTGTCGGCTATTTTTTTCTTTCCTAAGGATCACAGTTTCTAGTGTTGAATAAAAGTGAGTTTTATCTAGCTTAAACGTGGTAAGATATCGTTGCTTATTTATTATACTCTGGTTTGAAAGTTTAATAAAGGCGCTTCCACCGTCGGTAAAACAAACTCTTCCAAAGAGTTCGAGAACTAACCACAATATTGGGATAAATATTTCAATAAAATTAGAGTTCGATTAAAAAGTCACTATCAGTATGCAGTTGGCACTGACTCCAAACTAACTGACTAAAGTAAATTGAATCGGCTTTTTCACCTTACCTTTACTTAAAACAAAGGTTTTCTGCTAACTAGCGATTTCATATAAAAGGCAAAAAGTCACATTCACATTCACACCTAGAAGATATAAAATAACGCCGCAATAGTATTAAAATGAAATATGGGATTACGAGGCGAATGAGAAGGTGCGAATGTTTGAAGTAACAAAAAGTTTTATAAGAACGGTACATTTTTGTGACAAAGGTTTCAACAGTAAAAAATGCTGACGAAATTACTGAACAAAACGTAAAAAATAGGTGAGTTTTGGGATAAGAGGAGGGGCTTCAAAAGTCGCGATAGTTGTCATTCACTAATCACCAGTCACGGGTACCCAAAGATTACAGCGAAAGAAAAAGAAAAGATATTTGCAGTCCTAAGTGATTGAGAACTTGAAGGATTTATATATATTGTAGGTAACCACGGTTCATATGTTTAATGGGAAAAAGAAAACACGTGCCCAATTTTGCCAATGGTGTTCCTGTTATAAAAATTAGGTACTTTATTTTAAAAATATTTTGAACAATGTGTATATTTTAATTTCCTTTTCAGTCCAGCTCATCCCAAGTAGATATGAAGACAGAATTTTCATTAACATAGCATTTCTACTGAATTCCTTTCCGGTCTTTCATTTATATGCCTCGTTGGCCGAGTGGTCGCAAGTGCGACTGCCGGGCAAGGGGTCTCGGGTTCGAATCCCGGGTCGGGCAAAGTATTACTGGGTTTTTAAAAAATTCTCAGTAGTAGCACGGAGTCTGGAAATGTGCCCGGTATATGGCAGTAGGCTCACCCCCTATTACATGGGACTCGTAACATAAATAGTGAAAAAGTGGGTGTTACATTGTACAGTGGCATTACGTGCCGTAATGTGCACCTCCGCCTACCCCTTCGGGGATAAAAAGGCGTGATGTTATGTTATGTTATGTCTTTCATTTATATTGTAGTTCTGAACAACAGATACAAATGGTAACATAATATTATCTTAAAGTTTGTATAATATAAGTAAATGTTTTGAAAATCTTCTTTTGGCAGGCCAATGTTAGCTGTCAAATGGCAATTAATTATTTTTATAAGGAAAAAATAATGCTCCATATTTGTATTTATAGTAACTTTCGGAAATAATAAGTCTTTCACTGTAACTTGAAGTATTCAATACCCACCTTAAATATTAATAAGATACAATTCTAGGACTACGATAATAAAACTTGATTAGGTAATAAAAAAAGTTGTTTTTGTTATATTTTATGACCTTGTATTTCCGTTGAATGGATACTGATGCAAAACCACCTGGAAAACTATGAATTTTATAGGGTATTGTACTTTAAATTTCTTTGTACTTTTAATTGTTACTTTAAAGCTTAAGTTTCTTCCTAGAGGTGTCTTTTACAAAAAAGAATAGTTTTAAGAAGTATTCTTCCGAGTGAAAATAGTTTAACAGCGTGGAGCGCTGCTTTAAGTGGTTTACTGATAAACGGCACCTGTGAAGCGGGAAGGCTTTTATCTCTCGCGAAGCGCCCGGCCCCCGCATTTCCGAGCCACGGAATGCACTCGCTGAAACCGGCGTCATTTTAAAATATATTTTACCGTTTTATTCTAATGTAATAATTTTGAATGCACAACACTACATACTAATCGTATTTCAAACAATTCATGTTCATTTTCTACTGAATTCCTTTCCGGTCTTTCATTTATATGCCTCGTTGGCCGAGTGGTCGCAAGTGCGACT
Source organism: Spodoptera picta (assembly GCA_038387885.1). NCBI lineage: Eukaryota > Metazoa > Arthropoda > Insecta > Lepidoptera > Noctuidae > Spodoptera > Spodoptera picta. The sequence continues at coordinate 6,588,778 of JAZHFQ010000105.1, forward strand.
GCCGGGCAAGGGGTCTCGGGTTCGAATCCCGGGTCGGGCAAAGTATTACTGGGTTTTTAAAAAATTCTCAGTAGTAGCACGGAGTCTGGAAATGTGCCCGGTATATGGCAGTAGGCTCACCCCCTATTACATGGGACTCGTAACATAAATAGTGAAAAAGTGGGTGTTACATTGTACAGTGGCATTACGTGCCGTAATGTGCACCTCCGCCTACCCCTTCGGGGATAAAAAGGTGTGATGTTATGTTATGTTATGTCTTTCATTTATATTGTAGTTCTGAACAACAGATACAAATGGTAACATAATATTATCTTAAAGTTTGTATAATATAAGTAAATGTTTTGAAAATCTTCTTTTGGCAGGCCAATGTTAGCTGTCAAATGGCAATTAATTATTTTTATAAGGAAAAAATAATGCTCCATATTTGTATTTATAGTAACTTTCGGAAATAATAAGTCTTTCACTGTAACTTGAAGTATTCAATACCCACCTTAAATATTAATAAGATACAATTCTAGGACTACGATAATAAAACTTGATTAGGTAATAAAAAAAAGTTGTTTTTGTTATATTTTATGACCTTGTATTTCCGTTGAATGGATACTGATGCAAAACCACCTGGAAAACTATGAATTTTATAGGGTATTGTACTTTAAATTTCTTTGTACTTTTAATTGTTACTTTAAAGCTTAAGTTTCTTTCTAGAGGTGTCTTTTACAAAAAAGAATAGTTTTAAGAAGTATTCTTCCGAGTGAAAATAGTTTAACAGCGTGGAGCGCTGCTTTAAGTGGTTTACTGATAAACGGCACCTGTGAAGCGGGAAGGCTTTTATCTCTCGCGAAGCGCCCGGCCCCCGCATTTCCGAGCCACGGAATGCACTCGCTGAAACCGGCGTCATTTTAAAATATATTTTACCGTTTTATTCTAATGTAATAATTTTGAATGCACAACACTACATACTAATCGTATTTCAAACAATTCATGTTCATTTAGTATTTTAATATTAACTGAAATCACTTCGAGAAGATTCTGATTGTTAATACAATTATCACAAGAAGTATCCGAAGCCGCAAGTCAATGAACGGTTTATTTAAGCAAAAGATAAGTGAGTCAAAATCAAAACTCTAAGAACGTTTATTTGAGGGCTGGAAGACGGCGGCGCGTGGCGCCTTCGATATTGATAACAAAAGTAAAACTGCTGATTGGATAATACAGTTCACGCTCAGCCAGTCATAGTTGATACTTAATTAATATTTAATTCACTTCCAATTTGCAAGATCGTTACCCCGTGGTTATTAACTGAGCTATCACTGCGTCTTGTTGACTCTGATGAACATTATCGTCCTGAGGGCGTGTATTTTCCTCATTTTTCAGTAATGGCAAAACGACTCTGGGCTCCCCTCTAATCGATAGTCATCGATGATTGATTGCGTCGCTTTCGCACGGCTATTACCGTAACCAGTCACTTGGTAAATCTTAAAAGGTACCTTGGAATCACAGTAGAATAACAAAAATATTCATTTAGCAAGTTGCACGATGTTCGCGGGTGTTCACACGGCGGAGACATCAATTTCCCGGCGCGTCACCACTGCTACAATATTGCAACTATTAAAAGCTGACATGTGACTGGAACATAACTTTGTTCTTCGTTAACGTGTCACTACATAGTATTCAGGCTGCGGGATAGTCTTGCCAATTCATACGAGTTGCAATTTGTGATTTTATTCAAAACTTCAATATCCATGTTATTATACTTCTAATTTGAATAAACTTGAGTAACTACTTCGTGGCACGCCATTGATGTTATAGAGTGAGCCGTATAAAAGTCTTGACTTTAGGGAAGATTACAAACCGTTTACGGGTAGTTTTCATGTATGAATCCGCTGGTGCCTAGCTCCTAGCTTTTATGTTTTATCCTTGAGTATACCAATCGTTATAATATAATAGATACCCTTTTCGGACAGGATGTATTCAAATACCACAGATATAATATTATTTATAATGATGGGTATGTATGTACGTTGCCATGTTACACTTACCTGCACGCGTGGTTACGCCCAATCTGACAATCTCTTGAAATATTCAATATCCTGTTAATCCGTTTGGAAAAGTTACTTTTATATTCAGCGAGTGTTAAAAAATTATGAGGGAAGCTATGACGATGTAGGCTAACATTCAAAACTTTATAATGCATCCAATGCATATATTTTTTATTTACTTCTATGGCAAATTGCCCACGAATAGCAAATCAGTCACGCCAGCGGGCAGTTGTGGAAATTTGCGAAACTAAAGAACGTCCGAGATTTATTCTAAGAAACTATCGAAAGCAGCATAGACTTTTTAAAATTAAATCAATCTAAATACGAATGATAAACTTTTTAAATGTAGAAGTTATTTCAAATAGAGGTATAAATGAACATATTATAGAAAAGGTATTGCTGACATTACAACGAGAATAATTCTAAATCTGTAATATTTGAAAATGTCAGACGAATGCTGTTTTGCTTTACAGCGCAATGTCACGTCGTGTTGTGTCGTGACTATCCCTCCGAAAAAATAATTGGTAGCGTTAGTCAGTAACCGTTTCTCCAGCATTGGAATTTTAGAGGCCACTGAATGAAATACCTAACACTTAAAACAAGACAATATAGCTTCACGAACTTTCTAGTACGTTTTCTGCAACTAGAATTCGAACATTCATTAGATATTCTGCACTGGGGTAACAGAATGGTAACTAAAATAGTTACACCCCTCCGAAAGTTAGAACCTACATGACCAGTTAGCATATTTTTATCCCCCAATTGTTATTTTTACGTGATGTATTCCTGTCCAATTTGTTAGTTTCAAGATTATAAACAGGCGTTAAATTCAAAATGCGACAGCACGACATAGGCATAAAAATAGTTGACTTGTGAAATACTCGAAAGTTTGTCTTTGAATTGATGATGATATTTAACACAAAATATACCTAAAGCAATGGCCGTATTGCCTGATTTATTATTTTAATGTGTTAAGTATTAAAAACTTCTTTTTTCAAACATGTAGGTGTCTTAACTTATGTTTTCTTTAATCCTAAACATGATTGAAATATTTGTGAGCAAATAATAAATAGAAAAATGAAATGAGAATAGTACAGACAGGGGTATAATAGTAATTAAACAGGCAACGCGCGTCTATACGCTGCCGTCGCTTCCCGACGCTGAATCTATTTCGAATCATTGAACGGAATGAACTGGCAGGCTGAAAGGGCGCCATTTAATTGATTTCTTTACACTCAATAACATTGGCGTAGCGAGGTAATCATTCTTCGACAAATTCTACACAAAATAGATAAATATAAATTACGTTCCTTCCCCTGGCTTTTTACCAATTATATTGGGGTCGTCACTGAGTTTTACTAGCTCTTGGCTTAAAGTAGTATTCGTACTACATAAAGCTTATTTCGGAGCGTCTGCAGATGTTTAGAATGGCCACCCATTCTCTGACCAACTCAAACAAGCGTAGCTTAACCTAAAAGACCTTAGTCAGCAGGATTCATGGTCATGAAGAATGTACGTCCTGTAAAACTTACAATAAACACAATAATCCTGTTTATATATTGACACGGAAAATACTAGAAAATACAATATGTACAATTGTACACACGCGTTTTAAGAAAAGTTGTGAGTATTTTTACCCGCAACTCAATTGGAACATGTCTATTTTATTTCCATGTTCACGAAGGAGTAAACTCGACATTGATGCAATTCTCGAGAAAACGACATCTTAGAGCAGGAAGAAGTGACAGCACTCGCGCGGCATTCAATTACTGCTAGACTGCGAACAAATCTACCGTAGAGACATCATATAATAAAAGACAAATGGCACATCTTATATATGAATGTCACAATAGTTAGTTGTGCTTTGTATTCCAAACATCGGGATTTCAGATGCGCCTCAGTCTCGCTTCGCCGTCCTACTTTCTCATAGCAGTTACTTGTTTGCCAAAACGGCTTGAAAAGTTTTTCGTACTGCTTTTAAAATTCTACATCTAGTCACTACAGTTTTATATAGGTATCACCGCCTCACCAATTTGCCTCAACTTCATTTCGACACGTTTCTACGAAATACGAAAACAATAAACTCGCGCAGTAGATGCAGTAAGAAGTTTAACTGCACGAGATCGTCTCTTTATATTATAATAGCTTAGTTTAGAATTCGTAATTCTGTATAATTGTTAATTAAATTATAAGTTGTGCCTAATCCTTATAGCAGTGCAATATATTATACGGTGTTGTACGTAGAGCTGGGCCAAGTGATTTAATTTCTCAGGTTTCCATTTTAATCGGATTATCAATTTTCCAGCATTCTCGGCCCTTTGTCCAAGCACGTCTGTCTCTGCATTTCTCTATCTGACTTATGCAACTTGGATTGCGTATTCCATTGTGTTGTTATAAATTAAAATATTAATGAACTAGCTTTTCTTTTGTGGCTTCGTCTGTAAGGAATGTTAGAGATTTATCTGGTGTAGGGTTCGAGTCTGTGGGATTATCCAGATAAAAGTATGCGATCCAAATAATTTGTTGTTCTTTATTGTAATTAACAAGTAATCTTAATTATTATCTAGCTTTATACACAATATTATACATCAAATATTATTTAATGTAGAGTTATTACAACAATTCGATCCAACAAGTGACACCGACCCGAAATGCGACAAATATCTCCTCATCAATTCCCATTCTACATACGGAACACATTTCACGGTTCTCACCTCGTGTTGTATCCTTATTGTGTGGGAGCCAACCAGAACAAATTATGCTATAATTCATTGCGGGGCGGCCACGGAAAACTCAACCAAAGTGCTGCCAGGTTTATGTGGCTAGACCAACACTTTTTCTACACATCAAAAGTCTACGCATACTGAATTCGGAATCAGTTCGCGTCCTGGAAGACGGCTGGCCGGCACGCCGCAAGCCGTACACCTCGCCGCATCGCCTTCGCATCTCAGGTAAGTCATTACCACAAAGGTCGCCGCTATATTACCAGCAGCTTTTTGATTCAAGATTAATATTTCAAATAACCATTCAGGATAGTAGACGTAAATACACTTACCAACTTTCTTTTTTCACTGTTACTGTAAATCTCACTATCAAAGACGGCTACCGAAATGTGTAATATGAATGCAGTCCTTTGGTTGTTAAAACATATTTGAATATTTAAAAGACCTCTTTAAGCTCATAAAAGTTTATCACCCTTTTATAAAGGCTTTTAAGGCGTTTTTATATAGGGACTACTTTTTGTATGGATGGAGTCAAGGACATTTAACATTTTCCTCACGAATTTAGTTGTTCACGGGTGGGCAGAAGTTTAAGAGCCCCAGCTACAAATGGGCAGAACTACATTGAGTGACGGTGTAGCTTAGTGGACTGTATATTGCAGAGTTTAGTACAATGACTTTGTCAGTCCTTTATCAATAGAAAGTGTAGTCAAGTATGATAACGTTAGCAATAAATTCCGGTCCGGGATCCAGCTTCGAGTTGTAATAAAATGCCTGTAGGACACCTATTTAATCGTATTTGAAATGTGCCCGCTATAGATTTTCTGTGCGGTAAATGATGCGGTCCGGTGCGAAATCTAGATAAACGTGATAAATGGTGAGCCTTCTTATGGTGGCCATTCGTTTTCACTTTTGATGGACGCTTGCGAAATTCCAACTTTATTATAGCAATCCATTTTGCGAACCTGAGTTAAACCAGTAATTTCCTACCTATAGCCTCCTCACTATTAAAGATTTACGACAGTACTAAGTTTTGCCGTCAGCTTTATTATTAGACCACTCGAGTATTAGGCTCTGTTTTTAAATATATCGCTGTTTTTATTTCATATTTGTGTGTGTTAACTGCACTCATTCAGGTTCATAGCGCCCATTATGATTTCATTTCCTCTGTATTAAAATTTACAATTCTAGTAGATTTTTATCCCACTGCGTCTTTACTATGCCAGAATGCGAGGGCCCGAACGAGAGGTCTAGGGTTTCGTACCCAAAGAGTAAAAAATGGAACTCTTTTACTCAAAGTTCGTTGTCTGTCTGTTATTCTGATGATTCTGGAGCACAATTTTTTCGTAGATGATGTAATTGTTGCCTTTGTTGTTAGGAATGTTTCAGTTGAGCAAGAATCCTTTATGCGCAAGTTCAACTAGCACTGTCGATTTTTATATTTATATTGCAAAGTTTTACAAATATAGGCCTATTTAAACTAAGAATTTTTATCAACAAATAAACTTGGTTTTAATCTCCTGAAAATATAGTCATCCTAAGGAGAAAGAATAATATGCGGGCTAACTGGCAGCCAGCGGCGAGTTGAATAGTCTGATGCTGATTAACAGCGTAGTCAGAAATATCGGCCATATATCGTTCGGCGCGAGGCCCACTAAGTCGGGCACGTAACATTACTATGTTGTACAAAACAAGGAAGTTGCTACAGATCGCGTCTCTACCACGCGATAACACAAAAAATTTAAAAACCCCCATCACGTGTAACTTGCATCAAAAACCACAAAGTCTTCCTCTCTCACGTTTCCCGCAAATATGGGATTTACGTTGTCTTAACGAGGATTCTGCATATTGGTTTAACACGGACTTTCAAAATCCATTAAATTCGTTTCAGCATTGTGCAAAATGCGCCGGGTTAAGCTTCGAATGGCGTTTTAAAATGGCTCTTCTTGTCTGTGAATAATTTAGTAGTGTCCTGGGATTATCGCGATGATGAAGCGGCCATGACCGACCCGAGTCGCTTCACAAATAAATGTTTTAATAAATCTTATGTGTTCACAGTTTATTTGCTGGAAGAGCTCCAGGTTCACTTTTACAACGCTATAATTACCATGTAAAAAGTTATTTTAATTAAAACTCAAATTTAGGACTCCGCATCGAAAACTGACTAATCCACAAAACAGGCTGCATACTGCATGAGTTGTGTCGCTAAATAGCTAGAGAAAAACACATTAAAATTGCTGGCTTCAAAATTACCCCCTAGTTACTAAGACTAAGCCCGGTCCAGTCCAAAAATTCGGAGTTAATGTAGAGCACGAAATTGTATTTTACTGTTAGTTATTAAGCGCAGCACATGCAAGTAACATGCTGTTTTTAAATTATTGCAAATGTAAACCAAGCCAAGTAAAATACCAAATTGTGTTACAAACAGTGCATGCCATCGAAAAGCTGAGAGCTGGTTTTCAACAGACAGTTTTTGCTTTCAACGTGTTGTTGGAAAATTTAAAAAAAATCCTAATACATCCCCGGGTACGAACTAAAATCCTCTGGTATAATACAACAGCAAAAAATCCACAATGAACCAGGTTCTATGTGAAATATTTCGGTGTGGGTAACACTAACAAAGACATATTTAATTGTACACTGAACGAATTCAGAAAAGCCTGTTACTGTACCTGCACCCATCTGTGACTTACCTTGAAATATGATTGTTACCTTAACGGTGAATGTTGTAGTACCTATCTAATTGTAAAATAGAGACTATGTAATTTAATTCTATAAATATTGGCATACGCTATTGCATTAGGTATTAGTTCCTGTAATGATAGTAGTAGGTATGTGCATAGTTTATATATACCTAAATAAACAAATAAAAACAAAAACATCTGCGGGTTCAAACTGTCCATCCATGTCCCTGTCCATGTTGCGACGAGACATCGTGACGTCACCAACATTGGCGTTTCGTTACCAGTTCACCAATATCTACCTTTATTTGACAAGCCTGGTCCTGTATGAGCACAAATATGATTTAAACAAGGCATTTATAGTGCACATGAAACCACATTGACTATTTTACGACCACCTACCTAAATTGGTGAACTGTGCTCCGAACTAAATTTCCAACATTTGAAATACGTTGCAGAATCTGTTCTATCTGACAAAGCAACATCCGATATTAGGTGCCATGGACACAGCTCTCGTATCATTATGAGGGCGTGATTCCTTATAATCCGCTTTTGATAGACGCTTCACATCATGTAAACCAGGCATTCACATGCACGAGCATGTAAATACAAAAGCATAGAACAGTGATTGTAGAGTACACACATCGGGTGTAAATATACCAATTATATATAAAACAAATATTTACATACTGATTTTGCTATTTACAGACATTAGACAAACTATTGCAATAACACAAGTACACACAACAACGTTGCCGTTGCATAGAAAATAATATACACTCGACCAAAATAAAGCAGTTAAAAAGCCTCGATCCATAAAAATATGAACACATCTGTTACAATAGTATTAACAGATAGCCACTACGTTTTTATTCATCGATCATAATATAGCATCCTTTGAAACATATTAGTTCTATTGTAGTAGTAGTAGTGTTGTAGTCGTGGTCAGCAACTATTCTTCAGATTTCATTTTAAACTGCAAGAATTCAAACACCCGTCCAATATCTTTTGAGTCGAGGTTATATGGAATGTTCGAGAATGAAGTACGATGGATGAGTTGTTATAATACCTACTATTACTTGACTACCGTCCTCTTAACACGTTCCCTGCGCCATCACTTTTAAAAAACTTTCATCTGGTGCTTTGGAGACCTAAAAGATCTCCAAACAAACCTACCATTTGGTGCGTTTGAGACCTAATCGGTCTCCTAAAAATACAATTTTCAAAATAGTTTATATCTTCCAAAAAAATAATCAAATATATTTTGAAGTTTTTGTGGGTGAAAGATAGTCTATTGCTTTATATTATGCTAGATTCGCACGCAGTTATGACATTTGAATAAACTACAAATACCAAAAAAAAATGATATCGATTGTATCTCGTACCGCAACGGAAGATAGTTCAATATGTGTAGTAAGTAGTGATGGGAATAAAACGATATCTCAGTTGTCGATTGAAAAAGTTTTATTAATTATGCAAAGTGTTTTTCATTAAAACATAGTAAGCACATTGATTGCTTACATTGCTCGCAAATGGTAACAATTCGTTTAGTTTTTTAGAAGCGTCAGTGATGTTTAATGTGCGTCGTAATTTTTTGTAGCAACCCACACAACGTCTTTTTTGTCGCCACGTTGGAAAACATGATTAGTACATCTTCCTTCGGGTAATTTTGTAATAAAGTGCATCGTATAAATAAACAGCATACAACTATGTCAGTGAAGTAAATGCGATGGAATCTAATTTTATTAGTTTCGTTATTCGAGTGTCTTATGTAAATAGATTTTTACACTTTTTTCTTTTAAAAGCACTCATTGTATAACTAAAATGATAATCAACACATAGGTTTATACGCGAGTGTGATTTCGCAAACGTGCGCGCGAGCTCCCACGTCGATGCTAGGACAACACTAAAACGAATACCGCAGCGCCCGCGCCGCCCACCTTCCCTCTCTTGCGTCTACGAGGCGTACGATTCCACGAGTACCGACATCTCTCCTAACGCAAGGAATGAAAATAATTACAGTACTGTGCGTTAGGGACCTAATCCATCTCTAATTTCTTTTTTAATGTCCTTGAATTCATCTTTAAGTAGGAAGTAAATATGTATATTTGTCCTACTCATAGCTAAAGAACTTTACATGTTAGATCCTCCCGCAAGGAGTGAAAGAACACGATTATGTTCAACGCACAATACAAAAGTCCTGCAAGAGATCTGATAGATCTCGTAATGCAACGAACGTGTTAAGTAGCTGTTCTGTGATACTACGGCAAGCGTAAAATAGTGGAACCAAAACAACACGAAACATTTCCTCGAACAGTATTTGGGTGCAATTGTACCAAGACGTAATTTTTTGTAAGAAAGAAATCACACGCGCGCTTTTGAAGTCGCTGGGTATATATACCACACAAATAAATATTTATTTATTGGCGTTATCCATAGGACATTTAAAGACTTCTGTACGTAGAAAAGTGTCAGGAAGCTAATGATTAGCAACTGTTTCCGTTTTCCAAATGTTCTAGTTGCGTACCTGTCAATTCGAGGGAGGAGGGTGTCCCCCATCCAATTTTCCCGTCTATCTCGGACCGTGGAGCTAAATTTATTCAGATGCATGCACATTCTAATACGATTGGCGTACTTCCGCAATTTAAATTTCGAACGTTCGGTGTTATGATAAGACATTTTTTGGAACGTAGCTGCTCATTCGTTTTCGTATTTTGGCTGGAACCTTTTTATTAAGTGGCCAATATCGATGTTTGTAATTAATTAATACTGATTTTATTTACTCAGTACCGATAAAAAGCGGTTTGATATTGCAGGAGCACAAACTGCATTTGTGCTCCTGCAATATCAATTTTTTGGAACGTAGCTGCTCATTCGTTTTCGTATTTTGGCTGGAACCTTTTTATTAAGTGGCCAATATCGATGTTTGTAATTAATTAATACTGGTTTTATTTACTCAGTACCGATAAAAAGCGGTTTGATATTGCAGGAGCACAAACTGCATTAGCTAATTACAAAAGGAAAGTGTGTTAAAATGTAACGCATACAGAACCGATATGTATCTATATCATTATTCGTTGTTTTTAAGAACTGCTATAATGAAAATATCCTTCAATGATATTCAGTTGATTCGAAAATTTTTATTAGTTAAATATTTATAAGTAGCTACTTGCCTACCTATCTTAATGTCATTCGCTTCGTTGATCAAATGGTCATCAGCAGAGCCATCGAGCAAAAGTTTTCAAGTTCAAGCCTGATGGTCGAGAAAATGATTTCTGAACCTAAAATATTTCTCTGAGTTTATTCTGTAATGAATATGTCTAAGCAATCAATAGAGATGACGAATACTTTATTTTCGACCGAGCTTTATTTTAATTTTGTAGATGTGCATTTTGCAAGACGTTGAACATATAGCTAATTTATTACCTAGGATATACAAGTGTATATCCTAAGTGGAGTAAGTACTCTACCAGATAATAAAAGCTATGAGATTTACACACAAAGTAAAACATTGTATGTAAAAATACAATGATTATTTATGTAAATGGAAAACGGATTGTATGTTTTCAGAGAATGTGTGGTGTAAACAACTGTTGCAACCGTTTTATTTAAATAGTGTTCGCACTGCGTTCCTCACGTTTATATTTTATCAAAGCCACCACTTTAGAGAAAATAATAATAAATGTATAAAGAAACATGTAAATTGGATTAGTGTATATCTGCAGTGCACAAACAGACAGACAGAAATGTTTTATTTTGTCTGGTTGTTGTTCAGGACTTGTATAATATTCCGCTATTTTATAAAATTAACTGTATGTCTGTTATTATCTTAGAACAATCAGAGGTTTAAAAACTCTATGTGGACTTCTTTATAGCTGTTACGACTCTTTAATCTTTCAGGTTGAACTTTGTTCAATATTAATAACATCGAATCACATTAAATTATATTCAACAAAATTTATTTACTAATATCTACATCTACATAAATTCATGAACTAATTTCTAGTTTAACATTTGGCGTGTTAATTTTGCTGCAATCGCTTCACGTTTGCGTGATGAACATTCTCATAACCAGACAAGTTCTGGTTTCGAGGTATTTCAATTAACAGCCGTAACACGAACCACGGGACTAAACGTCATACAACCCAGCACTAGTTAGTGACATAATTCAAGTGCTAAATAGTTTGCAATACTAAAAAGCCCGAAAATCTAACAATTGCAACAATGTGCAGTCAAGCCATTTTGGTCCCTATTGTATTCCAAATAACAAATAAATTAACTTTTCGAATCATTTTATTTGTCTGTCTGAGAAATCTAGTCGGTACTGCAGAAAGTTCAGTAGCATCTGCCTTGTTTGTAGACAGTATTGTGTAGTGCTGTTACCAAACTAACATCCTTATAAATATCGACAAGCGTTCGAATCGACTTAGTAACATTTTTATTGAACAATTTTATATGAAGACAATTCAAGAAATAAAAGAATCTTGTCCACATGTAGTTCTGAGGGGGATTTGAAAGAAAATCAGAAGTTTGAACAACTATTGAAGTGAGAACGTTATGGTATCAAAGGTAACGCCCGCGACTCGCTTCCTACGCGAGAAACGACACTTTTATGTTACAATAATAATAACACGTACGTATGCAAGCAGCAACTCGCGCAAATAATATTACTTTAGCAAGGCACGCTCGAGTGACAATTACCTGAGCAAACTAGACTAGAATACAGACTCTCTTGTCTTAGCATTTCAATAAAGCCATAATCTTGAACATAATAAGGTATTTTCGTATCGTTAAGACCTGCAGTTTTAATATCCAATCCTTCTTCTCGGAGACAATATACAGAGAAGAATAGTTATTTTGCTAGTTATAAAACAATTACGGAGTAATTGATTCGTCTTGGAGAGTGCTGTTGGTACAGTAAATTGATATTGGATGCGCTACTGCAATGCAATGAGGTTCTTAGTTCACGACCGAGTAATTTATTTGTTGTTTGATTTCTCTTCCATGATAAAATTTAGTTTCATCGAATGTTGGGCATGTTTATGAACATATGTTTCATTCATTAAAAGTGTTACTTAGTTAGTAACACACACAAGGTTCTCTGAACATTCTATTGTCGCATGTCGTGTCCATTACAAAATTATTTTATTATGTATTGCAAGCATTTTGCAAGCGGTATGCGGTGAATCATTGAAATTAGTAATCCGCTCAGCGCGGTAAGTGGCATCAGGCATGAGGAACAATTTCCCGCACATTTTACTCGTCCCTGACGTTGAAATCGAATACAATTTGTTTCTATTCAAGTATTTCGCGCTGTTGAATATTTTGTTTGCATAAGGGTCGACTGCGTTGGGTCATGGTATCCATAAAGCATTTTATATTATTCTCCAATTGCCTGCATGTGAAGGGTAGAGAATAAGGAAGGTCGCTAACCTTAAAAACAAGTCAACGGATTATGGTTGAGACATTTTGAGAGAGAACCAAAATTTTCCTGCTTTTAACGTGTAGCAAATTATTCTTTTTAGTATTTCTGTCTGATTTGTCAGGTAATTGTTTACGTCGTTAGTCTAGACGGTGTAGGAGCTCTGAGGTATTAATAACAAAGTCTACCATTATTGTCATCTTTGTGAATTTTGTTCTATTATTATATTGGGGAAAATTCCTATGGAATTAATTAGGTTAACAAGCTCGCCCACATCATCGCGTTTATAACATTTAAGGGTGGGAGTGCAACACTTACCGCCTCTTCATACATGTCGTACTGTGATGTTTCTTGTTCACCATGATGGATTACCTATTTTTAAGCGACATTAAGTAACATTTTCCTTAAAGGATTTCGCGTTATAATTCTTAAATTGTCTGCATTTGAAGGATCACGGATAAGAAACGCTAACCGCCGAGAGCGTCGGATCGACGACGTTAAATTAATGGCTGCCATTATCAAACCTTTCGAGCTCGAAACAAATAGAATTTGCAACAGAACGTTTAACAGGACCGACGACTACTGGCAACCTTTTGTTTGCAACAATCATAATTATGATATCAATCTGTTTGGGGAAACACTTTGTTGTTTTTGAACCTAAAATAAACTTAATGTCGAAGAAATTTGTGGGGTTTTGTTTTATTTCCCTTTTGTTGTGCGCTGTGGCTGCAAATGGTTGCTTAAAGTTATTATAACGTGATTCTTTTTCGTCAAATAAGGAGACCTTTGGTTTATAAAAACGTTATGAGCTTATAATATCAGAGGAGGGCCTTTTATTTGTATTTTAGGTACAAACATATGTTTGAACCTGGTTTTAATGGTTTAGGTTACATAACATAACATCACGCCTTATATCCCCGAAGGGGTAGGCAGAGGTGTACATTATGCCACTGTACAATGTAACACCCACTTTTCACTTTCTTTTTTTTTTTTTAGTTTTAGGTTTAGGTTAGTTGTTTGTAATTAAGGGATGTAGACTTCGAAATTGATATTGTCACACATTACAAATTATATAATTAGTGCCTAGACGCGTTATACTCAAACAATCTCTGATGTTCTTTTTATGTACCTATGTCCAAGTACTATCCTCGTAAAAGATACTCAAATATCTGAGTACATCTATATAAATTTTTAGTTCAGTAATATGCCACAGAACACACAATTAACGAGCCATGTCTTATTTAAAATATGTTGTAAAATATAACGATATCTGAACACAGAACAGGCAGGAGTTAGAAAAAGATGAGGCTTTCAGTAAAAAGACAGACATAATCGTAACATAAATCGGTTCATGCAGAAAAAACGTTAGGATCCAAACTTATATGGGACCTAATTTGATACTATATTGAAACAACACACTACAATAAAGTTCAAACGACTGTGAGATGAAATATTCTCTTTGACAAGTAAATATGAGACAATTAATAAAACCGAATATGTTTTCGTACATTAAACATGAAATGTAAACTCAGTTTGAAAAGTACAATGCTTATAAATCTTAGGTATTAAAATGTATTAGGTATTTATAATTATATTTGTTTAATTTCGTTAATTAGCAAAATCTGTGGAATAAGGTTTTGACAATTAATTACTTTTGTTGTACCTTTGTAGTAAGGAGGTGAATGAACCTTTTTCAAGTTTTATAAACATATCTAACATCACGGTACAAGAAAACTTGGAGTGTAAAACAAAAAATAAAATTATCCAATCGGCGACAATTACTTGTTCTTTTGGGAATTGTGATCTCGCCGCGTCGATTACGTGATGATTCTAATGTAAGAAAGAGAAGTGAATTAAATTAAATCATCATGTATATGGTTGGCAGGCCATAACTTTGCGTTTTTCCAGGAACTTTCTTCCTCGCACAGCTAAAATGTGGAATGATCTGTCGTCGGAGGTATTTCCGAACCGACATGATCTTCAAACCTTTAAGAAAAAGCGAATTCCTTTTAACAGGCCGGCAAAGCACCTGTGACTACTCTGGTGTTGTCGGTGAACATGGGCGGCGATGATCGATTACCATCAGGTGATGCGTTCACACTCATTTGCTTTCTATTCCATAAAAAAATCGGATTTAGTTTCAGAATCCGTTATATTATTTCCTAGTTATTTCGAGAATCTAAAAATAGTAGCTAGTCCGCCAAGGAAGGGAAGCTTAAAGTCTTTTGCTCAACAGTCGTACTGTCACGAAAGAAGTATACTTAATGTAACAAATATATCGTACAGTTCATTGTATTGTAAAATCACGTCAGAATCCCAAGAGTAACCGATAACGACTTAACATAAGCTTAAAACATGATAGTTCATATCAAAACTAATTGTTCCGACTGCTGCAGTGGCGGATGTAAATTACAGCTATTATTTGCATGTGGAGAATTGATCTAAAATGCAAAAATATGCGCACTTATTTACATTTCATATATATCAAGTAACTCCAAATAGAATCACTGTTCACTAACGTATAAGTTAAATTCTTCACTCGTTAGCAGCTAATTCAAAAAATGCCTTTCCAACAATTGTCTAAAACTTTGGAGTGAAGGAGATGTATCCTTAAGAAAGACGGACAGGGTACTTGTCACAAAGGGATTATGTCGACTTTCACCGGGAAGGAGATAGTATTTTCTGCTTATTTTCTTACTACGGTATCAATTCGGATTGGCAGACAACCCAATCTTTGAAGCGCATATCTTGAAATTGAGTTTATTTGTCAGAAATCTAATAGAACTATTGCCGAAGTAAGTACACTTCTATAAGTAGGTATATAAAATATATAGCATGTCAACTGTAATGCTGTACCACTGCAAATATCAGGGGGCACCTACAGTACCTATGTCGCAAAATTGCGTCTTATGTCTTTTGGAATACTGGTATTTTTTTTTTGAAAGTAGTATAAATATTGTTTTAATAAATAATAATAAAACTTTATTCATAATTTAAAAATTGTACTTAGGTCATTATTTTTCATTACAAACGATGTATTCAAAAATTTAATAAAACAACAAGGACAATTTTGATTTGATACAATTTAAAAAAGTAATCACAATTTTAGTGAAAATAAAGCTGTTGGTGAAAATTATTTTTAAATGTGAATAATAATTAAAAATATAAATAAAAGCGTTAATATTATAATCTTCTTGAAAAGTAATTTTTATTTAATGGAAGCGCTTTTATTTTTTAACTGAATTAAAATGTTTTAAAACTAAAAGTCTTCGGTTACGTGTAAAACAAAGTTAAACAAACGTTTGAATTTAATAAAAATGAATATACTTGTTCATGTAAATATTACATGTATTTTCTGTGGTCCTAAAACTACATAAATGTACTCATAGGCACTTGTATCCATCGGCGCTATGAAAATCAAAGCAATGACAATTTCGAAATTAATTTAATTTGCTTTTGGAATACAAAAACTAATTTGTACACTTCGTTTGAACATGCTGTCATAATTGTACCCAAAATAATGGCGTAGTTTAAAATAAATTTATGCACGGTCAGGTTTATTTTAAAGCTTGCAGCTTTTCAAGATCATTTAATTTGGAGTAGAACACGCCCCTAATATTATCAGCCCGTTATTTGTGACGATGTCTTTGTATATTAAGACAATGATATAATATTCAAATTAGTACCATATATGTATTTATCCCGTTGAAATTAGAGATATATAACGCAAATACCTGTGTAAATAACGATTCATCTGGTAACAAATACCACATTTATTGAGGTGGTTGGAATACCTACGTAACTAGACATCATAATGTAAGTATCACAATGCACGAACAGTGGACAGTCAAACGTTAAAGCTGCCTATAATATGTCTGCACCGTTGAGCCTAAACCGCAACACAGTAAAGGAATTTGTTTTAGAAAGCCAACCACACCGAAAGGCTTGCGAGAAAATTAGTACAAACAAACTAAGATGACCTTCGATGAGAAATACTCAAAGACTGCCATCTCCATTAATTAACTATTAACAAACTACAAAGTTCCTGTCAAATGCCAATTAGTTCAGAAGTTATAGAGAAACTATTTAAAAGTGAGGATTCCCGTTTATCTACGAATCCAATTATTTCTGCGTGTGTTTCGAGCGTCGCTGTTTGCTTAAGATGTTATTTATCTAAACATGTACAAAGATTAAAGGAGACACAAATTGCTTAGGTATATGTTATAAATTTATATGAAATTACCGCAACTTTAGTTATTCGGAACACTTGGGAAAGTATTCAAAAATTCCTTTCTTACGCAAAATAGCTTTGTCGTGAACGAAGTCGCATCCGAAGAGCTGGTATTAGAGTATTTCATAATATCAAATGCAAGTAAACGGGGACGCGATATCTTGAACAGAAAATATTTGAAATCAAAAGTTTGGCAAATATTGGAACCAATAAGTCCTCAAAAAGTTCTCAAATATTGCGAGTTGCTTTATATGTATGCCCGAAACACTTTTCTGTTTGTTTTGAAGTGTTCATGTGAGCTCGTTCACTCTTTGAGTAATTACAAAAATTGTAGGTGCGCTAAAAGGTTTCTTATGCCAAATGGCATAAGTACCGAACGAAAAATCCTTTTTTAACCATCATAAACTGTTGGTAACATGTCTCTGTTATTAATCTGACAAAGAGAGCATTACACCTTAGGCATAAAACCATAGTTAATATAAATATTTCCGTGCATAAAACTCATATCAATCAACTCCTTCTAATACACATTTAACTACATAGAGGTAAAAAGCCTTTGCGCACGGTATCCTTGTATGCGTACTTAAGCTAATAAAAAGAAAGAATAAAATATATTACATAAAAATACACCCTTTTCAGCTTGTAAAAATTTTAATTATTTTGTAATTATTCTATAAAATTTAAATAGGGTAATTAAACCCGAACAGAAAGCACATTAAACTAAAACGGCATAATTAAATTACGAGCCAATCGTTTATAATTTAATTATGCAGAAAACATTATAAACAAATTATGCGTGAATCACTCATTTATAAAGACATCACTTTATTTCTTATTTAATAAAATTCTACAGTGAAAAGGATTTCTCATTGAAAATTTAAACTTCATACAAAATAAATGATAGAATAACAGTTGGAAAGAAAATTGCCTGATTATTTTTGTGACATTAGGGTATGGGTTCCACCAAAACGGAGACGAGATGCGCGGAATGGAGATGTTTTTAAACAACCAATATAATGTGGTTATCCACATATCACACTAAGCTTCAGTAAGACCCATGAGCCGAGATATGGCGTAGTTTTAACCATGTGGCGTATCATACAAAGTAGGGTTGTGAGCTTGTTATAAGCACATGCGAGGTGCGCCACTAGACGCTCGTCGCTACAAAAAACAGAAAGAAACGCTCAGGTGGATATCCGAACTAAAAAGCATCTCTAGTTTCGATGGAGTCTGGACCTTATGACTCGCTGTACTTGTTCACTTTAGTATTTAGATTTTTTGACAAATAAGATATAAGATTAAATCGTATTATTTAGAATGAAATAAAACTAATGTGTTGCTTTGTAAAATTAAGAAACGACATTTAATGCTTTATTCTTCTATAAATTCTTTAACACAAAAGTCACATATTGACATTTTTAAAAAAACAAAGACTATTTGACAAAGTAGTCAATTAAAAAATTAAGAAAACCTTTTTCTTTACATCTACCCTCCCGAGGAAGAAAATTCACCCGTGAATTTTCTCTCAGGGCCTAAGCTTACTTCTTCTTCCATCTCTTCTTCACTTATTTCTTCCTTATCTTCATCCTTTTCTATACGTACTGGAATTAGTTTTGATATATGAAATAGATTTGACTCTGTCTTCCTGTGTCCTGTATCTATCTTATAAATTGTATTTGTTTTTTTTCTATTATTTTATATGGTCCAATTCTTAGTTCATCCAGTTTTTTCCGATTTATTTTATTTCCATTTTCTACATACACCATATCTCCAACTATAAATTCTCTCTTTTTTCTTTTTCTATCATAACGCATTTTGTTATAGTAGTGTGATTTCAAATCATTATTAAACGCTATTTCTTTATCTCTGATCCAGTCACTATGTATGCGTTCTTGGCGTAGCTCATTTGGTAAGACTGTAGCATCAGTTCCATATAACAAATAGCATGGTGTATAGCCAGTTATCGAATGATTAGTCTGATTATATTTCTCTACACATTCGTGCGCTATTATTGTAGTCCAAGCTTTTTTTTTTTCACCTCCATTTATCCGACATCTTATCTTATTTACTAGAGTTTGATTTAACCTTTCATTGAGTCCGTTTGAAAAAGGTGCATTCACTTCTGTAAATATCATTGTTATTTGCTTATCACTGAGAAATTTCTTGAATTCTTTTGAATTTATTCCTGGATACTGGTCGGTGAGAAGCATTTCAATCTCTCCTATTTCGGTGACTTTATTTATTAGCTTTATAAAATCATGTGCACTCTGGGTCTGTGATGTTATAATGAATGCGTATCTAGTGAAGTGGTCTACAAGAAGATGTAGGTATTTCTTGGTTGATCTCGAACCACCAAAACCACCAATTGTGTCTATTGATACTATTTCAAGAGGTCTTTTCGCCGGTCCTAGATGTGACATCAATCCGTATTTGTGCTGTCCTCTTGTTTAATCTTTTTATGCAAATTTCACAGCTTCTACAAATTTTTTTTATATTCTTAGTTAAATTCTTTGTTACATACAGTGAACTAAGAGTTCTTAGCATTTGTCCAACTCCAATGTGGCACAGATCCTCGTGTATTTGTTTTATAAGTCCTATGCTGAAATCTTCTGTTATTATTATTTTTTCTTTGTTTCTTATTTTTTTGTAGTACACGTTATGTTTTTTAATGATTTTATTTTTATTTCTTTGTATTTCTTCATTTTTATTCTGATCCATTATAATGTCTTCCAAAGTAATAAGGTTCACTACTTTTAATAAATCAATTTAGATGATTTATTAAAAGTAGTGAACCTTTCTTCTGGTTCCAGCACAGGATTTCGACTTAAACAGTCTGCTTCTAAATTTTCTTTTCCTGGGGAATATTTAATTTTAAAGTCATATTGTGAAAGGTAGTAAGTGAGATCACCCAGCTCTTCATCCGTTCTTGCTTTTAGGTTCATATTCTCCAATGGTTTGTGGTCTGAGTAAACCGTAAATGATTTTCCCATTAACCAGTACTGCCAATTTCTCAATGCTTCTTTGATGGCCAAACATTCTAAATATATAGCTTTTTTCTTCTTTTGTGCTGCATTTAGTTTTTTTGAAAAATAAGCTACTGGTTTTTCTTTACCGTCTGTTTGTACCTGTTTTAAAATTGCTCCAACGCCCTCCAGTGATCCATCTGTATAGATGTTAATTGGTAGATTTTGATCAAATATTTCTAGTATTGGTTTCGAACATAAGAGACTCTTTATTTTCTCAAATGCTTCATGACATTCTTGAGACCAAACAAATTTCTGGTTTTTTCTAAGTAAGTTATGTAATGGGTCTAGTATGATTGCACTTCTTGGAATGTATTCATGGTAAAAATTTATTTTTCCTAAAAATTGTCTAACATTCTTTTGAGTTTTTGGCACTGGGAAATCCTTTATCGAAATAAGGTTGTCCTTAACTGGTTGTATTGAATTGTTTTGAATAATATGTCCCAGGTATTTTATTGAATCTGATGCAAATGTACATTTTGTAAATTTTAATCGGAATCCTTCAGTTTGAATTGCTTCTAGCAACTGTTTCAAGTGTTCTATGTGTTCTTCGAATGATTTCGAAAATATCAGGATATCATCGATATAATTCACGGTAAAATTAGTAAGTTTATATTTTCTAAGTATATTACTTAGTATTCTTTGAAATATTGCTGGTGCTGTCTTCAGCCCGAACGGAAGACAAGTCCATTGGAAGTGTCCTTCTTGTGTTACAAATCCTGTCTTCTTCCTGTCTTCTACTCTGAGAGGTATAGACCAAAAAGCGGAGTTTATGTCTAGACTTGTAAAATAGTTACAATTCCTTGTCTTTATCATTAGATCATCAATTAATGGGAAGGGTTGAGCTTGAGGCACTACTATTTTATTTAAATCCCTAAAGTCTATACATAGTCTTGACTTTTTATTTTCTTCTTTCTTAAATGCCAAAGTTACCGGTGCTGGCAATGGGCTGTAGGACTCTTCCATAAGTTTATTATCCAATAGTTTTGATATCTGTTCTGCTATCTCTTCTTTGTCTTCTATAGTGCATCTATATGGCCTTTTGCTGCAGTATTTATCCACTATTAAATCTATTCTAGCTTCATATCCTTTAACTGTTCCTACGTCATACTTGTCTTTGGCAAAAACCGATTTATATTGTCGTATTAGTTTATTAATTTCTTCTTTTTTATTTTCATCTAAATGATTGACTTTCATTTGAAATTCCTTTTCTTTCACATGTTCATTAAAATTTATTTTGTATTCCTTTTTACATTCATTATTTTCGTCTTGTGTTTTGTTTATCTCTTTCTCTTTTTTTATATTTTCTTGATGTAAGTATTGTTTTTGTGTTATTTTCAACTCCTCATTTTGTATCAACTTGTACATCTTTATCATATCTAATCCTATTAAAAAATCATATCTGAAATTCGGTTCATCAATAATGTAAACATTCACATTTTCTTCTTTTTCGAATATTTTTATTTTTAGATTTGTCAAACCACTCGTTTTTTTAACACCATTAATAGTCACCAAGTTTTTTTCATTTACACTACTTTTCTTGGGTTTTAATTTTAGTAATCTTGAATTAATGAGAGAAACATTCGAACCTGAATCATAGATTCCATAAATTCCTAATTTATCATTTATTAATAGTTTGACTTTTATTAATGGTGTCACTATTAGTTTTTTTGTTCTGTTTCATTCAACTCTGCTTCAACCACTGAATTATTTACATGCCTTATAGATCTTCTATCGAATTTATCATTACCTTTAATATTAAACTAGCATGCAGCTTCGGGATGATAGCGAGCCCCTTTATTTAAATTTTCGCATGTTTCTTCTATTTTGTTATTTATCTTTTGCTTTTCGTATTTTCTATAGGCCCCATTCCTATTTTTATTTACCAAATGTTCATTGCTTCTCTATTTATCTTCTCTAGTACAAATCCTGGCAAACCTGCTGCAATTAGATCCACTAGAGTACCTGTATCTATTGTTCTCCTCATGTCCAGTATAAGTTTTTCCTTTTTTATGGCGTAATCCACCAATGAACCATCCTTGTATTTAAAAAACAGCGCATACGTCACTCGGTTCCAGCCTTGGTTTGCAAATGGTTCACAAAATTTATTTTTCCATATCATCCAGTCAGAGTTTAGTGTAAATTTTATAATCATAGAACTGTACCAATCAACACAACTTTTATCCATGAACAATCTGAGTATTTCTATTTTTTTCTCATCTTCCATAATGTCAAAGCGTGAACATTCTCTTTCAAAAATATCAATCCACTGGCTTGGATTTGTATTCCCAGTTGTAAATTTTTCAATCACAAACTTCTCTGCAATATATTTTAAATTCTGTTTCTTTAAATCTTGTGTGTTCTCAATTAATTTTGAAAATAATTTTCCCAATGAATCTGCATTTTCTTGTAATCCTCCAGATGTTGGCTTTTGTTCAATTTCTTCTAAATATTGCTCTCCAAATTGTAAATTACCATCTTCATCTACATACACTTTACTTAGTTCTTCTGTCATTGTTGTCCAAACTTTTCTTGTCTGATGTCTTTTCTTCATACTATTTTTCACTTTATTATACGCAGTTGTTTTATGAAAACCAGCAGACTGTAGTTCTTCTGGTTTAGCAAATACTTTTTCATCTTTTGTTGTTATTGAGGTTACACAATAGACATTTGATTTCCCATCACTCGCTGGCAATATTGCAAATTCAAATCGTAGCTGATCCAAATTTTTTTTTATTTATGTATTTCAATAAACGAAAATGTCGTTTTATAAGATTAAATCGTATTATTTAGAATGAAATAAAACTAATGTGTTGCTTTGTAAAATTAAGAAACGACATTTTTAATCTTAAGTGACGCCACATACTTAGTTCACGAAATTTGGGTCCGGATAAAGGCTATTTTTGGTTTTTACATTATTTAATTCTCGGTAGTAACATGGAATTTTAATACTCAAGTTTACGTAATAGTTCAATATAAATGTGATCGATCGTTTTATTTCAACGACCATACTCAGATATTCCTAGCGTCGAAAGTTCAACACATTTTTATGGTGACCTTATGTAAGAAAACTTACAAACTAATAAGCGTAGGGTTAACAAAAAAGTTCCATCACAACTACACAGTGGGGCGTACAAAGCGGCCACTTCAAAGCCCTATCTTTAGGGATAAAAGAGATTCCAAAGGAGAAAATAGGCTTACATTAAAAAGTCACAGGCTCATCACAACAAGGCAATTTTGGCAAGTCAACAACGCGTGTAGCAGTCGCGGATGACGAGGCATGACGCGGACGTCCTGACGTCACGTGACGTGACAAGAATGACGTCGCCTCACATGAAGAGTATTTATTGACGTCACAGGATATGTCATGACGTCGCGTTTATCATTCGAGAAGCAGAGCTTTGTGATATTTAATCATGTGTGTTTCCTGGTCTTGGCTACGAAGTGGCACGGATGAGCTGTTGAGCAGTGTGTGCAATAACCACGCAGTTACCTACCTTTTTTATCTTTGCCTTAAATGACAAGAACAAGAACATAATTTTTACAAGATTATTTTGTCTCATTCTCCAAAGATATAATATACTGTATAGTAGTATTATGTATAGATGTGTAGGTATGTCTGGTATTACTACTGAAGACACGAAGGTTTCAATGTTTGATTTAGACGGTTAATTCTAAAACCATTTGCATGTCTCCCAAAATGATGGTTCCTAATATTCACTATTGCGTGCCCAGGTCACATTATCAAAAATAATATTTTTTGTTAGCTTATCCGAAAGGCTGACATAACCGTAATTGGATTTAGCCCATTTCGTTCAAATCCGATGTTCCCAATAAAACGTCTGGCTTGCACCGCGACCCTGCCTCCTTGTGTAACCGCCACCAAACATACATGTATGACCAAGCGACCCGCATATTACTTACATAATTATCTTTTTATTTTCTCCAACAAGTGAAATATTTAATGCATCGCCGAAATAAATTAAAACTGGACTCATTCTTTTTTAACCATTAACGCTAGCAATTTCCGCAGTAGATCTCTAAAAATATCTATATACCTACTCTCAGTGTTTTTGGCATTAGCTTGCGCCAGATAAAACGGAGTCACCGTCGACGGAGCTTTCTGTCAAATGCAATCGTTAATCCCGGTTTTCGAGTTTTACTTGTACGCGGAGAGTACACAAACAATAGCGCGCTACTCGCTGCTAGAAACGCTACAAAAGCCAACGTTCGTCGGCAATAATAATTATTGAAGTCTCGATCTCCAACTAATACCTCGGATAACTTGGAAGCAAAAAGAAAAACAAATTAAATATGAATTCATCGTTATCATCGAGCGGATGCTAGTATCTCTGATTTAACTGAATGTTATTGAAATTTACGACGAGGGAATATTCTGATTTCAATACAAAATGTCTGAAATACTCGCATAGCTGGAAAACATAAAATGTGAGAAGGACAATAACAGGTTTTTGTTCACGTTTGCTCCGGTTTCTGCAAATATAATAAAAACTGAGATCTAACAAAATCGTTGGGATTGCCGAGCTCAAAATTAACGACAGTCATTATAACGCTCTCGCTGCTAAAAACAAATAAAAGTTGCAGCGTGGTCGTTTAGCTTCGGACTTAAATTCTGGCCTATACAAATGATGAAATACATTCGGAATTTTGCTGAATTCTGGACGCATTTTGAGTGAGTATAATAAAGCTTTCAACCGAATACTTAAACATTCATAAATTAGAACTAAACACAGTGAAGGAGCGTTTACTTTAATAATTAGGTACGTAAATGTCGACAAATGTCTTCGGTACTTGTTATTATAGTTGAGTACAAAGCTTTTAGGATCACGTTGTTTCTGTTAAAATGTTCTTCTCTAGGGGCAACCGATATAAGCAGTATTTATTCTAATCTTTGTGAAGGTCACGTCGCAGTCTCGGCGCAGTTCTCCGATTGAAATCCTGGAAACATCAGGACCTCGGCACCGAGCTCAAAGCTTTAGGCACGACCCTTTTATACGAAATCTTTGAACTTAATGTGAGCATTAATATATGACTGTGTCGACCTTCCGCGGACTGGTCTTGGGCGGTAGTACCGTCAACATAATACTGCGGACTGCGGTTTATCCGACGCTACCATTACTATGTTGTATTACCCTGTTACCTGTTTGTCACCAGTTTCAATTCCATATTTATGTTGTCAGCCTCAAACATTTATTAAACAGATTCAAGACTTATGAAATTATTCAAATATTCCGTTTGACACTAAACGGTTCGTTAAGTTACCAATGTTAATTCGTTTTCCGATTCGCGTATTCAGGCTATATTTTGAAATTGGAGTGTAAACTTAAGGATTTAATAAGTCAAAGTACATACATAAACGCCGAAGCCAAGTTTGCCGTGGTATTAGATGAGAAGACGTGTAATTAATTTGCAGTTCCAACAGATGTTATGATAGAAGATTTAACAACCAGAATAAATGGTTTATCTTATAGAGCGCCTAGATTACTGAGTAAAACGATGATTTAAATGTTTACGTTCTGGCGCCTTACATAAAAGGCATTCTAGTTTATTTACTTGCCACATAACTGCTCCAGGAACATGTCACTGCCCTGAACTAAAAAAAACAAACAACATTAAGTACCTCGGTGTTATTATCGATGATAAACTCGACTTCCAATTACATATTGAGGCACTAACCACCAGAACCCGCAAATTAATCTTTATTTTTAGGAATCTTCGCCATGTAGCAGATAACAAAATAATTAAAACTGTATACTATGCCTTATGTCAATCCGTCTTTACCTATTGCATAACGTCGTGGGGTGGTGCAGCCAAATCTTACTTACTCAAGTTAGAACGAGCCCAGAGGGCCATCCTTAAAGTAAGTTTATTCCTGCCTTTCCGTTACCCAACCTATGATCTATATCAGCGATTCAATGTTCTAACAGTTCGCCAGCTATTCATCCTGTACACCGTTCTAAAAATGCACTCTCAGCTACCATTTAATTCGGATAATTCCACAAGCCGGAGAAGACTTACTACCGTCTGCCATATAGAAAGAAAACATTTTGGTTTCACTCAAAACTTCTTTACCTTTTTAGGCCCATACCTATATAACAAAATAAATAAAGAGCTAAGCATTCATTATCTCACCAGAAGTAAATGTAAAGAAAGCGTCAGCGACTGGCTAAATAAACTAGACTATGAGGAGACTGAAAAAATTCTGAGACCACTTTCCTAAGCTACAACTGATGCAGAATTATCAATCACTACATTCATATCAACACTTCCACCTCATTCACTTACCTATACATACCCACACATAATACACATCAACTCACTCACTTACATACACATATACACGCACTCACACTACATTGTTACACACCCACAGTCACACACACACACACACACACACACTCATACAATGTTGTCCATTTTCTTTAATTAAGTAAATACTTTATATTGTTCAATGTCTCCGGGGGTCACCCGGGCCTGGTGATCTGTAACACAGGTTATACCTTTAACAGACACCAGTCTCTTAATTGTAACATATTATATAATTTGTATCCGTAGAGTATTTTTGAGAAAATAAAGATTTTTATTATTATTTTTTTTTTATGTATGTCTTTACCATTCACGGGACCACAGGGTCCCGGTCATTTGGGAGGCGTACGAGGGGCCGAAGCCAACTGCGCAGAGGCCCTTTAGACAACTTTAATCTAAATGTAATGGAGACACAAACCGGCGACTATCCCTGTATGCACTATGGAAATGCACCCAAGGCCAGTCCCCGGATAGTGTAGGACTATTGTGAATAATGGAAAAAAAGGTAGGGCTATGGATGGGTTACTGTGGATTGGTAAATTGGGAACTATGGATGACTATGGCACCTGCCGAAACAATGTAATTTTTACACGTAAAAATGGCAGGCGGAGACTCGCCAACTCACCGACCGGGCCCCGGGAATGGTTGCTAGATATAGCAACATAGGGGCAACGAGAATGTGAGTGGCTGAAGGGTTAAGAAACTACCATCGCTTTCTACTCAGATCATCTGCTCCAGCCGAAGCCTCCTGCATCCCTGGCCCACTCGCGACTTACGAATAGAGGTAGTTTCTTACCCTCCGAGCAGGATCACTGCTCTCGCGACTCCACTCTGGACGGCCAATGAAGGCAAGCCAGAGGTGGGAGACATGTTCCTTGTCATCGTTCACTCCAGCCAGCCAATTAAGGCAAGCCGGAGAAGAAGGAACGGTGACGGCTCCCTGGAGCACTCGGGATGATGGTAGCCCGCGGGATCGCTAATGCCCGTCACCTCGCCTCAAGGTGCCCTGCGGGCTTTATTATTATTATTATTATGTATGTCTTTACCGTTCACGGGACCACAGGGTCCCGGTGATTTGGGAGGCGTACGAGGGGCCGAAGCCAACTGCGCAGAGGCCCTTTAGACAACTTTAATATAAATGTAATGGACTTATTATTATTATTATTATTATATACTTCAGACCATAAACATTGAATAATGCTTTTATATCAAGTCAACACAAATAATTTCTACAGTAAATGTCTGTTGCAATTTACTTCTAGATTCTAATGACGTAGTGACATTAACTCAAAAATATTTTAATTATCCTACAAAGACAGGTTATAAATAACGACACGCAAGACTGCAGAGCACGTTTATAGAACAGAATAGTCCTATCATAAAAACCTAGTGACTGGTAATGAAATAACAGAACCAGACTTTTATTCCTTAGTAAATTGGTAGAGGTTGTTAGCGCACATGTTTCCCAAATCTCATAAAAAGTGGTCAAGAAACAAAACATAAGGGCTAATACGGAAAATTTATTGGTTACTATACCCAATACTTTTACACCAGAACATAGAACAATTAACTCAAGGAACAAGCTAAAACTATTTATAGATGGAATGTTCGAATTTTAAACGTTTTTGGTAGCCTCCAATGAGGCCAATAAGTCACTGAACGAAATTTTTGCTGCACCAAATATTCTTGAAATTTTCCATTAGTATCAATATTGTAAAGTAGGCGTCGTAGACTTGCGTCTAATGTGTGATAATCGGCTTACTTTCATTTTACAACCACCAGGTTGCACACGAAAACTAAGTGCACTACATGTTCTGTGCCTCTCTAGAGAAAGACACGTCTTGGCATTTCCATTAGAGATACACCATAGTTGATTGTAGTAACAATGATATTTGATAATTTTACTATAGAGGTACAAGTTCTAAGCAAAAAATAAATATTAATATGGGAGGAGAAAATGAAATTATTTTTAAATACTGCACGAATTTCCACAAGTTACTAGGATATCTGGATATCTACTTCGCCAGAAAGAATAATTGTCATGTTGCTTAGGCATATTGCGTGCATATACTTGATATAGTACACCAAAGGCTACCTTTAGTGTGTCTATCCAACCATAAAATGCGAAAAATATTTCCATTAAAAGGCATAGAGCAAAAAAAGGATTTAACTAAATCTGAACAGCTATAACCAGCGAGCAGAAGAACTAAACAAATAAGCTTGAAGCATGATAATTCTTTGCTAATTATACTAACCACGTGTGTACTGGCCGTAATTTAATAAAGCCATACAGATTCGAGCCACGGCATAAACAAACATTTCTTTACTACGAGAAATGCTATCTTTATCAAGATTATAAATCTCAAGTCAGGATTAATTACGTCCTCAGCGTTTATAATAAAAAATAATAAACTGCAAACTTTGAAAAACTCCAAGAAATGCAAGTTGCTAATCAACTTGCGTGCCATAAGAACTTCCAACAAAAAGTCAGGTAATATTCAATCAATATCCAATTTAGATTAACCCATGGTACCGAAGATTGCATGTAAGAGAGGGGGATCAATGTAAACTGGTCATTGCTAGCGAATGGACTTTTCAATATAGCCTATAATCTTTAATCAACTTTAACAAGTTTTGTGCAAGTCTCCGTAATATCCTTATGGTGGAGAGAAAATTGTTTTTATCAAAGAACATGACCGCACACAGAGGCAAGATTATTAATACAAGTACTTATTTTAATACATATTACATGGAGGCCGGGATTAATAATATTAATTTAATAGTCTGAAACAAGGACTTTAAAAAAAAACAGGCATAATGTTACATAGAAATGATTGAAGCACCATGATGTCAGTGGGTTATTTATGTGTGCGTGTGTAATGGGTGACCACGTTACCAGACTTAAGAAAATGACTACTATAGACTTCCGCGCAGAATACACACACATTGACATGAAGGACGCGTGATATGACCCGTCATTACACTTCATACATTACGGTGTTGCAAGTACACGCACACTCGCACACATAAGTACACCACAGACGTTTTAGTAATTTAAATTCAACTTCTGGTCAATAACGCCTGGTCTACACCTGGTCCTTTTTTCAAAGTCCTTGCATACGAATAATAAGGTTGTCAAAATTTTATAAACTACCTCTATACTATGTATTCACGTAATTAACTTTTATTTAGTACATAGTTATAAATAGCCGAGTTTTTTTACTTAATTATTCAACATAAAAATCGTAAACATAATATTATAAGGAATTAACGATGTAGAGGTATGATAACGTGTTATTATTGCCTACATTTAAAGTGATAGCGGAAAGTAACTTAACCTAAAGATAAAACCGAAAACAATCTTAAAAGTTGCCTACATGACACTACCACGAATTAAAGTCTATTGTAGTTCATAGGAAAACAACCATATTCTGATGCAGGGAACAATCGCATTAGAGTTCATGCAATTCCCCCTGAATAATACCACTGTAGTTTCTCATTTCCGTTCCCATAGCCCACATTCCATCAGGTATGGTCAATTTGAGGCAAATTATGGTACACACAAACCAATACCTGATTTCTCGTACATAAAGGCTATTTTTAAATGAAAATGTCATGTTAAATGAATTCAGTTTTAGTTTTATCGTAATTATACTATATGGATTTTTTTATGTTATTCCTATAGGTAGTTAATTAATTAACGTATTCCGTTCTTGTACAATTGATTCTTGGTGATGAAGTATTTATTACCTACTGAATTTTATGTACTTATTAAATACATAACGAAATCAAGCTGGTATAACAAAATAAACGAATAAATAATATTTAACTAACCTTATTTACTTATGTAAGGAACTGTCGCACACTACGCGGAGGACTTAACGGGTTACGGGGGCTCCGGCTCGGAGTGCAGGAGTAGGAATGGGGTGGTTTTTAGTCAGAAAGAGTCTGATACTCCCTCGCGCCTCAGCCAGCCGGAAGAAGTCCTTAGATGATTTTTGCCCCCTCAAAAAACAAACTACCCGAGCCTTCAACAACTTCACTTTTCAACTCAAAATACCCTATCAAAAATCAGTATGGAGGCACTCTACGGGATCATAAGTACATACAGTATCAATAGTCACCGATAACAGAAAACCAACACGTCAAGTCAGGTTCAAAGCGATTCGCGCGACCAAACACTACGACGGGAACAATCGCTCACGTTTTTTGACGCGGAGTTGACGAACGAAAAGCTATTTGTGAACCTTCAAACTTCAAACGACATGCTGATCCACCTGCATAACTTCTGTGTAACTAACAGAACACGACACTGTGCCGACTAAAAGTTAAAATATTTTAAGGTAAGTAGCTTTACTTGAATGAAATCCAGATATGTATACCCATATTTTACAACTTCATACAATTTTCACAAAGAATTTTTGAAAGAAAAATTTTCATAAAGAAATCATTTGAACCTCTGGGAAGCATATTCCATGCGTTTCACCTGAAAGTCGAAATAGTTTCGGAGGCACAATAACTGAACTCAATGCGGGCCCTAAACGTAGACGACATAGATATAATTTCTATTGATTCACACATACCATATAAATACTATGATATTGCATTCCAGCAAACCTACATTCCATTGAGGCACAAGATGGGATAGCAATCTTATAATATAAATCACTAGATGCATCATGTGCTGACGACTGTTCTATTTGTTTGGTATTGCAATCAATTAGGGAACCTGGCCATTAATACCTGATCAGTGAGCCAATCGAGAATTTCATACACAGAAATGTTAATAGCAACATTGTGAGATTACGCGATACACAATGCACCTATAAATGTGTGACATTGCACCCGTGTCACGTCACTGGTCAGATCTGCAGACCAGACTGCATGTCTTGTTCAGATACGACCCCGCTGGCCACGTCTGTAGCTGTCTTTTGTAGAATAACTTATGTAATCGTTTAAGTGTGTTGCTATGTATGCGGACTCCCATGCAAGCTTTACCCCGAGTTACGAACTAAAGTGCTCTAGAAAATTAAAGTTAGGTAAGTACATGTAGCTGAACATTTTTTTTTACTTAACCATATTACTACTGATATTAAAATAACAGACAAATGAAACTGAATAACAAGATGTTTAACCATTACTTTCAAATGGTGCGTGAAAATATTTGCTTGATATATGTGTTATGGTTTTCTTTCATGCCCAGTTGGACAATTTAGTTGGAAAGAAGTCGGGTCTCAGGGCCGTACGGAGGGTTAACTCGCGTCTTTTCCCATCACGTCATGCCGCGTCATGCGGGGCTTTCCCGCTTGATTGAATGTTAAACAGACCATGATATATGTACCACTGAACATAGTTATCTAGATAAGTCTACATCCAACATAAGAGACTACTTACTCGCAGAT
The DNA here is from genome assembly GCA_038387885.1 of Spodoptera picta. Classification (NCBI taxonomy): domain Eukaryota; kingdom Metazoa; phylum Arthropoda; class Insecta; order Lepidoptera; family Noctuidae; genus Spodoptera; species Spodoptera picta. The sequence continues at coordinate 6,620,623 of JAZHFQ010000105.1, forward strand.
TAGATAGTGGAATTACTTAAAAACTTTTTGTTCTACATTGTTCCTATAGGCTTAATTTAAATATATTCTTAATGTTTAACGTATAGAATCACAATTACCATGAAAACATAACATCCCGCCTTTTATCCCCGAAGGAGTAAGCAGACGTGCACATTATGCCACTGTACAATGTAACATAAACTTTTCACTATATTTGTTACTAGCGGCCCGTCCCGGCTTCGCACGGGGGGACTTAAGATTTTTTACATAGTTTTACGTTTTATTTATATTTATTCTCAGTTTATTATTTTTGAAATAGAAGGTAAGTACTTACCTAATAGGTATCTTTTGGATGAATTAATAGTCTTAAGGTAACCGATTGAACAATTCAAAAGTTATCTAGAGCAAACTTTTATAAGGATTGAACCATTCAATAAAACGATTGTTATGGGTAAACTATAAAAGGAAGACATATGCTATCGCGGACTTTTTTAAAAATAATGTTAAGATGAACAATTCATCTATAGAGCATTTTTGTATAACTTTAACTATATGCTCAGCGCACGCCATGGAAGGCCTCAGAAACGATACTTTTCCCCCGTTTTTAAAACATTTTTGGTTACTGCTCCACAACTATAGGACCTAGCGTGATATTATATAGCCTATGTTACTTCTGAATAATGCAGCTTTCTAATGGTGAAAAAATTATTGCAATCGGTCCAGTAGTTTTTGAATTTATTCATTACAAACATACAAAAATACAAATCTTTCCTCTTTATAATATTAGTATAGAAGTATAGATTATGAGTCCCATGTAATGGGGGGTAAGCCTGAAAGGTGAGCATGAAAATATATGTCATAAAACATAGAGATTATCCAACTAATCAGTTGTAAGAAACCATTGAAATAATAAATCAATTAACGAATGTCGGTAAAAGATTTTTCTCTGAGGTAACATCATAATTGTTTATGTGTCACAAATAAAGACTTTTCAACGAATTTTCGTATCTATGTACCTCTATACTTATTGATTGTTTGAACGTAATTCCAGTAAATCGATATTAAAGTACTATCTCGGGATAAGTTGAGACAAACAAGGTAGGTATATTAATAGAAATACGAACGTTTCCATAACGTTCTTCCGAGAACCAACGTAAATTGTGCTGAGGAATAATAATATTTCTACAGTACGTAGGTACGTAGCTGACAAGTAGGCACACCTCTAATAAAAATATTTCTCATTTAATAAAAACGTGTGGAAATATTCAACATTGTTTATCCTATACATTCATTTTTGAGTAAACCGATATTAAAAATTCATTTATTTATTTATTTATTTATTTATTTATTTATTTATTGTTTATTGATTAACACGGTAGACACCAATTACATTAATCAAATTAAATTACAAAAAATATAAAAAAGAAAACTAAATCAAAGTACATAATATAAAAAGGTGTTAAAAGTAAATGAGAAAATATAGTAAAATTACAAAACAGATAAAGTTGGACACAAAAAAAAAAATACACGAAACAAAATACAAAACAACTTAGAATTAAAATGAAATAACAGTAATAATAACAATATACGTAGGTACACAGAATCTGGAAACCAAGATAAAATAACATTTTTATATGTGGTTCTGCTCACAATACACCAGACAAACAGACATTACAGCCTTATACTTATCGTTAAACAAGTCACAATCCGGGTAGACCTTCATGAGGTTGTTAAACGCAGCAAGAACACGTGGAATTGGAGATTTCGCACGTGCATTAGTGCGGGAAGTAGGCACTGCTAAGAGCCGATGGTTCCTATTGCGAAGATAGTTATCAGGCACGTATAGTCGTATCAACTCATTGTGAAGATCTGGAGCATCAGTTAATCCACGACACACTTTAAGCATTATGCCTATTTGGTCAAACTCCCGTCTGGTCTCCAGAGTGTTGTATCCAAGACATCCAGTCAGGAATTTGGTTGGATACAGATACGGGTAGTAACCAAACAGACGTTTATACAAAAATCGTAGGAACGCTTTTTGTACCTTTTCTAACAAAAGAGCATAAGTGGCCTCATGAGGATTCCACACGCAAGAGCTGGCTTCGAGCTTGCTCCGAACAAGCGTATTGTATAATAGCCGAACGACATGGTCTTTACGGAAATCTTTTGAGTTTCTAAGAACGAAACCAAGTCTCTTGAAAGATTCCTTGGCGACGACGACAATGTGGTCATGAAATGTAAGTTTCTGGTCAAAGGTGACTCCCAAATCTTTTGTCGTTGCTGCTGATCTGGACAAAACTGTACCATTCAGTCTATACTGGTAGTAGATTGGATGCTGCATTCGACCAAAAGTCATCACACAACATTTGGATACATTGAAATTCATTTTATTTGCAACACTCCATTCGTAGACGGCGTCAACATCCTTTTGTATGGCTTCACAGTCCTTCACAGTCCCAACACTGGCATATAGTTTGAGGTCATCTGCGTATAGAAGACATTTTGTGTATTCGGGAACTGATGGTAGGTCGTTTATCATCAACAGAAAAAGTAAAGGTCCAAGAATCGACCCCTGACTCACGCCTGAGCGTGTGTGGTAAGGGCTCGAGTCATAAGTTCCTAGCCGAACAAACTGTTGGCGCTCCCGGAGGTAGTCTGAAAGAAGACTCAGGAGGTTCGGACAGAAACCTAAAGTGCTGAGCTTTAAAAGCAGGATGTCATTATTGACTCTGTCGAAGGCTTTGCTAAAATCAAAGTACAGCACGTCCACTTGTCGTTTTATATCAAGCTGAGCAGATATAAACTCAGTTAATGTCAGTAAGTTGGTGTTAACCGATCGTTTTTGTCTGAATCCGTGTTGTGCATTATGTAGATGTGTCTGTACTTGTGCATATATCAACTTGTGTAAGACGTGTTCAAAAATTTTTGCTGGTGAAGATAATATAGCAATAGGTCGATAGCCCTCGACTGCACATTTATCAGAAGTCTTAGGTATAGGTGTTACTCGAGAAGTCTTCCATTGGATGGGATAGTGGCCCGTTTTTAAGGACAAATTGAATATATGGCATAATGGAGAGGAAAATGATTTCTTTAAATGTTTCAGAAGAAAGGGTGGAATGCAATCTGGGCCTATAGAACTACTAGGTTTTAATTTGTTTATACCGTGTATAACTTCAGTTGGTGTAAAACTCAGTAAGTTGACATAATTGTTGTTGCGACTGATGTCAGAACTATTGATCGATGCTACGTCTAATAATGGTACATCGGGTAGGAATACACTAGAGAAGAAACTGGCGAATGCGTCAGCGGCAGCGGTTCCGGTAAAACTGTTGCCCTGGTAGCTAACTCTAGATTCGATACCTCCCTTAGAACGCAGGTTACAGATATGCCGCCAAAATGCTAGTGGATTAACTTTTATGTTATTTTCTATGCGGTAAATATATGATTTGTAAGCATCCACGACACGATGTTTCAATGAACTTCTTAATTCAGAAAATGATTTATAGTCTTCGTGACAATTGGTGTGTTTCCAGATTGTATGAAGCTTGAGTTTGTGCTTTACATCTTTAATAATCTCAGGAGTGAACCAGACAGGGTAACGTTTACTTATAGATTTAGCACGGCGCTTCTTAGGGATACAATCATCAAATATACTGTAGATTATGCTGTAAAAAGTATTTACAGTTTTCATGTACCAGTGAACTAAACTACGCAAGTACCTAATAACGAAACATTTTCATATTCATTTCGTTGGTTCCTAGAATCCAATGCGATCAGGTTCATCTTGGTTCAGATACGGTATAGCTACAGAAGCGAAGTCCTTTACATGGTGAACGGCTTTGCAAATTGGATGCATCAGTCTCTAAGCTGAGCCGTATACTCCAAAGAACCGACCAGATGTATAAACTGACAAATATATCTATAGGGCAAGATTGAACGACCACCCTATGGTTAGATACACTTCAATAATCGGATATTTCGAAAATGAATCTTGCTGCTCGTTGCCTGCCTCGTTGGCCGAGTGATTGCAAGTGCGACTGCCGGGCAAGGGGTCTCGGGTTCGATTCCCGGGTCGGGCAAAGTATTACTGGGTTTTTAAAAAAACCTCAGTAGTAGCACGAAGTCTGGGATTGTGCCCGGTATATGGCAATAGGCTCACCCCCTATTATATGGGACTCTTATCATAGTGAAAAGTGGGTGTTACATTGTATAATAGCATAATGTGCACCTCTGCCTACCCCTTCGGGGATAAAAGGCGTGATGTTATGTATGTATGTATGTATGTATGAATATTGCTGCTTCAAGTTAAAGCATGTTATAAGTAGGTATCATTTTTATTCTTTCTTGGAGATACACGTGTGATAGTTAAGAACATAGATCAATTAAACTACCTCTGAATGCAACTGAAAACTGAGTCAGGGCTTCTAAGGTGTAAGCGCTTTACATTGTACAAACAGACCAAAGATAGTTTTAGCAGAATAATGATTTGATTTCGTGAACTAACAATTAAGTTCGTCTATAAATTCTTTAGACAGAGAATCTATGACGTGGCATTTAACGTGTCTAATTAGCTTCTAAAGGTTATACAAATTTGGCTTAAACTAGAATCACTTAGATTGTTATCTTCTGCCAGTAGCTTTACACGTGTTTTTAAAGACAAACAAAAATAATGGTGGACAAGTTTTCATCACATGTAATACGCATATCAATTCTTTGCTTGAAAATGCTTCAAACAAAATATTAGGGAATTATTACTTACTAACAAGTAATAGCGGGTTTGAAAAAAGCGAAGAGTAGCCTATGTCACATCAACAATCGTCACTTAAAAAAAAATCTATGCATTAGCATCCATTAGCCATGAAAAATGGACAAGTAAACACACATACACACACACTGTCGCATTTATAATATTAGCATGGGCTAGGTATCAGCACGCTCAAGGAAAAACCTAACCACATAAAATTATCTTGTTTGTAATTACAGCTATACTTCGCAAAAGTTCTGAATTAAAAGGCCAATAAATATTAGATTAGTATGTACATATTATTATTTTTTAACATTACATGACATCACGCCTTTCATTTCCGAAGGAGTAGGCAGAGATGCACATTACGGCACTTATTGCTGTATAATGTAACACTTAATTATCACTATCCATATTAGAGTCCCATGTACCTAATAGGGGGTGAGGCTATTGCCATATACCGGGCATAATTCCAGACTCCGTGCTAGTACTGAGATTTTTTTAAAACCCTGTAATACTTTGCCCCACCCTGAAATCAAACCCGAGACCCCTTGCCTGGCAGTCGCACGTGCGATCACTCAACTAACGAGGCAGTCCTCGTTGACCGAGTGGTTGCTAGTGCGTTATTGTTTTTAATACTAATAAAATAAAATAATTGAATGTTCATTGCTTTTCATGCTCATCTGCCCCACCTTCGAAGAATAATTACCATCGCTTTATTATATTTGTTACGAAGATACATACAAGGTCTCATTTTCATATAGAAAAAAAATATGTTATTCATTCAAGTCTGCGAGATTTCTTATACTCGTCCTCTAATTAACCCAGTTTTCTGAGAAAAGCTTTTTGGCAAATATATATATGGTAAATTACGAGTCTATTTCTTGTTATTGGTTTATCAAGATATTATTTATCAGTGATATTAGTTCGGGTCAGTTCAGCCATTTGTTGTGCTAATTAACTTACTGGCAATATGATGTGCGAATAATATTCCCTAAAAGATTTTCTAAATTAAGACATAAACATCATATCACGCTTTTTAACCCTGTTAGGGGTAGGCAGAGGCGTACGATATAACACTCACGTTGCACAAGTTATGTGATTCTATTTATTTAACAATTATGTTAGACTAACAGCAAACAAAACAGAGATAAAATTCTGTATGACACTTACAGCCCTTAACAAGTCATCGCTTACAAAAAACAGACTGAACGCTATAAAAGAATGTGGTCAACACAGCACTCACAACAAAAATGATTAATAATATATAAATAATATAGGTGTTTTTTTAAGGGGGGAAAATCATCGTAGGTATTTCAGATGTATACCTTCATCATGTCACCCATCATCTCACCCAGGCGTGAGCAGTCATTCGAAATAATATAGGTGTAAGGGCCTGGCCTCCTACGAGAGGTTTCTGTCTCTGGAGCCTTGACCACTGATACCTTTTGACCATGGTCCCGCTATATTATTTTGTATTTTTAGAGTATTTGGAATAAATATATGGGAATAACATATAAAAAACAAAAGCAACAAGTACAATAAGTATAAAATGTGTTAAGACGTGTGCCTATATTGTCATAACCTTGGCAATCAATGCCTATAATCGTTAACATCATTTTGCAAAAACCGTGTAATCATTTTGAAAGTACAAAATTTCACAAAATGAAAACAATGCTGTATCAATTAGGGGTTTCAAATGAGTTTACGGAACATTAAAAACAGGTCAATTGTATACAATCTGCATGACTGCGCTTACTCAATTAACAAAATTATTTTAACTTCGGCTACTGATTATAACTGACCACAAAAGTTTACTTACACCAAAAAGTTCCCTGTTAAATTACTAGAATTGTGATGTTTGTTAGCGTTTTCATACATCTCTATAAACAAGTTTACACTTATAGTGGCTGAAACCGTATCTACTAATCATGTTTTCACCCAATATTAAGAAGTCCCGGATCGAAATTATAAAATATATTAAGTATAATAGAAATACCTACGTTGTCACTCTATACCTCTAATTAATATATGTAGGTACATAAGTCCGTAACTTTAAGAAAACCTCAGTGTGTTATCCCTTTACAAAAGTTTATAATTAGTGCGTACTAATATTATATTAAAAGACTATTAATATTCTCAACGGTCAGTACTCGCATCGCCTATCGAAACCACAACTATGACCGAATATTCTACACTAGCTCATCTCAGAATAGCAGTCGTAATATGTTAGGAATGCAAAATTATTCACATACCAAAATAATTAACATAGTAACTAGCCACAAGCTAAACGCTTCAATTAATTAATTAAATACTTGCGTACAAAATAACATAATAAAGTACCTATGACACAGTCACTAAGAAACCCTCTTGTTCACATAAAAGACTAATCGAAAAATGCCCGTCACGATGAACTGAAAAAATGTACCATCTCTTCATTTTCGGAGTGTCTCCCCAAACCTTTTCACATAATTTCCCTACACGCCACTACAGGGTTGGACAGGAGACATTGATACGAGATATACACAGAATTTAATTCTCAGACATCTGGACAATCAAAGAAGACATTTATGTAGTTTTTCATTTGTTCAATAAGTAAAATAAAACCATTACAAAAATCAATCTTAAAAATAGCAATGAAAACAAACGAATAAAGTCAAAACAAGATTGCAATTTAAGCTAAAAACATATTGTTAGTGCATCAGTATCAGTTGTCGAGTAAATAAACTCCTACAAGACACAAACAATGCGACTGTTTAGCGACCGTCGGCGTAAAGACAAACATTTAATCAAATCCTAACAACATATCGTGTGTATTGTTTACACAATAATACGAGCACAACCCTATTAAATGACAGTACACAACCATTATTACGTCGCCAATGGCGTTTTGATAATTGGCGACATGTTATGTAACTATAAACTTATTGTTTGTGTAAAAGTGAGTCGGGGGATCGGGTAGCATTCACGGGGTCAGACAGAGACTTATTGACTTCTCGTGGAATCATTTTCAGTCTTATTATGTTTATAATATTTTGGTAAATAACGACAAATTTGCTAAAAAATGTCTGATTTTACGTTTGAACTTCTTGACATCACTATTTAAGAGCTAATTAATGTCATGTTTCTCTTATAGCTAATAAGGACGTAAAATAGGACTTGGAATAGAACAACTGATTGCGTGTAAACAATAGTAGAACGAATCAGTTGACATCAGTAGATGCAAGTGGGTCAGCATGACTAGTGGGCTAGCAATACGCCACTATGCACACATTACTACAATCTTCAATACAATACACGGATATACAAATGAGCGTTGCCTGGTTGCTACAAGTTAGCTGACATACTGATGTGTTTACCTAAGCACTGAGCATCGCGCAAAACACGTACGTACTGTACCTTCAACAAACACTAGGCTTACCTAAACTAACGTTTTGACTAGTCTCAAATTTACATTGCTTCCGTACATTTATGTAATCTATTGAAAAAAGGAAAAGATATATGATGGCAATGTTTTCTGATTAGACAAAGACGACAACAACAAAAGACGACAGGACGATTCGTTAGTGCCATTGTAACGTCATACAAATCATCCTCTTGTCGGCTATGTAGCCATAAAAGTGAAAATTTTTAAGCTGGAATCCCTTTTCACATGTTTAAATGGATGGAAACAATTGCCATTTTAGCTTGTAAGGGGTTTTAATTTAGTACAGAATGATAAAGGAAACAGAATACTATCAACGCTGAATACAAACCAGTACTTCGGATGACACGCCCGTAATTATCTAGTTCTGCATACTACATAGTAGTTCTTATGTATTTCTATCAACATAATCCTATCTTAATTTGTATCTTGTGCTTACATCTCTACTAAGTCAGTAGGTTACTTGTTCCTGGTACAGTACTTACACTTTTTCGTTTAAATTACTGACTTGATTAAAGTTACGAAATTATATATAGAGGTAAATGCGGGATGATGTACAAATTAAAAAAAAGATATTCCTATGAAAGTTTCATGGTGGCCCGGAGGTTTAAGACGTCCGCTTCTCATGCCATCATACCAACGCCAAGTACCAATGTGACTTTATCAGAGTTATATTTACTTTCTAAGATTATATAGACACCACAAACAAACGGTGAAGAAAAACATCGTGAGGAAACCTAGACTTTTAATTTCTATTTTATGTGTTAATTTTAAGTTTGAAATTGCCATCCCACATGGAGCAAGCGTGTTGATTAATACTCAAACCTTCTCTGAGTGAGAAGTGACTTTGCTCAGCAATGGGCATTTATAGGCTATAGCGGCCCGTCCCGGCTTCGCACGGGGGGACTTAAGATTTTTTACATAGTTTTACGTTTTATTTATATTTATTCTCAGTTTTTTTTATTTAGGAAGTATTTACCTTTTGAAAATATTTTTCCGAACTTCATTTACTTACTCCCATCACATTGCCTGAGTTTCTGTATAGAGCATTTTTGTATAACTTTAACTATATGCTCAGCGCACGCCACGGAAGGCCTCAGAAACAATACTTTTCCCCCGTTTTTAAAACATTTTTGGTTACTGCTCCACAACTATAGGACCTAGCGTGATATTATATAGCCTATGTTACTTCTGAATAATGCAGCTTTCTAATGGTGAAAAAAATATTGCAATCGGTCCAGTAGTTTTTGAGTTTATTCATTACAAACAAACAAAAATACAAAAATAAAATCTTTCCTCTTTATAATATTAGTACAGATTAATGATGATGATGATGATATTTTCACAACAGTTATTCTAACAATAACTAGGCCGCCAGGAAAAGTAAAAGACCTTGGACTCAGCGCAAATTGTCGGGAAATTCCACTCGTTGGAGCTGTGACTACCGGCGGCCTGGACATCCCTTACCGATGGAGTCGCTGATTGTCGGATTGTTAATAAATGGCTTTATTAAATGGATTTAACTTATATATGCTTAAGCATGAATAACATACTCATTTAAGCACGACTGGAATATAAAAAGGCGTATCAACATTTTGGCGGAGATGGAAAACCTACTTACAATTTAGTCGTTAAAATCAAATCATAGTCATTAATTGCTGACATGCTGTGAAATCTAGTTAAGTAATTAAGGTGGATATTTCCAAATGACAGGTTCCGATACTGATAAACACCATCCACTTTGCAAGATAAATCTGGTTAAAACTAAGTGGACATAATTATCCGCCATTAGGTACCGTCCTCGTGCAACCCCCATTAACTGCTATTTTTCATCTCGGCTAATCAAAGCTACATTTTCTATTTATTAAAATCTCCATTTTAAAACAAATTTTCTACAATACAAATCCTTAACAATTATGGTACGAATACACAGAGAGTTCTATTATAAAAGAATGAAACCCACGTGTCTAGTCCGTGAATTCATTTTGTGTATCCCACAGAATTTTTTTAAGTATTTTGTAGCTTCTGAACAATCCCCTAGCGTGAAATCTCGTCGATTCAATATATCGTGGCGATGTGACCGCATCAACTGACTGACCTCGTATGAACAATAGCAGCTTCGAAATTTGGAATAGCGATTGATGAACACGAGAGAAGTGAGCATTGAACTGATATGCTGATATGAAGCCATGAATGTACAGACACACAAGCTCTTCGAACATGAAATCTATCTAAACTGCGGTTTATTCGTCAGAGGCTAGTTAGGGAATGCATCTATGGGCGCATATTTATTTATTTAGTCTTTTATGTACACAATTTAAATAAGGCACATAAGGCGAACTTAGTGCCATATGGCATTCTCTACCAGTCAACATTAGGTACGTAGAATAAACTAACAGCAAAGAGAGAGAGAGAGAGAGAAAAATGGTAATTATTAAATAATATAGCCACACATTATTTAATAATTACATATATTACATAATAGTAAATAGTATACCCACATAGGTCATATGCATAGAATATATAGGTATAAATACATACATAAATATATACCGACGAAGACCTACACTTACCATTGCAGTAATGCTTGCCTAAATGCCCTGTCGATCTAACAATTGGTGCAGAGGATAGCAGTGTTGTGTCACATTAGGTAACATTAGTTTATTGATAGCTAACAAAATAATTTGGCATACAATGTAGTGTATCATTATAAGTGCTACATATATTAATTTTTGACAGCTAAATAATTAATTCCCAATATACATAATTATGATAACAATTACTTTTGATACATTGATACCTACTGTATACATTTTCACATTGTAAAATAATGAAATGAATCGGTAATGTGCCTATACTTTATAAACCACTTTTTTATAATACGTTTTGTATTTGCAACACACACACACAAATAGCTACGGAATAATAAATACTTGGAAAGTGTTCCCAACACCTCCACTGTTAGCTAATTCCCGTTTTATATTGACACTGGTCGCAAACTGGTTGAAACTTCAGAAAGTTATCTGAACAAATTACTGCAACACGTCTCGACTAATGTATTTAAATTCACACTGTGCACTGAATTTCATTCATTCTTTTTTAAATTTAAAAATAAATTTTTAATTTTAAGAAGTTTTGCTTTTTATTTCTGAACGAAAATATTTTTTATTACATTCCGAGTCTTCTGTATGTCTGCAGAGGTTTATTTCTTAAAATAAATCTTTTCATTTAAGTGATAAAATATGTTTTTATTTTTCGGGCTATATTTTCTTTAATAAAGAAGTATTTTTACTTGTTTTCTCATATAACTTATGGTAAAAAGGTGAAAAACCGAGTTCGAATACATTTTACACGCGCAGCCTGCAGTGCCAGAATGTAGTTATTTTGAATTCCTTCGCAAAATAACGCATAATATGAGCTGTAAAAGAAAACGAATGCTTAATAAGATACCAAATAAAAATAGGTACAGGAAAACGTGTTGATTTCATGCCTAAATACTTATATATATATAAATATTTAGGTGTGTTACAGTGCGTAAAGATCCCATTAGACTTTCTCGGTTCATATTCTAAAGAGTAGGAAGTCAGTCCTGGATGCTCAGTTCTCCTATAACTTCATTTTCATGACTGAGAGAACATTATTGCTTTCTACAAGCCTTAAATACGAATTAGGGTGGATAAAGATATACCAAGTATCTTTATAAAGATTACTACGTACGTTCTCGTATATATATAACTCATACCGAAGTACGCAAGAAGAATTTTTATTGTACATACGCTTTATTGTATACTGTTCTAATTATTGTAAAAACCAAATTATTATTTATATTTATTTATGTATATTAAACATTACTTACTTAAAAACTACTATAATCTTCATTAAAATTAACTATCACACATAATCCCTCAATAACCGTAAAATAACTTATACAAAGAAATACACAAGATTAAGAATTATGTGTATAATATTTCAAGGGAAAATTATCAAACACATCTTCACATACAAAAATTCATAGCACACTTAACCGGCACGGCTCCGGCACGGCAATTAACTTGTCATTTAAATATGAACATTAAATCGTATGTCGTATGATAAAATTTATAACGGCAATATAAAAAGCTGTATGCGCGTCGCCCGCACGCCGACAGGCGCGTACGACTATTTTGTATAGTTTCCAAAGCAAATAAAGCCGTGCCGTAGCCGTGCTGGAGCTGTGCTATACTTGCGAATATCTAAATATATACAACAAAGATAAAGCTGTGGAATAATTAAATAAGAAACGTATTATATAAGCGTAACTTGCTGTCAAAAGACATTTAATTTTCCATGGAAACTAATTTCGAAAGTCTTCATTCCTTTCGCCCACTTGTTTTGGCTTTCGTGTAATAAAACAAAGTTTTTAATGTAGTTCAGTCGGCGTGTGGTTACGTAACTGTATTGTAAAATTTGAACTTTACTGTAGAATAAAATAAAGTTCAAGGCGATTCGTAGCAATTGTGTAGCTGTAGTTCAATGGTTACTACGCCGTAGCAAGGATGTCAGCTACGTCTCGTAGCATAACCGTAGTCAATAATAGTCGCTCTTATTAATGTTTATGGAAAGAGTAGATACGAGTAAATTTCTTTTATTTTATTTTTTGACAGAAGTGTGATCGATCTGATGTGTATCTAACAAATCACAAAATTGGTCTACAAGCTTAAAAATTGTGAAAACAGGTTGCTAAGCGTCATTCTATTAAACATAGTTGCAAAAAGAATAAATAGCTATACATTTAGGTATGTCAATTACCACAACATAACATAACATCACGCCTTTATCCCCGAAGGGGTAGGCAGAGGTACACATTACGGCACTTAATGCCACTGTACAATGTTATACCCACTTTTCACTATTTATGTTATGGGTCCCATGTAATACGGCACTAATCCAGACTCCATTCTATTATTGATTACAATAATTCACCCACAATACCTAACATCTAAACTTACTAATCTTATTTAGAAAACAATCGGAAAGTCTCGTAAAGCTAGACTGAGCTCAGAAGTTACGACACATTTGTATGATCTTATCATTGCACTCGTGTTCAGTAAAACAACTCCTATCCGCATAACTTCTCTCTGTCCATTCTTGATTTTATTTAAAGTTTCGTGTCAAGACTAGGATTTCAGAACGCATACTTGACAAATGTTCATATAAATATCGTGGTTCGCAACAACAAATAATACTTAGGATTTCGTAAAATTAATATTTTTTTTTGGCTTCAGTATAATTAGAACAGAAATGTTTAAAATCGTCATCAATATCGCAAATATCGCATACATAAGCTATAAGATGTATCATTGAATGACTGCTCCCACCTGGATGAGGCGGGAGGGAGTGTCAGACTCTTACTGACTAAAAACCACCCCGTTCCTTCTCCTGCACGTCGAGCCGGAGCCCCGGTGGGTAACCGGGGCTCCGGCTCGCTTTAGGTTCTCCGCGACAGCTATACCCGAGTGTACGGCGCGCGGAACGCGACGCGCCTCAAAGAGCCATCCGACCACCACAGATTGGGCCCAACAGGGCCGATGCCGATTCGGATTCGCGGATAACCTAACGGGTAACCGGGGCTCCGGCTCGATGTGCAGGAGAAGGAACGGGGTGGTTTTTAGTCAGTAAGAGTCTGACACTCCCTCCCGCCTCACCCTGGCGAGAGCAGTCATTCAATGATTTTCCCCCCTTAAAAAAACACCTATGGATTTGCCGCGGAGAACCTAACGGGTTACCGGGGCTCCGGCTCGAAATACAGAAGTAGGAACGGGGTGGTTTTTAGTCAGTAAGATTCTGACACTCACCCAAGCGGGAGAAGTCATTCGATGATTTTCCCCCTTAAAAAAAACCTTACGATTTCCTGATCGATTATTTAGAAGCTATCAACACCCATCGGCTCTCTACCACCTTTGTCACGTATATCCACGGTATGGACAAATAACGTCTAAATTTCCACATAGACGTTACTCAAAGTACGGAATATAGGTACCTCCTCGCTTTTGAGATAGTAAACAATAGCTATCTGAAACTTTGTCAGCGAGTATATTCTAATAGCCACTTAAAATGCATATTTCACTTATACACACTACAAACTATGTTTATATGGTTGGTAAATGGTTCGTGACGTCAAGAATAAACAAGTAGAAAAGACTTCACAGTGCTCCAACAGTTAAACATCTTCAGTTATTATTATTATTTTGTACCGTCCATAATAATATTAAAATTTGTAAGCATGTTTTGTCCATGGTAAACATACCTAATTGTTAGAGGGAGAGCGGCCCTGGCTTGCTTATGAGGGGAATATCAACAGACAATTCCACAAATTAAGCAAAGTAGCCCTTTTAACACGCATACTTTTGGCCTTACCTTACCTTAGTATAAAATTATAATGAAATTAAACTAATGTAATTACGGAAAGCGTTGAGAAATGCTTGAGTCCAATTAAAAAGTCCTACTGTTGTTGCGATGTTATTATAACAAACAAACAAAATTAACATCTTGTGTCAACTCAATGAAATATCAATGAGGCTCAGAACGCCAACATCCCGCGGTCTGCTGTAACAGTACAATAAATATAACATTCCTTTTCTCTATCATATCAAGCCGCGTAACGATCGAAACTTTTTATTTCGTTTTCTTTACATTTATTTCAAAGATTACAGTGAACTAGAAAAGTTTAGGAAGACGAAGCCAACTTATCCTATGTGTTTTGCGAGCACGATATAATCGTTATACGACGTATTATTTTACCAATGACTGCAATGACGGGACGAACAATCGATTTAACTGAATCGCTGATAGCGGATAAAATATGGACAGGTGACGGATTAATGAAATTAATTCTCACAGATTTTTAATTTGATTAATAGATCAAGTGTTTTATGAAGCTCTCTGTTCGTGTCAACAACTGATGGACAATTTAAACTGGATTTAAAGACTTTGGTGATGACAGCGAAACAATATTTCAACCCATAATAAAAGTAAATTGATTTGTAATATTACTTTTGAACGTATTTTGTCGAGTAATAACAATTGTCAGACATTGTGGACTACTACAAGGCTCGTAATAAATTTTGTCAAACAAAAATAATCTATCAACAAGAACTCTGATCAAATGAAACAGAAACTCAAACTCAAACTCAAAAGCATTTATTTCAATTAAATCATAATTTGGTACTTTTGAAACGTCAACAAATATGAAATATATAATAGTCTGTCAGTCTGTCCGTCAGTGAAGCTAGGCGCTCGTTCCAAAATGTCGATTCGAGTGGAGAAGAACGAGCAAGAAACTCCATTCGTTACTCTTTTAAAAAAAGTCTGTTTTACATTGCTCTGATACATATTCCAATATTGTACACAGATGTGAGAATAATGTAAAGACATACCTGACGCAACATACAAATAACAGAACATACTAAAATAGAAAAAAAAAACAAAACCAAGACAAAACAAATATCTTAAGTCTGACATGGTCCTCACATATGTATACTGACAATCCATATAAAATAGTGCTTCTATACAAGAAAAAAAAATAAACTCTTGTTTAAATAAAGAAAGAAATGCTCGATGCCACAAGAAAAATAGATTGCCTTCATCGGAATCAAAGTATTAAATTACCTATTATCGTAATCTGAACTAGGTACTGACTACATTTGAGTATTGTCCAGTGGAGCCGAACCAACACGCTGCCAAGCATTCCTATCCTCAAGATAATATTCGGAGTCGCGGAGAACCTAACGGGTAACCGGGGCTCCGGCTCGACGTGCAGGAGAAGGAACGGGGTGGTTTTTAGTCAGTAAGAGTCTGACACTCCCTCCCGCCTCACCTAGGCGGGAGCAGTCATTCGATGATATTCAACCTTAAAAAAAAAAAATCTTCAAGATAATCAATCACCCTGTAGTAAGCTTGTTTACATAATTCGCGCTTAATATATGTTTTAAATTTACTTTCATTGAGATCTAGTATGCTATTTGGTATTTTATTATAGCATTTAATACCTAACCCCATAAAGGATTTCTGTACCTTGGACAGTCTGAATTGCAAACGAAATAGAACTACCATAAAAGACAATGAAATAATACTTAGTGCCACATAACCTCGTGTTAAGAAAAACAAAGCGGTGAATACAACGTCGACATTGATTTCCGAGCTAGTATTTATAAGTGGAGGAAGCTCTTGTACCTATAACAATACAATTGTACCGTCAGCCGCCACAGTCACGGCGTTATTGCGCTACTTACTACACGAGCACCCAGGAATGGAAGGGGCTAGAAATTCCAGACTAATAACAAGCAAATGGCCAGCTAATAATTGAAACACTGCAACTCTTGGTTACGGCCGAGGGTGCTCCCTTCCCCGTCGTCAGCAAGCATCCAGCTGACCCAGCCTAATTAGTAGCTGAATAATTAGGTTACAGCATTATCTTTAGTGCACCTCAGAGCACTCAAACTCGATTCGAAACGTGACCGTAAACTCGCCAGACCATTTGACTTGAGCATCAAATCTACAATAGTCAACTCAGTTCTCTTAAACTCTTATCTAAAATAATTTATGTCGGCAGAGATTGATTCAAGCAACTGAGTTAAATCGTATCAAGAATACGGTCACGCTTTGATCCTAAAGAAGGTATAAGTTAGCATAAAGTTCTAAATGAATTATTGACAGTTAGAACTTTCTCAATGATAGATTCAGAAGGGGTTTCGACGATTTAATTACATACAACACCACGACGAATGGTCCAATTGTAACAAAGTTAAAGCTGTGATTGAGTTAATCCGAAGTTGGAATTATTCAAAGTACACGTTACAGGGTCCGCAATCTGATAACTCCGCCGGTAGCAGGTGTCTGAGATAACTACTACCTACTTCACACTACTTAGGTGTTTAGTTGATACGTCGTTTCAACCCACAAACGGCTTTATCTATTGAAGGATTAAATTAAAGTAGTTCAACGTTTTGAATTAATATAGAGGTAATATTATTACAGTTCAACAGAATGCAATCAAAACGTGTATTTCTGAAACAAAATCAAGAAATGATCTCGTACGCTGCAGACATATATCTAGATAGAAACCAAAAAACTTCAGTTTATAAAAAAGTACATGAACAAATTATAATAAAATACAATATACAAAAACGTATGTGTCGAACAAAAAGACATATCAAATATTATGTCAATATGACGTGCTTGTATCACGAGCCTGCGTAATACAGGAGTTATTTCTATCCCCGTCGAGTTCGCCATTCGCTTGATTCGACTCTACATACTAACGATGACAACACAATAATACGAACGTCTTTTGTTACGAAACTTGACAACATACTTGGTATGTAGATTGAGAGAAAAATAAAAAAAAAGATTTCCGCATTTTTGATTGAAAATACTTTGATCTGTGTCAAATATATGTACGAAAGATTATTTTGGATCGGCTCAACCGATTTGCTTAACTTCTTGTAATTTTTTGAAGCTGAATGAGCTCTTAGATTGATTTCGTACTTGAATAAGTATAACATAATCAGGGAACATATAAAGAAGATAATATTCAAGATTTGCTGACCACATCGGACCATACTTATACAACAAATTAAATAAAATCCTAAACATCTACCCACTAACCAGAGTAGAATGTAAAATAAAACTAAAAAAAATATCTACAAAAACTAAATTACGAGGAAACTGAACAACTACTGAACAAATTAATGTGAGATAAACAGACGCGCGCGCACACCCACAAACACACACACACACACACACACACAAACACACACACACATACACATAATGGCCAAAATAGTTAATATCTGCGTTGAGAAAGTCCCTTTTTTATTATTATTATTTTTCTTGTAGTAATTTTCTGTATTAATTATTATGTTATTACTTTTTATCTTATTCTTGTTATTTTTCTTTAAACCTAAATTAATATTATATAACTGACATTAGAAAGGCTGAAATTATCTGTACGTTTGAGGGTTGGGCACTGATAGTCGAAATACAGGCAATGCCTAGTTCGACTACAGAAGCTAAAATCATATACCTGTTAAAATATTGTAGCCAAAACTATTGTTGATATATTGTATTAAGTGCTTATGAATAAAATAAATTATTATTATTATTCCGTAATAGTATTTTCAGCAGCGTTGCAATGTGAACCATACGATCCGAATAATAAAAGTATTGATAAACTACTGTACTGTGTTGTGTGTATACGCTGCCTACTCATCTGCTCATCTCATCTGGCGAATAGCAGGCATGATGTATTTTTTTTTTGGACAAGCATTGTACCGCTGCAACTCGGGTAAGCCAGTATCTACAGTAGATACAACCATGAAATCACTGGAACACTGAAGTCTGGCGCGTCACAGGGATATGAATAACTGTCTTAGTTCACAACGAATTAAATTAGAAGACATTGTAAGAGGAAAAGAAAAAGGCGTGATGAATGTTTACATTTTATGGTAAATATTTACCTATGGGTACTAATTTCCAAACAACATTAAAGTCTCCAGCAATAAAAACAAAATCATATTTACCCGTAATGTAACTTATGTTATACGAGGAAAGATATCAAAGTACTCGTATAAGATGAATAGGCCCTTACACAAGTAATTCGAATTTTTACCAAATAAACTAGAATCAAAGGAAATCTCATTTCAAAAGCTATCAACTGTTAATAAATCTGGTGATAAGTTCTTTAACAGTAAACTTTCCTCATCGACTATCTAACAAATGACTCTTCAAGATCTCAACTCGCCTTCAATCAAAACCAATTGCTATACCTACCCCTACTTCGTACATATACCATCTCCAATATTTACTTTGAAACTCTTATAATTTACTTTTGAAACACGTAATTTCATGTTTTTTTTTTATTTCGTGTTTATCAAATCACACAATTATAATATTTATGCAGACAAGCTACAAGAATAGACTAGATAATATTATTATTGCTTGCGTACTCGAAAGATAAAAGGTAACCTGTCTATATCACTCTCATGCTAATGTCCAAATACAAAAATTGTACCCATAAAATTCGTTGCTGCAACATAAAAGACAAACAAACAAACGCAATTTCGCATTTATGATATTTGTAAAGATTATATTTTCTCATGGGATTATAAATTGCTGTTGCTGTTAACAGTATTGATCGCAACTTGCTAATTGCTATCACTCAACTAACCAAATCCATAAAGCCAGTCATACCTGATTACATTAACGAATACATTCTGTTTTACAAAATCCAATACCTCATTAGTTCTACTTACACCTGAATTATACTAATTATTGATTTAATGAGCATTATTCTATAAACTGCTTCTCATACAAAACTTTATATCAAATGAAATAGTTAGAGGAGCAGGTATTCCAGCATTAGTAAGTACATTAAAACAAATTCGCCAATCAGAGCTAACGAAGCGACCTTGTAACCGGCGCGGTAATGAATAAAGCTGAACGAGTCCGATCTCGACTTTATCTATTCAATTAGGCTGATGGACACCGGTCAATGGTCATTTATAGGCAATCAGTATTATATTATGCGACGACTGCGAACCTATAGGTAGTGATAAGCCGGTGCGTGGCGGCGTGACGGCCAACAAGTCGTGGCCACCTACCTCGTTAAAAGGCGCTTCGCTCATCTGACAGTAACGATGATCGATGGCTTCGGGACTTCCCCTGTAATATCCGACACCCCGATCCCCTAAACAGCCGCCTCACACCCCACCAACTCCATTGAGACCCAAAAATGCTGCTAACCCAGTACACGGCAGTCCCCGCGACCCGCGACCCACGACACTACACATACCAATCAATACCCATTGATTAATATCTAATATTAATTGCGTGTGATTAACTATACAAATGGGGTGCGTACTCAGGCAGAACGCGAAGCAAGCGTTTATATAGGCCGTCGCCAATATCGCCACATTTACATTGTCACGGGAACGCTCCTATGAATAATTTCATTGTTTACTTACACGACCTTCATTAAGTAAACGCCTCAGTGACAGCTAATCGCATCACATTACGGTAACGTGTTGTGCTGTCTAATTGTTGTCTATTGAATAATATAACTGGCAACACTACAACATGATCAGCCCTTATCAAACAGAATTGAGTACTTACTTAGATTACTTGGATGAAAAATAAAATTCCCATCATCGCTTTTGATAACATTAAGTAGACGCGAAAGCCACTTGAGTACTTTATAACGACGTCTTAAAAAAGAACGGTGATCGGTAGCCCTCGCTCTTAGAGTAACAAAAACATTTAAACACAAATATACATACATTTGCATGTAGAGACGGGGCGGAGGCGCCCCAAGACTTCTTGACTCTCGACTCTTTGGTGTGCCGATTTTAATGGAGGCTGTCCTAAAACATCAAATAATGTTTACATCCTTATACCCTTAAGTCTGCCGAGGGAAAATGTTAATAGTAAATAATTTGGCATTTAAACAGGCTTGCTTGGGAACCTTTTGGTCTAGGTTCAACATGAAATTATATTCAACATTTATTTTATTTAACGACATTCTACTACACTGCTACTGTTTTAAATCTTCCTTTCCGTTTTTGTACAAATTTTCAGAGAATCGTGTCATTTAGCGTTCCGTTGTCTTATTAAATAGGTAGGTTTATGGAACATCCTGTGATGCATAGATTATTATATTTGTATTTTAGTACCTACATTAACATCTAGATACTGTTACCATCTATCATACTCATACATGACAAAGACCTTCACATTTATATAGATTACTTAATTATTCACTTGGTAGAAAATATTTTAAAAGTGAACTAATATTAAGTCTCGTAAATTCCTTATTGGCATGAATGGATATAAAATAGTCATATATAGCTGAATTATTCACCAATGCAATCAGAGAATTCTGTAATTACGAGTACAAAGTGGTAGTAACTATTTTTTAATATACTTTTTCTGTTTCATATCAATTTTACATTGAACCTTGAATTTTGTCCTCGTTAAAATTTAGTTTGTAGCATGTTCAAAGTAGGTACGTATATTAGAAAATCAGTTCAAAATAAATTAACCAATATAGTAATTCCATTTAATTAACGATACTGAGGCTTCAATTAGACAATCCTACAGGATTACAATTTATAGCATTAAAACATTATTAAAGCCAATTATTATATAATTTTTTTTTTTTGAAAATGTTGCCCCACACTAGGATTTTCTCCTGTGTCGTGGGTGCGTTTACAAACATACAAGTTCACATACACAATGACACCCAGACCCGAAACAACAATTTGTGGATCACACAAAGTGTTGTCTCGTGCGGGAAACGAACCCGCGACACGATGCACGGCAGCCAGTTACCCAGCCACCGCACTAACTGTGCAGTCTAATTAAGGGTTAAGAATAATTATTATACCTCTATAATTATTCTTAACCCTTAATTTATACATAGTTTTAACATAACATTAACATAACATAACATGACGCCTTTTATCCCCGAAGGGGTAGGCAGAGGTCCACACAGAAGTGACACCCACTTTTCACTATTTATGTTATGAGTCCCATGTAATAGGGGGTGAGCCTATTGCCATATACCGGGTACATTTCCAGACTCCGTGCTACTACTTAGATTTTTTTTAAAAACCTAGTAATACTTTGCCCGACCCGGGAATCGAACCCGAGACCCGTTGCCCGGTAGCCGCACTTGCGACCACTCGGCCAACGAGGCAGTCGTACATAGTTTTACTTTTTTAACTAATAAGTTATGGTCTGAATATACTAATTCGTACCTACGTCTACCAGTCAAACGTAAATTTAGAACCTAACTTTAGGCAGAGAACCCAGGAGAGGATATATAGGCAATTCCACGATGACGTGTGCAGTCCTGCTGGGCAGAGTTCAAAACCAGAAATAGAACATAATTGAAACGTGGTCGATTCTCTAATTTTAGATTTTAGTCAGTCTATAACTTACGACGACGTGACCAATTGTAATGTGGTAGTTCAAGCAATAACAACCACGATTTTTATATAATGTATGTATATACCGTCTCTTTGACTTGGTTCAAAGCTAACACAACACGGTTATGTGGCACAGAAACACGATTAAATAGGTGTGCTATTAGAAATTTAAAATCGCTTCGTACGTTGTGGGAGGGTTAATATACCTCTATAGAAGCCCGAGCCTCTAGGGGTTGTTACTGTGCAAAGACACTGCCTTCCTCTTGTGAACAATAGACACAAAATTTATTTTCTCTGAACTCACATCCACTTGAAATATAAAATTGTTTTGTTATTGTACCTTTAATTGGGTAATCTGAAAGTACGAAAGGGATAATCGAATAATACCCAGTTATTGTCTTGGTTTTACTTAACTGATATATTAGTGTAGCTACTAGTCCTCATATTCTCAATATTGGATAATGTACCTATATGAAAGATTGGTAAACATATTTTTTTGAAAGAGTATGGAGATTCTTGCTCCTTCTGCTCCATTCGAATCCACATTTTGAAACGAGCACCTACCGCTTCACTGACGCCGACAGACAAATTGATAGATAATTATTTTGTATTTATTGATTATTTTTTTATCGGAATCAAAGTATTGAGTTATATGTATCTACTTTCTAAGATTATTTAGACACCACTGACAAACGGTGAAGGAAAAACATCGTGAGGAAACCTGGACTTTATAATTTCTAATTATAAGTTTGAAATCGCCAACCCGCATTGAGCAAGCGTGGTGATTAACGCTCTAACCTTCTCCGTGTGAGAAGAGGCTTTGCTCAGCAGTGGGCATTTATAGGCTGTTGATTGATGATTTATTGACGTTTCAAAAGTACCAAATTATGGCTTTGATTTTGATTTTGACTTTGCTTTTGATAAATGAATAGCGGTTATTTAAAAACAATACCTATTTAAAGCCTGTTTCTAATGTATTTTTTATGAATCTACAGATTGCTATTTCTGGTCTGGGTGTCATATGTTTGTGAAATTGTATATTTGTAAGCATACCTACGACACCGGAGAAAATATAAGTGCGGAGCAATGTTTTAAAAAAAGAAATCTAATAAATAAATTACTTCATGTATGTCATATAGGTACATATACCTACATAGGTATATAGAAACTTTGTTTTATTTTGTTTAATCACATATAACTTAACGTTAACTGTAACACTAACGAAACAATCGCCATTCAACATACAAAAAATAAATGACGATAATTAATTATAATATATATAATTTCAGTATGGAATAAATGCTGACATGTGTATCAATTAACAGTGCACACAGATGTCGCTTTTTGAATGGCATCAATTAAACACATGTACCTACGTAGGCAATTTTATAACTGATTATATTGCAGCGCTGCATTAATGTGCGCTGCGTAAATTCATGTTGTCAATGTAAATTAATGAAAGGCACAAGCATAAAATAATAAATATAAATTTAATAATTACTAACAGTATAACAACTGGATATTGATTTTTGAATTTCATTTAATGTTAATGCTGAACGAATAATTGAATTATGTTTATTAATACATTTAATGAGTTGTAAATTTATTTATAAGTAATTACCGATGATATCAGATTATTCAAATCAATTCAAAAGGTTTGTACCGGCAATAATATACGTTTTGATTAAAATATAACCAAAAGATAGATAGATAGAGAAGGCAGCCATTATAATTACTAAATAATAACTTCATCCGATGTCACGCTGGCCTGACCTAATTCTGAAAACCACATGAAATTGAATTGCTGTGCGTTGTCCATTCTACTAGAAGGCTTAGTTTACTCGCTCTCGGAGTTATTTACCTAGATTATTAGTTAGGTACCTATCTATAGTTCCTAGAGTTGTAAACACAGAAGTTGGTTTACAGTTAAAATAGAATGCTCCTTTGGTCAAAGGAGTTGTGAAATTCTCAGTGGTCAGTCCCACATTCTGGGATTATCACTTGGCTTTCTTGCATTGCATAACTTACGTGGTTAGCACTGAACATCCATGTAGCCATTACAGGTGAAGTACCCCTATGGCGATAGTAGATTAAAATTCATCATTCACCAGCCGCATCATCCTGGTTTAATCTGTCAAAAATATATAAAATAACAACTCATTTGACCGGGCATCAGTCACGCTCTTCGATGAACCTGAACCTTTCTCCCTGTTAAACCTGAAGATAATGGCAAGTATTCTTATGTAGAGCTAGCCAGTAGTTCAGCATAGCAAAAGACTATAACGGGGTGTATATGATCATGTTGTTTGACAATATATATAATGTGGAGCCATTAATGGGGACTAATGATATGGTAGGTGTGGTATTAAATAACTGGAATGGTGTGCATTGTATACAAAATTAGTAAAAAGTATCTACTCCTTAAAATTTTGCTTTTTTATGTTTTTTGCCTTCATTGTTGTTTTATTTTTTACTGCTGTTTTTTGTATGTTATTATTGTTTTTTATTTTATTTATTTTTTTTTGTTTTTCAATGTTATTTTGTTATTATTTTGTGTGTTATTCGGTGGTCCATGTCGGTGGCGAATAAAATATTTTTCTTTCTTTCTTTTCTTTCTCTTTCAAAATACAAATATATTGTGTTATCGTTCCGTGCATAAAAATCTTCCATTTTCCTACGTAGTGTTAATGACCCTACAGTTGGAATGTAGCCATATAAGAAGTTACGATTTTGTTCAGTAATATCTACTAGTGTGACTTGTAGTATATGACTTAGAACTCTGATATTTTAGCCATTAAAAATGAACAAATGAACAAAAATTGTAACCGTATCATCTCTCTAATAAGTATCTATAAATTTTGCCAATATTTTGCTGAGTAGGTAGGTAATGGATTGACCAGTGTGAAAAAAGTAATCTGTCATTCGGAGAAAAACCATTAGCATATATATAAACAGTATATAAAAACCAAATGCACTCAACAGTTTGATTTATAAACAAATTTTACCTAAGAAAATACGTATAATTCGATAAAGTCGAAAATCATTCGGATATTTCAGGCGATCGCCCCACCATTCCGTTTTGAGCAGCCAATCTTGTGATTGAATCACCAATGAGTTTTATTCAGATTAAGCCGGATATGTGTCTACCGGCGGCAGATTTTAGGCGACCCGATTTCACAGTAACTGTAACTTTGTTATTTATAAAACTTATATAGTGCTTAATTTAGTACAATTATTAGAGTCAAATTCATAGAATTTATTTCAACAAAACCATAAACAAATACTTTTGATACGTCAATAAATTAATATTAGTTTGTCAGTCTGTCTGTCAGTGAAGCTAGGGAGTTATTGTTAAACAATAATGTATATAAACAATAATGTACATGGGTGTACGTTTTACTCGAAGAACGTATTAATTTTAACTAAAGTATAGTAGACACGGGAATACAATACCTAATGATATGAAATGTAACTTTTTATGAGAATGGAGCAAACAAGCAGACGAATCGTGTGATGAATAGAGATCAGCACCGTCCATAAACTCCCACCACAAGAAAAGAAGAAGGTTTCGTTGCCGCTTAAGAATTCTCAGTAGTAGCACGGAGTCTAGAATTATGCCCAGTATATGGCAACAAGCTCACCCCCTATTATATGGGACTCATAACATAAATAGTAAAAATGAGTGTAAGTGACAATAAGTGCCGTTATGTACACCTCTGCCTACCCATTCGCGGATAAAAGGCGTGATGTTATGGACCGAACGAGCGACACTTATCAACTAGCCAGCAATTAGGTACATATCAAAGTAAGTAGGAATTCAAAACTCAAATATATTTTAATATACTTCAATAAACACTTTGTCAAAAAATATATTTAAACGTTATAAAATGAAGAATGACATCAGTTCATTTTGAACTTTTCTAAAAGAGATCTTTTGAACTTTAAAAAGATCTTGTATAGGTTTCTAACAATATTTAGAATGACAGTTAATATTCTAAAAATAAATGTAAATGTGACGAATTCTGAATCAAATATTACTAGGTACGAATGAATAGATGAATAGGCAAAAAGTATTTTAACTTTACCATAATAAATTATACTATCCACTCCTAGCGGTTGCAACCACTGCTGCTCAGCTCCTATTGGTCATAGCATGATGTTTTATAACATACATATAGCCTTTTTCAATAAATGGCTTATCAAAAAAAAATAATTATTCTCTTCGAAAGAATAGTTTCTGAGATTAAAAATAAACAAATGTACTCTTCAGTTTTATGTATGAAAATACGTGTAGATAGTTTTTCTCATAGTTACTCGACTTTTACATGTAGGTACATCGTCACTGCCTCGTTGGCCAAGTGGTCGCAAGTACGACTGCCGTACAGGGGGTCTCGGGTTCGATTTCCGGGTCGGGCAAATTACTACAGGGATTTTAAAAATAAAAAAGTTATGTTATGTTATGTTATGTTATGTTATGTTATGTTATGTTATGTTATGTTATGTTATGTTATGTTGTGTTATGTTATGTTATGTTATGTTATGTTATGTTATGTTATGTTATCTTATGTTATGTTATGTTATATACATCATCACGATGAGTATTATAAATGTGAAAGTTTCTTTGTTTGGATATTAGTCCGCCAATCACGCTGAAACTATGAACGGATATTACCATCTGATTTAGGTTATGGGATACATTTTATCCTGATTAAATGGTCCCATGGGTTAAAAAAGAAATAAGCGGACAAAACCGCGGGGAAAAGCTAGTTCCTTATTATCATTAAAATGGTCTTACCTACAGTTTCCGCAATAGGCTGAATACAGAATTACATCAACATATTAAGGGAATTATCTCAATTTCACCACAATATTTGAGTGAATATTGTCCGAACCGAGGCACATATAGGAGATTGGTTCTCAGAACTATTTTATTAAGGAATGTCTCATACGGTGCTGAATTAAACCAGTGACCTGCCGAGTGCCCACACCTTCCTACGAATTCATTAATTACATGCTTCCTACGGCATTTCAATGAAATTAAAAATACAAAAGTCTTTACCTTTGATGGGCTTTATTACAAAGTTTGATACGTAAAATACGTATGTACGTACCTATACGTTCCAATTGTTACTTCTTGTTCAACTTTTAACAAATATACGTTCACAAGCATCATCACGATGCTTGTGATACTCATAACGTACGTGATTCCTTTCAACTCGCTACAGTTTTTCCTCCTGCTTTTTCTAATATATTTCGTTATAACAGTTCGCTAGTCTTTTACTTTTCATTTAGATATTCATGTTTTATTTGTAGATACACAGATATGCGATTTCCGCTCTGCCGCTTCTGTAACTTCGATGTCCAGCGAATGAGGACGACTTTAACTTAAAATTCATTAATGTAAAAAAGAAAATGTTACTCGTACGCTTTTTATTCCAATTAACTACATACTTAGTTCTCACATTCGCACTGCATTGCAATGAATACAATTTGCATCGAAAATATAAAATGAATAATTGTAATAATTAATTAAAATTCAATTTAAAGTTTCAGTACAAAATTTAACATCGTATCTTCATTTGCGTTAATATTAATTTTAATTACTTATCAGTTTCATCACCTGTCTCTAATTGGTCTAAAACTGTTTATACATTCGGTGTGATCACGTAATAAAAGACAAATAAGTTTACTTTACCTACATAGGTATACATTTACAAGACTAAGGCACATTCAGAGCGTGATAGGAAAAGAAAAAAAAAATACAATTATAATATTCATGAGTATATTCATTCGAATTATGTGGAACTACTTATCTATATCAATATCTACTTAATGGTGCAATAAACAGTATTCTCGGTTTTCATTCACAATAAACAACTTTGCATGAATTTAAAATAAAGGCATGACCAAAATGGTTGCTTTTTTCAGTAAAAACTTTCGTGCAAATGATGGTTTATGAACCATAGTCACGCTTCTACAGTTCGATAGCAGACTGATACCAAACGAGTACGGGAGCGGCGGGTGATGCACCGGTACCTACATAAAAGGCCGATTGAAGTGATCAATCAACGTAAGGTGATTGTCTAACAGCTGATAGCACTAAATGTTAGAACATTAACTGCTAAAAATATTCTATAAACTAAGGTGGATTATTGGGTTGTACGAATTGGTGTCAGATGCTATAAACATATTGAAGCCAATGTCGAGTAATATTAAAATATCAGAATCTATCTATGTACACACGGCTACAAATCGAGCTTTACATAACCAGTATAAACTGAACGTTAAATGTGCAGAAAGATGATGCGACGCGACACCAGGATAAACTGGTTTTGTATAGATTGATGTGTGGCCGTGTGTACATAATTCTTAAAACTAAGTGTTATTTTAAACTGTCAAACACCAAGCGGTCACCGGTGACCGCAACCTATTGTTCTATAATTGTGTCTACAAAACCGGTATTCGACGAGTTAATAGTTTGGGTCTCATAAAGAAATTAAGGTCACTTTCCCCCAGTGACTAAAAGTTACAGGTTGGAAAACAAAACGAACACTGAACGGCTAATTTTTAAGTTGTTCTTAAATATCGTGCCATCTCTGTCATTTTACAAAGAATCTATAGTTACAGAACTATAGAGGTAGGTACTTAGACGCGACTTAAACTCGAGTAGCGTTTGATTATTTGGCCTTTACTTAATAGGTAAATCACTTGAGTTCCACACGATTCATTCAAACATAGCTTTACATTGTCTAACTTTTTTAAGGATATAAGTAAGTATATGGATTCACATCACACATATCACTATGATTAGTATATGCATAGGCATGTATAGAAAAAAGGAAAAAATAATATTTTCACTGCGAAGAGGTCTAAGCCCGCATCTCCAAACTGGATTAGGTTTCCAATTTGATACCCACTTTTACCCACAATTTTACGTAACTTTTTTATAGTACCTACATCGTAGAGAAACTTATTTTGTACTATTGTATGATTGGTTGAGCCCTCGATAAATGATTGAAAGAGAAATGTTCACGCTTACTTCAATGCTAAAGCAATGTTACGGTTTTACGAATACTTGTATTACTTTAGTTGACTTTATGAATCCTATGACTTTTATCTCACAACTCTCAAAATATAAATAAAAATAACATAATGCTACCTCCGATTCTTTTCTACTGAATCCATTAGTTAGATACTACATAATGTACTTAACATTTATTTCGAATACCATACCGTTCGCGAAACCAAATCAAACTCAATTTAATTATGCGATCGCAACTCGCAACTCTCAACTACTCCAGCATCACTTATCCGATTTATCGTTATCAATATTCTTTATTATTTTACAATAACAATGCTATATTTCTTGAAGTAAAAATATCAAACGTATCCTGTTATTGAAGCGATATTGTTCCCTCAAGACAAAAGTTTCTCGTAAGGACGCAATCGCAATACGTCGGTACGCGCATATCGGCAACACAAAGCAATATTTAAAATCGGGGATGCGTCGCTGAACCGCTTCCATTTCGTACTACCATTCAGCCGTGACATTTCATATTGATAAGCGTCGTGTCGAGATCCCGCTCCTATCAACCAACGAGTACGTTGTGTAAATCTAATAATCTCGTGGCATCTTGTCATTTGCAAAGAATTAACCCATAATACTCGTTTATGGTAAATGAATGAAGTGATTATGTGTAATAATAAAGAATTTCTCTGCATTTAGAATTCATTTAAAAGGCTTCATAATAAAAGTACCTTAATGAAGAATTTCATCATCATCATCATCAACAGCCGGAAGACGTCCACTGCTGGACAAAGGCCTCCCCCTTAGCCCTCCACGTCGAACGACAACTCGCCACCCGCATCCACTGGCTCCCCGCAACTCTGGCGATATCGTCGGTCCACCTAGCGGAAGGCCTGCCCACGCTTCGTCTTCCGGTCCGTGGTCTCCACTCAAGGACTTTCTGGCCCATCTGCCGTCAGTCCTTCGAGCGACGTGGCCTGCCCATTGCCACTTTAGTCTGCAGATTTTGCGAGCTATGTCGATAACTCTTGTTCTTTGGCGAATTTCCAACTTTCGGATTTTGTCGCGCAAAGAAACCCCGAGCATAGCTCTCTCCATCGCACGCTGAGCGACTTTGAGCTTCTCCAGAAGGCCAGAGGTCAGGGACCACGTCTCGGTACCATACGTCATCACCGGCAACACACACTGGTTGAACATCCTGGTCTTTAGGCACTGAGAGATTTTCGATGAGAAGATTTCACGTAACTTCCCGAACGCTGCCCATCCAAGTTGGATTCTTCGGGCGACCTCTTTGTCGAAATTGGACCTACCTAGCTGTATAATCTGCCCTAAGTATGTATAGTGGTCTACAACTTCGAGGATATCGTTCCCAACGATGACCGGTACAGGTGCAACATGGACGTTTGACATGATTTTGGTCTTGTCCATGTTCATTTTAAGACCCACCTGTTGGGAGACGATATCGAGGTCGCTGAGCATGGTGTTTAGATCCTCCAGCTACTCCGCCATGATGACTACATCATCGGCGAAGCGGAGGTGTGTGATGTATTCGCCATTGATATTGATGCCCAGTCCACTCCAGTTTACCCGTTGATATCCATCCCCAAAATTTGGTCAAACAAAAGTATTCTCTAAACATTAGAAATAAGGTCTATAATGTAATGTAATATTAGTGGAAAGCGGTCACCGGTGACCGCTTGGTGATTTATGGGTTAAAAGCTTGAAAACGTCCTCCAATGCGTTGGTGAACAGTTTCGGAGAAATCACGTCTCCCTGTCTCACGCCTTTCTGCAATTGGATTGGTTCCGTGCTATCTTCCTGGAGTCGGATGCGCATGGTGGCGTTTCTATACAAACACTTTAGCACCTCGATATATCTGTAGTCGATATGGCATCGCTGGAGAGACTGCAGCACCGCCCAGGTCTCGATCGAATCAAAGGCTTTTTCATAGTCCACAAACGCCAAGCATAGTGGCAAGTTATACTTCTCAGTCTTCTGTATAACTTGCCGCAGCGTATGAATGTGGTCTATGGTGCTAAAGCCTTTCCGGAACCCGGCTTGTTCGGGAGGCTGGAAGTCATCAAACCTGCGTTCGAGACGGTTCGTGATGACCCTAGAGAACAGCTTATATACATGGCTCAGAAGCGAGATGGGTCTATAGTTCTTCAACAAGGAGTTGTCACTCTTCTTGAAGAACAGAACCACTACACTCCCTTGCCATGCTTTCGGCCTAGCTCCTTCGAGAATAACGGAATTGAATAGTTTCTGGAGGATTAAAAGTATCGGTTTTCCACCCGTTCGCAGAAGTTCTGTTGTAATTCCGTCATCACCCGGTGCCTTGTTATTTTTGAGCTGTCTGAGAGTCATCCTAATCTCATACAGGCTGAATAGTGCCGTGTCAGTTTAGCTCTTGGATCCCGAGCTGTACCGACAATGGGTTGCCGTGTCGAGGTGTATAACTGTCCGTAGAACCTTTCAAGCTCTCTCAGAATCTCTGGCTTCGACGAAACGATGCTGCCATTTTCGGTCTTCAGTTTCGTCATTTGGCTTTGCCCAACAGACGAATTCCTTGCGAATACTTTTGCGCCCTGATTTCGCTCTATGGCATCCCTGACTCGTGTGGCGTTATATGCACGCAGGTCGCGTCGCATAGACTTTGAAATTCGCCTATTAAGTTTGCCATATCCAGACATGTCAACTGAAGACTGCAGCCTCATCTCGTGTCGGTCTTTCAATAATTTCAGTGTTTCTTTCGAGAGCTTTTGAGGTCTATTTCGGCGTGGGTTTTTGAAAAACTCTGAGCCCACCGCTTGGACAGTTTCCACTAACCCATTATTTAACTCGTCAATCGTTTCACACTCAGCCAGGCACTGGAAGCGATTATGCAGTTGGAGCTGGAACTGTTCGGGGTTCTGAACCTGGGCGCGACCAGGACGGAGTGTGGACCCCACCAGGCGTGACCTCTCCAGCTTGACATTGATATTCAGTGTGCCTCTGACAATACGGTGATCGCTGCCGGTTTTCACCTTGGCTATCACAGAGACATCACTAAATATGCGCTTGTCGGTCGCCATGATGAAGTCGATCTCATTTTTGGTGTAACCATCGGGGCTTATCCACGTCCACCTCTTAGCTGGTCGCTTTCGGAAGAAGGAGTTCTTTAGAAAGAGTCTCTCCCTCTCCATAAAGTCGACCAGCCGCTGGCCCCGACGGTTTCGCTGCCCATACCCAAATGGCCCCATTCTCAGCTCATCGCCGTTCCGTGTGCCCTTTCGCGTTGAAATCCCCCATGACAACGGTGAAGTGAGCTTCGGAGGTGTGTATGGCTTGGGAAATTTCCTCATACAGAGCCTCTACTTCATCATCGCAGTGTGTCGAGGTCGGCGCATATACCTGTATGACCTTCAGCGAATACCGGTGTGATATTCTGAGTATAAGGTACGCTACCCTGCTCGACACACTGTCAACTTTACTCACGTTGTTGACGAGGGACTTGCGGACGAGAAATCCGACACCACCCTGGGATTTTTGATCTCCTTCCCGGAAGAAGCAAGTTGCCGGAATCCAGGACCATCGTATCCTGGCCCTCTCTTCGGATTTCAGACAGTCCCAAGATGTCCCAACGCATTTTGCTCAATTCTTCCTCCAGCTCGACAATCTTCTCATCGGTCCGCAGTGTGCGGATATTATGTGTTGCCAGGGCCAAAGTTCGTCGGGGGTGGTAGCGGTTCATCTGCCGGGGATTCTTAGCACCCCCTGCTCCGCCGTTACCCGATCCGCTACCAAGATCAGGGATAGCGGAGCTGCCGGGGTTTGCCATAATTCCCACGCTTGGCAGGCGGCTTGAGGATCGCAGTTAGGTCACCGATATATTTATGGAATGCTGCAGCCCATTCCTCGGTGTCTGGTCGCAGTTTTAGGACGTACCCGGGTCCAATGAAGAATTTAAACACGTACAAAGTTGAAGTTGTTTATTTTTGACAGAGCATCCCTATTTTACTGAAAGGAAGTTTTAAATAAACGGCCGTCCGAGTATTACAACAGATACGAGTTGTATCTTCCATGTTCGTTTTGCGCCAGAGTCACAAATGTAGCGAGGGAGGTGCCATTCAAACTCATAGAAAAGCCAGTCGGTATTTTTCTTTTGATTCTTGATTGCAAGTTACCTCGTCAGCAGTTCGCTGTTTCGTCTATAGATATTTGTAACTTTCGGCAACAAATACATGCTAGTATATAAAGTATATAAAAGGTACCGATACCTAAAATATCGGTTCATAGGTCATTCTCCTGGGTCGTGGGTCCGTCGAAAAACATACAACAAGTTAATAATAATTTCTACAGCCATTTACAGGTAAATATTTGTGGTCGTTTAGTCCATAAAGCATAAACAAGAAACGTGTTTGATCATACAATTACTACAAAATCAAATTATACTAAATTCCGCTGTCATTTCACAATTATTTCCTCGTTGATACTACGCCTGTTCAGATTTAATCGGATTGTTGTTTATAATAAATGAAAAATGATTAAATATTGTTATTATGATAAGTAGATTGTAGCGGTTTACATGACTAATCCGCCGCATTCCGTTGCCTTTTTGTAGGATAAACCGGTAACCGAGCAAGCGGATAACCTGATGGTAAGCAAGAAGCATTACAAGTGCGTTACCGTCTTTTCGAAAATTAGAAATTTTGAGGATTGTTGGGGATTCAGGGATTGGAAAAATTTGGGAGGGAAGATAATTAGGCCTCCGGTAGCCCGCACAACGAAAAACGCAAGCGTTGTTTCACTGTGAGGCCGTAGTATCACTCCGGTGGAGCCGGTCCATTTCCGAATATATTTCTAAGTACCTATGTATGTACTTTCTAAGTTTATTTAGGCACCACTGATAAACAAATTTCAAAGTGATAATTTTAATATATTGTTGCAAATAGTTTAAGGATACGTAGGCAAGTGTCCACTAAGCGTCCTATACGGAAGTATTCTGATAGGAATATCTCAATGCTTCTGCGTTGATGAGTTCTATGAATTGCATTAGTGACGAGCTAAGTGAGTAGATGCTAGAGGCGACACATTGGTTGAGTGCTTTGCAATTCAATTATTCTATACTTAATTAGTTTCAAGACTGATCATTAATTGTGTCTAAGTAAGAAGATATATCAAGCAGAGCAAAGTCATCATAACCATTTGTTAAACAATCCTCGTTCATGTTAGGCAGACGCTTCCGAAATCACAGTTTGGTCATCGAAATTTGAAGTTTGCTGCTGCCTTCAATGGTTGCACTTTTAGGACGTACCAGCCAGCCAGCAGACCAACCTAATCCGATCTGTCAATTAATCATAGTATTACGACTTCATGTCAATACAATAAAGTTGAAAATTTAGGTACCTAATAGAAAAACATTTACAGAATTAAATTGACCTACTGGCCACCATACCTTCCTGAATCTAGAATAAAAGTTATGAAATTAAACATTTAATTGATGAACAAGAAACAGAAGAGATATCGAAATCAGAAGAACAAAAAAAAATAATTAGTAAAAAAAGAATTTCTCAGAAATAACATTAGCCAGTTAACCATAATTGAACTGTCAAATTGTGCTACTAAAGAATGGATATCAGGTATTAAGTAATGTTTTAATTCACAAATATTAAAATATGTTCTATACAGGAAACCGAAATCAAGTACCTACCTTTAGGCAGGTATTGTTACACAATATAATTAATGTCCTGTTATCCCAACAATAAGAGTGGCACAAACATTTATTCCAACTTTTACGATTACGCAAAACTTTTTCCCCATTCTTCATTCATACGGATAAAGTTATTGAAATACGCAGAATAGTCCACTTTGGATCATTTACAGCTTCATAGGCCAACGCTGGTAACAGACACTGTTCAAAGATGTTTTTCATAAGATTGATTTGACTAACAATCGTATAACGAAATCTTTCCTGAAATCCTATCTTAGGACATAATCCCAAAAAGTTTAACAAAAATATCATCTTTCATTTATCCGAAAACTCTTCTTTGTTTTGGTTTCAATCCTACCTATACCTACCTTTTATAAAAATAAAACATAAAAAAACGAAATACCTTATCTGGAGTAGCTCCAGGTTTTAATCACCTGCTCTAAACTCCCGGTATCAATCTCGAAGCGACGGCTGAGCTGGATTAAGTCTGAAACAATGAGCTCCCATATCCGGAAGCTAGGTGTACACAATAGATCTGTGAGCTTCGTTGATACAAGTTGCACGGAAGCTTGTAATGCTCAGTGCATCGGCCGGGAACCACTTAGACACAGCAATAACGCGATGAATTTATAGGACGCACCAGCGCGTAAACAGCACAATGTAGCATGCACAAGAATGTTGTTCTAACCCTCAAAGCTGCTGGTTATTA
This sequence comes from Spodoptera picta, assembly GCA_038387885.1. Classification (NCBI taxonomy): domain Eukaryota; kingdom Metazoa; phylum Arthropoda; class Insecta; order Lepidoptera; family Noctuidae; genus Spodoptera; species Spodoptera picta. Next base: position 6,656,162 of record JAZHFQ010000105.1, read on the forward strand.
TTCCAGAGCACAATACCTTTAGTACTTACATATTTCAAACTTTTCCTGCTACTTAGGGCAATAACACACAATCATAATTCTAATTAAGATAAAATTAACAAAAATAAAAAACAATTTTGCATCGAACGTACTGAAGACTAAAATAAAAATAGGCCGTGAACGGAAAGTGAATCTTCCGGTCTTACTTAACTGTTGATATAATTATAGAGGACCGGAAGCCACACCGGCTCACGCGCGCTCATTAAAATATGTTCAAATTGCTACGAAAATCCATTAAAATTCTTGCCGTAAATGTGATATTATTTACTTATTATCATTCTAGCATGTGCGAGTAAACGTAAACATGTAGGGGACACTGCATTGCACCAAGAAGGCGCTGATTGCTACAAACCTACTTACTTACCGTCAACTTGTATAGCACAAACACACACATGCACAATAAAATAGTGCTACGAACTCAATAATTTCCTGCACAATTTAATAACCTTAATCTAAACAAACAAGCACTTGGCGTTCACTGATTCAATATTAATTCGCACTTCAAGATGAATTTATAAGAATTTAAAAAGTAGAAAATTCCATTTCAGCGTGTAAACAGCGTAAGATTTTTAATTAGATCTTAAATTGTTTTCACTTTGTAGTAGGTACTTTGTACTTTAATCTACAGCACGTGGTAAGTATACCTACTACAAGTCTTAGTACTACGTTTTCAGTGAGAAACTACGTTCGGTTCGGTGCTGAATTGACTGGGAGTTCAGTAGAGCGTGTATTAGACACTTAAGAAGATTAAATGAGGCCTGTCAAGAATGTCAAATCTTCAATCCGAAGTTTGGGAATGATAAATGATGCATAAATAAATCAGTCCTACTAAAAACTTCAGCACTGGCATAAAAGTGTATGATACGGTGAAAGAGTGGCCACGATAGAATGCTCTCTTTAATTTAGTTTACCTACATTACATAATATCATAGTTTTTATTAATAGGAGAGGTAGTTAGAACGCCAACTTTGTGCCTCTTGATACCAGGAGGCACAAAGTGTGTTGGTTACTCTCATTGTAAAACACGCTAAACTTTTACACAATACAAAAGCTACAAACGAGAATTTATTAATCAAAAAATATGTATAACGTTTCTAATTTTAAGCAAAGAAGTTTTATCTAGAATATGAAGAAAAAATAAATCTTGGTCATGGACCAAACGTTATTTTTGTTAACCTACCTACGACAGGATTGCAGTATAACAAAATACACAAATGAAAACTGATAGTTCACTTCCCACAAACCAATAAGTACGACTTAAAACAGCAAAACTCATTGAACAACGTACCCAGGTATAAGACATAAAGTATAAAAGCGAACGTTTATGCCTGCGCTACCTGCTGAAACTCCAGGCACAGACAATCTACCTGGCCATAAATACGGCAACTTAAGTATATGATTATACGATATTTAAGAGTACACAACCAAGTTCGCAGCAGGGTGCGTTGGTAACCTACCCACCGTAGCGGAAACAGGAGGTAAAACCGTCAGAAACCGGCGGGAAGTCGCTAGTACATCCGGGCGACGTTCCATAGAGCACTCTCTATATTATTTTGCTTCATTGTTGTTGTTGATTTACATAAATGATTTACGAGCACGGCTTTCTTTGGGCGAGCCGAGGGCGAAAACATTTTAATTGACGGTGAACATCCTTGTTTCATAATACACCTGCTTAATTCAAGTAGGCCTTATAATACAATACAAATTCAAAGAACCAACCATGCTATATCTTTATATATTAATTATAAATTGATGGTCTTGAGATAGATTTTATTAACAGCAGGTATCCTTATTAATTAGGAAGCTTTGGTGTTCATGTGATAGACCAACATAACAGACAGACAGCAGACAGATGCTTCAGATGCACATACAACTGTTTGGGGAAAGTCGACGTTCACCAGTGAACGACAATAAATCAACCACGATCACATCGGGAGCAGGATTTTTAGAAACGTAGGCCCTTTTCAGACGGGTAAGACGGCAGTCGGAGGTAGGACGTACTCGTAGTTACATAATTATATTATTATACTGTCACATCGTCGAGACGACGATGAAGTACCTGGGACTCGTCCTCGACAGTCGGTGGAACTTCGTGGAGCACTTCCGACGTTTGGCTCCAAAGTTGGCGAGGGCGGGGGCTGCGTTTAAACGCATCCTCCCCAACCTCGGGGGGCCAAACGCCTCCTGCCGGAGGTTGTACGCCGGGGTCGTGCGGTCCATGGCCCTCTACGGCGCCCCTGTTTGGGCGCCGAACTTGTTGCGGCGTCCTGCTCGGACGCTGCTCATGTCACAGAGGGTCATGGCGATCCGAATGATCCGCGGATACCGCACGATCTCTGGGGAGTCGGTGAACCTCCTTGCCGGATTACCGCCGTGGGATCTGGAGGCGAAGGTGCTCGCGCGCGTGTATAACATGCGCGCGGAGGCACGTCGCCGGGGCGAAACTCCGCTGCCGCGCCAGATAAGTGCGTGGCGGGATGAGCTCCGGCGCGATCTCATGGCGGAATGGCAGCAACGACTGTCGCAACCGGGGGCTGGGCTCGCTGCCATTGCAGCGGTAAGTCCCCTCTTTGAGGAGTGGCTTGAGAGACGCTACGGCGTCCTCACCTACCGCCTGACGCAGGTCCTCACCGGACATGGAAGTTTCGGGAGGTACCTGTGTCTGATGGGGCGGGAGGAAACCCGGGTGTCATCACTGCGAGGGCCGCCCTGAGGACACGGTGGAACACACGGTGGGAGAATGCCCTTCGTGGGCTGAGCACCGCCGTGTCCTCAGGGAAGTGATCGGCGATGGCGACCTCTCGCGTCCGGGCCTAGTGCAGGCCATGATGCGGAGCGAGGGGGATTGGGATGCCGTCTCCTCCTTTTGTGAAGCAGTCATGCTAGCTAAGGAGGAGGCGGGACGCGTGAGGCAGCGAAGCGCTGCCTCCTCGCAACCCAGCCATCGCGAAGGACATACCGGGCGTCGGGGATCGCGGGACGATCTCCGGCCACCGTAAGCGCGGGCCTGCGGACGGCGAGCATGGGTGGCTCCCCGTCCGACCAGAAACAGACCCGAGCGTACGGCGCGTCGCGTTCCGCGCGCGCCTCAAAGAGCCATCAGACCACCACAGATGGGGCCCAATAGGGCCGATGCCGATTCGGAGTCGCGGAGAACCTAACGGGTAACCGGGGCTCCGGCTCGACGTGCAGGAGAAGGAACGGGGTGGTTTTTAGTCAGTAAGAGTCTGACACTCCCTCCCGCCTCACCCAGGCGGGGGCAGTCATTCGATGATTTTCCCCCCTTAAAAAATACTGTCACATCAGTTGCTTTCAGAATAATTTGGTAAAATTTAATCACAATATTCTGAAGTCACTGTTTCTATCTTTACTCACTTACACCACTGAAATGAACATTTTTGCGTGCTATTGTAATAAGAAAAGGTACCTACTATATGCACATACAAGTTAGGTACTTACATTTCCTTAAACACAAATTATGCAGCTGGATTTCCGTGATCTGTATCACGTGGCACGACAAAGTTGCACTGTTTAGGTATTAGATAATATTCTTTTGTTGTGTAACATTGCATCTAGACACAATTGGTTTAAATAAACAGGAAGTACTATGTAGGTACCTCTCCATTCTTATTATCTACAACATTGTTTACCTATTTCGAATTATGCAAATAATTTGATGAAAAACATCGATAAACTCTTTTTCATAGCATAGGTACTCCGGTACACTATATAATAGAAGATAAAATATCAAAACTAGAATAAATATTATGTATCTATGCTAAATAGGTATTTAATTACTACCTAATTTTTCCAGCATAGAAAAACGAAAAACGCTTAACGACGATGAAACTTGAATCGAATGAAAGAATGCAAGTAGGTACTATTTTTTTATAAGGAATGAGTTCAGCTACCTACATTAATTACATAAGTATGTAATTATGCTTAATTCGTTTTTTTTTTCTTACATTGCCCTTCACTAGGATTTTCTCCTGTGTGGTGGTGCGTTTACAAATATACGACATTAGATACACAATGACACCCAGACCCGAAACAACAATCTGCGGATCACACAATGGGTTCTTTCGTGCGGGAATCAAATCCGCAGCACGTTGCGCGGCAGCCGGTTGCTCAGTCACTACGCCGACTGTGCAGTAAGTATTAAGTTAAACCTAATACATTTTAGGCAACTAACTTTTTTAAACTCCCTTGAGTTTTCATACAAAACTAAATTTTACAGTACCAAAAGTCTTACTGTCGCCATCTAGTATGCTGTCACGTAAACAACAAAACAGTACTAAGTAACGAAATCGACTACAAAATTACTGGCTGCACGCCCTCACCTCTAGTTTTGACATCTAACAGTACAGTGACAACGTCAATAAACAAAACTATGTCATCGTTGTAAGGTTTCGTTACGTCAAAACAAAAGCAAAAATAAAGCGCAATATTGTAATGAACACTATAAATAATTTGTAATACTAGTTTAACAATCGCCATATATGCTGCTATGATTTATATTATTACTCGGATGGTGCTACCTTTCTAAGATACTTGACCCTTGTCACCTTGACATAACAATATCGATTGCTCTAATTCACTTGTATTGCGCGGGCTTTTTAATTATTTTACAATTTTTCGCGTGCCGTTCGTTAGCCTATATATAGAGAAAATATTTTTTATAATAACCAGTTGACTCCACTCTAATACAGAGTACAGTTGTGTAATTTCCATTGGTCTTCTTTATTGATTCCACTGGTTAAAATGTTATCCAAGTTGCCAAGATCGTGCGATACATTTGTCGTGTTACCGCCGTTAACAAAAAATCAATCCGTCGTGTTTGGAAAAAACTCTGATCGTCCGCAGAATGAAGTCCAAGAAGTAGTTTTAATCAAAGGAGGGCCCAGGGATGATAAGCTAAAGGTAACTATGAACCTTTATTAGCCTTATTAAAGGATTAAAGCCGAGGATTAATGACTAAAGGAAGACTGTTTTAAGATGGGACATGCAAATTAAAGACAAAAAGTAGACAAATTGGAAACATACAGGTTTCATGACTTTCATACTAAGAGAGTATCTTAACAGCGGTTTATGTTGCAGTGCACTTACATCACCATAGATGGGTTTTCACCGGTAAATACAGTAATATTGAGCAAACCAGCTTGGATGTGGGGTGCTGAGATGGGTGCTAATGACAAGAATGTAGTTATTGGCAATGAGGCAGTTTGGACTAATAACAATGAAGGAGAAGGTGATGCACGACCCAAGCGCTTGTTAGGGATGGACTTGGTGCGGTAAGTTTAATATACAACAGTTACACATTACAAGAAAGAGTCAAACAATGTTAATGCAAACATACACTTTAATTTTAAACATATTTATCTAGAGCTGTCTATACCAACCTATTATTAATATTGCTGTAAGTACACAATAAATGAATGTTCAGTCATCAAGACAATTACATAGCACCAATTATTTAATAGGCCATACACATAAATTGACTGCTTTGGCACTTTATGTAACTGCCTTACTGATAAAATAAAATTGTAAAGAACCTTTTTTTAATCAGCATTTCATTGTTTAGGCTAGGATTAGAGAGAGCTAACACTGCAGAAGGAGCATTAGATGTTATAACATCACTGCTTGAGAAGTATGGTCAAGGTGGTCCCTGCTCTGAACATGATGATAGCCACATCTATCACAACTCCTTCCTTATAGCAGACACCAAAGAAGCCTGGGTTTTAGAGACCAGCGGCAAGTTATGGGCAGCTGAAAGAGTCACAAGTGGCTATAGAAACATTTCCAATGGTCTCACTATTGCAACAAAGATTGACAAACATGCTAGCAATTTGATGGAAAAGTCTAAAAGGTTGGGTCTCTGGGACGGCCAGGTCAGTAGAAATGCTGAAGTTGGTGCTATTTACAATTACTATATGTCACATCTCTTTTCATTGAATAAATGATTCAAAGCTGATTAAGCCGAGATGGAGGCTAGTGATAATAAAAGTGTTGTAATTGGCAATATTGCCCTTGTTTGATTGTTGCACTTTATCACTTTAAGATCACTTGACCATGAGGGTAGTAAAATATAAGTGGTGTATTGAAATCAATAATATTATTATTTCCAGAGTGAATTCAATTTCACCAGATGTTTCTCATCGGGTGGTGATGAACAAAGGCAGCAAGAAGGTGCCAGATTGTTGAAAGAGGGAAGCTCTTCATCAGCATTTGACGTGAGGGCCATGATGAATGTTTTAAGACACAAGGACAGCCGTATTTGCAGAAGTTGTGATGATACCTTCCCCACCCAAGGAAGTCAGGTAAAATCCCACAAAAATAGACAATTATCAGATACATGATAATGTGCCATTAAAATTATTTTCTAATTCCATTAATTGATTTGTTTCCAGGTGTCTAGCCTCTCAGATAAAACGATAAGTGTGCATTGGTTCACTGCTACACCAGACCCCAGCTTGTCATTCTTCAAACCATTCGTTTTCACCAAGAATGCCCAAGCATCTCCATTCATTGTGAGCCCAGATGAGGTAATATTACTCATATGCATTAATTTTTTTATAAATAGTACCTCTCATGAGTTAAACATTACTACTTTGTAACATAATGTAAAGAATTTTAATCATAATGAAAAAGTATTTACCATGGGCATAAATTTAAATTTACTCTTTTCAGCCACTTAGAGAACATCACCTTTATAAGTTGCATATGGGACGCATATCTGCAAGCGACAATGATGGCGATGACGTTGCGAAGGTTATACAAATGCTGGAGGAACATCGCGTTGCAGAGATTGAGACATATGCTAATAATATTCCAACCGGCCAAACCACACATGATAAACTTGATAACCTATTGAAAGACTGTGCAGAGACTGAAGTAAATGTATATGCTGTGTCAATTTAAAATATTATCTTATTTACACGATTTCTCATTAGATAAATTTTATTTTTTCACCAAAGTTTGAAGTAAAATTGTTATGACTAAATATTTTATAGATTTAAGGACTATATCGCAAAATATCACTAGATGCTAGTTATTTTAATATACTTGGATAGTTTATAGAATCATTATAACATGCAATATCAGTTTGTGGGAGGGAACATTCATCTAATTTTTTTTTTGATGTTTTGTTTGAACCATTTTTAATTGTTGTTGTTATAGTAATTGACTATAATATATAGTTGATAGTAATATTTTGTTAAGATAATTTAATGACATAACATAATATCATATCTGGTTGCCATATTATTGAAATAATTTCAATTTTCTAAACTTTAGAAATTTTACCTCCAGGGTTACTGGGAGTTTAAAAATTGCTATTTTACTTAATTTAGATCAAAACAGAAAAATTGTAAAAAGATCATTCTGGCGTAGCAAAGCCGCAAAGTTCTTTCGACGTTCTTCTTACTTCTTTTTTTATATTAAGCCAAGTTTCTATCTATGGCCTTATTGACACTAAAGGCAAAATAATTTACACAGCTCTATTTTTTTAAACAACTCCTATAAATCTTTTCAGCTTACGCTAACCACTGCATCGTTATTGTATTGTCATGACTTCAAGGGTGATTAATCCCTATTTTTCTTATGAAATGACAGGACTATACGTTAATACAATGAAATATATATAATGCAGAATTAAAATCTATTCTCAATAAATAAATAAAATAAATATATTTAAATTACAGTATTATGAAAAGAATATTTGTAATATGCTAAATATATACCTATGTGGCCTTTATTAGATGTTTGTATTTTGCTAATGTTGCAGTTTAGTAATTTATATTACAAAAATAAAATTGTAATTATTTATTATCTATTTTAGTACTTAGTAGTTAATATTTTTATTTACAGTAATTATGATATAATTTGATTGTATTATGTTAAAATAATTGGGGCTATCTGGTGCTAATTATAAGCTCAAGCAGTTTCTTGTATTTAATTTTATTTGTAACGGGTTATTTACATTATGTAATGATTGATTTGACTTTATTGAAATATAAATACATACGACTAATTAATTTATGTTTATTTTATTCAATTGCATTTCTTAATTGGAGTAGGTATTAGATGCCCAGTTTGACTGAGTGACAAAATGGCGAAGTGTAAGTTCCCATTTTCCCATGTCACACTTTTTTTTTAATTTTATTTTTGTTTTTCCCACCTCACTCTAGGAACGTATAATTACAATAGGTAAGTATTACTATAATTTCATAATAAGTCCCTATGTAAAATAATACAATTTCGATTGGAAAATACAACTATACATAAGTCCTCGTGAACATACGTAAGTACTTCAGTGCTCTGATCACTAAACATTCCAATACCTGTGGGCCTGTGACTTACATTACGACTGTAGGTATTTTCATAAATAGTTCATTCGTCTTTTGTATAGTAAGTGTTTAAAAGATAATTGCACAGTATTGTAGCGATACTATTGTGAGTTTTAATGAGTGTGTGCTGGGTGTAAATTAAATTCAATAACTAAGATTTGCATTCACGCTACTGTACGGTAGTGTAATTGGGTGTAATTATGTCTGCTTACGCCGGATTCGTGTATCAACTGGTCTTAAAACATGATTGTTCCAACAATGTTATGGATATTACCTGGCGGTAATAACTGGCGATGACGTACTGACCAGGAACATGGTCACGAATGCTGTGGAGATTGCAAAAGTACTTAGTTGTTAAAACTAGTAGGTGGGTGTTACGGATTTTTTATATAGTGTTCTTATTTAAAGTTGCCACAGAAGGGCAAGGAGGTAATGGATGTAGAAGAATCTCGTCGTCAGAGTCATCTGAATCTCTTTCGATAAAATTGTTCATCGCACTTCAAAATAGTGATTCTTATCTTTGGTAAGGTACAAACATAAATAAAAGTCTGAATTCAATTCTAAAGACAAAGTTCCTTTATTTCCATGTACTTATACAACTTAGTCTGAAGTATCACATGAATTCGTAATTAAACCGAAGTTAGGAGCCTTAAATATATGGGAAGATAAATATTTAAGCTACCTAATTTTAATAGTGTGTTATATACACTACTAACTTGTACACTGAAACATATATTGTAAGATTATTTAATAAATGCCACGTTATAATAGTATCTACATAGCAGATTAATTTACATTTTTTTTTGTTGAATAATAAAAAAACAAACTAGTGTACAACTACAGTTTTACAAACACAAAGTAAGGTACTATTCAGACAAAAGTTACTCAAGTCGCCGATGTTCCATTTCTCTTAACTGATATGCAATTTCCTATTGTTTATAGTCGGTACAATGCTGCAGTTTCAATCAGAATGTTTTGTACCTACACTTTCTGACAAGTGTACCCGACTTTACTTCCATAATATCTATAAGAACAGTTAAATTCCAAATTATTAATTAACGATTAATGAGATCTTATTATTTTTATGCCAAGTGGTGAGTGCAGTAAATATCGGATATAATCGAAATATTAACACAATTACTTCGTAACACTGCCTATACTCGAGTGGAACAATTTAACTGCACTGCAACGCTACACACTAAAAGCTATTGTTTAAGAAATTATAATAATAAGCTTACTCTTCAACAACAATGTAATCTATATAATACTTAAACTTAACGTAAGTCCGTCCACCATACAGCCACAAGTAACTCCAATGTTAACGACCTTTATGACGAAATACTATCAATTTTTAAAATTACAATAATGGAAACTATAATATTAAATTAAATAACTAATAATGGAGAAATCGGACTAAAACGCCCGGCCATCTTCCCATCCTAGCGTTAATCTCCCCTTCACCTAGATGTCCCTGTATTTTCACAGAGAAGAACAGCAATAGTTAATTCCATAGGAAGGGCACGGTGACACTTAAAGACATATATACGGAATGAACTTTCGTAGAAAGTACACATTTGTGGAGAAAGCTAATATTTAATAACCAAAAAAGAGAACTACTGATTGAATCTTATAATTCGTTTGTATATAGTGACAAATCGGCGACTACTACTTAAATAAACTATTTGAAAAAGTAATAAATAATTTTTTTATTCGATAACCATTATCAATTTGTTCTTTTCGTTTCGTTTAAATCTTTTATCGATACTTTTAAAATAGGCATTTTATGATCACTGCATTTGTAGTAACACCTACTCAACGTCACCATACCCTTTCTTCGGAAAAAATATTATATTCACTTACCTACATAATATGAAATGTATGACTATGAACAAAAAATAATGTTAACATTATGTTTACTTGTGGCTTTCAACGAAATATGCTAACAGGACATTGCTGACATAAATACTCTAACTCAAGATTATATAATATTAAGTTCCCGACACTTAAAAATAATTCAAAAAGCTAACATTTAATTACATGGCCTAAATAATAAAGACCAATTCGGTCTCAAATAAAGATCGTTCAACATAAGCATTATTATTTACAATCAAATAACATTTACAAGTGCGAATTAGTGATGTAACGAACGTCGTATTTTAAACATTCACGAATGCGAATATTGAGTAAAGAATTTGGATCAATTTGTATATGGATTTATTTTGTCAGTCCGGTCAATGTGGCCAACTGAAATAATAACAATTAGGGAAGAGTAAAATTTTTTGAAGACCTTTGGAATCACGAGAAGAACAAAGTGTCAGAAGTCCCATAGACCCATGTGAGGTCGCGGAGAACCTAACGGGTAACCGGGGCTCCGGCTCGACGTGCAGGAGAAGGAACGGGGTGGTTTTTAGTCAGTAAGAGTCTGACACTCCCTCCCGCCTCACCCAGGCGGGGGCAGTCATTCGATGATTTTCCCCCCTTAAAAAAAAAAAAAAAAAAAAGACCCATGTGAGCATTGAAAGTTCAAGGATCAGAGGGCTATAATTTCAAGTGTTTAGTATCTTAAAAATGTGAGTCTCTGAAGCATATTAATCAAATTTAAATATCAAGAAGTTGAAACAATACAAACAAATATTAAGTAATTAAAAAAGATTGTCTGACAAATACTCAAAATGCGAAAAATTGCCCATCTCTAGCCACAATAGTTCATGGAGAAGACGTACCGGAGAAACCACGTTTAATAGGTAAATATATATATAAAGTATATATAATAGCCAAGTATACTACAGTGAAATGGCCGTGTATGATAATTCATAAAACGTGATTCTTGCAATCTTTTTATTGACAATTTCGAGACTGCTTAACTATATGACAAAATTGACTAATTTTTAATTCAAAAAGCTTGTTTCGAGCTTTGATCCAATATTATAACTTCTGAAGCACACGTGGGCTCTATGGTGGCTCTTGGCAGTTTATCAATGGTGAAGGTTTCCACCAAAATTAGATTTCTCCCTAATTTATTATTTCAGTTGTATACTTTGACCGGTTTATTAGTTAGACTTTAGTCTAAATCTAAAAAACATTAAAAAAATTGCGAATGGTAACATCAAAAAGTAAGCGAATATTCACGAATGCGAATATTCGTTACATCACTAGTGCGAATACAAAAATAATATTAAAGATTCTTAGTAATTATTTTATCGTACTAATAACAAACAAAATATATTCGAAACAAACGATAATTTTACATTACATCCAATACACGACATTCAAATAAACAGTACTACAAAACAAAATATTAAAGCCTTAGTTCTCTTGCAGACACTACACCAACCTATGAAAAAATGACCTGACGTATGTAGACGTCTGGCTTTGTTGTGTACATATTCTTATGTCGTGGCTATATCGTAGATTTGCTAACCGCATGAAAGTTGTGAGTATTTCATGGAATAATGAAGTGATATCACCCGGGTGAACAAAGTGGTGTGTTTATAAGAACCGGCCAATCGTGGATGACAATTAAGTGATTAAATTTAGTCAAATTAAACTGCATACTTTATGGAATACGACTATTCACGACATGACCACGACATCTTTACGCCTATTCTACGTGTCAGATATATTCTATATCTATAGGATAACTTTGATTATGGTGACAGAACAGTTCAGTTAATGGTTATTAAAATAAGTTCTCTCTACCACTAAAATTGATATTTCTAACATAAATCTGTAGTTACGTAGTATATAATTTAGACATACTTTATTTAACTAACATTCCCCCCAAAACATTTACATACCACTTCATGATTTCAAAATATGATTACATAATGGTGATGTCCATGTAATGAACAAAATGAATTGATGACCAATAAATAAAAATTTAAAAAAAAATCATTCATAACGTTACTTAAACGTTTTATATTTGGCTTCTACTTGAAAGAGACTTGCTTCAAGTGCATAAATATATTATTATGCTCCTCAACATTACTCATATATTAAAGTCGCGAATTGCAAACGATTATAAACACGTATTGATTAAATATGCCTTATCTAACCTGAAAAATATTTCTTATCATTTGGAAAGTATAGCTCCAGATAGTATTTTAATATTTATTAAACCACCGCTTCTTTTGACGGTGACTACAATTAATGACACGAGATTTCCTAACTGATGTATTAGCATTTTTCTAACTAACGTAACAGATCATGTTACATCCTTACAACTGATTGCAATTACCGTTTCAGAGGTTTCGAATAATTAATACGAACTTGATGTATAATTAAATTATGGTTAATTATTTATTATTAATGATAATTTCATATTATAATATAGACATAAAGAGATGTTTTCAAATTAATTCCATTTCCATAAATGATAAGTACTATAAAATATAGCCTTATTAATAGATTAATTAGGCAACGTCTAGACTTGTACATACTACCAATACCCATGTCTAATTGTCTATGGTAACCAAAACCTCTGTAAGCATCTTAAATACCGCAAATACTTCATCTATGATACGCGTTAAAAACTCATATTTTTAGGGTCGTGTACATTCATGTTGAAAACTTCATTACAATTCATATAATGTGTATATTTTTTGAAAATTGTAAAAGACTAAAACATATACCCTACTTAGTCACATATATGTTAATTTACTACATGTATTTTTATGCCACTGGGACTCACTTCTCCCAAATGAGGGAGCATATTTCTTAATCAAACATATCACATCTAAATGTAATGCAGGTATTATAAGTAAACTGACGAAAAGTACTATTACTCTCTATTATCAAAACTTTAAAAACACATATACCTATGATTTAAATACAGTAATTTTACTTTCCAAAATTTTTATTACATTAAACAGTAAGTTATAAAAAACATTAGAATATTGAATTATTTAAAATTTCCAGGTACGTTAATTGTGGATAAGTGACAAAATTTAGGAGATATAAAGCGAGGAATGTATTAAATAAATATCACGGTTTGAAATAACATAAAGGGTTCGAAAATAAATGGGCACGATGTGCGAAACAACCGCAGTAAAGGAACTACTCCGAATGCCTATAATATTCGGAATGGTTACACCAATGTGGAAAAACTGGTACAGATATATGAATTACCTGTACACGAACGATTGGAACACAATACTAACTAATCGATTATAAATACGTATTTACAGAGGGCTAACTGCTCGGGACACATGGATCCAGCCTATACGCTAATTACTTTAAAGGAAGAAAGTTATTTAGTTTAATTAGGGTGTTACCGTATCCACGTGTGTATAAACGTTCAGTCGACACCACATGTAATATTGTGGTACGAATATTCTCATTCCATCTATTTACATACATTCCGACTGATATAAAACGATTATTTTAAACATCATCACATGGAGTGTCAAACGAAAGCTTCTTGAACACAAAATAATATTGATCAAACTTTGGTAATAATAAATTGCTAAAAATAGAATATTTTTCTTTTAGAAATGCACATAATTATCGAAATTTCTGGACGATCGAACACATAGAAAGACAGTGATAAATTACAAATATAAATGTTGCCTGAGGCTAGTGGCTAATTTTAGTAAAACACCTATTTTACAATTATTTTAAATTTATGTTTACTCAAAATTGTTTAATGCAGAATAAAGAACGAAATCTACTGCTATTCCGTACTGCTAATATGTATTTTTAATCGAAATATTAGCAAAAATGGAATCGGAGATGATTTTAATAAGTACCTAACATTGGCACGTTTTTTTGCCTTTAATATATAATTTTTATCATGTGTTTTGGGAGACAGAGGCGAACCTGCTTTTAGGGAGCCTTCTGAATTCTATTTACCAACCTAATTACATACATTAAACAACATTTTTTTAGCCATGATCTATTAATTATTAATTACGAGTCTATTTTAATCCAAGAAATCTTTATCAACTATATTGTGTTGCTTTTAAGAAATTTTTTCAGTATTATAGTAACTATCATAAGTGTTGGAAGAATCAATCTACGATTTTATTGAATTCGATCTAAAATTTCTTATTTTACTATTGTATGCAAAAAACGATAGATAAAGTTGATGGCAAGAGATTTTAAATGGTTATACAAACAGCTCACGTATATTTTATTTCATAATTTAATACGTGATTCCCGTACTTTAATAATTAGTCGCTCCGCTATATAAATGCGATTACATTCCATCGACATGAAAGTAACGAGACTTACTTATATTCCCAGCGCAGTCTTCTAGAATCACAGATTTCCATTATCTCCCGCGTGTCTTTTTATTAGGTAAACATTATTTACATTTCTCGATAAGAACAGTAATTTCTATCTACCAACTTATCCACAATTCTAGGATACGAAGACTATAGATACAGCGATTAATGTATGACACAAAATCTACACACAGAAACATCAATGCTGGATTAACAATATGTAGCAGTCTAGCAGTATATCATATACTTGTTAAGAATAAAACAAGAATTCATTTATTAGATACATCAGGTCGAACACTCAGTTACTTTAAGTATAAGTGTTACTTTCAAATCGGAAGAATTCAGATCATTGTAAAACTTGCAAAATTCATCATGTAAAACAGTTGGGGAGCTTTATAACATTTGATGCTATAACCATTCTACAACTAGTTCAAAGCATACAGGAGTTACTCACATTTTCGAGTATGATGCCCGTTCTGACAAAATATATTATGCGAAAATATTGCATTTAACATTTTATTGGAAGTGTACTTGTCATCAAAGAAGAAAAATATCAAATACAAAAATGTATGTTGATAGAAAAAAAGAAATCTTGTTCTGCTATAATGTAACTCATTTATGTTATTTATAATCACGGAAATAAATGTTTTTTTTTTGTTATTTATATTATTGTATTTTTTTATTATTTTCTTTTTATGGACGACAAAGAAGTGAATAAATAACCAGACAATTCGAAATATTAATTTTTAAATTGAAGCCATCTCACTCGTTAAAATACGTTTTTTTATTGATTTTGTATGATTATAACATAACATAACATCACGCCTTTTATCCCCGAAGGGGTAGGCAGAGGTGCACATTCTACCACAGTACAATGTAACACCCACTTTTCACTAGTTGTTATGAGTCCCATGTAATAGGGGGTGAGCCTATTGCCATATACCGGGCACATTTCCAGACTCCGTGCTACTACTGAGAATTTTAAAAAACCCAGTAATACTTTGCCCGACCCGGGAATCGAACCCGAGACCCCTTGCCCGGCAGTCGCACTTGCGACTACTCGGCCAACGAGGCAGTCTGTCAGTGTTTTTCTTTTTTATAAAGTAACAAAAGTCAGAAATTATAAATAAAGATAGAATTCATAATAAATTATATTTATATGAATGATGTGAGATGACATGCTCGCCGATTTCCTAAGGAGCCTCTTTTAACTGGTAAAGGAAGTAGGTATGTCAGTATAATAACATTATTATACTGTATAATAAGAAATAGACTACCACTGGAAATATTCCCATTAATAACTCAATTATGAACCATTCTTCCTTAAGCGGCCTGTCATTCATTTCAAACCAAGGTACCGGTGGAAACTAGATTACTAAATAACTCGAGAAAATATTACAAATAAATTTTGACTTGTCAATAAAACTTAAGCAATTAATAGAAAATTAAACGATGATTTGAACATATTCTATACGTTCGATATTTACAAAAATGTCCATAATAATTAATGAAATATTTATAACAAAAATTATATAAAAAATGACAAAAATATATAAACTTTTGTGGGGGTATTGCACAACGGTATGTGGTGCCCACACATCACTTAGAAAACGTAAACCCGGTACAAACACATAACAATATCCCTATTTAGTTTGTGTGGCAAAGAAGTACCTTGTATAATACAAAATGCACTCTTTTGTCTCGTAAACTAAGCTATAGAGAGCTTTACATTAAATTAAACAAATAATAGTCATAGTCAAAAATATATTGTTTGTTTTGTTTCAGGCAATCTCAAGCCACATTGTTGTATTGCGTCTGAATGGTATCTCTATATTAAGCTTAGGACCTGTGGTTTACTATATTTCATCATCGTGAGACCTAATTACTTCCATTGTCAAAATAAACAGCGAAAGATGGTACATATACATATAGCTTTGGGTTTCATTGAGTAATGCAAAGTAGTAAGCAAGTACCCTTACTTGCGACGCTTCTGGTGTACTTGGTCAACAGTGGTTGTTTGCAGTAAGGTCCATAAGCATTTTGGCTACTGACAGGAACAGTATCGCTATATCCTAAAAATATGGAAGTTGATAAGGATCTATTTCATTATTTTGATGTATTATAACTTTATTAATTATTGATCGAATCATTTGGACTCTATTATAAGACCAGAGTGAATGATTATTACTATTTTAAAGTACCTATATTGTAAACACCGATATTGTTTTTCATTTCATTTTTTGTTTTCTTATAAATGTGCACATGTAAGAACTAACGTGAGATGCTATCTCATGCATTCAAAACTAATTACTGAATTATTATAACTTTGTTAATTTTAAGGGATTGTTAATTTAATTGAAATTGCTTAATTATTTGGCTTCGCTATAATATATTTTTTACACGGAAAAGCAATTCAAAGACAGTGACTAATATAGTTTAGGTACCTAAAACATGTACTAACATCTAGTCCACTATTATCGAGATGACCAATATTATAATTTAAACTTGAAACCCGCTATACAACCTGGCTATTGTAATTTCATTCCACTAATTTTAATAATTATAATACAACTACAAAAGTGATTTATTATAATTTCATTCTTTTTTAAATTTAGTTTCTATGAAGTAAGTACTTAATTTCCGTGTTACATCTATCATAGACACAAATAAATAACTTGTGATCTTACTATTATGCCTAGAACTATGTCCGACGCTTGATCCTAAAACATTAATTCCTATATCACCCTATTGTTGATCAACAAACAAAAACTAAACATTTTTAATTAGTTTAAGAGACTTGCAATATTTTCTATTCTTATTCAGTATAAGTATATACTACGAGAAGTTATTCATCAATCAGGTATAGTTGTCAGCTAACTTTCCTATAAAATCGCCGGTACGACCGCGACCAATCACCATTTAACACGACAATAGCCTTTTTAAATCCTACAATCGAAACAACTACAAGAGCACTCGTCAACAGGCGTCAACGCCCAATTCTAAAATTATTAATGTCCATTTAATCGTGCTCATGTAGGCCACACTATACCGTGTCAACACGACTCTGGGAAGTGCCGTACCGGCTTACTACTTACAGTCCAACCAGACCATCTTTTGGCAGAAATCGGTTCCGATTGGTGAATGTTAAAATACACATCATATACCTATCATGGATTGGCCCAACTGGGAATCTTAACCGAGCGTGGTACGCAGTCCATGGACGATCAATGTAGCGTCTTCGAACGTTTAGATCTCTTCAAAGCTTTTGATGTTCTCACCCAGGGCAACATAAAGTCACTGAAAGTTAAAAATCCAAATTAAGGAACGACTAGAATTTGTTTCAAGAATTTTGAATTTGTACATAATTCCAATGCTAACTGATCAATAATATTGTACTGGAATCAATAAACTATTTTTGATTAGCTGGATCTTATATGCCAGTGACAAATGCTTGAAGGTTGAAGGTGAGTTAGTAGAAGAGTATAGTTGTGTTAATTCAGTATGAAATTTCAATAACAATAAAATATACTAACGCCGGTGGTATATCGGGCAGGTCCTCCCCGAAAGCCATAACTGGTATGGTATCGGTGATTTCGATCATTCGCACATCCCTTTGAGGCTGCGGCCAGATCGTGTATACTGAGGGTTGGTAATGAGAGTGCCCGCTATACCAAGGATCCCGCTGCCGCATTCGAAGACGCTCTACATGTCGCTGCTCACGGATTCGTCTCATGTGCCACCTGTAAATTTTATCACCTTTTACAATAGACGTTTTTTAATCTTATTATAAAAATGATCAATGAAATGAATACATAAATGTAGTGATAAGGAGGTACAAAAAAATTGAGACATTCATATAAAATAATAAACATTCTGTGAAAATTAGTGTTTTAATGAGCAAACTTACCATGGTGCTTCCGATGAATGATGTAACAAATTAAAAATCCAAATATACTAATTGTAAACATATCATTTATGGATAATCAGCTGCGCCCAAGGCTAAGCTGTCCTCTCTTGGCCATCTTTGTTTAAAGGTGACCAAGATACCGGCTGATCAGATTACATAACCAGTATCCATGACGATGGTATTTTGTCACTGGTTTAGCCGGATCTCCAATTTCAAATGAAGCCAATTATAATTAGCCAATTGTTTGCTCATTCTTTTTCCTAATTTCGGTTAGAGACTTATTAAAAGACAGACATGAGTCGTCTTCTACGTCAATTTAGAAAATAATTTTGTAACACCATTCCAAAGATACTGGTTATTATTTCCATTTATTGAATCTTTGCCATAATGTGAATGTATCAAGTTTAAGTTAAACAAACACATTCATTACTAAGATTCATTTATGGAGGCGCGCCTCGTCAACAAACATGCAAATTGCAACTTAACGTGAACGCTACGGGCTCCAAGGCAAAGCAAGCTATCTCAATGAAATATCACATACTTATATGTTGGAGCTAATATCATTTCGTGGCGCACAACGTTCAAGGATCGTTCCTCCGTAAATGAACCTTCATTATTGTCAGCAATCCTCTTGGAATGTACCTACCATCCAAAATATACAGCAACGCTTTCGGACAACTCTATTTACACATATATATATATTTATAAAAATATTTAATAGAATGTCTCAAAAGTCAGGTAATTTACAGTAGGCATTTAACCTTTTGACCGCCGCGGTCGGCTATAGCCGACAAACTAAATGTGCTTAAAAATCATGTTTCCTTGCGTCAGTCACACAAAATGTGACAAAACAAATATGACGTGATCGTCATATTTTGTTTGTCGGCTATAGCCGACTATGACGTTCAAAAGGTTAATTGAAATATGGATTAATTTTATAACATCTTGTTATAAACACAGTGTGTATTGTAGTGTCTTTTCCTATTCTGGGACCATGGGGTCTCAGACATTTGGAAGGCATACCAGGGGTAACTAGCAGGGGCCCGTTAACACAATTAACACTAAATGATTGAAACCAGTCTTTAACATGAGTTCATGGGTGTTTGTTGATCATCCGTTCTACCCCCGCTACTAGTTCTGCACAGATCAACTTAGTTAGTATGGGTTATGGAATATTATTACATAATTATGGTTTGGGATGCGGATTTGGACACATGAGAGGAATGGTTAATTCGGAAACTTAAGCAGGGCTTCAATGTGCGGTTATATTTGGTTGTTAACCTATTTATGACATACAATACATTCTTTTTGTTAAAAAAGAAGTTTTCACATAAAAGCCTTGCTCAGTAATGGGTGAATAAAGACAGATAAATACATGTTCTTGTAAGTAACACTTTATCTTAGAAGTAAACAAATAGTACCTGAGTTGCCGTCGTTCTTCAGCTTCTAATTTTTGGTGACGCTTTTCGAAAATTTTATCGTCTAAGTTTTCTGTCCCTTCAAGACTATATAAACTAGAGTACGGTTTCTCCCGCCATCTTGGTACCTAGAAATTTGGAAGAAAGCCAAAGTAAACAGGGGAATCAAGTAGATAATATTATTTATATGATACCCATCATATAAATAATATTTGATTGGTTAAAAGAATGTAAATTAAATTGAATTTCGGATTTTATATAAGTTTTATTAAACAACCAAATAATAATATATTTTTTATACTAATTGTGAAAGGAATGTACTTAAACGTATTTAGTATAACTTACCTCTACAGTGGAGGCTGTGCAGTCTCCCTGATCGATGTCTTCTTGTTTAACGTCGGGGTCCAGACCAAGGTACCACGATACGTCCGGGTCTCCCACCAGAGTGTGGTACGGTTTTCCCGTAGTCATTCCTGGCAGAGGAGATTTCTTGCCGCGGCACGCAGCTGAAATATATATCAACATATTTAAACTAACTGGATCAATTCCATAGAACATTCCTTCACACGAATCTATGACGTACAAATTAGTCCAGTGGCGATGGTATCTACAAAAGATTTGCAATGCTGTTTCGATCACAAAGTTACAGTATTATTGTATTGTAATAACAATGGATATTTATGTAAAATTAACTTTAAATCGATCTTCTGCAATATTATTTCATTTTAAAATTATTATGATAATTTATTTGAAATGACAATACTGGTGAACTGCATGGACAATGGTTCACTAGCACTGCCCGCTCAGCCATCACAATCGCCAGCCTTTAGGTAAATACATTTTTTTTAAGAATAAGTAACGCCAAAGACAGATTCAATATCTAATTACCTTTTCCCTTAATCGCTTTTGGCTTGGGCCCGACTGCTTTCGATAAATTTTGCTTAGCATTTTTCATTAACCCCGCGCTAGACAAGGCACGTTTTCTTCCACGTTTACTGCCCATACCACGACGGTTATCCGTAGTTTCCTCCTGAAATAAGAAATATTGTAGACCATCCTGTCGAACCCTTAAAAATGCGTAGTTAACAAATAATACATACTTCGAGGACACCGGGTGCGATGAGGCTTGCAGTTCTTGCTCCCCTTTTTTTGACATCACTTTCATTTTTTTCTATCGTACCATAATCCAGTGTATCCATTTTATCTAAAGCAGCTACAGCGGCTGCCGCTGCTGCTTCATTTTCTATTAGTTGCCGAAATTCAGAAACATCAAACTGTGGCAAAGGTGACCCTGGGTCCTCCGTATAAAAGTCGGTTAAAGTTGCAGCGTCCGTGCTCAAGTTAAGATTATTGTATAAAGACCAGTCAACACGTAAGCCTGATTCTTTTTTCACGTCCGCATCCTGATGTTGCATGTTGGAGCAGCCAGGTTGTTGCGCTAATGCCGCTTGCTGCGCTAAAGCAGCTTGCTGTGCTAACGCCGTTTGTTGTGCTAATGTTAGATGCTGAAGATTTGCTGTTTGCTGTAATATGGCCGGTTGCGGCACTATTCCAGCTTGCTTTACTAACGTCGGTTGTTGTATTATCAGCGGCTGATGTAGGATTGCCGTCTTCGGCGTCGACATCGTAGCCTCCTGAGATTCCTTTTTAATTTCTTTAAGGGTAGTTGGTTTGAGCGGTGTAGATATTATCGCCGCGTGCAATTGGTGACCCTGCGAGGGAGTATGTGTGAGCGCCAGAGGTACCATGTGTAAGGCGGCAAGTGTCGCTGTATGCAGATTATTAAGTGTTGTTGATAATGAGGTTTTAATGACTGGCTTTGGTGTGTTCAGCGAGTTAACGGTGTTCACCGTGTTCATCGCGTTCACCGTATTTACCGTGTTCATGGCGTTCACCGTGTTCACCGTGCTCACTGTGTTCACCGTATTAACCGTGCTAACAGTGTTCACGGTGGTAACTGTCATCATCGTGTTAATCGTGTTCACCGTGTTAACCGTGATCATCGTGTTAACAGCGTTCGCCGTGTTGACCGTGCTCACCGTGCTCGCAGCGCTCACATTCAGCAGTTTGTTCGTTGCCGCTTGCGTGGATTTCCGAGAGCCAGATTGAGAACTCCTTTGTGACGTCCTGCCTTTGTTTGGGGTCGTGTGGCTACGTGTACTCGAATTTCTTGTAGTAGGCGTGTAGGTGTTCGTGTAAGTACAGGTATTCGTAGATACCGCCGAGTGCTTAGCACTGTGAGCTGACGTCTGCCTAGTTGTTTGCTTAGTAGTTGTTTGCTTGGGAGTCGGAGATTGCTTAGGTATATAGGCTGTCGACTTAGAAACGTGCGTGTAAGTGGACATCATCGACCCCGTATCTGTAGTCGTTAGTGACGCGTGTGTAAGCGTATGCGTAGTAGCTTGTGCAGCTGAATAGGGCACAATGTTCGGTAAATTGTACCTTTTCTCAAGTTTTATTTTATTTGGCATTTTAGAGCTTGTTTCAGTTGCTGGCGCATCATATATGCGCCTCGAGGGAATCACACTCTCTCCCATAAGATCCGAGCATATTTTCAGCCTACCATGATTTGTTTTTTGAAGCATAAGTTTCGGAATCGGTGATTGCTCTCTCATATCAGCCTCTCCTAGTTGGTACGGGTCTTCACCAGTAGGTGTCGTATCTATTAATTGTAACCGATCTGACAGCGAACCGGTGTAGTGAGGTGTTTTCTTTGGAATAGTGGCATTTTTAGATTTACCGTAAGTATTGATCATTTTCGACTTTTTATTAACACTGAAGGAACGCTCAAAAGCTTTGTCATCCTCGAATACTGAAATAAGGAATAAATTAATACACTCGATATGTTTTATAAAAAGCCGGCCAAGTATGAATAGGACTCGCATTATCTATTAAAATATTATAATTGATATGAAGCACTTTTTAAATGTGTATCATATAGTAGGGAGCTAGTCTTAATCATAATATTACCCATACAGAGGGTATAGTAAAGTCGCTCTAGGGCTCGCTACATTAATGCAATAGCCTTGGAAGCCAGAGCCAGAATAATTCCTACTAATAGTACGAATTGGAAATAGATATAAAATTATAAAAAGATTGTAAGGCTTACCATTTTCTTCTGGTTCGGTTTTAACAACAGGCGTTTTCGGTAGTCGACTTAAACTACCTAAACCCCCGGATGTCCTTCTTCGATTCCTCTGTATCTTTTGAATCACGGTGTTGCCGCTGTAAGTAAAAAAATAGAACATACTCGTTATTTGTTAACACAATAGTACACGAAGATCTTTGAACTCCTAATATACTGAACAACCTGTTTGACGTGACGGTGTACAAAGGTTCCGGTCGAGGTTCAGTCTTGATTTCCTTTTTGATGTACGACTGTTTGTTCTCAATCATGTTGAAGTTGTCGCACGGCAGCCCGCTGTTCTCCAAAATCGAGGGCACACCTATTTCCCCTGGCAAGTAGCTGGGCACATCTGAAAGAATATTGTACTAGAGCACCTGTCGCTGCGTCAAACGCTTTTTGACATTGAGTACCAACAAATGAAAACAAATAACAATAACAGCTCGGCTACGTTATTCTGTAACTGTCAATTCAAACTTTCGAAGTGAGGTCGATCGCATTCTCATTGGTATTCTCACAACCAATGGGTTGTGAGAAAAATCTCGACAGGCCGACTCACGTCATTACATGGTGGACCGCGATCGAGTTCACTTCGATCTTTCGAAGTTACAGAACAGCTTCGCAGTACTAACATAGAAGAAAAGCGATACATACAATCATGCTCATTGACTTAATTAACATCTATTCTAATATAATAAATAAAGCTCTAACATCCTGTGCATCTAATTTATACTGTCATATGGACCTGGTTCCTTCACCGCTGATGCTTGAAATTATTTCAATAAAGAGTTTGTTATACCTCTTCTTGTTCTTAAGACTTCTAATGGATGATTTCAAGTGCTAAAGACTTCAATGATGACTAACGAACCCAATCACACAGTTACATTATTCACTTAAGGGTGATTTTCCCAACACCCGTTAAATTTTATCAAAAGAATATCTTAGAATATTTGACAATTCTTTCATACTAAACTGTCAAATGTCAATTTTATTCTACAATTAAGAATTATCAGTTGATTGGAAAAATATCTTAAGAAAATTACAAAAAATTTACTGTCTAAAACACTTTACTGCACTAGGTAGGTGCTTAAAAGAAACTCAGGTTCAGTTGACAGACTAGTAAGGAGCTAGCTTACAGACTGACAATAGAAATGCACTGACTACTGATAGGTGAAATCGATTGAAAATACATGAATATAGAATTAGGGTATTTTGGCCCAACCGCGCCTCACGAGGCCAGGTAGCAAACTTTACTATTTTGTTGATTTGGAACGAAATACATCGTTGCCATACGAGCTAGGTACCTTATAACAAATAAATTTAGTAACACAATTTTTTTTCAAGAATTGCACCATATAGTTATATCAAAATATTAAAATGATTATCACCATTGATGATTTGCCGTTTTCTGTGCACAGATAAACACAAAAGGTACAAAGTTTATTAAAGTAACGCCAAATGAACTATCACCACGCGTGCTAAAATATAACAACTCAAGTAAATTAAGATGTGCACTTGCTTCGCAGTAGAACCGACCATACAGCAGTATAGCAAGAGAGAAATTCAATCCAACTTTACTCTTAAATCAATTTAAATCAAATGTCATTGAAGATCACCAGTGAGTACTGCTTTATTGGATAATTGGCAAAATTGGCAATACTTTGAACTTTGCACATTACAAGTGCATGACAAATTGACATCTGTGCACTAATGTAATATGGTATACAATAAAAGTCCCATAGATCAGATACCGATTGACCTCTTAAATGTTCCTTTATTAATATAGATGCTACACTTTTTGACTTAGTACGCTCATATGTTACGTGAGAAGAAAGTAAATAAAAAACTAATCCACTAAATGTTTCTACGCACCTCGTTTAAACAATACTAATATTATTAATATACCTAATAAAATTAACTTCATTTTCTTCTGCAGTGTTGCCGCATTTGTTATAGTTAGGATGAAGTAATAAAATTGTCTAATTCAAAGCGGATGTCGGGTAATAACGGAAAATAGTTATTTGATCAAAATATAGAAAGGAAACAATAATGGTTTACCACAGCATGTATACTTTATTCATCAAAAGACTTATAATACCAATTTAGCTTATAATTTTTTTGTAATGCTTCTTCACTGATTATTTAAAAATGAAAAAAAAAATAAAATAAACAAAATGGAAAAAAAATTACCTGATTCTGCAGGTCTATTCAAATCAAAGGCGTCTGGCATCAAAGGTTTTGTTTTAGTAATATCATTATTGAAAAGATATGGACTCTTTCTAGTTTCCGGCACCAAAAAATCAGTAATACTATTATAGACCAACTGAAATAGAAAATACAAAGATTTAGTGATTACAAACAAGATAGGTATCAATATATTTGTGATATAAATATAAGAATTAACTATGAATAATGCCTGCCTTACTGTCTCTGATGGTAATATTTAGGCATTTGTGTGGATAAAATAAGTAGCTACTATTAGGCATTTTAAAATTGTTGGCAGCACAGAAAATATAATTATCACCAATCCACAGCATGAGTGTACAACTGTACAGTCACGATATCATATTACCTGATTATCAGAAGTTCCTGGTTCAGTTTTGATAGTTGCAGCAATGGTTGGAGATGGTGGTGCTGCACTGATAGGTGGCAGCACACTTGTAGGTGGTGGCGCACTTGTGGGAGGTGGCAGATTTAAAACAGGTGCAGGATTAACATTATGCCTCTGACTCACTGTTATCCTTCTGTCCATACGCGTCACCTTAGATTTAAGCTGCAAATGGTAATGTAAATGATATAAATAAAACATTAAAATGGTAATATGCTGGCATGCAATAAACTCATGTTTTACATACTGCATCTGTTGTTATGTAATGGATACATATTTTACACATTTTCTCTCTGATGCACACAATAAGCCTATGTTCAAAAAAAATTATAAGCTATTTTAATGCAATCCATTTAATTAAAGAACCTACACATAAATATTTTTATAGCCACAATCAATCGCAATTTGCTACTAAATCTTGGCTTCAGCAATAAGATTTATTAAATAAACATATAATTATTTTGCCAGCAAGTATGTGCCTATGTTATTCTTCTATAATTGTCAATTCAAAAGCTAAATAATTTCGCAGTGCATTAAAATACAAAAATGGTTGATAAATAATCTAATGGCCGTTTTTACCAACCACCCCAAAACCATCTCTTAACTAATCATAACTAATCCCCTTAATGTCAGGTTCCAGACTGTCACCTATCTCAGTGCAAAATTTCATTCAGATTCATTCACATGAAGGTTTCTCATTTAGGCATAATGTTGATAGGACTTTAACATTTATCTTAATCACTTCAATTGTTTATTTTTGTATACTTAATCACTTTTTAACATCTCTGTTGGTGTGTATATATTATACATGTTAAATTTATGAGGACCTGTATTATATTATTAATAGCAGTATTGACATGTATTTTGCATATTATGGAATGTGTCAGAGCAATTTGCGACAGTTAAACATCATTGTTGAATAATCCTTAAATATTTTATAAAAAAAAATTTATGTTAAGTTCTAACTAGATAAGGATTGACAACAGAGCTTGTATCAAAAAGGCCTACCCCTTCAAGAAGATACCTGCAAGTATTTACTTATAATAATAATTTCATACGACAAAATATTGCAGTAGCATTGCTAACATTAAAAACTAATTCGCAAATTCAGAATATGTTTATTCCAGCTAATTCGCTATAATAGATGCGCTAGTTTCTTAGCTATACTGAAGGTAAGAACAAATTATGGCAAAAGAGTGTTAACAATTGAAGGAGCAAAACTTTATAACATAATATCTACACGAATAAAAATAACAAACAGTTTTTTAATTTATTCAATGTGTATGATGGTAACGATGAATTTGTAACATTACAGTATCATTATTTTATTTATCTCCTGTATCTCAAGTATGTGAATATTTGTATTCCTTTATTGTGAATAAGACAAAATTTTAAACACAAATTATGAGGTATAGAAGGATTGATTAAGCTCATTCTATCAAAACATATATATATTATGGAAAAAATATTATTTTTTAATAGATATCAATATGACCTCTATGCATATCAGATAGCTAATTATTGTTATTGAACAATATTCATAATGTTTTATTTGAATTCACTGAATACTCTAACCATTTTTCCAACCAGACATTAATGGAGAATTTGACATATTGGTAACTAGACTATTAACGATGAACTGGAAACAAAGCAATGACTAGAAACAATGCCTGCCCGAGTAATATCAAGAGGCAATCTGCATTTGCAATATAATATATAATTCTCATAAAGATTAATAGTGTCTTGTTTTAAAATTAACAAGATTATATTATCTGCCAATGTTACTTCTAGTACATGGCACATCTACTAAGCAATAAAAAAAAAATTTACTTACAGAGTCATTTTCCAGTTGAAGAGCTGTATTTTGTTTCTCTTTCTTGGTTATAAGATCATTTTGTTGTTGTATCAAATCCAAATGATAGACTAGCAAACTTTTCAATCTTTGATTTTGAATTTCAGCAGCAGTTAATTTTTCGGAGAGTCTTCTAACCTCAAGTGATTGTTCCCCAAGTGGCACTAATTCCTTGTCATCAGGGAGGGCAATTTCTACTTCCTTGTCGAGATGCGCCTGTCGGCGATCTGATTCCTCCGAATGACAAGCGTATATGTGATCAAACGGGAAACTCAGCGCCAACGACTCTTTCGTGTCCAATGGATTCAACAGATCCCCTGAGAGATTCACCAAATTCGATTCATTTACGCTACCACGACTGTTCATTTTTATAGGGGGCCAATCGTAAGTCACTTACGACGAGCCTGCCGGCTGTCAAAAACTAGCTACCCAACACTATACTTTTGTTCGTTTCATTACAACGGAATTATTGATCATCTGTTTTATCACACACACTATCACATAGCAAAAGTATTATTCACACTTGTTCAGGTGCATTACATTTTAACACAGCAACAAATTACGTATTTTACCATTCTTTAAACTGACATTTCTTTCACGCACATGCAGAATGATAAAACGCGCATTATATCCATGTAAGTATTCCGTCCTTGTTCGCTGGAACCCAAATACGTCCGAATCAAAATCATTTGTAAATATTTTATGTAGTAGTTGTTGAAATCTTATTATATCACGCGTATACGACAAAATCTTAGAGTAAATTGAATAAAAATTGAAAAAAATCATCAAGCGTCAAGGCGTCAACCGTAGACATTATTTGTTTTTTTTTCTGCCCTCTGTAGATTACAGCTACCAACAGCGATTTGCAGCGACATTCTCGCCTTACTAAATACGCATTGTGTCAGTGATATTTATAGGTATATATAGAATAAAATGTTGTACGAAATGAGAATAAAATATTTTTTATTTTATTTGAGAAATAAATTCCGTTCTTGCCGTGGTTGATACCATTATTTGACTTTTCGACATTTTTGTAGCTTGGCAACACTTAGGAGGAAAATTTTAAATTCTACCAATTTTCAGTTTCGTTGTTTTGTATAAATAAATAAAATAAGAATAACAAACATATTTGTTTGAGGCAAGCACTGTATAAATAAAGGTGTAAACTTTATTATTGTTTTATGTAGGAAGTATCTTTTTCTGGACTTTCAGCCAACTAATTTAATTCGAAAAATTGTGCTGGATTTTAAAGTTTTTGGCTATAAGTAGGCATGGTGCAGTTTTAAAGTTAAAATATACTGTTAAGTACACACTTACTATTGAACATTATTACATTATTTAGGTTATATAGTCTTATTATATAATAAATTAAGTAAATTGGTGATTATGTACCTACTTTTTAAAGAACTTTTTATTTTGTATTTCAGATAAGAATAGAATGGATTTCGTCAGCAGTGAAATGAAATCTTAAAAAACATTAACGAAACAAAACTAATAATAAATTATAAGTGACTAGGTACGTAGAATTTTTTTAAGCATTTATAGCTAAGTAGCTATGCTAAGTTACCTAATGGTTACGCATAACTCTTGAACGGTTGCCGCGCAGATATGCGCGGTACCGGTATTAATCTGGCACGGACCTAAACCAGACGGGGTATCGCTCCCCATAGCGGGGACGCGATTCAGTGCGGCGTTGTTGGCTAGTCTTTTGGGGCTAGTCATCGTGACTCTTGTCACCGTCGGACAATCCGTAATCCTCATTGAGAGAGACGGAGACTCAGCTTTGTCCACGTGGTAGGTTGGGTTATGAGGAAGAAAACCTCTATTAAAAATTACTGAGTCGTGCGGATTTATTGCACGTACTTACTAAAGTACACTACATTTAGATCTGGCACTTACTCAAGGGGCGACGGGTCTACTTATGTCACGGCATTAGTGGACAGGTTTGACATAGATCGCCGTTCGGCCCGAACGTCGAGCCAGTGCGGGCGCACTGGTCCGGCGGATATTTGTTCTTCTTCGGAGGTGCAAATGCGACGGGTCTCGCTAAGCCAGGGTGGCTGGATAGCGGGACGGAGGCATGTCTAATGATGCCGTCGTCGGGACTAGGCTTAATTGTCCGGTCCCTATCCCTACAACCTAAGCTCAGAAGTGTGGTGAGGGGTGAATGGTCGGTTGGGGAAAAACCCAGGCCGCGAGCACTTCAACCTCCGGGCACCTGCCGCACCCGGTTGTATGTAGGCTTATCTGAGTATAAGGCTCTGCTCAGATGGACTTTTATTTCCTTACTACTCGTGGAACCGCATGGAAGATTTTACTAATAATAAAAATAGAAATATCGTAGAGGAAGAGAGAGTGGAGGAGCTTGCCATTGTGTCAGACGTTGACACTTTGGCTTCCATTGAATCAGTGGAGATGCATGAGAGTCGTCCCGATATTTCGAGATGGCTCAAGAGGCCGAAACGTGGGTCACGCTCAGAGTCGGAAACGGGCTCTAGCGGTGACAGAGAAGGTGACCTAGCGGCTTCGACTGTTAGGTCAAATACTGCCCCGAAGAGGGGCAGGGGTCGGCCGCCGACGACAGGCAAATACGTTGCCATGGCAAAGGCGAGGAAGGAACTGGCAGCAGCCAAAAAAGCTGCCGAAAAAGAGGAACAGCTAACAAAGGAAGAGGCGGCTGTTGCCGAGAAGACACGAAAGGTTAGCGCCAGCAGGATCTCGAAACTATCAGAGTCGTCTCTATCTTCCGTGATAGAGGTGGATGACCTACACGCCAGACAATTAGACGGTCGGATCCAAAACGCTGTCGGCGCTATTAAGGAGGTTGCAAGGCTTTCTAAGGGTTTAAAGGGGACATCTCAGAAAGCTCTAAAAGAGGCAGCGGCATCTATAACTGAGGTCGCCCAGGAGCTCTTACAACGGACTTCAAATGAAGAAGTCCGACGCCTTGAGGCTGCGAACACTCGCCTCGAGGCTGCAAATGCTCGCTTAGAAGCGCAAATGGCGGAGCTCCTGAAGGAGCTTGGAGAGCTTCGTAAAGAGCTCTTCAACCAGAGAAAAAATGAGGCTGGACCTCCACCTCTAGCACGTTTGTCTTCATCTGAGGAGTCAAAGGTTATTCGGCTTCTTAAGACGGAGATATCAAGCCTCTCATCTCGCTTCTCTGTCATAGAGGGCAGACTATTACGCCCACCATTGGCAGCAGATAGGGTAGTAATGCCACGGGCCCCAACGCCTCCACTGACTTATGCAGCGAATACCGCTGTGACGGAGTTGGAAGCTCCTATGAATGACAAATTGGTGACCGTGACGGCGAAAGCAACACCGTCCCCTCAGGTGGCTCCTGCAGCCAAGAAAACAAAGAAGAAAAAGAAGAAACAAACTACTCCTGAAGCCAAAATTACGGCCACATCGACTTTGCAGCCAAAAGATGGTGGGTGGGAGACTGTTGGGACAAAGAAAATAGCTAAAAAGGCAAACAAAAAGGCGCGAACAGCTGCGGTGCAGTCTGATAAAATTAAGAAGCGAAAGCTCCGTCCTCCTCGATCCACGGCAGTAATGATTACCCTGCAGCCTGGAGCAGAGGAAAAAGGGCTCTCTTATGCCTCGATCTTGACACAGGCCAAGATCAGCATAAAACTGGAGGAGTTGGGAATAGAGGGTATCCGCTATCGTGAAACAGTCACAGGTGCTCGCTTGCTGCAAATTAAGTGGCTGCCGCAAGGAAGTTAGCCTCTGGGCAAAAGGTACTGGTGGGATGGGTCTCAGCCTAGGTCAAGGTCCTGGAGCCTAGGCCTGGCAGATGCTACAGATGTCTAGAAGAAGGACATGTGGGTGTTAAATGCACTTGCAGTGTCAATGTTGGCGGCCTGTGCTACCGCTGCGGTAAACCTGGGCACAAAGCCAGTACTTGCGATGCACTACCGCATTGTCCCAAGTGTGAAGCGGCGGCTACACCAGCAGACAATCGCATCGACAGCAGAAGATGCGCTGAAATCTCCAACAACAGGGGAAACAAGAAAGGGTACACTAAGGTTGGGAACCTCACTGCCTCAGGAGCGAAAACACCCGCGCAGCCAACGCAGTTTGCTGATGCTACAGCTGAGCAGCTCACGGAGGGGGCTCAAATCATGGACTTTTAGTGATGGCTTTACGTTTTCTTCAAATAAATATCAACCACTCTGCTCGGGCTCAAGATCTGCTACTCCAGAGCATGGCACAGTGGTTAATAAACATTGCGGTGGTGGCCGAGCCATGGTTTATACCACCGAGAGATGACTGGGTTTGTGATACATACGGCTTAGTGGCCCTAATCTCGCGGATCGCAATAGGTTCCCCGACCTTCGAAGAAGTCGTCAGGGGACATGGATACGTCTCAGCATTGTTCGGAGAGATAGTAGTTGTTGGTATCTACGTCTCTCCGAACAAACCTCTCGCCGAGTTTGAGGCATTTTTAGCTGAGTTAGGTGTTGTTATCGGTCGCAATCATCCTCGACATGTGGTTATCCTTGGAAACTTCAACGCTAAATCTGTGGCTTGGGGATCTCCGGCGACAGACGCTCGGGGCCAGGAGGTCGAGGAGTGGGCCATTGAGAATGGATTAGCCTTACTTAACAGAGGCTCTATTAACACATGTGTGCGTATGCGCGGGGGGTCGAAAGTGGATCTCACGTTCGCTACCACTGCTCTAGCGCGTCGTATTCAGGGTTGGCGAGTCTTATATGAGGTGGAGACGCTATCGGATCATCGTTATATCCGTTTCGACGTCTCTGCCCAGATGTCGATTCAGCCAAATCTGGTGGTTCCTGTTGGGGTTGGTCCGCGTTGGGCGCTGAAGAAACTCAATCGAGAACTGCTTCTTGAAGCTGCTATTGTCCAGACTTGGGTGACAGCACCAGAAAAATCGGCTGACATAAATGCTGAGATAGAGTGCTTCCAGTCGGCGATGACGCACATCTGTGATGTTGTGATGCCCTGGCAGCGCTCGCTGCCTGCTCGCCCACAAGTGTACTGGTGGTCTCAAGAAATCGAGCGTCTTCGTGCTGCCTGCATGGCAGCGAGACGTCAGTATACCAGATATCGGAGGAGACGGTGTCGAGCACAGGACGCGCACATCGTCGAGGCGGAACTAAATGACGCCTATAGGGAGGCAAAAAAGGCGCTCAAAATTGGATAGGGGAGGACTGCGTCCTTAGGCTCCCCCACTGACTCAAAGTCTGCGGCCAGAGCTGCTGCATAGTGTTGTGAGTGCCCTTTTCCCGGCGGGAGAAAACCATCCACCGCCACCACCACTATCCACCATCGGCGCCCAACGCAAGGGACGAAGACAGTGACAATGAAGTGCCTGAGGTTACCCGGGCAGAGCTGAGCGTGACGGTTATGAGGCTCAAGGCCAAGAACACCGCGCCTGGGCCTGATGGTATTCCAGGTCGGGCTTGGGGTACTAGCCATAGAGGCGCTTGAGCCCCGATTGCGAGGTCTTTTGTGTGCGTGCCTTGAGCGGGGCCAGTTTCCGCGGTGTTGGAAGATCGGAAAGCTGGTTCTGCTCAGGAAAGCGGGACGCTCGGCTGATTCCCCGTCCGCCTATCGGCCCATTGTATTGCTGAACGAAGCGGGCAAGTTGTTCGAGCGAATTATCGCTGATCGTCTCCCAGGGCCAGATTTGGCGGACGACCAGTTCGGATTTCGCCAGGGACGTTCGACAGTGGATGCTATAATGCGCGTAAAAGCCTTGGCGGAGGAAGCTGTATCTCGGGGTAAAGTGGTTTTGGCGGTGTCTTTGGACATCGCCAATGCGTTCAACACTCTGCCCTGGAGCTGCATCAAGGAGGCACTCAGGTATCATGCAGTGCCTGCCTACCACCGCCGCACAGTCGGGGCTTGTCTCTCAGAGAGGTCAATTATTTACCCGGGTTCCCAGAGATGGGGTCAGCACAAGGTGTCAACCGGTGTTCCTCAGGGCTCAGTCCTAGGACCGCTCCTGTGGAACATCGGATACGACTGGGTACTTCGCAGTGCTCTTCTTCATGGCGTTGCTATCACCTGTTATGCGGATGTTACGTTGGTGACAGCACGCGGAAAGAGTTTTCGCGACGCTGCGGTATTGGCGGCGGTTGGTGTTGCGCAAGTCGTGTCGAGGATCCGGTGTCTGGGCCTGAAGGTGGCAGGCGTGGTCCAACTGCAGGGTCACACTTAATAGTTGGAGGGGTTCACATCTCTGTCAAGTCGACAATGAAATATCTCGGAATAGTCTTGATAGTCGGTGGGACTTTGGGCCCCATTTTCGACAGTTGGTTCCCAAACTGAGGGTGGTAGCCGGGGCACTTTCGCGGTTGCTTCCAAATTTGGGAAACCCTAATTCCTCCTGCCGGTGGTTGTATATAGGGATCGTGCGGTCGATGGCCCTTTACGGGCCACCAGTTTGGGCAGACGGTCTGACGGAACGCAACGTTGCTTTGCTGCGAGGTCCGCAGCGCGCGATGGCCGTCAGAGTATTAAGGGGGTACCGCACGATCTCTTTTGAAGCGGCCACCCTTCTAGCTGGATCTCCGCCCTGGGACCTAGAAGCAAAGGCTCTCGCGTCACTATATAGGTGGCGCGGGGAGTTGACTGCCCGAGGCGAGACATACCAGCCACGAGTTCTTGAGGCACGACGCTTAGAACTACGTCGTGAAACAATGGCGGAGTGGAAGATGCGACTTGTGCAACCTAGCGCAGGGCACGCCGTAGTAGCGGCGGTAAGTCCAGTTATGAAGGCGTGGATCGGCAGAGGGCATGGAGCCCTAAGCTTCCGGTTGACACAGGTCCTTTCCGGACACGGCTGCTTCGGAAAGTACTTGTGTCGTATAGGCCGGGAGCAGACGTCGGCGTGTCATCACTGTAATGACAATTTGGAGGATACGGCGCGGCATACGCTCGAAGAGTGCTCTACATGGGCAGAGCTGCGTCGTGAACTCATTACAGTGCTCGGAGGGAATGATCTCTCATTGCCGACCGTAGTGCGAGCTATGGTTGACAGTGAGAGTGCACGGGATGGAGTCACTTCCTTCTGTGAACGTGTCATGTTGGCAAAGGAGACGGCTGAAAGGGAGAGGGATGCGTCCAGCTCTCTCCCTTCCCGCCGTAGACGCGCCGGCCGTCAACGCCGCGAGGTGGTAGCTGATCTGCTACCTCCATAGGAGAGACCTTCGGGCGACTGATTAGGAGAATCAGTCGTCCGCTGTATGGGCTAGTAGGCGTTAGCGGTGTGTTCACCCGCGCCACTCGAGGATGAAAATCGCAGCTTTTGAGGGCTGCTACGTGGTGGGACCTGCCACAATGTAGTGGTAGGTCGAGGCCTGCCGGGTGCGGTGAATCCGCAAGGGCGTCCCGGGTCACGGCCCCAGGCAGAGGAGGAACACCGCGGTGGTTTTAGCCGGTAAGAGTCCGGCACACACCCCCGTCGTCCTCACGGCGTGGGAAGTCCATGAGGATTTCCATCGCGTTATAAAAAAAAATAAAAAAAATAACTCTTGAACGGTTGAAAGTGAATATTATTATCACTATTGCCGATATTTGACCAGATTTTTGAAGAAAATTGCGGCACATACATTCGAACATCTCTAAAAATATATTGAAACATTTTATGTCATACATTTAAATAATTAAATAGCAATGGGCGTTTTTCTTGAAATTTATAACTAAATTTTTTAGTTAGGTAAGTAATGATCTAGGGGTTTTCTAAGGGGGGAAAATTATCGAATGACTGCTTCCGCCTATTTTATTTAACCCCTGAATACGTGCCATAGAGATGCGTGCTTTTCGTGGCAAATATAGGATAGGAAATTACGGAATTAAAAAATATATAGGAAAATCTTTATTAATTTTTCTTAAGCACGTAGACGTATTTCCCGTAGTCCGGGGGCCCTGTAAGATTGATACGGCAGATAGGTACGGTGCTAGCTACTGATAATGACCAATTTACCTACTTAGTAACCGTACCTACATGTAAGCTTTTACACTTATTTTAAAGTTAAAAAATCACATAGGTACGTATTTTTTTGTTTATTTATTTACTACCTTCCTATTTAACCTATTTGTAATTCCGTACCTATCATCTAATGCATACCTACTTACAGTCGGACTCTAGAGGTACAGTTAAATCGTTAAGTGTGTAGAGAAAACAGTTGAACTGTACAGTTTTACTTGAATGTGTGTAAGCTGTATAGACTTAAGTGCATTAGTGTCATGGCAAAAACTAAAGTAGGTACCTAATCATTGTCTGATAATTTCGGCAGAGATTTTGAGTTACAAATTATTAATAATCTAAGTAAAAACAAATTTAATTTGTCTTGTGAAACTTATTGGAAAATATAATAACATATAATGATAGTCAAGAGGAGTTTCCGATACTGAAATCTGCAAGATCATTGAAACCACATGACATTATGCGTAGGAATTATACCCGTTTAAGTACTTATTCTTATACCATACCATATAATATATAAAATAAAAAACTACAATCACTTGGTAGAAAGTTTGTAGTTTTTTCGAAGTTCACAAGTAAATGGGTAGGTAATGTTTGTGGGTAGAATAGGTACCTACCTATGCCGAAAATTAAATGATGTACATATGTGCACTTATTTTCTAATTTATCTTTAAACATATATGTATATAATCTATTCATAATACACTCAGTGAAAAATTACGTATTTAGATAATTTGTACAATTAAGATAAATTTGTGGACTTCATTATGATTCCCCTGGCCTCTGACTGGTTAGATTCCTTTTGCACACTGTCACTTCTGCCAGGTGTCACAAGTGCGACAAATGAAGTCGTGAGTACCTGATACACTCTGGTTTAATGTAAATTACGACAGTTTTTAAAAACGCCGAATTTATAGTTATGGGTATCTTTCAGTTAACGCCAATATGAGGATGAGACCAACCGCAAAAAGCCGACCGAAAAGACAGAAAAAACAGAAATTATTGTATGTAATTAATAGGTATAAACCTATCTAATCATTAATAGTAAATCATGCACTAGCAATAATACTTTGTTTTAAGTACAGTTGAGACCGAAGTCTAAAGTCGTTAAACTCGTCGTCATCATCCGTAGCATTTTAGTGATTTCTTGACCAAACACAATCTCCTCATCTTCTCTTTTCTTTCTAGTCCGGATAGCCTCAATCAACATCACGAATGCCACACGATCTGATATGGAAAACGAAATCTCACCCTCAATTCGTTTTCGATATCTGTTTCCTAATATTTGATATACATACCTCTTTGTATATTTTTTCTGTGATTGGTTAGTTTCATAGTTCCCTGGATGGCCAATAACTGTGGATGAACGTTGAAGGTTCCTTCTCTTCTTTGTCTGTTATTTCTCTCCATTGTCTTCTCACGGATTTTTTCCTTTATCTTCATATTTTTATAAATCGTCATTTTCATAATATAAATTTTCAACTATCATTTTAATACATTTGAGGTGATTTAACCCTCCAACTCTACTTAACAGATCCTAGGTACGAAAAATACTTCACTTCACTTCGCACGATATATTTTTTGCGTAAGGTACCTATGTACTACTTATTTGATTTTAGAACATGTTTACTAACGCTTGTCTAATATCACAATCTCTGACTGCATTTTATGATCAAAGTAGACATTTTTCTTTTCTTCTGTCATTGTTTAGTTTTTGTGGCCATAGAGCATAAACTTTGTCTTCTTCCTATTTATTGTCCCTTGGTGTTTCCATGTATGTATTGTATGTAGTGTATTCGGGCTAGGTAGATATCATACACTATCATTTATGTATAGGTATATGCTTACTTTCTTGTGTTTGTCCCTTTAAATTCTATATATTATGTTGGCATAGATATCTTTTAAAACCTTCAGTGCGAGGCACAACCAGTATAAAATCAAGCTTTACACTGACAAAATCTACATGCAAGATTTTAAAATACGAAGTGCTAACACAAATCCAAAGGAACACGCGCGCCCTGACATTGAAAGAATCTCACGTTCTGGAACATTGTG
Organism: Spodoptera picta; assembly: GCA_038387885.1. NCBI lineage: Eukaryota > Metazoa > Arthropoda > Insecta > Lepidoptera > Noctuidae > Spodoptera > Spodoptera picta. The sequence continues at coordinate 6,693,700 of JAZHFQ010000105.1, forward strand.
CAAATTACCCCACCGGTTTTACGAGTCACGACTCTAGTGGTGTTCGATTTCTGTATTATTCTCTTTCAGGGTCAAGGACGTAGTAGGGTGACGACAGTTCACCCCTCGTATTACATGAATAATGATCGTTATGCTCCACGCGCAGACCTCGGGGATTTGTTTCGCAAAAACAGCGATTGATGAAGTCCCACGTGTAACCTACTTTAACAGGAAAGAATTTGGGTATATTTTGTTTCATGACTATCACAGAATGTTCCGTATTCCTTGGTATGAGTGATTTTATGGACCTATAAACTTATATCAATTATTGTTCATTCATTCAATCTACGTATTAAATTAGTATGGTTTAGTATCTGTTTATTAATACAATCAATACAAGTTCATGGGTAATGGCGAATTTATACTAAACAGTATAACAGCGAAAAGTGCTTACTGTAAGTGACACAAAATTACATAAAAATGTTAAAAAGGGAATAGTTTGCTATAATATATAAGCTTGAAATAATTTTACTGTAAAAATGACGAGTTTTGTGTAAGGGACGACTGACTCTACTGCGACGCAGTGTCTTGGCCTCTTGCCAATCGGTTCTACACAACATAAGTTCGCTCAGAGTCTACCATGAAAATAAACGTCTATGAATAAAATCTTACGGTTTATACGTGTTTCAGTATTCGTTTGGTATTCTGAGCCGTAAACGTACTAGCCTTGACTGAAAACAGTGTCTAGTCAATGTAACCGTGTTGTGTAGTTGAGTTGATAGTGATGGCTCATCAGTTTTGGATATCGTATCACCCACCAACTGGTAGGTTCCTTCAACATTTTTTTTCTCGGAGGTGTTTTGTTTTGTGTTTACCTAAACATTTGGTGCATCTTTTATATAGGAAATAAACATGCGTCTAGTGGAGATGAGACTCCACCAATACCCGAAGAAGAACTTGAGCAACAGAAACTTGAGCACGAAAAGCAACTTCAAAAGGTATTTAACGACACAAACCAAATCTTAGGTACAATAAACAATAATGCATGCAACCTTGAAATACTAAAACGCAATATGAGGCCCTTTCGTAAATATGTAAATTCTGTATTCTGGAACTTTGTTAGTAACATAATGTATGTTTACCGAGATAGAACTTTATACACCGTTTACTTTCCCTTTATCTTAATATAATTGTTGTAACTTGTAATAAAACATCTACACTACAACCATATTCAGCATCTATAACGATGTCTATACAATAATTATCTATACCTACAATTATTATCTACACATTAATACATTTAAGGAAAAGGAGTGCCAAGCGAGAGAGGCGGAGGAAATCAGGCAACTTGATATTAAGCTTCTTCATCAGCGGGCCATTGAAGCCGAGGAGGACAAAAAGAGAGAAGTAACTGTGTTAATACAGTGCGTTCAGTATAATATGTTGTCCTCTGAAATGGTAACACGTAAACTGTGTCCCTATATTTCAATTACATTCATACTAAAAAACGACAAATTATGTTAAATGCGAGGTACAAAGTACCCGATTCCAGGGATGACATAATATTTTACTGAAACCGTATCAGTGTTGTAATGCATCATTAGTGTAGTGTAACACTCTAATCGCTCAATAAATCGCTATCAGTGTATTAATTTGCTAAGATATTCACATTCGCTTCTGAACTAAGTACTAAGTTAAACTTTTTGTATCAGAAGTATTAACTTGGGGTAGTTATTGAAGAACGGGTTATTGCTTAGTTATTTCTAAACTCTTGACAGTGCTGGTGACCGGGATTGTTTAATTTTTCATACTTAACCGAAATGACGACTCGCGAGAGTATCAGTGAAAGCGATTTATTGTGTGTGTTCACAGACGAGTGAAAAATAAATACATTATCAAGGATATACTTAAATGTTTATATATAATTATGTACCTAGCGGCTTGCAGTCATGGTATATTCCAAGATGGCTTGGTTCTGTCTGGCTTCCACCTGGATTTATCTCGTTAATTTGTGGTTTCTCCTCGTTGTCTGGATGCGTCTCGATCCAATCTGGTGTTGTTGTAAGTTCCCAGACGTTATACGATGTCATGGTTACGAACTCATTTCTCTCAACGCCACCCATACTTTCGTCTACGCCCGGTGCTCTACATATGTCGATCGGCCGTATCAAGTTGGTGCTCGTTCGTCCCACAGTATCAACCGGTGTATTCACGATACTGGCCGGTACGTCCTTTATACCCCCGGGCGTACCCACCACTCCTGGAGCTCCCACTAGCCCCGGACGTCTCTTGAAACTTTGTGTGAATATAAATTTGAGATAATCGAAGTATCTGCCTCCCGGCTTTACTATGGGTCTTCTCTTAGCACGTCCCTGCTGTGCATTATTTGTGTCAAAAGCTGAAAATTTTACAAATATCGTTAAGTTTTTTATGTAGACAAATTATGAAGGTACTTTCTGCATTCTGATCTCTATAAAGTCTATATACGTTCTTTAAGCTTTACTCGACCATACCCTCGGAAAAGCCACCGTACTTTGCGCCACACTCTTCATCTCTCTGGGAGCTATTTGAAAATTTGATATCTCGTACTTTTTCGATCGCTAGATCGCTAAGTATTTTACTTGGATCAAGAATCCAAAATTGTAATCCAAATCCTAACACTGTATTACGAGGGTAGATAAATACTAAGGGTGACAAGCTCATACACTGCCTATACCTCGTTCCTGTTATTATACTTAGTAAATATTTTTAACAACTCAACTAAGTATACCTCTATATATTATACAACCTTTATTTCAGTAGCGCGCATGGTAGATACATTTGTCTAATAAAAACAATGTTATGTTTTCATGTCGAACTCTGAAAACTCAGTGTTGTGCTGTTCAGCCACCTGTTAGTCGAGAACACGCCACTAAGTATTCAGAACATTACCATAACGCTGTGTCAGTTGACATTTCACAAACTATATGTAAACTGATGCCCATTTTTAAATCTTTTAGCATAATTATTGTAAATAAGTCAAAAGTTTAAAAATGTAAACGGTAGATTTGTATTATTTCGGCCAATTTATTCGTTTCAAAGGTTTTGATTGCATAATTAATAATAAACACTGAGAAGTTTAAGGAATTCATTTAATAAGAATTGGTATGAGTGCTTACCATCGTTGTTCATGGTGTTGGACCCTTTAGATCGCCGAGGCAGTAGAAGGACTGCGAGGGATGAACACGTCCTGGTCCCACCACAGGCTCTGTGACTTGCAGCGCCAGGCTGCAAGACTGCACCACAGTCGCCCTTCGATACCAGACACAACAAAATATCAGCGGGTATTTTAATTCCCTATAAATTAATATTTGCCTTGGTGTTGATTTATGACTTGAAATGTATGGCTTGACATGGAATACTACGAACTGTTGAAAACATATTAGGTAAACGTTATTATTGGTCAATTTATAGAAGTAAGATTTGCCAAATAAATAATGTTAAAAGATATCTAGTAATGATTACTAGGTAAGTACCTCTACCGCTTATTTTATGTCCGTAAAGAGTACTGAAAATGAGGAGACTTCTGATTTATATAAAAGAAACTCACCTCATTCTGGAACATTTTGTGAAATACGTAGGTACATCAAAAGTTACAATAATATAAGGCTTAGGTGGCTTCTCATTCATGTTTATTACAATACAATTTTGTTGTATTAAGCGTCTAAATTTTGTGGCTTAAAAAGTGACAAGTGTGTGTTATACTTTTACTATAATAATATTATTTCCTTATAATTTGGAATAATCGCAGATGTATGCAAATGGATCACAACTACAAAACTATCATGCATGGATACCATCGCAGTAACGTAATAGCTACCTACCTGCCGTAGTTTTCACTATTTGTAACGATGACATTTATTTTGCTATAACGTATACATGCTGCGTCTCATATTTAGAAAACTGAATAAACATAGATGTTGAAAATATTATTCACAATTAACCCTTAAATTGCCATTGGAGAGGCCTATGTTCAGCAGTGGACGAGAACAGGCTACTTTTGATGATGCTTAACCCCAGAATCCAATTTTATAATAGTTGTTGCTATCATTTTTCTGCTTTGTTTCGAATAATAAGGAACTTAGTATTGTATTGGTATCAAATATATTCAATAATAGTTAGCAAAATAGACTTAATATAATCTACCTTTTTTATGTTGCCGTCTCATGATTCTTTTATTTTCTTTTCTTTATCTTTTCTTTAGACTTGGATGTAAAGTTTTAATTTGTGCGCCAATTATTATTATATTTCGTTTTGTTTTCTTAGACTGACAATCGTGTGTATAAAAACATTAACGATTAAGCAACTTTTGTAAATTCTAAGGAGATTATACCACCGATATAATTTACTACTAATTAATGGGATGAGTTTCTCTATTTTATTTTAAAAATGCGAAGTCGCTCCTCAATCCTTACGGACATTTTATTTCTTCCTTTATATAATAACTAACCTTTATATTGTGAAACTACAATAATATGCTTTATTAGAGAACTAAGTAATATTCCTGTGAGCTAACTATTTAAGCTGTTATAATATCTAAGTATGTATACACTTGTTACAATGATATTAGTGCTAATGAAGTATGACATAAGTAAGGAATAACTTACAACTAATGAATGTGCAGTTGTGTATTATAAGTAACACATTTTGTATTGCTGGTAGTAGTGACGAGTAGTACAAAATGATCCTTAAACAATAATTCTTAAATAAAATGGGTTGCCAAAAGACCACTGTTCAATACAAAAAGTGATAGGAGTGTCTTGACGATAGTAACAACGAAAATATTTAAAATCAATGCCTGAAATCTAATGTTCGTACTAGTTAAATGTTGTGTAAATTTTTTCCATAGACTAGTTTTTGTGGTAAAAGTGAACTTTTATTATTTCTTTTTTATTTAAAGACTCGTGAGCTATTACGTAGACTTCAGACCTTTAGATTTTTTTTATAAAAATATTTGGAATCAATGGAACTGGAATGAAACATCAATTTTCACTAAAGGGGTCATGATTCCTAGGCATCATATGCAGGGGATCATTTTGTATACCGGGCTGTATAAAATGATCCTTTGGTAACCATTTACAAAACGGAAAAACAAAAATACTGCCAATGGTTTATGTGAATCTATGTTTAGTTATACATGGCATTAAACTACCTAGCTAATAAATATTAGAAGTTGAAGATATGACTGCGTGATATTTGCGCTGGTACAGCTTTTTTATAGGGATCATTATGTTGGTACCAACTTCCCCTACTCTTGAAAAAAATATTGGTAGAACACTCTTCATCTTCTACAGTCATTTAATAAAATTTTGCTCAGTCATTATCACATTCCATCAAATATTACTAACTTTGCAAACTGTGTTAATATTTGTGTGCTGTGTTGTAAAGCTTATTTTGCTTACATGCCGTTTTTTTCATTACAAACTTTTTGCTTCATTTATATTACCATAAAAATATAAATCCTCTTGTTAGAAATAGCGGATCCTTTCCGTCTTTTTTTATAATTTAACGTATAGAAAGTATCTAATTACTGTTGGACAACAATCGGAAACAGAAGTCGGATAACTTCTTTTGTATAATCAAAACTTTCTTTCTTATAAATTGAATTTTCTTGACTATACGTTTGGCCTGCAACCGGGTACAATGCAACGTGTACCGTGTTCGATTCGCACACGAATCAACTCTTTGTGTGATCAACATTTATTAAAGAAACAAGTAAAAATCTGATAATATATTCTCAATTAGGTAAGATGAAATATAAGTAGGTATGATATAATTAAAAGATTGAAATTCGCTGTTTTACATTGTAGGCCTACTGCTGCTAAGTTATTCTGTAACTCTCAATTCGAAAGACCGAAGTGAACACGATGGCGGTCGGCCATGTCATTGGTTGTGAGAATAATCTCGACCAATGACGAACGAGAATGCGAGAAGGCAAATGCGAAAGTTCGAATTGACAATAACATAATAATAACCTAGCTGAAGTGTTAGTGCAAACATTTATCAGCGACACGGAATTAGGGCTCGTACTCTTTGTTCTGTGGTTAGGATTCGATTCACGCTTCCAGCAAGTGAGACTTTTGCAAAGACGTTTGTATGGTTTTCGGCGAAATACATATTAAGTATTTTGGGCGCGATAATTTCATACAAAAAAGAAGAAATGTAGATGTATGTTTATGAAATAACAAATTAATATTTTACTTACTTTTTGAGCCTTTAGTTTCAATCAGCTCCACACCCATTTGCTTCAGTTCATCAGCACCGCATATTTTGTGAACAACATGCCAATTTACTAGATGTTCTAGCAAACACTAATTACACTGATCTTCTCTCCACACGAAATAACTAAAAGCTACGAACGTAATTAAAACAACAGGTAACTTCTTGCCGGGTCCATACCCCAGACATAACTGTTCTGTAATAGAGTGTGAAGCATAAAATATGGCGGTCCGGTTGCCTATACAAATCTGAATGTATCTGTTGAGTCCGGAAGGATGAATCAATAAACTGCACCGTCGGCGTAAAGGGAGGTCCGCCCTATCTAGCCATCCAGGGACTCTAGTGCTCATGTCATAAATTATCGGGTTTCGACACATGCGCGAATATATTGACCTATAAAAATAGGTAGGGAATAGCTGTCGGGATCGACGGCGACGCAACGGTGCAATAGATGCAACATTCGCCTTGCTGCAACAAGTCGGCTTCCGCGTTCGCTCCGCTCTCGTGTGTTAATTATTCAGATTTTAATTAACATTTTTTCTAATAGTGTTTCGTGTTAATTCATGAAATGTTTTTAGATACTTTTTTGTGATAATCAGTGCAGTTTCCGAATTATTTTGAATGGTTTAGTGCGAGTTACACCTCACGCCCACCTTCTTCCGAGCCCGCGCCGCCGCAGGCCGCCGCGGCCGGGCTCATTTCGGCTAAGTTAATATTTTTTGTGAATTGCTAAATAATTGTGAAAGAAAAGTTCTTGAAGTTTAATTAATTAATTTGTTTCGCGTAGAATATGTTGAGAAAATCGTGCAGCACGCAGCTTACCAAGCCGGAGTCCAGCCAAAGTATTGATGATGGGATCATCCTAAACTTCAGTAGATTCGGCCCTTGCCGAGGTAAGTCATTACTTTAATATTGTGTTAACGATTGCTTAATTAAAAACAGTTAGATTAATTTACAAGAAAATCGGTATCTTTAGGGGTTGTTCAAGACAAAAAAATAATATTTTTCAGTAAAAAAGTCGCATTTCTGTCTGTCCCTACGTATGCTTATAAATCTTTTAAACGCGCGGCATATTTTTATAGCTAGCACTCTATGTAGGTATATTATAAACCTTATTCATCCATATAAATACATAATAATATTAAAACCTAATGTATAAACCTTTATCCTAAATAGTGATTTAATACAGTTGTAACAAAAGTCGAAGTCGGGGCGGGTCGCTATTACTTAATATTTTCTAACACTTATCTTCCATGTAGTAATGTAATTTAACTCATCGACGTATTTGATAATTTCCTTAATCTAATTTTTTTTAAATGGAGTACCATAATTTATATAGGTACGCCCATCGAATTGGATAATTATTTTTATTGTCGTGTCCGTTACTGTTAGGATAATGTTTGTATAAAAACAAGATTCGATGTATTCATCGAAAATACCCAGAAATAGAATCTAGGCGAAGCCGGGGCGGGTCGCTAGTCTTACTTCTTACGTCTTATTTACAATATAATAAATGCGAAAATTTGTGAGTTTGTGTGTATTTTTGTTACTCAATCACGCCAAAACGACTGTAGGGATCGGTTTGAAATTTGGAACATGGACAGTTTTTGGTCCAAAATAACACAGGCTAGCTTTTATCCCACGAGAGCACAGGTGAAGCCACTGGCGGGAGCTTGTATTTTATAAATGAACTAGTTATGTTGGGAGTAACCGTAAATAGTTCATATTTAGTGTTCCTTTGAGGGACATGCTCATATGATCAAACTCTTACCTCAATTTTAAAAGATAACAATAACTTTTCCAAGCCATAAATTGATGTCGCGGAGAACCTAACGGGTTACCGGGGCTCCGGCTCGACGTGCAGAAGAAGGAACGGGGTGGTTTTTAGTCAGTTAGAGTCTGACAGTCCCTCCCGCCTCACCCAGGCGGGAGCAGTCATTCGATGATTTTCCCCCCTAAAAAAAAAGTCATAATTTAATAAATTTTCTGAGCGACTGAGGAGGGTGTTCACACCGCAAACCGTACTTACGGTATGTTTCATTCATCTGCTGTCATTCATACAACACCCGTAAAATGAGGTAGGCTCGGGACGTAGGTCTATTTTCAGATTGACTTTGGCGAGCAGTTTATGGACCATTATCCTTTGTTCGCAGACGCTTCCCTAGACAGCGATTGTGGCTCCCCAGGGGGCTGCGTTATTACAGTCAGCGCGGAATGCAATGTCACCAGCGAGCACCATTGGCAAAACTCCACCGTTGATATAAGTTCAAATGCTGACGATGACTTGGGCCGCCCGCCGTCCTGCCAGGGGTAAGTCGAGGTCTTCACCCTTGCTAATGCTGGTGCCGAATGTTCTCTGCATAAAATACACACAAATAATGTAAACTTTGCTCTGAAAAGGCTGAAGCGAATCTTCCATTTCAATAATTGTGTGTAAAATGATCACAGAATATTTCGGTATCCGCCATTGGGAAGTGGGATTTTCTACTCTTTCAGATTTACTTTGCTGAGCAGTGTTGAAAAAGGACACAGACTTTATAATGTGGGTTTATTGACCTTTCAATTATAGGTTCAGTTACTCCTGCGAAACCAGCAGTCCTACTCAGCTCTAAATTTTATACCTCTGTAAAAAAAATGCTTTGGCAGTTCTTAGGGTAGTGCGATAATTTGAACGCCTGCAACAAGTACTGTAACTTTGTAGGTTCTATTATAAAGTTACTATTATTCTGTAGGTAATGGCCTAATCAAATCTCTGCACTTAAAAAATACCGAGTCCGATTACTAACATTAAGTATTCAATGAATACTACTTTTAGCGTTCTTTGTCTACTAGATTGACTCGCTAGATAGACTTTCTACATCGACATAATTTACTGGTATAGGAAAATAAATTACGTTAACAAATGGTATCTACGCATTCTTACTTCTTAGCCAAATATTAGTTTGTCCGTACCTACGTATTTATTTCAAAAAAATTAAAAGTTAATTTAAAATGGCGGCTAGGGGATAAATATAGAAAGAGAACAAATCGGTAGGAACCAATCACGCATGCGCGAACTTGAACAGGCGGGGCACCACCCTGCGGCTTGGTGTCGTACCCGTGTCCTTCCCACACCCGCAATACAGTCTCGTAAGGGTCGCAGTATATTTGACGACGTGTCGCATCGCAACAGCACATGTTTAGTACGTAGATTCTCCAGGCAACCCTGGTGAGTGCGACAGTTCTGGTGGATTCGGTTCGGTTTTCGTGATCACTTATCGGCAATTTTACGTTCCTAGTCTTTGTTTAATTTCAAGCGCGATAGTTCTACGCTTAGATGTTCCTTTGACGTGGATCACTCGGTTTTGTGTACTCTTAGCTGACTAGATGTTAGCGTAGGGCTTGCATGTATCTGTGTCTATTTCCTTGAGTGTGTTACTTAACTAAACCCGCCGTGTCCTATCCTTGAGTTGACTTTGTGGGGTTGTATATGTGTGGGTCGGTGTGCGGCGGAGGCGTATGAACGTTTCGTTACAGATAAGATGTTTGTAGGGAGATAAGATGCCGTTGCTAAGCGTAGGAGCAGAATGAGGCGTCACGAGATGCAATGCAAGGGGGCCGAGGTCGGTGGCGGCAAGGAGGGCTCGCAGATGTCTCGCAGCGAGTCCACCATCAGCCGCTGCACCCCCCACACGCCCCTGGGGCCGCCAGACAGCGTGAGCGTCGACTCCAACCCCATGCCCACCATATATCGGTAACTGTATGTTCGAAGACAGCCGTACAGGGAGAAGACGTACCGCTACTGCTACCATCAGCAGCGCCTGCATGACAACATTGCGCTCAGCGACTTTCGCACGCCGTCGACAACTCAGAATACTATTTTACCTAGAGCGATACAGCCGACGCGAACTGCAGTTGTCATCTACAATGTTATGTCTTCTCCCAATGGCAAATAAAGCTGAGAGCGCACTACGCAGCATCGCACACCGCGATCTTCGCATGCGAGTAGGTATCACGGACAGCTTTTATCTTAGACGGTTGTTCCACCTTGCGGCGTTACGTAACCAAGTCAGATGATGGCGCAGCTCGCCACAGGTGGTCAGCCGCCTAAGACATGAGCAGCGATAGATATATGATCGCTTGGCTTGCCTCATGCTGATGGCAGAGACAGAGTTGGCCGACTACGACCCACAGGTATGGTGATAAGAATATTACTGTGTCACATTGTCTCTTCACCACCTTGCCTAACACCTACTTCCTCGCTTTCACTATAACCCTAGTATACTATACTATAACCCTATAACCTTTTATTCTGTATCTACTTCTTACTTCGTTCTGTTCTTTCAGTTTCGATATTTTTAGAAACGTCGTCTCACCGATTTAGGCCGATTATAAAAAAAAACACCTAATAATAGAAAGGCGACACATCACAAACGGTCATTGCGACTATTATGCATGTCACAATAATTTAGCAAAACCTACATAATATAATTTAAATCCATGTAAATACGTTATGTTCATTGACTGCGACAATTAACAAAATCACGTCTAGTTATAATGGCGATAAACTGCTACTTAGACTTTAGCCATAGCTTCAGAACATGGACATAAAATGCTTTAGGCCTTACTCATTAAAAATAGCGTTTTTACTCATTTAGAAAACCCGATATACGCTTAAAGTAGGTAGAACATTTATTTTATCATTAAACCTAGAACTAGAGTCATTTTTTTTCAAATGATAAAAATCATCTATATAGCTCGCACATAAATTAGAACTTATTTTTTAGTCAATAAAAGACTAAAAAATAATTGTGTCTTGTAGGTATAGGTAGGTTTACCAACACTGAATAGGTAACTCAGGTCATTTAGTAGGTAATTTGGGGAACAATGGAGCCGTCGCTCGACCGATTTACCAAGATTCCAGCGCCATTTTACATTCGTAAATAAAGAAAAGTGTTGATAACAACAGCAACAGTCTCGGTCACAGTAACTACGTATCAACATTAAAAGATTCAAAATAAAAGAAAATGTAAGATAAGAATACTTATGAATCGAAAAAATAATAAGCATATAGACTGGCGGAATATAAATTACAGAATTTAGACAGTTTCAAACTTTCTTAGCTCTTCAGTGATGTTATTTTTAAAACACCGCCACGCTTTCAATAAAAAGTAAATTAGTTCTGTAATATTGTTTCAGTGAACAGCACGAAACAGAACATTGTAACGTGTATTTTAAAACGAAATACGTTTTGATAAACATTAACACGTTTCTCATCAAAATTGTGTTAAAGTGGAATTGGCGACAAACTAATTATAAAATGTTTATATTTGTTTAGTTGTCGGGCACCCATCGCGTCCCTGGATTGTATGGACGACTTCAGTGCTAACTCTCAACAGATGTTGGATCAAGGTACATTCAAATATTAATTTGTATTTCTATTTTTTATTTTAAAATTGAATTTTGAGCAACAACTTACATCATGTGTCATCCACCTGTAAGTTTATCGAAGAAATATTCGTCTTCGCTTATGATAAGTGCAAAGCTGAACCTAAATAATTTGCAATTCAACAAACATCTCGTAAATAATGCATAATTCTTGTCGATATTTCGAGAAATGTATCAATTGCCTTGGTTTTTCCTGTTCTCGAAAATTTACATAACATATTCAGCCCGTTGACATATGACTCCGAGGATGCTGAAAGATATATTGTTCAGAGAGGGGTGTATTATTCCCTGCCGCACGTACATATACTGTAAACAACAACAAAAAACTTGGCTTATGAAACCAAAACAACCTAATTCAGTTCTTCCGTGAAATAAATCTTAATTAAAAAATAATCATATTTTGTGAACGTAAAGTTTATAGCTTTATTTTATCATAGACCTAAGAACTACCTAAACAATTATGTGGACAAAACACAATTGGAATTCATGGCACGCACGTATTTTATGTCACCTCTTTAAATAAAACGATTCATTTTGTTAGTTGATCAGGAATACACGTATATCTGCAAAGGTGATCGAAATTTAATGGGTGATTTGAATGACAATAGTAGGAAAACATTGAATAGATTTTGCACAAGTTGACAGAAGTGATTTTTACAGCCGGCGAGGTAAATGTGTCGCGACACATGTCGACTTATATGGGAAATCACACCACCATGCCATCGGTGGTGACTCCAGGATTGCGATACAAGAATTTGGGCAAATCTGGCTTACGAGTGCCCAACATTGGCCTAGGAATATGGGCCATGCTAAACGAAGATTGCGCTGAAGACGTCATCATGACCGCCCTGGAGAACGGCATCAACCTTTTTGATTTGTCTGAAGCACACTGTGGTTAGCATTTTCATTATTTTATTTTAGTCCAAATTTGTATGATTATCTCAATATTTTATATATTTTTCGTTGAAGGGGACCTAGTTACTCACTTCACTGAGAAGTTAAATAAAATATGTTAACAAAGATTCATACAAATTCGAGGGGAAACGGACACACTGTCCGCCCAGCCACTTCACTCACCGCGCAGTCGATGGTGTCATTATTTATGTATGCATTATCTCGAGATCGTACTCTGTCTATAATAATATCACCTAATTAAATCAGTTAATCGATTTTTGTAATGAACAAAAGCTTATAATTAACATAACTATTATTTAAATAGCAAAGGGAGAGGCTGAGTTGGGCAGGGTGCTAAAGAAGCGTAACGTTCGGAGAACGAGTGTTATCATCACCACAAAAGTATACTGGAGCACCAAGTAAGTTTTGGTGTTACAAGTGACTTTCTCTACTCTTAACCCGACTTAAATACATCGTCCTGTGTATTTACTTGTTTGCTCGACCTATGATAATAGATGTCTCTCACTACCGACTTTCTTAGATTTTCTACACGGTATAAATGTAGTGACTTTAGCGTCTACTTAGAATTATCTTGAACGTTGATGTTTTAGTTTATCCAAGCATTTTGATGTTGTCGCCATATTTTTACTAATACCGATTGCATTTTTAGTAGCGACCAAGGAATATTTATATTGTAAACATATAAAGATGAGTGGTGTAAGCTTAACTTTGCTGTTAGGGTACTTGCTGACAATGTGTTACTCTGTCGCTTTTCCCACGCTTCTCGCTCGCTAATTGCTACACACTGTGAACTCTCCATTTACTAGGTTTGCTCATACTAATAACAGGTCAGATGAAAGAGGTCTCTCTCGCAAACACATAGTTGAAAGTGTTAAGGCGTCACTGTCTCGGCTACAGGCGGAGTACATTGATGTTGTACTCCTGCATAAAGTCGATCCTGTCTGCCCTATGGAAGGTTAGTCGACACGGAAAATTTATTAAATATTGTGCTTGGTGGTAGAGTTTAGTAGGATCAGGATTAAAAATAAATAATTTCGCAGAGTTGGTACGAGCCATGAATTTCGTGATAAATCAAGGATGGGTCATGTACTGGGGAACAGCACGTTGGACACCAGCAGAGGTGAAGAAACGAGATATTTTTTTTATAATGTTCCCTTTGCCGCTACGTCATTGTTAACATTGATGACTGTATTTATTAACTTGCAGATAATGGATGCATATAGTAACTGCCGTCAGTTCAACTGCATAACTCCAATAGTAGAACAAACAGAATATCATATGTTCTGCCGAGAGAAACCTGAACTTTATATGCCCGAGTTGTATCATAAGATCGGTGTAGGTGAGTGATAAATAAAATTAAATGCAGTAGGTACCTAATACTTTACCTTACTTTATGAATACTTCAATTATGTTAATTTTGTATATCAGGTATGATGGCATGGTCAGCCATTACTACTGGAAAAGGCCTAGGCCGCGAGGAAATTACTGGTCTATTCGCAAAATCTCGATTCAATAGAAAATATAGTACCTTCAGCTGGTGTGAAGAGGATCTTGCAGTTCCTGAGGTACCTACAACTACAATTAAAAGTTTAATAATTAATTTCATTCTCTTCTAAACGGTCATTACTGTATAAAATAAATAATAGGACTCTTTGCAGTTGCCCATTTCCAGCAGTAAGGATCAAGTGACTGGAGAAGAACCACGCACTTACGGAGACAAGCTACGTGATCTTTCGAACCTAGCCAATACATTAAGTTTGTATCTTTTTTACATTTTTGATTTATTACAACAGTTGTGTGTGTACATTACAGAACTTTTATTTTAAACAGATTGCTCAATGAGCCAATTGGCTGTGGCTTGGTGTCTAAAGAACGAGTCAGTCAACTGTTTGCTACTGGGTGCTACCAGCGTTGAACAATTTAAAGAGAACATTCACGCACTCCAGGTATAGTCCTTATTCCTTAGTACATTAAAAACGTTCGTTTAAGAAGACGAGACCGAGATTTAAAATTTATACATTTTCAGATCGTACCACAGCTCACGCCGATAATGATGATAGAGATCGAACGATTACTCGCAAACAAACCACAGCGCCCACCGATGGTCTCTACCTTGGCAATGCGTAACCAACAGAATAACAATACCGTCCGGGTCGATATGACGTAAGCACCTATACGATTAGATTTTTTGTCGTTTTACTTATACAGCTAGAGTTTAAGTTATAAATAAAATTATTGTTATTAGGGGAGCTACAACATCGGGGACAGGATCGCCAAAGCCTGAAGGAGATGTAGTCGACGCTGAGGCGTCCACCCCCAGCAAGGAGCCCGGGCGGGGCTTTTGTGAGATTCAGTGACCGTGGTGGCGCGGAAGCACTGACTCTGCTTCCAAATCTAGTAGATCAAAGGTAAGTTTAACAAAATGAGATAACAGTCGGTAAAGTTATTAAAACAATTTGGTAATTGATGATTTTTTGCTCCTAGGAATCTCTGAAAGACAAGGAAAAGGAAAAAGAAAAGGATTCCAAACCAAAATTCTTCTTAAACAACGCAGGAGAAGTCATCAAACGTACTGGTAAGTTCCGAATGCTGTTCGTATTCATGTAGGCGGTTTCATTACCTACATGTTTCTAGGTCTGATAGTATTGTTTTTCTTTGTTTAGAGCAAGACGGAGTTTCCACTGATGTCGTGATATCAGTATCATCGTTGAAAGGTAAGCAACCAGCTAGTGGGGGCAGTAAAGTGAAGAAGTCCAAGTCTGACACGGCACGTCCGCGGTCTTCTTCCTTGCAACGGTCCACTTCAGGACAGTTGTCCCTCGGCAAAGACCGCAGGAAATCGCGTTTGGACTTGAACTCGCCCGCTGACCCATAATTTGTTTTCTTTTGAATGTACACGTTCTACTGATACCTGTGCATCTACCTTTGTACCTACCTATTAAAACGCGATACGTCTCCTAGCAAAAATTTTGCTGTGTAGAAATAACTGTTACTCAGAAGTTCCAGGGACTGGTAGAATAATGTAATTACAATAACGTGGCGTGATAGCAGTCCTTCGAGTTTCTTCACAAAACTACGGTTCTTTCAACACAGACAGATGACTAGCATCCATAACCTGCCCTACTGCAGCACGAAATGCGACCCTTTCACCCAATTTTTCTAAAAGATTCTTATAAAACCAGTGATTTTGCACGAACTGCCTCATTAAAATTTTAACAACTTTCTTAATACCTGATATCAAATTATTGATAACATCTGCTCTACAGGTAAATCAAAGGCATCAAGTTAAATAAAAGGACTTTAAGTGATTGACAAAAGTCTGTGATGGTTAGAGATTAATGGAAAATATTTCTTATGCAAGTAGGTGGATGAAATCCTGGATCAATCGTATAATAATAAGTTGTATTTACATATTATACTTAATACTTGTAGATGTAATTGGCACTCGAAATCTTTTTATGTAGTGTAAACAAAGTCAAGTAATGTACTGCATGCGTAGGGGATGTTCGTCGTGAACAACCAAGTAGCGTAAGATAGGTGCTTAGGTACTACCTACTGAGAATAAAACATTGTCCACTATACAACTTTCTGGACGGTTCACCAGCTGATAGAATGCCACAGGAGATGCAAGCACCAAGTACTTCACTGTAGTGTTTAGTAATCGTAGTCAATTTGCGGATCGTTAAATCGATATTTGGAAATCATGGTCTCCCATTACTAGGCGGAAAGGTTAATCTTCGGATAGCAATACCATCGAGATTGGCTCTAAACTTTCTGATGGAATGTTTTGTTCTATAATTGAATGTGTAAATACTTCTAATTACTGAAAAATTAGACGATTCCTTTGAATACTGACTTGAGAAGTCGAGTCTTATATTATCTATTTAAAATAATAAAAACGTTTATCTTATTTGAATATGGCTTTCAGATCACCGATTTGCGTCTCTTTTAAAGTTGTTAGTCTGGCTTAAACATAGTAGTTGTATCTTTTATAATATTCTGCACCGTCGACATTTTGTAATATTACATTGTAACTTACTTATTCATATATTTCATATACATAGCAGATAATTTTATAAAAGTAATATAATAGAAATACTAGTGTCGACCAAGTGTGGGTTCGGTTTCCATCTTGCCCCGAAAATAATCTTCTAAATGAAATAACGTAGGAACGACGTGTGATTGGTCAATTCAACGTGAGTGTGGTTCAGATGTACGTAGACGGTTGCGGTACTGATTTCGACATAATCATCGGTACCCATTGTAGTCCTTTTAACAACAAACGACGTAGCACAATTGAACGTTGCTACCAGGTAGTCAGGAATACTACAACATCTAGGGCTACCTCAACTATCGGATAAATAGGCATAATTGTATAAAATACCGATTATATATCTATATGTATGAGAAATTAATAATCAACAATTTACGATGAATAAAACTCAATATCCTTTTTAATGTAAAAACAATGCCACAACTCGTTCACACCATGGCATCCACATGGCAACGCGGTGGACGGCAAAATATTTATATAAAATATAAATAATAACCGTGGAAATGTACTCTAAAATAAAAAAATCTGTCGTATTATTATGTACTTAAGTATTTAAACTCTGTAATATTTAGGTTATTCTACAATACTCTACTTAATCAAGATATGCTATATTATCCCTGATTTATCTCATGAGATAAGGTGTATGATTTTATATTAAAAATTAGGTAAGAATTATGTCTACTTGTATAACTTACAATTAGAATTTAGGATAGAAATCATCTATTAGGTTAATAATGTAAATATCCGCATTAATATGCGATGAAGTTCATTGGCTAATTGGCTCGAACTAGTATAAATAGACTAGATATTTACGCATAATATGATAGGTAGTAAGTACTTAAAATTAATTCCATTTCACGGCTGTTTCTTCTTGGGTCAGTAGTGGTCAGTTCTCTTCGACTTATAGATACACTGGTACATGTTATCTAAAGTTACTATTAAAATACATAAAAATGTATTTAAATCCATAAAATAAGCTAAGAACATGTACATATAAAAAGAAGCACAGGAACCGAAAATAGTGATTTTTAAATTTTATTTGTATAATAATTATCAAGCAAGTGACGACTCACCGCACTGCACAGAAATTCAATGTACTTGATTAAATATAATGCGAGTAGCCTGTATATACCGTTAGCATAATTAATTAACTAATAGGCGTTTCACCATCATAACTTTCGGGGTTTATTACACAGATAACACAAAAGAATGACATATTAATCGAAAATGTAACAAAAAAAACTTTTTATCAACAACGATGTAACATGTACTGCAATTAGACTATTGTCATACATATAGGTAACATGTTAAAGGGACTGACAAGTCACTTAAATCCCGTTAGACTACAATAACTACTTCATCAATAATGAAGTATGTACCGTCATGTAGCACATTGCTTTATATGTTTGTGTCTTAAATCTATCTATCATGACTATTCATTCTTTGCATAGTCAGCGACGGAAATTTATCAACATTTTATTTCAATGTTCTGCTATCAAACACACACAACACTATGTCTCAAAAGGGACAGTGCCCTTAATCTAAATTATAGAACATTTAAATAACGTAATGTCACACACCACTCTCACTTAACGTGACAACTATTTGTTTGTAATGACAATTTGAGGTGTTTTCAGTTCAAAAACTCGCCTCAATGATTAAACACAAAAAAAAACACTCTTTTGGCAATATTGAAATATTCTAGACTCAAACTCAAACCACTCGTATTGGAAAATGTCCCTGTACATATAACCTTTCTTTTTCCAATACGAGTGCGATGTAAAGTAACATATGTTTTCAACATATTTTTCCGTCGCTGAATATGTCTGTGTTGTCGTTTAAGCGCTTTACTACATTAGGATAAGTTTAGCATAGTCAGGTCAGCTACTGTGATGCAATATTCGTATTTAGGACGTAAATTTAAATATAGTGTTATAAAGATCTGCTATAATGAAGAGATATATAAATATAAAATATATAAAGTTATTAATGAGAGTCTTTTAATAGGTATAATGCGAGTAGCCTTTATATACAGTTCATGTAGCATGTTGATGTAAACTATTGTGAACTAGTATACCGCTGAGTTGCTTCGTCTTCTAACTTTAGGTTTCGTTCAACCAAAGACATGTGAACTGAAGTTGGTAACTATCGCAGATTATTTCTGAACTATCAAAAAATTGCAATTTCATACATTTGGTTTCTTCGTGGATAATCATCCATAGCAACTAGATAAAGTTTTTACAATTTCTCATGGTAACTGTACAAAGACCCTTTTTTTTTTTTTTTAAGGGGGGAAAATCATCGAATGACTGCCCCCGCCTGGGTGAGGCGGGAGGGAGTGTCAGACTCTTACTGACTAAAAACCACCCCGTTCCTTCTCCTGCACGTCGAGCCGGAGCCCCGGTTACCCGTTAGGTTCTCCGCGACTCCGAATCGGCATCGGCCGTATTGGGCCCCATCTGTGGTGGTCTGATGGCTCTTTGAGGCGCGCGCGGAACGCGACGCGCCGTACGCTCGGGTCTGTTTCTGGTCGGACGGGGAGCCACCCATGCTCGCCGTCCGCAGGCCCGCGCTTACGGTGGCCGGAGATCGTCCCGCGATCCCCGACGCCCGGTGTGTCCTTCGCGATGGCTGGGTTGCGAGGAGGCAGCGCTTCGCTGCCTCACGCGTCCCGCCTCCTCCTTAGCTAGCATGACTGCTTCGCAAAAGGAGGAGACGGCATCCCAATCCCCCTCGCTCCGCATCATGGCCTGCACTAGGCCCGGACGCGAGAGGTCGCCATCGCCGATCACTTCCCTGAGGACACGGCGGTGCTCAGCCCACGAAGGGCATTCTCCCACCGTGTGTTCCACCGTGTCCTCAGGGCGGTCCTCGCAATGATGACACCCGGGCGTTTCCTCCCGCCCCATCAGACACAGGTACCTCCCGAAACTTCCATGTCCGGTGAGGACCTGCGTCAGGCGGTAGGTGAGGACGCCGTAGCGTCTCTCAAGCCACTCCTCAAAGAGGGGACTTACCGCTGCGATGGCAGCGAGCCCAGTACAAAGACCCTTAAAGCGGTAGATTTATTACAATTTATATTTACATCAACATTCTACAAAAAAAGTTCTTGTCATGAAAGACATAAAAATATGCTGCAATGAGACTATTTTCAAATCGTAAAGGGATTGAGAAATCACTTAAATTCATCAATAATATTGTATCTACCGTCATAAATAGCAATACATTGCTTCATATGTTTGTGTCTTACATCTATCTATCATGACTATTCATTCTTAGCATAGGCAGCGACGGAAATTTATCAACATTTTATTTCAATGTTCTGCTATCAAACACACACAAAACTGTGTCTCAAAAGGGACAGTGTCCTCAATCTAAACTATATCTAGAGCATTTTAAATAACGTAATGTCACACACCACTCTCACTTAACGTGACAACTATTTGTTTGTAATGACAATTTGAAGTGTTTTCAGTTCAAAAGCTCGCCTCAGTGATTAAACACAAAACAAATCACTCTTTTGGCAATATTGAAATATTCTAGACTCAAACTCAAACCACTGGTATTGGAAAATGTCCCTGTACATATAACCTTTCTTTTTCCAATATGAGTGCGATGTAAAGTAACATATATTTTCAACATATCTTTCCGTCGTTAATATGTTTGTATTTGTCACGTAAGCGTTTTCTTGCATTAGGATATGTTTAGCATAGTGAGGTCAACTACTGTGATGCAATATTCGTATTTAGGGCGTAAATTTAAATAGAGTGTTATTAAAATTTGCTATAATGAAGAGATATATAAAATTTAAAGTATATAACGTTATAAATGAGAGTCTTTTAATAGGTATAATGCGAGTAGCCTGTACTGTAGTTCATGTAGCATGTTGATGTAAACTATTGTGAACTAGTATACCGCTGAGTTGCTTCGTCTTCAAACTTTAGGTTTCGTTCAACCAAAGACATGTGAACTGAAGTTGGTAACTTTCGCAGATTATTTCTGAACTATCAGAAAAATGTTTTTTCATACATTTTGTTTCCTCGTGGGTAACCGTCGATAACAACTATATAACGTTTTTACAATTTGTCATTGTAACTGTACGAAGACCTTTAAAGCGGTAGTTTTGTTACAATTTATTTTTACATCAACATTCTACAAAAAAAAAACTTTTCTTGTCATGAAAGACATAAAAATATGCTGCAATGAGACTATTTTCAAATCGTAAAGGGATTGAGAAATCACTTAAATTCATCAATAATATTGTATCTACCGTCATAAATAGCAATACATTGCTTCATATGTTTGTGTCTTACATCTATCTATCATGACTATTCATTCTTAGCATAGGCAGCGACGGAAATTTATCAACATTTTATTTCAATGTTCTGCTATCAAACACACACAAAACTATGTCTCAACAGGGACAGTGTCCTCAATCTAAACTATATCTAGAGCATTTTAAATAACTTAATGTCATACACCCCTCTCACTTAACGTGATAACTATTTGTTTATAATGACAATTTGAGGTGTCTTCTGTTCACAAAACTCCCCTCAATGATTAAACACAAAACAAAGCACTCTTTTGGCAATATTGAAATATTCTAGACTCAAACTCAAACCACTGGTATTGGAAAATGTCCCTGTACATATAACCTTTCTTTTTCCAATACGAGTGCGATGTAAAATAACATACCTCTATATTTTCAACATATCTTTCCGTCGCTGAATATGTCTGTGTTGTCGTTTAAGCGCTTTACTACATTAGGATAAGTTTAGTGGAGGAAGACCAGGCAGGGCACTGGTATAATTGTCGGTATTAGACGATGAAGGCATTCCAACCAAAATCCAAAGCACCTGAATGAACAGAGGATCATGAAATTTGCCCCATCTTTTGCCATAAATATAACAGTGTTCTGCTATAGGTAACAGGATTATCCTGGAGGTACCTACTGTGGGCGAAGTTAATATAGGCAGGAAGGCGTATCACCATGAAGGGTTTCGGTATTTATTACACATTTATTACGAGAGAATGAAATAACAATCAAGAGTGTTGGTGAAAAATAAAGTACCATTAAATTGGTTAGTTTTGTTTTGTTCAACCACAAACGTTAGGATCGTTAATGGTGCAGGTATTCAAAACATTAAACCACTTTATATAACAGCTCGGAGATATTGAGAAAATGGTACCCCAGTCCTTCTGTTTACTTGTGGAAAAAATAACATATGTATAACAGATAGATATACCATTTTTGTCGATACCTGATACCGATTAAAGTGAGACTGTCATAGCCATTTAATATCATAACAACATTATATTTTAGGTGCAACAAGACCGCATACCATAATCACAAATTAATATCAGATCTCAGTATACTTACTTATATAATGCTTGGACCATTTCTTCCTAATGACGTAATGTTATGTTTAAAGAAAATGATGAGTACTACTTTAGCAATCAATATCAAAATTCGATAACAAAATAACTTTTTGTGTCATGGAAGACATAAACATGTGCTGCAAATGAGACTAGTGTCATATATTAAACGGACTGAGAAATCACTTAAATCCCGTTAGACTTGAACTACTTCATCATCAACAATGAAGTATGTACCGTCATTGCTTCATATGTTTGTGTCTAAAATCTATCTATCATGACTATTCATTCTTAGCATAGTCAGCGACGGAAATTTATCAACATTTTATTTCAATGTTCTGCTATCAAACACACACAAAACTGTGTCTCAAAAGGGACAGTGTCCTCAATCTAAACTATATCTAGAGCATTTTAAATAACGTAATGTCACACACCACTCTCACTTAACGTGACAACTATTTGTTTGTAATGACAATTTGAAGTGTTTTCAGTTCAAAAACTCGCCTCAGTGATTAAACACAAAACAAATCACTCTTTTGGCAATATTGAAATATTCTAGACTCAAACTCAAACCACTCGTATTGGAAAATGTCCCTGTACATATAACCTTTCTTTTTCCAATACGAGTGCGATGTAAAGTAACATATGTTTTCAACATATCTTTCCGTCGCTGAATATGTTTGTGTAGGTCACTTAAGCCGGTAAGCGTCTTCTTGCATTAGAATAAGTTTAGCATAGTGAGGTCAGCTACTGTGATGCAATATTCGTATTTAGGACGTAAATTTAAATAGAGTGTTATAAAGATCTGCTATAATGAAGAGATATATAAATATAAAGTATATAAAGTTATTAATGAGAGTCTTTTAATAGGTATAATGCGAGTAGCCTGTACATACAGTTCATCTAGTCTAGTTATTAGGCGGTGAGGCGTGCCCCATAAATACTATTCATTTTTATTATACAGTCAACACTTAAGAATGATATATTCACCTAGGATGTTGATGTAAACTGTTGTGAACTAGTATACCGCTGAGTTGCTTCGTCTTCAAACTTAAGTTTCGGTCAACCAAAGACATGTGAACTGGAGTTGGTAACTTTCGCAGATTATTTCTGAACTATCAAAAAAATGCAATTTCATACATTTTGTTTCCTCATAGATAACCGTCTATAACAACTATAATAAGGTCTTCACAATTTCTCATGGTAACTGTACGAAGACCCAGCGGTAGTTTTATTACAATTTATATTTACATCAACATTCAACAGAAAATAATCGTATCTTGTCATGAAAGACATAAAAATATGCTGCAATGAGACTATTTTCAAATCGTAAAAGGACTGAGAAATCGTTTAAAGTCTGTTAGACTACAACTACTTCATCAATAATGAAGTATATACCGTCATCTAGGAATACATTGCTTTATATGTTTGTGTCTTAAATCTATCTATCATGACTTTTCATTCTTAGCATAGTCAGCGACGGAAATTTATCAAGATTTTATTTAAATTATTTCAATGTTCTGCTATCAAACACGCACAAAACTATGTCTCAACAGGACAGTGTCCTTAATCTAAATTATAGAACATTTAAATAACGTAATGTCACACACCACTCTCACTTAACGTGACAACTATTTGTTTGTAATGACAATTTGAGGTGTTTTCAGTTCAAAAACTCGCCTCAATTATTAAACACAAAACAAATCACTCTTTTGGCAATATTGAAATATTCTAGACACAAACTCAAACCACTCGTATTGGAAAATGTCCCTGTACATATAACCTTTCTTTTTCCAATACGAGTGCGATGTAAAGTAACTTATATTTTCAACATATCTTTCCGTCGCTGAATGTGTTTGTGTTGGCCGTGTAAGCGCCTTACTGCATTAGGATAAATTTAACGTAAACCACACATGACACTGGTATAATTATCGTTTTTGAACCGTGAAGGCATTTAAGAACTGTTTTAACAAGTAGTAGTCAAAACACGTAAACCTAGCTTCTACAATTTTGGTCGTTCCCACTTTGCTAAAAAAGTGTAAAACTATTGTATCTGATGCTATCACAAGTAACCTGAAAACCAATCATTGTTTACCGACTGTTATGATATGACTTAATATAACTGTTGGTTTTAGATGATTCTATGTTAATGAATACCATCATCTATATGCTGTGTTTGCTGACTAATTACGTGCCAGCATTGCTTATAATTTGTTTTTAATTCGGTTCGAAAGGCCTTTCACATGTGCTTCAGAGACGGTAATTTTACTACAGTGTTATTAGGTAGGGTATTTTAGTAATGCTAGGGTGAGGTAATATTCACATTACATACTTTCCAAAAGGGCCTTTTTCATGTCCAAGGGATATGATAAAGGCCAAAAACAATTTAAGTGATGTATTCCGTACTTTCCGAATGTAGAGAGATTTAACCCATTTGGTCAAATCGCATTCCAAACAAAATGCTCGTGCGATTTTCACCATTTTAAAATCTGAAAAATTAATTATGTAAAATTCTTTTATCAAAAACTGCGGTCTCAAAAATGACACCGAAATAGATTATCTGTGTATTGTGCATATTACCTCAGTAACGGCACCATGGTATACAAGTTGGGGTTCAATATTTCATTAATTCATTTCATCTCCTCTGAGTGAGGTGACCATAGTGTGAGCGTAACTGTAATACTACCATGCTATGAACTCATCCAAATATGGTCCGCTTGTGGCAAATACTGCCACCTCGTACAATAGCATTTCTACAAAAATCCGTAATCACAAAAAAGAAAAATAGATCTGGGATTCGAAAAAACAAAATATAAATTCGCAAAAACACTTCAGATTTTACCTTAATTTGTACATTCCATTATTTCTTCTTTGGTATCTTATCTCTTTGTTATCGGTTCGTTTTAAAATATTTCCCACCAAAAATATTTAGGTTAATTATGATATTCTGTATTATTAAGGTAAGTAACTATAAGAAAACACGATCTATTATAATATAAATATAGAGCCTATATTTGTACCTATTAGAAAAAGAAAACCACAAAAAAAAAACATAAAAAATACAAAAAAAAATTAACTAAAAAAAAGCAATAAATAACTAAAAATAAATATAAAAAAAAATAAAAAACTTATAAAACTATGCATATAAAATCGAAAAAAAAAAACATAAAATAAATAAAACAATAAAAAAATCATTAAATAATGTAAAATGGGAAATATATACATTTTTTTTAAATTTTACAGCTTGTGTATCGCTTATGGTGCCGATAGTGTCCGTATAGGTGTGCTTCAGAGTAGATGCCATCGAAATGATGTGTGTAGTACCCCATGCTCTCCTTACACATTATTTAGTCTTAATAGTGTAAAATTTCATGAGATACACCAGAGATACCTCCGAAGATGTACATACAGTTGATGTAGTAGCATTGTTTGTAAACTAAATAGAACAGATGTCGTCTAAAGGTATATTTTTATTAGGCATAGAACTTTATCGAGAGATTAGTAGATTGTACACAGCAGTTATTGCTCTGTAGACTTGTAAGCCGACAAACGTTCAGAGTCGTGTACCTGTCAGGCAACTCATATACCTCAATGGCCGATAACTTTGTCGCGAAATAAACTGAAAAGGCGTCATCTGTCGAATGCTAACCACATACTCTGTACCACCTAAGGAAGATACGTAATACAAGGACGGAGCATAATACTCATTATTTTTACCTATTTATGACATAAAATTAATCTGTAGGTTGTTGTTCGGAAATTCTCGAGATTGTAAGTTAAAATCTTAACTTAAAATACTTGAGTTTTAGCTGTTTCTTCTAAATAACACTGCAAGGTAATAGGATGATTTCATTTACACCTCATATACTTACTATATCAAAATTAAAATTTGATCGAACTATAAGTTATAACTTAGGTTATAACCTAAAAACACAGAAATTCAAACGGCGGCGTCAAATGCTGGTATTACTCTTTTGAATAGGCATATGAATACCTATATTTAATTACTTTATAAACCTTAACGACAGTTCTTCCAAACATTAAAAGAATGTGTAAGTACTTACTTATTAGACTGCGCATACATATAGGCTGCTAGAGGTAAATTGTTACAAATTCAGTAAAATTTAACATAATTATATTTTCGTATAAAAATAAAACCCAAAAAAATTTTGAATTAAGTAGTACATATAAGTAAAAAAATAGTAGGGCAAGCATAATTTAAATATTAAGTAATCTATTTAAATGTATAATAGCTAGAAATATATAGCAATATATAATTTAGAATAAAACTAGATAAGAAAAAACAATAAAAAAATATAAAAAACGTGAAAAGTAAAAAAAAACAAAAAAATTCTACAAAAATGTCAAAAAAGACGTCTGTTTTGTTAAAATTTCTTCTTTTCTTTGACTTTTCTATACCGCTGTGTTTCAGATTCCGTGTCCATTAAAATTTATCCTTAACAAATTAACTTTATCTCTCACCGGTATGCTATAAAACATAGAATCTCAAATTATAAAAGTAAGATTAAAATATATAAATCTGGATTTGAATTAAATATTCGTAGTTCTAATCTAAACATATAAAATTAAGGAATTTAATCATATAATGAAACCACGCCACGTAATTAATTTCCAAATATTTTAAATATCGATATTGGTAAAACACAGCACGGTGTAGTTTACTTTTTAATGATATAAAATATAATATATATAATATCTTTAACTATGGTACTTGTAATTTAAGCGTATATTAATTTAATTAATCATATTAATTAAGGAAATGCCGCATACAAGCAATAGATGGGTATTAGTGTAGACACTTGCTGTTGATTGTATGATTTGTATAAGTATACCTACATCACAGCAGAGTCATAGTCATCGTTTATAAGTATCTTAAGTATATAAGTATAAGTAATAAAGCGTATAAGGAAGTATACCTCTATATAATTTACAGCCAATTTCAAAAACCAATATCAATGCAAAATCTTTGGACTGATATCGATCTTTGACATTAGTATTATATACATATAGTTTCTGTCAAAAATCAAGATCGATCTAGAAATATTGGATCGATTATTAAAATCGGTTGTTAATGAATAATTATACCTAAAAGAATCAGTACTTGACTAATTAAGTCTAGTAAACACTCGCTGATTTGTATATATAACACAGCAGAGTCGTAGTCGTAGTTTATAGGTACTTATAATGCCAAGACGCCATGAACGGAGTATTAAAAATAGTTTACATGCACTAACTGTACAGTTATTTGATATACAGTCACAGGTAATTATAGATTGATACAATATATGAACAATACCATATCACACCTACGGTTCGCTGCCAAGCCGTCGAATAGTTGCAAAAGATGACGAATAGAAGTGACTTTATATGATCTAGTGTAAGAACAACTACTGTCTCTGATATCAATCTTTATTATCTTACGTGTACACCAAATAACTGTACTGCTACATGGCATCTCTATATTAATAGATTAGGTATATGGAAATATTTAAGAGTATGCATATTTGTATCATAAGTCTTGTCATTAATAAAGTGACCAGCTCATATTGGTGTATTCTGGTAATTAGTAATAATTATAATTTACTAATATGTACTATATATTCGTATTCGTAAAACACATTAATTGGATATGTAATTTATGTCATAAGTTAATAATATTAGTTTAAGTGTGATGAAAAATAAGATCTCCTGGTTCAAATTGATAATGTTCTGGTAAATAAGCGCAAGGATGATAAGGCGTCATTATTAATAATATTAGTTATAAGTTTAATTAAAGGTAATTTATATTTAACCATTAGTAGGTCTAATATTATTCTTAGTATTGTCTCATGAATAAAATATTAAAAAGTAGTATGCTTATTAATATTATATTGATGACGCAGCTAATGTCTCAAATATAGGCATTATAAATGTATATAAATGAAAGAAAGTATATTTTGACCGACAATTAGTTTAAATGTATAAGGAACCATAACATTCCACTAGGAATGGATAGTTTCCTGGTAAACACTGGGTGACGATGATATTTACAATCGAAAAATTTTAATTATGATCCACCTTCACTATAAATGACAAGGTAACTAAAACCCCGAGATTAATATAAGAAAGATTAAAGACAAACTACAGACATACATACTTTACGCCTGTCTCTCATGGGGGTAGGCAGTGACCATAGAACGCCAATTACTACGATTCTTACATACGTCTTTCGCTTCATCAACAGTCATCAATCTTTTCATGCAAGAGAAGCTAATTAAAATAAAAAAGCTCAAAATCAAAATAAATAAGACCAAAGTCAAAATAATGCCAAAGTAACAAAGTCAAAATAATGTCAACATTTCAGAGACCATAATCAGATCAAAGTCCATCATGCAGATGTCATCCTAATCACATTTGAAGATCTGTAACAATGTAAGATTATGATGGATGACAATTCTAATTTGTCGTTTGTACTAACATCTCAGCTTAGTGTTAGAAATAAGTTATTCTAAGATAGTGTATTACGTATGTAATCATTAATATTATAATATGATGTCATGAATACAATATTAGAAAGTTTTTGCTTTTTAATATTATATCGATGTCAGCAGATAATGTTTCCAAAATTGGGCATTATAATTGTACATTATTGAAAAAAGTATATTTTGACCGAACATTAGTTTAGATGTAATAGGGAACCATGACACTGTATAATTAAATAGTTGCCTAGTAGTTATAATGTTTATTCAATAGGGTATTTCGTATGTAACCGTATCTTTAATAATCATTATATTAATTATAATTACTCGTGGAACGGATTAATTAGACAAAACATCTTGTCAAATATCGACGGTCGATAACATATTGTTCAGCTCGTAAATATTTTCACTTTCCTTAATAATAATTTATATTAATGTCATTCTATATCTTAGAGAAAAGCTTTTTAAGACATGTCATAATTTATGCCTGTCTATTAAAAAAAATTACAATAATCTAAAAATATAACTTTTATCCTCTTTGAACAGACAATAGGTATATATATTCATAATTTAACAAAAATTAAATGTTAAGATTTTCCAATACACTATTCTCTCATACGTATTCTTATTTAAAAGCAATAATAGAGTAATTTAGGAAGCGCCAACAAATATTTACCGTCGATGTACTATGCACGCCACTTTATTTAAATAATATTATTGTCGTATTATTAAGTACTATTAGGTATAATCTAGAAGAATAAGTAGGTGGAAATAATTGTGTATTATACCATCTGAGCTCGAACGTTACTGAATGTACCTATTACTAATCTCTGAGTGTTGTAGATATATCTGTGTAATTTATAATCGATATAATCAAATGTAGAGGTATATGTTATACCTCTATAAACAAGAGTTCGTATACTCCATAACACGTCGTAGGTTTGTATAGTCTATGTTACCAATGTATGTAGTTTGGTAGGTTAGTAGTCACTTGGATCGATGTTCATATATGTATATCATATTCATACTATAAACTACAACTATATATTGAAAGCTCACGTCAACATCCAGAGCTCAGCTACTTTTGAATTATATAATTATTTAAAATGTTTAAGCCAGTAACTTGTAATCACCATTTTAATCCAATAAAATCTCAATGTACGTAACCTGGTATTTTATTTCTATGTTCCCTTTTCCTATTATTAACACTAAACACAAACACAAACACACTTACAGATTTTCACGAGAACAAGATTTAATGCATAGGCAAACAAAGAATAGTATTTGGGCTATCATAATTTTATTTATTCACAAAATTACAGTTTTGTTGCAGATACTTTGAC
Source organism: Spodoptera picta (assembly GCA_038387885.1). Lineage (NCBI taxonomy): Eukaryota > Metazoa > Arthropoda > Insecta > Lepidoptera > Noctuidae > Spodoptera > Spodoptera picta. The sequence goes on from JAZHFQ010000105.1 coordinate 6,723,531, forward strand.
AAAACTGCATAAGACAACGTTTACCATGGATCATCATTAAAAAAATTCTGTAATAATAAGTATTTGCTCAAAACGAAAGACCTAAGTAAATCAACATACTACACAACATACAGATAGAGTAACTTATGTACTTCAAGGAGTTATGCAGTTCTGGACTCCAGAATAAACCTCATAAAAGTATGACAACCGTCTATATTATATTTGTTGAGCCTATAGCCGTTATTTCTGTTAAAGTCAAAGTCAAAGTTAAAGTCAAAGCATTTATTTCAATTAAACCATAGTTTGGTACTTTTGAAACGTCAACAAATACAAAATAAATAATAGTCTGTCAGTCAGTCCGTCAGTGAAATTAGGTGAAGCTAGGTGCTCATTCCAAAATGTAGATTCGAATGGAGAAGAACGAGCAAGAAACTCCATTCGTTACTCTTTTTTAAAAAAGTATGTTCTACAATGTCTCTGATACATATTTCAATACTATACGCATATGTAAGAACAATGCAAAGACACGCTTGACGCATTATACTAACATACTAAAATAAAAATCTTAAGTCTAACATGGTGCTCACATATGCATACTGACAATCCATAGAAATAGTGCTTCTATACAAGAAAAAGGAAACTCTTTGTTTCAATAAAGAAAGAAATGCTCGATGCCATAAGGAAACCAGATTGTCTACATTAGAATTAAAGTATTAAATTATGTATTAAATTACCTACTATTGGAATTTAACTACTGACTACATTTGAGTATTGTCCAGTGGAGCCGAACCAACATGCTGCCAAGCATTCTTATCTTCAAGATAATCTGTCAGTGTGTAGTAAGCTTGATTACATAATTCGCGCTTAATATATGTTTTAAATTTACTTTCATTGAGACCGCCTCATAAGGTCAAGGATGTCCATGAAATAAAATCTGTAAAGACTATTCATAAATTAAAAAGGTCTATAAAAATCTGAACCGTTAACAGATTTTTTTAATCGTTGCTAAGATGCACCAAGGACGTTGCAAAAGGCGGCCATAATGTCACTTAGAAATGATTCAAGCATCAACATGTCCTTATGTGTGTGTGTAATGGATGACGACGTTATTATCTTAACAGATGTCATTCGCGTCAATGTGTGAATGTTCTGAGTGTAATACTATAGTATCCAGGTACGGCACCTGAGATGTTGTTTCAAAAAACTGTGTCCGCCTTTTTTCAAAGTCCTTTTCTATGGCATAAGCCGGTAAACGAGCAGACGGATCACCTGATGGTAAGCAATCGGCGTCACCCACACCTGGAACACCAGGCGTTACAAGTGCGTTACCGGCCTTTTGGGGATTAAAAGTTTGAGGATCGTTGGGGATTCAGGAATTGGGAAATTGGGGAAGGGGAGGGTAATTGGGCCTCCGGTAACCTCACTCACACAACGAAACACAACGCAAGCGTTGCTTCACGTCGATTTTCTGTGAGGCCGTGGTATCACTCCGGTCGAGCCGGCCCATTCGTGCCAAAGCATGGCTCTCCCACACAGTGTTCTTGAGATACACCTTACAAAAAAGCTAGACCAAAAGCCTGGTATGAAAATTACACATAATCATTTTTCTGAAAACCTTTATCTTTACTTTTGCTATAAGGGAAACGGTCCAGAAGGATGTATTTCTTCTCGTCACATGAAAATCAATCTGTGGAGCAGTGGTTGGTAGAGTGGTCGCAAACGCTGCTACCGAGCGCAAAAGGTCTAGGATTCAATTCCCTGGCCGGGCAAGTTATTAATGAGTTTTTATCAAAAATACTTAGCAACAAAACGGTGAGCGAAATTTTGCTTAATGTTTGATGAAAGAACTATAACACTTGAATTAGCATCACCAGCTGGAGTGTCTCTACTGTTTGAAAAAGGTCTCTCTACTTGGAGGAGAAGTTTGCTATAATTCTCAAGCTTAGCTGGTAGCTTAGAGTTAACAGCGGGTGACTGAAAATCTTGAAGGTGGTACTGCCCGTCTCATCGTGGCTGGTTGGGGCTTGGACATAATCGGGTTCAATATAACTAATTAAGATAAGCGATGTGTTTTACATTAGTTAGCTTCAAAATTTAAGTCCCTACTAAAAGCCACCAGTGATCTTTATACGATATTATTTAAAATTGTGTAAATAAAAGCGAGTATTTTTATAATCTTGTTTAGGCCTTCTTCAATTTCTACCATTTTCCACAGTTTAGACGAAGGAAGGAGATCAGTAGAAGCTTCTTGTCTCATAGTTTCCATCTGCTTAGTTGGCTGAGTGGTCAAAGTGCGACTGCCGGGCCAGGGGTCTCGGGTTCGATTCCCGGGTCGGACAAAGTAGTACTGGGTTTTAAAAAAAATCTTAGTAGTAGCAAGGAAACCGGAAATTTGCTCGGTATATGGCAATAGACTCACCCCCTATTACATGGGATTCATAACATAAATAGTGAAAAGTGAGTGTTACGTTACGTTGTACAGTCGCATTAAGTGCCGTAATGTGCACATCTGCCTACCCTTTCGAGGATAAAAGTTATGTTTCCATCACTGTTGAGTCTTTTCTGGGTTCAAGAAATGTAGCCCAACAATTCCAACGTCTGAATTTCTTATATTTTAGCTTAGAGGCGTACTCAACCAACAAATTCTTTGACAAAAGATTGCGTTGAATAAGAAATATAATCAGGCTAACAAGGTCAAAGGGCGCAAAAGTTAAGCGTGGGTAGCTTCAATCAAACAAAAATTGTCTTCAAAATAAACTTAAAAGTGTGGGAGGAACAAAGCACATTGGTGCTTTGTACGTCTGTCTTCTTAATTCTACTTTCAATGAAATATTGTATGTCTGAGGAGTGACCACACTGACGCAAGATCGGTACGTGAAAGCTGCAGTCTTTTGTTCAGATTACTAAAACGGCTCTTTTGAATGAAAAACAATAAAATGCTCTAAGTGAAACTGTTATTTTATAAAATTGTAGATTATTACGGAGACTGGGATAATTCTAGTGTTAGTTTATTTACTGCGCCGTTAGTTCAAGGGGACACGATTGCTACAGCATGTTTACAGGCCGTTGCGAAATGTCTAAATTGAAAAAGCCCTTTCAGTTTTCAGGTACATACAGAAAGTTATTTTCAGTCATATGCCAAATTGCAGATGCATATTTTCTACTTCTGACTAATTAGATACCATACGAGTCTCATAATAGGTTCACAGTGTTCTGTACAAACTTACGCTTAGAACTGCTACTGAAAATCATAATAAAAGTACCTTGAAAGTGGAAATACTCATTTTAAGAATTAGATATAGAACAGGTACTCCAATGTAAAATTTCAACTAATTCAAGTTATCCCAAGCGACCCCAATTCAATTAGGAAAGACAGGTCAAGGGCACCCAAGATGCAGGAAGAGTAAAAAAATAGGGAACTGTGTATACAGCTACCTACGTTGATACCTACGTTCCTCATTAAGACGTCTTGTTTCACACGTAATACGTGGTATGCATGATGCAATATAAAAAGTAAGTACATTTTTATTTCAAAATCAGTACAATGATGTGAATAGTGGACATATGTATATGTACCTTACCTTATTTTCAGTTAAGTACATGATCTGGAAATCAAAACATTCCTAATACTTAAATAACAAACAGATGCATACCCACAGAAGTCTGAACGAAGCACTTCCTTACACCTTGTACCTGCCTGTCTTGTTGACCCTACTTAAATACTTATTGAAATAATGTCAGCGTGAATCAGAAGTTTGCTGCCAGTGCAGTCAATTTTATAAGACAGTGACGTAGCCGGCTATTAACATACCGTGTGGGCAATTCGTACGTGGATAACACAAGATGCGACTACACCGGTAACTGGTCAATTAACCAACCTCATCCCTCCAATGGGTCAGTCCGAGATCCTTCCAAGGATAAATATAGAACCGTTCCAGCTGCAAGTTCCGCTCGGTAAATGCCTATTATATACCGAGATGGAGTTTAAGTGTCATAGTGAACGGTCGCGCGATCACACACAGTGCTCCAGATAGGTTCAAACCAAATCATGACGGTAATATATTTCGACTGGCTGGACTACCTCGTCTTCGGGGGGATGCTTCTCTGCTCCGCCCTCATAGGGGTGTACTTCGCGTTCTTTGCCTCGAAAAAGCAGAACACTACGTCTGAGTATCTCATGGGAGGGAAAACCATGGGAATGTTCCCCATATCCATGTCGCTGATAGCCAGGTAACTAACATTTTTGCTACTCGCCTTGCCTACAAGTAACGTTGCGAATGTAATTCATAAAGTGTGGCGTTAACAATTGTTATTGTTATTTCTAGTTATATTTCGGGTATCTCTTTGCTGGGCCTGCCAGCTGAAATGTACATGTACGGAACACAGCTGTGGATGGTAGTGCTCTCGGAATGGGCAGTGTCACTCACTATTGCAATTATTTACCTGCCTGTATTTTATAATTTGCAGATCACTTCAACTTATGAGGTATCTTCTTTATTTAGTTTTAACATGTTTGTGCTGTAATTGTACTATCAGAGAAAACTTGTGTACTTAGTGAACATGTTTATTTCTCAGAAAACATAACACTATCATTTTATCATGTGATCGTTTGTATACTACACTTTTATTGGTATTTTCAGTATTTACGATTGAGATTTAATCAAAAGGTGCGACTGTTGGGTTCAATAATATTTATTATCAAAATGATGCTCTATATACCTATCGTCATTTACGTGCCTGCACTGGCATTCAGTCAAGGTATTATGTTTCATAGACATCTTACGAGCATGTTACCTTCCGTGCAATTTATATTATTGACGTATTTCCCTTCTTTCAGTTACTGGTATTAATTTACATTTAATCACCCCGATCGTGTGCGTCGTCTGTATATTCTATACGACTCTAGTAAGTACATTGATTTGTGGTGTAGGTCATAGTGACCCTATTTTATCCCCCGCTAGTAACAAATAATTGAATATGTTCTAGAACCGCTTGGCAACGAGGTCAGCTATGCACGTAGACACCTCTGTGTCTGTTGTATTAAACGTAGGGATATTATGTAATACTTTTAATAGGCGACCACTTCATTATCTTTCACAGGGAGGGCTTAAAGCTGTGGTATGGACAGACACTTTACAAACGGTGCTTATGTATTTCGGCGTAATATTTGTGCTTGCTTACGGAACTTGGCGTTTGGGAGGCATATCGAATGTGATATCTATAAACGAAAAAGGAGATCGTCTTGAGTTTTTTAAGTGAGTAGATTACTTGAAGTAACTACTTATTTATTTTTAAAGTAATTTGTTAATGGTTGACTCGATTCCAGCATGGATGTGGACCCAACAATTCGTCATACATTCTGGTCGACTGTATTTGGAAATTACTTTAGTTGGCTGGCTTCGTGTTCAGTCAATCAGGCTATGGTACAGAGATGTCTCGCTTTGTCTTCATTAAAACGAGCTCGAATGTAAGTATTTTTATCAATCACTGAACATTACGGTAAATTAATAAAGGGAAGGTCAGAATCCGGTAAAATATAAAGGAATAGATAATTAAATGTTTCGAATCATTACGAGCCTTAAAATATACCTATTTTACATTATTTTCAATTTTTTCTAGCACAATATACATAATGGCGGCGGGGATATTCATCATAGTATCACTGTGTTGCTACACTGGACTGGTCATCTACGCGACCTTTGCAGACTGTGACCCTCTGACCACTGGGTCCATCAGAAAGAGTGACCAGCTGTTACCCTACTTTGTGATGACAATCACTGGTGCTATTCCAGCGTTACCTGGCATCTTCATGAGTGGAGTTTTTAGTGCAGCTCTGAGGTAAAGTTCCGGTGAGAAACGCCGTTGTTATGTTACTAATTATGTGTTTTATTGATTACTAGCTGTTGCCCGCGACTCCGTTCGCGTCGAATTGTGATTCACTGCTCCTCCCCCGTCGTGATAAATGTAGCCTTATGTTGGCCCGACCTGTTAGTCACAGACAGACAAACAGACAAAAATTCTATAAACCATATTTTTAGCTTTGGTGCTGTTTGTCGACCAAAGCATTCTTTAAAAAAATGTAGGATGTGCAGTTTTCACTTTCCTACGGTTTTAATATATAGATATGATATTCTGTATATAATTACACCGATTAGTCTAGGTTGGGGAAACTTAAGTAAATAAATAATGAAGTATTCGCAGGGAATGTTACTCTTTGATTTGTAGGTAGGTTTATTATTAAATTACTATTTCGTATAAAAAGACCACACAATCTATGCAATTTGAACGATAAAATGCGTAATAATAAGTTTACATCTACTCTAATCGATGGAAATGACATTCTACTAGTAAAAATCTAAATATTTATTTATTTCACTGAGCATACCATCGTGGTCGTGGCAACAAGATAATACAAGCATCACCCATCAATATCATTGGCATATATAAGCATTAACTTATACTGGATTCGGGTGGCGTAAACTTATTTCATGGGGAAAAAGACAATTTTTAAGTACCTAATTCATTCATTTCGAATATCTACATTTGTTATAAACAGTATTGTTTTGTTATTCGCCTATTTCATGTTTGTTGTTTGTTACATTTTAGTTCTATGTCGACCGGATTGAACTCGATGTGCGGCGTGATTTTCGAAGATCTCATCCGGCCGGCCTACAATAAACCAATTTCGGAGAGAGCTGCTAGTTTTATTATGAAGATTATTGTAGTGGTAATCGGTACGTATTCACTATTTGTCTGTTTCGTGAGTATAAAATCTGTATCTTAAATCAGAGTAAGGTCACTGTCGGTATAACCCAAAGAATTGTGTACCTAAATATACTAGAAATAATGTTGAATTTAAGCAACCTAAAGTTGAAATTTCCTAAAGCGGAGCTACAATTTCAATGTTAATAATAAGATTGAAGACAAAAAGAAAATCGTGTCGAAAGCGTAAGAAAATCAAAAACATTTCTCTTAACTTAGAAACGAATCTTCAACATATGATAGTCAAATGTTATATAGTCGAACGAGTGAAGTAAGTTTGTAAAGTTTTAAGCCTAAGAATGATTTTAGAAAACAAATCTATAAAGATTTTTTATAGATAAAGCATAAACTTTATCGCATATTAATGAACCATGGTTGTAAATTACTAATTATTGAATGAATTTCCACGCCGCCGATAGCAGAACCAAGTCTATCTACGTACTTTTCTGTGAGATGTATGTATGAACACACTTTCCATCGTTTTATATCTAGGTTTATATTTAACTAATTCTTAAAAGTAACTTAAGTAACTACAATGCCCGGTAATATAATATAATTGGAGAAAAGTGGAAGATGTTACTGAGACAAATAAGGCGTAGGTATTATGATATTAAAATAACAGTATTAAAACAGGTACCTATCAATATGTAAAACTCTTCCGTTACTGCCGGCTCAGTGACAGACAGACGACGTGCATACTTTAATTAAACTTTCGCTTGCATTTTTAACGGTAATTAACACGAATTCTCTTCAAATTATGTATTTTGCTTGACGTTACGACAAAGTGGTGAAAATCTGTGTAAACTCGGAACATTGAGGAATATTATTACAAAAATGTTAGACATCTCAAATTACTTCTCGGATTGGTTCACTTGTAGCGTATAGAGGTATACAATCGATTGTAGTAGTAATCTAAAAAATTAGCATGCAAGTTAATTTACCTCTAGGAATATAAGGAAAAACAAAAATGGTTTCCCAAAATGTAACGACAAAACTAAATTCTCGATATCTCGACGTTTCTATAAAAGCACGCACTAAAAGCGGCTTTGCTTAAGGGAACCTGTAGCAAATAATGCGATGGGTCGAGGCCTAGCGGGGTACGCTGATCCCACAAATGTGACCCGAGTCACGGTCATAGAAAAAAACACTGCGATTGTTTTCACTAAGTCAGGCAACACGCCAACGATTTGATTATTAAGTTTAATTATATGTGGTACAATAATTTATTTATACGTATATCTTGACACGGGCATTAATTCATCGCCATTATGAATTACAAGGAAGTTTCCGATTCCGGTTAGATGTTTAAAGTTAAGTACTTAAGTTGATGAATAGCATACGAACTACCTACAAACTAGACAGCAAAGTGGTTATTACATTTTCACCCACGCACATTGTTTTTCATTTCCGTGTACCTATCTCCACATGTTATTACATTTGTTCACTTGTTATTTACTGTAGACACTATTGTATACTGGCTAATAACATTAACTCATCCAATAATGATGTTGTTAGACATTTATTATCTACGAATTGAATTTTTCTTTAAATAATAGAATTAGTGAGTCAATTACTTCGGTTTTTTTTTAATTAGTTTCGATGTCCGACTTGTTCACCATTTTACACCATGTTCACAACTTATTGCTATTTTATTTATTTTAGTTTTTTATTTCGTAGTATGGTTTGGTTTTTATTTACACATTGTGATAGCGTGACTAAAACTTTAACTAAAGATTACTTAACACGTTAAACGCCATGGCAGTCACCGGTGACCGACATTAGCGGAGGATTTGCCTTCAACAGTTTTTTATTGGCAGCCAATGCCTTAAAGAATGATTAGCATAGCGTTACGTAAATTGCTCGCTAGGAAAATTTTATTTTAGTACTTTGCATACCCTAGAAAAAACCCACAAAAATATAACATCACGACTTTTATACCCAAAGGGGTAGGCAGAGGTGCACATTATCCGCGACACTTAATGCCACTGTACAATGTAACACCCACTTTTCACTATTTATGTTATGAGTCCCAAGTAATAGGAGGGTGAACCTGAGACCCATTTATAGGGGGTGAAACTATTGCCTTATACCGGGCACAATTCCAGGCTCCGTGCTACTACTGAAATGATTTAAAAAACCCAGTAATAAAATCCAAAGATCATTCTAAAAATCCGACATAGGTTACATCATACATTCGTAATCTCGTTCCTTTTAAGTCGGATAATAATGCCGACCTACTTTCAAGAGGATTACTGATGGGCACTAGAGATTGCACCAACTACTTACTATCTCCGCAGACACGCGACTCTTAATTCAAGCAACAATGACCGTTATTTTGTTCCAGCATCATTGAAAATGAAATGAAAATCCTCCGGCAAAATGTTACTCGATTTTCAGAGAACATAAAGTACCTATGGCATTCGGCTGGTGTTTGAGATTATTTAATAATTATTTCTTTAGATTAGATATACTTCTGCCACCTCTTTCTTATAAAATAGTAGGTAATGTTACGCTTCCAATTCGGTAACTAACTACCAATCCATATACCAGGTGCCGGTAGTTATTTTTTAGTTCATTTATCCAATTCATGTCATTTGAACCTCGAATCAGATATCAATAAAACACTGTACCTAGTCCATAAATATTATATAACGACGATTTTTTCCCCTTACTAATTGACGTCAATGTAAAGGTTCCCTCCTTTGTGACGAATTCAAAGAAAACCCACCTGAACTTATGAAAATGGACCTCCTTTGTTAGTTTTTTCCAACTTTAAAGTGGAGCAGACAACTAGGCTCCAGAGTGCGTCACAGTTACCGAGTACTTTACGCAAATATTAAATTGTTAACAAAGCTCTTTTCCTACTATTGTTTTATCCGGCTTCACTTCTTCAGAGTTTTGAAATGTCGAGGCTTTTGTTCATAACTTTCATTATATCAAAACATTTATTAGAGGAATACATATAAAGTCCTACCAGTTACAAGCTACTGTTTATGCGTCATATTTTCCAGCTAGCAGCGCTAAGCAACCATTGTTATATTTATATGAGGTAAATTTTCCGTTAAGCTTGCAACACTGTTGCTGACGGGAAAGAGGCCAGGTGTTTCGTCTCAAATATCTATAGACATGAGGGTGTAAAGTACCAAATTATGGTTTAATTGAAATAAATGCTTTTGAGTTTGAGTTTGAGGTGCGAGGATCACTTCAGTCCGCAGTCGTATAGGACACCGGAATTTCATAACTGGTTTTCAAAGTGGTTTTTTGGTACCTTTGTTCGCAACTCATTTCCAAAGCAGCTTTTTATCCTCGTACCACATTCTCCTGTAAACCCTCGTACATGTGAAAGTATAAAAAATATTTCACCCTTTTTATAACCAGTGCAAAAGTACCCCACCAAAACCTTGTAAAGACTAGATTTTCAAGATTCAAATATTATTAATTAAAAGAAATACTTACAAAGAGTTGAACATAACTGCTGTATATTGTCGTAGCTTCAAAAACCTCCATGAGAGTCAGAGCAATTGTCTCCTACCCGTTCAATTAACGTATCCTGTCCTTTCAAAGTCACGCTGAGGGCAAAAATAGAAGATTAGCTCCGGATGCACTTTGTTTTCCAATCTGACCTTTAACTATCGAGTTCTGCACTACTACGATATTCATTTTAAAAACCAAAGTGTTCATTGATTTTTGTCACGAATGTAATTTTCATATTGTTGTTCAGTATTTATTAGATTCTCTCTGATCGCAAACTGTCATGAAAGTTATCGCTGAGTAGATAATGTTTATGAAAATTATTGTTTTGAAATTTTAAATTAGTTAATTATAACATTTTAAATTATCTAATAGAAAAGGGTAAAACCGTAGATGTAATACCATAGTCTATAGTAGTTATTAGGAAATGGATAGGAGATGGCAAACAGGATACTCTCAAAAATGAATTCAAAATAAAGTAATGCATCCTTGACACTCGAACTAGAAACTAATAAGGACGAAAAAATTACATTGCACGCGTAACGACCATATCACAAACACTAATTTCACGTCGTGTACCGTAATTTAGATTGTCCAAGTCGATAGTCACGATAGGAAAATCCGTAGGAAAAAACGTAGACATTAGTCAAACATTAAATTAAGTTTAAAAACAAATATTGCAAGCTAGTTACATTGTGTACTTGTCAATATTTAATTGGTAATCGTAAAAAAACTTTAATTTGGTTTGTACGTGTTGTGTTGGCATAAAAGCAACTACCTGACTGCTTCTTCTAATAATATTATTAGTAGACATTTCTCATCAGTTGTTGTTTTTTTGTTTTATTAAAACTTCTAATACAGTTATCAGTCTATTCAAATATTTTTTCAGTGGAGTGTTCATAATTCTCTGTAGGACTATTTGTCCGGAATGGGAACAACAGAATTAAATAGCATAAGTAACAAAATCTGAACATAAAATCAGTTAATTTCTAGAAATAAAAAAGAACTAATTAATTAACCGTAATTCAACCGTAATTAATTAACCGTAAAAACGTCAACTTAAGAAGCGCGCACTCGCACTGTACTTGACGTGATGCCTGGATATTTATTACCATTTAACACTATCAACTAATATTACTAGAATTTATGGCAAGCTGTTTGTTCATTTCACCTGAAAAAATGGGCTTAATTATATTACTGTAAAATCATAACCGACTGTACGAGGACTGTGGATGGCAATGTTTGGAAATCATACCAGGACTATCTTAATTCCGAAATAGACAAATGTTACCTAATACGTACAGTATAATTTGTATTGGTACTGTAAACGAACCCGCGAGAAAGTTTTCAATGTTTTTCACGAAGTGCCAAGGATGAAGGACGTAAAAAATGGTGGACATAATGTCACTTAAAAATGATTTGAGCACCAACATATCAGTAGTCTTTTATGTGTGCGTGTGTAATAGGTTACCACATTACCAGGCTTGAGAAAATGACAGATGTCCTTCGTGCCAATATGTGTATGTTCTGCGTGTAATTCTATAGTAGCCAGGTGCCACAGTCGTTGTTTCAAGAGGCTATCACCGACTTTTTTCCAACGTCCGTGGTCCATGCATTTACGTTCTTGATTAGGTGTTTAAGCATGCAGTATTTATAAACATGTACATATGTCATTCAACAGCCAATAACCGTAAAACTGCCACGTTCGATATCTCATGAATTAATCATGAACAAGTGAACACATGGTTGTGTTTGAACAATGTATTCCCCGATTTGTAATTTAATAATTTGAAGTACCTACTCTCATAAAATAGCTGAAACTTTCTCTTGCATGTTGATCTGCAATAAAGTGGTCCGAGTAATTTGTTTTCTTATTTTTTATCATGACTATCCATTTGTTATTGAATCAATTTGGGTGAAATTTGGTGCAATGATAGTTTGAGAATCGATAAAGGATATAGAATAGTTTTAATCGCCAAAACAACATGAAAACGGGCACTGCGCCCTGTACTGGTAAAACTCCTGTTGGTTTGCTAATTTTATTAAACCACGGAATAATTCATAGTTCTGATGCCATTTGCTACAACCGTACATTGGAAAAGCTAATTAAAAAAGTCGTAATCCGCAGGCAAAAGCCACTGTTATCATATTTTATTTTCACAGGATTCGCGTGTGTAGCGTTGGTGTTCTTAGTGGAACATATGGGTGCCCTAATCCAAGCTGGAAAGAGTTTGGCAGGCATCACTGCTGGAAGTCTGTTGGGTTTATTTTCAATGGGACTATTCCTCCCTTGGGTGAATTCTACGGTAAAATTGTTTAGAAATGTTTTCTTATTACTTTGTTATGGAACAACAGCAGACGGATCACCTGATGGTTAGCAACCTCACTCTTATTTTGGAATTATAGAGAGCCGTACTTTGCACTACTAACAACCAATTTCGATAACCAATTTACCTGTAAAGTTTACTGGAGACACATTTAAGGGGTTTACGATAATATCAACATTTTATCGATTGAATTTTATTTATGGCCATGTTTTGTAGTAAATACCTATATACCTCTACTTTAAGCAAATCTTAAGATAAATTTGTTATTAAAACAGGCAGGATTTTAAACAATTCCTTATATGACTGGGCCTATCTTTTTCACAAGCTCACCCGCAATTTGATCGAGGAAAGTGGACTATTTAGTTTTTTCTTTTCCTCTAATCCCTTCAGATTTATTAGTGTTCCTGGACGCCGACAAGCAATGTTCCTGTGTTTTCTTGGCAGTATCTACTGCAGATCCTGGCCTACAAGAGGTACAGCGGTTTTGTAAAATAGGGGTTTTCGTACTTGACAAAAAAGTTTCCCACTATTGAAAGGCTAGACATGTAATCAACACAATCGGTAAAGAATGGGTGTTACTTTGTCTTGCCTACGGAATTAAATAACACGTCTATCTATGTATGTAAAAGTTTAACCTTTTCACAGGGTGCACTAACAGGAGGCCTGACTTCCACAATGCTGGTAGGTTGGATCTCATTGGGTACACAGGCAGCAATGATGAGAGGCGATATCATCGTTACACCCAAACCTGTATCAGTTGCTGGATGCCCAGGGAATCATACCTTCTCCACTCCATCTACACCTATTCACGCGGTTGAGTTCGACAGGTAATTATCGATAGCCGGAGCCCGGCTCGATGCTCTTAGGTGACTGCCACTGGGAGACTTCCCCCTAAAAATTGAATCGCTCGCGTTATTAGTTATCGAGATAATACAAGTGTCCGGCGGTAGGTGCCGTCCGGCGTTAAGGAACTTGCCCATAGGGGCATCGAGCATCGAGCCGGGCTCCGGCTCCAAGTGCAGGAGTAGGAACAGGGTGGTTTTTAGTCAGTAAGGGTCTGACACTCCCTCCCACCTCACCCAGGCGGGAGCAGTCATTCGATGATTTTCCCCGCTTGAAAAAAAACCTAAAGTGTATTTTGAAATATTTTCTACAAATTATTTTGAGTAAAAATTAGTTATTGGTATCATTTCCATAAACATTGAATCCTAGATTACAATATTTTTTTAAAGCAAAGCACACAGTAGCTCCCTATAAACTGAGGTTATTTCCCAACAGATCAGGTACATTCTTCCTGTACCGGCTGAGTTATTTGTACTACACGCTGGTCGGTATGATAGTCTGCATCATCGTCGGCTCCGTCGTCTCATATTTCACCGAACCCAACGATCCTGCTATGGTAAGTGGTCTAAACGTTTTGAAACGAACCATTCTATCAACGTCACTTTACAACACACGCATTTTCACTAAAGATAACTAACTACATCATATTATGTTACTTTTGTTTATGAAAAACTTTTTATGATCCAGAAAATGTCGACAATACATACCCATAGCATCGACGTAGGTATGGATCATTCGATAGGTATCACCTTGCAATGACCTATTGCACGTTGCAAAGCAATCACAAGTGCATAATGTATCAAGGTACCTCCACTCATCTAATTTGAAACCTCGAACTAGTTTTTACAGATATACAGACGCATCCTAGCTCTCAGTAGATCCAGAGTACCTACCTCCATAAATGCTCTATTCATTCAATATGAAGCCAATAAAGAACCAACGACTTCTAATAAACATGACCTACCAACTTCGCATACAAAGTACGATACTTCTATTGCATGTTCCGTTGGACATGTTGAGGTGCCTATAAAGATCTAACGTTCAAGATTGCCATCCGTCCCTTGACAGGCGATTAGCCAAATTGGTGGTCAAGGCGTGTGAGCCAACAGATTGCCAATTATCCTTATCTGGGTCAATGATCAGGTGCATCGGGACCTGCTGACGCCTATTGTGCATCGGTGGCTGCCTGCCCAACATCCGCACTGCCGTCGGCCGCGACTCACGCAGCACGACATAGAGGTCCACGCGCGAGAACTCGAGCAATTGAGGGCCCATTCTTCTTATGACGTATGTTGCCTCAATTTACATTTCTGTACTAGGCAAAATCAAGTTATTCAGGTCACACCATATGCAGAGATTAGACTGCATCTAGAGGTATAGTTAATTGGATGAAATTTGAACACTTACCAATAGAAATTCGTACTGTTACATTTTGATCTTGTATGAGTCAATGTTGTATTATTGTAGTGTTATAAACAGAACAACCAGTATTTGTCTATGTTATTTTACTAATTTGGATAATTACAGCTTTAAGTAATTATACAGACTTAAAGGATTCTTCAACAGCCGAATTGTTAGGCGATAAAGCCTATTCAAGTTTAAAATAATTATGCATTATAGTCTCCTTTGTCTTTAAATTAACTAATTTGATTCAGTCTTTAGCATCACATTTTATAAGTATGTATATTAACATCTGTATGTTAATGTAAGCTTCTGTAAGCTTGGTGATGATAAATAAGATATTAATATTCATACTTTATTTCAGAAAATGGGCGACACTCCTGAATTTGTACGAAAAAACAACAACAACAACGTAAATGACAGTTTCTGATCATTACTCTTTGTGCTATGATGTTACAGTTACAATGTTAATTTTATTGTTATTAGTATTAAAAAATATAATAAATTGGATGAATACTCTGTTTTGGTGTTATTTTTGGACGCTAAGTTCAGCCCATGATAAATATGTAGTAATATAGGTAGTGCAGTATTTGTACTTTACATTTATCCGGGAATATTGATCAGGTACCAATATAGGCGCGCTGCGAAGTAACACTGATACGCTGATGACTTCGTCAATTAATTATGTAAGCATTCATATGACCTGTGATATTTAAAGGTCTTCAATCATGGGCCTCAAGAACGTTACTCAGACATGCTTAAAAATACATGAACATGTCTTTCAAAGCTCGCGACTTGGTGCTTTATCCTGTCACTTTAAAGTATTCATGGCTTTCTGTTGTTCCACCCCCGTAAATAGAAACAATAAAAGAAGTAAAAATCTATAGATATATTTAATTAGATTAAGACAGTAACATTACATCGTATATTATGTATTTACATCAACTTATCTGTATCGAGATTACTGCCAGAGAGCGAACATTGTCTGTACGTGTGCTTCATTCCAAACACTCAATATACCGTGTTACTCTTAAAGTAAAATATTTTTTAACAAAAGTTAGGGCAACATACGACATGATGTGCTTAAAAAATGAAACAATACTTCACAAACAAAACTGAATTATAAAATATAAAGGGATATACCTCTATTAACATACTCTGTTCTACCTATCCGTCTGTACCTGGATAGGTTAAATCTAAACTAATAAATTAATCCATCACTAAAACAATAGCTTTAAAGCAATCCTAGTAGAATAAAAATGGCAGCAGATTCACTAAAATTAATGTATATCTCCATTTTGCCCTGCATTTCCAATAAACGGGTGACACATAACAAAATAATTGTTTAATAATACTGTTTGGACAACGGCAGCTAGTCAAGTGTATACTAATGCTCTTGACACTTGTTGGAGGTATACTTCACTACTACCTATCATTTATTTAATCAATCAATATCGTACTGCAACGGAAACTACAATGTATCAAGATGAATTCCACCTTGCGCAAACACGCGTCTCATATCTTCTAAATTACATAAATAACATTAAATAAAAAATTCAAACAAAAAAATGGCAAAAACGCTTATGCTAGGCTGTCTTCATCATAGAAATTGTGTAATTTAGACATAGTCGGAGAAATTTTCTAAAAAATGTAACCGAATGCTTATATAAAGTACACGTAAAGGTTTCAGCACACATGAGCATGAAACAGTTGCAAGAGACCCCACGACTACTATTTAACACTTCGTCTTGTGATTACGTCCAAAACACTAGACTAGCCTAAGACTTTAGTTCACTTCTTTTGCACGTGCGCACGTTGACAGGGAAGAATACGTTCAGTTCGATTAGCGTGGCGAGCACCAGGAACATAGCGTACATGGCGAGGCAGGCGCGGCCCACCGCCGCGTCCAGCTTGAACTTATTGAACCAAAACGTCAAGTATAACAGCAGCAGCGTCGACAGCAACGATATGGCAGAGTACTCCAAGCCCATCGAATTGATCTTCACCTGATAACATTTTAAATACATTTATCTCAGCTGTCCGGAGACTAGTCACAACAAAATATTTAGTCGCTAAGCAAATTATAATACGCCATTTCGCAGTGCTAAAGCATTTTTCATAGAGCTTCATTCGCAATATGCAAATGAATTAACAGCATAAGATAATACAAATAAAAGATGTTATTTATCATATTATAGTCACAAGCGAATAACAACTTTAATCACAAGAAGATTTCTAAAATAGTAGAATTCTAACCCAGTAGTGACCCGCCTCGGCTGGGGTCAGGGAGGCTTTGATGAGCCACGGTAGCCCAAGGCATAGAAGGATGTCAAACGTGTTTGATCCGATCGAATTGCTGATGCCCATAGAACCATGCCCTGTGTACAAAAACATATACTTTAGTGGATATTATACGAGTACTTAACAAAAAGAAAGTTAGTTTCTTCCAACCTCTTCCTGAAACAGTCGTAACATTAAAAGAAAACTAAAAAATATGTAAAATGAATAGATTTCACTGCACCTTGTTTAGCAACTATTACACTGGAAACAGCTTCTGGCACTGACGTACCAGCGGCAAGGAAAGTTATACCCATAACTGAATCTGGTATCATTAACGTATCCCCTGCAAAATAACATGTTTATTAACACCATAGGTAAATGTTCTCTATGAAATCCCATTTTGTTACTCCAACTATCTCTTACCAATAATAGTGATCATCCAAGCAACAATGTATGACAATGATCCTATCCAGACAATGCACATGATGAAGGTCAGGGGGAACCAATTCTTGAATCGAGGTTTCTCACAGTCTGGGATGGTAAACAAGAAGACCAAGTGGATAGGCCATGTCACTACCCAAGTACTCTGTAACAAAATGAGGTATTATGTTGTAAATATGTTCGAGAGCTTAGAATCCACAAGTGTGACGTATCGTACCTTAGTAAGCCAGCTCCGTCCAGTAGGCCACTTCCAAAGTGAGTGCACGTATTTGTCTTCTCCTTCTTTATTATTTTCATCGACGTTCACAACCGATTCATTTTCCTCAGAATTTTCAACTTCCACATCATTGTCCTTGTTTTCCATATCAATACAGATATTCTTAGCTTTGTCACCATCACCGTCAGCGGCAGGTAAGTTCACAGATTGTGAAGAGTCATTTTCAGTATTTTTTTCATTTTTATCTGGGCAAAGAGATAATGCACTTTTTATATTCCCATTGTGTTGGTGACTTTCTAATGATAAATCATTTTTGTTTACGGGTGAAGTTTCTTTAGCATCTTTAAGTTCTGGAAATTTAAACAAGAGCACAGAAAATATCTTACTGCTGCTGTAAGAGGACTAATAATGTTGAGT
Source organism: Spodoptera picta (assembly GCA_038387885.1). Classification (NCBI taxonomy): domain Eukaryota; kingdom Metazoa; phylum Arthropoda; class Insecta; order Lepidoptera; family Noctuidae; genus Spodoptera; species Spodoptera picta. The sequence continues at coordinate 6,741,669 of JAZHFQ010000105.1, forward strand.
GAGGATATTGAAATAGAAGGAAGTACATACCATTATCGGCAGCGACTGCATTATCGTGCTTTTCATTTTTCTTCAACATGTCTGACACACAGTTCCAGTTACCTGTATAACAACACCTTTCTGTGATAAAATTACGCATGAATCAGTTTTTATGAATAATCGTTTTAAAAGTACCAACCTTTAGCAAAATTCTGAATAGATTTGTCGTAGTACATGATGCAAATGTAGACGCCATACAGCATGACAAGCAGGAACGCCTCGTACCACTGCACGTACTCATCGTGCATTATACAAATTAGTATAGATACTGTGATTCCGTAGGCCAGGCAATCCCTTGTTAAAGGCCACCAGTCTAGGGGTACAACCTGGAAATTATGGGACAATAAATAACGAGTTCATTATAAAACATAATGGGCATAATATGTTAGGAGCTTACCATTCCTGCGCCTATACCACAGCACGCAGCTACGGCGAGAATATTAAAGACTGCTGAACCGACGATTGTACCAACTCCGATGTCACCCTCCGTTATAAACGTCCCAATAACGTTTACAAAGAGTTCTGGAGCTGATGTGGCTGCAGCCATGAATGTGGCGCCAGCTACGTCATTGGTCATGTTCAGTGCTGTAAAACAATCAATTAATAACGCTTTATCTTAAACTAATTGGTGTTGCCTGATGCATTGGCATTCTGACATTCAAAAATTTTGAAATCTAACATTATATTGTTCGTAGTTTGTTAGACATTTGCATAGTTTGTACACAATTCACTAAAACACCGTTTTCCACAATGGTTAGAACACTTTTTCTTACTTCTTTTCACATATTCGAAATAACCACGGTTCCGTCACAATCGTAATCACATGGTACACACCGTCTTTCAATGCACACAGTCCCACAAAATACCCACCGTGGCATATTCTCTCAACAGCTGGCACGAAGAACTTATCGCAGACGACGGCGAGAGCCAAGAACAGGTAGATGGATATGAAGGCATGGAGTACGATAGCTCCATGCTGCCGCTGCTGCTCCGTGAAGAGACCCGCCGGGAAGTCATCGATGGCCGGCGGCGTGCAGTTGCGGTGGTACACCTCTGAAACTAAAGGTAACCAATTTGTAATCAAGTAAAGTTAATAAATGATACAGCCATACACATACGCTTGCCTTTCCTCACTTGTTTTTATTATCTATCTCTATATCTACTATATCTATACTAATATTATAAAGAGGAAACATTTGTATTTTTGTATGTTTGTAATGAATAAACTCAAAAACTACTGGACTGATTGCAATAATTTTTTCACCATTAGAAAGCTGCATTATTCAGAAGTAACATAGGCTATATAATATCACGCTAGGTCCTATAGTTGTGGAGCAGTAACCAAAAATGTTTTAAAAACGGGGGAAAAGTATCGTTTCTGAGGTCTTCCGTGGCGTGCGCTGAGCATATAGTTCAAGTTATACAAAAATGCTCTATAGATGAATTGTTCATCTTAACATTATTTTTAAAAAAGTCTGCGAAAAACTATGTAAAAATCTTAAGTCCCGTGCGAAGCCGGGACGGGCCACTAGTAATCTATACTTAATATTATAAAGAGGAAAGATTTGTAAATATTTTTGTATGTTTGTAATGAATAGGCTCAAAAAGTACTGGGCCGATTTAAAAAATTCTTTCACCAATAGAATGCTACATTCTTCCAATTTGACATAGGCTACATTTCATTTTCATTTTTTTTTAAAAATAGGGATCCTTGGTAAAATTTGATCAATGTAACCGAAGGTGTAGAAAAATGAGTCTTAAAATGTCTTTCGTCGAATGTGCTGCCGAAACTATTAGCGATAGAACAAAATAATGTACAACAATATTGAAGAACATCATAATGTCTTCAGAAAACTCCGCGGTAGCATATGTCCAACTATTGTAGTTATGTCACTACAACAATCCAAATTTCCAAAAATATATAATTGACCCCGTGCGAAGCCGGGACGGGCTGCTAGTACAAATATAAAATTGATAAAAAGCAATCGACTTTCATATTGTATTAATGCGTCAATCGTCAATTATTGTAAATCTATAAAAATCCTATTTTTGTGATTAATATAAACTTAAAATTATTTTCATTTTTTTTATACATTCAACTTATAAGCAAATTGATTGGAGCTCTGCAAAAAAACTCAAGCCAATTACATTTCTTCCAGCGTCGCCCGATCAGGTCAACGTCCGGACTTCCCTCGAATCCTTCTAGAGGTATAAATAATTAAAATCAATAACACAGCGAAAATAGAAAATCAAACAATTTCGTACCTTTTACTGCTCGTGATGATTCTGTTATTGTGTAGGTTAGTGCCTCAAGTGGACTGTTACAAATGAGTAACTAAAATAAGTACGAACCCATTGAAGTGATTTTGTTTGCAGCCCAGTCAGACGACTTCACGATCAGACAGCTGGAATGAGAAAGACTAAGGATTTCGTCACAATCCCCTGCGTCACCAATGATTGATTTTATATTACTGAAACAATTACAGCTCGTCTACCTACGATTGAAATACTAGCACCTGTTAAAATACGCTTCTTTCCTTAGGTATAGGAAGCAATTTGTAAAGTTGAGTTTCTCAGGTCATGAGTGCTGTCAAAATATATCATCATACCTCTACAATCCATCTATTGAACGATTCTATTCAAAATTCTCCAAAGTTAGTACAGAGTCCAGGTCCTTTTTTACGAAAAGTCTTTATTAAATATACCTACGCACCTAATACCTATGTCAAATTATCACCATTCATATTTCAAAATGAAAGATCATTCAACATTCACAACTCACAAATCAAGGTATAAAAAGTTAGAATGCCAAGGTTGTTTAAATGTAAATCATGAATGTATCCACATGATTTCTTCTACCTTCTTTTTCCGATATAACCGAATATTACTAAAATCAGTGTATATGTTCTATATCTTCCCGTCATCACACCATAGATATCCCGTTCAAATGCTATTGCAGTCTTTCACCCATATTTTGATCGAACATCGACGATGGCAGAGCTCGTTGATAGTTAGGGGCATTTAGTTATAATATTTGATTATAAACTTGGTCGTTACTTTCACGCAGTAACCTACACCAAAGTTAATCTTCGTAGAGTTTCGACCCATATCTTTCCTAATTTAATTTTAGTTGAGTCCCTCCTAAATAAATCTTATGATAATAAGCATAATATAATATTTTCCCCGCACTAACAAACAGCGTGATGTACTCTGACGTGGTAACGGAGGTAATTTAAAAACCTCTTGGCTTCCTTCTATTAGATTTTGTCTAAGACGCCGAAGTTAGTTTCTCATAAATTTTATTTTCTGAGTTGATAGTTGATAGAGTTTCTTGTAAGGTAAAAAAGTATTAGGAGGATGGGCGTTAATATAATAAAAAATCTACATAATTTAAATAATGCCTTGTATACTTCAGTCCCTGGTCGGTACTTCAAGTGCGTTCGCCAAAGTGCTTCCTCTTTAGATTGAGTAGTATGATAGCATTGATTGTCATCACTTCTATTTATCTTGACTTGACTTGACAGTTCCATGTCGAAAATAATCCTGAATGATATTTTTGTTAAATTGAAAACATGAATTTAATTAGTAGATCTTCACTTCGTCTTCTCCTGTTACAGTAAGTTTTGACGAATGAATCTTCACACCAGCACACACAGAAGAGTTTGCGTGCTACTTACAAAGTAGAGGTAGGTCACCAAAATCACTAGAATTTTTCTAAAGTGGCCAGTCTTCCTAGAACCAATTCAATAGTCATCACCAGAGTAGTTACCATTGAGACGGCACGGCCATGTCCCGGCCGGTGTGCCAGTGGCGTGCTATGGCGTGCTTGATTAACAAACGCACATCCTGTGCTGCTCTAAAAACGGCTCCTTCAAATAGCAAAGTCAACAAGCCAATCGTGAGCAAATTGTCTCAAATTACTGCTGCACTAACTTGTTTAACCGAATTAACTGATTTTAGAAAATACGTGTCGTTTGCTTGTTATGTACCTGTGAGTGGCGTGTTTCGCTGTGCCAAATTGTGCATGTTACCAGTCGTTATTATAGTTTAGACACTCGCATCCATCGAGTGCACTATGAAGGAAATTGACAGATCAAAGATGGCAGGAAGTCCGCATTAGCGACGCATAAGTCGTCTTTCGATCCATTGCTCTTTCTATTGCTCAACAATGTAAGGGATACAATAATATCTTTTCAAATGCAAATATTTTTTAAGTTCATTTTTAGCTATTAAATTTCTTATCTGGTCCGGTAAAAAGGACTGCACATACCTATGCAATAATAACCTTCATTTTTGGCCAAGCCATCTATTCTATGTTGCTATGATTTTTGGATGTGAATACGGAATGTTTTAATTTATGGAATTAACGGCAGTAACCAGAAATAAACCCATTGGTTTTGAAGTTGCAAGAAAAAGATCACGTGAAGACAGCTAGAACTCAACCTTGCAAGCTGACAGCCCTGAGTGGACGACGGCCAATTGACAATTTGCGCGAGGAGCGACCGGATGAGGCGCCGAGTCGGAGCTCTGCCTCCCCCTTCTAACTTTAAGAACGATGGCCTAACTGCGGCAAATAGCTATAATATCAAATTTACCTAATCAAATCATATGACAAGATAGAATATTTCGGTTTGTATCATTCACCATCACGATAAACAAGCCTCTTGTAAGAGTTGCTCTATTAGTGCCATATTGTGAGAAGTGGGTAACTTCTGTGGCAATTATCATCATCCTAAGAACAAGCACTAAAACGAACATCGTCTAAAAATAGATATCGATCAGTACCAATTAATTACCGCCCACTCATGATTATTCCTGCAAGGGCCATCGTATCCTGATTCCATACCGTAAAATGATCCAAACTTGTATATGATAAGACACTTATGTCCTTGAATCAGTGCTGTTACAAAATTGGTGTAACTGGTGGGTTTGGATAATGCAAACTTTTTAAGGCTCTTGGAGCACTTATTTGTTTATAATGATTTATGGTTAGTGAGGCAGGTCAGTCCTCATTCAATGAAGCCGTTACAATGGACGCTGACAACTCGTAAAACAAGGTGCGGTTGCTAGGTACTGCCGAGTTGTTGCGCTATAATCAACACTAATTCGTTTACAGAAAGACTAATAGCCATCGGGTGAGCATCGAGCCACGCCCGTGTTTCGACAATTTCGTCAATGGCTTCCGTCAAATGTTTAGAAGCAATAGTCCTATTTATAACAATATCTTGTTTTACCATCACATTCATTTAAATATGCACCTGTAAATTCGGTTTCACTGATCTTTGTACTCTATAACAACAGTTTGTTTTTATTTACAGTGTACGCCTACGCATAAACGCTTTAAACAACCGAGTAGTAGTATTTGTAAGTTATTGAGAATCCAAAGTAAACAAGAAAAGGAATGCTCGTACCTGGTGGTGAAGTGGCCATGGCAGGACCGCTCAGTCTTCCATACTTACTGCAATACACAGCGCCGGCTCCGCCTGCTCGGCTTACTGACGCAGCTTCCACCGACACTATCCACTCAACACTTGAATAGTTGGACTTCTTCGCCATTTGATTCACTTCATGAGTGACCTAGCCGCTGAACAAGAATTGGACGCACTTCCGACCTCCTTCTACATAACCTTGCTGTGTTGGAACGCGCACTTCACCGGGATCCCTGGCCTGTTGGATGAAACTCCAGGATACTGGAAATACTTGGAACCCCTCGATCCAGACCCCGATAAAAGTAAGACATGGAACTCGTACCTCGATCGGAGGTATTCATAGTGGAGTAGTTTCGTGTAGAGCGCGACGCAGGCGACCGAGGACGTCGCCACTGGCGTCCGAATGCCGCCGCTCACGCTCAAACGGACATAATGGACCCACCGGAGAGCTCGTCAAAAGAAGAATACGGGGGCCAATTATTTATTTCCATACAATACACGTACGTCGGCCGGCGCTCGGGCGCAGTGCGGGAGTGACTCCCAGCGCGAGCATCGTGCCCCGGCGTCGTCTCCACGCGATCACTACTCTTACACACGCTCACCTACATATGTTGTTTTTAATGAATCATATTATGCCAAAATCTGGTTGCCTACGCACTCTACTCTCTCTTGTTATTACTTTTTTTTTATTTGAGTTCCTACTTTTTTACTTTTGTTACGAGAGGTCAATACGAAGGACATCTAATAAGTACATAGTTAGTGATTTCCGATGAATCGCATTAGGTATAAACACTGTAATGTATTTTTGCGGAGCAATGATTTAATCGGGACACATTTATTTAGAACAAAGAAACTGTACACCGACAGCGTTTAGGAAGTGCTCGGGCATATTGAGCTCTGATTTTAATACTTAATCCGTGGGGTCAAACGCCAATTTACAAGCCCTTCCCGACTTGGCGCGGTCGGCACGCGCCTTTAACAATTAGACTTAATTAAAAGATTTGAGCACGAACATTTGTAATAAAGCAAGTATCATGGATGTGACTCACAAGACAATATTGCACCTATGTAGGTGTAAAGGAAACCAAGATCGTTAAAAAATAGATCAACGCTGTACAACAATTTACATGCTAGCGCTGGTAGTACTACCCATCCACAGATGTACGTAGTCGTGATACATGGGATCAGTCTCGATGTTTTAGAGGGAAAGTAAATATAATCTAAAGAAGCTTATCAAGTGTGTGTTCATGTTCATGCGCCAATGCAATGAGTGCGACATCAGTCTTAGTTCTTTGTGTCAATAATTGAATGTTTGGTGGTTCAAGATAATTTCAAAAAGGTAAAATTTTATTGAGTTTCTAGTGACGAATAGCATAAATAGTATAATAGACATTATTAATGAGATAATAATATACATATTGAGATAGTGCATCACGTTTAAGCCGGCGCTCACTGCCGGCATGGCACGCCGCAGTATCGTGGTATCGAAATAAAGAATTATGAATTCTATAGTCATTGAAATAGAAGTCAAAGTAATTTAATTGGCTATATAATCCTTTGCCATGCCACGCCGTGTGCATTATTAGTTTCTTTAGTTAAATTTTAAAATAAAATCCCATTTATTTACTATTTCTTGAACATGCAGGTAGAAATGCTGACAGTGCGCCATCCTCGTTTCTATGGTTATTAGACCATTATAATTAGGGCGGATAGTTTGGATCTATTTTAATTTAACTCGTCGAGTACCGGTTTTGTAGACACAATTATAGAACAATAGGTTGCGGTCACCGGTGACCGCTTGGTGTTTGACAGTTTAAAAAAACCATCACGGTTTCACTTCGAAGCAATAGGCAAAAGTTCCTCTTGACATACTGTAATACGCAAATTACATCATACATATATCCATCTTTCATGTCGCGGAGAACCTGTCGGGTAACCGGGGCTCCGGCTCGACTTGTAGGAGAAGGAACGGGGTGGTTTTTAGCCAGTAAGAGTCTAACACTCCCTCTCGCCTCACCCAAGCGGGAGCAGTCACTCGATGACTTTCCCCCCTTAAAAAAAATCCATCTTTCACCAGTAATCTCTGTTTGAGTCTAGTATAAACATACACGATGTATGTTCACATGTACTGTCTGACTGACTATTTGAGAACCAATCGAGTAACAATATATCTCAATAGTGCAAATATAGAGGTAGAAATGTTGCGGTCTACCATCTTTCTTTGAACTAACTTAGCTGGAAACACTAGCCTACTGATCATTTCGGTTTTTCGTGAAAATAGTAATTTATGCTATCCAGGTGAACGCTGAAGACGCTACGTGGCAAATGAAATATGTATAATATCAATATAATTATGAAAGTATAATTATATCAATCATTAGTGCTAATACTAACTAACTTTTTTTTTTAATGGGGGGAAATCCTCATGGACTGCCTCCGCCTGGGGAAAGGCGGAGGGGTGTGCCGGACTCTTACCGGCTAAAACCACCCCAGTGTCTCCTCGCACGTGCGCGCGGGGCTGCGGGAGTCCAAATTCATCCGCAGCCCCGCATTACAGTGCCGGCCCGTCCGTCCGGGCCTCATCTCCTGCACCGTAGCAATGTGTAGCCACGTGCATCGCCTCAAAGGCGCGCGCCGACACCCGCGCGCGCCTTCGACTCGGGTCTATCGAATCGGGGGCGGGGACTTCCCCAAGTCCTTTGCCCCTGGACCCATTCATGGGGGTCGGAAGAGGGCGTTGTCGGCCCGTCTCCTACGCTCGGTGCGCCGTCTGCGGTTGGGAAAGGAAGTCAACAAGATCTCCCTCTCCCGTTCCGCAGTTTCTTTCTGCGACATCACGTCCTCGCAGAAAGACACCACCGCGTCCCACGACTCTGTGCTGTCCACCATCTTCCGCACTACGGCCGGCAGCGACAGATCGCCTCCTACTTCATTTGTGAGGACACGGCGCTGCTCCTCCCAAGCTACACACTCGGCGAGCGTGTGTTGCGCTGTGTCCTCCCCGCAATGGACGCAGTGGTGGCACCGGGCGTTCGGCTCCCTCTCTATGCGGCACAGGTACTTGCCGAAGCAGCCGTGCCCTGACAGCACCTGCGTCACCTTAAACGACAGGGAGCCGTGCTTCCTCCCGAGCCAGTCGTCGAGTACTGACCGGATCGCCTCGACGGTAGTAAGGCCGGCGGTGGGGCGCAGAAGCCTTTGCCGCCATTCCGCCACTAAGACCTGACGGAGCTCCTCTCGGCGCCGCTCAATTTGGCGCTGCACCGGCCTCGAGCCCCGTGTCTGCTCTTCTTCGCGCCATCGGTATAGTGACGCGAGTACTTTCGCCTCTAGGTCCCAGGGCGGGGATCCGGCCAGGACGCAAGCCGCCTCGTAGGAAATCGTGCGATACCCGCGGACGACTCTGACAGCCATCGCCCTCTGCGGTTTTTTTAGGATGGCGAGAGTGTTGGCCGTCAAGTCCAATGCCCACACAGGGGCCCCGTACAGGGCCATGGATCGCACGATTCCCACGTACAGCCGCCTACAGGCGGCGCTCGGGCCCCCCAAGTTGGGAAGCAACGTTGAAAGCGCGCCCGCCGCGCCCATCAGCTTGGGCGCCAGCCGCCGGAAGTGAGGCCCAAATTCCCATCGGCTGTCGAGCACCAATCCCAGATATTTCATGGTGGACTCGACAGCTATGCGAGTACCGCTAACTACAATATGCGATCCCGGCGCGGGCGCACGTCGGGGTCCGTGGAACACCATGGCCTCCGACTTGTTTAGGGCCACGTCCAGGCCCAGGCGCCGGATACGGTTCACAACCTGTGACACCGCAGCCGTGGCTATCAACGTCGCCTCCCTATGTGAGCTCCCCCGAGCAGTTACGAGCGTATCGCCCCCATTACACGTCAAATCAGCGCCCGACGGGAGCTCACCTCTCAGCACCCAGTCGTACCCAATGTTCCACATTAGCGGCCCTAAGACCGATCCCTGTGGAACACCGCAAGACATGAGGTGCCGACCGACACCGTCACGTCCCCGATAGGTGACACACCTGCCCTCCAAAAAAGCCTCTACTATACGGCGGAGGTAGAGAGGCACGCGATGGTATTTTAGTGCCTCTCGAATACAACTCCAGGGTAGGGTGTTCAATGCATTGGAGATGTCCCTGGGACACCGTCTCTTCCACCAGGGTCCTCACGCGCATGATGGCGTCTATGGTGGAGCGCCCCTCACGAAAACCAAATTGGTTGTCGTCTAGGTTCGGTCCTTCTCTGCACAAGTGGCTCACGAGGCGATTTGCGATAATACGCTCGAAAAGTTTGCCCGCCTCGTCGAGCAGCACTATGGGCCGATACGCGGATGGCGAGTCCGCAGGGCGCCCCTCCTTCCTGAGCAGGACCAGTTTTCCCTCCTTCCACACACTGGGGAACTGACCTCGCTCGAGACATGCCGTGAGAAGCCCTCTCAGCTGGGGCTCTAGCACCTTCATAGCCAGGACGAGAGCCCGACCAGGAACGCAGTCGGGTCCGGGCGCTGTGTTCTTAGCCCGGAGTCGCAACACGGCTGCTCTCGTCTCTGCTTCTGTCACCTCGGGGACGTCGGTGGTCTCTTCTTCGAGAGAGTCTGTAGCAGACGGTGAAGCCATCGCCGGGGGAACGTGCTCTGCTCGCTCTGGGAAGAGAGCTGATACAACTGCCTCTAGCAACTGGGGTTGCATACTCTGGGCTAGTGGAGGCGCCCAGGGACGCAACTTGCCCCGTACCCAACGGTAGGGCCGCCCCCACGGATCCCGATCTAGGGACCCCAGCAGCTCCTCCCTAGCACGCGACTTTGAATCGGTGATGGCCAGCCGCAGAGTCTCCTTAGACGCGCGGTACACCTCGTACAGCGCATCCTCCTCGTTGAAATCCCGTCGACGTCGTCTCCGGTATCGGGTGTACCGGCGGCGAGCCGCAACGCACGTTACGCGCAACTGCGCGATCTCGTCCGTCCAGCAGTACACCTGGCGCCTTGCGGACTGTTGGCGGATACGAGGCATAGACGCGTCGCAAATCTGCGTCATCGCCCCGCGAAACCACAGCGCCATCGATTCGACGTCGACGGGGCCTTCTGTCGTCGACTCCCAGATCCAGGACTGGACTAAGGCAGCTTCTTCGAGTAGTTCCCTGTTGATGCGCTTGAGCGCCCAACGCGGGCCGTCGTTAATCGGGGTTGTTGGATGGCGGCCGCTAGCGGTCTGGGCAGAGACGTCGAATCGGATATACCGATGGTCCGATAGCGTTTCCACCTCTACGGCGACTCGCCAATCGCGGACTCGGCTGGCGACAGACGGACTAGCGAACGAGACGTCCACTATCGACCCACCCCGTTGCCGCACGCATGTGTATTCCGAACCCCGATTCAGGACGACCAGTCCAGTCGTCACTGCCCACTCTTCTAGCACCTCACCCCGAGGGTCAGTAACCGGATATCCCCACGCCGATGACTTGGCGTTGAGGTCCCCGAGCACCAGGACGGGACGAGGGTGATAGCGGCCTACGACAGCGCCCAACTCGACAAGGAAACTCTCGAAGTCGACGAGCCTCTTGTTGGGAGAAAAATACGCCCCCACTGTGACAATACCGCTCGAGACCGCAGCAACCCAACCGCGGCCACGAGACAGGTCGCTTAGAGCCTCGCCAATAATAGCCACCGAACCTTCAGTGCATCCCAGCCAGTTGTCACGGGCGGGGATGAAGTACGGTTCGGCGACCACAGCCACGTGAATCGACCACTCTGCCATGCTCTGGAGCAGGAGATCCTGAGCTCTGGCACAGTGATTGATGTTGCCCTGGAGGAAATCGAGTTCTGCCATTATTGACACTCCATTCCCTCGGCAACGGTCATGGGCCGGGTGTCGGCCGCAGAGCTACTAGCCTGCGAGGGTGGCGAGGTTTCCCCGGCAGGTTTAGAGCCCCTCTTCTTTTTCTTTTTGGCCTTGTTGGCAGGCGCACCACAGGCCTCTCCGACTACTATGTGTCCCGCTGGTCTGCCCGCATCCGAGCACAAGCTGCAGTTGGGCGCCGCGGTGCACTGGGCCGCCTTGTGGCCGGGCTGACCGCAGTGATAGCAAAGGTCACTACGATCGATCTCGGCGGTACATTTTGCCCGGACGTGCCCCTTCTCCAAACACCGGAAGCACCGCAATGCCCGAGGCTGCAGGAGTTTGACCCTCGCTGCAACCCAGCCAACCAACAATCTGCCGCTATCGGCAAGCTTCTTCGCCGAGGCTATAGGGCACCGAACCCAGACTACGCCGAGCCCGGAGGCGTCGGCGCGGATATCACCAGCTCGCACCATAATAATACTAACTAACCTAACCCAACTAAAAACTCTGAATCGTTCAAATGAACTTTGTGAAGTTGAACTGGTCCTCTTGCTTCGTTTATTGTTCTCCACTCCCTTTTTAATCTCTTTGTCCTTATCCCAAGTTACGTGAATGAACAAAACGTGCCCAGCGAGTCACGTTGTCAAGAAGCATTTTCCTCTATCATACGTTACGCTACTGAAAACTTCGTTTATTTTGATAAAAGTCTATGCATAACCCTATAATGTTTTCTTTGTTTTTGCTCGCTTTGATATCATTATTTCAATTGTTCTGTTTAATGAGAACAATCGAAACTCACCGAATCTTAATCCAAAATCGAAGAAGATAATTTTATTTGTGTCGGCCGTAAATAATCGTCAAACCTGCCCGTCACCGTTCACAACTCATCGCCATCAGCAATCATATAGTAAGTAAAGCGCATAATATATCTAAAAACGTGATACACCCTGTTCAATCCATGGGGAAATATCCAGCGTGAAATAGTAATATACATAACATTATTACAGTTTCAAATCCAAACAGAGAATAACATTGTTGCAGATTTACAGCTAAAAATAATGTTAGTATTAGCACCACGTAATTGTGTTGGAAATGTAATCGAACTTTTAACGTAAAAAATGCAGAATCAAGATATCAACGGTAAGTATACGCATCTAGAGGTAGTATTGTGTGGTTGTGGCCCGGAGGTTTAAGACGCTTCTCATGTACCAATGTGACTTTTCCGAGTTACATGTATTTTCTAAGATTACTTAGACACCGTCAATGGTGAAGGAAAACATCGTTATGAAACTTGGGCTTATAATCGCTAATTATAAGTTTGAAATCGCTAACCTGCAGCCTGAGCAAGCGTAGTAATTAATGCTCAAACCTTCTCCGTGTGAGAAGAAGCTTTGCTCAGCAGTCATTATAGGACGTTGATATTGATTCTGTGATTGAAAATAAATAATGCATAGTAGGTATAAAGATTTCGCTAGGCAGTTAAGTATCATAATGTTACTTATGTTAATATAGGTATTTCAATCTTAAATGTATAAAGTGACACTTTTATTCGCTATTCCAACCAAACATTTTAGCTTAGTTTTATACAAGGATACCTATAAAAGTATTATTTATTTTGTATTTGTTGACGTTTCAAAAGTACAAAACTATGGTTTAATTGAAATAAATGCTTTGACTTTGACTTTGAAAAATTATGACTGAATATCTTGAATACTTCATTCAATAAATAGCAATAGTTAAGCCAAAGCAAAGAACAAAATAAGTATATTTTAATTTATTTAATAATTTATGTACACATACACAGCACAGAGGATATACGTGTATATAAAAAACGAGTACATAATTGCTACTTATTCCTGTGGATTTTATTCCAGTAGACCTGAGACAGGAAATGTAATTAAAACATAAGACACAGTGTTTAAAAGAAGAGAAAAAAACCGATGAGAAACATGTATAAAAAAACTAAAAGTTGTTACTACCAGGTTAACCAATAAGCGAGAAACGGACGATTTAAAAAAAATTGCGATTCACTTAGATAAAAAGGAAACATAGTATGTAGTTAGCGTTATCAGTGGGTGTCTAATAGTAGTAGCTTCATATAAACAAACATAGTGGCTACCTGACACCGGTCTCGCGAGTATTCTATCAAATTATCGATAATATTTGTTATTGATAGGCTCTGCTTGTACTACACGATGTTTCTGTACGAACACAAACAGTGGAAAGTTACTTATTACCTCGAGTGGCCATTTAACTCGTCGAGTACCGGTTTTGTAGACACAATTATAGAACAATAGGTTGCGGTCACCGGTGACCGCTTGGTATTTGACAGTTTAATCCCCGGATTATGATTTTAATGGAATATTTTCGAGACACAACGAGTAGGTCTCCGTCCTATTGTTTGTTAACAACACCCGTTCAGCCTTGAAAGAGATTATTCTATTTATCAACGTATGCATCTAGAAAATACGAGTATCTAGGACACGTTACTTTGTTATTGTTAGTTAGAATATGTTTATCTTTCGTACAATGTTACTGAATGTACTAATTATGTCTATTTTAGAACCGTAGTTACATGTCTCTTTGGTTTTATAACTTTCCGTAGATTGTTATCTGATTAGTCTATCGTAAGAAAGTAGGTGGAAAGTCACTTGAAGTAAGCCAAGTTTTCCACTTACCTAACTGGATTAATAAATAGCTTTTATGATGTTCAAGATTTTTAGATCTCCTTTTGATATTTTACTTTTTGCATTCCCACCGATATCACTACCTAATACTATGCACCAAAATAATTCACAATATCTCGAAATAGAATTCTTTAGAATTTCTAATAGGTGAACTACACAGTTTTAAAAGGCCTCAATAAAGTATTACCGTGAGTTTTACTTGACGTAACATAACACAATCACGTCTTTTGTCCCAGAAAGGAGAGGCAGAAATGCACATTACGGCACCTTGCCACTGTACAATTTAACACCCACTTTTCACTATTTATGTTATGAGTCCCATATAATTCCAGACTCCGTGCTACTACTGAGAATTTTATTTTAATAAACTCAGTAATACTTTGCGCGCCCGGGAATCAAACCCGAGATCTTTTCCCCGGTAGTCGCACTTGCAACCACTCGGCCAACGAGGCAGTCTTCTTGCTTGATAATATTCATATTCAACTCATATTCAAAAGGAGCATCGCCCGACACACGACGCGGCGAACACCGCACATCCAAGTCAATATATAATAAGGATGACAAGGTATGAAAATTAAAAATCTAATTAGTCTGCCAGTTAGGTAATTAAAAAATATTAGACACGTATTTTTTTATTTTGTTGTATAATAATATGATACTTAGATAAAGCGAATCAAAGTATAGGAGTGGGGTAAAACGTCATTTCTACGTATAAAATGTACATAGAAGTGACGTTACGCGACATTTCAAATAAATATATCGTCGAAAGTATTTGTTTCTGTAAGAAATTAAAAATACGTGTCTAATGATTCAAAATAATCTACCAGACGGTTATTAAAATAAAAATTAGTCATCTACCCTATTCAACTAAATATGTATGAGTCCCTAGTGTGACTTGAAACTAGTTGACTGAAATAGTTACCCGAGTACCTAACCTGTCAAGTCTTACTTATATTGATAATAGTACGGAACCCTCCATTTGCGAGCCCCTCTCATTCTTTACCGATTATATTTCCATAGAGAAATAGTCATATTTACAAAGCATTAGTAGCAGATACATGAAGCTACTCCAAAGTGTCCAGCACATTTATTTTTAATGTTTATTGCGTATGATTCTCAACCTTATAACCGTGGTTTTATAGTTGAGAATGTGTTAAACGTTGGGACGTTTGTCAGTTCAGACCTTTCTAGAAGCGAGTTCAATTTTAATCTACGAAACACTGCACTATTAGCAAATAAAATCAGGTGTGAACTGGTTTCATAAACAAATATTTTATTTAAAACTCTAGGAACTTAGACGATTCATTAATGAAGAAGTATGGTCACAGATATACCCTATATGACATGTAACTATTTAATGCTGATATAACATCTACAATGACTACATATCTTTTAGAGGTTTATATATTATAGAGGTATAGTACGTACATACACGTGTATGCACCTATGTCTACCACATCTGTCTGTTGAATTCCACACAACGTCTGTTATGTCCTTATGTATCAACACGGAATTCCTATTATTAGATAAATAACAATAAATGTTTACTTCATAAATTAATAACTATTAATATGTGAAACAGCACTTTGTGTACCTGTGGATACCCTTCGATTGGACCTTGCTGGTTACATTGTAACATTACAACGAACTACTACGTAGTGCCGCTGCCATCTCCTCAAATATTGACATTGTACTTCTATTTGCAGCACTATCTATGTACATATAAAAAGTTATCTAATTATCATTTCCACATGTGAGTTAAGAAATTTAAAATAATCTCCCTGAAGATTAGCTACAGTCATCAAAAGAACCTATTTTATTGACATTACCTTCGATAACAGTGATACGAATGTGTACACGGTACAATATCACTAATAATAATAGTTATTGATAAATCATTTTATTTTCATCAAGGGCCGTAAGAAACCACAGTGAGCAGTAACTTCCCGACTACTGGTGCAACTGCACGTCTATGTTTATTGATAACAATATACTTTAAATTATTCCAAATCTAAGTACGCCTAACTAAACGTTTCTATCACATCGGCATTAAATCCTCCAACTACCGCCTGCTGACTTCCAAGTTTTTTTTATAATACCCTTCAGTTGATTGATTATATAAATGGCAAACATGTTAATAAGGACTAGACGGTATAAGTGCTACAGGATTGCTACTGTAATCAGAGTGCTATTAGTTTTGGGGATACCTTTAGTTTATTTGATATTTAGTAATACTGGTTCAGAGGAAGAAATGTTAAAATCTACGTTTGATTCAGGTAATATATTAAGCAGGGTGTTAGTGAATTCTGTGCTGATAAGTGGTCTATAAAATTCATTTGTGGTATTCAGGTTTTGATGGAGCTGTTTCTCAACGTAGATTGCTGAGCGTAGTTGAGAGGGAGGAGAGGAATTGCACTCCCGCAGCAATTTTGGAGTTTCCCTCCGATGGTCTCAGCCGGTATCAACGGCAACATGTAAGGATGAATCTGTGCATTTTTAACTCGTCGAGTACCGTCATTATAGACACAATTATAGAACAATAGGTTGCGGTCACTGGTGACCGCTTGGTGTTTGACAGTTTAATTATGCTTTTATGCAATTATACGTTTTAACAAAGTCAGACAGCGAGCGAATTTTTTCCTTGAATCACACATTCTTGCTGCAAATGTTTTGGCGAAATGTTTATTATTATAGTATTTTAAAGATTATGCTTTCACTGCCATATTGATTGTAACTAAGTTGTACAGAAATTAAATACAGTATAATAAAGTAACATTGTAATCTTTAAAAATCCAAGATTAGATGTATTTAGGAAAAGAGAAGAATATAAAATTGGTCGTCGTCTATATTCAAATTCACTATGTACATACAGATGATACTAAATGTAAATTAACTTTAATACAAAATGCTGCTTTTTGAATAATTTACTGATTAATGAACTTTACATGAATAAATGGAAAATATAAATATGTTAACAAATTAATAACATACTCGTACTATGTTCAAATAAGAATAAGTTCCTTAACAATTTTCATTGTAATATATATTACGTTTGGAATTTCCTTTACTTACAAAATCATTAATGAGACAATTAATAATACTTACTTTTAATTAATTTCTGCCCGCGTATAATACTAACTTTCGGAGGATTTTTCTGTGTCGCTCTAGAACAGACCTTTTTCGAATTTCTACTCCATTGCTGATTCCTTATCACCCTATTTTTGTTTGTTATTTAAAACTGACACAATGGTTTCGCTGTTGCATTATACGTATATTATAGTTTAAAATTAATATGTAGTTATATTATACATTGTATATTACAGGGTTACATAGCAATACACTGTATATTAGCTATATACTGCTTCTTTCTGCTGGGGACGGTGTGTGAGCAGTACTTCGTGCCAGCAATCGAGATGATATGCGAACGTGAGTGTACATTTCCATTGTGAATTACAATTCGTTTATGATATATGCATGCTAACAATACTCGTAATGCATACAAGTTTCAATTATAAACGTAGTCTTGAAGTTAAATTGGATATGTTAATAACCTACTGCTTTTTTGTCGAAACTTTCAATGTTCGGTGTGGCGGCTATTACGCTTATGACTTGCATTCGATTTATGGACCATGTAATCCTGCTTCGGTCGATATATGACTGTTGATGAAAACTTATCATAACATTTTATGTATGTACTTCCCTTTAGTTCTGCTAACCTATCCGATTTGTCATATAATTAAGTTAGCGTAATTCAAATACATTGTGATTAAAAATTAAACGCTATACTATGTAGAAATAGGTCTTGGAAAAGGGGAAATCTGAAAGAATCATGTTATTAGGTGCGGTAAAAAAAACAAAGCTCTGTATATAAATGAATCTAAAATTGTTCTATTGTAATATCATTACTCGCTCAATGCGTCGCGTATTGTGAATGTATTATTACCATCAAGTGATCTGGCTCCTCATTTGCCCTTATTCCATTGAACAAATAGTCAGTCGTTAGGGATTAGTATAATCCTTTACTAATTCATAAGCTTCCTTCACGCTCTTGCGTGTACTCACACCTGTCCTATTAAACGTCTCATCAATGAGCCGATGCACCTACTTACACAATTGAGTACTCGCCAACTAGTCAAATTTAATACTCTTTTTCGAATTGTAAAAAACGACAGTTTAATAATATGAATTTATTTTTTCTATGTACGAGATTGTGTATTGTGTTGTCACATTTTCTCAGCGTCAAACAGTAAACTTATTTCTGAAAATACTGGAAAAATACTAAAATTAAGTAGGTCATAAAATCAATTAATGAAAGTGTGATTATTTTAATATTTTATTTTTGATGAAGGCAAGTACCCTACCCCATGCAGTTCTTAACTAGCAGCTAACAATGTTCATGTTGCCGTAGGTATCACATGCCACAGGTCAGTCCATTCGATGTTTCCTCGCGTGCTTCATATTGTCACGTAGCTTCTAGATCAATTAGGGGGGAAGAGGTTAATCAGCCGGTGAAACGAGCCGCCTTAACGTGCCAACTCGAATTATATGTCAAATCGTCGGTACAAGTCGGTGTCAATCTTTTCATTGACGTCTCAGGTCAAGGTGCGTACGACGGATGTTCTACCATCGCCATCGTTGTTTCTGACACGAAATTGTGGCTATTAGGTAATACGACTTAATAGTCCTATTACGACTATTAAGTCGTAATAGGACTAAATTGCATCCGCGGTTTTACTGCTGTCATCGAATGCACTTTGTCAACTGTCAAAGTTTTAGATGGATTCATCTAGAATTGCTGAATAAAAACCGGTTTAACTACCCAAATAGCTGCTTTGTGATGTTCTTCAGAATTCTAATTTTAAATGCATCAACTACAAAGAAATGTTACATCGAATACGAAATATGTTGTCATCCTTTTTACTTAACACTATCACAACGTTTTCCCAATCTCTTAAATAAAACAGATGATAGCAAATAATATTCGTAACAGACATTAAAATCCTGTATGGACTCATTCCCCTGTCCACGCCAGCAAAAATTTAAAGTTAGAGCAGGACGTGCAATGTACAGTGGCCAGTATTTCAACCTACTCCGATCTGCCATTTATTTCATTGGATTTTGGACTTTATATCAAAACAATTAAGTTGAAAATCTAATAAAGAACTTGGACAAAAAGGAGTAGGCGTACCTGCTGTTATCTGTACCAATGTATAATAAATATTTATACAATCAGCAATACGGATCGATACGACGGTACTCTGTCTAGACTACTCTCGCAACTGGTCCCGGACAAAATGAAATATAAATCTATACATTCGTTTTTGAAAGTATCGGCAAGAACATCCCACGATTGATGGCTGGATAGATCTGATAAGAAACGAAATAATTCGATTAAATTTAGACTTTCTTCTTTATACCAATGTAATCTAAACTATAGGAAAGGATTTGAGGAAAATGTAAAATATAGAGGTAATACAAGTTTAGTCTAGAGATCGAAATATTACGGATTACTATCCTCAATAACTGTATCAATTAATTTAAAATAGAGGTACATACGTGTATAGTTGTATACCCAGAATAAGTCATAGATTATAAATATCTACTACAAAAGAAACTTTTCGTTGATAAAATTATTACTTGAGTTGTTACCACTTTGGTACACCAGCAGACTCAATTTCAAACTTCGTACTAATAGCACGAAATAATACACTTAATAATACACTTAATAATACACTTAATAATACACTTAATAATACACTTAATAATACACTTAATAATGGATTTCCTAACGTGAAAAGATCATTATATTTGCACACGCCTAAATGCCTTCTGCCGTTTCACTTGGATCAAAGGACCACTTCCTCTCAAACTAATTATTTACTGCATGCTCAACGAATTTTCATAATATCTTAAGATTTCACTGGAATAATATTGTACAATGATAATCAGACATAGCCCTTTGAGTGGAAGCGACAGGCGTAACAAGTTAAATTAGTTTTCGTTTGAACGGAATTCTCTCTTGTTGGAACAACTCACTGAACCTCCGGCATCCAGACGGATTTATTTTCCATTAGGAACTCAGTTACAAGTACCTATGTAACTATGTACCAAGTACTTTACCTATATTGACTGGGGATCGACTAGCGGTCTACTTCAGTTTTGAGAGCGAAAATTCATTATATATGTTTGTTTACATGCTTTTAGGAATGTTTGGCGATGAGATACCGTTTATTGAACCGATTGTTAAATATACAATATCATTACTATTTTATGTACCTATTTCGGTTACATTTGTAAATGAAGTTGAATTTTGGGCAATAAAGATAAGGTGTGCTCATGACTATGGCTTGATCATTCGCAATTGCAATTACGCTACGTTAGTCCGTTGCTATTAAATTCTTCGACAATGTAATTGCGTTTATATACACATTATTTTTATGACCTAATTTTAATATAGGTACTGGCATTTCAACACAACAAACTACAATAAAACAAAAAAAAATATATTCTAAAGTTACTTTGAAAGGCTTCGTAGCCAGTTGCTACAGCCTCAGCTACGGCGTAGAAAGCGCTACGAAAGCCTACGACATTTTTTGTTGTTGAGAAAACTTACTCAACTTTTCTTATAATTTCATTTTATTTCTTTTTAGGTTTAAATATAGGCATGGACGTAGCTGGGGCTACTTTTATGGCTGCAGCGAGCTCAAGTCCTGAGCTTTTCATCAACTGTGTTGGTACGTTTGTCACTGAAGGTGACATTGGAGTAGGAACCGTGGTGGGATCAGCAGTGTTCAATGTACTGGCTGTACCAGCATTCTGCGCTCTCATTGCAGGCAAAGTAAGTTCAGTATTTTATTACAAAGTTCTAGATAATGTTGATTCTAGATTCTTGAATGGCAATCATTATTTTTTCCGATAATCTTGTCGCCCCATTAAAGAGTGTTGTTTATCTTTGCCTATCACGTGATGATGAGTGACATTCTTGCATGATGAATATTGTTTCGATAAAAAAGATTAGTTTTAAAACATGAAAATAATTATAATTATATACCTACATCCATTAAGCACCGGGTCCAGATTTTTAGTTATACTATGTGTATTTAGTAATAAGTTCGATTGTTATTAATGGCATTCGGCGCAGTCCATGGACATTCAAAGAATTAAAAAGTTACAAGTGTATTTCCTGACCAGAGAACTGTGCCTGATAAATAGGACCAGGTGACTGGGCCTATTCATAAAAAAAATGATCTTTACTCCCTAGCGCACTAGCAGCATTTTCTACAATCAGACAAACAAACTATTGTACATGCAAATATGTAATTTCACATGAAATGCATTGTCGTATAGAATCGTCAGACTACCATGTCTTATCATTTTATCTGTTTAATCTTTAAGTGACACGAGCGCGACAATTAATACAATTATCTATTTGATAACAAACCATGGTAGGTAAACAACGAAGTCTTGCCACAAGGAAACAATATGCTTCATATATTTGCATTCAAGGGGTACTACGGTTTTCATACGTTCGACGTGTCACGTATAGTTACGGTGAAGGAAAACATCGTGAGGAAACCTGGGCTTATAATTTCTAATTATAAGTTTGAAATCGCCAACCCGCCAATCAGCAAGCGTGGTGATTAATGCTCTAATCTTCTACATGTGAGAAGAAGCTTTGCTCAGCAGTGGGCACTTATAAGCTGTTGGCATACATCATGTCTTTATTTTATTTATTTCTTCATTTATCAGTCACACGTGATGATGCCATTGTTTTAGTTCACATGTTTGTTTCGCAGACTATCTAGCATAATCGAGTGTAATTACTGAGTATAAATTGTTTTCCTATGTTGTTACAGTGAGTATTCGAAACTCACTTTTATGCGCTATTCAGTGGGGAGTGAACGAGAGACAAATTACTGTGTATAGAGGTATAATATAAATCAATCTTCATGGGTGTATGGTAAGCAACCTGCCATCAAGGAAGTTAATAGTGCATACCCAGCCTTTTGAGTTATTGTAATAAGATAAAAATATGATAATGATGACTGCCGGGCAAGGGGTGTCGGGTTCGATTCCCGGGTCGGGCAAAGAATTACTGTGCTTCTTAAAAATCCCAGTAGTAGCACGGAGTTTCGAATAGTGCCCGGTATATGGTAATAGGCTCACCCCTATTACATGGGACTCATAACATAAATAGTGAAAAGTGGGTGTTACATTGTGCAGTGGCATTAAGTGCCGTAATGTGCACCTCGGGGAAGAAAGGCGTAATGTTGTTATTTAAAAATATGATAACATACGTACATACCATCTATGATAAAATATTAGGAAGTTTAATTTTCATCGATGGTCCAAATGTTTTTTTTTTATATCTACCTCTATACAGCTGTTATGGAGTTTCGTTCCTATTTTAAGGGCTTGAAGATATATTTTACGACAACACACGTTCTAAACTCGGAAGAATAACTAAGCAAAATGTACGCGTCATAATACCTCTATGAACTGTGTGAACACATTATGTACCTAACTGAACACATTTACTTGCGTACAATGTTCGAAACCAGTCACCGACAAAACATTAGAGTCAAACAATTCTACGTCAATAGAAATCAAAGGCATCAAGAATTTTTAAGGTAAACTGAACTAAGGGTACTGAAGTAGAAGGCTTTTATTGTAAGGGACTACAGACCTATTCTTTAAAAATAGTTTTGTACGGTGGCCTAACTAGCGAAAATGTGTGTTATCATTTTATATGTACACATCTACCTAACGTATAAAACACTTAATGTTTTGATAATTGATCATAAATATGTTCAAGTCTTTTATTATCACAAATTATTTGTGAAGACGTGTAAATTGTGTCTTCTGCCTCTCTTTCGTTCTATTTATGTTTATTAACCACGATATTTAATATTTAACTACTTACGAACGCGATATGTTACATACCGATATTGCTATTTACTGTCTCCGTAATTAGGTACCTACTGGGACGTCACAAAGTATGTAGATCTTTGAACCGTGGGAGCTGACAGCCATACGAAACAAATGAACATCACCACAGATGTACACAGATTATATAAAATGTGGAAACTGTGTTATGACAGAAATATTGTAACAAGAAATTGTACCACGAGGTCTTCATTATAATTTGCCACATTAAGGGCCTCTTTCATAATGTACTGTCGGGATAACCATTAAGTTAAGAATATAATTTACATAAACTATCTGCCATATAAGTGAGACCGGCGCTTAGTCTTTGGGTTTATTGGAGTAAAGCATTCTAAAGAATAGTATTAAATAAGTAAAAGTATACTTTTTCAACTCATTTCAAAAATATTCAATATTTAGCCGTCTTTCATGCATATATAAATGCTATATTTTAGAATTGTCTCCTACAATTACCATACTTCGTGCAAATGAACAATTATATTCTTATCCTATTCTGATGACTGGAGGACTGCCTCGTTGGCCGAGTGGTCGCAAGTGCGACTGCCGGGCAAGGGGTCTCGGGTTCGAATCCCGGGTCGGGCAAAGTATTACTGGGTTTTTAAAAATTCTCAGTAATAGCACGGAGTCTGGAAATGTGCCCGGTATATGGCAATAGGCTCACCCCCTATTACATGGGACTCGTAACATAAATAGTGAAAAGTGGGTTTTACATTGTACAGTGGCATTAAGTGCCGTAATGTGCACCTCTGCCTACCCCTTCGGGGATAAAAAGGCGTGATGTTATGTTATGTTATGTTATTCTGATGAATACAACCAAACCGCATTGTTATTTAGAAAGGAACAAAATTGTGACATACTAGACTTCCATAATTGAATAGATTGATATATTGATAAATGCTCGTTATTTCGCAGGTGGTGGACTTGGATTGGTGGTCAGTGTCGCGGGATTGCGTGATGTACGCTGTGGCGGTAGTGGCACTCATCCTCACGCTACTCGACGACGTTATTTACTGGCACGAAGCACTGCTGCTTGTGCTTATGTACATTTTCTACATATTAGGTAAATTATGTGGAATGCAATAATTATGAATACAGTCAACTCTTGTTTATTCGAAACTCGAAAGATTCTTAAAATTTTTCGTATTACTCAATGTTCGAATTATAGAATGGTTCGAAATTTGAAAGTTTATAGGTCTTTCTATCCCTTTCTTTATGCAATTTCGAATTATCGAATGTTTGACAGCAATAAGTTTGAATTAACGAATCATTTGGTTATATGACAATGACTTTTGCGTTCGAAATATGAAGAGATTTGCTAGGGACTTCGTGCTAATTTTGCATTATTTAGAAAAGTTCGAATTATTGAAGGTTTGAATTAACGAGTGTCAGCTGAATATGTACCAGTTCATTAAGAACTAACTAATCAAGTATAGTTGACAGTTCTGCGTTACCAATGAATGTATGAATTCGAAATGTACCTAATTGACGTGTTTTACATGCGTTAAACATATTTTTTCCTTGTTATTATTTATGTAAAATCACACATATATCTGCAATTTATTGCTATTCACTTCAAGAAGTGTGGAAATTGGCCCACAATAAAAAATATATTACACTTATGTCGCTGCAACATACATGTATTAAATTGGCAGACAACTTGAAGTTTTGTGCATACTTTTCTATCATTTATTTATGATTAACTGCTATATTTTGTAAAATCTTTGTAATTATTTATCTTTATTTGTAATTATTTGTTTTACACATCATGCCTTTTACCCGATAGGGGTAGGCGGTGCACACTACGGCTCTTAATGCCACTGAACAATGTAACTTTTTCACTATTTATGTTTTGAGTTCCATGTATGGGGAGCCTTTTGCCATATACCGGCACAATTCCAAAGTCCGTGGTACTACTGAGATTTTATTTTAAACCTAGTAATACTTTGCCCGACCCGACAAACCAACCCGAGAGCCTGATTCAGTCGCACTTGCGACCACTCCGCCAACGAGGCAGTTAATGTTGTTTTAATTCGCCACCGATTTTATTTTTAAAGTTTAACGAAACCTTTAAAAATAATTTATCGTCTGTCTCCTCCTTAGGAGAACAAAAGGTGTGATTGATGATGTAATCTCTTACTACTTTATTTGTTGATAAGAAAAAAAACAATATTTGATATCAATAAAGTTTATTTGCATACTTACGCACTGGGTTACTGGTAGACAAGTAAACGTTTACATTGTGGTAAAAACTATAGACTTACATTTGATTTACAGTTCTATGCTTGAATGACACGTTCATGACGGCAAATTTCTTTCATTTAATTTATTGTAGGCCATATCAACATTGCCTGAGTTTTACCAAATAAAATATCACTTACTGATAATTAAGGAAATTGCTGCAATTTTTTAATTTACTGGTTTCTAACAATTTACTGGCGATGACGGAGTACATTACATTTCACCTATCCTGCTCTTCCAGCGGGCATCGTAAAAGTCGATTAAGGGACAATACTTTTTAACAGAGATCGGGCAGCAGCGTTATGCGTAGTTGTGGTGACTCGTTTTTTTTTCTATTTGATGGATCGACGTTTGGCCCCTATTGCCTGGTGGTCAAAGCTCGCTTACCAAATCGCTTGCCAAAGCGATGACATGGCCGGTTAAGACGCCCGCTTCTCATGAATGAGAGTGTTTATTTATTACCTACCAATGACAAAGTAGCAATGTCACTTTTTCCGAGCTATATCTACTTTCTAAGACTTCTTAGACACCATTATCAAACGAACATTATAATTTCTGACTATATGTTTGAAATCGTCGACCAATATTAAGGAAGCGTGGTGATTAATGCGATTAAACTTACGTACGGGAAAAGGCCATTGGGCTGCAGTGGTCACTTATATGCTGTTGATGGGTAGCAGCAACAGAAATATTGTAGCAGCATTCCTTCACATCCTTTTTTTAGTGCATAATCCGGTAAACAAGCCGACGAATCGCCTGATAGTAAGCAATCGGCGCCGCCCATGGACACTTGAAACACCGAGGCGTTACAAGTGCGTTACCGGCCTTTTGGAAATTAGGTATTCGAGGATTGTGAAGGATTCGGGGATTGGGGAGACTGGGGCCCTCCCCACCCCCCGGTGACCCAATTACCCCCTGGTAATTGGGTCACCGGTAACCTCACTCACACGACAAAACACAACGCAAGCGTTGTTTCAAGTCGGTTTTCTGTGAGGCCGTGGTATAACTCCGATCGAGTCGGCCCATTCGTGCTGAAGCATGGCTCTCCCACACTTAAAAATGATCAAATTTTTAACAATGACCTAAACCTGGTTGTCAATCGTATGGCAAAATTAATCCTCGTTATAGAGGAGGCCCATTGTCTAGCTGACAACTATCTGTGGGCTGTTGATGACGGTGGCGATGAGACTGCTAAAACTTGTTGGTATGTTTTTCAGCAATGGCGTTCAACGGCTGTCTCGGAACATTTTTCAGGAGCGGGTGCTGCACTTTTAAAAAACCCAAGGCGTACACAGAAATAACCCCTCTCCTGAATAGTGGTGAGTATGATGTACCTTGATATGATACCTGACTTAATATGCTTAACGTATTTAAGCGAATTTCTATAAAGTGTAGGTCTCATAGAATATAATTTACTCGTGATCAGATCTTATAGTCCAGTCAAGTCTCCAAGATTATTTTTAATAGTGGACATCTGGTGGCCGATGTGATAATAATCAGTGAAAAACAGTTTTTATATCTGTCCAAAGAGTACATTTGTGGGTTCGAGTCCCATGTGAAATGCTTTTGTGTGTGTTTTAAACGTATACTGTTTTAGAACTGTTTTAGATTTGCTTAAAAAAGCAAAAAGTAAATCAATTACATTTTTTCTAGAAAAGAGTAACACATTATTATCAGCTCGACGCATAAGCCTTAGTGTTCAAACAACAGATGTGGAATCAGCAGTGCAGTCCAAGAGACACGATTCCACCGACTCAGGTAATTTATCAGTATGGCGAAATCGTTCTAGATATATATACTATATTTATTAACCAAAAAAAAACATCAAACCATTATCAACAACAAACATATCCCATCTTGTAACATTTAGGTTTAAAATCAGTCGTGGGGAAAAACACTTGCGCCGCCGTCGCTTGTTTCAATCGTATTTGCACTTACACAGATGTAAACCACTGTGGTTTAATCATAGTGCGGTCTAGGCCTTAGCGAGTTTTCATTAAAAACAGCGGAAATTATCGCTTACCACTTGCTAAATTGACCGCTCGCCTGCCTATAAACGCTTTGTCATAAGAACTCGTTTACAGTCGCAATGAAACTTGATTGATAATGGTTAATAAATCAAAATATCAAACACAAGAATTTCAAGTGAAGTCTTACTTAACTGTCTAGCTAGACTGAAGTAGATAAAGTTATTATGAAACGAAAACAGACGGAATTTAACGAAAATTACGGTACGAAAATGTATAATTGATTCATACTCAAAGAACACGTTGTATATTGTAATTTACTCAACCTTTATGGTTACCAATTGGTTTTTGATTGGAGTGTTACCTGATATTAGTTAATTGAGATACCGGGGTACAAAACAACTAACCTGATAAATGGTAATAGTGAAGTCGAATCACCCAATTCTGCTGTGTTTGGTATTATAGGGGTGTCGACGTACTGAGTCCCAGAGGTATCAGGTATTTAGTTTTAAGAACTCTAGTATCGTTTTTTATCAAAGTGTTTTTGGCGTCACCATTGTCATCTGAGCCTAGGAAATTGTATGGTTTAATTATTTTATGTTTAAGTTTAGCTACTTCATTGTAGTATGTACTGAATTTTGTATCCTATAATGGGGCTGACGTTATTCTCTTAGGAAAAAAGCCCTACTTAGAAAATAACGGTTAAAAAAGTTGTAATAGCACCGAGAATTCTGAATGTTAAAATCTTTAACTTACCTACGAGCGTAGAGATTATTGTAAACTCTCTTAATTAAAAGAGCCTCATATAGAGTCCAGTTGTGGGCTGCCGCGAAGCGTTGGTGATGACAAACGTTACATTTATTTTTAAATGTACATTTATATGTAGCCATACGTAGTACGAATTTTACGAAGACGATAATTTTATATTACTTCGCATTAGGAATGATGACAGGGTATGAAAATTAAAAATCTAATTAGTCCGCCAGGTAGGGAATAAAGAGCATTACTTTTTATTTTGTCGTATAAGGTACCAATAGGTTCTTAGATAAAACGAATCAGACTTTAGGAGTTTGAGCTAGCTACGTCATTTTTTTAGTATAAAACGCAAGTACATAAAATTCACATTAATATATCAGCGTAAGTATTTGTTTTAGTAAGAAAATAAATGTTTTTAAATAATCTACCAGAAGTACAAAAAATAAAAATTAGTCATTTATTTTATTATTCAAAGTCAAAGTCAAAATCATTTATTTCAATTAGGCCAGAATGGCACTTTTGAACGTCAAAATAAAATTAATATTAAAAGTGAAGCTATTTGCTCATTCCAAGGTGTAGATTCCTATGGAGAAGAACGAGCAAGAAACTCCAGAGGTTACTCTTTTTCAATCAGGTTCACAATACAATTTACTAGTTACATAGTTTTGCTGTTTGGATTGTGCGAGAACAATGTAACACCAAAATCCAGTCAAAGTGATCAAGAAAGAAAATAACCTTAAGAACAATAATACAGTCTGGAGCTGACCAGTCCCAGTTGACGGCGCCCGTTCACGAACATGACACGTACACCAGCACCGCCCAACTCAACCATATTGCAACTTAACCAGAGCGAAAGTTACAGATGCTATTTTTGTGTATAAATTAATCAGGAATAAAACTAATTGCCCCATATTACTTAGCTCATTTGGATTTCGTGCGCCTTCCAGATACCCACGTGGTCATATAACACCCCTCTGTCCTCCACTACGCAGAACAGTTCTTGGTGCAAACTCAACCATTACCAGATTAGCGAACGTCATAAACAATTGCAGTGACGTGATAGATATACACCACGACAGCCTTGGTAGTTTTCGTAAATCAATTATTACATTATGCTCCCAGGGTCGCTTATAATAATAATAATTATCTAATAATAATACAATTTTATATCAATAATTTAATGATATCTAAAATAATCGCAAGTATTCTCAATTAAGTGTTCAATTGTTTCAGTCAATGAGTATTCTATTGTTTCAGGTGCCTAATTACGTTAGGTACCCTTGTCTTGGTTGTAATCCTACACATATCGACTGTAATGAATTTCAAATTTGATTTAATTTAATTTAATCCCATAATTAATTGAATTAATCGATCACAACTTTTATGTTATGTTGCTTGATCGTGTTCGAATGTTAATTTTTTTTTATGTAACTTATTCTAACCGTTTTATGTGCATGCTGTGTTAGCCAGTAAGTAGTTGTTACACTTACCAAAGTATTATTTGTTATGATGTAATGAATGTATGAGTGTAAATAACTGTTGGTTAACCTAATAAATAAATAAATAAATAAATAAAAATAAATATTGTAGGGAATCGAGCGATCCACTGCACGCGCCACCGCCAATGAGACCTTTGAGTGAGCATGACAACTCCAAGCTGACACAAATGACTTCTATTAATCTAATTTAATATTAAGTTAATTACAGGGCTCTCACATTTACATTGGTTATATAATTTAAAAAAAATATACAATTTAGCAATATAGCTGTATTATTTACGATTTCATTAAAACAACAGTGTTTTTAGTTATCCTGTGGAGCCGGACTAGCCTGCATCCAAGCATTTTTATCCTCTATATATTCATTAAGTTTGTAATATGCTTGTCTACATAAAGTTTTCTTTATACATAATTTAAATTTGGATTCATTTAGTTGTTGTACATCGCCTGGTATCTTATTATAACATTTAACACAGAATCCCATGAACGATTTACTTACTTTCGCTAATCTCGAAATTGGCTGACTTAATCTATTCCCATGTCTAGTTTGATAGTGGTGTCTGTCAGACACTTTACCAAATAACTGTAGGTTTTTCCTAACATACATGATGTTTTCATAGATAAATTGACATGGAACGGTCATAATGTTGATCTCCTTAAACCTTTCTCTGAGAGATTCGCGACGACCTAGATTGTAGATAGCTCTGACGGCGCGCTTTTGTAAGATAAAAATAGATTCAATGTCAGCAGCGTGTCCCCACAGCAAAATGCCATACGACATAATGCTATGAAAGTAACTGAAATACACCAGTCTTGCCGTGTCAATGTCAGTTAACTGTCGTATCTTCCAGACAGCATAAGCTGCAGAGCTCAATCGTCCCGCTAATGATATAATGTGAGGACCCCATTGCAATTTGTCGTCTACAGTAATTCCCAGGAAAGTTGTCTCTTTTACAAACTCTAATTTCTCACCATTCAATAATATGTCACATTCGTTGCTTTTAACATTTGGCAAAACAAATCTAATACATTTTGTCTTTTTATTGTTTAGTACTAAGTTATTTAATGTAAACCAATTTTGAACTTGCATTAGGGCATTATTTACGTCGTCATAACTATTTGTGCGTCTATTAATTTTAAAAACTAATGAAGTGTCATCAGCAAATAATACCATCTGCGGTTCATTTTTAAATAAATGGGGCAAGTCATTTATGTACGCTAAAAATAAGAACGGACCTAGTATCGAGCCCTGCGGTACACCCATAGATATGCTAGCACCCTGTGAATTTACTTTATTTACTTGTACTTTAAGTTGCCTATCCTGAAGGTATGATTTCAACAGATTTAGCGACGTCCCCCGAATGCCATAGTGTTTCAGCTTCAGCAATAGCGTCTCATGTTCAACACAGTCGAATGCCTTCGATAGATCACAAAATATGCCGATGGCATCCCGTGCTTCTTCCCAAGAGGCGAACACCCGCTTAATTAGAGCTACTCCCGCGTCAGTAGTGCAGCGACCTTTGGTGAATCCGTATTGTTGATCATGAAAGATAGAATTCATGTTAAAGTGACGCAACATCTGAGAAAGCATCAGTCTTTCAAACACTTTGCTGAGCGCTGGTAAAATAGAGACCGGCCTATAGTTATTGGGTTCTGCACTATCACCGGATTTAAACAATGGAACTACTTTACTATATTTCATTAAATCCGGGAAAACTCCGTGATCTACACTTTTATTAAAAATGAAAGCTAAATGAGGCGCTATAGTCTCTATAAAAGACCTACACACCCTAACAGACATTCCCCAGAGATCTTCAGTAGACTTAACTTTGATCTCTTTGAACGCTTTAATTACTGCTTGGGGGTTTGTGTATTGAAATCGAAACTCAGAAAGGCACTCCTTGATATTACTTTTAAGAAGTTCGACGGAAAGAGTCGGAGATGATTTCAATGCTTCCGTAGTTTTTATCGGAATATTTTTAAAGAAACTTTCAAATTCCTGGGCAACTTTCAAATTTGAATTGATGTGTCCATTCGCAGTATTTAGATTAAATTCAGCATTACGGGATTTATTTCTACCTGTCTCGTTATTAATTATATTCCAGGTAGTTTTTATTTTATTTTCTGCAGTCTTAATTTTATTAGTAATGTAAAGTGCTTTAGCCTGCTTGCAAACTAATTTAAACGTTTTCGAATATTTGGAGACATAAATGTGAAAAGCCTCACTATGATTAAATGGTTTCATACCGTAAAGCTCAAATAACCTTTCCCTACTTATGCGTATACCTGGTGTAGCCCAGTCACAGAATACCAACTTACATTTAATGTTTTTGCGTTTTACAGGGAATAATTTATCAAATTGAGTTTTAATAATTGACAATAGGTTGGCGTAAATCTCACTCGGGTGTTCACTATCACGCATTTGACCGCATAAATCATTTTTTAAATTATGATTTAATGACTCAATTTTTTTATTTGAGATCTGTCTAAACATAATTTCACTTTTTTGCACAGTTGTGATGGTGTTAAAGGTGACTGTCAGCCCACTGTGATCAGATGATAATTTATTAACAACATCTTTATGTAAATAATCACAGTTACAAAAAATATTATCTATACATGTTGCCGTGGTGGATGTTACACGGGTGGGCTCAAGGAAAACATTAGATAAATCAAAAGATTTGAAGAGACTTAATAAGTTAGTACAAATAGAGTTATTTTCCAAGAAATCAACACTATTAATAGATACTTAAATTATCCCAGTGCGCAATGAAGAACTAAAGTGTGTCACCTTATTAATTACCGATCTATTTTGAAACAATGACGTTCAATACGCGGGAATTTTCACTGTTTTCTCAAACTACAAAGCATTCGCTACGATATTTGGAATGTTCTCACGGCCGCATCAATGTTGACAAGAAAATAATTAAAATAACATTACAACTGATTTTTGTATAAAAGCGAAAGTTTTAGGGTAAACATTAAAACATTTTTATAATAGAATTAATGTATACAAGTTCACGTACCTACTCAATTAGGTACAATCTTTAATTGGTATAATCAAAATTAAATGATGAAACTATACCGAATGGGACCCGTCAATGAGGGCAAGACCCATATATGTCATGATTGAGAATGTTGAATAGATTCGATTATTTATTTCTTCCAGTGAGCCACTCAAATCAAGGAGCGACGTCTTTTATACACCGTGAAATCTACGTCGTTTTCGTCACAAAGTAAAAAGGTTCTGCCTTGGTAATACAATAGTTTAACAAAGAAATAAAATGTTTAAAACCAAACATAACTGGTGAACCATTGCAAAAAAAGCAAACTTCGAAAGCGCATACAAAATCACCGAACATTATCAAACACCACGCCATGTAATTCTCGAATAGATACACCCAGTACCAGCTTCTTCCTCTGGACTGCGTGCAGCGGCGTGCCGTTCGGATTGTTGGATGTCGGGATGTTTCAAACCGGCTAGACACTTTAGCAATGCATAGAGATGAAGCTTCGTTGTGCATTTTCTATCGCTTATACCACGGGGAGTGCTCTGAGGAATTGTTTGACCTGATACCTGCCGCATCTTTTCGCCATCGACCCTCACGACAGCATATGCATCCCCACAATATAGATGGTTAGCAGGCCACAAATGCGCGCTTCTCAGGTAGCTTTCTGCCTCGCACAGGAAAACTATGGAATGATCTGCCGTCGGCGGTATTTTCGAACCGATACGACCTTCAAACCTTGAAGAAAAGAGCGTATTCCTTTTTAAAAGGCCGGCAACGCACTTTTGACACCTCTGGTATTGCGGGTATCCATGAGAGGCGCTGATCGCTTACCATCAGGTGTAGTTCCGTATTCTATAAAAAAAAAGATATTTCTCGCTGAGTGGGACGTGAGATGCGAATAGTGCCGACAAATTTACACCTAATTTTTCATGTGCATATTTCAAACTTTTTTAAAATTAATGGATCGTCGTTTTTTGTTTTTACTACATATCGAAAGTAGTTACTCCTTATGGCAAGTTGTTTTGCCGCGGGACGAAAACAAAATAGATCTCATGGTGTAGACACATAATGAGCAGTAAAATATTGATAAATATAATTCCTAATTCCTGTAGTCACAATATTTCTGATACCTTTGCATAACCATGTTAAAGAAAGTAGTTTTGATATTTTGGGATTCAACATTCCCAAAAGTATGCTCATAATCTAGAATAGAATAGCTCACGCTATATGGCAGAAGAATCGTTTTTTTTTTATAAAAGGTGCTATTTTGAAATCAACCTATAGTCAATAAACCTAGTAACTTTAATTAAGAGATGATATAGGGGAAGTTGGTGAAGATAGCCATACGATCACGTCTGATGATACCTACGTTTTTGTTTAATTTCAATACATTTAAAGATTTTTTTACCAATAATTTTATAGATGAACTCAGCACCTACTCGATGTGGTCATGGCCTGGAGAAAAAGTGTCCTTTATGAAGAAGGTGCAATGGATATTTTCCTGGCCTATAAACCTGGTACTTTGGCTGACCATCCCTGACTGCCAGCGTCGACCCAACCTCTACCCATTGACCTTCGCGATGTGTGTCACCTGGATAGGATGTGTCTCCTACCTGGTCGCCTGGATGATCACCGTCCTAGGTAACCTACTTTTCCATTGTTAAGTGGTCAAAGTTATAATGTATAGAAACAGTTCGCCTCGACTCCTACTGTGTTTTCGTATATATTTCTTTTATAAATATCTTGTTTCAACTTTACTTAAAAGAACGGTCTAAAATCTCAACATCAATTAGTGATGTACTCATATCAATTAAAATGGAGTTCAATTCTAAATCTTGTTTATTGATATGTAAATGCTATTACTAAATTGGAGTTTATTTTATCGCTGTGCTTTTAAAGTAACTCATAATTATTCGTACTACACAAACATGAATTCCGTGTCTGCTAGATTTGTATCTTCGCTATAAGCGAAATTACTTTCTGATTATAACCAAGACAATTTTTACACTACATTATAAAAGTAGTTAAGATCTATGTTCAAGTTAGAGCAATTGTAATTTTCTTTTTAAAATTATGTTTATATAATTTAACAAATGCCCCAAGAACGTATGATTTGTCGTTGACATCTATTACAGTTTCTTTCATAATATACTTTATACTTTGGTTCTGTTTTAACAAAACCGCATGTTTATAGGTGATACCCTCAATGTGCCAGACAGCATCACAGGACTGACGATATTAGCAGCAGGCACCAGTCTTCCAGAAGCTGTCTCCAGTGTCCTAGTAACAGTGCAAGGTAAACTACAAAAATATTATGAAGAAATATATTTTTCTATGTGTTGAGCTTGTTATCAGCTGTTACGCATGATGGAATGCGCACAAAATAATAAAGAAGATTGCATACATGTATGAAATGTAATATTTGTGCCCGTGACTTCGTCCGCGTGGAATAGCGATTCACAGCTCCCTCCCCACAGATGATAGCGTGTTAATATGTAGCCTATATGTTGAACCGACCTGTTAGGTAGTAATATTCATGCAACATTTTAAGTAAATCCATACAGTACTTTTTGAGTTTAACCCGGACATACAGGCAGACCAACAGACAAACAGTCAAAATTTCTAAAAACCATATTTTGACTTCGATATCG
Source organism: Spodoptera picta (assembly GCA_038387885.1). NCBI lineage: Eukaryota > Metazoa > Arthropoda > Insecta > Lepidoptera > Noctuidae > Spodoptera > Spodoptera picta. The sequence continues at coordinate 6,776,743 of JAZHFQ010000105.1, forward strand.
ATTGTAGATCACACCTCAGTTACCTCATACAGTTTTCACTTTCCTACGATTTTATTATGTGTATAATTGTATATTGATATAGATTTATACCTTTACAGAAGTACTGTCTGAGTCATAAATCGTATTTTGAAATAGAGGGTTATATTGCATTGCATGATTTTCTAGTGATTACAATATTAAAACCATGTATTTCAGGATTTATCTATTCAGAATGGAGACTATACAAACTTCGCAAACTTTCTTAATTATGATGATTTGAAGTATGTACCTATCTAACATAATTATGTATTCGTACATCATAACGCAATGTTAATTTAAATTAAAATAAATTAAAAGAATTTTAGTTACATTAGACATTGATATTACTATACACAAACTCTCTTATATCTAGCGAATATTTTCATTTTGTTCCAGGTCACGGTACGATGGGCTTGAGTAATTCCATCGGATCAAATACGTTCGACATATTACTATGCCTGGGTTTACCCTGGTTGATAAAGTCGCTCGCTTACCCCAGTGTTCCAGGTCATCATTACGTAAGTCTAACGTACAGTTCAATTAACTCTACGTAATATTTTTTACGAGCCCTTTTATCACACGAGTGTCACCTTCCCTGGTGGTAAATGCTAATTACAATAAGCAATACTCGGACACCCGAAACGCCAGAGGAGTTGCAAGTACGTTGCCGGCCTTTTGAGAACTGGCGATAATTTAAAACCTAAGATACTTTACTAGGTTACAAGATACCTTCTTAGTATAATCGTGGCTAAATGAACTGAAATCTGAGTTTTATCACCAGATCAAGAAAAATGGTATTCAAAATTTTTATTCACAAATTCTATGTAGTCGTAAGTTGCAAAGCAAAGTGGTGTTGTATGTCAAACCAAAATGAATAATAAGTAATAAGATTTTAGTATCTTCATCGACATACACCTATCTTCCCTTTCTCTTATTGTAATAAAAGCTATTTAGTTATTTCATTCGGCTGCCTCGACTGCCTCGTTGGCCGAGTGGTCGCAAGTGCGATTGCCGGGCAAGGGGTCTCGGGTTCGATTCCCGGGTCGGGCAAAGTATTACTGGGTTTTTACAAAATTCTCAGTAGTAGCACGGAGTCTGGAATTGTGCCCGGTATATGGCAATAGGCTCACCCCCTATTACATGGGACTCATAACATAAATAGTGAAAAGTGGGTGTTACATTGTACAGTGGCATAATGTGCACCTCTGCCTACCTCTTCGGGGATAAAAGGCGTGATGTTATGTTATGTGTTATTTCATTCGGCTTTCTTCCATTTTACAGGTATCAATAAACTCCAGTGGTTTATCCTACAGTGCTATATCTCTTCTGTCCACACTCTTCACACTATATGGATGCCTGTTCCTGAACAAATTCCAGCTGGACTGGAAGATCGGCATCACTTGTGGACTCATTTACATCGGCTATTTGATCTTAGCAGCCCTTATAGAATTAAATGTGTTCTTCACTGTGAACTTGCCGATTTGCCCTCATTAGAATCATCCAAATCTGATTATTCTTTGAATAAACACTCTTCCTCGATTGTCGAAGGATCGTAGAAAGGATTACGTGTATTTTTGAATTATTAAAAGTTGCAAAGAAATCTTTATGGTACCTACATTTTCTATACCACATACGAGGGTTTTACTTTGTTTCTCGTACTTAAACATATGTTTAGTTTTATTATTATTATGTATCAAGCATGCGATGGCAGATATTTCATATTTTATAATGTACTTATAAGCTTCTCGAATATCTATTGTGATGTAACAAAATTGTTTTAACGAATTTTATGAAAATATTTATTTAAATCATAAATATCTAATAAATTATTAACGTAAATGTATAATGTAGGTACCTATTTGTCTTATTGAGGACAACCTCAAATGATAATATTATTGTAGAAAATGTTTTTACGTCTCAATAGAAAACCAATATTATGCATTAATCATAGATATTGGTTGTTTAATTTCTTAAAAAGTAGGTAGTCTATCCTAGTCTATTTTGAATAATGAAAATAGTGATACATAAGTACCTAACACATGTTATTTCAACATTTGTAGGTAGGTACTTATACTAAAACTAGTTGGAATGTCCATTAAATAGAATTCAGGCTCAATGGCTTTGAACCTCTTTAAGGTTTATTGGAGCGTGTAAGCTTAGTGACTTGTTTTTCAAGCACGTTCCGTGAGGATCACCCTTTTGTGTTCTCTCAGCTGTGAACAAGAATCAGATGTTGAAAATCGGTAGCCATCTACAGGTGGTTACAATCAATAACCAACCTTAAAACCTTTGTGCAATCATAGTAATTTTAATATGAAAATAATTAAATGTCATAAGATCCAATGTTACGATTACTTGTAATTCAGCAACTCCCCAATTCATAACGAAGACATGATTTCAATTATTATTGTTTATTTACCTACTAAAAAATTTTAAATAACCCCATTAAGTACCTATACATATGTATATTAGCAGACATTTCTTAATTTTGTTAAAGGAACTGAATATCACAATAATAAAAATTAGTGTTTAATTTTAAGTAATAGAAAATGTATTATTTACCTACATTATAGAGGCATTTTAAGGTGTGGTTGTAGAAATTATTATTTCTATTTAATTATAATTATTGATTATGTGTCAGTGTATTATAGAGGTAGAGATGAAGACGAAGGTAGGTATAATAACAACTTTTATCGGCAAAAATTATCATTGTTCAAGGCAAATAAAACGAATAAGTAGGTTAGAAGGTTACAATAACACATGACAATCCTTAGAATTTGAACTTACCTATCATTGTATGATTTGTAATCAAATATGAATTATTATTTTTCTAATCATTTGCGCATGAAACATTTATTTAGATAATTAAATGGTTTACGTGTATTCCAAAAATGAATGATTTCATGAGTAACATTTGATGTATTATAACTAAATTAATTACTGTGTACTAAATACTGATTGATTCTTACTCGTTGATAGGTTGTTTATTTGTTGGTAGGTACATTGTATTTTACCTATATTTACTTATGTATTTTTCCTACAGTTATTTTTTTGCTTGTTAATGTTAATAAGTTAATTCATATTTGTTAAATCAATAACTGTTAAACAGCGAAACGCATATAGATATCTGTACTGTACTTTGTTAAATAAAATTACTTTTTAAAGCGCATTGTTTAGTCTTGTAATCTATAGAACCGTATATTAATGCCGACGTTTATCAAGAGATAATAAATGTCACTGGAGCCAGTGATCTGTCGGTAGATACCCAGTTTAAAAATATATTCATACTCAGCAATAACGAATGGTACCAATCAATTAATTGAGCCCTCCGTACCTCCCATATTATTACATAAAACCATAACTTCATACAGGTGTATGTCTCATCAAAATATTGATCGTGACCTGCGCAGTGCAATCAGAACATTCTAGACTTTCATTCTAGACATTCGATATGTCGTATGCAGAAGGTCCACACTTAGTGCAAGAAATTAAACAGATTTTAATTTTATATACCACTGGCTACTGACTGACGCTTAAACAAAGGGTACATTACCAGGTCTATAGCCTGCAATGGATACCATTTATGTTTACAATTTTTCGGATACTTTGTATGCTTTCCCCTGTTACATGGATCTAAAATCATGTAAAATCTAGGTGTTCCATTTGTTATCTTATTTAACTATCACTTCAGCGACTAAAAGACGTGATGTTACGTTGTTATTAGTCGAAAATCTTGTCTGTTAATTTCCTGATTTATATAGATCATAGCTGATACATGATCTATGTACCTATGTGTATACATTATTTATTGAGCATAAATGACCTACTTCTGTTTATTTAGTTCATCTAAAAATGACTATAGATAAATGTTAAAATGACAGCTCACAAAAATGGGATAAATAAAACAATTGTCGGTATAATTATCGTAAATATAAAATTTAATTGGTAACAAAAATATCAGACTGAACATTTCTTTCTGACCTTACTTGTCTTAATATATTATATTATAACTTACTTAGGTATTAAATAATATGAGTATTATATACAATTCACATTTTCAGCCGTTGGAATAGAAATGTAACCCAAGTCATTAAGATTAATACAATAGAGCAAAAAATTCCGTGACATAACGTCGCTCTTATTGAATGAAGAGTTCTCACTGGATATCTACCAGAACCCAACAAGAACTAATGACATAAGGCACAATGAAAAATAATTATTTCGTCATAATACATAAGACGTTCAACTTTTCCATTCCGACGCGTAAAAGTGTAAAAAAGAAGACAATACATAATCGGCATTTATTATAAGAGGCAGAACACGCGACTTGAGCCATCGGCGCACGCATGTGCACATAGACGATTAACGATTTTAAGCGTATGTTCATAGATCGATACACGAACTGTAAACAAGTACCTGAGTAAACGGTAGGTTTGTAGTTTGTAGTGACGGTAGGAAATGGTTCTTCCGACACAACTATTTTTAATTTAAATAACTTTACAATAAATACTGTGATCGGTACGTAGGTACTGGTGTGAAACTTATAGACAAGAATTAGCATTAAATTAATATCACTACTTATTGAACAAGATATATAAAAGTACTAAAATTATATTTATCTACGCCACCTACCTTCCTATGGTACGGGCAGGTATGAAATAGTCTATGAGTTTATCCCAAAAAGTAGGTGGACGTCTCGTTGTGGTAAATATCGCTGGTATCGACGTCATACAGATCTTAACCGGCTTCCGTTGTGGGTTCACGAAAGGGTATGGATGTTTGGCCAGAGGAGAGACGGTGGTTCCGACTAAGCTAATGGTCGGTTTCAAAAAAGTAATAGGTTGACTCTTTACCACCTGCCGCTGGCTCGCGCCACCCAGTAGTATGATTGGAATCGAACCTCCTTTCGTCGAACTCATTGGTGGTCTTGTCGAACTTGTTGGTGCTCTTGTGGTACTTATAATTGGCTTGAACGATGATGGTCTGTTCGTAGAAGTTGGTGCAGTTTCAATAATCTCATGAAAGATGGAGTCATCGTAATCCTTTGGCTCATCGATGAACGGCGATATGAACACTACTTGACGGAGGCTGTTTATATCTTGGACCAATTTTGCGTGTTCTTTAAGCAAATGAGTGCCTCTTGGTATTATATTGGTGAAAATATCGTCCATTCGTCTCGACATGGGCTCCGTGGTGAGGGAGAACTGGACAGGTATTGTAACGGAACGTTTTTGGATAATCTTTCTAGGCGTTGGTTTCTGGGCATGCCAACCTACGTAACATACATAAAAACATAAACAAATAATATCGAAACATTAATTACGATCGTCGTTCGTTACCATAACAACTTTACCTTCTTTTAACATTCTACCAATCCTATTTTGATTTGCAGTTGCATATTCGATGCAGTTCACCTGAAAATAAAGGATTTCTTTATTGTAATGATGTACTGTAAAATGTAGTATCTATGTTTTTCTTAGGGTTGCACTAGTTATCACTGCATAAGAAAGTACAAAGTTTGTACATGGGAGCTCTGATTGGTATACAGGAACAATGTAAGTATAATATATCACGACACTGCATTGCGGCCTTTTCAAACGCACAAAGTTCATTAACTCGCAATAGGCGTTAAAAACAATACATCAAATATACATTTCGCATGCATAATAATAATTTATGCGACAAGAGTAAAAAAATTGTGACTATAATAGCAGACTACTTAATTACATATTATGTGTATTGGATATCGTTTATAAACATTAGGAAATGCTTATAAAATCTCCCAACACCTAATACATTTACATTAAGTATCATCACAATCGTAACTTAAATTTGATGGAAATATTATCAAAAATTGATTTGATTACATACTGAGATGAGACGCGACCATTTTCTGCACAGATTTTCATGCACTGTTACTTACATTAATTTCTTTAATTTCAATTACAAAAGTGTTTAATAATATTTCAACAATGGCGATGAATGCATCGCTAAGTAAATGTGGTCGTAAATTTTACCTGTCGACAATAATTAGTATTGTAACATACCAGCTTGTCAATTACGCGGTACACTGATTCCTGAATATGGATCATTGTATGTTCATTAACAGGTCTTAATACTCTCCATTTTTTTCGCTTCATTAGTAGGTAATAAATACCTAGTTATTTGATCGTTCACTTTCCGTTATAATTGTTATCTAATAGTATAAAATCAATATACTAATATGCGTTTTCACTTGCAACTACATAGACCAAAAAATACTAAAAATAGTATAGTAGCATAACACTGTTGAAAACTGACTTAGGAGCACAAATAATCCCTAAAATAATACTAACAAATAATAAAACATTCAATCAAAAATGTACACAATTTAAATAGTTTGCCACCGGAAACCTTGGATTGCACACTTTTAAACAAGGAGAGGCTGAATAAAACATGAAAGCCAAATTTAAATAAAATATGTATAACTTACCTCGGTTGAGGGCTCGTAGTACTGGGGCATCAGGTGCATGCCCTCGGCGAGGAGCAAGACCTGGCACCACATGACCAGCCACTGCATGATCCTACCACTTACTGCTGCACTCAAGTTCTTACACGGCCCCACCAACACACTTGTTCATACTTTCCTCTCACTATACAACACTAACAAATGACTGACTTTGTTCATTACGTTGATAGTAAGTACCTACTTAGGTACCACATTGTAATTTACTACAATATTATTTTTACAATTAATAAACCAGCTTCCTTACTGTTAAGACGTCTTTCTTGAATTCAACACTAATTTTGACTAAAGCGTAATAGTCCCAGTTAATGGCAGGCATAACATGAGAGTCTAAACTAATTTCCTATTTTTGGGATGATTAAGCCCACTCACATACTCTCACATTTATTATAAACTAGCTACTGCCAACGAGTTCGCCCGCGTCCCCGTGGGATAAAAAGTGTGCTATGTGTTTTTACAGACCATAATATACACCTCTTCCAAATTTCATCACGATCCCTTCAGCCATTTTAACGTGTAAAAGTAACAAACAAATACGCACTCACACACATCATTGTCTAAGATAAGAATACTTCCTCCTTTCTTTCGCCTTGTCCACCTGTTATTTTTAGCTGGTATGTCTTGCGAGCCACAGGTGCTTGGAGGGACTGACAACTCAAGGTTTTCCATCATAGACAGTTGAGAAATATACCCAAAACCCGAGTCAGGAATCGAACCCACAAATTTCTGTTTGTTAAGCATGCAACGCCACACGATTAAACGACTTAATGAGAACGAGGTAGTACCTAATAAATTCACATAAGTACTCAAACATATGAATTAGGTACAATTCATATACATACTAGGTAGTAGGTACTCAGTTTATGTAACCGGATGTTTGACAAATAAACGTTCTTTCTTTCTTCTCTCTTACTTTCTTTCTATATGAATTTGTAATCAAGAAAAAACTGTAAGGTATCAAAAATAGGTACTTGGTGCCCACTGTTACCTCATTTGCCACTGACACTACGCTTACCGTAGGATATCGATTCAAATACATATCAAATGAATCATTAAAATATAAAAAACTATTTAATTTCTTGCACTATGCGTGGACCTTCTGCATACGACCTTCTGCACATCGGGTGCACAGTCTACAATGTTCTGATTGCACTGCGCAGGTCACGATCAATATTTGATGAGAGATACACTTGTATGCAGCTATGGATTCGAAACTTTGTTTTGTTACTGAGGATTTTCGAAAATCTAATATCGCAATAATTTCTATGACCCGATAATTAAAAGACCCTACTTGACCCCATCCTAATTGACACCCTTTGCTCTCGACCAACGAGTCAATTTATACAATTTAAGTTCAAAATCCATGTTTGAAATTATTACGCTTAGACACATACACGTACCTACATACGTCTTGTTGGGCGATTGGTTGCAAGGCGAGCAAGGGATTCAAGGGTTCGGTTCCCTAACTGAGCAAAATATTCGATCTATAATTCATAATCACATACATTCACCAATAACTTCCATAATTAGAGCGAGTAGGTGGATTTGTATTTTTATATTCTTTATGTACCTTATCTACCTATCAAAACGTAAAACATGAATATCATTAAATCCTGTGATTCAATCTACCAACAGCGCTCGCTATCTAGGAAGCTCCAAGGGAGTGGCATGTAAATATACATACCAAATACAGTCCTTTGTATATAAGTAGATACCCCTCACCCCTCACCTCACATTTCATGCCCACTATAAGTTGAACCCTCGCTTGGTGCGCCATCTGTTAAGCCCTGAAATATTTAAGCGGACCCGGTTTATTCAAATCGTTTACTGCTAGCATCTGTGCCACCATTAACTGGAGAGTGGTCTATGTGGCAATACAGACTATTTTGTATACACAGCAATCAAGGCTGACCTGTAATCATCATCATATCAGCCCCAGCACGTCCTCAGCTGAACATACTCTTAGCTTCCCAAATCGGCCAGTTGCAAACGACCATCTAGCAGTATTTGCCACTGTTATCAGCTACAAAGTCAAAGATTCATTTCATTTAAAATACTGAAGCATAAGTCAGCGCAATTGACCTTTGCTATTCCTTACAAATGTTTTAATTTTAGTGTATTCAGCTAGCAGCTAGCAGCAGCAGCAGATAGACTAATAGAATGATAAAACTCTGCTAAGATTCAGTTCGACAATTTATTCTTCAGTTTGCTGCTCTCTGCCCCCAAGGTCGTCGCGGATACAGGAACTTTACCTGCGTCGTGGCTAGATGATTAGATCAATCTAACAACATCCGCCCTTTTCTGTCCTAGGTCAGACCTAGTATTAGTTCTCAGTCAAATAGTAATAAGTCAGATTTTGTGGTAGGCAAAATATGGCCGAGCGAGGTCACTGGTGTCCACTACAAATAACGGTGAGAGTGGATGTGATTTTGGTGCGTACATATCTAGCGCAACATTAGCTGGTAAGTAGGTACCTCACAGAATATTAACTTACAGAATATTAATCTATAACCATATTTTTTGGTCGTTCGTTCGTGTAATTTGGAATATATTTCCAACCACGTTTTTTGTGGAAAAAGTCATCAATCAAACACAGCACCATACATTTACTTTATATTTAAAAAAATGAAACATCGATAATGGTAAGGTATCTTTATTACAAATACTTAATGATACCTGTTATTTACAAGATAACAAAATTATACAAAACTTTTGGATCGTATTCGTTTAGGTATTATGAAATCAATCAGGTTCCACTACTCGTAATCACTCAGTTCGAAACACAAAAGTCGAAAAGAAAACACAATAGCAGAAAATAAATCTTTAAGTTATTATTTTTACTATCAATTTAACTAAAAGCTAGTTTAACAACCTAAGTTTAAATAATAAATATTTACCACGCACCTCCGGTACTATTACAATCAAATATATTCTTCATCCATTAGGAATGCCCTATCCTAAACTCAATCATCCGTCATAGCACAATTAAAAAGAAATTCATGATATTGGATAATAATTATATATTAATTATTACGCTATGTGTTTAAACTTATTTGTATTACCACAGCAGCTATTACTATTCAAATGATAATGATATAATCACAATGATATTTAGATTGACAAATAACTCGGTCATTTGATAGTTTTGCCGTGAATGTTTTCCAGGAGTCTTGAAATTTGGCAATTTTTTAATTTTGATTGGCTCTTTCCAAGTCTCTCGATAATAACCGACAATTTTCCGAGATTGGCAAGATGTAGAAATTGGAAAGAAAGTATTAAATCTAATTTGCTAATTTTCAATACTCCCGGAAAACTTTCCAGGCAAGCTTTCCGCTCAATTAAGCAGACTCAATCACATAATGCGATTTACAGCCGAAATTAACAACCTGCTTCAACTGAAATCAATGTATGTCTTATGTAACCGAAATCAATACAATTTTGACAGGAACTGCATACAACTAAAGTCAAAAATGTGTCTTACGCTTTACAAGTTAGCGTAGCCAAAGTTCATTTTAAAAATGACAATGCTCTTTAAAAGCAAATTATTTTTATAAGATATTCATAACAATCGGACGACGTTGTATACGGGTGACATCATCAAATGGCTCAAAGGCTTTGGACAGCGATTATCTAATCAATTTTAAATGAAACGGAATTTAAATCTGCCAGTTAAATATATCAGGTACGTACACATGATAGTGGTAATAAAACTAGCCTTTGATATCGTATGAGTTCCTCGTTTAAGAATCATTACTTGTCTATGGCTAATCCACGTTGGCGATTATTAGAAATTATTAATTATGAAGTTCAATTAAAATCAGGTCACTTACAATCAAAATACTTTGATGAAAACCAGTCTCGCTATTGCGTGTATAAATAAAAACTTCGCCGATGTAGATTTACCTCACAGCTCAATTTGTTTTTTAATTGTATTATTAACTCTTTCAGTCTTGGTGTTCACTGTAACTAACCACCTTTTCTTAGAAATTCAATTTTTTAAATATGCTCCAAATTACTTTGCATTGATTTTTAAGCATTTCAGTATAATTGAATAAAATATATTCGTAATCAGTTAAAAGTGTGACTGAAAGAGTTAAGAGACATAATAAAATAAATTGTAAAACATATGTCACATGGTAAATATAAATATTGAAATGATAACATAATAATTATAAAAAAGGTCAAAAAAATATTCAAATTTCAAATCAGTCAATTAATCTGGAGACTCAAGTAAATAGTCATCTGACGATAGAGCTGTTTCGATAATTATTGATATTGGAAATTGTATAAGACTTTAATTGATGCTATTTGCTATTTATGGAAAACAAGCAAATTTTTTTATTTGTCATTAAAAGTTAAAACTAATCGCAACTGGCAATATTACGTCTAATCATATTTATGAATTATTCAAAATATTTACTAAACATATTTTGTATTGCAATACGATTGTAGATAACATCAATATTCGTCAAACAGTAGCATATATGGTAAGAGGAGCTAACCACGTAATGTAAATAAGCGACGGGCTTCGCAACTATAGCCGGTTCTACACTCGAGCATGTAGTTGCGCCGCGAATGAACGCCGCGAATGAACGCCGCGAATGAACGCCGCGAATTGTATGCCTATTATCTGTGGTTGTTCAAAATAAAAATAGTTCACCTTTGAAATTCTAGTAGGTCTACCTAATCTATATGTATGAGCTGACGAAAATATAAGCTATTCCACGTAACATTCAATTTGAACCAACACGACCTACGATGCCTACGCTAATAAGCTACTTCGAAAAGCTGTAAGTCACATTCACCGTGACACCGTTTGGTGTTGCACCTAAAACTCTTTGTCGCGAGTCAAAAACCCGACACTGATCGGCAACCGGCACCGGCGAGTGCGAAACAGAAGGAGCGAACAGTCGTGATTTGCAGTTATCACGTGTTATTGCGGCTGTCTGCGCCGCGAGTGTAGAGCCGGCTTATAACACAAGGCCAGGTAACATTCTACAAAATATTGCACCAAACTAAACTCTTGGTAAATATATCATTGTTTAGTAAGCTATATATTTAAGTATTAATATCTTTATGTAAATAAAACATCTCAATATTTATAAGATCTATGAAAAACAACACAAGTTATTTTTAACATATCATAACTATATGCAACATAGGTAATGCTCCTATTTTAATCACATTTATTTTCTAATTACCTTACTGTGCGCCAATTCAATAGTCGTGTCTATAGGTCCTTTCAGTCGTGATAAGAGTTATATGAAATATTATGCCACAGTACTAATCAAGGACAACATGTGCGAGAGCATCGGACACCGATAAATACGTAGAGGCATCAAGCAAGCCATCTCATTTATTAATCATTTGCATAATTTCTAATTGCTAAACTCCGCAGAATGTGATATGAAACTTACTATGTGTATTAATATTACTACTAATATATCCGATAAAATTTTAATTTACCCTGAAACATATATTTTGGTCGAAATGCTAACAAAATATGTGAACTAGTAAAACCGAGCCAAAAATTACATGTTCTGTTATTTAGATCGAAACGTTAATGTAATATTTACCGGCGCTACTTATGTATTCTTTATCGGCACTCTTAAAGTCTGTTCACTTGTGATAAGTTTTGGTCAAAATAACTAGCATAATAAATATACCTATTTCAGTTTTTAATTTAATAAATTCCCCTATTGCCTAACCGGACGTCGTGGGACAGGCCCTTGATATTTTAATTAATTATCATTTAAATTAGTCTTCGACTTAGCTCTTTAATCATTTGTTTGATTCAATTTCCAATGTAACTCTGCAAGGACTGAAAACTCGAAATTGTTTAAAACACATGCTTACTATCTCCTCGTATGCGCCATAATGTCATAGTAGCCTAACGCTAAGCAGAGCCCTGTGCCTTTACGCCTAAATCCGGACTAGAAATTGTAATAGTGAAGTCGCAAAATTTCCATAAATAACTATAATAAAAACTTAGCGTCTAGTTTTCAGGATTTACTGGCAAATATTGGCTTATTTTAGATGTAAACTTTTTCCTTACCAATAATTTGAAACAAAAAGGGCCCTGCTCCATAGTACAACTTGTACAATTTACCGTTTAGCTAATTACCAGTTATCTTTTCAATGAAATAGTTCAGTCAAACTAGACACACAATTTTGTACTCATTGGCATAGAATTATAAATTGTAGAAACATTTGAACAGCATTATGAATGAAATATGAATAATCACTATCAATTACAAAATGCATTCGACTTTAATTCGAGGTTAATTCAAACGAAGCAATTAATATTTGAAACGTTCGGTAATTCGTAAAATTTTGAAGTTTTGAATCAACGAGAGTAACTGTAGAAAAAAAGGACAGTGAGCAAAACACATCAAATTATAGTTTTTATGAATCAAATTAAACAAGTTATGCTAGGAATGAAACTATACAATTTTTGCTAAAACCAATTATCAGAGGCTCATAGATCTGACACAAAATTACTTTGAACCACACATTTTACTTTGCAGACCATGCTGCACATTGTTTTTTATCCACGGTAATAGCAAACGAGGACATCGGCGTATGATTATGCATTTTTATTTTATTTGATAAAATATGTACCTACGCGTCGAAGTTGGTCCCTTATGAAATGAAATTTCTATGTCCATGGTTAGGGATTAACGTAAAATATTGTTCGGAAAAGAAAAATAGAAGTAATTAAGTACATAAATCGCAGCCACAAAGAGTAAAACAATTCTTGTCGTATTTTTCATTTTATTGCAACTTTATTAATTTCATTTAAAATGCTGTTCATTCCTAGCAACTTTCACAGATCATACGCGAATGGAGTGAATGGGACCCTACCACTAACTTTAACGAGCCTAACTACCCTGAAAAACTTCAAAACTGGCAATCTAATGATGTAAAGCTAACCGCTTATTGCTTTTCATTCTTTTTAATTGTTTAGGCTAATTATTCATGTTCATGAAACCAATGACTTTCAGACTTGCAGTTTAAAACATTCCACTTCTCTCAAATACTATTATTCTATAACTCTACAGTCATTCTCCCACACAACCTGGGCTGGACAAAATCTACTTACATAGTATAAGATTATTTTTAAAGTTTTGTTACAGTCGGTAAATTTAGTATAGCTTGTATAACGCACGAAGCGTTAGACAACAATCCACGTTATTCTTCTCGTGGATTGACAACATAATATCAATTTCAATACTTTTCTTGTTATGATTTTCATTAATTTTTTTCATACACTAAATCTAAAGTCAAATTCTTTAAAATAATTAATGTAAGCGCGAATTTTCTATCGTATGAGTGGATGGTAAGAGAGTTCCCATATAAAACATTTTACGTGCGTGTTTTTATATACGAGTACGGCCTTTGGTTTGCCATGACCTGCCAAGACCTTTCTGTGATAACACAATCTTCATACACTCTTTAACTACTGCATAAATCAAATAAAGTTCTAATTTCCATTTTGCCCCTCGCGGTACATGACATTATAATACCTTATATAAAATTACAATATAATCTAAGATTCGCTGAGGTATATTTAGCATTTACGTGAGTTATCTCTCTGCGTAACCGGTGTACATTCCTCACAATCCATATTATTAAAATTACGTTAAATGTTACCAAAATTTACAACATCAAAAATTACAAACAACCACCGTACATAATTACTTGTATAAAACCAAATTGAAAGTCTACATCCCGTAATCGAATTTATGATATAAATAATATATCACTGGCTTTTAAAGCCAAGGCAGTGTAAGATATTCTTTTAGAAGTCTAAATACCTACATTGCCACAACAAGGTGAAGAACTATTATATTTAAAATCGTTCGAAACTAGTCGTTAAATTACCGTAAGTAATATTTTTATGTCTAAACCTAGGTAGCGTTTTATAAAGCTTTATTGGCTAAGTTGGAATGTACACTGGTACTAAGTGTCCCACTACGGCCGGCGATGGGCTCTGCTCTCCGTAACATCGTGGCTCGAAGGCACCGGCAAGCTCGCAGCCCGAAGATACGGCGACCTCTGCCACCTTCACTTCTGTAACAAGTGTCACCTTCATATAGTACGGAATCCACACACAAAAGAAACCTAATAATACCACAGCAATACACTTAAAGACCTGATTTTTCAATTATATAACTAAATTTCACATGAAATGGCAATAACTTCGCAAGACAAAAGGTACCTGCACAAATAGAGTCTCAAACAGCGTTTAAATATGAAGTAGAAAATAGGAATGCACATTCAGTTTTAAAAAACAATGATAAAGTATTTATTTAATTAAAATATTGTTATGCATATAATAATATGAAATATGTGATAACATTGCTCGCACATTGCTATGAAATGAAACTGCCAGAAATAGCAATATGCGAACATAGCAAAGCTTTCTTGCAAATGCACATATAACAAGTATCAGGGAATTTTGGTGCTGCAGCAGCATATTTTTGACCAAAACTAATAGATTTATTAAATGATTCTTTAATAATTATATTCCATGTTTCCTAATTTTTTTGGATATAGCAATAATCTAAGCAAAAGAATTAACATATCTCGCGTTCATTCAATTTTGAGGTACTTGAACTTTGTATTGGAAGTGGTTTACTAACAAATAATAATATACAACATAAAGAATTGTAACGACCGGGATTCGGACCGACCTCCAGAGTCTGGTGATACAATATTATTTGATGTTAAAGAAAGTACCACAATAACATAGCAATCTACTTCGATTTGTTTATTAATATATTTCAGCATGTGATCGCAAAGCAATAAACTGTATGTTGTAAATTACATGACATTCTGCTGATATCACATTTTTAATATTGGGATATAGTATTGTATGTTTTTGTTTGTTATTAGTCAAATTTTGTTTTCTTCGCAAAGCCGAATGGCAATAATCGATCTATTTTTTATTTATTTAGGATAACCAAACAATGCATAGCTAAGTTAAACGAAAATGAGCATAAAGCAAATGATAGAACATAAATAATGTCGCAGTATGCTAAAGTCAGCCATAGCAAGTATATGAATAGAGAATTTATTTGTAGATAATTAGAATTAGAATTTCGACATAGCGTAAACAATAAGCGTTAATATTGATGCGTAGCGTTTTGATGTGAGAGGGTAAGGCCTGTCGCCAGTACCAGCTGTTACTTTCACTCGCATACCGCACAAGTTGTTTTATTTGTAGCTTCAGCAATTGATAATCTGATTCTAATATCACCAGTAAAATGTGTAGTGCATTATACAGAATTATAATTTCAGAGTTTAAGTATGTTTAAGCAAAGGAGAGCCATTGATTCGGCACGAATGGCTTGGCTACGGAGTGATACCACGGCCTTACAGAAATCCGGCGTGAAACAAGTTTGCCTTGTGCTTAATTTTCATAATACTGCTATTTTGTTTTTCTCCTGTTTACGACATACCGATACTATAATAAAAAAAGAATGCAAATCTCTTCAAATTAATGGATAAATAAAATAAAATATTACCTTAATCATCATCTTCAGCCGCTCCCTTCACTGGCTGTGGTATTATAGTAATCTCATCATTAATTTTTAATGGCTTCAAAAGAGTATCACTATTATTAGTCTTTGCAGGCACCGAACTCTTGCTTTTGTCCATGACTCGTTTGGCCACAACACTATGGGCTGAATACACGTGATTCTCAAACTGTTTGTACATTCCAAATGTAGCTGTGCATACGGTACATTTGTACGAAAGATGAGCTGGTTTCAAAGTCAGATTGTGGTCTCGCGCCACGTGATTCAGTAACTTCCACTGATACACCTGAAACATTTATAAAATAAATCTTAATAAAAAAAATTATTTTATACTAAAACATTACCAGGGAATTAACAATATTAATGTTTTCGTTCTAGAACTTCTCTATACAAGAGTCAAACCATAAATAATTGCGATGTCCTTACCCTGCCACATACGGGACACCTGCCCGCATCTTTTCCTTTATTGGCGGCTTCTTGCATTGAACTTGTGACGAGGCCGTGGGAACCCAACAAATGTCGCTCGAGACCTTGATCCGTGAAAAACCTGTAATAGTCGGCAATCAAGTGTTGAGTCTTTGTCGGTTTAATATCAATTGTTGAAAGGAAATAAGTGTCAATGTACAGTTTTCTGAAAAATGATTTATTACCTAAATTGACATTTTTGGCAATTAAGGGGTGGTCTGTTGTAGATCATCTTAGGATGTATCTTGACTTTGTGTATCCACTGCATATGATTCCGTAATTGTTCAAGGTCTTTTATATAACCATCACAAATCTCACAAATGACGAAAGTACTCTTCGAGTTGATAGCAGGAGGCGGGAGCTGCACAGGTGGTGGTTGTCTTGGTAAGGGTGTAATGGAAATCGATGGCTGATGCACAGACTTCTGCTTAGTATTATTCTGAAACAATATCGTCTGATATTAGCTGTTAGAGTAAATTTATATTTTTATATTTACTACAGGTCGCAAAGTGGTCGAAATTCAACCATATTAATTTAATATTACAAACTTTTTTATTATTTTTTTGTAAAAACTCTTTCATCGTTTAATAAATGCCCTTGCCGTTATATTTGAAAATATAAAGCCATAAACCATTTAGGTCTTGAAACATTTATATATGTATATTAGTACTCACTGCAGCTGGATAATTCGAGGACATAAGGACGGGGGCGTTGTGCCTAACCATCACACCACCGCGCATGATCGGCACGCCATGGACAGGCATGCCACGTGGAGGCACGGTCATAGGGGTCCGGCCCCGAGGCCTGTATGAGGAACTTAGACCTGGCATTGCGTTAGACATGTTGGAAGACTGCCGCCCCTGACTGTTATGAATGTTACTTCGATTGAATGTATTTTGATAAGACCCCATCATATTATTGCGGGATCTCGTTATCTGTAAAATAATTCAAATAAATATTAAGTTATTTTCTTCAGTTTAAACTTGGATTTGATTAATAATTTAAACAACAGAATGATGGTACCTTTGGTATCTTAGCAGGAGGTTCCCATTCAAGTGGTGGAGCCAAATTTGTTTCAGGTTTGAATTTCTTGGCACACGGTATTAGATGACGTGCCAATTTTCCCTTGCCATTGTCCTCAAAAGGACAGTTGGCGCACTGATGGTACGCAGGTGCTCTCTCTAACTTTCCTCTAACATTATGTTCAGCTTCCATATGATACAAAATGTCATGAGGACTTCGTATTTCGAATGCGCAAAAGTTACATTTATAAACATTATTCTTCATATGGGGAGTCTCCAAGTGATGGGCCATTGCCAACTTAGATTCTGTCTTAAAACTACAAAATTCGCATTTATTTTGTGTAAACGAATAAGGCGCATTATTTTCTTTGCTGAATTCAATATTTTTTATCAAAGAAGCAATAGACGCTTCAGTGTTTTTAGTGCTATGTCCGGTCTTCTTCTCACGATTTAATTTTCGAGTTTGTTGTTTTAATAAATCACTTTGTACATATTCCTGAACAAGACCTAAGCCAATATTAATAAAAAACTTTCCAAGGGAACAGTCGAAATAATTATCAGTTTTGTTTGAGCACACCTTATCTGCAGTTAAGTCTGCAACATCTTTTATCTCTTCAATAGAATCAACTTTATCTTTAATAATAATAGTCTTATTTTCTTCATCACTCATTAGGATCTCATCCTCCGAATCTGTGGATGTGTCACCATCCCAAGAAGCATCGTCTTCTTCACCGCCTCTCTTCCTTTTCTCTAAAATAGAACACATACATTTTAGTATAATACATATACCTACATAACAAAAATCCACAATACTAAAAAATTTAATAGATTTAATCAGCTCAACTAGCTCATCTCATGAAAGTTTCTGGCATGATCACAAAAATAAACAAACATATATTCTTAATTGGAATCCACACTAATTTTATTAAGCCAGTTTTAGTTATTTATTAATATATTTTGTAAAGTAACACACCTTTTTTCCTCTTTTTCTTGTCATCGACTTCATTACCTTGTTCGGATTGTGCCGATGAATATTTAGGATCAGATCCCTCCTCATCACCATTTTCTTTTTTATTGTGCTTCTGTTTTGTATCCTTACTTTGTTTTTCTTTTTCTTCTTTGGCTTTCTGTTCATCCAGTTCCTTGCCCAACAAGTCTACAAATTCTCTGAAGGGTTTCACAGAAGGTTTTTCATAAACATAGGGCACAATAAATGACGGTGCTTCAACTACGAACATATCATCTGTTAAAGAAGGTAATATAGAAGATTGCGCAGGTTGAGAAGAACTCTGTGCTGCCACATTAGACTTGCTACTAACGGGTGTCACTGTTGTCCCACGGGCAACAATGCTTTGATATAAACTTTGTGCACTTAAACTAGAACTTATTGGCAACCCAGTAGGTTTAGGTGATGCTGAAGCCTTTTCAGAATGTAAGGCATTGGTATCGATAATAACAACAGTTGGTTCCTTCTTCTGGTTATTATTTTGATTTAATTTCATCTGCCTGGCTGCCATTTCAACTAAAGCCTTGGTATCATTAATAACAATCGGCTTATTTTTGCGATGTACAGTTTCTGTTGTAACTTCTTCTATGTCAGATATATGCCCACCATTTTCCACTTCGTCGTTATATTTTTTACGCTTTATAGCTCTACTACTACGGCGCAGTTGTACTTTGTTATCACTAGGTTTTTCTTCTTCCACAAGACAGTCATCATTATCACTTTCAATTTCTTGAACTTCTGGACTTGGTGAACCATGAGAGTTTCCATTTTGACTGGGAGAATCTTCATTTGCTAATACTATAACATTATTCTTATTTTTTATTTTAATTACACCCCCTTCTGAGAAATCATCTATTCTCTCTGGTTCACTGTCAGAATTAATACTTACTGTATCTTCTGCCCTAGCTTCACATTCAAATATCTCATCATCTGAAGAGTCAACTTCTGAGTCATTCATAGTATCAGAATTCTGAAAATAATTAAAGAAATATATTTTTATAATTTAATAAGTATCTACAGTTTTAGGTGGTGGATGTGAATATGGAATTCTACGCTTATAATTAATATATTAAATTCAAAAACTAAAAATAATGCCGTTTACTAAAGAAGGAAATGAAAAACACTGTCACAATTTTACAGAATATTCTGCAGTAGTGTTATTATTAGGGCTGAAACTACGTTAAAGAAACGTCCACCACGGGCACCCGATGCGTGATTACTCGCGTGATAACGTGCTGAGCTACGGGGAGGCCACATGCGGGGCAATGCGTTTGTTTGACTTTACCTTCTGTCATACCAATTTAATCTATTCACCAACCATTTCGGTGTGTTTTTTCTTGAACTAGTTTCCGTAGCGAAACCTAGAACCGGAATGTCAGTTACCCCATTTTTTTTATATTTACCAACTCATGTCGGTGGATTGTACGATTTATCAGTACTATAGTATAACTGTGATTATAAACTTAATATTAAAACAGAAGAATTTGTTCGAACGCGCTAATCTCTAGAACGTTCATTTATCGATGAAAGCTATAAAACATCAAGTTACGATGAATAGAATGCGAGCAGCAGGTGAAACCGCGCGGGAGTAGCTAGTCCCAAAAGATATTCTGTAGTCCCACGCATCACCTTGTGCGCAGCCTTCCCCCGTGTAGCATCCGTCTTTAGCATAGGACCGTCTGCTTAATTTAACGCCGTTTCAAGCCTTAACCATATTATGTTATTAAGTCAGTAATAGTCTAATACTCCCTCTCAACTAACACAATACGGGACCAGTCATTAAATGATTTTCCACCCTCAAAAAAAAACACTGTGTTAGTTAATTTTATGTAACTGGTAGTTAACTTGTAAACAATTTTCAACAGCCAGTCATCTAAAATTAACTAATAACAATATAATTATAAATTATAAAGTTTATTAAATCGCGAGACTTTAAACCAGAAGTAGCTCTGTACAAAACATCCATACCAAAGCTATCTAAGTTTATGGGAAATATCAGTTTAATTTGATGACCAGTGAGTGACTGAGTGTGTGTCAAAAATGCAAACTTTGCTTTTGAACGAAACAATCTAGAGACTTGAAATTTTTAATTTTAATTGTGTAATTATAGCCTACTAGATGATACAAATATCATTTTCTTTATGGGATAGGTTTACAAACGAGCACCCTGATCACCTGATGGTAAACAGTAGTCATTGCCCATGCAACACTAAAGGAGTTAAAAATCCGTTTCCGGCCTATTGGCGGTTAGGGATTTGAGGATTGGTGATTTAGCAAATGGAAATATTGAGGAGTGGAGGAGGATTGGGTTTCCAGTAACCTCACTCAAGCAACGCAACCAAATGCAAGCGTTATTGCCTTCTAATGGTTTTCAAATAGGGGTCAGCAAATGCAATGTAAAAAGGATAAGCATCGAAATAGCTCCAGTATAGGCAATGTTTGCCGAAGCAAACACTGCCGATGCCGAAGCCTATACCGAGAGCGAACTCTCGACTTGGTAGATTGGTTCATTCTCCAAACAAAAGCAATTCAGACGTCATATTAAATAACTAGGTCACCCCTGATTAATCACAATTCTTTGGAAACAGAACTTTTTGGGATTTAAGTACAGTCGCCTACAGGATTGAATTCATCATTGATCATGACCATGTTGTAGTAAAAATATCCAGTGAAAATAAAATTGTTGTTGATAAAGCTTACAAGGTGGAAACTGTCCTGTGTTCCTTTCACTACAGGCCATTTTTAAGATTTTGTACGTAATTTATAGTAAAAACCAAATACCTTTAATAACATTGCATACATTGTTTTCATAATAAAATTGAGGCAGTCCCAATAAGGTACAAAAGTACTTCTGTTGGGACTATTAATGTTGTAAAGCGATGCAACAAGAAATGGTAAATAAGCCAACAGTTGATTGTCAATAAATCAATTCTAGCAGAATAAAATTGTTTCAATAATATCATGTCCATCTATAGGCTAAAAACAATCAGATAGTGAAACTAAAGCATGTGTGATTGTGAATATTTAATGACAACTGGAATGCGTAGATTAAAGTATTTGTCGTTACAAATACTTTGGATGAATGGACTATCGTTATAGTCCATTCCATATATAGACTCAGTATGACACATATCGCGCAAAATAAAAGTTTGCACAAATAGTTAAACTGTCAAACACCGCGAGAACACCGGTGACCGCAACCTATTGTTCTTTAATTGTGTCTATAATGACAATACTAATGTATTAATAGCTATTTTACGGGATTTAATAGGATTTTGAGAGATATGAGAACTAACCTTTTTTCACAATAATTTATGAAATTCATTATTGTTTACAATAAAAATGTGACTCTTGACCCCTCAAACTATTAATGAAATTGGTAATATGCGCATAAACATGTTCAATCTGACACACTAAAAACTATGTACCTCGTGTGTTCATAAGTTTTGAGACAAACTTTTTGCTTATAAAAATAAAATAAAAATTACTGGCTGCTGTATATTTCTTTTTCTAATTTTGAATTTGGAATGTTAACTTTTAATATCTATGATTTCGGATTACTTTATTTAAATTTTCTCGTAATGGAAGGAACAAAAGAATTACGTGCGACCGGCATTTCATTATTTAAGGTGGGAAGAAAACCTATGGACATTTTCCGAGAACTGAAAAGTTTTGGTGTGAGCCGTAACTTCGTGTATTACACTATTAAACGATACCAGGAGACAAGTTCTTTACATGATCGGCAAAGAAGTGGTCGTCCACGCTCTGTGAGGACGCCTGCGAACATTAAAATCATCCGAGAGCGACTTCGCCGAAATCCATGTCGCACTCAGAAGAAACTCGCTCTGCAGACCAATATTTCGCGCGTTTCAGTCAACAGAGGCCTTAGTACAAGTTTTTCTTACGTTTAAAGTAATCGAAACGAGACCTCGTTCCGCGCTCTGATTGGTTGGTTTATTGGCGCCGGCCAATCACAACGCCGAACGCGTACTCGTTACGATTACTTTAAACGTAAAAGAAACTCGTACTAAGGCCTCTGAATACTGAAATATGATCTCAAGGTTAAGGCGTATAGCCGTAGAAAAGTACACTTTTTAAACGATCGCCTTCGTCAATTGCGACGCGAACGTTGTCCAATACTGCTTAGGAGACACGATGCGAGGAAGATACTCTTCACCGACGAGAAAATCTTTACCGTCGAAGAAGAGTTCAATCGACAAAACAATAAAGTGTATGCCAAAAGTAGCAAGGATGTCCCACCTTCAGCACGGAATGTCTCGCGTACTCATCATCCGGCTAGTGTCATGGTATGGTGGGGAGTTTCGTACGAAGGTGTCACTCAGCTTCATTTCTGCCAACAAGGCGTCAAGGTGAAAGCCAAAAATTATCAAAGTGACATTCTAGAGACTGTTGTGAAACCATATTCCATAACAAGTATTGGGTTTTCCAGCAAGACTCGGCGCCATCCCATAAGGCTAAAACCACCCAAGCTTGGCTGAAGGAAAATGTGCCAGCCTTCATTGCGGCGAACGAATGGCCCTCCTCCAGCCCCGACCTCAACCCGCTGGATTATTCTCTATGGACCGAATTAGAGCTCAGAGCCTGCCGAAAGTCCTACCCAAACTTGGAGTCACTTAAGCGAGCTCTTGTCCGAGAAGCGAAGCGAATTCCTCTGGAAAAGATTCGTGCCGCCATTGATGACTGGCCAAATCGTCTAAGGGCATGTATTAAAAACAGGGGTGGTCATTTTGAATAATAATTATATTTAATTTTTACTTACTATCTACTTAATGTTTGTTATTGTTTTTATAAATATAAGTTTATTATTTAAAAAGATATGCAACTTTTAATTTGTCTCAAAACTTATGAACACATGAGGTAAACACAACGATAATGTTGCTCTAGGACATCTTGCACTTTTCACTAATTATGTTATTAGTCTAGCATTATGTACCTAATTTATTAATCTGCGTCGAAATCGGCGCTTGAACGCCTTCATGTTTGTCTTCGAAGTCAATCCGTGCCGTTTTGTGGAAATAAACTACTATAAACTACTATGGTATGTCTATTGCAATAAGGCTGACACTGGGACAAAGGATGTTTGTCATAATCTTCCTGATTATGCTTAATGTACATATACCTAGTTGTGCAGTAGTTATGAGGATCATATGATCCTCATATATTGCAGACTTCAATTTTTTCTTGAATTAACCAAGGAAACAAACCTGCTTGAGATAACCACCGTAGTTGTATTATAAATTGAACTCTTTGTATAAAGTTCTTATTAAACTGTCAAACACCAAGCGGTCACCTGTGACTGCAACCTATTGTTCTATAATTGTGTCTATAATGACGGTACTCAACGAGTTAAATACCCATAAAAAGTGGTTTACCTTCCTGAGTTAAGAATGTTTACAAAAATTGATATACGATTAGATGAATCTTAAGATGTTATTGTTAACTTATAATGAAAATAACTTACGTCTTCTGGAGTAATTTCAGTAATGCGTGTGATGGAAGTGGCATTTTTCCCCAAAGCTCTTGCTGCTTCGGCTTCTTTATTTTTTTGTATCATCAATTTACGCAGCAAATCATCATTAATATCAGACTTGACATGGCAGCCTGTCAATGAGTCTGGATATGATTCATTACTATTGCCACAATTACTGTCCATAAATATTATATTATCATTATCATTTTCAGTATCTGGATCTGCCAGATCATGTACATCTGTTGCCAATTCGAGTTCAACATCTTGGCTTTCACTGCAATTACTATTGTCAATTTCTATATCTTCTTCAGTACTGTTAGCTGTACCTCCTTGACTGCTCTCACTGTCTAAGTGATTACTGTCCTCAGTGTGATTACTATTTTCACAGACATTGCTCGCATTATCACAGCCTTCAGAAGCAGGTTTCTTATTAATCTCTAAATTGTCTGAGGGAGTCGGGGCAGAGGTGTCAATCGGATTTTCCATAGTACCATTTACTATGCCATTCATAGTGATATGAATCTACATTCCATGTGAGTAAACCTGTCAAAGCAAAACAACATACTTAGTGAAGATGTTTGTTTATATTGGGGGTTCAGTTTTAAAACATAAGGGGTAACCTAATCAATTTTTAAGTAGGATCACCAAAAGTAGTAGGTATCAGTATAGTGGAGATGATGAATGATCATGAGAGAGATGTCTCTCAAATCTGAGCGTCTTATTTTATAATGTAGTGAGAGGCGCCCCTCCTACCCGCCCTTCCCCTCCCCAGGCGCTAGCTATCAAAATGGCGTCGTTCTATAGTATAGCTGCCTAAAGCTACGTGTACATAATGCACCACGAATATAAAGGTCACAAATTCAAATCACTGAAAGGATTGATGATAACTATTGATTTTCTTAGACGTACTTATCACTTTAATGTATATACAATACCCTATGTTTTGTCAAAGGAAAAACTCAAAACTTTCGCTTCATATATCTTTTAGAATGCTATTACAATGGGATGAATAATTGTAATTTACTCAAATTTATGTTTTCGTATCTAGAAAAGTGCTTCTCATTCATTTTATAAAAGTTATCCATACAATAAGTAGCGTTTTAGGGTAAACAACTGAAGCCGGCATTCAAAACAGCTTTAAAATATCAACAAAACCTAAAATTTGGATATCAGAGTGTTATGAAGTTAAAGGAAATATTTTTTACCATACCTACTCCAGTCTGCAATGCGCTGTCGGTGAACCTTTTCTGGTACTCGGCCACTACTTGGTTATTTCAATGGTGGAACCGAGAATAATTTTATAAACTTTTAATGTTCACTCTACACTTATTATGAATTGAAACTAAGCCCAAAACATAAACCAAACTTAGGAATAAACAGACACCAACAATTCTGAGTACATAATTATTTTAGACATTTATAAAATTACAAATTAGGCATTAGTAAATGATCCCTCGCCACCGTACTAATGCAATATGGCGGCCAATAGTCAGTCACGTGACCACTCATTTTGCCAGTAGCACCATAGATTATACATTACATCTATGTAGCGCACTCTTTCGGCTTTTTTAATTACTAGTGGACTAGTGGTGGAAATAGAAACACAGCGTAACGCGTATAAGTTTAGTACATAGAATTCTAATAGATAAGCAGTCCAAATATAAATTTCTAGTTATACGTAAATGATATTCATATTCATCATTCATTTTCCTTGTTCTGTCAAGCACCAACTTAATAATGGCGTCTCGTTCTTTTACCTGTAGCTACACTGCTCCACACATATACATATTTTGATATGAAGCCAGTTTTTCCGTGCCACCATATTGATAAGCTTTTACCTACAACTATGTGAATTTCTTTTTTATAATAATACCATTATTAAACGTAACGTATAATACCATTATTTTTACCATAACGTATGAGAAATCTAAAATAAAATGCGTAACGATGTGACAGCAATAGCTCTAAGAATATTACAGGTATTGACCTGAAATAACCTTTTAAGTATTATTTACGTTGTTGTAAAATTAAACAAGTCGTCTATTTTTTTATTAAATCAACTGTTTTGATGATGTGTAATCGTTTATAACAAAGCCTTATCTACTATCACGCCATTTGCCCATAAATTTACTTAGAGTACAATGAATAAAATAAAAAACAAATAAAATCAACGTAATTTTTCGCTCATCAGAATCAACAGAGGACCGATTTAGAGTTTTGAATGGTTAAACTAATAAATATATGGTTTTCATTTTGAGCAATAGTTAGAAGTTACTACAAAGTTGAATAATCTAACAGACTTGTTTTTACAGTAGTAGTTGTTATACTTGTAATAGATACCACGATTTTATACCTACGTATCAATTTTATCGCAATTACCTATTAAAGTCTGGCAAATGAAAGTAGAGACTGAAAAAACCCGGCAAATTTAAAAAATATCAGTATAGCAACCCAAAAATTAGTACGTCATACCTGGAGTAACCTAATTTGATACTTTATAATAATTTGTTTGTTTGTTACGTCTTCACGTCTGGTTACTCCAGGTATGACATACAAATTTTTGGGTTGCTACACTGATATTTTTTAAATTTGCCGGGCTTTTTCAATTTCTACTTTCGTTTGCCAGACTCTATCATCAAATAATATCATTATATACCTATTTTATTATATTATATACATTATATTATATTATATTATACAATAAAATTGAACATAGCGCTGGCTTCGCTCGCTCGGACAGGACAAGGAAAGAACTTGTCTTGGGAGAGGTCAGCGGTGTTTAGGGGAGGAAGATGACTATTACCTGATACTCATAACAATAACAAGTGACTTTATAAAATTATTATTCTCCCTTTAACATGTTTTATTTCAATATTTATTCAATATTTATAAATATTGACTATTTATCCCAAAAAACACGCTTATCTTCATGTACTTAGATACATAATAATATCCGTTATTTTTAGTGCCGAACTTAGTCCGGCCCCGTATAAGCTATTTTGAGCATGTGTGTTTATTGGCTTCACAAACTTTAGTTAATGTTGGGTCTGCTTCTCCTTTTATGTCTGTGGTTTAGTGTAGTAAGGCTGAAATCGACGAATATAATGGCAGGACAAAACAATATTTTTTCAAGTATAGAGTGTAAGTATACCAAATTAATAAATGTACTAGGCGCACCTATAATTTTTAAAAGTTTCCCTCAGTTCCCCTGGGATTCCATCATCAGATCCTGACTTCATGACAATGGCACCAAATGACAAGCCTACCTTTTCAACAAAAGAAGAATTTTCGAAATCGGTTTCTGGTGTCTTCGAGTAATCGAGTAACAAACATTAAAAATATATATATATAATTATACAGTCGAATTGTTTTTTTCAAGTCGGTTAAAAACCAAAACTGGGCAGTTATGATTATTTATTTCTAGCTACCCCTGCGCGGTTTAACCCGTTATGTTCGTCTCCTATTGATCGTAGCGTGATGTTTCACAGTATGTAGTCTTCCTCGATAAATAGGTACACTATCCAACAGGAAAAAGAATTATCCAAATCGGACCAGGAGTTCCAAAGATTAGAGCGTTCAAACAACCAAACAATCTTTACCAACCAGGGGATAAAGGATAAAACACACACAGGAATACGTTCGTTCGGTAGTTTCAGCGTCAATCATCCAAATGTAGAAACTTTCTCATTTATAATATTAGTGTGATAACAAGGACTTTGAAAAAAAGGCGGACATAGCATCACTTACAAATTATTGAAGCACCAAAATGTCAGTGGATTATTTATTTATGTGTGCATGTGTAATGGGTCACCACCATAGATGTTATAATAATAAATATTAAATCAGTGGTCACCACGTTACCAGACTTGACCTGTGACAGATGTCCTTGGTGCCTTGGTGTCAATTTATGTATCACTGATGTTTTACGTGTATGCTAACCAGGTGCTACAGTCAGTGCCGGATTAGCCACGTAGCAAGAGTAGCAAATGCTACGGGCCCCGCGAATTGGGGGGCCCCGCGCTCAAATAGGTATTTCGTAATTACACCACTTCAACAGCAAGACTTATGAAGAAAATGTTTTGTTTAAAAAACTAGTACCAAAATACAAGTAATTTGATTTTTTTCTTAACGAAATAAGGACAAATAGTCGGTATTTTGTATGTGTCACAAAAGGAAAGTTACTATTTGTCCGCTCGGTTGGTGCCATTGGCGGGCGAACCGAGCCGACCCGAACTGCGCGCATAGCTATTTCCGCCTCACCTCTAAGTACAATATCTATCACGAAAAAAGTTGGTATCAAATTCAAAAAACGATAATTTGAAATTGTACCACATTTTTAAAATTGAGCGCTAGCCACACAAGTTATGTGTTAAATAAATATTCACATTCATGAGCAGCATTTCGCGACCTGCGACGCAGCGACTGTCGCGCTGCTACTGGCTACTCGAGTCTGCGGGCCCAGCGCGCCCTATACCGTGATGCACGCGCACACGCCGCGTCGCAGGTCGCGAAATGCTGCTTCGATATTGAAAGTGTAATCGCTAAATTTGCCCATAATAAATCCAGAAAAGTTTATTAATAACAGTTTTTTTTTTATTTAATACCTTAAACTTCCTGAGGGATCGATCGATCCGAGTGGTCATTGATGGCTGCTCATCCAATCCACTTGGTATTAATGCCGGGGTTCTCCTCAGGGGTCAGTACTCTCAGCAACACTTTTTTTGTTGCACATTAATGACCAGCTCCAGCCCGGTATCTTTGGGTACGCAGATGACAGCACCGTAGTTGAGAAGTATGTGTCCGATGCGCGAACCAGTGCAACTCAAATCCAGTCTCTGAGAGAATCTATGGTAAATCGTCTGATTCTGTCCTTGCAGGCGGTCTCCGATTGGGGTGACGCCAATCTGGTCAGGTTCAATGCCTGCAAAACCCAGGCGTGTCAGTCGGTTCCCACTGACTCCTACTTTCCGAGGTGTGTCCGTTCCGATGGGTGACCGTCTCGAGTTTTTCAGCGTAACTCTGACGCGCACTCTCAATTTTGGCTCGTATATCGAGACAAAGGCGCAACTGGCTGGTAGAAGGTTGGGTGTGTCTGTCGAGGGTGAGACGGTACTTCACGCCGGGGCAGTTGCTCACTCTTTACCAAACACAAGTTCGGTCGTGTATGGAGTACTGCTCCCATCTTTGGGATGGCTCGGCTAAATTCCAGTTAGAAGCCTTCGAATCCATCGAGAGGCGTGCCAAGAAGCTCATCAATGACGATTCGCTTGTGGAGGCTCGGCTACAAAGCCTCGAACACAGGCGCAAAATCACAAGCCTTTCGGTCTTCTATCGGATACATTTCGGTGAGTGTGCGTGGGAATTGCACAAACTTATTCCCCCTAGTCCATTTCACCACCGTACCACCAGACGAACGGCGGGGCGCCACCCTTATATGGTGGACATTCCACATGCGAACCGCTAAGGAATGGAATTCCTTGCCAGAGGCTGTGTTTCCCGTCAAATATAACTTGGGTCTTCTTCAAGTCCCGAATGAACAGGTTGCTCATAGGTAGGCGTCCTCCATCGGCGAGATGGTGGTTAAACGTCGACCTATAAAGTGTCAAAAAAAAAAAATTTGAGAACCGATTGCAAACCAAGGGCCTCTTGACAGCATTTGCTACAGGCCCCGCGCTGGCTTAATCCGGCACTGGCTACAGTCATTGATTGTTTCCAGAGACTCTGTCCGCCTACTTTTTAACGTACTTGTATAATAGTGATTGTTTTAAAATTTTTAAATGCTGTAAATTTACCCATTAGAGCTTACTAAACATAGTGACAAACCCAAGGTATAGAGACTTGATAGAGACATTCAAGTACGTTGAATTAAGATATATTTTTAGGTATATTTTTAAACAACGATTGCCAAGGATGTTGAATAAAAAATAAGGTATACACTTTATTTTAGGTCTAAAATGCTAAAAGTCTAGCTACAGTAGTATGGACCGTGTTTTTTTCCACGCACCCACACGCAACTATCTCTGTGTTCAGTCACACTTGACAACATTGACTTGACAACTGTCATGGACGATTATTAGGTTCTGGTAGGAGTTATTTATTATTGCAGGCCTATAAAAACGGCTTATTTTCCTTTAAATATGTTACAACATCCTAAATAATAACTGATACAACTTTTCCCTGAGCATTATAATTTCATTTACTATTGTAGAAATTTTATTAAAATCTTACTTGTAGATAAGAATACTTCATTTGAAAATATTGTGATTATGGTGATAATGGCATATCGTGTTTTATTAGTCTTCGTTTTGGCAATAATATGTGTAAGGACAGAGGAAGAAGCTGCTTCTCGAATGTCAAAATCAGAACGCCAGAGTTTAAGGTAAATAATTTGGTATTTTGAATTGCTTGTTAATTATCACAACAGTTTCCTTTGATTGTGCTAATTAGTTCAAACACTTAAGAATAAATAGAAAGTTTTTAAAACAACATTAAACTGTCAAACACCAAGCGGTCACCGGTGACTGCAACCTATTGTTCTATAATTGTGTCTATAATGACGGTACTTGACGAGTTAAAATAAGCCTACATTACAATAAAACTGTGGAAATAACACAGTAAAAAATTGTTCATGAATTAGCTCTAATAAAGAAGGATTTTGATTACCAACAAAACTGATGTTTAGAGCATTGTCCCAGAAAAGACAAATATGCATTCTTTTATTAAACCTTGCAGATTCCTATTAATTGGATTGCTGACTTTTACAGCAAAATGACAAATGGCCATTAATTGTGGAACATTAACCCGGAATTGATTAAAATAATTTATATGTGGCAAGGTAGAAGACACGTCATGGTAGTTGTATCCCAAATTCAATATTTTTTGGACAAGGACAGGACAATTTATTGTTTTATGATGATGTATGATTAGTCTTGGAATGTTATAGGTTTTTGGGGTTTGCTGAATTCTCGTAAATATAATTTCTTGTCTATATTCTTCATGTCTTTCTTGAAGAAATACAGTAACCAAACAATAAGTTAGTTGTATCACGGCATGCAGGGCATGCACCCTGCTATACAAAATTGTAATAGGGTGCAGGCTATTAGCCAAATGGTTTGACTCGACGAGAGTTATACCACGGCGTCACAAAATCTTGACTCACTCACTCCTCACCTCACTCCAATGACGAAACACAATTTTGTGTTTCGTCATTGGAGTGAGGTTACCGAAGGCCAAATAATCCACCCTGCCCCCCAATGTTCCCAATCCCTGAATCCTAAACAATCCCCAAATGGTTGGTAATGCACTTGTAACGCCTCTGGTGTTCCGGGTGTCTGAATGGGCGACGTCAATTGCTTACCATTTGCTTGTTTACCAGCTTAACCCATAAAAAATGCATTTTGCAATATCACAAAATGTATGTCAATGAAAAATCTTATGTTGTGATAAAACTGGGATAGCATATTTTAAGTAGATATACCCCCATTGTGATTTTTATAGGCATATTTTTGTTAATACAGGAGCGCCCACAATGTTGTGTATATTTTTAATTAAGCCACATCTGAATTATAAAATAATACAATAAATTGACAAATGAACTTATATTTCTCTTAGAAGTATAACATAACATAACATAACATCACGCCTTTTATCCCCGAAGGGGTAGGCAGAGGTGCACACAGAAGTAACACCCACTTTTCACTATTTATGTTATGAGTCCCATGTAATAGGGGGTGAGCCTATAGCCTCTTAGAAGTATATGATTAAATAAACACATTTAGGCATTAATTAATCAAGAGGTTAATGAATAAAAAAGTCTATGCCAAAAGTCTACAGAAAAGAATCCGTGGGCATGTTAGCCACAATAAAAAACACATTGTGTCTCGCCAGCATACCAGGAGTTAATAGCGTACTTATTCACCATAAATACATAGAATACAAAAATAAAAAATAATCATTTTTTTAGAGTCTGTAACCAAATTTGTAGTGAAAGGTATAAAATTCATAAAAACATCAGAAATATTGTGTTTGTCTGGTACGCCTAGGTCATCTGAAATAATACTTTACTTTTAGTATGGTATAGACGAATACCTGTTATAATCAATTTCTAAGTCTTGACCTTGATTTATAAGACACCCTGTATATTACCTAAAAAATAAATCATGAACATCTTGAAGTAATGACGATGGGTTTACTAATTCAATTATTAACCTTATATAGTGCCACAGACGGACATTTTATAGTTGACAAGATGTTGATCTTTTCTTAGTAGATACGTAAAAAAACGCATTTGTGCTTCTTATTCCTGTTATTTTTAATTACATTCTAATGTTTACAAAGTATATTAAAACTATGTTGTGATATTTAATTTAATTACTTAAATTAAATCTAGAAAAATGTCAGAAAACAGTTATAAAGTTAACTGTTATGCTTATTGCTTTGCCGCGAAAAAGACAGTGGTGAAAGAACCGGAAAGGTTTAGCAGCCTCCAGTGCCGCAGAAGGCACACGAGGCACTGTAGATCAGAGGTAGATTTCCGGCCAACATGAGCGCGAGTCTGCGGGTAAAAGCTCGGGCCGGTTATCACTCCAGCATAGGTAGACACAGGGTGGACAGGTTCTTGGCACCGTGAGCTTGTCTGATAAGCTGCGGGTCCCTCCCCCTGAATTGCACCAGCACCAGTGAGGTATAAACCGGTTCCCGGAAAAAAAACGTTTGGGAAAGAATTAAAAAAAAACATAAAAATCACAATAATAACATCACGCTTTTTATCTCCGGAACGGTAGACAGAGCTGCCCATTAAGGCACTTAATGCTAATGTAGCACTCAGTTTTCACTATTTATGTTATGAGTCCTATGTAATAGAGGGTGAGCCTATTGCCACATACTGGGCACATTTCCAGGCTCTCTACTACTGAGATTTTTTAAAAACTCAGTAATACTATGCCCGACCTGAGAATGGAACCCGAGACCGATGCCCGGCAGTCGCACTTGTGTCCACTTAGCAAATGAGGCAGAAAAAATAATAATATCGTAACACAGTTCAATACAATACAAATAATATTTAATTTATCTCAATTATTTTATATTATTTTAGGAATGTTTTTGATCTTACATTTTACACGCATTATATGGCTAATTTAAAATATACATCTATAACAATATTATTGAGATTTTTGAAATCAACTGAATTTGGTCAATGTGTCTTGAGAGCAAAGTCAAAATAAAATGTTAGCCTCTTTAATAGCATACAATTGAATTCGATGTTCATTGTTTGTCTCTTTATATCCAACCACGATTGTGAGGCCGGTAGCAATTACCTAAATATTTTCACGATTTCAGGGAGGAGGCACGAAAAATGTTCTATCATGCATACAACGCGTACATGGAGAACGCATACCCTGCTGATGAACTGATGCCTCTAAGCTGCAAGGGACGGTGGAAGGGCATAACGCCGAGTCGAGGTGACATGGATGACGCTCTCGGGAAGTGAGTAGCTATTACCAAACGAACCGCACGGTCATTCCATTTGAAAATAATATCTTTTTTTTTCCATGTACAGTGGCTAGCAAGTCAACCTTCTCAAATATATCAATGTTTTCTTTGAATTTTAGGCTCTAACTATATCAAATAAATAAAGTTGAAAATTGAATAAAAAAACTGAGGAGGTTCATGTGCTGGGCACTGTACTTACACTGTATTATGGAGTTGCTCACTTCTATTAATAATAGGGGAAGCAAGTAAGTACCGTCAGCTCTCATAACCATTCTATATACCTACAAGTTTGTAGTCCACATAAACGTATTAAACATTAGGTGGATTCAAATCCTATTACTTTTTTGATGTATCTTATTAATCATTGGTGACGATTATACCTTAGTTTTCCTTTTCTTTTTTACTACTTTTTATTATTTTTAACTGGTTTTTCTAACATTCCCAAACTGGTTATTGTTACTGTATACATTTTTCTGGTAATTTTTTATTGCGGGGAATTGGCCCTGCGTCATGCGTGCTGAGATACCAGGCTTACGCCTAGTTCGGTCGCGGATACTCCTTCCCTTAATTATAAGATAATTGTTTAAAGTCTAAGGCGTAATTCTAAATGTAACCACTTTTTGAGGAATAAACTAAATTATTATTAACTAGCTCCTCCCAGCGGCTGCGCTGCCCAAGGGTAAAAAGTAGCCTATGTATTACTCCAGTCCAGGCCATAATCTACCTCTGTTCCAAATGTCACCCCGGTTCCGTTTTGATGTGACTGAGTAATAAACATACATACAAACTCACATATTTTCACATTTGTAATGTCGGTTCAAGCTTATTTTGATCATCGGCCTTACAGTTACAGCGTAAATGGCATTGCGGGCAATCTAAAATTCGACAAAGTTATATTTGCTTTTGAATTATTTTTAATCTCCTTTTTGGGTTCAGTGTCCATCTAGTAAAACCCCTACTATTATTTTTAATTGTCAATATACAGAATTTACATTTCTACAGTTTTATTATATATGTCGGAGAAACATTGTCATCACCGACATCGTCATTAGTGATTGCGGGCTTAGTGGGCGTCATGAGGGTAAAATGCAAGCACAAAACACAACGATCACAATAAACACTATTTTAATTTAGATAGTAACAATAGTTTTATCTGTTTCACAATAACGTAAAAGAAAAGTTAATAATTAGGACTGAGCAGCGGGTTCAGGGCACCGATCTTACAGTACAATTACATAAAACGATCCGAATCGACCGATAGCTAATTCATGCTCTCCCGCCGAAACTATCTCTCTTTTTATCAGTAAGATGGCGCCTCGACCCCGCTCGAGGCGCGCGCTCTGCTCTGATTGGTCGTTACTTAGGAAGGCAAATTCAAATTATCAATAATTCTAATAAATCAAATTAAGAATTTTAAGTGTGACAAATCAATTTAAATTAATTTAGGCATTTTAAAAACTGAATATAAAACAAATAAAAACTACTGTGCGTTATGCAATGCAAGTAACAATTTTATTAACTCCCAGCTTCCTCCGACACGGCAGTCCTGACGTATCACACGTCCTCGTGTGATGTCGAAGGCCGCGCATCATCAAATTGCGTTATTATCCCCGTGACAGGTTCCATATTGCATACGTCCACTCGCTTC
Organism: Spodoptera picta; assembly: GCA_038387885.1. NCBI lineage: Eukaryota > Metazoa > Arthropoda > Insecta > Lepidoptera > Noctuidae > Spodoptera > Spodoptera picta. The sequence goes on from JAZHFQ010000105.1 coordinate 6,811,932, forward strand.
ACAACGCTGGAAGCACTGGCAGGCTGTGCACTGCTGTTCGCAACTGGCCATGCCTTGGGACACCGTGATGCAACGTGGCCCTCGACACCACACTTGTAGCAAGTCATAGGGGCCTGCGTAGTAACGGCCGTGCGGGGCGTTCGGAAATCGGAGTTGGTTGCTGCTTGTCATGCGATCGGCTGAAACATTCGTAAGATCTATGACCTAACTTTCCACATGCGTAACATTTGGTCGAGACAGAACTTAACCTAGGCCGTTTAAGAATTTTAAGTGTGACAAATCAATTTAAATTAATTTATGCATTTTAAAAAGTGAATATAAAACAAATAAAAAATAATGTGCGTTATGCAATGCAAGTAAAGTAACAATTTTACTAACTCCCAGCTTCCTCCGACATATATATGTATAGATAGGTCTGTCTATATCTATATTATAGAATATTAATTATTATTAACTCCAAAAACTCCAAAGTTTTTACATACCTAGTTAAGTTATATAACTTTATAGCTTGCGTAGTCGTTATTGAAAGTGTTTAACTTGTAGATAAGAAAAATACGTAATATAAATTTTCCGGCCATTAAAGAAAGACTATAAAAAAATATAATTATCCTTTTACATAGCTAGCTAACAAGGTAGCTACTCGCTGCTCGTCTTTTATTCTGCCGTAGAGTGAGATGAGAGATGATGAGGCTTGAGGATAAGATACATCAGTATCCTATAGGCTTCCTCAATAAAAGCATTAACTATCCAAAACAAAAAGAATTATTCAAATCGGATCAGTAGTGTCGGAGATTAGGGCGTTCAAACAAACTCCTCAGCTTTATGGAAACATATTTAGTATATTTTTTTTGGTTTTTAGTATTTTGTTTCTACTTTGGTCTTGGAAGTCGGTTTTTATAATATTTTATGTAAAGAATAATTCAGTACATATTTAATTAAAAAGATCCTTCTTTTTATTAAGCAGGTTGAGGCAACTTTAATATAATTAACAGGTCAAGTGCATTGAGTGCAGAAATGAAAGTAAATAAACAAACTTTGTGAACAGATTGACCTACATTTATAGAATCGGCGTGAAATCGGTGAAACGATGCTAGCTGCTATGCTTGTTTCTGATTACTGTGTTTAATATTCAATCAAGTATATAGAGGTAGTGCTTAGCTATTATACAGTATGTAGTGTTAATTAACAAACATGTAGGGTACAGCCTGGGAGTCTTCAAGGCCCGAGTGAATAGGTTGCTTATGGGACGACGTGCTACATCGTAGACCGCATCATCGCTTACCACCAGGCGAGATAGTGGTCAAACGTCGCCCCATCAAATATAAAAAAAAAAAATATTTTTATGGCACAGGCAAACGAGCATACGATTTATCTACCTGACCAGACCACTGTGCTTACTTATGAAACCAATCTCAATATAAATGCAATTTCAATCCAATATAATCTCAATAATTATTCAATGTAAAAATTATACAACCCCAATCGTATCTGTTAAACTGTCAAATACCAAGCGGTCACCGGTGACCGCAACCTATTGTTCTATAATTGTGTCTACAAAACCGGTATTCGACGAGTTAAAATAGCATTCAGAGTACGAAATATAAAGCCAACTCAATACCATTTAGTTCATTAAATATCCACGCAATACGGATGTAATGGGCGCTAGTGTTGAAACTCCAGAGTACGAAATTTCACAATAGCAATGTCGATCGATCGGAATTGGATTCAAGAGTAAGCCCCCTGATGGTAAGCAATCGGCGCCGTTCAAGGATACTCGAATTTAGTATTACGAACGTAGGGTTCACGCCGGTTTTCTATCAGGTTGTGGTATTACTCAGGTCGAGCCAGCTCATTCAGGCCGGAGCATGGCTCTCTCACTTGTACAATTTCGTACAATGTTGTATTTATGTTTTCAGCTTCTCCCTAACATTGGTGGACAGCTTAGATACGCTGGCTGTGCTAGGAGATTTCTCAGAGTTCAGTCGCGCCATCAAGCTAGTCATCAAAGATGTCACTTTCGACCACGACATTGTAGTCTCCGTGTTTGAGACTAATATTAGAATGCTCGGGTAAGGACAAAACTTTATTTACCACGTTACTTATGTCCTATTTATTTATGTAAACGAATTGTGAATATTATTTAAATAGAAGCAATATCGTCTGATGTTAATTGTTATTCTATGTATTGCGTTTTTAACCAATGACTACAACTAAAATAAATATGATTAATAGTGAATAAGGATACAGACTTATTATACCACTTTTCCTGTGAATACATAATATTGGTACTTGTAGCATTTATAAGGTACTTATAGGTAGGTATTTAAAGGTACTAATATGTATTATGAAGAGGAAAAATTCTATTGTAAGTTCATTGAATAGGTTCAGAAAGTATGAAACCAATGGACCGATGTTAAACCTTTACTTTCGGGGAGTAATATTTTTTATCCAGACATTTCTACAGGATCGGGAGGACTTACTCGAGCGAAATTATTTACCTCAAGCAAGTCTAACCTATTAAATGCAAAGCAATTACATAAATGCAGAATTTGTACTCCGTTTAATTCATGAAATATCTCCATAGAAGTAAATTGACTTTTCCTTTCCAGGGGATTGTTATCAGCGCATGTGTTAGCCACCAACTTAAAGAATGAAGTGCCTGCCTTGCAGTGGTATAATGGAGAACTGCTTGCAATGGCGGAGGATTTGGGCAAGAGGCTTTTGCCTGCCTTCAATACGTCTACTGGGATACCACATGGAAGAGTAAGTATATTAAAATTCGTACGTGTTGCGTCTGTGAGATATAATGCTGCTCTCTTTTGTAGAATCAGAAGATAAAAATTAAAAAAAAAAAATTCGCTGTGCTACGACGCAATTTGATAAATAGTTAAACGTGGCGATAAAAATAAATTGAAAAACAGTTGCACCATTTCGTATGTTCGTTAAAATCCGTTTAATTACGACTGCGCAACGTATTGTGGATTAGATTCCCATACATACATATTGTGTGATCCACAATTTGTTGTTGCTAAATGTTACCTCACCTACCACACTCTTCTACATATTTATGAGGGATTTGTCATAATATTTACACGGTATATCTGTGTACTGTGTGTCGTGGTAACCTGGAGGTTAAGACCCCCGCATCTCATGCATGAGGGTGCGGTTTCGAAACCTACCAATGACAAGTACCAATGCGTGACTTTTTTGCGAGTTATATGTACTTTCTAAGATTATGTAGATACCACAGACAAACATCATGTGGAACCTGGAATTATAATTTCTAATTATAAGTTTGAAATCGCTAACCCGCAATGAGCAAGTGTGCTGATTGATTCCAAACCTTCTCCGTGTGAGAAGAGGCTTTACTCAGCAGTGGGCACTTATACTGCCTCGCTGGCCGTGTGGTCGCAAGTGCGACTGCCGGGCAAGGGATCTCGGGTTCGATTCCTGGGTCGCGCAAAGTACTACTGGGTTTTTATAAATCCTCAGTAGTAGCACGGAGTCTGGAATTGTGCCCGGTATATGGCAATAGGCTTAACCCCTATTACATGGGACTCATAACGTAATTAGTGAAAAGTAGGTTTTACATTGTACAGTGGCATAATGTACACCTCTGCCTACTCCTTCGGGGATAAAAGGTGTGATGTTGTGTGGGCTCTTATAAGCTGTTGATGTTGTTGTCTGTGTACTGAGCATAAGTTATTGTTGTACAGATTAATCTTCGCACTGGTATGCGAGGGATGTCGGAGTCCCGAGAGACGTGCACGGCGTGTGCTGGCACAATGATCCTCGAAATGGCAGCATTGTCGCGATTAACTGGCAACCCTGTCTACGAGCAAAAGGCACACAAAGCTATGGACAGGCTGTGGAAGATTAGGCATAGGTAAGTGACAAGAATACCTTAATAACTATTGTTGTATTATAATTCTCATTGTATTATAGTTTTATGCCACTCTAGGGCTTATAATTGTCGCGGAGAACCTAACGGGTAACCGGGGCTCCGGCTCGACGTGCAGGAGAAGGAACGGGGTGGTTTTAGTCAGTAAGAGTCTGACACTCCCTCATTCGATGATCTTCCCACTTAAAAAAAAGGGCTTATAATTACTAAGTATGTAGGTTTAATGCAAACATGTTTTGATGTTTAGCTATAGTCAGCCAAATTACTAAATAACTACAAATAACTTACGCAATTAAGGAAATAAAGATTGATCAAGAGATAGTATAAAGAATTTAGTTACCGACTTTAACAATAGGTATTATCTCTATACTGATTAAATATTTAATTTTTTACCTATATACCAGCTAAACTAACGTGCTTGAATTTACATAAATCAACAATTCGTGTGGTAGAGCTATGTTTGGACGGCTCGACCGGAGTGATACCACCGTCTGATAGAACCAGTGTAAAACAACGCTTGTATTATGTTTTACCGTATAATCTAATTTTTCCAAAGCCATATGAATTTTAACTGAGGAATAACTTACTTATGTAAGTAAGTTATTCCTCAGTTTTTAGTATGGAAGAATTGACAAGTATGTACTTGTCAATTTTATTCTACAGTTAAGAATTACCTGATGATATCGGCCTTTCGTGAGATTATCCGAGTCCCAATTCCTAACCGTCCTCATAATTCCTCATAGTAGTCAAATGCCCTCATATCCCTAATCCCCAGAAAACCAGCAACGCATTTGTGACGCCTTTGGTGTTTGTGTCCACGGGCTGTGCCGATTGCTTAACATTAGGTGATCCGACGGTTCGTTTAAAAAAATACAATATTTGATCAACAAGTCGACGTAGTTATTATTTTGGGTACTAAAGATAATATAGAGGTAAGTTACTAATTACACGTGTATAGTTCGACCTTGAAGATATGCAATGCGTTGTAGGAAAAATCGATAAACACTTCGTTTCACTACTACCTATTATCATTATTTTTATACATACGATTTTTCGATATTTACTAGACTATAATAGCACGGAGTCGGGAATTATGCCCGTGCATAGGAATGTTAGGAATAGGCGCACACCCTACATAATATTCATAAGTTACCTAACTGTTGAAAAGTTTGTGTACTGTACGTAATATGTATATTCGTGATGTTATGTGTTATGCAACATAAAATTATACTTTTGTCATATTTTTCTCAGGACCTCAGATCTGATGGGCACTGTCATAAACATACATTCCGGTGACTGGGTTCGCAAGGATGCTGGAGTCGGCGCTGGCATCGACTCCTACTACGAATACTGCCTCAAGGCTTACATCTTACTCGGAGACGAGAAATACCTGGCCAGGTTCAACAGACACTACAACGCCGTCATGAAGTATATCAGCAGAGGCCCAGTTATGTTGGCTGTTCACATGCACAGGTCGGTTTACAATTCATATTAAACTGACATTTTTCACACTAATTTTCTTTTGACATCCTTCTTATAAATTATAACAATGACCATTGTCTGTGAAACAATACGAATAATATTTATTTTATGTAAATTTTTTTAGACCTCACTTGCAATCCCGGAACTTCATGGATGCTCTGCTTGCGTTCTGGCCTGGTCTTCAAGTGTTGCTCGGTGACGTCAGACCCGCCGTCGAAACACATGAGATGCTTTACCAAGTCATGCAACGACATACCTTCATTCCTGAAGCTTTCACTTCTGACTTCCAGGTAAATATTAGTAATGAGCTGTATTTGAGATAATATTGATTAATAAATCGATCTGTATCCCTCTACTAGCTACTTCCGCGCGGTTTCACACGCTCTGTTCAGCTCCTTTTGGTTATAGCGTTGTTTTATAGCCTATAGCCATCCTCGATGAATGCGCTATCCAATACAAAAATAATTATTCAAATCAGACTTGTAGTTACGGAGATTCGCGCGTTCAAACAAACAAAAAAACAAACTTCCGCTTTATATAATAGTATAAGATTCCACGGGATTCGTAACATAACTGGGGGAAAACAGCTCTTCGGGGATTGAGTGGTGTGATATATGATATGATATCTGTGTAATTTTTTTCTGTCGTGGTTGTTTCCCAGGTGCATTGGGGTCAACATCCGCTCAGGCCAGAGTTTTTAGAATCTACTTATTTCCTCCACCGCGCTACTGAGGACGACCATTACCTTCAAGTAGGAAAGACTGTACTTAAAGCGTTGCAGCAATATACCAGGGTGCCTTGTGGGTATGCGGCCGTTAACGATGTAAGGACACGTAATCACGAGGACAGAATGGACTCCTTCGTGTTGGCCGAAACATTCAAGTACCTCTACATGCTCTTCGGCGAAGATAAAGATATCCCTGTAAAGCTGGAAGACTACGTACTAACTACCGAAGCTCATTTCCTACCACTATCTCTGGCGACAGACGGTAAAAACACCTCACAATTCACCTTAAAAATTGATGATGAGGATGACGACAAATACAGAAAGTGAGTGTTATTCCTTCTTATATTAAGTACATTGGCTTGATACGTTATGATTTTATATTGTGTGGTTTTACAGGACTTGTCCTAATACGGCGTCGTTGGTAGCGGAGAAGGTGCGGCGTCCGATGCGGCAGTTGCTTGGGTCAACGTCGGCACGGCCCCCCGCCCGCCTGCGCCCCCTCAACGACCCGCGACAGATACATACGCTGTCCGACATGGGAATATCAGTCCTGACACTCCCAGACGGCAGGGTCCAGTTGCTCTACACCACTTCGACGGTAAGAAAAATTTCGAAATTTACCTTCTACTAGTGTTAGAATATAATTGATATACAAATTAAGTATATGCAATACACTTCTGATACACTACACCTGTTGGTGCACTTAGGTTACGCTCCCCACTTACCGTCGGGTGGTAATCAAGATAAACATTGTTCCTACTTATAGGACTGTACAAAAACTTATTTATCAATACTTGTTTTTTTAGGCCAAGTCTGCAAAGGACGCTGCGGAGGGCCTTACGTTTATGCGTGAAATGTCAAAGTGGAATTCCATGAGTGATATAGAGAATGGCGTAGTGCCAGCAGGAGTGAAGGTCAATGACAAAATCTTCCCCGCCGGCCCGGGACATTTCGGTAAAGAAATCTCTGCCAATAACCAATATGTTAACTCAGTTGCTTTCGTCATTCCACTAGATGCTTGCTCACCCATTGAAAACAAAAAAGATGTCGAAGGCAAGTTCGGCATAGCCAAACGTGGTCAATGCACTTTCGCTCAAAAAGTACGTCACATGCAAAATGCTGGTGTTAATTTGGCTATAATCATCGATAATGTACCAGACTCAACGCATGAGAGTACTGCCTTGTTCGCGATGTCCGGCGACGGAAAAGATGACATTGAAATACCCGCCGTGTTTTTATTCTCACAAGAAGGACGCTTCCTCACCGATGCGTACCTGGATAAACCAGAGATGTCAGTCACTGTGGGTGAGTTGAAAGCGCTTAAAGCACAACACGAAGACTTATGCGAGGATGGTAATTGTGAAACTGTATTGGAAACTCCGAATGTGTCAAATGACAAGGAATCATTCGAACACCTTAAAAAAGTACTGAGTCAGCTGGCGACGCAGTTCGAGTTGTCATTATCCAATGATGATCAGAAAACTTGCAGCGACGAATCAAAGGACGTTGTTTTATCAAAGGACAAGTACGGTAGTGAAGACGGTAGCGTAGAGGGCCCTCCTAGTTGTTCGGCGAAGAGTGACACAAACAACTTGAAGCAAGCGAGCAATCCAGTTGATAAGGAAAATGCAGAAGATGAAGAGAACAAGTCTGATGAAAAGGCAGAGGACGGTTTTTGACCATTGGAAGTTCGCATTATGCAAAGGATCGATACAAAACTTACGGTAACCTTGCCTTACATTATGTGATGGTTCTAAGAATAGCGCTGTAACAAAAACTCAGGCATTGTACTTGTGGCTAGCAATAAATACTCGGTGATATTGTCACTTGAGGTTTCTAAGCTCGGTACCCAGATTTTTGTATAAGTTTTAAAGTCTGAACTTACTTCTATATTTTAGGCATTGATAAAGTATAGGTAAAGTCGGTAATTCCATTTAGGGATTTAGTTAATAACTTCGCAACTCTTGTACAACAGTTAAAGAATCTAGAGTTATACCAACCGAACTTAGAATTTTTACTTGTTATCCTAAATAGATTGTCAATGTATAATAAATATTAGTTTAAAATTCAATATACCTAATCGTATCATAACTGTATACATATACCTATAATACAATTTAATTAGGCGTACACGACGTGCAAATTATAGTGATCAATCGCAATACTAGGTTCAAGTGTTTTGAATATGGAGGTTATTATATAGTCTAACTTGTATACAAATAGAATTTATAATTTTATTTTTAAATGTTTTTATTATGTCAAAGGCATGGTGTTGTCAATTTTAACTTGATATGTATTTACTGGCCAGAGTAGCCTAAGAACTAGGAACAAAATAGCTAGGCCAACTTGATAATATTACATGAACAATTCTATACAGACTCGCTCACAGCTACGTATGTGGCAATTTCCATATTTGTTGGAGAAATACATTCAAAAATGTTGTACCACCTGTTGGCCAACAACCATTTATTATTTATCAAATATTTTTTTTATATTCTGTCGTTAATAGTGTCTTATCCTTATATTATTTGTTACTTATACTCTTCGTTATACTTTCTGCATGAAGAGATATTTATTTTTATTTATACTATCATTTAAGTCGTGCAATAATATACTTAATATTGAAATGTATATTATGAATTCAGGCCAAGCCACGTGAAATTTGAATGAAATGTGTTTTTTATACAATTTATGTAGTGTAATTAATAGAAGACACGTTAGTGTTAGTACAACTATGTGATGTAAATACTAGAGACATGAAAATGTAAATTACATCTTAACATCAATGTCATGTATATAATATATAACTAGTATGTACTGGTACTACAATGTATAAAACTTGTGTACATATTGTTCGTAAGGTATACAATTATTCGCCATTTCACAAAGGAAGGGCACGATGAGGTGACATTTGGTATTTAAAGTTAATACATGAGTGAATAGTGTTAAATATCGATAGATTATAAATAAGTGTCATTTATATCCATTTATAAAATAGAATATCTTTATTTTCTAGTATTTATGAGACACTGTTTTTTCTTTGTTTATTTTTAACATAAAAATCCTCTTAAATATAAATAACGGCGTAACCTCGCATTGGTAATATTGTTATTGTAAAGATTTATGAATTAAACCTTATAAGTTAATTATGTTATTTTTATAGTTTCAGTGGCTATTAGGTATCAAAAATTAACAACGTAAAACGGATCGCCTCAAGTGCTCTTGCTATGTGAAATGGACTACAATTAACATTTTCCGTGCCTTTCAGTCTCTTATGTTTCCTCTGTTAAAACACAATATACATGAATAAACTATACTTATATCGTTTATTTTTACTTAAGTATTCACTGTTTAAAATGAAGGTTTTATAAATATCTTTTAAAGGTTTTTATTATTTTGTTTTAGTACTATAAATCTGTAAATAAATTCGTGTTACTTTTAATTTTGTTTGTTTTGATGCGTTACACACCCACTCTTTGAAAGAGTTTAACTTACTAGGTATATTATGGTGAGCAAGTGATTCATTGCTTGTGACACCGTAATAAACAAATTTTTTGTAGCAAGCTAATATCCTATTTATTATTGGTGATACCTATGATAAGATAAGCGTATCAACGATGCTTGGATATTATATTGATATGAAAAATGACAACAAGGTATTTTATAAAATAACATCATATAGTTTATTCCGTTTACCACTTAACTGCCGGGTAGCTGAGGCCCAATAGAAAATATATCGTACATATATCGCGTAGATCCGCATTCCGGCCGGCATATGACGGATTCAACAGCTTATTACATGTACCCAGGTTTAAGTGCAGACTTGAGTCGTCGCGGCTGTGGGCTGTAGTCGGGGGCTGGTACAGGCGGACCTTGTTGCCAAGAGTCACGGTTCCAGGGCACCTCCACTGCAGGTGACGGAGGCGGCTTCATCTGCTGGACTGGAACAGGCCGCCTGACGTCCTCGAGATACGAGAACGGGCGGGCGCTTTGAGCCAAATTCGGCTGTGCGTGATGCCACGAATCGGAACGGTCGTAGGAGCGGCTGTAAGTTAATGAATAATAATTTTAAAATCTTCAACGGATTACTAGATAAATTGGGATGTAATTGCTTACACTTTTGAATGGTCCAATTAAAATAAGTTAATCATAACTTTTTCTATGAAAATATTGGCTAGGATTTCGCTCAGAGTAGGTAAGCCTTATCTTACTACCTATTATATTAACTAACATATTATTAAGCTACACAATCTATCTAATGGGTGAGAGTCATGGCGAGAGTTTTTGAATTTCGATATTGGAACGCCCAAATAAATAATTTACCCCAAAGAGTACAATAAGTCTAGAGGAAATTTACCCCATTTGGAAAGAAAACACTGATGACATTGGGCTTCATGTTCCGCTGGCGTACTTCAACATGGTAATTAGACTGCTCTTAATTGTTTCGTCAATTCTAACCTATACCTACGCGTGGAAGAGGTTTCGAATCTGTATTAACCTGGTCCTTACAAATGAGGGACTCTAAGTATAGGATATAAAAATAGTTACTAGGTACTTATAATAACTCTTATGAAGTGAAGGTGGGTACTTAATAGGACAAAGGATATAACACGCAATAAAAAGGTACTTACTTGGAATGATTGAAGTCATTGCGCGTTAGTTGACGTCTATTGGGCTGACGGCTGCTGCGATCTGATTCATCGTCATTAATAAAACCATTGTTCGCACGTGCTCTGTAACATGGAGACATCCTTATGTCTTTATCCTTATAAGGAATTATTGAAAAAATCGATTTAGTTACCCTATTTACAGACAAAGACAGGATTGTCAATGTATTCTAAGTAGGCACCAGAGGAGTTGCTAATGCGTTGTCGGGGGTACAAATTTCAGTAATTTAAGTCACAAAACCAGTGTTGTTTGCTTTATGGTCTTCTATAAGGACATTAAGGATCTTTTGTGCTGAAGCATTTAGAAAACTGCGTATCTAGGTAGGTATCTAGGTGAGTAGTTGATTCAGTACCAAACCAATAGGTAGGTACTTACTAATTTAAGAATTTAGATATCTGGAATTAAATTCGTGACATTACAGGCCAGTGGGTCTCCATGCTGGGGAGATCTTAGTTTAAAAATGTTTAGGTTTATCAAAAAGCGCAGCACATCGCTGCCTGCTAATGTATAATATCGAGACGCGCGGCCGTGCGTCAGCCAAGTTCAGCAAACAGCGCGGGCCACAGTGTATCTTTAAATCTTTACACGAACCACTTCGTGCCACTTTTGACCACTATATAACTCAAAAACTATTTAATGTAAACACATAAAACTTCGTTTAATTTTATCCGTAAGGACATGTAGAATCCAAAATTTCATGAAGGTAGCTCAAACGGTTGTCAAAGTATAAAAATATTGAAAAGCTTTATAAAAATAATGACTGATGAAAACTGGCCAAGTCAAATCTAACCTACTTTAAGATCTCACATTTTTAGATAACAGCAATTATTATAGGTATCCAATAAGGCAAAGAAATATAGTTTGATTCTCGTTCATAACGTTATTTTGTTGGCACTCATTTAAATCTTCATTCTTTTTTCGGCGAAGCCCACGTCAATGCATAATATTTGGGTTGAACTTGGCTCCCCTTTTTTACATTTATGTTTTTGGTGGGATTTTTCATTACTGTCACCACGCGGTGATCGAAATTATTGTGGTTCTGTAATACAGTTCTCCGAACGGCCTAGCTAGGGTTTTCGGGGCTCTAGCTCGATGTAGAAGTAGAAACGATATGGTTTTTAGTTGACTCTAGTACTCCTCAACTCTCAACAAAAGTTAGATAATATTCAGTCTACAGTCTCCTTAATTGAATGACGTACCCTCTCGCATAAGGTGACAGTGCTTCGTTCTGTGTCGCCCAATTATTGTCATCGGGTTTCCTTGGTTGACTGCAAACAATAAATCAATAACATTATCAATTAGGTCGGCATATTACATAAATATTATACATATAATGTTTCAGAAAGGACTTAGTAGTCTTGCGAGGTAAGTTAGAAGTAAAACTAAGAACGCAAACTTACTCGAATCCAGACAAGACTCCCAGTTTGTGTATTGAATGCTGAAACAGGATAAAATAACAACTCAATACATAAATTCTTGTAAGTCGTTTAGAGGAATTATAGCAGTACCTATTTCAAAGTTTTATTTGAATAAAGAATATGTTAGTAAGAGGTGTTTTCTGGTAGAAGAATCACGAGAATATCCAAACCTAAGTGTCTACATAGGTACTTAATTACTTACTTCATTACTCTTCATTAACTTGCGATGCTCCAGTACGTACACGATCAATAATATTATTAGTATAATGTTAATGAACGGTGCGACGTATCCTTTAAGCGCAAAGGTCATCATGTACAGCGCCCCTTGACGCAGATTTTCTAATATGTAAATATTTTCTATTAGGTCATACATGGGTTCAGGTTCAACTGGAGTCAAAATATTCGCCTGCGAAAGAAAAATAAGATGTTAGTAAGATAGCACACAAAATTACTGGATTCTAAATTGTCTAGTTATAGTCAACATAACTAAAACACCTACGTAAGAAAATCAATACTTTTCAACGAAAATTAAAAAATACATCTCAAATGATTTTGAAAATGAAATATTTAGGCGAGACGTATTAAACGATATCTCATTAAGAAGGCATCTTGGTTGATACTTGGTAGAGATTAGCAATTCTTCGGGCGTGAAGTACCTATAGTGAATCGATTTTTTCCAGTCAATGACTCAAATAAGAGCCAAAGTTCTAGGTGGTCAGTTATCGGAATGGAAACTCAACGTAGAGGAGTCAACGTAAAATTGATCGCCCAATCGTTAACTACTACTAATTCAACCTCGATCCATTTTGCAGTAACTCGCATTTCCGATACTGCCTTACAATAATTATACTATCGTTGGCACACCCAAAAATACAACCCTTAGTTAGTTAGGCAGGTCGTTAATGTGCAGCAAAAAGAGTATCTCTGAGAGTACTGACCAATGACTGAGGCCTATTGCTCAGACGAGCAGCCATTGATGACCAGTCGAATAGGCCGATCCCTCGGGAAGTCTGTAAACCATTTGGCACAAACCAGTCAGTTGATAATAAGGCCTTTATGGCACACACTGCCGAAGGTCAAGGAGACATAAAACGACCCTTCCCTTCCCAATGACACTACCAACTTGTTAGAGAGGTGGGTAGGACACGCAAAAAGGACCTCAGTAGATTGAATTCGGCGAAATCCGTATTGCCGATCATTGAGAAGAAAACTGTATATTCAGGGGCATCACTCTAGTTACCGGAATAAGCCTGTAGTTGTTAGGGTCGGCACCGACTGCCTTTTTTAGGCACAGGCAGTACTTTAGTCATGTAACTTCCACAAATATGATACTGCCTTATGCTATCTCCAGACATAGGCGAAACCAGCGTGTCATGTTTTATTTTCCGGGTGGTTTAATTAGGCACCTAGTCAGTCACCATAAATGCACAAATGTCGTATAAGAAAAATCCATCCAAGCACAATTGTTACAAATTGTTACTAAATTATACACTCAAAGTGCTTACCAGTCGAGAGCTCAATGTACTGTGATCTATTCCGAAATGGGCGGCAGTTGTTAGGTCCACCACCAAGACGGCTACACAAGTACCAATGTAAATTGGTACTACGTAGGCGAGGTAGCGAGCTGCGTCCACATTTTGTATCACTGCAAGGTTATAAACAATTTTATATATACCTAACTATTTGGCGTAATATCTTACCCACGTAACTTTTTGGGCGTTAGGGACTTGAAGATTGGGGATATGAGTAAGAGATTGGGGAGGGAAGAGCCTCACCTACCTCACCTCACTCACACGGCGAAACCGGTTTTAAATTATACCTCACAAGCCCACAAATCCGGAATTAAACAGAAGGTCTGAAAATTCCATCTAACAATTTGCTCGATTTATGTGTGTTTATTTCATGTCAATAATATAGTTCTTGTTTGTTAATTTATGACCCAGTTACAGCTTACCTATGATCAGGCAGATGGCGGATATAAGGCAGAGTGTATGGAAACTCAAGGTGAGCGCAGCCAGGACAAACACAGTGTATGCGGTGGTAATCTCCAAATCATGTCGTACGGCCTCCGACAATTCGCATTGACCATCTACAAACACACGAATTATAATGATTTTAATTAATTACATAAATAATTATTATTCTTCTCTTATAGGGTGCAACAACTTATTAATTTCACGTACCACACGTACGAGGTATTGAAAGATATTAATATTACCTATACAAGATATTAAACCTTCAAAATACTTAAATGTGGTCTAACAAGGGATAACTAAGTATATGACTCTTATAATACTAGCGACTTCCGCGCGGTTTTACGCGCTCTGCGCAGCTCCTATTGGTCGTAGCGTGATGTTTTATAGTCTATAGCCATCCTCGATAAATGCGCTATCCAACACAAAAAGAATTATTCAAATCAGACTTGTAGTTACTCCCCCTGCCCAAATTATATAACGGACAATGATTACTTTAGATTTTCGAAAGTTTCTGGCCATGGAATAGATTTCTCTATTCCATCATCATTGATCACTGAAATATAAATTGAGAAGTTTTTTATATTTTGCTTACACACGCCCGTAGTCCGGGGCTCCATATAATTGATACGGCAGATATGGCGCTTCGCCCCTGAACTATTGTTAAGACATAGTTTCATGCGACTTTGAAGCCTGCGGCATTAAGTCCATCTACTGTACATCGATGTGCATGAAGCATATTTAAATAATGTTGTAATGTTACCTAAAGAGACTATTCACTAGTCATAGTCATAGCATAATAGTTCATAGCACATTGGCATAATAATGATATCTACGATTAACTTACACGTCATGTTCTGTGGAATGGACAGTAACCTTATAACATGGGCGTAGGGAAAAATAAGTATTATAATTATATATTTATACTCACTTAAACGTGGACTTTTAATAGGGGGACAAGACAGGCCTAGTTACTAACGAAAAAAGATTATCAGCCACTGAGATTATCAGGAAAATCAGTGTCAATCTAATATATCATTCTTCTTTAACCCTTCAATTACCGACCATTAAGACATTTACATTTGGTTAACAGCTAGGCGTTCCATATAAATAACCAACTAATTTATTGTTTCTCTTTGTTGGTATATCAGTAAATCTACCGTGTTTGAGTTCAGGAAGGTAATCCTTTTAACTGTAAGGCCCTAATAAAAATGTAACATTGCGGTTTAGGTATTGTACAACACCAAGACGATGTGAACTTACTTACCTTCTAAAATATAAGCACTGACAGTGATCTTCCAGAAAAATTGTGATGGATTTGTTGGGTCTATACCACAGTCCGAGAATCTGTATATCAATGCCGCAATGGACAGTAATATGTACACAAGGGACACTGTCTGAAAACAAAGAAATAGTTAAATTATCTACATTTGTCCTTGAAGGAATCGAAGAAGTACAAGCATAAATTTTGTATCACAATTTTGGATAAGCCAGCAGATAACTTATAGGTAAGTAAACAGCAAATAGGTTGCAATAATGTACATAAGCATAAAATATATAGAAATAAAAAGTCATGAATTTAAGAAAAAAATATTCGAAAATACTATTTAAAAAAATCTTTGAAACCGTTTGAAGCTCATCAACCCGCGATAGTACTAATCTTAAACATTGAAATAGTTTCGCTAAGCCAACAATGATAAAAGTCGCAAAGCAACACAATGAATAAAATTATCATCATTAATTGTTATTACACATCGTGTTTTTTTTAAAATTAAAGGTATAAGATTGACCTTGGGCTACCTAAGAGGTACCTAATAGAATAATTCTAGCATGTACTTAATTCTTTTTAAAATATTCAATATTATTGTCGTTAATTAATAAATAAGAGCATACATTAATCGCAATAAAATAAAATAACTATTGCTTTATTTAAGTTTACCTACCTAGAATATATAATATAATTTAGGATGAATTTTGTCCTATAGAGGACAGATGGGGAATTTTCATGGAACTTAGTGAGTCATACTCGTATCTATCACATCGCGCTTGCATCGATCGTATTGTATGGAGCAGGAGTGAAATAGGAAATATTACTTACTATGCTAATGCCCCCCGACAGCACGGCAGTCAGTACAAGGTGCGATGGATACTTGTTTTTTGATGATTTATCCATTTCAGCGGTCTTTTTCAAAAAACTGCTTTGTTAAACACGCGTCATGTCGAGTTAGTGGCCGTATGTGAAGGAAATCAACGAGATATCAGAGTTAATCGCGCCATGATAATTGTTATCGATAATAATAACGCTCACTATCTACATAGTACATATGGAGCAGCTACCTCCACACTTTAATATTTTTCCGATCACGCCAGCGGTCGTTGCCTGCTGCATATATCGACAACATGTTGCCTTTCTAGTCTCTGCAGTACGTTTCAAACTTACGACCGAATACTGAAAGGTTACTCATTAAGTTATAATTAAACATCGTCTCTGTCATTTTACAAAGAATTAGTAGCGACAGAACTATACCTAAGCGTGACTCAAATTGAGTGGCGTTTGAGTATTTGAACGTTAATTAGGTAACTTGTAAATAATAACAACATCACGCAGGCCATACACAACACTCGTGACCCTTCGTGCACTAAAACAGAGCAAACGAGACATTACAATGAAATAACATAATATCCCGCGTGTTATCCCCGAACGGGTAGGCAGAGGTGTACATTACGCCACTGTACAATGTAATACCCACTTTTCACTATTTATGTTATGAGTCTCATGTAACAGGGGGTGAGCCGATTGCCATATACCGGTCACATTTTTTTAAAAACCCAGTAATACTTTGCTCGACCCGGGATTCGAACAAAACATTGCCCGACAGTCGCACTTGCGACTACTCGGCCAACGAGGCAACGCCCACGCAGGCAGACACATTACAATGACATCAATATAATTAATCGAAAAATCAGGAGCCATTTGACGATAAAGCGTCAAAATGGTCTTTAGGATGGAAAACTATGTTTATTTCGAATAAGGACATTGAAACAAGGCGGACATAATGTCACTTAGAAATGATTGAAGCACCAAAATGTCAGTGGGTTGTTTGTGTGTGTAGTGTAATGGTTACTATGTTACCAGAGTTAAGAAAATAACAGATGTTCCACTAACGGGAAACCGGGGCTCCGGCTCGACGTGCAGGAGAAGGAACGGGGTGGTTTTTTAGTCAGTAAGAGTCTGACACTCCCTCCCGCCTCACCCGGGCGGGAGCATTCATTCGATGATTTTCGTCACTTAAAAAAAAGTATCAATGTGTGTATGTTCTGCGTGCAAGTCTGTAGTAACCAGGTGCCTCAGTCTTTGTTTTAAGACACTGTGTCCGCCTTTTTTTCAACGTCATTAATTTCGAATCTCAACAATCGTTATATAAGGTTAAGTTGTATTGTTTGTACCTACAATATACCTGTAGTATACCTAACATTGAATAGCTGAAAAACTGGTCTAGGTAGACCGCCAGGAAGTGATTGTTTTAATTTAATTCATCAACGAAATAATAAATGAAGTAGGGTCTATATAAGAAGGTCCTAATGACCACCCACGCCATAATAATGAGAATGACATCATTGTCAAACTTGATGCTTTATGTCGTTTAAAAATTGTCCAAACATGACGTATCCGCAGCAATAATACAAATGATTAC
The DNA here is from genome assembly GCA_038387885.1 of Spodoptera picta. NCBI lineage: Eukaryota > Metazoa > Arthropoda > Insecta > Lepidoptera > Noctuidae > Spodoptera > Spodoptera picta. The sequence continues at coordinate 6,829,796 of JAZHFQ010000105.1, forward strand.
ACAGAAAAAATTCCTTTAAAATGAGTGCAATGTGAATCAGAAAAACGTTAAAAGATAATAAAACACTTCAGGCCTATTAATGCTAAATTCCTTGTAATGTAATGCTAGACACTGCGAGGAAATATGTGACGAGTTTGTTTTATTTATTCTGGACATGGCGAGTCGGTAGTTTTTGGTACTCGAGCTACTCTTTAGCAGACATGGTGACTCCTAACGACTCGAGTTTGAAAGTTAAAGGGACGGTGATGGTGGTTCTGATGGTGGCTTCTGCCATTCTGCATGCTGTGCCTCTGGAGCAATTCCCAATTATAAGCCTCGCGAGTACCATTGCAAGTGTACCGTCACAGGTTCACACGATCATCATCGTACACCAATATTTACGACCAGCTGTACACAGCACCAAATATTCATTGCTAATATACCTAATCACTGTGCTGTCTGTGTTAGAAACTGTCTACCTAATATATGTTGATTGTAACAGAGTTATGGAACTCGAATATATTTAAAAGTATGTTAAGTAAACGCTTAAAAAAATATTGTGTTTCATTAAAGTAGGTATAGTTTATGCAAACTTAAAGGAATGTTTCATCAAAGCTGGGTATAAAAGAAACAAATGTTTAGTAAGAGTTTTATGCAAAATTTATTGCTATATAAGTTATAAAATTCAAGTTGTTATATAGATACATGGTAAGAAGTACAATTTATAATTTAAGGCGTATGTATTAACTCGTCGAGTACCGTCATTATAGACACAATTATAGAACAATAGGTTGCGGTCACCGGTGACCGCTTGGTGTTTGACAGTTTAAGTATAGGTACTTATAAGTTAATCATAGTATTATAAGAACTTTAAGCTAATCTCAAGTAACGTTGAGATAAGCAAATTGTACTTACGTCTCTAATGTACATATGTTACAGCTAGTAATGAAAAATTTATTACACATTTTCCCCAGTCATTATACACAATAACCACAATAGACAGAATTGGTTATTGCCGTCATTACGTTGGTGACGAGGTGATTCATTCATCATATTGATTAGACACTTAATTAAAATAATTTAGGTATCAAAAATATTTTAAACGAAATACAATTAATTTCGATCTCGTCTCTATCATTTATCATATCTTTAATCAACATTTTAATGGCAACTGTTCTAACATAACCGAAAATTTGGTGTTTTAATAAATATTGACTGGATGGTAAATAACGTAGATACAGATTTATAAGTACTTTAGCCGTAACACATGCTAACATAGGTAACACTGCTCAGGGGCATAATAATCTGATATTGCATTATATTCAATATCAGTTATTATTTTTCCTTAAATGTAAGTATTTTCATAAATTACTTACCTATTCTGATTAATTATACAATAAGAACTTACGTCTAAATATTTACAAAAAAGTTACCTACTTTCGAATTCTACTAAACTTATCTTCAAAAATTCCATATTTCTTTCTTTCTTAGTTACTGACTTTGATAATACATTCACATAACAATCAATAACCTGCATAAGTAATAAGAAACCTTTATAAATATTACAATAACACGCATCATTCATAACGATCACTCATGAGTTCAAAACACATTAAATTTGTTGCTCAGGGATTTTGTCTACGATCTGAGATTGGCATACCAGCTATATGAACAGTACTAACTCGAAATTACTTGGTGGCGAATTCTTTTAATTAATACAAAACGTCGGATTGATTTAGCGCTGCTGTAAAGAAAAAAAATGCTTGAATTAGGAACACAACATCATTATTTTGTAACAGAAATTCTTTTCTCTATTAGGCTTTAACATGAACTTTGTTTCTTATCGATATCGGATACTTGTGAGACATCGTATTTCACAACACTTTTACCACTGCGTTAATGGATTTCATTTAGTTTTAAATAAGATTATGAAATGAAACATTGCAAATGATTTCAAGGGCTTACTTTGAAAACGATGGGGAATTACTGACGATTAAGTCTTCTTGTATGTGTAATACTCACGCACAGACCGTGACGTCACATAATTTTTCTTTTGCGTTAGCGAACTTAAGCTGGAAGCCGCTCGATGGACGGCTGTAAAAAAGAAATGAGTTTTATTAGATAAATGCAAACATAGGATCCGTCAAAATTAAAAATCGCATGAAGACAGAAAAACCTTGTTATTTTTCTGTCTATCAAAGACCTCATGATTGTGAAAGAGATCCACTGAGAACTTGACTCAGCTGCGACATTGGAACCTTTTTGAATCTTTTAGGTATTTCTCTTTCACATTGTGATGAAATTAGACAAACCTTCGTCTATTCATGCCCTAAAAGTGTTCTACATAAGTGTTCTACATAACTATTTGAATGAGACTCACATGCTTTTCTAGTAGGCTGCATGGCGTTGTAGTCTGGGAGTGGGACCGGTGGTAGATCCTCGTCCGGAGGGAGTTGGTCCCGCATGCGGTGCGAGGACGCTGGTATATACGCCCAGGGAAGCTGGCCCTGGAGCTCGGCCGTTGTTCCACGCCGTCTGAATAATTACAACTCCTCAAATTACAACCATAAAACACATGTTTTACTCTACCTACGAAATGCAGATGTAATGAAATGATATTTTTCAAAGGCGACGCTGCCTAGCTCACACAATTGGAGAAAATGCAACAGCAATGATTGTGACCAATGATATCTGCACCACACCACCAGATCAAGTGTGAAATTTGGAAGTGTCAGTCAAGATTCCCAACGATAACCATGTCAAACATTGAGGAAATACCACAATAGTGATTACGCAGTGTTAATGATTGGAATGAGCATTTGAATGCAATAGTTTCATAGGAAATTGGCGATGAAAAAAGCAGAAGACTGCACTGCGTAGTGGTACTTTATAAAAATGAAAAAGATGATACAGAAAATGTATGTCACCGGTCACCGGTAATAACAAGAAAATAATCTTACCAAAGAAGTCTCGTACCGAGACAGAAGACTCATTGAGACTGAAATGATAACGGTTGATTTTTATGATCGATTCAGAATACCGTAATTTCACTCTTTCAGCGGAAATAAGAGATCTACACCATGGGTTATTACAGAGTTTATTTACACGCCTCTCTTTTTCAAAAACTGTGGTTTTATTCTTATGATTCGGTAGTTTAATTAATTTCTGTAATGGTTCTATTGAAGTTTTGCATTGCAGTTTCTTACCCTCGCCCCTCTGGTTGACTGGAAGTGGTTGCAAGATGAGGCATGGACTGCGAAGCTCGTGGTGGGCTGTTTCTTCCAGAGGTGTCTATAGTGGCACGGTCTAAGCGTCTTTGCTGCTCTGCTATTATATTCTCTAAGCGCTGTGGCAAAGACAGTAGACTCTCCGGGAAATTCACTGTCCTTTTCTTGTCTAGGTCTACGTCAACTTGCTGGTGAACGTAGTGTGTGCGGGGTGATCTAAAAACCAGAATTATCGAGACGTATTAATGACATATTATGTATATTGTTTCCTTTCAGCAATGTCAACATTATTGGAATTCAAACAATTTTAAAATCTTACGCCTTCAAACGATTTTAAAATATTACGCCGCTGATTAACATAATCCTTACCTACTTAGTAATATAAATAATCTTCAGTCGGAAAAATTAATAAAGTTTTATCTAATCCACTCGTTATCTTTTCGAATAAACATACATAATTATATAGAAATGTACTTGCATACGTATGTGTAAATATTGAAAACAAAACAAGGATTTATTTAAGGTGGTGAATAACCACAATACTTCTTTTTCAGAGCTTAAACTCACCGTTCGGGCGATATTTGGAAAGAATCTGGATTCGATCTGGTATGAATTTCAGGTGAAGGTGACTTTCTGAAGAGGAACGCTTTCATCCGACGGAAAGAGCGGCTAAGACCAGCGCGTGGTATTCTAGTGGTGACTCTTTCGCTGGGTAAGCTTGCTAATTCTTCATCTCTGTCACTGATAGCATCCCTCTCGGTGACCACGGGTGGCGGGGGTGTTTCTTGAGGAGGAGGAGATGCTTGAACTGCAGTAGATACCTGGACGGGAACTTGAGGTGCAACTGGCACTTGTGGTGCAGCTTCAGTTTGTACCGGCGCTGGAGCTTCTACAGTCTGAAAATTGAATTATGCCTAGTAATGTAACTTGCCTTAGTTCTGCAAGTCCTATTCGATATAGTCTTAACGGCCCTCTGCTCTATCGAAATCAGGAAAGATTTTGTTTACAAATAGAAACCAATATGTGCTAGTGCTGTACTATCTAATCTCTGTTAAAACATAATAACCTTTAAAGAATATTGCGAGGAGCATAAAATTGTTCATGTATTCCTTGAAACTTGATACGTCATAAAAGTATGCGTATTATGAATAATACTTACAACGATATCAGTTTTTGGTTCTGTTTGCACATTGCAGTCCACAATGACGATGACAATAAGAATTATGTTAATGACAAAAAGAATGACGAAACGTGAGTAGAGGATAACCATGGCCCAAGCAGTCCATGTGGTGTCCAGCTGAGCATTTCCGATTCCACTTACTCTGCCACCGATGAAATTCATCATATCTTGCAAAGTCTGGAAGATGCAACATCAAATAGATCAATGACAAGACCATAATCTAGTAAGCAATTACTTATAAATGCAGGTATACCCAAACTGAAGGATGAACTGGATACGTCGGATATGTTTATTTAAAGGATCTGTCTGTCTGTGTCGGTCAATTGAAAGCAGGTATGTAAAGCATCTGATCGATTTCATATCTTTATATGGAAGCATTAACATCTGGAATCTGCAGGATGTGTTTGTGTTCTTTGTAATGCCAATGAATGTTATGCAGATTAAAGATGAATGGCAATTGTTTAAACTTTTTATCTCAGTAATGTTTTTATTTCTAACTAACATTTTATACTCGTTGCTCGTTCTAAGTATTTTAACAATGCCATTTTAATATGTTTCCTCATTTATTCCCGTTGTATTATATATTATTAATTTTAATATTACTTACCCTTGTGTGAAATGTATCGTTAGCGTACGTGACAGTCGCTACCAGGTCGAGACCACACACGGCAGCAGTGAGTATTATCCAAGGCCACCGTGTACATTTTGTCTGGTTATCTCTGGCTCCAGCCACTAAATATTACATACAATCAATCAGACTGAAATGAACATTTAAAAGAAATCTCATTCTACTAAAACATTAAAAACTTTTCTGCCCCCTGAGCCCAGTTATGCTAGCCATGTATCATAAGTCGTAGTCTCTGACTTCTCCCTTCCTAAAGAAACTTGGAGGGGCTCAGCACTCAATGTAGAGAGTTATGCTCCATGGAAAGAGCTAGTAGATGCAGGGGGACAAGCTGTCGTTCGTCGTCGCACGCTTTTGAAAGGGGAGGCTTTTGTACAGCAGTGGATGTCTTCCAGCTGTTGATAATGAAAATGAATCTATCGGTTTTGTTTTTGTTTAAAGTACTTTACACTTACTTATAATGATGATACTGCTGGTCATCCAAAACACACTCAGGCCGAGGCTGACACAGTTTATGATGAAAGTCCTGAACACCGTGAACGGTTCCGAGGTTAACAAAACGAAGGCTTCATTAGCAATACTGTCGATAGCTTGGCCGATGTTGATTGTTGGTCCGCATGCTACAGGGTCTGAATCAAACAACCTATTATTATTATAGATACCTCAGTGTCATGTAGAGGTGTATATTGTTGGTTAGGAGGTTATTATGGGATGTAAAAACACTGAATCGTAATAATATAATTCAGTAACAATTCAATTCAGCTGACACACAGTCAAATAATATGCTATGTGTGTTAGCAAAATATTGACAAGTTTAGTATGGGTACAGGACACATGAAAGTGTCCATTTTCAAAGTATTTTGAGTTGAAGCTACGATATATGACAGTGGTTCTACTACCCCAATACCAGATGTGGTCTTTATTGAGGATAAGTAGTGAAAATAGTTGAGCATGGGCCATTTTTCGTGTATGGCGATAGACCTATGTTTAACTCTTGATATTACTTACTGTGAAAGTAAAGGACTCTTATGTAGATTAGAAGAGGCAGTCCTCTCAAAAAGTCGATTACGCAAAAATATTGCGCTATGCACATTGATGAGAAGACCAACTGCCCCACAGCTTGAAGCTGTGGACAAAGAAACTAGTTAGCACTTAGAACTAATAGTTTATAACTTAATATTGTATGTACCGTTGCCTGCCTCGTTTGCCGAGTGATCGTAAGTTTGTGCGATTGCCGGACAAAGGGGTCTCGGGTTCGATTCCCGGGTCGGCCAAATTCTCAGTAGTAGCACGGAGTCTGGATTTGTGCCCGGTATATGGCAGTAGGCTCACGGGTGTTTCTTCGAAAAACTTTAACTTTTATTTAACAAATCATTATCCTCCCGCGTTGTTAAGAATCGCAGTAACTTATTAGCATCTGTATTTTATTGGACACGGCTCGATTTTTAGAAACTTTGTATTTTAATCAGCAGAATTGTAAACTTTGACTTAACCCTTACAGTACCACGTCAGTCACCGGTGCCTGACGCTAGTGGAGGTTTGACTTTCAACTTTTTTAAACTTGGTAGTTAAAGTGTTAAGGATAATGACGCCGTTAATTTTTTTTTATTGAGTCACCCACCCCCTAATACATGGGACTCATAACATAAATAGTGGAATGTGGCTGTTACATTTTACAGTGGTATAATGTGCACCTCTGCCCACCCCTTCGGGGATAAAAGGCGTGATGTTATGTTATGTATGTACCAGGAACAGCTAAGTTCTCTCAAATACCTTAGTGTGCATTTGAATAACAGAATGAATTAGATGACACCCTGAACTATCCGGAAGGAGTACCTACAATAAGGAAACTGTTTCATGTATATTACTGATCGATCAGCTGTTGTAAAGAGGTTGCTATGTGTAAATATAACTGAGAACAAGTACATAGAATAAGCTGTTGCTACTGCCAGTGTGGTCAAGGTGGCAGAAAAGAGTTTGACCCCATTTCTTCAACTATACAGAGAATATAGGGCATTATCGTTTAATACGTCTTTCGCTCGAGTAACTAGGTTCCTACATTAAATATAGTCTCTGAGCTGTGTCCGCGCGATAGTGTGACCTAAAAGTGATATAAGTACACACATGTATGTACCTACATGCTTACTTCTAACTCTGGCATGTGCTGAACCCAGGACTTATCTTTGTTTGGTATGTAGGGAATTTCGTAAGACGATCTTTATGCCAGTTGGCTGTTTGATTTGATACAGATATTGAAGAGAATTTCCGTCGCACATTATGACGAGAGCAACTTGATAAGATAATATCTATCATAATATTCTTTATCTAGTAAAATTATTATTAATAAGTCTATACCTACTAGAAGTTAAAGAATGAGGATGTGAAATAGAATGTTGAAATAAATATTTCATGATTAAGTTGATAATACGTGTATACGTGATTATACCTCTAGACATTGATAACATTACAATGCTTACCGAAATGTTTATGTTCGGTTAATCGTTACAATCATAATTAATTTGGGTGATTTCATTGGCTCGGTTTAGCATTAGGAACATATAAAGAAAGTACGTTATTTTTAGTAAATAGATCAACATGACTCACCGACATCATTATTTACAAAACAAAGGAGTATACGCAGGCGACTGACATAATGACCATTACACGCGCCTAAGCCAACGACATAGTTTTGCGTTATTTACCATTTACACAAGTAGGTCTACAATTACAAACTTAGGCACCTATATGTACTTATACACTAAAAATATATATTCTGATACGTATATCGTAGGACGTTTTAGAAGAATAGTTCTGCAGAATATTTGCCTCATTAAACAAAAATCATACAATACTTTCCTACGATTGCGATTACGTAGGTACTGTCTAGCGTAGTCATCGATGAATTAATTAAAATATGCATTAAACAAGTAGGTAGGTACGAGTACTTGGCACAGAATTACAGATACATTAATAGCTATTTGGGAAAGAACTCACTAACAAAGTTAAGTATTTTTTCAAGTAATTACTGATACGTACATACTTATGTATTTGCAATGCTTAACTCAAGTCAAACAGGACTCTACTGAAATATTTAAATAAGTATATATTACAAGCGCAGCTAAAAATACCTTTCGCAAGTTTTATTTTGTCTAGAACTGGTTCCACCTGCCTACGGTACTTATGTATGACATACTTTATCTCCCAAGTATGCTTATAATTTGCGGGAGAAGTCATTAGATGATTTTTCCGCCCTCTAAAAAAAGTATGCTTGTAATTTAGATATTATTTTCGAGACACCAGGAATGTTGGCAAATAATGACAAAGGCAGGTTGCTTGTGAACAATGCAATGGAATAAGAAACAAATGACTGTTCATTGTACTAATTTAAATTTCATAAAATTAATGTATTATCATAATTAAGATTTTAATCGTTATTGTCTTACAATGTTCACTTGATTGCTGGACAAAAGCGTTTTTATTTGCTTATCAGAATTTTCAGAAATATGATAAATCAGGATCTTTTTTGTTATTTCGGATCTTGGAAAAATACTTACCTACCTATAGTTAAATTTACAAACTAAATGAATGTTATTGCTATTGATGAAAGATTTTAATTAATATAATTAGTGAAACCATATCGTCCGATCAGTATGATAAAGGTCAGAATAATGCCACTTTATACCATCATTATCCATAGATATTTGATCGAAGCTAGTCAAATCAGTAACATTTTTCTTAAACACCAAGCGTCAATAGTAGTACAGTAGTAATCGTAATGAAATCTTTATATATGTGCCCAATGTAACTTAGTTAACAGGACATGCGCTAGTGCATATGTGCTATTATATCAATCATATGCCATGTCAATAACCATGCTGGGTAGAATTTTATGGCCCATGACATATACGTTCTGGTGGGAATAAGATGAAGAAAGTCGATACTATGCAATTAAATAAATTCATCGAAAAATATGGTAACTAACTGTCCCTATCTTTGTTTACAAACGATTTTTATCGACAAGTCGAGCTTAAGCACTGCTCATCTCTGCACAATCCTTCGGGGATATAAAATGAGTCGTGACGTGACGTATACCTACATACATAATCTCACGCCAATCTCCCATGGGGGTAAACACGAGCTCAGCATAGAATTCTTATGATCTCCGGCCACCGTAAGCGCGGGCCTGCGGACGGCGAGCATGGGTGGCTCCCCGTCCGACCAGAAACAGACCCGAGCGTACGGCGCGTCGCGTTCCGCGCGCGTCTCAAAGAGCCATCAGACCACCCCAGATGGGGCCCAATACGGCCGATGCCGATTCGGAGTCGCGGAGAACCTAACGGGTAACCGGGGCTCCGACTCGACGTGCAGGAGAAGGAACGGGGTGGTTTTTAGTCTGACACTCCCTCCCGCCTCACCCAGGCGGAAGGAGTCATTCGATGATTTTCCCCCTTAAAAAAAAAATACGTTGTTACATAAAACTATGTTAATGAAAATGTAGGTAAAACGTGATATGGTTTGTTTAAGATCATAATATTATGATAATGTCCAGATTCGTTCTCACGGCGCCGGCAGTGCTTGTTCCAAACGTTGGCTGTATCGCTATCACTTACAAAAACTCTCGACTGATAAGCTTACTGATATTCTTACTATCATCTCACGGTTTACTATCGATTACGTTATTGCTATGCCGGCTATGCGTCCCATTTCCTTTCACTTTTCATAAAAGGCAAGGATCATAACGTTTAAGAACGGTCATTTTGACCCACATTTCGTTTTGGTGTTAATTGTTTTGGGGTCTTCATTTTCATGTTATTAGGTACATTAAAAATATTAAAATTCGTAGGCATTTCAATGGTATGTTATTTGTTTTAATTATAGAGAATTGACGCCATTGTGAAACAATGATAGGCGATTGTAAACTGACCTATCGCTTTTTAAAATTAAGCGAGTACAAATTATCATCAATCTTTAACTGAAAATGCATTACATACATTTTGACCTGGTTTTAGACTTTTCACGTGAGATTTTTTATGGGTATGTTGAATATGAGAAAATTAATTATTTTCAATCCATTTTAGATAAAAACCACTTCACAAATTGATTGACACTTCACTAAGAGGTAGACTAAGGAGAAGCTTGCAAGTCTTCTTTTACACATAGGTAACTCATTTAAAGAAGTTATTGAACTCAAATGAAAAAAGTCTGCGAGATGTAATTGTAACAATAAATAATATAGCTAGAACTTGAAATCTTTGAAATCGCCAACCCGTAATAAGCAAGCGCGGTGATTAATGCTCAAAACTTCTCCGTGCGAGAAGAGCCTATGCTCAGCAGTGGGCACTTATATACTTTGATGATGATGGGGTAGAACTTTATAGAATTAGATAGAAGATAGATATTCTTAAAATAATCATAAATATCTTTTCAATATGTTTACACATGCTTAAAACGTATTTACCAGGTAATTAAAAAAGAAAATAAAAATATTTATTTAATGTGAAGAAGACCACACAATATTCAATGATGTTATAGGTAGTTAGTAAAAAACTTAGCGCTTAATTATCAGGAAAAGAATTAGGTGTACTTATACATTCTGTCACTAATAAAATCGCACAGCAAAGGGTACCCGGTAGGTATTCATCAATTTTAGACATAAGAAGGTAGGCACAGGTTATCGCTAGCTTGATCATTGCACACATTACAGTAATTATTAAAAATTAAATTTCAAAGTTAGATATTGTCACGCCAGTTCCAGGCATAGGCAGAGGTGCACATCACGGCACCTAGTGCAACCAAATTCTCAACCATTTGTGTTATAAAGTTATAAATTATGTTATAAAAACGATATTATTGCAATTATCACAAAATATATGAGCGACTGACTTACCAGAGTGATGACACCGGAGGTGACCATAATTTTGTTGAAACCCATGATGTCTGTACTATGGTATCTACTACGCTAAGGTACTGTGGTATCGGTATAGTATACTGAGTGTAAGTATATGATCCCCGTCGGTACCGCGCCTCAGGCAGGTCGGTACACTCCAGAGCGGCCCAGCATCACACTGATAGGACCGCTGGTCCAAAACTGTGTCTTTCTCCAAAGATAACACTCCCATATCGGATATATACCTGTTGACAGATGGACGTCATCATATCTCGATCGTTTACTATGAAATAAGAGATATGACTCGTCATTACATTGTTATACTTGTCCGAACATCAGAAATACAGACTAGTAGCAAAAAACAAGAGAAGAGTGTTTTTCTAGATAGTAGCTTATCTTACTAGGGGTGATATAACTCATAATAATTTGTCACTCAATGTTAATTGAATACAAAACAGTCTAGTGCAATTTTTCACGTTTTATACACTATATATAATACATGCTTTGAAGTACCTAAGTTAGTTGTAACTTTCACAGAGTCTAGCATCTAAGAAAATTTGAAATGTCCATCTATTTGTTCGACCTTCGGCAATTTAGTCAGGTTAAAACGCGTAATCTTAAGTTAGTCACAACAACAATCGATATTTAATTCGCCTGTATATGCAAATAATACATGGGTAAATATATGTATCGATTGTATAAGACAGTTGTTAATTATGGCAGGTTATAATTAGCACAAAGGGCGTCTGATATATCACAGAGGAGCTAATTAACTAGTGGCTATATATGCCACTGGCTCAAGAAATATCCCATTCAACGTGTAAACATTTTATAGAAAATGGAAACACTGGTTGGTATATCGTTTTCCTAACAAGTTAATATTTATAATGTTATCTATAGAAGTTATGCTGTGCGTAATACCTATTGATGCATTTTCAAAATATTTTAATTATTTGCTGAGTATTGTCATTGTCCGTTTGTAGATATTCTATTTTGTTTACACGACGCTAAATTCTCTTTCGTACTGTCGCAGGTCTGCAGATTCCTTTAGGAATATGTAGTAGCTATGTATTCCATTAATATGTCGTTCAATATAAAACAGTGTATTATATTGTGTAGGTACATAGAAATAGAAATTCTTCTGTTCTGGCTTTGTTTTTAAACACTTTTAGAACATCTTTTATGATTACGTTAATATAACAATATAGTCTACTCTTTGCTTTGTCTTCGTATAATGGAAGTAGTTGTCTTACGTGTCAGTGCAGAGTAATATAAACTTCTAACTCAACAGTTTTTGTTTTGCAGATGTTGATATTATTACTAGTCTCTCCGTGGCTCACGTTTGCCAGAAGTGAGGATGTAGTCAACAACACAGAAGTCTTAGGAAACTCTTCGGATCCTAATAAAGACATGTAAGTAGGCATAGTATAGTACTAATTAAGCCTAATTATTAGTATTGTTACTTCTCATGAGGAATGCTATAGTTATGTTGCAAAGGATAGTCACTTTATAATCGATGTTGGATAACAGCTCGGTAAAAGTACCGAATATACGTATGTATGTATATAAGTACCTCATAAAATAATAGTAGCTTAAAATGTACCCTATGACATAGCACTTAATTGTAACCTTTTAAAAAATAATTTCATTTTATTTCGAATAATATTATCTAATTTCTTTAGGCGATAAATAACAATTACTAAAAGATATTTACTTTTCGATAGACATTCTTAGCGATGGTTGTTCTGAATGGCGTTCTATGAATCTAAAAAGGGAGTAATTAATCAAATATATAATTTTGCAGGTACGTTATTCATGCTATGGTGTATCAAGTGGGCATCGTAACCAACAAAACTGATAATGAAACTGGTAACATGAATTCAACGTAAGTATATTAATTATATTATATTATAACTTACGTGAGACATTAAATTAATTATTATTATTTTCGGCTTACTAATGTAATTATTTGATGAGGAACTCGCCGCGTCGCGCGTTGCGGTTCACGGAATGCTGCTCATGAATATGAGCCTCTAGCATGGCTTGAAACTGCGAGGCGAGTTCCTCGTCAAACATCTACGTAAGTGCCTAAATATCAAACCACCTAAGACAATACTCTGAACACACATGTAAATAAACACTGAAGGGAAAAAGTGTGAAGAAACCTCCTGAATCAAAATAATCAACAAAAACTTGTCGAGTATCATATTAGGGCTGTTAGACTGTCGATATTAAGAATGCGATTGTTCTTAAAGACCATTTTATACAAAGCTAATTAACACAATAATATAAAACAAGGACACAGTGATTTGTGTCTTTGGTCCAGTACGATCATCTACCTAACAAAACCACACACCAAAACTTAACTATAAATGAAATTCGATTATAAGATTAATCTTATACTGGTATCTATTTTATTTGTGATCGATGACAACAAGGTTCCTAAGTTAGCAACATCTAAATATAAACGTATCTATTGATCGCTGTCTATGGCAAATTAGTTTTTTTTTTTTTTTTTTTTTTATCTTTATTTATTTAGAGGCTTTTCCCTTACAAAGGTATGTCAGCCTCATCATACCCTAATCTAACTTAACTAACTACATTTAATTATAATTATACACTTATTGCTAATTTACTTTACTTATTCCTGTGTAAGCGAGGGGGATAGTGCTGCACCAACCATTTCATAAATAAGCTCCGCTTCTTTTGAATTTGGTACAGATAATATTTTAACGAAAGCCCCGACATCATATCTTCTAACCTTTAGTTCTTGCATCACTATCTCTCTTTCTTTGCTGTTTTTTTGGCATTCCATAAGCAAATGTTGGACGTCATCAACTTTATTACACACTTGGCAATTAGGTGAATCGACTTTTTTCATTAAGTGTCCAAACTTCCTGGATGGAAAATGACCAGAACGCAGTCTATGTGCCATGACAACATATGCCCTCCTTGTGCGACACTCAGCAAACCATGGGATTCGGGGAGGCTCACTTTGCATAGTCTTATACCATATGCCTTTTTCTCTTGATTTTCTGTCGAAATATTCTTTAAAATTATTGTAGCATATATTCTTGTATAAACCTATAATTTCTGTGTAGAACGGAGCGATGTTAAGCTCTACACCTTCCAAAATAGCTTTCTTTGCAAATATGTCAGCCTTTTCGTTTCCCTGTATGCCAATATGAGATGGGATCCATTGCAACCTCAAATTACTGTCACCAAGTTCGTAAAATTGTCTGAGCACTACATAAGCTATCGGTAGACCTCTGCAACCAGAGGCACATCGAGCTAAATGCATTAAACCACTTTTGCTGTCCGTGCATATAACGATGTTTTGATTTGTATTATCCCAACACATTATGTTTTCTAGCGTCTTTGAGATTGCAACGAGTTCCATCGTCATTATAGATAAGTTTATATCGGTAGATTTAAACAAGGCCGAAGTTTCATCACTCAAACTATAATAGGCAGCACCACATCCACTTTTATTCTTAGACCCATCAGTAAAGTACATTTTCCATCCTGGGTACTTTTCACCAAGTTCTTTGATGACCTCGAATTTAAGAGATGTAACCTCATGGCTCCGTTTTGCTAACTTAACACTGTCCAACTTCCAATTAATCCTATCTCGCACGTTTATACCGGTCGCCCATTTCTGCAATGAGTACATGTCTAAAATACTAGAACAATGTATATTAACAAGTTGACATTCATTGTATACTATCACGAGTAGCGGTTTTTTCTTATTGTTCCAGTATCTTGCGACTGATATATTATTTAAATTATCTATTAATTTAATAGTTACATTGTTTGCATGTGACATACTTTTTATACAGAACTTGTAAGCTAAATATAATCTCCTAATATACAAAGGAGGAATGCACATTTCCGCTTCCATTACATGTACTGGAGAGCTTTTTATAAAACCACCTATAGTCCTCAAAAACTGGTTCTGAATTTTATCGAGTCTGCCCAAATGGCTCTTCGCACTATTATCGTAGAGAAAGCATCCGAAGTCAATCCTACTGCGTACCAATGAAATATACAAAGATCTTAAATGTTTCGGATGTATACCCCAAGTCGACCCCGCCAAGATTTTAAACAGACTTAAAAACTTTGCAGTCTTTTCCTGTATTTCGTTAATATGTCTTTTCCATAGAAGTGACCGATCTAACCAGATACCTAAGTGTTTCACACAATCTACTGAGAAAACTGGCAAGTTGCTAATTGTAAGTCTTATCTGTCGTCTTCTTCTACCTCTACTAAAAAGACACATCTTTGATTTGTCTGGTGACAACTCTAGACCCATGTCCTCGAGTATCGCGCTCATGGAGTTAAGAGCAACTTGCATTTCCGATTCCGCGAGATTTAGATCTTTATGTCCCAAGTAAAATACAAAGTCATCGGCGTACTGTGAGACAATTACATTCTGGATCTGTTGGCAATTTGTTGATGTAATAATATTAAAAAGCATCGGTGATAATGGGTCGCCCTGCGCCAAGCCTCTGCTTGCTCGTCTTACATCAATAGTTCTTCCATCACTACCATTTGTTATAAAAAGATATCGCTCTGATAGAAATGAGTTTAAATAACTACATATTATTGAGCCAATTCCTAAATCATCCAATTTCTCAACAACCTTTTCCACTAAGACATTGTTGTAAGCATTTGTAATGTCCAGAAAGCAAGCTAATGTAGGTTCATTTTTAGTGAACCCCACCTGAACGTAGGTAGATAATCTTGAGATGCAATCTAAGCAAGATTGAGCTCTTCTAAATCCAACTGTGTAAGGTGACAAAATTAAATTCTTCTCAATATACCATTCTATTCTCTTTCCGATCATATTGTGGAATATCTTGCAGACACAGGATATCAGAGATATTGGTCTGAGTTTAGTCTCCGTATTCCGGTCACACCCACCTTTAGGAATAGCAATAACTGATATCACGCGCCATTGTTTTGGAATATCTCCAGTTCTATAAATTCTATTATACATCCTGAGAAGAAATTCTTTGGCTTCGTCTGGAAAATTATATATCATAGAGTATGTTATACCATCATTACCCGGAGCAGTGTCTTTCTTTTTTAAACTATTCTCTAGTTCTTCTGTCGTAAATATTGACTCCATTAAAGCGTTATGTGATTTAAATATTGGTGGTAAATTTATCACAGAATCAGGTGTAAGAGAATGTAATAAAACCTTTAATTTTTCTTCCGACACAATAAATTTAGCTTGACGATAACCTTTAATCCATCCCATCTTGCGCCACATATCAGAAACTGAAGAAGTTTCATCTATACTACTGCAGAATTTTTTCCAGCTGCCTTCAACAGCTTTCTTTATTAAACTGCCTGCATTTGCTGCTTTTTCTTCTAATTTTGTAAGATTGTCTGGAGTAGGATTTCTTCTGAATTTGGCCAAAGCTAACCTACGTTCTGCTACTGCTTTGGATAATGATGGATCCCAATACTCTTTTGGTTTAAAATTCCTTAAGGGACTAGTACAAATTTTGGTTATAGGTATGTGTTTGTTGGCTGCCCTATCTACCTGTCCTAAGAAATAGTCGTATGATACCTGAATGTCATTGTTGACTTCAATTGCCTCAGAAAAAGATCCTGTAAGCTCATGACGATATGCCTCCCAATTAGCTTTTTTAAAGTTTCGTTTTTTCTTATATTCTATGTGTTCTTGATAGTTCATCGAAATTTTCATTACGAGGTGGTCACTACCTAAATTTTCATTCATTACAGCCCAGTGAAATTTAATAGCAATGTCAGATGACACTAATGTTATGTCCGGTGATGATCTTTGTACATTTCCATTGACAAGCTTAACTCGGGTTGCCTCTCCACTATTTAAGGTTACAAAGCCATGTTCCAAGGATGAGTCTAGTACTTGTGTTCCACGCTGATTCGTTTTATAAGACCAGTTCGTGTGGTGACCGTTAAAATCACCTGCAACTAACGATTTTTTTGACACTAGCGAAAAAACATTATCCCAATCGGACTGTGTTGTACGGATTGAAGATGGACAGTAAATAGATACTACATATTCTAAACTCTTACAATTAAGTATTTTCATACACATTATCTCTATACCTACATTATTTAAGGTAATAGGGCATCGTTGTGCCTGTATAGACTTATGAATAATTATCGCGACACCACCATAAGAATCGTCTCTGTCTTTTCTATATACATTATAACCTCGTATATTTAAACTAACGTCTGGATTAAGCCAAGTTTCACTTACAATAACAATATGTATTTTTTCCTGAGAGAGTAACGCTCCTAAGCTAGGTAATTTAGGCTTTAAACTTTGACTATTCCATTGCAATATATTGATCAAAGTGTCTTTACGATAATAATCCATTTACGGATTTTAACAACAATTGACATAAATTACCTTCATTTAAAAATTCCTTAATAAATACCTTGCATCCTTCGTAAATTACTTTGACCACTGACATTATTATTTCTTCAAATCCCTTGTTCGAACTAATTATTTCTTTAATTTTTAAAAATATTTCTACAAATTTTAACCTTCTTGTCTTTTCCTTTTCTTTTTTTTGGGATATACTACTTTCCTGACTACTTCCATCTATCTCATCTTCCACCGTGAACGATTCCCACTCTGTTTCCATAAATGTAGTTTGGTTTTCTTGTCTATTTTTATTTTTCTTCTTAGACCCGTCCACTTTTTGTTGTTCTCTGTTGCCTGAATTTTCGGTGCGATTGCATGCATTTTCATTAGTTAAGACGTCTTGTGTAATAGTTCCGAATTGCACAGCATTGCTGTAAGTTTTCTTCGAAGTAATTAGGTTTTCTTTCGTTCTTTCATTGGTATCCTCAATTGTTACAACCATTCTGTCTTTATTTTTGTTCCTTAGATATATTTCTAATGCTTTTCTATAAGATACATTCTCTATACTCATTATTGTACGAATATCTTTCTCCTTTAAAAATGCAGGACACGTTTTGTCAAGTGCCATATGAGGTCCTTTGCAATTAGGGCATATAATTCTCTCTGTATCACAGTTTTCATGTTCTTGGCTGCATTTAGGGCATATAATCTTTTTTATTGGGCAGAATTTCTTTACATGCCCGTATTTCCAGCAGTTAGAGCATTGAGAGACTGGAAATACATATCGCTCCACTCTAAAACGGCATCCATAGGCAAGAACAAATTCTGGAGTTATATTGCTCTCAAAACACACACGCACCGTCTCACTGTTCACCCATTCTCCATTCTGACTTATGCGCCTTAGTCTTCTAACTGACAGTATTTTGCAAGTCGTCTCCAATGCTTCTAATATTTCTGACTCGCTCAGCTCTAAATCAACACCCTTAATAATTCCGTACGATAAGTCGAGTTGATTAACATATTGAATTCTTATTCCTAGATCCAGAAACTTCTTACATTTTATCAATTTTTCTCCATCTTCTTTTTTAGCAATATGTACAAAAATCTTGTAGGGACTCTTGTAGTTAATTTTCACTATGTTTTGTATATTTTCATTTTGAAATAATCTTGCTAATGCCATTTGTTTGGGCATAGCTTCTAAGGCTGTCAAACTCATCTTATATGTGTTATCCATATTTTCTTCTCTCATTTCCTTCCTAATCTCATCAATGGCAGACTCACTCCTTAAAAGGCGCTTAGGTCGCCTTCTAATCACTGTTATAAAACCTTCTTCACTGCAGCTTTCTTCACTATTTTCTCTATCCCTTTTTTCCACAATTCTCACACTTTCCATCTCGCAATCCTTCTGGCTAATATAGTTACTTGCTCCATCCGCAAAAGAAATCGAAGTAGGCATTAGATCGTATTCCGCGTTATCTCCGTCACTTTTTTCTTCCATTCTCAACTTATGACGGTACTTCGAAAAAAAGTTGATTTAAACGATAAGGAGTAAAGAAACTTCGTGCGCTCGCGTCGGCGTCTCGCGCGCGAATGGGCAAATTAGTTAAGACGTAAATAGAGCACATACGAACATCCATAATGATTGAAGCCATAAAACTACAATACACGTGGCAAACTGTATTTTATTTATGGATAAGGATCGCTTTCGATACGGAAGACTTAGCGCCTGTTTCATCACCTTCATTTAAGTACCTTACCATACTTATGCGACGTTGCGTTCTTAATTCAAAATCCAACATAGCAGCTATATCTCCAGACATTGTGAAGGCTCTTAGACTTAGGTCACGTAAAGAAAGGTTCTGAAGTCAGAAGAAGATATCGTATCCTTTTAAGTATAGGTACCTAATACTAACTATAGCATTCTACCATGAGCTCATGAATATTCTAAATATAGCCATCAAATGATCACATATTAATTTCTTTATTAAACTGTCAAACACCAAGCGGTCACCGGTGACCGCAACCTATTGTTCTATAATTGTGTCTACAAAACCGGTACTCGACGAGTTAAAGAGGGTTCATATATGTACATACTGTGGATATATAGATTAGTTATTCATATTTCTATTATTCTAGTTTATTGTAATAGCCAACGACAATACATATTTCGATGCAAATGTTACCAGGAAGATAATCTTTTAGTCGTGTGTGACAGCTTTTACGAATTGGCTTTCTTTGCATTTAATTTATGTATACCTAAAACATAGTGCGCACATTGCATTTTGAAAAACGTATGTGAATTGTTCAAAAACAATTCTTTTTTGTATCCCAAGTGGCAACCAAGAGGCTGTGACTTTCTTCCACACAAATGGCTCAGAAGGTCTGGATTTGAGTAAGATTCCAGCCCCATTGCTTACGAACGTGACCGCTCAGAGTATTGTAGGAGTGGCTCCGGTGACTGGGAATCAAGGAAACGCTACAAACCAACTGCCTTGGAGTACACTCGACCATATAACCAATATGGCACCTGTACCACCTTCTATGGCAGCAGGTAAGTCTAATTGTGACAGTTTTGAGGTTTTGGAAGAGTACCTACTTACAAATTCATTGTCATACCAGTACCTACTAGCTTCTATCGGCGGCTTCGACCATGGTACCTACCAGGGAAAATGTCTGTTTGTAATGTTCAAAGTTGAATATATGAACAGACCTGCATCTTGTATTGTACAGGTTATGGAAGAACCAAGTATTTAATTGTATTTAAGCCGCCATTCAGAGACTAACTCACAATACACGTCATGCGAGTCTTTACAAATAAACTGTGAGGATACCTATTTCATTGTATAGAATTTTCAGAATATAATGGAAGAACCTCGGGTCTAAGATAATGAAAATACTTAGAAATGCCTTGAATCAAACCAAACAAGTAATAAAAGCGCTTTTATCAGTCTCTTTACATAATCAATCTAATAATGAACCCATAACTTTGAAAGGTCTATTATCGAGTCGCGAACGATATTGTAATAAAATATATTACGTAGGTGCCTCTACATTTTGGTAATTGTATTTGTTTTAAGTCTTTATGTTTCTGATATTTTACAAATTCTTCTCATAAAATGCAGAATCATGTTTTGTTGAATAAAACACTCAAAGTTAAGTTTGGTTTAAAACCGCATCAAAATCCGTTGCGTAGTTTTAAAGATCAAAGCATACATAGGGACAGACAGACTGCGGATAGCGACTTTGTTTTATACTATGTAATGATAAGACTAAATAATTCCAAACTGAACATCAATGACGACGGTGTTTCATTATTTTTGACGAGAAGTAATCCATTAAAGATACTTTCACGTTAGTAATTCCATTATCTTTCAGATCCAGGTTCAAAGACATCAAGCAGATCGATAAGAAGTAATGAAATCACAGATGCAAACACACCTTTAAATAATTTCTATAAGAAATTATTTGAAAGGGATCTGGGTGAGAAGCCAGTGGCCGTGAACAGTGGCTCAGCGGTCATTCCGCAGGCGGCCGGGGTTCAATCCATTGCCATCCCGCCCCTATTGACCTTGAACAACAACATGTCTGACATACCAGTGCCAATACCCAACACTTCTGTTGTACATTATTCTAAAATCAACACACTTGTCACAAAACCATAAAATAACTGTAATTATTGTACTTATTACTTAGTAGGTACTTATAAATAAATAATTATTGTATTGAAGTTAATTCTTCATTTAATTCGTAGCTTGTCTTTCGTTATTTCTTTATTAAATGAAATATACTTAATTATAAAATTGTTACTTTTTTACCCTATTCTTTAGGTGTATCGATTATCATTTGTTCAAGGTAAACTATTTTTATACATAGGTCCTATCACATAGGGCTAAAAATAGAAAGAAATTTTATTTAATGTTATCATACAAAATAAGTGAAATTTTGTTTGAAAGTTAGCATCCTTGTTTTCGGTGCTAAGTAACAAGTCTGGAAGGTGTTGTCCTTCCAAGATACGCAGGCGCCAACGCCACGCATGCGCGGTCATAATTTAATGATTTGTCGCACCTACGGACCCTCCGCCAGTAGCTAGGTAACGTTAAAAGTAACCATAAGGCAACCATGCCGTTTAATTTATTGTTTTTATAACCAATGCCTCACGGGGGCTTGAGGGCCGGGAACATAAGCAGTGGTCGAGATGAGCTCGCCCAAACTCAACGAACGATGTCCGAGCACTATGAGCAATGGGAAAAAACTCCTCAACAACGACTCCAAGGAAGACTCCTTAGACAATTCCGTAAGTACTTACCTTTGCTTTTTAACTCTTACTACTTATTGTTTTATTGAAACTGAGATCAATCATAATAATTTCTAGAAAAAGCTATTAGCAAGTTACGTATTTTAACTTTAGGACATTAAATGTCTTTACGTCAATGAGGTGAACGAACTTTGTCGAATCCAGCGCGAAATAAGTCCACTGATTTGCTTAGTAATATGTAATTGTGCATATGTAATATACACAATATAAACGTTATCTACATGCTTGTTATTTTGAGAAGTATCTATCTAAGGCGGGAGATATTCCGCTTCTTGCGTAGGTAGACTTAAATTGTATGTCGTACAGTTATTCAAAAAAATAAAGAAATATTTAACGATCAAAATGTTTCCATAAAATATTAATCATAAGTCTTGTTCGCTTTTCAGATAAGAGAGTCAATAAAATCAGAGAGGCCGGGCAAAAATGAGGAAGATTGGCGAAGGCGCACCATCATTATTGAAAAGAAGAATGGCAGTTACGGGTTCACGCTGCAAAGTTACGGGATTCATTATAAAAAGGTACGTAAATCAATCAATTTATGTACCTCTAGATATAATTATCAATGGTGTATGATATTTTGAAAAATTGAATTAGAATCAAGCGTTTGCAAGTTTGCATTGCGAATTATACTAAAAAACGAATATTCTGTTTTCCACGGCGATGTGGATCTATCCAAAATTTGATAAAAACTAACATCTATGTACTATCATTTCGGCAGGAACAAGAAATCGAAGTAATCACTTACGTGGACCACGTCGAGGGCGATGGGCCAGCAGCAGCGGCTGGCATGCGAGAGGGTGACGTCATTCTGTCCATCAACGGGACGGATGTGGAACGAGCCGACCACGCCGCCATCGTCGACGCCATCAACAACTGTGACTCCAGAATGCGCATGGTCGTCATCTTCGAAGACTGTGTGAGGAAAGTGGAGCTCCATCTTAAATACATCAATCTCCAGCGAACACTGCAATCCAAAATGAGAGAACTGGAACAACTCACAGTTCGAGAACGGCAAATGTTTGATTGTAACTGGAAAACGCACAGCCTTCCCTCCCAAAAGAAGAAAACTTCTCCATCCGATGTAATTTCAGACAACGAGGAAAATAACATTGGAGAAAATATGAACAATGCATATTGTAGGCCAACACTATCGAGTGAAAATGTGACAGCCGCTAAACCCCCTCAACCCAGCGTATTCATGTACCAATATTTAGATCCACGTTATGGCGCGTGTCTCATACAACCCAACTTGCGCACAGGGAGCTTTGTTATTACTGTTGGCTCCCCAAGGAATAGGCGAGAATGCCACCACTATGTTGTGAAGACTCCCGGCCAGGAATGCCATAGAGCTTCAGAGAATTACAAAATTAGCAGTGGGAAACACAATAAAGTTCACAGAAGTAGCCATAGCCATGGCTGTGCCCCATGCATGCCTGCTTATAATAATCAAGACACAAATAGCCTCGAAGCTTATGACCTTGCCAGCCCCTGCTGCGATCCACATTGTGTGCCCAATACCAGAAAGAAAATGCGAAGAAAGAGAGAATGTTCTAAAGAACATAAGAGAAAGGAAAAATGCCAACAAGTCGATAAATCAACTCAAAAACCGGACAGCGGGTCACACATGCGACCCAAGAAAGTTTGTCAGTCAGGACATTGCTCTAATCGCTATCGTTACTTGACAACGGAATCTACACAAACTAGCCAGTGCAGCCTGCAGTCGTACGCAACAAGTAACGCTACGGCGGCGTGCGATAATTCAGCTTCTAGTTACAGTACTTCTCTGAGCAGTGATACTCTTTTTTGGGATAATGACAGGGGAGAAGCCAAGTCGTCACCCAAAATCCAATATCAAAGCAGCCATCAACACGTAAAACCAAAGTCCTGGGATAATTTAACGACTAAGGCGTTTGGCGGTTATGGATTCGGATACGGCTATTTGGATACCACAACGAAACAATCTAATCGATCTAAGAGTCACGGACGAAATCACAGCAGCCGTAACACACAAAGTCACCATGAATATCAGCATGCACACTCCCAAGAGAAGCATTCACATCGTCAGAGTGCACCGCACCACTGCTCGGTGTACTCTAGGAGTCATAGCCACTGTCCTCCAACCAAGTCAACTGAGAGCCTCATCATGGTTCCTAAATATCAGCTGGAGAGTAGCGGATCTGAGAGCAGACTGGCGTGCGACTGCGTCGAGTCTATTGACTACTACCGCCGAGTGAGCACCAGTAAGAGTCCCGCAGAGCAGCACTCCGCGGCTTACTACACGCAGCATTTCATCTATCCGACGCATTCCTATAAAAAGAAAGATCCCAATATAAGTTCGGAAATTACAAGACTTTAAAAGAGTGAGATTTAGGAAACAATAGGTACCTACTGTAATCGTAACCATCACTGCTCAACAATACCTAACGTTAACTTATAGCCGAAGTCATTTTAATGTAGATGTTAAATTGTAATTTTATCAAATACGCCATTAACTGCTTTTTACCTAATGACATAGTGTTTTTATAATAAATGATAATTATCAACATATTTCTTATACATCTTATTTACTACTCTAACCCTAATTAAAGTTATATTACAATGGGACCTTGCTACCGCATTTAAGTCAAAGAACAAATTTAAAACTATTAGTGTAAGCCAGATGCTATGCCTTACGCTCATGCCCACAAACTAACACAATTAGAAACAAATTCATCAAAGGTGAAGTGCCTTGACTCTAAAAGTCTAAAATAATTTAAATAATGAATTATTGCGTCAACACACCAGATAAAATACGACTAATAATATGTAGTTAGTTTCAAATGATCTGTACGATAATGGTACAGTCGGTGGCAGATACGCATGTATCCATATGTCTTCTTTAAAAACATTAATGGAGCCCTCTCGCGTGAGATTGATGAAGGGGACTGTCAGACTGTTACAGTCGAAAAACCACCCAAGAGTACCGTCTCAGACGTGGGTACGAAGGAGCACAAAACACATTCTTCTGTTTCCCTACCGTGGCGGCCTGCCTTGCCAGGCCACACCTCAAGATGCACAGACGTCTGAGGTGTCGATTTCGTCCGTGCAACGTCTTGGAAGTGCGCGTAGATACAACCCGCACCAAAATCTCGGGTCCTTTGAAAGAAAGAAAGAAAGAAAAGCCATTTATTTTGCTACGACACACAACAAGAATTTAGAAACACCGAAAAAAAGCCCATAGTGCGTCGCAGCGCAAAAGGCTGGAGCTCAGCTTAATACCGTGGACCGGGCACAGAGGCTCGAGCCCACGGCGCTGATTTTCAGCACCAGCCCTTTAAATCGGGGTGACGGAGACTTCCGCAAGTGTACCGGACCCCGACGCCCTGGTTGCGAAGGTAGACTTGTAATTTTCTTTTCCTTTAACAACAGTAACAGTCGTCACTGATCTCTAATATGACGGCACAATTGTGGCTCATCCCAAGCCATGTACTCCACGAGGATGTGTAGCAGGGTCATCCCCATCACTCCGGGAGGAAAATCATCCAATAACTTCTCCTGCCCCGGAGTGTCAGCCTCGTATCGACAAAAAACCACCCGGTTCCTACTCCTGCACTTCGAGCCGAAGCCCCGGCAACCCGTTAAGTCGGTCGTGCTTGCCGTCTGGTCGGAGATCGTCTAGCCAACCCGACACCTGGAGTTTCTCTTGCGTCGGCTGGGGCGTGACGAGGTTCGTTTTCTCACGTACCCCGTTCTCCTTAGCTAGCATGACTGCTTCGCAGAAGGTGGAAACGGCATCATAGTCCCTCTCGCTCCGTACCATGGTCGGCACCAGAGCAAGTTAGGAGCGAAACGTCGAAAGTGATCCAGGAAGTTCCACCGACTGTCGAGAACGAGTCCCAGGTACTTCATCATCGTTTCGACGACGATGGTAACCCCTCCCGCCGTTATTTGGAACTTACCCGGAGGTGAGGTGTTCGACGAGACTTCGGACTTCTGGAGCGCCATGCGCCACCTTGAGTCCCAGTTGCCGGATCCTTACAACGACTGTCATAGCCACTCTCACCATAGCCGTCGCCTGATGCGACCTCGCGTGCGCTAGCACCAGTGAGTCGTCAGCTTAGTAGATCACGTTGACGTTCGGAAAGTCGGTGTGCCAATCATTGGCGATATTCCACAGGAGCGGCCCCAAAAAGGAACCCTGTGGAATACTGGCGACATCTCTCGCCAGTTCCACTCACCTCGATGACCGGGGTAGATGACGGCCCGGTCAGTCAGATAGGCTTCGATGATATGACCAGCGGAGATAGGTGACCCGATGACATCGAGGTGCCTCCAAAATGCAGCTCCAGGGCAGGGAGTTGAAGGCATTGGTGATGCTGGGAGGTCTCTTACGCGCATGATGGCGTCCACCGTGGAGCGTCCTCTGCGGAAGCCGAACATGGTACTGAGTCTAGCGGTAGGGCTTTGAAGCCTCTCCTTCCGTTCCACCACTAAGACCTTACGAAGCTCCGACCAATACGAAGCTATATGCCGTGGCACAAGTCTGACATCCCGTTCCCTCTGTTCCGCTCGCCACAGGTACAGTCTTTATTGTTGTCCACAATGAATGTAGTCACTTGAAAGTTCAAAACGTAATAAATAGTAAAATACATTCAATAAATAAAAAATAGCAAGTTACACTAACAGTATAGGTAATTATATTATATACACTTGTGTTAGAAGATACTTGCGCAAGCCTCAAAGCTGAACTTGAACAAGTATATTGTAACGTGTGTGGCTACCATAACAGTTGATAGAGGTATTGATGGAAATTTTTGATATCTTTTTCATTGAAAAATACAGCAGACAAATTCAGTTGCTTTTAGACGTTGAGATTACATCTGAAATGACAGATACATAGACACAGGAAATATCTTCCGATCCTATTCAAATTTTATCTTACAGTGACGTAAAACATGCGTGAACATACAACATCTAATCATATACATATATGTAATTAGGTTGTAACATTATCTTTCTTTAAGAGTCATACTTCCTCAATCTTTAGTTTAAGTGTGGCAAATTCGTTTGCTATCGCCGAAATTAGGTGGGTGAACTTATATCTAGCACGGATTGTGAGTTAGGCCAAGGGTCAGATGGCGGACAGTGCGCTTGCGACGCCGGCAGAACGGCAGAGCGTCGGCGCGCACCACCGCATCGGCATGCGTCGAGTCGCGCAGCTTGCCCAGGCGCGGCCCGCGCGCACCAACTCCATCAACGTCGCTTTTCTTCTGTTACCACTGTTCGGCATTGTTACTGCAGAATCAACACAAGTAAGAATTTCTATTTATTACTCACATTTCAGCATCCACAAAAAGATGTGATAATTCTGTGACGTTACATAAAAGTGATATTTCATTTTGTACACTGTAACAAAAGTAGCGTGATGTTTATTACTCACTTATTTCCAGCTGCATATCGTATGTAAAGACTTTAATTCCCACCGGTGTTATACTTTGGAAACGGAATTCTCTGATGTGGCTGAGGCGAGGGAAGTCTATTCAAACACGAATCTACCTGACTATTGCTTTATCAGCAGTTCCAGACTTCAACCAGGAATAAAAAAAGTCGTAACGGTAAAATATTTATATTGTTTAAATTAACTGTTCCATCAGTAAATTACTGTAATTGCTTGGCGAAAACGAAGTTATCTCACTATGCATTATGATAAGGCAGAGAAAGCACATAAAGCTTGGCGATATTTATTTACTTTTCAATTTGCGTTTAAAATATTAACATGCACATATTTTTTCATCTATTTACTTTACCTCTATAATAAGTTATGTAGCTTAAAAGACCTATTAGGTAATAAATCTAACATAATTATAGTCATAAATATTAATAAATATCAGATGCCCTGAGACAGGCGACCGGCTTGTGACCTAATTATCCTTGTTACGATCTTTGTATATAAATAGGAAAGCACTGTTCACTGTAAGTACAAACTTAGTCACCTTATCAGTACTATTTGAAAGTAACGGTTTGTATTATCTTAGACTTCTTGTGTTGATAAAATACGTTAGCCATCTGCGTGAAACATTAAACGTTTACTAAGACTGGTTTATTCGTTCCCTCATGAAAGAACAAAATAAAAAGAAAAATAAAATTAAAAAAATAAATAACAATATATGCATACGAGATTATCATAGGAGATTATTGAGAAAGGATATTAGCTTTTGATAATCAAGGATAACAAATGAGTCTAGTATATATTAGACACATTTCATTAAATCAAAATCTTGCAGAAATTATTCACTCCGAACGAATTATATAATAAAATACTAGGTACTAGGTGCCCTATGCAGCATTGAATACTCATTCTCACCTAGGCTTTGGTCCTAGACGACCTGGATCATTTGGACGGTTTTTTGAGTTCAAAACGGCCACCGTGTTCGCCGCTTTTCCGCGTACCTGTAGTGGATCGCTACAGAAAGGTACGCGAGTCCTCCGCACTAGCGGCGACAGCTTCACACTGTGCTAAGGCGGTGAGCTGAGCCAGCTTTGGCGGATTAGTTCAACGAGTGGCCACCGGAGGGCGCCACTCAGATCAACACTCCACTAGAAGACCTACAGCAAGGTGGCGCAGCCGTCACGCGACGTCACAAGAGACGTACGCGTAGTTCCGCGGGCAGCCACAGAGGGCGCCACTTTGAGGTGCAAAGTGTGTTAGTGTGAAGTGCAAACTTTTCATTATTAGATTTCAAGAGAAGTTTCAAGCAATTTTAAACTCTATTTCAAAAAAATTTCGGACTTAGAATATTTATTGGATTGTGATCTATGAAGAAAAGACTTAGTTTATTTTAACTTAATTTTATCTTAGAGTAATATGTGCATGTTAGACTTAGAATAATTTTAGAAAAACCGAGGGAACGGGGAGTCTATGTCCCCATATGTATCCCAGTAGGTAATTTAAAGTTCAAACACTTGTAAAAATTTTAGTAAATTTTTATTCCTTACTTGGATTGTTCTTGTGAAGTTTGATGAAATTTAGTTAGAGTTGTTTATTTACACAAGTTAATTGTTTATCTTTTATTAGTCTTATTTTAGTCAATAAAATGGAAGGGTTAGTTAATCTTTTAAAGGAACTTCAAAATGTTATTCAGCGAGGATTGAGTAATATTAAAAAGTCGTCTAAAGAAAGACTGTCTTCTGATTATATTCAAACTAGAAGAGAGTTATTAGAACGGGACTGGAATTTGTTTGTAACTAATTACACTAAACTGCATGAACAATATGAAACGCAAGGGAATAGAATGTTATCGGAATTATATGATAATACAGCACTACCAATACAAACCTGCTGTCCTTTATCGACTTCGCTACAACGAGTATGGACGATGGAAGGCAGGTAGATTGTATTTTTACTGACTATAGTAAATGTTTTGACCGTATTGACCATACTATCCTTTTGCAAAAAATTTTTCATGCAGGTATTCATGGTAATTTAGACCGGTGGATAACATCTTATATAAGGAATCGTTCCCAGGCTGTTGTGGTTAATGGTGTTGTGTCAAAGCGGTATGTAGTCCCTTCAGGAGTGCCCCAGGGATCGCTTCTTGGGCCCTTACTATTTAATATCTTCATAAACGATATTCACACGTGCTTTCAAAATTCGTTATTCCTACTTTACGCAGACGATATGAAGATCTTTAAACGCATAAACAATCTCGGAGACTGCTACTGTTTGCAACATGATCTCGATAGGCTTGAAGAGTATTGTCAGTTAAATAATCTGGAACTCAATGAGTCAAAATGTTACGCAATTACATTCACTCGCAAAGCCAACATCATATCCCATACATATATTTTAAAGAATGACCATCTGAAACGAGTAGATTACATACGAGATTTAGGTGTGATACATGATTCCAAACTTACCTATGAGAGACACGTAGATTACATAGTAAATAAAGCTAACAAAGCCATGGGGTTCTTAAAAAGGTCTTGTTCCCAGTTTACAGATATCAAAATAATTAAAATCTTATACTGTTCTTTTTTCCGTAGCTCACTTGAGTACTGTTCACAGGTTTGGAATCCCATGTATGACATCTATATCTCAAGACTGAAATCTATTCAACGAAACTTTACGCGATACGTGCAATATAAGTGTAAAACCCACGAGTCCACGACCATGATTATGATTTGAGATGCAAAAGGTACCACTTACTACCACTTAAGGAAAGGAGGAATATATCAGATATCTCTTTCCTCGTCAAGTTGGCACAATCTTATATCGACGCCCCGGAACTTCTGTCCAAGATTAATTTACGCGCTCCCACTAGATCTTCTAGAACACCCTTCCTTCTTCTAAACGTTCCCCGTTGTCACACTAATTACAAACAGAACTCATTCTTCATTAGATACGCAAAGTCCTACAATAATCTGGTCGACTTTTCTAAACTGGACTTATTCGTTACTAAGCCTCATGTATTCAATCGATTACTTACAAAACATTGGTTCGATAGCTGTTCCATTTCGCACTGCAAGAATTAATATTATTGTATTAACCATAATTCCTAATTACCTCTTTAGTCATTTTTTCTCTTTCAAGCGTGCTCTTCATAGATAACTAAATGCGAAAACATGTAATTGGTTAATAGTTGCGTAAATTGTGTTTTTGTTGGGTGTTAATACTGTATGTTTTCTGATGTAAATAAAATAAATAAAATAAAATAAAATACAGAAGACACATATATCACATACACATGTCTGATTAAGTCCATGCTTGCTAAATATAATGTTCCTAAGGCAACTATTTCGGAACTTGGTACTTCTGGTAACTCAAATAAATCAAGTATAAACTCTTTTGTAAAACTACCAAAAATATCAATTCCAAACTTTAGTGGCAAATACTCTGAGTGGACAACTTTTAGAGACCTATTTGTATCACTCGTGCATAACAATAGTAGTTTAGACAATGTTCAGAAAATGCACTACTTGAAGAGTCATCTTAGCGGTGAGGCTGAACAGCTTGTTAGACAAACACCGGTTTCCGAAATAAATTACAGTCAGTGTTGGGCACAATTAGAGAAAAGATCTAATGTCAAATAAATAGAACATATACCAGCTTAGATCAGTACACAGAGGCGGTTTTATTTATATTCACCCCATCTTGTGTGCTAGTAGGTCAGCAGATCACCTAGTAGCTTAACTAGGAAACATTACATTCAGACTAGGTAGTTATCCCTCCGCTAGGCCTCTTCTATCAAAGAGAAGAAATGAGCAGAAAATCAACACGCGTGCTCAAGACGGATTTAAAACATCACGATTTTTAACCTGCCCATGTGTCAGTAGTATCGAAATAAACTTAAAAATTACATATAACTATGATGAGTTACATTGGTACTTGCTAGGTTGCGACCCCGTACATTTACGCTTAAGAAGTGGGAGCCATAACCTACGAGTCATCATTAACTCCTCATAATATGTTAACTTGATGTGCTTGATGAAAATCTGTTATCTTCTGATATGCGAACCTCATCTACCATTTGTGAAAAGTCCTCATTAATCTTATGCTAAAGAGTTCTTGTTTGTTTCAACGCACTAATCTCCGGAAATACTTATTTGAATTGAATAATTATTTTTGTGTTGGATAGCCCGTTTATTGAGGAAGGCTATAGGCTAAAACATCACGCTATGACCAACAGGAACTGAGCAGGGAGTGAAACCGCGCGAAAGTAGGTAGTTTTCTTTCTATATATAA
Source organism: Spodoptera picta (assembly GCA_038387885.1). Classification (NCBI taxonomy): domain Eukaryota; kingdom Metazoa; phylum Arthropoda; class Insecta; order Lepidoptera; family Noctuidae; genus Spodoptera; species Spodoptera picta. The sequence goes on from JAZHFQ010000105.1 coordinate 6,861,097, forward strand.
AAAGAAGGTTCTAGGTCAACATGAAAATATGATACTTTCAACATATACCTCAGAAATACTCTTAGAAAACAGGTATATGTAGGCTAATTTATAATGTAGACACACAATGACATAACTTTAAGTCTAATGTATTTTTATGGTTAAGCTTAGCATTTGACTAAAGAATTTAATAAAATTCATATCTGTGGACTGACCTCATATAGAATAATGTCTTTTTTGTGTATAGCGGGTCGATGGGGACTTTTTACAATTCCTATACATTATATAACTTATTACAAAGCTCCAAGCATTAATTATTACGTTCACACGATAACGTTGCGATAGAACTTGAGTTCTAAACGAAGATATTTTTATTTATCATATATGTATTAGGAGATAACTTCTTTTTGTCAAGGTTGACCGTGTTTCCTTGGCCTATGTTTCACAATTATACTATCGTAAATGGAACAAAGAAAACGTATTATTATGTCAAGGCAATCGATCTCACGCTTAAACACGAATGACATATATATGTACATTGTTTTTAAAACAGGTCACATCGCCTTATAATGGGTTAACACAGTCTCTATTCTGCAAGTCCTTGGTTGTGGGAGTATTGGACAAGACAAGTATAGCGAAAGTGTTAGAAGGATATCACAGAGATCGCCGTGAAGCTGCCTACTCTCCTCGCGGTCGGTACAGGGGTCAGACACAGTCCCAATATCTCGCAATAGACCGAGGAAGTGGCAAAGATGAAGGGAAAGCTGAAGCCCATTCTGCTGCGGATTCATCACGAGCGACAGTCGGTAAGTATTGTTTTAAACATCAACTTTGTACGTTAACTTCTAAGTTCAGGTATCTCTTTCATACTCGTTACTCAAAGAAATTCACTTGTAAAATTAAATGGAATCTTGTAAGTGCTTGCTACTGTTTATTATTGTTAATGACGAGAGAAGTGAATTACATGCTTTATTTCAGTTGGCAACAGCGGCATGGGCCAAGCTCAGAGTCAATCGATGTATGATCCGAGCTGCGATGATTGTTTGGGTCGTAATGATTTGGGCGCAGAAAGTTTGAAACGCCGACCAGGTGAAATGTATGTTTTAAAGCTTCTAATTTTATGATAATTTTTATAGATGTAGTTTCTATAGTAGTAGTGATCAACAAGATGTTTATTGGACTGGAATTATACCATGCGTATATATGTATATATACAGGTGATTTATAATTCGACCACAATCTCGTATGGAGTTATAGAACACATCAATTTCAACATTTTTGTCAAACAAAGGAATAGGCGGAATTGAACGGTTATTAAAATATTTAACTTTTAGTGTTAATTTAAAAATGAAGCACGCGGTAACTATAAAACTGAAAAAAACAAAAAAAACGCGCTTGACCTAATTTTCTTTTTTTATTATCTTACTTCAATAGTTTATTTACCAAATAATATTACTATGGGCAATAGATCCCAAATTCATAGAATATTGGAAATGTTTTCAAGTTTGACTCAGAAATATGTTTCTCTAACATAAAAAATTACTATGACGCAAGCATGGTATGGATAATGGTAGTAAAATAATGAAGTTCAACTTACAATTTTGGCATCGAATATTGTTAATTGCGTGTTTACGGTGATTTATATTATGTACACACTACACACCTATAATAAAACTAGCTAACACCGCACGGTAAGACTTTTTTTAATAAATAACACATTAAATATTTCAGTTCCAGTTCAAATGGGCCAGGAGGTAATGGTGTCGGAAATGGTTCAAATAGACCAGGCGGACTTGGACCTGGTCAAATGGTCGATCCTAGGACTAGCGGCTATGGGGGGAATAATCAAGGCGGTACACCTGGTAATAACTACAACGGACAGTATGGACATCCTGGTGCAACTGGCCCTGGTGCAACTGGACCTGGTGCAACTGGCCCTAGTACTGGATATGACCCTGGTAAAGACGGAACACTAGGTGGTACACCTTTTGGGCCTGGACAAGTATATCGACCAGGAGACATGAACAATGGAGGAATAGGGCCCCGTGGCCAATCAAGTTATGGAACAAATCCTGATGGTACACCAATTACGCATGGTTCCAATGGATTACCAAATAGTAACAATAATGGACGTGGAGATGGCATACACGGAGGAACTGGCCCAGGAAAGTACGGCCCTTCGGATAGTTTTCAAAATGGAAATAACAACATTGGGCCAGGTAACCACCGATACATACCTGGAGGATCAAATGATGGAGGTAACATACCCCCAGGTTCTTTGATGCTACCACAAAACGGAGTTGGAAGTTATGGTCCAAATCAAAGCGGACGACCAGGTAACAGCATATATCAAGGCGGCGGTCAAAATGGATATCCAGGACAAAACGGTCGTTACCCAGGAGGATCAAACTGGCCTTATAGTGTTCTCGGAGCTGATGGTGTTAATTATTATTGCTGTGTTCCACAAAACGGTCAAGGCAATGGGTACAAACCACCTGGAGCCATTGGTTTGCCGCCTGGCGGCCAAAGTAGTGGTGGACAATACGGACCTGGGGGACAATACACTCCTGGCGGAACTGGTGGACAATATGGTCCTGGCACAGGTGGCCCTGGGTCAGTTACAGGCGGGCAATATGGCCCTGGTACTGGTGGTCAATACGGGCCAGGTGGTACAGGTGGACAATATAGACCAGGAGGGCCTGGTTTAGGAACTGGTACTGGTGGACAATATGGACCTGGTGGACCTGGCAGTGGCTCTGGTGGACAATATGGCCCAGGCGGCTCTGGAGGTAAGTACAGGCCTGGTGGTCCTGGGTCTGGAACCGGTACTGGAAGTCAATATGGCCCAGGAACCACTGGAGGACAATACGGACCTGGCGGCACTGGTTCGGGTACTGGAACGGGTGGACAATATGGACCAGGCGGTACTGGAGGGCAATATGGGCCTGGTGGTACAGGTGGGCAATATGGACCTGGGGGCCCTGGTTCCGGTGCTGGCACTGGAGGCCAATATGGGCCAGGAGGTCAAGGAGGCCAATATGGGCCTGGTGGCACTGGGAGCGGTACTGGTGGACAATATAGACCTGGCGGTTCAGGTGGACAATATGGCCCAGGCGGTTCTGGTGGGCAATATGGGCCTGGCGGCCCTGGTTCTGGAACAGGAACTGGAGGAACATATGGACCTGGTGGTCCTGGATCTGGAACTGGAACTGGAGGACAATATGGGCCTGGTGGTCCTGGATCTAATACTGGAGGTCATTATGGACCGGGAGGTCCCGGGTCTGGAACTGGCGGACAATATGGACCAGGTGGCACTGGAGGACAATACGGGCCTGGTGGTCCTGGTTCTGGCGTTGGTGGCCAATATGGACCCGGTGGCTCTGGTTCTGGCACAGGCACCGGAGGACAATATGGACCTGGGGGCCCTGGATCTGGAACAGGTACGGGAGGACAATATGGCCCGGGTGATGCTGGTGGCGGTACTGGAGGGCAATATGGACCAGGTGGCTCTGGTCCTGGAACAGGCACTGGAGGACAATATGGGCCCGGTGGTCCTGGTTCTGGAACAGGCAATGGAGGACAATATGGACCTGGGGGCCCTGGATCTGGAACAGGTACCGGAGGACAATATGGCCCAGGTGGTGCTGGCGGCGGGACCGGAGGGCAATATGGTCCAGGTGGATCAGGAAGCGGCACTGGTGGGCAATACGGGCCGGGCGGCCCAGGAAGCGGTACTGGTGGGCAATATGGGCCGGGTGGACCAGGTAGCGGTACTGGAGGTCAATATGGGCCAGGAGGACCCGGTTCTGGAACGGGAACTGGTGGACAATATGGACCAGGTGGCACTGGAGGACAATACGGGCCTGGTGGTGCCGGTTCTGGCACTGGAGGACAATACGGACCAGGTGGCCCTGGTTCTGGAACAGGCACTGGAGGTCAGTTTGGACCAGGCGGCCCTGGTTCTGGAACAGGCACTGGAGGTCAATATGGACCAGATGGCTCAGGTAGTGGAACAGGCACTGGAGGACAATATGGGCCAGGCGGTCCTGGTACTGGAACAGGCACTGGAGGTCAATATGGACCAGGCGTCCCTGGTTCCGGAACAGGTACTGGAGGTCAGTATGGACCAGGCGGGCCTGGTTCTGCAACAGGTACTGGAGGTCAATATGGACCAGGTGGGACAGGTACGGGTGGACAATATGGACCAGGTGGCCCTGGTGGTGGAACAGGCACAGGAGGACAATATGGGCCAGGTGGAACTGGTGCTGGAACAGGCACTGGAGGTCAATATGGACCAGGTGGGACAGGTACGGGCGGACAATATGGACCAGGTGGTCCTGGTTCTGGAACAGGTACTGGAGGTCAATATGGACCAGGCGGTCCTGGTTCTGGAACAGGCACTGGAGGTCAATATGGACCAAGTGGGACAGGCACGGGTGGACAATACGGACCTGGAGGCCCTGGATCTGGGCCAGGCACTGGAGGACAATACGGGGCTGGTGGCCCCGGTTCCGGCACTGGTGGCCAATATGGACCTGGTGGCCCTGGTTCTGGAACTGGCACTGGAGGTCAATATGGGCCAGGAGGTCCCGGTTCTGGTACTGGTGGACAATACGGTCCAGGTGGCCCAGGTAGTGGTACTGGCGGGCAATATGGACCAGGAAGTGGTACTGGTGGGCAATATGGGCCAGGCACCGGAACTGGTGGACAATATGGACCAGGTAGTGGAAGTGGAACTGGTGGACAGTATGGTCCAGGTTCTACATACAATCCTTACGCTCCAGGCGGACCTGATAATCAAGCGGTAAGTTTACTGCCAATATTTTTTTCTACGATGTACTCATTTACATTTCACGGCATATATTTCTTAACCTTGTATTATTCGTATCGTAATTAATTAGCTTTGAGCACAAAACAGTTGTACATACCTTATTGTATCAATTGTAAAATGAATTTTAAAATATACGCATAATGTGGAGAAGTATAATTTGTTTAGTGTCAACTGTCTATAATGTGTTTAGCTGCAATTGCAAATGATTAACTAGAGATAATACAGATCATATAAAAAACTTTTGAAATCGTCATATGTCCTAGAGTGCTGTGCAGTACCTGCCGGGGTCACGGGCGTGATTGAACATACACCGTGGCCCCGGCAGACGGTACTAACATTGCCGCTATTTTAATAATTTTCCACCCAATCACGTGTTATGTACTAAATGCCATTGGACTTGTAGCACTTACATGTTAGGCTACTCGTTAAATAGCAGCATATTTTATTTATAAGTATCTATTGGATTTCGCTAATACATAATGTCTACTATTTCAGGGTTCGGGCGGTAACCAAAATGGTACGTATAATTAAATTTCATTTTTAATTTACATTTCAGTTGAATTCAAGGTTTAAAATTGACTTTATTACAATCTAAATAAATAAATTGATAGAATATCGTACGATAATTTTCAGAACAATAATAAATTACAATTGTATCGATTTTCAATACAATTTCGAACTTAAACAGGATTCCAGGCTTAGTCAACCTAGTCCCTTCAAGTGAAAGACATTATTTGAGACTGATTCGACTATGAAAACACACCAAGATTAAAAAAATCTTTACGTGCTAAAACGTACCTATTATTAGCTTCTACCTGTTCTCGTAGGATTTTCGGAAAACCTTGGATAAAAAGTATCCTATGTCCGCCACCTAGTTATCAGCCATACCAATTGTGTAACTAACACAATTCTCTTTTATATGTACCTACCTATAATTGTATATATTAATAGTGGGTAAAAGTCTATAATTTGATAGCACAAAAATTAAGAAATCGGTAAGACTTCGGATTGGGGTTTGACCAGATACTGAAATCAGTCAGAAATTTTGTTGACTAATATGGTTATATTAGTAAGGGGTTCCTTAATGGATTGAATTCTTAATTATAATTAAACTTTAATTGCAAGGCAAAGCAAATAAACCACAATATTAGAATACATAATAACAAGTTACAATAATTTACTATTTAAATCCTTAGGTGTACCACAAAACGTCATTGATCCTAACTCTATCATCGACGGGGATGACTCAGAAGCTCTAGCAAGTGTAAACCAAGCAGCTAATGGAACAGTCGCGTCCGCATCGTCTAAAGGTGGCAACGACAAAGGAAGAGCTCAGACTAATGTACAGGGTACTTACACAGGCAGTGGATCATTCTCAGCTCAAGCAGAAATTACTGGTGAGAACAAAGCCGCCAGCAGCCAGGTAGCTGGTGACAAAAGAAGTGCTTCAAGTACAGCCCAAGGCAGTGGTCGAAACAATAAATCACAAGCTAATGTGGAACTTGGTTTAGAGACCGGTTCAGTTGTAACGGGATCGCAAAGTGAAGGTTTACTGCACTCGTCTAATTCACAAGTCCAAGGTAGTGTTAAAGGAGGTATGGCTGACGCACAAGCACGAGGACCAGGCAGCACATCTTCTCAAGCCCAAATAGGATTTACGCCCTACAAAGAAGGTGATAAATCGCACGACGCACAGAAAACTCCATTCGTTGGAGGAGGAGTAGCTTCCGCGCAATCAAGCGTCAGAACTGGCATGTCACAATCACAATTACACGGCACTTTCAAATATGGCATTACATACAATGGTGCTGCTCAGGCAGGATCTAGTTTAGACAAAGATGCCGTATTCCCAAATAGATTGCCATTTGAAAAGATTGACGTCAATGATCAAAGCAACAAGAACATCGACATTAATGATGAACCCAATAAAAACACCAACGTTAATGATGAAATCAATAAAAACCTCAACATTAATGATGAAAATCTCAACATCACAGAAACAATAGAATATACAACTCCTGCACCTTTATCTGATCTATCTACAACGGAATTATCATATGAACCGGAAGTGCCAGAACCAGATAAGGAAGAGCCACTTGGCCAGCCTGAAGAATCGTTTGACACACATAAACACGAAGATCATCATTTAAATGACCCATCATTGGGGCCCACTCGTGCACCACCAGTAGAAAGTAGACGATCTTTCCAACCATCTTACAATCCAGACGGAGACTACGAATACTCTCCAGATAAAGATGACGCTCCACCAGAAGACTACGACGATGGCTTCGGTCCTGAAGGAACTGATGCTGCTGATAGCGAACAGGGTTATATCAATCCTAGCTACAATGAATTCTCCAGAGGTCCTGAAACAACACATCAATCTCTTCATAGTCCAAAACGAAAAGGCATAGAAGTGAGACAGACGACGGGTGGTAATACGCAACATATTTTGCTAGGCTCCTTAACAGATCAAGATGCAGAAATTACACAGAGGAATTCGGAACGCCCAGATGAAAGTAGAATATACCAACCTGGAGAACGTGTACCAGGTACTGGTGGTTACACAATACCAGTTGGGTTCACTGGTAGTGTCAAATCTGTAGCGTCTAAAGACAAGACTTATGTAGTTGGTTCTAAAGAATCTCCTTCACAAGCACAAACAGTGTCCCTTACTTCAGGGAGCGGCAGAATCAAATACAAATACCCTCCATACCCAAGGAATGTCAATGCGAAAAATTTGAGATCATTATACAGTCCTAAACCCGACAATAATAACAGGTACGTCTCGGTCTCTAAATCAGTAACACGTGACCTAGACGGTGAAAATAATGTTCGTAAACAATACTCTCACACATACTATACAAAATCCTCATCCTGCGGCTATTTTACATTTACTTGTACCATGGTCAGCAGCGCTGAGGGTAGGAAAAAGGTATGCAAGCCCAAAATTCCTACAAACCCGGATGGAACACCAATGAGGTGTAACTAGACATAGTATAGTAAATAACTTCTATCTTAATAAAATATCTATTTAAATATTTTTATACATTGTACAGACAAATTCATTAGGTAAAATTCATTGGTGCTAGTTATTAAGATACTTTAGATAGCAGTAATTAAAATAAAATTTCATAGTATTGTACATACTTTGATTAATATTGTTACTAAAAAATAAATAATATTTACTTGTTCTAGTTTTTGTTTCCGACCTTAACAATCTATCTATACTCTACGTACCGTGATACACAGTGATGTAGCTACATGGAACTTAAACATTGAACTTACATGAAAGGTAGTGTTTTATTACTAAAAAACCTCGAGGCAGGGCAACATAAAAACACAATATTTGTTTATTACAATGATGACGTTTTATTTCTTAAATAGTTTTATCTTATGTTTTATTTATAATTTTAGAATTTGTGACATTTAGATAATTTTCGATAGTAACAAGTAAATTTTTAAACAGATAACTTGAAAACTACATACATTTTCTATGAATATTAAGTAATAATCAATAGTATAACCTGCCCGTACCTGTACAATAATGTACTTGGGTATGAGGAGATTATAGATGAGTTATTAAGCTGGATATAATAAAAAGGAATGTAAAATACAGGTATGACAGATCACATATCACAGGGCAGATGCATTTTAATAATTTAAATATAAAAAAATATAAATTTTAATGGCAATATAACACTGCCATGTTGATACAACAAGGAATCTTTAAAATAGTGCGTATAATAATACACGAGTACTAATAAGATAAAAAAATATTCAACATACAGAGATGGACTGGCGAAACTTTTACAAAAACAGTATAATATATTAATAAAACTTGCTTTTGATCAATCACATATTACTGTAAGAAGACCTATGTCGTGGATAACAACTGAGGGGTGGGCTTGTGTGACTGGCTTTGAAACTGGTTACAACAGTATCTACATCAACACGTAAAAGTGAAATACAAAAATCTAATATTTCTTTTAGATTTGGGTAAAAATTAATTGGGGCCATTTGTAAGCATCAATGTTTATTGCATAATAGTAGGTACATAAGTAAAAATATATTTCTAATGAATATCTTCAAATTGAGTTGAAAATTTCAATAATCTTGTAAAGTTTCGACAGTCAAATTTAAATATACAAATTAGGATTCGATCGCAATAAATATACTTGAAATAATATCCAATACTGTTTCTAGCTGCCTCCTTAATACTGGTCAAGTCAATCATTGTAAAGGAATGTAATAAGGTAACCAGGGTAGAGAAATAAGGTCGATCTATTAATACAGAAGAATGAACTAGATACTAACTAGGTATAAATAAATTAAGTATTTTGTTTACTCCTGCTGACTCCAGAGTCACAGTGTAGTTGGTGTTATGTTACCTATTTGTGAACTTACATTAAGTAGAGGTGGAATCGTATCCATTACGATAATACGAGATAAAGGGGGCCACAGGCAGTATAAATTATTCAGAAGTTAGTTCTAACCCTAACATGGCAACTTATTTGTACACATAACATTTCTGAAAACCTTCGAAAACTTACAAAATAATTTATGTTAAATGAGTATTAAGTACGTAAAGAATTAAGTACAAATGTTGCTTAAAGGTAATAGCCGTGAACACATTTTTACGTAAAAATATAGTTAAAAAACAACGATTACCGAGCAGTAAACACGAATTCTATATGTGATATGACACATAGACTTTAAATAGGTACATAGTCACTACATTCATAACACATAGATGCATATAAGAATCATTTTGTTTCAAATATTAATCATTAAATATATTACCCATGCTGACAATATAATTCAGTTAACTTGGGTCCGAGACTTTAAGTAGACATTTATTTAAATATATTAACGACCAAGTAAACATCTTAATCATGCGTAGATAATCACCACAAATGTATCAACTATTTAATAAAACATTAATGAACATCAATTTAAATAAAATTGATACAAACTAAAAAGAAAAAAAAAACGGGATAATAACTGCCATTTTTGAGACATCAAAAGGAAAACAACAGGAGCTCGTGCAATGTATTGTACTGCACAATAAATGCATATACTACACCAAATATACATAAATATCCGTCGCACATATACACATTCGAATACACGTTTAACACTTGAACACAAGTTCACAAAAAATAATTCAAATACATGAGATCAATTTTCAGAATGCAAAAAGTAAAAAATAAATATTAAGTACTTACATTACGAGATTCATCATAATGGCGAGATTTAACAGGTAGCTAAATACTGATGTGTAAGGAACTTGGATTTAAATGGCCTCATAAATGAAGATTAAGGAGTCATGGAAATAATTTAAATCACACGTATTTCATACTTAGAGTCAATGTAGTAAATTCCATAGTTTCATTATCAACCGACTTCTTTTTAAACATCTTCTCACTAGCCCGGTGCTCCGGCTAGTTGCATACGTACGCAATATTATGAATTATGACGATATTAAAAAATACGAATCCTCATAATCACATTATACCTACTCTAAAACTACACAAAAAATACTAAACTGTTTGGTACACACATTCTGTAGCTGCAAAATGTAAAATTAAAATGTTAATACACATATTGAGCAGTTTGTTGATATGACTATCGTTGGTCGGTTACCTCGCGGATCCAGTAAAAATTGTGACAGTATAGTAATCTCATATTATTATTTCCCTAAGGGTGGTTCCCCTGAAAGGGGATTTAAGTGAAGCTATTTAATAATAATTTCTAGATTTTCCTATATATATCGTGAGATCATTATATCAAAGTGTAATAAAATATTGATTTTGAATAATGTTTAAAATCAAGTGGATGCGTTTGCATTCATTTTAAAATAAAGTATAACGTGACTTAAATCAAACCAAGTACATAGGTACCTTTACCCTCGAGATAAGACATAACATACGATGACGTAGTGAGTTTAAGAGTAGAACACATAACGCTTGGTGGGCGTCACCCATAACCGGGTTTAACTTAAAAAAATATCGGAATCCCGATCACAAATACGAGGTTTGTATTTAATTTAAGTAGCGCCTCGTAGGCGCTTCAACCGCTCTTTTTCTTGATGGTCCACCGGAGGCTCGCGCTCAAACGATATGATTTCCAGAGCTGAAAAGATATTATATTCGATTGAAAAGACTTTTGTTTTGTTTTATTTATTGTTGCACAGTCAGACCGGTCTCATAAATTAATTATAACATACTGAAATTGTATTTTTTAAATTATATTATAGGTTTAAATTTATGAGCTGTCCTTATTGTAACTATCAACTAGACTAGAACATAATAATACCTTGCATATATTTATACAAAACAGAAATCAACACTAATAAAAAAAAGCAACATTAACACTACATTTAATCGGATTTCGCAATGCATCCGTTAGATTGTTCTTACTATAGTAGAAAATATGACCTTCGCAAATATATTTGCAACATCAGCATATATATATTATTTTAAGTTTGATAACTGACCCAAATATGAACGAATTTGTTGTCTCATATGAGTAGTAGATTCGCAACACTTGAACTTATAATTGTCAGTAGGCCAGATGCGGATTAGACCCAGAGAGAACTCTAGGCCAACACCGCAAAATCGTCCCTAATTTTATTTTGCCAAACAAGTCTAGCAGAGGACTAAGATGTTGATGTCAAGATTAATAGGATTAACCCCCTATTACATAAACCTTAACTGGTTCAAGTGGAGTTTGTTACATTTAATTGGTCAACCTCGGACAATTTGTAGGGCACAAAAACATCCCCTTTTTTAAAATGCATAGCGATGCATTAATGTTATGTGTTTGTTAGTCAATTAATTAATTTACTGACTAAAGCACCATGAAAAACAAGAACAATCGCTTTTGGAAACAGAGAATATTGAGTACATTTGGCGATAGCTATAAATTAACAAATGTAGGTACCGATTATTAATAACCTTTTATCGGCTCCATGTACAGACGTATGTACGTCTGTACATGGAGCCGATAAAAGGTTACAATTATTACAACTATGTAGTTGTAATAATTGTAACTAGAAGCCGCAAAATCAATGATATGATATTTTACTAGAAACGCAGGAGAACACGAAGATCATAAGCAAAATTAAGCATTAGCAGCATCAGCCTTGTCATCAAACCATTACAATATATTATTGACAATATAAAACCTGCCTCAGGAATTACATTATCTAATTGTAAAAATCATTATGTAATATATAAATCAATAATATACAGCGAAAAGAGAGCAATGGCTTCAACATAGGAAAAGTAAAGATCAAAACATAGGGTGGTATTTTTATATTACGAGATAAAAGTTGCGATCCTCGAAATTCTCAGTAAAATTCTGCCTGCAAAAGCAAAAGGATCGAACTATGCCATGTAATTAGTTCAGTAAAATCTGTAGTACAACGCTAGCTTTTCTTGGAAAACGACGCGTGTATTTGTAAACAAGGATTAAGTCCCGTACTATAAATCCAACAGGTGGTTACAATAAATTTAATTAAAACGTAGTATTTCAAGGGCGCTTTTACACATAATCCTCTTAACCGTGAACGTAAATAAACATAAATATTATCGTCCAATAGGAGCACTGCAGCAATGCAGGTCCTTACTTACGGGTATTTGTTAATTTTTTTAAGAACACCGATATGTCTGTAGTCTTTCGAGATGCGAATAACCTTCGCTATAGGCTTTTGTTGCAAAGTAGCTTAGGCAAATACTAGAGCGAATATAACTACGATCGCTTAGCAGCTTAGCACTTTACTTTTCTATTAAAATATTTTCAACACGAATACTAGCAAAAGAGTTTAATTTCCAGTAATTCCATGATTTTACAGTATGTTAGCAAATATGGTGAAAATGATGCAGAATAACGAGATAATTAAATGTTACAATAAGGACAGACTTAATAATTTAACATTTTAAATGTAAATTCTGGTAGATTATGTACCTCAGTAAAATAATAATGAAATACTTACCAATCTCAGTAAGTGTAGGTCTATCGTTAAGGAAGCGCCACACTGAGATGTGGGGAGAAGGATGTGAGGTGACAGGAGTCCCCTCGACAGTTAGCTGTCGGCTAGCCAGCTGAATATTGACATAGCGACCCAGCAACAAACATTTCTCGAAGTTCACTCGATTTCCAGGCAACCTGTAACATAGAATGCATATTGTAAACACTGATACACTCACTGTAAATTTGAAGATACGAAGAATTATACTACATGTAAAATATCTCTATTTAATGCAAGTACTTACTTCGAGGGAGAGCCTTGGTTAGCGAAATGTAGATCTCGGCATGTTACAGAGAGTAACGGCACGGCCGTCTCACTGGGTGCCGCGGCCAATGCTGCGCGGTATCTATAATTTTAATCATTCAGTATCAATATCAAACACAGGAAATTTTTATTACAATATCTGTAAAGGCCTGACAACATAATTTCATTCAACTTGATGAATGAGGGATATTCACCTTGCGTGATTTCCACTAGGCTCGACACAAAGTTCTAGCTGCCTCAGTTGCTGACCACATACAGCTGATGTTCGGCTCCACTAAAATCCGAATACAACTTTCTTTAAGTAACAAAAAAGTGCAGCATTTACGTTGGCGTAAAGGCAGATATAAAATATAACTAACCGTCTTCTTAAGTCGCGTCAGTGGTGACATATTCAATGCGCTTATAATGGCCATGAGCGAGTTAAAGTTCCCAAGATTGAAACACTCTCTGGCTGTCATCACCCACTGTTCAATCACTCGAGCCCGGTATTTGCTTTTAACAGCCTGCAAAAACACAAAACAAATAAATGTAAGGTAAACTAAAAAATGACAAGTAAAATGTATAAAATTGGTTCAACGGTTTTTATTTACCTTTATAATATCAGTTGCCACTAAATAACTGAGTCTGTTAAACCAATCAGCGTATGCTTCCAAATTCCGCGTGCTTTTAGTTTCTATGTGATGTAAGCTGATAGAGGTTTTACCACATGATGATGAAGATTGTGGTGGTTGTGTTGGTGCAAATGTTTGCACAAACTCTTCAGGGCCAACAAAGGATAGCCTGTGCAGCTCTACAATGGTCAACTGGTTCGCTAATTCGACTGGAGTGAGGCCGAGGGTCAGAATGTCGCCCTGAAACAGGTTTCAAGAATATTCCAGTCATTTTTCATTCTACTAAGATAACATTTTTGACAGCAATGTCTAAATTTAAATTTGCGTCACCTGCATCAACTGGTCCAAAGACGACACCTGAGGTGGTTCAGTTAAGGTCTCTTCATATTGTTCAAGTGCAGTCAACTTATCAAGCAGTTTTTCCAGTGTCGTCGACATCTCTACTCTTACTGAAGTCATATGATCTGCTGAACATCTGCACAACAATTTACAGATCAGACACTTGAACCAGCCACTCAAGAAAATAGATACCAGGACAATAAGATATTTACCTTTGAGTTATACTGCGTACAAGAGCCATAACCCTGTCGTCACGAAAATCGTAAGGAAACATGCTGGTCCACTGGCTTAGCACCCTCACAAGAGATATCATGTCACCAAGTTCTTTCTCTACCAAATCTTTCATTTCTGACTTTCCCTGTAATGAAATTATAGGTGTTACAAGGCTATTTAAAATAACACAGGCTTAAGTGATTCTTAAATGAAATACACTTACTATTTTCTCATAGCTTTTAAAGTAGCGCTTGCAGAGCTTGTTCAGTAGTTCATGCGGTTTTACAAATAGCCGTGAACATAGTAGGAATGTGAATGTAAATGCTTTGCTGGACCCTGGTCGCAACATATCTACCAGAGCCTCTAGAGTGGCACTCACAATCTGACCATCTCTGTACTCAACCTCTGGCTTGTCAGATGCACAGTTCATGTATGGCAGAGTTGCTAAGGACTTCACACCAGATGGCAGCACAGCTGATAACTGAAAAGTTATATAATTAATAGAACTTTACACTTATATATTTATTATATATTTTTAAGTATAAAAAATTTATAACTAAAGGCTTTTGTATTACCTGTGGATTTTCTACTTTCTGAGTAGAAACAAAGTTGATTCCCCCATTCATTACAATATGTTTGCATGTACTCTCAGACATGAACTTGTTGCCTCTCACCATTGAGTAGTAGTCATCATTCTGTAAAAACATTTTCTTAGTAATCAGTATTTCAAGGTGTATAAACATTATATTTAATATTGAATTTCATCCCCTTGTAACAGAACTAGTAATATTACCTATTTGCTAGCATGTTAGGGTAAAGTGACTATATGGACCGTGGGGTTCATAAATACAAAAAAGAACCTTTATGTTGTACATAATAAGCAATAGAGGAAACTTACATCATAATAAGAAAGGCCCGTTCCATGCAGGAGAGATGGGTCTGGTGGTAGTGGAGCGAGATCGGTGGGTGGTGGTGGCACAGGGGCCGGCTCGGAGGGGGCTGGGGGCACTTTCATATTGCACCCACTACATGAGGCTTCATTCAGTTTACTTGCGTAATAATACATAGCCATTCAATTCCTCAATGACAACTAACACTAAAGGCTTCAAATGAAGCTTCTGGCAGGTTTTATGTTAAGGAACCCATTGAACGATCTGTGGAGTCAAAAACACACAATGTTGTGTAATTAACATAGACTACAAGTAAAAACAATTTAGATGTTTAACTATTTTGTAAATGTCAATAGTTTCTACATGTAAACTATTTTAATCATCCTTGATTGAGCATTGAAAAATTCCAGCTAAACAATGTTTGCACATAGCTGTTCACTCAATGTAAGAGATAATTTTGTTAATTAATTAACTTCAAAGCTAATTATAGACTTAGGTACAAGAAATATTAGAATAATATCTTTAAATGCATAGTGTAAAAATCCACAGTTATAGTCAAATATTATTTTGTAGGTACTAGTTTTAGCTATCTAGTTTTTGTAATTATAGGAGGTAATGGTCATAATATTCTAATCAGATATTAGATAGTTCACACAAAATAAGAATATATGTTTACTATGCATATTATTTTGTTTGCTTGTATTTGCAGAAAAACAACGTATTTTTTATAACGTACCTACTGGATAACGAAAATAAGTACCTAGTTATGTTGGATGTAATAAACATCGTACTTAATTAAATTTGAAAATAATTTCCCCAGAGTAATTTCATAATTATTTTATATTTAATTTATTGAAAGCGGAGACAAGGTAAAAAAATATTAGCCAGAATTCGTATCTAGGTACTTGCATCTGCGTCTTGTGCAAACCAAGGCTTCGGTAGTGTATTATTAGGTATATTTTATCTAAAGCCACTCAATTTTAAAAGATAACTGGATATAAAATAATAACAAATGTGAAGGCAGATTCGATAAATAATACAATATGCTTGAATTTTCAGCGTTTTTGTTACAACTAAAACATATCGACAAAATTGACAGTAGCGAAAGGAGAAAGTTGCTTTCTAAGTGATTAAAATGTTTAGAAGCGTACCTTGTACGAAGCTTTTAGTATGATTAACCACACCCGAGAAGACTATTTTGAAACTAGTATTTCATACTTGACACAAATTACACTGCTAAAATACCTAAATCTAAAATAAAAACGCAAAATAGCGCCAATCACACAATCACAATCAGAACATAGACAAATATTTTTTCTTTTTAAAACCGCGTCGTACTTGAACGATGGAACGAAGCTAAAGTATGTCTGCGCAAGGGTATTATATTTCACAGTCTTATTCAACCTTTTCTAGTTTCTTGGGGCAAAGAATTTCTAGTGGAATCGGAAAAATGCATTCACCTAAAAGAATAAATAAACTATGTTTTTTGCAAAAGTATTCTTGCTTGTACAACTAATCATTAGAACAAAATAGACTGGCGCGGCGCTATTTGATACACCATCAGACATTTTGTCGTCCTTGTACAAAATCATGGCGTGGCGGGACTTTCAAAATACAGCAACGACACACAACGAAGCGAGCAACGGCTTTATGTGACTCAGAAGTAGTCCTGTTTTATATTATTTAAATGAAAATATAAATATTAATAAAAACTTGTGTACTAATTAAGTAAAACAGTTCAGTAACTCGGCACTTTACCTGCTTAAAGAAAGTATTCTACTCAATCAAAAACCCCTATAATATGTAGCTCATGGACGTTTGCTAAGAGCCATTTTTTCTGTTCATCTTAACTGTAAAATGATCAATGATTACCTCTATAAGTATCAAAATACCTATGTGTCATATAGTTTCGCTAACAGTAACTTTAATCAATCATTATTAAACAGCCCTTACATATTCGTTTATCGAATTAAATAGATTAGTAAGGTATCTTATTAGATCCACTTCCTTTACCTTATAACCTTCGATCAACAATAACAACGATTTGTGACTTTATTATCAGGTGCCATGGTTGTTATTAGGTTGAACTTAAAACTATTTATAAAACATTTTTTTCTGTATTTTTTTTAGTCTTATTTTTCACGCAGACAGAACTGTTTTGTACGTAACCCTATAACTAGTTGCTATTGTTAATCGAAACTTATAACTAATGTTACTTTAACAGGTAGGTACACGATAAAAATTTTTTTTCTTGTTTTTTTTTCTTGTAGTTTATGGTATAATATTAAAAACAATATCAATCGAATTAAAGTTAACTGGTATTTAATGCTTTGAGTTAAATCTTTGTTCTTGTAGAGGTACAGTAAGTGGCTATGAATGTTTTATTTGTAAAATGGTAGGTCCTATACCAGAATTGTATAATTATATCCTTTTTTCATTGGTGGTTCCATTATCTCTGTTATCCCAATGGGCCTGACCATAATATTATATTACGTCAGTGCGCCTGCCAAAACTGTTATGTGCATTTATCCAAGTTTTCAGGAGGAGACAATAAACTATTTTTTACACTTGCACTGAAAGGTTGATGGACATAGCAATAAATTAAAAATGCAGTATGATGGCAAAAATTATGATAAAAATGATAACGTGTAGGTACTGTTCATCCCCAATAATTTTATTTTCGATTTTGGTGCACTTATCAGATTGATCTTAGAAAACGGTAAAAATTTTAAACAAAAACTGTTGATATTCAATCCGCCAAACTATAAGACATATAGTTATGTTTTTATTGACACATTAAATAAATATATAAATGAAATTAATAACTACATAAGTATTTACAACTTAAAATTAACTACAATTAAACTATTAAATAAAACGAAAGTAAAAAAGAATACAACAAAAATTATACCCTTAACTAGAGGTATAAGTGATGCTGCAACTTCTGACATGTGCGTTTTATGTCACATAACCGTAACCAATCGAACACATAACCCTACATAACCAGAAAGTGCACATATAAGATTGGTCTAATCGATTTCTATAGGGAAATAACACATATTTGTTTTTGTAATCGATGCGCTATCCGATTTGAAGGACATCTAGCTAAGAAAAAAAAAACTAAATATTTGCACATATCAGTTTTGGCAGGCGCAACGACGTAAGTAGGTTCCTACGTACTAATTCCTTGTCTTTTTTTTTTTTTTTTTTTGTAAGGGGGGAAAATCATCGAATGACTTCTCCCGCCTGGGTGAGGCGGGAGGGAGTGTCAGACTCTTACTGACTAAAAACCACCCCGTTCCTTCTCCTGCACGTCGAGCCGGAGCCCCGGTTACCCGTTAGGTTCTCCGCGACTCCGAATCGGCATCGGCCCTATTGGGCCCCATCTGTGGTGGTCTGATGGCTCTTTGAGGCGCGCGCGGAATGCGACGCGCCGTACGCTCGGGTCTGTTTCTGGTCGGACGGGGAGCCACCCATGCTCGCCGTCCGCAGGCCCGCGCTTACGGTGGCCGGAGATCGTCCCGCGATCCCCGACGCCCGGTGTGTCCTTCGCGATGGCTGGGTTGCGAGGAGGCAGCGCTTCGCTGCCTCACGCGTCCCGCCTCCTCCTTAGCTAGCATGACTGCTTCGCAAAAGGAGGAGACGGCATCCCAATCCCCCTCGCTCCGCATCATGGCCTGCACTAGGCCCGGACGCGAGAGGTCGCCATCGCCGATCACTTCCCTGAGGACACGGCGGTGCTCAGCCCACGAAGGGCATTCTACCACCGTGAGTTCCACCGTGTCCTCAGGGCGGTCCTCGCAGTGATGACACCCGGGCGTTTCCTCCCGCCCCATCAGACACAGGTACCTCCCGAAACTTCCATGTCCGGTGAGGACCTGCGTCAGGCGGTAGGTGAGGACGCCGTAGCGTCTCTCAAGCCACTCCTCAAAGAGGGGACTTACCGCTGCGATGGCAGCGAGCCCAGCCCTCGGTTGCGACGGTCGTTGCTGCCACTCCGCCATGAGATCGCGCCGGAGCTCATCCCGCCACGCACCTATTTGGCGTGGCAGCGGGGTTTCGCCCCGGCGACGTGCCTCCGCGCGCATGCCGTACACGCGCGCGAGCACCTTCGCCTCCAGATCCCACGGCGGTAGTCCGGCAAGGAGGTTCGCCGACTCCCCAGAGATCGTGCGGTATCCGCGGATCATTCGGATCGCCATGACCCTCTGTGCCATAAGCAGTAATTCCTTGTCTATTGCTTCATAGTTGCTATGTGGTTGCTTGATAGATGCTTGACACTGGTTTCCATGGTGATAAACAAAATTTGGAGTTGTTGACAACTGTCTTCGATTGTCTCATAAACTCTCTTGGATGATAATTTATTATTTTCTTTCATATTAATACCATCTGTGAAGTAATATGATGGACAAACTATAACAGTGTTTACAAAATGCCTTTCTCAGTTACAAGTGAGAAGCGATTGAATCGCCGAACTATCTCAACAACACTACCAGCGATAGAGATATTACAAAGAAATATAAGGCCTGCGCCTACGTACCACACGAAGTAACTATTTTGTTTTATATAATTATTTTATTATTACTATCGTAGGTACCTACTTAAAAAAACACCGGCCAAGTGCGAGTCTATAAGGGCTGGTGGAATGTTTTATGGTTTTTGATACCCATGAATAGTTATTATACCTACCTACTAAGAGTTCGCTAGTACCTACATTTATGATAAGGCAGATAGGACAAAACAAATTAGAAGTCAGACATGTATCCTGTATCTACCTAGTAAATATAATCAGTCATCAAACAAATTCAAAAAATGAAGCCAGACTGCACGGTCTGCGCGACGACTGCAACTGGCTGACGCGCAACGTGTCGCGGGTTCGATTCCCGCACGGAACAATTCTTTGTGTGATCCACAGACTGTTGTTCAGGGTCTGGGTGTCATGTGTATGTGAACTTGTTTGTTTAAACGCACCCACCACACGGGAAAATCCTAGTATGGGGCAACTTTTTTTTTAAATACAAAACCGTCAAGTTCTCATATCTCTCCGTGCTGGAGAAGTAGGCTTAGCAGGTATGAAAGTGTAATTTAATGACGTTGTAGTCAACGGCGTTGAACGACGAATTTTATGTTTCAGAAAACCTCGGGAAGTGCCTTTTCATGTACCCCATAAGAAGCTACTGGAAAAAATAGAATATGTCAAAAAAGAACCTGAACCTTTGGTATGTCATCTTGTTTAGGAAGGAATGTACTGGCCTTTTTCTAAACCAAGATCGGTTCTGAGGCGCTGGTCTCTGAGATTTTTTTATATATTTAATGGGCCGACGTTTGGCTACTAAAATTGCCTTAATCAGAACAGAATTGACTGGAGTAATACCATGACCCCACAGAACCGAAACCGGCGTGGCGTTTACAAAGGGCATAATACCTACTTCTTTTTTAAATAGATAGGTACAAATTAGATCTGATGACATTCTTTGCGGAAACCTAATGCACAGTAAATCGGCTATGGTGACAACCCATTAATCATGCATTCAGAATAATTCATGTGTGTTCCGTTTATTTCTACAGACGGGATTTGCAGCAGCTCAAGAGAATCGTTTTAAAAAAGAGCGAAAGCCAGGTATTTTAGAGCCTCTAACATTGGCTACAGAAGAAACAGAAGCCAGCAGTAAGTACTTAGCGATATAGGCTTACAAAAACTCTGTTTTTGTCAAGGTCAAGTTTGATCCGAAGTTTCGTTTGATTAGTAATATAGGTATAAATATCGAGCGCTATTCCCGCCGTCAAACTGTCATAGCAGTTTGGTGGGTTTATTTATTGTATTCTTTGTATAAAACTATTATAGGATTATATTATTATTATTAAAAAAAGACCGTTCTGGTGAGATCAACATAAATTAACAATTTTATGTATAGGTGTTGCTGTTGGTAGTGGTACTAAGAGGAAGAGGAAACTCATTATTCAGGAATCAGCCACAAGTTTGGAGGACAAGGAGTACCAAACCACTGATCCCCTGAAAGTAAAACCGCCTGTGGCATCTCAAACAGATGTGATAAATCACGTGAGAAACAACCCGTCATGCGGTTTCCTGTATATGATATATGCTGTGGACCCACAGAATGTTTATTTTACGCCTTATTACCTTCAGTAAGCGCCTATTATTTCATTAACTTTAGGATTTAAGACATAGATACCTCCCTAATAATAAATACATTAGGTAGTAGGTACTCTTTCTGTAATGTTAATAGCTGGTTAGTCGAGTCGAGTGGTTTCAATACTGTGTTAGATTTCTGGTCCAATCGAAACGACAGAGAATTCGTCGAATTACTCGTAATACTCTTAATAGATTAAATTATTTAATGTTTGAGATTAAGAATACCTATATCTTATTTTAATATCAATTGACACCAAGTTCACAAAATGTTATCTAGCCGGTTCTCCGAAGACTTGTATTGGCATATCAGACCGGATTTGTATTTGTTTTTACTAACTACTTATCTTTTTTTTCGTATTCGTCTAAGAAAACAATGTTTACGCAATCCAACTTCCAGAGTCGTGACTTATGAGAATATTGACAAACGAAACTATTTCACAATAAGTCCGTGTGGGGTTACACACTATTCCAACGAGATGGTCTTCACGAAGCTTCCTGCTTGGGAACAAGAGTATACCATTTTTGTTAAGCTCACCGATGTAAGAAAACTTTATTAGAACTTCAAAAATAATAGAATTTTCTTATTGATAGATAGATAATTGCGACAAACCTGTTTCAGATTAAGTTTTTTAAACTATATCGATATTGGAAAGCATTTTATGTTTGGAAGAAGTCTATCATGTTTAGAAAATATACCAAGATTCGTAATAAGTTGGCGAAGAATCTTTTTATCTTGACGCCAGTATTGGGCAA
This sequence comes from Spodoptera picta, assembly GCA_038387885.1. Taxonomy (NCBI): domain Eukaryota; kingdom Metazoa; phylum Arthropoda; class Insecta; order Lepidoptera; family Noctuidae; genus Spodoptera; species Spodoptera picta. The sequence continues at coordinate 6,883,166 of JAZHFQ010000105.1, forward strand.
GGCGCTGCTTAGCATACAGGCGATGTGCTGTGAGATGTACCTGAAAACGTTCGCTGATTTGTCCAGAGATATGGACACTGCATTCTTCTACTTTATTGAAGATCAGGTAAAATATTGTAACGTTGTTAGTCGTTGCCTATTAATTAGCCTTAGACAAATCTCTTTGTTATTAGTAATAAGTAGTACTCTGAATGACTAAAACGATAAGAAATTCTGTAAAAAAGTTTTAACTTACAGATGAAACGAATAGAATATGTCAGAGACAAGTTATATGAATACCGTATGGTGGTTCTGGATGTGATCACCCAATCATGTCACACAGCCCTGTACCAGCAAGGATTTGTGTATGATGACAGAAATATCCCACCTTTTCAAGTCATCAGAGGAAAGCCCACTGGGGGCATGTCTTACACAGAGAAAGCGAATAAGAGAAAATACTGCGAAAGATTAGCGTGGTAAGACCGGTTTTACTTTGGTTGTTTTTAAAGTGTTTGGAATTATTTAGTTAATTTACATTCAGTCCTGGATCCTGTATTCCGTTCCAAGATATCAAAGAAACAAGTCAAAGGAAAAAGTAACGACAGAGACGTTGACTGGGTAAGAAAGAAATATTATTATTTAGCCTTTGGCGATTGGAGACCATCAGCCTTTGGTGATTGGAGACCAGCAGATACGATTTACAAAATTAGAATCATTACTTGATTTATTATTTCGTCGAAATTAAAAACTGCATCGGTATCTGACCTAATGATTATCAAAACTAAAATAAAATCATTTATTTTAATTCGTTACTTTTAAAAGTACAGCGTGTTTTAATATGAGATGAGGCTTACAAAAGAGAAAAGTATCGAGGATCAGTTAGGATATTCTGTAACAGGCGATATTATTCTGTCAACCAATGAATGATATGGCGGACTGCGTTTGAGTTCGATTCGATCTTTTCTCTCTCAGCCAGAGATCCGGCAACCCGTCAGGTCTTCCGCGGCTCCTTATCGAGCATCAGCCCTACTGGGCCCCATCTGTTGTGGTCTGATGGCTCTTGGAGGCGCGCGCAGAACGCGACGCGTCGTCTGGTTCTGGTCGGGCGGCGAGCCACACTTTCTTGCCGTCCGCAGACCCTGAACTCCATCCGGCCGGACATTTTTTTAAAATTTACTTTTACTAACATTATCAATTATTATTATTCTCTCAGTTTCATAAAGCTGGCGGATTATATGACAAATTATATGCTGTACCGCCTAACAAAGCGATCAAACTATATGATGTCCAATATGCTTCGTATACATGTTGAATTTACTCCGCCTAAAGCACTTTTAGAGGGAGTTAATGTGGAAGAGGTGCTGGAAGTAATACCTCGTGTTACAGAAACTTGCAAAGTACGTGTACTTCATAAATATTCACCATTACATCGAGGTTTTTACTGAAAACTTAAATATGTAGTGACACTTTACGTTTGATTTCACAGTGGGCTTTATTCCAAGTAGATGCTTATATTTTACCATCTGGTGAAATGGAATTGAATCCCAGCGAGAAAGTAATATCAACTTACATCGAAAAAATAACGGGCTATTGGGAGGAGTACGTTCGCACATTCCATAACTTTTTAAACGATGAAACACTGCAAATATTTGTTCAGCCAACAATAATGGGAAAACTTGTCGACTGGTCTGCTGGAGTGTCGCCGAATCTATACTTCCTGATGAACCAAGACAAACCTATGTTGGATGATATAGCATATATACCCCATTCTATCACATATGCATATGAGGTCGTATGGACCTTCCTGGCACGTTACCAGGCATACAAAGATGATTATCGTGAATCTTGCGCAATGGATCTTGATCTTATCAAGGAGGAAAGAGATGTATTAAAGTTTAAAACAATGTGTGATAGATTTGTTCAACAAATGGAGTCTGTAGAAAATGTCTTGTGCTACCAGCCATTGGGTCTGGTGTTTTTGTGTCTGACTCCCTTCCAAGAACTATTTAGGCCGCAACCGAGAAAACTTTTCGACGTTGTAGCTAATGTCACGCCTGAGTAAGTAATTCTTTATTATTATGGGGGCCAAGTCTGATATTTTTCACTTAAGGTTCTGAGCATGCACTAAAGCGTACACTGCTAATACTCAAGTCTAACAGTATAGTACAAAACTCGACAATTGAAATGAATAAAAATATTTTTTTTTGTTTTAAATTTTCGAAGAAGCAAGTTTTCTGTTTTTTTAGAATGTTTGCCAAATCGCTTGATAGAACGCTCGATAAAGCATTCTCGTGATTTCTCTGCATAATGCATTATTCGCAAGAATGCTCATAACAAATCAAAGTCGCACCTTTACCTAACGAGTTTTGGTGTTATGTAGAATCGGTCACGCCTGCATCGAAGAAATAATACAAGGTATTGAAAATATTAATGACGATATCATTAAAGAACCTGAAACTGCAGCAGAACTGGTTGCATTTAATTTTTTGATGGATGGTCTGGAAGCTCGCGTAGCGTTCTTGGAGGAGAGACTAGAGTATCTTCGAGAACTTTACGATCTCATGGGAGAATTTAACATTGCGATATCGCCAGATGACATGACTGAATACTTAGGTGCGTATTTTTACGGAATTTTAATTCCTTATTGTGTCTGCGTTAAAATTTTATTGTATTTAAAATATTGTTTCACTTAGACAAATTAAACCTTCTTAATTGATAATACATAAGTACTTAGGTTTGAGTGTGGCACTGGGGACACTTCGGACTAATGTTGATGCACGTCTTGAGACTCGAAGTAAGTTAGCAGGACTATTCGCAAGTCGAATTGGCAAGGATATCATGGAGCTGATGTTAGATGTTAACAAACTGAGGGAGGAAGTTGCGGTAAGAAACTGAAGTTACTATATTTTCGCTTTTCCTTACATATATGCTTGCTACCTGGATTAGTATTTAGGTAAGCTTAATTTCCTTTTTTGTTTAGCAAACATGGTTGTACGATGAAAAATCAGATATAGAAAAAGTATTGGAAGCCTTGCAAGAATTACAAGAGAAGCTCAATGCATGCTCCGCACGAGAAAAACAAATACGGGAATGGCAGAAAATATTCAAGGTAAGCGTAAAAAGTAAAAAACGTTTCTGTGGTTTTGAAAGGGTGTGACTTAGCTCTAAAGCTTTCGCATTTAGATATATTTGTTCACAGATTTTATTACTGTCGGGATAAGATAAGCTATAAATCAATTCAAAGAGATCTAGGTATAATCTTCCATAACTTTAGTTCCATATTTTTTTTCTAAAAGTAGCTTGATAAAACCAACCCATAAGCTAGCACGGTATTAAGAAATAGTTTTCTAGAATAGAGCTAGAAAACTATTTCTTAATACCGTGGCTCGTAGCTGAGTGACAGTACTTTTGATCCCTCTATTTGATAACGTAGAAACATTGACATTAAATCGAAATACACCAAAACTACACTGCACTTCAGCAACAGATGGTTGCAAGTTATTAGGACACTTTATGGAAAACCAATTATCGCTTACCATCAGGCGAGATGGTGTCAAACGTCGACATGTAAAGTGTAAAAAAAAAATTATAAAATCATAAACTGTATGTACTTACCTACAAATTTACCTTCTAGGACTAAATCAACGTGACTTGTTAAGTCTTACTAAACCATTTTTCAGTGGAATTATTATTTCATGGTATTGTTAGGTTAACCCTGAATTATGTTTCTACTAAAAATAATATTAAAAACAACACAATAAAAGTATTTTTACTGTAAGTATGTGAAGATATTCCTTTTCTTTCTCCGATTGAAACCGCAGACGGAAATCTAGTACTTAATGTATCTAGATTAATTAATTAAGCCAGTCTCTTACATGCAAAACTGTAATGTATGAATAAATTCAATTTGTAGATACCGCCAGCTCGACTGGAACAATTAGATGAAGCTATAAACGATGTTAAGCTCAGGCAGTTACTATGGAAGTCATCTAAAGAATGGAATGATATGTATAAGAGTTGGTAAGATAATCCTAAGTACCTTGTTTATTTACCTATGCTCATTTATGTGTCTAAAGTTAGCGTGAAAGGTTTTAATTGGACATTGCCTCGAATACTGAGGAGCTGCAACGAGCGATCACAAGCGCAGTCTGTGAAGCAAGAAGTTTTGAGTTCGATTTCTGCGTCGAGAAACTTCTTACTCGTGTTAGGGTTTTCAAGTTTCTCTAAAATCCTAAGTAATAGCACCGAGTTTAGGATTTTGCCTGGTGCTTGACTATAGTCTCCATAGACTCATATATTTCTTGGGTATGGGTGTCCTTTCATATTTACAATAATTTCAGAGACAAAAAGAAAAACATTACGTTATTAGTAACTATGGCAATTGTATACGTTAATATATTTATTACCAGGTGTGAGGCTCCATTCAATACATTAGACGTTGATGAGATTCAAACAACTACCATCAACTTTGCCAAGATATTTAACCAACTGGATAAAGGTGTTCCTCCAAACAAAATCGTACCAAAGTGCAAGGCAACTATAGACATAATTAAAGAAAAGGTATGTGGAACTGAACTGTGAACGTAAGTTCATATCCATAATTTATTGGAGAACTTATAAGTGCATGGACTTATTGGAGATTTTCATCTCAGTTTTAAGCTACCTAACTTGACCAAATATTCAAACGCTACACAATTATAAGTCGCGCTTAAGTATAGTTCTCTTACTGCAAAATGTGTCACTTTAATGTCACGATATTAAAATTGAGTAGCCTTTCAGGGGCCTTAGTACGAGTTTGATTTACTTACGTTTAAAGTATTCGAATTGTTGGTTTATTGGAGCCGGCCAATCAGAGCGCCGAACACGTACTCGTTACGATTACTTTAAACGTAAAACAAACATGTACTGAGGCCTCAGTATTCGGGCGTAAACCAGTGTACTAACTTAACACACTAATAACAATAACTGATGAAAGAGGGTAACATCGTAGACGTACATAGACTCGCACTTTTCCCACCCCTTGCCTTAAAAGGAATGAGTGTCATTTTTTAAACATTATATTTACAAATTTTAGCTACCTGTTATGTCATATCTCCGAAACCCAGCATTGAAACCACGACACTGGGTGAAAATCGAAGAGATTCTTCACACGCGATTCACACCAGATACGGAGCTGACATTGCAAGTATTTGAAGAGTTACATGCCTTCCAACATGCTGAGGAGCTGATGGAAGTTGCTGGGCAAGCCAGTTCTGAAGCTGGACTGGAAGCATTGCTTAAGAAGGTAAAAGTAAAACTACATTATAACCTTGAACCCGTAATCGTGAAGTATTTATTTATAGTTTTAGTTCCATAATTTAAGCTAAAGTAGTTTAATTTTAATAATAAGATCAATCGATGTTTTTCATTCATAAATGGTAATGGATGCTGTCCTTAAATTAATTTGCAAAATAATACAAAATTAAAATATACTTTTTTTATAATTAGGTGGAAGAAATGTGGGCATCTCTGGAGTTCCCAGTGGTATTACACAAAGATGCGAAAGATGTATATGTACTGGGTGGTCTTGAGGAAATCCAGACATGTGTCGATGAAAGTAACATTCATATCAGCACTATACTCAGCTCTCGCAACTGTGGACCAATCAAAAGCAGGGTTGAAGAATGGGATAAAAACTTGGAACTATTTTCTAAAACTCTGGTAACCTCCATGTTGTTTAAAATCCATAACTTTATTATGAAGTTACATAATATTAGTGGGTACGAAGTTACATAATCTTCTATCTACTGATCACGAAATCTCAAAAATGACAAGTGCTACGAGTCTGAAGTTTTGCGAGGCTCTCTAAGACGGATATTTGTGTATTTCCGACCCGTTAGTGGTTGTATTGAGAGGTTCAAAGTTTGTACGAAACTGCTTTACTTTAAGTGCAAGAAGTTTTAAATTTTGCATAGGGTTTGGTTTTTATATGCTCGTTTGTAGATGTTGGCTAAAACGAAATTATGCGAAACTCTACGCCTACCACTGCACCTATTTAAATAAAATACTTTGAGACCCGCGAAAGTAGTTAGAATAGTGTTTATCCCGAAAATCCCACGACCCGAGAAGTAGCACTACAAGTTTGTTACGTTCTTACAAAAAAAACTAAGTACTGATTGTGCCGAAAGTAATTATTCCAAGCAGACGATATTGGGGGCAAATGCTAGTCTTATCTTATATCTTCTACGATTTTTTGTATTATATAAAACTAAAGAGTTTGTTTCTCATTTTGTATGAACGGACTAATGTCTAAAACTGCTGGTCCGATTTCAATAATTCTATTAATTGTGTTGGATAGTCTATTTCTTGAACGCTATACAACGTAACGCTATGGCGAATAGGAAGCGAGCAGACCAGGTGAAACCGCAAGAGACTAGCTAGTATCTACATATATGATAAATACGGCTTAGTAAAAACTACTAGTTAGAAGTCACACTAGGATGCAGTTAATTTCAAATGTCATATAGGTATTTTTTGTAATATAAAACGAAATGCTATTCGCAGGAAGAATGGTTCAGCTGTCAACAAACTTGGATGTATTTGGAAGTGATATTTAGTGCACCTGACATTCAGAGGCAGTTGCCTAACGAAACAAGACTGTTCACTATTGTAGACAAGTCCTGGAAGGATATCATGCGTAAATTAGCCAAGGTATGCCAAATTCGTTTTCATTATATGCAATATAGCTAAATACTGTACATACTCACGTCGTGCCAAAATTATTATTGAGTGGAGTGCTCATTTTAAAAATGAGATAGGTCAACCATTGCTAAATTGTCTTTTTGGTGCCGTCTGTAGTGGTGAGGGACTGGAAGCTGGGAAAAGTGCATTCTCTTTCGCATACACTCTTGCTGTCACGCGTTAGTTTTCAAACAAATTCATAATCTCACAGATACACCACACATATACTTTCACATTCTCTCACAAACACACACACATACACACCACACATAACTACCATTTGTTTTTCATCCCATTTTGTTTATTTAATTTAATTACATTCTTTGTCTTCTCTGTTTGCTTTTTGTTAATCTTAATTTAAATTAATTTATTATGTAAAGTCTATACTAGGCTCACAATGATACCATACATGAAGGCACTGATCTCTGTCATACAGGTATTTCCCTAGTACAGAGGTCAGAGTTTTAATTTTGTACTACGACACTATGACTTGTATCAAATTAATGTATACTTGTGTACTTTTTTACGTAATAAAGATTATTATTATTGTATGTCATTTGGGAGGCGTACGAGGGGCCCAAGCCAACTGCGCAGAGACCCTTTAGACAACTTTAATCTAAATGTAATGGAGACACAAACCGGCGACTATCCCTGAATGCACTATGGAAATACACCCAAGGACAGTCCCCGGTTAGTGTAGGACTATTGTGAATAATGGAAAAAAAAGGTAGGGCTATGGATGGGTTGCTGTGGACTGGTAAATTGGGAACTATGGATGACTATGACACCGGCCGAAACAATGTAATTTTTACACGTAAAAATGGCAGGCGGAGACTCGCCAACTCACCGACCGGGCCCCGGGAATGGTTGCTAGATATAGCAACAGAGGGGCAACGAGAATGTGAGTGGCTGAAGGGTTAAGAAACTACCACCGCTTTCTACTCAGATCATCTGCTCCAGCCGAAGCCTCCTGCATACCTGGCCCACTCGCGACTTACGCTATTTTATTTTTCGCTCGCTAATTTTATTTTTTATTTTTTATTTTAAAAGACTTCATGCACACACTAATGTACAAGGTGGGCTTAATGCCTAGGGCATTCTCCTCCAGCCAGACCTTTGGGTGATGCAGAGACAAAAACAATGGTCGATGCAAGAAGCAAGCGTATTTAGGAATCGACAGAAATACATAAAAAAAGGATAGTATAGACTTACATAAAATAAATCCCTATATAAACTTACATGTATATGTCATAACAATAAATTTACACAATTATATTACATATACTACTTAGACGTAACATAATTATACATAGTATATTGATAGTTACGATTCTGCCAACCTCCTTAAAAGTAGCTCCCGCACCTTCCGCTTGAATGACAAACGACTGGGCACCATCCTGATATCGGGAGGGAGCGCATTCCACAGAAGAATAGACTGAACAAAAAAGGAGGAATGAAGAAATTTAGTACGATGTGTTGGACATTGGAGGAGGCGATTATCAGAAGAGCGAAGATATTTGCTGTGGTTTACGCATGTATATTGGAAGTGTAAGGACAGATAATGAGGCGAATGAGGCGAGTCAAGAACAGAGAAAAGAGTGGTTAGCGCCCTTAGTTCCCTGCGCTGTCGTATGGGCAACCACTTTAATTGCAATCGGTATGCAGAAACATGATCATATTTACGCAGGTTGAAAACGAATCGAATGCAGTTATTCAGAAGTCGGTCAAGTTTATTGAGCTAATGCCCGTCACCTCGCCTCAAGGTGCCCTGCGGGCTTATTATTATTATTATTATTTCCATATATTTATTTAAAATTCTCTATAAATTACATTTTTAAATACTACTTACAAAAAAATAAAAAATAATATTTAAAAATATAAAAAATAGGAGCCGACCAGTAGCGGGAGCATGGTCCAAGCTACCGGTGGTTAGGGCTCCAGAGACAGAAACCTCCTCACAATGCGCGCCGTTTCAAGGAGAACTGCCTTCTGTATCAGGCCCTTGACCCAACTGCCTAACGCTAGCCTCCTAAGGTGGTTGTCGAGGCTATTAGGGATTAACCCATTGGCCGACACGACTATCGGCACAATGATAGCCGAATCTACATTCCACATGTCGACAACCTCGTGAGCCAAATCAAGATATTTGATTTGTTTATCTTTTTCAGCTTTCACGAGGTTCTCATCATGAGGAATAGTGATATCGATTATCATCGTGCGGCGTACTTGTCGGTCTATCACCACTATATCAGGTTTATTGGCTATAATAGTCCTGTCAGTGATGATAGACCGGTCCCAGTACAATGTGATATGGTCATTTTCCAGAACTGGGTCGGGCACATACTTGTAGTACGGTACCTCAGACTCAACAAGTCGATAGTGTAAAGCAAGTTGCTGATGGATAATCTTGGCTACTTGATTATGCCTATGCAAATATTCACTGTTAGCCAAACGACCACAACCAGAAATAATATGTCTAATGGATTCACCAGGACTATGACATGCCCGACATATGTCAACCGTCCCATCCTTAATTATATATTCGTAAGGATAACTTCGTCCATAATTGCACAGACAAATCCTTCAGTTTCTCCAAAGAGATTACTGAATCGTAGCCAAGACACGGACGCTAGAAAATCTACACTGGGCCCATGAAGGGCCCGGAAGAAGCGTTTATTATTATTATTTTTAAGAGAATTCCATATTTTTACGGGCCTCAACTACGCTTTGAAATACTGTTCTTCTGTGGGCAATACGTACAGTTAATAAGTGCCCTTTTTGTACAGGTACCTTTGGCGATGCCAGCGGCGACTCAGCCTAAGCTTTACGAAGAATTTGTGAGAAATAATGAAATGCTTGATCAAATCATGAAATGTCTCGAAGCCTATTTAGAAACTAAACGAGTCGCTTTTCCAAGATTCTTCTTTTTGTCCAACGATGAACTTTTGGAGATTTTGGCCCAGGTAATTTTATATCTATACCAATATTTGAAGGTAAAGATTTTGTTTGTGAACGCGGTAATCCCTGGAACTACCGGTTCTAATTAAATTATTAGTTTTACTATAGTACATTTCAAACTATTATAGGCTATAAACCTCACCCTGCGATCACTAAGAGCCGAGCAGTGGGTGAAAAATTATAAAATACAAAAGTAACAGAAAATATAAAAAATAAACATTATAGATAAATAAGACAAAGCTCTTTACAAATGTTTAGATAACAGTGTCCGCCTTGAAGCTTCCTTATTTAATTGATATTAATGTCATAAGTACGTTAATCTGTTTTCTTTGCATAAGTCAATTGAATGGATTGTTTATACGGACATAAGACATAACATTACAATTAATTACATTAAGTACTTACATTCATAGGTGCATATTATAAAGCAGCTTATTTTTTCATATAGACACGTAACCCGCACGCGGTACAACCACACTTGCGTAAATGCTTCGACGCTATCGCTAAGCTGGAGTTTGGCGTGAAGTTACCAGAAAGCGAGCTGGTCGTGACAGAGGAAGGTGGTCTCGTGGAGAGGGAGTTATCATTCCAGTCAAGAGATATGCTCCAAGCTAAACTAGCTAAGACTGCTAGACCAGAGGATCTCACTACGGATATTATTGCCATGCTATCGCCTGAAGGAGAAAGGGTAAATCTGGGCAAGGTAAAGAATTTCACTGCTTTATAATTAGTTTGGTTACTTTGGTATGATCCTCCATATATTTTCGGTAACGGCAACCATTCTCGACAAATACAAGCCTACTATGCCGGAGATATTTAACCGACCTTAAATAGGAGGTTCAGTTTGACCTTTATGTGATGTATGATGGTCCTGGATTAGTTATTTTGCAATTGTTTGAACCGATGTTTTAATGTCGATTAATTATCAAATTCAAGGTCGACTCTTAAGATACAAAATAAGGTACTACTAAGTCTTTTCAATTATTTAACATTTTTTACGCAACAGGGCCTCAAAGCGCGAGGTAACGTAGAAGATTGGCTTGGAAAAGTTGAAGAAGCCATGTTTGCTTCAGTTAAGAGATGCATGAAACAAGCGCTAAAAGATTTTCAGGCACGACCGCGAGTGAAATGGGTCCAACTGCATGCTAATCAGGTATACAATTTAAACCGAGTACCTTACCTACCTACCTATCTACCTACTTACTTACGAATTAACAGTATTAATCAGTGATTGTGCTATTTTTACATGGCCAGTTTCATTAGCGCATATACTGGACTACTGTTTGCCGCATAACGTGCTGCCGGTTCGATTCTCGCACGGAACAACTCTTTGTATGATCCACAATTTGTTGTTTCGGTCTCGGCGTCATATCCATGTGACTCTGTATGCTTGTAAACGAATCTACGGCACAGGATATATTCGTAGTGTAAAGGTCATGGCACGCCTAACGCATGGGTCCGACACGGCTCCAACCCAGCAATGTAATTGTCATTTAGACATGAACTTTAAATCGTATACTGTATGACATATTTCATAACGTCAATATAAAAAAGTTAATTTTTAAGATAAGTTAACTTTTTTGTATTGTTTCCAAAGCAAAAACGCCGTGCCTGAGCCATGCTTACTATGTGTCCGATTACCATAATGTAGCGTTACAAATGTGATTTTCTTGAATAAATAAATAGGTAGTGACAATATTTTCATATTACTAATTTTATATTTTAAATGGGTAACAGATAATTTTAGCAGTGTCACAAGTAATGTGGGCCAAAGGAGTGCATGAAATATTCGATTTAGGAATCCCACTTCGAGTTGATACTGGTTTGATAGACTATGAAAAGAAGTGTGTATCGGATTTAAATGACTTGGCAGCCCTTACTCGTGCTGATATCAATCCTTTATTCAGAAAGGTTCTATGCGCTCTTATCACTGTAGATGTGCACGCAAGAGATACTATCACACACATGGTGCAGAAACATGTTCAACGAGCGTAAGTATATAAGAAAGTTTCAAATAACTCACGCATTTGTTTTATAGTCTTAGATTATAAAAAGTGTTCCATAATCAAAAGACATAAAGGTCTAAAATCTCTATCAGTAACTTTTCTTTTGTTCCTGACATTGATTAAAATAAAAATGGCTTCTTCAAAAACGTATTGTAGGAATAAATCCGGTTTATATACGTAACAAGTAAATGCATGGAGTGTAGTATCTGGTGGTTTTAAATATTGTTACTTTTCTAGGGGGGATTTCGAATGGTTGAAAATGATTCGTTATTATTGGGAAGAAGAGATTGACAATTGTGTTGCAAGAATGTCAAGTGCAATGTACGTTTATGGACACGAATATTTGGGTGCTGCAGGTGGGTCGAACTTTTGTAAAGCATTCGTTATAAAAAACATACTTAGATATGTATCAAATCTATATATATGTATAAAATTATTAATGTCAATATATTGGCCGAGTGGTCGCAATTGCGACTGCCGGGCATGGGGTCCCGGGTTCAATTGCCAGGTCGGGCAAAGTTTTAAAATAATTCTCAGTAGTAGCATGTAGTCTGGAAATGTGCCCAGTATATGGGAATAGGCTCACCCACTAACAGACCCTTAATAGCTATCTCCTGTCGTGTGCCCTGATGTGACTGGCTAGACCGAATTTAGTTTTGAAAATCCAATCACAACTAGGGCATGGGACTCATAAGTAGTGAAAAGAGGTACATCGTACAATGGCATTAAGTGCCGTAATGTGCACCTCTGCCTACCCTTTCGAGGACAAAAGTGGTGATGTTATAATACGTATCAAATCTTTCGTCTACTTCCAGATAACTCCTAGTTAAGGTGCGATACAATCTCGGCATATGATTATTTATGTGGCCTGTCTATTTGTTTGCCGCCCAATCCCATATAAACATATTTTTGTCTGCCATCATAATTTTTCTTATAGGTGTACTTGTAATAACGCCACTAACCGATCGCTGTTACTTATGTCTCATGGGAGCGTTGCAATTGGATTTGGGAGGAGCTCCGGCCGGACCAGCGGGCACGGGGAAGACTGAAACTACCAAAGACATGGCCAAGGCTGTAGCTATACAGTGCGTCGTGTTCAACTGTTCCGAAGGTATACTTAATATTTTCATTGAAAAGCTTGCTGAAAAATACATCACAATATTTCAAGTTTATAGGCAAACAGTGGATTTGTGTAAATTACTTACCTACTTAGTTGCTGTCAGTTATGTATGAGCGAATAAACCAACTTACTTAAACCTCAAGCACAAATGTGATTCAAATATATTAATAGGTTTGGACTACAAAATGATGGGGCGCTTCTTCTCGGGCCTCGCAACATCTGGCGCCTGGTGTTGCTTCGATGAGTTCAATCGTATTGACATCGAAGTGTTGTCTGTAATCGCTCAACAGTTGATTACCATTAGAAATGCAAAAGTGGCTCGTTTGAGCAGGTATGTTTTCAACTTATTAGAATTATTTTTGAGTGTCAACCTCTCACTAACTAAAATTCACCACGGCTTCGTGCATATATGGTGACTGATGATCTAATTCAACTTAATGGTGGGTTCACATCTGCCGAGTGCCGTTCGTGAGTGATGCATTATTACGTCTTCACGATCTGTTGGTATGCCTATAAGACATTGACTTAACAACAGTGAAATCATCATACTGAAAAGCTGTCACTAAGAAATTCGGTTTTAATATTTATACTTGCGAAAAATTGAAACGGAGCGTGAGTGGCGAATTATAAAAAAAAATAAGATTCACTAGTAATCATTTTAAATTACTTTCAATCAATCAATTAATTTATTTTCAATTACTTAAGATGATAATATATTTAATTATCTACTGCTCGTATTACCTATTAAACTGAATTATTATTCTACTAGGTTCATGTTTGAGGGGCGTGAGATTAAGCTAGTGCGTAGTTGTGCAGCTTTCATCACTATGAACCCTGGTTACGCTGGTAGAACCGAACTGCCGGACAACTTGAAAGCACTGTTCCGGCCTATTTCTATGATGGTGCCTGATTACGGTAAGCAAAGACGTTGATAAAAAGGCGGACATAGTCACTTGAAACGAAGACTGTGGCAACTGGTTACTTACTGTAGATTTACACGCAGAATACACACACATTGGCACGATGGACATCTGTCTGTCTCGTCATTACACTTCGTACATTACGGTGTTGCAAGTACACGCACACATAAATACACCACTAACATTTTGGTGCTTCAATCATTTCTAAGTGACAATACGTCCGCCTTTTTTAAAAATTCCTTGACGTGCATCTTTGATTTTTTCCGTAATTGTACTTTATAACTCCAATAAACGTACACAGGACATATACGTGGACTTCTGAATGAACGCGTAATTTTATCGCTTATATTTTAAAAGGTACCAAGGCAAGGTTTGTATGAAAATATAATTAGAAAAATTCTTAGGGAAAATTCCACTTGCGCGGGTGGCGACCGTTGAGTACCTAGGTACTCATGTTATTGATTTTCTAGCCTTGATTGCTGAGGTGATCTTGTACTCAGAGGGATTCGAATCCTCGAAAGGGTTAGCGAAAAAGATGGTGCAAATGTACAAGTTATCTAGCGAACAGCTGTCCAAACAGGATCACTACGACTTCGGTATGAGAGCTGTGAAGAGTGTTTTGGTAAGTTTATTTAGTCTTTACCTACATAATAGTTTGTGTGATAACATGGCTTTTAATATGAAAGGGGTAAGAAGAGCAACACCCACTTTTTACTAGTTAGGTATGTCATGTGTCCCGTATATTACCCGGTAAGCCAATTGACATTACACCGGCCACGGTTCTGTTCGTCTACGTAATGGCCAAAATACTGAAACCCCTTAATTTTCCGATCTGGGAATCGAACCTAATACCCGGATCTTGGCGTAAATTACCGATTTAAAATTTCCCCAAAAGTAATTCTAATATTATCTATTTATCGGTTTTATATACGTATGTTGTATTGAGGGTGCGAATACAAACAGAAACGTAGTACCCATTTCTCACTACAAACTCTGATCGAACAAATATTTGTTCTGTGCTGTAATCGAAACTATCCGCATCCACTACGCTGAACATGCAGCAAACTAACTAGATAAAACAACAAACAACATACAATTTCCGTACAAGAGTAAGGCCTGTATTTCCCGGAGCATAGGCAGATATATCTACACATGTTAGACTTTAACACCCACCTTTAATAGTTATAGAGATAGTTTTTATCATACTTCAGACTTGGACCCAATTACAGACCTGCTGCCGACTAAGATTTCTTGAATAGAAATATCTAATAATACATAATTTAATAATAAGATCGCTCGATCTCCAAAATGAACGCCTGTATAGTTGGAACTACAGTTTAGCAGTATAACGAACCTTAATTGGTATGCATACATAATGTTATACTACATGTAGGTACTATTTTTTACCACCATTTTGTTAAGGTGATGGCTGGTGCATTAAAAAGGGCCAGTCCTGACCAGCATGAGGAGATGACCCTACTATGCGCACTGAACGACAGCAATTTGCCAAAATTCCTGGCTGCCGATGCAATCCTGTTCGCTGGTATATTGTCAGATCTATTTCCTGGCGTCAGTTTGCCTGTCAGAGACTACGGCGTCATGGATCAAGCTATCAGTAAGTTTAGACATCCTATTGTGAATAAAAAGCTCTATTGGTATACCAATGAATTATTGTTTGTAATCAATTAATGTAGGTACCTACATATGGATATATCTGATAATTGAGAATTTCAAAGAATTGTAGCACTAAATAAAATGCCTGATCTAATAGATATAATGGAGACCGTTCACTTTGTAAATAACGAATCCATCATAAAATTGAGATATTATAATAATATGTAACAAAGTCTTCCAATCTCCGTGCAATGCCCACAGGAGAAGTGCTACTGGAGAATAAATATCAAATCGAAGAATGTCAGATACGTAAAGTGATTCAGTTGCATGAGACCATGATTGTACGATGGGGCGTCATGTTAGTCGGTCCAACTGGTGGAGGAAAAACCGTTGTCTTGACTGTAAGGATCAATCATTAATTATTACTAACTAATTGGTTTTGTTTTGTTGCGCATCTACCGCCACAGACATCTACATTCTCAGATTATTTTCATAAATTCCATCCAAAGTTTGACTGGAAGAAATCACCGCGTGTGATAAGACCGCTGATTGTACTCAAATTACTATCGCAATGTTTACAATTTTTTTCTGTGAGTGCAATAAAATATATAAATAATTTAATCTGAATCGAACTTGACTAATATGCTTATGTATAAGAATTACCTCGCACTAATCGTAACTCAGCTAATACAACAATTTTCAACGTAAATTCGTTAATATGAAAACTGAAAGTCAAAACTATAAAATTTTTATCAATCAAAACTATTCTTTAATAGGTTTTAGGAGGAACTTACGCTAAACTTTGTATAATGGGCGTTGAGGGTCCACAAAATCAATTAGTGCAGAAGTACATTATAAATCCGAAGAGTCTTACCATTGGAGAGTTGTATGGTGAAGTTAATCTACAAACGCTTGAGTGGCACGACGGGATCCTTCCTTTAAGTTTGCGTACGGCTGTTCAAGTAAGTGCCGATAGTGATTGAAAGATAAATAATTACGTTATATTTTCAATCGATTGACATAGAGGTAATATCTCAACAGTTGCCTCCTTGCCATATCTTTCCCACGTAATTGTAGATCGATATGATCTGTTATCAGTATAAAACACATACCTAAAGCCCGGTGTTTTAGAATCAGAGCCTGAAGCTTTATTTGTTGTCATCGTTCTACGTTCGTGCCTAGTTAGCCAACGTATTAGACAGAAAAAAGTAAAAAATAATCACTTTTCTTCTTATTACTTGAGTCATTTATCTTATTGGTTTAGTGTGATAAACCGCATCATCAATGGTTGATCTGCGACGGTCCGGTCGACGCAGTGTGGATTGAGAATATGAACACCGTACTGGACGACAATAAGATGTTGTGTCTCTCCAACTCTGAGAGAATCAAGCTGTCACCTTATGTGCACATGTTATTTGAGGTACCTACAGTTCTTTTAGATATTCATAATGTATCAAATTATTCGCAATAACTAAACAATTATTTTCCAAGAAACCATTGTAATGTTTTCCTTTTACTGTTGTATAAGCTACGTTATTTTTTCTGTAAGTCTCGGCCTCGGCTTGCATTGTAATGCTAAACAAATACCAGAAGCCGTATTCATTCCTCCAGCTTTTGCCAACTTGGTTAAACAATCGACAATAGCAAGCCTGAAAAACGCAAAAATAATTACTTCAACGCGACAATGTTTTTAGAACGGTTATTAACCCCAAGTCTGGGTTTTGAATACAATCGTAGGTTGCTGATCTTGCTCAAGCTTCCCCAGCGACGGTGTCTCGTTGTGGCATGGTGTACATTGATCCGAATGAGATGGGCTACATGCCGATGGTGCGCTCCTGGATTGATGAAGCGGTAGAGAGAAACCTCTTCTCTCAAGAAAACTCTGAATTTGTTCATGAATTGTTCACTATGCTAGATGTTGGTGTCCAACATGTGAATACCAAGTGCCGTTTTGGCATTAAACAGGTATTATCATACTATCAATATACACTATTTGCTATATAATCCACATTCAAATTCAGTTAAAATTGTTACTTACAGATGCGCAAAAAAGCGTTATTGCCATACAAGATCATGTATCGTGTCATTAAACCCTTTATTTTGTAAATGCAGGTGGATATTAGCAAAGCGTCAGCCATTTGCTATCTCCTGGGATCATTGCTTTCTGAACCTGGTGACCGGTTCCCGGATAAAGCTGCCATCAAAGTGTATATAGCTCACTGTTTCATATTCTGCTATGTTTGGTGCATAGGCGGAAATATTCTAGAAGAAAACAGAAAGCTTTTGGAAGAACTCGTTAAGAGACAGTTTGAACAATACGAGGAGGCTGAATTGTTAGTTTTATTTCCATACCTACATATATACATAACTTCATGCCTGTCTCCAATGAGAGTAGGCAGACTATTTTTTAAGGGGGGAAAATCATTGAATCTTTTCTCCCGCCTAGTTGAGGCAGGAGGGAGACTCTTATTGCCTAAAAACCACCCCGTTCCTACCCCTGCAGAGACTATGGAACGCCAATTGCTACGATTGCCACATACCTCTTTCTTTTGTTTACACTATGTAGAGAATATTTCTTTGAATTAGATTTCGTGCTGTTCCATTATTTTGTTCAGTTATGTTATTGATCAGGCAATAGGGTTATGACGTGTCTACAGGGTATGACGTCGATGATATCCGATATTTATTTTGTTGCGCACAAGATGAACTAAATAAAGACCAACTTTGTATAGAAATGATGCCCGAGAACATGCTTTGTTGGCCCGCCCCCATACGTGTCAAATACATTGTCACCGTCTAGCTGACGAATAAAAGGATGTTTCCTTTTATATCCTATTTCTTTATTAAGTTTTTGATACCAAACTGAAAACCATTAGACAAGGTTTTATTTTGCCTCTTGATGAATTGACGTAATACCTACATGTAAATAGAATCCCCTATGAAAAGTCGATGTCTAAATATTCAAACGCCACTCAATTTTAAGTCGTGTTTGAGTATTTATAGTTCTATCACAACAAATTCTCTATACTCGGTTACCAAAGAAGAAAAAAAAATATCTGTAAAAATACAGAGATGGCATGATATATACAAACTAACTTTAGTAGCCTTTCAGTCATAATCATCATCAACAGCCTATAAGTGCGCACTGCTGAGCAAAGCCTCTTCTCACACGGAGAAGGTTTGAGCACCACGCTTGCTCAATGCGGGTTGGCGATTACAAACTTATAATGAGAAATTATAAGCCCAGGTTTCCTCACGATGTTTGCCTTCTCCGTTTGTCAGTAGTGTCTAAATAATCTTAGAAAGTACATATAAAAAAAGTCGTCGGAAAAAGTCACATTGGGACTTGCCGTTGGTAGGTTTCGAACCCGCATCCTCGTGCATGAGAAGAAACCTCCGGGCCACCACGACCACCTTTCAGTATTCGAGTGTAAATTTTTTTCATCATATTAATTAGCTTATATTTTGCAAGACCAGCGTATCGTATCGTAGCCCAATTTGACTAAACAATTAAAGATAGTTGCAAGAGCTAATATCACTGAATACTCGCCAGCAGGAATATAGATTTTTAGATGCACGAGTATTTTCAATAGATAAGTTTGTGTACACATCAAAACGTTCCTTCTTTCTCATTTGTTTGAATATCAAAGAGTAAACAGATAGAGGATTCTATTCTTACATATCGTATGAACTAATTTTCTAATTTGTCCTCTTTCGCAGCGCGCCGATGGGCTTTAATTTATTCGACATGTACATGGACACTCGCATGCGCAGATTAAAAGTATGGGCCGAAATAATTCCGGAGTTTTTATACGATTCTGGAAAGCCATTCTTCGAGACCCTAGTACCCACTATAGACACTGTTCGATACGGGTACTTATTCGAAAAACTTGTCAGCTGCGGGAAACCTGTCATGTTCACAGGAAACACAGGTTATTTTCATATTTTAATTTGTTACTGAGGTCCCTTAAACAAACATAAAAGATCTTATTCCCCGAAATACAGAAAGGTTTCATTTATTTCTTGCCTACACAATTAATGTTTTAATTAAGTACAAAAATGAATGGTGTACTTACTGGAACGTATTATATTTAAGCTATTGATTATGAATCCAATGGTGTATTCATGGTTATAAATAAAATTTCAGGTGTGGGTAAAACTGTAATCGCATTAGAGACACTGAATAAAATGTCTTTGGGCGGCTATTATATACCTTTCATATTGAATTTTTCCGCACAAACTAGCAGTGGGAGGACACAGGTAATGTGAACAAATAAAAATATATTTAGTGCCTTCCTTGCCACCTTCATATAAGTACCCGATAAACTTATTTTGCAAATAATTCATACAAATTACGTTCTTAATTGATAATCTGGTACATAACGGCTATCCAGACTTTATGAATCAGATCTATACGCTTTAGGTGGTGATTGAGTCTCGTTTGGACAAGAGACCTCGAAAGGCTTTGGGAGCTCCATTAGGCAAGAAAATAATAATATTTATTGATGACGTAAATATGCCCCGACTGGACGTCTATGGAGCACAGCCGACTATAGAACTCTTAAGGTATAAAATATTCTTTAACATGGGTACAATAAAGTATTTCTCAGCGTGTGTGAAAGCTCAAATTGATATTTTAACTGATTTCACTGTTATTTTCCCCATATAGACAGTTTTTGGATTTCGGGGGATTATACGACCGTGATAAATTATTCTGGAAAGATATCCTCGACGTTGTACTGTCTTGCGCCTGCGCACCTCCTGGTGGTGGTCGAAACCCGCTTACTGGACGTTTCGTCAGGCATTTTGCTATGTTCTTCATTTCTGCACCAAACTCCGAGGCGATGAAAACTATATTTAAGGTTATTTTTATTAATTATTTTTAATACATAATACACGTGCTCCAATTGAGGTATTTCTATCATTAGTACAAGGATTACATGTTGACTGTCTCACTACTCAGAATTCTGTAATCTGAATCCTGTACCTATGTTGTAATCCTGGATAATTACGTTTGACGGTATGTAATTATTAATCAAATACTCACAGTGTACATATTAGGCAATTAAGGTCCAGTAATTACACCTTACCAGCAGTGACAGTAGACCACGCCTTCACATAGGCATTAATTTCCCATCCTCATCTATTATCTAAAAATCTTCGATTTGCACAAACAAATGTATATTTTCAACCATCGTATCGATATATATAACAGCGGGTCTCAGTTTTAAACATGCTTACGATTCATAGAGGTATATTAGAATTTTTTAATGACCCTTAAGAAACCTATATTATACCTTTAACCATTTTATTCCTTCTCAATCAAT
This sequence comes from Spodoptera picta, assembly GCA_038387885.1. NCBI lineage: Eukaryota > Metazoa > Arthropoda > Insecta > Lepidoptera > Noctuidae > Spodoptera > Spodoptera picta. The sequence continues at coordinate 6,903,810 of JAZHFQ010000105.1, forward strand.
CAGGCAATCCTCAGAGGCCACTTAGAGGACTTTGTCACGGAAGTCTCAATCCTTGGAGGACCTATAGTAGATGCAGCTGTAGATTTGTACTTGAAGATTTGCAGCGAATTACTCCCGACACCAGCTAAATCGCACTACGTGTTCAATTTGAGAGACTTATCTAAATGCATGCAAGGAGTCTTGCAAGCTGACGCTGCATACATGCGAGCACCGCAAGGAATGCTCAGGTATGTATGAATTAGACTTTCCGTCACCTACATCCCTGTATTTTAATGTATATAAATAGGATTACAAAAAATATTATTATTATTAATCATAAATACAATATTTATTGAACCTAACTACAACTTTTTCACATTAACTCAGCTTTCATAATCCGTAGACTACTTATAGGTAGGTATTCAGAATTAAAAAATACGCGTATTACAAATTATACAGCTGAAAACCTGTACCAGACCTATCTCGCTCAACGATATAGAAAATTCTCAAAATTACGTCGCAATCATTCATGAACTATTTACAAAAATTTAAACTAACTTGACTAGCTTAAGCTGATATCTTTGTACCTAGGACTCGTCCTCGACACTCGGTGGAACTTTGTGGAGCATTTCCGACGTTTAGCTCCTAAGTTGGAAAGGACGGGGGCGGCGCTTGAGCGCCTCCTACCCAACCTCAAGGGGCCATACGCCCCCTGCCGGAGGTTATAAGCCTGGGTCGTGCGGTCTATGGCCCTCTACGGCGCCCCTGCGTGGGCGCCGAACCGGATGCAGCGGCCCGCCCGGGCGCTGCTGCGCTCGCGCGCATGTATTTGTCTGCGCGCGGAGTCACGTTGCCGGGGCGAAACTCCGCTGCCGTACCAGATTAGTGCGTGGCGGGAAGCTCCAGCGCGATCTCATGGATGAATGACAGCAACGACTGTCGCAATCGAGGGCTGGGCTCGCTGCCTTTGCAGCGGTAAGTCCCCTCTTTGAGGAGTTTCTTGAGAGACGCTACGGCGTCCTCACCTACCGCCTGACGCAGGTCCTCACCGGACATGGAAGTTTCGGGAGGTACCTGTATCTGATGGGGTGAGAGAAAACGCCCGGGTGTCATCACTGCGAGGACCGCCCTGAGGATACGGTAGAACATATAGTAGGGGAATGCCCTGCGTGGACTGAGCACAGCCGTGCCCTCAGGGACGTGGTCGGCAATGGCGACCTCTCGCGTCCGGCCCTAGCCGGTGCCGTCTTCTCCTTTTGCGAAGCAGTCATGCTAACTAAGGAAGAGGCGGGCCGCGTGAGGCAGCGGAGCGCTGCCTCCTCACAACCCAGCCATCGCGAAAACGCGGGCCTGCGGACGGCGAGCATGGGTGGTTCGCCGCCCGACCAGAACCAGATCCGAGCGTACGACGCGTCGCGTTCCGCGCGCGTCTCAAAGAGCCAACAGACCACCACGGATGGGCCCCAATAGGGCTGATGCCAATACGGAGTCGCGGAGGACTTAACAGGTTGCCGGGGCTCCGTCTCGAAGGGCAAGAGTAGGAACGGGGTTGTTTTTAGTCAGTAAGAGTCTGACACTGAGGCGGGAGCAGTAATTCGATGATTTTCCCCTCTTAAAAATAAAAGCTGATATTATCTTTAACGTCTTTACAGTATAAATATTTTGTTATTAATGGCCTTCCATTATTTCAGGTTATTCTATCATGAGTGCCTTCGAGTTTTCCACGATCGGCTAATAAATATCGAAGACAAAAGCTATTTCTTTCACCTCATGTGCAATATTTGCGATAGATACTTTCAAAGTAGAATATTGGACATTCCCGAGGATCCTATCATTCATTCACCGCCCCTTCTATTGTTTGGCGATTTCATCAACTCTGCTGTACCTAAAGAAAACAGAAACTATGCTGAGATATCAGATTTTAAAAAGCTTATGGTGGTGGTGAAGGTAGGTTGTCAATAGAAAGAAGGTAGTCAGAGACACACATATTGTAAGTGTAACAACACCCACTTCATCAGCTATGTTTTGAGTCCCTTGTAATAGGGTGTTTATATACCGGATCTAGAACCATTTATATACCGGGTAATTTTTGGAAAATACTAACCCTATCACTTATTTTTGTCTGACTTACGAATCGAACCTGGCGGCCATTCTATACTACGTTATTGCTACAAAATGCTAAGTTATTTTGATTTTTCAAACTTATAACAACCGCTATTGCGAGCATTATACCATCGTATATGGCAAAAAATTGTTTATAGCTTTGCCTAACTTTACGGAGATTTTTTATTTGCAGGAATATCTAGACGAATATAACTCAACGGCTCGAGCAGAGATGCATCTGGTTTTATTCAAAGACGCTATAGAGCATGTAGTGCGAACAGCTCGGGTGCTGAGAGCTGAGCGTGGACACTGCCTTATGGTCGGGCCAGGCGGGTCAGGCCGGAGGAGCGTGTCCACCCTAGCAGGACACATCAACGAATGCAAGTACGTACATCCTCTCACAATATTGCATATGAATGAGCTCAAGTCACGTTGGTTGAACACGTTTTCACAAACGCAATGAAGAAATTATCTATGCAGCCGGCCTGGAAGATTCCACGAGGGGTCCTGGCCAATCAGATTGAGACCAAGGACTTTTGTTTCCTTCTGTGTCTCACGGTCGCATAACAAAGTGACAATTTAATAAAGATGATTTCTGTTCATAGATTCAGACACACGCGATATTTATACTTTATCTTACATCTTACACTATTATATAAATCGTAAGAGTTTGTTTTTTGTTTGTTTTGGATAGTTCATTGATCGAGGATGGCTATATGCTATACAACATCACGCTACAGCCAATAGTAACTGAGCAGAGCGAGCGAAACCGCGCGGAAGTAGCTATATAGTATCTGTTTTATAAAACGTAAACGGCTAAAGTAAACAAATAATGAAGAAATTCTATATAAATATGAAATAGGTACCAAGACATTTAATAATAGGGACTCGAATAACAAAGATGGGGACTAGGATATCGATTACATGCTGTCGCTAGTTACTAACCACTGTTTGAAAAACAATATTGAAACGATGCAGTTATTGTACGACTTCAATTACATTTGTATCATTAAGCAGAATGATTGTAGACTACTTATTGTTGAACAACTGATAATTCACAGACAAACAATTATTATAGTATCTTCAAGTATACATTTTATTTCATTATGTCATCGATACAGTATTTTCTTTGTTTACAATGAAAAAGTTACAGTGCAATAAGAAATTTTAAATAGCGGCCCATGTGTGGCTTCGATCTGTCTGGCCCGAAATAGTTTTGCTCCAGCAGAGCTCGTAAGAATATCGGGACTCGACATAAAAAATATTGTGGTCGGCCACCTAAGGATAGACTAGCATTTTCCAAATTGGAGACCTACGTAACTCTAGTCTTATAACAATCTGGTTTATTAGGAGGAAGGAGGATATTTATTCTGAGTGATAATACTGGCGCAATAACACGTAATCTAGTTGATGAACATTGAAACAAGCACTCTCTTTACATTACACCGGTGTCGGTCCTGTACTGTAGTAGTAGCTACTGACCAGCGCATCGCTCGGTGCATTAAATAATTTCCAGTGACGATCACTCCTTCGCTAGGCCGTCACAAGACATAATTTATCAATTTAGACAAATTTAGGTCACAAAGAGTGCAGGGCGAGCTCGTGAGAGATTCTTGAATGTAGTGTAGCAAAGGGGGCGTACTAAGATCAGAGCACTTGACGTTCCATTGTCTTCTACCCCTATATGGGACTCATGGCGGAATGGCAGCAACGACTGTCGCAACCGAGGGCTGGGCTCGCTGCCATCGCAGCGGTAAGTCCCCTCTTTGAGGAGTGGCTTTAGAGACGCTACGGCGTCCTCACCTACCGCCTGACGCAGGTCCTCACCGGACATGGGAGTTTCGGGAGGTACCTGTGTCTGATGGGGCGGGAGGAAACGCCCGGGTGTCATCACTGCCAGGACCGCCCTGAGGACACGGTGGAACACACGGTGGGAGAATGCCCTGCGTGGGCTGAGCACCGCCGTGCCCTCGGGGAAGTGATCGGTGATGGCGACCTCTCGCGTCCGGGCCTAGTGCAGGCCATGATGCGGAGCGAGGGGGATTGGGATGCCGTCTCCTCCTTTTGCGAAGCAGTCATGCTACGATCGCGGGACGATCTCCGGCCACCGTAAGCGCGGGCCTGCGGACGGCGAGCATGGGTGGCTCCCCGTCCGACCAGAAACAGACCCGAGCGTACGGCACGTCGCGTTCCGCGCGCGCCTCAAAGAGCCATCAGACCACCACAGATGGGGCCCAATAGGGCCGATGCCGATTCGGAGTCGCGGAAAACCTAACGGGTAACCGGGGCTCCGGCTCGACGTGCAGGATAAGGAACGGGGTGGTTTTTAGTCAGTAAGAGTCTGACACTCCCTCCCGCCTCACCCAGGCGGGAGCAGCCATTCGATGATTTTCCCCCCTTAAAAAAAAAACCCCTATATGGGAAACTGGCGCCAAGATACGTGTATATAAATAGCCAGGTACCAGCCATACTGGATAGATACAATGGAAACGCCCAAACAAAGAAAAATAAGCCGAATTGATTTTCATATTTCGGTACAAGCATGTGTACCTACGTAATCCTCTTAGACTGTAAAAATATTCTTATTATTGCTAAACGATCCAATTAGGAGCGTCTCAAGTGGGTGGTATATTTATAATAAATTGTATAAGGGCTAACATCCGCTGGTCGGGTGTGTTTGAAGTCACTTTATTAATCAATATTTTTCATCCTCGACAGAGATAAAGTTATCAACTTACCTGCGCTGAACCTTCGTCCTAGATTTTTCCCTTGTCCGTGTTTTTTTGTCGCCTTACAGACTCGTCGCTGGTAAATGTTAAATGGGTCACCAACTTATTGCTTATTCTACCTGATGTTGAGAAATAAAAGTAATAATGTAGGACGTACACCTACATCAAAGGTAATATCATTAATGGTGACAAGATACTGTTACCATAATTTCATCAGATTACCTACTAACTAATGTTATTTGGACTCACGTGTATCTATTTAAGATTCAATAAGAACAGTACCAAATGTACTTCAATGTTCATACTATTGTAAGGGAAGAATCGTATGGCGAACATGCTCTCTCTTAACAAGAGAAGTGGCAATCGGTCGAGAGCATTTGTTTACATTTTCATAAACATTCATGTTATATTTGGACCTCATTATGTCGACCTCAAGAATACGAATATAATGTCATACATTTTGTTTAGCCATGCACATATAGAAAAGTACTTGTCTAACCCGCGAATATCATAAGGGTCGTGTATGTAGGGACTTGTAGTATGACAAAAGAGTCATAAAAGCATATTATTTTATCTTCCATTTTGGGTAATAATAAGATTTTGAAACTAGTGGCATTCAAGTATAAAAGGTACTTAAATTATAATAAGTACTAACGTTATATTGATCTCGAGTTTGTGTAAAGTGTTTTCGCGGAAAATTTCAATTTATTTTTTGTTTTAGAAATAGGTTACATAAATTTTCCATCTCCATATTATTATTTTATTAAGTAAGTAGTTACTATGTTTGTTTAATGGTAGCCTAGAGAGCTTGCCTCGGTATATTCGTGTCTGTATCTCTAATATTCATGGGTTGCATTAGGTCAGCATTGTTTGCAGTAAGACATGGTTGTCATAGTAACGCTATTATCCCCACACTCAACAATATGTTACATAAGAAATGTAGAGACGGCGCGGTTGGCGCGGTGGCTGGGCAACTGGCTGCCGCGCAACGTGTCGCGGGTTCGATACCCGCACGGAACAAGTCTTTGTGTGATCCACAGATCGGTGTTTCGGGTCTGTGTGTCACGTGTATGTGAACTTGTATGTTTGTAAACGCACCGACGACACAGGAGAAAATACCAGTGTAGGAGCGACGTCTAAAAAATAAATAATAGTTGAGAAAGTATTGACGTTTGATCATCGAAATAACGAAGATTTCACGCATTAACAGCTCTATTTTATATTATGTATAAATCCAGAGAAGATTTTCTTATGCGAAATAAACAAAATCTTTTTGAAGATGGAAAATTAAAATAAGATATTACGTATAAGCTCTTATAGATGGAGTCAACAATAAGTTTCTGGGTAGTTAATTAAAATACAGATAATACCTCTAGAGTAGTTACCAAGGATGTGTTGATGTTTACACGAACATCAACCTATTTATATTTGAACGTAAACAAAAATAATTATGCTGGATTATGAATTTTTAGAAATCATGTCCTGAAGATAGTAGTTTGCGCCTTAGGATTTATTTGTATAGATTTAGGAACATAGCTGCGCGAAAGTTAAGTCTAGGTTGTTGAAATCGTGCTATGTTTACTGGAATATTCGACTGATATTCGAATATTCGATCGCTGGATATAGAGGCCAAAAAGTAATAATAATAGTAAAGTGCATTTATTTATAATGAATCCACCTATTACAGTAGTTAGAATCGACATGCCTCGTTACTGGTTGCAACGGTTGAAGGCGCATGTAATGTACACACGACAGTACAGCTATACAAACCGACTTTACCATGGTCCCGCTTTGTATGATCTTACCACACGTTCAACGGCCAGTATATTTTGGTTTTGCATAGGTTGATATGTTCCTGTATGTCCTTAAATAACAAGTCGGTCACATATTCCTTGTCACATACATACACTAATGTTACAACGTAAGTGGTGATTAGTCTGCCGACTAATGGCTGCAAGGTGAATTGTTTACTTTTAATTTTTAATCCCGTCCTCAGTGTCCTAAATGGCTTTGTTGGATTTCAATGTATTTTTCGTCTTGACTTATTAGTCTGTGGGTAGTTGATGTAGGTTGTACCCATTAGTAGAAAGCTTAAACAAATACCATTTTTCTAAGTCTTGTTTGTTACTTGCATAGTTGTTTATGTCTATTCTATCAATTCTAAAGTTTTAAAAACAGAACTGAAATGTTTCAAGTTTTTTTATAAATAGGAAATGTAATTGGAAAATCTTATTTCACGAATGAGGTCGTGCCACTGCAGTTATCCGGGGCAAACAATTAATTCTGCTTAGAACCAAATTGTAAAACAAAGACACTAATTTAATTTACGCGAACTGTATAGATACAGAGCATTAAATTCAATCGATATTATATCATTACGCAGGTGTATGGGAATGGAAATTAAGAGGAATTACGACACACCTGAGTTCCACGACGATCTCCGGAATATGTATATGCGAGCTGGTGCCAATTATGAAGACACCGTGTTCCTTTTCACAGACACACAGATCACAAAAGAAGAATTCCTTGAAGATATCAATAATATGCTCAATTCTGGTAATATTTGTAGCTTGCCTAGTTAATAATTTCTTAGTAACTCTAATGAATACTAGAAATTGATAAGATAATTTGACACTGCAAGTGTCTCATACACGGCATATGTGCATAGTTAGCGGAAGATTCGGTTTCAACACTTCTCTACCGATAGTCAAGTACGTATAGTGTTTAAATGAATATTTTAAGTTAGTTCGACTACCTCATTGGACGAGAGGTTGAAAGTGCGACTACTGGGCAAGGTGTCTCGGGTTCGATTCCCGGGTCGGGCAAAGTATTACTGGGTTTCAAAAAATTCTGGGTAGTAGCACGTAGTCTGTAAATGTGCCCGGTATTTGGCAATAGGCTCACCCCCTATTACATGGTACTCATAACATAAATAGTGAAAAGTGGGTGTTACAGTGTACAGTGGTATTAAGTGCCGTAACGTGCACCTCATCCTAACCCTACAGGCGGGGATAAAAGGCGTGATGTTATGTTCGACTATCTACTTATATTTTATATTATATTATAATACAGGTACTTATCTGTAGGTACTTTGAGACTAGTACTGTAATACACATATTTGCACGAACTTAATATCTACACTGTACTACATTAAAATTAGGTTTAATTTAGAACTCAGCATCGCATTACAATAATTAACTGTTAATGATCAATAATAATACGGAACTTTAGCTTTTCTAACAAACACGCTAACTATAAAGGCGTGGTGTAGACCTCGTGGTCGCCAGATTAGCCTATATCAATACATATGCCGTATATGTATGCCGTTCCCGATCTATTATCATAAAACAAAGTAATTTAACAAAAACATTGCTGACTCATTAGTCGCTTAGTCGCTTGAAAAGGGATATTCGGCCATTGGATTCGATACCCTCAAATATGGAGACTTACAAGTAGACAGAATGTTGTCATTTTACCAGATTTTCTTCAAAACCGTCGCATCCTAAATACTGTTTCATACTTATCCCTTTCCTAGGTGAGGTACCGAACTTGTTTGAAGGAGATACGTATGAGGCTGTTCAGAGTGGGTGTCGCAATGAGGCCGCTAAGTTTGGCATCAATCCTTCTGACCGTGATGGAGTCTACTACTTCTTTATCAACAGGGTCCGAGGGAAGCTACACCTTTGTATTTGTATGAGTCCCGTTGGAGAAGCGTTCAGGTAAAATGACCGAGTTTTAAAGAATTCACAATTTTTTATTTTTAATCCTTGAAAGTGCCACGTCATTCCCCGGTGCCTGACGCTAGAAGTGGTAACCATTTTAAACTTAGCAGTTAAAGTGTTAATTCTTCTAAGAGAAAAGATTCGGACTGCAGCATCCTTTTATTTCTCGATGACTAAGCGTCCATTACTGAACAAAGGCCGGCCTGTTTTCCGAAATGAATATTTTCAGCTGAGAATTATTCACAAACTATCGATTCATTTTGGCTAGGGTCTGTTACTGTTACATATAATAGATTTGACAATATTTGTAAACTTTAAATGGGATATTATTTGAATAAAATAATATTCATTTATACCATTTTCAATTAGTATAAGCGCAAATCACAGAATATCGGATTATGACGAAAGACAATCACTTAAAAAAATAATTAATGACTTAGTTCCGTGTCTAACTTGAACCAAGTCGACTCTAACGAGAATGTCTTCCAAGACTACCAGTGTATCATTTGACCGTGAATGTAATTGTGCACGAAAACTACGTTGTGCAGTAACCACAATGTATCACGAACATTATGTGCGAACCTTGACCCTGCACTTTCACCGAGCTCCTGATGCTTGGCGCACTGCCAACAGTTTGCGTATTAAGTACTTGAAATCCAGCTGCAGCTCAAGCCTGAAAAAATGGGTTAAGTAATACTAGAAGTGATTAGGTGAGAAGATAAAATAAATGATGGCGAGTTAATAGAGATGTAGTTTAAAGGGATGGATCAATAAATCTTGATTGGGGTCGGAAGTAGAGGTGCGCGGCTGCGCTCTGCAACGCTGCCCATACCCTCCTTGCACCCCCTGCCCGGTGCAATGCGTACGCACTATATTTTAATATACACCTAAAAGCTATGACGCAAATTGATACCTGGATTTAAGGGGCACCACGGTCCTGTATTGATTCCGCCCGTGTTGTAATTTAATGAAATGATCAGCTTAATATAGGTTTATGTATATATTTTAGGTAGTTCTGACATTGAAGATATTAAGCAAAGAAATAATTTTTACAATAATTAATAGTAAAGACCTGTTTGATTAATTAGTTTCTATTAGTCCAACTAATAGATGTTTTTATGAATTTCTATACAAAATATGTTATAGGTAATTTATGTCTGTTAAGACGTTCTAAAATGGATCCCAACAATAATAAAACTGTATAAACACAATTTCAATCCCAGCACATTGAATAGCAACGTATAGCGTTGTGAAATAATCATAGTCACCAGTCGCCATTATTACATTGCATTCTGAATGACACACTGACATGAAACTCCTTTTGTGTGGTCAGGCGTCGCTGTCGGATGTTCCCTTCTCTAGTGAACTGCTGCACCATTGACTGGTTCACTAAATGGCCACCAGAGGCACTGCTGTCAGTTGCCAAACAATGCTTACAGCCGCTCGGAAATCAAGAACTCGTTGATCTAATTTCTACGATGTGTGTCACAATGCATCAGGTAATATTGAGTTATTTATCTACGAGTATTTTGTAAAGAATAACACCAGAAAAATAACAACAAAATTATTTCTCTGAAATAAGATTGACTCTTTAAGTTTCGTGATTCTTACTAAATTAACTATTATGTTTTCGGCTTACTCACGTAACTGTTTCACGAGGAGCTCGACTAGTTTCAAGCCATGGTAGAGGCTCATATTTATGTAGCAGCGTGACAGTCATCGAGTCTCGCTGTCGCGAAAAACTGGTCAAGAATATGAGCTTTAAAATATTGGGTTCTGTTTGGTACATTTTAAACATTATATTTTATTATTCCAACTATCGTTCTATTTCAAAAATCGAGATAGATCACCTGTCACTTACAGTTTGAATCTAAAACCCCGCGGCGCGCCGCACAGATAGCCGAACTAAGGCATTGATTTTAGGGAGCTAACGTTTTATTTTTAACTTGTGGAAGAACCAACGGTTCTGTCTGACTAGAAATATGAAATTCTTATGGGTTTGAAAATATCACAGTTGAAATAGAAGCTTCGGAACTGGCACATTTATTTATGAAGTACACTGTAAAAGGAACTTTAATATCTACATAGAGTGTAAAGTTTTAACTCCGTTTTTAGGACGTGGATGTAATGACAGATAGATTGTACCAGGAGATGAGACGGTACTTCTACACTACACCTAGTAGTTACTTGGACTTGCTGAAGTTGTACCTGATGCTGCTGGATAAGAAGCAGCAACAAATTATACGCGGGAGAGACAGAATATCCTGCGGTCTGCAGGTACCTAACCAATATATTTACAACTATTATGTAACAAAGATTATTGCTTTACAAATCACTAAAATTCGTCTTAGTAGGAACTAATGGGCTGGACTAAACCAACAACATACGACCGTAAGTGAGTAAATATGTGTAATGAAAGCAGTTAAATATAATTATTTTATCTTGATCCCTGCGCTAATTGCTTACTAACACAAAGCCGAGTATTCCAGTAGTTAGGCACGTAGGTCCCACTCGTTTAATCTGGCGAAACAACAAACTGTGACCTCGAGAGCATGGGTAACGAGAAGTTCAATACAAAACCGATTTCCTCAGAGAACACAGTGGACACAATCATAATAAAACAATAAATATTGACTCTTACTCCAGCGTTGGGCGAAACTCATTACACTTAATGCTCGCCCACAAATATTACACAGACATTAGTAATTGAAGAGAGTGTAATAGTAAATAGAAAGGACCAAGTTTGAATCAGATTTAGAAGGGATTCCGTACCTACGAATAAATACCTAATATTCCGTACTTGTGACCTAGAATTAAGTACCATTTCAATATTCGGGCATTAGAGGCATAAAGAATTTAAAATACTTAAGTTCAAACGAATCAAACCTGGCATCCCTACTCCAGCAACACAGTAATTCGAAGTTTAGCATGTAGAATATAAAATTTTCAGCCCACAGAAAGCCCACAGAGAGAAAACTCAATTGTGTCAGCAACATAACATTAGAATTTTATACAAAAGTGCATGTACTCTGTCGGATCGGAGTGCAACATGGTACATTATATGTACAAACTTACATAATGCGATATCACAGTTAACGCATTTTCCTTCGAGTCGCTGCTTTTTACCATAAAAATGTAAAATATGTCATCACATTGTTTACTTTTACTAAACTTCTAAAAAATCTAACCGATTTTCGAAATTATTTTACCAATGGGAAGCTACATTTCAGCGTGTAATATGGGTATGTAATTTATGTAGGTTTTTGTCCAGGAATATAATAAAAACTCACGCGGTAGAAGTAACGAGAAGCAGTGCCAATTGGTACGTAATAGCTTTTTGGTAGAGTACGGAATCAGTTTGTTATTCCTTTTTTGCTATGTTGTCTTAATTTCTAATTATGTGGACTAATAATTGTGTCTTTGAGAGAATTTAAGGAAAATGTAACATAAACTAATATAACATTTCACATCTACCAATTATATGTTACCATTGTACCGTACAACACTGGCGTAAAATCAGTCAGTTTTAAATAAGAACTAAATACTTAGGTAAATCTCATAACGTAACGACTTAGGCTTACGATTAGTGAGGATTTTGTTAATTTTCTTGTAGAATAACCCAATAGATAACATAACAATACTCAGTAAATAAAAATTTTATCTATATGTGAAAGAATTAAAAAACCCGTTTAGTTGTTAATGATTTATAGTAAAGTAAACGTTTTCGTGATTGGCATGGTTACTCTATTTAATACTCAAAGTGTTATAAGTTTGTCTTATGTCTGTTGTTGCACCAGCAACACAACCGATGAACCGATTTCAGTGTGTTTCTTCATTCGAAAGCCTTGTCAAGATGAGGTAGTTTTAAGTATTTGTTCGAACTGTTATAGAGGAAACGTATGGAATGACTTGTTTATAGTTATTTAAATCGATGGCTTCGTTTTGAAATAAATATTTTTTTGCTCGATGTTTAATTTTAATATTGTTATTAAAACGTATAAGTGAGCAAGATCATAACGTAATGCTGTTTTTCATGAAACCTACATAAAAAATATGATTTATGTCTTTGAAATATTCTCAATAATTGGTTTCGTAAGAATCTTCCACGAAATACTTATTAGAAAACTTAAAAACAAGATGAATTAAGTCTGTAATTTCGTTTTCAAGTTATAGAGTGTTTCTGTGAAAAAAGTAATCATTTTTATATACTTTTGTGAGATAGCTTTTAGATGAAGATGTCACCATGATGTCGGTGGTACAGATTTATGATATTATAGAGGTAGTCATAAAAATTTGCCTATGATTGTCGTGGTCATATCATATAATTGTGGTATGATGGCTTTACAATTTTCTGATTGTAATATTCTAACGTTTTTAGTTTTTTAAACTATTAGTTTATTTTCTCTCTTTTTTTGTTTACTTCTACTTTTTTGAGGACATGTTGTCTGTAGTAATTTCTCCTATGTCTTGGATGCGTTTACAAAATTCAAACTCGCGTTGTGCAGCAACCAGCCATACTATCGAATAAATAATAATGGCAACAACTGCCAAAAAGTTTTATTATAATTGCTCATTATCTCAATAAACGTCTTTTCACGGCTTCCGATGTAATATTCACATGAGCGTTAAAACATGTATAATAACAGGAATAGTAGAATATTCATTTCTGATATCATATTTCTATATGGAATCCTAAACATATTATGGGGTTGGACCCACTGTCCACTGTGATTCCTAAGAGAATGCGATTCAATGTCACTTATTGAGGGGAGATGACGACCTTGAATATGGTCCAAGGGTGTGTCTTAGCAACACCCTGTGTATAAAACAAATTGAAGGTTAAAGGAAATTGGGTGCAGAAAGTCTGTGAGCCAATTTATTTTGTCCAATATAATATTTACGAGTGTTAAAACATAACAGAAAGTTATTTGATTTTCGTTAGCGATTCAGGGCTCTTGGAAGATTGATAATTTCGAGATCGAAAGTTCTAATATGTAATAGATATTTGCTTCTTTGCTAGACATACCAACGATTGTACGTATCTAATTCAAATAATTGTGTTTTAATTAACACAGAAATTATACGAAACGTACGAGGTAGTAGGAGTGATGGAGCAACAAGTGCGTGAAATGGAACCAATCCTCGCGAAGAAAGCGGAGGAAGGTCATGCACTGGTCGCCAAGCTGAAGGTGGAACAGAAAGCCGCTGACCAAGTGAAATACGCTGTTATGAAGGATGAGGCGGCTGCAAAGGTACAAATAGTTCTAGTATTGGTATCTAGATTCCATTGTCATGATATTAAAGTTTTACTCAGATTAGGACGAATGTCAATATTTTAAAATTTTGGCTTGGCTTTTATGGCTGGTCCTTTTAGCTCGACGCCAGGTCGAATTCACGACGTTAACTACATACTTATAGGTAGGTATTACTTATAGGTGCTATATAAAAGTAATATTTATCACGATATTAATTTAACTAGATAAAAGCTGAGGAAGTGAAACAAATAGCGGACGAAGCGAAAGCTGACTTGGCTCTCGCTATGCCGGCTATGGACGCTGCACAGGCTGCACTGAAGGCACTCAACAAAGCTGACATCAATGAACTCAAAGCCTTCCAGAAACCGCCAGTCCTCGTACGATTTGTCATGGAACCCGTCTGTATACTTTTTGGAGCAAAGTAAGTACAAAAGAAAAGTTGCGTAAACAAAAGGTTTAAGTTCTAGAGCAGTCTTTGAACTCTGCTTTGTAGATCAAAATCTAGTTTCACTGGTAATTTAATTTGAACCCACACAAACAAGGTTCCATTACTAAAGGAGTTTTAATACAGCAAAGTGCTGTACAACTTGTATAGAACTTAGAACTACGTAACGGTCTAAATTTCAAACGTAAGGGCTGGAGTTCTATTCATCCTTTACATCTCTACTGTACCTGTTGTGTTTATTAAAATCAGTGAAATAGGTCCCAATATAAGTACGAATTTGTCTATTCACTGCGCTACTGGCCGTGATTTTAATTTCTTTAGATTGTTCGAGGTCGAAACTATTGCAATAATGACACAAGGGCAATGAATGGTTCTATTATAGTAATTTTAGACCAAATTATTTAACATTGTTACCGAATGAATACTAAACATATTTTTATTTGTTAGCTCGTAATAATATAGTTACGAGTCAACAGGTAAAAATATGTATTTTGTCCCTTCATAGGTTTCTTTAGGCGTTACGCATTAGGTGTAAGTAATTACAACTCGAAAGATTGTGAAACAACTAGAAATGTAAAATTAGATTTTTATTTATAGCAGTGTTATTCGTGCGAAGTTGCGAACTAATTTACATCATACATTACATTAACAACCTATAAATGCTGACTGCTGAGCAAGGCCTCTTCTCACACGGAGAAGGTTTGAGCACCAATCACCGCGCTTGCTCAATGCGGGTTGGCGATTTCAAACTTATAATTAGAAATTATAAGCCCATTTCCTACGATGTTTTCCTTCACCGTTTGTCAGTGGTCTCTAAATAACCTTAGAAAGTACATATAGTTCGGAAAAAGTCACATTGGTACTGGCCGTTGGTAGGTTTCGAACCCGCACCCTCATGCATGAGAAGCAGACGTCTTGACCTTCGAGACACTAACAACTCTAAAAACAATAAAAGAGATATAAAATACCCAGACTCGATTAAATTCATTCATGCGCCATTAATTAGACCATAAGTAAGAGGTGACAAACACGCTGTTAGTTTTGGCCGAGCCGAACGACCCAGCAGCCTGCAAAATTTCACAATTTTGTACAGCAGAGTGCGTGAATAATTGCCATTTTTAAACGACTTCAAAAAAAAGGAGTTGAAGAATCTCCTTTTTTTGAAGTTTGACCTGTATGTATGTTTGTGTGCGATTATCCCGCGATTGGCTGTTTTCAGAAAAGTGTTAGTTATACTTAGGACAATGTTTTAGTATATTCATTAAACAACTTCAAAAAAGAGGAGGATGAGATCGTTTTTTTTAAACTCAAGTAGTTTATAAAGTTTGTTCCATTGCCAGTCAGCAATGGAACGAAGCATGCTGAATATACGAAAATCTAACAAAATACGTAATCAAGCTATCAGAAATCGCACTAAAATAGAAAACTTAACGACCAGAATTCGAAAACTTAAGTGGCAATGGACAGGTCATACAATAAGAGGCTTCGAAAATGGAACAAAAGCATAGTGTGTTGGTAACCTAGAAATAGAAAAAGAAAACGAGCCAGACAGTTTCGAATATGGGAAGACGATATAAGGACAATGGCAGGAAAAACATGGACTAGAACACCACTAAACCGAGCAGAGTGGAAAGAGATGGAGGTGGCCTTTGCCAAAGCTGGGCAAACAGACGAAGTTGTCGATGGCAACGACTCACTAGAGTCGCAATTGTAAATTATTTTGTGTAACTACTTTGTCTGAATAAAGGCTTATAACATTATACCTCTATTATAAGCCTTATATTAGTTCATAAAAGAAAAATTTGTTTCTATGTTTATAACTAAAGAAAGTGTAAATAATTTAGGTGAACATATTTAATCTTAGAAAGTCTTATAGGTTTAGAAAGGTTACATAATTATGTTTTTGTCAATGTAAATCCTTACTTGAATTCTTTACACTGTGTTTTCATCATCATAATATGATTTTGTTCGATAAAACAGTATAATCTTACTATTAAACCTACAGACAGGTCATACAAGACAATTCGATGATAAACAGGTCTTATACTTTATTACTTGGTGATGGTTTCATCGAAAACAATGGGGATGATGACAGGGTATGAAAATTAAAAATATAATTAGTCCGTAACTTAGGTAATAAAAAAATATTAGACACGTATTTTTTTATTTTGTTGTATAATAAAACAATACTTAGATAAAACGAATCAAAGTTTAGGAGTGGGGCTAAAACGTCATTTCTTAGTATAAAATGTACTGAGAAGTGACGTCACGCGACATTTCAAATCAATATATCTTCGAAACTATTCGTTTCCGTAAGAAAATAAAAAATACGTGTCTAATGTTTTAAATAATCTACCAGACGGACATTAAAATAAAAATTAGTCGTCTACCCCATTATTGAAATGAGGATATATTACATGTACCCTACCTGCCACATATAAATTATTTTTTTTAATCTGAGTGTTTACTCCATACATGTTTGGGAACACTTTTTGCATCTCTTTTCTTTAGATAATAGTACCTAGGTATTATAATACCTAGGTACTATTTAACCGATTCAAAAAGAAGAAGAGGTTCCCAATACGTGTACTTCAGCAGTAATAACGCGTGGAAAGGTACCAAACCAATAGTCGTATGATATTAACTTCTTCCCGCAGGCCTGACTGGGATTCCACGAAGAAGCTATTGGCAGACGTCAATTTCATCGGCAAACTTGAAGATTATGACAAAGACCATATTCCAGAAGCTACTCTTAAGAAGCTGAAGGTGTATCTCACTCATAAAGATTTCAATCCAGACACTGTCGTTAAAGTATCTAAGGTAATTGCTGGAACTAAAGATAATTATAAAGATATTGTATTGTTTTTATAATAACTATCGTGAGACATTCTAAATTAACTAAAATCTTGTATTATTTACGTCAATTTCATACATTATATTACCCAATTTAAGTAAAGTGATAACTGGTAATACCTACTAGGCTAATACATTTTTGTGATATGAATCACTTTTTGGCTGACGTCATCATCTTATGATTATTTTTATGGGGAATTCCATTCTTTATGTTGGTATAGAACGAAGTGCGAGAGGTTGCCATCTGGCGCAAAATATGTAAAACTTTCTTTTTAGATAAGATGTCTACTCAATACTTGTACCGGCTTCACCGTTGATTCATATTTTCATTATTTAAATATAGTAATATTCGTGCAATACGGCCTTTTTATTCATAACTCTTCAGGTTATGGGCCCAATAAGTGAAATATAATCAATTTTGTGATCAATAAACTTGATTTGCAGTGATTTAAATACGAACTAATATGACATAATTAAAGTTATAAACGCGCCGATACCGTGTGTGGCGCGTTAGCGTAACGCGGACTTAGAAGTTACGTTTCCTTTGTTATGAACTAATCAGTGAATATTGACTAACATGTTTTTTGTTTACGTTTTAAAGTTGAAGAAACTTTATTAACTGTGCAACATGACTGCAACTATTAAAATTGATCAACTTACGGGTGATAATTATGACACATGGAAGATACATATGCGAGCTATTCTGAAGAAAAATGATTTATGGGAATATGTATCGGGAACGTTACCGAAACCACCGCTCGGCGACCCCAAGTATGCAGAATGGATTAAAATGGATGGCAAAGCGGAGTCCGATATTTTGTTGGCGGTCAGTTCAAGTGAATTAAGTGCGTTGGATGGTTTAGAAAGTTCAAAAGCTATATGGGATAAGTTGAGATCCATGTATCAGTCAAGCGGGCCGGCTAGAAAAGCATTTTTGTTGAAGAAACTGGTATTGACACGAATGCAAGAAGATGACGACTTGAAAAAGCACAATGCTGAATTTCTTGATGCCGTCAAGAAGCACAAAGAAATTGGGTTGATAGTTATAGACGAACTCCTGGCCACATTATTGTTATATAGTTTACCAGATTCGTTTGCTATGTTTCAAACAGCAATAGAATCACGCGATGATTTACCCTCGTGTGAAATATTAAAAGTGAAGATCATCGAGGATTATGAAGGTCTTAAATCCAAAACAACGGTTGACCAGGGGGCAATGTTCGTCAAACGTATCAACAAAAATACAAATTTGAAGAAGATTAATGAGAATCATTTATGTCAAAATCACGTCGAGTGTTATCGTTGTGGTCGGCGTGGACATATAGCGAGAGAGTGCAAAGCCAAATTTCCCAGTAAACATAAGCAGAGTGTCCAACAATTGGATAGTGGTTGTGATGAGAGAAAGAGAATGATGTTATTGAGTACCACTGAAGAGGTGATGCTTGGTGAGCAGACAAATCCTATCTGGTGCATTGACAGTGGATGCACGGATCATATGTGTAATGAGAAGGTTATGGATTTTACACAGTTGAACTCTGAGCTTAACTTGGCGAACAGTAAGAAAACGCAAATCAGCGGAACTGGTAAAGTAAACATTACAGTAGATACGGGCAGTGAAGAACGCCAAATTGAATTACAAAAGGTATTCTACGTATCAGACCTACGAACCAATTTATTATCAGTGGCGAAAATGACAGATCGCGGATTCGAAGTGAGCTTTACGAAAAATTATGCTATTGTGATTGATGAAAATGAAAAGGTCCACCTACGTGCAGATCGTGTTGGTAATTTGTACCATGTACGGATGACTCAGAATACCGTGAGTACCGTTGAAAGGGTGAAAAACTCTATAGACACGTGGCACCAACGTCTTGGGCATCTCAATGAACGTGATCTGAAATCCATGGCCAAGAGTGGCCTTGTACATGGCTTGTCGTTAAATGACAATGATAAACTATCTGAGTGTGAGATTTGTATCAGTGAAAAACTGTCATGCAAACCTTTTCCAAAGTCTAGTGAACGACGTACAAACGATTTACTAGTATAACGATTTAGTAGTAAATAGTACATAGCGACGTTTGTGGCCCAATGAATACGCAGTCATATGGTGGTAAAAAATATTTCATCACATTCATTGATGACAAATCTAGATGGTCTGAAGTCAACTTTATGACGAATAAAAATGAAATTTTTAGTGCTTTCAAAACGTATAAAGCGTATGCAGAAAATTTAACTGGATAGAAGATAAAGAATCTTCAGTCCGATATTGGACGAGAGTACGTGAACCATGAATTCGATGATTACCTAAAGAAAGAAGGGATCAGAAGGAGACTGACAGCCCCTTATACGCCCCAGCAAAATGGAATAGCCGAACGGAAAAACCGAACGCTGGTTGAAATGGCACGATGTATGATGCGTCAAGCAGGAAGTCCTCCTGGATTTTGAGCAGAAGCAATTAACACTGCTAATTATGTCAGAAATCGGTGCCCAACTACAGCATTAAATGGTCAGATACCATTTAGTATATGGAAAGGAAAGAAACCAACTGTAATATACATGCATATATTTGGATCTAAAGCATACTATAAAGATAAAGGAAAACAGAAGGGGAAATTCGAATCAAGGTCACAGTTAGGAATATTTGTGGGTTATGATACTCAATCGAAAGCCTATAGGACGACACGACCCAGTATCGAGGAAGGTTGTGATAAGTCGTGATGTAAAATTTGTGAATGAGACAGCTTTCAGACATGAATATAAGGAAATACTTGATGAAGAAGAGAATCCTAATAACGAGAATATTACAGTAGAATTAGATGAACTTGAAGAAACTAATAGAAAGATGAGTGACGATCGAAAAATATTGAGAATAAAGAGAAATGGAGATAGACAGAGAAGGTCAATTGAAAGAGTACAAGAATCGGAAAGCGATAGAAATAAAAATCAAAGAAAACGAAACTCAACTGTTTCGTGGGAAGCATTGATAGAACCTCCCAAAAGAGGAAGAGGAAGACCTCGCTTACTCCAGACTGGAATGGCGGGTAGACCGCGGAAAATGTATAACTCAGCACAAGAAGATGAAAATGAAACTGAAGAATCAGATAGTGAAATGAGCGCAGCGACAGTAATACTAGACCCGATGACGTGGACTGAAATAGAGAACAGCGACGATTGAAATGCATGGAAAATGGCTCTGGAAGATGAATATTTTGCACAGATTAAAAATAAAACGTGGGAAATCGTACCACGACCTAAACATCGGAAAATTATTGGATGTCGATTTGTTTTTAAGACCAAGAGCACTGGTAAAAAGATACGTCTTGTCGCAAAAGGATGCTCACAACGACCAGGGGAGGATTTTCACGAAACTTCATCTCCTGTTGTAAGAGCTTCGTCGATAAGGCTCATTGCAGCTTTGTCTGCAGAGTTTGGTCTAGAAATACATCAAATGGATGTAGTAACAGCTTACTTAAACGGATCACTCGATGAAGAAGTCTATATGGAATTACCTGATAAACTAAGCGATGTAATGGAGAGAATACTCGCTAATGAGAAGATTGGATCGCAGAAGAAAATAATAACAGACAAGAATATACTACAGACAGTTAAACAATGGAGTAAAGCTATGGATGAGTGTGAGGACAGTGTGTGTTTGTTGAAAAAGTCTCTGTATGGTTTGCGACAATCTGGATTGCAGTGGTATAAGAAATTAGTGAGAAAGCTGATGGACTGCGGGTTTGAAGCGTTGCAGCAGGACCCATGCATGTTTATGGCGCAGAAGGGTGAGCGAACAATGATAATTGGTGTTTATGTAGATGATATAATACTGGCAACGGATGACGATGTATGGATGCGTGATATAAAGAAAAAATTATCAGATTCCTTTGAAAAGATATGGGTAAGATAAGTAATTGTTTAGGTATTGAATTTAGTCGTGATGATGAAAACAGAGTTTATATGAGTCAAAAGTCGTATGTAAGTAAAATATTAGAGAGATTCAGTATGAGTGAGTGTAAGCCTGCAATTACATCTATAGGTGTCAATGTTAAATTAAACAAGCCTGAGTGCGTAAAAAATGACATTATGGAACAATATCCATATCAAAGCTTGGTAGGTGCTTTAGTGCATCTTGCTGTTCTAACTAGACCGGATATTGCGTATGCTATTAATTATTTAAGCCAATTTAACACTAAGTATGATATTGAACACTGGAAGGCTCTTGTTTGGAGTCGTTGATGCAGACTGGGGTGGAAATACGGTAGATCGTAGATCCTATTCTGGTTTTGCATTTATTTTAGCAGGTGCTCCTGTTAGCTGGGAGGCACGTAAACAACGCACTATTGCCTTGTCGAGCACGGAGGCCGAATATATGGCTCTGTCCGAGGCTACTAAAGAAGCTGTGTACTTACGAGATATTTTGTGTAATGTAGGGACTGATTGTGAATGTGTAATGTTATTTAACGATAACCAGGGTGCCATCAAACTTGCTCAAAGTAAGAAACCAAACATATTGATGTGAGGCATCACTTTATTCGTAATATGTACGAACAAGGTGTAATTAATCTAAAATATTTACCTACTGATCGAATGCCACCGGTTTTTTTGACCAAGGGTTTGAATGGGACAAAGCATCATGAATGTCTACATAATTTAAGTATGATAAATGAATGTATGTAAAGGCTGGAGATTAAATTTACTCACGACTTCGAGGGGAGGTGTTGGTATAGAACGAAGTGCGTGAGGTTGCCATCTGGCGCATAATACCTATGTAAAACTTTCTTTTAAGATAAGATGTCCACTCAATACTTGTACCGGCTTCACCGTTGATTCATATTTTCATCATTTAAATATAGTAATATTCGTGCAATACGGCCTTTTTATTCATAACTCTTCTTTCTTTTTACTCTTATGCTTTTTCCCTGTCTTTCCTGTACTGCGAATGAGCAGATTAAAAAACATTTAATGAGTCATCACCATCGTGTCAGCCACATAAAATAACCTCTCTCGTTGAAGTCGTACAATGTTGTCACATGGAATATTAATTTATCAAAAATGTTCTTAGGTATGCCGATCCATGGTGTTATGGGTGCAAGCTATCGACATGTACGCCAAAGTATTCAGAGTCGTGGAACCAAAGATAATCAAGTGAGTATAACTAAAATACTAATAACTAATAATACGCCCGGTATATGGCAATAGGCTCACCCCCTATTACATGGGACTCATAACAACTAGTGAAAAGTGGGTGTTACATTGTACTGTGGTAGAATGTGCACCTCTGCCTACCCCTTCGGGGATAAAAGGCGTGATGTTATGTATGTATAACTAAAAATAAGTATAGTTTTAAGTTGATCATTCACCGTTAATGACTGACTTTTGATCAGCCAAGCTGCGAATATTAGGTGATAGTAGATCAATCATGACGAACACAAAATTAATAAGTAAGATAAGACCACGGGATTGCCTCCACGAAAACGAGCCGTAAGAAGAGCATCTTAACTTGGATTTGGATTAAAAATATACACTTGCTTTAAATTTTATTTATTACATCAAAAATACCCCGATTTCGTCACTGACTCATTCACTCATTGAAGATCATCAAAGTTATTTCCTACCTACTTTCTAAATTCAACAGAGGGTTCTTTGACCAAGAACAGGTCCCAATATGTGTCGCAAATACTATCACCATATTATTACATAAAAACAAGGGAATGCTGCTCACTTTAATATCGGGTCATCTGTTTTCTCTTGTAGATAGGCTTATGACGAAGCTCTTTCTCTGTCTAATGTAACTAAATTGCAAGGTGGGTATCTTATAAATATTGACTGTATACAGTAGATAGTACACAGTAGCTGCTTGTTGTACAATTATATTGACTCGTCGAGTACCGTCATTATAGACACAATTATAGAACAATATGTTGCGGTCACCGGTGACCGCTTGGTGTTTGACAGTTATATTATATTCAACTATAATTATTATATAGGTTATTATTCCAATTATCAGCATGATCTATCGCTAATTATAAACGGTAACCCAACGAAAAAGGCAAGGATATAGAATGGATTTTGAGAAGGCAAGGCCTCTGATGTACCAGAAGTACACTCAAAATAAATAAAGAAATATGAACGACATAACAAAAATTCGTTAGTATAAGTTAATTATAACTGCTCTCTGCCTGCTGACTGACTACCTCGTTGGCCGAGTAGTCGCACCACTGCCTACCCCTCCAGAGATAAAAGGATACCTCTTCCTTACCTTCCTCCACAATAATCTACGCATTACGATCTATACGCTACTAGCTACGTACTAAAAGCTACAGACTGCGAGATACATACGACGTGCCGACTTACTACAAGTTACGCACTAATTGCTACACCCTACGAGCTATGCGAGCTACGCATCTACAAACTACGCACGAGTTACTTGCTAAGAGCTACGTACTACAAGCTTATTACGAGCTACGATCTACACGTTACGAACTACGAGCTACATGCTACGAGCTACGCGGCACGAGCTACACGTTGTAAACTCGCACTACGAGCTACGCACTATAAGCTACGTATTACATGCTGCGGCCGTAGTATTTTGCCACATCTAATATTTAGGATTTGTAACTGAGCATGTAGGTTTAGAAACATGGCTTCACGCGAGATCTGATTACTTTTTGACATTTGTATATGGTCCCATATCGACAAAATTGAACACGAAAATATTTTTGTGTGATAATTAATAGTTTGAAAAACATGGTTGCTACCTAATTATTTTTGGCAAAACTCCTACATACCGAGTAACTATATACTTCTAAGTTTTAATTCTTAAAGTAATAATTTGTCGACTGAGGCTCAAAAGATTTTTAATAAAATAGGTACCCATGGAATATACTTTTTAGGGAAATAGTACCAAAGTAACGGTAATGAAATTATCAAACCGTTCTTTTTTGTGACTATTGTTTGAATATCGTTATATTTATTATACTCGGAATTTTAATTCGATTCCAAATTTGACAATTTCAGTGTTGCAACGTTATGACAAGTACTAAATAGTAACGTTGCGAAATTATTCGATATGGAAATGGAATATTTCTGGATCGATTCTTCTCTTTTATAATTTTACTCTCGTAAACTAAGTATATCAGGAAATTAAATATTTCTGAACCGATAATTTAGTTTTGACGATAAATTAACGATCTGAGACTTTCCTTTTATAATTGTGTGTGAAATAAATAAAAAAATGTACTCATGAAAGAACATGACAAATAAAACTGATAGATGTATTATAGTAATAATTTATTTTATAAATTGTCGCCATCATCGCTATCACTATCCTGTCACTTTCTGTAACATTTATTATAAAACACACACACTGATCGTTTATCGATGTTTGTGTTCATCACTACACTATTATATGTGGTATCATTATTTCACAAAATGACTGTAGCTAATGTCAAATCTGGAATCTAATTAAAATTCTGACTATAGTGACCAATATTTCCGGTAGCAGTTCTCATGAGCCTTAAGCGTGTTAAGCGTGTTTATGGAGCCTGTCGATTGTTTATTTGACTTTTGTCTGTTTGATTTGATTGTTTATTGATGATATGATTGTTTATTTGATTTTCAATAATTTAAAGACTGGGTCTTATTGGAGTACACGGCAGAACTCTAATATTTAAAAGACCTTTTTCGTCGAACTGGTTGTTTATAAACAAGTATTGCCTTACATTAACACCAAACTATCACCTACTTTTTATAGATATGCAATGTCATGAGGTCGGATTACTCACTCAATGTAACTCCCAGCTGATATATAGACCTTATTCAGTATTATCAACTCTCTAGCTTACTAAGCGAATTCCACTTAAGACCATAATGTCCCAACCAAGATTGTTTCCCTAGTTGAAATATTATGATTAGTTCCATGGACGCACGTATAAATCGTTCATTGTTTCACAACACTATGTCACGAAAACTTACCGTATTTTTTCTCCCTGAAGAGTAAAGTCCTCCAGTATTCATGTTGTGATTACATCTTAAACGAGCTACATGCTGAGCTCCGGTCATTAAAAAACCTACTTCAAAAAACCAAAAACTAATAGTTCTAACCTATCAGTGGGTGGATAACCTATCAGTACTAATAATAGTTATTTTTTGCTTTTTAGTTTTGACTTTTTGTTTGTTATTAATTTTTGAACTATTGAAGTCGGTTTTTTAAACGCAGTTTATATTTTATTATTTTATCATTTTCAGTGAAAAGCTACATGTACCCGTTTTGTTACTGATAATCTACATAGTTGCAAAGTTCTAATCAATACAAAATATACAAGTCCAAACACAAGGTAGTTACAGTATACCGTTGAGGAGTTCCCTTAACAATTACACTTCTTCATCATCAGACCCTTAATGATAGCCCTATTTAGGTGTAAAGTCCTCATCAATACAAATTAATCAAGCGCAAACACAAGGTAGTTAATATAAACCGTTGAGGAGTTCCCTCTACTGTCTGTCGGCTACATCATCAGGTCAACTCCAGACCCTTATCAAATTGTAGTGTTTAAAAGTCCTAATAAAAGTCCTAAGTAATTGAAAAACAAAAATAGACGCATTACTCGCCCATAGAATTTTCGAAAGTACCCCTCTTTCTCTAGAAATGAAATGGGAAATGGGACCATCTCGGGGGTATACCCTTACAAACAAAACAAGAATTTTGGAAATCGGTTCACAAATGGCGGAATACTGCGCGAACAAACAAAAAAGAAACAGAAAAAACAATCAGCCGAACATAGTACCTCCTCCTTTTTTGAAGTCGGTAAAAACAACTTACTTACAACGTTGGGCTTTTTTTTTAATAAATAAAAATTGAATTTCTCCACGGACTCGTGTCCGTGCCCTTGTCATATTACAAGTACATACTTTCTATGGTCAAATATTTTTTTTTTATGAAGATCTTACATGCTACGCCTACCACTATACTACACACAATACTTTATGTTGTTACCTAATTATTATAGTCTTATTATCTTACTAACCCTACTGACTCAGCCCACCAGCACGATGAGCGAGCCGACCTGTTCCAGCAGAAGGCACCCGTTCACGGGTATGATGTGTAGGCCAGCAATCGGTCCGATCAACCATTTCGTAGGGAACGGAACGACCCAGCCCACAGCGCCACCGACTGTAGAACATTTACGAATGCATGACGTCCCCGCCCACGCGGCAGTAAGCTAATTGCAGTAGTGCTAGTGGTTTTTATTAGTCTTATTAATAAACAAAGTCAAAGTCAAAGTCAAAATCATTTATTTCAATTAGGCCAGAATGGCACTTTTGAACGTCAAAATAAAATTAATATTAAAAGTGAAGCTATTTGCTCATTCCAAGGTGTAGATTCCTATGGAGAAGAACGAGCAAGAAACTCCATAGGTTACTCTTTTTCAATCAGGTTCACAATACAATTTACTAGTTACATAGTTTTGCTGTTTGGATTGTGCGAGAACAATGTAACACCAAAATCCAGTCAAAGTGATCAAGAAAGAAAATAACCTTAAAAACAATAATACAGTCTTGAGCTGACCAGTCCCAGTTGACGGCGCCCGTTCACGAACATGACACGTACACCAGCACCGCCCAACTCAACCATGTTGTAGGGAATCGAGCGATCCACTGCACGCGCCACCGCCAATGAGACCTTTGAGTGAGCATGACAACTCCAAGCTGACACAAATGAATTCTACTAATCTAATTTAATATTAAGTTAATTATAGGGCTCTCACATTTACATTGGTTATATAAGTTAAAAAAATATCAACTTAGCAATATGGCTGTATTATTTACGATTTCATTAAAACAACAGTGTTTTTAGTTATCCTGTGGAGCCGGACTAGCCTGCATCCAAGCATTTTTATCCTCTATATATTCATTGAGTTTGTAATATGCTTGTCTACATAAAGTTTTCTTTATACATAATTTAAATTTGGATTCATTTAGTTGTTGTACATCGCCTGGTATCTTATTATAACATTTAACACAGAATCCCATGAACGATTTACTTACTTTCGCTAATCTCGAAATTGGTTGACTTAATCTATTCCCATGTCTAGTTTGATAGTGGTGTCTGTCAGACACTTTACCAAATAACTGTAGGTTTTTCCTAACATACATGATGTTTTCATAGATAAATTGACATGGAACGGTCATAATGTTGATCTCCTTAAACCTTTCTCTGAGAGATTCGCGACGACCTAGATTGTAGATAGCTCTGACGGCGCGCTTTTGTAAGATAAAAATAGATTCAATGTCAGCAGCGTGTCCCCACAGCAAAATGCCATACGACATAATGCTATGAAAGTAACTGAAATACACCAGTCTTGCCGTGTCAATGTCAGTTAACTGTCGTATCTTCCAGACAGCATAAGCTGCAGAGCTCAATCGTCCCGCTAATGATGTAATGTGAGAACCCCATTGCAATTTGTCGTCTACAGTAATTCCCAGGAAAGTTGTCTCTTTTACAAACTCTAATTTCTCACCATTCAATAATATGTCACATTCGTTGCTTTTAACATTTGGCAAAACAAATCTAATACATTTTGTCTTTTTATTGTTTAGTACTAAGTTATTTAATGTAAACCAATTTTGAACTTGCATTAGGGCATTATTTACGTCGTCATAACTATTTGTGCGTCTATTAATTTTAAAAACTAATGAAGTGTCATCAGCAAATAATACCATCTGCGGTTCATTTTTAAATAAATGGGGCAAGTCGCGCTGTATGTACGCTAAAAATAAGAATGGACCTAGTATCGAGCCCTGCGGTACACCCATAGATATGCTAGCACCCTGTGAATTTACTTTATTTACTTGTACCTTAAGTTGCCTATCCTGAAGGTATGATTTCAACAGATTTAGCGACGTCCCCCGAATGCCATAGTGTTTCAGCTTCAGCAATAGTGTCTCATGTTCAACACAGTCGAATGCCTTCGATAGATCACAAAATATGCCGATGGCATCCCGTGCTTCTTCCCAAGAGGCGAACACCCGCTTAATTAGAGCTACTCCCGCGTCAGTAGTGCAGCGACTTATATTACTTATATTACTATAAACTTATATTACTTTACATTAATTACATTTTTAATAAATACAATGTTTTTTTGCGAACACACCAAAACATGTATACAACAACTCTAATCCACGATTTTTTTTTCTGTCTGGGCCTTTTCAGCGGTTGTGCGGCTTTACGAACCGTCCCCACCCAGAAGAGCGCTCACGACCAGCGCATCTCTATTTTTTATTGCCATTTTTAGGTTATAATCCAGGATTCCCTGCTCACCCTCACCCAGCGCCCGTCTGATTATTTTGCTGATTGCGTCATCATTTATGTCCGTGTAGTAGACACAACTGTCAGTGTGACGCGATATAGCTACCACGGCGTGACATGTAATGTGATACACGACAGTGTACCACTGTCGTGTATCCGCTGTTTCCTGTCCGTTGTGTTCACAATCACCACTGCCGCAGACGACAGCCCCTGGGCCTCGTGTATTGTGAGTACTCGTGACCCCATACCCGATCCGTATCCCTGGTTTTTGAGGGATTCCTTTTCTACCTGAGTGTGTACCAGGTATAACGTGTTCGGGGGAGACTTCGGTATCCGCGCCCTTGAAAAACTTTTTTACTCAAGGGATCTCACTCTTAACTTAGACGAGTATATGCCACAATACACAATACCAAGAGCATATGCCACATCCATTGGGTTTCTGTGAGTGCAGAGAAGTTCCCGGGTCACGGCCACGATGTGTGCAGGGCGGGTGTATACGAGGGGGAAGAGGTTGTCGCGGTCAATGAAGGGAAGTTGATTCACGTCACCAATAAGTAGGACTTCTTTGGCCTGAGTTATTCGTGCAGCCATCACAATGGCCCCAAAGTGATTCATGAGAGCCTCATCTACCATGATTCGGTGGCAGCTCTCTTGTTCTTTTACTCCATTCACTAAAACGGACGCCATTGTTCGGACCTTAGATTTGACTAATCCCCCGATTCGGCAGGACAGTTTGCCTCTGAGGTCATTTGCCGCTTCTGTTACAACGTTGGGCTTCCTAGAATTGATTGAGATTGGTTTGATCAATGGCATAAGTACCGGCAGAATGCGGTATTGGATTTTGTAAAGCTAAAACCTAATAATCTGGTCGTTGTACGTAATTTTAGGTATAGTTCTGATTTTTTTACGTATCCCAGACATTCGCAGGCACTTCCACACGTTTCGGATATCTCCTTGCGATACATTATCACAAATTGTTACAACTCTCTAAAACTCTCCCTCTTGAAGCAGAGCAACTGACCTAGCAGCAGTGTCTTTGTTCAAATCACATTGAAAACCAGGCATAGTGTTCACAATGAACACACAAACAATACAAAACTCAATGGCTACAACTGGCGTCAATGCACTCTAGCGAGCAGCTCGACTTCGTACTCGAAACGACCGGCAGTTGCGGAAGGGAGTCCAGCGTTCTTAACGCAAAAGGAGTTACCGACAGAATCGAACGCCTGCTGTGCCGTAAATATTTCATCAGGACGATCTTCAGCCCACACAGTCAGGTGAGACAATTGTTACGCTCACCTAAGGATAAGGATCCACTCGCTGGGCCCGGAGTGTACATATTCCATGCGACTGTGAGTCGATCTCGAGCTCTATCTGGCATCGAGCAGTTAGAGTTACATTGGGGAAACTTGTCACAACATCACGACCAGGCTAAAGGGACATATACGTACCGTGAAGAAGATGGATATCCAAACATCAGCAGTGGCTGTGCAATCTGTGCATGTTTGCGGGACGGATGCAGCTCACTTCATACGTTTTGATAGGGTCTCCGTACTAGCGAAGGAAAAATACTTCGTTCCGCAAAAAGTGCGGGAGGCCATCAACAGTAATGGTGGCTGGGCACAGGTACCCGCATGGAAGCTGAACTTGAAGTTTATGTCGATCCACAGCATTTCTAGTCTGGAGTGTGACATAGTAAGCGCTGCATGTAAGCACTGACTTTGTGAATCGAAACCACTACCCATGCCACTAATGAACCTACCTTGCGTTTTAATAACGTCGCTCGCGCTACCGCCAGAGTTGGAAGCAAACGCGCATGATTTTCGGCAGAGGGCGCGATGGACTCGCAACGCAAGAATCAACACCAACGCTAGGCAGTAGCCTAGGCGACATCGCCCCGACCGGGCACACTACTTATGAGAAAGAGCCTCTCTGTGGCTCGAAACTAGTAGAGCTTTTGCCAGTATTTTCGAGTGAGATAGTGAGTAAGATGCGATTTTTAGTTAAAACAAAACTCTCACATTAGCTTATAGTCATACAATGAACACAGGACAAAATTCACACATCACGTTTTTTTCAAGCACTTCATTATTTCTGCTTACCTACTCAAATAGAACGCTCAAACTTTTGTCTGTGTTTAATAATTAATAATGTTTATTAATTACTTATGAACATGTTACCTATAAAATCAAATGCTTTATTTTAGTAATCAATATCTCTTGAGATATTTCATAACAAATATACGATATTTTCGTTGGTACAAAGTAGCCCCCCCCCCACCCCCTCCCTGGTTTTAAGGAGCTTGTTTCTTATTTCAAAATATAAATTTCAAATTGTAAATGCCTATTTTACTTAAGACTGATAACGGAATTGTAGATAATTTACTGTAGACACTGTTACGGGCAGTAAGCGTGATATTATTCAGTAATACATACTTACAAACTTAATATAAATTCCGGTCTGCTATCGCCCCGTGGTCTACCATCCACCATCATCATCATAATTATGTGATTTTTAAGATACTTCCATTAGAGTTCTTTGTTTAAGGAAAATGTTCTAATAGAATATTAAAATGTTTCCCAACTAGCTACCTACTAATCTAGCAATTACATTAATAGTCAATTTATAGGCATATCTAGAAAGCTTATCCATTTTTTATGAGTGGTTATTTGTTGCTGAACACAGAAATCTTCTCACTCCGGTGTGGCATGAGCATTAATTACCGACTGGTAATTAACTGGTAACGCGTGGTCACTACCACGCTTGCTAAAATAAGTTTTAGAAGACTTAAAAAATGAAACATTTAATTCAATCAAAACAGTTGTAATCATCTTTGAAATAAAAATGGAACAGACAAACGGCGAGTCTATTCATAAATGCGAAATGTAAATCGATTTTCCCCACAAACCCACATAGGTAATAATATCTATATTGGTATAACCATGTACCTAGGTACTGTCTACCCGCACCCCTATCGCGGTGGTGGCCAAGCGATCTGGTTTCTCTGTATAGGTATAAAAAGATATAAGGATCTTTTACAAATAAACTCAGGAGAAGCGTTCTGATTATAGACATTTATTGAGCGTAAACAGAGACAATATTTAAATATAAATTACATCGATATTAATCATTAAAATGTTGACGAATTTTAAATATGGTTACATAAAAATGATTATGTGATAAAGATGATAAATGTATACAAAGAAGTCCATTTAAAGACAAATATTAATTTATTAATTAAAATGTACCTATATAATGTAAGAGTGGACGTTCACTTCTTCCACGTATTCTACAATATAAATTTACGTAGGTATTGTATGCCGTAAACACGAAATATTTCTCTAATATTTTCCTTATACTGTCATCAGAAAAAGTCATCCCTACTAATATTATTAATGAAATGTCGTTATAGATTAAATACATTGAGTGATTACATTTACTTTATAGTAAAAATCAATAATATGTACATTTACTTATCTAACACATTTTGAAGCAATTTTGTTGGACTAAAGACTTTAAAAATAGAAATTCGTTGGTTTAAATCACCCTTGTTAGCCGGTAATAAGCTTCTTATTTAAACTTACTTTCAGCTTTCCGAATTATAATATGATTTTACCAACAAATCAAATTAAATACATTTATCGAAAACCATAAATGCCAAAGACAATAATTTTATATGAAAGTATAACATTAAGAATATTTTATTAATATTTATTTCAAATAACCTAAAAAGTAGGTACTGACCTACAGTATTAAATTGTATTTATTAAGCGTTATTGTTTTTTATTATAATATTATTAAAATTGAAAAGATAACAGTCAAAATCCTTAATAAGTATAAACTGCAAAAGTTAAGTTACAATGTAAATATATGAGTCCAATACATTAATCGAATACATGATTGATACACACAGAGGACTAACTTCACACAAATTACAATTATAAAGGAATTCACATTTAATTTTATTTAGTACCACACAATTTTATAAACTGGAAAATGTATGTATTTTCTTATATAAAATCAGAAACACTAGAAGATTTGTAATATTAATATTAAGCAAATTTCTCGTTTCATTACTTCAGCACTATTGCATGATCGCCATGATATGATACCATTATAAACATATATTTATTTACGAAATATGGTCGGCACATGAGCAGACGGATCACTTTGCTACAAGCAATCGGCGCCACCCATAAATACCCGTGACACGTCCTGAGGATTTACAAAGGCATTGCTGCCCTTTTGGATATGTATATTGGGATTTGGGACTGGGATTGGGGATTGTTTGTTAATTATTTGTCCAGTCGAGGTGCCAAAGCATGACGCTGACAATAACTATACTAATTATGGTATTATGTTAGAAATAACTACACAATAACGAAAATAAAAACACTAGTAATGTAGTTACATTATTTATCTTCATTATATCTAACACAAAACTCAAAAATACGTGATTATGAATTATAGTTTTTTAAACACGTACTTAAAATTACAACGTTTATTATTAAGACTATAAAACTATCATAAAGTCTTTTACTTAAGTCTTACTTGAATTTTTGGACACTCCCGTTTTATACATGATGCACTGATTTTCTTAGATCTTCCTTCTGGACTACGAATCCTTCACAGTTCAGGTTCCGGGAAAGACAGGGGAGATGCAGTTCTACCATTTAACGTGGATTTATGAAGTGCCGTTGCATAGGTGTTTCGATGGGACGAAACTGAGATTTCGCCATCTGCTCACGGTATTCACTATTTATCAGATGCATAGGTCTTTCAGAAAACGGCTTCATTGGGATTTCTGATGTGATCGGTGCTTTGAAAGTGGTTTGGACCCTTGATGTCGTTGCTATTTGATAAGACGTCGACATTGCACAATTTGCCCCAATTTGTGGAACTGCATTAGTTGGCGATAGCTTATTAGCGAGCCATACGGGAGACGTTTCTATCTTTGAAACCCCTTCGTACCATCTTGCTAAATCAGGTTCTACTTGGGACAAAACTGATCCTGACGACTTAAGGATCCTTGGAAATACTGATGTTATCGCTTGTTTGGAAGTCGATGCAGTTGAAATAGTAACTGGTCTCGCTAGTTCGGAAGTCATCGTTGGTATTTCTGAGGTCATTACTGCTGGCTTTAAAGATGACATTAACTTTGTGATTACTGAGTCTTTGGGCATGGTAGTTTTCCGGGTCGTGGCTGCAATGCTTGTAACGACAGTAGTTGGTGGAAGTATAGAAGTTTTGGGACGTCTAGAACTCCCTATAACTTTACAAAAAGCTGACTTCTCTGATGGTTGCCCTACTATCGCACTCATGGGCATTTTCGGTATAGATGAAGAATCAGCACTTGAATATAACGAAGACTGAAATGACGTGGAGCATGGCAGTGCTGGTATTTCCGTATAGACAACGGACAAGGTATTAACACTCGTAGAAGTCCCGGAGAACCTAGAACTCGTAGAAATCGTTACTGACACTGGGTGCGGTGCAGTTGCTTGATCTATTTGCATTATAGGAAACTGAAAACGATGGTTTCCAAATCTTTTATTTTGTTCATATTGTCGTTTTCTAGCCATTGCAGCATTACGCTCTGCCTTTCTTAAACTAAGAACATACCTTAATAGCCCTTGAAGCTGCTCTATGCGACCCAGCAAAGTATAAATCAATACGTTGTCATATGCATGAGGCATTTTGCGCCAATTTCTGGCGACAAATACAGGTTGCTCGTGTATCGGAGTTTTCTTCAATAAGTTAAATATGTCTTGCAAGTTAGATTCTTTGTTATAATGACTTGTAAACCCCGCCTCCACATTCAACAATCTATAAAGCAATGTTCTTGCTTCCAATATCTCATGTTCATCATAATTTTCTAAGCATTTTAATTTCACGAATATTTCCTCTGTGTTTTCAAGCTCGAATTGTACAAAAGTTAGCACCTCATTGACCACTAAATGGTCATACTGTAGCATTTTGAACATGATCTACTAACGCTGCCAGAAACAAGCGTACGCTCGGCGCGAAAATGATATCCCGGTAGCGCAAACACGTGCGTGCGGCTAGGTCCACGCGGTACGGCGTACTAGTAAACATGGGAAAATATTGCCCGACTTCCGCTGAATCCGCTCGTCTGGCCCTTTATTTTCTGGAAATTTTCTTATAAACCATCATTTAAAATCACTAGGGACTTGTAATAAATATAATTATTAACTAAATACTATTAATTAAGGCAAGACTTATAATATTAAAATGTATACATCCCATTGTATACGGATCTGTTTTGCTTGAAAGTAAATATTACTTTATTTTCACAGGCATAAAGAAGCGGCTAGTATCCTGAAGAATGTAATGGCTGTACTCAGGGCCAAACAGAAAGAAGTAGAAGCTATTGAAGCTCAACTTGCTAAAATGATGAACGAACTGAGGGTATGTATAACAAGTATATTTTAGGGTTCCATATTTGAAAAGGGGGAACGGAACCTTTATAAGGACTTCTATATTCAGAACAAGCGAATATCAAATGGAAAGTACGTAAGAAAAAACATCACAATTTATAATCCCTTGAAACTGCAAAACACCATCATTTATTTAATATCTCGACTGTTCATAAATACCTAAAACGGAATTTTGATCGCGGACGCAAAATAAGTTTTTTTATTGGATTGTGACATATTAGTATAATATCTATGATAGCGCAACACCCGAACGTATGTCACTTATTTCTAAGTATTCTGGTTGAAACCTTTTCATCATTATTCGTCCTATTCATTTTATATTTAATAATATTAACACAGACAATAACCTGGATTAATACTACTTTACGAGTATCATATGGAATCTGTAGAATAGCCAATAACTTGTTCATGGTAGAGACCGAAATATTTGTACAATCAGAACGTCGTAAGCAACATCTTTTGTAAAAAATGCTTTCTGTAATGATTTGAATGTAGAGGTACAGAACCTCAAAGGGCTATCCCAACTCACTCTTGCTTGTTAATGCAGGGCCTTGGGCGGAGCTTCTAAAGTTCTGATCAATGGCTCTGTCTGCCTCACTCAGAGTACACAAGCGAGATGCAATACAACATAGCACCGACCTATCCCTACATACGCACTCGATGAGTTGAATTGATGCACTACCTCCCTAACCCAAACCCATGGAAGGTAGAAATCAATACATGCCAATTGCCACCCCTTCCACGTAAACATTTAAGTATTTATATAGATAAATAGTATAGTAATATTAAATTTATTCTTACTTCTATTATTTTTTTATATTTCTTTTTTTATATTTCGGCGTTTTTCATATTCATAGGTAATTCCAATAACTTAGACCAAGGAAATCATTAAGAATTTTTTTCTATTTCTATGAAGGAATGTAAGCTTTATCTTTTACTTGAAAGTTTATTATTTTAGTAATAATTCAGCATTATCTAATGCATTGATAAAAAATTAGGTTGTTGAAGAAGAACGCACGAGATTGCAAGCTGACGTAGACTTGGCGGCCGCGCGCTTATCCCGTGCCGGAAGGCTAACTCAAGCGTTGGCGGACGAACAAACTCGCTGGGAAGACAGTGTTAAGGTATCAATAAACCTACGGTAATAAGGTATATAAAGCTGAAGAGGTTATTTGAAATGCTGGTTATTCTGTTTCATCAAAATTATTCATCACAACTTCAAGATTGATTTAAACCAATTTTCAGAAAGTGCGTAATAGCCTATTACTGAGTTCAGTTCAGTTTATGGTAACAAATAAAAGGGCCAACAAAATTAATAACTGCGGATTTGACAGAGATCGCACAGGAGCACTGTCCAATAAACCTTTTTAAACAATAATCTCCAACCGGCCTGACAAGCGTGGACATTATAGCAAACTGTTAACCGTTGTCGTAGCGTAATAAATAGTTTTTCTTTCGTTCTTTCTTTTTATCTGTCAAGGACTATTGATATTGGTGATGCCAACTACAGATCTGAATACATTCAACAGGCGGCGTCGAAAGCATTGCATTGTACTACCGGCGACATTATTATAGCATCTGGTTGTATCGCCTATTTCGGCGCCTTTCCAACAAACTACAGGCGGGAATTAGTTGTCAAGTGGATAGATCAGTGCAAGGAATTGAAAATACCGGCTTCCGAGACTTTCGAGTAAGTATTTCTATAACTAAAGACAAGACCAACAACTCACATAGGAATACAGATAGTATTGTTTTTAAACTTTATCACCAAACAGTAATTGTATATGGAAATGAAATGGGACACTAGTAGTTATTTAGTTAGCCTAAACATTTTGACTGTAGTCCTGTCCGGGCCGCGACAACCAAACTCGTGTCCCTCCCACCTCCCTTCTCATTCCAACAGTACTCAGGTCACGCACACAAGCCTAATTGTTGCTATGCAACACTCTTATATGCACCCCTTGGTCGCGGTACCCCCCTAGTTTTTGCATGTGGTAGTGAGATCACAGAGATACCGATGCCGAAACTCGACAGCCATATTCAATAAATCTATAATAATATCAGGTCATAGAACGTCTGTGTGAGTAAATATGCACTAGTGTTCGACATTCAGCTTCCGATGCTTTTATTTTCAGTCTACTCACACTAACACGAATCATAAGCCCTGATCGATATTCGCTGCAACCTCCGAGTACCTGCCACTTGTTTAAGGGCAAATGTATTCATCTATGTCAGGGAATTTGGGCGACTTTTTGTTTAATGCTTGTTATTATCCAGTAGAGCTCCCTCAACCATACTCAATTTAAAAACAGTCAAATAATCCTTACAGTACCTACTTACTTCATTTAGTAGTATAGGCCAAAGGGTCAAGCAATATTAAATATATTTATTTGGAAAATAATTTTGATTCATAATACCTATATGTTTTACCAACAACAATAAGAAGTGGAATCAGTATAAATCACACTTTACGCGTATATTATTTACTCATTCTAAAAGTGCCAGGCCTGATTCTATGCACTGAGCGACACTTCAAATTCACTGTTTTTGAAGAACTTTTTTTAACAAAAAATCCCTATGAAATCATCATAATCAATCGAATTTTAGAACTATTCCGGCAGTCCAAACTTACGACTATTTGACCGTCGAGAGATTTAAGTTGTATTTATATTTTAAGTATTTATTTCTAATTATAATCTGTTATCAGTCTGATCACCGTAATGGCTGACTCATACACAGTAAGGACATGGAATTCGCAAGGATTGCCGCGTGATGCAATATCTACAGAGAATGGCATTTTGGTGACAAGAGCCGGGCGATGGCCTCTCACAATCGATCCACAGGAACAGGTATATATTTATCTTATTATTATGATTTAATACGAATAGCAGCACAAATGCAAATGAGACAGAAGAATATGCCCTTCCTGCTCTCTCACATAATCACACAGCTTCTGTATATAAATCTGATACCTATACACGCGTAGCTTTATTTAATGGTACAGGTAAGGGTGGAGAATGTTCTAGAGTTAGCTTAACACCCTATTCTACTGAATTGGAAATATTATGTTTTAATTTTTTTTTCAGATTACTAAAGCAGACAAAACATCATCGTCCCTAAAACAGATTTGTAATGATTTATGTTGTATCCTTAAGAAATCTACTTATGTAGGAGTAGGAGTATTTTCTGAATCAGGTTTCATAAAACAAAAGCGAAAAACAATCCTGAGAAGAGTGTAAACAATAACTTCAGTAATTATTATTGTTTTACTGCTACGCTTTCTATTCTTAGATTGATTTGACGTCAATTAGCTTTTACATGATATCTGATAATGGAAAGATTATCTATACTTATATTATAAAGCTGAAGTTTGTTTTTTTTTGTTTGTTTGTTTGAACGCGCTAATCTCCGACACTACTGGTCCGCTTTGAAAAATTCTTTCTGTGTTAGACAGCCCATTTATCGAGGAAAGCTATAGGCTATAAAATATTACGCTACGATTAATAGGCGCCGAGCAGAGCGAGTGAAACCGCGCGGAAGTAGCTAATCATAGTATATTTTTATTAAATATTTCGGTGTTATCGCAGGCTAATAGGTGGATACGAAACATGGAGAAAGAAAATGGACTAATGATAACAAAACTAATAGACGCGGGATACCTTCGAGTCCTCGAGAATTGCATTCGGCTTGGTTGGCCAATGCTTATTGAGGACCTCGGGGAGTCGCTTGATGCTACCTTAGCTCCTGTGCTTCTGAAGCAAACTTTTCTTCAGGTGACGTGAATTTAAAAATATACTTATATTATTATTATGTACCATACAGATCACGTATAAAATCGCCCTAGAATAATGGTACTTAACAGAATCTTTCGTCTTTACTTAATAATAAGATGACAAGGGTGAATATTAAAACATTTACCAACTAAACAAATTATTTAACATGTTGACCTCATTTAAGTTAAAAGTATAATAATCTGTTTGACCTCGTCATTAAAAGGATTTGAAATTGAAATCTCTATTAATATAGAATTATTTATTTATTCCAATTACTTTATTAATATAAAGAGGCCGACTTTTTATTCATCTTTCAGAAATTAGCGTTTTTGAAAGCATTTTTAAAACGAAATAATAATTGTAACCGATGTTCCAACAGGCTGGCAGACTACTCATTCATTTGGGAGACAGTGATATAGAATATGATACGAATTTCCGTCTGTACCTCACGACGAAGCTAGCTAACCCACACTACTTGCCGGAAATCTGCATTCAAGTGACCCTCGTCAACTTTACAGTCACGTTGTCCGGTCTCGAAGACCAATTACTGGCGTTAGTACCTATATTTATTTTTACTGTTTACATTTTCCAAAATTTAAAATTTTAGTTTTTCGGTATAAATAGAACTTGGTGGGCAATTTGACTGCACGGTTGGTATGGTGGTTGGGCAACCGGATGCCTTGCAACGCGTCGCGGGTTTGATTCCCGCACGGAACAACTCTTTGTGTGATCCACAGATTGTTGTGCCGGGCCTGGGCGTCATGTGTAGGTTTGTGAACTTGTATGTTTGGAAATGCACCAACGACACAGGAGAAAAGCCTAGCGTGGGGCAAACGTTTATTTAAAAACTACCAGCATAACTTCTTTTCACGAGATTTATGACATGATTTGCTTATTGAAGAACGACTATTTTTTACATGATTGACGATTTACTGAGTAGTAAAGGATGCTTATTATTTTGTTACTAGTGATGTAGTGAGACTAGAGCGTCCAGACCTTGAAATATTGCGGTCAGAGCTGATTGTTCGTATCAATACGGACAAAGCATCGCTACTTGAGATCGAAGACAAA
The DNA here is from genome assembly GCA_038387885.1 of Spodoptera picta. Taxonomy (NCBI): domain Eukaryota; kingdom Metazoa; phylum Arthropoda; class Insecta; order Lepidoptera; family Noctuidae; genus Spodoptera; species Spodoptera picta. Next base: position 6,943,506 of record JAZHFQ010000105.1, read on the forward strand.
ATCCTGAGATTACTTTACGCTTCTACTGGGAACATTTTGGATGACGAGGAACTGATTGAAACACTCAACGAGAGTAAAGTAAGATCATATCATTATTAACAATATTAACCCCGACACAAAACAAACATTACTTCATGTTTAATGTGGTTGAACGGCTAAGTGCTACATTACATGGAACCATCAGGGTTGGAAAAGGAAAATTGATTAATTAGATACCGAAATTCTTGACCTGGAATAATAGGGTAGATGACTAATTTGTATTTCAATGTCCGTCTGGTAGATTATTTAAAAACATTAGACACGTATTTTTTCTTTGGAAACGAATACTTTCGACGATGCATTGATTTGAAATATCGTATGACGTCACTTCTGTGTACGATTTATATCGATCAAAACTCAAAAATAACTTAGCTACCTCCTACTCCTAAACTTTGATTCGTTAAGTAAGTTAAGTATTGTTTTCATTGACAAGAAAATAAAAAATACGTGTCTAATATTTTTTCATTACCTACCTAACTGACAAACTAATTCGATTTTTAATTTTCATACCCTGTGTGTAAAAGTGTGTGTTGTGTGTGCATAACACACACTTGCATAACATTATTATGTAATTATAAGTTTATATTATATATGGTTGTAAGTTTGTAATATAAAGTTACAACTATCCAACAATACCTAAAAAAATCCAAAAATAGTGATGTCTTTTAAGGAATTGTGAGAGCAAGTAGGAGAAGGTCGTTTTCGCTAGAATTAGAATTTGGGGTGGGTTGGATACTCAGAATACCGTACCGTGGACCTTACCTGTGCCTTCTCGGAACAGTTTCAATGACCCGTTTTCATCTGGTCGATATTTGGCATAAGAAAACTTTAACAATATGTATCGATGAAGCTGTGGTCTCCTCTCCCCTCCCGTCCCCGTTGGTGAATAGGTATATAACCTCATGTTTACACGATTAATAACGATTTCTAGTATTTCCAGGGTTTTTTTTTAAGGGGGGAAACGATTGACTGCTCCCGCCTGGGTGAGGCGGGAATGAGAGTCACACTCTTAATGACTAAAAACCACCCCGTTCCTTCTCCTGCACGTCGAGCCGGAGCCCCGGTTACCCGTTAGGTAGAAGAACAATTTGGTATTGATTGTCCTTCTTGATTGCTGACTCTCTAGTATTTAAATACATACCACTTAATCATCACGAAAACGATAAACACAACATGCTAAATCACTGGACTTGTTCTGTGTAATAAATTGTTGAAGGACACTTTAACGTGGCTTCATTCTTCATGCAAGGTCAGGGCTGCATGAAATGTAGGCCCGTGGCGAGTGTTCATCTACCCACCCCTTTATGCCACTCTTTGATAGGTACATTTCTATTGTACTGCTTCACGTTGGTAGGTAGGTTATTGTGTTGTAATAATTTATTGACAGCTATAAATGGATGTATATTAGATTTTTAACATTCACTTTTCGGCTCTGGTTTAAAGTTATCGGTTTTATTGGATTGGGAGCTATAATATATAAATCACAGTGTAGTGCGATACTCGCTCGGCTACGGACGTGTCTCCACTGCACACGGTTTGAATTTCTATTCACGACTTGCGCGGCAACAGCCGCTGCACGGTGACACTATGAGTTCCAAACCGCTCATAGTGAACGAACTACTGGCGTTTTTAGTCCATCCCATTGACTACATGGATGAGGTGAGCATACTGCAAATATGCCGATCCTATTACAAGGAGGAGGAAGTCAGCAGCGCCAAGCTGTTACTGTTCCAGTCCCTGGAAAAACTAGACCAAATGCCGTCTCGTCGCAGAGATGGCACCGAGAAGAGTCTCCAAGACATCATCGATATGTTGAAGAAAACCGATCCAGATGACGTGCCTGACTTCGTGGCGAGGGAGCTAAGTAAACTACCCCCTGTCACCTTCGATCACGTTGATGTTACGAGACTGCTAAAGGACATTACATCATTGAAAGGTGAGATGACCAAGATGCAGGCCAGAATGGAGGAGTCAGACAATATCATTGCTGAATTACTGATGTAATTAGGTCACCTGAGGCCTCAAAGGTGAACACACGTCGCGGAGCCCAAAACACCACAATCGGCAGTTTTGAGTCTGCAAATATCAGTATGTTGTCAACTGCCAAAATCGCTGATGAAGCATCGCTCGCCGTCGCCGTCACCCGCACCTCTACACCGGCTGCGGTAACGTCACACGTAGGTACGACGACCCCTACACGTGCTTACGCAGATATTGTCGCCAAGAAAACAACTGCGTTGCAGACTAAGCGACCTACTGAAAAGGGGATTAAGCAGAAGAGCTGTCAGCCCGCCCGCCAAAAGCAGCAAGTCGATAGAGATGGCTTTATCACTGTTCAAAGGAAGAAAAAGAAGTCATCCCAAAACAAGTGCGGTACTGCACCGACCGGGCCGAAACATTTGCTGCGTCCAGCTGTACCAGTGACGCTGCTGTACGTGTCCAGGCTGCATTACTCTACAACAAAGGTCGAGGAGATTGTAGAGTATATTCAGATCAAAACGAATTACACTCTAAGGGTTTTGAAATTAGAATCCCACCACAGCGTGAATTTCAATTCATTTGTGGTGAGAGTGCCTTCCGTGGATTTACGAAAATTCATGACACCAGAGTTTTGGCCGAAAGGTGTTGTTTTCCGGCGATTCCGCGGCCGGATACCTGACACCGCGCAGCACACGACGCTGACACAGCACAATAGTCGTGATAATTAGTGTTTAAATTTATTACTTACATTATGTATTTATACTGATTGATTGTTGACTGTTCCTAGCATTTATATTTACGAAGTGGCTAAGTTTGTGAAATATCATAGTTATTTGTTCGTTGCTAACGATAATGCTAACAGACGCTTGATCACTCAGCTGCCCCTGAAAATGCCCATCCCTAAACTAGAGCTTTATAGAAAAAGTTGTGCATATATGGCGCAGCTCATATTTAACTGTCTACCCCGAGGAATTAGCGAGCTGCCATATAAACCGTTTTGTCGTGCCTTACAAAAGTGGTTGGTTCAGGAGAGTTTTTATTCTACCCGAGACTTCCTAAGTAACAGCAGCTGTAGGTATGCAGCTTTTTAAATCATTGTATCATCGTGCTAATCAGTGCCTCCATGTTTTTTGACCAAAATTAATTATAAATTTCTCACCTGACTTCCTGATTTGCTGTGATAATTAATTTATTGACTTTTTAGTATATTACAATTTGACTACATTATCTGATACATAATTTCTTCTTAATGACATCTTAATTTTATTGACATTCCTAATTTATTTTCTGACTTTACCTGTTTTAATTTATTTGAATTGTTACCAATAATAATAATACTAATTTTAATATAATTGTCCTTTAATTAGACATAAATTACAATTTTATATTTCTACACCGGTAACGGTAGTATGTGTGGAACTTTGTTAATTTTAAGATCTGTGCACCATGTACTGAGAAATAAAAGACATTCATTCATTCATTATAGTATTTTAAGTGAAAATTGTAGTAGATATTATAGTATTATTGTATTTTAATATGGGCCTTCGTTGCCTGATATAAATAAATAAATAAATAAAAAAATAAATAAATACTAGCCCATAACTAATTACAGCTATATAGAAACTAGTCATAATTTCATAATTTTGAGAGGAAAACGAATTTATTATTAGACACCTGAGAGTACTAGATTCTCGAATATGAATCTCGAATAATAATTGATGTTATTTTAAAAAGGAAAGTTTAATAAAACATTCGCTTATTTAAGCGTTTGCTAGCACTTGCAAACGCTTAAATTAGCGAATAAAGCACCCGAGTAAACTGTCAGTTAAATGTAAAATCATATACCTAGGTAACTAAGTACTTAGGTACTTATTTCTTAGGGTATTTCAGTTACAAGCGAATACTGAATACTTGATTTTGAGAAAATAACTAGGACACATCAGCAACCAAGAGAAATGTTTCGTATATCTATCTATCCGATGTTGTGCCGTGAAGCCGTTTTTGGAGTACTACCGTAGGTGAAAGAAATCGTCATGGAAATGATGTAAGGAAAATTTTGTGTCGGGGTTGTTTCATTTTTAGGAGTGAGAATATTGTACCTACTACAGGAGTATGGTATTATATTTTAATGCTTTGGGTTTATTCAGCTAATTTTAGCGTTTACGTTTACGTAAACCGACTATACCGACCGTCTCTAGAAATTATCTCCTAAAACGTTGCATTATCAATATAAGTAGGTCAGTAAACAAAATTGATGCACTTTACCAGACCTAATGGTAACTGCCATAAGAATTAGGTAACAATTGAACCCACGCTGAGCTCAGGAAATGCATCCTGTTCCGAGACAAAGACATTTTCACATAATTCGCTTTGTCACGCAACTTGCGTCTTGTCTAAAGCTCAATTGTACGCAAATAATAATATTATATTCGTTTATTTCTCTCATCATCATTTACAACAATATATAGCAAGCAATTTTACAATTAAACCTGAGACTGATGTCTGTTGTAGGTAAACCCTGTTCCACAAATCACCAGATATTCATGATTTAAACTTTTTTAGGAAACTGCTGAAATAATTAATGCTCGTCTTGAAGAAACTGAAGCTACGGAGATAAACATATCGGCGGCGCGCGAAAAGTATAGAACCGTGGCGACTCGAGGAGCTGTATTATATTTCGCTGTAGCACAATTAGCAGATATCGATCCTATGTACCAATTCTCACTGAAGTATTTTAACCAGGCAAGTATTCTTTTATTTTACATGTCAGGCCTTGCTACTTGTTGCTAAAATAGTATTCAGATATATCAGTTCAAGGCTTCTTTAAGTGATATCAAATTGAATGAAACTTGTTGCGAGTAAACCCTTTAAATATCACATGTTAAGTTACCCGTGGCAACAAATCTGGCAGGTTACACCTGTTAGATTCTGTTGCCAGGATTATACCTGCTTGTCATTGATATCAAAGGTAAACACAGCAATATAAAGGTACATAACATATAGTTATAGGTAGGTGGGTTCGTATCCTACTTAAAATATACCTTTACAAAAACATTGTCATTGCTGCTTTTCTTTGCAGGTATTTAATCAAGTTATAGAAAAAGCCGAAAAATGTGACATTCTGGAAACCCGGCTGGAAATTCTCCGCAACGAGATAACATTGTCTGTGTACCGCAACGTCTCCAGAGGTCTTTTTGAACGACACAAATTAGTTTTCAGTTTCCTCCTAAACATGGCTGTGTATTTAAATATAGAGATTATCACAGCAGAACAGTGGGACTTTATCTTACGTGGCGCAGCTGGTACAGTTGTGGTTAGTAAAACCTGTGCAATATTTTCCCTTTATTTTAAATACGTATGCACGTCCACGGCACGCTTGGATTTTTGTCGTTTTATTATAAGTACGTTCTTTCTCACTGTGTAGTGGCAATATGTAACGGCAATTAACGCAAAATGTCTCATCCCTGCCTCTATGCGGATAAAGTAACTATGGCTATTTAGCCATATTTATTATTTAATACTAAGCAAAGTAAAAAGGAAGATCGTAAGTAAATTATAACCAGTAGACGTTTTGGTTTAAATGTAACTTTTTACAGCATCGATTTGAGAAGTAATCCCACTAATTTAACTTCTATGTCCAGGTACCACCCAAAAAGCCATCAATCGAAGCAATGACTGAACTCATGTGGTTAGCCATCAACCATTTAAATGAAACTGATCCTCGATTCGCAGGAATAGTTGATGATTGTTTTAAAAGAATTTATATTACGATCGGAAATTTCTCTGCGGTAAGTACCCAACTCTAGTCGCAAAGATCATTAAAATATTGAACAGGCGCGGAGAGGTATTTCTTGTATTCTTAAGACATCTGACGGAAGTAATGGCCTATGGAGTGTCTGGTGATATTAAATATTATTATTGTAATGAGACCTTATTCTTAAAACACGCGAATGCGTAGCATGGGTCACTCAAACACCGTCGTGCTCCCATATGCGAGTACCTACGGTGGCGACCTGTAACTGTCGAAGTGTCGACTGTTCTCTAGAAAATAGTAGGTAGAAATAAAGTCATGGAAGGATGCCTCCTTCCATGCAAAGCAGATCGAACTCTTAGGTGTAGGTAAAGAAAGCCAGAAAGCACACCCTGTCGTACCTTCTGGATACAGCTACTTCTCGTCCGGTTCGTTTTAAATAACACCAGTGCGAAGTAGGGCCGGGTTGCCAGTATGTGATACGAATGATTTTAAGCCGCTTAGTGTACATGTACTAGTAATTATAATTTGGTCTGCGCAATAGAAACTATTCTAGGGTCATTAGGGCGGCCCTGTCTGGTTTTATTTTACTTACTAATATGATATTTTTAGGACATCCACATTGACAAAACGAACTTTGTGGCACCGATGGTAAACTGGGACGCTAGACTGACATCATTTGAAAAACTTATGTTATTAAAGTGCCTTAAAGAAGAGAAACTAGTTTTTGCGATTGCAGAATATGTGGCTTCTAACCTGGGAAAAGTATTCATAGAAAGTCCCACTGTTCAACTAAATACCCTGTACGTATGAAATGCTGAATTCAGCTATTTGAATGTTGGAATCAATAAGTAGGTACCTGATAGTAAAGGTAAACAAGGTTTGTACATTTAGACATTTATTTAACTTTATATGTGTTTTCTTGTGTAACAATCAAGTATATAGCGGCTTTGTTTTGAACAGAAACGGTACATTATCACATGTTAAGGTACAATAAATAATAGAAATGGACAAAAATATATTAACATGAGTATTTACCATTAGGTATACAATTTATATACATAATTATCTTTTTATTCCATGCTTTTGTAAGAGCTAAAAAAACTTGAATAGGAAAATCAAAACATAATTTACTCAGGTTGACATGGATGTCAACTCTCAACATCTAGATGTTTACTAGACGTTAAATAAATGAGTAATACCGTAGGTTAGCCATCCAAAAGCACCGAAATACATCGATATCATAGCGCATACAACGCCAAGCAAAACTCAACAACAATACAAACCATCGCTTGCGCAGATATTTGTGCCTTATTACATACAATACAAAATGCATTCGTTTAACGCATACATCAGAGAGAGATAGTTTGACAAATAAATTGAAACATCGCAAGTACATTTCAGGATAGATCAGTCCGTAGTAGAGAGTATAAGCTCATATTTTAGTAGTGGTCCACACTTCGTACTTTAGTCATTTTCGTATAGTTACATGTTACAGCCAAAGTGACTGTACTGAACAATGAATAAACAATTAATTTGTTTGCTCTGATATTTCCTACATTCTCGTATCGGTACTAGATGAGGATTAGTCGAGTCGAATAACCCTCATCTAGTCGAGTCGACTAACTGCCGAAATTAATTACACCGATCTCGGTCCCGCAGCTTTGCTGAAGTCGATTTTTGAGATTAGTTCTGAGTGTCAGTAAAACACATACATTGGAAACATTGGATCAGTCATTAATTTCAGCTGATAATAGGTTCGCATAGCATATAAGATTTTGACACTTTATTTTCATTTCAGAACCATATTATTTTTTTTCATTTTACATTCACTTTTGCTGTATACATTAGATATTTTACGTAAAGCCAAAGAAGGGATAGACCTTAAAAACAAGTAACATTTAAAAAGTAAGTTTTCTTCATTATACCTAAAATACAGTACCCATATTGGTACCTACGAAATCCTACCTATAAGTATAAGGAAATTAGATACCATCGATCAAACTCCACCGCATTTGTAAACATTAACAGAAATATAAATATGGCAAAAGAACATATAAGTACTAGGTACTTGTGTAAATATATAAATATTTCATCTAACAACAGACAATTATCTATGCTATGTAGCAATTACGTATGTATCTACAATTAATTTACATTAATCAAGCCCTTAATTAATAACACTCATATAAACGAATCCTTTAAATTTTCATAATGAAGAAGCATTTTGTTAATCAAATCCGAAAGGGGCACGGAAATGATTTTCATCGTTTTTCGCAACCCCAACACATAAATATTCAGGTATGTATATAAAAATCAATAGTTCAATGATTCTCGTCAAGCAATGAAATAAAATGTGACATTTTAGTTAGTACAACATTGAAGTTTTACATCGACTTAGCTAAACACAGATACGTTATTCCTAAAGTGCCTACCTACCGAATATAAAGTCGTAGAACTAGTTAATATACCGAGCTTTCAAATATGTTCGTCTTCGAGAAATAGGTATGTAATATCTTGTGTAGATATAACTTGTATGGGTTTGTGTACTTTTCTAATCCTTATTCGTAAGTTTCGTCTAAAGCATTATTTGCTTGTTCAATTTAAATCACATCTATTCGTGAAAAATATAATTTAGTGCATAAAACCATTTGCCATTTTGCAGACTTCCACATCATTTATCTCATAGGTAAATATCATCTTATGTTAGCTATAGAATGTACCCATGTTTTAACGAACCCTGCCTACGTTCTTAAATTCAATCTTCTAAGTTTGTAATTTAATATAATATTTTAAATCGGAACTACAACAACGAACTATTTAACATTAAAAAACTAATGACAATTGCAACATTTAAAGCGAAAATTTTGAGAAACGATATTAAATTGCTAGTTATGCAACCCATAAACATACAACAGATATATTTTAATTTAATTTGTCTTTAATTGTAACTCGAAATCTCGAATAATGAACACTGTAATTTAATACAGTTCATTTTACTATGGTTCATACACAACAAGTTCCTCTGACAAACAGCAAACTCATTTAGTTTTGTCAGAAGTTTCAACTTAGTTGCGACTAGTACCTGCCTTAGATTTGGACGAGGTACGTTTTGATCGCCTATTTCAGACAATTATGTTGGGGTCCCATGCATATTTAACGGTTTTTCCTGTTGAAAGATTACTGAGCGTGTGCATATCTTCTGGTGAAATATCAAAGTTCAGAGATATATTTTGCTTGATGTGCAAAGGATTGGTAGATTTAGGTATAACTGCTACATCTTGTTGTAAAGCCCACCTTAACAAAAGTTGAGCATTACTGACCTCAAGCTTGCGAGCAATACCTGTTACCTCTGGATGGGTTAGCAAATCATCATTCTGTTGTGATTTTCCTCCAAGTGAACAATATGCTTGCAACACAATATCATTTGCCTTGCAGTAATCAAGAAGTTCCATTTGGTAGTAAAAAGGATGCCACTCGACCTTTAGGAAAATAAAAAAAAATTAGTGATTTGTATGACAATAATTTGTTAATTCATACCTTTGAAGACATACCTGGTTTACAGTGGGGACTACCCCGTGGTTCCTTTCCATCAACAACTTCAAGTGGTATTTAGTAAAGTTGGAAACACCAATAGCATTAACAAGGCCATTATCATAGAGTTCAACCATGCTGGCCCAAGTTGTAAGCCGTAGTTCTGCATTTCTCTTATCATTCACGGCTAATTTTTGTGTTCCAGGGAAATGTATTAAATATAAATCTGCAAAATCTAAACCTAAATTCTCAAGTGAATGATTGTATGCTCTTGTAATGGCTTCAGACCCACCATGTTCAGCAGGAGCTGTAAAACATTTTTATAATCTATAGATGACACACATAAATAAGAACATAGTTCAATAGAATATTCTTTAAGATTACAAAGGTAGTAGAGAAGAGACTACCTTTTATGTTTCCAAAATAACAAAAAGCTTTGAATACTTACATAGCTTGGTAGTGATAAAAATGTCATCTCTCTCTAATCCATGTTTGGGAAGCAGGGTCTTGAATGCTTCTCGAAGGCTAGCTTCATTTCGATAAACTGCAGCGGTATCTATTTAATATGAAATACCAAAATCCATTAGGTTCCTATTTTATAAATGGGAAGTAACTAAGTACCTACCAACCAACATCACAACATCTCTGATAACAATCATGTCATGAGTTTAATGAGTTCTATTCTATCAGTCAAACCCTTTCGTTTGATATCCATAATGGGGGTAGTTGTAGAATACATTGGATTATATTGTATTGCCATCAAGATTAACTCGTCGAGTACCGTCATTATAGACACAATTATAGAACAATAGGTTGCAATCACCGGTGACCGCTTGGTGTTTGACAGTTTAAGAGTGTGTAACAAATACTAGATCGATCTGTTGTTCAGAAGGGGGTAAAATTCCATTTAATAAGACCCACACAAATAAATATAACAAACTAAATAAAACAGTTAAAAAGTACAGTTGCGGAGATGGTAAACTTACCAAACATGCGATATCCAGCTGATAGGGCTTCATCAACTACAGTCATGATAACTTCGGGGTCACGGATGCGGTAGGTTCCCACTATAACAATACATTTTATTTTATTCATACCGTTGTAGAGGTGTTTAAGATTAAAATTTATAAAACAACTAGAGAGAGAGATAAAACATTTGCATACTATTTTTACCTGACTGAAGGAGAGGTATAGTTAAAATAAAACCACTGTATAATTGTTTAATCTGAAGGTACCTAAGAAATTAAGCAGTTGCACTTGTGTTAGATAAGTATGTATTTCTTAACAATTGAATTCTTAAAATAAAGCAAAATATTACTTACGCCCCACTGCAGGCATTTGTGTGTCATTATTTAAAGTTATTTTCGTGTTCGTTATATTGGAATCCACTGCTGATGCCATTTTTATGGTGGGTATATTTCAATTCACATAACACGATATAAGATAAAAAGTTAGAACTTTATCAAAAACTTTTCTTAAAGTTTACTTCTCGTAAACACAAAAGAAATTGATGACGAAAGCACAACTTAGAAATGACTCTACGATTTAAGAATAAAATACAGATTACAAATTGTATGTTACTGTAAAATTATTTCTCTACAACACCACAGGCGCAGGTAGGATGGATTAGTTCACCCCTCACCAACGCACAGACCTAAACTGAACACTGACAGAGAAATGCTGTTGCCAGTTTGGCCTTAGTGTAGAACTGTCGAATTGTCATAATACTGTGACATTTAGATTTAGATGACACTGTCTGTCAACGTGACGTTACATACAGTGTGGCCAACTTAAATGTTCTCTTATTCTACTAGTTAAAAATAAATTCATTTAATTTTAGTATCGTAGTACATTCGTTATAAATACCGAACACGAAAGTTTCGAGAAATCACTATCTCTCTAATAGGGCGGAGGGAAACGCCCGCCTCATCACTTCAAGAACTGCATCCGGAGGACTCGGTGGTGCATCGGGTGGCGATGTGCCTCACCTGAGCTGAGCACCGCCGTATGCTCGGGGAAATGATTGGCGACTGTACCTTCTCACGTCCAACTCTGGTTTAGGCCATAAGGCCGAGCAACGGGAACTGGAACACCGTCTTCTCCTTCGGATGGCAGTCATGCTAGCTAAACAGCAGGCGAGCAAGAGTCAGGTTAACGGTCAGGCGACCAGGCTAAGACCCATCCATCAAACTCAAACTCAAACTCAAAAGCATTTATTTCAATTAAACCATAATTTGGTACTTTTGAAACGTCAACAAATATGAAATAAGTATATAATAGTCTGTCAGTCTGTCCGTCAGTGAAGCTAGGCGCTCGTTCCAAAATGTCGATTCGTCTCTTTTAAAAAAAGTCTGTTTTACATTGCTCTGATACATATTCCAATATTGTACACAGATGTGAGAATAATGTAAAGACATACCTGACGCAACATACAAATAACAGAACATACTAAAATAGAAAAAAAAAAAACAAAACCAAGACAAAACAAATATCTTAAGTCTTACATGGTCCTCACATATGTATACTGACAATCCATATAAAATAGTGCTTCTATACAAGAAAAAAAAAACTCTTGTTTAAATAAAGAAAGAAATGCTCGATGCCACAAGAAAAATAGATTGCCTTCATCGGAATCAAAGTATTAAATTACCTATTATCGTAATCTGAACTAGGTACTGACTACATTTGAGTATTGTCCAGTGGAGCCGAACCAACACGCTGCCAAGCATTCCTATCCTCAAGATAATCAATCACCCTGTAGTAAGCTTGTTTACATAATTCGCGCTCAGACAACCACCACTCCTTCCCAGCTTGCCTAAGGCAAGAAGACCAATTGAATGATTTTCCCCCTTAAAGACAAGTATTAGGTATACATTCGTCGCGGACGTAGTTTGTATGTTGCCCGCTTCATAATATGTTTATGCATTCTGAAGTGCCTCTGAAATAGGTATAGGTATAGGTATACATAAATATAAAACTGATACGGTAGTCAAATTAAATATCACTGGAAGTTTGAGCACTGGTCGGTTCTTAGATAGAACCTTGTCCTTGTTTGAAGTCCTTGAGATTTATTACCTACGTAGTAGGTACTCTAATAGTTTTTAGTTTCATCACAGATTTCAATATAAGTCTACAGGTTTGTTGTTCATACAATTAGATACACAACTGTTAAAATATTGAATGCTGGAAACGCTTAATATTTTTGTATATGTAGGACCAATAAGATTAATATTTGTAGATGATTACATATTTGTCACCTAATTTATCTAATAATTTAAGTATGGGAGCGCCATGCTTCAATGCTTAAACGAAGTGATAGACCTCACAAAACACCACAACGCTGGTCGTAAAAAATATTATTTTTCTAGATATGCTGATACTGCTGCGACTATCCCTCTAGTGTTTGTATTAAGCACAGGCTCTGATCCTTTCGGAGCTTTTCAACGGTTTGCCACGGAAATGGGGATGCGTGATCGTGTACATTCAATCTCACTCGGTCAAGGGCAAGGACCAGTAGCCGAGAAGATGATAAGTGGTGCGAAACCCAAAGGAGATTGGATTTTCTTACAAGTATTGAAATTATTATTACAATAAGAAAGATATTTTAAAATTGCATGTATGGTAATAACTTACCTATGTAACGTACTCACATCGTTGTCAATGATAATTTTGTTTTACAGAATTGTCACCTAGCAGCTTCATGGATGCTTAGCCTGGAAGTAATAGTAGCTAACTTGAGTAGTGAATCCGACCATCCTGATTTTCGACTCTTCTTGAGCTCTATGCCCACACCCAAATTTCCTGTGTCTGTCCTGCAAAATTCTGTTAAGGTCACAAATGAACCACCTAAGGGCTTAAAAGCAAATGTGAAAAGAGCTCTTATTGAAATGGAAGAAGATTTCTTTGAACAACACGGTACGAATTATTTTACTGTCAATATTATTTAAAATCTGAATATTATCATCCTCGATCCATTATTTTATTCATAAAAATTAATAACGTACAGAATTTAAAATGTTCTTATGTATCTACCTAGTAATCTACTTATTATAACAATTTCGATTTCACACCGGCACGATACACGCTACGCTACTTTACAATTTTCTTAGTGAATGACTTTTTTGCTTTTTTTAAAAGTAGTTCAGTATCATTTGGAAGTTCTGCCTGGAATGTTTTCCGGGAGTTTTGAAAATCATTTTATAGAATTTTGGGCTATTTACCGACTTTAAAAAAAAGGAGGAGGTACCTACTATGTTCGGCTGATTGTTTTTTTTTTTTTTGTTTGTTCGCGCAGTACTCCGCCATTTGTGAACCGATTTCCAAAATTCTTGTTTTGTTTGAAAGGGTATACTCCCGAGATGGTCCCATTTCCATGAGGTCAGGATCTGATGATGGGATCCTAGGGAAACCGAGGGGAACTTTCGAAAATTCTATGGGCGAGTAATGCGTCTATTATGTTTTTCAATTAGGATTTTGAAACACTACAATTTGATAAGGGTCTGGAGTTGACCTGATGATGGAGCCGACAGGCAGTCGAGGGAACTCCTCAGCGGTTTATATTAACTACCTTGAGTTTGGGCTTGATTAATTTGTATTGATGAGGACTTTACACCTAAATAGAGTGGGGCTGTCATTAAGGATCTGATGATGAAGAAGTGTAATTGTTAAAGGAACTCCTTAACGGTATACAGTAACTACCTTGTGTTTGGGCTTGATTAATTTGTATTGATGAGGACTTTACACCTAGATAGAGTGGAGCTGTCATTAAGGGTCTGATGATGAAGAAGTGTAATTGTTAAGGGAACTCCTCAACGGTATACAGTAACTACCTTGTGTTCGGGCTTGTATAATTTGTATTGATTAGAACTTTGCACCTGTGCAGATTATAAGTAACAAAACGGGTATAATTATGTAGCTTTACACTAAAAATGATAAAATAATAAAATAAAAACTGCGTTTAAAAAACCGACTTCAAAAAACCAAAAACTAATAACAAACAAAAAGTCAAAACTAAAAAGCAAAAAATAACTATTATTAGTACTGATAGGTTACCCACCCACTGATAGGTAAGAAGTCGGTGCCATAAGTTCCATACAAAATTATTCATTAAAACCTTAATAGGTACCTAATTCACAATTTTGTGGGCATTAAGTTATATCATTATAATATGAGCTTATGGCACCGACTTCTAACCTATCAGTGGGTGGGTAACCTATCAGTACTAATAATAGTTATTTTTTGTGTTTTAGTTTTGACTTTTTGTTTCGATTTCCATTTTACACATTTGTACGTGCACCGCACGCGCCGCCATCTTGGAAAAATGGCAGCCAAAATCAAACTAACGCTAAAACGGGGTTAATAAATATTAGAACATTTTCTCAATACTTATTCACCCCTCTTCTGTATCTATTCACTCCTCGAATTGTATTCACCCCATTTTACGGTATTCACTATGTTCTACAATTTACGTCTTTTTTGTTAGTAATAAAAGTAGTTTTGGCTCCAGAGCTCCACCAAAGAGTACTACATTTTAACTCGTCGAGTACCGTCATTATAGACACAATTATAGAACAATAGGTTGCGGTCACCGGTGTCCGCTTGGTGTTTGACAGTTGGGGAATTATAAATTTAATTTCTCCACAAGTAGGTAGTCAAGCGGCGCGTTTTTTTATAGTGTAGGTAGTCCTATAGAGGTCTGATGGTCGTGTCAATATGACACACTTTAGGGACTTTGAACGTTGGACGTTTTCATTGGTGTAATGAAAATCATTAAATAAGTGTAAAATCATAAATCGGAAAATGGTGACTAATAAGAATTTTGTAATATATTTTTTCTAATATATTTAACGAGAAAAACATCTAGTAGGTACAAAATTTACCAAATTCAAAATGTTTTTTATAAAATCAGAAGTTTTGGTGTACATGGGCCACAAAGCAGATAGGTACCTACATACTATAGGTACTCTTCAATATGCACTGACTTAACTTTCAGTGGGTGTTGTGCGTGGGACTAGGTACCTACCCACTAAGTACAATATTTTTTTGATCTGTAGTTTACGGTTTTAATGTTGCAAAATAAAACATTTTTTTTACTAATATTATATGTAAAAATAATATAGACGGTTCTTTAAAACCTACACTGTTTACCTACTTAGGTACTTATAACATGTTTGTTGGGCTCCGTTTAAAAACTATTATCTACTTAAGTATTTAATTGCCGTTCATACAGCATAATTACGTCACCATTTAATAAAATACTTGTATCAGATAATATTTTTCAAGAAATAAAAAAACAAACAACCGGCTCTGTTTATTTGAGAGTGAATTTACTAGCGACTGTTAATTTTTTACAGTTTTGGGCCAAGACTGGCGCTCGATGCTATTTGGTGTTTGTATGTTCCACGCAATCATTCAAGAACGCAAGAAGTTTGGCCCGCTAGGGTGGAATATTACTTACGAATTTAATAATAGCGATCGCGAGTGCGCCTTGATGAACTTGCAAATGTTTTGTGAGGATGGAACCATACCTTGGGATGCTTTGGAATATATAACCAGTAATAATGAAGATTATCTCGTATTTTTTTTTTGTTTCTGAACTTGGAGAAGTAAATACAAGTACAAAGGTTTAACAGTTTGGTACCTATCTAACCCATTATTTATTTTCCCTGTAGGTCTTATAACATATGGAGGTCGAGTAACAGACATGTGGGATCAACGCTGTTTAACCACAATTTTAAAAATATTCTTCTCACCGCAAACTCTTGAAGAGGGATATGTGTACTCCGAATCGGGCAAATATTATTGTCCAAGATCGCCAAAACTAGAAACGTACAGGGATTACATAGAGTCATTACCGAACATTGAGAATCCGGAAGTATTCGGTATGCATGAAAACGCGAACATAGCATTTGAGGTATTGTCTTCCCACCTATTCGAATTACCGTAGCCGATGTAGTATGTATACAGGCGACATTTTACATTGGATTTTCTCTAGCAAATGTGCAAGTTTTTGACTCAATATAAAGGAAGAAATTTGACAGATGTATAAATGTATTACCTACATAGAGGTGTTAAGTCTGTACTCAAGTACGAGTGTAATGTTTTGTTCTTATGCTATTTCCTATCTTTTTTGCAGAACAAGGAATCTCATACTTTAATACAAACAATAGTAGATGTACAGCCTCGTGCCGCCGGTACTGGTGGCGGGGACACACCTGATCAAATTGTCTGGCGAATTAGTGATCAAACGCGATCCAGAATATCTAAATCTATAGACAAATCCCTCATCAACCCAGACCTCATGATACCTGATGATATGGGGCAACTACATTCTCTCACGACTGTGCTGATACATGAAACAGACAGGTTCAATACGTTGCTTACTTTAATACATCGTTCATTAAATGAACTTCAGAAAGCAATCAAAGTAAGTTTACATTTCCTATTTTATCTGAATGCGTTTATTTATAGGATGAGCTAGTAAACGACCAGATGGATCACCTAATGGTAAGCAATCGGCGTCGCCCATGGAAACCTGGAACACCTGTTATAAGTGTATTATCGGCCGAGCAGGCCCGTTCGTGCCGAAGCATGGCTTTCTCACACTTAAAAAGAGTAAACAGCAAAGTAAGCACACTTACAGACTGACTCGTGTAAGTCAATTGAGGGCAACGCAAAATATGTCTATTTTAGTTAAATAACGAATGAAGTCAGAGTAGGAACTCCTACCTATCTTAGTAACTATGGATAGGTAACAAACTCCTAATTACCATGTTACCGGATTTGGCTTGGAGACTACTCAGAGGAAGGGTTTAGTGAGACCATCTCATAAGAAAATAGAACGTAATTCGATTGTGTTCCATGGAACATCAATACGTAACCTTCAACTTTGCGTTATTATTTTCAGGGTATAGTGGTAATGTCAGAAGAGTTTGAAGAAGTTTTCACTTCTTTTATAAATAATAAAGTCCCCAATATGTGGCATAAAAAAGGTTACAATTCCTTAAAAACTCTTGGCAGTTGGATACACGATCTCATTTTAAGAGTTGACTTCATACAGGTAAGTAAATATTGAACCATGAAAGAAAGAAAGAAGAAAAGAAAGCAAAGTATTCATAAATCAGCGGTTCTTTGTTAAGGTCAAATACGTAATTTTTTTCTTTTTCAGAAATGGTTAATAGATGGCGCACAGCCGAGCAGTTGGGTATCAGGGCTTTTCTTCCCACAAGGCTTGCTTACAGGATCACTACAGTCTTACGCCAGGCGCTTCCGTGTGCCCATTGACGCGCTCATGTTTGACTTCTTTCCATTGCCGATTTACTTGTCACAAGACGATATTTACAAACAAAATAATAGGAAAAAGGTTCGTCTAATTCCATTACTAATAAGTATAAAATTTTGTTACAGTGGATATAAAATCTATTAAAAAAACCATTAGAACAAACACCAATAACTTTATTCGTGTAAAATGCCCAAATAAATGCCGTCACTTTCGGCGGTTAGTTGAAAGACGCTGCGAGTGTGCTTTCGACAATACTTGGCTATTCTGTAACTTTCAATTCGAAAGATTAAAGTGAACTCGATGGCGGTCCACCGTGTCATTCGTTGTGAGAATAATCCCGACCGTGACGGATGAAAATGCGATCGAGCTAACTTCGAGAGTTCGAATTGACATCTTACAGAATAGCATAGCTGCTTCCCGACTTGGAGGTCCCGAGCGCCCATTACAGACAGCTATATACGTACCTATGATGCGGCCACGTATGGTGCACTCATATGGGTTAGTGTCCTGTCCTGATAGCCAGTAGCATCGCACAACTGCGACAACCCCGAAGGACGATGGTCGTCAGAGTCATAAGTGGTATCGCATGATATTCTACGGAACGGCAAAGGACGCCGACGCCAAGGACTGTAGAGTGACATCCACACCTCCCTCTCCGTGCAACCATCATTATTTTCAGTGAATTTAGTTAGGTTGGTAGGTCAAACCTTCTCAAATCAAAGGTTTTCGCGAGACGATATCCGGCCACCGTAAGCACAGGCATGCGGACAGCGAGCATGGTAGCTCACCGCCCGACCTGGGGCCTACTCTTGAATCTCATTCCGATTGATCGACATTGGTATTGTGAAATTTCGTACTCTTGAGTTTGCATGGATATTGAATGAACTAAATGGTACTGAATTTGGCTTTATATTCCGTACTCTGAATACTATTTCAACAGCTACGGTAGGGGTTGTATAGTTTTGACATTGGATAATTATTGAGATTTGATTGGATTGAAACTGCATTGACATTCAGATTTCAAGAGTAAGCACCCAGACCTGAGCGTACGCCGCGTCGCGCCTCAAAGAGCCATTAGACCACCACGGATCCGAGCGTATGGCGCGTCACGTTCCACGCGCGCCATCAAACCACCACGGATAGGGCCCAATAGGGCTGACGCCGATACGGAACCGCAGAGAACTTAACGGATTGCCGATGCTTCGGCTATAAGTGCAGGAGTAGGTACGGGGTGGTTTTTCGTCAGTAAGAGTCTGACAATCCCTCCCGACTCACCTAGGCGGGAGAAGTCATTCGATGATTTTCACCCCTTAAAAAAAAGGTCCAACCTCCGTGTGAGGCCTTTGCTCAGCGATGGGAATTTCTAGGCTATTGATGTTATTCATGTTCCTGGGACGCTTCGGACTTCAGTGTTCCGGTGTTTTCATGGTTGTATCTACTGTAGATCCTGACTTACAGGAGTTGCAACGGTTTTGGGTAGTTGTCTTGTCCCATTAAAAAAAGGCTAATGATGATGATGGTAGATTGTAGTTGATATATCTACCTATTTAGATGGGAACAATCTAGTAGACCGACTTACTGCTAGTTGTATCACATGCCGTAATATTGTTGTTGTACCTACCTACTAAGTAGTGTCTATATCTTGTATCTTTTAGGGCGAGGAGGGTCCCAATGCTTACGAGCATTTGAAGGTGCCTGAGGATGGTGTCAACATACATGGTTTGTTTATTGACGCTGGTCGCTGGGACGTGGGGTTAGGTCGTTTGGTTGATGCTTTTCCTGGTAAGTGATACTATAAGTTTTAGCTTTAGACTAGGTTACAATACCAAGACCGGCAACATAAGAGAATATTTTCCTAAATTCCCACAGGAACGTTAAAAACTGAAATCACCTACCTATTTGTACTAAGGCGCTTCCTGAAAGCTAGTTTCACTTAAAATTGCCTACTGCGTGATCTACCTATAAAGGTTGTCTTGTGCGTGAGTACTTATAACGAATCTATTACATGTATCTTGTTGACCAGGTCAAATGAACCCTCCGATGCCAGTGGTGTGGTTCAAGCCAGTGCTTACACTTCCGAAACCTGACCCTCGATATGAAGCACCTCTGTACAAAACGTCAGAGCGAGCAGGTGTGTTATCCACCACGGGACACAGTACTAACTTCGTTCTACCTGTACTGTTGCCTTCAAATCACCCACAAAGCTACTGGATTATACGTGGCACAGCTCTACTTACGCAAATCACTGACTGAATTTCTTACACAATCTTATCAAGCTGCTTTCACAATCAGATGAAGATCAGGGAGTATGTATTTTCATTACATGAGTGGCCTTGCCTAATTTATGTAGATGTAAAGTCACTAGTATTTGTTTACATAATATCTAAGTACCTACCTATGATATGATATATCCCTATTTGTAGGTAGGTAATTGAGCTGACAAAATAAAAAGCAGTCAATTATATCGTGACCGCGAGAATTGCTGTAATTAATTTCTATTCCCAATATTCATTAAAATACTTATTGAAAAAAAATTATCGTAGTTTTGTTTCCTGAAATAAATAATAATCAACTTAGTACCTTATAAACTCAGGTATATTGAGAAAATAGGACGAGTTTTCTTATTAGATATATTATTAAATTAAATACACAAAACGACCTACAAAATCAGTCAAGTAAAGTTAAGTGAATGGACTGCGTAGATCTCTAGTCTTGGTATCCTGCAATAGTACTAGGATTAGGAGCTAGCTAGACAACACATCCGAATTGATATGTTACCCAACTACCTAAAGATAATTCGGTGTATCTACATAAATGATAGTGTTGGAAATTAAGTAATGAATACACAGGGTTATCAGAAACTGATTTATTTAATCCGGTTTAATTGTCATATTTCTATATGAAAAAGTTCACAATTAGCCTAAGATCCCATATAACATCGACCTTCACTGATGTGTTTAATGGATAAAATATATTCAATAGGTAATTTAGTTTATTAAAAATAGTAAAAACACATGGTAAAACCTCGGCCACGTAATAATTAAAGTTTTTAAAATGTTTTTATTTCTCCATTGAGTTTAACGAAAAGAATTAGCACTATCGGTGAGTTCACAACCTGCAGGATATTCAAACGGAAGAGGATTGCCTATAATTTTCTTGGTATAACGTTTGGGTTGCCAGGTGTAAACAGGTTTTTGCTTGTAGGTATTTTCACTTATTTGTTATTTAAACATGAAAATAAGTGCGATTTTATTGTGAATACCATGATATAGGGTTTCCTGTAATAAGTCTATCTTGAATGACGGTTGCCGTTGCCGAATAATAAAAATTTAAAGGAGATTTTGAATCCATAAATTTTTGGGCCTTAGCCATGGCACGTCTCGTTAGAACTAGCTATAGTTTAATATGGCGTAAAGGTATAGGATCCAAGACGAAGACGTTATACCAGTTAGAAGATTCATAATTTTCATACAATAATTGCTTTCTAAAGGAGGTAGGAGACGTAAAATAATGATCAATATTGCTAAAATTAAGAATTTGAGGCTATATTGATGATTATGCGAAAAGATTTAGCAGTCGTTTTTTTTTAATTTCTTCAAATGACTCCTCTCGTCCAGGGCGCAGTAGGAGGTAGTGCCAGACCAGAGTGAGAGACCTCGGACAGTTCTAATCTTCTAATTATCATTGAAGATTAAGATTTCGTCTCTTGTTATAATCGAGAATAGATAGTCTTCTACAAAGTGTTGGATCAGCTGCAATAAACCCATGTAATATACGTTTTTGACGCAATATAGCTAGATAAAATAGTCCACAAACGCTAGGCATTAGGGCAGATTATACTCTTCAGTCTTCTGTATAATCTGCCGCATTGTATGGAAGATATGGCTCCTCGGAAACTAGCCTGCTCAGGGGGCTGAAACTCATCGAGTCTTCACGCGAGACGATTACTGATGACTGGAACAGCTTTGTAGAGATGCCTCAGAAGGGAAATAGGTCGATAGTTCTTTAAGAGGGTTTTGTCTCCCTTTTAAAAGAACATCACGACAACACTCTTGCACCATGCATTTGGAGTTCTTCTTGAGAAGAGAGAGAATGTGTCGGAGTCGCTCTAGCCCCCGTTTTCCACCTGCTTTCACGTGCTCCGTCGTAATTCCATGGTCGTCGGGTGCTTTTCCATTATTAAGCTACCCCAAAGCCACCGTGGTCGCAACCTCGCTGATCTCTTGCAACTCTTCGGTGAAATGGCGGCCAAGTGTGGCTTTGGGATCCCCCGAATCTCATTGGTGCTTTTAACACGTGAAATTCACCGTAGAAGCGCCGAACCTCTGCGGAATCTCCGGTCCAGAAGATACGACTTTCCCACTCGATGTGGTCAGCTTCGCCAGATGGCTTCGACCCAGTTACTGGATGAAGATTTTGGACCCCCGATATCGCTCGATCGCTTCGTTTTTTGCGCGTGTAGAGAGGTCAGAGGTCACGTTTTACCAGCTTTGTAATCTTTTTGTTAAGATCTGATACTTGATCTGTCGGGAATACTCAAATCCACGTCGCCTCTCCTTTAGCCGCTCCGGAGACTCCGGTATTTTGCGTCCACCATATGTCCCTTCATACTAGAGGATCTCGATTATTTGGTCGAGTTTTTGGCGAGTGAAATACCTGTTTACACCTTTTTTGTAGTTTACAGCTTTTTAGGGAGAAAGATTAGGAAGTATGGGATTTTACCTCACTAAAACCACCGCGGTGACCACCCTCAGCACCTGTAAGGAACACCGGTTCCTCTAACAAACCTGCCGAGCCCCCACAGTGCGACGCCTTTATGGAGTTTACGGCACATCCCTAGGGAGACGCGCGACTCATTTGAGCCTCGGCGTGCAGTTGCACGGCAGCACGTGACCAGTATGCTACCTCAGGGAACACCCTAAGGCACCCAAACTGCCATCGCGAAGGACACACCGGGCGTCGGGGATCGCGAGACGATCTCCGGCCACCGTAAGCGCGGGCCTGCGGACGGCGAGCATGGGTGGCTCCCCGTCCGACCAGAAACAGACCCGAGCGTACGGCGCGTCGCGTTCCGCGCGCGCCTCAAAGAGCCATCAGACCACCACAGATGGGACCCAATACGGCCGATGCCGATTCGGAGTCGCGGAGAACCTAACGGGTAACCGGGGCTCCGGCTCGACGTGCAGGAGAAGGAACGGGGTGGTTTTTAGTCAGTAAGAGTCTGACACTCCCTCCCGCCTCACCCAGGCGGGAGAAGTCATTCGATGATTTTCCCCCCGTAAAAAAAAAAAAAAAAAGGCACCCAAACTGCCTCACTCTATGCATTCATGGCTCCAATATGGTTCGTCTGCAGTTTGATGCAGGCGGGATTTCAGCGTGTTTACACATGGTAATCCAAACGTTACGCCACGAAAATTATAGGTAACCCTCCGTTTGCATATCCTATAGGCTGTGAACTTACTGTGTTCAATATTTTCATTAAACTCAATAGTGAAATTTAAAAAATAAAAGATTTTTCAATTTGTAATTGATTTACAACAAAATGTTTTTGTGTCTTTTTTAGTATAATAACCTATCGAATAATTTTTATCCATTTAACAAATCGCTAAAGGTCGATGTTATATCGGATCTCAAACGAAATGTAATTAGGGCCCGCGTAGGCACGTCAACTGTCTCGATAACACAAGTACCGAGCGATCGACAGGCGACTGACTGCGCGGGCTCTGTCAGAATGCGAAAAGAAACATTTTCTAGGAAAGTCCTGCGTGGAGGCGACAATTTTAATCGCATATTATATATACTTCAAATATTATTTTCTATCCTAAGTTTACGGCGGGCGATTTGACAGGTCCCTAGTTAACACTAAAATACAGTTAAAAAAAGACGACGACAGCAGAACGACGCATCGGGTTTCTTTTAAAATTTGCCCGAGACCTGATTTCAGAAGCCCTAACAATATAAATAAGTGATTTATAAACAGCGTGCTCCTAATTACAGCTCCACACAGGCCTTTTTCATACATTAATGTATATTTTATTTAAATCCACTATTATTACGTGTGAAATAATGAATATCACAGTAGTATTTCCTTTGATTTATTTATTATATTATGTATCGGTGTGTAATTTCAGCAGTTCAAACAATATAATAGCCCTATTCGATTAGAAAATTAGATGGACCTAGACCGGAGTTGTTTACCTAAATAATGATTCACTATTTTACTCATGTAGTGAATTCTAGTCCCCTCACTTCACTGTGTGTGTGTACTTAAAATCCAAAGCTTGCAAATGTTACTTTTACTAAGATCTTTAAGCTTTATAGATTTAAAGTCAATTAACATTATGGCTTGAATTCCTTTAAATTTTATTACTATCAATACTTGGTTCTTTAAGCCTTTAACTGCCGACAAAAACTGTTAAAGGCTAATCCTCTGCTAGCATCGGACAACATTGTCCGACACAGCAATGCGTTAAAGAATTTTTCTGGTCATAACTGAACAGCAGCTGCGACAAGTATTACCTCGTCTGCGACAGACGCATGAGCAATGAGACCGAATCATTTGTGAAGGAGCGACTAATCGCAACTTTTATAAAGATGATGCATGTGAACTATTGAAATCATTCTCTACCAAATACATTAATTAATAATTTAATTTACAGTAAACACATTACAAAAGTCTGTAGTACCCTTACATTGACAAATAATCATTAAATCTAAGATTGAACCAACGAATAATATAATAATAATATTCTACTTTTATTTGTATCAAGATTTTGGTTACTGAAAGCAAACTTTAACTTCAAAGTTTATTAAATGTTTTAAAAATTTTGTAATAGGGAAGCGGACAAAAAAACAGCAATCAAATAGTCACACTCTTGATTAATTTCAAACTAATGAATGTGTCACGTTTTTAGACAGATACTTAGTAACAATAATAAAAAAATCGAACATTTTTCTAAATTTCAATTATTTGTTATTGGTTTAGGATAATGAGATAGACATATAAGACAAATAATAAGACTATTAAATATATTTCCGGCTGGTCCGCATCTCTATTATTAAATTTATGGGAAGAAAGAAATACAATTATGATCTCAGCTTCTCGACGCGTGCTGCGCCGTATGTCCAGTCATACCTACTTAACCTATCTACATAAACAATAGTTTCATCAAAACATACTTCCGTTTCTATTATAATTACATAATTATATTGATTAATCCACATATTGACATAAATCAAGTTGAAGCCGAAATATTGAACCACATTGAAATATTTAAAGTACATTTAATTCAAATTGAAAGATCCTGGCGATTCTAACGTCATTGTTTACACTTATATTTGCAGTGCAAATAAATAACTCATTATAATTGAGTAATTTGATAGCTAACACTTAGACATGGAGGTTCATCAGCCAGGCTGAGGGGATAGAACGAAAACATCTGCTGGACCACATTCCTCTGGAGGAGGCTAAGGTACATACGACCTTGGGAACTCTACTGCAAACAAACCACTGACAATGACAACTGTAAATACTATAACAAAGAGACACGTTCATTATTATTAATAAGTTAACAGAGAAAATGTTGGCTATTCCTCCGAAAGGTTCAAAATTGCCTGTAACTTCATCCCCTCATCATCATTAGTTTATATACATGAATTGTTTAAAGTTTTATCCTATGTTTTAATGGATTTTAATATTGATGTGTGTTTGACATCAAACCACACAATACAAGAGTAATTATTTGATCTAAATTACTTAGAAAGTGAACGGAATGAACAATATTTCCACCAATCGTTTTTGTGGTTTATACTATGCTTTAGTGGATTGTATTTTACGTGTGTTTAACATCAAATCACACAACACAGGAGTAATTATTCGATCTAAATTACATAGAAAGTGAACGGAATGAACAATGTTTAGCATTGACATGTGAAAATTCCCCCGGAAGGGTGGGAAATGCAGCGCGCGTATTAGGCGGCAGCGCGAGGAGAGCGGCGGGGGAACGCGGCGTCCCCGCCACAAATCCTAGTCCTCTGACATGAACGAATTCTGCGACTTGAGCTCCTCTAGCCGTGAGATCTGCTGCCGCAGGTACATTATTCTGTGGGCATTAAAAAGTGTAAAGTATCACTTAAAATAAATTTTGACCTCGACATAACGACGGATATACACAACAAAACGGGTCCATTTCACAGTTTCAGAAAACTCTCAATGCCTCAAGCACCTATCAACAATAATATATAGTAATACAAAAGTATTGTGCAGACTATATAACTATGTAGTCTTATGTTATTATGGTGAATGCATAAAAAATGTACAAAAACCTGAATAAATATATAATACATGTGATGTTTTTATAGGTGTAGGTTTAAGATCTTGACTGCCAATAAAAAACGTTTGAAGGTAAATCCTCCGCTATCGCCGGTCACCGGTGACCCCCATGGCGTTTAACGTGTTACACAACTTGAATGATGAAGCATTTTTTCTGATGGTTTAGGTATACCTAATTAAATTATTTTCGGCAAAATTGGATGTATACCCTTTTCCACTAGGGCCACAGATATATTCTCTACTAAAATATTTTACTTACTTTTGTTCCTGTAACGTGGCCCTTATTTCCGTGTGGCGGACAAGTGACCGAGAACACTTCAGCTCGGCGGATACCCGTGTGCATTGCAAGCATCCTAGCTGATATGCTTCTTCAGTGAACTTGTTAGCCTGGTACAGAATAGTAAACTAAAGTCATTAATTTTATCTACAATTTATGATATTGAAACATAAATTCATGAGATGAAGGTAGAGTGGTAGTTTCTGCTTTACCTGTTTTTCTAGAATATCTGCTGGCCAGCCAGTAACATGTGACGTTAAATCCGCCCGCACGTAATTGACGAGTGACGGCGTCAGCATCGGCGGTGCATGATGAAGTGCGCCACCCACCACTTGTGAATAACTTCCTAGACATTCCACTAGAACAATAATATTACATATAAAGTATTAATATTTAAAACAATTTCACATTGTTAATTTTGCTAATGCTAACTAAGCTTTCCATACGACTTTATTAGATACTAGCAACCCGTCCCGGCTTCGCACGGGGTAGACAATTAATTATTTTTGGAAATTTGGATTGTTGTAGTGACATAACTAGAATAGTTGGACATGTGCTACCGCAGAGTTTTAGACATTATGATGTCTAAAAGACATTATGTTCTTCAATATTATTGTACATTATTTTGTTCTATCGCTAATAGTTTCGGCAGCGCATTCGACGAAAGACATTTTAAGACTCATTTTTCTACACCTTCGGTTACATTGTTAAAGTTTACCAAGGATCCCTAATTATTTTCATAATGAAATGTAGCCTATGTCATATTGGAAGAATGTAGCATTCTATTGGTGAAAGAATTTTTTTAAATCGGCCCAGTACTTTTTGAGCCTATTCATTACAAACATACAAAAATAGGTACAAATCTTTCCTCTTTATAATATTAGTATAGATTATACAATATCGCTTACTTTTTCTAGGTAACGCTGTATCTAGGTGTAGTGGTGGCGCATGAGGATCTATATTTTCAGAGTGTGTCGGCGTCGGTGGCCCAGGGTCGCGGTGTGGCGTTCCCGAACCACTGCGAGTACCATCACAAATTGGCGAAACCGTCGCGCCATTGTTATTGACGGGTGGTAACGTCACCTGTGGCTGTACCGCAACAATTCGGGGTAAAGCCGCTGCTAGTAACGAGCCACTCTGAAATATTAAACATCAAACGTTAGTCATGGGCAACAGTCAACCTCGTAGATAATTGGTAGAGTGCATGAAACATGAAACATACCGGCTGATTTGAGTTATCAAGTACAACAACAGGCGGAACCGAATTGTTCTCTGCATTATTCCGTACGGATGAATTTGTATCTCTGGCTCCATACGAATTCTCAGAGAGCGGCGTACTCCTGTCCGGGGAGATGTCCATATCTTGTAATGATTGTCCATCTATTGACAAAAGACACTATTAACAAATATTTTTATTAATATCCATTAAGCCAAACGATTGGTTCACCTTTTCCATCGTGCGGTGTCGCCGAATGTTTTGGTCTAGATCGATCGTGCACTTCTTCGTCTCTACTGCTATTCCAGTATCTCTCCGAAGCACTATTCGTTCTTTTACTAGATTTTTCAGCTTCTCTTCTGCCTGATCTTGAACTTGATCTCTTATCTCGACCTAAACAATGAAAATATCACTAATTAATTGATTTTTCGTTCGAAATGAAGCCATGTAACATATTTTTATATAGAGGCATATCAATATTGAGAATTACAAATCGGTCAGCCAAGGCCATGTCCAACCTACTAATTATAAAATAAAAACAGTAAAAAAAAAAATAAGAAATAGATGTTGTAAGTGAATATAGCTTAAAATAGGAATGGTCTTGGAATGGGACCCAGTAGGGTTAATGTCCGATAGACGCGGAAGACTTAACGGATTGCCGGGGCTCCAGCTCGAGGGCTAGGAGTAAGAACGGGGTGGTTTTTAGACAGCAGGAGTCTGACACACCCTCTCGCCTTACCCAAGGCGGGATAAGTCACTGGACGATTTTCTCCCCTCGAATAAGCCGTTACTATTAAACGAGAATGCTTGTAATGAATCTGCAATTCGGAAATAATGCGGGGGATATTGTGATCTGCGGTGTTTGGTGTTGATCGGCACCTCAAAACGAAACATTGACGCGAATATAGTGATATCTAACTATAGAATAGATACGCTGCATTTAGGTAGTGTGATTTTTTGCAATCAACGTGTGTGATGCTGCGTACGAAAACAAATTCACCTACAATGATCAGATGGGTTCTCGTTAACCTGGCAGTAAACGTTAGTTTACATGTTGCATCCTATCCTAATAAATCATATTTTCAAAATATAAATATATTTTTATAATCAATTAATAATAATATTACAATAACGCTTGTGTATTTAGGTGCTAGTTATGAATTATAGATACTTACTAACCGTTATTAGAATAGACACATATTTTTTACAAACATGATTATTTCTTATTTCTGAAAGGATAATTTAAATTATTGAATCCTTTAATTAACCTGACAGGTTGTTCAACAATCAACATATTCTGAGATTCATTTTTATATCATAGATGGTTGAGACCGTAGCTGCCGCAGTACTATTTATTTCTTTAGAACTCAATAGAACAAATCAATTGAGATAGATAAGTACTTTATTATAATATCATTTATCAGGGTACTAACAACATTATTATTTTTGTGATATTTATGTAATTTACGATTCCCAAAGAAAGTATCCCATAGGTGGAGATCACACGATTTTGAAAGCTAAAAACCAACTCTCGGCTCTTTCAATGCAACAAAACTTGCATTGAAAACGTAGCTTAAATAGTATATTGTAGTCGACCTATTTACTGAACATTCGCCCGTTCCACGCAAATAATGGATAGGTACGTTTTTTTTCAACTTTGAACAATTGAGTCTTGAGCAAAGGTTGAAAAAGCTAGATGTAAAAATTAACATCTGTGGGGTCGAAGCATTCATAACTAGTTCCCAGGATCGTACTTCCATATTAAAAACAAAACCGTCTTCAAAAACTAAAAACAAACGAAAAGTAAAATCTAAAAAGTTAAAAATAACTACATATTGTTGTTCATACGTACGTTAAGCTATAAGAGCTTACACACTCACAGATAGGTGAGAAGTCGGTTTTTTAAACGCAGCGTTTTATTTTTTTTATACTTTTTAGTTTAGTGCTATGATATATTATGTACAGCCCACATGGGTGCAAAGTTTTTATTTATAGAAATTATTCAAGCTCAAACACAAAGTAGCTAATGGTAACCGCTGAGGAGTATCAACTATCGTGCGACTTCGTCATCAGACCCTTAATGACAATCAAACTCCATCTAGGTGTAAAGTCCCATCAATACAAATTAATCAAACTCAAACACAAGACAGCTACTGTTAACCGTTGAAGAGTTCCCTAAACTATCGTAGTACTTCACTATCAGACCCTAATGACAATTTACACTACATCGGCCCCTATAACTTTTAAAAGTTCTCGGTTTCCCCGGGATCAGTTCCTGACCTGATGACAAGCCTACCCTTCGAATAAAAAAAAAATTTTTAAAATCGGTCCAAACCAGTCCAGTCGTCGAGAAACTTTTTTTGGAAGCCTTTTGAAAATAAAAGTTACTCTTAAAAATTACCTACAAATAAAACACCTAATTCTTGCATTACTTTTAAAGAACCCTTAAGTTTTAAAACATAAACTCTTCTTTTCCAAAATAGCTCTCAGGGGGTGATTAGGGACTGATACTGATGCCAAAAATGTACCTACCTATCTGAGACACAGTAAAAAAATTTTCTAAAAGTACTCGAAGGTTTTAACGAAATTCGGTACAATTATTTTTCATATTCCTGGGTTGGTTTGTAGTACACTTTTCATCGCGCTATAATCAATAGGAGCAGGGTAGTAATGGGAACTGTTAGGAAACAATAACACGTGTAACTCCTGATAACTTAGTAGTTCAAAGCTTTCGGACACTTGTCACTATTACGTTTATAACACTATCAAAAAAAGTTAACATAATTAACTTTTACATATAACAAAAGAAATACGAAAGTTCTATATGAAATCTATAACAATCTGTACATATAATAAAACTAGACATGTGTAAAATCTGTACAAAGAAAATATTCTATAAATAAATAATAAAGGATGTTACTAGATAGATACCAAACCCAAAATTCTTGTTGAAATTAGCTTGAATTGCTATTATAAAATTGAACATTTGTGAGTTTGTGTGTTCATTTGTTACTTAATCATATCAAAACTGCATTAGGGACTGGGATGGAACAGGTAGATTATAGTCTGGAATAACACAGACTACTTTTGCCCCTGGGAATGTGGGTGACGCCACTGACAGAACCAAGTTTCCCCAATAAAAATATACAGGGTGTCCCTGAAATCGACGTCGAAATGATACCAGGTAATTGGTAAGGTTAAAACTTTTATGATGAATCATATTTGTATGTTGAATGAATGGGATGTTTTTAAATGTGTAAGTACTGAATATAAACAGAATGAACTCAAAACAAGAGTGCATCTATTAATGCGGCCGGGGATTGTATGTTATGTGAAGTTTGAACGCAATTATATTTTATCATGTCTTCTATTAAACCAACTGCAGTGTGATTCAATCACTTACATTCTAATCACAAATAATTACCACCAATCATCTTCATGTGTATACTATTTAACAATGATGACACGCATTCAATAATTGTAGTAAAATCAACCTTGAACCTTATTTGAATAATGGCAAAACATGGTCTGCATCCTTCATGTACAATTGTGCATTTGGTATATTCAACGAAAAACCATATTAATCCCTCTACACAAGTGGATTGCAAAGGTTACTTTTTGTTTTTCTAATCATTGACCATTATTCAGACATTTTAAAGAATTGAGAATTGAATTTGCCTTTCACAAGTGTTCTGTTCACAAAATTTTCTAATCATGCTGAAACTATTATGACTTCAAAAACGAGAGAACAAACAAACAAACAGACGAACTGGCAAACTTTAGTAAATTGATATTTATGGCTTCATATACATCAGGCAGCCCTTAAAGTTAGGTAATATTTGTTCATTTGTGACCTATACGAATAATTGCTCAGGATTTGAGGGTGAACAGGAACAGAATACTAAATGACACCGCATCGTTGCCAAACTTGTACTATTTAGATAGACACTAATAGATTAAGTAAGACCGACTCTTTAATGTCGGGAGTTTGTGGAGCGGGGAGGACTGGGATGCCGTCTTCTCCGTCTGAGATGCAGTCAGTTAGACAGGAGGCGGGGCGCGTGAGCCGTCGCGAAAGACACTCCGGGCGATGGGGAACGCGAGATGGTCTCCGTGCACCGTAAGCCCGTGCTACGGACAGCGGGCACGGGTAGCTCGCCGCCCGACCAGAACCGGACGCGAGGGTAGGGCACCTCGCGTTCCGCGCGCGCCTCTAAGAGCCATCAGACCACTACAGATGAGGATACCGATACGGAGCCGCAAATAACTGAACAGGTTAGCCGGGCGGGAGAGGTCATTCAATGATTTACCCCCTAAAAAATTTCGGGAGTATTTTTTCTGAGACTATTACGGTTTAATGCGAAGAAATTCCCTAAATGGGTAGGTAGAGATATAATTCTATGGGCAGTCTTGAACTGGTGGTGGTGGAGAAAAATACGAGTCTCAAATTTAGAAATTCTGTCAACCACAAGTTTTATACTAGAAAGAGCTATTACAACAAGAACCTGTCGAACTCAATGGCATACAACTTTTCAACTATTAGATCAATTAAAAGAAATATAACAATTGTTTAAAAAAACAAACTACTTATAATAATCATTTTATAGACTAAGTACAAAATAACAGACTTAAACCCCCTTTTTCTGAAGTCGATTAATTAATGTACTGTGGCGACACATGTCAAATGACAGCATGACAGCTCAAACAAATCAACGGATGACGTCACAAAATCCTACATCGCACATGCAAAGTTTACAAGCGAATTAACCCGGATAAAAATCCCAACGAACAACTGTTGGGCAGAAAGTCCGCCAGGCACGAACACCTCGCCTGGTCGGAGGATCCTCCTTTTCCGATCTTAGGGAACTTTACTCTCTGTTCCCTAAAGTACCAAAGCCTTCTCCTAAGTGTAACAAACACTTTTCTGAAAACCACATCAAAATCTGTTCAGAAAATCGCGAGGTAATCGCGCACAAACATACATAACTGCGAACCTCCTTTCTTTTAATTCGGTTAATTTTATTATTTATCAAAATTGTGATGCTTCACTTGTTTTAGCCTCAAATTGGGTAATTATTATACTTCTTGAATAATGTAATTCTTCTATACTAATCCTTACTAATATTATAAATCGGAAAGTGTGTTTGTTTGTTCCGCTTTCACGCGGTAACTACTGAACCGACTGCTTTGAATTTTTGCAGACGTAAAGTTAGAAGCCCGGATTAAATAATAGAGTACTTTTTATCCCGGAAAAATTTGATATTCCCGACGGAAAACAAAAGTATTGGTATAGATGGTGCTGTGTGTATTGTTGTATGTCACATAGGCTACTTTTTATCCTTTTGTGACGCAAGCGAAGCCGCGGATAAAAGCTATATAATTATAAAGCTGAAGAATACTCGTATGTATTGATAGCATAGATTAGCATCTTTGAAACTACTGGTTCGAATTGAAAAAATATTTTTGTGTTGGATAGCCCATTTATCAAGGAAGGCTGTAGGCTATAAAACATCACGCTACGATCTGTAGGCGCTGAGCAGCAGGTGAAACCGCGCGAGATTAACTAGTATGCAAATAAGTTGAACAAAATCATGTTAAATTCAAATATGTATTTCATGATACGTATTCATGAGTTCCAGATCAAGATTATAACTTGTTGTTATCTATTATGATAGTTGCATGTATAATAATATAATTTACATTATGTTATCATGTAAGGTAAATGCAATATACAAACACTAGCTTTTACCCGCGGCTTCGCTCGCGTCAGAAAAGGATAAAAAGTAGTCTATGTGACATAATACTAATACACACAGCGCCATCTATACCAATACTTTTGTTTTCCCTCGGAAATATCAATTTTTCCGGGATAAAAAATACCCTATTATTTAATCTAGACTTCTAACTTTATGTTTGCAAAAAATCTAAGCAATCGGTTTAGTAGTTACGGCGTGAAAGCAGAACAAACAAACAAACTCACTTTCCGATTTATAATATTAGTAAGGAAGTAAGGATAGTAAGGATTACATATTAGACAAAATTGAACTATATTTAGCAGGATTCAAATTAAATAATTATTATTAATAATGGGCAACACATTGAATGCAAATAACCGATCTTAGAATGGATTAAAAAAAATTGGAAATACATATTTTATGTACACCTATTTTTTACCAGCTATGTTATGGGTTCCAAGTTAAAAAGGGTGAAACATGCACTAATTACAATTTAATAATAACTAGTTCTATGAGGTCCAGACCATACAACTTGACTTCACAAGATTCCACATTTATAAAGTTATAAGTGCAGGGTCCGCAACCAGTATGCTTGAATGTGGCGGTCTGTGGTTTCTGCCTTTTCTCCTGAATCATTGGGGCGAGATTATCTACGTAACTGGTATATTTATATTTCAGAAATTGGTTACAACATATGACAACTAAGTTTATCACTCAATTAATTTATTGATAAGTGTGATTAATCAGTTAAGTTTATTTAATCGCCAATATGTACGAGCTGGCTTTCAAATGACTGCAACAAAATAGATCTTTTTTTTTCGTGAGACTATTGTCGAAATATGTTTGTATTGTATTAAAGAAGACATTTAAATGTTTACCGGGACAGTTGAAGAAAACCCATGCAAAACTGGGGTAATATTTCAATTACTAAAAACCGTAAAAAAATGACGAAAAAACAAAGCATTAAGTAATTTTTGTACAACATAATAATTTATCTTTCATATTAATACTTTTCTTCAACTTCTTCAGTGTTAATGATTGCTTGGGAGGCTTCGTTCATTTATTCATAAATATTTCACTTTTTTTCATTTCATATGCATGTATCATTCATTATAATGAAAAGTTAGACATGTACAACTTGAGTAATAAGGATAAACACAAGTAGAAGTTTTTTGAGTTATAAGTTTTAAGAGTTAACAGATATTCTTGCAGTATACCTATATTACATTCTAATCCACCTAAATGTAATATGCAACTATCATATGAACTTAGTGCACTGATTTGATATACCACATTGAGAACAAGATTGATGAATAGAATTTTTACTTTAATTCTATTCATCAATCTTTAGGCCCAAGAGAAGGGAGGCAAATATGACTCTTTTTCAATACACAATTACATATATCATATAAACATGACAAAAAGTGCACTTACTGCTTCTTGATGAATATGTTGAATCTTTGGATGACGTTCTCCTGGAGTCCCATTCTCTAGGCTTTTCCCACTGTGACACTTCACTGATACAGTTATAATAATACTTCTTCCCTGATGAACTAATATGCTCTGACCATTCACGGCCAGAAACACTTGCTGAAGGTGCACTTCTCTTCTCATATTTACTACTCCTACTAACACTAATGTTCATGCCACTAGTCCTATTCTTTTTATCTGGTTCATTTCGTTCATGATTACTTCTCTCTCTCTCACTGTCTTTGCTACGTTCCTTCGGTGATCTGACACTATCTGAAATTATATTATAATGTAGAATTAATATTAATTATTTTCTACTTCTATTTTTGCAAGCCATTTGCGTAAAATAATAATTCGCAAAATAATAAATGCAGTGAAACAATCGCTGTGCAATGTCCATTTCAATAAAGTAATTAATGACAATAACTAATTTTATTAATAGGTAGGTAGTTTAAACTTTATCTAAAACAAACTATTGAACATTCATGCATTGCAGCATAATTTATAAGTAATAGTGATAATTTTTATCTACAAATTTTGACATCAGTTTTAAAGTTACAACTGTGACTAGAAAAAATAAATAATTAACAATCCAGATTTACAGCAAAATTTTGCAAAGATCTTATTAATAAAATTTAAATAAAAGTAAACTATCTGTTATATATACCCTGAGTATGCAATTTATTCAAATATATATTGGCACATAAATGTTTCATAATAAAAACCTCACTTTGTTATTGTATTATTGAGCTTTCACATAAATTGTAAGTTAATTATCACAAATTCATATGAACAAGTCCTTTTCTAAATTATATGTTGTGTACTAATTTAGGAAACCATTCACTACAGACTTCTGTAAAGGTATTATTTTGCTATAATTTATGGGAATAACCTAAATATTGATAATAGTTAAGTATTTTTAAACACCCTCCATGAAGATAGTTAAATATTTTTAAACACCTTTAGTTTAAGACCACAAGTAGCTATTAACTATTTAAACAGTAGATAATTTCCTGAGACTAAGGTTGATGAAGATGGTAAACAAATCATACCTGTATACTTATTTCTAGAGGATTTGTAGTCTCTATCTCTCTCCTTTTCAGAACCCTTCTGTAGGTAAACATTCCTGGATGATGGATATCCTCTGTCATCAGCCACATGACTGTAGTGGTGGTGTCCGTGGCCTGATTGACTGGAGTGTGTGTTGTGACCATGTGCGGACACATTACCATTAGGGGATCGAAGAGGAGTGTATCGGTTTTCAGAAGAGACATAATCATTGGCTGCTCTTCTTTCACTTTTTGAATTGTATTTCTGTTCAAAGAAAACACTTTATATGTAATAATGCATAATATAACTACCCAGTGGGTGGTTATCATCATATCATCAACAACAATGCCACTATGCAATCATATCTAAGACACTTTTATGTTTTGCCATTATAAACAAATGTAAACAATAATAAAAAGAAAGCTACAGAATTTGTAATTATGTGAATATTTGGTTGGTGATCTAAGAAAACGTGAGACCTGATTTGATACAAATACAATCACAAACTATGATGGTGAATGCATGTAAACAAGAATAGTATAGTTTTGTGCTGAAGAGAACATGTAGACTGAAGAAAAAACATCGTTAGAATAATTCTGAAACGTTTAACATGAAAAGAATATTGTCCTCCTTGCAAGTACATACCTACCTATAATTCGATTAGGTCAAGAATGATGTACAAATATTAGGTACATTTTCAAGAGAACTATTAAGTACGATGAAAGTTCGAAATTAGTAATTTTAGTGACCGCTGAATAAATGTTGTTGTTAAAAACAGGAAAAGAATAGTCGGGATCAATTATTACGTAGAGTGGGGTACATAATTCAGGCAAGGTTTAACCATCATCTTTGTTAATGCATCTGCATTTGTATACAGAAGAAATAAATATCATACCTGATACGGATGGGACTGATGCTTCTCAAAGTACCTGAAATCAGACAAAAACATTTATTACATTCACCTAAATTATAGTAAAACTCAAATCGGCGACCGCCATCTACAGACTGCAAAGCCGAAGCATTCAAAACCATATCATACCCATCACTTATTCGCTGCGGTTTCCTTGCATGCATTACCATCAATGCAAATGTACGATTTAATACGGCCTCAGTAATAAAATGCCAAATGAAACCACTGTCATTAAAAACAGTTTTACAGAAGGCCGTGTAATATCTTGATGGACGCCATGTCACATTCAAGACACTCAAGCAAGAAAGAGTCAGTCGAAAAACGAGCGAGATAAAAAATATGTCGATGATCGACGCTTTAATGATGATAGAGGTTACGTTGAGTCTATGGTTCGTAGTTAATACATTGACATAAAAAATTCATTATTTGCGTGTTTTATCAAAAATATTATATAAATATCATTGTTCTATTGATAGTTACCAAACATTAGATGACTTTGCTATGCTAATAATTTTCCTCTTTATTTATTGAGTTTCCAACATTGCGTAATAAAACGAAACTTATAAATTACCTACCTTTTTGGAAAAAAGTAAATACTAATCGATTATCACGATTTTATTATGATCGAATAAAGAATGAACTGATAGAATTTCTAAAATCTATTTCTAAACCGGAAGTACCTGCCTACTGTAAAAGATTTATTTATTCGTAACAGAGAGCCTTTTTAAAAATATGGTTATATTACTGAAACCTAAATATCATATCATATCATATTTTGCTACAGTCAAATAGAAAAGATTCGGTCAAGAACTCCATCGGCACTTAACTTATACTGAGTCTATTTTTTAACTGATGTTGGTTGCATAAGTTTTAATTCTTCTTCGATTACGAATGTAAGTGTACTGATGGGTGTTTAATATTTATGTAAAATACAATAAATTATTGACACCTGGAATAGCCTAAAGACTGGTCAAAGACAAGACAAGACATAAATTATAATATAATGAGGAATTAATTAATACGAAATTTTAGCTTTCATCTATCTATTGGAATTGTTTATTATTTTGGATGCTGAAAGTGAAATAAGTTCATTTTTAATTTTTGATATGATACCGGAGAATTCACAAAATTAGGTTTTGTGTTTTAAGTGTGGGAGAGCTAGGCTTCGGCACGAATGGGCCGGCTCGACCGGAGTGATACCACTGCTGCACAGAAAACCGACGTGAAGCAACGCTTGCGTTGTGTTTCGTCGTGTAAGTGAGGTTACCGGGGGCCCAATTACTCTCCCCTTCCCCAATCTCCCCAATCCCTGAATCCCCAACAATCCTCAAACTCATAATCCCCAAAAAGCCGGCAACGCACTTGTAATGTGTCTGGTGTTCCAGGTGTCCTTGGGCGACGCCGATTTCTTACCATCATGTGATCCGTTAGCTCGTTTACCAGCTTATGCCATAAAAAAAACTAAAAATAAAGTAAACTCTTTTTTTAATTTAATAACTATTATTTATAAGATTTTTAGATGAAATAAATTTTGAATCAGCAATCCCATAACCTTCACTATGGTTGAGCAGAGACAATCAGCTAGGTAGATACTCCCTTCGCATTCGGGTCAGCTAAAAAAACAACAAACTTCCGTTAAAACTTCTAAACGTTTTAGTTCTATTTATTATATTATTTTCATAATGTTACCATTTATGTGTAAATAAGTGCAAAGAAAATGGAAGGTAAATAATTAAAGATATTAGATATGGTTTAAGCACTTAGAACATCTTATAAAAATCCCAAATTTAATAGTGATTCACTTGTAGTTGTATGTACAACTTGTAAACTGTTATGGCGTTTGTGTCTCGATATACACAACGCATATTCGTATCTCTTCTCTATTGTTTCATTTAACGTCTAAAAGTATTGAAAAATCGTTGCTAAAATATGTTGACAACATAAAAATGAAGTAATTGTAATTATAAACAAGCAAACAGTGAAAGCGTATCGTTTTTAGGTTATGTTTCCATCTTTCATTGGTATTTTAGGTGGGTTCGCTAAGACGGGATATCAATTGCATGTTTTTTTTCGAGGACCGTGTCCTTAAAAGTGATGTCTGAATGAATTTCTCACGGTTTCTAGATATTCAGTCATGGTGGGAAGTGCCCAGCATCGCGTACTTTTGTTCTTTATTCAGAACTGCATTCAACCTTTTGGATTTTGACATTGAAGTAAGTAGTAGCTACGATTTGGCTGATGGAACACTTGCTGATCCAGTTTAATTTATTGCGAATGCTATGTGTTCTTATCTTTTAGGAACTTGAGGAAGCTCTGCTTACTGATGGCACGGAAGAATCGGCTAGTTCTCTCCTGACTGAGTTAATAGTACGTCTTTTGAATGGGTGTTTGGGCAACAATGACATCTCTGCCTTTAATTATCAGGTAAATTAGAAATAAATACTCATTCATCGTTTGTACGAAATTGTATTGATATAAGATATATATTGTATTGTTTTGGTGTTTCAGATGTACTTGAGACGTTTATTTAGAAGAAAATGCACAGATACAGGGAGATATAATCCATTCAACACTGATATTGATTTCCAGTTTTTGCCCTTACGCACTAAGGTTGAGATTTTGTATGCCCTATGCGATTTTCGATTAGATGCAGATGACGTATTTGATTTATTTAAAAACCTTGAAGCGGAAAGTCTAAGGGTTGAGCCACTCGGGTAAGTTTAGTTTTAGTACAACATATATTACTTACAGAACTGGGCAATACTTCAAACAAATTATTTGGTAAATAGTGGCTATTCTATCCAGCAGTTGTAGCCAAATGCCATTTAGCGCTTGTCTACATGTAGAATAGAAAACCAAATTATATGGAATTGACGTATATTTTGACACTTGTCAGTGTCATCCCCATACATTTTGATTTCTACTCTCTCTGTAGACAAGCGCTAAAGTGGCGTTTGGCTAGAGGCCCAGAGTCTGTACAATAGGCCAAGAAACTACATTACAGTTGTTAACTCTGAGTTGATCCATGATAACATTTTGATTTTTTAATCTCCAGTTGGGATGACAACTACTCAGCATATTGGTACTTTTATGGCACAAGATTATATCGAGAAGATATAATTAAGAAGCCTAAAGGAAAAAACAAAAAGAAGAAAAATAAGGAGAACAAAAAACGAGGCTGGTTTTATGGTGATGATTGGCTCGATGACGAAGATACTGACCGAGTTTGGCAAGTGGTTTGTTTTACTGAAGAAGATTGGACCCACCTGACAGAGAAGTTTAGTAAAGCCACTAGCAAAGTTGAGAAAGAGTTGTACCGTTCATTATCACAAAATTTTTTGCCTGAAATACCTCGACTCTTTCAAGAAAAGGAACGGCTACAGCGGAAGAGGTAAGCTTATTCAAATATCTTCTTGAGAGATTAACCTTTCACTAGTATTTTCTTAATTACTTTTTTAAGATGCGTATAGGTAATTTAAATGCGCATAGGTGATATGATAAAAATAACAAGATTAAAATCATTAAAAATAATATTTTAAAATAGTATTAAATACAAAACAATTATGTATGTGATAATATTTGAATGAACCATAATTTATAGTATTATAAGTACTTTCATCTTAATTTTAATTACATATATTTGTAGGATTAAGAATTTATTGTTATTATGTATGTAATTTGTGACCTATATCTCTTTACTATAATAATGCATTCAGTATAATGTGTCCTTTCATAAATTTTGCTTATAAAATAAATACATTTAAAGTATGTATCATAAACAAAAGCATCTATACTCGGAATTTTAATTCGATTCCAGATTTGACAATTTCAGTGTTGCAACGTTATGACAAATACTAAATAGTGACGTTGCGAAATTATTCGATATGGAAATGCAATATTTCTGGATCGATTCTTCTCGTTTATAATTTTACTCCCGTAAATTAAGTATATCAGGAAATTAAATATTTCTGAACGGATAATGTAGTTTTGACGATTAAGTAACGATCTGAGACTTTTCTTTTATAATTGTGTGTGAAATAAACAAAAAATGTAATCATGAAAGAACATGACAAATAAAACAGATAGATGTGTTGTGGTAATAAGTTATTTTATAAATTGTCGCCGTCATCGCTATCGCTATCCTGTCACTTTCTGTAACATTTATTATAAAACCCACACACTGATTGTTTATCGATTTTTGTGTTCATCACTACACTATTATATGTGGTATCATTATTTCACAAAATGACAGTAGCTATTGTCAAATCTGGAATCTAATTAAAATTCTGACTATAGTACCTATATGAAGAAAAGTCATCAGTTGTCTAATGTTTTAGAACTATTCATCCATATGTCAATCAAGCCTGTGCGATTGTAATCAATATTGCATTGCAACTGTAGCCAGATGCTGAAATAGATCTTCCGCGAAATTAGCAACCACTTTCAATTAAATTATGCTGTTGTACTGAAGGTGCATATTATTATACTCTTTCTCTCCCTTTTAACTCCATCATATCATGAAACTGTTAACTTCGATAATTTATTATACATCAGTTATCTAAACTCTAGGAATTCATAATTCAGATTATAAAGACATCTTATTTTCACACTAGTTGCTGGCGAAAATTTAAGTTAAAAAACAACAATGTTGTATTATGGAAATGTAATCCATATTTTCTTCATTTTATATGCCATTTCTTATCATCCCCAGTTGTGAATCTTCTATTTTTAATCTATTAATTAACTTGCAAAACTGTGCAGTAGAATGGTCCAGAAAACTTACACAAATAGTAGATAAAAATATTTTGTCATGCAAAGTATTATGGAAGACACTGTCATGTCACATTCTGCTAAATATGGCCTGTTGGCGCCAGCGCTCCAACCTAATAGAAGCTGAATAAATTAACTGCAATACCGAGCGAAAAACCGACATGTAGATACTTGTTGTAGATAATGTTTATCGATTTTATGAAAATGCCATGTGCAACTTATTAGTGATTCTTTGAGAATAACCGTTAACGATGTCTTATTACTACCTGATTCAAGCATTAAACCATTTTTCCCGAATAAATGTTGCCGTAAATAATGATATATTGAAAATATATTTACTAAAAATCTCAAGAAATATGAGCATGGTCACGCTTTTAGAATAAAACACTTGTTATTTGTTCCTAATAATAGCAGTGTGGTATATTTTTTTATATAACAAGAACAATTTGATTCTTCTTCTTCTATTACTGAGAATGTGAAAATCGAAGTAACCGGTAAATTACTAATTCAGACATCGAATTCGGCACTCCGCGGTTTTGCTTGCGACCGCTATACCAATTAGCAGTTAGACGAATATTTGCGAAGTAACAACTGTTCTCATTATGCAATACTATTCTTTTAGTCCCACGGCATTAAGTATTAATGACCTTTTTACGATCGATACCAGCTCTTGCG
This sequence comes from Spodoptera picta, assembly GCA_038387885.1. Taxonomy (NCBI): domain Eukaryota; kingdom Metazoa; phylum Arthropoda; class Insecta; order Lepidoptera; family Noctuidae; genus Spodoptera; species Spodoptera picta. The sequence goes on from JAZHFQ010000105.1 coordinate 6,985,526, forward strand.
AGGATTTCCTTGACTTGATATTGGATTCCGAACCCACCGTAAGCTTGCGCAATATTACATTCAGAATATAAATATTATTATACACACGGAAGCCCGTCAACGTAACGTGCTGCAGTGTGTTCATATTTATTTCATATGAAATATTTATATTTAAGTTATGCTAGTATTTAATAACATAAACAAAGTGTTGATATTTTTTTAAAATGTAATAATAAAATCATCTTCCTTTTCGTCGTTGTACCTCTACTGTAACTTCATATATTTTGTGTGTCTAAAATCATCATCATCTAAATAATGTTCTCTTTGTATAACTTTAAGGTTGTTAGAGCTAGCGCCAAGAAGAACATCAAGTCGTGTTTTACAAAAAATAAAGCAAAAGGAGGAAGAAACCAAGCAGTGCACGCATGACGTGAAAGAAGACGAAGAGGAACGAAAAGAAACACCAGATCTTGCGCGGGAGAACCGAGCCAGGCGGAGAAACTTGTTAAGGTATGTGTTATAACTTATAAGGTTCTGATTATCAATAGAATCATCATCACCATCAATCCAATGGGACTTACCATTTTTTTTGCTCACCTGTTGACGCTATTGTCAAATGTTGTGTAAGGAAAACGTATATCGTACTTCTCGCTCTCTGTCAATTGTATAGAAAGAGTATAAGATTTTTAAAACAACGCAACAACTATTGCGAGTTTTTATGAATAGATAGAGTGATTTAAAAACGTTTAATGTGATATCGTAAATAAACACATTATTTTGCGCTTACATTGCGAATGCTGACTGAATCCTACGAGATAGATCAAAATTTATTTCATCCATCCATTTTAGTGTTTAATGTATTGATTAAACATACTACGCTATTTTCGAAGCTATTTTCTTCTGTTCACTATTAATTCTTATCTGAATAAATCCGTTCATTAGATTAAATAGTAAATGCAGATAAAAATTGTCTTTCATAACATGTTTTCAAGCCGGCGTGCGTCACCTCTGAAATTTACTTTTTTCCTACACCAATAGTAATTTTTCATTGTTGTAGCTTCTCTTAAACTGTCAAACACCAAGCGGTCACCGGTGACCGCAACCTATTGTTCTATAATTGTGTCTACAAAACCGGTACTCGACGAGTTAAAGGAAAATTAAAAGTGACGTCAAATTAATTTTCTGCAACCAGGAATATGCAGAACTTACATATGCGGAATCAATCACACATAAATTATTATATCTAAAACCTAAACGCGATTTTAAATGAGATTTACAGTCTATAATTAGATCAGTCTAATAGCGTCAAATAATATTATTCTCAATACATTATGTAGGTATAATTTTGAAAGAATTTTCTTTAAACTCCTAACCGTTGAGGAGTTGTGCCTTCCATCATCAACTCATTGACATAAAATGGTGATCATCAGATGCAAATGGTTAAATAATTTTATGAAATTTTATTTGAGGGTTGCCTGGGATCTCATCATCAGATGTTGACCAGGTGACCAACAGTATCAACTCTTGAAGAATCTTTCAAAACAGATCAGACATCTTCAAGAAATTGGTGTATAAATCATCATCCAAGTACCTACTTATAGTCCTTATAAAGAAAAACTACTGGACGATGTCTAAAAAAAATTACATGATTCTTTTTTCGAATTAGAGGGAAATCGGTTCATGAATTTAAAACTTGTGGCATTGACTTCTTACCGATTAATGGGTGTAACCTGTAAGGACGTATGACCAATAATAGTGACTTTTTGCTTTTTAGTTTTCGTTGGATTTTACTCTTGAAGTCGGTTTTTTAAAAGCATTTTTTATTAATTTTCTTACGTAAACAAATACTTTCGACGGTAATAAGAATATTGATTTGAAATATCGCATGACGTCACTTCTTGGTATTTTTTATATTTAGAAAATGACGTAACTCGCTCACACTCCTTAACCTTGCTTTGCTTTTATCGACGTATTGTTTTCTTCTAGGACAAAATGAAAAAAATACATGTCTAATATTTTTCCTTTACCTGGCGGACTAACATACATACATACATAACTTCACGCCTGTCTCCCATGGGGGTAGGCAGAGACTAAGGAACGCCAATTACTACGATTCTTACATACCTCTTTCGCTTCATTAACAGTCATCAATCTTTTCATGCATGCTCGTCGGTTAAGGGTACTTTTAATTTGGCCCTTCTTTAATATATCGCCAATCTGGTCACTATATGTCCGTCTAGGGCGCCCTCTACCGACGCACATAGGAGTATTGTCATGTAAAATCCGGTCAAAATTATTTAATGGCTTATTTGATAATAAAACATGGTAATATGATTTAATATAAACTTTAATAACAATACAAAGTACATTTATAGCAAAAAACACGTTTTATTAACTTTCTTAAAATTATGTTAATTTTCTTCCTCCTCATCGTCTTCGTCTATATTTTCGCAACTGGCATCTGTTATCATTGATGATAAAGATGACGGCGCAATAGCAACCATGAGATTAAGCGCCTCTTTCGAAAAACTTTTTCTCTTTAATTACGGTTTTGGCCTAATTGGCTTAAATAAGGATCGGAACTTAATAATAATCTATTAATAATGTCCCTGTTGCAGTCTTCTCTAGAAAATTTTCTAGAAAAGCCAAGCCTGTACTGCCTAAAATTTTTATTACGGGCCTCAGCCGCCTCCTCTGACAATTGACCAATTGGAACGATAGCTTGGCTAATAACTTGAGCTCCATGTATTAAAACTTATTCGCATTATAAAGAATTTCCCATTGCCTTCTTGTGAAGTCACCTTCAACGAAAATTGACAGAGCCTGTTCTGGCGTGTGCTTTTTTACACTTAGTTGGTTTTGGGATAATGCGTAAGATTTACGAACTTTCGACGCTCTTGTTGGCGTTGCTACTATTTCTTTTATCATTACTGAAGCATCTGTGTTTCCAATATTGCGTTGACTGACTCCAGCTGCATATATTAGTTCTTCAGCAGGTATTTTCTTCCGTATATTACTCGTTTTTCGTCGCTTACTACGCTCACTTAAGTTTTCAAAAGATTTTGTGGGTCTCTGCACTAAATTTCTGCAACTGTATAGTTGATTTGAGCCATTTGTCATTATTACGTAAAAAACGCTCTTCCTTGCGACTTGCTGCCACCCATTTTTGTTTGAATTCAGTCTTAAAAAATCTTAGAGTACGATCCAAAATAGTTTTTTTATCATCAGGGCATTGGGTCATTTCAACTAATTTAGTTCCCAAAAACTCCAACTTTTCTTTAATTTTCTTTCCTTTACAGTCACGCATTATGTCATACAAAGCTCTTCTAGTAAAACTTATACTTGATTCTACATTATCTGAAAATAAAAAATAAAACAACATAAAGTCAAATATACGCACATTTTACATTATCATCTTTAGATAGGTGAAAATAAAAATGGCGTACGTACGCGCGGCAAATTTTTATTGTATTTACTAATATATATACTAGACAACATATTAATCGTAAAATAAATGTTTGACAAGCCTTGACAAATAAACAAAAACATGATTGAATAAAATATTTGATACTATTTATTTCAAATTTTCGGTTCGTCTTTCTGATTTTTTTAAACACGTATATGAAACATTAAGTATTTTATAATTATGTTAAAATAATCTACGTACCTTGTACTTCCATAATCACAATTTTTTTTTACACTATTTATCACACCAAACGTACAGTACAAACTTGAACGCAACGAAAAAAACAAACGCCGAGAACAAAGACATGCGGTTTGGACAACGACTGGGTTCCGACTGCTTGTGCAGGGAGGGGCGACTACCTGAGTCGCGAATGTGTCCCTTTTTAAATGGACAAGTTATTAAGCTGCAAAAATGTATTGCTTTAATGAGTTTTTATTTAACTTCGTAATTTTTACTTTTGACCGGATTTTAGATGGAAATACTCGTATGTGCGACGGCCCCATTCATATCCGCTCTGTATACTTCTTTCGTTACTCTACTTTCATCCATCCTTTCTACATGTCCAAACCAGCGTAACATTCCCTTTTCAATTCTTGTCACTACACCATCTTTCAATCCACACCTTTCTCTAATAACACTAATTTTCACTCGATCACTCAATTTTAGTCCACACATACTTCTTAGGGCTCTCATTTCCTCCGCATTAATCCTGCTTTCATGCTTCTTCTGCCACACCCATGATTCACTACCATACATAAGCGTTGGTGTCAATACACACTGCATTACAGCAAGTCGAGCTTTGCTGGATATTATTTTACTCGACATGACAGAGTGTAAAGCACCATTAACACTATTTCCCGCTTTCACTCTCCTTTCAATATCCCCGTCACACTTTCCATCTCTCGTAAATAGTGATCCCAGATACACAAATTCATTAACTTGTTCCAATTTTTCATCACCTATCATTACCTGACATTCTGTTATCACCTCATTTCTTTCTATCACCAACACTTTCGTCTTGTTCACATTTACTTTCATACCTTTCCTTTCAAATGAATCATTCATAGCAGTGATCATTTGTTGTAATTCTTGTTGCCGACGAGGCAACAAGCACCTGGTCGTCGGCATACAACAATGTTTTAATCACTGTGTCATTTATCCTTAATCCAGACTCTCCTACTTTCAGGTCGTTCAAACAGCTGTCCATAAATAGGTTGAACAGCCAAGGAGATGCTACACAGCCTTGCCTAACACATCGATTAATGTTAAACCACTCCGTGTTTTTTTTTAAGGGGGGAAAATCATCGAATGACTGCTCCCGCCTGGGTGAGGCGGAAGGGAGTGTCAGACTCTTACTGACTAAAAACCACCCCGTTCCTTCTCCTGCACGTCGAGCCGGAGCCCCGGTTACCCGTTAGGTTCTCCGCGACTCCGAATCGGCATCGGCCCTATTGGGCCCCATCTGTGGTGGTCTGATGGCTCTTTGAGGCGCACGCGCCGTACGCTCGGGTCTGTTTCTGGTCGGACGGGGAGCCACCCATGCTCGCCGTCCGCAGGACCGCGCTTACGGTGGCCGGAGATCGTCCCGCGATCCCCGACGCCCGGTGTGTCCTTCGCGATGGCTGGGTTGCGAGGAGGCAGCGCTTCGCTGCCTCACGCGTCCCGCCTCCTCCTTAGCTAGCATGACTGCTTCGCAAAAGGAGGAGACGGCATCCCAATCCCCCTCGCTCCGCATCATGGCCCGCACTAGGCCCGGACGCGAGAGGTCGCCATCGTCGATCACTTCCCTGAGGGCACGGCGGTGCTCAGCCCACGCAGGGCATTCTCCCACTGTGTGTTCCACCGTGTCCTCAGGGCGGTCCTCGCAGTGATGACACCCGGGCGTTTCCTCCCGCCCCATCAGACACAGGTACCTCCCGAAACTTCCATGTCCGGTGAGGACCTGCGTCAGGCGGTAGGTGAGGACGCCGTAGCGTCTCTCAAGCCACTCCTCAAAGAGGGGACTTACGCTGCAATGGTAGCGAGCCCAAAACCACTCCGTGTAGTCCCCATTTATTCTGACACAGGCACTCGAGTCCTTATATAAGGATTTAAGTGCCCGAATCAGGTGGCCATCCACCCCATACATGGACAGAGTTGACCACAATTCATCCCTCACCACTCTGTCATAAGCCTTTTCTAGGTCTATAAAGGCACAAAATACCGTTTGGTGCTTTGATAACACTTTCTCTGAAATGCACCGTAACGAAAAGACTTGATCCGTACACCCCATTCCCTTTCGAAATCCCGCTTGTACATCCCAGATTTTACGCTCAGTTACATCCATCACTCTTTCGATCAATACCTTGGCATACAACTTTCCTACTACGCTTAGGAGGCTTATACCGCGATAATTTTTGCACTCCTGCTGTGATCCTTTTCCTTTATACAGGGGCACAATTACGGCCTTGGCCCAGTCTCCAGGGACACGACCGCATCGCCAACACTTATTAATAATAACAAACAAAAAGTCAAAACTAAAAAGCAAAAAATAACTATTATTAGTACTGATAATAGACCACCCACTGATAGGTAAGAAGTCGGTGCCATAAGTTCCATACAAAGTTATTCATTAAAACCTTAATAGGTACCTAATTCACAATTTTGTGGGCTTTAAGTTATATCATTATAATATGAGCTTATGGCACCGACTTCTAACCGGTATAATTATGTAATTATACCCGTTTTGTTACTTATAATCTAAATAGGTGCAAAGTTCTAATCAATACAAATTATACAAGCCCGAACACAAGGTAGTTACTGTATACCGTTGAGGAGTTCCCTTAACAATTACACTTCTTCATCATCAGACCCTTAATGACAGCTCCAATCTATCTAGGTGTAAAGTCCTCATCAATACAAATTAATCAAGCCCAAACACAAGGTAGTTACTGTATACCGTTAAGGAGTTCCTTTAACAATTACACTTCTTCATCATCAGATCCTTAATGACAGCCCCACTCTATTTAGGTGTAAAGTCCTCATCAATCCAAATTAATCAAGCCAAGCCTCCTCCTTTTTTTGAAGTCGGTAAAAAGTAGATACAGCAGGCTTGCAATTACACCTCCACTCTATGTTAGCATTTCAGTAGTTATCCTATCACATCCCGCTGCTTTACCTACTTTCAAACTCTTAATGGCACTCACAATTTCATCCATATTTATTTCTCCCACATTAGCACTTTCATTTTCATCGTTTACTTCCTCTTCTTTTCAAATCACTCCTTTCAAATAAATTCTCGAAGTATTCCTTCCACTGCTTTAAAACATCCTTACTTTCTCCAATGACTCTCCCATTTATATCCCTTATCGCGGCGGCGATATATATCCCTTAGGCTGGCGGACTAAATAGATTTTTAATTTTCATATCCCGTCATCATCCTTATTTCATGCATTGCATTCGAAAACGTACTGCTAGAGCTTAATGCATGAAATGGTTTACTTTACAGAACTGAATAAAGATGAAGTAACCATGAATTTTTAACGTATACGTTAAAAATGAAAACGTGTTTATACTGACACACATAAGTATGTACAGTAATGATTTTCATCATAGTACCAATCAAGAAACACACTTATTTAGAAGTAGGTTACCCTATGCCTATGCCCTATTTGCATTTGCTAGAGTAGGTCGTAGACCGGACTATAAAGGGGGACCACGTGGCGTGGGTGTAGTTCCTTTTCACGTAGTAGGAAAACTGTATGGTAATAAATTAATTGTGTCTTTTCCAATAAGTAGACATAGAGGTAGTTTTCAAGAATAATTTATTTTATTTAGGTCCGATTTCTAATATTAGATCGAAGATTTAACCTGCCAACGGTAAATATACCAATGTGCCTTTATCCGAGTGATAGTAGAGGTACTTTCTAAGATTTTTTAGACCAGCCCATAATCACTTTATCTTATAACACTTATGGGTTTAATTACGTCATAAATACATTTTAAAATTCTTCATCACGGTGCGGTGATCAACCAGTAGCAGGGAAATTTTTTTAGAAGCTGTTTTATCCCCGCCCAAATTAGTTTTGAGTCAGCTCTAATTCTTTATCAGGTATAATTAGATATTCATATCATTCTAACGAAACTTTTAGTTCCAAACCAAAGCAAAAGTTACTTCGCAACAAAGATACGAGTACAGACAATAAAGAACTTGCGAATTGATTCGCATCGCGGATCAAAATCTTATGTGCCCAAAATCAACTTTGTTTCTTTTCCTGTATCTTCTAAGCAATAACAAAAGGGGACACTTCTTTTTACGATCTACATCACGACCTAGTTTACCATTTAAAGTACGTTTAATACGGTTGACAGTCGTCGAAGTAATGGTCAACCTGTGATACCCTTGTCGCACGAAATCGCATCGCAGCAATTCGCATTGTAATTTTTTTGCGTTGTGAATTCGCATCGCATTGCACTTTTGTTTAAGAGCCCAAAAGGTTTCTTCTTCTACGTTATATCTTTAGATAAATAGTACTTATTATCTTCTCCTATTATCTTTATTTAGCCACATATGTACTAAAATTGACTAAAAAGTTATACAGACATAGAGCAGTCGACTGGAAAGTTTATAAATTGCTTGTGACTGGGACGCATATTAGAATAGAATATAGTAGAACTAAAATAACAATTATATTCGATTTTGCATTAATTTGAATCAGCGAATTTCTTCGCGTCCTTCTGACAACTCATCAATATTGCTTAGTCACAAATTATCAATTCTCATTTTTGTTGCAGGTCTAAATCCGAATCATCTGATACGTCGGACAGTTCAGCCAGTGAAAAAGAAGAAATGCCTCAAAAAGTGGCAAAGTCGTCAAAAAGCCATGATAAGCGCTCAAAAAACTCGTCTGCAACTCACAAAGGCGAACCTCCACCAGAGCCGCTCATAAAAACGGGAAGGAAAACAAACAACTCGCTGGCATCCGCTACAGGCCAGATCGTAATACCTGACAACGACGAACCTGTCAGCAGCACAAGAAAGAAACTCAAGACATCACAAATGTAAATATTTTACCTGTCACTTTGATGTTACTGTCCATAACTAGTTATTTAATATTGTTCCCTTCCTAATTACCACTTTTTGTTATAGATTTGGTCAAACAGATGAGGATATACAAACTGACATGTATAAAGTTCTGAAACAATTAACCGCACATGATGATGCATGGCCTTTTATGGACCCCGTAGAAGAAGAATACGCGCCTAATTATTACGCTGTTATAAGACGACCTATGGATTTACGCAAAATGGAAGAGCGTCTCGATAGTGGCTATTATACTGATTTTTCTATGTTCAAAGCTGATTTCAAACTTATTGTTAACAATTGTCGTTTGTACAATGGGCAGGACAATGGTTGGTATAAAATATATCTAAATTATATACCTTATGTACTAAAAAGTGAAATTCGATTTTGCTCGGATTTTGATCATTGTTATTATTTGTTTTTCAGAGTACACTGTGATGGTAGATAATCTACAAGCTGCATTTGATCGACTGACTGAAAAATATATACATAGACTTTCATCATCTGATGAAGAAATTGCTGTCGAATACCAGTTACCAACTCCATCAAGGAAACATAAACTGAAAACGAATGAATCTCCAACTCATCATAAGAGAAAGAAACGAAAGTCTCATTCAGAAGGTATTTATAACATATTAGACCTTTTAATTTTAAAGCAATGCTATTGTATTTTTGGCGTTAAGCACCTTTGAGATTTGAAAATTGTGTTTTATGAATTCTTCCACAATTAGATGTCATCTCATGTTTTCAATTAAATTTTTCAGGGGAGCCTAAGTCCAGTTCATCGGACATAGTACCAGAAGAGAAACCCCAAGAAGAGGATATCCCTGAAACCGAAACGAAAAAAGTTAAAGAATCTCATAAAAATAAACAGAGTAAAGGTAAAAAGAAACGTAAAGGTCATCATCGTCATGGTAAACATTCCAAAAATCATAAGAAGGATTCTCACAAATCTGAACACTCTGAATCAAAAACAAAACATAGTAAGAAACAAAAACATGGTAAAAACAAAGATAAAGATGGCAAAAAGTCAAAACAAAAGAAGAAAAAGAGCAAACACCATGAATTTGAAGACACGGAAGACTTGAAACGTAGCATGTCTCAAGAGTCTTTAGAGAGTTCAAATAGAAGTCGAAGCGCCAGCCCATTGCCATCTATTCATACACCTTCACCATCACCAACGGAACTAGAACCAGCTGATCCCCCTGATCAACTGGCTGATCCAGACTTCGTCAAAGATAAATATGATAAAATAAAAGAAAGAAGACGACATGCTGCTAAGGATGCATGGGACTCACTATTTGACTACAAACAAAAAGCTGTTGATAAACAGAAGCAAAATTTACACATACCCGAAAAAGAGAAGAATCAAAAGCTAAGAGAAACTATAGAGAAACTGAAAGCTAAAAATGAGAAGTATAAAGATAGTTCTTTATTCAATACTCTGTTCTCCTCAAGCCAGAGTAATTTAGAGTCAGAATCAAGCAACACTAATGATTTCCCTAGCAAGGATGTTGATTCCGAAGACGAATCATTAGAAAATCAAAAGACGAAGGCTAAAAAAGGCAGCAAGAAAAATTCTGCTAAGAATGAGTCAGCTTCTGAGGCTTTAGAACAAGCTGTAAAAGATATAAGCAAGTGGTTAGATGATGCTCCAAAGGGGTCCAATATGAGCTCCCCTTGTGATAGTCCAGCTCAAACTATCTCTACTGAAGAGCATGATAACAGCAGGTTAGATGACGAGCTTTCCCAAGGAGAAAAACCTTTACATGCTAGAAAAGAAATGTCTAGAAAACGACCATCATCTCGTGAGCCGAAGTTGCTTAAGCGAAGGGAAATACAGAGGACTATTGAAAGACTCCAACCGGGAAAAAGCAAAGGAAACTTACTTACTAATTTAAGTAATAAAAATACAGAGAAAACTGAAGAAATTCTACCGGCAGGTCCTCAAAATAAAGTTCGTGACGCTCAGAAGGCTGAAGAATCTAGCCCTAAATTAAGCCTTGGTTCTGTTCTTCCAGCAGTGGAGTTTGCTTTGGGTAATGACCATAACTTTGGCACGAATGAAGAAAATAAACCTGAGGATCCTAAAGAGACTGTCAATACAACAGAAGCACCAAAGGAAGATAAAGTTGAAGTGGAGCCTGTTGAAAAGAAACAGCAAGAAGAAGTTGTTGTTCAGCCAAACAAAAAAGATGCGGAAGTAGAAACAGAACCTCAAATTATAACAAAACCAAACCAAGAAAAAGCTACACCTAATCTAAGCGCATGGTTTAAAGCTTTTGGTGCACCCAAAAGTACTTGTCCTACTGTACCCAAGAAGAAACCAGAAGAGGCTGATTCTGAAGAAAAGCCACCAGAACATGCAAGTAGTGATACTAAACCTAGTAGTCCTAAAAATGCCGTTAAATATGACTCTCCTAATGGGCCGGATACTCCTAATCCTGAGGGTAGGGATAGTCCATTGCCTAACGTAGGCACTACGCCGAGACAAAGAAGAACTAGTACAGGGAGTTCGGTATCCGAAAGATCTTCATTTAGTCAAGATCTTGATTCACCCAGACATCAAATGTCTCATACTTCTCCTCTCTTGCGGTCACCAGCGTCTCCTAGAACGGATGATTTTCAAAAAATAACATATCCTATAATAAATGGTACGGTCAGGGCTGGATTCTATCAAGATACGACATCAATCAAAAGTAGCCCAGAGAAAAGCTGCAGTCCTCGAGAAGCTCCACAATCTCCTTATTCACCTTATTCTCAACATGTTTATGCTTCCAACAACGTCACAGCGCCGGCTACTCCGAATTATTTTGTCGATCATAACAAGAGTCCACTTCCAACTTATAATCAAAATCCACCTCCATATTTCGATAACCCAAAAACTCCCACACCAAATAAGCCTACGCGAGGTCATGATGACTATGCCCAAATGCCTCAAGATTCATATCAACAAAATCAATACACCGGCCCATTTTCACCTGCGTACACTCCGTACACACAAAGTTCTACAAGCTATTCACAAGTACAAAATACGCTGAATACCTCACAAACATCAATATCTAATAATCCTGTTACTGCCAATTCTACTCAGATTATGTCTGAGATTAAAACTGCTCTGTTTCCCGTTAAAAAGCGAACTTACAATGAACCAGAAATTGCGGCTAAAAATGAGAGCAAGGAAGCTCCTGGACCAGTTCCATGTAAAAACGATTATCAGAAAATATCGACATCTTTACATTCTATGAATCATACAACTTCCGTCGATGACATAGCTTTGGCTTTAAGTGAAAAGTCAGAAATGGCTAAATTAAACAGCTTACGGGAAAAAGTCTCTATGGAATTTGCTACCGAAAATAGAGATGGGAAGTATGATATGAATGAATCTATGCAGGGTAATAAGAATCCTATCAACATTGACTTGGCCAAACCAATTGGCATCATTAAAAAAGATAATGTTGACATGGTCAATATGGGTTACCTAAACCCTGAGATTGATAGACGAAGTAGTGGTGATACACATTCCCACGAAGTTGATTACATGTCACGAGACATATCTAAATCGAATATAAACCAACAGCAAAAAGCTTATGATGACGCCATAGCTATTAATTTGGGATTAAATAACCAACATCTACAAAAAAGTATTCCTAAAACAAATATGAATCCAGGAAATATCCCTCCAGCACATAGTCAGCCTCATAATGAAATGAATATGAATCAAAATATGATTCACGCTCATCACAATCAATACGATAGTCTTAGTGGCGGACAAAGTGTCAGCAACTTTTCAATAAGCGACATAGATTTGGCGAATAAGAAGTTGTATTCTTGTAACACTACGCCTTCGTCTGCTGCAATCGATTATGGCAACTGGAAGATGACAAACCATATGCGCAAACAAGATTTATTACCTTCTGACTACTCTACGCCCTATAGTGCCAACAATGTGGAAAAATTAAAAAATGAAATGACTGCAATAAGTGCTAACACAATTGCATACAATAAGAACCTTCAGCATCAGCAATATAATTCATACAATATGACAAGGCCGAATTTACAAAGAACCCAAGATTTACAACAAAATCTTCCTGGAGAGTTGAGAATACCTAATCCCAGAGGTCTTCTTAAGAATGATCATATGACTACAACATCATCAATGAGTGATACTGATGCAATTGCCAAAAATATAGATACACTTGCCAAATCTCAGAAACCTGAGAAACTTGTACAAAATCATCCTTTAGTAAGTTCGAACCCATACAAGACACCATACAGCAATCCTACTTCACTGCCACTGGACACATTGCGGAACTTGCCAAATATCCCGCAGATGTTGGAGAGGTACACTAATGATGAGAGATATTTATCTTCTTTTGCTAGTAGCCAAGCAGCGTCTTTGTACCATGACAAATCATTTCAAATGGCGCAAATGTTTAATAAAAGTATTTCTTCAGACATACATCCGGTAAGCACCTCTGTTAGTGTGTATTCTCAGCCATCCATGGCAATGAGTAAGGATAATAGTATTTATAAAACTTGCAATGCTACACCAGATGTGAAAACAAAGAACAAGAGGAAGAGAACCTCTGAGACAAAGCAAACAGCACAGATCAGTCAATCATACCACCCTAATTCATGTGGCACAGATGTTTTGTCATCTGTAAAATCAACTATGATGCCTGGAAATGCATTCAATTTTGGAACATCAACAAACATGGCTTTAAGCAGTGGACTATATGGAGATAATGGCAGCTTTTCAATTGAAGACTTCCGTAATAGTACTGCTAATCAGATTATGGCAGCCAACTACATGGTTGCAGCGGTTGCACATCAGCAGCGCAATAATGCCGAGGTAAATGCAGAAAAGTTAGTGAAACCCGCGCATCAAAATTCAACACATACAGCGAGCTCGTTTCCCTTTATTGGCCACTCACAGGTCAGAGCTGGTTATCCTTTCGTAGGGACAGACCCGACTTCACCATTGTATCAGCAATATCTTCAACATCAAGAAGAGTTATTACGGCAAACAGGTGCACAGATTATGAGCTTGTATCCCGGCGGCTATCCTCCGACCCTTGGCGTCAGGCAACCGTACGACATTAATCGACCCTCTTGGCTCTAGAGAAGTAAACAGTAACAGTAGCATAGCTTCTTATGTGGAATCCTAAATAAATAATCATAAATGTGACTTGTTATAGGAAAGTGTAATTTATATTGTTTGTAGATTTAAATAATGTAGCATTTTGTGAAGATTTTATGATTATTTCTTATTCACACATTATTGTAATGGCAATGTTTATTTTATATCATGACAAGTTAATCTTTAATCGATTATAATTATTTTATATAATAATAGTATTCGCATAGCCTGTGATGACTGGATGAGAGACTGCTTCTTAAACGGTTCCAGGAATAATATATACACATCACTTTAGTGAGGGAACTCTTTCGTGTTTCGTAATTATGTTAAACGATAAGGTTGTTAATATAAGCCCGTAGTTGCGTAGGCTATTACCCCAAGGTTTATACGTTATCCTTATATGGAATAGAAAACGCTTAATTAGTACAATTTTATTTGCCCATTCCATGTATACTCAATATTTTATTAAATTAAATAGTAAAGTGTTAAAATTAGTATGTGATTATCTGTATTAATAATTATTGATTATAAAGAAGCAGTCTTTGCAATATCACTAGGTATTTTATACTCATATAAATATTTTAATGTTAAAACATTTATTAATTATTTAATTAATTATAATTCATTCATTATAATGCTTTTTAAGCTTTTTAGCTTTAATTTACTGAAGATTATTACCATTTAATAAGGTCACATGAATTTGTTATTATATAAATTAAAATTTTACGTTATACTACTTAATTTAGATTGTTGTGTAAATATTTCACTATTTTATTTACGATCAACGTTTAGTAGCAATTTAAGTATTTTTCGTTAAGATATAATTTAGTTTAAATGAAATTCATGAACTTAGTATTAAAAAATTCATATAAGAATTATTGAAAACAATTCTTCTTGTGTAAAAATAAAAATTTTGAAAATAATCGACTTGTTGATAAAGATAACCTTCGTATTCTTTGCTACCTCCTTTTATCGAAACTGAAAATAGGTGTTTGTTGTCAACAAACACCTATTTTCCATTTGTACATCATAATATCAACAAATTGTTGATATTATGGTGCGTCTAGAGTCTAGGTCTAGATGCGCGGTCGGTGTTCAAACATAAACACACAACTAGATCTAGATACTTATGATACTCTTTTATCTAGACGCATTATAACGATCTTAACATCTCAACAGTTTTAACTACTCAATTCAGATATTAAAAAAAATAAAAATTATTTATTGGTATACACAAGTTAGATTACATGTAGGCATGGAAGCGAACAGCATTCACATAAACGCAAATACGGCAGATGTTCCCGTGGGCCCCAAACTAAGCACAGCCTGTATACTACTGTTGCGAATGTTGCTGGTAGTAGAGGTAACTTACGCTATGCTATCGGGACCGTCTTTACCATAAGGACACTTTGGGCCCGTGCCTAGAGCCCCCATAATCAGTGGGCCCGAAGGACCGATTTCCACGATTTACATAAACCCGCTGTCCCTGCACTGGCTGCTCCGCAACGTGTAACGGGTTCGATTCCCGCATGGAGCAAACCTTTGTATGATCCACAAATTGTGGTTTCGGGTCTGGGTGTACAGAAGAAAATCCTGATGTGGTGCAACGTTAAAAAAAGAAGCTTTCCGCAAGAGGGCCCCAAATTATTGTGTGCCCATGGGGGCCAGCATAGTCTAAGACTGCCCTGATGCTATGTTCTGTCTGTACTATTCATAAGTTATGTTATCCATCAATCCTTTATCATGTTCAATAGATGTTCATCTGCGACAGCTTCTCTATACTGCACACCAAAGAGTATAATAAGTATAGCTGCACACTATTTCTCACTTTATGGTCGTACTGAGGTATTCGCATTGATCCTGGAATTAACGCGAGACCCCTTTGTTTGTCAGTCTCGTGGCGCCCGGGTGTTGTCAATGTCAGGTGTCCTCTCGTATCATAGAGATACGAGATGATAATCATAATTATTAGCTACAAGATAGCATCTGCTGAATACAGGCCTTGTATGAGGGAGCAAAATCTTTAAATGTCTCCTCTCGCCTCACCCCATGCCCAAGTATCAGACTACAAAAACTATCCCGTTCCAACTCCTGTACTGAGCCGGAGTCTCGGTAACCCTTGAGATTATCCGTAGCCCTGGTCAGGTATAGCCCTACTGGGCGGGTCCCATTTGTGGTGCTGTGATGGGTCTACAAGGCGCACGTCTACAAACTGATATAGGCCTCCTCCCCTACCAGATACTTATTATATTCTTTACCCATCAGCGACTTCCAGATCACACATCAGCAAAAGTAAGAAAGATTGGAAGTGCATCCATCAGCTCCCTGTGCCTTTTATTTACATTTTAGTATAAAGTATACATTGGCGGACTTAACGCATTGTCTAATAATCCACCATAAGGTAATGCATAGAGCCGATAAAGTGTGAGTAAGCCCACATAGCATATAATATATCCTATGTAAGCCCCCTCACGGGCGTTATTGTTTGAGTCTATTTGACGAGGAACTCTACTAGTTTCAAGCCACACCAAGGGCTCATATTCATGACCTGCTTTGCACGAACAGACGATACGTGGCGAACGTGACGCATCTACTATTATAGCTAGCACGTGTGACACTTGTGTGTCGTGTAACGCCCAAAACTGTTCATGAATAGCCCTAGCGTCAGTTAGTTAATTTAGTATGGGGTATCTCAAGAAAGCTATAATGCAGATATGTGTAGGTAAGATAATTGGAAGGTTTCCTCGTTCGTAGGTCCCATCAAGTGGGTGAGATGGGAGTTTGTCCTGGCAAGATTCTTACTGACTCAAAAGCAATCCATTCCAACTTCTGCTCCAAGTCGTACTCTTAATGTTAGCTCTTGGCAACCTACCGACCTACACTACCATCTTTACCATAAGAGCAATCGGGGCCTGTGCCCTTGGCCCCCATTCTCAGGGAACCCCGAGGGACCGACAATTTCTACGACTGTCACACACCCGCTACACGTTATGAGTAAGGTGTAGCGGGATCGACTCCCGCACGGTAGTATCTTTTCTAAAATCGTCATATTGCAATTGAACATATACACAAAATTGCCATGGCAATAAACATAATTTCACAGTAGCAGTTTATTGCCATTCCAGTCACGGCCTTTCCCATGAGAAACAGGTGTGAGAATATTAATATGTATGTAAATCTACAATATTTCTTATGGTTTCTTTATTTATATGTTATATTAGGTTAATTATTATTAATATCTTCATATATTTTTATATTAATACTGCAAGGAATATCAACACTCATGATAAATAAAAAACGAATTCTGAAAAATTATTTATTGTGTTCTGTTTAGCATAGTAAAGCGCTTGGATCAGTATCTTACTTTAATTTCTTATGTTATTATATAGTCAATCAACACTTAAACCATAAAACACTAATGCTTGTCCATTAGTTTAGTTTAATAACGTTGAATGGGCCCAGATGCAGAATTCTGCACTGCATAACAAAATCTCATCCTGCAAATAGAAACTACTCAATAAGCAAACAAACATTTTGAATAAATGAAATATCTTTATGAACATAATTAGGCAAATAAGTCTTATGAAATGAAAAGATACATTAAAATCAAGAATAATTATATCCTACAAGTAAACAATAAAATCTATCATGCAGCTACTGGTAAAATTAAAATATTAATTAATGCAACATAGGTTCAAAAGAAAATTAAAGAACTATTATTGTTCCTGTTGTAACAACCTGCTCTAAACGGAATAAAAGATGAATCAAATATAAAATTGTATACTTCTATTATTTATTAATTGTAAGTAACATTAAAAAGCTTACTATTCACCCACTAGGCTATAAGCAGGTTCAAAGTTCAGTGGTTTTATTAAAACTTCTCTTTTCATTATAACTATTTAAATTTTAAAGTATTGCTGTATAAATAAAGCCGAAAAATATATTCTTTAGTTAGATTTAGCGTCACTTTGCTCTTTCCTCTGTTGTACCATTTCTCTGATGTTGTCTTCACTCTCTTTCAGATTCTTCTCTAAATACTGTGTATTGTTCTCTAATTCTGTTATACGAGTCGATAATTGCGACTTTCGTGTCTTTAAGTTGTTCTTGACCTCATCTAAGTCGGTGAGGAGGAACATTCTGCCAACGGATTCATAAGTTTTAGTCGCAGGTGGAAATGTACTAATCTCTCGTTGAGTAATATCTACATGCTGCAAGACGCGTTTGAGTACTTCTATTTGAGAATCTATCACTTGAATTTTTTCACTGGTTTCCACCATTTTAAGTTGCAATTCAATAAATGCTTTTTTCAGTTCCAAGTCCACTGGTTTTGCCATATTTAATAACTTCTTAAATTCTGTAATGCCTTTAGAACAATGGCGAAGTGAGGTTATTTTGGATTTCTGTCAAGAAAGGGTAGTAGAGATGAGTAAATCTTTCAAACTTGAATAAATGCTTTTTGAGCCTGCCAATAGTAAATCTATTTGCGGGCTTATATTGATGAAAACACCATAGAAAACACCCATACACCTCGTCATCGTCTCGTACGTCGTACCCAGTTTCATACAGAACATCACACCTTTTATCCTTAAAGAGGTAGGCAGAGGTGCATATTACAGCACTTAATGCCATTGTATAATGTAACACCCAATTTTCATTATTAATGTTATGATTTCCATGTAATAGGGGGTGAGCTCATTGCCAGGTACTCTAGACTCCGTCCTATTATTGACAATTTTATAAAAATAATCAATAGGTAATACATTGCCCGACCCGGAAATCGAACCCAAGATCCCTTGCCCAGCAGTGTACGACTGCTGGGCAAGGGATGTGACCACTCGGCTAACGAGGCAGTGGTTTTATACAAGGAAGTTGAAAAATAGGTGAACGTAATGCAAAGAGTATAATAAGTATAGGAGAAGTAATGTCACAAATGTGTATTGTTGTATTTACAAAATGTTAAGGTCATCGCCCATCTAACAAGCACGGCTCCGGCGTGGCTCCGACCACAGACTATAAGTCTGTACTTATAGATGAGCAGACCAAACATTACTTAAAATTTGTTTAAAACACACATGCGCAATTTATAGAGTGCTGGACTAAGGTCAGCATCAATAAATCACGTTATTAGGTAACTACACAGAGCTAAGCGTGTTTTTGGGATCAAAAGTCAATATTTATAAATACTGAATAAATAGTAATTTTTATTATAACTATTCATACTATTCAGACATTTATGAATCTATTCTATATCTATACTTATAATAAATCTGTAGAGAGGTCAATTCTGTACATAAAATATATTTAAAAAATAACTATCAAGGGGTGGTTAGGGATCGCTAAATTTTTGTCTGTCTGTCTGTCTGTATGTTCGTTATGGAAACAAAAACTACTCGACGGATTTTAACGAAATTTGGCACAATTATTCTTCATACTCTTGGGCAGGTTATAGTATACTTTTCATTACGCTTCGATCAATAAGAGCAGAGCAGTGAAGGGAAATATTGGGAAAACGGGAGAAGTTACTACATTTTTTAAGCTTCCGTCGCGTGTGCAGGCTTAATAGTTAAAGCTATATAGAAATCATGTATGACGGAAATGTTCTACATAAAATTATCTAAATAATATCCTACAACAGCTCTATCTTTTATGGTTGACTTACAATAACACGTGTAACTCCCGATAGCTTAGCAGTGCGGAGCTTTCTGCTTATATTTGTTTACTCTTACGTTTAAAATACTCATCCATAGACTTTACGCTGTAACTGTAGGGTCGATGGCTGAGCTTGACTCGATATTATAATGTGAAAATATGTGAGCTTATGTGTTTGTGTATGTTTGTTACTCAGTCAAATTAAAACGACTGAAGGAACCGGAATGAAATTCGGAATAGAGGTAGAGTATGGTGTGAAGTAATACATTGGCATTTTCTCCCTGGGATCGCGGGCGAAGCCGTTGGCAGAAGCTAGTAAAGAATAAAAGGAATCTGGTGTGTTGTTGTTTCCAATGTTGGCCTACTGTGCATGTATTACTCATTGAAATAAAATAGATTAATACTAAATAAATAATTAACAAACACTAATTACTAAGCAGATTTAACCAATATCCAATTTGCGGGAAAAAGAAACAATCTTCAATAATCACTATATAATATGTATATAAATAAAACTTAAATTATTATCAACATTAATCACACTGATGCATACACCACCTTACACTACACTTTATACATAAATAAATAAAATAATAAAGTTATAAATAATATATACATAATATTTATTTTTGTTTTTATTTTTTTTATCTAAGTTCATTGTCTTAGTGGTTTAACTACACTTATGTGAATTCATTATGTGCGGGTAATTCATAAAAAGTTTGATATTGTGTACAATATGTTTTTATTAGGTACCCTCCTGTCTCTCAAGGTTGTTTTATTGTATATTCATACTCGTGCATTAGATATCAATAATGTTATAAACCATTACATAACATAACATCACGCCTTTTATCCCCGAAGGGGTAGGCAGAGGTGCACACAGAAGTAACACCCACTTTTCACTATTTATAAACCATTACAAACTATAAATTGTAAATAATATACTGTCTCAATTGGAAGGACTAACTTCTGCCTAAACTAACTAAACCTAAACTAGGGCGCGCCTGTACAGGCTCGGCCTAGTTTAGATGTTAGTATTCATAAACTGTGTCTTATGTTTTTATTACAATAAACACTTTTTATTATTTTATTTATTAATTCCGAAACTTGGTATTCAGGAATTGTAAAAAATATAGTTTTAAAAATTATGTATTAAACAATTTTAATATCCTCATAATATAGAAAATCTAAGATTGCTATTTCTAATAAACACGTTGAAGGGAGAGTAATTATTTTTATTTAGACTATTGTGATGGTTAAGAATAGCTGGTAATAGTCATCTCCGTCACCTCAATAATCCTGACCACTCCCAAGACAAGTTCTTTCCTTGTCCTGTCTTGTTCAATTTAAATGTATATTCCTAAGCATTTCAGGTATATTATGATATTCTTTGATGATAATAGGCAATTGTAATACAATTTATACAATGTGGGTACATAATATAACAACTTTAAAACAATAGGGTATTACTGTCTAATTCAAAAAGTGTTTTAATTTAATCTGTTATTGATAAAATACCACAAAAAATATAAATACATTTTTTTTATTCCAATTATTTCATAAAAACGTGTTTTAATTTTACAATTCAAATTTGGGCGCGAAAACGCCAATTCTCAAGCCGCCATGTCTGTGACGTCACGGGCATTGTAAACATTACGCTTCGCTGAAAGAAATAAACATATTTTCGAAATAAATAATGAGTTCTAGTGGCTATAGTCCTTGTCATTGGTGTCTTGTGTCTGAATGTAAGAATACAAGTGTTAAAACACCGGAAAAGTTATGGATACAAGTGCCAACAGATTTAAAAAAGAGAAATACGTGGTTGAAATTAGCACGAAGAGATCCAAAGTCATTGTCCACAAAAACGAAATACTATTTTTGTGAGGATCATTTCGATGTAAGTATGCAGTTTAATAGCTCATATAAACATGTGAAAATAAATTCTTGTCATTACAAAACTAATATTTTATAGGTTATGTTTTATAGTGTTTCATGTAATTTATTTCATGTTGTAGCTGGAAAATGACATGGAGAACTATACACAATTGAAAATAATGGGCTCGGTCAAACGAATTCGCATGAGACCGAATTGTATTCCATCGAGATTCGATTGTCAGCCAGGGAGAAAACGAACCTTCACTGAAAGTGAACCTCGCGCTGCCTTTATGAAACGGCAAAGACTATCTATAATTAAGGAGATTGAAGAGACCACTATTAATGAGACATGTGATACACCATTGTCGTCGTCCAGTGGCCAAGGTGAGTTATTTTAACTGGTCTCCTATACTTACCAGTCTCTTGAATGTTGATCAATAGGAAGCTCAGACCAAAAACACAAAGTTTTGCCTAACTGGGAGAAGTAAACATCTTAGATAAAAATAGATAGCTGTATTATGTACACACATAGCTGATCAGTTTAAAAATTAAATTGGTAGAAATCATTATTAATACCATTTTATTATAATTTCAGATATTCTGACTATTGAACATAAGTGTGGTAAAGCGATCCAAGTAATACCACCACAGGAACATAAGGCAATTCAAGTTAGTCATGTGGCACACTACCGAAGTAAATTTGTACAAATTAGTACATGAAGAAAAAATAGCACAACATCCCCTTTCTGAGTATAAAAAAACAAATACAATTAAATTCTTGATAGCTTGTACCCCAGACGGTGTGGTAAGTTTTGTATCAAAAGGATATGCAGGAAGGATAAGCGATGTTAACTTAGTTGAGAATAGCAAGTTCTTAGATAGCTTGCCACCTAATGCTTGCATTTTAGCTGATAGAGGGTTCAAAAATATTGCACATTACTTGTCATTGAAAGGGTTTACTTTGATGAGGCCTCCTAGTGTTAGCAGTGGTTGTAAATTATCTAAAGCAGAAGCTCGGTTAACAAAACAAATAGCCAGTCTTCGTATTCATGTAGAACGGGTGATCCGAAGAGTTAGAGAGTTTGGTATGTTGAAGATGCATTCAGTCGTCAACTCTAATCTTATTGGTATGTTGGATCTTTGTATCACTACAGCTTGTGCTCTTGCACAAATTCCTTTAACGCACTATTATCCGGGATGATGTTCCTCACTTTTCTCTTGGAAATTTCACTTGCTGTGAGTACTTTTATAGAAGATCCTACTTTAGCAAGATTTGATTTACGCCAGTAACATTCCACTGAAGTACATGATGGATCTTCAGTTCGACGATGTAACCACATCAAAAATGCGACACCGTGCTTGCAGCCACCTTCGGATGCGGGGCAGTCATGGCACTGAACACTGGTTACACTCTCTTCTGCTTCGTTAACAACAACACTCACTGCATATGGTTTAGAGCGCACTTTGTGTTCAGGGCATATATGCACTATAGTGCACTTGACAATGCAAGTATTTTGATCCCTCTTGAGTTGCACGTAGCCAACGGCGTCAGCTCCGTAAGATTCTCTACCAGATCTGAAAGGAAATTTTAGGTTATAATACCTATGATCGCAAAATAAAGCATAATCGTAAAGTTTTGTTGTTATTAAAGGAAAGTTTGTAGTAGGTATATTAATACTTACATAGATGTTTTGACATTTCTTAATTCCGCAGAACAGAAGTCGGGATTGCAAGCGAAGAATTTCGCCACCATCAATGTATTTATTCGTGGAAGATTAGTACTTTCTACTTTTACAAAGCCGTCTTCCATGGTCAATATATATAGTATAGGTGCAGAATATCAAGAAACGTGATAGTAATAACTCTAATAAATTACACAGTTGACATGTACAACAAAAACCGAGGTTGTTTATTTACAAGTCCAGAGACGTCCCAGCGAATGCAAACATGGCGTACAGCGTTTTTGACATTCGAAGCACAGATAAAAAAACTTGTATTTTCAAATTGAAATATTTAATTTATTTTGCAGTTTTATGAATAGAAATTAATATTTTTCGTTTGTTTTTTCATAAATGAACTATAAAAACAAATTTAGATTTTATTTTTCATAGTGCGTAATACCCTATTAAAAACAAGTATGTTAGATTATACAACTTTGAAGGTAACTATAACATAACATAAATATACATACATAACATAAATAGTGAAAGTGGGTGTTACATTGTCTATCGCTGGCTTCCTACTCGCTTACGGCGCGCCGGCCGCGAAGTGGAATCGCATTGTCACGGAAGCTTCTTGTTGTCAACACGTGTAAAAACAACATGTCACAAGGATACTTGGCATTTGCGATTGAGTACGCCAATGATATATGTATGCAGGTTACGAATCCGATGCGACGATATTTCGCTTGAGCTCGGCGTCGGACCGCTGTGGTGCTGTTGGCTCGCTATCGGCGTGCAATAAGCACCTGGCCTGCAAGTTGGAAGCGCGCAGGCGCCTCAACTACGACTCGAGAGGACTGCGCGCTTATTACCCGCTATCGCTTTTTTGTATTGATGTTTTAAAATATACTATGTGAGATACGATTTAAAGTTTGTATTTCAATGATAATTTAATTGCTGTGTTGGAGCCGTGTCGGAGTTATGCTGCTTGTTAAGTGTGCGATGACCTTAATGACGAGCCATGTCACGCGACAGATATCTTTCGTATCAGTGTGTGTATTCTGCGAACCTATATGTCTATAGTAGCCAGGTGCCACAGTCGTTATTTCGAGAGACTATGTCCGCCTTTTTTTAAAAGCCCTTTTATATTGTTCAAGCCATCAAATCTCTATCTTTCAATCTTTTTTCATCGACCTTTAGCTGGTTTTACTGTGTTACCCAAAAAGTACAACACATCTATGGTAGTAACTGAATGACATTTGTTATCTGTATCTCTGTATCATATCATAGTTCTTCTTGGTGTAACCATTATTATTTCACATTTCAATTTCTAAATATTGTAAATGAATTAGATTAAAGTTTGTTTAGTAATTCGTCTTCTATCTAATGCAATGGTAAGTAAAAAATTAAACATTTTAATCATCAAATATTATTCAAATATGAAGAAAACAAACATACAATTTTAAAGGTCAGAGGGCTAATTTAATTTATAATTTTGTTCACTATAAAGAAAGATTATAACTTGAACAGTGGGTCCTTTACCGCAGGATGAATATTTCAATTTAGCGAATATAATTCACTAAGTAATTTGTTAACACAATGCTGAATGGTTTCATTTGTTTGTTGTCTTCCAATAAATAATAATATTTGTTGATTGAACACCTCAATATTGTGTGGTAAGACAGATTATTTTTCCACTGTCTTTTGATCCTGTATTTTTCATAACATTTTTTTTATCGCAGTAGGTACCTGCTGTAGTAAGGCCATCATGCCCCGGGATATTTTGAGTGATAGTTTAGCTGTCTTGAGGATAGTTGAGGTATAGTTATATTCTTTTATTTTATTTTTAACAATGAGGTGTAAGTAGTGGTCCTAAGAAAAAGAACATTACAATTTTATTTGCTTCTTAATTTTTGCCAAAAGTATTATAAGCTAGCATGTATTGTGCTAATGAAGTTGAGGGGCATTTAAATTATATATGCAGGGTAAAATATACACACATGGTCTGTTAAATAAGCAATCTACATTTGTCAGAGGTACTTACTGAGACTGCAATTCTTATACTCTCTGGTTTTGTAGGAAAGGTTGCCAAAAATCCAATGAGGAGTTAAAATTTATTGCTGGTCAATGCTCTTAGTGAAAAAAATCACTGCCCACCTATTCACACATTGACAAAAACATACATACCTCTTTAATATTCTCAAATAACATACAATTGAAATTTAGGGAGTGCCCGCCTTAACAAATTACTGACTATATCACTCCAATTTTACTAAGATTTTACTTTATCAATACATTTTTTGATGAAACCAAAAAATATATTTGATGGCAATTACACTGCTGAAATATATGCATTTGTTGAACATTCATTTCTCATTGAACCCAAAGGTTAAATTTTATATATTATATACATTATAATTAAATAACTACTTTAAACTAGAATGTGCATAAAAAGCAGGTTCACTTAGGTGTGCTCCAATTGGAAAGCTAGTCAGTAGTTGAAATTTTACTGTTTTACATAATATAATGTACCTAATTTGACATTAGTAGGCAAAGTACTAAACTGCTAATAAGACATAAAAATTGCCTATGTGATACACCGAAAATATGAATTTTGGAATCTAGTGAGAATCACTGACATCTGATTTCAGTAAGAAATAGAAAAGAGATTTGTGTCTGTACAAAATCTTGTATTGTATTTATATCTCTTGACTTCATGTAGCAAGTGGCTTAAATGAATCCATGCTAGTCAATAAAACGTATAATAATTTCCGGAATACTTCCCAGTGTTCTCCTTTGAACATAATGTACTATTAAAACTAAGAAAAATGCTTGTATTATTATTATTTCTATTTACCTACATTAGATGCAAAAAGTAAATATGAACAGTATTTTTGTAAAAGCTCAATTTAATATTATAGAAACACATTACTCTTGCATAAAGTCTTTCTTGTGTATCCATTGACAATAAATAACGCTTCAAAGACTACAATGGATAATAAGTTGTTTTGATATCATTTGCTCTTTCATGAGAAGCTAATCATATGAAGCTTTTATGTACTGTATATGTACCTAATGACATCATTATGTGCAGAGTACATACATTGCTTATGCAGCTGTTCATTACTAATAATTACACTGTAAACAACGTTTCATTTGATAAGTTGATAAACTTGAAAACATTCCAGTATGTCTAGTAAGTAGCTTTTTGGATTGTGCTGAAAACATTGCGGTTTTTTATAATGTATTAACAGTTATCGCATATGCATATAAGCATTGCTCCTAGCGATGTATGCTTCACAATTATCATGATAACTATCAAGTGTGTGATATGAACTTTTGTAAAGGAATCATTATAATTTTATCTTATGTGCCGTGTCATGTACTCAAGTCTGATCCTGGAGTTTAAATATAATTATGATACTTATGATAAATATAATTATGATAAATTGACTGCACGGTTGGTGCGGTGGCTGTGCAACCGGCTGCCGTGCAACGTGTCGCGGGTTCGATTCCCGCACGGGACAACACTATGTGTGATCCACAAATTGTTGTTTCGGGTCTGGGTGTCATTGTGTATGTGAACTTGTGTGTTTGTAAACGCACCCACGACACAGGAGAAAATCCTAGTGTGGGGCAACGTTTTTTATAAAAAAAAAAAAAATAAAATAAAATGACCTTACATAAAGTTTATATCTTGCTAAACAGTATTTATTTGCCCTTAACACTCTTTTTTCCCAAATGTGATGTTGTAATCGTATTACAGCATGAAGATGAGGAGAACTGGCCGCTTGAAAACAAACCATCATGTAAACAGAGTAATAAAAAATCATCCAACATTCCTATGAACAGTCAGAAGTCTATAACGAAAGATGACTGCGCCTGTTATTATAATTATGGGTATGATTCATTTTTATTCCTCTTTATATTATATTAGTATAGATGAATTCAGTACATGTTAGGATAGAAGTACTCTATTATTATTACCGCAACTGCCTCGATGTTCGAATGGTCGGAAATGCGAATACCAGACAAGAGGTTTAGAGTTCGATTCGAGGCAGACTCGTGCAGAGATAACTCAGTTAATCCAGGTGTAGACTGACACATATTTGTTTAACAATATATCAAAATAGTCTTTGTCTTATTTATTATTTTACAATATCCAACAGCAATCCAATGACATATTTCATAGGATGAAGAGAGGCGTTTATACAGCAATAGCACATTTACAGGCTGATATTGTATTGTACATTATGACAAAAATAGTTCTTCTAATGGTATACAGCATAGCATACATTTGCTTCAAATATAAACACTATTCAGAATTTCAGATAGTAGGTACATAATATACAAACATACGCAAATGTGATAAGAACTTTCAAAACATAACAAAACTACTTCAAACTAGTTTCAATAAACCTGTTTTCTTTTGTGATAGAGAATTTAACAGGCTGGCTGACTGGAGCAGGTGTGTGTACCAAAAGAATAAATTAGAAAGTGACAATATTTATGCTACTACTGATGCAATCAAGTCTACTCATAATTCAATACAAATATAGAGGACGGATGGCAATAATTTTGTTGAAACTGAGAGTACATAGGGAACATAGGAACAAAAGATAATTTTATCACAGTGACCTTTTGTGTGGCATGTAATCACTATTACTTGATAATTTCCAACTCTTTCCCTTTTATAAAAATAAACTAGTGAGAGTCACTGTGTGATACTATATAAAATAATTAAAACTATTACGTAATTTCATCCCTGAAGGAGTTGGAGGATGTACATTACACTGCACCACGTTACCAGTTATGTTATGAATCCCATCTAATATTGCTATACATCAGACACAATAATGATTGTGAACTTAAGAGCTGAATCTAATACAATATTTCTTTACAGCCATGGCGACAGCGGAAATGGCAGGCAACATGATCCCGTGTACCAGTACAAAACGAGTAGTCTGCCGCCTGCTTCATCAATCAACCAATCCTGGGATGAAATTGTCTGCTCTGCACTGCGAATCACACCTGAAGACATTGCTAATCAACTCACTCTGCTTGATTTGCCTTGTTTTAAGTCTATCAGACCAGAAGAATTAACTACGTGTGGATGGAACAAATTGAACAAGTTGACGGTTGCACCCAATGTGGTAGCATTTACCAAACGATTTAACAGGGTAAGTACTTAATTTTTTCAAGAACTATGCTTCTGTATATCTTTTTTGAACGTAATCTTTCCCATTAAATGAACCCAAGGAAGTATATTTAAATAGGCGTTCAACATTGTTCATAAGTGATCATTACAAATGATAAGAATCACAATAAGTGACCTCATCTAGAGGGCATTCCTACATCGCTAAGAAGCTCCAACTTAAAGTGATTGATGATTGCGATTTCCGCGACTGAATAGTTCATATCCTTTCGTCTAGATCCACTTATTGTAGGAAGACTTAAGGATTTAAATTATGAATAAAATGTGCGAAATGAAATGAGTAGAAGCATCTATTTTATTCTAAGTCGTCTCCTAATACAAGATGTTTGGTTAAGGGTATAACTACCCGTTCACTAGAACGGGTAGTTATAGTTTAATAATAAAACAGTACTCATTCAGCATCGCTGCTGCTGCGCAAAATCAGTAGCGATAAGTATACTACTTCCTATGTATGAAGTCATGACATTGAAACAATCATATTAAAAGTCAACAACGATTTGTAATAACATATAAATATTTTTTGTTCCCAGGTTAGTTTTTGGACTGTACAGGAAATATTGAATGGGCAGTCGCCAAAGGCACGAGCCGAAATATTGGCGCACTTTATAAAAGTAGGAAGAAAGCTTCATGAACTGAACAATTTGCACTCTCTATTCGCTGTTATCTCCGCGTTACATAGTGCCAGTATATACAGGTGAGGAAATACGAGTATAATGAATATTTACTAGAAATAATAATTAGAATAGGTAACTAACTAATCATAATAATGATTTTCCTAAAGAATAGTGAGTATTTAGTCCTTTGAGTAATTTTAACCTTGTTCATTTACAGGCTATCAAAAACGTGGGCGTGTTTATCTAAAAAGGATAAACAACAGTTCGATAAACTCGCGGAGCTATTTGGTGAAAAGGACAACTGGACTGCACTGAGAGACTATTTAAGATGTATTCCTTTGCCATGTATACCATATCTAGGTAAGGAGTCCAGACATAAAATTACAATTTCAAATCAACCATTGAACTCTCTTCCGTAGTCCTATAGACATAGTCCATAGTAATTTTAATATATAAGTCTGAAGAGTATGTTTGTTTGGTAACACTGTAACTACTGGTTTGAATTGCATAATTCGTGTTGTGTTAAATAGTCAATCGAGTGAGTAAGGGTATAGGTTATAAAATATCATGCTACAATCAATAGGAGCCGACGAGAGTGGGTGAAACCCCGCGGGGATTGTATTTATAATATGTTATAGTTAAAGTTTTATCTGTGGGGGTAGAATTGCACGAGAGGCCTTGATTTGAAGGACAAATTCACCTATTAATAACAGTGTTCTCTCAAATCGATTGACATAGTTCTCACAAATTATCGATTCATGTAAGTCTTTACGATACGCGACAAAGTTTTGCTATTGCAGAAATAAACCTTCACTAAAAGACACATTTTAACTATTTTAACGGCCGATTTCTCAATCATCAATTAATTCTTAACTGTGGAATAAAATTGACATTTGACAGTTATTAGTATAGAAGAATTTTCAAAATTTTAAAGCTATTTCTCTGATAAAATTTAACTGAGTATTGAAAAAGCAGCCCTTAGCCGATCAGGGACTAACTGTTTGATATGCATCTATGTAACATGACGCCTCAGCAGCCCGCGTGTTTCTGAGAAATTACTTGTGCTTGTTGTGACCTAGGTGTTACTCTGCAGTTTTGAGCGCGGTACCAATTTAATAATAATAATAATAATAAGCCCGCAGGGCACCTTGAGGCGAGGTGACGGGCATTAGCGATCCCGCGGGCTACCATCATCCCGAGTGCTCCAGGGAGAAGTCACCGTTCCCTCTTCTCCGGCTTGCCTTAATTGGCTGGCTGGAGTGAACGATGACAAGGAACAGGTCTCCCGCCTCTGGCTTGCCTTCATTGGCTGTCGCAGAGTGGAGTCGCTAGAGCAGTGATCCTGCTCGGAGGGTAAGAAACTATTCGTAAGTCGCGAGTGGGCCAGGGATGCAGGAGGCTTCGGCTGGAGCAGATGATCTGAGTAGAAAGCGGTGGTAGTTTCTAAACCCTTCAGCCACTCACATTCTCGTTGCCCCTATGTTGCTATATCTAGCAACCATTCCCGGGGCCCGGTTGGTGAGTTGGCGAGTCTCCGCCTGCCATTTTTACGTGTAAAAATTACATTGTTTCGGCAGGTGCCATAGTCATCCATAGTTTCCAATTTACAAATCCACAGCAACCCATCCATAGCCCTACCTTTTTTTTTTCCATTATTCACAATAGTCCTACACTAACCGGGGACTGTCCTTGGGTGCATTTCCATAGTGCATACAGTGATAGTCGCCGGTTTATGTCTCCATTACATTTAGATTAAAGTTGTCTAAAGGGCATCTGCGCAGTTGGCTTCGGCCCCTCGTACGCCTCCCAAATGACCGGGACCCTGTGGTCCCGTGAATGGTAAAGACATACATAATAATAATAATAACTTTATTCACCAAAAATAAAAGAAGTTACACAGTTTAAAACATATGAGCCAGTAACAGATTTCATATATGTATACAGTTATTGTGTCCTTGCTGTAGCTTCTGTTGCTGAACTAGGTTCATGACCTGTGTTTCAGCAATCAGTGCCTCTACCCTT
Source organism: Spodoptera picta (assembly GCA_038387885.1). Classification (NCBI taxonomy): domain Eukaryota; kingdom Metazoa; phylum Arthropoda; class Insecta; order Lepidoptera; family Noctuidae; genus Spodoptera; species Spodoptera picta. The sequence goes on from JAZHFQ010000105.1 coordinate 7,016,212, forward strand.
GGAGATTATACAAGATAATTGTACACAAAACATAATTGTGATAAAGAAATACAATGAAATTGAAGTTTATTTGACTTAGTCTATACTTCTTAGCAAAATGCAATGAAAACAAATATTAGTGACGTATGTGTATGTGTGTGTGTTTGCGCGTGTGTGTGAGTGTATGTGTGTGATGTATGTTTATGAATGAGAAAGAGTATGAGCGTAACTCGGATATAGGTTGATTCCCACTAGATCCGTTTAATTTATTTTAACAGACTGCGCAAGTATTTTTATAAATGTTTTATTTTATTTTGGAGTCAGTAAAAGATTTTCTGTCTCTTCATAGGACAATTTACAAGTTGCCAGTTGAACAATGATTTTTTGAGAGTATACCGATCCATTGGGTATATCGATAGTATTCCGTTTATTTTGTTGTACATAAGTGGTCCAAGAATAGGATAAAATCTATGAAAGAATTTGTTTTTGCAGTCAGTGTCCTGTCGCACACAGCATAAGCTCTACGCTTCTGTTGAAAAGTCTGTTTGAAATCAATCATAGCGTGTTGTTTCATAGTGAGATTAAGTATAAATAGCTGACGCACCGACAAGACTTCACAGTACTCATATAGTTGTTTCGTAGGGAAGCGGAAAGGCTTAAAGGTGCACAATTTAAGTATAGTTCTCTGAGCCACCTCTAGTGGTTTTATAGTGGTCTTGGGTGCACCACCCCATACAGTAATACAATACGTGATTAGTCATTGACAAAGAGCAAAATAGATTTGCTTAAGCAAGTGAGGTTCGACTACATGCCTAAGAGTTTTAAAAACATATATCAGTTTGCGTATCCTTTTACTTACTGTGTGTATGTGTTTTGAAGTTAAAGCATTCGTCTATTAAGACCCCAAGATAATTTGTTATTTATTTAAAAAAATTTGCCCCGCACTAGGATTTTCTCCTGTGTCGTGGGTGCGTTTACAAACATACAAGTTCACATACACAATGCCACCCAGACCCGAAAAAACAATTTGTGGATCACACAAAGTGTTGTCTCGTGCGGGAATCGAACCCGCGACAAGTTGCACGGCAGCCAGTTGCCCAGCCACCGCACCAAACGTGCGGTCGACTATATGAAAATGAATGAATCGACTATATGTATATCTAAAATATGTCTTTATTTTTTCACACATTGATTAGTTCATCATCATCATATTTATCAGCCAAAACCCTGCTGAATATAGACCTCCTGTTACTGTGACTTCTAAATCGACCAGTTGGCGTTACTAGTATTTGTCCTCATACGCAGCTGCGGAACCCGTTAGGGGTTGCCGGGGCTCCGGGTCGTAGAGCAGGAGTAGGAACGGGGTGGTTTTTAATCAGTAAGAGTCTGACACTCCCTCTCGCCTAACCCAAGTCATTGGATGATTTCCCCCCTAAAAAGTGCTTGTCCTCGCCCTACAACCAATATTGGTACAAGTCGAACGTGGCTATTTATTTATGGACTAGCTTTTACCCGCGGCTTCACTCGCGTCACAAAAGGATAAAAAGTAGCCTATGTGACATATACCAATACACACAGCGCCATCTATACCAATAATTTCGTTTTCCCTCGAGAATATAATTTTTTTCGGGATAAAAAGTAACCTATTATTTAATCCAGACTTCTAACTTTACGTCTGCAAAATTTCAAAGCAATCTACACAGATTGCTTTGATACTACACAGTAGTTACGGCGTGAAAGCGGAACAAACAAACAAACTCACTTTCCGATTTATAATATTAGTAAGGATTTGTGTCCACAACAAGGTGAAGTAATGATACTTATTACTAACTGCATATAAATGGTAGGTACATAAAGTTTATTTCGACTGTACTTCGCCAACAATTAGCGAGTATTTATGACGCGGTTTCGCTTTCCGTCGTCACTTGAGCCATCTGAACAGTCTTCGCATAGGTTCGCCTTTTCAAATTTTCTCGTGATTTCCGGAAACGGGACAATCTAGCGTTCTAGAGTTTATTTCGATGACAAAGAGACTCGTAATTATAAAAGGGACAGTCGTGTTCAAAACGAGACGTCTGGTCACGTTATACAACACCTGACATACATGTACCTAATGTATAGTTTGTTCAAGTTCAAAGTCATATATTCCAGCCTGGTCAAGTTCAACCAAGTTACAATCAAGGTAGCGATGGCTACGAATATTTCGACCGCTAGCCTTGAGCTCTTATTGATCTATAATAATAATGAATTTATGAGATTGCTGAATTATGTATTATGTAGGATTATTGATCCAATTAGGCTTAAGATAGTCTGCTGTTATTTTGAAGGAGTTTCTATAAGAGATTACTGGTGCTATAATTCCCGGCACGAATGATGAATATACAAAGCGAAATATTCATAGACTCCTTTTGTAAAGCAATGTGCCGTGTGCATATGAGATATACAGGGTGTAAACTTAAACTATAATTTAAAACCACACCAATGTATTTCACTAAATAGAATTGTTTTAAAAAAAGAAAACGGAACCCTACCGAATACGCAGACAATTTTTACAAATTTAATCGTTTTTGTTTTCGTATTATTCATGCTACATCAGCCATGCAGCCTTGAACAGTTGATTACAACTATTGTTACATAAAATCAACATTTAATTCATTACTTTTTTTTTAAATAAAACTCGTTCTTTATTATCACCTGTCTGCGGTTTCGGGAGCGCTCCATTTACATCCTGTATTTACAGCATGTGACTGCGCAAAAAGCGAGCGCAAATAACTTATTCAAATTTTATTTGAACAGTATTTGTTTTTCGTGACAAATCAGTCTAAGAATGCCACGCAACTGTTTCACAATCTTATTTTCATGTTTTAATGAACTTTTGTAATTACATCTTTACTTAGTTGAATTTTTCGGACATTTTGAACGCGTTTTTTTTAGTAAATTAGGCTTAGGTTTTAGTAATGTTGTGCATTAATTTATCTAGTTAATTCTTATTTTATATGAGAGCAGTTTATAATGACTTGTGAATGTAGTATCTGTTGTATCTATTTTATATTAGTTAAGGCTAGTTCTACAATTTGTAGATAACTACTATCTGTCAGACTGAATTTAGAAAGAGCAACATCTCTTTATCTGTTTATTAGGGTCAGTTTTGATAGTGCTCGATAAGCTACTGAACGAAACACGAAGTATTAGTTTAAATTGTGATAACAATGTGTTAGTACATATAAACAAATAGTTTCAATACCGGAAAGCGACATAAGTTCATAAGCAAATAAGTATTTATGTAATCACTTGCTACTTGCTACTGCCACGCGGTTTCACCCGTTGCTCGGCTCCTATTGGTAGCCTACCGCAATAAATGCACTGCCAATAAAAAAAAGAATTATTCACATCGGCTCAGGAGTTTAAGAGGAGAAAACAAAAAAACTTTTCAGATTTACATAATATTATTACCTATGAAATTGCCGTTCTGCAGTAGGTACTGGTCATTCCATATCATACATGGATTATTTTTCCAATAGTAGTCATTTGTTTATTGATTAGTGTTACATTTTCATCGCATTTCAATATTTTACTTCATCATGGATACGTTAAAACTTTGTATAATTATGGGATACGAGTAGATACCATCGTGGCGGCAACGCGGCACAAGCGGTACACAAGATCAACACTACCTCTACAAATCAACGCACCACTTGTTATTAGTTTGCTCGCTTCCGTTCCGGAAATTTCGACCTGAACAATGAACCTCGCGGACCGCGCTCATCCGAAGACTTTGGTCGACAATCACGAATTAAAGGCGGTTGTGGAAGCTGATGAGACAAGGTCTACGGCTGAATTAGCAATAGCTTTCGACTTTCTTTGGATCCTAGTTCAGCGCCTAAACAATGGCCTAAACGAAAACTTAATCCTAGAAAAGTGATGGTCACAGTTTGCTGGTCTAACGCTGATGTGATTCATTACAGTTTCTTACCAAACGAAGTGAGCATTACTGCAGATGTGTACTGTGAAGAACTGAACACAATGATAGAGAAGCTGGCACATCTCCAACCAACATTGGTCAAGCGCTCGTCTCCGCTGCTCCTGCACTACAAAGCGCGACCTCATACTGCACAACAGACGGTCTCAAGAACTGGAGTTGGAAGCTCTCCATCATCCGCCATACTCACCAGACCTTGTACCTAAAGACTACTACTTTTTTCCAGAATTTGAATAACTTCTTGTCAGGAAAAAATTCAATAACCGTGAGGCATAACAAAATGCCCTTGAAGAATATGCTGTCTCAGTCCAGCTGATTTCTTTAGAAGGGCATTAAAAACTGCCACTGCGTTTGCAAAGAAGCATTGATTGCATGGTTGAATACTTCATTTAATTTTTTCATACAAAACGGCAATTTCGTAGATAGGTATAGACTTATTAATTTTAATTAGATGGATCCCGTTACCAACCGGCCGATCGGACAATTAATAGGCTAGCCCTATATTCAGTAGTCGACTTTTTGAATGTGGCTTATAAAGCCACATACAAAAAAATTTAGATTTTTGAAAATCTCATCATCATATATATGTATTTCTATCAGATGGGTACGTCACATTAAATGTAAGTGATTACGACAAGTGATAACAGCTTTACCAACTTAATAAAGTTATAAGTACTGCACTGTTGACTATTAAGTCAGCCATTAGGCTGGACAACTGGTTATTGCTCAACGTGTCGCTAACACAAATCGCACTATTTGTGTGACTAGTAGGATAATCATTATATTTAAGCACCATCCAAAGGTTTATTGTATGATATCGCTGCTAATAAAAATACTACTCTTTCCTATAAATATTATTTTAAATAACAGTCGGACGAAGAATTGTTTCACATAACAGCTTTCAATTTCATGATTCATAACAACGACTCACCAACTGTTATGTAGGAGTCGTTACATAAACGATGAACATAGGACTTATATAATGGTTTCACCTTTGTGGAGTGAAGGATATATATATAAGATTTTTGTTAAATAACAAAATTATTGTTGAACAATTAAGAAACACACGTAACAAACGAAATATAATTGATGTCACGAAAATCTGTCAATGACACGGCCAGTTTGATCGTGGTGGGGTATATTTCTTATCTGGTTACATCTGCACGGGTTTACCTGCTCGACTCCTATTGATCATAGTGTGATGTTTTGTAGCATAAAACCTTCCTCTATAATTGGACTATCTAACACAAAAATCCTTACTTCCTTACTTATATATATATTATTAATATTATAAATGGGAAAGTGAGTTTGTTTGTTCGTTCCGCTTTCACGCCGTAACTACTAAACCGATTGCTTTGAATTTTTGCAGACGTACAGTTAGAAGTCTGGATTAAATAATGGGGCACTTTTAATCTCAGAAAAATTTGATATTCTCGAGGGAAAACGAAATAATTGGTATAGATGGCGCTGTGTGTATATGTCACATGGGCTACATTTTATCCTTTTGTGACGCGAGCGAAGCCGCGGGTAAAAGCTAGTAATTAATAATTTTGAACCAGTAGTTCATGAGACAGCGCGTTCAAACAAAAAAAAAAACAAACGAACTGTTCAGCTTTATTATATTATATAATAGATTTTAGTTTCACGACCACGATTTTAGATTAATTACCTATTGTTACTTCTTATTTTTCCCTTTCTTATTACTTTCTTTCCAATAGAAATGTTTAAAAGTAAACACATAACACATCACGTAACATAACGCCTTTTATCCTCGAAGGCAGGCAGAGGTGGCATTATGCCACTGTACAATGTTACACCCACTTTTCACTATTTATGTTATGAGTCCCATGTAATAGGGTGTGAGCCTATTGGTGCAAAATTCCAGACTCCGTGCTACTACTGAGGTTTTTAAAAACCCAGTTATACTTGCCCGACCCGGGAATCGAACCCGAGGCTCCATGTCCGGCAGTCGCAATGAGGCAGATTAAAAGTAAATATGGTATATATAAAGTAAGTATGGCAATATGTGTGCATAATGTATTTTTTTATCATTCCTATTCATCCCGTGAGTGTCATTAGGAGTCGACTAGGGACTCGACTGAGGCTAGACAGGGGTGTGCTTCTGTTCGCTTGCCAACCATGGAGTTTATATATTATGACAAACACCTTCTTTTGTTTCGTAGAGGAGACCTATAGTCCAAGCTCTAAACTCTCCCGGTTTGTTGATGATTTCTAACAAACTTTTTCTTCAACAGGTATTTTCCTGACAGATCTCGTGTATATTGATATCGCGCACCCCCCGGATTCACCCCACCGCGTGGCTAAGATGGCAGTCGTGTTGAAAGCGCTGGAGAAGTACCAGACTTCAGAGTATGACATCCTGCCTCTACCCCACGTAGCGAACTACCTGAACAGTGTCCGATATATCGAAGAGTTACAGAAATTTCTAGAAGATGATCAGTACAAGTAAGTGTTTTATTCTATTTATGCATGTTAAGACTAAGTTTATAAAGAAATTATACTAATAAATAAAACTTCCAAATATGAAACTAGAAAACAAGACAGGTTTAAAACCACTTTGGACACCCTCATTTAAGTACCCTGTAAGGTTAGGTTAGTGGTAATCCAGATATTGTGGAACAGGCCATAAGTGTTGAGAGGACATTAATTAGTCATTTTTTTACTTATTGGTTTCTCAAAAAACTTAATGATAGTACAGTGTGAAAATTTGACTTGTCTTGGCGATAGGTTCGCTTCCTCTGTTATTATAATAAAGTTGTAAATTAGAAAAACGTTACAGTATGAGAAATAATGTAGTGAGAAAATTTAAAAAATCACTAAGTTTTAATCAACATCTCTTGTTGTTTTTCTTTTAATAAAATGAAAACTGCAAGCAGTCAAATACATGACCCACTTTTTTGGAGTATGCAATAGATATGGGAGTTTTTATATTTCTCGTTTGTGGCCAGGACGTCTCCAGAGTTCTGTAATTTCTATTATTGCTCTATTTTTTCGTATGATATGGTTTTTATATTTGTTACGCGATTCGTACTTTTGTTAATTATAATCTTTAAAGCCGCTGCTATTGCGTAAATTTTGATATTTTATTGATACCACGTCTCCAAAAAAAGGGATTGGTAACTAATTCAATATTTTATAACATAAATACTATGTTGTTCACATAGAAGTTTTGCCCAAAAACTGAGTTCAGAAACTTTTAGTTCCCAATAACGTTACTAGATGGCGTTAGTCGCATCAAGTTTAACCAGACGTGCCAGTGTTTCGTGTTGTGTACGAATACAATTTTTAGCTTGTTTTGCTTTTACTTTCTTGTTATGCTTTAATATGATGATGATGTTACTTTTTGTATCTGATTTTAATAATGAGGATTCCTAAGTACAAAATCTATTGGGTCGATTAAATAAAAAACAATTTAATCTCATTTTAATTTATTGGATAATAAGTTCTGTAATAGTTTGGGAGATTTTGAATTAAAGAAAAGCTGTGTGGTAACGGCAGGGTAGAATATATTTGTTACCATCACCACTTCTACTCTTCCGTCGGATATCTATCTAGGCTAACTAAGGGACTAGACATTTTACTGAGAGAGACAGAGCAGTAGTGTTCTGGTAAATAAACTTAAACTCTTTAATACGTTGACATATCGTACCGAAATCCCCAAAATTTGTTCATACAAAAGTAGTCTCTAAACATCCGAAATAAGGTCTATGATGGTGTTAGTGAGAGCGGTTACCGGTGCAGATTTAGCAAAAGCTATAGTCCATCTGTTTAGGTAATTAACTAAAGGTAAACAAAAAAAACCACGTGAAACAGTGATACATAACCTTCTATTACTTCAAATATTTCTCGTGTTTTAATTTAAACTAAATTCACATTAAAATCGTTCATTTGTCACACACACACACATACAAGCACTAATGCCTAAATCGTACTCTTGTACGATTTAATCGTTAATCGTACAAGAGTACGATTATTTAATCGTTAATCGTACTCTTGTAGACCCATAGGCTAGGCTCTTGTCTAGCCTATGGGTCTATTTCATTATCATGTTTAAATAGAAACTATTCTGAATCTGATGTACGAATTTCTTTCTTGTACGGATATGTGTCTTTAGGCCAAGTTTCTTCAATATATTTGAACACATTAATTACAAACGATGAATAACCTAAACTTAAATAACTTAATAACGAAAACAAAACAAAGAAACAAGATAAATTCAACAAAATGGAACGCGAGCGCAAATGACGAGAGAGCTGTCAATGGCGCCTGTTAACCGACTAAATGTAATACACGCTAGTTGTACTCTTTAATTTGACAACATTATCTAATGCTTCATTCTTAAAGAAAGGTTTTAGATACCTGGGATTTTAGGCTCTTTATGGTGTCTATTGTAATGAAATATTATATTATTTAATAAATGATATTAAATTATTATGCTCAAGCAGATATATATAATATTTACTAAGAAATAAGTGAAAAGGAACAGAAACATAACATTTAATAGAGAAAACTGTCGTAAAAATGGGAACAACTTTAATTTACTTATTATTTTGAATCATGGAAATGTCAACTATAAAGAACTCTTTTTATGGTTTGTTTACAAATAGTTAACTACCTAAACAGACGGAGTATAGTTATTAATATTAACATTGTTAGTCCATGGTTATCCTTAATTCTAATCCTACGAATGTGGATTGTAGAATGAAATCCCTGCCGAGGTTTTCCCAGTAAGCAGAATGGGATTTTTCAAGAGAGTAAATAAGTTTTTCAAGAGTCGGCAGGGCGCATGTAAATACCCCAAGTGTTGCAAGCGATCATATACCATGGTAACCACTTACTATCAGATGGGCCGTGTGCTCTTTTTGCCAACGCCATGGTATGAAAAAATTATCACATTGATCATGTTCCATTAAATAAAAGTAAAGTCCTTCATCATGAAAATGATGCATTGTGACCTTTATTGTGCTATTTGAAATTATCAGTATTAGCGCAATGTACAGGAAGTTTGATATGACCCATGACACGTTATAACTTCATGTAACCGTTACGTTACATAAACGTACCATTCGGACATGGCAGAAATTTTCCAATCCAAAAATTTATTTTCTCACCATTATTCCTTCCCTTGATTTCCACGAACATTTCAAGAGCAAAATTAGCCAAATCGGTTTATCCGATCTCGAGTTTTATCGAGACTAACGAACGGCAATTCATTTTTATTTATATAGATAGTCCAGGGTGCTTACTCTTGAAACCAATCTCATAGTCAATGCAATTTCAATTCAATAAAATCTCAATAATTATTCAATGTCAAAACTATACAACACGTAGCTGTCTAGAAACACATCGCATTAAGAGTACGGAATACAAAAGCCAAACTAGCGTTGCAACTCAAGAGTACGAAATTTCACAATACCAATGCCGATCGGAATTGGATTCAAGAGTAAGCCTCCAGTACAGAAGTCCATCCTGTGCATGTACATCATGGAATAGTTTGTCATAGTCTCTACGCTTGACTGGCGGGTTTGAGGTCGCAATATGAAAGGTTCAGATTTATTTATCATAGAGTGCTGTCAAATATCAGTAACTAAATAATAGTCACTCGGTCACACCTGCTGGAAGAATAGGTCAATCAACCGCCATGTCATTTTTAACATAAGTCGTAATAAAGGCTCTTAAAAATGGGAAAAGTGTTATAATCTAAATACTAAATAAATGACTTCACGGTTAGTGCGATAGCGGGGCAGCCGGCTACGCGCAACGCGTTGCGGGTTCAATTCCCGCACACAACAACTCTTTGTGTGATGCACAAATTGTTGTTCCGGTTCTGGGTGTCATGTGTATGTGAACTTGTATGTTTGTAAACGCACCCACGGCATAGGAGAAAATCCTAGTGTGGGGCAACGTTTTAATAAACAAAATATACCTCTGCTTTATTTTATCGTGGTGGCCCGGAGGTTTAAGACGCCCACTTCTCATGCATGAGGGTGCGGGTTCGAAACCTACCAACGGCAAGTACCAATGTGACTTTTTCCGAGTTATATGTACTTTCTAAGATTATTTAGACACCACTGACAAACGGTGAAGGAAAAACATCGTGAGGAAACCTGGACTTATAATTTCTAATTATAAGTTTGAAATCGCCAACCCGCATTGAGCAAGTGTGGTGATTAACGCTCTAACCTTCTCCGTGTGAGAAGAGGCTTTGCTCAGCAGTGGGCATTTATAGGCTGTTGATGACCTCCGCTCACACATCTAGAAAATTACAAGCGAAGGTGTTAAACGTTATTAGTTTAACAGTAAATTAAGCTTTACACTGTCGGAACAAGTTAACAAAGTTATATAAGTTTCGCGCGCGTAAATTAGTTTCAGAAAGTGAACTAGATGGCATTAGTAATTATACTATCTTTAGTTTATCGACTGCCTCGTTGGCCGAGTGGTCCCAAGTACGACTGCTGGACAAGGGGTCTCGGGTAGGCAGAGGTGCACATTACGGCACTTAATGCCACTGTACAATGTAACACCTACTTTTCACTATTTATGTTATGAGTCCCATGTAATAGGGGGTGAGCCTATTGTCATATACCGGGCACAGTTCTAGACTCCGTGCTACTACTGAGAATTTTTAAGAAACCCAGCAATACTTTGGCCGACCCGGGAATCGAACCCGAGACCCCTTGCCCCGCAGTCGCAATTGCGACCACTCGGACAACGAGGCAGTCACTAATTTTTGTGATAAAATAAATGTAAACTGATGCTCAGAGATTTTGTAGGTGTATTAAGTTAGATACGTCGCGGTGGTTTCATGCCTGCTTCTCATTTATGAGGGCGTGGGTTCGAAACCTCGCAAGTAGCAATGTCATCTTTCCGAGTTAAGATTGTTTAGACACCAGTGACATAATAAAGAAAAACATCGTGAGCAAACCTAGGCCTATAATTTATAATCCCCAACCTGCATTGCATAGCGAGTGTGGTGATTACCGCTCAAACCAAACCGTGTGAGAAGAGAAGAGGCTTTGCTCGATATTGTGAGTGGCCACGGCTTATAAATGTAAAAGCTGCTGCTGATGATTTTGGTAATTAGATCGATTTTCGACAGAAATTAATGTCAAAAATCTACAGGTTTTCAATTGAATTTGGGTTTAATTTGGCCGTAAGTTATTAATGTGCGGAATATTCCTATCTTAGATCAGGCAGACAAGATTAGGCTTTCCGATATAAAAAAATGCAGTAACACAGAATCTGAAGTTGTATACTGTGCATAGTAAAATACTTGGTTTTTTTATTGTGATGTCTAAGTATAACTTGACAGACAAAAAGACGTTACATTGATATATATATGTATATGTAGATAAGTACCTGTCCTCTGCTTACCCAAAACCTTGAATGGACCGGCTCGACCGGGGACCTACCGCACTCTCATTCTTAATAGGATGGGTACAGCGTGAAGTAGTAAAGCAATGTTGCTAGGCTTCCGCTAGCAAGAGAGTTCCGGATGCTCCGACTGTATTTGATTGCGCCATCATTAGGAAAACATTCCTTCTTGATTAGGTACATAACATAAACCTTGCAAAACCTAAGTATTACCTACCATAAGTGGTAACTAAATTGGTTTTATTTTATGAAAGTTTGAGCATCATTTAAATTTTTTGATAACAATTTTGATGTGTCGAAATGGTAATAAAATAACTTTTAACAAAAAAAAAACCGACTTCAAAAGTAAATAAAAAATAAAAAAGTAAATAAAAAACCAAAAAGCAAAAAATAACTTACTAAATATGCAATTTATAATACTTTTAAATTACCACTTACTATGTAATTAATAAAAAAGCTATTATTTTCTTAACTAACTAGTCTAACTACTGCTTGGTTTGAAGTCGGTGCCAAGCCACTGTGCCCACAGTATTATGTACTTTGTATCAGACCAACAAAATAGTAATTATCACTATCTGTCATGCAAAAGGAATATCACATGTCATAACATGTAGCATACTACGTTCACTAGATGGCGTTGTCGCATGACGTTATTTTCTGAATCGTAACTGTACTAACATTTCATCGCCAGTTGCATTCATTTTCTAAATATTTGATGCGTACTTAAGGTTTAAAAGTATTGTTCGTACCTATACAGTGGCTGATATCTCTTTGTCAATTATTATCATTGAAATTCGAAATTCATAAAAAGAATATTCTCCATACTATTTTCATTTCAAAAGGTCCTTTTCAAGACCACTATTATATTGTTGTAGTGTAAAATAGGGTAGAAGTAGTTAGTTCTGGTTTAGAGTTTTATCAGTTAGAGTTAGAGTTTTGTTTGTTGGTTCTTTTTGACTTATTGATTTATCTACGTAGCTTGTGCTGGAATTTAATGTTGATTATTCCAAGTATAATTATTTTGTATTTATATAAGCTAGTTTAATTTGTTACATAGCAACAGTCCATGGATTCCGCAGATTGGCAAATTATTTGAAATACTTATTAATATTGCATCAGTCGTGCAGCGATGGCGAAATCGCTGCATCAGCCCATCGTGCCCTACAACGTGACGGACCGGACGACGGCACCGTTTTCTAGAATACACGACACTTTTGCTTCCAACTTCGACCAAGAGTCACTTAACTTAGAAATAATACTTTTCTGTAATTTTATTCAATAAATTAGTTGCAATCAATTTCGTCCTTATTTGCAACTTGCCTGCCGGAAAGACATAATTGGCGCAGTCGGTAGGATTCTCGAGGACTCCTGCATAACTAAGTACGAGCTTCCTGGCGGTTGTCAACCCCGTTCGAGAATCAGAATCTACACGTCGAGACCAGCAGCAAGGGTATCCAGACATCGATACAGCGAGAAGGCCGAAATGAACATCTGGTGAGTGCGTTAAAATCTTTTAATGAATTGCTCACCCTTTATCTCTTAACTCTCCTTATTTTCCCTGTGTTTTAAAACCTTTTCCAAGATTTTCCATCCAAGAGAATCGCGGAGTGTTAGGGTGGAGAGTAGACAGAGTAGTAGAAATAGTGCTCTAGATTTAAATAGAGAATTAGATTGTAGTAGTGATTTACCAGGTAATAAAATGTCCGAGTTAGATCGCATCTTTAAAGCCCTTAGGTTAGTACCCGAATTTGACGGGAACGTAAATGTTTTGACCAGATTTATTCAATTATGTGACCAATTGGTGGATGAATTCGTGACCAAGGCCGCGTCACCGAATAACCTTATTGAGATTGCTCTAATAAACGGAATACTGAACAAAGTAACAGGCCCCGCCGCCCGCCTAATTAACTCTAATGGTGTCCCATCGGATTGGGCAGGTATACGTAAGGCTTTAGTTAACAATTTCTCAGACCAAAGAGACGAAACAGCGTTATACAATGACTTGGCATTACTTTCTCAAACCTCTGATAGCCCACAAGAGTTTTATGAGCGTTGTCAGAACATATTTAGTACATTGATGACGTACGTCACTCTACATGAATCTATACCAACAACTGTAGAAGCTAAGAGAGATTTGTACAAAAAGTTAACCCTCCAAGCATTCGTAAGAGGTCTTAAGGATCCCTTAGGTTCGCGCATACGATGCATGAGGCCAGAGAGTATCGAAAAGGCCTTAGAATACGTTCATGAGGAGCAAAACGTAGTGTATTTGCAACAACGTAACAGTCATTTACCAGATAAGAAATTAATTCAGCAAACCTCGTCTCATAAACCTACATCTAATCAACATCTTAGTAATCCGCCTCCTAAGCCATTCACATTCAATATGCCAGGACCTTCTTTTAAGAGTCCTTTTGAGCAGCCGGTGATGCCACAAAGGCCCCAGCAATGGCGACCTAATTTTAACCAACAGTATCAAGCTGGGCCATCGCGTACAATGCAGATGTTCCGTGCCGCGCCGCCTAACTATAATCCAAGTAATGCGTTTAGATTTCCACCACGTAATATGCCACCCCAAGGTAATTTTCAACAACCGCGACCCATGAGTGGTGTTAGTAATTTTGTAACAAAGGCTTTGCCACCTAGTAATCCCATAAAGGGACATGATTGGACTAAATCGGGAAACCCTCCACAGTCTAATTATTTCAAGACAAGGGAAATGAATTTTAATGACTGTGCAGACTATTACGGTTACAACGATTATTTTACCAATGGCGAGTCATATTACGATTCTAGTGACTTCTGCGATTATTACACTGAAAATTATTATCCCGATTACAGTCAAATGTATTATCAAAATCCCGAGGCAGCACATGACACCCCTACTGAGGAGTCTGCTGGCCCCTCAAGTGTTAATAATGAAAATTTTCAGACAGCTCAAAAATCAGACAAGCCAAAATAGAGGTTAACTTACAAACGCAACGTCAATTACCATACATACAAATTCATAACCCTCCACTTAAATTCTTAGTAGATACAGGTGCTAATGACTCCTTTATTAGTCCTAGTGCAGTTGAAACCTATTTTAGTAACGTAAAATTAAACTATGACCCTTTCGAAGTTAGTAACATGCATGCGACGACGCGTAGTAATTATTCTATAACTATTCCTTGTTTCCCGGAGATAAATGATAATGATGACATCACCCTCTTTGTCTATAAATTTCACGATTACTTTGATGGGTTGATTGGATCGAATCTATTAGACAAGTGGGAGGCCACTATTGATTTCAAAAATAAATCTTTGATAACTAAAAATGCATCGAACCCTATAAACGTTTATGATTCGCGAAATGCAAATTTATACGAGGACATAATACCTGCCGGGTCCTCTAAGCTAGTTAAATTACCGATAAATTCGCAGGACGGTGAAGTTATCATTCCGGAGCAAATCATCTGTAACTGTCATATTAGTGAATGCTTAACCACTGTAAAAAAGCAGAGAGGTATAGTCGAAATACATAACCCTACTCGAAGTGACCTAATTTTCTCGATGGACCGCCCGGTGTGTGCGCAGCTTTATAATAACGAGTGCAAGCGTACCGAACAACCGTCCACTCGTGTAAAAGAAGTGCTATCGCGTTTGCGTACTAGTCATCTAAATCAAGAGGAACGTATTAACTTAGAAATCTTATGTTCACGCTACGCAGACGTATTCTATTTAGAAGGCGAAAATTTAACATTCACTAATAAAATTAAACATTCCATTAAAACCACAGATGAAATTCCTATATATACCAAAAGCTACCGATATCCATTTGTGCATAGGCAGGAAGTTCAAGAACAAATTAGTAAGATGTTAGATCAAGGAATTATTCAACCTTCCGAGTCTGCATGGAGTTCACCCATATGGGTTGTCCCAAAAAAAGCAGACGCTTCCGGTAAAACAAAGTGGCGACTAGTTGTAGATTTCCGCAAATTAAACGAAAAAACCCTGGATGATAAGTACCCTATACCTAACATTGCCGATATCTTGGACAAATTGGGTAACTGTCAATATTTTACTACTCTAGATTTAGCTAGTGGATTCTACCAAGTCGAGATGAACCCCGCAGACATACCCAAAACAGCATTTACAGTAGAACATGGGCATTTTGAATTTTTGAGAATGCCTATGGGATTAAAGAACAGTCCATCTACATTTCAGCGAGTGATGGACAATGTACTTAAAGACCTTCAAAATAAAATCTGTCTAGTTTATCTCGATGACGTCATAGTTTTCTCCACGTCATTACAGGAACATATGGTAAATTTAGAAAAGGTATTCAATAGGTTACGCGAGTCAAATTTTAAGATCCAAATGGACAAGTCCGAGTTCCTCAAACTCGAGACAGCATATCTAGGTCATGTTATTAGCAAAGATGGCATTAAGCCCAACCCAGAAAAGATATCTGCAATTCAAAATTACCCGCTTCCAAAAACCACAACTGAGATTAAGAGATTTTTAGGACTTCTAGGTTATTATAGAAAATTTATACCCGATTTCGCAAGGATTACCAAGCCTATGACGCAATGCTTAAAGAAAGGCTCAAAAATCAATTTAGATCAAAATTATATTCAGTGTTTTGAGAAATGTAAAACCTTATTAATTAATGACCCAATCTTAAAATACCCAGATTTCTCTAAAGAATTCATCCTTACTACTGATGCGTCAAATTTAGCTATCGGAGCCGTCCTCTCGCAAGGTACCATAGGTTCGGATAAGCCCATTGCTTATGCTTCCAGAACTCTGAATAGTAGCGAAATTAACTACAGCACTATTGAAAAAGAGTTGCTGGCGATTGTTTGGGCGACAAAATATTTCAGACCATATTTGTTTGGCCGAAAGTTCAAAATCGTTACAGATCACAGACCCTTACAATGGGTCATGAATATTAAAGAGCCCAACTCGCGCCTTACACGGTGGCGACTTAAGCTAAGTGAGTTCGACTTTTCGGTGGTTTACAAGCAAGGGAAGTGTAATACAAATGCGGATGCATTATCTCGCATTGAATTACATAATGAAGAGACTAACTCACTTATTGTTAACCCTACGGATAGGCCGTCTTCCCCGGATAATTCAAAAACCGCTACAGCACATACTGACGCCGAAAATCCGATACTAGAAATTCCAATAACTGACCTTCCCCTGAATAGATATCATAGACAAATTATTTTTACAGTTGTAGATAACGTGAAAGGGCGTCCTACAGTTTCAAAGCCGTTTGAATCACACGTAAGGACACATATCCAAATTTCTAAAAATAATCTCGAACAGGATGTCTTGAATAGTATCAAGGAATACGTCAACCCCAAAGTGAAAACCGGTATACTTATTAAACCTGCAATAGAGATGTATAAAATAATTCCCATCATCCAGAATCAGTTTAAAAATTCTTCTATGGATTTAATCCTAACGAAAACTGAATTAGATAACGTAAAGGATTATTTAAAACAACAAGAGATAATTCGTCAATACCATGAAGGAAAAACCAACCATCGCGGCATTAACGAGTGCTATCTGTCCTTATCAAGCAAATATTTTTGGCCCAAAATGAAAGAGCATATAACAAAGTACATAAATGAATGTAGCATATGTGGTCAGGCTAAGTACGACAGGAACCCAATAAAACAAAAATTCCATATTGTACCACCTCCAACTAGACCGTTTGAGATAGTGCACCTTGATCTTTTTAGTGTCGACACACATAAGTACCTTACAATCATTGATGCTTTTTCGAAATATGCTCAAGCATATCATTTGAAAGACGCCACCGCAATTAGTGTAATCCAGGCCCTGTTAGTATTCAGCACTCATCATGGTATTCCTATCACTATTGTAACAGATAGAGGTCCGGAATTTACAAACCAATTATTTTTAGAATTCGTACGAATACATAAAATTCAACACCACAAAATTTTAGCTTATACCCCAAATGAAAATGGCATGGTAGAGAGACTACATTCGACATTATTAGAACACCTGCGTGTACTGAAATTGCAACATAAGGGAGAGTCTGTAACAAATTTAATGCCATATGCGATCTTAGGTTACAATAGCTCTATCCATAGTTTCACAAAGTGTAAACCATTAGACATAATTACAGGCCACCTAGACCCTCGCGACCCAGTAGATATTAATATATCAGATAACATATTACAATTATATACACAGGAGCATCGAAACAAAATGCAAAAGGTATTCGAAATGATTAATGAGTCATCGCTTTACGACCGTACTCGTATCACAGAGAATATTAATAAAGATAGAGAAACTGAACAGGAGTATTGTCCAAATCAACAAATTTTTGTTCGAAATCCTATAGCTAGCCGCCAGAAATTAGCCCCTAGGTTTACACAGGATAATGTACTTGCCGACTTACCGATTCGTATTTACACCAAAAAGAAACGTGATCCTGTCGCTAAAACTCGGCTGAAACGGGTTCCTAATAGTTCCCGATTGTTACAGGATAATACCCCTGATCCTGAGCCTGGCCCTAGCGGAAGAGATAACGTTGGATAGTTTGGATAATGGACCAGGCGTATTGCCTTTTATGCTAGGGAAAGCAAAAATTATCTCCCATTATCATTCATTTATACAACCAGTTAATTTAGACATAATACGCAGTAATATAAATGCAATCAGGAAACAACTAGATCAAATTTCACCAGAGTTTCATAATAAAACGTTATCTTTATATCAACCACATCTTGAATATCTTTATAGTAAAATTTCACTATTGTCTGATCAATTAGAATTATTTCAGTCAAGTCGCGCTAAGAGAGGCCTGATTGATGGATTAGGTTCTGTCATTAAGAGCATCTCAGGAAATTTAGATTATAGTGATGCTGTTCGTTACGATAACGCTATCAAAAATCTGCAAGAAAACGACAGCCGAATGGTCACTGAATTGAATACTCGCGTGAGTCTAAATAAACACTGGATGTCCCAAAATTCGAATATTTTACGCACCCTAATAGAAAACCAGAACAAAATTAAAAATAGTGTAGAGAACATTATGAATAGTAGTTTACATAACGAACAGGACATAGTAAAATACGCCCATTTGACTCAGTTCCTTTTAATGCTAGCTGATAATATAGAAACATTGTCAAATGAAATACTTAGGTTAGAAAACTTATTAGCTTTTATACGCGCGAAGAGTACGCACTTTCTTATGCTAAAATTAGATATGTTTAGGAACATGATAGATCAGCTAATTGCACTCTATGGCAGAGAACAAGTGCTGAGTATTAGTTATAGAGAATATTTTAACATAATTAAGTTAGGTTACTATTACAGCAATCAGAACCTGGTACTGGTATTTAAACTCCCGATTATATTTCCCTCTACATATGACCTATTTAAGCTTTCCATAGTCCCTAACAAAGACAACAGAATTTTAATTCCTTCCTATCCCTTCCTAGCAATTCATGACAAGGATTTTATGCACATAGAGGCAGAATGCCCGAAGTCCAGCCAATACTATCTCTGCGAGGACGACATGAACCACCATTTCAAACGTCAAGGGGACTGCATCCATCGATTGATAACTACGCAGCAGATCGACAAATCCTGTCAGTTTACTACCGCTCAGCTCAAGACGGAAGCTGTAGAATACCTCGATGACCGTCACTATGTAGCAAGCTTTCCTACACCTACGAAAGTTCGCTTATCCTGCTTGGAAACTCAATACAACACAGTACAAGGAAGTTATTTGATCAGTATACCAAGAGGCTGTACTGTACAAACACCGACACTGACTTTGGCAAATAAAGACGATCGTATCAAAGGGCAAGTTTTGAAAATTATGAACATTCCATTACAAGATGAAGCCACTTATAACATGGAAGATAGAAGGTTAACGCTGAAGTCCGCAGACCTCCGCAGCCTACACGTTGCCACCCAAGAAATATCTATGGAAGCACCACTACAATTAAATCAAGCTGACATTCATAGCGTGTACTACACTATCACACCGCTATACCTAATACTATTAAGTGCAGCTGCACTCAGCATCGGCTACGTGGTTCGTCGATACATGAAACAACGTTCGCAGACTATAACTGAACACCAAACCAACGAGAGTGAACGCGGCCATACCTATGGAGAGATGAACAACCACACTACTGCTCCTCAACCAGGATTATCAGCGCTATTATCGAACCTGTCAAACAATAGTCGCTGATCTATGGGAGGGAGATGTTACATAGCAACAGTCCATGGATTCCGCAGATTGGCAAATTATTTGAAATACTTATTAATATTGCATCAGTCGTGCAGCGATGGCGAAATCGCTGCATCAGCCCATCGTGCCCTACAACGTGACGGACCGGACGACGGCACCGTTTTCTAGAATACACGACACTTTTGCTTCCAACTTCGACCAAGAGTCACTTAACTTAGAAATAATACTTTTCTGTAATTTTATTCAATAAATTAGTTGCAATCAATTTCGTCCTTATTTGCAACTTGCCTGCCGGAAAGACATAATTAATTCATCACACTTGGCACCGACTTCAAACCAAGCAGTACTTAGACTAGTTAGTTAAGAAATTAATAGCTTTTTTATTAATTACATAGTAAGTAGTAATTTTAAAAGTATTATAAATTGCATATTTAGTAAGTTATTTTTTACTTTTTTATTTTTTATTTACTTTTGAAGTCGGTTTTTTTTGTTAAAAGTTTATTTATTTCACAATTTTAAGTGATGGGTTGACCAAGCAAGGATGCTTCTCGAATGAGAAAACGTCGATTCCTTGAAACGAAAGATGATAGATGGAAACGATTAGACAAAATAAAAATACATGCTAATAAGAAGAAAGAAAATGAAACACTAAAGGAACGTAAAAAGAGATTGTCGGCTATGAGAGCTTATGTATCAAAAAGACTAACGAACGAAAATCAAGAAGATCGTACTCACCGGCTCAGTTTGATCCATGAACGCTTATCGAACGAAACCGAAGAAGCCCGTGCTCACCGGTTCAGTTTGATCCATGAGCGCTTATCAAACGAGACCGAAGAAGCCCGTGCTCACCGGCTCAGTTTGATCCATGAGCACTTATCAAACGAGACCGAAGAAGCCCGTGCTCACCGACTCAGTTTGATCCATGAGCGCTTATCAAACGAGACCGAAGAAGCACGTGCTCACCGACTCAGTTTGATCCATGAGCGCTTATCAAACGAGACCGATGAAGCCCGTGCTCACCGACTCCGTTTGATCCATGAGCGCTTATCAAACGAGACCGATGAAGCCCGTGCTCACCGACTCCGTTTGATTCAAGAGCGACGATCAAATAAATCTGCTACACAACAATCTCAACGATTAAGTTACTTACGTAACAGTTCCGCACTAAGGGTACTTAATGAACTTCCAGAAGAAAGGGCCAGTCGATTGACTGTTCTAAGACAAGTATCAAGTCGCTTGAGAAATACTCGTATATCCTTAGACGAACAGCTGCAGAAGGTATGGTTAATGATTATAATGCAGATTTGTTAGGGCTATAGGACGGCAACATTGACGTGCAACCTTGTGGAAATGTTACTGCTGTTTCCTATTACGTTGC
Organism: Spodoptera picta; assembly: GCA_038387885.1. Taxonomy (NCBI): domain Eukaryota; kingdom Metazoa; phylum Arthropoda; class Insecta; order Lepidoptera; family Noctuidae; genus Spodoptera; species Spodoptera picta. The sequence continues at coordinate 7,037,170 of JAZHFQ010000105.1, forward strand.
GAAATTTTATCAAACCCAAACACAAGGTAGCTACTGGTAGCCGCCGAGGAGTTCCCTCAACTGTCGTACTACTTCATCATCAGACCCTTAATGACAATCACATCCCATCTGGGTGTAAAGTCCTCATCAATACAAATTATCAAACCCCAACACAACATAGCTAGTGGCAACCGTTGAGGAGTTCCCTCAACTATCGTACTGCTTCATTGTCAGACCCTTATTCACAATTATACCCCCACTTAGGTGTAAAGTTCTCATCAATACAAATGAATCAAACCCAAACACAAGGTAGTTACTGTTAACTGTTGAGGAGTTCTCTCAACTACCATACTACTTCATCATCAGACCCTTATTGACAATTACACTTCACCTAGGTGTAAAGTCCTCATCAATACAAATTAATCAAACCCAAACACAAGGTAGCTACTGTTAACCGTTGAGGAGTTCCCTCGACTGGCTCTCGGCTCCATCATCAGATCCACCCCAGACCTTTATCAGATGGTAGTGGTTTTAATACTTAATAAAAAAAATAACAAATGCACTAGTCGCCCCTATAATTTTTAAAAGATCCCCTCGGTTTCCTTGGTCTTCCATCATCAGATCCTGATTTCCTTATCATGGGACCATTCTGGGACTATCTCCTTTCCAACAAAAAAAGAATTATCGAAATCGGTTTATAAATAACGGAGATATCGGCGAACAAACATAAAAAAAAAGCATATATACGGTCGAATTGAGAACCTCCTCCTTTTTTGAAGTCGGTTAATAAAAAATATTGGCATTAAAATTGAATGTGCGTAGAATATATTATGTACCAGAACATCAGACCACAAAGGGTTTAACAATGCATTTATATGCATCTGGAGCTGTAGCCGTTCACAGAGCGACGGCCAATTACTGTGCCCCAGCAATGCATCCGTCAATCTTCATATTCTAGAATTATACACAAGAACATAATTCTGTTAGCCGAGGCTCGCTTCAACTGCAATCACGGCACTTGTTTGCTATTCTTCGATCCCAGTTAGTAGCTAATCCTGCACCCGTAAGGTCCAAACGTGTCGCTTACTACTACCAAGGGTAAGCCTTCAGCAAAAAATTTAATCATTCATATTCTTCTTTCTTTTCTACTTTTGTTTTATTTGCGCAAAATGCTGGTGCGATTTTTTTTTTTTTATATTTGGCTGTTTTTATGCGCGCTCCATTTTTTTCTCTTGCGAATTTTATTTCATATTATTTAAGTTAAGTTGGGCAAGATTTTCGGTTCGTTTAAATGTTTAAAAGTATTTATTTTATAAAAAAAAAACGCTGGAAGATACTAATATGGAATTTTATTACAGATTATCGTTAAAATTAGAGCCACCTTCGCCGGTCGGGAGCTGCGCTGGTTCCAAGGAGTCAGTCAAAGAAGTCATCGCTTCAGGAGCTTCAAATACCACTAACATATCACCTTCACACAAAGTAGGCTCCGGCTCGCTGCGTCTCCAGGGCTCTTGTCACCAGGGCAAGTTTATCCCCACACATCGGAAGTGCCGGTCGCTCGGTTCCAAGTACGTTACTTCCATTTCATATTACTAATAATAATTTTGTGTCTAATATTTCATAATTCCAATTAACACTCATGCTACTTAGTAGAGTCCTGTTCAATCTGGAAATGCTGAAAAATGAGTTTCTTCTCACTCGTAATGTCATTGAAACATAAACATTATATTCGGTATTGAATAATTTATTTACCTGTTTCTACAAGTAGTCTTTATGCTAATTTTGGGCTTTGGGGTATGCTTTCTATACTTATTTCTCATTTACACTACATATTCTTCCTTCTTCATGTGGTCATCTGGAAAAGCTAAATTGCTGAATTAATTGCTTGAAAACATTTGGGCCTTGTCATTGTAAACGTATTTGCTGAAAAACAAATCAAGACATTTTTATTATAAAACCTATCGTCTTTGGTTCGTCGTATCGATCGATACGCCAATTACGATCTAATTGTAATAAAAGTCGAATCTCCGAATCGAATCGAATTTCCCGATATGCAGACGATACTTTCAGGTCACACAGAAACCATTATTCTAGTTTGGTATTTCGAAATCGAATATACGACAATTACTTGTATAATCAGAGAATTGAATCCAAGGTATATTTGTTCGACAGTTGCAATTACAAGTTGTCAACGAGTCTAGATTAATACTAATTTAGTCTTAGTCTGTATTTACTGAATGCGACAAAGCGATGCGATCTTAATTACATTTAGCTCAAATTACGATCTAAGCGAGACTTCGCAAGATGCTCTTAGTACGCACATAATGAACAATTATGTTGTCGTATGTTACAATCCAATTTCCGAACCAAGATACAATAGATGAACTAAGTAGATTGCTCAATATAATATGTAAATGTTGAATCTCGTTTCAAATATTAAAGAAACGAAACTACCATTTGGTAACATTGCATCGCTAGCGCCCAAACAACTATTTTGAATATTTTATTCGGTAGATTAACAAAATCTCTATTTTTGTAGGTGTCAGGTCAGTGAAATTAAAGTCTAGATGCTGGAAATTGGAGCAAAATTTTATTACTATTCTCTGCGGAATTGTTTATAAATGGCTCTTTCGTAGTCATATCATAGACTAAGCATAGTACCTATATTTTTATGGTTCCATTTTGGGATAGATCAAAATTTTAGTGTTTTTAATGAGTGGCGAATTATTTGGTAAACAACCGTTAGTATAGAAATTATAAATTAATATACTCCATAATATTTGTGTAGAGTAAATAAGTAGGTGTTAGTGGCTATTCAGTAAATACAACATTATCCACTAACTCAATATTGAATGTCGGGCTACAATTAAATTCGATAAAACACTATGAAAATTGAGTTGTCGGTCTCAGTACTTTTCACTTTTCAGTTAGTTAGGAATCGTTAAATCAACTATTTAGGTCACTGGAATATATTTTTAATGAAATAGTAAGCTGCTGTTACACACAAAGCCGGATTCAATTTGTTGTCAGCGAGTAATATTCTGTATTAATCCTTTTGGAATTGTTTACGATTTATGCTAATTGACACAGTGAAGCGCTATCGAACAAAGTGATTGGATTAATATGAATGAATGTAAAAAACTTCCAGTCTTTTTTACTACGGAACTTCTCCCAGTATATTATTATGAACTTCACGTCTATAGAATAAAAGTAAAACATATAACCGTATCAGCAAGGCTTCAAATTATCACTTTACTATGGAATATTATATGGAGTACATTTTTCAACTAGCTAAGTCTGAAAGTTTAAGTAGGTACTCGATATAACATGTTGTAATGTTAATATTGAGAACTACTGAATACGGAAAAGTCAGCCGAAATGAATAAACTTAACTAAATATATTTTAATGCAAATCTCTCGATCTTACTAGATTTTTTACAGAAATTTTATTTTGAGTGTGCGATGCTTCGATACGTATGGAGCGACTCAACCTGAGTAATACCACGGCCTCACAAAAAGCTGGCGTCAAATAAATCTTGGTTTTGCCGCCCTATACCACAAAAAATGAATTATACCAAATTAACCTTCATTCAAATGTTTCGGCTGTGTGTGCAATAACGGCATTTACTTACAAAAACCTTGTCATGTCTGAAATTCTTTCACGAATGACGAAGCATCACATGGAGTTAATATAACGTAACAACCAATATAACCAAATGACAGGGTTACCTAGGTTAGACTTTCAGTTATTATGCCCGTTAACGTGTGGAAAAGCACTTATTGGACATAATATATTATAACGTTATATTCCCGTTTCGATTAGTTTCAATAGGGTTAATAGGTGTAACACCGACCAGAGGCGAAGCCACAAGTATTTAATTTAATTCATTGTTTTGTTTATAAATCGAAACAAAACTGTTTGCGATGTATCATTTAACCCTAAATGATATATCGCAGTTTTATATTTTTTTACTTATATCGAATTTGATATTATTTTACTGTTTGTCTCATCATAAAATTCATACAATGAAATTATATATTCAAATATTGAAGTGATAATGAAAGCAACATTAATTTGATTTGATTAGGTGGAAGTGGTAACGTCGAGTCTTCTTTTAGTCTTTGTTAATTTGAGGTAACCAAGACTAAAAAGAGGTCTAGTCATATTATAAGAGACAAATCGATTTATATAAGATTTTATTTATATACAATACAAAACACGATCAAAAGAATCTCTAAATAGCTTCGAAAGTCACTAAAATTGCATCTATATTCTTTGAAATACGTATTAAGAAAATGCATGAATCGTATTTTTGAATAAACATCTGAAACTAGCTCGTCTCTACTTCTATATTGAATCAAAGTTCTTGTGTGAATTGTTCAAAGTCCGTGTCGAATGTAATATAACATCCTGCTTCGGATTAATTGTATTGTGAATCTGTTATCGGTGCAATTGAATATGATTGCAAAATTACAGCGGTGCGCCTGACAAAGGAGGCTGGAAAGCAACGTGATGCACGCCGGGATAAAATGACTTGATCGTAGCTCTTTGTCGCGAGTACCTACTGTGTGCAATTGTTGCAATGCTAGCTTTATTACTTATTGTTACACTTTGCGAGGTCATTGCACCAAAGTATCCTACAGATACGAGCAGTTTTTATATTTTATCGTCGGTTACGTGAATGTACACGAAATTAAACGATTTCACACATCGTTAAACAAAACGAACAGAACAAACAAATTACACACATTACGAATACTTATCGGAGTAAAAATTTAAATTTCCGCGCTAATAAATCCCGATGGAAGCCGATATTAATTGGCAACACACTGCTTAAAGCCTGGAAGCTGCTAATGGATTAAAACCACTAATTACATATTTTATAATAGGATTTATAATAGGATAATATAATACGTTTACATGGAGAGTATTAATTTCCCAATTGTTTTCAAAATCGTGTCGTACATAATACCTACAAAATTTCATAGTAGGTACCTACTAATAGCATTTAGTGAGTAGATTTATGAAACATTTTTCAAGAAATTAATTATCTAAAAAGATTTACGGCTCAAGAATGTAGAACTATTATTACTATTTTTTTAGATTAGGTATTTTTTTCTAAAATTACCGTTTGTACCTTTCAGTTTTTAAGATATGCACAAAGTAAACAAAGTTATTTGAATACAATTATCGATAACTGCAGTGGACTGATAAATTGGCGTTTCAATTATACCTGTCCGGTTAAGTGTAAAGGAAAACTTTCCATCACGGTACTGTTTGAACAGAGAAAACGTTGAAAATCGAGTGACATTATTTCCGATTCAGATTGGACGAGTTCTTTTTGTGATGCAAATTCAATTTGTTTCCGTATTGTTTGAGATCTGGGGTGAAGTTGAAAGATACATGAAATATGTAAATAAACAATGAACTTGGCTACTTGCAGTTTAAAAATATCGCTTTGAATCAGGTCTGTTTTCTTTTTTGCTTTGAGAGAATTAATTATAGTCGAGTATGTGCCATGTTTATCCTAATTAAAATTCTAAGATAGCATACAACATATATATGCCCTAGCGACCGACCACAGGAATCTGCGCTTTGTGTATCAAAGACTGATTTAATTAATATTTTCTATAAAGGAATGATATTTCTTGGCTTTTCTAGTCAATCACGAAGTTTATTGGTTTACACTGAAATTAAAATATTTTCTAAAGTCTACAATATTCACTTTAGAAAATATCTTGTTGGGTAACTTAACTTCGAAGTCAATTAATGGCTAGTTTGATGTTATTGAGCTCGCAAAATCGTGACTGTTCGAGTTGAGGTGCAATGACCGATAAGGGGCAGTAATATGTACATGTAAAGTAAATTGTTTAGTTTCGGGCTGTGCAATTAAACATCATCAGTCACATAAACAAACTTAGATTAATAACTTCGTTCATTTCTATATTGGATTAATACCGTTGTATTGTGTAGCAATCTTGTAAAACACAGCTCAAATATAATTATTAATATAATATCTGTTATATTTTACGGAAACATTACATCCATACGAGATATAAATCCGCGATATGTTTATTCAAAAATAAATTATTGTAATACCGAAATATAATGTGTTATTCTTATGGTTAGGGATGTACATTTTTCAGTAAACAGATTTCTTTTACATGTTTGTCTAATTTTATTCGCTCCCTCACCATCCACTCATTGTTTTTGGTTTTGATATTTCGTAAGGAATATCAACAAACACAATTGGCACAAAATTATGTAATTAAATCTGAGATCGAAATTGGTTAAGGTGATATATATTTGTCACAACGTTGAGACATAATCATGTTTTATTTAGATATATAATTATATATAAATTGTTATAATTATGTACAGTGTATTTTTTCTCTTGCGATTGGGACCTAGGTTTCGTAGCGCGAGCTTGCCAAGAAATTTTCACAAGGTCAATTTTGGTATTGGGTGAGTCTTTTCCTAGTTAATGGACACGAAGGCTTGCGTTGTTCTGTAGACATCGATTGTATATGATATGTATATTTTATCCAAATGATTGTAGAAATAAAACCGTAAATTTAAGCATGTTTTCTTTTTTTACGTTCTTGTGTTTACCTGGCACAGTTTTCGAAAATTACGTGATCTCCAATCATACCCATACCTACCTCATGAACTTAAAATAAGTTTTAATTTATTGCCTAATAAATATATTAAAATGAAGCGTACAGGTCCACGATATATGTGTCATACTAGCGACCACATAATATCGGATATACAACAACAAATTGTTAACTATCAGTTTCAGAGAGCGCGACGTCAAAGCATCACAATACAGGCGTCCATCACTGTGTGGAACGATCAAATATAATTACTAGTATAGACAGATTAATTCGCTTGAAATTCAAGCTTGCATTCCGTCATATTGACGTTTCACCTTAGTTATAATGTTCTATGCATATGAAATGTGTAATTTACCTAACATAGACTGGACGAAACTTTGTCTATTATTTGTTTAACACAATTCCTAACACCCGTCTCGTAAATATGAAAATGTAATATGTTTATGTTTACATGGTTGGACCGTAGTTTCGATCTTTGTGCACAGGTTATTTTTTTAGGAAGGCATTTTGGAACACTGATAATGATTGGTATGCGTAATGAATGGACTAAATAAATATCTACAAACGATACAACTTACTAATTCCACAAATTAAAAAAAAACCTTTTTACAGATTCATTGTAAAATTAGTATAATTTTCAACGTTCAACGTGCCTTCTTCGTACATCGTCATAGTATAAACAAATTAATAGCATAAGGTCAAGATCTTAGGTAGGCACCAACGAAATGAGTCTCATACAAAATACGTGAAAACATGGATCAAGAGTAAAATAGAGACATTTATATAAAATATCTCTATTTCGATCATATGTTGCTAAAAAATAGTTTAAGGTCTTAAACCAGAATATACGACTTGATGAAAAATATAAGAGATACGATCTAAAAATGGCTGCGAGTATTGTGAGATATTGTTCGTTTTCGCACGCGGACAATGCATTCTGTGTCTCTAAAACACGTCTATTGTGGTCAACACATTTTATTCATTGCTGCAGTGAGACGACAATACTTCGAAAACTTTCTCGAACATTTTGAATGTTATGGCACATAAGAAATTTTGTGATATTGTACTAAAAGTTCATTCGATAAAGATTTTGTTAATGATTTGGATCATTAATTAACGAATTCAGTGATTATGTACGCGTAAGAAAATAAATGGAAAAGTCGTCCCAGTTTCATGTCGGGTGCAACAAACATGTTATACGTACAATACAGTACAGTACAGTAGGTAAATATGTTCTGTTTCTGTTCTTTCTGCGGTTCCATGAATATATAGTTCATCGGGTCGAACGTTTCTGAGGAACATGTTATTACAAATTCTAGTTCTATTTTCCAGTTAATAGATATGTCGTTACACACTATGAATAAATGTTTTGCTAAAACAATACCTATTGTGAGTGTTTGCTATCATTTTTGCGAAAAGGGTGTGTTTGTTGAATACACTACGCGCCCACCCAAAATCGTGCTATTTTATGAATAAACAGCATCTGAACTATATTTATATGGTAAATAATTTGAATGTAACATTTAGGTAGTGATTATATTTTTATTTATACGTAGGTACGAAGGCCACAGTGCCTGCGTCGGCTGCACTGTATTGTACAATAGAATAGATGTGTACCGATTTAGACTTGCATCAATCTTGTATGAACGTTGATGCCCAACTTCCGTTTCTAGTTAATGCTAGTTTCATACTATGCTCTAGTGGATTCAACTGGCTCGGGATGTAGTTGCGACAAGTTTTATCGAGTTATTTAAATTGTAAAACAAGCCTATCTATATAATGTTGCAAATATATATGTTCGCAATAAATATTTCAAGTGTTCTTTTTTATTAAATGGCCCAGTCTGTTTCTGTTTATTCGTAACAGACAATTGTAAGTGAAACAATTACGCTGTCGGTGCTTATTGACAGTTCGGATAGAGTTCTCCCGGAGCGCCGGTGGGCATATCAAATCAGATAACAGCTACCCTGCAGGATACTGTTTACGAACTTGATTGCATGTCTGAAACTGGCTTTTTGTTTACCCTGTGTTCATTCGGGTTTCGTAAATCAACAATTTCGAGTCATTTGTAAAGTAAATATTTGATTATTTCATTTTCGAGAAATTGGGAATTGACAATTGATAACTTTAAAACACATAAATGAATTTCAAGCAAGCTGACATCTTTGATTCCATTGATCAGAAAGTAATAAATGTAGTTAAAACGTAGTTATTTAAACTGAGGAACTGAACTAAATTGGACAGTCCTACTTACTTAGTAGAGCGGCGAGATACGTACTTAGTAAGTCTACAATATGACATGAATCGTATTTTCAAGAGATCTAAGAACAATTAATTAGTCTTATTTTTATAGGTAGGTATATTTTCAAACAATTAGTTTTTTTTAATAATGTGGAATAATAGTTTGATTTAATTTAGAGTTAAGATATTGTACCTAAATTCTGCCTTATGCTGAAACAGATTCATATAACTAGCAGTTATACCTCTATATGTGTGTTAAAACATTTTAGAGTATCTTTTGTAATTAGTCTTAAAGATGATTATGTCTATCGGACGTCGGCGAACAATTATGTAATTATTTTGATGCTCGCATGGAATTGCTATTTTGTATTTACATTTCCATTTTTACAGTTTTTAATGTTGGCCGTTAGATTAAATGTTGTACATTATAGTGTGTGCAGAACTTGTGATGCTTCGTGTTACCATGAAACCTGCCGCTACGTAGTGCGTTAGCAATCCTATAGTATGAGCTTATCTGATTGAATCCTTAGCAGTAGATATCAAGCACTAGAATGCTTTGAACGAAACGATTTTTGCAATAAACCGTGCCACAAGTCTGCTAATTCACTTATTCCTATTCGTCATTCTGTTACCATTTCACAGACGCATGCCACTGTGTCATTGTTGTAACAAAATTTCAATCTATTTGTGCTTATGATTTAATATTATACCAAAATTAACCCTTGTCATGTCCACTTGATTGCGTATTGGCATAAATATAATATATTTAATAGCAGACTTAAGCATCCTGTGAAAAACTGAAATAAAAATTGAAGACTAATTGAATTTTCAAGACAAAATAATCCTATTAGCTTTCCTTATGCAGCGTCTCGTAACTTTAGTAATATTATATTTTCAATCGCTCTTCGGAAATAGAGATTTTTAGCTTTAAAGAGGAATTGCAGTTATCGGGTCTTAGAAATACATTTTCATTTTACATTGGAATGTAGAATATTACTTACTTTGCTGTAGATACCTATTACGTACCGTGGAACTATTCTCTCGTGCTCCAGTGAATTGTATAATATGAATTGAGTACTTGTTAAAAAACAAATCTCACTTCGTGGCACTTTTCTGTGCAATTATTTTTCGTTGGCGCTGCACTTCCTCTTGAATTAACAATGCTTTAAAATGAAGTGTATAAAATATGGTTAATACTTGAGCCTGTATTTTGTGTGTGCACACTTGTGCTTTTATTAACCTGAGACTTGATTTCCAGCATATTTGGAAAGAACCACACAGACGACAAGATGGAGAACAAGACTCCTGCTGGTTCAGTGAACTTGCTCGACGATACCCTGCTGGAGTCACCCAGTTCCGTTTCAGGCGGGAAGATGTCTCAATCGCTGCCGCACTCGTAAGATAATTTTACAGTTTCCTTTTCCACACCCACGTTCTTGGAAATAATATCAATGAAAGTTTTACGGAAATTCTTTTTGCAATAATGTTGTTACAGTGTCGTAAAAAGTTAATATCTTTAAGAATATTAGAATATCAAATAGTAATATTTCTAGCTACAAAAGGACAGCTTTGTTGTGTATAGTTCAGCACTATAGACGATAAACGTTGTGAACTACATCAGGTATGTAGATATAGATGTAGATTACTTGTTCATAGTTACGGTTGGTAAATATGCAAATGACAGCGAAACACCATTCAAATTTCTCAGTCTTTGAATTGCTTTAAGAGTCTGGAAAATAACATGCGAAACGGGCATGTAAGTAGAACGGTAGTACCAAAGCCGCCGCGCCTGGTGACTGCTATACACGCTCAACTACGCTTGCAGATTGCGGGCTTTTGACACATCATTCTATGAAATCTGTTTTACATTAAATCTCAAAATATGTAAGCTTTATAGGCGTCCGTTTAGACGTGCAAACTAAAAGCTTATGTAAAGGTTGTGGTTGGGAGCCTTGCGAGGACAACATAACGAACTTTCAGTGCTCTTTTGTCCTATTTTGCTTTGAGATTTTATAAAAGAGCTTCGTTACTAATAAGGGTTCGAGACTTGAGCAGGATTTATTTAAGCAGCTTACAGCTGTAATACCTTTCCTTCCTCCTGTTTTTCAAATAAAATACATAATTTTTAAATAGGTAATAATTCAATTTTTTTTCTCTTTATTTATTCACAGGACTTTTATCTAAAGACATGTCAGTCCTATTGATACAAATCAAAAAACCCTTAAACTAGTTGACTTAAAATAATAATACAAGCAAAAACAAAAAAAATAAAAATTAACAATCCAACTAACAAGACTCACTTAATACATAATAATAGAATTAAACTATACCATTAAAAGGAAACCGAACACAAAGGAATTTAACAAAATATTAGGTTGTTAGGGAATTAATAAAAATATTATACAGTTTTTTGGCTGCTTCCGAGTTGGGATTGGACAATATACTATGAAAGATACCGACATCTAGTCTATTTATTTTTAAATCCCTAAGCAAAGCTTCTATATAAATTCGATACCGTTTGCATTCCACCAAGCAGTGTTGGACGTTATCAATCGTGCCACAGACTTCACAATTAGGTGAATCATATTTTTTCATCATATATCCAAATTTCCTTGATAGCACGTGACCGGATCGCAAGCTCGTCGATCCGGATCGTTGTTCTGTCAAAAATTCAATATTGTACAACAATATACCCGTACTACATAATACTGTAGTTCTGGGGCCGCTCCTGTGGAACATCGGTTATGACTGGGTGCTGCGCACCGACCTCCCGAACGGCGTTAGCACAATATGCTACGCCGACGACACGCTGGTGCTAGCGCACGGGAGGTCGCACCAGGCGGCGGCCGATCTAATGGCGACAGCGGTTGCGACAGTCGTTGAGAGAATCCGGCAGTTGGGACTCGAGGTGGCGCTCCACAAGTCCGAGGCCATGTGTTTTCATGGCCGCGGGAACGCGCCACCTCCGGTCCCAAATAACGGCGGGAGTTGTTACCATCGGCGTCGAGACGACGATGAAGTACCTAGGACTCGTCCTCGACAGTCGGTGGAACTTCACAGAGCACTTCCGACGTTTGGCTCCAAAGTTGGAGAGGACGGGGGCTGCGTTCAAACGCATCCTCCCCAACCTCGGGGGGCCAAACGCCTCCTGCCGGAGGTTATACGCCGGGGTCGTGCGGTCCATGGCCCTCTACGGCGCCCCTGTTTGGGCGCCAAACCTGTTGCGGCGTCCCCCTCGGACGCTGCTCATGGCACAGAGGGTCATGGCGATCCGAATGATCCGCGGATACCGCACGATCTCTGGGGAGTCGGCGAACCTCCTTGCCGGATTACCGCCGTGGGATCTGGAGGCGAAGGTGCTCGCGCGCGTGTACAGCATGCGCGCGGAGGCACGTCGCCGGGGCGAAACTCCGCTGCCGCGCCAGATAAGTGCGTGGCGGGATGAGCTCCGGCGCGATCTCATGGCGGAATGGCAGCAACGACTATCGCAACCGAGGGCTGGGCTCGCTGCCATCGCAGCGGTAAGTCCCCTCTTTGAGGAGTGGCTTGAGAGACTCTACGGCGTCCTCACCTACCGCCTGACGCAGGTCCTCACCGGACATGGAAGTTTCGGGAGGTACCTGTGTCTGATGGGGCGGGAGGAAACGCCCGGGTGTCATGACTGCGAGGACCGCCCTGAGGACACGGTGGAACACACTGTGGCGGAATGCCCTGCGTGGGCTGAGCACCGCCGTGCCCTCAGGGAAGTGATCGGCGATGGCGACCTCTCGCGTCCGGGCCTATTGCAGGCCATGATGCGGAGCGAGGGGGATTGGGATGCCGTCTCCTCCTTTTGCGAAGCAGTCATGCTAGCTAAGGAGGTGGCGGGACGCGTGAGGCAGCGAAGTGCTGCCTCCTCGCAACCCAGCAATCGCGAAGGACACACCGGGCGTCGGGGATCGCGGGACGATCTCCGGCCACCGTAAGCGCGGGCCTGCGGACGGCGAGCATGGGTGGCTCCCCGTCCGACCAGAAGCAGACCCGAGCGTACGGCGCGTCGCGTTCCGCGCGCGCCTCAAAGATGGCTCTTTGAGGCGCGCGCGGAACCCCATCTGTGGTGGTCTGATGGCTCACCACATCACACCCACCACAGATGGGGCCCAATAGGGCCGATGCCGATTCGGAGTCGCGGAGAACCTAACGGGTAACCGGGGCTCCGGCTCGACGTGCAGGAGAAGGAACGGGGTGGTTCCCCCCCCCCCCCCTTAAAAAAACTACATAATATAAATGGTTTTGAGAAGTAACAAGATTTTGCTATAACATTTTACACGTGGTAAATCCCTTTGAAATACGATGTGTCGCCATATTGAGCGACAGATTTATCCGTCAGTAGAAACTCTTATATGTGCGAAGCACTTTGTAAAGAGCCTGGACATTCGATTTTAATCTCTTCGGCTTCCTACGGCCGTGGCTTAAAGTCTCTAGCTTTAAAATGACACGAGCAACTAAGAACTAGAGTGCAGCTGGTGTACCCATTTCCAGTTTTTAAACGTTGAACATTTTCTATTTCCGATCTGTCTGAAAAATGTATATCCGCTTGTCGCTTACGATTTCTAATGTTTTATAGTATTGGAAGGATTTCGTGGACTTTATGCACGCGATCAATACTTTAAGAAATTGCAAATTGCTCTTTCAAAATCAGCTTCCTTTCTATTGAAACGTATTTTCCGGGGAGAATGGTTCGATGTAGAAGACGGATTTAGCATTTCCTCTTTCCAATGTTATTCTTGCCGATGCGTATTTTTCATATTTTTGCTGACCCACTTTTAAATTGGATTGTGCTGGCTGTGGATAAACTGGAGAAAACATCGCAATTTTGATACGGAATCATTCTTGTTGTAGTGATATATCGAGGGCTGACGTCATCCAGTGCGATTTTCAAGGATTCGTAAGAAGGAAGACTATTTTGAAGGATGGACGGAAAATATCGCTGTCGTCCTGGCAGCGCTACTGGCTCCAGCTCTCTGGAAATATCCTCGTGTTTTATGCTTCGAAGTCCTTCAAAGGGTAAGTGGCTATGGTTTGTTTTCACAATTTATTCTTCACAAATTAATTTTTTATATCATTTTATTACTTGTGTGGTGGGTTTTTTTAACTAAAATATAATATGGTCTCTTTTCGAACCACAGTTATAATTGATAATAAATGTAGTATAAAATGTATAAAGACCATAATGGTGTCAACGTGATTGACGTCACTCAGTCCGTGTCATGTTGCTCGGTGTAAACGAAATGTGTCATGGAAGCCATATTACTCGCTTTGATATTGCCACAGCCAACCGATCAGCTATAAAATCGGGTTTAGGTGATATTATTTTATCAAAACTACGCCCGCCGCTCAACTCGCGGCTCTTTTTCATTTTATCTATAAAAGTTTTACACTTTCTTTGTTACACTAGTTAGCCTTGTACGTCGAAACTATAACTTTTCGTGTATTTAATGTACGTTTAAGAAATTGTAACTTTATGACACAAGCGCTTGTTCATTGCAATTGGTAAACCTTTTCCTTCGACCTGGTATAAATGACCATTGCTGAGCAAAGCCTCTCCACACGGAGAAGGTTAGAGCGTTAATCACCACGCTTGCTCAATGCGTGTTGGCGATTTCAAACTTATAATTAGAAATTATAAGTCCAGGTTTCCTCCCGATGTTTTTCCTTCACCGTTTGTCAGTGGTGTCTAAATAATCTTAGAAAGTACATATAACTCGGAAAAAGTCACATTGGTACTTGCCGTTGGTAGGTTTCGAACCCGCACCCTCATGCATGAGAAGTGGGCGTCTTAAACCTCCGGGCCACCACGACATGTGTACGTGATAGTGCAAAAATCATCTACTTACTTGTATGAAATTTTACAACAAAGAAAAACCAAAGTAACTCTTGAAAGTACAATATAATTTTTACTCCGGGACAACCAGTGCGCGTCGTCCGCGAGCTACTGTTCTATGTTGATTAATAATTCACGCTTTAGTTATTGGTTTTGCGGTTTGTGGCATGTGGCATGTGGTGCGGTTTGATCCGAAAATCAAACTCACTGAACAATGTGCCATGTTGATATCGAAACGATGCACATTTTGAATTGCCTAGATAGTAGTAACATACTTACGTATTTCAAAAATTACATTATAAATGCATCTCGTTGCTGAGAGTTCAATTTAGTGAAGCTCATAAAACTAATTCATGCCCGACTGAACTGTGCGGAAATACAGGGCCTACCGTCCTACCTACCGTCGTCTATTAATTATTGTCGTTCATGCTACTCTCGTTGCATGAACGTCGCGTTTGCACTGAAATTCGAACGTGACGTCCGATCACTCAATTTACGTCCTTTGTTTTAGTGGCTTGTAATTTGTAAACTACATGATTACTATAATGTACATTGTAGATTCAGGGCCTTTTCACACGCTCTAGTTTCCCTAGTATTATACATATGTACGTTAGCTTCACAGGGCCAGTACCTATGTTACTAAGGAACATGCACTTGCTAACATTTGCACCGCCTGCTAAATACTCGGCAACTAGTTTTGTTTATGTAATTAATGCCTTTTCACACGTTCCGGTATCCTAGAAGGGCATATTTGAATCGCCGATCATAAAGCTTTCTTTTGTTTCATTTGCAAACAACCGAAAACTGAAAACAAAACTGTATTGTTCACAGCGTAAAACTGTACTATTCTACGAACTATTGTTTGAGTATTCGAAGCAAACGAGCGAAACTTTTGTATGTAAAAATGTGCTAGCAAGTTTCGTGTTCATAAGTAATGGTGAAAAACACACTCTATTCGGTTATATATAACATATCATACGTTGTCTGACCTGCGGCAGTTTAAAATAATATTTTAAATTATTTTCTGTTGCTTTGATACTCGTATTTCGCAATAAAAAATATTTGGATATTTTACTGACAAAACTTACGTATCTTTTGGTTATGAATATTGTTCACTTCACGAAAGGCTACATACACACATATTTGAATACAATTTGAATATTGGCTACTCGAATTCCGATATCCGTTTAACATAATTATGCAATAGATACATCTATTATGTAATTATCTATAATATGAGGTCTATAAATGATATTTGACGTTAATCGTACAGGACGAACCGCAGCGACTTCCGCGACGAGAAGTGCAAGGTGCTATGCCTGGTGGGGTGGTTCGCCAAGATATCTGACAGCGACAGCGCTGACGCATTCCAGCTGATCAACCATCACACCGGCACGCTCTACAAGTTCAAGTACGTACTAAGTACCTATGAATTTTCTCGACTTGTTCTATATTTCATGTCTTTCGCAGTAGGGTTCAGTAAAATAACTGGACAGCCATTCCAGTTTAGTCACACGAAGGAAATTTTTCTTTTAGGGCCGCTTCGGAATCTGCAGCGAAGATGTGGGTTCGTGTGATCGAAGATGTCACTACTAAGATTGTGAAGCCCCTGCCAGCCAATCTCATGTCGTTCGAATAGAACCACTCGCAAGCTACGCGGCAATTATACCTCGCCGCCATTTTTCAATCTCAATCCTTTACTACGTAAGTAACTATGCCTTTTACGAACAAATTATATTTTAGTTATAAAAGCTTGTCATTTTGTGTGCATAAACTAAGAAGTATATCGATATTTTTCTGTATACGTCACAAACGGTCGTCATTTAATGTAAAACGTTGTATTGTTGAGTGTCATTCATTCTAGAGTTCCGTAGCTAGTAACGACGTGTCTAACGTGTGTCCGTCCGGAAACTGCACATTGGTTCAGTTGGTTCGCTTTGATCCGAATGCGACCAACTCAAGTCCGAGCTTTATGGAAGCCAAAAGCAATCAAGTGAGATTGGAAAATAAATAAGCAACAATCCATTAATGTACAATGTCGTTCATCGAGAGCGGATTACGCTTAAGTTTTTATTTATTCACTGAAAACTTCGCGATTGAAGATTAATAAATAATGATTGCATATTTTAATGTACAGAACTTAAAATGTATCAGTATATTTTTGAAAATAAAAAGATGATAGATATACGGAACTTTACAGTGATGACGTATTAAGTATATAGGTACACTGTACTTGGACACGCTTTCAGCGGTACATTTGTATCGAGTCTCTCGCATTGTTACTCAATACTTTAAATAATCTAAGATACTATGATGTTTTAGTAATCACTGGCTCGATTTAGTGCAGTTAGTATTTTATATCTTTATCTTAAGTGGGCAGCCAAATTATATTTCATTTTTAACCATTTGTTTCAATTTTGTAATCTCAAAACAGACTTTATATTTTAACAATTACAAGGACTTTTTTACAAAGGAACATATCACATAATATTATGAAATAATATTTTCTTATCCGACTTATGTATGTTAATTTGTGTGAAGCATTGGTTTTAACGTTGTATTTACAAAACAAGACGCGGTTTTAGGTAGCTAGATAGCTTTTTCACATGATAAAATTAATTTATCAAGACTGTCGTATAATACTAAAATCGTATTTAAATAAACTTTTACTCAACAAGAATACTCTGCGAATCGACAAAATATTTTAAGGAGACCTTTTAAATGAAACATGAACAAACTAGTGTGATATTGCTTGAGGCTATTTACTTGCCAATTAGATTTCCTTATTAAATTATTATTATAGGTTTTCTTGCCAGTTATCAGGCGCTCAATATTACCTTTTTTATACTCGTGGCTTTTCGCAAGAGCTCTCACAGGAAACACAAGAACAATAATATTTATTATATGTAATACATTTTTAGCAAATCACTTTTCGTCCGCACTTTATACGAATAAGTTTATTTGATAAATTGTCTTTTACAATTTATGCTAGAATATCAGTCGCGAAAGCCTTTCAACATAAGGCGAAATAAAATATTGTAACGTCGCTTTACGTAAGCATAGCGAAACAAAATTGATTTCTTGTGCTCACTAATTCGTGTTGCTCAAATGATATCATCACGTTTAAGCTTTAGCGGCATTTTAGTGTAGATTGCACAAGCTGCTTTTGGCATTTCGGATTGCGAATAAGGTTGTTTTTCGAACGCTCGATATTGTGCCTCAGTACGGTATTTCAACGAGTACGTATCGAACCTACGGTCGATTGCTTTTCGGCGATATTGGCTCAAAGAGTCTGATGATATATCCGCCATTTGACATTGCAATCGAACGCAGGTGACACCTATACGCGATCCGTTCGTTTTGTTAAAAGTGACCTGTTTGCAGGGCGCGTAAGTCAAAAATATTTAATGAAAGCGACAACGATTTTTAATCTGTGAATGAGAGTAAGATTTAGTATCTAATATCACTAAGGTTGTTAGACGATGTATCTTCGTATGGTCAAACATGAGTTGTTGGTCAATGTAAAAAATCGTACACGTATATTATTGAAAAGTGCTAACGTACATATTAACGCGATCACTCGGTTATTTTAGCTTGGTGCTATAGCATAGCGACTAGATGTAACGGTAAGCGCGGCTGCAGACGTTGTTATCGAACATTTAATATAAGTACATCTGAACAATTGATATCAGTACCATTAAACAAAGAAATATTTTTATTATGAAATATGAACAAATAAAACAGTTTAAAATAGAGTTTAATATAGGTGAATAGATATTGTGCCATTATTATCAAAACAAAGAAGTATTTAAAAAATTCTAATACAAATACATTTTATGATGCTTGATACAAAACAGATTTTAGTAAGAAAATCTATAACTTTTTATGTGTCGTAATAAAAATATATAATATCTAATTTATACACAAAATATTGCACCTTAATCATTAATCGCTATCGTATTATATTTCATTTTCGTGTAGTGTAATGTCGACTTTATTTCCTAATATGTTTTAAAGTCACAATTTTACAAAACTCTGATAGCGCGTTGTCCCGTACTAGAGATTCACGAACTTGTTGTACAAATTCGTATATTCTCTAACTTACATGAATGTCTGCGCGTCGATATTGAAACCAAACTTTTCCATACATTCGGAAAGTTGCATGAATACTACCTCGTGGAGGATTAGAATGTTGAATGACTTTTCCACTTGCGTTGTGTACAACTTTGTACTATTTTCCGTGTAACAATTTGACATTGGTAATAAGATTGGAATTTTTTATACGATAAAATTCTTATAAATGTTCAATTGCTACTTTTACGTAATTACGATGTATTGGATATTAATATCGTTCAATCTTTGAGTCCTAGATTTCAAGTTTTAGTTTGAGTTCCTATATATAACCTTTATTAAAAAACAATGTACGCTCCACGTTGTTCGCGGTAAACCACTGTTCACTCTTTGTTCATAGCGTTTTAGCGGGATCGGAGGCATGTCCGCTCATACGCTTTCAGGGTAGCGGTTCTGTTTACTGCCATAAACCGGGATCGCGATCCCCGCAAACAATTATGTTTGTACTCAGGCCTACCGATAATACCTAGTCAATCAAACAAATAACCGAAAAATTCACTCGAATAACTTTAGTCTAATCATAACACGTTTGCACTAAGTAGTTAGCAATATTTGTTACATTATACATATGTAAAAGATACTGCAAATTACTTCGTGCAAGAAAATTCTCAAAATGTTTTTTAAACCTCTACTCAAAGTATAACATAAAATATATTTTAGCCACTAACTTATTTGAGTCGTGTTGTAATAAATGTCAACTTTATAATTCTTGCGTGAAATGTTTGAAGGTGTTATAACACCTCCCGTTCCCTTTGCCTGTTCACAGTAACTATAAGCTTGTATTCCTGGAAACACCGCTTGCCAACTCGGGAATTCATTCCACAGTAAATAAAGTTAAAATTATTTTTACTACTATATTCTTTAACGCTCGCCGTTTGGTTTTTGTTTCTTTTAAGCGTTGTTTGTCTGTTCACACTGTTTTTTGTAGTTATTTTCCTTTGGTGTTAAAGCTATGAGTTTTATTCAGAATTTGATAAATATATTCAGTGTTTTGCGTAGATTCAAGAATTGCGTTGTATAAATTAAAGTAATAGAAATTGAATATTTTATGATGGTTGTCATAATTCGTTTCGTTTCCCGATTGCACGATTTTATAACGTATACGTCTCTCAATTTTTCTCAAACCGAATGCAATCTTTTAAAAGTACGTAAACAAGTTGCAGGTTAAGGAATGTTATCGCAGCTCCTCAAAAATACGAGTCAAATAAGTTAGTGTTTCGGAATCTCCTAGCGGACACTTAGTTCCTATTTATACTGTTATCACATTCAGAAGCTAGTAAACTCTGTCAGTATTAAACTGAAGAATTTAGTCTGTGGTGCCTAGAGTGTTGAAATAATAAGCAATATAATTATTCATGTTAGCATACTGTTGCAATAGTAAGTTATAACTGCATGTTAAAGTTTTACCCGATCTGTTTCGAATAAAAAGTAATCTCTATTTCACTAATTTTAAATATTACAATGTTTTGTCTACTTGTTGTAACTTACCAGTAGCCGTTTTTTTTTAAGAGCACATGACCCAGTCTCGTGTGTGCTATTTTCTGTGGAAATTGTTTGCTTTCTGAGCGCCGACGTGGCTCGTACGATAACCACGTGCAATCTTGCTCTGTATTGGACTGCATTTATAACACCTTTTACGACGCGACGTCAACGTTGCGACGTTTTAGACATGACGTACTAGTGACGTAGGCGCATCGGATCGATACAATGTGATTCTTGTTTTTCTTAAATCGCCTGGTTATTATGTAAGACATGACATGAGTAATGAGTATCTTACTCTAGTTTGAACCATGTTAAGAATGAAAGAAAGCATTATGTATAACACGCGACATGACAAAAGTTTCATTGAACTTTATTTCGTTTGTAATCGTTATGAATGCATTCACTATGCTAATCGATATTTTGTATTAAAATGCAAAATGTTTTCTTTATATTACCAAAGTTACATAAATCTATCCTTTGTATTGTAGTTTAAGTATAGTTATAGGGAGGTTATGATATTTGACTGATGCTGAAAATGTTATACCGATTCTAAAAGGACAGACTAACTTGGAATTCATAAACTAGTTGCTGAAAGTTGGTTGGAATTTGTTTTGTGAAACTGCTATGCTATGCTATACTCTGTTCATGTTGCATAACGTGCACCACTTTGATAATTGTTGTCAACTTGTCACTATCTATTGCAGTCTCTTAGTTATTCCTGTCGCTATTTTTACTTGAGGTACGAATATCATTGTAATTAAGCTTTGTACGACATACTCCTAAGTGTATTTAATAGCACTTGTGTGCTCTTGTGTTCAATAAAATTCCTACAAAATATACATTGTATTATTTAATTGTACTAATGTTTTAACAATATTTTAGTTTTAGCTTATTTAGAACTCATAATAATTAGCTATATAATAATAGATTTAAGATTTTTTTAGCATAAATAAGTATTTTATAAAAGTTTTAGTAGTCCGTATGTCAACATTTTACCGAAAACTTTTATAGCTCTGACGTTAGCGGCACATGAGACTTTGCGCATTGCGCATGTTGTTGCTCAAGGAGAAGGAGTGATAGTGTCCATACGATAGTACCTACACACACACACACTCACAAAATTCTTGGAAGCGAATGTGTGTGCGACTACCACTGCGCATCGAGTAACTTTCATTGTCCTGCGCATATTCTGTATTCGCAGCTTTATGCCACATAACATAGGAGAGTCAAAAAAATAAATTGCGAGCAAATGTTGATAGCAACTCGTTCACATGCATCATAATGAATGAAGTGCGATCACCAGGTGTTTCGCAGAAATTCGTCTAAATTTTTTTACCTTAATAATCATAAATGAAATAAGGTAAACCAGCTCCACAACATAAACTATAGGTACTCTCCGTCATGTCGCAGGAGTTTTAAAATTCAAATACCGTCCTATGAAACTGCCTAATATCAGAGCATTTAGCTTTATTAACAATTAGCCGGCTATCGTTAACTAAAAAGTTGTTGCTGAACAACCAGTAACGCATGCAAATGAAGCTGCCTCTAGCCTTACAGTGGTACTACGCACGCGCCGGCTAACCGGCACCGTAGCGGCCGCCCCGCTTCACCTAACGTCGCGGGGTTTTTTGCAAGTTGCCCCCAAGCTTGTGGGAAAACTTTTGAATTGGCGGATAAAGCTGAACCAATTTATGTGAATGGAGACACCAGACCAGTTATAATGTACGACTGGAGCGCGGGGAGCGTAGTGCGCGCGCACCACGTTCCGCAGTGTGCGACTTCCCCCACAGTCGTCGGACAGTTGCCGCGCGCCACAAGCGAGTGTATAGCGACCTTAAGCTATTGTGAACATTCTTAGAGGGTAACCGGTTCGCGCGAAACACGTCTGCCGGCCCATCTAACACAATAACTACAACATGCCACCAACTTAATGTAAGTTTTATCCACTTTTATGATAGTTCAAAACTTTATAAAACTATTTTAATACTTGCTATCACTCACTTTAAAACTATTTCAAAGTCAATTTATTTACTATTTATTTTAACTAGTGTTTGTAGATATGTGTCTGTACATATTTTGCTGTAAGTAAAATCAGAAAATACTCTTATATAACTTTATACTAGGACTGTAAATCCGATGTAAACATTCTACGATACCATGGTTGGCTTCAATCGATAAAAAAATTGGCTTGCCCGCGATAATTAGGTAGGTTGTATACGCTTGCGTGCATTGTTCTTTTCACTGGGGATTCGATACCTATTCCAATCTTGTTTTAATTTTTACCTAAGTCTAGAATTAAGTACATTGTGACATAACTACACTGCGAGCGGTAACACAGCGAACGTCATGTCTAAGACAGCGCGCACTGTTTACTCCTTAAAGATGTTTCAATTTTGGGCAACTCATTTTACATTGTAGGCCTAAAATAATAGGTACTATATAATCGCAATACAACTAAAACTCGAAGAAAAAATAATTCAAGAACCCTTGTAGCGAGAAAGTGAAAGTAAAAATCCGAAATATTTGGTTGGCGATTTGAAGGCCTCCCTAAGCAGGATCCATATTTTGGAACGAAAGGGATAGGTATACCCACGAAGTTACCAAGAGGGTGGGCCATTCACGAATATTTATAAGGCTGACACAAATGCCGAGCGTTTAAGTTGTTCGAATCACTAGCTACTAAGGTTCTAAGTCGATGTATTCTAGAACTATTGTAAGGTATACGTTTTGACTGTTATTCTTGCAGGATATACCTAGTAGCAAAGAGGACCTTTTTTCAATACTATCCTAAGGGTAGAAAGGGAAAGGGTAGGTGAAATTGGATTTATGGTAGAAACGAGGTGTACGAAGTACGAGTTGATGGAGACGTCGATAGAAGACACCCTAAGCAATACGCTGAAGCCTGAAGAGAGATATGTAAAAACAAAATTCAATATTCTAAAGCGCCAATCATACATTTCACATTGATGAATTTGGAAAAAATAAGAAAGGTAGGTATTTTCCAAGTTTTGTTTTATTTAATCTATAGATCAGAGTAAATCTATAGATCAGAGTAAAAATAATCGAGCAAGAATTATTTTTACATGATTTTATTTTTATTGGATATCAATTCTCAAGCAAAAGTAGAGTTAGGTACATTTAACGTAATGAAATGGTAAGTAGTCATTTATGAATCGAATAATTATTCGATGTCAAAAAAGCTAAATCGATGAACAAAAATGTCTACGAACTCGGTCGTAACGGAATGAGGTAAAAAAACTTAAAAGGGGTCACCACGAGAATGGAGGCTTTTGTTTCGACCATTGTGTAAAAAACGATAAGACGACGAAAGGCTAAAAAAAAGAAAGAAAGAAAGAGAGAGAGAGAAGAGAATGAGGCACACAAATACATACAAAACTATAAAAAAATAAAAACACGAATACTTTTTACATAATAAAGATATACTCCATCCTATAGGTCAAGTAGTTACTTGACCTAGGATGTAATATAATATGATTGATGGAGTTCCATCAAGCGTTAAGCCTTTGACTGCAAACAAAAACAGTTAAAGGCTCCTCCGCTAGTGTCGGCCATCATTGTCCGACACAGCATCCAATATGTTAATAATAACGGTATTCATTCAAGCCGTATAAACACAATATCTTTCAGTTGTAGAAATATTTCAAAGGAAACAATAAGAAAAATACTCATATCGTATCATCATTAATTTGTCTATTCTCATTCATAATTATCTCCTTTGCGAATGCCTTCAAGTTCGAGTTTTTTAACAGATGGATGTTTTGTAGTCAGTGTTAGTAGTCACAGCTCAGCACAGTAGCACAAAACTGTAGCTACTCGTTAGAAGAATTCACAAAATAT
This sequence comes from Spodoptera picta, assembly GCA_038387885.1. Classification (NCBI taxonomy): domain Eukaryota; kingdom Metazoa; phylum Arthropoda; class Insecta; order Lepidoptera; family Noctuidae; genus Spodoptera; species Spodoptera picta. The sequence continues at coordinate 7,061,342 of JAZHFQ010000105.1, forward strand.
TCATCATCTCTCAGGAGGCTACGAAAGTACGAAAATTAGACGAACCGAGCCAAACTTAGTGTCAAAGTAAACTTCACTTTAGAAATAATAATAAAAAATGTTCTATTAACGCTAATTTATATAAGTATTTTATTTAAGGAAAGAGATAAATATATGTCGATAAAGAGCTAAATTCGTATCACATGACGTGAAATAAATATAACATTTGACCCTGATAAAAATATGTGCCAAAATAACCAAGAATGCAATTTGTTACCTACATATCTGTCACTGCAAAGAATTTAATATGTATCGTTTATCGTTTCAAGTTGCTGAATGCACTGCTGCATTTTCAGTAGTTTTTGAAATGACGAAATTCTTTCTCTACTTTTTATTACTAGAATCAGTATATACATACGTACTTACTGATTCTGGTTATAAAAAGTAGTTGTGTTGTAACTGTCAACACTTGTTAGCGGTTCAAAACTATGATCGTCAATCCACCATGACTATGGCAACGACGTAACTAAGTATTTGCCGAGTCGAGAAATTCATCAGCACAAACCAGCAGGTAAGAGAGTAAGAAACGATAAAAGTAGGGACTCCCAAATCGTCTTACATATTTTTCACTACGACACGAAATCAGCCTGTGAACTGTCCTACTGCTTCCGGGGAAATGCCGTTTGTGAGAAAGAACAAGGATTAGTCACCAGCCATCACTTGCCTAAGGCAGATTAGCAATTTCAGACTTTAGTAGGTATAATAAAGAAAGAAAAACTATTTATTACGCCACGACACAACAAAAATACAGGTATACGCAAAAAGCCCAGGGTCTATATAAACATGACCCCACACAAGCAATATCTCCTGTATCATTTATAAACATTCCTACAAATAAACATCCCACACATCACAATCGGAAGTAGAATAAGAATTTATGGATTACAGAAAAATGCATTCCATGCGGGAATCGAACTTGCAACAAATTGCGCATCAGCCGATAGTTTATCGGCAACAGCGTAATCTGTGCAGTCACATAAATGGACTAGCTACTTCCGCGCGGTTTCACACGCTCTGCTCAGTTCCTATTGGTCGTAGCGTGATGTTTTGTAGCCTATAGCCATCCTCGATAAATGCGCTATCCAATACAAAAATAATTATTCAAATCAGACTTGTAGTTACGGAGATTAGCGCGTACAAACAAACAAAAAAAAACAAACTTCCGCTTTATATAATACTATAAGATATAAGATTATAAGTCCCTCACGATATAATAGAGGTCTCTCTAAGTAAACTTAAAAACTACATTGAACTTACCTAAAGTTGTCCAAGCAACAGATTTGAAACAAGCACCCTTGTGCTCCAGAAGCGTGCACCTTCAACTACAGTTCACGTCATTTGGCTCCATACAACGTAACCTGTAGGTATAAATTGATGGTAAATCAAATATGAAAACCATATAACGAGTCATCATGAAGTAAGTTTGTCATTCATGAGTAGTACTACTTGTTGCTTACAGTACAACAAGTTCTTGTGACCACTTGTCGAAGCATTACGCAAAATAAATATACAACATCAAAAGGAATTTGCAGGCACGTGGTTGGTCGGCTGTAACTTTAATTAAAAAGTTTGATCGGCGAAGCTCTTCCGTAACGAAGCATTAACTACAAAAATTAATAGTATTTAATATTTTTGTTTAAAAGTATAAATCTACGCATTCGACTGAAAACGATTCTACATAAAAGGCCGGTGTCCTTTTATTTGCAGTTTAAAACTGTGGCATTTTATCGCTCGATTCACAGGAAAGCAGTCACGATTCACGTTCATCGCAACGATTTATTGAAAAACTAACCAATGAAAAAAAAACCGCTTCACTGCAACAAAAAGTGATTTGCGGCGATTGCTTATTTTTTATTTAAGCGACAAAGGTAGGTAGTATGAATAGGTAATACGTTGACAATTACGATAATGCAACCTAAGTGCAAGCACTTAACGTCTATAGTCAACTGGAAGGACAGCGAGTGATTAAACTGCGTGAATAGGTGCAAACTATGAAGGTAGGTAAGTGCTTTCAAACTTTGTAGTTCGAGTCCTGCGGTACGGTTGTGATGTAAATACCCCACTTCAAGCGGTAATTGTATGGACCAAGTTGACAGAGGAACCACAAAAGCAGTTTTCATTTCTGAGAAGTTTTGAATTCGATCTAGTTTCGAGAATATTGTGTTTACCTACACACAATTAAAAGTTGTAGTTTAGTTTGCCAACAGTTTGCATGCTTTTATTTAAATCTAACCAGAAGGTAGAGCACAATGAAATGGAAATTTAGTTGTTTGTTCACATTAATATAACATCTACCTCGCTTTTAATACGTGTTGAAACATGTTCATTTCACTCCATAAAAATATAAAACTGAAAAAATCTGTATGTACATTCGGGGAATGTATTACATCGAAGATATAATAGAAATCACATTTAAACGTAAAATACCTGTAAAATGCTATAAACAAATGTTGCGAAGCGCCACAATGCAGGACGACAAAGTTCAGAATACAAAGCATTGAAAGAACAGTAGGTACTTGTACTCTGTTTAGTTTAAACTACAAATTATATACGTACCTAAAGTAATCAAAAGATACTAATAGTATGTAGGTAAAATATATTTTATCCAGCTACAATACGATGGTTGGCAAAAACCAGCTCGAATTACAATGTAATATATGACGTACTTAAGTGGTGAACATTTTAAGTTAGTGTATGTAACCTGGACTGGAGTGTAAGTGTTCAGTCCCTGCCCTTCAGCGAATAAAAAGTGGTGTGTTGTATATCGAATTTCACAAGGTAAGTAAAGTTATAATTTATCGAACGCTTTTTTAACTGCTTTGTTGCTTGAGTAAGAAACGAGAAAATTTCTTCCAAATGATCAGTTTCCGGATCAGATAAAATTATTATCTACAAATAGGATTTTAGATACCTAATTGAAACTCAGTTATAGAGGTATAATAAGGGTTGAAACTGCCTAATGTAAAGCTATTGCCATTTTCCCCATTGCTTAAGATAAGAAGTTTTATTTATTTATTAATGTTATTTATTTATGCACAACACACAGACAATACACAGGAGAATACACATATAAATAAATTGGAGGTACATAGGTACTACATATTCCCGTAGGAATCTCTTCCTGCAGTCCTTCGACAGGAAAAACAGTAAAGTCACCAATCCTACTGTTCCTTCTCATTTTCGTCCCATTTCCATCCTTCCTTTCCTATCCAAAGTGCTCGAGGCCTGTGTCCATCGACAGTTCTCTGGTTTTATATATCGGAACTCACTTATTTCACCACTGCAATCTGGATTCAGGCCTGGTCATAGCACTGTCACTGCACTCCTTAAAGTGACTGGCGATGTTAGGGCAGCAATGGAGGACACCAAGGTGACAGTACTGGTGCTGGTCGATTTCTCTAACGCCTTTAACATGGTCAGTCACAAAATCCTCTTAGCTGTCCTGGCCTATCTGTCGGTCTCTGATGGAGTACTGGAATGGTTCTCTTCATACCTTCGTGGGCGTCAGCAGATGGTGCAGGTTGATGATACGTCATCGAGTTGGGTCACACTGCACAATGGCGTTCCACAAGGCGGCATACTTTCTCCTCTTCTGTTTTCTATTTTTATCAATCTTATAACTTCTGATCTTCAGGGTGCGTATCATCTATATGCTGACGACTTACAGGTGTACTGTCACGGAGTAGTGGCTGAACTGGACCAGTGCATCGCCAAAATCAACCGTGATTTGGCTGCTATTGAGAGTTGGTCCAAGAGGTTTGGAATCGCTGTTAATCCTGACAACTGTCAAGCGATTATTATTGGTAGTGGTAAAAGTATGGCCAAAATATACTTTACTATACTACCGCCTGTACTGTACAACGGAACGCCTGTCCAATATAGTGAGAGCGTTAAGGACCTGGGTATACACATTGATAGTACCCTCAGTTGGCGAAGTCAAGTTGCCAGTGTGAGTCAAAAGGTTACCGGATCGCTGCGGTCTCTGTACCGTCTCAGAAATATACTACCTCCCAGCACTAAGGCGATGCTTGTGCAGACCTTAATTTTTCCCATCATCGATTATGGTGATGTGTGTTACTATGACCTGAATGCAGATCTCCTCAACAAACTTGACCGTCTTCTAAATAGCTGCATTCGATTCGTTTCTAACTTACGTAAGTACGATCATGTGTCTGCACAGCGATCATGGTTGAAATGGTTGCCTATTCGTCAGCGCAGAGAGCTAAGAGCACTCACAACTTTATTTTCTCTGCTTTTCTCTCCCACTTCCCCTAACTATCTAACTTCACATTTCCAGTATGTATGTGACAACCATACTAAAAATCTACGCTCTTCGCATAATCGGCTTTTGCACTGTCCTGCCCATCACAGTAACTTTACTCATTCTCCTTTCTTCATACAAGTCATTTCTCTCTGGAACACGCTTCCAACGAATGTCAGAACCGCAACCAGTCGTTTGAGTTTCAAGCGGAGGGCGCGTGAGTACATTAGCAGAAAGCTGGCAGTTTCATAACATCTTTTATTAATTTCATCTTGTTTTAATATACGATAAATTCATATACGGCTCATAGATAGATTATATTATGTATGATGTTATTTATATCTATCTATATATATGTATGATTATATATATTATTATATACGTATTTTATGTGTGCTTTGATGCTCCTTATTAATTTTGATAATTACCACTAACATTTTTGCAGCTTACCACCTACCACATACATTTCTGCACTACCCAAAAGGATGACTGGCAGAGAATGCTGTTAGCATTAAGTCCTCCTTATGCAATTGTATTGTATAAAACTTAAATAAATAAATAAATAAATAAATAAAAACTAAGACACTGTGTGTAACATGACATGAACAAAAAAAAACAAATATTACAAAATTTAAGCCAATAAGTACTCAAAACTACATACACAAAATATAACCGATAAATAATGTATTGAATAAATAGATCTCAAAAAAAAATACATATACCTATACGTACGATAGATACACATCAAATACCTAATACACATATGAGAGTATATTACAAATAAACATATTATACACACATATATATGACACTAATTTGCACAGGATGAGGAAAGGTAATACTCCCTTACGAGTCTTTTAAAGATTTGGATGGATTTAGAGTCACGGATGTTAGGTGATAGGGAATTCCACAGTCGCACCGCATGAACAGTTTTAGTTAAGTAGGTACCTTCATAACATTTAGAAACAAATTATACCAAAATAAATAAAAGTATTGTGGCAACAAACTCTCTAGAACCTACATTACCATCTAACCCATCAGCTAAAACACCCGATAATGCTTGAAATACGGCCTGAAATATGAACAGCGAAAGAACGACAAACATTGAGCACTTTATAAATTGCTGGGGGGATAAAGGCTGCGCAAAGAAAAGGCAGACCTTGTCTTTAATCGCGAACTTAGATCAAACATCGCTCTACAAACAAAGACGACTGCGATGACGTAACGACAATGTTGAACGAAGGCAGAATGTCGAACTCATTTCCATGGCGTAGGTATATAGAGGTACACAATGTAGTCGCATGACGACGATGGCGGCCAGTCACATGAAAGCCAGCAAACAAGAAAACATATTAACAAATTACACAATTTCTCTTTAATACTTTAGTCCCTTTGCATAACCTTGGTTAATGCTATTTTTACGTTATTGCAGGTACTCTTTTCAACTTCTTGTGCACTTTTTTACACTTAAGTATACATTTAATGACATTTTTGTAACTATACATAATATGTATTTGACTCCGAGATGAAGCCTGGGGATCTCAAGGGAAATACATGACCGGAATCCGAACAACATGATCACGTACATAGATATGAACCTATCCAAATATAGACCTAATTTTACAACTCGGAATAATTATAATATAAGATTTAGAGCTTGGTTTAAAAATATAACTCAAATCGGTAAAAGAATAAACTACCATGCAACATTCAACGTAATAGGATTATACAATAACGAGACATATCATTGTATCATATTATCATATTCCTCGTTGTTCTCGTTAGAATATTGGATATCTACCTCTATGTGATTTTACGTACGTTGGATAATACCTTTTTTTTTTTTTTTTTTTTGAGGGGGGAAAATCATCCAATGACTTCTCCCGCCCGGGTGAGGCGGGAGGGAGTGTCAGACTCTTACTGACTAAAAACCACCCCGTTCCTACTCCTGCACTTCGAGCCGGAGCCCCGGCAACCCGTTAAGTCTTCCGCGGCTCCGTATCGGCGTCAGCCCTGTTAGGCCCCATCTGTGGTGGTCTGATGGCTCCTTGAGGCGCGCGCGGAACGCGACGCGCCGTACGCTCGGGCCTGGTTCTGGTCGGGCGGCGAGTCACCCGTGCTCGCCGTCCGCAGGCCCGTGCTTACGGTGGCCGGAGATCGTCTCGCGATCCCCGACGCCCGGAGTGTCTCTCGCGACGGCCGGGTCGTGAGGAGGTTCGTTCCCTCACGCGCTCCGCCTCCTCCTTAGCTAGCATGACTGCTTCGCAGAAGGAGGAGACGGCATCCCAGTGCCCCTCGCTCCGTACCATGGTCTGAACCAGAGCCGGACGCGAGAGGTCGCCGTCGCCGATCACATTCCTGAGGACACGGCGGTGCTCAGTCCACGCAGGACACACCGCCACCGTATGCTCCACCGTGTCCTCCGGGCGATCCTCGCAGTGATGACACCACGTTGGATAATACCTGGAATCAAAGCTTGCATATAAACGAGGATCAACAAATGTTGGTATTTAGAAGCTCGGATTTTCGATAACACCAAACCATTGAACACGAAGCTTACGAAGGTGACCGCTCATGCTCAAGATAATCTCAGTCAGAGAACGAGATTTTGAAAGAAAATTCATAAAAATAAAAATAGTAAAACAGTTTCATTGAAGTATTTTATGTTAAGTAAACTTTAAAAAAATCTCCGTTAATGGTGGACATTCTATGCATGTTTCTTAGTTGATTTAACATTTTTCTTTTGTTAAAAAAGTTCTTGGAATTTTGTGGTTATACTTGAAATTATTTTATAAAGAAAATTTTATTTTCTTATGAACTGTGTTTACAGAAAACTTTGTCTGACCAATAGACAAATTATTTTACTTTCTATTTTTAATCTACAACGGTATGTAATCCAATACCGGTAACACAGTCCTGCCTATGCTACAACCACCTTAACTGCTCTTATCGTAGTTGAAATTTTTATTTGCCACAAAAATATTGTACCTACCTAAGGTGATCTATCTACTTAGACGTAAAACGTAAATAGATTTTTAGACAAATCAGAAAAATATTATTTTTAAATGCGAAAATGATTTCTTTTAATACTTTCTTCCTTCCTTTCCTCAGAGTGTCTGATTTTTTCTTTCCCGTATCCAAGCCTATAACAGCATTTAAAAAGAAACCGTAGATGAGTAAGTACAGTCAAAGATGATCAAATTGCGACTACAGCTTGAAATTTAAAATTTAGTTTTTATTTTCTCAAAAGTGTAAAATACAACATTTCCACAAATTGTGCGACAAATTCTAAATATCTAAAACTAACTATTGCTTTGAAGCTCACACTATACTTGACTCTACATACTTACTAGAATTTCGTCAATCAATACCAAGATCTTTTAATAAGATTTACGGATATACCATTCAGTAACCAAACATAACAATGCAATATTCGCCAATACGACGACACTTTGTATTTCTTCTTTCTTCTAGTTCTTGCTTAAAATTGGCAATTGTAACGAAAGTGTCGTCACATGTTAGTTCCTTCGAAACCCCATTCGAAATTTGATTTGCTTCAATTCCAATTTGACTAGACATTTGGGCAGCAGCTGCGAAACCAAACTGCTAAGCGTGTCACTGATTAAGTTCTCATGTCGTCTATTTGTGTGCTTATTGAAAATTTTCCTTACATCAGTAAGAATGAATAAAAAATCTTCCCTTTCAAGGAAAAGGAACGAGCCACATTCACTTAAAATTTCTGTAATTCCAATTTAACTTTTTTGCGATAGTAGGTAAATATCTGTTATGGACTATTTTAACAAAAACAAAGTACTGATGAAATGTGAAATTCTCAATTTTATGTTAAAAATAAGAGCACAATGCGAAGAGCACACCAAATGTAGCTAAATTAATATTTCTGCTTCAAAAGGATTTATGACACAAAAACAAGCTACTCTATCGCTTTATCCTCTTCACAGTGGACATGTTTTAATAACTTGCTATATAGAAGTACAATTTCACTATATTTTACCAACATTTGTAATTTGAATTCGGCTTTACTAATATTACCTGTCTCAGAAATAGGTCGGAGAGCGAAACAGCTTTTGGTTAATACAGTAATTACACAAAATGACATAATATTTCTGAAGGTAAAAGTCTACTGTCTTTTTGAATCTTAGATATGATGAACCCTTTTACGTCCCTTTATAATATGGCGTCAAAATTAAACACGGAGATTCCCTGTTACGTCACTGAAAATTTAATTACTTTTTTCTGACAATTACATAATGGGTCCAATATAAATAAAAATGACCCTATCGCTATACAACGAATAGAATGCTGGATTACGTATAGTTACTGAAGGGCATCCATTTCAAAATTTGCTCTAACACCTATGCGCAATTAGCCAATTCTAGACAAGCTTATTGTGGTGATGTCAGTTCGCACGTGTCCGTATTCACAAGACGCGCTAGATTCCCTTCCACTATTCAATCATCAATTAATTTCGCACCTTGGACTACTAGCTTCCAACATGAAGACTGACGATAAATGATCTATCTGTGGAATAGATTGAAAAGTTAAACTGGACTACAAAAAAAAAATACTAAATCCACATAAGGTTTTTAACACATAAGGATCATTTTCCACAATTTAGTCGGAAAGATACCTTTTGCTATTGAAAATCACCATACCTACTGTTGTGCTATTCTTAAATGTGAGCACTTAATGAACAAACATCATAATTATATTGCTTTAAAAATATTATGCATATCACACGATTCTACACTCAAAACCGAAATGTATCGAGATAATTTTTAAAATCCTGTGTATAGTGTTATATCGAATACGAATAACCCAGCAGTAGGTCGGTTGACCCATCAATCAATCTAGTATTACACTTCCAGTGGTCACGCTTACAACAAAATGTTTTTTATCTTAATTGACTTTTTAATAAAAGCTTTGCAGGAGTAAAAAACATTGTCGCTAACATTTATTTTTCTCATTTATACTGATATACTACAGAGTTATATGTCATAGCAACAAATATGCGAAAGATTGCATTGGATAATCTTCACGATTAAACAATATCGCGTTAACTCAGAGGTAAAATGCATAAGCTAACGCGTTATTATGCAGTTACTGACGTTGGTTATTGCTCAATATTAGCCAGACCTAGCTTTTATAGCGGTGTTAGTCAAGAATCCTTGACATGCCAACCTTATGTCGAGGACTCACGACGACGATGGCATGCAATTGCTCGCAGAGAATTAGATGCATGCAGTGGCAAAAATACAAAATTGTTGATGTACGAACACTTTTTAAGACGTAAACAAAATGTGGGATGTTTCTGATTTATGTTTGGAATGATACAGATTTAATCATGAATGATTTGCAATGTATTAAATAATCCAGATAATCCAGATTTGATTTTATATCAAATAATTTATATTCGATCGGGGCATCTATCCTGGTAAACCTTGACCTGGTAACATGATATCGGGCGTATCTATGCACGATATCTTTACGAATCTCGCGCCCTTATCAAATAAATGTTCGGTTCATCCGAGCACCTCTCTATATCGCTATAATTTTGTATCGATCGAGTCAGGGGTGAGGGGCGCAGTGTGACCTTGGAGCGCCCAGCTGCCAGAGGAGCTCCCACGATTTGACCTTGACTTCAAATTGCCGCGTGCGCCTCACGCATACCTCCCGAACAATAACACCGCCCCTAGTCGTTGCTCCGTGGCGGTGCGTCAGTTTTCCGCGAAGTTTACTGGTAAAACTCGAGTTTTGGTGGGATGTCTGTGGATTTCTGTGTTATTTATTGAAGTAAATTGTGTGTAGGATATAGGTTTCCCGATTAGGATCCTCCGTTGCTCGTATTCCATTACGTAAGTACAGAGTGTGATATAAGTCGTTTATTCATTGCGAGATTGTACCTGACCTTGCACCCCGGGAGCCCGGCTATTTGGTCATAGTATTCTGTGGCGGTGTGACGTCGTATTTCAGTAAAGGTGCGTGGTTATTATCACTCATTTGTTTTTAATTACGTTTGTTTATGTGACGTGGGTGTTGGTGTCGATGTCAGTGTCTGTGTTTACTAAAATGTTATTGCGTATCGCCTGAAAAATGGCGCTACGTTGACGGATAAATACTGTGATCTGGCGTATTTTGGCTGTACAGTGTAACGATTTTGGCGTAAGGCCAAAAGATATTGTGATTATTCGTCTCTTGAAATGCTACAGCAAAGAGAAAATGAAATTTCGTTCCACATTCTGTTATTCGAATAAGATAATCTCAATGCGTTACTAGAATATTGGTGTAGGAATATTTGGATATGATTTATATTTCGACATTTTTTATCTTTCTTTCTCTTTTAGTATTTGTATTTTGTGTTAAAGTGTCAGAACTCAAGGTCTCAAACCTTGAGTTCAAAGGTCAAGTTGAGTGTACCTAGCAAAAGCGAAATGTCATGACATTTTTATCTGCGAACTGATCTGACGTAGCGCTACGATCCCAACATGGAGGCGCTTCGTAGCTTGCGGCGTAGCACTGTAACGATGCTTGCTTACTGTGGCTACGAAAGTTAAATGAGTGGAATAATTACACGACGTTGCGTACGTTTACAGTAAGCTCGCATTATTTTATCGTATCGTATCTATAGGTCACATGTGTGTTGTTCAACAGCTCCGTAGTACTGGAGCGTTGGTAATTTGGGGTCCCATAGGGAATGTTCACCGCGTCACCGTCGACGAGGGCGCCGTTTTGAGGGCGGGGCCTTTTCTGTCATTGTCTTACTTACAAATTTATTGATTTTTGTATTAGAATTGGGGACCGTCGTTTGTACGCTATATTTTTTGGCTAAAGCGAATCACGTGCTGTCATCATTTTTGACAATGTGTTTTTTAAGCGTATAACGTGCTTTTGTTAACACGTAGTAACAGTTTGTATGTATTTAAAAAAATGTACAAGTAATATTATCTTTTTATTCTTTATAGATAGGTAGGGCCGTAGGGTTGCATAACTATATTATTAGTTTCATTATAATAGAAAACAAGGCATATAGAGCCTAACTTTAGGTTACTATTTGTGTAAATAGGAACCAATATACCTAGCTATGTTGTGAATATATTCTATGCTCCTGGGTGTACCCTGGTTGTAATTCTAAGCTCCTGTGTTTACATTGGCCGTACCTCTAGGCTCCTATTTTGTTACAAGGCTGTGACTGTATCTAAAAGGAGCGTAATCATAGGTCTATAGTCTTGTTATTATACAGGATACAATTCTAGATTCATATTTCCATGCAAGGTACCTATAGTTCTGGGCTCCTATATCTATACAGAATACATATCATGTTGCTCTTATTTTGCGAATCTTGAATCCAAACTTTCACGCTAAATTTACCAGCATTAGAAAGTTCAGTTTTCCAGTTTTTTTTAAAGCCAAGGTAACTTCAAAGTCGCTGTGTACTCCTGTCGCGCGATGTTGCCAGACTTGTCGATCAAAGTCCGGCGACATCGTGCTCGTTCATTGCTGGCGACATGTGTAGCACGACATTTGCCCCCTAGTGTATTCTTGGCTAAGTTATTGATAGAAGTGACTGACAGATAATTATAGGTATTGAGTTTAATTTTTTAATTTATTAGTAGCCTATCCAGGAACCTTGGAATTGGCTATAAAACTGAAATTCAATTAAACAGTCCCGGTTATTAGGTCGCTGCAGAGCAATAGGAGTAGGCTCAATTAATGAAATGGTTCAAGCTAAGCGATTAATTACCTTCTCATTGCCGAGTCTTTAATTACATGGCAATAAGTTCGCTCCCATTACGTATACCACATACCAATAAAAAAGGCTATTGTAGATTAAATATTAGCATTTTTATTTACTCCTTAAAAGAGTTAAAAGTCAATTTGATGCAATGAAAACCAATTAATAAAGCGTAGTTCAAACAATAACTACACTCTGAACTTTGAAAGCCAAACTGTGAACTGTAGTTACCTCGTCGAAATATTTGTAAAGATATTTATTCCACGCGTGGTATCCATACCGCTTTGAGTCTGAGCTTTGAACTCGTTAGAACTAAAGTTATATTCAACTGCATGTAACAAATATTAGGTTTAAACTAAACGGCTGTTGAACTACACTTTGAAATAAACGCATTTAGACGTCTAACTAACGAACTATCAAACTTTAATAAATACATCAAACAACTATTTTTGTGTATCAGTTTCGTAAGTTAATTAAAATCTTGTCTGTCGATATTATGAGACACTATAGATAACACATTGTGTCTCGTTCTCGTTGAGATCACTGCACGGTTGTCGCGGTGGCTGGGTAACCGGCTGTCGCGCAACGTGTACCGGGTTCGATTCCCCCACGGAGCAATTCTTTGTGTAATCCACAAACTGTTGTTTCGGGTCTGGGTGTCATGTGTATGTGAACTTGCACGTTTGTAAACGCACCCACGACACAGGATCCTAGAATGGGGCAACGCTTTTTAAATAAAAAACAAAATCTGTGTTTCGACACTTCACAGGTTAAACGAATAATACAGTACAGGTATTTTGCACAAATTAAAAAGGCATTTTTAACAAACTTACTGCGTTACAAAGTGTAAAACGGTTGAGGAGTACTTTTATTGTTGATATGGTAGATCTATTGGCTACTGTCCTCCAGGCCTCCCGTAAACATGTTACCATACATATGCGAAAAAAGGGTACTTACACAAAGAGGTTCTTACACCTACGTATTTGATGATTACACTACTTTTTTTATCGGTTACGTAATGAGTTTTAATAAAACAGAGTTTATTGTTCCTGTGGCCTGGCAAGATATACTTAATAAACAAGAAAACCAGGCCCCAGGGTTTCAGAAGTCACGTTTGCAATCAAGGGCTAAAGAGTTAGTTATTGAGTCAAATTAAACGAAGGAAGTTTAATTTAAATCTACGGCGAAAATGTTCAACTTTATTCAAGAACTTAAGTTTTCTCTAGCGTACTAACATACAATTTTGAGTCTGATTTTCGATGCACACTCCCAGAGTGAGTTACAAAGATGGTTGATAATTAAATAAACTTTCAAATTTTATCAGTTTATTAGTTAAGTTTCCAATTTTAATTACTTTAGGAGTTAAGTCAAAAGTTAATAACTATTAACTATGATTTATTACCTTTACCGACGGCAAGTACCAATGCGACAGTTTCCGAGTTACATGAACTTTCTAAGATTATTCAGATACCACTGCCAAGCGGTGAAGAAACATCAAATAGATAATCTTAAAAAGTACATTTAACGCGGAAACAGTTACATTGCCGTTGGTAGGTTTTGAACCCTCATGCATGAGAAGCGGGCGTCTTAAACCTCCGGGCCATCACATTTTTATGGCTACGACACATAACCAGAGTAGGCTACATTTATCCTTTCATGTTACTTCAATCGGTAGAGGGCCGTCGGTAGAGGGCGCCCTAGACGGACATATAGTGACCAGATTGGCGATATATTAAAGAACGGCCAAATTAAAAGTACCATTAACCGAGGAGCATGCATGAAAAGATTGATGACTGTTATTGAAGCGAAAGAGGTACGTAAGAATCGTAGTAATTGGCGTTCCTTAGTCTCTGCCTACCCCCATGGGAGACAGGCGTTAAGTTATGCATGTATGTATGTATGTATGTTACTTCCATGTCCTAGACGTCTATTAAGGGAATACACATCAGACAAAGATTACGCAGTACCAGTATATTATGATAAATCTGAACCCTTTAGACTGCGACCTGCGACTCACCTACTAAAGGCGAAAGCCAACCCTCTTATAGATGTGGTCCGTGGTCAAACCCTCTTATGTAGATGAGGCTTAAACCCAGCGGTGGACTACCACGAACCGTTCACTATTTTGATGATTATTTATCATTTAGATTGAAATCAAACAGCTCATAATATATTAAACTGATGTTTAATATCCCAACTAGCTGCTGCCCGCCTAGTGTATGAATTATAATTAAAATAAAATAATAGGACATACATTTTTTATGATTCAATTTCCCAAAATAATAGTAGCCCAATGTTAAGTAAAATGTCTTTAGTACATTAGCTACCTGCCAATATAAGTCCCGTCAAAATCGGTCCAGCCATTTCGGAGATTAGCCAACATTTGTAAAAAATATACTTGTATATGTACCGTATGTACCTTAGAGGTATATATATTCATGTGCTGTTATTGCGGTTATTTTATTTTATTACAAACAGACACTTCAATATTATTTATCTGTGTAGATAGATATTTGTCATTCATTACTAAAACTAATCATTATGATGGCTAAAAGGCTTATGGTTATTTCGACCTAATTTCTAACCAGCACTCCAGTAATTAGCGGTTCGCTCTAGTTTTCAATAGCTTAATTAGACTTCAATAAAAAGTATCATTTGCAGTACTTTTAAATATTACTTCATCAGTAAATTATTGAGGTATAGAAACGTGTTTTTAACCCTTGGAATGTCATGTCAGTCACCGTGCCGGGCGCTAGTGGAGGATTGAATTTCACAATTTTAACTCGTCGAGTACCGTCATTATAGACACAATTATAGAACAATAGGTTGCGGTCACCGGTGACCGCTTGGTGTTTGACACTTGGCTGTTAAAGTGTTAAGAAAATCTTTAGTCCTATAACTAATTTTAGTTGGAGTGGCATTTCTTGCACTCGTAGATTGGTTGCAAACGTATTACAACGAGTCCAACTACGAAGTTCTAAGCTTGATTAAAATAGTTAAACAGTGAAAGGCTAAGTATTTATTAACTTTTCTAGCAGTAGGTACGGAAATAGTCACTACCTACTTGGTAATTTCGATGTACATGTTATGTTTCTAAATATTAACCATTATTTTTTTAATATGTACCCTCGGCTCTACGGGATAACGAAAAACACTAATGTTTCAATGAAATCCAAATATTACAGGTCTAATTGAAATAAATTATTTTGACTTTTGACCCTTAAGGAGGTTGAAAAAGAAAGTTTGAAGATAGACCAACCGCCCTAAGCGCGCCACTGCTTCCGATATTTAATTCGCCTCTATACAAGTTTGCATACAACGGTGAATCATATCGGGCACTTATGACCAACGCTAAAGGAACTTTAGCGTTGGTCATAAGTGCCTATTCACCTATACATTAGCGACATTACTTTATCTTTATGACATATCTTCTGTACAGTCGTATGGTCGTGGACTAGTTGCGAACAAAACAGGTCGACCAATTATGAGGAGTGCTTGGTGGATTTGTTCCGAAGCGTGACAGATTTTAAATAGGTCAGATATATTCAGTACCTATTTGCTGTACGATTCATATTCTGCATTAATAGTGCAAATATTGTGGGACCAGTTATACAGCACAAATAGTCTATTTGAATGGAGAATAAAAATTCAAATACCTAATTCTAAGTTTGGGAGAGCCGGCCTCTCAGGAAACAGATGTGAAAGAACGTTTGTGTTGTGTTTCGTAGTGTGAATGAGGTTACCATGAGGCTCAATTATCACTCCTTACGAATTTCCCACTCCCCACTCCTTGAATCTCCAACAATCCTCAAATTCCTCAAAAAAAAAACTTAAAAGGCCGGTAATGCACTTGTAACGCCTCTGGTCCATGTGCGACGACGGTTAATTACCACCAGATGATTCGTCTGCTCATTTACCGGCTTATGCCTTATATAAAAAAAAAATGTTAAGATGAATTCTATGAAGGGTGCATGATGTACGGGAAACATTTCAATGGTACGCTATTGTAATAGGCTCCTATTAAAACGTCGACATCGTCAAAGTTTGATCGACAACTCAAACAAAGTTAGAAGATCATTTTCCATATAAATTGTTAGTACCGAGAAATATAATTTTATTAACACGTGCCTTTTATTGGTTACCACAAAATAATTATCACAATCATTATTATAATTTAATCTGGCTATGGATAAATTTTCCAGAAATCAGTTTTTGTTGGAATATATCAGTTTTAGATATTGTGTTTGCGATGAAAATGATCAAATAATAATTTAATTATTTTTCACGTCTTTGACCGGCTGCGACCTATGGTTAGTCAATTAGAAACATCCAGGTTATTGCCTCTGGAACGGGAATTTTTAAATTGTAAAACAATATAATTCGTCACGCTGTTAGCTTCTAGAGAGTACAGGTAGGAATGTTTCCATGTTAACATCGAGTGATACAAAACCAATTAGAGATGGTCTCGCTTTGTTTGACCTCTCCGCACTTTCAGCGGTCAGTTAAAACTAGTTTTGCATGGCTTGATGTGTATCTGTATTACTTTTTAAAATATCATATTTATAAGAACTGGACTGGATTGAAAACCGCATCAAAATCGGTTTAGCAAACATACATACAGGTCAAATTGAGAACCTCCTTGTTTTTTTGAAGTCGGCTAAAAATAGAGTCGCGGTCGGTCAGAGGTGAAGCGAATGACCGGCGCGAGGGAAATAGGCCTAGAAATAGGATTGTTAAAGAATGTTTTAACTCGATATAGAACTGAATAAAGTTGAACATAATATACCTATTCTGAATGAAACGATTCAATCAGATTGTTTGGTTTCAGTCTATCAATGTTCTCATGCATTTTTAATTTGAAGTAATAATAGGTGCACGGCCGTTCACGTGATTGTTCGACGCGGTGATCGGTCGACTGCTCGTGAACATATTGCTGTGGGTTTAGTTTTCACTTTGTTTAAATAGTACGGATTTTTTGATGACTTAGTTATCGTAGTAAAATAGAAATTGATAGGTATTTATACTTTCTAAAATACTTAAGTAGTGATATTCTATTTCCATGAATAGCTTCGTAGCAATAATAGATAGTACCTACTGTCGTCATAACCTTGTTTCATTATTTATCGTGGTCGTAATCATAATTGAAATTGCAATAAAAAGGCAACGATTCATCAACAGCCATTAAATGCCCTCTGCTGAGCAAAGCCTCTTCTCACACGGAGAAGGTTTGAGCATGAAACACCGTGCTTGCACAATGCGGGTTGGCGATTTCAAGTTTGTAATTAGAAATTATAAATCCAGGTTTCCTCACGATGTTTTTCTTCATCGTTTGTCAGTGGTGTCTAAATAGTCTTAGAAAGTACATATAACTCGGAAAAAGTCACATTGGTACTAGCCGTTGGTAGGTCGCAACCGCTGTCGCCATTAAATCGACCGCTGCCTGGTGCGATCTCCCGTGCACTAGCATCAGCGTGTCGTCGGCGTAGCATATTGTGCTAACGCCATTCGGGAGGTCGATACGCAGCACCCAGTCATAGCCGATGCTCCACTCCCTTTCTCCCTCCCGTCTCATCCAGGCGGGAGCAGTCATTCGATGATTTACCCCCTTAAAAAAAGCCGTTGGTAGGTTTCGAACCGGCACCCTCATTCATGAGAAGCGGGCGTGTTAAACCTCTGGGCTACCACGACATACGATTAATAAGTTTCAAAACCGTAGACCACCTGTTCCCTTTATTGAATTTATATTTTGGATAAAAAAATCTCATACGTAAAATATCACTAATAAGACCTCTTATCAAAATATTCGCGAACTTAACTACCTATATAGGCGTATCTCCAATTAAATCTTCGAACATTTGTGGTCCACAACGAGACTTACGAGGAGCAAGTAATATTAATTATTATCTTTTCAGTTTACTTATGTAACTGTTTGACGAAGAACTAGACTAGTTTCATGCATGCATGATTTAAGTGTGGGAGAGCCATGCTTCGAAACGAATGGGCCGGCTCGACCGGAGTGATACCACGGTCTCACAGAAAACCGACGTGAAGCAACGCTTGCGTTGTGTTTCGTCGTGTGAGTGAGGTTACCGGAGGCCATTTACCCTCCCCTTCCCCAATCTCCCCAATCCCTGAATCCCCAACGATCCTCAAACTCGTAATCCCCAAAATAACGTAACGCACTTGTAACGCCTCTGGTGTTCCAGGCGTCCATGGGCGACGCCGATTGCTTACCATCAGGTGATCGGTCTGATCGTTTACCGGTTTATGCTATAAAAAAAAATGCTATACTAGCCGTGCTACAGGCTCATGTTCATGAGCAGCACTCCGCGATGTGAGTAAACCGAAAAATTATAACCAATTTAGTATGTCTCACGAAGGTTTTAATACAAACAAGTAATACTAAAGAAAAGGCATCGAAATAAATTAAAATGTAGAGTACTGCAAGAAATTACCTAGACGACGCGAGCGATATCTTACCTAACTGTTCACTATATTATACTGTTGGGCTCTATGCAAATGATGAGCAAGTTTTAATGATGTACGCTCGCACCTAAGTTCGGTAACCTGGTGACGCAACCTACATTACTTCATCCTACTTCTAAATGGGGTCGCAGGTCTCTCTCATTTTTCTTCCAAGCGATTTTATCTTCCACACAATGGACCCGCAATTATCCAGTTTAAGCTCCTTCTAATAGAGCCCGCTTTGTCTTAATAAATTAATTGTTAGCAGCAAACTAGTGCTTTTCGTATTTAAAGCACCGAATTACGAAACTTGCTGCATTCAGCTAAATCTTGAAAGGGGAAAATCTTGACAATATCCATCTTGATAATAGAGGTAGACAGTCTTAGAGATTTGTCCTGAATTAAGATTTATGTGAACGCTACAGGAGGCTGGCTACACACGTAACTACAATGTAGAAACCCGAAATGAATATTTGATTTACTGATGTACAAATCGCAACAAACAAGTCGAGATCTTATACAATGTATTCGTTTGTTAGACTCAGTATAGCTACTTCGGTAAATATCAGTGCGTACCGTTGCAATTTTGTATTTAAAAGAAACTGTAGTTTATTAGTTTTATAATAATTAAAAACGTAAATAAATTAGTTTCTTTACTTAAAGATAATGCTGGCTAAATAAATGTAAATTTAAGCGAAGTTTTACTGATTTGAGTTTTATTTTATTTAACAGATTGGGTGTGACATTTCATCGTTTTTAATCTATCTTCCCGGGACCTGACACCGGTAAGTGAAGTCTATACTAGTGTGTAACACATCAACACACTTGTTCTCAGATATGTTACAAGTAGTACAAGTAATTGACTCCTTGATTTTACTGAGAATTATGATATAGTATCTAACTCTGAATTTACCCGAGATTGAGTTTAGTAATAACTTTAGTAATGAATACCAACAATACATACACAGTCATTTACATTGTTTTTTGAAACCGTTTCCCCACCCTAGGATTTTCTCCTGTGCGTTCATAAAAATACAAGTTCACAAACACATGACACCCAGACCCGGAACAGCAATCTGTGGATCACAAAAAGAGTGGTTCCGTGAGGGATCGAACCCGCGACACGTTGCGCACCAACCGTGCAGTCATTATTTAGGCATTAACTAAGCACATAAAATGATCGATGAAGATGATGATGTTGTTAACACAAGTGTGTTAACTAATCGTTAAAAATCAGTGATAAGAAATAAACTTTATTTCGATCACGTATTTTAGGGGATGCAAACATCTAGTAGTGATGAATATTCATGCAACATGTTTGGTTAACGAAGTAAATTCGTTAACCAAACATGTTGAACTTATAGCCACCAAAAGAAATATAGCTTAAAGAAAGGCATGTCACATTTTTCAAGCAAAAAGTAAATAAGCGAAGAAATCGAAAAATAAAGAATAAAGTAGATAGACAAGCGACTATTTCAGAAGCAAAATCCTATGACAATATGATGTTATTAAAGATTCAGTGCGTCTTGTAAGCTAGGCGGCGCATGTCCAGTTGTCCATATTTATGAGCTGATATACATACAGGTATTATTGTCTCCATGCAGCCAGCACTTAAAAATGCTCTAAACATAGTCTGTGTCCATTTGGAGCTGACCTGCATATCAAAATTGGGTCTCAGTAAAGAATAGATAGCTCTATATTTTCGAGGCAGACTGAAGAAGATTGGAGAATTTTATTGTGATATCTACAAAAATCATTTGACTATTTAGAACGAAATGTTTATATAACTAATAACATTTTAATGCCTGTAAAGGTGATAAAAGACAATCGATACTTGATTAGTTATGAATGTGTCACTAATGAATTGACATTAATATGTCGCGACGTTTACAAGGCGTCTCAGCATTAGACGTAGTTTATGCATCAAAGTTGTCGTAGTCGTATTAAGGCAATCCGCAAATCTTAATTAATTAACTAATGTACTACATCAATAGTATTATGTGCAAATTGAGTTTATACTGTGATATAGTGATTAAGTGAGATAATGTGGTACATTTGTGTTCAGGTATGCCTGCCAAAATGATGAGCGCAAGAGGTGGCGGCGCAGCTGGTGGCGACGTCAGCGTAGCTGACAGCCCACTGGCTTCCTTCGAAACATTAACTCAAGCCGCCATCATCGCCGTCATGGGCATTGCTATAGTCGTCTCTAATATTCTAATTATAGCTTCTTTCCTTAACTTTAAAGGTAAGCAAAATGTCATTATTTTCTAGTGAATATAAAAAAATGGTCTCGTCCCTAGATTTTGTTATGACGTTATGTATGTGATTTTTTGCTAGTCCTTGTGCTTAGTACTAGAAGAGTCACGATCCGTAATCGGTTTTAGTCTGTATTATCCGTTGGAAAATTTAATCCGTGCTGAAGTGGATAATCTAGTGAATTAGTCAGGTTTCTTTCGAACGGTTTACATTAGTACATTGAACGCAAAACTGGAACACCAGTGTGCCTGTATCAACATATTTCAATTACTAACATTCAATATTTTTTAATAGTTCGTAATTACCTGGTCCCTAGTTGGGGAAGTAATTAAGGTAATGTAAACATGAATTTCTCGCTGTAGCGGAAATAAATTAGTTTTGTCTGATATTTATTTTCTGTTTGCTTCATTGAGATAAAATTAACGTGCGATAATATTTGTTTGATGCAGGTCTTTCCAATGAAGTGATTAACTATTACTTGCTATCGCTGGCTGTGGCGGATCTCTTGATCGGCGTGTTCGTGGTGCCGCTGTCGGTGTACCCCGCCATCACGGGGCGCTGGATGTTCGGCGACCTGATGTGCCGGCTGGCGGGCTACGTGGAAGTCACGCTCTGGTCCGTGTCTGTCTACACCTTCATGTGGATCTCCGTTGACCGTTATCTCGCAGTACGGAAGCCTCTCCGCTATGAGACGGTTAGTGCGACGGTAGTTATCCTTTTCAATATTTTTTTTTAGCTAGCTAGCTTGCATCTTTTATGCATTCGCATTTAGCAATTTGATCATTCGAGTCTTTTGATAAATTTAAAATGAATAAAATCATTTTTCCTAACCATATGAAAGTAATTGATTCTTCTTGTAACTATAATACTATTTAGTAGACTACTTACCATTTATTTTATCTGTCTTTTTAAATTACATTTACATCTACATTTTAGTCGAACTTTTTCCTTTTGTTAGCATGAAGATTAATTTTTTACCTTTAATATTTCTTCCTATTACTTTTTTAATGATTTTGTCCCGGTTGAAATATACGATATAAGAAATGATAGTGTAGTATAGGCCGCACGTGTTCTAGGCTAATTATTAATAACAATGTCCATGGACCAGGTACAAACGCGCACTAGAAGCCAATGTTGGATGGTGTTCACATGGATTTCAGCCGCAATGCTTTGCTGTCCTCCTCTTCTTGGCTACAAAAAGGAAGCAAACTTCGACAAGGAAACGTTTATCTGCATGTTAGACTGGGGCACTACGTACGCGTACACAGCAACCCTCGGTATCCTCGTGCTGGGACCAAGCGTTATATCGATCGTGTACAACTATTATTATATTTTTTCAATGAAACGCAAACTTAACAGCGGCGTACCTATCCACGACAAAGAGTACGCGACTGCTCTTGCTGAGAACCTATCAAACCCGAGTCACTGGATGAGTTTCATCATGGTCTGCACATTTTGGCTGAGTTGGACTCCCTACGTTGTCGTCAAGCTTTACGAATATTGTACTGATCAGGAAATAAAGATACCGATGTTACATTTCGGTGTAGTTTGGATGGGAATTTTAAATTCGTTTTGGAAGATTGTTATACTACTTATGTTCAGCCCACAATTTCGCCTAGCGCTTCGAATATTATGCCTGACAGCATGCTGCCGCTCCAAGGGGCGCCTGGCTGCGGAGCTAATGGGCCTGGACAATGATGACTGAGTTCATCTTCTGGCAGGTATGTAAATCCTTTGCGAAGTCAACAACTTGAGCAACACGCCCCATTGTGCTGCAGTCAATATTATGGATTTAGATACCTTGCCTGGCTTAGTCCGCCATGACAGTGCTCGTGGGTTTGGAGTCTTAAATAGAGACATAATAATAATTATGGTTGCCACAAGTTGTCCTAATATTGCTGTATTTAGAAAGTCGTGATGTTTGTTGACAAAGTAAAGTCACTATTGATCGTTCATCCCATTTTGTGCTTGTACGATCTATGTAGATCTCACAGGTTTCTAACGAAGGTTACTCGAACAGTTAAAGTTGTTATAGACTGCGATGTGTAATTGAGTTATGATTTCAGTAGTCATGACTTTTGACAATAATGTGTTTAAGTTGGAAGTTAGGAAACACTTTGCTCTGTGCAATAAATATCATATCATTTTCTCAAAAAAAACTCGTTACTTCTAAGCATTATGTAGTTTTTAACTCATTCTAAATTAAAAATGTAAGAAATGTTTGGTATTTAAATAAATATTTATTTAGACAGTTAATCTAAGTACATTAATATTATTATAGGTTAGTATATAGTAAGATATAGGGCGCTTTTAAAAGGCATTGTTGATTCATGTACTATTGGAATGTTTCGTGGATGTGTTTTTATAGGTATTCATATGAAACGGAGCCAAGCATTGAAGTTTAGGTTCGTTTTATATGAATGTGTCGCACCCTTAGAATAAAAGTAACTTTACTATAAACTTGACACATGGTATGTGCATGTACATTTTTAACAGGGAGAAGTACATAATTTATTGATCGGGTAGTCGCAGGCGGGTAATCGGCCACACTGGCAATATACCTCTACACATTACGTACATAATAATATGCAGGATTTTTTTAAAACTTTGTGTCTGTTTTTTTTTATTGCATTTATTTCATTCAGTTACTTTAATTCTATGGGTGCGGTATGTTTGAACGTCATTTCAATTCTAAAATTATAATGTGTTCTATTTAAATATGTATAGTACAAGCCAAATATTGTTTCGCTTCGGCGTTACGTCGGCGAGAATTCTAAAATATTTACAAGTCATGAATAAATGCTTTATTTTAAATAGAATATCTGATAGATACGTGTATCATAGCAATATCTGAAGATGCATAGATATCTTGGATGGTAAATGTAATGCTAATATACTAGTTGAAGAAAAACACTGAGCTAAAAATGTGTGCCAGTGCTTGTCCATGTATCTGAAAAGTATGCCTTAGGTACTTGTAGTGTTAAAGAAACAATGATATTAAAAGTTCAAACAAGGTATGAAACAATGGAAAGTCAATATCAATAAATGTCCTATAAAAAGTTAATCGCAAAATGTATGTTTTCATTATAACTGACGTACTTGTATGAAAACAAGTGAGCCGTCGGATCAAAACATGGTTAATATTCAATTTGGCTTTATCGAGTTCCAAAAATAATTCAATTTATGCATTACGGCTTACTGCCGGTAAAATAAAACTGTAAAAGCCTGCACCGTTATAATTTCATTTTCATTTTTATCTTCTCAAATATTGAACGTTTATTTGGATATCCCAGAATTTCGTGAGTAATTGAGTTATTGGTAAAAATGTGATTGCCAATTGAACATGGGAAATTTATTAAAAACAAATAATAACAATTATTAAGTGAGGAATTTAAAGCCTGCTGTGCTTTATATTTGCGTGAAGCTTTGTTGTAGGAATCTATGTATTTAACTGTGGAATTATGAACACCATACGTGGGAAGTACGTACAGGTACCTACCCATTATACAACCAGATTTACTTTGACAAGAATTTGGTGTGTAAGTAAGAAAGCAAACATTAATTTGGTACGCAGACAATAACGTTGATCGGCTACGGAATTGAGTACCGATCATATAATATACCTACTAAAACCCGAATACTAAAAGGCTACTCAATTTTAAATAGGGTAGATGACTATTTTTTATTTTAATGTCCGTCTGATATATTACTTTAAAACATTACACATGTATTTTTTTTATTTTTTTTTTCAGAAACGAATATTGATGATATTTTGATTTGGAATGTCGCGTGACGTCACTTCTATGTACATTTTATACGTAGAAATGACGTTTCAGCCCCCACTTCTAAACTTTTATTCGTTATATCTAAGTATCACTTTATAAAACAACAAAAGAAAAAAATATGTGTCTAATATTTTTATTACCTAACTGACGGACTAATTAGATTTTTAATTTTCATACCCTGTCATCATCCCTATTGTACTTAAATATCGTGCCATCTCTGACAAAGAATTTATAGGGACAGAACTAGACTAAAGCGCGTCTTAAAGTTGAGTGGCGTTTGAGTGTTTGGACATAAAACATTAATCACTATCTATGTACACACGGCTACTCATAGAGCTTTACCATTATAAACTGAACGTTAAATGTGCGGAAAGATGATGCGAAACGACACCAGGATAAACTGGTTTTGTATAGATTGATTTGTAGCCGTGTGTACTAGGTAAGTCATTCTTTATATGTTACCTGCCTGCCAAATTCGAAATACAAGGTATTTGTACTGCAGTTCACAAAAAAGAATTTATTACGTAAAGAGCTCTTTTCCATTCTGTGGATAATCAGGATGCAGTTGTGCAGTTACGAAATTAAAACTTAATATTGTGCTAGTCACGCTCATTAAATTTAAATGAAATTAGCGGACGAGAGAGGGTCGTCGTGTGCTATTAAGCTACCTAATAAGTCAGAGTACTTCAAAAATAAAGTAGATAAGTAATGGGATTTTATACCTATAACTGAATGTTTGTCCCAATTAATAAAAGCCTTAAAATATAAATAACGACTCTTCAGTCGATTGAATAAACTCACAAATTAGTAGTCGCTATGTTCTCTGGCTACGATAAATAAGTACCTATGCTAGATGATGCAATTTCGTACAAAAGTCATAGAAAACTGTTAAACGCAAGTTTTTGGAAAAAATATTGAATTATAATTGTCATCACACTTATACTTATAGGATACTCGCCCGCCGATGTAAAATCTTATATTCTCAAATTGAAGGCTGTGCTTAGACTATCTATAATTTGTTTAATTTTTAGATTATGATAAAATTAGTTGATATTTAAGTCTATTCTACTGTCTACTGTCACTGCCTGTGTTATTGTATTTAATATATTGCTAAGGATGAATAACAATATTACTGCTTTGCAGTAACTGCATTACATATTGCTGGGCGTCAACGACTTGACACCGCGGGGCGCCGCGCCGCGCCATACTCTAATTACGTTTCTTAAACCAATTATACGATGTGGCTTACTATTTAGAGAATTAATTTAGACTAAGTTATCGAGTCTCTTAAATATGTATTTATTAAATTTAAGTTGATGTGGTACTACCTACATTAGGTACTTATATCCAAACTGCCTTTTTGTATGATTAGTTCTAGTTACTGTATTGTGTTGTATTATTAATTGATCGAAGATTGTAGAGGTATTGTTCTTAATGTTTGTATACTCCAAGTGTTCAAAGTGTGTATAGCTTGTTCTGTATGTACGTAACTGAAGTTCTGAAATTGTTAATAGGCTGCAGATGTTGGGCTCCGATCATTGTTGTGTCAGAAAGCCTACCGGGTGCAACTACCTTATTATTCATTAGTTAAACAAACATCCAAACCCATACACCTAAGTCTACCTGTGTGAGGTAAACCTCTTTGTATTGAGGTAGAGGAAAGTGACCAAATATGGAATAGTATCCCTAATATGGAATACCGGCAATACTAAGAAACTATAATTCACACACGCAAGAAACACTGTTTGTCTCTTTGTTTCTATCCCCATCTGCGGGTACAGGCTGTGACATATCAGTCGAGTGAGCCCTTTCGTCAAAATTGCAGTGTTTTGTTTTGCCGCTTCTGCAGAACTTTCTGACGCATGTGAAAGATACGCATTTTTCGTTTAAAAAGTACACATCGTATTGTTTTAATAACTTTTAGAGACAGTTTAGATGTTCTTTTGTCGATTTCGGTGGTATTTAATTATATTAAATACCACATTATTAAATATAAAAATATTAATGTCAGTTTAAAGTCGTTGCAAAATCCAATTATGGAATGGTCCATTGTTTTGTTTGATACAGACAGTGAGCTGATGCTTTGATAGGAAATACAACTCCAGACTCTGAAGATTCGGAGTGTATTTTCTGTGGTATTCTGTTTTCAGATGATACTCATAGAGTAACATGGGTCAAGTGCCTCATATGTGGACTCTGGGCACATATTGATTGCCCCAGAGCAGAGACTGATGCCTGGATTTGTGACTTTTGCAAATACGTTGTGTTTTTTTCTATGTTGTACCAACCTTACTAAAGAGCTTTATTTAAGTTCCGGTTTAGTTTTGATCGTATTAATAGCACTTATTCCATATTTGGGGTACCTATTCCAAATTTAGGTACCATTATTGTCGTTTAGTTTTTTTTTATTTTTAACTCAAAAGTAAGAAAAGTATGCAATTCTTGTTACAAAATAAAGTGAAAATATATAATTGTTGTAATTACCACAAAAAGTTTTATTATTTGCAACGTTTGTGAAAATTATGCGTAAGAAACAAAATGGTATTCCATATTTGGTCACTTTCCTCTAAATATTATTCTATGGTTATGTAATTCTTGTACAACATTATTCCTCGTATTTATTTAGTTTTATCATTATAAAACATGGGTAATTTCTTGGCTTCCTTTTTAAAATAGTATTATATTACTCTTACCTCAGGCCTAGTCCGACAAGGAACACTATGTCAATGATATTTTCGAAAACTTCTGCGCTCGAATAATGTAAAAAATCTATAGACTCAAAGGCATATAAAAATATTCTTAGACTAGAAAAAAACTATATGAAATGAAACAAAAACTAGAATAGGTACAGTCTGTTATTGTCGAAAATACTTCTACAAAATAACAAATATATAAGATACTAAAATTGTATCGTTATTCTAAAATTCTTGAAACTATTTCAATGCCTTCGGAATTCAAATATGATTGAAAAAAAAATACTAAAATAAATAATTTAAGAAAAAATTAAGTCTATTGGCGTATGTATTCATTCACTATAAATAATATAATAACTACTTATACATAGCTAGGTACTGTAACTTATAGTATAGGTCAACCAAGGCTTTTCGTCTTTCGTTATTAGATTTTCAGCTTTGTTGTATTGATGTAAAGTTGAAAATCTAATGTAAATTGACTGATTGGTGCAGGTTAACCAGTTGGTGCCCGTTTAATCGTATTCACTCGATAGTATTTGCCTTAAGTAAGTACAAGAAGTTCTAGAAACGCAAACACCAAGTAACTAATCAATTCTGTGTAAACTTTACTCTGAGTATACATAATATAATATGTGGCAGTTAGATCCGCATTAGACAAAAAGTATTTACATATATAGGAACCTACGTTCAATAAGAGGTTATAAACTCAATATTTTAACGGTCTATAAGCAATTTACTCATAAAATACCTCTAAAACTCATTCGTGTATTAATTTAACGTAAAGGCCACGTATGCATTGCAATTATTCGTAATTATTAATTTTCAATGAAAATTATAATTATGAACATCATATTCTGATGTCAACGCTTGGTCCGCAAAGAGAATATTCACTGTTCAAGAGCCTTCAATTCAATTATAATAGTAGGGGAGCCCCCACTCATGCAAATCAAGCTTGAATGGCTGGATTTTTTAAACGCAATTCCGTTAGCGATCTGTTGACTTCTCTTCCCTTAATCTGACGAAACTGACTTTATTTAGTCAGATATTTTTGTTATTTTTTAGTCCCCCCATTCTAATCAAATATGGTGGGTATATTCAAAATGACACTAGGTTTTCCCCATATGCCGCGCACGAATAACTACCGAAATCCCTTCATGGGCTCCTCTACTATAATAGCGTGATTTTTTATAGTCTTTCGCACTCCTCGATATGGACTGTACAACACAAAAGAATTTTAAAAATCCAATTTGAAGTTCCAGATGTTAGCGCATTCAAACAAAAAACTAACTCTTCAGCTTCATACAATAAAAATAGGACAAGATTGACACAAAGCATTGTTTGTTTGATGCAATTTTGCAAACAACGTTCCTCTTTGTATGTTAAAATTCAATGGTAAGTCGTTTTACAGTGAAGTGCACAACAATTCGAGTACAATAGTATAATTAAAGTAAATAATTGATAATATAATTACGAATACTAATATATTGCGGTCAATTTATTTCACATAATCATTTTAGAGTTATATATTTATGCAAATGAATAGTTGCGTTGTCAGTGTTGTCTATATAACGTAATAAAATACCTTTTTTATTTGCCTTCCACAGTGTCCATTCTTCATGTCGTGTGTGACGGATTGTATCAATTAGTGATAGTGATTCTCTGAGTGGCTGATGAGAGAAGTGATCCATCACTCTCGACTCTCGTGTGATAATAGTACAGCTGACTTTTAGGTAAATTGAAATTTCAATGTTCACAAAATACCATGGTTATTCATAGGAAATATATTTAGAGAGTTTTACATGAGAAAAATATTCACAAGAATAGCGTAGGGCGGCTAGAAGTAGTTATCGAAAGCTTTAGATGCGAATGACTGGTAAACGAGTAAATAGAGTATCCAAATAAAATTCAATACGCTTTTGTAAATAGGTAACAATATATATTTGATATTACAAAGATTATTCAGACAAATGATGACCTAGCTACATAGTACATACCTCTATATAATTTTATACAATTTTGACAAAATCCGTTTTTCAAATACCTAAGAGAATATTTCATCGTAGTTTTGTACATAATACATTTGTACATTTATATGTAATAGATTCATGTTGATAATCATCTTCTTTTGAAGATAGGTGTGTAACTGTAAATACATATGTGTGACGATAAATTGAAAGGCATTATTTATGTACCGATTTGAGTAATTGATAATCGAGCGCTTTAAATATTATTATGTAATTCATGCCCGTTTTCATCAATGTATCTTATACAAAGGAGGACCTATAATAAGAACGAATTCAAGTAATAGGTGACTTCACGTGCTCATTTATGCTTCACAATTCTACTTAAGAGATAGTTGAAGAAAACGCGTATTAGTCTTGGATTATTTGTGGGGTGCATCATACAAGAATATGAAAAGAATTACCTATCTATTGAAATTTCGACACAATGTCAATGTGAGGTTCGGATCAAGTAAAAGACAATATTTCGCTTCCGCTTTAAAATATTGGGAAAACAAGAAATTCGTCCAAAATGCTGCCAAAAGCTAATTTAATTTTATGTATTAAGCAAGATGTATAATAATGTATTTGTGTGAGTCGCGAGAACGCGCGCGTAATTTTTTTAAGTGTGAAGAATCATCCATTGGCTTCTCTCTCCTTGTGATGCCTTACGTTCATCTATCAAGCATTGTGTCGATGTTTACTTGTGCTTTCCAAATATATCCTGATTCCTCCACACTTTATGTTCTTTTTACAACTACTTATTAGCTAAACCATTAGTTATATAAAATCGTACCTATTCTAAATTTTGTATATATTATGTAACTATATTATTACTATTGTATTAGAGTTTATTTTTTGTACTATAGTAGTATAAGGATGTTTTGTTGACCATGATTGAGCGAGGTAAATTGATCGCTTTATACAAGTTACTAAATGCAAGTCTTTACGAAATACCAAATTTTATTGTTGAGAAATTATGATGAATTATTACTGTTATAATGTTACCTGAAAATATTTTAATTTACTTGTTAACATCTTGTTACACAATCAGATAATTATTTGTTTAACTAACATTTAGTAAAGATGTCAGTTTAATAGTTTAAATCAAGATTGTCTATTGTATCGTGTTTTAAATCAATAAAATGTTTAGCTCAAGTTTATGCGTGTTTTATTTTAGACTCGTTTTACCACCCTACTCCTTATTCCCTGGTAGACCACTTAATTTTATAAAAATTGAGTATCAAATCCAAGAATCTCATCTCTCATGACCAATGTAGATATATGCATTAACAAGACCGTCAGTCAGTTATCATTTCAGAGAGTTCAATAAAATAATTTATTGAGTATTAGATTTTTGCTCTTTGCAATTGGCGTAGTGGTCGCTAGTGCGACTGCCGGGCAAGAGGTCTCGGGTTCGATTCCCGGGTCGGGTAAAGTATTACTGGGTTTTTAACTGCTTGAAAACACTGATATGAGACACAATAGAAAATACATTGTGTCTCGCGTGTTCCATGTTTATAGACACACAAAAGGTTAAAAATTCTCAGTAGTAGCACGGTGTCTGGAATTAGCCCCGGTATATGGCAATACGCTCAACCTTATTACATGGGACTCATAACATAAATAGTGAAAAGTGGGTGTAACATTGTACAGTGCCATAATGTGCACCTCTGCCTACCCTTTTGGGTAAAAAGGTTCGATGTTATGTTACCTATGTCCAGATACAAATATCAAACCATAAACACGCTCAGTGCCGTAACTAGCCTTCTAGGCGCCCGGTGCGAGCTTTCAAAACTGCGCCCTTGAAAAATGGCCTTACCAGGCTCTGACAATAAAATGGACAAATGTGCATGAAAATATAACTGTTTATTGTGTACCAAGTTATAGGTCGGTACTTAGTACATGTTTTAAGACAATTCGTTGGTGCCATTCCGCCATGAGATCACACCGGAGCTCTTCCCACCACGCACTTATCTGGCGCGGCAGAGGAGTTTCGCCCCGGCGACGTGCCTACGCCCGCGACGTCGATGGTAACCCCTCCCGCCGTTATTTGGGACTCACCTGGAGGTGGCACGTTCCCGCGGCCATGAAATCACATAGCCTCGAACTTGTGGAGCGCCACCTCGAGTCCCAACTGCCAGATTCTTTCAACGACTGTCGTAACCGCTGTCGCCATTAAGTCGGCCGCCGCCTGGTGCGACCTCCCGTGCGCTAGCACCAGCGTGTCGTCGGCGTAGCACATGATGCTAACGCCGTTCGGGAGGTCGGTGCGCAGCACCCAGTCATAGCCGATGTTCCACAGGAGCGGCCCCAGAACCGAACCATGTGGAACACTTCTGTGACATCTCTCGCCGGTTCCACTCGCCCCGGTGACCGGGGTAAATGACGGACCTGTCCGTCAGGTAAGCCTCGATCACACGACGGAGGTAGATAGGCAGGCACCCGATGATATCGGAGTGCCTCCAAGATGCAGCTCCAGGGCAGGCAGTTGAAGGCGTTGGCGATGTCCAGAGACACCGCCACAACCACCTTACCCCTGGACACTGCAGTCCTCGTCATCCGGTCCCTAACGCGCAAGATGGCGTCCACCGTAGAGCGCTCTCTGCGGAAGCCGAACTGGCCGTCCGACAGGTCCGGCCCAATGTCCGTCAAGTGCGCGACGAGGCGGTTCGAAATTATTCTTTCAAAGACTTTCCCCACCTCGTCGAGCAGCACTATGGGCCGGTACGCGGACGGAGAGTCCGCAGGGCGCCCCGTCTTCCGCACGAGGATTACCCGCTTTCCAGAGCAGCGGGAACTGGCCTCTCTCCAAGCATGCGCAGTAGAGACCGATTAATCTAGGCCCGAGAGACTCTGAGGCCAGGACCCATGCTTTG
This sequence comes from Spodoptera picta, assembly GCA_038387885.1. Taxonomy (NCBI): domain Eukaryota; kingdom Metazoa; phylum Arthropoda; class Insecta; order Lepidoptera; family Noctuidae; genus Spodoptera; species Spodoptera picta. The sequence continues at coordinate 7,093,470 of JAZHFQ010000105.1, forward strand.
CCATGCAAGCCGTCGGGTCCTGGAGCGTTGTTCTTGGCGGCCATTCGGCGCACCGCCGCTCACAGTTCTGCCTCGGTCACCTCTGAGACGATGTCGTCGTCGTCTTCGTTATAGGCCGCGTCGAGCACCGCAGAGATCAGGGAACAGGGCGCCCATCACCTCCTCTAAGACTTCTGGCCGGAGACTCTGAGTGAGCGGGGGAGCCCAAGCGCGGAGCTTATCGCGTACCATCCGGTACAGGCGTCCCCACGGGTCTCTGTTTAGAGTCCCCAGCATCTCTCGGCGGGCATCCTCCTTGGCCCGCAGTATTTCCGCCTTGAGGACTGCCTTCGCCGCCCTGTATCCCTGGTACAACTCTCTCGCCTCCGCATTCGGAGGACGGATGCGGCGCCTGCTGTGCCTAGTGTACTGGCGTCACGCAGCAGTGCACGCCTTGCGTAGAGCTGCCAGCACACTAGTACACCTGGCGCTTTTGTTGCCTCGATCGGATCCGGGGCATCGCCACGTCACAAATCCTGGCCATGGCGTCCTGGAACCACTTGGTCTCATCGTCAATGTCGGCAGGCCTGACCAGTGGTATCACCCAGGCCTGCACGATAGCGGCTTCCAGGAGCAGCTCCCGGTCCAGCTGTTTCAGCGTCCAACGCGGGCCACATGGGGCCTGTCTGACCGGCGGGTCCGCGGACTCGGCGGGGACGCCGAACCGGATATACCGGTGACGTAATTACTACAACCGCGGTCCTAGGGGCGAGGAGCAAGGCAGCAGCCCGTTTCTCCCTGCGCTACTGCTGCCGTCGCTGCCGCTGCGCCTTCTTGCGGCCCTCCTTGGCGACTCTCCTCGCCTCACCAGCGATTTGCCACCTATCGCCGTCTTCCGCTCGCGGGGCGGGTTCCACCGCCGCTGCTGCAACTCCAGCCTGCCGGGATGGAGTGCCTCTCCTTTTTTTGTTTCGCCCCGCGGGCGCAGGCGCAAACGCCCAAAGTTATAGTATACGTACTTTTGTTTGTGTATGTAATATTGCGAGCAAGACATGTGTTGTTGTTTCAAGATCGTTCAAAAATGCGATACAGATTTAGATAGTACAGTCTGGTCATTTCTGCGCCCCTCCAGGGTCTGCGCCCTGTGCCTGGGCACCGCTGGCACCGCCCTATTTACGGCACTGAACACGCTCCATAGCGATGTGAAAGAAATACGAACAAAATATATTTTTGCATATTTTTATGGGATAGTCCAGTAAACGAGCATACTGGTCACCTGATGGTAAGCAATCGGCGTCGCCCATTGACACCTGGAACATCAGAGGCGTTACAAGTGCGTTCCGGCCTTTTGGAGATTAGGATTTGAGGATTGTTATTCAGAGATTGGGGAGGGAGGGGGGAGGCTAATTGGGCCTCCCGTAACCTCACTCACACGACGAAATACAACGCTAGCGTTGTTTCACGTTGGTTTTCTGTTCGGTCATATCATTCCGGTCGATCCGGTCCATTTGTGCCGAAGCATGGCTCTCTCACTAAGTGTGTACATAATCTACTACTTACATTGTACCTCATTATGCCACTGTACAATGCACAGAACATATAAATCTTCTATATATGTTCTGTGCACCCACTTTTCACTATTTATGTTATGAGTCCCATGTAATAGGTGGTGAGCCTATTGCTATATACCGGACACAATTTCAGGCTCCGTGCTACTACTAAGATTTTTTTTAAAACTCAGTAATACTTTGCCCCACCTGGGAATCGAACCCGAGACCCCTTGCCCGGCAGTCGCACTTGTGACCACTCGGCCAATGAGGCAGCAGTATAATATAAAGTAAGGACAGATGCTGTCTACTCGAATAGATTTGACTAGACTAAGATAATGATATTCCCTTGAAATGTAATGTATCGTAGAATGAATACGACTCTCAGCATAACGTTCAATGCAGCTGTCAGCCGATCAAAGTTAATTTGCCGTAACAAAATGTTTCATCAGGCGTAACTGAGGAGAAAACCCAGTACAGCTATGATGGTTTTGTAGCACAATGGATGTTCTAGATTTTAGTTTCGACATTTAACGAATGAAACTCCTTGACTTGTCTCTATTTTCTGAAAAACTCATTTAAAGTAGGTCTTCAAGTTTCGAGTGAATAGGTTGCTCGACGCTCGGACGACGTGCTCCATCGTACAACGCATCATAGTTTACCATCAGGCGAGATAGTGGTCAAATGTCGGCTCTCAAGTGTAAAAAAAAGAGTGGACCGTGTTACATCGTCGGCCACTTCATCGCTTACCCCCAGATGAGATTGTGGCTAAACGTCACCCATACCATTCAAATTGTAATGTATATTATTTACTAATGACCATTATTTTACCAGGCAAACCTCTTTTTTTAAATATTTAATGAATAAAATGATCTATCGAGTATTTTTAGCCATTAAACAGATCGGTGAAGGTCGATGTTATATCGGATCTTAGACCAATATACCAAACGTAGATTTATAATTAAGTTTGGTTTGGTTTTGGTTCAATAACTTTAAAGAAAGCAGTGAATATATATTGTGATTTTAAAGTTTTATACGAGGAGCTGCACCGGAATACAGGCTGTCCTCTTTCAAAAATTTGCTTAATTTACATATTAAATTCAGCATGCACGTTAGAGTCACAACGCCGCGCCGCCCCTAGTCAAGTCGATGTAATGAAACCATAGCGCGATTCAGGATTCAGGCGTTTTCGGTCAACGCCATCTATCGAGGTGACAAGAACTAAAATCGCAGTAAATTATTTTTATTTTAAACCAATAAAATAGTATAAAAATCGTGGATTTCCGGTTTCTAGACGTAAGTTTTATTTTCACCTACCGTTTTTGCTACATTAAGGACCGATTTATCCAACCCCAGATAAATTTTAATGAGGAATAACTTCGAATATTTGATAATCCTTCCATACTAAAATATTCCATTCCATACTAAACACTGTCAAATATCAATTTTATTCTGCAGTTAAGAATTAACTGATGATTGAAAAATCGGCCCTAATATAGGTTAAAGTTTAATATTATTTTATTATGACTCTGCACCCGATGCTTTGAGTGAAAACCGAAAAAATATGCTGGCTGGAATGGTAAAATTTGTATTACTTTAATTTTTTATTACCTGACTGAAGAAAGGACTTGGTAACATCCTTAATGCAGGTGGTAAAAATTCTTCGGGCGTATATTTTATGTGGTAAGAGTGTGGTATGAGTGTAATATTCTTTATTACCTAAGATAGGTTAAAGTTTAAGATTATTTATAACGATTCCCGATGCTTTGGGTGACAGCCGAAAAATATGCTGGCTGGAATGATACAAATTTTATTATTTTAATTTTTTATTACCCGACTGAAGTAAGGGTATTGTTTTTCGCGCGTATCTTGTATGTTTATGGGCATGAGTGTAATATTCTTTATTACCTCGTTTCTTCTATACCACCGAACCCATTTAGACAACTGATACATCGTTAGACACATCTTGATAACCCAAGTTTTTATAGATATGTATAGGCATTAAAAGAACCGACATGGCGTCTGTCAGTACAGTTTAGAGAAAAAATGTATTTACATTAAATATTGCAATATGGGTAACAAATTAAAGAGTTTATTGAGAGGTTTCATAATAGTATATTACGTCTATAATTAAAAAAACTAAATAATAAACATTTTTATAATCTTTGTCAACAAAATAGACAAGACGGATGTCTATTTACAGGCCTATGCCCAGGATGTCGCGGAGAACCTAACGGGTAACCGGGGCTCCAGCTCGACGTGCAGGAGAAGGAACGGGGTGGTTTTTAGTCAGTAAGAGTCTGACACTCCCTCCCGCCTCACCCAGGCGGGAGCAGTCATTCGATGATTTTCACCCCTTAAAAAAAAACCCCTTCGGGGATAAAAGGCGTGATTTTATGTTATGTTAGTTTATTTACAGTCGAGTTTTTTAATCATATTTTTTTGTTCTACGTAAGTAAAGAGATATTATATCAATGTATGTAGACTAAATACCTGGAAAGAAATACAATAATGCTGGATCACCGCGCCGTGCGCCCAGGGTGTATTGAACTCTGATGAAAATATTTTAAGAGTAAATTCATTAAAAGTATTAACACAATTACCTTTTATTTTTAGCAACAATGTGTTTTTATGTTTTTGTCTTTGTATGAAAGTTATTTGTTATTTCGATGGGCTGTGAATTCTGACGCTTGATTTTAAAGTGCTGGCCTCACAAACGTCGATTGGCCTTTGTCATCTTACAAACCTGTTTTTTGTTTGTAAAAATCAAAGGTAAACTATTTATCTATTTAATAAAAGGTACATAGTATGCCTTACAATCTAACGCGATGTCCAACATAACTATACACAAATAGTTTGACTGTTGGATCTTTTACATTATGTTTTAAGAGAATATTTAATATAATTTTTAATGATAGCGTAACTTACTGTTTTTTTACGATTAGGTATTAATTATAACTACTTTTTTTGAGGAAGAAAATATTCTTTATATGTGTGGGAGCCATGCTTCGGCGCGAATGGGCCAGCTCGACCAGAGTGATACGGCCTCAGAGAAAACCGAAGTGAAGCAACGCTAGCGTTGTGTTTGAGTGAGGTTACCGGAGGCTCAATTACCCCCCTTCTCTTGCCCAATCTCCTCAAGCCTTGAATCTCCAACGATCCTCAAACTCCTAATCCTTAAAAGGCCGGTAAAGCACTTGTAACGCCTCTGGTGTTCCAGGTGTTCATGGGCGACGCCGAGTGCATACCATCAGGTGATTCGTCTGGTCGATTACCGTATTATGCAAGAAAAAGAAAAAAACATTTTTCTAACGCCTATAAACTACTCCGTTTCTACTTCTGCTCTTCGAGCCAGAGCCATGGCAACCCGTTAGGTCTTTTGCGGCTCCGACCATTACTACTTGGACTCTAAACAGTCCAAATGTATATAGAGATAGATGTCAATGACAATAGTGTCTATAGAGTCTTTCTGAGGTAGACTGAAAAATCTGAGGTTCACAAATTACACTTTTTATATTAAATTTATGCCAGAATGGAACTAAGTTTATACACCATAAGCCGCAGCCGGGCACAATTCCAAATTCACTTTTATTAGGAATCATGAAATTGAAAAATCCAATAAAACTTTGCTAACTCCAGGATTGGAACACCAGACAGCTCCTGTCAAACTTGTGAACGATGCAATAAAGTAATTGTATGAACTTAGGTATACATTGAACGAACCAAACCAGTTCATCATGGTCTTAATTTGAATGATGATTATGCACTTTTGACGGTCAGTTTGTACTGGGTAAGTATAGCTTGATATGAAAAGCATGTTGGTATACTTACATTTTTCAATAAAATATGAAAGACAATTAGGTACTGCGACCATGTTACAATATGAAGAGTATGGTGGGTTCATTCCTTTTTAACCGCTCCTATACTTTGTTTTTCTTCTGGAAACATATACATATTCCAACCATACTTGAAACGACAATATGTGAATCACACTGACAATTATTGTTCTGTGCGGGAATTGAGCTCGCTACATCTTGCGGAGCAGCTGATTGCTAGTCACTGTAATGAGTAAATTGGAATATTAGCAGCGGAGGGAACAACTTGAGAAGGGTTTATCGTATGTATATTGCTACTAGAGTTATAGTTTAAAGTTAGTGGAGAGATTAGAATTCCATATAACGTTTCTGTAATTTCTAATTGTTAACGTTTCTATAAATTGTAATTTAATGAAATCTAGTATAAAATATGCAATCTTGGGTAGAACTAGAGTACATAAAACAAGTACAATAAGAACAATAAAAAGTGAACTATTCAATGAGATGAGTAAACAGTAAGAAATTGTGTTTAACTTTGCGCTAGGAACTGGGTCACTTTGAGTGTAGCAAGCAACCCGCCAACCACAGTTTTGCAACCGTTAAGTACTTTATTTGTCCTGCACAGCAAACATTAGCTGTAGCTGGGTCAATTAACGAAGTAACCCACTTCTTACATTAACAAATACAATTCAAGTTTGTGGTCCCGATATATCTATCTTACTATATATACTATACTTTATCAAGTATTATTGGACATATTTAATTTTCAGTAATACACGGTTCTTAAAATTAAGTTTATTATACGGCTATAAGCTAACACAGCACTCTGTATTACATGGGATTCGTAACACAGCTGGTGAAAGAGGATGCTACTCAGTACTCACCCATTATGGTGGCCGCACCTACACATACTAAGGTTCGAATGACGGTTTTAACCTCGCATGCAAAACTATAAATATAAATTGTAGCGTGTATGCGATGAAACTGTGCAGATGTCAGTTTAATACAACTTGGTTGGATATCTCTGTAAGGTTATGCATGTAAGGTTAACATCGTCATGCAAAAGTAGTTGTACATATGCGCATCACTGATAACGTAACGTTATTTTTTTGATGGGACATCTTCCCATAACCTCCTGCAACTTGTGTAAGCTAGGATCCATAATATCAAACTTGAAAACACCGGAACAATGAAGTCCGGCGCGTCACAGGGACACGAATAACTGTCTAGGATTTCGCAACGAAATAAATGAGATGATACTATTAGAAGAGCAGAAAAAAAAACGATAGATGTAACGTTTGGTTTATGTTCTAAGATCTTAACTCTTAAACATTGATAATACCTACATAATAGCGTATTTCTTATAGAGATCATTGCAAGTACCTCAATCAACTTAGCACCACAGAGTGCCTGCCAGTATAACTTGTTGATGAATCTCTCGGCTTAGAGTCGTAAGCCGTTTATAAGGTATAGTTAGGTAGTCGTCTAGTACAGTTAACTTCACTCACATTTGATACGAATTGTAGCTGAAATTCTAATTCTGAAAATCATAAACTACCAGAATTAGAATTTAGTCTACTGCTCACTGGAGCAGAATACTTAGATCATTGCAAGCCATTATTTCAAAACCTAAAAATTCTTCCCCTCCCATGCTTGTACATTCTCGAGGTTTGTTTATTCGTAAAAAAAACATCCTCATTTATTCTCATTGAATAAATAAATCTCCCAAAGACTGAGAAAAAAAATGCAGGAAAATGACTTGTGCCTCCTCAATGATTGCAACTGTATAGTAGAAATACCAGTTGCATGACAATAAAAAAATATAATAAATTACCACCTGCATTAAGGATGTTACCAATTAATAAATTCAAATGTAAAAGGTTTACTTGGCTATTGGACATGTGTTTTTATTCCGTTAATGAATTTTTAAATTACAATTTTTGACATTGTAATTTATTTATTTATATTTGCTATTGGAAATATTGACACTATGATTAATATTTTTGACACTGGAACCAGTAACTATGACATATATGTATTAGTTTTTTTTTGTATTTTGGTATCTTTTATGTTTGACATAATGATTTGGACAAAACATGTATTCTTTTTCAATGAATTTAGATTAATTAAGATAATTGTATCAAATGAGAATTAAAATTTGCATGGACTTATTTAAAATTTCTACACCAGAAATGGTAGTAGGTATATGTGATTCCATATTTAATGTAAGATCTCAGTGTACCATATACTTAGAAATAAATATATCTTTATCTTACTGCATTTGACATAAATTGTATAAGTACCAATATCTAGGCATTAAAAATAATATTATTGTTTGCATTATCATTTACATACATTAAGACTAGGTACGTAGTTTGCCAAAATCTTTAAGTTACCGCCACGGGCTGGATATCACCGTGTTTCTGTAAAAGTTGAGCTGGATATATTATTTAATACTTATATATTTAATACATATATACACATTATTGGTAGAGTAATTGAAAACTCGACTCGTCGAGTAAACGGTTTTAATGCGATTGATATCGGAACAGAAGCAGAGACTTATGGGCTTCGAATTTAGTCTGGCATTAATTTACATAAACCCAACGCCTATTGAATAATTTACATAGTAACACGACCCATGGTATCATACTATGTAATAACTAGCCAAAAGAGACTTTATCTCATCTCTTCGGAAAATGTAACCTTTAAGTTCAGTATCACACACGTATTCATTCAGACAGAAGAAAAGTTCCGCTATAAAACCAACAGATGGCGGGACAAGGGCGATGTCGTGCATTGCACGTGATTTAACACGAGTAGTAATTGTGTAACTTGAAACTATTACTATTTATTATAATTTGCTTACTTCTATAATTTTGTGTGAGACAAGCGCTTTCCCGCGGCTGTGGTCAAGTGAAAATTGATCATAATTGTGTAACAAGCTTTCAAAACGATTTCATCCCTTATAAGAAAAATATCGAAAATTCCTGAAACATGTATTTATTTGTTTTAAATCATTTGCTAAATACAAAGTTTAGTGTTCCTCAGATCTAAAATTATGCAAGTTCCATGACTTATTTGTATGGAAAAAGATTGAGCCTTTATTTCATCCTTTTTTACGTAAAACCATTTCTAAATGACAAAATTTCATCACCCTTAGGGGGAATTTAAAAAAATGTTTTCTTTGTACTATTTTTGTTCTTTTTTTCATAACAAAGTACCTACAATCTGATTTTTATGTCTGCAGCATTTATAGTGGCGTTATTTTGCGTCAAACAGCATTATTTATTTCTTACATTCTAAAAAAAATATGTGTAAACATAAAATTGTTCAATTCATGATTTTCAGATATTGCGATAGTTAAGTACTTTGCGATTTAAGATAAAGACGAATTGAACACGAATAAGCATGAAAATCAGGCCAACTAAAACTAGAATTGTAAATTATTGAGTAACTGGAAATAAAAACCGTCCTCTTCGTCGCATAGATTATAAATTGCCCAATATGCTAAAATATAATACCTCTATGAAACTCGAAATTATAAAAAGGCCTAATTTTCAATGCCCTGTTAAATTTTATTAAATAACTTTTAACATTTTACAATTCTTCCATAGTGATTAGCACTGTCAAATGTCAATTTTAACCTACAGTTAAGAATTAACTGATGACTGAAATATTGGACTGCCTCGTTGACCGAGTGGTCGCAATTGCGACTGCGGTAAGGGGTCTCGGGTTCGATTCCCGGGTCAGGCAAAATATTACTGGGTTTTAAAAAATTCTCAGTAGTAGCACGGAGTCTGGAACTGTGTCCCGGCATATGGCAATAGGCTCACCCCCTATTACATGGGAGTCATAGCATAAATAGTGAAAAGTGGGTGTTACATTGTACAGTGGTATGATGTGCACCTCTGCCTACCCCTTCGAGGATAAAAAGCCGTGATGTTATGAAATATTGGCCCTTATAAAAAAAAACACCTGTATTGTTTATTGAGCATCCACGAAATTAAAGAATGATGTTGATGAAGCGAAAGAGGTAGCTACTTATGTAAATATCGTAACAATTGGCGTTCCACTGTCTGCCTTCCTCCATAGGAGACAGGCGTGAGTTTATGTATGAATTGTCTTTCAGTTTCGGTCCGACCGCGACAGACGTCTACGGTACATGAAAATTTGAATAGAGAATAGAATGGAAATTAGAAAAAGACAGTGATATTATTTCTGCCCTTATCATTTTGAGCGTGACGTCATTGACGTGTTATTTCTTTTTACAATGCAATGGTTCGTGCTGAAGTATGGCTCTCGCACACTCAGTGGGACCTACCGTATTTTTGCTAACCAGTTGGCACTGGTGTGAAACTGTCGTTCTTCGTCCTATAAGGAATTAGCTAGTGTCACCCCATTGTACGTTTAATATTTTATAACTGCTGTGATTGGACTAAAAATCTCTTCTTTATGGCATAATCCGGTAATCGACCAGACGAATCACCGAATGGTATGCACTCGGCGTCGCCCATGGACACCTGGAACACCAGGGGCGTTACAAATGCATTACCGGCCTTTTGGGGATTAGGAGTTTGAGGATCGTCAGGGATTGGGGAGGTTGGGGAAGGGGAGGGTAATTGGGCCTCCGGTAACCTCACTCACAGGCCGAAAAACAACGCAAGCGTTGCTTCACGTCGGTTTTCTATGAGGCCGTGGTATCACTCCGGTCGAGCCGGCCCATTCGTGCCGAAGCATAGCTCTTCCACACTTCAGAGGGCCAAACAGAGCTCTTCCCACAGTTGCGCCAATTGATGACCAAAAAAGATGTTAGCCCTCATTTACATACACATTCGTAATCAAGCACTTTTTTCGTTGTTCCAGGCTACAACTATGGAGACATTGTAAGCAATTAGGCACAGTTCAAGTTTTAAATAGAAAAGAAATATAAAATGCTAGTAATTATCGTTTAGGTTTAAGTATCACCATCAAAATCCCATGAGAATCCACTACTGGACTCAGTAGGCCTCTTAGAAAAGTTTACCATAATCTCCATATTTGGCAGTCGAGCTCGAGGCATTTTAAAACAATCAAGTTTTACAAAAAGCGCTGCAGCGCTACCTGGCTTCTGCTAAATGTGTGGCCCCTTATCTCTTACTCGGTTTCTACAAAACCTCAGTGGTGACAAATCCTTCCCTGTCTCGATTTGGGATTCAAACCCGGAAGCACCCCTGGTTAAGTGGATTATTCTGAAAACAAGCTCAAATGTCACAAAAACAAGCTATGGGTTAACAAAGTGGTCTTAAAATTAATCCGATAACATCACATTTTCTAAAAAACTTGTTTAGGTAAGTACTTGAAATTTTACTCCTTGAGTAATTCACACTTACAAGTGTCCTCGTCACTATCTGCTTCTCTGCTGCTGCTGATGATAATTATTCCTGCGTGAAGGCTTTTAGGGAGTAAAGCAAACTAACTACAGCTGTGAGAGTCGCCGTGTAGTTGAGTGTGCGTTAAAGTTGACGCTAAATGAAAGATTTCTTTTTTTAGTAAAAACATATATTAATAAACTTTTAACTAGGCTTAATTATGGTCTAATATTTATGACATACCGTATATCATACTGTTTTTGGTATCTTGGTTGCAAACGCTAAACACCGCACCAAGTGAAACTAAAACACGAAGTTCACTCAAAGTGTTATTGGATCTTTCGGTTTTGAAAGTTTCAGCAATTTGCGGTCTAGTCTAGTGAAAATAGGGTACAAGTGTTCGTCATAAATGCTTGTATACTTTGTATTAACACCAAGCACTAATGTTCCATTTTAAAATCCGATTATATCTATTAATGAAAGTGACTTAAAAGGTGATGATTATAACGGTCTGGTCTTTAAGTAAATTGTGCTTTAAGCTAAGCATACGGCAATAGGTTCATCCCTTATTACACAGAATTGATGACAGAACTGACAAAAAGTTGTTTGTAACATTGAATATAAATGTATTTTACCTACGCTTTCAGGTACATAAACAGCATGATTAATGTAGTCGTGTTAGTAAAATAATATTAATTTATAGTAAATACTGAAATCAGTGGTCACTGGGATCATTTTGTTTGCATTTGGCGTTATGAGTGGCGTGTGACATGTCAAGCACACTTCACCCGGTTGTTCGGGTGACCATATCTGATAAATTAAGCAAAAATATTTGTATTTTAATAGTCTGATATTGAAATTAACAATAACAGTAATCATTTTAAAATATTATCTGAATACACCTACTTTGTTGTTGACAAAGTTAAGAATAAATTTTCAGTGATTTCATTAGGTTTGGATGACTGCTTATTTATTACAATAAACAAAAAGTTACAAAGAAAATATAATAAGATTTATACCAATACCCCCACCCCTATGATCATAACAATCGCCTTGTAAACAATAATGTTCCGACTGTATATTTGAACAGAAATATGTAAACAATGAAAATGAGGTATTCATCATAGAAAATATTGAAATTTATTTGAAGACAAACAAATTTTCGTAAATCTGAAACTTATTTTCGTCAACGAATCATTGTGTTTGCATAAATGCTTTTCGTTTCGTATAGAAAACACAAAAACATTAGAAGGTATCACAAAAAGCTTTGTTCATATATACAAGCTGAATTCTTGGAAAATACCATTAGAATATGAAAGTCGGTTTCTTTGTTGAATAGGAATGGTAGGATATTTCCTATAAAAGTGCTGCAGCGTTGTCTCTGTGCAGGGTCCAGACATTAATTAAATTCTCCACTGGACAAAAGTCTGTGGACGACATTTATGTACGGCTGACGGCCGAAGGAAATTATTCGCTGCGGTTGCGGGGATCATGCGTATTGGTAGTTTCGCCTTCCCATATACACAAAAGCATACCTCATATTTCTGATGAAAGAAATTCAATCGTATTGCTGCTATTAAATGGCGAATGAAAATTGGAAATGGTAAATTGCTTTCTTTAATAATTTTATGTTACGTCTTCCCAAGGAATTTCGATACCATTTTACTTGAGGTTGATTGATTCATACCGTCTTATTACAAAACCCGATCTATTTTTAGTACCAGGATTAATACTAGATTTAAACCATGACTAAATAAAACGTTATTATAAAACAAAGTTTATTACTAGTTCCGGAACTATCTATGGTACTAAAGTTAAACCGCCGAGACCCCTAGTTTAACTTCGGTACTAAAGTTATGTGAGGTTAGCTATTAGAAATATTTACATGTATCTTCTATATTATTATAATTGTAAAATGGATATTGAACAGATTGATGTTATGGATTTAAAATATTTGGAAGATTTGGACATGTTAGAGACGTCTCGGCGATCGTACAGACATCGCCATCGTGTAAATCCCTTTGACTTGAGTGACGAAGACTTTCAATATAAGTACAGTTGTTGTTCCATTTCCAGTCAGTCACAATAAACAATAATATTTATATAATAAAAAAGACTCAATATTTGTTTCGTGATTCGTGCTCTGCCGCCTTCTTATAAGTCGCTTCATTTCATGCTAGAGGTGTTAAAAAATATGACAACTTGGTTATAAAAAGCTCGTCAAAATACAAGTTGTGCTTGTTCACTATATTGTAACACAAACAAAAAACAATTTATTATATAATTTTGTGTTGATACATATTTAATTATGCATTTCAGGCGTTATTGTAATAACAATGTTTAGACGAACGGAACGTTGCTTCAAGTGGATCCTGAGTGAACGAATGAAAGAATGCTATTTATGTTTTTTATCTGTGGGACTATGGACTTTCTTTGGTACTAGCTGATCCCCGAATAGTCTTAGTTTTATAATTGGAACAAATTTTAGTCCTGGTACTAGTTTTAACACCGTAACAAACCTAGATCTTATAGTCCGGGCTTAAACCAGTACTAAGTCGAACTTTTGTAATAAGACGGTTACGGTTTAGGGTATGTTGTAATTAAACAGTTATACGATATTAAGAGAATGGTTAACCCATGGGTGGGTCTTGGCATTTTTATACATTTAAATATGATAAAATGAGCTTTCATAATCTAATTTTACCGTAAAGCATTGATGTAATAATGGGTTTTCAGGCTATTTAAAATGAATAACTGCCTGCCTCGTTGGCTGAGTGGTCGACTGCAACGGGTAAGGGGTCTCGGATTGGATTCTCGGGTCGGGCAAAATAATATTGGGTTTATTGAAAAATTTCCCAGTCGGAGTTTGAAATATTGGGCACAAGCCCAGTATATGGCAATTGGCTCACCCCCTTTTACATGGGACTCAAACCATAAGTAGTGAAAAGTGGGTGTTACATTCTACCACTTCACACTGCACTTCACATCACTACATGAAGTGCTGTAATGTGCACCTCTGCCTACCCCTTCGGGGATAAAAGCCGTGATGTTTAATGGGTCTCAGGTCTGATTCTCGGACCAGTAAATTGCAATTGGGATTTTAGAATAATTCTCAGTTATAGAATGGAACCTGGATTTATCCGAAGCTCACACAAGGATTGTAACGAGAATCGAACTCGTGACACGTCGCAAAGTTAAGCGATCTACAAATTGTTCAAATTCAAAATTCAAATTCAAAATTCTTTATTATCTTAAGAAATCTTATCTACAAATTGTTGTTTTGAGTCTAGGTGTTACTTCATCAACAGCCCACTGCTGAGCAAAGCCTCTTCTCACACGGAGAATGTTTGAGCATTAATCACCACGCTTGCTCAATGCAGGTTGGCTATTACAAACTTAAATTGAGAAATTTGGTGTCTAGATGTTCTTAGAAAGTACATATAGCTCGAAAAAAATCACATTGGTTTTTTAAATATAACGTTCAAGAATTTAGTACTCGTAAATATTCTATAACATTCTGATGATAAAAATGAGAATTATTACTTTATTGCATACAGTAGAATTTAGTGTTATTTCTAACTGACTGGTTTCAGCAAATAGATACAAAACACGAGAATAAAACAAATATGTGATCAATGAAACCAAACGTGCGCTGCGCTAGATAGATTTTTTTCTAAAATTCTGATATTTATCATCGTACAGATACTTCAAGGTAAATATTATGTAGGCACAAACGATTTTCAGTTTTCAAATCCTGATATTTACCTTGTACCTGATATTTAATACATCTCTACATTTTATCGGCTTCCCACGAATTTATTTCAGCGTTTCTGAAAAAAACTCTTTACAGGTTTCGATGCTCAGATGACGTGTAACGAGGTCAGTGCAAAACATGTATGGGGTTCTAATATCTACACGGTTAGCGCGGTGACTGGGCAACCGGTTGCTACGCAATGTGTAGCGGGTTCGATTCCCGTATGAATTAACTTTTTGTAGGATCCACAAATTGTGTTGTAGAATTTGGGCGTCATGTGTGAGTACAATAGTATGATTGTAAAATGTACCCATGCCACGAGAGAACAAAATCTATAATATAAATTCTTATTAGCTTGTCGTATAAAATTATAACATCCATTGTTTGAAATAATTCATTTTAATTATAAGATTAATTAAATACATAATTATGTAAAAATGACAAAAGTATCCAGCCTCACAATTTGAAGATTAATAGGTGTGAATATAATATAAAGCTTTCACCTGCTTTTCATTTTATCTACAAAATACTGTGAGCACTATACTATTATATTATTATATAAAGTTTGTACTTTTAATCACACTCCATCAATTTGCATAAATTGAAGGCTGGAGAACTCAATTAATATAATTTTCCTGGTAATTTGTTTGAAGGCTCGGGTATACAATATTTTCGTTAATGGAAACGTTTAATGTATCTTAAAAATAAGGATCAATACAGTTTCAGTCCAGGTATAATATCAACAGGTTCTTAACTTTTCTTCTTCATAAGTACACTTGAAGTATGTTGTACAATACACTATATTACACAATACCTTTCTAACAAACTTACATCTCAGGAGCACTATTATTTTCTTGAGTATCAACAGCCGTAGGCCCATCGTAGCCTCTTCGTAGCACGCCGTAATTTCCGTAGCAATTCGTAGCCGACCGCTACGAAAATTACGTAGCATTGCTAGTTCTTCAATTTTCTATTAAAAATAAAGGTATGCATTAAATTACATTTGAAACCGTTCTGAAATGAACTTTTGCGAGTTGTATTACAGGAATGATATAAGAGTTTATATAAAGTTCAAATGTAGCTTGGTTTGTTTAGTGAAAAGTTTGTAACACAAACCTGTACTAGTGTAGAGTTAGTTTTGTATAGTTTGTTGTAGGTGTAGAAACAAATGTATCTTCAATATATTACAGTTGTTTATATTCGCTTGTTTATAGTTGTTCCACAGGGAATAATAGTCGTCGACAACAGTAGATTATTCAGAAGTTTCTATAAAATTCGCGTTGCTCAATTTTTATTTCAAAGCGATTAACCATATAACAAACAACAAAACACAAATTAAAAACTATTGTTAGAACTATGTACATGTTGTTTACAGAAACAATTGGAAACGTCTATTCAATTATACAAACGACAAACCTGAACGATTAACCGCAACCCTGCAACCGCTATTTTAAACGCGTTCGTGTTTACAAACGTCAACAATAGTTTATTTAATATTAAAGCTATAGTCGCAGCAGTGCGCGACGAAGATACTCGTAAATGCAGGGTTGGTTCATCAATTATGCACCCAACTAAACTGTGGACATGAATAAACGGTGCTTTTGGTTTAATAGGCATTCCTTTTACATTTTCTTCAATTCCTCGAAGCTACCTTTGTGAAATGTCGAAAAATTATTGCTTTGACTTTTACAGAACATTCCTTTTGTCTGGTATTTTCGATGCACTTGTTTTTTATGACAGACCTATGGTTCCCGTTTTTATTTAAATTGATGCCAAGAGCTTCTGGAATAACAATTGTCAAAGGATCCAAAGTGAAGTGAAACGAGAACTATTATAGTGTTATTGGTGATGCCAGTACTATACACAATACACATTGTTATTATAGAGGTAAGGTGCGACACAAAACCAATTTCAAATATTGTTTTCTACGTACGAAAGCTTTTCAGTCTCGCGAACAATGTGAGCTTGAAGTTGTAACGTGAGCTCGTTGAGTTCAGACTTCTTTGATTTTTTGAAAATCGTTTTGTTTCGTAAAATATCGTCACAATTCATCGTGACGTAATGGTAGTGAAACGTTTAATAGATATTTTGTGTTACTCTTTAACCACTAGTTCATTCTGGACTTTATTTTCATGGTGAATTTTTTTTGTTTTAAGGGGTGAAAATCATCGAATGACTGCTCCCTCCTGGGTGAGGCGGGAGGGAGTGTCAGACTCTTACTGACTAAAAACCACCCAGTTCCTTCTCCTGCACGTCGAGCTGGAGCCCCGGTTACCCGTTAGGTTCTCCGCGACTCCGAATCGGCATCGGCCCTATTGGGCCCCATCTGTGGTGGTCTGATGGCTCTTTGAGGCGCGCGCGGAACGCGACGCGCCGTACGCTCGGGTCTGTTTCTGGTCGGACGGGGAGCCACCCATGCTCGCCGTCCGCAGGCCCGCGCTTACGGTGGCCGGAGATCGTCCCGCGATCCCCGACGCCCGGTGTGTCCTTCGCGATGGCTGGGTTGCGAGGAGGCAGCGCTTCGCTGCCTCACGCGTCCCGCCTCCTCCTTAGCTAGCATGACTGCTTCGCAAAAGGAGGAGACGGCATCCCAGTCCCCCTCGCTCCGCATCATGGCCTGCACTAGGCCCGGACGCGAGAGGTCGCCATCGCCGATCACTTCCCTGAGGACACGGCGGTGCTCAGCCCACGCAGGGCATTCCGCGACAGTGTGTTCCACCGTGTCCTCAGGGCGGTCCTCGCAGTGATGACACCCGGACGTTTCCTCCCGCCCCATCAGACACAGGTACCTCCCGAAACTCCCATGTCCGGTGAGGACCTGCGTCAGGCGGTAGGTGAGGACCTGCGTCAGGCGGTAGGTGAGGACGCCGTAGCGTCTCTCAAGCCACTCCTCAAAGAGGGGACTTACCGCTGCGATGGCAGCGAGCCCAGCCCTCGGTTGCGACAGTCGTTGCTGCCATTCCGCCATGAGATCGCGCCGGAGCTCATCCCGCCACGCGCCTATCTGGCGCGGCAGCGGAGTTTCGCCCCGGCGACGTGCCTCCGCGCGCATGCTGTACACGCGCGCGAGCACCTTCGCCTCCAGATCCCACGGCGGTAATCCGGCAAGGAGGTTCGCCGACTCCCCAGAGATCGTGCGGTATCCGCGGATCATTCGGATCGCCATGACCCTCTGTGCAATGAGCAGCGTCCGAGCGGGACGCCGCAACAGGTTAGGCGCCCAAACAGGGGCGCCGTAGAGGGCCATGGACCGCACGACCCCGGCGTATAACCTCCGGCAGGAGGCGTTTGGCCCCGCGAGGTTGGGGAGGATGCGTTTAAACGCAGCCCCCGTCCTCTCCAACTTTGGAGCCAAACGTCGGAAGTGCTCTATGAAGTTCCACCGACTGTCGAGGACGAGTCCTAGGTACTTCATCGTCGTCTCGACGCCGATGGTAACTCCTCCCGCCGTTATTTGGGACCCACTCAGAGGTGGCGCGTTCCCGCGGCCATGAAAACACATGGCCTCGGACTTGTGGAGCGCCACCTCGAGTCCCAACTGCCGGATTCTCTCAACGACTGTCGCAACCGCTGTCGCCATTAGATCGGCCGCCGCCTGGTGCGACCTCCCGTGCGCTAGCACCAGCGTTTCGTCGGCGTAGCATATTGTGCTAACGCCGTTCGGGAGGTCGGTGCGCAGCACCCAGTCATAGCCGATGTTCCACAGGAGCGGCCCCAGAACCGAACCCTGTGGAACGCCGCCCTGTATCCCTCGTATAACTCCGCCTCTCTCGCCTCCGCATTAGGAGGCACTACTGGCGTCGCGCAGTAGTGCACGCCTTACGCAGAGCCGCCAGCTCTTGCGACCACCAGTACACCTGGCGCTTCTGTTGCCTCGATCGGATCCGGGGCATCGCCACGTCACAAATCCTGGACATGGCGTCCTGGAGCCACTTAGCCTCATCGTCGATGTCGGCAGGTCTGACCGGTGGTATCACCCAGGCCTGCACGATGGCGGCTTCCAGGAGCAGCTCCCGGTCCAGCTGTTTCAGCGCCCAACGCGGACCACATGGGGCCTGTCTGACCGGCGGGTCTGCGGACTCGGCGGAGACGTCGAACCGGATATACCGGTGGTCGGAGTACGTCTCCACCTCCTCCATGACACGCCAGTCAACGATACGCGGTGACAGAGCAGGGCTGGCGAACGAAATGTCCACCACCGACTCGCCCTGCATCCGCACGCACGTGGGGATAGAACCCCGGTTCAGGACGACTAGGCCTGTCTCAAGGGCCTAGTCTTCCACCATCCTACCCCGGACGTCGGTGAACCGGGAACTCCAAGCCAAGTTCTTGGCATTGAAGTCCCCGAGGACGAGCACGGGGAGGGAACGGAACCCGACGACGACGGTGACCAACTCCATCAAGGAGTTGTGGAACTCGGCGAGAGTTCGGTTCGGAGAGAAGTACACGCCCACCACAGCGAGCTCTCCGAATCGTGCTGCGACACAACCCCGACCTCTTTGAGCAGCCTCAAGAGTCGGGGTACCGGCGGCGGCCGAGGATATGATGGTCACCGAGCCGTCCAGGTCCGTCACCCAGTGATCCCTGGGCGGGACGAAGTACGGCTCGGAGACCACGGCGACATTGATCAACCACTGCGCCATGCTCTGGAGCAGGAGATCCTGAGCAGCGGCGCAGTGGTTGATGTTCGCCTGGAGGAGGCGGAATGGGGCCATTATTGGCAGTCCATCCCGACCTCCTCAGTGGCGGCAGCGGCGACTGCGGCGGCAGTGGCGGCGGCGGCGGAAACGACGGGGGCGGCGGAGGGCCTACTTTTGGCCTTGGCTTTGGCAGGAGGGGAGCAGCCCTTACTCCCGACCCGGTGATTGGCCGGCTTGCCAGCCGCCGCACATGCATTGCAGTGCAGCGGGGCGGTACACGAGCCAGCTTTGTGACCGGGCCGACCGCAGCGGAAGTAACAGTCGCTGCGGTCCACCTCCGAGGTGCATTTAACGCTCACGTGTTCGCCCACGTGGCAGCGATGACACCTCAGAGGCCGGGTCTCGAGCAGCTTGACCTGCGCAGAGACCCATCCCACCAAGAGCCTTTTGCCCTCCTTCAGCTTCTTGGCCACTGTGACGGGGCAGCTCACCACCACCGTGCGCAGCCCCGAGTTGTCCGGACGGATGGTGCCCGCCTTGACCTGGTCAGCAGGGCACCCTCCCGTCCTGGCCACAGCGGCCACCACCTCACTCTCCGTGACGGAGTCGTCCAGGCCCAGAATCCTGACATCCAGGCATTTGGTGGGCCTGGACACGCGGGCCTCGTCCGCACCGAGGCACGCCCTAAGCCTTTCAGCCAGGGCGTCAGCCGATGGGCCGCTGGTCGCGCCGGGGACCTCGAGAAGACGGGCTCCGGTAGCGGTCACCTTGACCGTGAACCCGTCCGGGGCCCCGAACTCCGCAGGAGTCACCGCCCCCTTTAATTTGGCGAGGACGTCGCCATATGTAACGCCCCTGTTGACCGCCTCGGGCTGCAGTGTAATTACTACAGCCGCGGTCTTTGGGGCGAGGAGCAAGGCAGCAGCGCGTTTCTCCCTGCGCTGCTGCTGCCGTCGTTGCCGCTGCGCCTTTTTTCGGCGCTTCCGGCCCTCCTTGGCGACTCTCCTCGCCTCGCCGGCGATTTGCCACCCGCCGCCGTCCTCTGCTTGCGGGGCGGGTTCCGCCGCCGCCGCCGCAACCCCAGCCTGCCGGGCCGGAGTGGCCCTCCTCTTTTTGCGCCCAGCGGGCGCAGGCGCAGGCGCCGGCGGCGCAGCCGGTGTCCGCGCCGGGGCAGCCGTTCGCACCTTTGCCGGCGGTTGGGAGCTGCGGCTAGCCTGACCCGAGGTCGAAGGCTTGGCCGCAGCGGCCGCATACGACCGCGGAACCGCGGGGGCGACCTGGCTCGCTGCGAGCGGGGGACGCAAGAGCCTGCCCTCCAGCACGTCAAAACGACGCTGGAAAGCGGCCATCTCCGCTCGCAGTAGTCCGACTACATCGGCATCCGCTGAGGGCTGGGGGCGATTCTCACGAGCGGCGGCGAGCTCAGCCCTGGCCGTCCGCAGCTCGGCCTCCAGAGCCGCATTGGAGGCCGCCAAGCGCGCCATCTCCCGCCGCATCTCCACCAGCTCCTGGTGCACTCCCTCAGCGGTGGGCACACCATACCGTTGCAAGGCCACCTTCATAATGGTGGCCTCTGCTGTTTTGAGGAGGGCGGTCCTGGCAGGCTGGTTTTTGGTCACAGCCAGCCTGCGGAGCTCCTCCATGACGACTTGGAGGAAGCCCCCGGGATCGCCCTCGCTCCCGGAACCGCATTCGCCCTCCGACATGTCGACGCCGGAAATTTCCGCCGCGGAGGACTCTGAGCGGGCAGCGCTCGAAAGAGCCCTGCCCTCCGCAGCCAGCTGCTCGGCTGACTCCGCGCAGGCAGCTGGTGCCGGTTTCCGGCGACCGCTGTCCTTGCCACCTCTACCCCGCGCCGCCGTGGGGATCTTAGGGGGAGGCGCCTCCTGCGCGCCAGTGGACGGGGACGGAACGTCCTCCTCCAGTCTGGGACGCTTACACGTCCCCGTCACGCGACGGCGTGAGCTCTTCGAGCTCACGCTCAATCGCTCCGCCAGCGATGTGTCGAACTCAGAGTCCGACCCCCTCCGACTAGACTCCCGTGTGTGGGGCCTGCTAGACGAGTCCAGCGCCTCACCACGAGTCCCGGAGCCACTAGGGCTCCCTTCACCCGCTACTGCAGGCGAGCCGAGCTCACCCGCAATCTCCTTCTTCAATGTGGTTTTTTTTGGTTTTGTTTTAATATTCTCCATTTGAATCCCACGAGTATGGGGGAAATATTCGGTCCACCCAGGCAGTGCCCCCTGTACCTGGGTAAGTGTTCATTTGTTTCCCAACTAGAGGTTCCACTGGTCCCCTAGCTGGGGGTGCGCTCGCGACTGACACTACTCCTCAGCCATGCATACTCTCGCCGCGCACCAGAACTTAGTATTGGAGGAATTTTTTATAGAGGTTATCTTCCTCGCGGTCCGGGCGACCAAGCCAAGACCCTCGTCCCGTTCAGAGTCACAAAACATGACCTTGACCTCCTTACGGATTACGATATCGACGGCTGCAATCGGGGACAGCTTGTGTCCCGATGCTGCTCGCTGGCAGGGTGAGTGCACAGCGAGCACCGCCCTTGCCTCTCCGCCACGCTCTCTGCTACGTTCAGAGAGACAGGCGGAGAAACGCCCCACGGAAGCGCGGGCCATGAGCACACAGCCCGCCGCCTCCAGAACCCTGTCGGGTTCGCCCGCCCAGTCCAGAAGTCTGCTGCGGGCGACAGTCACTCCAACCCTATCACCACCGCTAGGGAGACTGTCGCCCGCACCCAGGGTGCACCACGGGGAGGTCTTCTGGCACCGCACCCCTTTTCATGATGATACGGTTCAAAGTTCTGGTTGTAAATAGTATTTTAGAGGTTAACAAGAATGCTCTCGCATTTATCATGTCACGTTCTCGACTCGAATTAAATATTGGTGAATTTTTCAGTTTTGAAACCAAGACGATTTAAATAGAGACCAATAATTAAGTCGTAGCAATTTCACTCACTATAAAAACAATATCAATAGCATTTTTAGCTATCAAAAATTACCTGGCCAGGCAATTTGTGTGGTGTTCTAAAAGTTTTAAATGTCACTTTTTTCATGGAATTTGTACTATCGGATGTACATGTATGTATGTACATGTTGTTTTATAACTTTTTTTTAAGGAAGGAAAATCATCGAATGACTGCTCCCGCCTAGGTGAGGCGGGAGGGAGTGTCTCTTACTGACTAAAAACCACCCCGTTCCTTCTCCTGCACGTCGAGCCGGAGCCCCGGTTAGCCGTTAAGGTTTTCCGCGACAAATATTCTGCTATAGTTACGCGTGGGCAAATATTTTTATTTAGAATGGTACGTACAGATGATTATATTTTAAAGAAGGGCCAAATTAAGAGTACGCTTAATCGACGAGAATGTATGAAAAGATTGATGACTGTTGATGAAGCGGAAGAGCAATGTAGGAATCGTAGCAATTGGCGTTACATAGTCTCTGCGTACCCCATGGGAGACAGGTGTGAAGTTATGTATGTATGTAGAATGGTGCGTACATCTTCATCTAGATAGATGAACCTGTATCTTAAGGATACATATCCTAATAATATTTAAGTTTATTTATAAGTATTATTAATTAGACATTGTTAGCTATCTTCTCCACGGCTATTTTCAAAAATACACCATGTACATTTAAGAAATTATTGAATCACATAAATAGTTGTTTCGTGCGGGTATTGGCCCGGCAACACATTGTGCACTACAAATCAAGCGAATTATACAGCAATTGTGGTTTGTATTGAGTAGTCTTTCAACAGCCATTAAACTACCTTACAACTTGATTATAATAGGATACATCAATAAGGAACACTGAAGATATATCATACTTAACATTTTCTTTCTTCTCCACTGGTAGTATCATGGTCGGGTGGTTGCAAGAATGGCGGTTGAGCAAAGGGTCTCGGTTAGATACCTGATTTAAAATTATAAAATAAAAATATTTACCCCCTAAATGTACGGGATTGGAAGGCCAACACCTTGTGTTATGCCACGGGAAGCCAATTTTCTTAAACGTACTTATAAAGAGAAGTTTGGCATTTTCTAGTGGCTTATAACAAATTATGTTGTCCAGAGAATGTATTAATTATTTTTTTGGGTTGTGCCGTGTGGTGACGGTACTGTAGAATACATTTCTGTACCTCTACGCTTGATACCCAATATCAATGGGAACTATTATTATTAGTTCAATTTAGGTGGTTTTAGGCGCCTGAGAGTTGCCTCAGCAGCTGTTCGCACACATTGGGACACCGAGGCTTATTTTGGGCGAACCGCATTGAGGACCGCTGTGCGCTGGCCTAACTCTTCCTACGGCTAAAAGTTCGCAAAAGTTTTACACAATGTTTTTAATAAATATCAAGTGAAATTCTCTCTGATTAGTATGATTTTTTAAACTGCATTGGTTAAACCCACTTGCCAAGTGAAAATATTATATAGTGAACCTTATGTAATGAAGGATCGAAGTCCAGCAGTGAACTAGGACGGAATGATGGTGATATCGATGATCGATTTAGTTTATTGTGTCGAGCTCGAGGTCTTCGCCTGCGCTGATGTGCTTACACAGCTTTTGTACCTTTATAAAAACAGGTTAATATTATTGAACATGTGCTATCACTTGCATTGTTATGTATGAATGCCTACATTTAAGAGTGCTATAAGTTTTTTTCATCTTTGTTAACTGATTTCTAACTATATAATTATGCATTTTTTTACACATTTTGATATTAACGTTTCGCTTGTTTGACGTTTTTTGTTAACCGACTTCAAAAAAAGGAGGAGGTTCTCAATTCGACCGTATATATGCTTTTTTTTTAATAGTTAAGGTTGTTTTACGTTGAGCACGAGGTCGTTGCCAGCGTTTGTGCCGATGCATTTACACCAATCCTCTTGCACCGACGCGTTTGCACCTATGCGCTTGCGCCACTTTTGTAAATTTTTAAAAATGTTTGAGGATATGTGCTATTTCTTATTTATTTTGTCATATGTAGAGGGTTAAGGTAGCTGGGAGGTATTTTCAGCTTTTTCACTGGTTTAGCGTATTTTCATTAAATGCTTTACTTATAATTTTACATTTTTCTTTAAAAAAATTATGTGGTAAGCTATTGCAATCAGAAAAGACATTTACATTTAGCTATGACAATATTTTAGGGCAATTTCTAATGTAAATTGTAGTTAATTAGTCTTTGTAGATGTAGTTACCGATTTTTTCATGTAGTGGGTAAGTGTTAGGGTGAATTAATAACAATACTTGCATTGTATACATATATATAATGATGAAATATATCACATTAATCAATTTATAACTAAATACATACGTTTTCGGGACTGGTTAATACACATTAATAGATACACAGATAAATCTTGAAATACTATAATATATTATATTCTATTGTAAATATTTGAATAACCTTGAGTCAAACGTTGCTACTACAGTATTTTAAGTGTTGATACTTTTGCCAAGTTTAAGTAAGTAGTTATCTTAATAACTATTGATACATTCAGGGAAACAACAACGCTCAGTACATCACTATGCCTACTTAATTCGATACTCAGTAAATATTAATCGGCAAGTGAAATATTAATTATGATTATTCATCGTGAATACAATAAAAGCGAAGGAAATATATATACTCAATTCACATATTCGATATTCCAACCAAATAGCACATTTTTCTTCTTTTGAAACGCAATCCTTTAGTTTCAGCTTTTACGCTTCCTGGCAATAAGATGCATGGCACGGCGAGATATTCAGTCAATCACAATTGACAGATAACATACATAGGTTACATAAAACATTCGAAAAATAACTCGATACACCCAGGTCATACCTGCTCGATATAATTTTATAATAA
This sequence comes from Spodoptera picta, assembly GCA_038387885.1. NCBI lineage: Eukaryota > Metazoa > Arthropoda > Insecta > Lepidoptera > Noctuidae > Spodoptera > Spodoptera picta. The sequence continues at coordinate 7,118,421 of JAZHFQ010000105.1, forward strand.
ATACGCAAAATACGACTGGCTACAAGATTAAGTGATTAATATGATAACGACAATTAATTTAACATCCATTTATATGTTATGAATAATTGATATATATGTCTTTACTAGTCTAACAAATACAAGTCCTCAGAAAGAGAATAATAAATATATGTCTCTGATCATCTAACATGATTAAGAAATAACATTTATTTTATAGACCAAATGAGATTGGAAATATGCTCTGCAGAGATAGTAGAGCTTCAAATTAAATTCAATCGTTTGGGGCAATTCAATTTCCTATCTAATTGTTCTTACATGCTCTTATAAAGATATTTGTGATATTGGCAGTATAATTTTGGTAAAATATTATTTGTTCTAATAGATGGTCTCAGCAATAGAGCATTCTCAATGTCGTCACAGCATCGCTACGCAGTTATACAGCACAACTCCTTGCCAGGCCTTTCCATTTACATATTTATAATAACAATACCAAAATATTAATCTGTAAGATTTTTTCTACTTTAGGTTACACAGTGATATCTAGATTTATAATTAGGTAATTTATAATACTTATAATGTAGAACTGTCATGCTTACGGTGAACAGTAAGTACATTAACTCCTACGGTGAGGTTTCTGTGTTGTATCGGTTGTATATAATACATGATTTCTTTAGTAATAGCTAATAAATATTACTTATTCCATATTATAATAAACTTCTAGGCAATAGTAGGTACATAGGTAAACTTGTAGAAGATATGTAGGTGTAACTTGTTCAGGTATATGCAAAGGAATGCTTCTGGTCAATAGTTGGGTTAAAATCTTGGCATTTTCAATTATATAAGGAATATAAATATTAATACTATATGGTTCAACAAGTTAAAATTGTATAATATGTTAGATATTTAAATAATGATGTAATATAAAGCAAATTGACCTTATTTACAATGCAAACGGTTTTATAATAATCACTATGATGTAAATATACATTTATTCCTGTATCATCTTAATTAGGCATGGCATCGATCATTACTTTGTGCCTAGAGACATTGTAGGTCGTCCTCGTTGCATTTGATAATTTTAAAAACGCATACAAATTATTTTAACTTGATATTATCGGGGTACTATGTAGGCATCAAATACATATTGACAGTGTATAAATAGACGTTGAAATGTCCCTTCCTAAAAAAACTAGTTTCGTTTCAATCTATTTAGAAAACGTATAATTGTAAAATCGTAGTTTAGGCCACATTCGTTTTAAAATGATTAAAATTCCTACTACCAAGGAACACGAGTGTTGGTTCAGTTGCCATAATTTGGGCTTTGTTTGGTCTCACAGATAAGTAGGATTATGTATAGTTGATATGGTTTGCTTGAAGCAAACTAATGTTTTTAGGAAGGTACTTGATTTACTGATACCATGTGTTACCATGTATCCAGAATGCAGGTACAGTACATAATATACTACAATACTGTATATAATATAGATGAAACAATAAATAAATTCGTAGGGTTTGTAGTATATATTACAAGTCAATAGGTGTTGCGCTTAAAATATTCTATAATCATTTAATTTTATCATTATGCTTTATCATTATAACGAGAATAAACATTTATGGTGCGGTCTATTTTTTTTGTAACTTTTTTAATTTAATTACTGTACTTGAACATTGTACTGAAGGTACCTACACAAACTGTCTAGATAAAATCGACGAAATAATCTAATAAATCTGAGTCGTGAGTTAATAACGTGGAAAGCTGTCATCGTATAGGACTGCCTGATATTCCATCACTTTATTAACACACTATTCCTACAACACTAAACATCATTGGTACGAATACATTGATCTATGTAACTATGGTGAGTAATAATCCTGTCGGATAAGTAACCTTGGCGTTGAAGGGTGTATATTAAACAGACACTGAAGAGATTGCAAACTATGAAGATCGATCGCCAGGCTTTTATGAGGGTGCGCAACAAATGCGCGCGCGTCACTTAATCTTTGGGCTGAGGTTTCACAATCTCGCACTTGCCGGGTGTAGCCGGGGTCGGGTCCTCGGAGAACAGAGGATTCTTCACTTCCATTTCACCCGTCTGTGGATACGTACCCTATTTCAGTACATAGCTCAATAGTCGACGAAAATTATTTCATTTCACACAAAATACACGTGCAATAAAAACAAAGCATCCTATAAAGAGAAAGTGCATCAACTGTAATATTGAACTTTACTTTATGACGTCACTTCTACTCAACCTATACGAATGTTCCGAGCTCGTAAGTCCCGTAGTCAGAATATGCGATTCAATATCTCCGAATAAGAGCTTTGACAAAAAATCATTGATTAGAATAGATCCTGCAATATGATTTTGGTTCATAAAATTGTAAATCTGACATATAGCATTGGGGTTGAATGTAACTTTGAAATATTCTTCGACTTATATGTTCTATAAATATTAAAGTTTAATGTCCAAACAGCTTAAAACATCCCATCCCAAACAGTCCCATCCTAAAATATATTCTATACCGTATCAATTTCAGTAAAATTGACTTCGTAGCTTCACGCAAAGGTCAAGTTTTTCCCTTTTGATAGATTGTATCCTCCACCCTACTCCCAGACTGTAAATACGTTAGTAGACATGTAGTGACAGTTCAACATAGATATATAATAAGAATTTGATACCTAAGGTAAATTGATAAAACATTTATAACCATACGATTGAATGAAGTAAGGACCTACATCACGTTTGAAGGCTGTTAAGTAGAGTTCATATCGTAAAAGTTCACTGAACAAGATTAAACGGCTTAAGCAAAGTCTGGCAGACTTACCGTGGCAAACCCAGGGCATTCATAGACAGTGTAATCTCCTTCTTCATTCTCTTCCTCCGATTCGGGGTCAGACACGGAACCATTGCGGTGCTCACAGCCATTTCTGAAATGAATAATATACGAACATATGAACGTATGAGGAGCTCGAATTTCATGTAAAGTTCCCTTTATGATATAAAGAAATTAATTCTAAAGCTTGGTGCTGAAAATTGAGTCAATGGTTCGAATTAAGCTATTATAAAATCAATTACTAATGCATGACCACGTCACAATTCCGTACGGACTAAAGCCAAGGCTTTACGAAATATTGAACTATTCATCAACAATTTAAAGCAAATTACGACGGAAATGTTCGGTAAAAGTTGAAACGATTCCTCTTTGTTGTAATTGTTCGTTCGAATGAAACTTTATAACAGGCTTTTATTTTTGGAGAAAACTATTCATACAGAACTTGGAGTTATTTGTGCAAAGTCCATATTTCAGTCCGTTAATGAAATGAAAAGTGAGTATACAAGCGGGTGAGCGTGTGTTAATCAATTGCTCAAACGTTTTATGAAAGAAAACAATGTATTGCATCTGTGAAGTAACTACCTTTCCATAGCTATTATTTGCTGTTTCTGATGCTGGTAGTGGTACATGTGGGCCGAATGAGCAAGTTTCCTGTCGCCAGAGGTGTCAATGTTAGGTCCAGTCACTCCGTATGCAGGGTAGTCCACGTCAGCGGCAGCCTTAGCTTTCTTACTTAGTCTGTGGGAGGGTCATGTTGTGTAAATGTCACATACTACTCAAATGTGTAATCTACAAAGTGTGACGTGATCGTAGTTGAAGTTACTTACGTGTACCAGCCGAATGCAAATCCGATAATAGCCATAGTAAGAGCGGTGCCTACTGCAGCAATTAGAGCGATTCCGTAGATCGAGTCAGCTGGGTCGGATCCAGACTCCAGCACATGGATGTGACGAGGTTTATCGGTGCCATCAGGATTCTCTTGAGTGCTAAACATTCGCATTGGATTTAAAATATTGCCTCCTAGTCACCGATATATTCTACAACTAGCACCTACATATAACGTAGTAGTGACAGGTGCAGAATGCATTGCTACAAAGTCTACTCTAACACAAAAACTAAATGTTTCATTAAACATACCAACTAAAGTACCAACCATTTTGTAAATAAACACGTTTTTTATAATATGCTTGAGTGAGAAGCGTACATAATAATAGGATGACATGCTGGTAGGTCTGGTCAGACATAGCGAATTAATATGGGTTGCAACATCATGCTTGTAACATGACAGAACAGGGCCATTTATAGTGAGACAGGATGTTTCCACAACGGATGAGCATTGGTGTACATAAAATGTATGGAAGGCATGTAACTCGTATTCTTGGATTAATTGTTTATCTCTTAATACCGTCTTTATGTCGATGTCAGCAAAAACAATATTGTAATTTAGAAAATCATCAATTTGTTTATCCAATAAATGTGATATTTGTCAGGATATTTCCAATAAGTTTTGAAGCTGGTGTTTACACGAAGTTGTTAAGCGGGTACTAAGCACTGGCTCGGCTCGTCTTTATAATCGGCGCCAATATGAGAGTGCTTCAGTCTAGTACTCTTATATCCCACTCCGTGGAACAAGTTTCTTACGCATACTTATCAATATTAATTTTTATCTCTATTTGTAGAATATAATCTACAGTATTGGAGACGGTATTTTGTTTGTACTAATTTTCATTTGATTTTTGAGTGCCAGTAAAAAATCTTTTCGAAATGTATTAATGAAGATAGGTGAAAATGATGACCCGTTATCGACGCACCGAATTAGCCAATTGGGTTATACCTCTATACTTAAACGAAAACATAAATATAGTAAATCAAATTTATATATAGAGGTAGAACGAAATATAACAGATATTAATTAGTGAATAATAAATATTTCAAACATAAGTTACAGTCCTAGTAATACACGCAGCGTAGTATAATGTTGTGTATAATAATTCATCGTGCCTGCGATGGTAATTCAATGAGCTGTAATAGTACCAATTCTGGTAGCAACGTAGTTAACTAGACAATGGAATTCGATTTCCCATCAATCAATCAACTCTGTTTGTGACAGTCATCAGCGGCGGAGATGACGTGTTAGCATATAGGTATAACAGGTACACGAGCCGGACTTGTGTGCGATACGTGATTGTAACATACTAGCAGGAATTAATAGGACTGTACCTTAGCGTCCACCTAAGCACACTTGAGACGTGGTTACGCTCCAACAAGTTTGACAAGCTCGCCTGAGCAATCACCTCGTACAAGCTTCTCTTGTTCGCTCTCGAGATGTTTGCACAATACCAGGACTCGTACACTACTGCTCGCTTGTCAATCTTGTTACGTGTGTATAATTACATTCATAAAATTTTGATTAGCATTTTTCGTCGATGATGGTTCGTTATACATATTCGTTCGAGGACAATGAGCGATTCTAATTAGTGTGATTGTTTTTGAAGTGCGTTTTGATACTTTCTTATTAGTGTACACATTGCTTGCATTCGTTGCTTCATAAGACAGTTCACAAGTGAATGCTTCAAACAAAAGTGTCAATTAGGACGAACATTGTTCCATGCGCAACTAAGGACTGTTAGGAGTGTAGGCTAAGGAATCTCTAAGTGTTAAAACGTATGGTTTCACCTTGTCTCAGGCACATCAGTAGGATTTATTCTCAACCAGCGCAGGTTGGTTGGCAGTAAGGAGACAGGGATACGGTAGTCCTTATTTGCCCTAAAAAAACGCTACATTGTCTATTTTGTAAACGACATGTTGTATCACTAAACATATTAAAATCTGTCCCTCTTCGACATCGAGTATTAGTGTAGGTAGCAATGACGCAACGGGGTACAAATATACACAGATACAAATAAATATTCTTTGTAAAATATAGTACATATTCATATAATACAATAATTATATAACATTACAATATCAGCGTACATAATATAGAGATATAAGCGTTTGGCTAAAAGTCTGAACTACAAAAATGGCCCATCGAGTAAATCTAATAAAATAAAACCTAAACGATACGGATTGCCTCAAAGAACTGTCAGCGGAGTAAACATTTGTATAATGATTCCTCCATTTTTAATATTTTCCGCGCACTATTACTACTTCTTTGGAAAATGTTTTCGATTAAAAAGGTGTTTCATTTGTAAACGTCACTCGGGAATACGCGAATGGCATTCACTAGTAACAGTAGTTTTCAAGTTTCTTTGAAGTAGCGGCGATGATTACTTTGTGCCACGTTTTCAATACTTTCTAGTTAATATTTTTCTTAACTACTATGGTTAGGTACCTCGAAGGTTGGGGGACAGACTGGTGACCCAAGAGGACGACGAGTTCTATGCACTTGTAGGAGACGGGCAATAACCTCGGCTGTCTCGGGATTTACTAAATATTATATTAACAATTGTGATTTTTGAAACTTTTTAATTAATGCTTAGCTATTATTGAAAGGTTCTCTTATCGGTAAATAAGAATTGAAGATTGAAAATTATATTATTTATCATGTTTTTATTTCACATGAATTATATTATCAAAAGAATCCCAACCCTTGTTTTACGTGTCGAACTGACACGTTGGCATCTTATGTTACATACGAGTAGTTTGCAAAGCCGAAGGTCAATAGTCCAGTAACTACCCAGTTCTAACTGCTCGACAGTCGCTAAAGTGTTTTACCTCCTGTTGTCCACGTTTAAGTGCTATTACGTGTTATGCTGTCTAGGCAAGCACTTAGTTGCTTTGAAAGTGGAAAACATCCTTAAGAGACTACGTGTTTGTCGGCGGTTAAAATTTATTTATTGGTTTACTTTAGTTTCCATCTTTAACAGGTCTCGTAATAAATAAAATCTCAATGTGGCACTTTAAATTAATTTTAAATCATTTTTAAAAAAGTACCTTCAGAGTACAGTGTAATAGCTCATAACGGTTTTTTGTTTTTCAAAAGCTCTTTCAAAACAATGGTGTTCTTCAACGTTTCAGTTTGTGGAAATACAACTTAATAATAATAAAACATGTTTAGTTAAATTATAAATTCTTCGAAACAAAGAATAAAAGATTCATAGTCTGTTATAATAATTAAAACTTTCCGGTATTCCGCATTTCGTGTCTAAAACGAAGAAAAAAGAAACAATGACATTTACTGTTGTTTCAATATATAGCCGGATTGTGGAACTCGTAATATACAAAATGATTATCTCTGTAATAAACGAACTTAATATTGCTCTAGCCTTCGCGCATAATTAGAGCTAAAACCGCCGTGCTACCTACTCCGGCGGTACATAACGAGCGAAATGACTGATGTATTATTATGTTATTCATCTTCAGTCACAGAGTCGCTAATTTAACTTCAAATCAATAATTATCATTACCTTTTAATTGTAAGATAACTTTAATACTAAAAGCTATCAAAGATTTTATTAGTTAGGTGTGCATATTATAATTTAAATTATAAAGTGTTAGTAAAAATTATGGTGTTACTTACACGCCAACTCGAAGACGGTCCAAGTTCTCAGCGACCAGGTTTTTCGTTCTACCCAGGTTTGGATTTTGCCGTATCTGACGTGGAGGCTGGAAAGCCACCAAGCTCATCGCTTGCGGAGCTGGCGACTCACCTTCATGAGGTCCATCCGATTCTATAACAAAATAACATCCCATCAATTTTATGCTTCATGGAATTTTGATTTCCCATGAACTCTATCCTTCGTGAAAAGGAGTGTTAATATTTTTCTCAAACAACTAAAACGGACTGGACGATTTCAGCCAACCAACCAATCAAATGAATATAAAAATCTCGATGCGACTAAGTTTGGATTTTATTGAAATGCCCTTTCAGGGTTATCCAGTGTCTGATTATGCGTTACCACTATCAAAGCGCTCGCTCGTACAAAAAGAAATCGAGCTCTCTGTTATTTCAACTAAAATATCATGAGTCGGGTCTACCAACTACAAATCGGGCGAAAATCCGATAAATCCACGGTTCATTTTAAAATCGTAAATAAGTTTGTTAGATAAAAATTGAAAAATCATAAATAAGTTTGTTAGATATTTAAGAGCAGAAGATATTTTATGACATTCACGGCTCGGATACAGCAGCCCATCTCCTCCATTTCCCGTCGGCGTCGTAATGTGAATGTATAACAGATTATATCAGGCGGAAAAGCTGGAGCGTCTGCCTGAGCAGCTGATAATATACTTCGTAGTTTATGTCTATCAAGGCCAGTACAGTGTTACTCGGAGCCACTATATCTGTGACCATATTATATTATTTCTGCGTAATGTTCTTAATAAAGCCATGACATATTTAATGTTCTGACAGTGTAGTAGTTCAATATTTGATGATAATTTTAACTTACTTTGTGTCTCTATTTTGTCTGCGGGTTCGTAGTATTCTTTATCGAGAGGTGTCAGTGCGAACGTCTTTTTATTTTCTTCATTTTCGATTTTTGCAGGTGCCACCGTCGACGACACTTGGTTCCGGGCTTCCACTTGAGGTGCTGAGATAGGTTCCGGTGACACAATTTCCCTTGGTGGTGGCACGGGGTGTACCTCTTCTGGAGTTGGTGTCATGGGCTCCGGCACGTAGGCAAGTTCAGCAGGTTCTCGAATAGCTTCTTGTTCATATTTTAAGGGAACATAAGGATCCCGAGCCATCCATCGAGAAAATTCCTCTACAAATGGAGTTAACTCTTCATCATCGTCCATTTGGTTGATGCGATCAATTTCCTGTGTTGAAAGAAATTAAACATAAAATTCCTTTCCTAATGATGAAATTATACAGGCGAAATTCCTAAAGATATTATGCGAAATATGAAATGTATTTCTTAGAAACCTATCTGATTAGAACATAATTCTTGGAGAAGCATCAATACTACATAGAGTATGATAATTTATTCTACATACACCTATTATTGTTGTAGGAATACATACTATACGAAGAGGATAGTACGAATATCTATGTGTAAATTAATCTGCAATCTAGGATTCTTGAAACTTGGGCTCGCTGTCATTGCAGCGGTAAGTCCCCTCTTTGAGGAGTGGCTTGAGAGACGCTACGGCGTCCTCACCTGCCGCCTGACGCAGGTAGGTTCCTGTTTCGGATTGGGCGGGAGGAAACGCCCGGGTGTCATCACTGCGAGGATCGCCCAGAGGACACGGTGGAGCATACGGTGGCGGTGAGTCCTGTGTGGACTGAGCATCGCCATGTCCTCAGGAATGTGATCGGCGACGGCGACCTCTCGCGTCCGGCTCTGGCTCAGACCATGTTACGGAGCGAGGGAGACTGGGATGCCGTCTCCTCCTTCTGCGAAGCAGTCATACTAGCTAAGGAGGAGGCGGAGCGCGTGAGGGAACGAACCTCCTCACGACCCGGCCGTCGCGAGAGACACTCCGGGCGTCGGGGATCGCGAGACGATCTCCGGCCACCGTAAGCACGGGCCTGCGGACGGCGAGCATGGGTGACTCGCCGCCCGACCAGAACCAGGCCCGAGCGTACGGCGCGTCGCGTTCCGCGCGCGCCTCAAGGAGCCATCAGACCACCACAGATGGGGCCTAACAGGGCTGATGCCGATACGGAGCCGCGGAAGACTTAACGGGTTGCCGGGGCTCCGGCTCGAAGTGCAGGAGTAGGAACGGGGTGGTTTTTAGTCAGTAAGAGTCTGACACTCCCTCCCGCCTCACCCGGGCGGGAGAAGTCATTGGATGATTTTCTGTTAGAAAGATTGTTTATGGATTGTAAACAGAACCTGAACTTGTTTGTAAAAAAGGAAGAAATTAGCTTGTCAAATAAATTTTTGCAATGTCAATGGTGATCATCTAAAGCCGGCTGAAATCTGCTGAAATCTCCATTGTTTTTTCATTTTACCACGGTAATTTCCAACATGGTAGCAGAGCGTGGTTGGTAAAAGTGAAAAATGCTCATATTTTGGCAAGATTAATCATACTTGAAATAATTACCGGCATCACGCGGTGTGATCCGGAATTCAAGTAAGATGGTTTCATCGGCGATCGGGCAAATCGGCGTTGAGAAACTAAAAGGTGCAGAGAACTACTCAACGTGGAAATTCACCATGCACATGTTGCTTATCCACGAGGAATTATGGAATTGTGTGGAAGCAGAACCTAAAGACGATTGCGACAAGAAAAAGGTTGACAAAGCGTTGGCCCGCATTGCGCTTTCCGTGACACCGGCGGTAATCCCGTACATTCGTACAGCAAAGAGTGCACATGAAGCGTGGAAATTACTGCAAAAAGCCTACGAGGGACGTGGCCTGAGCAGAAGACTAGGTTTGCTGCGTAGTCTCTTCAGTACTAAGCTGTCGGAGAATAGCTCAATGGAAGTCTATTTGAATAAAATAAAAGAGATTTCCCATCAACTCAATGACATTGAATCGCCATTAGATGACGAATTCGTTGCAGTTATCATGTTGAGTGGGCCTTAAATGACTACGACCCACTAATCATGGCGATTGAGCATTCCACTACGAAGCTGTCTACGGATATCATCTCTGAAGAATTACTTCAGGAAACCCAAAGGCGGGAAGAGAAAACTGAAGAAACATCACTCATCACACAGAAGCAACCTAAGTGTTTCGGTTGTGGTGCCAGGGGACATATGATAAGGAACTGTCCGAAGAAAAAAGGAACAGTCAAAATCCAAAACCAAGGGAATGACCCACCGACCCAGCAAAATCCAGTGAAGAAGTCAGCGAGGAACAAAAAGTCCCTTCTGACAGCTCTGTCTGTGAAAGTTAATAGTGACGTGTGGTACATAGACTCTGGAGCGACAAATCATATGTGCAATAGTAAAAAATTGATGGTGAAGTGCAACCGTAGTAAATCCGTAGATGTAAGCATAGCAAACGGTGAAAGGTTACACCGCGGGCTTAGGGGAAGTGCAGATTAATTTGAAAGACTGCATAAGGACAATAAGTGATACTTATTATGTGCCTAAGTTAATAATAAGTAGTAAGTAATAGCACTGACAGATGGCAGATTAGTACTTATACTAATCTGCTATCTGTCAGTGCTATGACCAAAAAGGTATATATTGTCACTTTTAATAGTAATACTTTTGGAGACTCGGTTGCCAAAGAAGAAAAAAAAAAAAAATGTACTATTTATGACAATGATGAAATTTTAGCTACTGGTACTCAGGTTAATTGTATCTATCAGCTTGACATTGTGTCAGACAATGGCTGTGCTGTAGAACAGGAGTGTACTATGACGGCATCAGCAGCAGTGGACTCATCATCCCAGGAGTTGTGGCACAGACGTCTCGGCCACCTAAATTCCAGAAGCTACGAAGCTTCCGAACTACTGCAAAAAGGTATGGCAAATGGCATTTCTTTTAACACTTCGAATTTTCAGCAGTGTGTTTCATGTGCAGAAGGGAAGCAGAGTAGGCTACCTTTTCCCAAAAGGTCGTGTAGTAGAGCCACTGAGGTACTTGGTCTAGTTCATACAGACCTTTGTGGTCCAATGCAACAGCGGTCTCTAGGAGGTGCTAAATATTTTCTTAGTTTCATTGATGATTACACAAGGAAGCAGTTTACTTATTTTTTGAAATCGAAAGATGAGACTTTTGAATATTTCAAACAATTTAAAGCCCTTGTTGAAAATGAAACAGGAAAGAAATTAAAAGTACTTCGAAGTGATAGAGGCGGAGAATATATGAGTTCTAAGTTTTAGGAGCATCTCAAGAAATGTGGAATCAAGCACCAGAAAACGATACCAGACTGTCCACAACAAAATGGTGTCGCAGAACGCGCCAACAGGACTGTTATGGAGAAGGTAAGACGTCTGTTGCGAGATGCTGGACTCGGAATGAATTTCTGGGCCGAGGCGGTTAACACAGCAGTTTACCTAAAGAACAGAAGTCCTACAAAAGCTGTTGCTGGAGTAACCCCTGAAGAAAAGTGGACCAGTAAAAAGGTAAATCTGAACCATTTAAGAATTTTTGGTTGTGTTGCGTATTCTATGGTGAAGAATAGAAGAAAACTTGATGCTAAAAGCAAACCATACATATTTGTAGGTTACAAGGAGGAGTCCAAGGGATACCGACTCATTGATCCTGATAACCCCACAAAATGTGTCAATTCTCGTAATGTCGTATTTTTAGAAAATAAATTCTGTAACAAAAACATGTTACATGATGAAAATATTGATATAGTTGTTGACTTCAACAATCTGAAACCAGATGAAATTCAGCAATCGGAGTCATCCACTGTGAGTTCTGATGTTTCTGATGACATAAGATTATCACAGAATGAGCAAAGGATCAGCACATAAACGATAGATGACTCTGAGAGCGAAGACCTTAGTGTTGAAGCAGAGAATTGCTCGGATGAAACATTCCAGGTGAAGACTCAATAGCTGAGGCAGAACAGTCAGATACCTCCTATGAAGAAGCTCCTGAGTCTCCCCTGCAAGCCAATTTTGTGGGATCAGTTGACAGTAACCCTGATGATCCTCAGACTGCAACCGAGGCGCTGAATGGACCAGATTCAGACAACTGTAGAAGGGCAATGACTGATGAATATAATTCATTTATTAAAAATAAATGTTGGACTCTGACAAAACGTGATCCAAGCCACAAGCCTGTTCAATATAAATGGATTTTTAAAAGGAAGTATGGTGCTGATGGTGAGCTATTAAAATTTAAAGCTCGTTTGGTTGCAAAAAGGTATACACAAAAATATGGGATAGATTACCAAGATACCTTTTCACCAGTTGTGCGGTACTCAACAATTAGGATGCTGCTTGCAATGGCAGCAGAGTATAATTTAGACATTGAACACCTGGATGTGAAAACAGCGTTCTTAAATGGAGACCTGGAAGAAACAGTATATATGGAGCAGCCAGAATGTTTCAAGGTCAAAGGGAGTGAAGAAATGGTATATAAGCTCAATAAGGCAGTTTATGGACTTAAACAGGCATCCAAATCTTGGTATGATAAGATTACCAAGGTTTTATGTAACAAGTTGAAGTTTAGTCGCCTAACTTCCGAGCCCTGTGTTTACTCTAAGAGTGAAAATGGATTGATGATGATCATAGCATTATATGTAGACGATCTGATTGTATTTTCTTCTCCAAATTTCCCAGGGAAAGATAATTTTAAGAAAGAATTGCAAGATGAGTTTGACATCACTGATCTTGGGCCAGCTCATCATATAATTGGAATGAAATTGATGAGAAAAGATGATAAAGTTTACCTCAATCAATCGAACTACATACAGAAGATATTGAAGAAGTTTCGAATGGAGGATTGTAATACCATTGCAACACCCATGGATACAGGACTGAAACTTGCCAAAGAACCTAAACAAGAAGAAACCTACGACTATAGAGATTTGATAGGTTCATTAATGTATGTAGCGGTTTGTACAAGGCCTGATATAAGTCATGCAGTCAGCTATCTTAGTCAATTCAACGATTGCTTTGGCGAAAGCCACTGGAAAGCTGCCAAAAGAATCCTACGTTATTTGAAAGGTACAATTAACTTTAATCTTGTTTTTTCTAAAACAGGTATGAACATTTCAGCTTATGCTGATGCGGACTGGGCGTCAGACAACATAGACCGCAAGTCCTACACAGGCTTTGTTTTTACTGTCGGTGAGTTTGTCGTCGCTTGGGAGAGTCGTAAGCAGCGCACTGTTGCTTTGTCCAGTACTGAGGCAGAGTACATGGCTTTGTCTGTAAGCAGGTTCTTTTCATTAGACAGTACATATTTGAGATATTTGGTACAAAGCCTAAGATCACGATTTATAATGATAATCAATCTGCTATAAAACTGTGTAAAAACTTTATGTTTCATTCTAGAACAAAGCACTTTGACATACGTCACCACTTTATTAAGGAGATTGTGACTAAAGGTATTGTTGAAATTAAATACTTGTCTACCAAAGTAATGTTGGCGGATATACTAACCAAAGCACTTTGTAAAGAGAAACATAGTCAGTTTGTAAGTCAGATGCTGACTGTGGTTTAAGTTTCTTTTGTTAGTTTTATAACTGAATATGGTCTATTGAGTTTGTTGTAGTTGATAAAACTGTAACATATAAGAATGTATCTCAGTTCGAGTCTTATGTGTTTTTGATAGACTTAACTGTGTAACTTATATGTAGTACTGATTTAAGTTAATTACTACGATTTGAGCCATAGGTAGGAAGTATACCTTTGTAATTTTATATATATTGTGAAATATAGTTCAGCTTATGTTTAAGGGCTAGTGATAGAAAGATTGTTTATGGATTGTAAACAGAACCTGAACTTGTTAGTAAAAAAGGAAGAAATTAGCTTGTCAAATAAATTTTTGCAATGTCAATGGCATAGATTTATAAATATAACATAGATGTCTGGCTATTGTCTACGGGTAGAATTTAGGATCCATCTTGACGGTAAATTCATAAACATACTGTTGTTTCTTTTTTACTTATGTCTCTTTGCTTATGCAGAAAGAGACAACACATTATTGTCATTCTGGCCATAATTTTTTGACGTCATCAGAAAAACCTAGTTGTGCCGAATTGGCCATCTTAGTCCCTGTTATCAGTGCATGTCAGTGGTACATCAGCTGTCAAAGCATTGGTCAACAATGTTTTGTTACGAAAATTTGTAGAATTCCTGTTGTTTTTGTGCGTGGTAAACAAAGAAATTATTGGTTAGTGAGAAGGACTATGCCCGGGTGCAGTGTTATTGGATGTAGCACTAAAAATATTACTAAACCGGCAGGTGTAACATTACATCGGTAAGTACTGTTATTTTTCATTAAAATATCTCTGTTTTTCAAACTATTCAAGTGTAGTGGCTGCAAATTGACTAAATACAATACTTTTCTAACTAATGCAGTGCTTATTTTCATTAATTTTAGTTGAAATACGTCTAAAACAATTTTCATTAAAAAATAGTGATGTACATGATTGTTCCCGTATCGATAATTTTATCGTACACAATAAATGCGTGAAAAGTAGAACAAAGAACTATACTAAATTCTGAATGATAAAGTGCATTAATTTGACATAATGACAAAATACAAAAAACATTAAGTACTCGTCAAAAATTTCATTTTATCGACAAAATTCCACCATCGTCAATACCTACGTAATGTAATAAATATTTAATACAATAGAGAATAATTTTTGTACAATATGAGATAAGGAATAATATTGTGGGAAATGCATTTTTGTCAAAATTGATTTTTTTATCAAATGCCACTCGACGGATTCAAATGAAACAAACAAATGAAATATAACTTTAGGGTATTTTAGAGTATTTATTAGAATGTGTCGAACTCTGCCGATAATTTTAATAATATTATAAATTTTCTTTTTAGTTTGTGCTTGAACCATGCAGAAGTTCTTGGCTGGAAATAATTAATGTGGGAAATATAGATATTAGAAGGAAACATATCTTTGTTTGTTAACTTTATTTTGAAGATTAATGTTTTAACCGAACAATAAATTAATAGTAAATCTACGTGATGGGGCCCTATCGCTACAAGCTCTATTGGTAAATCATAATGTAAACGATTCATTATGTGTTTTGTTATATTAGTTTTGGAAGCATTTTTTGAAGAGGTGCAAACTTAACATTTTATTTATCATTTATATTAAGTTCATAACTAACCGGGTTCTTGTACCTATATTTTTCTGTTTTCCTCCGCTATCTATCACTATCATTGTAATGTACAAACATTTTCGTTCAGAGCTTAGTACAGTACCTATAGAGGTAGAATCTATAGAAAAATCTATGTTCAATTGGATCAAGTAAGTTAAATTATACTATATATGTTGCAGCCTCTAGCCAGATATGTGCATGAAAATGAACTTGGAACCAGTTCTGGAGTCTTCTCGAAAGATGGTTTTGCAGATTACATTACAGGGAAACACTACGAAAAATACGAAGATATTGTATATTATAAATCTTGATTTTATGAATACTTTGATACAGTTTTATTTTTCAACCCTCAAAAATTACTTAACTTTAAGTATATAAATATTGACCAGTTGATGGAAAATCCTTTTCATGAATTTCGATACATAAGTATCGTGAAAGTTATGATGTGAATGTATAGGCACGATCGACTGGAGTGACAGTGCACGCAGCAACTATTAAATATATTTCGCTAATATGTTGGTAATGTTTAGCAGCTACATAAAAATGACAATGACCAAATTTGTATGGAGCGTGGTGCCTTTTCATTTTTTCGCGGCAGTTGATCGGATGTGGATAAACTAATGCAGAATAACATTACAAACAAAAAAATATATGGGGTCTTATATAAAAAACACAGTCCGAACCGAGTTAAATCAGTTCAAAGATGTGAAAATAGTGCTATATTATTCCTGTTATTTGTTGATGGTGACAGTACACAACGCATTTAACTTTGTTTAATTGTCAGAAATATTTTTTAATAAATGATTATAAACAATTTCAACGAATGTAATAAAGCTTATTGTAGACTATTTTATTAATATTTTATTTTTGTGTTTGGCCTTACGGTCACGGAATCAGAACAGAGTAAACCATTAACTGGCTACTGCTTAAGTAAAAAAAAAATTTCGCTTGATTGGCGCATTCACTTTATATATATACGGTTTATAGCCTATGACAGATTTTCATGATCAATTTCCTCTCAGTCGAAAACCCGCAAAATACTTTGCTGAGCCCTATCATAAAATGCTATGTTTGTCAGCTGCAGCGTCGGTAGCGGATTGAGTAGCGCTGATCACTTTAAAAGTCGACGGTTTCCTTTCTTCAAAAGATTATGCTAACTATAAAGTAGATGAGTCTCCCACCAGGAGTCAATGGCAAAAAACTTTATTAGATGTTTGGACGGCTATCACTACTCAACCCACCACTGGTACCATAGCTGACGCTCATGAAGCTTTATGACACAACTCCTAGAAACATCCCACAAGTTATCGACTGAGAGAAAATAGGTAATAAAAATTAGTGCCTGGTAATATGAATATATTGTGGTGTGATATGGTTTTCCTGTGCCCGGAGTACAGTGGCGCGCAATTTGAAGTTAGGAATTGTGACAAAATATGAATAATTTAAATAAAAAACCGAAGTAAAATGTTTGACTCCAGCTCCTTTCAACGCTCATAACTCAGGCCAGACTGAGATTTCCATATATAAGCCCATAGACAATTTCTTTTGTAATGTCATTCTAGATAATATTTTCCATAAATCATCGACTGCCGCCAGAAAAAAGAAAGGCACCAATTTTAATCAATGCCCTTTAATCATAAAATAATGATATTTTATTGATAAGTCAATTAAAACCAATTCTATAAAATATCGATATTTCTACAGTTTTAAAAGTTACATCCCTAGTTCTATCCGCCATTACGGGTGACTAAGTGAAGTTTATGTAGGCACGATTTTTTCCTAGTTGTTTCTTATCCATACTCTTATCATATCAGTGGTCAATGGTGATCATATAAAGCCGGCTGAAATCTGCTGAAATCTCCATTGTTTTTTCATTTTACCACTGTAATTTCCAACATTTTCCCCCCTCAAAAAAAAAGGATTCTTGAAACTATAATGAATCATTATTAGTATCGATATTAAGACAATTTTCCTTGAAATTTCCTTGACTCACTATGCACGAAACTTATAAATACTAAATTAATTCAGCCTTCCGCGATAGCTAATAGCTGATGGAACAGGCCTCGAGGTTCCCTTCAGTAATGAGTACGTTTAAGTGACATATTACGGCTATTTCTGAAGGCTTCATGTTGGTGATTGATATGTAAGGCTGGCCTGTGGTTAAGGGTACTTGATAAAATCAAAGCGTCCTACTTTTCTGTCATTATTTGAAGTACAATTGCAGCGTATCATTGGAAATCGGTATTGTATTGTAATTTGCGACCAGAACCTTCGATTTTTCAGGTTTCAATGTCTTAGAAGGAAAATTGGAATCCGATATCGTTGTCCGTGAGTTTGTGAGCAACGCAATGTCGTCTGCGATCTGACACTTAAAAATCCTAGTACTTTTATGATCACATCAGGCTTACATACATTCCAACTTTGAATTAAATAACGCGTTAGTTAATTATTCATCCAAATGTTAAAATATAAATCAAACGCTCCGGTTTGCCTACCGGTGATCTCACTCATCCTGTCGATTGTGTGGCAAGTTCGACCATAGTTATAGGTGAAGTAGTCAGTAGAAAGTGGCTACAAATTGAGTAATTGAGCGATATATAAATTGATGCACGTAAGACATTTGTGGAACAAAGTTGG
Organism: Spodoptera picta; assembly: GCA_038387885.1. Lineage (NCBI taxonomy): Eukaryota > Metazoa > Arthropoda > Insecta > Lepidoptera > Noctuidae > Spodoptera > Spodoptera picta. The sequence continues at coordinate 7,136,526 of JAZHFQ010000105.1, forward strand.
TCCTCCTATCCAACTGAAAGCTGTACACGTTTTTAAACTTTACTAACTTTTACTAACTCTAACTTATTGCCTATTATGTTATGCTGCAAGAACCTTTGTGTGTAAAACCGTCTTGCTCTTCTTGTTAAGACCAGAATAGTAAGAGAGAAAGAAAGAGTATATTTGTACTCTCATTCTCTTAAATATAAGAGTTTGTTTGTTTGTTTGAACGCACTAATCTCAAGAACAACTATTTCGATTTCAAAAATTGTTCTGTGTTCTATAGTCCAATTACAAAAAGCTATAGGCTACAAATCATCACGCTACGAACAATAGGCGCCGAGCAGAGCGGGTGTAACCGCAAGAAAGTAGCTGGTATAAAATGAAACCTTAATATATCAAGTACATTCTTTGTGAAACGCATTTACATGAACAGGACGTTGCAAAAGGTCCGGCCGCGTCCAGAAGGACAGCAATCCATTTATTCACGATATTTGAATTCCATCCGATCGGTTTGTTGTCAACACTGAATTAGATTACGTTAGTAAGGCATATCCGTCTCCGTGAGGCAATCTGTGCATTCTGCAAGTGTCAACACGATCACAGATTAGTTAGCTGTTTAACAGTTAATCAACGGCGCCTTGAGCCAAGACTATCGTTAATTAACGCTGGGGTGCTACGTTCCCAAAGTTCTCTAAGGCATTCTAATTGAGAGGTCAGAGTCTGCATCAAGATTAAACTGTTGTATTAACAAAATATTGATGTTAAAGCATTTACATGGATATCCATTTTTATAACCCCTTTGTGGTTTTTTGTTCCATGTTTGTTACATATTCTAAATAAAGAAATTATCGGGCAACAAGAAGCTAATAGGTGAGGTGGCGATGGCGATAAATTATGATTATTTAATGAAGAGGTCCGAGCCTCCTATTGCAGCGACCGTGTACGTAATTATCGGTCGCAACAATTTTCCCTCGGCACATTGTATTTTATGCATTTTATTAAAACATACGGTACCTGTCCCAGGGTGCATTATTTTAAATGCAGTCATTACACAAATTGTCTTTGCCTTGAAGTCGAATACTTAACAGCACTCGTAATTACAGTCTTTGATTTTAGTTAAAAGATTTTTACACAATGACGTAACGTTTTATGCTTTTGTTTTTAATTTATCCATTTCCAACTGTCACTCAGGAGATTAAAACGCAATTTTCACAACTCGCGAAAATACCTGGTTTAATGATAGTAATGTCGTAGCTACGTCTACGCGTTTGATGGATTGTCGTAGCGCGCGTGGCACAAAGCTTTTACGAATTTTACACATGATTTGCTTTTGATATACAAACCGTACTTCACTGTTATCTCAAGCTCACATAGACATTCAACGGATAGAAATAAAAGTGAAATATTGAAAGACATATTGTAACCTTTACATATTTAGGTTATGTGTCAAAGTGTCATTCCAATTGACATATAATGTCAAAACCTTGCAAAATATAACAAACAAACTAGAAAACTCGAAAATAATATCATACAGATATAACATAGTATTAACTTCTCCGCGTAGCACACATAAAATAACAAATTACATTTTCGTAGCTCTCTCGTAGCAGTTTACTACGGATATTAATGTAATAGTCTTCGTAGCACGTATGTAGCAGTTTTTGCTTACATAAAAATGATAATTTTGCTATCTTGAAATTGGGCACATTAACACTTCTGATATTGAATTATTAATATGTTTTAAAACCGGTAAGCCTTTCACAATATGTTTACATTTTTGCCACCACGAGATTCGTATGTGGTGAAATTAATGCAAGATTGTTGTCTTGTGAATTGCGATTGAGATTTTTAGCATATTGCATAAAATACAGTTTCGATATACGCTTTCTAGAACCTCAGGCACAGTTTAAGTAATAATTTCATTAAGTTGTTGGTTGTATCACGTTCATACTTTATAGGTTATGTGATTACGATATAAATTGTGGAAGCGAAGCACAGTAATTTAATAAAACTGAAGTCCGTATAGTCACAGTGTTACTGTTTATGTATTTTGACACCATTTTCTCCAGTTAATTATTATATTTACTCCTTTACGTGGACTAGGGTGCACTTATAACCTAACTTTTTACAGTACATCGTATACGAAGGTACATATTTATGTACATAGGTCAAGAGTTGCCATCATATTTTCAGCATTCACAACTGGTATTCTAGCTTCACTTACTAACAGAACCCCTGAAGCCGATCTGAGTAATTAATAAACTTATCTTTAAACCCTACTTCGCTACAGATATTTTACTTATTTTCAATTTAGGTAGGCTATATGATTCAACATTGCAAAATTCAATTTGGCGTAAATTGAATTTTGCAATTATATGTATATTGTGATTGCATTATATATACATTAAATGGATTCAAAATACTCAACGACCCTTTTTGTCTTAAAGAAACACGAAGGCACAAAGTGTTACAAGTTAGGGCCGTACTTTGGAAGCGCAGCGCTGTGTCGCTTGGAAAAATACGAGAAGAAACATGAAAGTTTTTCGGATGAACGTTTAACTTTAAGTGCTAAAGCGGCGCTCGAAGAAGACTAACGGAGGATTTATATTGGAGTGTCATGTCGGGACGTGATGTGCTCTGACGCAATGAGCAGCTTGCACAATATCTTACACGCCCCGACACCGACACACGACTCGACACTAATTACTCAACGTCAACGTCATCTAGAAAACCATCCGGTTTATTTCGATAATTCTACAAAACCATAATGAGGTTATTACTTATTCTAGTCAAAATTATTCGAAATAAAAGTGCCAATATTTATTCTGAAAATAAATGAAATATGAACTACCTCTACAATAGCATTTCGTACGAATACAGAGACACAATACCGATAGCAAGATCCTTTTGAAATTTTTCATCAAATAAGTTTTAGTTTGAAGCAATATATTTTACAATAAAAGAAGAGATATAAATTGGACACGTTCTCTCTCAATGGTGAGTTGCAATTTATTATGCGTTCACTCTCTAGTGCCACGTTTTGTCATGTCATAGTAGGCTATCATCGTGTAAGCTCGGCTCAGCTGTCGTCACAGAGAATTATGAAAGACGAGTGCACGTCTTTAAATCAATTATTGAGCTTCGATACTCGATAGCCCTCGGGGCTTCACGGTACAGCGCTCGCATTTAATATTTATCGATAAAGTGCCTTTCATAATGCGATCGTCATCGTTTCTACCAAGTGCCCCAGCAAGTGCCTTTTCGTATATAATATTTTTTTATTATTCTGCATTATCGCATCCAAAGAGAAATGCTTTTTTATCTATAGGCAAATATCCTGCTAGATACAAATTATATCTTGCTTGAGAAAGGCTTTCTTTTTTTCAGTGTTATCACTAGAAAAGTAAAAGCATTTTCATGGCTTGATAAGCCATGAAAATGTTTATGATTATGGAAAGAAGACCTATTTAGTTCTACTATTTTACTTTATTGTACATGTGATTCAGTACGTATTATGTGCATTACACAAAGAATACTCGAAAACCTATTTTCTTTTGAAATCGTATTCTGTCTAACATAAATATATTCGAAAGGCGACAAAATCTCATCTCTCGTTTCGAACTAGATTCTATGCAAGAATGATTTGATTCGTTCACGTAACCCTTGTACGTGATTTTTTAACTGTTCGTCTTTCTGGCAACCCGCTGCTTGCGGGGGGGGGGCTTCGCACTGTCAGTGGGACGTATGGAGATGTACGAGATAATGTTACTCAGCGATATAGTGCTCAATGATGCTCTTAAAATGAGATTATCCTTGCATTAGCACTGTATTAGGACACTGATCCAACGACCTAGCTCTATATGCTAGCTGGAAGCTTGTGAACTACGCTGTTGCACTAACTTTGTGAATTAATTGGAAATGTTTGCCGTAGAGCCTCGATGAGGTTATACTTTTTAATGCCTTTTCGTGTTACTTTCTCCAATACTCACATAGTTCATGGTTACAGGTGCCTGTATTTTTTTAGTCTTGGCTGAATAGACTCGCTTTTGAAATGGAAAAAGTTTTATTAACACGATTGATGTACGTTATGAGTTAGGTTATGTATTGTAAGTACACACGATCACTTTTGCATCCATGCATGCATGACACTTTTACTCCATTTCTATTGCTGTAAACTGTGCCCCAGTTCTGTCGAACAGGCAATTAACAATTCATTCTGCTAAAATCTTCATTAATTAATAAGCGCTAGCTGACCTCAGGTGTCAATCATAAGACAGTGTGCCCCTGCACCCCCAGCCTCCACATGCAGTGAAATTGTATTGCCAGTCACTAAATTCCAATTTTTTTTTTTGAAGATAAATCTAGCTGTATAATTCCTTGACTACACTGACGTGATCCGGAAAGACAAGGGAGGTCAGATTGCATGGCCCAACGAATATGTTATGCTAATTTACGTCCCTAGTGAAACGTTGGAGTTTCTGTGTTTATTGTTTTACAACTCTGTCTCTTAACTTGCTTACAATAAATTGAATTATATTTAACCTGAATAGATTTGTTAAGGTATCTGTTTATTGCATCTGACGGTGAGCGCCTGGATTGTAACTGTGATTTAGTGGTGTTTTGTTTTGCGTGCTAATTGTGGCTATAATACAACAATTTTATTAAACTATCATTTCATGTATAACCAAGTTGCTAGAGGTAATAATAAGATAACTTTAGGCCTTGACATGAGAGCTACGTTTTCATTTCTGTATATTCTGTGGTGTCAATTGAAATCCGTTCTGAAACGCTGCAATGGAACTTCAAAATAACTTTAACAGTCAAGTTTTCGTCTAGGATGAAGTGAGATCTTCAGAAAGTGCCACTTAGTGAAATGTTTCGAAGCTTTTGGTTTTGCGGTAGTTTCAACACCAGTGCTATTTATCTAGTACTTAATTTACTACAGCGAATTCACACATTTGAATATTTTTCTAATGTATTTTGATGATTGATATGTTATGGTACATTGGCACAATTTTAACGAGGATGGGTTATCCTGTTGTTGTAAAAGTATTACATTAAGTAACTTACACAAATTAGTCTTAGTAGAAAGGAATTAAGTAGTTGCAAATAATGATTTGTTATTATTTCTATTGTTGCAACTACAAATATAAAAGCTACTGATTTGACACCATGTACGTACTTAGGAAGTTTCTTGAAACAGTAACCCTAACAAAATAAAGTCTATGTGTGCGCCAGGCACAACCCTAACCGTGTTCAGCGAAACGGTTTGATTATCGTGTAAAATGATAACAATGAACACTGGAGTCACTGCGTTGAGTAATAGTTACTGACCTAACTACTATGGGCACTGATTATATGTAGCGTGTGATGCAGTCACCTATCCCCATTGGTCACTAATGACGTCATGTGATAAACGGCCGCCAGCGATAAAACTGTTTAAGTTTTACTCGTCAAGAGCATCACAAAGTTTTTATTTCAGTGATCTGGCTAAACTTTCCCTACCTTACCGATCACTACCGGTCAAAGGGACCCTTTGTGCATTTTTCTAACAATACTTGCCTGTTTGGGTACGTACCTTACTCAGCCAATCTTGTTCGGTGGGGGCGACAGCGCGAGGGGTTTCTTCATATCGAAGTAAGGGGTTGGGTAACAGCATACGAGGCAGGATGTAGTCGCTGCGGAAAGGCTGCGGCTGCCAACCTATGCGGTGCGGCAGCTGCGACAGAGCTGGCGCAGCTGACGGGCCTAGAAATCTTTACGATAAGAACTCCGCACACGAGTATGCTAATACTGATAGGCACGTCACGTGTACGCTTGGTGCAGCTAAATAATTCCACACATTAACACAATAGACATAGTACATTCGAGCCAGCGATTAATATTGAAGATCAATCGCTGCAGCGGTATTGTAGGCTGGCTCGGTAAACATCAATTAACCTAATTACTAAAACTATTTACTATAAGTTGAATCCCATCGTAGAGCGTCCGGGAAATGTGGTAAGAGAAAAATACCACTTTTGTGGTTGGAATACATATGCACTAATTATACGTTTATTGTAAATAATTGCTCTCGCTTGTTTTATATAGCGACACAATACTATGGGATTCGACTACTAAAGACATGACGTAACCAGTATTAAAAAAAATGTGTATTTATCTAACTTACTTACTACACTTACCTTTTACTACGTACTAGCTGTTGACTTTATCCCTTAGTTGTGTTTGTCTTTAAGTTGCTCTTTTTACACATACATAACATCACGCCTTTTATCCCCGAAGAGTTAGGCAGAGGTGCACATTCTACCACAGTACAATGTAATACCCACGTTTCACTAGTTGTTATGAGTCCCATGTAATAGGGGGTGAGCCTATTGCCATATACCGGGCACATTTCCAGACTCCGTGCTACTACTGAGAATTTTAAAAACCCAGTAATACTTTGCTCTTTTTACGTCAATATTAATACTACAAAAGTCCATGGTTCCAAAGATGACTGAGATCTCTTCTTAAATATTTTTTTCGAACACGAACCATTTCAATTAGGGTTACATATAGAATAGTAATCCCGAGCTAAGGTTTTGGTATCTTACTTAGTCAATTGCAAGTAAATACTTGATTTTGTCCCAAAGAAAAAGTGTTCATACAGTAGTGGTAGGTAAATGTACCCAATGAGGAATGTACTGGTAAAAGTATTGTCATAAAATTTACATTCTTCGTTAGGTAAGGCCTAAAACTATTTTTAGTGATATGTCACTTTGCAAATTTTGTTCAAAATTGTGAAGAATTTGTGCCATTACCAGGATGAGGAGACAAAACATTTTATCAATTTCACAATAGACATCACCCCGAGCTTAAACTACCTCTATATGAGACACCTCTTGTATGACACATTCTGTCACAAATATCAACTGGAAGCCTAGTAAGCAGGTCACTTTAAATTCTCCAAATTCATAGCAGCTCACTTTAGAATACTACTTGCATAACATTACGGTGTCATCTCCCTGAGGAAATACAGTCGTATTCAGATTTTGCCGACTATACGTCCATTTTAATAATGCTGACGACTACTGGGACGTATATAGCACAGATTAAAACTCAGTTTGTAGATATAAAAATCTGGAAATATTAATTGCACATCACATCACTGAACAACCACAGTTGTCGCGCTGTCAGCTATTTCAACGTGACAACAGGATTGTTTCCGTTCACCGGTTTTTGCCATGAATGCCTGGTTACGTCAATGTCAAAATATTCTATAACTATATCTAGGTAATAACTAATAAACCGATAATAGTTAATGGATAAATGAATTGTAACTGTAAAGGCAAATAAATACAAATATTAAGTGTTTTATTTTATTACAATACATCACATAATATTGATTTCTTTAAGAAAGTACAGAAACAGTTCCAAGACTAACCATATTTTATTAAAGTCTATAGGTAACAAAGGATGGGTAGGAAACAACAGCAATCGACATGGAACAGGGTTGTTAGGCTTAATATTTTTGTGCTTCGTCGTTTATTTACTTAGCTCAGATTCAAACCAACACAATTGTTATACACGGCTTTGTTTTCCAGTAAATGCATTAGCCAGCTCCCTAAGTCCATTGTATTGGCTCACATACACTGTCAATCACGTTCGTTCTATTATGGTATCCATTGACATTGTCTTCCTATGAAAATTGTATTAACGCAATTTTTATTTATTTTTTTTTATTTTAAAAAAACGTTGCCCCACACTAGGATTTTCTCCATTATCGTGGGTGCGTTTACAAACATACAAGTTCACATACACAATGACACCCAGACCCGAAACAACAATTTGTGGATCACACAAAGTGTTGTCTCGTGCGGGAATCGAACCCGCGACACGTTGCACGGCAGCCAGTTGCCCAGCCACCGCACCAACCGTGCAGTCGAATTGTGTGTAACATGGGAAATGGGCGGCTGTCGCTTGGGATTCAGACTTATTGATGTCAGTGGAGATGCTGTTTAAGTATGCAACCCAACTTAAGTGGTAACTTAAGCCAACTGATATGTCGGCATCGCTTTTTGTATAGAAGTTAAATATGAAATAGCCCGCGTCACCCACTGGTAGGCTTTGCCGGCCATTTAACAAAACTCAATCATCGCATCTGATTTAACGATGTAACTCTATTACTTTGGCTGATGGATAAAAAATGACGTATATTTAGCATGTGAAACGAATAAGATAATTGACAAAATTAATTCACTTACAGATTTGATAGTGTAATTGTTGTAAATGAATTAAAGGCAACGAGGCAGCACGGAGTATTTTGGTCATTTACGATATTTATGCACTCCATATTTTAAAAGCTGATTACTATATACCTCTATATATATATTATTATACCTATCTGGATTGATTTTTGTATAATCTATCAAAAGACATTTTATTTTGAATATGGAAAGTAGAAACAAAATATCGAGAAGTCTAAAATCTTTATATTCCTTGTAAAAGTTGAATTTATTTTAGAAACATTGCTGATATATCGAAAGAGCCGCTAGCCTCAGCAAGTTCGACTTAACCCAAATAAGTAGCGGAGTATAACTGTTCAATCTGCAGATATAAAAGTGAGCGGTTCCAATCTTTGAGCTGGCGAAGAAGTTATGAAGTTAGTGTTCAGGAGAAATGTATTTGATATTTCCCAGTCGACTTGTTTTGCATTGCTTGTAAATTCAATAAACCGATATCAATAATATTGAAGGATTTATTTGTTAACATTTATTTCTTCAAAGGTTCTTTTTCTACTGCTTTTATATGAACCATTGCTACATAACAAATCAAGTTCATAAGTTCTTTTTAATTAGTACCAACCGACTTCATTACATTACAGTAGGTATTCCAGAAAAAACAGCAAACTTGTTCAACTATGAAAAACTGTTTTTGATCTTGCTTTTAATCTTGCTTTTAATTTTCCAATATTTTCTTGTACAAATAATGTTTAGTAAAATATTTACGGGAACTGCGGAACACTAAAGAATGCTTTGTTAAAACATCAAGCTTAGTTTTCTTTAGTAAGCTTAAAAATACAACCTGCCGTCGGACACACGTATTTTACCTACAGGTGAACCTATTTGTTAAAATATCTATTTCTTATCTCTTTCTTAAATTCTGCGAGAACCTCACGACTAAAAGGATAACTAGGGCCGACAAGGACTGCCTCGTAGGTCGTAGGGTAAGTACCCACTATATTCAAAGTAGACAATACCAAGAATACCACGCGTTTTCTCTTTTTTTAAAATCTTCACACATCACTAGCTCATACAATATTTTCAAACAAAAAGTATTATATCCAGTTACAACACCTAAGATTATAACCTTCTGTAAGATTTTGTTACTTACAAGAAAATATATTATTTATTTACAAGATGTACGCCTTAATGTTTAGAAGTAAAAAATAACAGGTAGACCAAAGATGAGGTGATGATATTAAGAGAATAAAGCTAAAAAGAGAAGAAAGAACAGAAGTCAAATAAAAATAGAAAAAGTAACGATTTTATTAAAAACAATAAATTAGGTAGAGATAGAAGTTTTAGGATGTAAGGTATAGATTTGGATATTTTCCGGGAATGGAAGTGTACCAGGGTAAAATGAAAGACCGCTCTTCTCTCAACGAGATCTTAGCGCTCAATATATTACACCAATATTCATACAATATCACTCTCCATATTAGAATTTACTTGATTAATTCTGGACCGGCTGTACATAATATGTGTTTACATAAACGTAACATGATAATAAATCTCCGTCTCATAGCAAATATTAGGGTCCCACGTAATATTATTAGATTCTTCTATAATTACATGAACTTTCCTTTATTAGGAAAGCATAGGTACCTAAGTGGGTATAAGGTCAGAGCCGCAATCTGTAGTACTTATATATTTCGTATAACAAAGTTAGAGGCGGGAGGAAACCACTTTAACACGAAAAAACGTTTCGCAGATCTCAAATTGTATTTACTGGTAATTTATCCCAGTAGGAATGCGGTTTCATTTGTGCCAATCACAGTAATAAGCTCGGTGTGCTGCTGCTGACCTATCTACTTATACAACTGCATAGCTGTCCCATCTCTTGCATTAAGCTAATCAGCCGACGTAACTGTCTGTTACACGGCTAATCATTGTATCCAGAAGTTTTGCTACTTTCACCTTCTTCTTTATGAGAAAATTTGCATGACACGATTTTGATTTTAGTACGTGATTACGGGCGGATTTCTAGAGATTTTATATTTTTATTTATATGCGAGAACGTCTAAATTAGATAGACATGACGTAAAATGGCATCCGTTTCACCCCGAAGGGATTGGTGTAAATGACACCTACTTTTTTCTATTTACGTTGCTTCTGAGAATCAGTAAATAAATTGTTATTTTTCGCTTATTTTCAGAAATGTTGGTTTTGTTATGTTAATGTTTTTCATTTCTTTATTTTTTGTGATCAAATTTGTTTTGTGGTAATCTGATAATTTATGTTTCTTGATTTATATTCGTATTTTATGGAATTAAGAGTAATTTTTGCGTGTAGTGTTAATATGAGCTCTCAGTTTTACCCGACGGTAGGTATTCCGTAGTAAAAACAATAAAGAGTGATGATTTAGGCTTTTATGCTACGAGGTGATATTTTCGCTTTGTATCTTGCAGAACATCTAACTCCGCTAGTCATTACTAATCAAATAAAAAAGAAGATAAATAACATCGCTTTGGCACAATACAGGAATTTAACCGTTTGTTAGTGTAGGCTTTGCTCTATTTTATTGTACTTATATTTTATTTTAACGTGTCATGCAAATATTTTGATCCTTTATTTATAGGTTCCGCATACATACATACTTTTATTTTAGTTTTACTTTCGATATTTTGTCTTCAGTTTTTGAGCCCATGATAATTTATAAATTTATATTTTATTCAGGTACTCTTATAGGAGCTTTTGGAGTATTATAATTTATTTAGTATTTTAGAAAGAATCGTAGAAATTGCTTGTTGCAATATTTTTTACGAAAAGGGTTACTAATTAGCAACGAGCGATTTTGCAAAGCGTCTTTTCGTAGGTACTCAAGATTGCAATTTAATAATATGAATGTTTAGAAAATATTCTGAAACAATTCAAATAAGCTCTTATGGAATCGCAGTTTTTTGTAAAATATAACTTGTTTTATTTTTCACTCAAACTTAAAATTCATTATTTCAGCTTGCATTCGGTATTTATTTTTCACTGCAAGTCTTATAAAAGTATTTTTACATCCGTTTTGATAACGGCAAGATCGATCAAAATATCCTTTCTTTACTTTATATTCGAAATGAAGACGTTTTTATTTGTTTTACACATCTCCATTATACCAGATCGAAGGTTTCGGATAGCATATGGGTTCAGTAATAGTCAATCGGATATACAATATTGGTTATGTATATACCAATTGGGCATCACACCAATCATCATTGCTTCGTACACATAGTAACGAAACATCGTGAAAATAAAATCCAAACAATAAAAATACAACGTATAAAATAAAAATACAAACAATACCAAAAAATCTAACAAATTCAACAAATATCTAACACAAATACTACGGCTAGGAAGTTGGGACGGCTTCTGTGTAATATTGACGTAAGTAAAACTCACTAACAGATAAACCGCACGTCACAATGTCCTCGCAATCTACGCTTGTAAAATAAACGAGCATCACGAACGATATTCGTTTATTAACACATACAATAATAGGACATGAAACACAAAAATACTTGATGATCATTTCACTAACTACTAACTATTAGCAACGTTTCCAAAAACCTGCACGAGGTATGTGCAAACGTTTGCCGAATTTAGCGAGGGGATTGAGCACTACACCATGGAATCAAATGTTAGCCATACACCATTAATTTGAGCACAATCAGAAGCTGGCTTGCCACTAGCCGTCATACATGTTAGCACATAAACTTTAGCCGGTTCAAACTTCAAAATTACGAGCGACGGTAACTACATGTTGCTTTTAAAATACTTAATACACTCGGAAATTACACAAAGTTTAGTTTGAATATACTTAAATCTAACAGGTGTCTACGGGAAAACGACAGATTACCACTATTTACTTCAAAAAGCATAATTACTTTAACACTGACGCGAAGCACAACATATTCGCAATTACGGAAGTTGTTATCAGCGGCACAAAATATTGCTGTAAATATAGTTTGCAAGTGTGTTTAGTGTGAGTTTATGTGATGTTTCTGTGATGAACTTACCCAGAGGGCGAGGTACAGCACACGCCGCGGCGGCCGCCAGCAACAACACGTTGAGCGTGTGCATCTCGCGTCAGCGCTCGACTGATAGTGCTCTCCGCTGACGGCGTGCTTTCTGTTTACCGCCAGGAGCCGTGGTCGCGCACTCACTCGGCGCCGATCGATACCCCGCCCACATCAAAACTTCTTATCACCATGAACAAAACGCCCTAACTTCACTATAGCCAACGACTACTTAATCCCTTATGGAACAACTAAGTATAAGCGTGTGCAGTCCATCTCGTGTTATCCTTTTCAATTACAATTCCTGTGCTGGTAGGAATAGAGTCGATTTCGAAAACTTTTGAGGGTCCCGCCATTCGAACGTTCGTAGTTATACGTTCAAATTGAAAATTACCCGCCGGTTTTGGATGACGGTTATCATGTCCGTGCTAACGAGTGTACTCATGCTTGCTTTATCAAGATTATTATCGCATCGTTTATCTGTCCAGTTATTGTATCTATTTATTTATTTTAATGTTTTGAAGTTCGTTTGTTTACTTTATTTTATTTCAAAAACAAAAATAATATATAAATAAACATATACGTATACTTTTAATTAGTTTTAATTAAAACATTTTTGTTAATTAAGATTCAAAACAAAAATAAACTCATTTATTCTTTTAGAATTACTCTCAATAAAACAAACAGGCAGGATTTTAAGTTGTTAATCCGTTAAAAGGGTATTTATTTACTTTCGCATAGGTAAATAAAACAATGTAAAGTAGGTAGCTGTTCTATCATGGTTACATCTTGAAAGTGGTTTAGATTAGCCTATAGAGGTAGAACCGAGCTCCGCTTTTCAACAGGTGGCCGCTGCGATAACAAGTGATTCCTAGCATTTGCTAGGTATTTTCTACTTTAAATCGTTGCTGATTTTAATGCTGACAATAAATATTTGTTAACATTTAATTTTTCATATAAATAAAATACAGGTGCAGTATAACATAAATTGAAGTTATTCTCTGAAAGCCTCTTGGCTTTTAAACATACCTTAGCCATAAGCACGTTCTCTCCTTTTGTTAGAAGATCTTTTGTAAGGCACGCCACAAAGGGAGGCGGCTCTATGAATTCTTTGTGGCCGTCCGTGATACAGAATATTAGCATCACTACTTGTAGGGATTCTAAAGGTTTGTGCAAACTTACCCTATTTCTTAAAACTTTTTAATTTTCAATCGGCTTTCCTTTTAAAAGATTTTGTAATAAACAACCATTCTAAAACTTAGAAACTTTGAAATATAAAATACAATAAAGCTGTTATTGTCAGTGTGTCTCACCAATATATTTGGGTAAAGGTCGATTTTTTCAACGCCACATAATGTAACAGACGAATGACTTTGAATATTTGACAATTATTCTTCCATACTAAAATGTCAATTTTATTCTATAGTTAAGAATTAACTGATGATTGAAATATCGGCCCTATGTTTACTTTTTCAGGCCAACCCTATGATGTCAAATGTGAAATGCATTAATTGTAAGTAGGTCGCCGGCGATTGCTGTTGTATCTATAAGTAATAAAGCCGAGGTAATTATGTTTTATGTTAATGGTAAACTTTAATTACCAAACATTTACTTGCTTACATGGAAAATATCTTTCTTTGATACAATCTTTACAAGGTGTCAACGGAAAGGGGAGGAAATATTTTAAGTAATTACTTATTGTATAGTAATGGACGGACTAAAACTCATGTTTGTTTAATGTTCCTAATATTTCAGCGGTCGTAACCACAACGGAGTATTGTAACACCTGCTTCTAAATTCTCGAGTCAAACGAAGTATTATTGGCATTTTCGATTTCCTAAACGTGTTTGAGTTACACGATATCGGAATCGTTGTCTTTAGTTGTACCTCTAGAAATGGTTAAGGCAGACATTACCTAATACCCACTTTTCATCAGTGTTTTATAGGTTCTAACACAATCCCGTTTCTCCCATTCCCGTAGGATTTTCAGGACTTTTTTCTGTCATAAGAACGATCGATCGAAGAAAATCGATCCAGCCGTTTTCAAGTTATGGCGTGACAACGGGAAACGGGTTACATTTTTATATATATGACCTATATAGGTACTATATTAAGTAAAAATAATGAAACAAGCTCTACCGCGTCCGCGCACGCTGCTCATGAACAAGATTCCTTCTGTATCTCGTAAATAGTAGAGTTTTCCTCAGTACATTTATGTGTAGAACTCGTAATTTTAAGGTAATTTATAGTATATCACGATAGTTATTATACAAATAGAGCCCATATGTTGCTATACAAGGGGTTTAACTTCAAACCTTGTATTAACTACGAAAAATTTGCAAACAAAATCAATAGAAAGGTAACCATAATGAGAACCTCCTCCTTTTTTTTGAAGTCGGTTGAAAAAGAAGTTTGTAGTATGTATATACTAGAGCCATACAACGTGGCAATGCTTAGCCTTCTGGGTACTTTCCCTATTGACATCGATGCGGGTGAAATTTTCGACGCCTTCTCTAAATAGTTATTTTTATTTTATTTATATCTTTTAGTTGTAATGTATCATAAGTTGTATATGTTTACTTATTATTCCTTTCTTTATGTTCTAAATATCTCAGTTTTAATAGAAATCATCCGTCTTCTAAAGTGTATATTCTGATATACCTGTAATAATAATAAAACCTAATATTTTCTCCTGAAATATAACCATATTTCAATAACAAAGGAGCGCTTTCAGAGCGTGTGTTTATTCTTCACGCCTGTATGAATCAATTAAGAATTACTGTGTTGAAAGCTTAACAAAAGACGTGGCTAGACCTGCCTCCCAGGTCTATTTATAGCCTATTTAACATGTTCTAAGAAAAACGGACTTGATACTGATTAATGAATCAACCTATCTTGTTAGAGAAACATTTAAAGGGTAATGAAAGAAATATTGAAGAATGAACTAGAGTCTACACTCGTGCATACAAACCTTCGATAATTTGAAGCTCTCTATAATTCAAATTTATCACGAGGTCTCCTGATATTTTGAACTAAACCAATATATTTTACACACTTGGTAATTCAAACGAAAAATTGATTGCTACGTAACCATATGGCTCGTTAATTTGAACTTATCGGCGTCAAAATTTCGGTAATTCGAAGTTCGAAAAAGATCTTAGAATTTTCAGAGTAAGTACCTAAATTCTGAAGTAAGTTCAAATTTCGGACCATTTATTTAATAATTCGAACATTCGGTAGGTAAGTTAAAATATTTTAAGAGTGCCTCGAATTACGAATTAACGAGAGTAGAATATATAACAATAATATAATTAACACTTAGTTTATTTGAAAACGAAAATCAATGTAACTCACTGCATAACAATATAAAATCGGCATTTTTTTAAAGTGGCTTTTCATTAAAATCTAAACTTCGGTATAGTTTCAACCGAAAGTAGTTTCAATATATCAATTACATTCGGCCGAAACTAGATCGCCGCAAATATCTGGTTTTAGGTTTTCAACTGAACTGTTTTGCGAGCATTTCAAAATAGTGGCAATATTTTCTGTATTGATGAACTATGTATTAAAATATGCACAAAGAACTTAGTATTACAAGAAAATTACGATAAAAAATAGCACAAGCTACTCAGAAAATAACATTGAAAGTTAATTAATGTTCTTTCTTGATATGAGTAGGTAGGGATGGGAGTCCGTAGAATATTTTATCTTTTTCTGTCGTTCTGCCTCTGGTATACTAATTAAGAATCTTGGACTCGTTTTTTTCTGAAATAAGTTTTTACGATGTGACTGCATATTTATTTAGATTATCACATGACATCATTTAAAGTAAGATATACGTAGAAATAACGTTCAATAGATACGTCTTTTTTTGGAAACGAAACAGGACATTTTCATTACAAAAATACGTAACTGAATTTTTGTTTATCTAACTGATTGTTTGTTTATTGGATTAGATTAATTAATTATCATTTTCCCTTTAGTACACCTCTGTTAAAGTAAAAATGTTAGTTAAATTCCTCCCATTGCTGATACACGATTTTATCAAAATCTGTAGACAAAATTATATGTCAAGAACTCAGTCTCAGTTTTCTCCACAAACCTACAATATTAAGCGGTTAATATACATTTTCTAAAGGTCAAAAATCGAACAATAAAAGTAACGAATAATGTCGACTCTCCAGACTATTGTGCAAGACAGATAGTAGTACTCGACGCAAGTACCTACAGCCGTTCAAGTGCTTCTATTTAAGACTGCGACGACCCTAACCTACTTCGATGAAAATAAGAGATGGGGGGAAAAATAAGAACTTCATTTTTAAACTTTATCTTATCTTATACCAATCAAGAGCTCGTAACTACCCACTGTGGGACCAATGGGTGTCCTGTACATAAAAGGGCTGGACATGATTACCAAGATAGGCAGAAGTGTTGGATTTTGTAGTTTAAAAGGTTCAAGTATGTATAATGTACCTCTATTTCAGAGTGCGATATCTCGTATCTATTACTTAATCCTTATTTTACGATACCTGTGGAAAATGCATAAGTAGTGACAAAATAAGTATACTTTTATCTCCCGTCATCACACGACTAACTTCATCACTAAAATAATAGGCGAGAATCGAGTTCGATTTGATTTAATATTTCAGCTACGTGCCTGGTTTACTTAGCTAGCTGTCAGAGCCATTCAACCATTTCCGCAGCGATGCCTGTCAGCACCCCTCACTGTATCTTCATTACTAAAGTAAATATCTACCGACTGATACTTAGTTAACTTTCAATGTAGTGTCTATATAATAAAGTTAGTAAGTATTACTATTTAAAACATAGATTTTGTTGGCAGTACACATACGAGAATGCACGAAGGAAATATGGCCTACAATATTTTTCACGCGCCCGAAAAACCTTTCAAAGTAATTAATCTACATGCAAAAATATTCAAAAACTTTACACCTGCATACTAAAAAAATAAATATTGACAGTTCCCAGTATTTCTACTTAACACATAGGCGCTATTGTAGCTAGTGCTAAAAGCTTTTCAGAGTTATATTAGTTTTTCAAACTATTATTCACGCTTGATAAAACATATAGTGGAAACCACTAATCCATAGTTAACACAAAACGTAAAAAGTAGTCCATAAATAACATATTAAAAAAATTTAAACATTTTATTGAATATTTTAATATTATGTGATAACATTACCTTGTGTAGTAATGTATGCTACAACTGTGCAACAACAAAAATTGATCTATTCCCTATTAATGCTTATCATCAAATACTGATTCGTTTGCTTTGCTTAGTACTTTCACTTAAGACAGACTCGTTTCGTAGTCGCGTAGCCACGTAGCAGCGTAGCAGCGTAGCAACCTATTCAGGTCGCGCAAATATTTTTTAAAAGTAATATCGTTGGAAATGTCAGCTATTTCATCAGATATAAAATCTCAGCTCTGAACTAAATATAATTTAATATCTTGTGCAACTAACCCGAATACCAGCACAGCAACCGATGCAATATTGAAAACTTTTCAGACAGGCTCGGATTTCGGTGAATACTCTATTAGGGAAAACTTTTAAATAAAATAATTTGTTTTTTATTTGTATGCATTTGAAACTCGGCTCGGCTATTAGCTGGAAATACCGTCCAAGTAGGAGCTAAACTTAGTTTGTGCCTTGTAGATTTCATTAGTATTGTATATTTCAGCAATTCTTTATTCGTAACAGACTAGAGATAGATAGAAATGTGTCTGACTTGTAGATACAAACGTTATATACGTGTTCTGATTCCATATTAAATTGGTTTATATACTAGCGGAAAGTTTTCGTATTACTACGATAATTATTAGCATTTACTACCATGCGTCGCAAATAGTATGAAATCTCTTATTATTTACCAAGATGATAATTTCCCAACATTGTGTATTGTTTGTGTCAAAAACCTACTTTTATTTTATTTATTTCCATTTAATACTTCAGTGAATACATTATATGATGTTTAACGGTAGTGCAAGCACCACATACTTGAAGGTGAAATTACGTAAGCATTAGTATATTGGAAACAACGCACAACCCATGTGACGACAATTTCTACCTTTCTCGTATTTCATAAATATGTATAACGAGTTACTCACAATATCCACATAAATAAAATGCATTTCAGAATTATCCGATAAAAACAAAAAAAGTTTTGCGGGTAGTAAATTGACAGGCACTTGTTATCCAATTTTCCGATAGCCGTTTTGGGCTATGCACTAAATTCGTTAATAACTATTCCGACAAACGCGTGTGATAGAGGACAGGCGACAAACTGTCATCGATGTGATTCTATTAACTTCAAAATGTACAATACAATTACAGTGGTCTCTATCATGAAAATGAGTTGAGAACAATAGGAATACAATACAAATATCGACGTTCATGTTCTAAAAATAAACTCACAATCAGTTATAAGTCGGTACGCCAAATATTACTTTCCTTATGGCGAAATGGTTCCCTTCAAGGCCGTCAAGTATAGATTTCATTTTTCGGGGGTGTGACGTGGGGTGAATGCCATGATAACTGTCTGAGACTATTTTGCAGCAAAGTGTAAGGTTCAATCGTCATGTCTGTCAAAATTATTCAACTCTTAATGTTGTTTGGTATTTAAATTTGGAAATTTTGTGGTATATATAGCGCGTGTAGTCTTAAATTACCGTGTTTAACAATAAGCTCACCCCTAATTACGATAGGTATAACATGTAATTAGTAAAATGTGGGTTACGGCTGAGACCTACCTACTTATTATGACATTATACATAATTACATTTACCTACCTATGATGTATGCATACTCTCTGTGATACTTACTCGATTGCAACTTAAAATGTTTGTCGTTCACATGAACTTCTTCTTAATTTACTAATTGAATAGTAGCATAGAGCTGCGTATATAGCAGAGGAAATAACGGAACTGAAGATAGAAATATGTTGCAAAATGATGTGTTTTCCTTGTCCCACGAGGATTCCGACTTTATTGTTTGAAGGATTCGAGTATTCTTAGAGAAAAATCAATTCAAAGGTTTTCCGTGTTTCTAAGAGAAACCTTTAGAAAGTTTATTAATAAGTTTCCATTATGAAATTTATTTGTATCGACTACAAAAGACTAAGGATCTGCTTTAACTTGTGATTACATTCAGAGCCAGAAGGTAGCATCTAGTTCACCTGTTTAACTTTCTCTTTGTGCCTAGCGTCTGCTATGAAACGTCGTGCGCAATATTCTCGCAACATTGGAGCCGTTATTATCTACATACTTCTGTTTCACTGAACAATAACCTAGCAAATGGTATATTGCTTTTAAAGAAATACTGTACTCCTGTCCTGACATAGATGAAAAATAGAAATTATCGTTTGTAAAATGAAGTTTTATCATATCGTTTGCTTGTTAATATACTTTGTGTAGAGGTAAATACAAAGTTTTAAAATCAATTCAATGGACCGTCTCTCGTATTCTTGTTAAAGAACTTCTCCTTAAAATCAATTCAATGGACCGTCTCTCGTATTCTTGTTAAAGAACTTCTCCTTAAAATCAATTCAATGGACCGTCTCTCGTATTCTTGTTAAAGAACTTCTCCTTAAAGTAGAACTTTGAGCTTCATTAGAGTGCAAGCCAGTACTATAATTAGTGTAAAGTTCAAAGATTCAGTAATAAGTAACTATGTTGTATCTGTTCGCCAGTTGCTTTTTGTGATTCTACGTTGGCTCTGTCGTCTCTCGAGGAAACTTTCACAGCCGATGGTGATCGGCTACAAAGACTTTTATATGTTTTTAATGACGGATTCTACAAGCTGCTTTTGATGGCTGTTAAAACTTGTTATAACAATGTTATGTGGAACCCTGACTTCTATTAACAATAAACTCCCATGAATGTTATACGGCTGTCTTATATTAGAAAATATTATAAGAACCTATAGATGATTATTGCGTCCCCTTCGCATTACTTGAAGTGGGGATCAAATATGTGTTACTACAGGTTACCTATTTTATGTAGCACCCTGAATTTCGGAGATAAACCGTTTGAGCTCCGCAACCTCAAACCTAGTTGGGAAGGTGCCAAGAGAGAGAAGAATCATTTTCTGATATGAATTCAACGTGAGACCGATATATGTGTTATAAATTTTAATGTTCATAAATAGCCACCTCGTCGATCGAATAGTAACAAACGAACTAGAAATTCTCCATTCAATGTGGGTTAAAGGTAAACAGTACATTATACTACGTAATTAATTACGTAATTTTTATGAACTAATTGTCCGAAGTTGGGTCCTAATTCTCTTATTCTTTTTGCAATAAGCTACAAGCCCTAATTACTAAATAATAACTAATATGTTTTCTCGAAGCTGGGCATTAATAGGTATATTTATTTCGTTACAAAGGTCAAACGTCCAGTATTTGTACGCGTGGAATATAAGCATGGATTGGTCATACCTAATTAAACATTAAAAAAATATAGGCATTGCTAATAGTAGTTCTTGCATTACATCATCGTAATCGAACTAGTTAAAGCAATTTCTATGAACTTTAATTAGTCTGTCGAATTTATAGTTGTGTAGACATTACATCACGCCTTTTGCTCAAAGACAGTAAACAGAGGTCATAGGAATTGATCAACTTCTATGAGAGAATTATGATCCAGGCCTCGAATTACTAGCCAGCCACTTTCAACCTTCTGCTGACGAACCAACATTTTATTGGTTTTATACTGTAATTTATCATTGTTTACTGTCATTGTTTCTCTCACGCGATTTATATTTTCCTGGAAACACATGAAACTTAAGTGATTAATAGTTGTAGTCTCCTACGGTACCTTTGCACATAAATTAATTATGAATTTTAAAGCCCGCTAATGCGATGTCGGCTTACAAAGTTGTATGAAGTACGTGTATGTACTTTAAACTTGTTCCTATAAAATCTAAATCAGATTATTACGAAACGAAACGATAATGTAGTGTAGGTCAATACATCCCTGGCTACATCTTTGGGGAAAATCATTTTAATACTACATTTATTTAGAAAATCCGATACAAAACCGGAAGCGATATGAATTCATTTTAAGTAGGTACTCGGGTATTTTGTTTTGAACCACTATTTTATTCATTTTTATAGCTTCATTACGTAAGTAAGTAAACGGTTATAAATCCTTTGTTTTCAGTTCAGAGAAACATTCGAAATTCTTATTTAAAATTCAATTATTGGCTCTGAACGTGACTTCCAATCAAGTGATTGTCAGTAAGCGTTATTTCAAATGCATTTTAAAAATACTTCGAATGTGTTTCTAGGAGCCATCTTGCGTGCAACATGTGTAATGTCCTTACCCTTTACTTGACAGTTCCTACTACCCATTACCAATTAGTTGAAAAAACTGTAAAGGTTCCCTCAATTCAATAGCAGAACTTCAATTTAGTTGACTAAAATACTTAATGGTAATTAGGTAGGTGGTAGGTGAGTGTCTCTTCGAAAAACTTTAACTTTTGTTGAACAAATAGTTAGCTTCCAGCGTTGTTAAGCACCATGGTTCCTTATTATCATCTGTATTTTATTGCAGTTTCTTAAAACAACATTTTGTGTTTTAATCAGCAGCATCCACTTTGGATTGAAGATAATGACACCGTTATTTTTTTGTGAATTATTTCGAAGAATCACACTGGACAAAAAATATCAAAGTCAAAGCATTTATTTCAATTAAACTATAATTTAGTACTTTTGAAACGTAAACAAATACTAAATAAATAATAGTGTGTCAGTCTGTCGATCAGTAAAGCTAGGTGGAATGACCAAAATATAGATTTGAATGGAGAAGAACGAGCAAGAAACTCCATCCGTTACTCCTTCTTACAGTCCGTGGCAGTTTATTGTTAGACAATTAGCTCAACTTTATTTTCGTAGCTTAATTACTACGCTTGGTAATAGGTTTCAGTGCATCAGAAAGCGCCGTGGACCCACAAGAAGAGTAGAGGTCGTGATAAATATACTCTACTAGGCCGCTGCTATGGTTTCTAAATAAGTTAAGAATGAAAAAGCACTCAAAATATTAAGTGTCTATGTTACTCGGTGTTTAACCTTAAGCACTGGTCTACGATTAGTGTCATTTATTCACTTAGATACAGAAGTCTACGTCTAGTAGATTTCGAATGTAATTACTCATCAGTAAGTTAGTAACTTAAGTGCTCCTAGAATCGAAATGGCCATTTGTAAGCAATTTTAAAATCAATAGTTACTTAGTCTTTTTTCTGTAGAAATGGTTTAAAAGTGCCCTGAACCCAGTGTAGTGGACTTTAATGAAAATGAATTGTTAAAGAGCTACGACGTACCAACGTATATCAAATCGATTTATGGATTTCAAATCCTTAATGTAATTTTCTTATTACAGTTTATTTTCGTAGAACATGGAAAAAATTGGTTGCATTTTACTAAGTGTATTTAATAACAGTCGTTGGATATACTATATACATATACAGCCTATGACGATAATTATTTTGTGTCGGGTATATTTTCAAAACCCATCGTATTATAAAAAAAGTAAAAGCTCCATCTTGTTTATTCGATCCAGGAACGAAAGTCCCGCTTCTGACTATTCGACGAACATAGCCATATATATCATTCCAGTTAGGAAACTTATTATTCTTGCCACCGACAGCTCCGAAGTTGGGCCTATAACTTATAATGAATCGGTACAAGTTCCGGCTCGATATTAATAAGCATTTTCACTTATCGTACTTTTAATTAATTATTTTCCGGTCGTTTGCTGTCGTCGTGGACCGTAATTACCACGAAAAATGAAATCGCAACAGGTTTCTAGGTGTCTATAGGCTAGTAGTAATTTGTATGTGGCTTCCTTCTTTGGAACGCCCCAAGCTTGGGGGGTGTGAAACGGAAATAATGCGCGCGCAAATGTTTCAGTCTTATCACTGCAAGTGTGACTGAAGAACAATCATTTTGGTAGCTTTGGAAATTGGTACCCATGACTATACAGTATACAGTTTCTTTATAAAAATATTCAATGAGTGACACTTTAAAGGGATATTATGGTATTCACTTGATAGCTAATGCGAGCTCTTTATTTGCCTTAACTGCGATTTTGATTCAATTTCATGGCGAAATATATTAACTAAGTATACAATGTTTTTTCATAATAAATAAGTATATTACGTAGGTTTTTTAATTATCATATATTAACTGGTGTGTTAAGATTAAATATATTTTCTAAGTTTATTGCAAAACGTTAGGTACCAGGGCAGGGCTTGCTTTTTGTATCTACTTAATGCTTTAATTAAGAAGTATGTAATTGTATTTTATCAATTTCTGAGAATTTCAAATTCGGGAAAAATTAAAATAAGTAAGTTTTACTTTCAACATTTAATAGACATTATAAGTTCTTATAGATAATTTATTAATATTAATTATTGTGGTTTTTCTTATTGTTTCAATATTTCTTAAAAATTATCTTATAAAACGAGCGAATTGGGAATATCGACAAAAATAAATAAAACCACGTTGACGTAATACTTGCGCAACAATTATGTTAATGTTTCAATATTATTTACATCGCAACAGTCTAAAATGAGCAATATTTGCTCCTTGAAATTGTGAAATGAAATAACGAGGGTCCAGTTTGCTGTTAAACGAACTCATGAAAAAAAAAATACTTTTCTTTTTGTTATCCATTGTCTGATTACAGTCCATGTTTACCCTTGGGTACTTGGAACTTATTGGAAAGAAAAACTTACATGATTCAAGATTTTAAAACGAAAGTTTTTTTTTTTGTTTACCTACAGTACTTCATTTTAATGACTGTCAAGACAACCTTTTGAATTATACCTACTACTTATCAAATCTATCACACGACGGAACTTTTCTTAAATCGACAAAATAAACTTGCGAATGTTTTCTTATTTTACGTTTGTTTAAAGAGTGTATTAAAAGGTAGTAGAAATAAATTGTTTAGATATAAATAGCATGAAACTGAATATTAGGCTTGTAAACTCAAGCTTCATAAACAACATTAATCTTTGGAACGCACTCAACGTCCCAAGAGACACGTGTCTCGTTCCCTCCAATTCAGCCTGTGTTTTCCTCTTCCCACACCATAGATCGAGTGAAGGTGCGTTTACAAGTCATCTCACTGCACGCAAACATGGCGTCACATCCGATTGAAAGCACAGAATATAAACTATTCATTCAAGGTACGCAATCATTTACATTTTATAAAAATAAACTAATAAATATTCATGTTCTAATTTTTAAAAGTTATATTTTTTACAATTTTATCAGTGTTCTATGTCAGTATTTGAACGTACCTATATTTAGTTATGGTACGTATCCCAATTTTTGCAACAGGTGTCTATGTTTTTGTTCTTGCTAACCAACTTGTAAATTATATTCGGGCAATGTGAAGTCCGATTTTTATAGTAGTAAATAATAAAACTTACAGCAGTATATTTGGTTTTAAAATTTAAGGTTTCGTTTTTTTTTTCTATGTCATATTTTATTTTTTTTACGAATATTAATGTAAATAGGAGAGTCAACGTGGCAGCTAATAAAATAGGTACTTAATTTAAAAATAGAATACTTATAAATTTAGTTGCGATAGTCTTAAGTTTGGTTTGGGTATGTGCTATATTTTAACATGTCCAACTGTTAGTTAAACTGTTAGTCAAGATTTAATATTGCAAACTCTAGTAAAAGAGATAATAGAATAATACATTAGGAGTTTATTAATTCTTTACGAAGAGAAAATTAAATATTTTTCGATTAAATTAAATAGTACTCGATATTCTTCATCCATAGTGTTTATTTCATACAAGATTAAATGTCGCAGTAATAAATTTGTAGTTTCGAGTTTACTTGAATAATTCACTAATATTGACTTGCTTCGAGATTCGTGAAGCTATCGGAAGCAAACCATTCAAAGAGGTTAGATTGAGGTTTATTTCGCTGGGGTATCCACTAACTAAGAACACGACAAGACAATCGCAGAGCTTTGATTAAGACGACAACGCTGTGGAATAAGACAATTCGAGATGCAGTTCGATTTAAATGATGAATTGAATTGTGTATTTGTATTTGAGAAATTCTAGGATACCGAAGTGTTTAAACTTTATTAAAGAAATAGAATACCGATAAAAAATTACCGATTTTCTGACATAAAATCGCAAGCGTGAATGCAGGTGAATATTAACATAAATCTGATTCGACGCGAATTTCACGTTACTCAACGGATACATATTATAGATAGATCTAGTCTATGACCTGCGCAGACAGAATCTCAATTATAAAGATACTTTACAGCGATGCTCCTCGTAAAATGTAAATTTTATAAATTATTTTATAAAGACTAAGTGGTTCGCGAGCGTCACCAGAAACTGAGAAAATGACTTCATACTTCTTCCGTATAAGGTTGGTAAGTTGAAATTTTTGATATTTTTGTTATTCTGCCCAGCCGATACAGCTTTATATAAACTGAAGATGTCGATGTAGTGCGACTGTATTGCATTGTTAATTGTGCTGCGCACTTGTATACTATTTAATGAGGGTTTGGCAACTTGTAGCTTCATGTCTGCGATGGGTTATTGTTTGTTGATTTATTTCCACGCGTAAACAAGGTTTCGATCAATATAGGTAGTCCATGAAGTTATTTATGCAAGTCTAGTTCTACCATTATGGTTTGCAGTGTTACCAACATAAATATAATATTCCGTTTTATCGACCACTAGTTTTATTACGTAGTTCGGGGTCCGAGCTCAGGTAAGACATAGTTATTAAGATTTATTTAATTCTGACTATTATTTTGCGTCTTTTTATTCAGATTGTGACCAGGGATCCACGTACGTACATATTTAATAGTATATATTCGTTTTATATCCTTATCTTATGTAAGACAATATCTTTTAATATAGGGGACTGTGGCTACAGGATTTAATATTTCATGACCCAGTTTCTGATAGCCTCAGCACATATTCAATATTGTGCTTATTTATGATTGTAGTGCAAACTCGTGCAAAGTATTCATTTTTCTAGCGTCATTTTGGATGTGGATTGTGCAATCATTGCGTTGATTTTTTGTGTGAAAATCTCACGTACTACCTACCTATCTGCGTGTATTAAATACTGTATACATAGATCAGTAGGTAAGAGAAAACTGTGTAAATTAATTACCTACGTTAATATTCTTGTATACTGTGACAAATGGTCCGGTTCGAACGCTATGATACTAAGGCCCAGGCGTGAAGCAACGCTTGGGTTGTGTTTCACCCCATAAATATTATTATTGAAAGAAGGTGGAGGTTCAATAAATAAGTACCTACCCCTTCTCGCAAATGGACAGCATTTCTAACTCATTTGGTATTGTACCTAGAGGAACGTCCATCCGTTGTCTCTTTTGCCGCTCCATCCGAAGATGAACAAGTCACGTGTCCAGTCTGTAGAAGAATATTTATAAACAAAGGTGGATTTTCTAACCACATGAGTGCCCATGAAAGACGCCAGAAGTCATGCAGTCGCCGTAGCTGAAATCGGAGAGTTACAGACTATGTCTATTCAAATTAAAAAAGCTACATTCATCAGCATCAACCCTATAAATATACTAACAAGGTAGTTGCTTCAAAACTAGGTACTTTTTCCTTGTAGTCACAAAATAACAAACAAAGATATTTTAATTAAGGGCGCAGAGCTAACGTCAGGCTACATACGTCTACCACGTTGGTCCTTATACATATGTGGCTACGTGAGAGAATCGATCTTAACTGCATGCTCACTTGATGTGCGGCTCCTGTCTGCTATGTAAGTAAATTGTCGTCCCGACACTGTACTGACGCCAATCAATTAGTAGCTTGAAAATTGGGAACATTTATTTTGTACTGACGCACGTTTTCACTGAAATATGTATGTATTTTATAACGCTTGGACGCTTGGACTCGTGCAAACTGTTAGGTTAGGAACAGTTCCATTATAATGACGTAATTAAATTAGGAAGTCACTTTTAATGGGATTTTTAATAACTCATGTCCTGTAACTTACCTTTCATAAACCAACTATCGTGGGTAAAAGGCGTTAGTTAACAAACTCAAATACCTGATAAACTTCGATAATGACACGTTTGGATACGGTTGAATTTTCAGTGATTTTATGGATTAGCAGAGATGTGATCGGTTTGTAGTGCACTGGCAATCAGCATGTCTGCGGTAACTATCTGTGAGAGAACGCAACATTCGCACGAACCGGCTCGGACCGTAAATATCTGCGGTCGTTATCGTCATAGGTTGGGTACCCAACAGTACATCAGTACTGATGTTAAAGTATCTATTTTACGAGCAAATGTAAGATTTTCATTGCAAATATTCCATCTTATTTGCAATTTCAAAAGTATCCTCAATCTACGAATATGTCGATGTTTTTATAATAATAACGTCACCATTCACGAATGATTTAATTTAAAATATTAATATGTTCAAAGTAATAACTTATAAGGTTTATTAGAGACATATTTAGTCTAATTTAAGAATAAACTTAACGTCTTTATGGCATATGTTTCCATTTACAAGCCCACGTAAAAACTTGATATTCAGCTTGTACGTAAGGTTGCAATATACCTCTAAATACCGACCTAATAAGAACTATAATATTAGTATAATATAATTATAAAATTTCGCTTAACTTATGTACCACAACTTAAAACGAGAGAAATTTGCTATTCAAACGGGCGTACGTAGGTGGCGATAATTTTTGTTGGGTGGGCCGTAAGCTTATTTATTGTGAAACCTCAGAGTGTTAAAGAAAAACGAACAGAAAAACATTGAACATTTTACCTTAAGAGGTGGACGAAATTGGGAATGAATGCTTAATTTTTGTTTAAATTTCCGTCTGGTAGATTATTATAAAACATTAGACACGTATTTTTTATTTATTTTTTTCAGAAACGAAACTTTCGACGTGACGTCACTTCTACGTACATTTTATACGTAGAAATGACGTTTTAGCCTCCACTCCTAAACTTTGGGTCGTTATAAGTATCTAAGTGTCATTTTATTATACATTTTATAATACGTGTCTAATATTTTTTCGTTACCTAACTGATGGACTAATTGGATTTTTAATTTTCATACCCTGTCATTATCCCAATTATAGCTAGATTGTTTCCCAATGTTCAGCTCACGCGGAGGTTGATCATTTTTAAACCTCCCTTATTATATGAAATTTTCTAAATATCTGAAATACGTTCATTGTTTCTTTGTTTTAAATCATAAGCCTAAATACATATACTTTCGAAATGATGATCTTTCAAACATATTATTATCATCATCTCCCATTTTTATCCGGGATTTTTTTTCATATTATTTCTTAGTGGCCCACATAGCAAAGTGAATGTACAGTCTATATTTTATTTGTAGCATTGATAGTCGGCGAAGATGAATTAGTCAATCAGGATGATATTTTAGAGGTATAAGGACCTACCTGTATAATTCTGTGTGTTTTAATATACCATAACATTTAATTTAACACAGATACTTAATTTCTTGCCCATTACTCAGTGACGTCGCAATAAGGATCAAGGAAATTGCAAGTTAGCCGGGAGCCGTCTATTTATACGTGCAAGATCCATGCAATCTCGGTCTAAGGTTACTGCCTATATTTATACATTTTCATTAGCCCAGACCAAGCCAGACAGTAAATAATAATAAGGAATTTATTATTATTACGATTTATACTTGGTTTACTTCTTCAAATAGAAACAAGAGAATAAAATAGATGTTGATTTAACCTTTTATAAAACCTACCTATATGTTAGTTTACATAGTTAGGAATTTCATTTTCATTTGATTTTGAACACAAGAACACATTACGTCTCTGTTAGATTTTTAGAAAAGCCTAAAACACACACTTTGCCCACCTTGGGCATAAAACCCGGCACCTCTCCTCGACTGCAACCCAATTCTCTACTTCGATCCACTATTTGGATATTTAAAATAAGTACAACAGGCACTTAACTAGTCTGCATAGAAGAAATTCAATTCGATAGATTCAATAATCAGTTTTGATGTTTACTTTACTTGACTTACTTCCTAGACTTTGCTTTCCTCGTTTCTCCAAGTTTTTTTTCTAACATGACCGCACGTGGCTCGACGAGCAAGCGAGGCGCCGCGCCGGCGGAAAAAATAAAACATTTTCTTAGTTTTATTACTTCCAAATAGGTACAATACCAATGTTAACTACAGATTTTGTTTCTAATTTTTTGATTGTTTTTTTAATAGTAGACGCATGGCAAATTACCCCTTATTAAACTGTGAAACACCGTGAGGACACCGGTGACAGCAACCTATTGTTCTTTAATTGTGTCTATAATGACTGTGTCTTTAACTCAAAGGGTTAAATTGATCTTATAACAAATTGAGAAGTGGGTGTTACATGCAATGTCCTGACTAGTGACTACCCCCTTTGAGAATTAAAAATAACATAAAATAGCAAAATCGATACTTTCATTCATTGCGTTGTTTTCGTCTTTATCTCGAACAAAATGTATCAGACAGATGAGCTCATTGTTTGAGGGTTCATTGTACCGTGTATTATACCTAGGTACTAGACTCCATTTTGCATGGAATTTGGTACAGCTAAAATAACTTATACATTACTTACAACTCAATTTTCGTATGTCTACGTAGATATTAAGTTCTCAATGTTAAACAAAGACATATAAGTAGTAATTTCTTTTCACCGTTGTTGTCAAACAGGGGTAAGAACATAGCAAGACTCAAAGCCAAGTTTGAAAACACCACAGTTGAAGATGCGGAGCGATGCCCGGTTCCTGCGAGGGTTCTAGCTAATAGGAAACGAAACCAAATATCCAATAAAATTGTAAGTACCTATCTAATCATCATTGATTTTCTGTCACGTATGAGATGACGTACTTGCCTAATTCTAACTAAGACGCAGATTGATTTTTCTAAGTATCATGTTTTCCCCTCGTATATTATCTAATACTAAATAGACTATTAAAACAGCATATTGCCTATTCGTGTGCTTAGATTACATGGATTACGTGGGTGGCGGAACCTCAGTAATAAATAAAATCCAATAACTCAATTGGCTCTTAGAGCGTTGCATTTTCGGGATTAAATTAATCTCATGTTCATGAACGAAGGTAATATTTTAATCAAGCACTGAGGTAAGAGCTGCATAAAACGGCCCCATCAATTCATCCGAGAAAATACGGTCCGATAAAACTCCCCGCCACCGCCGCGGCCGTCGACAACGCGACGCCGACGGCACAGTTCCGCATTAGAAATTAAGACCGACCGTACAAAACTGTTTACTACGAATTAAAATGCTGAGGACCGAATTTTCTCGTATATAAGAAATCGTACACTTACTGAACACAAATAAAATGTATGACTTATTTTAACAACTATTTTATTTTTTGAAAATCACGTAGAGTAAAACTTTTGCTACGTTATTTGACAATTCCCGGGTTGGATTTTTGCCCGGCGAACGAAGGCTCACTACGTCACGTTCGCGTGCTCAAAGGAGCCTCGGTGTACTGTGAGTTTGTGAGCAGAGCAGCACTGTAGTAACTATAACGTTGTGGTTTGCATGGCAAGCGACACGCATATTAAGTATCTAGAGGGGCGCAAGAGGATTCTGCCCTCGCTTGAATTCGTAAAAGTACAGCAAAATATATTTGAAGAGTTTCAAGCAGCGCAGCGATGTTTTCTGCTGACTCTACCTATACCCGTACCAATACATACAGTTGATATTAGATGAGCAAAATACCTACCTCCGTTGGCCTGATTAATAATCTATGGTATAAGGAGCTTCTTTAGCATATTTGTATTTAAAAGTTTAAAATAGTAGTCTTGAAATAGACGTCGCGTCGCGTCGGTCATCTCACAACCGTTTTTCAGGGAACCAGTAGGTAATTTTGTCGAGTCTTCCAGAGCGCCACCGCTGTCTGGGCAGTCAGCCTTTTAATAATGTTTATTGACAGCAATTGAAATATCAGCATGAACACATATTTCTATTGGTGAAGTTTAGATATTACGGCGTAAATACAGACATCTAAATTAAGTGAGTAGACTGCCTAACTTAGGTAAACCATTTCTTTGTAGGTAGGTACGCGTAATAAAAACCAACCTAACTGTTGTACCTACGTATTTGAAAGTACGTAGCCGTTAAACATTGTAATGATAGTTTTAGTTTTTGTATCTTGCTGGAGTTTACCTAGACGAATCTCAACTTAACGTCTCCCTCCACACTTTAGCAATTGGCAATAACCCAGAGTAGGTATTGATCTCAGAGTCGTGTACCTAAATATATGGTAATTGTATACTGTGTGTTTGTAAGTAGTATATGCCTACTACCAGTAAGTAGATCCTAGGACTCTCAGGATGTATAATTTTTCAGGAGTATCTATTTACGTAAACTAATCATTTTTACTAATTTACTTGTTAATATGATAAATCACTCGCTATTTAGTTTTATACTTTAATATTTATTAATTAGACAAATTCCTATCTAAGTTTAAATTGTCGACATACCTCTGCTCTACATTTTAATCTAATTTGGAATCTTAATTAGAATTCTCGCGGTTGTTACCTAGTTTAGGTGTTACTAAACCATTATGTGTTAATTAACACACTGTTCAACATGAATTTCTCGAAACAGGCTCACTAGTGCCACCTAGTTGGAAATGCGAACAATTGTGGCTAAAAGTGGAGAGTTGTTCTACATTCTACACCCGAGTTTTACAATACTGAACGCGTTTTCATTCGCGCTTTAGGTATTTACCTCAACAGCAACTCACTCAAGTATTCACTTGAGTGAGTTGCTGACACGGTCCTTTGACGATATATGCGCGACGGACAACTTACATGTTTTGTTTATCTCATATTCAAAGGCGTCATATTAAAAACACGTGCCTGAATCCTGTATTATCTGTTTTGTTATTTGTAGTCTAGTAGTCTCATAAAGTATTTGAAAACGATGGATTGTACCTACCTAGTAAGCATATAAAAGAAAGATGACAATATGTGTAAAAATATACCTAAAGGTATAAAAATAAATTTGGGGAAAAGATGTGTGATGTTATAATGGAAAACAGTTCATGGGGAATTCTGAAAAACTATAAGTGGAAGTAAACGTGGTAGAAAACAATTATGGGCAGGTTATAGATAAGATAGGTCAGTACCTATCTATTTAGTACCTCTACCTACTGAGGTATTTAAACCTAGCGATAGGTACTCCCATGTTCATCAAATTAGAACCTCTAATTTTTAAAGGTGCACAATAATAAAAAAATATTCATTATATACCCACTTGTGAATTTTCTTTTTATTTTACGTATATAATGCACTTCCTAATAAATGTTGGCATAGTACCTAGATACTCACTAAACAGTGACTGCACGGAGTCTGGAATTGTGCCCGGTATATGGCAATAGGCTCACCACTTATTACATGGGACTCATAACATAAATGGTGAAAGGAGGGTGTTTTATTGTATAGTGGCATTAAGTGCCATAAGCCATAATGTGTACCTCTGCACCCGTCGGGGATAAAAGGCATAATGTTATGTTACTCCATTTAGACTTCGAAGTAACTGGGCATAAGTAAAATCTATGTCTGTACCTACTCAGTAAACAGCAACCGACATCTGAAGCCTTAGTACGAGTTTGATTTACGTTTAAAGTATTCGAAACGAGTATGCGTTCGGCACTCAGAGGCCTTAGTATGAGTTTGTTTTACGTTGAAAGTATTCGAAACGAGTACGCCAATCAGAGTGCCGAACGCACTCTGATTGGCCGGCGCCAATGAACCAACCAATCAGAGCGCCGAACGCGTACTCGTTACGATTACTTTTAACGAGAAACGAACTCGTACTAAGGCCTCTGATTGGCCGGCGCCAATGAAGCAACCAATCACAGCGCCGAACGCGTACTCGTTACGATTACTTTAAACGTAAAACAAACTCATACTAAGGCCTCTGGAAGAAATAAACAAATGTTAGTCTAGTAAATAAGTACCTACTTACTCCACCACACGTCAATTATACCTGCTAGTACTTACATAAAAGTCACGTAAGAAATTATTTTCCTATTGCTTTTTTTATTTATTTTTTTAGGGGGGAAAGTCACCGAATGGCTGCTCCCGCCTGGGTGAGGCGGGAGGGAGTGTCAGACTCTTACTGACTAAAAACCACCCCGTTCCTTCTCCTGCACGTCGAGCCGGAGCCCCGGTTACCGTTAGGTTCTCCGCGTCCGAATCGGCATCGGCCCTGTTGGGCCCCATCTGTGGTGGCCTGATGGCTCTTTGAGGCACGCGCGGAATGCGACGCGCCGTACGCTCGGGTCTTTTTCTGGTCGGACGGGGAGCCACCCATGCTCGCCGTCCGCAGGCCCGCGCTTACGGTGGCCGGAGATCGTTCCGCGATCATTTCATATTGCTTAAGGCTTAAAGACGTTGTCCAGCTGTCCAGCTACAAGAGTTATGGTTAACAGGTTGTTTGTACTTGTCATGAACGTAGTCTGTTATTTTATAGGTTCAGTGCATGTTGGTGGTGGCAAACTTAGTACCGCCTTCAATATTTATTTTCTAACCTTTTAAACCAGCCCTGTACTTCCACGAACATTTCAAGACCAAAATTAGGCAAATCGAGCCTTTCTCGAGATCTAGCGAGACCAACGAACAGAAATTCATTTTTATTTACGTAGATTGATAACATGCTTTTACCTATTAAATAAACTTGTAACAAAATCTATGAATCTTAATAATTGCGTATACCTAGTGCCTTCAGCCGTTTTGACGTGATTGAGTTTCATATATAAGTAGGTACAAAAACATACAAACTCATAAACTTGCGCATTATAGAATTAATACTAGTAAAAAGCAAGATACTCTACCATACGATAATACATATTGGTGACATAGGATAGGTATCCAGTGCAGAAATTGTAGGCTAATTAAGTGGCAGTTGTGGGAGCGGACCAGGTGTCCTGTAACACAGGGCCTTGCAGTGCCTAGCCTGTAAAATTACCTAATTATACGTTATACCCTAGGTACTTATAGACAGTCGTGTGCCGTGTGGTGGTGACACCTAAGCTTCCCACGATTGTCGTATGACCCACATAATTATAATAACAGAAACTAGGCAGTAGCGCCCTCAGATACCTAACCCTTTTTTTTGATGACGTTACCCTTCGTAATTCGCATAGCTTTTTGAGGAGAAAGACTAGGGAGTGTGCGATTCGTACCTCAACTAAAACCACCCTTATGGGCATCCTCGGCATCTGTAAGGGGCACCGGGTCCTCTAGAAGAGACCTGCTCCGGAGACTCCATCCCTCTGATAAACCTATCGTCAGATACTTTGAAACTGCTATCATCTCCAACATACCTGCCAAGTGTGCAGTATTGGAGATTATTTGGAGATAGTGGACTGTCACCGGGTGTTGAGCAATTGTTAACATTAAGGTTGTACTTACCTATGTGATAAGAAAATAAATAATAGGTAATGATATGATATGAAACAGAATAATGTGACCAGCCAGTATAACTCTAAGGATGCCTCTCCCATAAAGTTTCAAGTGTAGACACGAGTTTAAAAAAATTTTTGTTTTTAATTTTGTCATAAAATTATAATAGAGGTATAAGTAGGTACTTATTACATATCCTATATTCTCTCGAGGACATAATTATCTACCTATGTGTAGTAGTATTAGTAGTATTATTAGTGTATAGTGGTGTAGCAGGTAGATACCTACCCACTTCAGCACCCTTTATTAGGATTTCTGAAATTGACTTGAGACTGAACCATCTACTTTGGATCCTAACCATGCATAAACAATCATGCGATCAATCCATCTTTCATATATGTATTTGTATTATAACTTTCGTGAGACTTGCTAAATAAATTATTATGTTTTCGGCGTAGGTACGCACGTAATTATACCTATGACGAGGAACTCGACTAATTTCAAGCCATTCTAGAGGCTCATATTCATGAGTAGCATCTCGCGACCCGCGACGCGGTGACTGTCGCGCTGCTACTCTCTAGTAACTACTCTACTAGTACTCTCTACTCAGTAGAGTAGAAAGTACTATAATAGCAACGCGACAGTTGTCGCGTCGCGGGTCGTGAAATGCTGCACCTAAATGTATTCATTAGATTCTCGACTCAATACCGATGGAATAAAATTTCAGATGCAATAGAGAAATTTGACAGAAAAAGATACGTTGACCTGTAAAGTAGGCCACCATACCTCTTCTTTTTAACACTAGTATAGTCGATGAAAATAACAAGTATCAAAACCGATTGACTCATAGTATATCAGGGTTGCCACAGGTATTATATTAGCGACGTCATTCAATTTTTCAATTTGACGGCTGTAGTAAAATAAATTATGAACGCTGTAACACTGCTCAAAATCCTCCTATCCCGATTCCTCCCTAGCCCTCCAATGCCGTCTGGTTTAGAAAAAGTTAGTTCTGTCATGTCTGAATCTGAAAATCAATATGATACTATTCTTGTGTTATTTTGCGCTTATTCGTATTAAATTTTGTTTTCAAGAGAATGTTAATAATGAATGTGGCAAATAATATTTCGTTTTGTAAGCTATTTATTTTGAAAAGTATGTATGCATCTGACATTGTCGTACTTGAATCATCGTAAAACTAATCAACGCATAATGGGTGCTACTTTTTATTCGTGATGTTCATGTAAATAATGTGAATAATAAAGTACATCAAAGTAAGATTTTAACTGGAATTATGTACAGAAATATTCTAAATTACATAATAAGCCGCGCATAGTTTAGTGTATATAGAAAACGATGAGGTTTCATAGAAGGTGCGGCGACCGGGTCACACTATTGAATGAAAACTCTACAGCTGTTAGAAATTTTGTAGAATTTAACCATGGCTTGATATTAAGCTCAGAACCATTGAAGGATGATGTTATATTTGAAGTTACTGTTGATAGAAAGGTAAGACTAAGAAGTAAGAACAAAGAAAGGTGCTTTTATCCATCTACTTAGGTACTCTGATTCTACTACAAGATTCCTATTCGATTGAATGAGTGCATGCTCATTATTCGAATAAGCAATTGCTGTTCTAATAAACCATAGAATTAGAATGTCTTTTTATTCTCATGTGTCTAAAAGAAATCCATGCAATTATTCAACAATTTACATTTCCTTTTGGGATACAAAAGGCCACTTTAAATAAACCTAATCTTAATAATTCACTTGTAATATGACAACAGTGATTGTTTTAGCCTTTGTTTCTCTCATGATATTCTTTTATTAACCTCTGGTATGCCGAGGATGTACATATACGCGAGACACAATGTGTTTTCTATTATGTCTCATATACTGGCAGATAAGGGGTTAAAAGATTTGGGATTTGGGATGGACACATTTCAAATAGATTCTTACAAACTGTAAAACACCAATTTTGGTGTTTTTGTTTATAAAAAAAATCTGTTCAACACTATTCTTCTTTCATACTAGGTGAATGTTTGGAATGGAAGCCTGGAAATAGGTGTTACAACATTGGACCCTGAGTTTATGGAATTACCTGCTACGGCAACAAAACTCAGGAATACAGCATGGGTAAGTAAACATGTATTTTACACATATTAATTACATTCTTCTGAACCACTTAATATTTATTAATGTCTTCAAAATTTTTGGCTTTTGCGCTATGTCTATTTAAGTTTTTACAATTTTTAATAATGTCATTTCCGAGTAACTCGTTTAACTAGTGACAATTTAAATAAATTACAAAAAAAGGATTATACGATAACATATTTACTACAACTTGATTAGCTACATCTTCAGCTAGCGCTATCCAGGGTTGCAAAAGGACATAATATGCCCTTTTATGTTTGTGCCATTATATTACATTGCATATTACGTTTGTGCCATGCCTACTCAGTTGAAATATATCTCTTCTAGATTATGTCAGGCAGTTCCATTGTGAAGGATGGTGTCACTTTGGTCAATTCATATGGACCAGAACTGGACACCTTGCGGGAGGGCGACTGTATTGGTGTTATGAGAACTAGTAAGGTAGCTATCAATTGTGGATTCATAAACCTATAAAATTTAGTGCTTATTTTTAATAATGAATTATGTATGTACTATGTATAGTAAATTATAGTGTGCATTAATTCAAATATAGGATATTTGTATGGTGAGTTGGTATTAATATGTATGTAAATTTTTTCCCAGGGAGAATTAACATTTTATCTCAATGGTCGTTGCCTGGGAATAGCTGCAAGAGATCTTCCTTCAAGATTATTTGCGGTGATTGATTTGTACGGACAGTGCGTCCAAGTGTCTATATTGCGTTCAAATGAGATAAGACCAATCATGGACAGTAGTATTGAACAGGTTAGATAACAATAAGATATTATTTGTCTGTGTAACTGAAAAATGATCATTTTTACAAGAATATCTATATTTTAGATTGAAGAGGATCCGAACAACGATGATACTCTTACGTCTAGTGAAATGGATGTTGCCGGTCTTCCACCCGAGTCCAGCCAATGCCCAAAAGAACCTCATGTTTACATTCCAATGCCTTCCGAAGGTGCATGTGCCCTTGGTGAGTAATGATTACAAACACTTATTTGTATCTAGTAAACTGATGTGGGAAAGTTAAATTCTTATTGTATTCTCCATCAACAGTGCCACATGACCGATTGCGGTTTCATCCTAGATGTGGAATCTTAGTGAAACTGTCAAGTAATAACAAGTAAGTTCTTGTTTTTATATGAATAAAAAAGGAACGAAGTTTATTTGTACTTTGTTTAGATGTTGCCAGGAAATGTTACAGAAATTCTAATAAATCTTTCACAATAGGACTGCGGAACGAGCTCGTCCACTTGATGACTACAATAATGGTGTGGTGATGACACACCGTCCACTCTATGACAACGAACTGTTTGAGATACGAATAGATAGGCTCGTTGACAAATGGAGTGGAAGTATTGAGGTGAGGTGCTAACCATCCAGTAGCCGAATTGTTTCGTTTTCTTATTAGGGCATTTTTAATAAACAGATATGTGTTCTTTAGGTTGGTGTTACAACACACAACCCTGCTACGATACGATTCCCGTCCACTATGACCAACATGGACACTGGAACTATAATGATGTCAGGATGCAAGGTGCTTCTCAATGGCCACGGCACTTGCATGGAGTATGGCAACTTTAATCTTGATGAACTAAGAGTAAGCAACATTGCGACGTATTTCCGAAGTTACATGATAACACTTTTAATCCACCATGTAAAATATGAATGTAATACTCAGAATTGTGAATATGATTTTCTTTGTAGGAAGGTGACACCGTTGGTATGATGAGGAAGAGCAATGGTAAATTGCACTATTTTATCAATGGTATCGACCAAGGTGTTGCTACTGATAAGGTAGACCAACAAGTTTGGGGGGTGGTGGATCTATATGGAATGACTGTCAAAGTAAGTTAAGAAGCTTCCGTTCCTTTTATTTACCAACAAGCGGCCCGTCCCGGCTTCGCACGGGGGGACTTAAGATTTTTTACATAGTTTTACGTTTTATTTATATTTATTCTCATTTTTTTTTTATTTATTTTTTTATAAGTATTTACCTTTTGAAAATATTTTTCCGGACTTCATTTACTTATTTCATTTATTTAATTAATTATTTTCTTCTTAAATAGGAACCTACCTATTTTGTTGTTGTTTGTTTTGGTTGAGGTAAAAGTTTGTTTTTAAATTGTTTTTTTACATTTGAACCATTCATTAAAACGATTGTTATGGGTAAACTATAAAAGGTAGACATATGCTCTCGCATACTTTTTTAAAAATAATGTTAAGATGAACAATTCATCTATAGAGCATCTTTGTATAACTTTAACTATATGCTCAGCGCACGCCACGGAAGGCCTCAAAAACGATACTTTTCCCCCGTTTTTAAAACATTTTTGGTTACTGCTCCACAACTATAGGACCTCGCGGGATATTATATAGCCTATGTTACTTCTGAATAATGCAGCTTTCTAATGGTGAAAAAATTATTGCAATCGGTAGTTCCAGTAGTTTCTGATTTTATTCATTACATACATAGGTACAATAATACAAATCTTTCATTTTTATAATATTAGTATAGATATTTTCTATTAGTAACATTGAATTGTTTTTTTTTTCAGGTATCCATTGTGGATCCTTGCGAAGATTTGGATAGTAACATCAATAATCCACCTATCATGCTCGCTTCGCCTGAAATTGCTGCTCCCAGTAAGTACATTTACTTATTGGTTATTTAGAAAATGAACGCATACGTGATGTTTTGGATTTATGTTAGTCAATGTGTTACGGTATTACAGGCAATTTTAGACCAACAATAGACGAAGAGAGCCTTTTATTTCATACGCTGCGTGATTCGAATGTTATTATTATTAACGATGGTAAGACTGCTCATAGGCCTAAGTGAGTATTCACATTTTTTTTTATTATTTTGTTACGTGAGTTTTGTAGCGTAAATGTAATGGGGTCTTATTGTTGGCTTTTTATTTTTTAGTGCTTTCAAGTACTTCAACAACGGAATCGTAATGACGAACCGTACCTTAAAAACTAACGAACTTTTCCAAGTACGTCTCGACCTTGTCATCCCGAAGTGGGCTGGAAGCATTGAAATTGGAGTCACGCAGCATTCTTCAAATGATATTAAATTCCCTTTTAAGATGAGCAATGCCAAGTAAGTTTACACATGATCAAGTTATGATTTTATGGTTGAGTTAGTATTTTATATTAATTTGATTTTGAAAACTCATATGAAATTGTTTAACTAGATCCGGCACGTGGGCTGTGACCGGAGAAGACGTAATTCGAGACGGTACTATTATAATTCCACAGTACGTACGAAACCTCAACAAACTTGTGGTGAGCTTTGTTTTATTATTCTGTATGCAAAGTACTGACATACAAACAATCTAAGACAAAGTATTTACTTTTTACTTATCTTTTTCACATGTTAGGAAGGAGACACTGTAGGAGTCATGCGTAAGGAGTTGGGCATCCTTCATTTTTTTGTCAATGGTGTGGATCAGGGACCGGCTGCGTTCAATGTTCCTGAACACGTGTTTGGAATAGTAGGCAAGTTGAAAACTAACCGTGATTTGTTTCAATGTCCTACAGTTACAAACTTTATAAGAATAATGTTTCCTTGTCTTAGATTTGTACGGTCGCGCGGCACAAGCGACAATAGTGGACGAATACACGCCACCGCCAATATATTCCCCCGAATCACCACTGTCTTCCGAGTCTAATGCTACAATATTTCCGTGAGTGTTTCTTTTTTATTCGATTATTAATAGCAACTACTGTGTGGTAGTAATTGATTTATTAAACATGATATGTGATTACGTCTGGAAAGGTTCGCTTTGTTTTGTAAACCTATATGGGGATATTAGATGAACAAAGTCATTAGTAAGTATAAATAAGAATGTGTGGGTGTGGTGTATTTAAGGACATTAGCGATATTAAATACGCTTTTGTCTCGGGGCTATGTCTGGTCTGGTTAACCTTTTACCTTTAGCTCAATACAAAAATAACTTGTCGCCATGATTCTGAGAATGTAGGTAGAGGTGTATTACGCCCACCTTTCGCTAGTTATGTTAGAAATCTCGGATTATTTCATTAGTCTGCTTCTAACCACCATCAGTGTAACTTGATTGGGATCTACTTTTGCACTCTTTGAGTTTATAAAGATATTAGAATTCCACCTAATATCCTGCGCACGAACAATTTCCCAGCCTGGGAAAGTATTGTGGAGAAAAATGTATTCAACCGCCTCCAAAATGGCTTATTTCCGCAGTGAGATGTGCTTCCATCGCGTGCACGGTCGCAACGCGCGTCTGAGCCGCAACCGTCTGACGGCCTGGCGCGCCACCGTCTATTCCGAGTTCAATGACGCCGTGTTGTTTAGCTCACGACCTCTTCGTGAATGCGACATGTTTGAACTTCGTATTGATAAAATGGTTGACTGCTGGATTGGGAGCCTTGAAATTGGTGAGCGACATACAAAGTAGTTTGTTAATGTTACAAGTGTATTTTAATGTTACTGGGCGTCCTCAAACCCTATACTTTGTACAGGTGTGACGGCAATACGTCCTGATGATTTGGAAGCTAGCGGTGGTGTTGGTGCGATTGCGGGAACAGCTACCGACCTCAACTGGGACACTTATATCCTCAGTGGAGCAGCTATGATGAAGGATGGGGAGTGCGTGCGAAGTGGATACCCCCTAGACTTGGATACTCTCACTGTTGGCAGTCGTGTTGGTGAGTGAACTTAATCACAATGGAATAAAGCTCTTTTTCGAAGCCAACCAGAAATATTTTTTCAATATCATTTGGTGAATATCATTTGGTGTGGCTAACCCACAAGGTTAAAAATGGAATGTACAATGTTAATGTAATTGCACAGGTATGATGTGGCATGCTGACCGCAGTCTGCATTACTATTTGGATGGTATGGATATGGGCAAGGCTTGGTATGTGCCCCATCTTAACATTTACGCTGTCGTCGACTTGTATGGCCAGTGCACTCAGGTATGTAGGAAAAAACTTTCATGTATACATTTCATGCACTAATTTATAAGCAAACTAATTTAAACTTTATATTGTTTCCATAGGTGACAATATTGCAAAATGAAGAGCGGGTGTTTAATTACAATGGGTGCACGAATTCAGATAATTCCATGCTAAGCAACTCCAGAGCTATGTCGTCGCCACCACCACCGTATTGGTAAGCGAATATTTTCACTTATTTTGTGTATTTGAAGCAAACGTACTAATTAGAAATTTATTTATTGTTAATTCTCATTATTTGCAGGAGCTTTTCCGAGTACGCTGGTGATAATGTATGTTTGTTGCACGAGTATACAGTCGCTCGACGACTGACGTCTGATCCGATGTCGGCGCTCGTGTTCAGTTCCGCTCATCTTGCTTTGGGAGAATTATTCGAGGTAATATAGTAAACCAATCTGAATATTATATTAGCAAAGTTTTTATTTTCAGTAACGGAGCTCTAATTATTATCTTATCATTTTCAGGTGAAGATATTGGAGTGTAAACACTCATACGCTGGTAGCTTCCGTATCGGGATCACAGATATCAACATCTTGAATGCGCATGTGAACCGCAGCTTGCCTCCTAGCGTCGCTTGCCTGCCTCACTTCACCGCGTACATTGATGGTAACATACAGTGGTTTTAATATTACAATTACTTCTTTCAAATTTGGTTCAAAAAAACTATATTTTTTGAAGTAAAATGAAGTTATGTGAATAATGCAAGTTACCACCTTAATGATATTATAGTGTGACATTATAATTACAGGGCGCTTCATGAAGTACTCTCACCCGGGTACCCGAAAACAAGAGAGATACTCGTTTGTCCCGTCGTTCGAGTGGCTGCGTCCCGGAGATAGAATCGGTCTGAAGAAAATCAACGACAACCGCGTTATCGTCTTCTACAATTCTGAACCGCTCGACACTTGCTTCGAGAAAGTTCCCGACGTTAGTATTCGTGAGGCAGGAGTTATTAAAACTTTCATCCGTTTTGTCGTAACTCAGGAGGCCGAGGGTTGAGTGACAGTTTGAGCTTTAGAAATTATATAATACTTGACATTGTAATTGCTTTTTAGAACAACGTAGTTGCTGTTTTGAAATTGTGTACTCATTCAATCAATTTAATCACTTGTATCGTGTATTCAAATGTTTATTACTATTAAATGTTAGAAGTCAAGTAAAACAATAGAGGGGTGTAAAGGAACGTTTGTCCGAATGCCAACCTCACCTGCACGCGGTACACCCTGCAAATACCAACGAGGCCGCTGGCGACCGAGGGTGGCGGTATACCCAGCCCGCGCACCTAGCCCCCGGACGATGCCGCACCATTCTGTGGCAGGATCCGGAGTCTAGCAGTGCAACGTTTGCAAACCACATGCGATTACTGACATTCAACCTGGCCTGTGATACTAACCTACTCGCTGCACTAGGCACTTGTTTTCTTTTTGCCGTGCCTGCAAGTTCCGATAATGTGCAAATATCCGAGGGCTTTCCCCATGGAAGATACCAGCCTCATAAACAAATTTCGGAAGGAAAATGATCGCCATATTTGTTTGATAGAGACATTTTTAAAACAAGCCAAGAACGAAGATATACATGCGAAGGTACTTTAAATTTTATCATAAATGCATGTTTTAGTTGAAATATTAAATGTTCCGAGTTATAATTTTCATGGTTATTTTATGTAAGGATTTTTTGTTTCAAGTTAGACCTGCAATACTTAATACTAATTAGAGTTACTTTAGACACGGCAAAAATAGAACATGTTGACTAGTACGAAACATCATGGAAATAATAAGTTTTCTTCTTTTTTGTATAGCTTGAGTTTACTTTATAGTCGTTTCAAATTAAATCATATGATTTATTGGCCATAATAGTTAAATACTCATGGTTTCAATTTCACTTATATTCAGCTTTACCGACGGCTTTTGCTTTTTCTATTTTTTACTAACCATTAATACACGGTTACCTAGCGGAGTGGTCTAACAATAATTAAATAGAGTT
The DNA here is from genome assembly GCA_038387885.1 of Spodoptera picta. Lineage (NCBI taxonomy): Eukaryota > Metazoa > Arthropoda > Insecta > Lepidoptera > Noctuidae > Spodoptera > Spodoptera picta. The sequence goes on from JAZHFQ010000105.1 coordinate 7,180,403, forward strand.
GGATAGGCCGAACTGTATCAGGCAATAGCTTTCAATGTATAATATAATGAAATATTAACTTTTAAATTGTAACAATGTAGGTTGCTCATATTTATAAGATGAGATTACTTTGTGTGTTAATTTAACTAGGGATCGAATAATTACCATTGTGAGAATTGAAGTAAGCAAAGACAAATTGTCCTGCAACCAATTCGGTCATGGCAAATTAAAAATACGATAGCTTGAAGTCAATGGTAAATAATTATTAAATATTCATGTTTTTTATTGTACACAATTTGGTCGACTGGGTTTTTTCGGTGGTTTGTATTGACTTGTTCGCTTGTCTCCCAATGCTTTGGCGCTGAATAATGCTTAAAACGCTACCGCAATGGGGCTATACCATGAAATTAATATATCAAATTTTTTTTAATAACGATGAATAGAACGATGATAAACTAACAAAATTTCATGGTAACCCTTTGCATTCCTCTGCTGAACTTCCGAAAAAGCTAATCAACACTTACTAATTGGAAATCGACCCGTGCGATTATAAACAAATATAATAAAATCGCTATTTTTATATTTTTTGCGAAATCGTTGGAATCAATTTTCAACTATATAATTAACAGTAGTGTCATTAATATTCAAGCTTATAGTATAGCAAAATTACAACCGCTCTGTAGCGGGACATGCAGGACATTAAGATTTATTCTCATTCATTGCTTGCTTTGATTCAAATTTTATCGACGATATTATTTTATTTCAATTTGAATACTAGAACATTTATAATATCAGTTACGCTTGTGCGAAAATACAACGTCCTTTACATTTTTGAGTAAAATATTTCAATAGCGTTTATATGAAGTTGCTGTTATTATGTCTGATATAGTAAAATCATGTATTAATTTTGCCTAAAATAAATTTTGTAGCTGAATCTAAGGCAGGTTAATTGTCATAATTTGCAAGAGTATAATATCATGTACGATTTTATTACTGGTACTCCTTACATAATATTATTAGTGTGCTGGTATGGCATCAATCAACTACCACTGTTATATTAGAACCTTTCAGGTCTAACTTTTTATTGTGATGAATGTAGTATAATCTGACTAATTTGGATTGTAAACCGACCTTCGTAGTAGTTCGCAGTTGAAATTAATTTAATTGTGAACTCATTATCGCTTTGGATGAGCGTAGATTGTATTTGGTGGCTGAATCTGACAGCGAAAAGTGGAATCAAGTTAGGTGGAGCGCGGCCTTCATGCATTAGGGCCCTTTCTGTTGCATAGTTTGATAGTAATTTGTTATGATGTGATAAACGTTAATTAGCCGACTGCATCTCAAAACCTTGAAAGTTATGTACTAGATTTAAGCGCTGTGAAAAGTACTTTTATGATTATGAAACAGATTTGACAAATTCTTCAGATATTTATTTACTTTGAAGGTTGATATATATATTGGATGATGGATATTTGTTTTTGAGGCCACTCCGGCTTAGCCTGTTTCGTTGGTTAAGCAGGTCACAGACAGAGGTCTATGCAATAAATTTTACAAGAAAGAGTCAAGAGAGAGAATTATGTCATGGTGGCTTATGTGGAATTCCACTTAGTACCAACTCTATACTACAAACAATTGTTTTGTTACAAAATATTGTTATAGGTTTTTTGGATCATGATTGCCTTGATCGATATAACAGAATGAAATACATCAAGGTTATGAGTACAGTCATGCCCTGAAATACCTACTTATATAATAGTTTCGGTATGTATATGTTAGAGAGGTTAGGTAGAAGATTTGGAGAATATGTACACGATTACGACGTCTTTGGCGGTCTCTCAATACATACCATGTAAGTCGGGGTATAACTGTATCCAGAAATCATTTACTACTGAATTAGCTGGTTCGTGTCAGTAGTAAATAATATTTCCTTTTGACGAACCGGTATTACATTTTTCATTTAGGTTGTAACAACTAAAAATATTAAGTATTTCTAAAACAAGCCATTGTCAAGTTACTTCAAGAATATTTCTATCAGATAATTTCGTACCAAGCTTGCAGTGATCAAATCCTGTCTCATTGGATGGGGATGGTCTTCAAGTTTCACATTAATATGACCATACTCCATTCAAAAGTAAATTACATAATATACACAATATAAAGAAGTATATTTACTATGTACATATTGTATAGCAGTGTATTTTGGTGAAATATACATTTGCATGCGCATTGTGTGATGTTATTTCACTGAAGTGTACGCTTATAAAGATGGGTCAGTAAATGTAACTTTTTATATTTTGTATGATGGAATTGTAGCAGTGCATGGTTTCTTACCTTTGATATTCCTCGAACCAAATGCCCTCTCTGACCATTATCATATCTCCTTCATATCATCACCGCTTCCAGCTTCACACTACTTACTAACAACACACTCATTCATGAAAAATGACAATGTTCAATGCAATAGAATTAATGGGAATGTACCTTTAGTTATGCAATCATGTTTGATTTATTTATTTGATTGTTTTATTGTTGATTGTTGATTTTTATTTATGAATGATAATAATAAATTTTAAATTTTTGAAATTGTAAAAAATATAAAGTAACGTTTATAGATTAAAACAATTTGGTTTTGGCTTTAAAAACTTTCCTACTAGAGAAAATATGCAGTACAAAAGTAGGTCTTATAATCTATTCACTCGAATCCTTCAAAGGTGTATTTCCCGTTAGTTCACACATTTTTATCTTTAGACAAGCATAATTAAACGTTATTTTTCTTTGTCGATACAGAAAGTGTACGTGGTCATTGAATTGTACGGTCACGTCACCAAGATACAAGCAGTCTCCCAGGGAGTTGTCGGGGCTGGACTGAATCAAACAACGAGTAAGTAACAAACATTACATTTTATTTCGTGTCGACTTCCCTAACGCAAATACAGAGCTGTACTGAAGCAAAATCAATAATGTTCCTTTCCACAAACCCTTACTACAATTGCGGCTAATCGTTAATGTTTTACAAGTGATTGATACCGCAAGGTGAAGCGGCTAGCCTACCATTACCGTCTTCACTGAACTTCATCAATGCTGTATCGATTGAACTGCATTTGGCCCTTAATGCCCCATGCATACTTCATAAGTTGCCTTTAACCGTTCTTTTCCAAGGGTTTGTGAAGGATCATTATGTTAAATTGTGTTTATGTCGTGGTACGTACGATAGGTTTCAATTCTTCGCGTTCGCTTTGTAGGTCACAGCGATTTAATCCTACTACACTACTGCGATTACCTATGTCATGATAATGAGGATGTAAACGCACCCACGACACAGGAGAAAATCCTAATGTGGGGCAACGTTTTAAAAAAAAAAGAAAAAAAAAAAAATGATGATTTATCTTCATATTATAACTTAGGTCTTTAGTCTTTGTTTGTGTTACAGTCATATAAATCTGTTATAATAGATTATGATTACTGGTCAATTTATAAATTAACCAAATACGCCATGAAATGTAACAGCGTAATACGCAACACATTAATATCGAATATTGTATTGTTATAATTCTATTAATTATTCTATTCAAAAGATACACACAAGATCTTACCACAAATTGGAGAAAATCCTTAACTTCAATCGATTTTCATGTATATTGTTGAACGATAAGATATTACCTACCTAGTGATTATTTGATTTTGTCTTCTTACGATATTATTCAAAATTACAAAGTAGTAGTATAAATAACTGTCTGCTCCCCGCGACTTCGTATGCACATCCCGTTGCATTTATCTATCTTTCGGGGATTTTTTTAGTATAGATAATAATTTTACTATCAAAGATACAACCGCATTAGGTACCGCATAAATATAATGTTAACTAACTATAAGTTTCGAAACTGCGAATGTCACGTCTAAGTCAATATGAAGTTTACATGCATGATTTATTAGTAAGAAGTAAATAACTGCGATAATTTAATCTCAATTGTGTTTGATTTTTAGTTCCTAACGACGGCGAGGACTTCTCGAAGCGTATAGCGACGCCATTGAATTTAGGCCATTTAAGCAGTGATAATACAGACGAGGTCTTTGATATTCACGGATCGTTAGCGGGTGCCGGGTGCCCACTCGCGGGTGTTCGGCCACGAAATTCTGACCGTACATTTGACTCAGCCGACGATCCCGGTGAAGATACGACGAGTGAGGATAGCGTTGCTGACGATCTAGCTGAAGACGAAGCGTCTGCCGCTGAAGACGACATAATGGGTCGTAAGAACAAGGCTCCCATACTAAAGGGCAAGTACGCCAAGCTTGCCGCACAGGCTGCTCAAGCTGCCGCTGAAGCGCAAGCTGCTGCTCGGGCTGAGGCTAGAGCTGCCGCCCAGGCTCAAGGCAAAGGTAAAGGAAAAGGAAAGCGTGGGAAGGCCTCCTCTCCTCCGAAGGAGTTACCAGCTGCATCAACGTCTGCTGAGCCAACGACTCCTAGTGCGGCGGTAGATGTAGCTCCTGTTGTAACTGCAGCATCCGGCTCTGGCTCCGGGTCGGGTTCGGGTGTTGATGCCGAAGAAGCAGGCGCTCAAGATGATGAGCCTCCCGCCGGTCCGTCCACTGAACCACCGTTCGATCTCTCGGAACCACTGGGCGATCCTCCCGCCGAGCCAAACGCTGAGTCCGAGCCCGAGCCCGAGCCGAGTCCAAGCCGCAACAACCTGCCTTACACGTTCTTCAATATACATGGCGTCAACATCAAACTGTGCAGCTCAGGTACATAATTATATGCTATTTACTATTTCGTCATATAAAATTTAACCTTAGCGGTTACTTCCGCGCGGGTTCACCCGCTGCTCGGCTCCTTTTTTGTGGAATATAATTAATGATTCGCGTATTTTTTACTTTTTCATTTCATCATTTCGGATGAAATGTGTTTAATAGTAATAATAATAAAGGTTACTTTATGTGTTTTAGAAGAACACGTAATTTATTACAAAATGCATTTCGTTTCTTCCCAGACACTGTGGCGATGCGTTTCCAAGGATACAAAGAAGGCCTGGCAGTCGTTAGCCAGCCATTGCGTCGCGGACATAATTTTAGGGTAAGTTGCGTCGTAAATAAAGCGATGTTTTTTTTTTCATGTAATAATTGCTAGGCGCCACTAATATTGCGAACTAGTATTTTAAAAATTTAGCGATGTGACGATGTAATTAATCACAAATACAGTAAGGAAATGTATGTGTAATTGCGGTTAAAAAGCGAAATGTATTATTTTCTGCCAATGCGACAAATCTAAAGCATTTATTTAGCATTGCTTTGCATTACATAGACGAAGTTATTTTCGTGTAACATATGTACTAAAGTCACTTAGTTTTCAAATAGTACTTAAATGTCGTGCCATCTCTGTCATTATACAAAAAAAATATTGTAGTGATAAATAGAACTATAATTCAGCGCAACTTAAAATTTAGTGGCATTTGAGTAATTGGACATAGTGAAATCTGCACTTGCGCCTTGTAAAACCTGACGAAATATTTAGAGTCCATTTCACGAAAGAAGTCCCGCGGACAATTGTGGAACTAAATTTGACAAATGGGGAGTTCGGCCATGTTGTCGTTTGTCAATGTTGTTAAGGTGCTTTTGTTGTGGAAGATATTTTGTGAGTTTATTATTAAATTAGTGCGTTATAAGGTTTATTTACGATGCCAAAAGTTGTAAAAAGTGCAGGTCGAGAAATGATATTAAAAGTGAAAGAGTTCTGTGAAGCGGAAAAGAAGAATCGCGGCGTTTTAATACCATTAGACAATGTTCGCGAAAGGATCGCCGCCATAACAGGTAAATTTTGGGGCTGCCATATTAAACATATTTTTTACCAATTAGACTTAAGTTTTTTTAATGAGGAATTAACATAACACAACAAAAATTTGTAAAGTTATATTCAACAATAATGTAATTAAATGCGGAAATAGTCACTGTTACATTTTTTTTAATTGTTCATTTTATTGCAGGTGTGTCGGAGAGTTGTGTGTTATAAACAGACGTGGGCCAAGATCCAAAAGAAATTGTACGCCTAACAGAAGAGACTTTCGAGACTGTTATAGCGGAAGATTGGGCAGTTCAATGCAAACATGTACAGCATTTGGAGGAAGAATATTTAAAAAATGATGGTCTTATGGATGAAGAAATGGATCGATTCATTATATCTACGGCTAGTGATAGTGAAACAGAATCTGATTCTGTTTCTATTCACTCTTCTGACAGTGATCATAGTATAACCGATCATAATTATTCAATAAAATTATAATAAAACTTTTAAAATGTTATTTTATGTTTCTAATTATATGTTGGTTGAACATCTTTATTTCCATTTTATATTTTAGAAATTACAGGAAGATTAATTTTTCACTAATCTGACCTTAGCAGTATAAACATAAATACCTATATAAAAAAGACATTACTTTTAAAATATTCCTCGAACTGTTCGAGTACGTAGTTAATCAAATTAAACTAATGAACTATAAACAATTTCTCCTGATTTCCCCATACTATATAAATTTAACCGTGGCAACATTATGTCGCGCGAATACAGCGCTGCGTCTGCGGGACTTCTTTCGTGAAATGGACTCTATAGTCAGAATTTTAATTCGATTCCAGATTTGACAATTTCAGTGTTGCAACGTTATGACAAGTATTAAATAGTGACGTTGCGAAATTATTCGATATGGAAATGGAATATTTCTGGATCGATTCTTCTCGTTTATAATTTTATTCTCGTAATACTTTTATTCCTGATATACTTAGTATATCAGGAAATTAAATATTTCAATTGATATTTTATTTGATAATTTAGTTTTGACGATTAATTAACGATCTGAGACTTTTCTTTTATAATTATGTGTGAAATAAATAAAAAATTGTGATCATGAAGGTACATAACAAATAAAACAGATTTTATTATGGTAATAATTTATTTTATAAATTGTCGCTGTCATCGCTATCGCTGTCGCTGTCACTTTCTGTAACATTTATTATAAATGTGTCTGTGATATTGTCAATTAACATATCTAGCCTACTCATTTTTTCCTCTTCTTTGATAACATGGGATATGCATTTAGACCATTCGGTAGACGTAATTTTTTGAATGCCTTCCTGAAATACCTCGTGTGTTCATAAGTTTTGAGACAAATTAAAAGTTGCATATCTTTTTAAATAATAAACTTATATTTATAAAAACAATAACAAACATTAAGTAGATAGTAAGTAAAAATTAAATATAATTATTATTCAAAATGACCACCCCTGTTTTTAATACATGCCCTTAGACGATTTGGCCAGTCATCAATGGCGGCACGAATCTTTTCCAGAGGAATTCGCTTCGCTTCTCGGACAAGAGCTCGCTTAAGTGACTCCAAGTTTGGGTGGGACTTTCGGCAGGCTCTGAGCTCTAATTCGGTCCATAGAGAATAATCCAGCGGGTTGAGTTCGGGGCTGGAGGAGGGCCATTCGTTCGCCGCAATGAAGGCCGGCACATTTTCCTTCAGCCAAGCTTGGGTGGTTTTAGCCTTATGGGATGGCGCCGAGTCTTGCTGGAAAACCCAATACTTGTTATGGAATAGGGTATTAGACAGGGGTTTCACAACAGTCTCTAGAATGTCACTTTGATAATTTTTGGCTTTCACCTTGACGCCTTGTTGGCAGAAATGAAGCTGAGTGACACCTTCGTACGAAACTCCCCACCATACCATGACACTAGCCGGATGATGAGTACGCGAGACATTCCGTGCTGAAGGTGGGACATCCTTGCTACTTTTGGCATACACTTTATTGTTTTGTCGATTGAACTTTTCTTCGACGGTAAAGATTTTCTCGTCGGTGAAGAGTATCTTCCTCGCATCGTGTCTTCTAAGCAGTATTGGACAACGTTCGCGTCGCAATTGACGAAGGCGATCGTTTAAAAAGTGTACTTTTCTACGGCTATACGCCTTAACCTTGAGATCATATTTCAGTATTCTGTTGACTGAAACGCGCGAAATATTGGTCTGCAGAGCGAGTTTCTTCTGAGTGCGACATGGATTTCGGCGAAGTCGCTCTCGGATGATTTTAATGTTCGCAGGCGTCCTCACAGAGCGTGGACGACCACTTCTTTGCCGATCATGTAAAGAACTTGTCTCCTGGTATCGTTTAATAGTGTAATACACGAAGTTACGGCTCACACCAAAACTTTTCAGTTCTCGGAAAATGTCCATAGGTTTTCTTCCCATCTTAAATAATGAAATGACGGTCGCACGTAATTCTTTTGTTCCCTCCATTACGAGAAAATTTAAATAAAATAATCCGAAATCATAGATATTAAAAGTTAACATTCCAAATTTAAAATTAGAAAAAGAAATGTACAGCAGCCAGTAATTTTTATTTTATTTTTATAAGCAAAAAGTTTGTCTCAAAACTTATGAACACACGAGGTAAATTTCTCACGTCTGTCAATTTGAATGTTTTATTATTTTGAGCTACATACCCCTTTACCTGCGCCCATATCAATTCGATAGGGTTTAGCTCGCAATGGTAAGGGGGCAGTCTTAAAACCGTGGTCCCATGTTGTGCTGCCATTTCGTCTACAGCGTACTTATTAAAACACTCGTTATGTGGAATGAGTTCTAAAAGCGTAGCTTTAACCATATCTGGTTCGTAAAGAATATTTTTATTTAAAAGCCAATCTTGAATGGCAGCTTTTTTCCAGCTCATTTTTGGTGCCGTTTCCAATTTTCGGGAGTGGTAAGGTGCATTATCCATCACCACAATTGAGTTTGGTCTTAATTTTGGTAAGACTCCAGCGAACCACTCCTCAAAACAAACTGCATTCATCTCATCATTTTTTTTTGCTTCAAAAATCATGAGCCCCTCTTCCAGGAAGCCTTCTTCACTACCTATATGGCTAATTATGAGACGTTTACCTTTTCCAGATGTATTTTTTAATCCAGTGGTCAGTCCGTCCAAAAACGCTTGTCGAGATGATGTGACTTTCTTGTCCACCCAAGTTTTTTTTACAGTATGACCTTAAAATAAATATAGTACCTACATGAACATACAATATTACTATTAAATTTAATGTAAAATGTATACAATTCATTTTGTGTATATATTTTAGCCTTACTTGCGTTAACCCAAGTTTCATCTTGATAATATATATGTCTCCCTTCTCGTCGAAACTGACATATAATCTTGGGCATTTCCGAATCATCGTTCATCACTTGTAAAATCTAAAATAGTAAATTTTATAATAGCTTGGAATCATTGCTTATATATTAAAGATGAAGGTATAAAATAATACTGTCTGACTGATTGACTAACCTTTGCAATGGTTGGAGGTTCATTTCGGTAAAAGAACTGATGAACAATTCTTTGTATTGCAGAGAATGTAAATTCATCAATTTTATCTTTAACACTTCGCTTTGGTCCAGTTTTTTTAGGAGGAGTAGGCGGCGCACCTTTATTTACTTCCTTCAAAACGTTACAAACAGAGCGTGAGGTTATTCCCAATATGTCAGCAACTTTGCTTATACATTCATTTTCTTCTGTAACTTCAAAGGCCTCCAATTGTGCAGAATTTTCATTTTTCACGTATTTGTAGGTGTTGCGGATCATGACTTTTTCAGTAACAGTTAAAGGTTTTCGTGGACGTTTTTTTCTTGGGGACAAGAAAACATCCACGTCTATTTGTGATGTACTTGGCTGAGGATCCATTTTGATGGAAAACCAAAACAAATAAATTCACTCAAGTTCACAAAAAAACTATTTGCAATGAAATAAGATATTCGTGCAGTCAGACTGGGAGAATGAAGCTGAATGACACGATAAACAAAATAGTGATAGATGGTTGTCAATACTGAAAACTATCTGAACCTAACGGGTAACCGGGGCTCCGACTCGACGTGCAGGAGAAGGAACGGGGTGGTTTTTAGTCAGTAAGAGTCTGACACTCCCTACCGCCTCACCCGGGCGGGGGCAGTCATTCGATGATTTTCCCCCCCTTAAAGAAAAGGCTCTTTTATTATAAGTTTTGTTTTTATTATAAAAACAAAAATATGAACTTTTTACAAAATGGAGCAGCGATTACTAATTAATAAATAATTATTATGAACTAGCGCCCCGAACTAGAACCCGCGACTTCGTCCGCGTAGAATATTGATTTCTGACAGAATTCATCAGAATCAATTCAGTGCCTGTGAAATGATTTATCATGGTTTCAAAAAATAAATAATCCCGCAGGAATCTTATCAGTACAGTGCTTGTTTCCGTAAGGCTTTAGTGATAAAATCTATTCTATTGACTATTGTGATACGGAATCTTTCTAAAATGAGTTCAGTGGTTAAGAGATAGAGACTCCCGGGGCTATAACGTATAGTTCCCGTTCTCGTGGGACTTCTGTGATAAAAACTATCATACATCGTTTCCCAGGTCTCAAATTATAGTTTTACCGAATGTAACTCAAAAAGTTTCAATGATTCTAGATTCAATAGCTAAGACGATTTATACAAACTCTCATTTCCAATTTTATCCCATAAGGGGTGGAATTTATCAAAATCCTTTCTTAGAGGATGCCAACGTCTACGATATTCATCCCAGAGCCCTGCGAGTTAATATCATTAACATGAACCTTTAATTGCCTTTCTTCTAAATAAGACTTTATTAGACAGAGTGCGGTGTTTCTGATCCCGTAGTGATCTAATTTTAGCAAAAGTGTCTCGTGGTCAACGCAATCGAACGCTTTTGAGAGGTCACAAAAGACTCCAATAGCATCTTGTGCTTCCTCCCAAGCACCAAATATTTCAAGTAATACCGGCGTCAACTGTACAACGACCATTAGTAAAACCGTATTGTTGTTGGTGAAAGATAGAATGTTTATTAAAATGATGAAGCATCCGAGACAGCATTAAATTTTCAAACACTTAGCTGAGAACCGGCAAAACAGATACTGGCCTATAATTGTTTGGTTCTTTAGTGTCACCACTTTTAAATAGTGGGATAACTTTACTATGTTTCATTAGGTCAGGGTAAACATCGTCATCTATACTTGTATTGAAAATCACAGCCAAGTATGGCGCTATAGTTTGAATGAGTGACTTGCAAACTTCTACCGATAGTCCCCATAAGATCCTCAGTTGATTTGATCTTGATCTCTTTAAAAACTTTTATTATTTCTAAAGGATTCGTATATCGAAAACTGAAGTCGTGTCGACACGATTGTATATGATTCTTAAGCAAAGTTACAGAGAGTGTTGCTGATGACTTTAAATCTTCGGTTGTTTTGATAGGAATGTTGGAAAGAAAATATTAAAACTCCTGGGCTACATCTACGTTGGATGAAATCTGTCCCCTTTCGGTATTTAAATTAAATTGTGAATTTCTTAATCGTTTCCTACCAGTCTTGTTATGTATAACTTTCCAAGTAGTTTTTATCTTATCATCAGCTGCTTTTATTTTATTACTAAAGGTTTTTGAATATGATGTTACATACTTTAATTGGCACACATATCGATTGTTTATCGATTTTTGTGTTCATCACTACACGATTATATGTGGTATCATTATTTCACAAAATGACAGTAGGTATTGTCAAATCTGGAATCGAATTAAAATTCTGACTATAGATGTTTTAAAACAACCTTTTAGACTAACACTAAAATAAAAATTATTGCTTGGCATCCAGTTGTGCCACATAAATAAACCTTTGTACTTATATAAAACTAGCTACTCCCGCTGCTCGACTTAATATATACTTTTAAAAATAATCCACGATGTTCATACAAAATGGATTTATATCAAACTTGATATATTTCGGATCTTTATCCTAAATATCCGATATTTTTATATTTATTACAAATGCTGCATATTTTCGAACCCTGAAACCAACCACTTTGGTTTTATGATTGCAATTGTTCTCTACCTCTATACACGAATACCTAGACTCATTTCCTGGCTCGTGCAACATACATATAACAAAGTTTTTCTGTATATATGTATATATAATATACAGAAAATTGTTTGCAATAGCAAACAGTCATAACAAAAAACTAATAACATTAATGGCGAAATGTTTCAATTGGAAATTTACATTTGTACTCTCTTGTTTGTGTGATAAGTTATATAATGTTCACTATATTGGCACAAATCTGTATACGGTGTTTATGTTGTTTCAGTTCCGTGTGGACAAGATGTGTGATGATTGGGTGGGCACCATATCCATTGGGGCAGTGGGCACGCTCCCAGCAGAGCCTATCAGGAATGGCATCCCCATGGAGACACCCTGCTGGATGCTTTCCAGCGATATGATCAATGACAACGGGACATTCGTAAGTATTTTATATTCCTGTTTTGCTATCACCCGTCATGGACACGCTTCTGTGGAGCGACTTGTTGAGCAAGGGAAGGGCACAAAAGCACGTGGCAAGTCACCGATGTGAACCGATTAGATCAATATTACATTCAATGGTCCGCTTCAACAATTCACAAAAAGTTGCCACTCTGCCAAGAGTGTTACGACTAGGATGGTGATCTATGATCAAGGTTAATGGTGTACCGTTGGATATCGAACGTCTAACAGCAATCAGAAAGGGCTGGTGATGGCGGCTTCGATGCCCTCATTGTTAGACAAAATATGAATGGTTGTATCTAACTGAATTGGCTGCAAGTAGCCTAAAATATGTATATTCGGAAGGCATGTAAAGCCTTTCGACCATCACTTTCTGTTCGGTGGTGTCGGGTCGCCATCGAATGATTAGACTGACCTAGTGTAACTGTCTTTGCAAATATACAAGTACATTTACAATAACTGCTGTGTCCACTACATAGACTAGTTAAGACTATTATGTGACTTTGTTTATTATATCGCTAAGTGCTGACATAGAATACATTTGTCATCACTCCTTTTCTTCCTGCAAGGGGTCTCGGGTTCGATTCCCGGGTCGGGCAAACTATTACTGGGTTTTAAAAAAAAATCTCAGTAGTAGCACGGAGTCTGGAATTGTGCCCCGTATATGGCAATAGGCTCACCCCCTATTACATGGGACTCATAACATAAATAGTGAAAAGTGAGTGTTACATTGTATAGTGGCATAATGTGCACCTCTGCCGACCCCTTCAGGGATAAAAGGCGTGATGTTATGTTATGTTATGTTCTTTGTGTACCTCTGCCTACCCCTTCGGGGATAAAAGGCGTGATTTTGATGTTATGTTATCCTTCTCTTCCAGCGGGTTTTATAAGAGCTACATATACAGGATGGAATTTTGTAATGCCACCTGAAAGGTGGGAAATCTTAATACTTTATGTGCTTTAACCATTGGGTCAACCATTGAATTAATAATTTAAGATTTCTTTGTTTTTTTTCATTCATTTTAAAATTTGTTAAAGAAATTTCATCCTTATTGACCCTAACGATCGCAGCAATAAAAGTAGAGGATGCACCTTTTACAGATTTTAGTCGGTTTAAAGCAAGCAAATTTTTGAAAATATATGAACACATTTTGTTTCTTTTCAAAAATAAAGGTATGTTTTCTTTGAGTAAAGTTTTCTATCCTAAGTATTAAGAGTACTTCCCGTTCAGGTGTTATTACAAAATTCCACCCTGTGTAACAAAAACCAGACAGTAGCGCTCTCCGATAAACTTGATTCTTTTAAACTGCAATCGTGCTCTTGTATGCCATGCGGAACAAATTTCTTCTTTATCTAATGCAGTAATGTCCCATAGTACAGTAGTGCAATCTCACAGGTTGTGAATGTTGATCTTTATCATAATGTTACAGTACCACTCGTTGATCGGGATGGTGTTGGAAGATCTGACGGAGCAGTCGGTCCTCACTCTACACTTCCGCTTCACCAGTGAGTTAGTACTGCAGGTCAATGGGAAACTGATTGGCTGCATAGCTACCATTCCGCGCAGGTTCAGCCAGGTATACCCGGCTATTGACTTATACGGCACTATTTGTCAGGTATGTACTATTATATAATAACTTTTAAAAAGTAAAACAACACATGATTAGTGCCATATTTACCATATAGGTACTCGAGGCCCGTGCCCAGGGGGCCCAATATTTTCAAGGGGCCCCGAAAGATCGGGCAAACACTCGTTACTCATGTGCGGCAACTGACTGCCGCGTAACGTGGGAGTAAATCTATGTGTGATCGACATATTGGTGTTCCGTGTCTGGGTGGCAAGTGTATGTGAACTTTTGAACGCACCCACGATACAGGAGAAGGTCCTAGCTTGGAGATCTTAAAAAAAGAGATAATCCAAAAGGGCCCCGAATTATTGCGTACCCAAGAGCGCCAGTGTTGTTTGAGATCTTAAAATGTATATGGTGACCCTAGCTCTATTAATATTTAACTACCATCATGGTCCGCAATAGCTCAAACTGGTTATAAAAAGTGAGCATGATATATAAAAAATGACAATTGAAATAAGCATACACAAAATAACATATTGAGGAAATATCATCATTATGCTTCTTAATTCTTGAAACAGATACGCAGGTGCTATGTGAAATACTCGCTTTGTACCAGTTATATCATGAGCACTTGGTGTGTAGCATAATGGTTTGAAGTTTAGCAGAAAACTTCAAGCTGTCTCTCACAGTCCGTCCAAATTCTTATCTGGTAAAAATGTGATCCGCGACATTTTACCTATCATTTCATTAACAATTTACAGTGTGTCTGAAATTTACAATAGGTACAAAAATAGAGACAAATAAAAACAATCACACACACTAAAAACTGAATTTCATTACCTACATTTTACCTACATACTTAAAAAATTTAGAAGATATCCAATATGTTACAATACAGATACTAAATATTGAATCACAAAGAACAATAGCAGCTCTAGAAATATACTTTGTATTTAAAGTCGACTTGTTGTAATTCCAGGTGTCGGTGTTACTGCATCCTTACATTATTACAAGCGGAGCATCGCTCGATTTGCCAGTCATCAGCGAATTTCAAGAAGAGTCATTTGATGGTCTCTCAGATGATGAAGCTGAACCGGTAAGCGAAGGGCAAACGGAAAGGAAACGCAAGAAGAAAGCCTACAGTCAAGACAATCTGATTCATGATGAAGATCTCCATTGGGAGCCTTCGTACATGCCCGCTGGGCCCAGCCATGGTCTTAGCTTCACGCCCTACCGTGTGCCAACTCCTCTTCCTTACCGTACACCGAGCCCATATCCAAAAACAGGAGCGAAGCCATTGGAGAGCCCAGAGCCAATCCCTGTGGTTGTTATTAAGAAAAAGTATAAAAAGAGTAAAAACAAAGATGCGAGAGTTCGGGCCGTTCTAGCTGAAGCTCCAATGTACACAAGCCTTAATTTACCGCTGTACCAAATCGCTGATAATAACGAGATGGTGAATCGCTGCATTAAAAAGAGTCACTCGACGCACAACTTTTCTATATCGAGCGATGAACAGGAGTCCTCCAGTTCTCTTCGACACACAAGCAGTGTGGGATCGCAAGCCGACGACGACAGGGAACTACGTCGTCGCGTGGATATGTACAGGCCACCCGTCGGATCATTCTTAGACACCAACATACGTCACAATGATCGTTACCCAGAAGTGAGCGATGTGGACAACTTGGATAATGAAATAGTTGACGCCCTTACTATGGAGACAGGGAACTTGCCCGATCTGACTGAAGAACAATCATCGTCATTTGAAAATTCGCGTCGCGATGATTATTGGGCAGATTTGTTACCGGTGGAGTACATGCGCTACCTCAACCGCATCATGTGCTTGGATCAGGACGGGGCTGCTTGTCAGAGCTTGGAGTCTGAGTGGGAGGCTTCTGGGCAGGGTTGCGAGCACCTGCACCTCGTGCTTAAGTACTGGAACCATCTTGTTGTGCCGCACCCGGAACTGCGCCAAGCAGTGTCCTGGGGACAGGTGCGGTGCTATTGTGCCAACTGCTTTCCTGATGATAGATCACCATTCGCTGGTAAGCTGATGTAACAAATTCAATTAATATGAATTTTTAGCTGTCGCGGGTAGCTCTGGTCGGATATTAACATTATTGTCGTTATTCAGATTTCAAATTTGACAGAGAGTAGGGAAGAGAGCTCTTAGATAAACCTGAAACATTTTAACTGCAATTTTGTTGATGTTATTACTATAAAATAAAGACAACGAAGACTGTTTATAGTTATAGTTAAAAATAATGGCATAATTGCAGGCTGGGTACGTATCGAGCGTATTGACGGCGTTGGCGCCGCGCAGCGTGGATTCTGGCATGTAGTGCGGGGTACACTGACCGCTGCGCAAGCCGACGGCATGGACCGCGGGCCCGTGCGCCGTCCCAGGGGACTATACTCTGAACCCGTTTCCTCGCTGCCATTCCACGACGTGTAAGCCATTATATATTCTTTTTTAGGTACATACATCGGGGTACAACACGAGATTCCGGGTTATTAACGGGAATTAGCGATAATCGAAAACATGCAGATATTTATCCGTGGCCAACTTAGAAATCATAACTCAAAAACCCTATGGTAACATGTTGCCATGCTGCTACATACTGAGTACTGAGTATTTGAGCTCTGTCTGACTATCTCATTTGGTGTAATTACTCTATTTATTGGCATGTGCACTATGTGTAGTAGGTATAATCTGTTTTCCGTTCAATATTTTTATGAGCGTAATTTTTAATATACATATCGTCAACCGTAGAGAGCGAAAGAAAAACATGATAAAACTGCTAACAGTTTACTAACCTAATATATGGGCTGGGTCAACCAGAATCACACCATGCCCTCGCAGTAATACTGTGAAACTCAACGCTTGTATTATATTTTACCGTGTGAATGGGAATACTGGCCCCCAAAGGCCAGAAACACACTTTTAACTTATTTCCTGTTGCGAATGTCATGTCCATGAGTGGCATCGATTCCATACTATTAAGTGATCAGTCTGCTCGTCAAAAACTTGACGTCTATATTGTGTTTTTCCAGATGGCTGGACGATGAGGGGAAGCCGCATCACAGCTTGTTGTGTATAGAGATTGATATCGAGTAAGTAAACTTTTCTATCACTTAATCGCAGTGGCCAGTACTTAAATCTCTCCCAAAGAATTTGTAGTGACTAGTCTAGATACTAAAGCGCGATTTAAAATTGAATGGCGTTTGAGTATTTGAACATTAGTATAAAATATTAAATGTTTGATTCTTGGTCGAATTATTGAGCTTTGGTTTGATAGGTGTAATTGTAGTTCAGTACGCAAATGTTAATAAGTACTTAACCGTTTAAGTACTTATTAACATTAACTTAGAAGCAAGGATTTGTCCGTACAAATCCTTGCTTCTAAGTTAGATTGTGCTGAGCTTGGTGATTAACTGCAGTAACGTGATCTAAAGTTTGGCTTGAGACTGAGCTACTTAAGTTGAGAATCATCTATACAAACAGTCCGTGATGACTTGATTCACGGGCGGTCCATGGCCTTGTATGCGTCGAGATCGCGCAACGTTTTTTAAACCTCCTTCTGACAGAAGCAAATTTTCAACATATTCTACAGTAGTTTTGACTGTGTCTGTTTCCTAATATTAAACCGGTTCTGCACATTAGGCCAACGTATTGAGCCAATGTAGTAAATTGTCGATGTTTATTTATTTATTTATATCTCTATTTATGCACAACACACAGACAGTACACAGGAGAACACATACATAAATACATTGGAGGTACATAGGTACTACATATTCCCGAAGGAATCTCTTCCTGCAGTCCTTCGACAGGAAAAACGGTAAAAACAGAGACACTGTGCGTAACATGACATGAAATGTATTAAATAAATAGATCACAATAAAATACATAAACCTATACATACATATGATAGATACACATCAAATAATACACATATTAGAGTATATTACAAATAAACATAATTATTATACATATATATATATATATGTTTAACAAGATGAGGAAAGGTAGTGCTCCCTTACGAGTCTTTTAAAGATTGGGATGGATTTAGAGTCACGGATATTAGGTGGTAGGGAATTCCAAAATCGCACTGCATGAACAGTGAAGGAATAGGTGTAAAAATCAGTATTGTGTGAGACAACAGAAAGATTAGATTTAAGATGAGATCCGGAAAGAGCCTCAGGAGGGCGGGCAAAGGAAAAACGTTCGCGAAGGTAAGAGGGATAATCGGGATTAAAAAGTATATTGAAAAGAAGACATAAGATGCGAGTGTTCCTGTGAAGTCGGATTGGGAGCCACTTGAGCCTTTTGCGAAATTCAGAGATATGATCGTACTTTTTTAAACCAAAGGCAAAGCGTATACAGACATTTTGCAAGCGCTCAAGTTTATTTAGAAGCTCCTCCGTGGCATCCAAATAGCAAGCATCAGCGTAGTCGATCAATGGACGGATCAGAGACTGCATAAGGTTGATCCTCGTTTTCAGAGGTAGAAGAGACTGGAGACGCTTCAGCGAATGCAAAGAGAAATGAACTTTACGACTGATCTCGTTCACCTGTTCACCCCACGAAAGGTTAGAGTTAATAAACACTCCCAGATTCTTGGCAACATCAGTGTAAGGGATAACATTGCCATTTAGGATCAAAGGATCAAGGGCAGAGATGCTCAATGCGTTGCGGTAAAACCTACCGCCAATTATCATAGCCTTGGACTTGAGGGGGTTGATTTGCAGGCCAAAGGATTTGGCCCACTCGTCGACCCCACCCAGGTCACGGTTCATGGCTTCAATTGCAGAGTCGACCTCTGACAGCTTGAAATGACGGTAAATCTGCAAGTCGTCTGCGTAGAGGTAGAAATTAGAAGTGATAACCATGGCAACGGTGTTAATAAAAATGGAAAAAAGAACTAGAGAAAGGACACCACCCTGAGGCACGCCAGCAGCGAGGTCACACCAATCGGAAAAGGTATCCTCTAGGCGAACCCGCTGACGGCGGCCCCGGAGATAGGAGTTGAACCAGGATAAGGAAGAAGAGGAGAAATTGTTGGACTTAAGAATACCCAACAGGACATCAAAATCTACGGAATTGAAGGCGGAACTGAAGTCAAACAGAACAAGAAGAGTGAGAGATTTATTATCCATGGCCCAGCGAATGTCATCTGTAACTTTGAGCAAAGCTGTGACGGTGCTGTGACCAGGACGAAAACCTGACTGGAAGGAGGAAATGAGATTATTACTGGATAAATAGGCCGTTAGTTGTTTGTGAACAATATGTTCCATGACCTTGGAAAGAAAAGGGAGAATAGAAATAGGTCTATAGTGAGAGGGAACAGAAGGTTTGTTTATTTTAGGCAGGGGAATAACGTGAGCCATTTTCCAGGCAGTAGGGAAAGAACAGGAAAATAAGGAGAAATTAAAAATGTGGGTAAGAATAGGAGTGAGGAGATGAAGATAGGGATAAACATACGAGAGCATAGTTTATCACTGCCCACCGCTGAGGACTTCACTGCCAACATGGACTTTCTCACGTCATCATCAGTGACACTGCTAAGGACGAACGGAGAACAGGGAGGAAGTGGTAAACTAGAAAGATTGGATAGGGTGACAGATTTAATGGAGCCGTCGAGTGATACCGGAGAGAGTGAGAAGTGGTCGTTTAGAACCGCAAGGTCTACGTCGTTGGCATCGGAAACAGGTGATTTACCAATGCCCACAGATCGCAAGAACCTCCAAACGTCGCTTGAATTGTGCTTCTCCAGGTTCTCCTCAAAATAGCGCCTCCTAGCATCTCTACATAGACGACTGCATCGGTTCCGCAGCATTTTGAAATTCGCTAGATTTTCAGCGGAAGGTCTGCGCTTAAGTTTTTGTTTCGCCCTGTCCCTACGACCCATGGCATCTTTAATTACAGAAGTAACCCACGGAGCTGGGTCGTGTTTAATCCTCACACGACGCACCGGTGCGTGTTTATCATACAGATCGTGTATAATTGAGTTAAAAGTGTCAACCTTCACATCAATGTCCCCAGCATCAATCACAAGACTCCAGTCAATGAGAGAGACATCATGCTGCAACGCCTCCAGATCCAGGCGCTTGTAACTGCGCAAATTAACAAAGCGAGGTTTTCGTTTAGGAGTGCGGATCCGGTATGATAAATATATTAAATCATGGTAAGAAAATGAAGCAGTCAGCTGGCCATGATCATCAACATGATCAGGTGAGGACACGATCATCAGGTCAAGTAAGGAAGGCGAAGAGTTAGGAGCATGATGGGTGGGTGAAAGAGGAAGTAAACTAAGATTAAAAGAGGTGAGAAGAGATAGGATTTTATGTGAACGTGAATTTTGCTTGAGAAGGCATGTATTAAAGTCCCCCATTATTACAATATGGTCATAATTAGGGCACAAATTATTTAACTGCATGTCAAGAGCATCAAAATAGTTGATATGGAGATTTGGACTATACAAGACAGCAACTAAAATTTTGTTCATGTTTATTGTGATCTCTACAAACATATACTCCGCCGACTCCGAGTAGGTAGACGGGGACGCACTAATCATGCGGAAAGGTAGGTCGGAGCGGACGTACATGGCGACCCCGCCACCGCCCTTGCCTGTTCTGTCATTGCGGATTAAAACGAAGCCCGGCAGGACATAGTGCGTGGAAAGGAGAGAAGGCTTAAGGAATGACTCGGAAATCAGCAGGGTATCAAGGTGAGCATTGCTAAAGGATGCCAGAAGATCGGAATAGTGGCCAGGAACACTCTGGGCATTTATGTGACGATATTTAAGTTTTTGGGATAAGGCGAAAAAATGCAGGATTGCGAGTCATGCAGAGTGCATGACTGCGATGCCCCCCCACCCGCACTGGCACAACTAGACTCGGAAGAGCATGAGAAAAAAATTTCGTTTAAGGCAACAACATTGTCCATTATAGTGCCAAAAATATTAATAAACTAATAGTAATATTATATCAATAATAAAATACAGAAATATCAAAAATAAAAATAAAAGGCTGTAAGGCTGCTAATTACAAAAAAAAATTAAATTAAATAAACAACCCCCCAACTTGCAGACATTTAGCATAAAAAGAGTAGAAGAAAAATATTACAAGTTACGAAAAAATAAAGAAAATGAGCACCTGCTAAATAAAAGAAAAATAATGTAAAAGTGGTCTTACACAGCATAATAATAAGAAGAATGTAACAATAGTATCTAAAACAGAATTAATTACCTAATTAAAAAAGAAACAAACTTAAGTAGCATTATCAACACCATAGATTTATAAATATAACATAGATGTCTGACTATTGTCTACGGGTAGAATTTAAGATCCATCTTGACGGTAAATTCATAAACATACTGTTGTTTCTTTTTTACTTATGTCTCTTTGCTTGTGCAGAAAGAGACAACACATTATTGTCATTCTGGCAATAATTTATTGACGTCATCAAAAATACCTAGTTGTGCCGAATTGGCCATCTTAGTCCCTGTTATCAGTGCATGTCAGTGGTACATCAGCTGTCAAAGCATTGGTCAACAATATTTTGTTACGAAAATTTGTAGAATTCCTGTTGTTTTTGTGCGTGGTAAACAAAGAAATTATTGGTTAGTGAGAAGGACTATGCCCGGGTGCAGTGTTATTGGATGTAGCACTAAAAATATTACTAAACCGGCAGGTGTAACATTACATCGGTAAGTACTGTTATTTTTCATTAAAATATCTCTGTTTTTCAAACTATTCAAGTGTGGTTGCTGCAAATTGACTAAATACAATACTTTTCTAACTAATGCAGTGCTTATTTTCATTAATTTTAGTTGAAATACGTCTAAAACAATTTTCATTAAAAAATAGTGATGTACATGATTGTTCCCGTATCGATAATTTTATCGTACATAATAAATGCGTGAAAAGTAGAACAAAGAACTATACTAAATTCTGAATGATAAAGTGCATTAATTTGACATAATGACAAAATACAAAAAACATTAAGTACTCCTCAAAAATTTCATTTTATCGAAAAAATTCCACCATTGTCAATACCTACGTAATGTAATAAATAATTAATACAATAGAGAATAATTTTAGTACAATATGAGATAAGGAATAATATTGTGGGAAATGCATTTTTGTCAAAATTGATTTTTTTATTAAATGCCACTCGACGGATTCAAATGAAACAAACCAATGAAATATAACTTTTGGGTATTTTTAGAGTATTTATTAGAATCTGACGAACTCTGCCGATAATTTTAATAATATTATAAATTTTCCTTTTAGTTTGTACTTGAACCACGCAGAAGTTCTTGGCTGGAAATAATTAATGTGGGAAATATAAATACTAGAAGGAAACATATCTTTGTTTAACTTTATTTTGAAGATTAATGTTTTAACCGAACAATAAATTAATAGTAAATCTACGTGATGGGGCACTATCGCTACAAGCTCTATTGGTAAATCATAATGTAAACGATTCATTATGTGTTTTGTTATATTAGTTTTGGAAGCATTTTTTGAAGAGGTGCAAACTGTAAATTTTATTTAACATTTATATTAAGTTCATAACTAACCGGGTTCTTGTACCTATATGTTTCTGTTTTCCTCCGCTATCTATCACTATCATTGTAATGTACAAACATTTTCGTTCAGAGCTTAGTACAGTATCTATAGAATCTATAGAAAAATCTATGTTCAATTGGATCAAGTAAGTTAAATTATACTATTTATGTTGCAGCCTCTAGCCAGATATGTGCATGAAAATGAACTTGGAACCAGTTCTGGAGACTTCTCGAAAGATGGTTTTGCAGATTACATTACAGGGAAACACTGCGAAAAATACGAAGATATTGTATATTATTAATCTTGATTTTATGAATACTTTGATACAGTTTTATTTTTCAACCCTCAAAAATTACTTAACCTTAAGTATATAAATATTGACCAGTTGATGGAAAATCCTTTTCATGAATTTCGATACATAAGTATCGTGAAAGTTATGATGTGAATGTATAGGCACGATCGACTGGAGTGACAGTGCACGCAGCAACTACTAAATATATTTCGCTAATATGTTGATAATGTTTAGCAGCTAGATAAAAATTAAATCCAGATGAATCATAAAATAATGATATTTTATTGATAAGTCAATTAACTCGTCGAGTACCGGTTTTGTAGACACAATGATAGAACAATAGGTTGCGGTCACCGGTGACCGCTTGGTGTTTGACAGTTTAAAACCAATTCTAAAACATCGATATTTCTACAGTTTTAAAGTTACATCCCTAGTTCTATCCGCCATTACAGGTGACCAAGTGAAGTTTATGTAGGCACGATTTTTTCCTAGTTGTTTCTTATCCATACTCTTATCATATCAGTGATCAAAACGCAACATCATTAAACGACAGTGACACAGATGACATTTGACAGATTGGTTTTGAAATGAAAAATGAAAACACGAAACACCGACAACATTCGCTTGGCCGGCCAACGATGGCTTAATGTTTAGAGCCGCCTCTATACCATAATCATGGTAATTATCAGCCTAATAAGCAGTTTAAAACAGACTTGATAGTTTATAGAAATATAAATGGAAAATGGGATACTGCAGACGTATACCCCAACTATAATATTTGCTAATTTATTAAATTATTTGTCTCTAAATTTTCAGGGGCTCGAACGAAGAAAACGATCGTCTACTGGCGTTCTTGATCAACTTGCGGCCACAATTGACTTTTCCTGACGACTACTCAGAATAATCGTCTTTGCATAATTATACTCTACTTGTCATCCTCTGTACTCTTTGATAGCACCGTGAACGTACTTATAATAGAGGTAAACGTATTCTATCATGTCCGAGATACAGGTATACTCATCACGGTGCGAATTTTTTGAATTGATATTATTATATGTTAGTAATTAAGGGACGCAAGACGGTTGTCGTTTAAGTATTATTAATAGTATTTAGTTGTAGATCTGTGCCGTTAGCAAGGCATTTTCGCTACAGTGTTTTTTGATCTTCAGGTTGAGTGTTTGGAATACTAAAAGTAATCATGGAACTGAAATAAAGCCATAGTTTATATTATGAAAACGAAATAAAATTTATGTGTACTATTGGTTCAATCTCATGAAAATTGAACAATGGTATATAAAAATATAAGGAACATTAATATTTTAACATTTGACGACGACGTGACATTTAGATGCCATTATCCAGTTCCCAAGTGAAGGAAAAGTGTGAATGAGTAGGACCCTTGAGTGGAGCGAATCAGCTTTACAACTGCAAGTATTATGACCCGTTTCACATACTCCGTACTACCTTAGTACCTTCCATATAAATTATAATATTGTAGGAACTATCTTCCATTAACTTTACCGGGTACTTTAATGAGAGAAGTGAAACAGGATCATAGTGTAACAGAGGAGCGTGTGTTATTGTGGTGCTCGTAGCCGATAGGACTAGCCGCTTATGCTATGGATAGATAGGCACTATTTGCTCGCTAATGTTGACAGTAAGATGGCTTTGTGATAGTGAAGCATTGAGGTTATACTTGATACGGTAATGGTAATTAAATACATATCCATCTGATGGCATTGTTATTTACTTTGCACTACCAAGATAATGACGAACAAACTTTGGGATTTCTAAACCACGGAGGCAATTTGAAGTAACCTGCATAGGTTGCCACATGAGAAACTGGTTTATTTACGTATCTTGTATAAACCCCTTGCACCAGTTACGTGCGGAGCTCGGTAGGTAAGTAAGAACAAGAAATGTAAGAAATTTGAAATTGTAGCGAGAACAAAGTTCTAAAAGTATTGTTGGTAGATATATGACAATAAATTTGCTAATACCTATTTTTTATGAGAAATAAAATCGGTGGGAATGCTTTAGCGATCAATTTCAATTAAAATATTTAGTGCGGTGTAACTGCAATTTCAACAGTTAGTTCAATATTTGAACTGTACTGGCGTGGCATGTGGGATGTGAAGTCTATGTGCACTGTAGGATCAAAAGACACTGTACAGTTTACTACTAGTCACTTGATATTGTAACACCTCATGGAACTTATCCTCCACAGTCTAATTGATAATAGCAGCCTTAAGCACATTACTTTCGTGATCTCAGATACTCTTACATTTTGTTAGTTTATATTTGCGCAATATTACTTTACGTTTATGAAAGTATTGATTTAGTCCAGTTTAGATATTGTTATATGTTTTAAGGATGCATTCACAGTAGAGTTAGGAAGCGATGGGAACACATTAGCTTTCGGTGCTGTTTATAGACGAGTGACATATGTATCGTGGTGTGATAGTGAGCGATGAGACTGACCAACTGTGGCTGAACCCTTATTTCATTGGCTATGTTCCGAATAATAAACAGTATGTGTTAAAATATTATTTTATTATATTTGGAAATGCTTTAAAGATATTTTATGATTAGAGTATGATATTATTTATTTTATTTTGCAGCTACAATGCAGCTATTTTAAGATAAT
This sequence comes from Spodoptera picta, assembly GCA_038387885.1. Lineage (NCBI taxonomy): Eukaryota > Metazoa > Arthropoda > Insecta > Lepidoptera > Noctuidae > Spodoptera > Spodoptera picta. The sequence continues at coordinate 7,205,809 of JAZHFQ010000105.1, forward strand.
ACTATTATATGTCTACATATTCATAGTAGGTAGAGGGCGACTATTCGCACAATCATTTAATGTAATCATTAGTTAAGCAAGATTCAGACATTTTGGACTTTCAGTAGCGGTATTCATTATCCAATAGATGTTAGTATATATGTTATAGTGCTGTCAATGCATGTGGAAACTGCATGTTACATATGTAATGATACTATATATGTCGGTTTAATTGTCGAAAACAATAAATGTGTAGAAATCATTGACATGTGAAAAATTCTGTGTGTATAATGTTCTGATGAAATAAATGACTATCATGATCGGTTTTATTTTCATTATAATGCAAAATACTATTGCGTAACGTAAACGTTATAACAGTTATACTTTGTTATTTCAAAAAATATACTTATATTAGATAGTAAATGGAACAATAACCACAGTTTGAAAGGATTCTTAAGTTTTGTTTGTGTATTTTTTCTACAGAAGGCCTACGGCCTACCATAACGTCTTAAAGCAGTATTCACCCATTTGTTAACAATGTCTCGTAGCGTATATATCGTATATTAGACAAGACTATTAAGATTATAAGTGGATGGCCCACTTCACGTCAACGTAACTCATACTCGATATCGCAACTATTATTAATATTCACTACACTATACTTAATATACACGTATTTCCTTCACGGTTCCGTTAAACTGAAGCTTGGTCATTGTTCTCGGTCGAAGTCTTTATCAATGGGATGTCCTCAGGGCTCGGTTATCGGTCCGTATCTATGGAATTTAGGATTTGATGATTTGCTCGCGATTCCCCTTCCTTGTGGCTGTACTTTGACTGGATATGCGGATGATGGCCTTTTGCTAGTACAGTCAAATACCCGCGCCGGACTGAAGAATTTGGCTAAAGACTGTCTCAGTAGGATCTCGCGATGGGGCGAACGAAATCGCTTAACTTTTGCACCCCATAAAACTTACCAGCTATTGCTTAAAGGAAATCTAAAGTACATACATAACATCACGCCTTTTATCCCCGAAGGGGTAGGCAGAGATGCACATTCTACCACAGAACAATGTAACACCCACTTTTCACTAGTTGTTATGAGTCCCATGTAATAGGGGGTGAGCCTATTGCCATATACCGGCCACATTTCCAGACTCCGTGCTACTACTGAGAATTTTAAAAAACCCAGTAATACTTTGCCCGAACCGGGAATCGAACCCGAGACCCCTTGCCCGGCGTCGCACTTGCGAATACTCGGCCAACGAGGCAGTCGAAATCTAAAGTCGTGGCCGTCTATTAAATTTAACAACGTTTCCGTAAAACAAAAGGAGTCGGTTTGCTATCTCTAGTTTTGGAAAAAAACTTTTCTTTCATTGAGCATATTAAGGCTATTAGTGAGAAAGTCAAAAATAACTTCTATGCGCCGACGCGAATTTCAAAAGCCACCTGGGGTCTCTCTTTTCTTACGCTCAGGATCATATACGGAGCAACCTACCTGGGATGCGTGTGCTACGGGGCACCTGTCTGGGCTGATAGGGTCACAATAGGCGCGGTACGGCGAAAACTTCTTCAAGGCCAGCGTCTAGCCTTGATTTTCCTGTGTAAGGCTTATAGGACGGTTAGCACTGAAGCCCTACCTGTGCTCGCGGGCGTAGTTCCGGTAGATCTTGAGGTGCAGCGACGTGCTGCTATGTACTACAGTGCGAGACCTAATTTGTCAGCAAGCTTTCTAGCAGAACGTGATAGAAATAAAATTGCAAGATTGTTTAAGCCAATAACGGACGTTTGGGATGAGCTTATAACTGAATGGCAGGGTAGATGGGCATCTTCTATTAAGGGCCGCCACCTGTATCAGTTCTTCCCATCCGTGCATGAGCGGCTGGAGAGGACATGGTTGGAGGTGCATCACTGTGTTGCCCAATTTCTTACTGGCCACGGCAACTTTAAAAGCAAATTGTTCTCATTTAACCTTATTGATTCACCATGGTGCCAATGTTCGACAGAGAATTGGTCACACTTCACATACTCTGGGAGTGTGATCTCTGGCAATATGAACGTAACAATATGTTGAATAATTTAATTGTTTCGTCAGGTGTAGCTTATTATACGGACCTTGTGGAATCTAGAACAAATTTCCGTGCGTTTAGGCGCTTTTGCCATACCTATTATTGGAAGCAAGTATAACAGCTCACACATAGGACTCACTTAGTTTTTTAGTCAAATTTCCGTGGTGCTTGGCGACTGGGCTTCACCCAGTTGTACAATGTCTTCTTTGTGCCTTTAGGCTTAATTCATTCTGTCTCCTGCAGTAATTCACCGAGGGAAGTGGAAACTATAGTTTTTTCTTCTTCTCTTATAATATCTTCTGATTTAGGTACTTCGTTGCGGGAACCAAGACAGTTACTCATGTCCCTGGGACGCGCCGGACTTCAATGTTCCGGTGTTTTCATGGTTGTATCTACTGTAGATCCTGGCTTACAGGAGTTGCAGCGGTTTTGGGAGGTTGTGGCGGGCTTGTCCCATAAAAAAATATACCTTTTCAAAATGTTCCGCGATCTTTGAAATGTTACACAAGAGTCGTTGCAGAAGTTTAATCATTTATCTAGAATATCTAAATATTTTACACTAAAAATGTTCAGTTAGTCAGTATAAGCTCTGTATGAAGTTGTTAACTTCTCAACACTTTGTCACGTCATGTGTACGTGTGTCTAGCTGTAATTCCACTCTCGTGTCAGGAGAGAAATTAATATTGTTTGTGTTAATCAATGTGTTATATAAAATGAAGAAATTCTCAAAATTTAACATTTTCGTCATAAACATCAACATTTTTGAATCCCCTTGTAAAACAGCCCCCGTATAGAGATATGGTTACTGATTGACAGACAGGTTTCGCATGACATTTGTTAAGGTGGGCCCACTTACAATATCATTGACCATTGAAACTATCAAAGTATAGATAACATGGTGATGATTTGCTTAACTAGACTTGTTCTATATTCCTAAAATATGGTGAATTAGTCGTGGGGCTTCCACATTTTAATTATGTCGCACCGTTGTTGAGATCTGTTTAAGATATGAACGTGTTAAAAACTAATGAAGGACAAAATATGATTACAATTAGTCCCTATGGTCCCAACCTTATAAAACCAAGGCATTATTACCGTACAACTATATAACCTTTTAAATGAAAAACGGTGGTTGATAAAAATGATCTTATATTGATTTTTAATGATTTACAACAATGATTGTATCCAAAAACGCTACTAACTAGGGACTTAAGTTTAAATTAAATTATCACTGTTCGTTTCTTAATCACTTTTAAGTGAGATTCGATACAGTATTAGTACATTAATACACTAACAGCCGCAGTAATAGTTCCTACAGAAAATAATACAATTGTTTAGTAATATAATATTATATTATTATTAATAAAAATCGAATGGTTTCTGCTCGGTTGCCTGTGACTGCGGCTACAATAAATATGAAAGACTAAATAGTAACAATTCAATTCTTATGTTACCTACAAGCAGGCTTCAAGTAAATAAAAATAAGTGTCAGCTTGCGGTGTAACAAGATAGCATTTGTACACGAAATAGATAATGATACCCGTCAAATATCTAATGTTCTGTGCTCAGTCTAAAGTCTCACCGAATTCTAATTGTATCGTGTATCGTAGCAAGTGATTGAAGGGTATAAAACTATCTAAACACAATTCAGCTAATCTATTTACAAGTTTAACAACATCGAAATATCAGGTGACATCTAAACATTGAACGTAACACCTTGTAACTTGCACTCACCCGGGGGTAAGTGTAGGTTCCGGTGTAGGTACATCGACCTAACACTGTCGAGCTACAGATACGTAAGTACTAGACTATCAAATCGTTTAGATAAATAGTGACCAAAATACTTCTAATAATTCGCATGTAAACGTTTATAAATGTTCTTAGTATTAAGTACAGAATTTATCCGAGTGTGTCGAATGTTCAGCGTGTGGTCGTTTGGGATAGCTCGTCAGGTAGGCGTGGCGTGTCTGCCATGCACCGGGGCACATGTCAGCATTCGTGAGGCGGGCGGGGCGGTAGAGGCACTACCACACTTTGCATTTGTTGATGGGGTTCATCGGTGATCCGCCGGGGCATTTGAAATCCTGGGCGAACTCCTCCATATTGGAGAAGGGGCCGACGACACGGAAACGTCCGGGCGCGTGGAATCCGGTCGTGATGCGCAGCTTGATCGCTTCGTTCCGGTATACCGAGCACCAGGTGTTGGCCGCACTCAGCCAGAACAGCTGTAAAGAAGCAATACTTATCTAACCGGTGTTGCGGTGCACGATATCCGTGACTGGATTTTAGGTAACAATTAATTAGGCAAAAGTATTTTGAAGATTGATTTAAGGTTGCACATAATTTGTAACGATGACGTCATAATGCGGTAATAGGTTGCATCTATATTTATTACAAGTTGCAATGTTATGTTTCAACAGTTTGTTACCTGTTTGGGAGTGTATTTCTCAAGTCCGGGTAGACGAGCCTCGTCTCCGTGTCGCTGGGTCCAGGCCTGGTACGCGTAGTAAGCCTCTTTGATTCCACCATTGTCAGCAATATTCTCACCTTGCGTATTTACTCCGTTCAACTGAAAGAACCCGAGATGCAATTTAATTTGTGAACATGATCTAAGAAGTTACCTAAATAAATTAATTTTACAGGGATATGTTTATGACAGTACATAAATTTAATGTAATTACATCTTACAATAGGTACCTATCTACTTTTATCACGTTTCTAGTGACGTACCTACATAAGAATCGTGATATAGGTACCTGGCTAGGTACATAGGTACATATAGGTAGGTACAGTTTTATAGATTATTCAACAAGTTACTTTACCTTGAGTCCTACTTCAGTCACGGTGTAGTTGGAATATTGGTCAATGATGCACTTAGCTTTCTCCAAATACTTCTGCTTGGTCACCTCTTGCCACCAGTCAACCAAGTTACCATTCCTGTCAAATTGACGTCCCTAAAAAAAGAAGCGAGTCAGTCAAATACAATTTATTAACCAAAGAAAAAAAAACAACATTAGCTGCCTAGTCCCCAAGCGGTCTCCGGTGACCGCTTTCCACTTACTCCATTAAAGACCTTATTTCCGATGTTTAGAGACTACTTTTGTATGAACAAATGTGGATTTTTCGTAATCGGAGATTTAGAAGTTAGTATCGATACGAATCTGTGTTGTAAGTAAAGGAACTAATATACATCTATTCTCAAATCGAGACATAAGGCACATGCTACATGAAGTACCTACATGTACCTATAGTAGAATAACTAGTGTATGTGCGGAAAGAATAAGACTGAACAAATATAAAATAATAGTTTACTATTACATACGGAGATTAATAATGAATAGCTATGAGGTAGATAAATACTTGAGTCTCGATACTTGCCTGATCATCGAAACCGTGAGTGATCTCATGACCGATGACGAAACCAATGGCGCCGTAGTTCATGTAGGCGGGGCGTTTGGCTGAGAAGAACGCACCTTGCAGGATACCGGCAGGGAACTCTGCAAAATTAATTTAATTTTTATTATCCAAGTCGAGCTCAAGCTAGAAATGCTGACATAGCCTTTTAACTTTGTACTCAAATCAAACTATCAATGTATGCACAAAGGAAATGTATAGTCATAACATAATTACTCAGATACGCAGGTGACTAAGGACAATTAGAATTTCTTTGTTCTTTAAATTTTATAAATTAAAAGTTTTACTTACGAATACTGTTTTCAATGGAAGAATAGAATGCATTGACGATGGCGGGACGGCCATGGGTCACCCAGTCGGTCTTGTTGACTGGCTCTCGGAGCTTGCCAAACAAGTATTCGGTGCCGAACAGTGTCAGGTTCAGTACGGACTCCATCAGTTTGTCCGATGACATTTCCAACTAAAAAATTGTGATCGGAATTAATTTTCATTCTATGTAAGCATGCGTCTTTGAATCGATTTTATCCATTCACGTATCAAATTATGCAATTTAAAACAACAACGAAAGTAGGTAGGTATGTTGTTATACGGGTTAGGTAGTTATGAAATACCAATTATTTATTTATTTAGTAAATTTACATATATAACACTACGGTTAACGCCATTGAGTTATACTGTTCATGTTCATCTTATATAAAAACTATTATGGACCAACTATACGGATCAGCCATGTAATTTCCTACATTACCTGTAACTTGGTAATGATTTGTGTACTCTTAGCATGTAGTGTTCTTTGGTATGGTAATTTAGTTCGTTTGGACTCTAATAAGGAACTGTATAAGATGAAGTTTGAGAGGTAACTTACTCCATCGTAGAATTTCGCCAATTTGTCATTATCCAACATCTCACTGGGGTAGGCAATATGCGAGGCCATGGAATCGGCTTTCTCCAATGCAGCCTGACGGGTCTTCTCGTCCATCCAATCAACTTCATTCAGGGTCTTACGGAACTGTTGCCTGAGGGATACACAAGTTTTGTTATAGCTTTATTCATGACACACAGTTAAAATATTAAATATCTATATCGATACATGCATTTTCTTTCCTTCATTTAGAAAGTTACCGATTAACCAACGTTTGAAACTAGTAATGGGTTGCTATTAGGTCTTAAAGAGCTGAACAACATATAATAATGCCTCTGATGTCATCCATCTACTTAGCGGTGGTGTTGACCGAACTTTAATTGTGATTTATGACCAAATGATTGATTAGAGTTAGGAAATCTTAGTCAACAAATCACTGTTACATTTTTTGGTTACAAACGTCTCTACTAAAGACTAGATTTAATCCATGATTTTTAGCCAAGATTGATTACTATGTAAAAATGGTCTAAATTGTTGTGATGATTGATCAATCGATTGACAAAAATTAGTTAGTTTATCCAACACTACCTAGCGGGAGAGCTGCCTATAATGTATCTGCCGGCCCGCGGTCGTCTCTTGCACATTCGTCCTTGCATTTATGTAATATGTTAATAAATGTTGTGTAAATACCTGATGTCGTTCACCATTTCTAAAGCATTGGCTTTAGAGTTCTCGTTGAAGTATTTCCTGATGTAAAGGGCACCCACAGCGATCGACATACTGTAATATAGAATCATTAGGTCAATAAACCAGTACCTAGGAGGTAACTTACACTTAGGTATGTTTAAAATTTCTAAATAAAATAAGATATAGGCTACCTAATGGGTAAGTTAAAGTTATATTGAAGTAATAGTGGAAATTATGTATTTGAATATTTTCCAAGTTGCAAATATTTACATGTAGATTCCAAGTTACATCTAGAAGCCTAAGAATACCTTACGAATAAAAAAAAACTTTGGAGAGCCTTGCTTTTCAAAATTCTCGATAATAGATAGTTAGTACCCGTAGAGTACGGTGACTCTTCTGGTTTCTGGATACTTATTCGCGGAATAACGAGCGTGATATTGGACCTATGACGTACGCAATGTTTCAAAATCGGTTACCAAAACATCTGTTTACTTCTAGCTACTGCTTATCAGCATACGTTCACGGTGACACGTGTAGGCAAAAACTATTTAGTACCTACTTACGGTAACGATACTACTCTGTAATGGAAATACAAAATTAACTACCTACTTAATTTGTCATTACAATAGTATTGTCAAGTCCACGTGTATAGGTAGATTGTACTAATGACTCAGGATTGAAATATCTACCACATTCCTTCCTAGCATAGGCCTTCCAAAAGTACAGTGGAGTGCAATACAGATTTATTTTACATTAGTTTTTATTTTTTTTAATATCTTATACTATTATATAAAGCGGAAGTGTTTTTTTGTTTGTTTGTTTAAATGCGCTAATCTCCGTAACTACAAGTCTGATTTGAATAATTATTTTTGTGTTGGATGGCACATTCATCGAGGATGGCTATAGGCTATAAAACATCACGACCAATAGGAGCTGAGCAGAGCGTGTGAAACCGCGCGAAAGTAGCTAGTTCTAGATACATATTGAAAGAAATGAGAATATATCAAACACAAATGTCAATGTTTGAGATTGACATTTTCATGTTCATTTTTCTATTACATCAGCTTTTAAGTAGGTAGGTATGCCATTTGTTTAGGGGAAGGAGAGGTCCAAAACGGACTTTCTCCATCTCAAGCCCGGCTGTCAATCAGCATTTTGACTTTGTGAGTTGAAAAGATTACGTATTTGTATTTGGTACACATTAGCAGCACAACAAGTGTCTCCCAGACTTAAAATAAAAAGGGCAAACATTAGTATTGAAATACTAATGTATTGAAATACAGGTCATTTTGTTAAGTCGTCATTAGATTTCAGCGAAACATTCTTGTAGGATTTTCATTCGACGCATTACCATATACCTACTTATAGAGGTAATAAACCGTAGGTACACCAAGAAAACTGTTGAAAATATCCTCAGCCCCAGCAGACCAACTAATACAAAGATATTAATTGAATTAGCCAATGACGTGTACTTTCCATAAAAGGCGATAAGGTTAGCGTTAAAATAAATGTTTGCCAACAATTGGCAACAATTCACGTTTTGTCTAAACTGCTAATTTTTTATGTTCAGTGCGAGTTTTTTAAGCGCTTACAAGATCATTATTCTATTTCACGATAATAAGAATAATTAGAATTGGTTTGTAAAGTAATAAATTGAAGAACTCTGGCGCGGTGTCTGAACGGTTGGGCCTACTGATGCAATACGTGTCACCGTTTGTGTTTGGTTCGGAACAAACATTAGGATACCATTAGTCGTATCCGGTCCGAATGAGTTGTAGTAAGTATTTGTTAATGCAACTCTACAAAAAGGACTCAACAAACACATCGTTTGTTTTTAAAACAATGCCCAATTAAGATATAGAGAGAAACTTCTTCTTATGCTTACTTTAAATAACATTTATACTTAGTCACACATAGCCCCCCGTTAGAGAGCCACTCAAACAATGTAACACTAGTATTAATAAGTTTGCTATCCTCATCCATTATATCTTTTATTTTCCAAAAGGTGAAGCCAACAGTTTTTCCACATGAGGTACCGGACATGGTTTCAGCCTCACCTGGGCACTAACTCCGGCTCTATATCGAATAAAATCAGTATATCAGTCACAAGATATCCACTGCTATTGTTATTTTCCGTCAGATGTGATTACTCTTAGAGGTATAGGACTTGCCTCACGCTAGTGGTGTCAGCACATTCCTTCCACCGGCTCTCCCTCTCAGTCTTCCCAGAGAGAGCGGTCACGTAAGCCAGTTGACGTCTACGCAGGTTGTCAGTCAAGTAAGATACCGACGCGCCGGCTACTCGCCACATCACATAGTTCGCCTGCACACGTTTCGGCGTCGATTCCAGAAGGAGCTTTTCAAAAAAGATACAATGGGTTAATTGAGTAAACCATATTTTTTAATAAGTATAGTAATTGTTTAAATTGTCATTTGATCATTAAACGATATGAATGTGAAGGTCTGATGGTAATATAACCGCTTACTTTCGAATATTGATAGTGTAAAATAATGAGTGAAGATCCTTAGAACAGGTATTAGATAAATATATTACATTAAAAAAACATTTTGTTTAATAAATTTTTGCCCCACACCAGGATTTTCTCCTGTGCCGTGGTGTGGGTGCGTTTACAAACATACAAGTTCACACACATGACACCCAGACCCGGAACAACAATTTGTGGATCACACAAAGAGTTGTTACGTGCGGGAAACGAACCCGCGTCACGTTGCGCAATGCAGTCATGAAATAAAAATATCCTCATCTGTTGAAACTTCGTTTCTAACAGCGCAATTACATGTCTAAACTCGATCTCAGGGGTAGTTGACCCACACAAAAGACGTTTCCCGTCCAAGCAACAACACAGGATGTTACCATCGATACTAGTAAACTAGTACCATTTATAATTAAACAAGATCTCCAGATAGACTCGCTTATTTTGTATCAATACAGCTTTCTTACTATATCGTCCGCCAGATAGAAGTTCTTGGAAAATCTAATTAACAGATGCCTTATTTAGTTCATAACTAATTACTTCTCTTATTATAAGTAGCGGTGGTTATGAAGGTAATCAGGTAGCTTCAGGTTACCTAGGTTCCGAGACACGTCCATAATACTGTCTAGCGTCTATAAATAAAACCTTGCAAAGTTTGTCCCTGGACTTCACGGTCGATGTTTTTTCTACTAGGTCGCAAATGATTGGCATATCTATTGTTCAGGAAACCAAATATCTCAATTTAATACGGTTATAATCTTAGCCTTTTTTTTGTTCATGGATAACTCGTCATTTTTTTTTCTATCGCATTATTATATGGTAAAAGATTATTATGGCATTATATGGCATTATTATATGGTCAAAGTCGTGGTGGCCTGGAGGGAAAGTCGTGGTGGCCTGGAGGTTTAAGACGCTCGCTCGCTCGCGGTTCGAAACCTACCAACGGCAAGTACCAATGTGACTTTTTCCGAGTTATATGTACTTTCTAATATTATTTAGACACCACTGACAAACGGTGAAGGAAAAACATCGTGAGGAAACCTGGACTTATAATTTCTAATTATAAGTTTGAAATCGCCAACCCGCATTGAGCAAGCGTGGTGATTAACGCTCTAACCTTCTCCGTGTGAGAAGAGACTTTGCTCAGCAGTGGGCATTTATAGGCTGTTGATGATTATATGGTAAGGCAGACTATAGGTAAAACTAATTGGACAAATATATACATACCTCTAAATCGGAAATGTATTTGGGTACACTGACGATGGCAACTTCGTCTTCTCCAACCTTCACGTGGGGAGCGAGCAGGCGGTTGATATATTCTAGCCAAGGGATCCTGTATAAACATCATTATTAGAAAGTGCATTCTACGGACACGTTTCCTTACTTTATATGATTTCAACTTTATAAAAAATAGTCAAGTAGAAAATAAATACATATGTTTGTGTACTTCAGTGTTTCTCCCAACAGTTGTGCTCTATCTATTTCGTACATCTAATAGATACAGATTACAAAACACGATCGCATTGAAGTATTTTAAAGTTAAAAAGTTAAGACTGCATGGGTCATAAATAAAATTATCGACCTGGTATATGGCCTTAGTGAAAGCCTAAATTGCTTAAAAAGTAACAATCTAGAAAGAAAGTAGGTGATGTGTTGTTCTGAACTACTACAACCAGGCCAGGTCATGGTTAAGCGTGTACAATCATCGTAGAGCAGCGATCAGAAATTGTTTGAAACTCCACGTAGCGCAGGTAAATTGAAGTTATTACCTATGTTTGATCTTAAATTACGCATTGTTTGAGATCAAATGTCGTAGCAAGTATTGCAATAGTTCTGCAAGACCCGCTAACGTAATAGATGAGACAAAGTTATTGTTCTACCTTTTTCTTACATTATGCTGTAATATCAGTGTTCTGTTTGTATCACGTATTTATATTTAATACATTTCATTCTTCTTGAATCTACAAAGTTTGAGAAGTGAAGTAAAGTTCTCGGATCGGGAAAATTAATTTTGTAATCTGTATTTAACAATATTTTCTTGACTGTTCTACTTCGGGAGATTCAAATGCTTATACATATAAGTATCGGAAACATACTTGGGGAACTTCTCAGAAAGTTCAGCAATGGTCATTGGGTTGTACAGGCTGGTGGCATTACGACGTTTTTCCAGTGGCAAGGATATCTGTAAGAAAATTACAGTTTTTTTGGTTTTGTGCAAATGTAAAATTGTATTTAAATAAAAGAAATACTTACTCCATAGTAAAATGCAAGATTAATGTTTTTTTTGTTAAGGAATAATAACACAATTACTTAACGTTTACTTATTGCTCACGAGCTGTACATTTAACCAAAATGTCAAACATGAAGTCGATAAACGTATTGAACGTGTTACAAAGCCTTTTCCTTGTTTGAACTATACCGAGCCTTTGACTTACATTCGCAAGATTCATTTCAAATTGTAGGGATTCCTTGAGCTCGGTCTCAGCGCGGGGGCGCTCAGCTCCCAGCAACACTGCGATGTCCACCATATAATCATAGTAGGCCTGCACGAGCTTGTCGCTAAATCCGCGGTTCAGGTATTCCCTGCTCAGACCTAGAGACGCCTGGTCCAGCTGTCAGAAAACATAGACTTAGCAAGGCACTCACTTAACATTGTACATAAAACGTTCGCATCATTACAAAAAAAAGCATTCGCTGAGTAAATATCAATTCGCGGGAAACATAGCTGTCAGTCTTAGGTAAGTTTAACGAGCGGCCACATTATAGTACTTATGTGGTCACACATAACGAACACTCAAAAAATGCGCCTACTTCTTGTTACAAGGTCGGCCGACCGGATCAATATAATCTGAAATTACTAAGAAGCATCTACGTTATTAGTATTCTTACATCGATGATGCGCTTGGTAGAGTTCTTGACGTCGACGCTTATGGAGAAGTCAAGGAAGTAATCCACGGAGTATCCAGCAGCCCTGAAGTTGTACACGGACTTTTCCCAAGTGAAGGATTTTTCGTCCCAGTTGTTGCCGTCGAGTACCGGCCAGCCGCCGAGCCTCTTCAGCATGTCAAGCAGGGGCTGTATTCCTCGCGACTCGATGGCAGCTAGCATTAAATTAATATGCGAAATTTATAATTTAATCACTACAAAGTAAAGCATGGTAGAAATATAGTATAGTAAGTAGAGCTAAACTAACTATTGAAAAATATACATTATTGAAATAATAAAAATATCCAAGTGCACCGATTCTGCGTAATGGCCGGCACTCTTTAGTAGAAAACTACATTCACTTAGTATGCGACTCGCGACTCGCACTCAAAACCTTTTGCTATCCTTGTTGGGTGTTGCCATATCGTCCAGTTTCGTTCCAGCTCGATCATTCATCACTTACGTCACCATGATTGTGTAAATAACGGAAGCAACATCATTTAGTTCACTTTCACCCACATTTAATTCCACAACAGGTTTAAGCAACAGTTAAATAATAAATTGTCGTAATTAAGCTCATTATATCCTGCGCTAGGTTCAGATAGACATGCGATGTCACGTTATTGCGTACAATTGGGTGTCTTAACTTCGTTGACCCGCTTTGTAAATCAAAGTAATCTACGCTCTGATATACCTATTTCTGGAATTAAATTAGGCACTTAATGTAATTGATTAATTAATTGTAACCGTCATAACTATGATTACTTGTTGTTCTAGCTGTGTAAATGAAAATGAATTTTAAAATGCATTAAACTTCGCAACGCAACATGCAGACGCTTCTAATGTTCTCGGAGAAAACAAAGCCACAAGAGTTTTAAGCTTTTTTAATTGAAAAATTCTTTGTTGGAAACTAGTTGAAGAAGCATTATATTCAAAATGTAATAACAATCGAGCAACTCGCCGACTGTTTACGGAGAGTGAATTAAGTTTGTTTACTTTGGCTTCCAATTTGCGGTTATCTTGTTGGGGCCCAAAGTTTGTTGTCTTTATGTGAAAATAGTTTGTAAAATTTATCTAATAGCAATTTAATACCTACACACTCACGGAAGTTTTAAATTAAAATTAGATAATGGCTTCCTCTCTAGTCCTGTGTTGTGACTTGTGAGTAATGAAACTTGTGTCGCGTTGTAGGACAGGATGGTCGTGTCGTGAAATATAATTAAAAGTTGAGTGCACCTGGCAGCCTGGCAGCCTGGCAGCCTGACACCACTCTATTGTCTGTTGTTACTCCGTCGGAGAATTAATGTTGCGAAACCATCTGGCAGGTACAACGCTTATATGTTCTACGATACATAATATGAAATATCATAATATGTTATTTCATAAGTACGCATGTTTCATGTTCATGCTTTCAATATTTCTTTGATTAGTACATACATAATAATGTACTCAACAATTAGGTACATTCTCATCGCATTCCACCTATGTGTGTTTCACTCATTTATTATATTCACTCATTCATAATATCTTATTCGCTAACTTAAAAAAAAACGATAACAGGTATATGATGCACTCCAATTACTTTATTTCTACGTATTAATACGTAATAAATAATGTAACTTATACTTGTAATAGTAAAGTAACAGTGCAGGGTAACAGTTAGACCAATTAACAGACATTAACGTTTCATTGTTTCTATGCAGGATAACGGACAACACTCACGCGAAAACTGCTTCAACTACAAAGTAGGTGCACGTTTTTATTACTAGAAGGCGAGGTTAAACGAATATCACAGAATGTGTAAAGGAATCTTATACCTATAGTTACATAAGTTTACACTTACTTCGGTTCATGCAGGCCTGGTAAAGAGTTTTAGCGAGAACGAATGGTCTAGGCTCATTCTCCACGATAGGTTCGTCCAGTAGCGCACGTATCTGTTCTTGTAGCTGATCAGTGATGAGCGAGAAGGTGTTCACAGAGGTCTTGTCGTCAGGTATGCGAGTGTTCTTCACAAAAGAGCCACAGGCGAAGTCGTAGAAGTCATCACACGGGTCCACCTTTTCATCCATGTTCAGCAGTAGTTTAGAAGCTACAAAAAATGCCCGTTGAATTACATAGCCTTTTTATGAACTAAAACAAAATTCAATAAAATTCCCACAACGGTTTTCTCTTACAATGTTGTGGGTCATGAGCACTTCTGGCCTTGGGACATTAATTGATCAATTCATTTGTAATACGAATTTATAATGGTTTACTATAGAAATACCTAACTAAATAGACTTTGAAATATTTACAGCTAACATGAACCTAGAATAGAGTTGTTTCTATCTAAATAACGAAAACACGGACATGTTACTTTTGCAAGAAGTTTCTACTAGTCATGCCTATTTACAATAAATAGAGATACAAGAAAGTGTTTGTACCTGTGTGGATGCATCCAGAGGAGGTGCACACCTTCTTATCGGCTGCAGATCCCACAGCAACAACTGATGGCGGCATGGACGAAGAAATTCTCAGTTCACTAGTCTGGGGTATGTCTAAAACGCAAATAAAACATGCTTCGTAAAAGGGTGATGGGAACACAAAAGAAAATCTAGTGAAGCCTACAGGGCGTTGTAATATAGATACAGGACAAAACAGGCTGCAAGCTCAGCAACATTAAATTAATTAAAAAAAGGACGAGACACATATACACATACTATGCACATATACTCATGCAAACCTTAATAAAATCAAAACATTGAATTCTCGTTTTCATATATTTTGCTACAAGGTAGTTCAAAGTACCAATAGGTAGTCGATGTAATTATAGCATACGAGTCACTTTGATCATAATAAATGAATGCTATAAAACTACTGTTCGTTCCCACACCGCTTTGCAAATGTAAGTAGCCGGTCAACTGTCTATTGTACTATAATGTTGCAAAATGGTAGAAATTTTCCTCAACCCCGCCTTGACGTACGCTAATGATAGGGGGTTCTAATTATTTCCCTCGAATACCTATAAAATATGTACGATCTCGATGGTCTTCCACGTTGCAACTGTATTCCGTTTAACCATCATAACTATTGGCTGCAAAGTTAAATGACATTAATGGTACCTTTGGTAATAAGTAGTTCTCTAATTACCATTTGCAGTTTGTCCCCTGTATATAAACTTGTTTCTATCTATATGTATTTTACTATAGAGGTATAGATAGAAACAAGTTATCATACAATTGATTTAACTTTTTATAAAAATATCTTATATAGGGCTGGGAATTGATCTAAAACCCTGAATAATGGTATTTGACAAACATCAAGCAACATCCGAGGAAAACTATGATAGGAAATCTGACGTAACATTACACAATCGTCAACACGTTGCTTCATACATAAATGCCGTGGTGGTACAACGACACTATGTGCCATAATTAACTTAGTGAACGGATTGCTGGTTGCGCTAATATCTTAAATCCAAGAATCTCATAACTGTTTTGTCTTCAGTAAGACTAGATAGAGCACATTCTATTTACAATCTTTGTACCTATTAATTACACGCGCCTGCCCACACGATCTCTTTATAAAACTGCAGAACTTATACCATCTCTGGTTTTCTTTGAAATATCTCGAGGGGGATGTCAAATGAAGCTGCATAGTAATTACCGCTTTGTAACGGTTGTTACTCGTGTAACCCAGAAAAATAGATTGCTATTGTTGGTATATTTATTACACGTGTAACAGATCTTCCCCATCGGATGAAATAATTCTTCTAGTGCAACACAGTAAGCTTTCAGAGCAAACTAATCTAACTCGATTACATTCAAAGATGCGTATAATATCGCAAATAACTAGGTAGGTACTGTTTAAAAAATGCAAAATAAAATCTTTTTTAAGAAGTGCACGCACGGTTTTATGCGTCAGATGTAACACGCCTTTTCAATATGGTCGTTGTTATTGACCGAATTTCGTGTTTTGAACTTAGCCTCGTAATAAAAGCGTCATATTTTCCTTATTTTTAAAAACCAAAACAATCAAGGACCATCGAATAGAGTGACTTTGAGCAAATTATCCATGAAATTATTACTTCATTGTGTAATGACTATGCACGTAATGGTTTTCTAAATTACATACGGCTCATAGATAATTGTATGATCAATGTCCGTAAGAAATCTTTAATTTTATACTGAGGACGCTACGTAGTTTGTCAACGGCTTTGAATAATAAAACTATAGACATAGGTACAATGTGCATAGACGTTTTGATTTAGACTTGTCGATTTTGACTGCTACTTTTTTTTTCGCAGGTATCAGCTAACTAGAAGGATCGGTTTTAATAATCCGTCACTTAAAAGGAACAGTTGATCGTTATTTATACACGATCCACATAATGAAGTAGTAGGTACCAAGAGCCAGTTTCTCTGAATGACACTGCACGTGATACATAGCCATTCACGTTGATGTAGGATCCAATTGACTTGGAAAATGTTATGAGAAAGAGAATAATATTAGTTAATAAATTATACGCGTCAAGAATAAAGTCAATTATTCTGTCCATAGTAATAGACATCGAGAAAAACTTTACTAGTTCAATATTTGCAATAACGAGGTTCTTTTGTTAATCTTTCTCAATTCAACTTACCCAATTTGGTGTGAAAACTGACCTCTGTATTGTAATATTGTTATTATATACTTAGTGTAATATCGGCGACACGAGTGCGTGCACCCAACCGTGGCCTGGGTTGCGAAACAAAACGTGATCTAGTATTTGGTAACCCTCACCCGCCGGTTGAGACCGTTTTCCATCGTTCTCTTGCGATACGAAACATTTTTTTTTAAATAAAGTCGCAACAAGATTATGAAAAGTTTCCTTATATCCTATGCAGTGATGTGCAAACCGAGTCACGTCGTTTCCATGCTCGTTTCCGTATTTCCGTATCGTTGACAAGCGTGCGGCGTACTGCCGGTGCCAGTGCGTTGCATTCGCCGCCATCACTTATTCTGACCATCGGCATCGACGGGATAACAAGTTAAACTCAGTTTATATCGTGATCTGCCCTCTTTTATCTAATTTTGAATGACAATGTTTAGCTTCTTATTTATACCACACTGTAGTAAGTGCGTAGTACCGTAAATTTTAATAACGTTGTTTTTTCCGTTTCTAATATAATTTGGCCATCTTCTTTGTTTAATTGCTTGTTGTTGAATGATATTTTGTTAGTCTATATTTAATTCGAGGTTGTCGATTTGGTAGTGCTCGATGCCCCTCAAATACGCAACAAAAACATTCGATAACGACTTGATTTTAACCGAATAAGAGTGTACATATATTACAATGTATAAATGTAAGAAGTTCATAGAAAAACACGACGACGTAAGATAGAAATAGCAGTTCCGTTTCATCTCATACCGGAAATTTGAGTGATCACACCAAGGCACGGCAGGGGTAGGTTGAGGTACTGTTCCGATATTTACATTATGTAAATGGGGTTTGCGATAGAATCATTTGACAATTGAAATTATTTCAATTCGTATCTCGGCCGCTTGCATTAAATTGATTTTCTGTAACTTCAGTAGTTGGAGGAAATGAAGACATCGCGTGCATTAAATTAGTTTTCCTTAACTTAGAGGTAGTCTGTAGAATCTATTGTTACTTAAATGAAAATTTACATTCATGACAGAATAAAGGTCGAATGCGTAAGTATGGCTTCTGGTCACAACTTGTGACCATATAAAAAGGAACAAAAGGACTGAATCATTCTTAAAATTTTCTCTAATTACTCATTCTGTTGCCTACTTACATTTTGTGAATGCTAATTCTTTTCAAACTATGTACTAAGTTAAAATATAAGTCGGTATGTACTAAATCCGGTGTTAAATGTACTTTTCTGATCGTAGAGGATGTTTAGTCAGGGACAGATGTCCCTGATTAAACATCCTCTACGTTAATGTAAAAAAAATCTCCGTGAAAATAGATGTGAATGGCGTTATCATGGAAACTATGGTCATGTAAATATCGACGGAAGCATGTAATTTCATTTAATTTAATTTCTGTAGGAACTTAAACGTACGGTGGATCAGTATTTTATAGTTATAGTATTTCATTGATAAGTACATATATTGTATATTATATAATAATAATGTAAGTATCATGAGTTATAAAGAATCTAATTAAAAAACCATTTCCTATACCGACTCATATTCACGGTAATGTACAAAAACCTTTTTGCTACAAAATTCTTCATCAGATCATCATCATCATCATCATCAACAGCCTATAAATGCCCACTGCTGAGCAAAGCCTCTTCTCACACGGAGAAGGTTAGAGCGTTAATCACCACGCTTGCTCAATGCGGGTTGGTGATTTCAAACTTATAATTAGAAATTATAAGTCCAGGTTTCCTCACGATGTTTTTCCTTCACCGTTTGTCAGTGGTGTCTAAATAATCTTAGAAAGTACATACAACTCGGAAAAAGTCACATTGGTACTTGCCGTTGGTAGGTTTCGAACCCGCACCCTCATGCATGAGAAGCGAGCGTCTTAAACCTCCAGGCCACCACGACACTTCATCAGATACAAACCGCAGATAATAAAACATTAAAATACCACCTCAAAAAAGGTACCTATTTTTGTAGCAAAATATATAATTAACGAGAATGATTTGCATGAAAATAATAATGCAAATAGATTATTGTCTAAAAACAACTTTAAAACACGTATGAATAAAATTGGAGTAATTGAATGAAACTATTAATGTGGTAATGATGTAGTAATTACAAGTAATTACGTATAGGATTGTTCTCTTAATTTCCTTGTCCTTTAATGGAAAATGAAAATAAAAGCTTAATTTGAACATTTAGACTGCAAATACAGGTCATTATTGTGTATTTTTTTAAATATCCAATTATCCATCTGTGGTAGAGGAACGATCTCTTCGCTTTTCTGTCATCTGCTCGTTGTCTGCAGCTGGTTGAAGTCTACTTACCGTTGATGTCAGTAGAAGATCGGACCAGGAGGGTTGCGATAAACGCCGCGAAGAAAGCGATCGCCAGAATGGCCATCACTCCCACTCCCAGCAGCAATCGCTTCTCCATCGTGGTCCTCTGACCCCAAAACGATGGCCTGAATGTAATACATGTTCATTAGTAATGGAAAAACAAACAATAATAATGATTGCAATTAAAAAGGACAATATAGATGATACAGATACATATTCAGTAATTTGCTGGATTTATAAAAATGTGGTTACCTACAAGGAGAAGCTTTTCGACAGGAAAAATAAAAAGAAATACTGAAAAGGGCATCTATTTTAAATTGATTTTCGACGCCATATTTCGGCAAGGTTACGTGGAAAAGTAGATTTTGGAAAGATTATTATATAACATACTTATTAACAAAAAAAACCGCATTTGCTTTGTAAAGAAGTTGATAAGTTGTCGTCAAATACAAACGTTCACAGAAGATTAAAACTATACCTACTGTATTACTTATAATGTATTGTTTTGGCTTATAACTATTTTCTAAATATCCTTCACAAAACCGATTCAAAACAGTTTAGTTATTGCGTAATTTGAAGATTGCATATCGAACCGAGATCACTAACTGTAGGTTCAGATTAAGAAATTTACTTAATCCATCGTTATACCGTGACAAGGCCGTTCAAGGCTGTTTAATATAATTAAATGTTGCTGTCTGCCTTCTTATTATCTCATAATAAGGAAATATAGCGTGTTGCCAATCTAAATTCAATAAGAATGAGCCACCATAAGCTGAAGATTAAGCTTTTATGCCAATTAATTACAGATACCTTCCTAAGTTATACAGGTCAGAAGATTACTGGTAAAGTGCTTCATCAGTATTACGGAATAATGGCTTAATTAACACAATTAGGTAAATCACATGTTCCTACCATCCAAAAGATCTCAAATAACATCTCAGTTCATGCAATTCTAATCCTTATTGTAGGTAATCTAAACGTTTTGTACAAGATTTTATTGCCTAAATTAACCAAAGTCGTGTAAAAAATGAAAATAAAAAATTGAGAATGGTTGTTCTTTGAAGGAGAAAATTGCCTCCTAATTTTCAATTTGTTTTGGTAACCCAATTTTCGTGTAACCGTAATTTACCTTGGTGCTAAACGAAAAGAAGTCGCTGGGGATCCCACTTGAACCTTTCTTGTAATCTTATGGGGATTTAAAGAAAACTCTTTTATAGTATCCGTAGCAAAGAGGCTTATACAGTCAGGATGAAATATAGTTGGACGTTCAGGGTACTTAGTACATGTACATACAAAGGAACCATAGCAAAGGTTCACCCCAAGCGTCATGCACTTGTTTCATAAAAAACCAACAATAAAACTTCTTTGGAGCATGTGAATCAAATTGGTTATAATGGCATGTTATAGACAAATTTCTGTTATATTAATCTAGATCCCTATTTAAAACAAGGAATGATATTGATATGGATTTGTATACCTAAAGATGTGCCTGCGTTGACTGCTTAGTACAACTCACCAATTTTGATACTTTGTTTCATGTCTAATTTTATTTCTTAACCTTATTGTGTACATGTCGTAGTCACATAGACTTCATGAAATGGTCGAAATTCATGAAATTTTTGTGTGTCTATTGGTGTCAGGGTCTACCAGTAGATAAGTTACGACGAATAATTGCTGAACGCAGATGTTTTGAAGGCAAATGTAGCGCAGGCGTCTGACATGGTTCATGTATCGACCACTACTAGAGGCAGTAACCTTGACCGACAGCTTTAATTAGCGTACCCTGTAAAGCACGGAATCATTTTTTTTAACGGGCATCATGTCGATTCAAACTTGCAATGCCTTCCTTAACTAAGAATCCAATCATAAAGCGAAAAATCACTTGATTCATTTCATATTATTAAGATATAATATTTCGTTCTTTATTAAAAAATATCTTAATTTTGGTGAATCGTGAGTACACACACAGAAAATAGGGGATAAGAAGAAGTGCGTAAAGTCTTTGTAGCCAGAACTAGAGTAGGCCTCATGTTGAAAATACCATTAACCAAACACCACTGTTGATGAAATGCTATGCAAAAACAATGAGTGAAAACATAATTTATAAAGGAAAAGTTTAATATAAGTATCAAAACTTTTAATCCAATGTCCCCAGTGTAGCTGACGTCACTACTATTTTCCGTTATGAAATCTTAGTACCACCTAAATTATTGTAATTTTTATCAAGTGACAAAATTTATTGAAAAATTGAAACTTTTCTTTTTATACACAAAGAGTAGTTAGTACTTCGTGTACCATTGTACCCATACTTAAAACCTGCAACGCACAATTTAAGCGATGTCTAAACAGTATACGGAACTACAGTCAAAATAAAAAAACCTACGCCGATTACAATAAAGTTGAACTTTTATTATAATTTTCAACTGTAATAAAAACATTAATCAGTTAACACCCAACGTTAAACTCGCTTATTTTGATCGCATATTATAATATTTTTATGAAATCAATTACAATAAATTAACTATATTGTCCCCATTATGTTATATGCTTAGTAAGTCTATTGCTAAACACCAACGACACTTTTGGGAACCCAGGACTAAATGAAAGATGTAGGTACCTAACTCGGTTACCTATACAGAAACAATCTAAGTACGGGAAGGGCAATGAAAGATTATGTAAATCCTTTCCTATCGGTATACAAGCCAATAAGGCAATTAGGAAATTGGTTTCAGATCAATAATGTAATCTTTGATAATTGAAGTGCATCAACTTCTGCGCCAGCTTACACGTGCCGTGTACTACACGAATAGAGTCGCCCATCTGAGTAAATGGAAAATCAAATTCATTCTGTTGATCAATAGATAGAAAATTGAATGTGCCGAGATTCAATTAGATAGTGAAGGCAACATAGCGGTTGATGCAACCCTTACACTGACCTTCAACCTATTACATGATCCAATTTCTAGTTAGCCAATATTGAAGCCATCGATGCACGCGTGTACCCTGTTTCAACAAGTTTACTCGGGAGTTTCATCCTAACCATGTTTACTAGTTTTTCTACTTTTTGCTTAGAGCTTCGCTGGTTTCACAAATTCAATTGCGGTCGCATTCGATTAAAAGAAATTGAGTCGTATACCACAAGCGTGTAGGGAGTTTCTAATTCAATTATCTGACTTTGAAATCCTTAACTGTACTCAGAGACTGATTTCAACAAGCAAAGTGATTACAGGGAATTTCCCTGGGTGGAAACTGATAAATGTTAGCGAGGATGCCACACGAGTGTGACAAAGTTATCCTACAATATATCATAGCACGCGTATGGGTAGATACATATTATCTAGTTTCCAGTTCCATATCGACAAATTGTTACTTATTGGGTTATTCAATTTCGAAACTGATATTATAGTGAAGTCTGGATTTGCGGTCGGTGTATAAAGCTCGCAAACCTCTAATAAAATATCTTGTGTGAAATGTAAGAAGCAGCTTTGTCTCGGTCTTCTTAGAAAACGAATGTGATATTACCTCTATATTATGTCATGGTACAAGGCAAGCAAGGCTTTTTTTTTAAGGGGGGAAAATCATCGAATGACTGCTCCCGCCTGGGTGAGGCGGGAGGGAGTGTCAGACTCTTACTGACTAAAAACCACCCCGTTCCTTCTCCTGCACGTCGAGCCGGAGCCCCGGTTACCCGTTAGGTTCTCCGCGACTCCGAATCGGCATCGGCCTTATTGGGCCCCATCTGTGGTGGTCTGATGGCTCTTTGAGGCGCGCGCGGAACGCGACGCGCCGTACGCTCGGGTCTGTTTCTGGTCGGACTGGGAGCTACCCATGCTCGCCGTCCGCAGGCCCGCGCTTACGGTGGCCGGAGATCGTCTCGCAATCCCCGACGCCCGGTGTGTCCTTCGCGATGGCTGGGTTGCGAGGAGGCAACGCTTCGCTGCCTCACGCGTCCCGCCTCCTCCTTAGCTAGCATGAGACTATCTTCACAATCTTACCTCATTTCCCATAGGAGCTGAACGTTTCCGCTAGAAAAATCTTTTTACATATCAACATGTCGGTTGATCTTGTGAAGATCGTGAAGAAATACATCTTGCTGAATATGTCAACTTATGTTATAGTGTTTTATAAACATGAAATGATATTACAATTGGTTTGTAAAATAAGAAGAAATCAAAATGTCGTGTGTTATTCTTCAAAATGTGATGAATGAAAGATATATTAATTTCAACAATTATGTTATTGTGATAGAAGCAACCAAACAATAGACTGACAATATCCAATAATACTTTGTTGAATCCGTAGCAACTGCGATTTTATCGTCTGGTTATGCTGAGGAGCAAGTTACAGCCAGATTCAATAAAAACGCACATAATGGACGCTCAGAACTGACAAACTACAGAACTCCTCAAAGAGATTCCTTATATCTACCATTTATGTGTTTCTAATAGCATAAAATAATATTGAATTAATAATTAATTTACTTTGAATGGTATTGGAAACTTGGAACGGTTTGTGAAGACGCTTGAAAACTTCTGTAAATTTTCAATTACAATTTTCAGAAGCATTAGACAATATTGACACAAAAAGTTAATCGACATTAAGTCGATAGCACTTAAGCAACGAGAGCTGGACTAGTAAACAACATTGGGATTTAATGTTTAGTAATTGAGGACGATTTCCTCATCTTAATAATAAAGTTCTCCAAACAAGCTGCTAAGGTTTTCGTAACATTATCTTATTCTCAACCTTGACATTGGGCAGATAATATCTAACAGTTAAACTAAATAAATGGGTTAATAAATAGCATCAGCATTGTTTAGTCGAACCCTTCACGGCACCGAAAAATTTGGATACCATCCAAATATCAGAGGCAAACATTTCGTGTATAATGATATGTAGATATATTTTATACCAGTGTGTAATTCCGTGTGTAGTAAATTATATAGTTTACATTGTTTTTTTGTAGTTCAAGATACTTTTATAAAACAAAACGACCAATCGAGGTCGTTTAAAGAAACGTAATGCCATTTTGTTCGTGAGTCTCTGGTGAAACGACCTCAGCTGTCGTCGTTTTGGTCCAACAGACAATAAAGTGAATTAGGAATACCAATTGGCACCTCAAGACTGTTCATGAAACTGCCTCTCTCGCTCTGTTATGATTTAATTTCGTGCCTTCTGTAGTAGCTAAAGATATTTTAATCGGCGATCAAGTGTTTCTTTGATGTAAAAGGCATTGAAGTAAACAGAAACTTGGGAAAATGGTACCTAACCTCAAAACTACGCCACGAGAGCTGTACTAACTTTATACGCATTTATTAGACTCAACTATCATTGTTTTATAGATTGTATCAACTATCAATTAAGTATAGGGTTACGGAATATATATTATAATGTAGTTAGTTACAATTCTTTGTGACGTATGTATTTTACAGCTTTGCTTACAGTTAGAGAAGAAAATAAAGAAATGTGTGTCATCAGCCGATGGGAATATAAAGGTATTATTTTAGCAACTTAAATGGTCGCCCGCAGGTCAGTGGTATATTTTAAAAGAACTTTATGTTCATTTTATGGAAATAATTTCGTTTAAATTTTAGTCCACTTGAACAGCCAAGTACTTACTATAACACAGTTTCGTACCTACTGTTTCAACCAATTGCAACAGTTCGTAACCGTTACAGTTTATAGTTTGCAGGACTTTGATTTTCAAAACAATGGTGTCTTTTACATTTGCATAAAAACACAGCTCGGTGTCACGTCGTTACAATTGGATCAAAGCCTTGTTTGTTCAATATTACCTCTATTACATGTATATTTGATAATACAAGGGTTTTGCGTTTGTTATTTATGATATATAATTATACATAGGTGTCGAATTATCGAGCAGGTCGTTGACATGCAACACAAGTGATTTGACAACATTGTTATTCATATTATTGCGTTTATATTTTGACTATTCTGTATCAGTAAATGACATCCCTACATGATTTCGTTTAAGTACCTGAGTATTACCGAACAATTAACATTAAGAGTTGTTGCGTTTAATTTTTAACTTTACACAATTTGTGTGTTATCGTGTATAATTATAATTTTTAATTATTCTAATTATCTTAACGTTATGGATATTAACACAGTATCTTAAGTTTGACTGCATTGTTGGCGGAGTGGTCAAAAGAACGACTGCCGGGCAAGGGGTCTCGGGTTCAATGCCCGCGTCGAGCAAAGCACTAGCACGGAGTCTGGAATTGTGCCCGGTATATGGCAATACCTCACCCCTATTACATGGGACTCGTAATAAAATTAGTGAAAAGTGGGTGTTCCATTGTTAAGTGCCGTACCTATTGTGACTACCCCTTCGGGGATAAAAGGCGTGATGTTATGCCTTGCCCGGCAGTCGCACTTGCGACCACTCGGCCAACGAGGCAGATGAGTTTGACTTGAGGTATTTCTGAAACCTTTTTAGTTTTTCATTAAATGAGTACGTAATATCTAAACTTCGACGCTCAACACAAAAGTCAGCTTCTAATCAGCCTTTGAAGACAACTTATATAAATATTTTTTTTATTAAGCAACATTAATATGTATATAGACATGTATAGAAAGCAGAGACTTTCCCGTAGTTTAAACTGTCAAAAACCAAGCGGTCACCGGTGACCGCAACCTATTGTTCTATAATTGTGTCTATAGTGACGGTACTCGACGAGTTAAAAAAGGTCAAAATATTTAATTATCGATATGAGTTATGTATTATAATGCATTAGCATTATAATACTGCATTTGCAGTATGCAAATATATTATAATAGCACCCAGTATATAATTATGTGACTATTTCCTGATAGATATGTACATATATGAGTCGCTGTAAGTGATTGGAGTAAAATAAACGAGAGTATATTCTCTTAATCTCTTAATTGAATGTTTGCTGGCTTACCAGTTACTCGTCTTTCAGTAAAATATTGCCTGGCCGGTAAACATGTTCCCGAGATTTAAGTAAACAGTAAGCCATTCAATTAATCAAGAGATAAATCAAAATTTTTTCTTCGTTGTTATACTCCAACCTGCTGCAACCACTATTGTAGGTACTTACAAGTTAGAAATCAGTCAAAACATCAACATTTGCTGTCAAACGTTTCGTGAGTTTTAACAATTTATTGGATCCACTGCGCACGCGCTCTGTCTCGATTGCGTAGCGATGTAGCACCAATTGTTTACAATAAAATTGTCGTGATGGCTGAAGGCTACCGCCTCATTATTCTTATATACTTGAGATAATCATTGCATGGGAGCATAAACACGGGTTTCAACGCTTTACCAGTTTTATAACAATACAATTGTCATTATAATATTTAGATACTAGATTTTTTACTCTTACCAAAAATTTACTTTGCGTGATCATGTAACCATATGTTTTTATACCGCACTTATTGAGTGCATTGATGGTAGCTAACAAATTACCAAAAAAACAACGAGCATGACCGTGACGATGCCATTGGATGTTTTTGTTCAAAACAGCGTTAAATCTAGGAGCAGGGCAGCGTTCAAGGTAAAGAAATCACTTGAGGAAATTAAACTGTAAGGTAATTAAGTGCCTAGCTCCGCAGAGACGGCACCATGTTATATGGATAAAATACGCTGGTAGTCCAGTGCGGATATCTTACAATAATGAAAAAATGTAGAAGTAAAATGTATCTTGCTGGAAAAAGAAAATAATAATTAAAAAAATATGATACGTATACCTAATGAATAATTCCGATAAATAAATAATTTCTTTCTAACGCGCAGCCATCCGTAGCTCGATCTTAAATCGCCCGTAATTTATTTTTCTATATTTTTGAGTGTATTTTCTTCCCTTTTAATAATTGTCTTTCAATAATTTTTTTCGTTTGCAAATATAGTCTGCACTGGTCTAAGGCTAACTGCCTCTGTTTCGTCTTTGGTTATTTACGTTTATTTTCCGTTCTCCAAGGACAGATAAATTAAGTCGTTTCGTGTGACATTAGTTTAAACAAACGAGATGGATTACGTAGAAGTTTAGATAGATAAAGTAGGTAGTATGGGAAACGGCAGGGATGGCCCGGCTGGTATGGACGGCCGGGCCGGCAGGGCCGGTAGGTCAGCCCGTGCTCAGCGGGAGTAACAACCTGTTCCGCAACACCACCGCGGTACTTGTTATGCAACTAACAGCTCCGATGTCATTGGATATTACTGTATTGAGATTTTTTATTTTCTACTCGTAGACCGGTTTGACAAGTTCATTGTCTTCGTTAAGGTCAATAAACCTTTTTGACCGTCTTAATAATAATAATAGCGTCAGTGAAACTAGGCTTCTGTCAAGGTAAATTAAGACGATCACTCTTACTTTTGTTTACATTAAAGGATTTGTTAGGCGGTATCCAAACACATGAAACGTTAAGGGTTTCCAAGGTGCAAAGCATTAAGAATTCAATAAACCGAGTGAAACCGCTTTCTCGATAGCACACAATGCTTGGAACTAATCCAAACGTGAATACAATAGCTTTAAGTGAAAGGACCAAATAAACTTAAAAATATATGATACGTGATTGGTTATATGGGTAACGGTGCGGCGCAGGAGTGGCCCGTGCTGTGCGCGTGCTGTCAGGACGATTGTATGGAGATCGACCGTTACTCATGGCTGCATAAGTTAACTCTTGAGAGTTGAACGAACTATCACATCAACTTTATAACAATAGGTGTTGTTACAATTGAACCAATGCTAAGCTGCTTATTTTACTCAGATATTAATCATTTCAGCAAGCTACGTAAACCAGCAGACAGAACCAGTGCTGCATTGTGCTTCGTGCCGCTGGCCAATATACATACAAATAGTTGGTTCACTTGTAAAGAAAAATATACCGAATTCATCTTGATCTAGATGTTAACTTCATGTAACGGTGGGGTGTTAACCTTTAATAACGTGGACGTGACCTTGAACGTTGCCTTTGGGTAAATCCCATGTTTAAATAAATTATTCTAGCATGGCTGTTCATATCATCAAGCAATTATTTATGCTTGACTCATTATTTTAAAAACCTTTAAATTGCTTTCAGTCAGGGGTTGTTCACAAATTAGGTCGCAACGACAATTTTGTTAAGGGCCTACACTTCGCTCGCGCGCTATGTTGTAAGAAGATATTGACATTATTCGATGATGGGCAAACCTGGAACTGGCGGTATTTGGAGAAAAAAACAAGGGAGGGTTAAATTCTTAGTTCACTACCGCTACCCCAGAGATGATCATGCATGAGTACTTATAAAGGGTAACGCGTCATCAAGTAGAAGCTACTGTATCCATGCAGCCGCCTATAAGTGACCAATTGCCATGTCAAATTCAATTTGCAATATCTTTCGCACAATCGTGTGTTGTGACATTACATTCCCATTAAACGACGGCACTTCCATCCAATTAGCTATTGACGGCAAAAGCAGATCTAGCCTGTTCCTGGCAATTGAGACTTGCCGCTCAGAGGATCACGCAGGGCAATTCTCGAGTGAAATCAATTGCCCTGGCCTCTTGTTCAATCCTATTCAGGTACGTGACGATAATATGGATCTAGTTCCACTATTTATTTCTTGCTGATAGAAAACTTTTTTGGTAATTACTAACGATATCATTGTTTACCCGTAGTGGTACTTAGACTAACGGTTGACTTTAACATTTTGTTAACAGATTTAATTATTTCTAGGCACACGTAAGTTAAGTGAGTGTGATTACAAATTTTTGTCTTCATATCGTTACTATGCAACATAAAAATATGAAAGGCTTTTCATTGGCACTTTTACAACTTTTATGATACCTAACGTAGTATACTAAACACGAAATCTGTCGTGTGCACGCATATTCGTTATTTTACTTGCCGCCACCCGCACATACCGTAAACCATTTAGAGAAACATATTTATTGATTAATACTTCTTTGACTTTGGTTCCTAATGCTATAAAATCATCACAGGTAGATAAGGAAAATCATCTAGTACGATTTGTAAACGTGAGCGCTGTTTATATTTCTAATATGTTTTATTAGCACAGAACCTGGCATTGCCCCGAAGAGACGGGTGATGACTACACAGAGTACACGCGACCACATCACTGGACGTGTATTTGTCAAGCAAGGTCGTGTCGCCTCATGAGCATTATATGAATGCCCTTTAATTGATCAATGACTCGCCAATGAAATTATAATCGACTGAATTATTTAAATTATCTATGTAGACATCGGTATTTTTATAGCAAAAATCATAGGTGGTAGAAACGTCACAGTAAACAACAGTTTCCTAAAATTAAATATCTACATCTAAAAATAAACGGCAGTCTATACAGATCTTACCTTAAAAATTGGATTGAAAATTCGTGTGCCGGTAAATATCCGACTGGGAATGAACAGCAAAACACGTTTGATAACTGCCCGCCTAGAGGAAATGTTTTCGTGGCACAAAAATTACGTTAATCAGAGCAAAGTGAATTATTTATAAAGTATTTAAATTAGGTGCCGAATTGGCGGAGGCGGAATGGAAATGACAAAAACAATGACGTAAAGACAGTATATATTCTGTTAACACTTGGAAGAAAAAGGTGCTAATCATTTAGCCATGATGGTATAAAAACCAGAAGTGTTTTACGCGACTGGATATCATAAGTCCACGTCAAAAAATAATGTGCAGCATTAATTTATGAAGGGCAAGTTTAAACTGAAATTTTTATATAAATTATCGATGTCAGTCATTGAATATGCGTTGTTTGGTAAAGTAAATAATACTTCTGTCTGCTAATGTAATTCTAAGCTGAATTAACTATTCTCAAGTGTACGCGTTATACGTAATCCAGCTGTGTACTTATGTAATTAATGTGCTAAATTCTAACCACGACTCTGGAGTTCTTTGCCTTATTTGAATTTATATTTTTCTGATTAAAATTCCACGTTTGTTTGCGAGTAACTCGCAAGTTAATCTCAATTTTGTTTTGCGTAATAACATCGCAAATGATGGTTGTGTAAATAATTAGTACTTTATTTGTTGGAAAACAAATTTGGTTTGTTTGCAGGTATCGGAGTCACATAGAACGCGCCAAATCCGTTTCCAACGAGTTAGGAGTACAGATATGGTCAACATTATGACAGTTATGAGCACTACAAACTAAAGTATTTGCACAAGAACTTAACCGACAAAGATCTCGCTAACAACTTCGATACTTGTATCCACGTTACACCTTCACTACAATCGACAGTTTACTTATGTTTCGTACAAGTACAATTGAACTAACATTTGATAATACGACTTTTATCTTTCAACTGGCTATCGTTAATAGTCCCCACATGATTTTAAACTTTAGACGATATATATTGTAACATAAATAGCTTCACTAAAGGTCTGACCGACAGACTGACATTTTATCTTTAATATTTTGTTTGGATGTTCAAACGTGCCTTCTTAGTCTAATTGAAACAAATCATTTTGACTTTGACTTTGACTTTAATATAAGATTTAATATAAGTCAACTTTTCAGTTATTAGTCATAAACCAAAGGCTGACCTTGAAAATTATAATAAATACCTCTATGTTATTATGATTTGTGAAGTTTGATTACCCGTTGTCGTAGGGAAAAGAGCTGTTGGTACCTACCACGTGAAAAATATTTAGAAACTAGTATGTACATACCTAGTTGATTTAATAATATAAGACACGGGATAATGCGTGTTCTGCTGAAATTTTAATTTTCGTTTATGCTAACAAGTTTTTATGAAAGTCCAAGTAGATACAAGTGCGTGAAGCCGCAGGCATGCCATTAAATTTACAAATTGTGGGAACTCTGAGACAAGTGGGTAAATTCTCGTAAGATAGCATATTTAATAGGTAATTTACATATTGCTATCACGTTGGGCCGCCGGTTCAGCTGAACATTGCAATTCTGCTGTTCCAAGTCACATACGACGTGCTTACTTTGAAAAAACAACCAATAAATAATTTTGTACAACGTCTAGTTGTCGCTGATAAATGATAATAGGTAAACTAAACGTATTTTAGAACGATAATAAAAATAATGTGCGTGCTTATTAAAAAAATATATTTTTAACATATTGTTTGTTCTTGAAGTTTATCTAAAGGCCGCCGGCTGTCGAAGCTCGGAGATAGCGTATGTTGGTAGGTACGTTGGCTACGTCTCGATTCCTGGCGGTGATAAGCACGTGTTGTTTAACAACGTCGTTAATACAACGATTTTAATGAAGATTGTGTTAGAGTGCCATACGTGTGTACGAGATAAACCGTTAATTTATTGACGATGTCGTTCCATACCATTACGCAACACTCGTTTGGTATCACGTTTTTACGAATTAAAACTGTTTTAGTGACTTTCATTAGGGATGTGACGACGGCGACGTCTTCATATTTTGTCATGTGTATTTTGTAAGGTAAGTGTATCTAACGCGATTCAATATGAAAGCTTGGCGTTTTGTTGTGTATAAAAAAGAAGGTACTCACTTCACATTATTCCTCATTTCGTAGCTTGCAGAGATGTATCCTGCGTCTCCACTGGAACAAAAACACACAATTGATTTATTCATCCATACACTCACGTGATATCTAACGGAGTTTTCTACATTAAATTAATTTGAAATTTTCGAAAGTTGCAAAGCGACCCCTATGTTTCACTTGTGTATTGAAAGTGGTAAACGTTTATGGGCACGATAGGAAGTAGGTACGAACTGTGGGTCCTTGATTGAATCGTGTTTCTCGGTCATTGCGTCTGTGAATCAGGGTGCAATATTCACTAATTATTGTATAGCGGAGACAATGGGCGCGCGGAACACGATTGACATGCCGCGACGACTGTCGTATCTATACTGTCGCCGCTTCTATTAATGTTGTTATAGAAGAGGTAGTCTCAGCCACAGCCGACACTAATATCGTTACCATACAATATAATCTTTAATAAAGATCGGTTTTCTAGCATTGAGAGAAATTAGAAAACGGGTCCACGGATGAGTTAGGCGATTACTGCGCACCTGTCAGGCCAGTCAGGAAAGCCGACATACATAAGCTGCCATGAGGCGGTGAGGCTTGTTAATATCAGCATTAACACGATACTCAATGATCCGTTTCCTACTTTACATTGAAACACGAGTCTACGTAATCTTCTACGTAAATGGTAGTTGAAGTGGTGCAGCGAATTACACACTTCTTACCTCATGCATCTGTGTCATTCGAATTAACAATGACTTTAAACTTCGTCTATGAAGTCCAAGAAGTCTATGATATCCAATTAGATTTCTTCAATGTAAATCAATCAACTTAAAAAAATATATATCGCATATAGTATCACAATGAATATTTAAATATCAGACCGAGCTTACACTAGCTCAACTAGCTTGTTTGAGTGTTTATGTCTAAGATATGTTTATCTCAAAAACACTATCTTGTGGTATCACTTTTTCTAAACACGTTTTGAACAAAATGTCTAACTTTTTTTGTACCTGTTAAGACAAATGTCAAAAAATCGGAAATGACGTCGACCGGTAATTCGGGTAAATAGAAGATTATTTTATCTCAAAAGACTGTCGCATATAATATAATATTTCAATGTTATTTATTCTCGGACATGTTTCGTGCGAATTAGACTCATGCGAAGAGTCTACTAACCGTTTTTATCAAAGTAATAAATTAAAGTGTAAGTATACCAACTTTGATTTGCGTTAAAAGTAGTTGAAACGAGACCGCGTTCGCTGCTCTGATTGGCTGGTTCTTTGGAGCCGGCCAATGACAGCAGAGTGCCGAACGCGGTCTCGATTCGATTACTTTAAACGTAAAACACACTGGTACTAAGCCTTCTTATGAAACATCCATGAGTCCGCTGTCAACCTAACATTGATTTAAATGTGTCTAAGTATACGTATATAGTTAGCACCTTAGAATACACAGGTGCTACATTGTTATTATTCCGATAACTACTATACATTAAGTTACATAGTTTAATATTCTTCACGACTGACCATAAATAGAGGTTACTATGAAAGTTTCCATACGAATAAACCTACGCTATTCACATTAAGCTAATAATGAAACACAATGGGATATGGAAAATATTTTCATAATAGCCACCTACGCCTTTGTGACCAAAATATTGCCCTAATTTATTTGTACTTAATTATATTTACACCGAACATATTTGCCTTGAAAATAATTAAGAAGCAGGTCAAAGCATGAGAATGAAATAAAATAGAACTAAATGACAATAATATATGTTATGTTAAATGCAAGGAACTAAAAATCAAGCTCAGTGGTATGTTATTAATACGTATATACAACAGGCGCAGTGCAGGTTGATGATGATATGATATGTCAGTATTAACCTGATTGGTAAGTGTCACATTGTAAGGTTGAGCTTATAGTAGGTATACCAAACCAATGTATTTGTTCATTCATTATTTAACCACCATTAAATAGGAATGGTGCGTGAATATTGTTAAAGAATAACTTAAGTATTAGGTACTGTACGGTATTACTGATTCACGTACTGTATAAGTACATAAGTGAAGGGTCAGTGCATAAGTCATTCAGTCATCTTCTGTATCATTTCATTACAATAGGGGCTAGTTAATCTTTTTATTACCATTGCCATAAACTTGGTGTCATGTACTTACACTGGAATGTCCTCTAAATCCTAATTCTTAGACATAGGATTGTATGGAATTAGGCCAAATATCAAAACGATTCCAGTAACAAGACTGATTAGAATTATAATGAACTACAAAATGTATTTAACTAATTTGCCTTTTAAAATTTAAACTATTCGTCTTTAGTAATTGCGTGTTGGCCAGCAATATTTCCTAGCATGCTCCTACATTATACCATAAAAATATCAATTACCGACTACTATGTTTGAGCGATACAAACTCTTATTACGATTATATGGCATACAAAGTACGCGACGTCAATGTTTCCGTAAGCTGTGATAAGGTGGTTAGAAATTATTTACACTTGGAAAACACGTTTTCCTAAGTGGCGCATAAACAGTATAATAACATACCTAGAACGTCAACTCGGCTGTCACTTCTCTCCCACATTATAATATTGTGCATAGTGAACTTCACCAAGGCCGACATTTCCTTCCACATGTTACTTATCGATTCATAATGCATTCTAATGATCCTTTCGACGTGATTCAACCCCTTTTACACGTGGTGGTATAACATAACCGCTGTGTAGAAATTATTTTTAATACTCCTTAATTTAAGCGTAGAAGAGCCATGTTTTGGCATGAATGGGCCGGTTCGACCGGAGTGATACCACGGCCTCAAAGAAAACCGACGTGACCCCCCCCCCAGTCTCCCGAATCCCCAAATCCTCCACTATCCTTAAATTCCCAATTCCCAAAAGGCCGGTAACACACTTGTAACGCCTTGGTGTTCCAGGCGTCCATGGGCGACGGCGATTGCTTACCATCAGGTGATCCGTCTGCTCGTTTACCGGTTTATGCCATAAAAAAAGTAGTGAAGTCGATCCCCTATCTATGCCCTAGGTAAACAACTACACAATGAGTGAATCCCGGAGACTTAAGACTAAAGTGTTATTAAAACTACGAGATAATTAACTTTCCCCGCATTAAGCAGGATGCGCTCAATTTGTGCCAAACTATCGCCTCGGAACATCTCCTGAATTAGGTAAATCAGCGTGTTTTATCAAATCAAAACTTGGTAACGAACCACATAAGTTATTAACGCTCCATGTAGCAGTCAGCTACTTGATAATTAAGTCGATTATACTCATCGCGCGTGTATCCCGTACTCGTACGTACAATTTGTATGTATATATGTTGATAAAAAATTGTGCGTAACATTTTTCTAGAAAGCAATGCATAATTGCCAAGTTCTGCACACGATAATCACGCCAAGAATGTGTTCTTGGTGTTCACTACATTGCCAACTACCCATGGTTTGCATGAAATCAATTAACAGAGTACCTATTTAATTTAAGCTAAGCACATGCACGTATTTATTTTGAAAATGTGTGAAATAAATGGTAAAGATTAACAGGAGCCGAATTAAACATTGTGAAATACTTTTGTCTCATTCTAATGGAGATAATTTTTGTAACACTTCTAGTCTATAAAAGAAAACTTTACTATTGATAGATATGAAGAGAAACCTACAAAACTGGGTAGGTTTAATACTAGTTTTCTATACGAGTTAAGATTAGAACTAACTACACAAACCAGTGCACCAACAACGTCGACAGACAGACAGACAGACGGACAAACTAACAAACTTTCCCACTGAGTTTTGATCACAGCATTTCACTGCATGGCTCACGGCCAACTTAGAGAAACGTTGTCAACTTCAATGTTGTTCAGAAACTGTTGAAATCGATTTAGTTAGCCACTTGAATGTACAACCAATACTTGAATAGTAATAATATTTGGCCACAAATATTACGACCTTGAATACACAAAGATTTGAAATGGATATCCAATGTTCATGATCATATTAACAACAAAAGAGCGAATCATTAGAACAATTACCTAGTTCAATTTTAAAATAGTATAATAAGTTGTAAATATTACAATTTTGAAGTGAAATCTAACTACAGAGCTTAACCAGAGTCATTAATTAGTAGTAGCTAGTTGAAGTTAAGTACATAGAAATACTTCATTAAAAATATTATCTACTGAAACCTTAATCTCATCTGGATAAAGCTTAAAGCATCAAAAGTTCTTCTACGGTCGAGGTCTAGGTTTATTTAGTTTAGTCTGCAGCCTGCAATAATCCTCTTAGGAAGAGGTACTTTGTCGTGTAAAGTTAACTATAACACGTGTTCCCTTATTTCACCGCAAAATATCGCATGTTTTTTCTGACTCACGTTTATTTTCCAATCTTATTACTTACGTTAACGGAATAAATCTACACATATAATTAAAAATCCCTGCCATGATATATATAACGGTCCTAGTTATTTAATGATAGCCGCGGAAGACTTAACGGGTTGCCGGGGCTCCGGCTCGAAGTGCAGGAGTAGGAACGGGGTGGTTTTTAGTCAGTAAGAGTCTGACACTCCCTCCCGCCTCACCCGGGCGGGAGAAGTCATTGGATGATTTTCCCCCTCAAAAAAAAAAAAAAAAAAAAGTTATTTAATGATTAAATCTTATGTGACATGAATATTCCTGGATGGCTATACTGGGATCAGTAGTATACTAAAAAAATTAAATGGGATTCGAGAAAACTGTAGTGTAAAATATCCTACTTTTATCGACATACCAAACAATCGTACTTATCATACTCGTTAATTTTTCTTTCTGTTGTGAATTCTGAATATTAAAAATATTTTCTCTAACTTTGGCTCGATAGCTATCTAAGTAAATACTTCATGTACAATCGGATAACTAGACGGAGAAGAGAATAATTCCAGTGAAACAATTTAACAAGTTAGTAAGCGCACATACCTACTCTATAATGCGCCATAGTACTATAAATGTAATAGTTTAACGTTGTTTGCGCCCGTTGCAAGTATTAGCAATAAAGCAAAATGCGTATCTAGATTGGTCTTTTAGATGTCTCTCAATTCGGGTGCCTGTAAATGAATAGATATACAATATCGCTCAATTGGACCAGATGGCCGCGAACCGAATTGTGACTGACGTATTGAAACGATTCACGAAACAACTATTGTAGCCAGCTTTAGTAACAATATGCCCATTATAATACGATCGTGAATAATGCTTGTTCACTATGGTTATTGCCTCCATACAAACTAAAAACCCAAGAAAATGTAGAGGTATAATGAGGCCATTGAATAACAGGTCGATCGAAGTTTAGCGCACCTTAGAACCTAGCTATGAAATATTTTCTTATCAGATGCCTTTCTTGGATAAGAACCGACCATAATCTAGTAAGCTATTAAGTACTTCCGGAGATTTCGTGACGAAATAGCCCGTTAGGTGCACTTTTATATACTTTGTTGCAATTATAATCGGATCGATAAACGCGAAGTAAGGTTCAGTGTCTATGTGCTCGGTAATGCATGCGGCTGAACGGCTCATGTTACTAGACGTAACCTCTTACATCATTCGTTTTCTCTTTTCCTAAACTTCAGATCAGAGTACGCTCTCACTGTACACTAGTCGTGCTAGTGGTCGGATATCACGCAAAAAGGTAATAAC
Organism: Spodoptera picta; assembly: GCA_038387885.1. Lineage (NCBI taxonomy): Eukaryota > Metazoa > Arthropoda > Insecta > Lepidoptera > Noctuidae > Spodoptera > Spodoptera picta. Next base: position 7,243,375 of record JAZHFQ010000105.1, read on the forward strand.
ACAAAGTGCTCGACAGCTATGCGCCTGTGCACCAGTTCTTATGAAAAATACGCACTTACTAGTTGCTATTGCGCACCATATCCAAGAAATATCTCAGCATGTGGCATAATAAGTAGCATTATCATTTCATTCCGTTTGAATATCAATTTATTACGTTATAAAATTAAGAGCGATTATTTTAATTCAAAACAACTCGTTAGATGCATTGAAAAGAAAATTGAGCTCGTGTACATATTACTATTAAATAAATATGTTACAATTACTAACATTTGTGTCAATTTTATACATATTGATATAATTTGATCTGTTATATATGTAAGACAGATTTCGTTATCGATATTTATTGTATAAACATATAGGTATCATCTTCGTAAAAAATCGTTCACAAAAATATTGTTAGTTAACTTAAGTTAGTTAAGAAAAGTAGCAAGTGTTGCACCATTTTAAAATCTTGATTAAATGCGCCATCTTTTGAAATAACTTGCCAAGGGTAGTGTAGTACATTTTTTTTTTCAATATGAAGTGTCAAAGTTAACTAACAATATTTTTGTGAACGATTACTCACTAAAACTTAACTTATTTTATTAAATTAACGATGTTTTTTGCATTAATTTGTAGTTGCGATTAACAGCATATTTAATGAAGATCACAAAATTAAAAAAATCACTGCGAAATTGTGACATTGGTGATCACAGGACTTTCAAAACGCGACCAAGGGTGTCGAATTTCAACTTTTTAAAAAAAAAATCTATTATCGCTGAACTGAGTGATATGGATTTCTTTTATTATTTTTCCCAGTACTGGTATAACTTGGCTTTTCATCCGGTCTCAGATTATCGTTGAGTTTTGGGACACCCTGTATATATACCTATATATATGTATATACCTACATAACAAGCTATAAATTGTTAAAAAGCGTACAGTGTATAATGCATTGCGAAGTTCATGCTATATAGGACACGGATGCTTTTAGTACAGGCGTCAATTTTACGATGATGGTACACTCTCTGAAAATATAGACATTTTTATGATAGGTATTAGTAATGACGCAGACGGTCCAGGAGATATCTACGGTACAGTACGTTACTCTTTTCAAGTGGTTAAATACATATAAATAAAATACAATCGTAATTTTGTACTGAATGAATGTCAATGATAGGTATATTATTTATACGCATTGAATAGACTGCTTAGTATTTAACTTTTAGGAAAGGCTTTGTGAAAAAGATGTATATAGTACCTATCATAGTGTTATTAACAGAGTGAAATCTGAAGTGTTTATGCAATTCATTCATACAAATGATTTAGCGGAAGAATATCAATTTAATATTTGAACGTAACTTACTTTTTGAACAGGTTTGAAGCTTAAGAAAGTCTACAAGTCTAGCTTTTTATTATACAACTTAATTGACTATTTTTCACGACGTTGGCCTGCCACCCAAACATTTTATGATTGACATGTGATAATATTTGAAATGTTATCTTAATGAAGTACACTGACTGCCTCGTTGGCCGAGTAGTCGCAAGTGCGACTGCCGGGGTCTCGGGTTCGATTCCCGGGTCGGGCAAAGTATTACTGGGTTTTTTTTAATTCTCAGTAGTAGCACGGAGTCTGGAAATGTGCCCGGTATATGGCAATAGGCTCACCCCCTATTACATGGGACTCATAACAACTAGTGAAAAGTGGGTGTTACATTGTACTGTGGTAGAATGTGCACCTCTGCCTACCCCTTCGGGGATAAAAGGCGTGATGTTATGTATGTATGTATGTATGTGTTATCTTAATGAACTATTACTTCATTCTTGACTAGTTCATATAAATTTTCCTGAAGACTTTATTTATATTGTCTTCTTTCCCACCTGTCTGTATTAAATTATATCAGACTATATAGTCTGAAATTTAATACAGACAGGATATATAATATATCTGGATCTAAACACTTTCGCTGAAGGCAATGTTATGTCTGTCATTCAATAAGGTCAACCATTATTTTTCTTTTATTTTTGTTATGATATAAACTTCTTTCTATTATAATATTATGACTGGCACCTAAGTAAACAAAACTGCTATTTAAATATTAGTTGAAACGCCCAGTGTTTCATTAATATGGAAATCAAAGCAGATAAGACTAAATTATTGAAAACTAACTTTCGATTTTTGGTACTTCGAACATTTGAAAGCTTGAATCGTTTAATGTTCATTAGTTATTTAAAGTCGATGTTTTGAGTTCTGTGTATGTTTCTTTTAATAAGAATAGAAAACGGTACTTTTATGTACCTACGCATTGCAATGCGCAACGGCATAAAATTGCGTCTGGGCAAGTAAATATTACATTTTACCGTTACTTTGCAAATGAAAACAAAGTAAGAAACATTGAGAGCTGTAAAAAGGATATCATAAAATGAAAAATATTTAATTGTTCATACTTGAATTATGTAACATTTTAGTATTTCTAAATGAAAGCACTCACAATTGCATCTCAAAAGCAATATAGGTTCCTTTCGAAGTTCTTTTTATTTTTTATCCCTATGACATACACGTACGTGCTCTGGCAAATAATTATTATGATATATATGATATGTATTACCTAATTACATTTTTATCACCAATCTTTATTATTATTTTATACGTTATACGTGATTTTATATAATTTGCTATATTATATGGACTGTATATATTTTGAAACTCTCAGAAGAGGGAAGAAACAATTTGTCAGTTCTGTATTGAAAATCATGATATTAAGCACTATTCCAGATTTTTCAGACATCGAATATATTCTACTTAACCCAAAGGTTGACTGCTTGTGTATCTTATTTTTGCGTACATTAATGAGATGATATAAAAATAAAAAAATAAATAATATTTATATTTTACACCTGACCAAGAATTACATTTGACCACATATATATGTAATGTATATAAATGTATATAATGTAATCCAGTACGCTTGACAAATTTAATATAGGTACTTAGGTTCATAAGTGTCAAAACGTAACATTTGTAAAATAGTATGATCTTAATTAAGTACTTAGGAAAATACTTATTGTTCGAAAACATTCATTTTGTTTTAAACCAACTATATAAATTATGAGATTTCTTCGCATGGCCAACGCTTGCCAAAAATTAAAAAGAAAGATCCTCACTTTATGATCAACGTGCCCCTGCATTATACTATTGTATGCCTCACGTCACTTGCATTGAATTATTGGTGTCATAAAAAATATTGTGTCATAATCTGTTTTAAATGATTTATTATGAAACAGTTATTACTGTTCTGATGTTTTGTTAGAGTTTATCAAAATGGGTCAAAGCGCGTTCGTCAATATATCGATAACATTTTAATTTGACTAAATTTCGCGACTTGTTTAAACTAAATCGATAGATACGACTACAATTATGATAATCAATTATAGTAGAACTTGCAATTCCCTTGCACTCGTCATATGTAGGCTCACCCCTATTACATGGGACTCATAACATAAATAGTGGAAAGTGGGTGTTACATTGTACAGTGGCATTAAGTGTCATATAGTGCACCTCTGGGATAAAAGGCGTGATGTTATGTTATGTTATGTCGTCATAGGTATGTCTACATAAATATAAATAAATATACATTTATGATTGTATTACCTACTTACTAGCGAACCGCGATGTCTTCGCACGAGTGCTAATCATTAACTTTTCAAATAGTTTTTCTTTTTTTTTTATTTATTTATTTATTTATTTATTTTAATACTGTAATTATTTGTATACTAGTTCCCTTTTATATTTCGGTGATTTTTGTTGTTTTCAAGAAGCAACACGCTCAATATCATGCAATCACGCCAACTTTTAGTTTAATGTCACATACCCGGTAGCAGCTAAGTCGAAACCGCGGGCACAGGTTAGTAGGTACAAATGAATAAATATAAATAACATCTCAATTAGTTGTATTGTGATAAGTCAGTTATTTAGAGGTGCGAGATGTTTTATTTAGTTCTTAATCTTCGTGAAGGCAAATGAAGTTTTATTTCTATTTAATTTTACTCAAAATGTGCTGAACTAAAGCAAAAATAATTGAGTTATCGCGTCAAAGAAAATAATAACGTCACTTCGAATTGCAAGTGTCAGGCTGCTCGACCGGCAGATATAACAATACGCGCCGAGTACGGATATCGAAAGTAAACATTAAGTGCAATCTTCAAAACAAGCGAATTTTCACATTACAAGAAAAATTTTAAGTAAAATATTTCAGTACATAATATATGTATTTAGTAAAATATATTTGAATGTTTTCAGGGCATTTCCAAGAACAACAATGCCTAATATACTTTTTCGATACTATTCATCAACAAAGTCCTATTTGTCCAATTTTGTCCAAGCACTAAACGTTATTTGTATAAAGTGTGTATAAAAAAACAATGTCACATAACTTGAGAAATAGATATAAAAACAAACTGGAAGCCATTAGCGTACGCACGAATTACGGTAGAAAGACTATATTATATGAAGGAGTACATCTGTTCAATGCATTACCCGACGATATCAAAGAGTGCGATAACGTGAACACATTTAAATATAAGCTAAAGAAACATTTAAGTACATTATAACTGCTAATACTTTGGAGGAAATTTGTATTGTACCTACTATATTTGTTTATTACTTTGTATCTCATTATAAGTGGACTGTATGTTCTTATGAGAAATAAATTTCTTTAAACCGATAAATAAATATCTATAAATTAAACATATCGATAAATAATTTATTTGCCACACAATATAATGAAAATATAAACACCAAGCCTCAAGCATACACACTTTTTTATTTATTTTTTAAAACTTATTTTAACAATCTGGATTTCTCACTTACAATTATTTCTTGTAGATTTATGAGTTTTATAAAAACTCGTATGCGCGTCTATACCTTTATTTTATATTATTAAGTACAATTGGTCGTAGCGCACCTCCAGACCGCTAATTGTTCAAAAGTTCGACACTTAATGCAACACAAACCTATAAAACTTGATGAAGTAGGTACTTATTAATCATTACACTTTGTCATCGGCGCTTATCTAAAACGTTAATTTATTTTCTTTGACGTAATAGAACAAGCTCAGAACAATGGTTCATTAGCAGATTGCATCTCGTTAACTTTAACTGCATGTTGATAACTCAGCATTAAAAAATAAAGGTAAATTTGCGGCTCTCGATTTAAACAAAAATAAAAACCAAGTCGCACATCGCAAAGCATTAAAAGAACAGGGAAAGGGAAGAATATTAGGTGTTAGTAAGTAACTTACCTCATTGAAACCGTGTAGCGTTGTTTTAGTTAGCGAAAAACTTACGCGGGCTGCATGCGGCGGCACTACGAGTGGCGGCAGGAGCGTGTCGCGAGCGCGGGCGTCGCGGGCAACAGGCGAGTGAGGAGTCGCGGCGGCGGCGGCGGCGGTACCCTCCGTGTTGTGACTACGCGCCCCCACAGGAACACTGACGCTAATTTCGAAGGCGCGAAATGGCTTCTACTCGCAGGACTCGAGTGTTCGGCTTAACAAGTCGTGTGCGACAGCGGCTCACCTGAGTTGTCGACGGCGGTGTCCGGTCGGCCACTGCTTCGTTGTCGACCGCGGTGCGACTGAGTCGCGCGCCCACCCGCCACTCTCTTTTATACTTTTCCCCTTCTCGGAGGACCCCGCAACATTTTTCTTTTCCGTGAAAGACCTATACCTAAGTCCTGGGTACCGTTGACTCGTAACGACGACGGCACCTACCGAGCCTATCCTTGTACAAGCATTATTGTCTCAAAATTCATAGGTCATGAGCGCTCGACGTGCTACATAAGTTACATATATGTAGATAGACTTAGCGTAAATACAATGATATAAAATAATAATTCGATAAATATTGGGCGTAAACTTTTATATAAAAAAAACGTAATGTTTGTATATAGAAATAAATAATTTGATAAAATTAACAGTAATTCTGTAGGCGTAAAAAATCTGCATTGAAACATGTAAAACTACGAAACGTGATATAGAAGTATTATTGTGTTGTAAATTTTGTACTCATTTTACATACATTCAAAAACACTCACATAACTGCACGTTTCTTTAAAACGTATCCAAATATTGTAAGAATGTATGTGACTGTCACCGTCGCTTAGGAAGGATACTTATTTATGGCGCCTGTCGTCCGATACTTAGATTTCTTTGTGATAACAATGCTGCAATTGTTATCAATGTTAAATACTTACAGTATAAGTAATACATGGTTCACCGACATATTTGGCATATGTTTATTATAAAATAGGTGATGTCCTAATTATATACAACTTTATGTAAATCTCTCACGGCTTCTCATTTTCTCAGCATCGGCTACTACTTGCACGTTCCGGAAAATCAGAATTTATTTAAGCGTTATTAATGTCTTCATTTCCATAGACAATTTTGCGAAACAAGGCCACTTTAGGCACCTTTACCGTTACTACCTTCGTTTCTTCTTTCTTACCAATTTCAACATGACACAATTTCAACATGACACAATTTCACTCCGTATTAATTTGATAGGTCATTTAAATAATGCTTTCTTCTATATAGCAGTCTCTGTTAAGACGTCAGTATGAGCAATATGAGCATATTTCAGGACGTCTATTAGGTTTAATCAAATTATCATCGTGCATGACACTGTGTAAACTTTTAGCTTAACTTACGCTTAACATATAAAATGTATACGCAAATTGAGAGTAAAGGGCACACGTGTTCTTTATTACATTATTAATATGTATAAAAATGTTTTATTGTGATTGGAAATTAAACCTTTATGTTTGTACTGTGTTGTGGTCTGCTTCAGTTAAAGCTAGACCTCCTTCAAAGTACCATTATAATGAAAAATAATTTCAAGAATTTTGGGGTAATCTATAATATAAAAATTAATAGCAAAATGTGTTGGTAAATAACATAACTCAAAAACGCCTGGACCAATTAGGCCAATTTTTTTTAATGTTCGTTGAAGTTCAAGGATGGTTTTTGTGGTGCGAAAAATTGTAATACTTTTTTTTTGACAGGATGAAGTCTGTCTGAAGTGTAATCATGTTATTTTAGGGTTTATTAATTACGGGATTAAGAAACAAGATGGAAACATGGACACAAACTTCCTACGTGGTTACTGAGTACTTTTTGAGGAAAAAGTCATACAATGTTCTCGCCTCATCCAAAGTCCTTACTGATTAAAGTAAAAATCATCGTGTTTCTGCTCTTCGAGCCGAAGCCCCGGCAACCCGTTAAGTCCTCCGCGGCTCCGTATCGGCATTAGCCCTAGTGGGAATTCGGCATTAGCCCCTCATATGGTGGTCTGATGGCTCTTCAAAGAGCTCGGGTCTGGCACTAATCGGGCGGTGAATTACCCATGCTCGCCGTCCGCAGGGCCGTGTTTGCGGTGGGCGGAGATCGCCTCGCGATCCCCGACGCCCGGAGTGTCTCTCGCGAGAGCTGGGGCATGAGGAGGTTTGATCCCTCACGCCCCGCCTCCTCCTTAGCTACCATGACTAAATTGCAGAAGGCGGAGACGGCATCCCACTCCCCATGCTCCGTACCATGGTTTGAACCAGAGCCGGACGCGAGAGGTCACCGGTGCCGATCATATCCCTGAAGATACAGCGGTAGTCAGCCCACGCAGGGCACACCGCCGCCGTATGTTCCACCGCGTTATTGACTACTCTGACGGCTTGGCAACGTCGACACTATAAGACCCTGCCTCAGTAGGAGGCCATGGTGATGTTACTACTGGCGCAGCAGCCTTGGCTACTTCTGGCATAAAGAGTAAAGTACGTATAGGTGGCCATATAGGTACCAGTCACTCGTAGCAATGCTTTCAAATTGGAATCGCAATCACCAATCAGCCGCCATTTTGGAGTTGTCTATTCGACTTGGCGAAGCTTGAATGCCAGAAGTAGCCAGGCGAATTCGAAAGCAAGGAAGAAAAGGCATTCGAAGCTGGCGACGTTGCCATAGACTTGTAATGAAACAGCTGATATACCAAACCTATTCACTACAATTTATCGCACCAAACCATTGACAATCGCGAATGTTCTTTATGCATCTGAGAATAAGGTACTTTTAGATTGGTAGCACGACATGACATGGTCATGATTCTAATATCTTTGACTCGCTGTCAAAAGCAACTGTTTTCGAACAATTGAATGTAGCAATCAGTAACCTACTAATAATAGTATCGAGGTAAAGTGTCCTAAAGTCACATTGCGTACTTCCTTCCTAATTTTAAAGTGTCTATCTACTAAATACGCGCCACAGACGAATAACGACGATTTGTCGCCGGAACTTCGGTAAAAGTTTTTTAAAGGTTTTGTGAAACCTTTAATGAGTTATTACAAATATTAGAAAAATGTGATTTGTTGCAGATAATCCGTGTTTCTATACAACCAATTCATAAGAAATAAATTCATTTGAACACTTCTTGATGAATTATACTTTTTTAATATTTCCAATTTCAATAATATTGTTTTTAAATCTGTGAGAGCTAGTGTAAGATATGTAGATACATAGGGAGGTAAGTTGTAGACATATTAAGCCTAAGTAAAATTCAATTTCATTTTGTACTAAGTCACAACCAGCCATGTTGACTGTTGATGTCGACAGAATCGCGGGGAGCCAATAGATGTAAGTGGCGAGCAGTCGTTCGACGCGTAGGACTGAGGGGGAGGCTTTATCCAGTCGACGTCTTACAGCTATTAATGATGATTATGGTTTAACCTCTTGTCTGTCGGTATATATAGATATGTAAATATGAGATACAATAGGAAGCACATTGTGTCTCGCGTAGGTCTACGTTCCGACAGACAACAAGTTAAAGATGAAGACACTTAACAGACACTATAGATAGGTGTTATTGTAACAAGAAAGTAAGATATAAGTATGAACGGATGTTTTATAATCACACAATAATGTGTGCAACAGTTCTAGGTAGCTAGGTGAAAATTTAATGAAGTATCATAATATGAAAGTACACGGTATGTATCCATAGTTCCATGCCCATGAAGTACGGTACGGAAACGAAGTTGTAATTAATGTTTTGTTTAATAAACAAATTAGGTATCAACATCTACACACACACATTCTTATGCACACATCCATTCACACACCTACTCACTTTTATTTTCTTAAGATGTTATTAACTATTAGAATAGGCAAAGAAATCGCAGTATTTTGACAGCCACGACACAAGCTATGCCTAGTGCGGTTGTCATTGTATAGTATAGGCTGGTAATAAAGAATTATTATTTATTATTTATTATGTCTCGACTACTTCATTATAATGCTATGTTGGTCAAGTAATCGCAAATGTCACTGCCGAAGTGCCGAGCTAGTCTCGCGTTCAGTTCTCACATCGAGAAGGGTTATTGGAATTTTTCAGTATATTATGATAGTTATAGTGCCTATCTAGTGCAAATATCATTACTTAACAGACGCTCATTAGTTAACATATATCTTTGGGATCTTTAATTTGTATTAATATGATTTGTTTACAAACATACTTTGTACCAAACTTGGAATCAGATGTTTGATTTTCACAAGTATCGGGTATACAGGCTAAATTTGGCGTTCAAATGTCCTGAGGTGAACGGAAAATTTCCAACAGGTCAAAAAATATTAAAAAATTGTAAATCATGTACTTTTTTAATTACAATGACTTATGGGTAAACTACGAAAAAGTACACCCTATGCCAGTCTTTTGACTCTTCTGTATTTTTTATTTTTTCGTGGGTATTTTAGCTTACGTTTTTCTGAATAGTGCTATATAATATATCCATAGAAAACCTATATTCAATAAATCTTGTCAAAGGTCTTGAGTGTAAAACAATTACATCGTTCAAGATCTTTAGTAGATTTAATGAGCCTTAAAATTTTATTACGGAGCGGAGAACCAAACTCGTGACACACTGCAAGCGGCCGTAATTAGGTTTCGAAGCACTCAGGCCATTTCATCGTGAACTCTTCTTATTTTTCTTCTTCCGTTCCATAAACGCCATGGAAAATATACTATGAAAGTTAAACTTTATCACTTCATTTTATTGTAAAATAATTAATGTTCGAAAGATTTTTCCTCATGGCTCGTTAGTTATCGGCTGCAATATACTTTTTGAAGGTTTAGGCTGGGCTAACTTGGCTTTACTAGTCAACTGACGGAGTATTTTAACACGGCGTTTGAAATAAAATGGTTTTGCCTGTGCCTGTATAAAGCATATATCATGCATTGGACTGCCTATAAATCTGCAGGCGACATCTACACTACACCTTTATACAGAAGAGGAAGAATTTTATACCAATAAAATTCTTCCTCTTCTCAATTCAATACAATTCAATACCAATTGAATATATTCTGAAGCGATTAGATCAATTTGAAAAATATTTAAAGCAGTGCACTTTTGCAAGAAGTGCTCATAGATACTTTCTGTTCCTGTGCCAACAGAAACGTAATGTAAATTTCACGCAAGTGAAACCGTGGGCGGAAAGCTAGTCATCAATAAAGCCAGATTTAACCTCCGAGCGAGGATTTCAAATAGCACTACGGTCAAAGATGTCCTCGGGCAAGATGGACCCCTTACTAGATTACCAGGCCTTTCCAAGTGTAACTCTAACCATGTTGTGTTTGTCCTCTTTGATAGACCTCCATAGGGATCAATCAGTTCGTTTATGGAAGCACTTCCCTCAACAATTCATGGCTGACGTTTATTACTTACACACAACTGAGACGTGTACTGTTGTTACTTGTTACATTACTTATCTACTTATGTATAGCTTCGAATACGGTTTGATTTTCATTACTGCTATGAGTACTTCAGTGTTTATTCAGACTTAGCCTATCTCTGTGTTAAATATTATTTTCTACACCTTCAAACTTTCGGATGTATTATAATCTGCTTTATGAAACTTTAAGTTGTCGTATTTAAATTTTTGATACATAAAAACTATAACACCCTTATAATATAACATACCTACCTGGAGATAAAAATGTAAACAAGAAATATATACTGATTATGCTTTCGCCTCCCAAATAATAAACAAAAGGTGTTACCTATGGCATGTTATTATATTTTCCTGTTACAAAATAAAACACAATAGGTAAGTACTTAAATAATTCTGGGACTCTTTTATTTATTTATTCGGTTCCAAGGATGTTTCTTTAACAAAGCTATTAATTGTGCTTCCTGGAAACAGCCTGACTTAGTTACAATGTTAAAAATAGAAAATGAAAGAAATGTAAATTTATACTGAAAAACATTAGAATGGAAACGTAGCAAGGACAGTGGAAGGAGTTGCTTCAAATACGACAGAGTACCATGATGTCCTAAGTAGACTACCATCCTGGTCACACAGACAATGTTTTGTATCTAGAGGTAGAATTAGGAATATCGACTATTACACTACTACTAGTCATTAAATCTATACAGATGAAAAAACACCGGGGTCTGTACTCAGAACGGTTGGATTGGACTAGATTTGGATGGAATATGTTATGATAGATTCATACGTCGGGAGACCGGGAAAGAACACAAAATGGTAGTTATAACAGAAATCCCTCAAATGAATGTCTATTTTTTGAACAATAGATTAAGGTTAAACGTAAAACTGTAGGTGGGTTCTCTAGAAAGGACGATAGTTTTATACTGGAAATCCCATGGGAAAAGACTTGTACGGGTACAACCCGTGACTGTGTAATAGACTACCTACTAGAATTACCTATGAAATTGCCGTTTTATATGAAAAAGTTGTAAACGAATTTATGTCATGTATTTTTTTTATCAATTGAAGGAGTCACCCACTCAATCAATGCATCTTTACCAGCGCAGTGGCAGGTTATTTATGCCCTTCTTACAGTAATCAGCTGGACGGAGGCAACAAATTCGTCAGAGGCATTTTGTACTGCGTCTCGGGTATTGAATTTTTTCCTGCCAAGAAGAATACCCAAGTTCTGGAAAAAGTAGTAGTCTATTATATAATATTTTATATTTTGAACCACTGGATTAATATAGAAGTAGTGATGTGCTATTAGAGGCCCATTTGAAGTACTGAAAAAGGAAGTTCAAAAGTGAAAAGCATCACAAACAAAAGTACAGAGTCGATTTTGATTATGTTTGACACAGTCGTAGAAAATACCCTGGAAAAGGTAATAAGTCACAAAATCATAATTGCGGACGAAGTCGCGAATAGAAACTAGTAGGTACGTAACATAATAGTATAATATAATAATATCAGAATAAAACAATAAAAAATAAATAAATGATGAAGACGTAGACGCTATAACTCAACGCTATACTTCAACGTGATTTCAATAAAATTCTGTATTTTTTCAATTTTACTTAAATTGAAAAACTATTTCCTCCATTGTATAATAAATATTGTTTTAAATAAAAATCAGTATTATAGATCGACGAGGGATTTCGATTTAAAATATTGTTAGACATTGGACATATTGTGTAAAGATATCTGTTAATAGGTTTCAGGATCTATAGTTTTTTTTATGTCATCTCACACTAAGTTACCTTCCTGTATCATGTCATGTATATGTATGTGTTGATAAACATATACATTGATGTCATTTGAGAATCACTTAAATACGTTGTTACGAGCAGAAATTGTGTAAACGTGTTGTACGGCAACTGGTCGTCCAACTGCACCTGCAGTACAGGTACTAAGATTACGTTTTTTATGTATTTGAAATGGTCACTCCCTTGGTTTGGCAGGCAGCTATAAGGTATAAACTTAGTAATTCGATTGTTTCTGACATGAACACGACATGATGCTGCAAGCACACAAATACGAGCAAACAATCATGCGATATAAGGCGACGCGCTCTTGATTTGAGGACAACAATATGAAATTGCTTTGTACATTTCCATGATTTGAGAATTATTGCAACAAATTACGTCTGTATAAGACAATACGGTATTTTACAACTAATCAAATTCAATACTTTCATCTAAACGTCAAAAACGATATTGTTCTATTTTGTAAATTTAAAAAAAATAAAAAGTTGCTAGAATAAATCGAAAAATAAGTATATCGTCAATATGAATCGTCGTCGTATATGAATGAAATTGTAATTATTTTTGAGTATTTAATTGGATTGAAAAATCAAAACAATTTATTTTTGACCCAGGAAAATACCCAATTGTTCCGTGGATTATCGTACGTATCACACCTTGTTGCTCACGTAGGAATATCTAATAATAAAATAAATAAATAAATAATATAATATACTTTTTTGGCAGAAAAAAGGTGGAATTATTCGAATAATGTTAAATGACAGAAATATCTATTGGCTGAACTACTTTGAATTAGAAATTAGAATCAGTTGAGTACGTGTACACCACAAGACTACATTTTACACGGATCAACTTTATCTACCCTTCACGAGGCGAAGTGTTATACTCGCTCTAGATATTTGTTTCAACATGTTATTAAACTTTCAGATTTCTAATTACTAATCACTGTTTTATATTCCAATCAAAGGCGGGACCGGAATAACATGCTATGGAATGACATAATGGGGCACATAAAGGGGATGAATTCTTCTCTTTTGAGATAACCACTTAAGTCAAAGTCAAAGTCAAAGCATTTATTTCAATTAATTCTTAATTTAATTAGGCACATTTGAAACGTCAAATTGAATTTTCAGTGAAGCTAGGTGCTCGTTCGAGTATCTGGTTTCGTATGGAGAAGAACGAGCAATAAACTATATCGATACTCTTCTCAAAACAATGTTTTAACCGTAACATCTTTTATTCCACGATGGATTAGGCTTAATATGATATATGAAAAATAATGTGTGCACAATTCCAAACTACGCACTATTATATGTTTTTTCGAAAGCCCCAAAAGACCCCAGTTTTGGTCCGATTCGCTAATCAACCCTTTACTCAGCTGTCGTGCTCTATTTGTAGAGATTTATTTACCTCTGTATTCATCATTATAAATGTAAATAACTAGATATTTAATAAAAACGATATTGACCCAAACAACACCATCTTTCCATCTTATATTTAGATATGCGATAAATGGAGATCAAGTTCAGTTCTACGAAACTCGCCCGACCACTTAATAATAACGAATTAATTACAGACAGAAAATCTTCCAAATTCTTCTCAAATAAACAATTCCCACAAAATCACTTTCGCTAATTTAGAAAGATTACTTTCTTTTCTATTAATTTGAAACGAAAATGTATCCAGGGAGTTGTGGAAGCTCAAATTTTCTTTTTTTCATCGCGTTTTCGGATGCTGTGTTGGTAAACCGCGTCCACTTGTTACCAGTGGTTACCGCTAAGTCACCTGATGATTGCATCACGTTTTTTCTCCTACATTAATTATGAATAAAAACAAATAACGAAATACAGGTTATTGAACGGTTTCTCGCCGTTGAAGATGTCAACAAACTGGTTGCTTAACAACAAAGTCAGCTTTTCCGGTTTAGGGTATTTGTATGTAAACAAGCTTCTGATTGAATATAGAACCGTTATATTCTATTTCAAAACACAAAGAAAAGAAAGGTTTGTTTGATCAGTAACTGATATGTACTGTTAAATCGTCCGCACTTAACTCCCTGTCCATTGGGGAGCAGCGAGCTTATTGTTAGGTACCGTTAAAATTTAAAATATATAATTATAAGTACGCAAAGCACGGTGTTCAAATATGAAATAAATAATAAACTATAGTCTATAGGTAGTTGATCAGGACGTGTTAGCTAGTCTACCTATAAACACAGTTCTTTCTGGTTTTAGAAAGTGTTTTATTTGTATTTTTAAAACCGACCTTGTTTTTGTTCGCGGTTTCGTGTATATTTTAGTTACGATTATGTGTTTCGAATACTTTTTAAGTATCTAAGAATCGAAAGTGATGTTGATACACTTTGTAGAGGTATATATTTTTTTATTGTCAAGGTGTCATTCAAAGATTGGTTCACGTATTTATTGATTAATTTACCGTGAGTATTCTTTTGACGTTGAATTAAATACATGCAACAATAATACATACTCGTACTAGGTACTTGATAATACCATGGAAATTGAAATCCAGGTCTATGTAGGTTAGGTCTAAAATTGCATACTGGTTTCACTGTGGCCGACTACGTATTATACCACAGCACGTTATTGGCAGTCATTAACTACACAGTACATAACTATTATATGTATTTACGGGAAATATCAGAATTTACACAAATAAAATTACGGTCTTCTAGATAGGTATACAAAGAATTGACTCCGATATAAAGTCAATTTTGGGCTAAACGTAACTTAAGTAACTACTTAAATTAAACATTTTCAAGCAACTGGTAATCAGACACGGTAATTACTTGTATAAAAGTCTATTATTTTTCTATGTTTTTTCCATTCAAGCGTCCATATGATACCGCTTTGGAAGACGTGGGTGAAGTTGGATCCAGACAGACTTTCTTTAAATGAAATGTTATATTCAATGATCATTATGTGTTATAGCAACAAATCAGACAGAAACGATGGTCTAGTTGTTAATTGTAGACTAGCGTCCAAAGAAGATTAGTACGACGAATGGCACAAACGGTGTTTTGAGATATCTTTCTCCGGGTCTTATATCATCTAAGTTATTATTATTAAGTCGATACTGAATTTTACCAGTGTCACAAGGAATTACTGCCATGTCCCTTTGTACAACCACGAATGTGGGCTGAACCGTTAGGGCCATTGTCGACCTTGTTTGCTTCCCACTACCTTACTACCTATACTACTTTTAGTTTAAGCTTAACGTACTCTTCCATGCACAAGATTTGAACACCACCGAATATACAGGCTCTGGGCTAACTGATAATAAATTGAATAAGAGGTTTTATAGGTATTGTTTTTGACTGGTGCAGCATTATAATCCGCGACTAGTTTTGACGTAGCCAGTCACCCGGGCGCTACACCGCGTGTCATTTTTTTAGTAATTTATGACAAAAGATTTTAGAAAATTATGGGAACGCCTGGATGCGCCTTCAAGTGTGGGAGAGGCATGTTTCGGCACAAATGGGCCGGCTCGACCGGAGTGATACCACGGCCTCACAGAAAACCGACGTGAAACAACGTTTTCGTTATGTTTCGTCGTGTGATTGAGGTAACCGGAGGCCCAATTACCACTTCCCAGTCTCTCAGATCATTGAATCCTCCATAATCCTCAAATTCCCAATTCCCAAAAGGCCGGTAACGCACTTGTAACGCCTTGGTCCATTGGCGACGGCGATTGCTTACCATCAGGTGATCCGTCAGCTCGTATACCCGGCTTATACAATAAAAAATCTAATATTATGGTCAAATAGTACCATTAGAAGTATGTACATTACTTCAGGCACGTTTTTTTTTTATAATAACTATTAGAAGTATTATATTTACCTACGTTTTATAGTTTTCTCATAAAGCACTTGTAATTAATTTTACCAATAAAAGTCGTATAAACAAAACATAAAAATAATTGTGTTCTGTTGTTGCGGATAAGTTAAACAATGTAGCAATTTAATTAATTAAGTAATGAATCATCAGTGAAGTTCATAAAGTCAGTTGCAATTGCTATAAACTTAACTGACTAGTAATCCAGCTTCTACCACATAATATATAAAAATTGTAGTTTATGTTTATAAAATAACATTTACACCTGTATTTATGTAAATGTTGTTTGTGGTGTTGGTGTTTGTCAACTGAAATAAAATCTATGAAATCCTTTGAAAGCAACTTCGGTTTATTGCCTCTATAACTGCAAAGCAGTGGGACTGTTTTTAGCTCGAAACGTAACATAGAGTTAACTTCTGTAAAACTAGATACATAATACGGTGTACAATTCAGAAAGATATTATGAACATGGTATAGTGAAATAACATGTGCGGTTACGGTGGCCGAAGATCGTCTCGCGATCCCTGACGCCCGAAGTGTCTCTCGCGACGGCTGGGGCGTGAGGAGGATCGTTCCCTCACGCGCCTCGCCTCCTCCTTAGCCAGCATGACTACTTCATAGAAGGAGGAAACGACATCCCAGTCCCTCTCGCTCCGTACCATGATCTGAACCAGATCCGGACGCGAGACGTCGCCATCGCCAATCACATCCATGATGACCACCACCACCGTATCCCCCACCATATCCTTCGGGTGGTCGTCGCAGTGATGACACCCGGGCGTTTCCTCCCGCCCAATCTGAAACAGGAACCTACCGAATCCATGTCCGGTAAGCAACTGCGTCAGGCGGTAGGTGAGAACGCCGTAGCGTCTCTCAAGCCACTCCTCTAAGAAGGGACTTACCGCTGCAATGACAGCGAGCCCAAATAGCACGAGGCTAAGAATGTACACTAGGTAACGTTGATCCTAGGTAATCCGTGTGGTAGAAGTACGAGGTATAAAGTCTAAATGCTACGTTACAACTTAATGTTACCTACGTACACAGCTATGGTTACGGATGCGCATCCGATGACTGATACCAATACATTAATTCAATTCATTTGTTAGAAGTAATTATTATGTGAATCAGTTAACATTTGTTTTTAAATAAGACGGAAAGCTATGAATGGACGTAGGTACCTATAACTATATGTAAGAACTACTACCGGCTACCCTCACTATATACCTATAAATGTAAAACTTGAGATTTTTAAGAAATAATCGAAAGGCAAAGCTAGCACGTAGCATATAAGCCCACATTCTAATTAAATTAGGTGAACTTTAAAAGGGATAAAAAAAAACCGACTTCAAAAGTAAATAAAATATTAAAAAAGCAAAAAATAACTTACTAAATATGCAATTTATAATACTTTTAAATTACTACTTATGTAATTAATAAAAAAACTATTATTTTCTTAACTAACTAGAGGTAGTCTAACTACTGCTTGGTTTGAAGTCGATGCCAAGCCACTGTGCCCACAGTATTATGTACTTTGTATCAGACCAACAAAATAGTAATTATCACTATATGTCATGCAAAAGGAATATCACATGTCATAACATGTAGCATACTACGTTCACTAGATGGCGTTGTCGCATGACGTTATTTTCTGAATCGTAACTGTACTAACATTTCATCGCCAGTTGCATTCATTTTCTAAATATTTGATGCGTACTTAAGGTTTAAAAGTATTGTTCGTACCTATACAGTGGCTGATATCTCTTTGTCAATTATTATCATTGAAATTCGAAATTCATAAAAAGAATATTCTCCATACTATTTTCATTTCAAAAGGTCCTTTTCAAGACCACTATTATATTGTTGTAGTGTAAAATAGGGTAGAAGTAGTTAGTTCTCGTTTAGAGTTTTATCAGTTAGAGTTAGAGTTTTAGAGTTTTGTTTGTTGATTATTTTTGACTTATTGATTTATCTACGTAGCTTGTGCTGGAATTTAATGTTGATTATTCCAAGTACAATTATTTTGTATTTATATAAGTTAGTTTAATTTATCACGCTTGGCACCGACTTCAAACCAAGCAGTAGTTAGACTAGTTAGTTAAGAAAATAATAGCTTTTTTATTAATTACATAGTAAGTAGAAATTTAAAAGTATTATAAATTGCATATTTAGTAAGTTATTTTTTGCTTTTTTATTTACTTTTTTATTTTTTATTTACTTTTGAAGTCGTTTTTTTTTTTGTTAAAAGTTATTTTATTTCACAATTTTAAGTGATGGGTTGACCAAGCAAGGATGCTTCTCGAATGAGAAAACGTCGATTCCTTGAAACGAAAGATGATAGATGGAAACGATTAGACAAAATAAAAATACATGCTAATAAGAAGAAAGAAAATGAAACACTAAAGGAACGTAAAAAGAGATTGTCGGCTATGAGAGCTTATGTATCAAAAAGACTAACGAACGAAAGTCAAGAAGATCGTACTCACCGGCTCAGTTTGATCCATGAACGCTTATCGAACGAAACCGAAGAAGACCGTGCTCACCGACTCAGTTTGATCCATGAGCGCTTATCAAACGAGACCGATGAAGCCCGTGCTCACCGACTCCGTTTGATCCGTGAGCGCTTATCAAACGAGACCGATGAAGCCCGTGCTCACCGACTCCGTTTGATCCATGAGCGCTTATCAAACGAGACCGATGAATCCCGTGCTCACCGACTCCGTTTGATCCATGAGCGCTTATCAAACGAGACCGATGAAGCCCGTGCTCACCGACTCCGTTTGATTCAAGAGCGACGATCAAATAAATCTGCTACACAACAATCTCAACGATTAAGTTACTTACGTAACAGTTCCGCACTAAGGGTACTTAATGAACTTCCAGGGCCAGTCGATTGACTGTTTTAAGACAAGTATCAAGTCGCTTGAGAAATACTCGTATAACCTTAGACGAACAGCTGCAGAAGGTATGGTTAATAATTATAATGCAGATTTGTTAGGGCTATAGGAAGGCAACATTGACGTGCAACCTTATGGAAATGTTACTGCTGTTTCCTATTACGTTGCGATTTTATCAAACCCAAACACAAGGTAGCTACTGGTAGCCGCCGAGGAGTTCCCTCAACTGTCGTACTACTTCATCATCAGACCCTTAATGACAATCACATCCCATCTGGGTGTAAAGTCCTCATCAATACAAATTATCAAACCCCAACACAAGGTAGCTACTGTTAACCGTTGAGGAGTTCCCTGGCTCTCGGCTCCATCATCAGATCTACCCCAGACCTTTATCAGATGGTAGTGGTTTTTAATACTTAATAAAAAAAATAACAAATGCACTAGTCGCCCCTATAATTTTTAAAAGATCCCCTCGGTTTCCTTGGTCTTCCATCATCAGATCCTGATTTCCTTATCATGGGACCATTCTGGGACCTCCTTTCCAACAAAAAAAGAATTATCGAAATCGGTTTATAAATAACGGAGATATCGGCGAACAAACATAAAAAAAGCATATATACGGTCGAATTGAGAACCTCCTCCTTTTTTTGAAGTCGGTTAAAAATCGCCTCTTAAGAATTTGCTTTAAGTATAAGACATCGCCTCACTGAACCCGTGTAATGAAACCATACCGATCCTAACGCCATCTAGTGAGCGAGGGTTCAATAAATAGTAGATATTTGGAAGTATGCAATTTACTGGAAGTTTAATAGGCACCACGTGGCCAGTTAAAAACATGTTTATTTTCGTACTAATTTCATATTTGTCTTTGCCGTTAAATGGTTTACTTTTTGATTTAACGTTAATAGTAAGGTTTGTGTACCTGACTAATTACTAATTATCATGAATAAATCTCAACAAAGCGAAATAAATATAAGTATATATAAATATAAATAAATATATAGAGAGAGACTCCTAAACGTGTGATGTAAATACTTTGAAAGAACAATTCCTTCGGCAGAAAAAATGAATAAGGAGTACCAAAGTAAGATTCGTAGTAGAATTTGCTATTTGTGCTAAATCAGTTCTAACGAAAGCGAAAGTTAATGTAAGGTATAAGAATAAATTGTCTGTAACTTATAAAGCATGGAAGTAGATAAATAAATTCTAGGAAAAAAAACCTACAATAAGTATACTAATATCATCACTTATTGTTTTCAAGTAAGTTTAAAACGCTACTCGTTAGCAAAGGATGTTTTAAGTAAACACTGAAACAGTCAAACGGAGGAAGTGTTAAATATCACGAAATATTTGACTTTATAATTACATACGAGAATTAGGTGAACAATTTGTTAGAACCCTACTACTATGTTCTGTATCAGGGGAAGCCAGGATGCTTCATTTATATTAACTCGATCATTATAAGGGAGTGGCGGCTACTGGATTTTAAAGATTTCATCATAGGAAGAAAGAATGGTTGAATAACATTTCCGGCTACACAAGAGAGTTGACAGTTCTTTAAAATTATTTACAAAAGATTTGTAATCTGAGTTACCATTGCGCAAGCTACTATATCACTCAAAGAAGTAATAGCTGATTACTGATGGTCCAAGAAAATACTGGAGTGGTCACAAGCTCCGTAAAACGCAACTTCATACACCGTTCCTCTTTCTTCACCAAAAGTCTTTGGCAAATACAAATAAACCATTGCTATGTTTGTATAAATTTGATGGGCCTACGTTTGACTACTATTTCACCTGCAGCTGTAGCCAAATGCCATTTAGCGCTTGTCTACATGTAGAATAGAAAACCAAATTATATACCTCTAGACTTGACACATAAGTTTTGACACTTGTCAGTGTCTTCCCCATACATTTAGTTTTCTACTCTCTCTGTAGACAAGCGCTAATGTGGCGTTTGGCTAAAGGCACTGGTCGTAAGCGATAATGCTGTCTACGATGAAGCACGTCGTTTTATTCCATAAGCAACCTATTCACTCGGACCATGAAGACAACCAGGTTATACCCTTCAAGAAATGCCTCTATATAGCTAATCGGCTAACAGCGGTCAACACTGACCATCTTATTTAGATATACATTTTAGATAGATAAACGTTTTACCTACATATAATTATTAATTAGTACATATCAAACAACGTAAACTAACACATGAAGAAATAGATAATTATGATATATAATTAATATGCCATGTCCACTACTAATCCTCTAATTGCCTCCGGTCATTTGTAAGTACACATTTAGTGTAGTCAAGTACAAAGGACTGGCCTACAATGTATGCCACGTATACAGTCATTTGCTTCAAAAAAACGTACAATTTGTCGGTTGATGACATATATTTTCTATCAAGGCAAGTGCAGTAATGATACCTACCGCAGCACTAATCACATGAAAACGCTTCAGGCTTTATAGTATTTTAAAGTCATATTGTGACGAAAATTACAGTAGTTAAGGCCTATTTTTTTACAATTCTTTTCAAAAAATTCTTGCCCGTGTAGATTTGTACTCGGTAAACAGCAATACGCTCGCTCACTATTGCAGGACGCGTGCTGATAAAAAGCAATAATTGTAAAAGGTTTCATCGATGCAAAACTAGACACTTAACACAAACAAAAAACACTACAATAAATCAACTAACATTTTTCTTTCACAAGTTTACATTTTATGCAAAGTCTTTCTCGCCTTATGTTCATGATAAGTATAATATTATGTCAGCTCGTGCATGTCTTCTATTTTAGCTAGCCTGAACAGGAATTAAATACCTTAATTAAACTACGGTTCTGGTAAAGTTATTACAATTTCGCACCTTCGTTCATTGCGTTATAATTAGCATGCTTATAAAAAGAGATGCCCTGGTTTTCAGTATTTTTTTAAAATCGCATAACCTGTTTTTAATCCTTAACTAGCAATCGACCAGCAATTGAGTTACTAAGCTAACGGATCTAAGTGGAATCTTATTGACCTAAAATTTTCCATTTCCCGATGTCGCCAGCGATTTCAGGTTAACCAGATTGACCTGAACTGAATTGGAATTTAAAAGTAACTGTTTGTATCCTAGTTACAACGAGCACTAGACGAAAAAATATAGTTGAATTCGATTTTTCGTTAGTCGATTGGTTAAAATTGTTACACCTTCGGTTTACTGTCGTCATAGTTGATCGATGATCATATTACCTAACAAAAATGTTACCAGGTTACTTCATCATCATGTCAACCCCCAGGCGTCCACTGCTGAAGACAGACCAAGTGTCAGGTTTCTACTCACAAAGTCGTAATTCTCACTATAAATATACTCCTTTGGGAAATATCTGTTTTGACGGTTTATATCAAGTAAGTTTCCACTCCAATATCAAACTTGTTTAATGGTACTAGGAATACCTCTTAAAAGTGATCACAAAGTCTATCAGTCAGGTAGAAATTGAAGTGCATTATAATACAAGGCTACTTTTAGAAGCCATTAAAGTTTGCTACAGTTTCTGTTCAGAACCAAGTTTATGTATTACTATATACATAATGGTAGGTATTGAACGTATATAACGAATTATAGTACATGTAAAGATTAAAACAATATTAATATTTCGTTGACTTTCAGATACAGGCATTAAAAGTTTGGAAATTTTTGAAAGCAAAGTAACTAACGAATCATAGAACAAAAACTCACCCAAATTATCGATGGACTGGACGGAAACTGATGGTATTTTTATATTTTTTTAAGCGTTTTTCAGAAACGAATACCGAACGATTGCGAGGACACTGAACAACTGAATTTATACTAACCAAGAACTATCTAATCAAACCTACTACCTAATGAACACGTGGTAAAGTAATTGATGTAATACAATTGCATTAGAAACTTTGTGAGAATACAATGGGTATTCTCCTATCCTCTGATATTATCAAACAAAACTTCAAAAACAACATCAAGTCATCTTCCACAAAGTGGTTACACCAATATAATTAAAGAAATAATTGATTGTATATAAATATTAAGGTAAATATACTGTTACGCATACTAATCTCACGCACGAAAGCATGCTTCAATTGAACACTTGTCACTGCTACTGCATGTGTGAAAGAATATTGCTCAAAATTATTTTGTTAATTTCAAGCATGTTTGCGAAGTGACAGGCGTTCGATATTTGAAAATTTTTGAGCATACTCAATTGAACGCCTTTTAGCTTGCTGTTTCAGAGCATGTGTAACGGTACCTTGAACTTATTTTTTAAATTCATTAAATAACTTCTCTCGCCTTGAGTAAGGCGGGAGGGAGTTTTTAATAGGACCAGCCAGCCATAACCTCGAAAAACTAGACCAACACTAGATACCACCATAAAAACACCGGAACACTGAAGTGTGGCGCGTCTCAGGGACTTGAATAAGGGTCTTGGTTCTCGCAAAGAAGTGAATCAGAAGATATTATAAGAAGAGATGAAAACAACTATAATTTTCACTTCCCTAGGTGAATTACTGCAAGCGACAGAATAAATTAAGCCTAAAGGCACAAAAAGAAACTGTACAACTGGAAGAAGCCCAGTCACCGAGCACCGCGGAATTTTGACTAAAAACTAAGTGGGTCCTATGTGTGAGCTGGTATACTTGCTTCCAATAAAAGGTATGCTAAAAGCGCCTAAACGCACGGAAATTTGTTCTAGTTTCCACAAGGTTCGTATAACAAACTTCACCTGACGAAACAATTAAATTATCTAACATAGTGTAACGTTGAAATCGCCATACCACACTCCCAGAGTATGTGATGAACTGCTCGTATTGCAACTCTGCTGTCGATCATTGGTACCATGGTGAATCAATAAGACGGAAGGGAGTGTCAGACTCTTACTGATTAAAAACCATCCGGTTCCTGCTTGAATCCTGTGCTTCTGCTTCCATTGGTTGTCCACAGACCCCCGGAATAAGGTACAGCTGCAGAGTATTTTATTGCTGTCATAGTGATTTCAACTCCTAATGTTGTGTTTTTTTTTATTTTCCGCTAATCTGGTCAACCGATGTACACTTATCATGCAGTAGGTACAATATCGTTAAAAAGTTTCTTACAACGGATTTTAAAATAACTAAATTCTGCCTATCTAAAACCTCGTGTGAGCCAAAATCTATTAAAAATTCTCACAACATAATCGCGATAACGGTAGGGTATGTACACTACTAATGTAACGATATGTGACCAACACGATGATCTGATGACAGTTAAAGTAATTTTATAACAACAAAATGTATTTTTCAGGTATTATATTTTTTATCACCAAAAAGTCACATCGCCGAAAACAACTTCGTGGGTTCACTTTCGTTGAAGCATTCGTGCTTATTAAGAACAGCTCTCCCGCTTCATCCACATGTAAATCATTAAGAAAGTCCAGGAATATAAATTAATTTTCCGTGACCTTCTAGTATTATTTATTATAGAAGCAATAAGACCCTGTAAGCTGATTAGTAGTTATTGCGTCCGTAACTCTATAGAGCGGAAAAGTATTGCATCGAACTACGAACCAATCTCTCGAGGCAAACTTCACAATAAGCTTAAAGTAAGTAGGCACCTACACAATACTTGGCGCTGAAATAGTTATTCTCGAGTGGTTGGTAAGTACTCTCTCTGTCAGTCAGTTTGCTGTATTGCAGTAATAACCAGCCTAATCTCTGCAGCAAATGAAAATGAATGCAATTTATTCTCTAATCTATCATTCTATTTTATCAGTAAACTAGATGTTTGTTTCGTAAAGGGGCTATTTCTTAATCTATATTCTGTCAGAACCCAAATATATCAAAATTGAACTGTTTCCAAGTTTGTATAGTTTCTTCATGTTATCAAGGGAACAAGAAATTCATTTTAATGGATATGTGTATCGATATGCGTTAAGCGTTACGCAGCAGCATCGCGTCAGTTTTTTCCAAAAAAACAAAGAAGTTCACACTTCTTCATTTCCACAGGACAAAAACCTGTCGAAAACTGAATGTTGAATTTACTTTTCGACAGTGTTATTTATCTCATTGTACTACAAGCAGAGATGAGATAATTCAGACAATCGCCAAACATCGATCACAATCGAAATGTTTCCGTGAACAAAAATAAATTGTTTAAAAACATTATCAATAGGTATTTCAAAATATTTGAAAAGATGACACTTTCATTCATTGTTTTGATTAAACTCCGAGTACCTAGTGTGATCGATCGAGTTTCGAACTCAATCGAACAGTAATATATATGCAAAATTATATAAAACCCTCCGTTTAACAGGTTCACTATTATTATTGAAAGGTTAATAATAATAGTGAACCTGTAATAAAAATAATCTATTTATCTAACAATATTTATTATTATTATTATTTTTGAGGCATTCCCTTTTTCTCGAAATTATACAAATTTCGGTGATAATATGAAGTTCACGGGCCTAAACCAAGTGAACCTCATGGGGTACTTGTTCGGTGGTCTCGTCTTGGAGAAACTTCCTAACAATACGACAGGTGTTCAGAATTGCAGCTTTCTGCATGGTTGTGTATGTGTTTTTATGGAGGTCTAGGAGTTGGATACCGTGATGTAAGTTTTTAGGGATGACTCCCGTACTGGAGAGCACCAACGGCACAATATATACTTTATTCATTTTCCAGATTCTAAGTATTTCTTCTTTAAGCTCTGTATATTTATGTATCTTCTCCGTAATTGTTTTCTGTAAGTTGTGGGTATTTGGGATGGCTATATCGGTAATATATACTATTTTGTTAACTTTATCAATTAAGGTAATATCTGGTCTGTTATTGTGTATAGTTTTATCAGTTAAAATAGCTCTATCAAAGTATAGTGTGTGATTTGGACTCTCCAGTACAGGTTTTGGCGTATATTGGTAGTATGGTACGGCAGGCTCTGTCAAAAGTTTGTGTTTGATGGCAAGTTCTTGGTGGATGATGTGTCCGACTTGATTATGTCGGTGTGTGTAATCAGTTTGGGTGAGGGTTGGACAAGCACTAGTGATATGTTGAATAGTTTCAGATTGTCGGTGGCATTTCCTACATTTATCATTTTGAGTATTAGGGTCTTTCATTATAAATTTCCTATAATTTTTTGTATTTATTACTTGTTATTATTATTATTATGTCAACTTGAAGACACATTAAGTCGATGGTATTTTTATCGTATTTGCGGTACCGTCGTTAACAATAAAATAAATATGTACCAAAATGACAATTAAATCATACTGTTTGCCAGGAAAGTGTTGTCTCTCGGACTATAGAGGTAGTACATGAGACCCATCCTTGTTGCTTGCAGCATAGTAAACTGCCGTAAAGGTCATTGGTCAGTACGGCCTATGCATAACAATAACCGTACCGTTAACGTTTCCGCAAAACACTTCCACTTTACTAGAGGTATAAACCGTACAGTAAGTATCCATCGTAAGGACAGTTTAATAGGAAAATTGAATAATGATTACCTGCCTAGAAAATAATGTTTCAACGAACGACTGAAATAAAGTTAATTAGTTAAACATTAAGAGACCGTGGCCGGCTCGACCAGCGTGATATTCTCACAGAAAACCGGCATGAAATAACCCTTTCGTTGTGCTTAACCGTATCAGTGAAGGTTACTATAAACCGTCGAGGAAACTCCTCAACGATTTATATTAACTACCTTATGTTTGGGCTTGATTAAATGTATTTGATCTTGTATAACTAGTATTAGAATTTCGCACCTACGTGGAACATAAGTAACGAAACGGGTCTATGTAGCTTTACACTAAAAATGATAAAATAAAAAAATAAAAATTGTGTTTAAAAAACCGACTTCAAAACCCAAAAAATAATAACAAACAAAACGTTAAAACTAAAAAGCAAAAAAATAACTATTATTAATACTGATAGGTTACCCACCCACTGATAGGTTAGAAGTCGGTGCCATAAGCTCATATCAAAATGATATAGCTTAATGGTCGCAAACTTGTTAATATTAAGTATCTATTAAGGTTTTAATTAATAAATTTGTTTAAGTTAGTATGATTTATAGATTGTCCAAATAATTTGATTTTACCTGAAGAATCTACCCAATGGTGCATATAATGACTCTCTATAATGGATAATATTATCCATACTAAGATTAACCTTCGAAATTCTTGAGGGTGATTTTCCACCCTGTAATCGGAATTTTCCGACTATGTGTATGTGTATGTTGTGGTGATGTGTAAACAAATGATCTATCACTTATTTTAAGGTAATAAACAAATCGTGAATCAATTCAAAATTACGGAGATTATTCAATACAAAATTTTCTCAAGGTCGCAAGTGCGACTGCCGGGCAAGGGGTCTTGGGTTCGATTCCCGGGTCGGGCAAAGTATTACTGGGTTTTTTAAAAAATCCTCAGTAGTAGCACGGAGTCTGGAAATGTGCCCGGTATATGGCAATAGGCTCACCCCCTATTACAAAGGCGTGATGTTATGTTATGTTATGTAAAATTTTCTCAATTTTATCCAGGTTTCAGCTACCTTCACAAGTATTCCTGTATATAATACACTCGTATATGGAATCTATACACCGCTCGTCTCCGTAGTTGGCAAGGTTCGAGAGCGTCTTCATTTCCTTATGCCATGTCACCTTCGATATAACATTGAACTTGATTTGCCGTGTTCCAGTCACGAGACCTATATAAATATGTAGGCAGTACCTAACTATTAAATAAGAAATGTTATATTGTTTATGTACGTATTTATTTGCAATGTCCTCAAAAATAGCTTGGACGATTTTTATGAAGCCATCATTTCTTTATACAAGGCCAATATAGATATGTACCTCTAGTATGTTGCCCTCTATTCAATGAGAAATACGATGGAAACATCTCTCCTCAAAAGAAAGAGGTCTCTGTGCAGCAGCGAACGTATTCCCGCTGATAACGATGATGACGTTCGTATAAGTTGGGGTCTAGGGAATTTATTTGATGTCAATTAATTAAATCGAATATTATTACTTAGTACAATTACTAATTAATTACTTGTTATCAACAAATAAACAAGACATAATAGTAGGAAACAACGGGAAACAACGGGCGTTAACCACTTTATTCTCTCTTCTTAATTCCCCCACTTCTCCTAGCTATCTATCCTCCTATTTTCAGTTCATAAGTGCAAATCACAGCAAGTATCTTCGTTCCACTAATAATCTTCTTCTACAATGTCCCACG
The DNA here is from genome assembly GCA_038387885.1 of Spodoptera picta. NCBI lineage: Eukaryota > Metazoa > Arthropoda > Insecta > Lepidoptera > Noctuidae > Spodoptera > Spodoptera picta. Next base: position 7,271,887 of record JAZHFQ010000105.1, read on the forward strand.
CACCGGACCGACTTCCTTCACTCTTCATTCTTTGTCCAATCCATTCTGCTGTGGAATGCGCTGCCCACGGATGTCAGGACGGCAACCAGCCGGCTTAGTTTTAAAGTTAAGGTTCGTGAACTATTGCAGAGGGAACAGACAGACGCATCACGTACTTAATTTATCATTTTGGCGATTGTATTTAATATATATGTATAAATATATATATATTATATGTATTTTTATTCCCAATTTATTTATTCACTTTTATAGTATTGTTATTTAGTAATATTGATAATGTAATGTATTATGTAATTTACATTATACCTATATATACGGATATATGTATGTATTTACAGTTATGCATCACATAAACCGTTATACCTATTACACCTACTGTTGCACATCTCTGCATCACCCCATGGTTGACTGTTAGAGAATGCCACCCGGCATTAAGTCCGCCATCGTATGCTTGTTATACAGAAGTGTTAATAAATAAATAGTACTGTGTAATATAACAATTGTTTTGATTGAATCTCTATTAATTAGGTCTTGAAAGGAAATCGAAAATTAGATATTTTACGAGACAAGACGTCCGCAGAACAATCACAACCCTAGCGGGATCTTGGATCTTGGGAGATCTTGGGTTGGGGCTGTGGATTTTCGGTGCAGGAACCAAACACGCAACACAACACCTATTCTTCCAGTCAGCAGTCTTGTTTTATGTATACAAAATTGGATTTTTATGGACTGACGCCGATGTGTCCTTGGTTTCTATTAAGATGACCTGGTATTTGTGCCAGCCACATTGAGGTCTACAGGATAATGGTATGATGATGAACACTTAAAATAATGTTCTTAATCAACGAACCACTTCATAAATGATTCAGTGGCTGACACACATAAAGTGAGTTTAATTTTTTCAACGCAACGTGCCAATTGTTTGATAGGGAGGTCGCAGGCGCCACTGCATATTTCTCGGGTAGGTAACCAAGAAGTATATATTGGTATACCGGGTGTCGTTATACACTTCTTGGTTAAGCTCATTCATTTAGATCTTTTTAGGTTTGGGATTAGATATACATAAACACGCAATCTCAGAATCTGTTCAGTAGGAGTATTTTTTTAAGTGGAGAAAATCATCGTATGACTGCTCCCGCCTGGGTGAGGCAGGAGGAAGTGTCAGACTCTTACTGACTAAATCCACCCCGTTCCTTCTCCTGCACGTCGAGCTGGAGCCCCGGTTACCCGTTAGGTTCTCCGCGACTAGGAGTTTGCTAAATAATAGTTTATAATAGTTATATAAAAAATCACTTTAATGAAATTTATCTCTTTCGCACGAATCTTGTGTACCCTTGCAGTCTCTGTACTGAAACAACTGAACAAGCCAATCTATATTACGACAGATATAACTTTATATGCATTTTGTAAATAAAATAATGGCAATGACATCTAATGGTAATCCACGGATAACCGTTGCAGCGACTCATTTTGAGCATAATGGCTGATTGTCACATTGTACCACGATGGATGACAAACAGATCTTCAGTGATAGTACATTGACCCCAGAGACGACAAAACTGTTTAAAGACAACACCCACACCTTATTGTCTGACACCATCTCATGAACCTGTCCAGTTATGTTATTATTATAAACGAATACAACAATTAGATATGCATCTTCAAATAACAGTTATGTTCATCATAATGTATGTTAAGAGCGGTAAAAACAAGTACATTTATTGGGTATACTGTGTCCTAGGAAGGCAGGTTCAAATTGAGGGGGACTAGAGAGGTCATTCTCAAACTGAATAACAAAATCAGAATATCATCGTTGTTATCGTCAACAGCCGGCAGACATCCACTGACTGCCGACTGGATAAAGGCCTTCCCCTTAGTCCTCTACTTCGAATGACAACTCTCCACCTTCATCCACGTAAAGAACTTAAAGAAATTATGCAAGGAAACATTGTGGAATCATGTCTAGATCATATTTACATTAGAATACCAACTACACATATTTATTCCGCGGTAATACAGCAGAAAATATCGGATCACTTCCTGGTATCGGCCGCAGTGCAGTGGAACCGTGCGCCATGGAATAACGCACGGCCGCACGGCCGATCAGCTGACGAGCCGAGTGGGAGAAATATGCCTACCGCGCATCGCCGCCATGTTCTTGATAATCGTTTGGTTAGAGAAAAGTTATTGAATGCAGATTTTGAAACATTGTTAGCTATAGAATGTCCGGTTGTATTGTATAATTCCCTTAAGCAACTATTTATTAATATCTATAATGATTGTTATAAAACTGTTACTGTTAAAGTAAGCTCTAGAAATAATAGGGGTTGGGTTACAGACTACTTAAAAACAATAATAAAAGAGAGAGATAGACTGTTCAAGGTATGGTGCAACGACCCAAAGAATATGATAAAGAGATTAGAATACACTAAATACAGAAATAAATGCTTTAAAAATATATCTAAATGTAGCAATGAATATGATACTCTGTCGTATTATTAATTGTAATAAAAATATTAAGAACAAATGGGACAGAATAAATATATTGTTAGGAAATAGTAAAAAATCACTTGATACTGTGATATTAAATAATATGAACAAGCAGGATGACACGAAAGTTATAGCTGATGGGTTTGCGACCGCATTTGATGAGGAAATTCAAAAGATCAAACACAGTTGTGATATTAAGTTTTTAAACAGATGCAATTACATGCAAAAACACGGCGTAAGTATGAGATGGCAACCAGTAAGCGATAATTATGTAAATAAAATAATTAAAAAAATGAACCCTAATAAATCGCCCGGAAGTGATCTCATTCGTATGTCGGATTTAATAATGATAGCTGACAAAATAAGTCCCGTTATAGCGAAATTAATAAATCTATCCGTTGAAAAACATAAATTCCCCGATAAACTTAAAGAAGCAGTCAATCGTCCTATATATAAAAAAGGTGACCATAAGAAATTCTCTAACTATAGACCGATAGCGATTTTATCCAGTATTGACAAAGTAATGGAAAAGTGTATAATAAATCAACTTGGGAACTATTTAAGTACAAACAACATAATAAACAACACGGATTTCAGAAACATAAGAGTACTAATACATTACTGTCCAACTTTACCAACGAAATCAACAATTATTTAAATGAAAAAAAGTTTGTTGTAGCAATATTTTTCGACTATAAAAAAGCATTTGACACGTTAGAAACCAACACGCTAATTACATCTATGGAAGAGTGTGGTGTGGAGAAGCCACTGAAAGAATGTTTCAGAGACTACCTCACCTCACGCTCTTACCGGGTCAAGATAAGCGACACGTTCAGTGACGAAAAAATAGTCCGATGTGGGGTTCCGCAGGGATCAGGGAGTGGTCCCGTATGTTATTTAACTCGTCGAGTACCGGTTTTGCAGACACAATTATAGAACAATAGGTTGCGGTCACCGGTGACCGCTTGGTATTTGACAGTTTAATGCACGTAAACAGCCTGTGTAATGTCCTTCAACATTGCTCAGCGCACATGTTCGCGGATGACCTCTGCGCCTTGCGAGCCGGTACTGACATCGCTGAAACGTGCCGACTAGTCCAACAAGACGTGGACGCTGTAGTTAAATGGTCTCATGACAACGGAATAGTACTTAATACGGAGAAAACACAATATTTAATTATACACTCGCCGTACTCACCCCTGAAGGAAACTCCTTTACCAATATATACCCATACTTTGACTGCACTCATAGAAACACTGCCAACTGCGGCTGCAAACCTATCCAGAGAGTAAGTAATGTGACCTACCTAGGCGTCAAGGTTGACGGGCACTTTTCCTGGATTGAACATGTAAATTACTTGTGCAATAAACTTAGAACTATATTAAGTAAATTTTACCACCTAAGTTATCGAGTTCCTAGAAGTACATTAAGAGTATTGTATAAATGTATGGTGGAGTCTGTCATGGATTATGCTCTTGATTGCCATGGGCTTACATTCAACACCTACATGGAAAAATTAGAAAATTTACAAATAAGGTTCCTAAAATTACTGGTTGATAAAAAAACTAAAAATAAATATAAAAATGACTACTATAAATTATTTAAAATCTGTAAAGTATTACCGGTCAGACTTAAACATAAATACATTCTCGCAACCAATAACCACAGCAAGCAGGAACATAATCCACCATTGATAACAGTTTGTAATAAACACAACACCCGATCGATGTCGTCTGGTAAATATGAGGTACCAAGGGTTAATAATGTTTATGGTGATCGATCAATGAAAAAGCGTATCCCGTACTTACTCAACCATTTGCCAAACGAAGTCAGGGAAGAGAAAAATAAAAATAAATTTAAGACTAAATTAAAAAAAATATCTGTTTAGCACACTACCATAACCACATGTATTTAAAATTAATCATAACCATAACCATTATCATAGTAAACTACAAATACCTACTAAATAGTAATTTAAATATAGAAGATCCAACAGTCAAACTATTTACATATAGTTTTGTTGGACATGGCGTTAGATTATAAGGCATACCATGTACCTTTATTATTAATAAATAAATAAAAAAAAAATAATAATAATACTGGTTCCTCGCGACTCTGGCGATGTCGTCGGTCCCCTAGTGAGAGGCCTGCCCAAGCTTCGTCTTTCGGCCGTGATCTCCACTCGATCATTTTCCTGGCCCAGAACTTCCTGTCTGAGAATATACATACATACATATAAGTTATCGTATTTTACCAAAAGTTAACAACTACGCATAATACCAAAACAAACACTTCTAATGAAGAGCCTTTCAGGATTTGTATCATGCTAGCTAAAGAGGAGGCGGGGCGCGTGAGGTAGAAAAACCCCACCTCCTCACAACCTGGCCGTCGCGAAGGACACTCTGGACGTTGGGGATCGCGGGACAATCTCCAGCCACCGTAAGCACGGGCCTGCGGACGGCGAGCATGGGTAGCTCGCCACCTGACCAGAACCAGACCCAAGAGTACGCCGCGTCTCGTTGTGCGCGTGCCTCAAAGAACCATCAGACCACCATGGATGGGGGGCCCAATAAGGTTGATTGATGCTGATACGGAGCCGCGGAGGGATTAACGGATTACCCGGGCTCCGGCTCGAAGTGCAGGAGTAGGTACGGGGTGGTTTTAGTCAATAAGAAACTGATATTTCCTTTCCGCCTCACCCAGGCGTAAGAAGTCATTCGATGATAATCCCCACTTAAAAACATGTCTTCAATAAAAAAAAAACACTTTTATTGCCAATGTTTAGCCAAAGTATTTTCAGTGATTTTCATAGAAAAATATTACTTATCAGATGCGACGTTTTGTTACTTATTCATTCTAATTCCATAAATCATTGTATTCAGTAGGTACGTATGATATTGTTATTTGATATATGTTTATGTTCTTATATGACCATATTTATATCCGTATTTCGCTTTTGTTTCCCAATTAAGGATGACAGATTCTGAGAAAAACTTTTTATGATCCGATGTGTGTCAAGGTAACGTCCTTGGGCGTAATTAATAATGGGAAATTAGAAATAATGAGTTACATGATATTATATCATAATTAAGCTGTTCAATTAGTACCTAAAAATATGAGTATTCATTAAACACGTTTGTCATCACTAGAGGCTACGGTAGCACTTCCGACGTTTGGCTCCAAAGTTGGCGAGGGCGGGGGCTGCGTTTAAACGCATCCTCCCCAACCTCGGGGGGCCAAACGCCTCCTGCCGGAGGTTGTACGCCGGGGTCGTGCGGTCCATGGCCCTCTACGGCGCCCCTGTTTGGGCGCCGAACTTGTTGCGGCGTCCTGCTCGGACGCTGCTCATGTCACAGAGGGTCATGGCGATCCGAATGATCCGCGGATACCGCACGATCTCTGGGGAGTCGGCGAACCTCCTTGCCGGATTACCGCCGTGGGATCTGGAGGCGAAGGTGCTCGCGCGCGTGTATAACATGCGCGCGGAGGCACGTCGCCGGGGCGAAACTCCGCTGCCGCGCCAAATAAGTGCGTGGCGGGATGAGCTCCGGCGCGATCTCATGGCGGAATGGCAGCAACGACTGTCGCAACCGGGGGCTGGGCTCGCTGCCATTGCAGCGGTAAGTCCCCTCTTTGAGGAGTGGCTTGAGAGACGCTACGGCGTCCTCACCTACCGCCTGACGCAGGTCCTCACCGGACATGGAAGTTTCGGGAGGTACCTGTGTCTGATGGGGCGGGAGGAAACGCCCGGGTGTCATCACTGCGAGGACCGCCCTGAGGACACGGTGGAACACACAGTGGGAGAATGCCCTGCGTGGGCTGAGCACCGCCGTGCCCTCAGGGAAGTGATCGGCGATGGCGACCTCTCGCGTCCGGGCCTAGTGCAGGCCATGATGCGGAGCGAGAGGGATTGGAATGCCGTCTCCTCCTTTTGCAAAGCAGTCATGCTAGCTAAGGAGGAGGCGGGACGCGTGAGGCAGCGAAGCGCTGCCTCCTCGCAACCCAGCCATCGCGAAGGACACACCGGGCGTCGGGGATCGCGAGACGATCTCCGGCCACCGTAAGCGCGGGCCTGCGGACGGCGAGCATGGGTGGCTCCCCGTCCGACCAGAAACAGACCCGAGCGTACGCCGCCTCAAAGTGCCATCAGACCACCACAGATGGGGCCCAATAGGGTTGTTGCCGATTCGGAGTCGCGGAGAACCTAACGAGTAACCAGGGCTCCGGCTCGACGTGCAAGAGAAGGAACGGGGTGGTTTTTAGTAAGAGTCTGGCACTCCCTTCCGCCTCACCCAGGCGAGAGCAGTCATTCGATGATTTTCCCCCCTTGAAAAAAAAACGGTAAAGAAATGTAGTAAAAGCCAAGTCATTTTGGGTCAGCATGTACATTTTGTATATCCCAAGAATTCTAATATAGCTGTGCTACGTTTAAAAAGTCTATTTAGACATCAACTTATGCTGAAACTGCGTAGTATGCTCGTAGTGTCTCCGTAGCAATACGTAGCGTTTGTGTAGCTTTCTGTAGTAATTACGTAGCACTCCCGTCTGCGTAGCTTTCACCCAGAATTTCTTTAGCAATCCGTAGCGTCTGCGTAGCAGTCACGTAGCATTTGCGTAGCTTGCGTGTAATGTAGCTTTCACGTATAGCAGTGTTCCTCTGGCAATCATGTAGCATCCGTATTGTCAGTAAAGTAAGTGACTATCTATGCACGGCAAAGATGACTTTTATTATGTATAAAAAGAACTTAATGGATGAATGAAGTGCTGAAGATAAGACTAAACATGTATTGGACTGGATGATGATAGATATTAGATACAATTGATGTCATAATTTATTGTTTACATAAAAAATTAAGGGGCACATTAAAAAGTTTCTATCTTCTAGCTAAATACAACTGTAAATAAAGAAGATTAATAGAGTTCATAAACTGATTATTTTGCAGCATTTACCATTCTATATACCATCAACGCCACCTATCATTCGTTCACGCCAATAGGAAATAACAAAACGAAGTTCTTTAAATTATACACGAATGCGGTACAGTACGAGTCTTGAGATTATAATTAGTTCCCCTGCCAGAAAACAGATGGCGCTGACGCCCACTGTTTACTTATTTCGTAATCACCTATTGCAGTGAGCTACTAATGTAGTACAGGGCAGCGCCGCCAGATGTCGCTGACCAGGAAATCTAATGCGCAGCTTAGTATCGTACGAAATGCGTGGTATACAAACTTACGCTTCCGCCTACACGCGGCGAGTGAGTTAGGTATCGGACTGGTATGATACCGGCGGCCGACTCTCGGTACGGACGTACACTGCGGACTCATCCGATCTACAAGTATCGACGGAATGTGCACGTTTGTCTGACGGGCCGTCAATACTTCGTGAACATTTTTAAAAGTGAACTATAAACTCTGGACATTTTTTTCCTTCAAGTTATGAATTAAATGTGTAAATAGACTGGGAATGTTCGTTGCTCACTTTCTTGGAGCTGCATCTGAAAACTGGTAAGTGTTCCGTTTCTTGTTTTGATTTGACAACACATTAATTATTTAATATTAAAACAATGGCTTCAATTTGCTTATTTCTTTGGGATTTTGCTACAGACGGTCGTCCAAAATATAATTTACCGGTGCGTTAATTTGAATGGTCACGCAACGATAGTTAAATTTACGTTTCCTAAGTACAGAAGTACGATATCTTAATTTACTCTAATTATTCACGTAAACAAGTAAAGCGAGGCATAAAAATTACATGCAGATTCTCAGAATAATAAATAATGATGGCCACACAAAATATTTGTTGTGAAACAAAGTTATTAGAAATGCATTATCACAACAATCGGTATCTTATCAGTATTTTTAAACTAAACAGATGTATCATAACGCTGACACTCACTGGGTGCTGGCTAACAACAGGACAGGAAGTGTGCAATAATATTAGAAGTGTTAGATGGTCGTGTATCCTGTGCCGAGACCGGTGCACTTCTAGAAGTGCGTTATCTTGTCCTCGTTGCGACTTATCTTCAAATAAACCAACAATGTACATGCATTACGGAATGTAGGCATTGTCGACTCTTTACTTAGCTATCCAATCACATTTTAACTATTCCGTGGGTGTCTCGTTTATTCAAATGATATTCTTGCGACTCTCTAAGCGTTGGGTGTTCGAGGGTGGGTACTTGTATTTACTGCTTACGAAACCACTGACACGAAGAAAGGAGTTGAGTTTCGGTCATTCCTATTTCAAGAGTCCCTGAAACTGCGCAAACGTTGGTCGACACGGATATAATAAACATTTGGCTGGTTATGAATAAAACAGCTGTTATAACTATGATGGCGCAATGTTCTCACTGAGTTCATATGCCTAGTTGGGACGCGTGACCAATTGACAAGCACGCCAGATGTACCGCCTTATGTAAAACACACGAAGCTGTGCTCCACATTATTCGAAATTGTACGTCAAATAAAATGTTTAAGTGGCTACAATCGAGACGGCGTAAGAGCCCTAGAAAAGGTACGGTTAAAAACATTAGACTTCACAACTCAATTGAGTGTTTATTGAATTTCACCGTTCCCAGTCTGTGTTGCACTCTTAGCGTCTCGCTGGGAAAACGTTTGGGAAATGCATGAAATCCAATAAACTCTGCAACGTCGATTCTAGAAATGTATCGAGAATGTCTCCATTCCGACAATTCTGTAAACTGAAATTTTAAAATGTATTTTATTTTAAAATAATTTTACATTTTTTAGTTATGCACACAGCATCGTGATGTGATTTGGAGTTGATTTTTCTCTGTATGATCGCATTGGAGAATTGTACGCGACATAACATCACACCCGCATTTCTGATAAAGGGTTGGTGACAGCTCTTATTATTGACGCCTAGGAAAGCATCATCGTCATCTTCCTGGCGATGAGATCATTATCGTCTATTTCAATAAAACCATCGATAATCATGTTCTGAATCAGTTTGATACACCACGCGCGATTAATATTTTCCAATATAGTTCCCGGTAGAACTACCTAACAAGTTTGGTAAACCGAGGAATTTATCCCAGAACTTGGCTTCAGCGGTCGCATTTGCGGCTTCTAAGTCTAGCTAGACCGACGAGTAAGTTAAGGATATAATTTAACAGACACCTTTAGATTACTGAGTAATCAAGTAGATTACATTGAAGTATAGGATTAATTAGTAAAATAATGTTATGTATTATATGTATTTTAAAATGTCATAAACAATATACCTAGCATTCTTCTATGCATTTAAAATAATAAATAATAATTAAAATCATAGAATAGTTTATAACAATTTGTGACGTGACATAACTGACAAAACTCTCGTATTATAACATATTTCTGTTGGAAGGTACGCGTTCTAATATAAACATTACAGGCTATAATAACAATACAATAACTTATCGTAGAGTAAGTTTTTATACATGAAGCTATGGAGTTGTAGAGTGTAGACAATCGGTTATGAGTTACAAGTTCGACGCCTACGGGTGCATTTCCGGTTATCCGGTATCCGCAGTGAGGATTATACTCTGGACTGCGGTCCTCGCTTTATTTCATCCGATGAAATAAAATATTTTTAGACACTAATATATGAATGTCTCGTTGTTCGAGTGTTTTTTTTTATATTCAACTAGCTGCTTTCGACTTTTTTTTCATACAATCTATAGGGCAGCTAGGGTAGCATAGCTAAATAATAAGGACTATCTAATTTAGATGCAGTCTGTTCAAAGTATTGAGCGAATATTCAGTTCGACAAATCATTTTGAAACGAGGTGGTACGTGGTTACGTACCACCTCGTTTCATTTGGGGTAGCTAGGGCCAAAATAACAAGGTCAGACACTCAATATTAGTTAACACAACATCAACGTTCACACAATAATAGACCTAAAAAAACAATTAGTGCCGTGATTGTCGATTGGCCCCTTAGACTATTTAACCAATACTATCAGGTCGGTCCTATTACAAGGGATTTACGGTTTATACTTAACTAACATAGAGTGGGTGTACTTAGCACACTTCTGACGGGTAGTCAAGATTATTGTGATTCGTATAATATCACACCTCGAAGTAAAAAGTCCGTAAAAACACCCACTCCTGCCTCACCATTTAACGTCATGACACCTATTGTAGCAGAGGGCGAGTCTAATGTATTACGCAATAAACAAGGTACATTTTCGTGGTTTATTACATAAATATGGAAAAGTATATTTCCTCTGACCTACCGTTGAACTTAGAGCCTTGTTTCAGTCGTGTTTGCGATCCCTATTTTTATCAAAAAACCCTCGCAATGTCCCCAAGGGATGGAGGGGACTGTCCGATTTCTACTGAATGTAATTAACAATTTTTGATCTTATTTAAACCGGTATCGGACCTAGGATATTGTGTAGTTTGGGATCAGTAAAATAATGAGGTATTGTTTGTGAAAAACACATCTGATGAATGTATTGTCTATGTTAGATTGATTTAATGGCCCAGATTCCCAATAACGTCTAGATTTATGAATACAGATAATTAACAATATAGAGTTAATAATTACAATTATAATATTATTCTCAGCTATTTGAACATTAGTCATGGAATTTCTTACACTCTTTTAGTCTTTAGAATTACTTTTTGTTTTTAATCGAATGACTTATTCAACTTTGAATCCACTTAGTTTTCGTTGTTCGTCGTTTCTTTCTGAAAAATATCTAAGTGATATTGAATTACTTTGGTTCTTAACGTATACTGCGTCTAGAACTTGGATCTTTACAATGCAGTACCTAGACATTCCTTTACATTAGGTAAATAGACAATAACAGAACTTGGATAATGTAAAAAAATCACTCAACTCAAATCACAAACATTATCTACTAGTACTCATGATACTCGAAACAGCACCCAATTTTAAGTTGCCGTTAAGTTTATCGCTGTCTCTTTCTCTCCAATGTTGAATGTGGAGATAGAAATACTTTTAAGTTAGTCTTAAAGCTGAGTGGCATTGAGTGTTTGAGTATTAGTCCACGATTCTGCTGAGAACACCCCTTTCTACTGGCTCACAATTGTTTTCTTGCTATACATTTCATATTTTTTCCTTGCTCTTCACACAGTTACATAATTTGAAACGGTACAATATGGCATTTCCAAAACAACACGACATGGCTTCCTAGTTACGGCAATCGTATAAAATAAATAACTCTTGACTATTGTTCAAGGAGGAACTTTCATTACATAACCGCAACAATGTTGTATGCGAATCAATGACGTACTTTGCTATTAAAAAAATTTCATGACTACAATTATTAAACATTTAATTGAATGAAAGTATAAACATCATATAAATTTATTTATTTGACAGTTGATAGTTAAGTCTTGTCCGATATTCAGAGCACAGGACAGCCGTTGAGCGAAATAAAATTCGCGCAGAATTTTTCGCACCGCGTCGCGACAAATTCGCATGAAATGACGGGCGCGAATTGTTATCGCCTATGCTGATGCCTCCTTAAGATTCAATATGATATACAATTGCGAAATAAATCCGTGCGAATTTTATTTCGCTGTACGGACAGGCTATAACTGAGTAATATAATATTATAGGTAGGTAATGCAAGTTACCTTTACTCTTGGGAACTTCGATTTTCTTGTTCTTTGGTAAGAAATGGCGACTACCATCTAATTACAGGATACCTACATTACATTTAGTGAAATGGCACTTTGTTTGCAAACGACAAATAAGACAAGTGTATTCCTAATCAGCTGTAGGGATTTGATATGAGTTTTAATATTTCGCAATGAGTTCTGCGTTTAAGATACGACTGGTGAATTGTTATGACCTCTTCAAATTATGTGTTCCGATACTTTACAATTCATTTTTACACCACTGGGATCTTAAACATTTCAGAGTTATTTCCTTAACTTCAAAATTTAAATAAAACCTTTTTGGTTTAATACATTATCTGTATAGGTACGTGTAAAATTCGTTGCATAATCGATTATCGTGATTGTGGCCATCAGTTATGCATATTAATTGATAATCGTCGACTTTTCTGTTTTTTGCTCACTTGTAGCATGAAACCTACTTTTAAAGAGGTTATTTCTCACGGAGAAAACATAGGTTAACTTCATCTTAAAGTAATAGAGATACGTAATATATTTATGTACACGAATACCTACGTATGTATGTCATAGTTTGAAAACGATTCAAATTATGTTCACTCAGGACAATAGGCAGCTACCTACCTATTGCGCAGCCTGACAAAATATAGCAAACTTAATCAATCAATATACCGCGTGGTAAATCCCATATTTCTCCCAATAAATGTAATAAAACATCAAAAATTTCATCAAGGCTCTGGAGTCAGAAATGATCAAATTAATTTGGTTCGTTAGCCTACATTGTCTACCTGTCTTTTGTCGTTGGAAGCACGCGATGAAACACCTACCATTAGTGTATAGGATGGGTAGATACATGTCAACCTAGCAGACAATCATATTAAGGCCCAGTTTCAAAGTCATGTAAACTATAAGTTCCTGTTAAATTAAACTGGATGAGAGCATCTACGTATTAACCCTTTGTCTATAATGACGGCATTATAGACACAATTAAAGAACAATAGGTTGCGGGCACCGGTGTTCTCGCGGTGTTTGACAGTTTAAGGAAGTTAGCTTAAAGTTACTTTTTTAGATTATCAGTTCACGCTTTCAGATATCTCTAAATCCGTATTCATATTGGAAAATGTACGCAAATGTAAGCTGATCCATTTTACAAGTAGTCGTTAATTGCATTAATAAGACAAGTTACCGAAAAGGTAAACTATTTGATTCTATTTCAATATTTATCTCGTGGCTAAGTAACAACCAGCAGAATCGGTATTAATTTTTTAACTACACATAACTACAAAACATGGAATATGTATATTTTATTTTCGTATTGTTCATTTCTCTGCGAATGGGGATGATGACAGGGTATGAAAATTAAAAATATAATTAGTCCGTAACTTAGGTAATAAAAAAATATTAGACACGTGTTTTTTTATTTTGTTGTATAATAAAACAATACTTAGATAAAACGAATCAAAGTTTAGGAGTGGGGGCTAAAACGTCATCTATATATATAAAATTCAAACGTGATTGACTGACTGACTGACATAGTGATCTATCAACGCACAGCCCAAACCGCTGGACAGATTGGGCTAAAATTTGGCATACAGATAGATGTTATGACGTAGGCATTCGCTAAGAAAGGATTTTGATAATTTCCACCCCCAAGGGGGTAAAAAAGGGGATGAAAGTTTGTATGAAACTTTGTCAGTTTTTAACTGATCGGGTTGAAATTTGGCATGCAGATAGATGTTATAACGTAAGCATCCGCTGTGAAAGGATTTTGATAATTTCCACCCCCAAGGGGGTAAAAAAGGGGATGAAAGTTTGTATGACTTTGTCAGTTTTAAACCGATCGGGTTGTAATTTGGCATGCAGATAGATGTTATGACGTAAGCATCCGATGTGAAAGGATTTTGATAATTTCCACCCCCAATGGGGGTAAAATAGGGGATGAAAGTTTGTATGAGACTTTGTCAGTTTTAAACCGATCGGGTTATAATTTGGCATGCAGATAGATGTTATGACGTAAGCATCCGATATGAAAGGATTTTGATAATTTCCACCCCCAATGGGGGTAAAATAGGGGATGAAAGTTTGTATGAGGCTTTGTCAGTTTTAAACCGATCGGGTTGAAATTTGGCATGCAGATAGATGTTATGACGTAAGCATCCGCTGTGAAAGGATTTTGATAATTTCCACCCCCAAGGGGGTAAAAAAGAGGATGAAAGTTTGTATGAGACTTTGTGAGTTTTAAACCGATCGGGTTGTAATTTGGCATGCAGATAGATGTTATGACGTAAGCATCCGATGTGAAAGGATTTTGATAATTTCCACCTCCAATGGGGGTAAAATAGGGGATGAAAGTTTGTATGAGACTTTGTCAGTTTTAAACCGATCGGGTTGTAATTTGGCATGCAGATAGATGTTATGACGTAAGCATCCGATATGAAAGGATTTTGATAATTTCCACCCCCAAGTGGGTAAAATAGGGGATGAAAGTTTATATGAGCCTTTGTCAGTTTTAAACCGATCGGGTTGTAATTTGGCATGCAGATAGATGTTACGACGTAGGCGTCCGCTTTGAAAGGATTTTGATAATTTCCACCAAGGGGGTAAAATAGGGGATGAACGTTTGTGTGAGGCTTTGTCTGTTTTACACCGATCGGGTTGAAATTCGGCGTGCAGATGGATATTATGACGTAAACGTCCCTTTAGAAAGGTTTTTGAACATTCTCACCCCAAAGTATGATACTTTGCCAGTTTTAAATTGATCGGGCTGAGACTTTGCATGCATAAAGTTACTATGACATAGGTATCTCTTTAGAAAGGATTTTGATAAATTCCACCCCTAAGGGGATAAAATAGGGAATGAGAGTTTGTATAAATCTTCTTAGCCGTTGAATTTAGAATCATTGAATCTTTTTGAATTACATTCGGTAAAACGATTATTTGGGACCTGGGTAACGTATGATAGTTTTTTCACAGATGTCTCACGAGAACGGGAACTATGCGTCAATGCCCCAGGACTCTCTAACTCTTAACCACTGAACTTATTCTAGAGAGATTCGGTACAACAATAGTCGATAGAATAGTTTTTATTACTCAAACCTTATGTGATCGGGCACTGTACTGGTAAGATCCCTGCGGGATTATTTATTTATTGAAACTACGATAAATCATTTCAAAATAGGTAAATCTTACTTGGGCACTGAATTGATTCTGGTTAATTCTGTCAGAAGTCATTAATCTACGCGGACGAAGTCGCGGGCAACAGCTATCTACACATATAATAAATCGTAGAAAAGTCAAAACTGTACATTGAATATTTTTTAAAAGAATATTTGAAGCGTGATCTCTAATCGATACCGAAGCCAATAATGTGGTTTTTAGAATTTTTGTCTGTTTGTCTGTATGTATGGCCGTGATGATCTCAAAAAGTACTGCACTACTATTTCAAATTTTGCATGAATATTACTAACAAGTCTGGTAAACATATAGGCTACATATTATCACGCTATCATCTACGGGACTGAATCAATTCTGACGACATCCATTACCGTAGAATATCCCTTGATAAAAACTAATTCAAAAGCCTAAATTCTGCCAGAAGTCATTATTCTACGCGGACGAAGTCGCGGGAAACAGCTAGTTTCTTAGTATAAAATGTACTGAGAAGTGACGTCACGCGACATTTCAAATCAATATATCTTCGAAACTATTCGTTTCCGTAAGAAAATAAAAAATACGTGTCTAATGTTTTTAAATAATCTACCAGACGGACATTAAAATAAAAATTAGTCGTCTACCCCATTCTGTTTGTTTACCAAATGGATGATGGCGGATTAAAGGATTGTGTGTACATTTCCCTCGCTGTAAAAAAGATTAAAACGGACAAAAACTCGTTGAAATGTATTGGTATTTGCCAATGCGTTTGATACAAATCTCGTTCAAATAGCGCCAGTCGATATTGTATTTGTATTTGCCTCTTTGCCCGTCCCTGGCGGTTAGGGTGGGCAATCAAAGGTTGCTGTGGCTGCAATCTTTTTCCCTATAACAAAAAGCCACCTAAATCTTCAATTGTTTTAATTACTAAGCTTAGTAGTAACACAGGTCTCTTACCCCATGCTATCTCGACCTACTTGGGGATTACTCCGTATCGGATTTGTTTAGTCTACCTTTTAATACGTATCGGTCACTTTGCACACCGTTTCCAAGTAGTACTCAACATTTCAATTTAAGATACAACTTACCTCAAGACGATATTATACAAGCCATTAAAATAATGCTAAGTTATATTCAAGTATCAGGTGTTCCAACTTATTGTAAAAATCCACAACTTTGTTTCATTGTAAGTACAAAAGAGGAGGAGTATGTGGTCTTTTCACTAACCACAGCACCGAAATACAATCCATATTTACAAAAGTACGTACAACTTCACGTATTACAGACATTGTGATATGACATTGACATGCTAAATAAGTAAGTACTAGCGCCTACCACCTGCCACTGATTCTGTTTAAAAACATTTATTATTACATCAAAGTCAAAACCTTTTTACGGCTACAATGTAATCAACTAATTATGTGGTTTTCAAAATAAACTTGAATTGTGGTCGTATCGGGTCTGATATACCTATAAACGGTAATACGTTTGACAGGCGGCCGACGATAGCCGGCACACGATTTGCGGTCAGACGTAATCATGGCGATGGCGTGCCATCGTCACCATTAACCAAAAACACGAGACTGTCGGCAGATTCGCAATCTATCTTCATTTAATATTGTAGTATATTGGGCCAAATCAAATCTGACTGGTCACTTAACCGCACACTCTATTGTTTATTTAAACGGACATCAATAACTACAGATAGAAATACAACGAAGTTGTCGGTCTGTAGTTTGGTTTTACAATAACTTCGTATTTAAAGGGCTGAATTGTATAATTTTCGAACGTAAGCAAATTGAAGCAGATTATCAAATTTTCCAACTATTCCATGTAATAACAACAGTCACAATACAATATCAATTTGCTAGTGACTTAAACCATTAATGATATACAATACAAAGCTAAATGTAAACGTCATTTCAATACAATACAATTCATTATTTGCTGCTTTCTACAAAAGGAATTAATTGCGAATCAAACGCGTTCAATTAATTATCACATGCACGAAATCATGTTTCTGATTCAGTAATTAACCTCAGTGTAGCTGTGAACATGTTAATAATTGTCATTAAACATAAATACGGAGAATATATACAAATATGAACAGTTGTCCGTGAAAAGTCATGCGTTACTTGATCTGCAACTCGATATGATCGCACTGCACTGCGAGGCAAACCGCGACTGCGGCTAGCATTGTTAAATACACATATATACAACCTATTTGGCTGCTATGTTATGTGTTATTAATCCATTTCCTGCTCATATTAAACCAGCTTAGCACTCGTTGGCGTTTAATAAACAACTAGATAATACCTCTAAAATAACCTTTCTTCGAAGCGTATATAGATATGTATATACTAGCTACTTCCGTGCGATTTCACACGCTCTGCTCCGCTCTTATTGGTCGTAGCGTGATGTTTTATAGCCTATAGCCATCCTCGATAAATGCGCTATCCAACACAAAAAGAATTATTCAAATCAAACTTGTGGTTAATGAGATTAGCGCGTTCAAGCAAACAAACAAAAAAACAAACTCTTCCGCTTTATATAATAGTATAAGATTTTATACCTTTAGTTAATAGTAAGTATGTATAAAATAAAATGTAGCTATGTATATATTTCGCTTTAAAAATCAAATTACAAGCAATGAGCTTTTTAAAATGTTAGCTTTCCATTGTAAACAAGCGAAATGGGTTCTATCGTCGGCGTCGGCGCGACATTGATTCAATTTAGAGTGACACTACGCAGGAAATTGCCTGCTCTCACGATCTTACCACGTCGCGAAATACTAACGACTTAGGGCGAAATAAGGTTTTCCCAAACGGGTCCCCATCTGAAAGCAATTGCTTGATAAAGTTCAAGTTATGAAATCGTACTTTGAACATCGAACGATTTTCTTGAAGCGGTTTTTTGATCGTGTTGACATTACGAATCCTATACACTACGATGATGGCTGGCTGCTTCTTGTTGTCAGGTTAAGCTCAGCCAGTCGGAGCCTAAAAAGGTTCAATCTTAGAACTATATAATATTTTTATTTGCATATCTAGTTACACAACGCCCCAATGAGTATCCTAACGGCTTCGAAATATTTGTCAAAAACTGATGGATAATCCTTTTGTTTAACTTACTAACAACACTTAAGAAATGTGTCAAATTCAGATCAACAATTTTACCAGTAATTGTTAGCAGCGTCGTTTAACTGCTTAATTTGAGTTGAAAAGCTTTCCATTGTTAATTATACTCGTATAAAACAGGCCTGTGCCGACAACGGTACATCCAGAACAACTATAAGTCCTGTGCAAAACCTTCAGATCCTATTTACTTGCAATTTTGACCGTTTTTCTAGCTATCTGCACTGGACTAATAATGTGCGTAACGTGACTAACTTCCTCTGTACCTACTTTCTCGCGAAAGTTGACGTTGAGTTAAGGCAAACGCTCAATTCGCAGTATGGCCGAGAAATTCAAATCAATGGTATGCTAATTGTGAACAATAGAATTATGTACGTATATTTATGTCGCTGCATGTATTGAAGAATATTAACGGGATTGTTTAATGTCATTTTAATTATAAAGAGCTTTACGTATGTTAAATAGGGAATGATTGTCAAAATGTGCTCGTACAGCTGACATTTGGATGAGTCACTGCCCTGCCCGCAGCGGGCCGCTACTAGGGAGCGCCCTGGTCCCTCGCCCGCTGACGCCGCGCTGCTTCACACTAAGCCATAAACAAATATTTTATATTTTACTTATGTTGTACTCCATCACTACGTCAGACTGACTAATGCTGTCTCAAACATTAAAAGTAGTTTCTTGAGTCCTCTCGGGAAACTGCTTTTTTTACAAAGAAAAATCGAAGAAATTACTACTTCTTCATCTTATATTTTTCCGGAAGTAAAAAGTTCCGATTTAGTACCGCGAATTGAGACCACAGATCGATGATTTCCTAAAATCATTCTCGTATTTTACTCTAATTGTGAGTACCATTGCTTAAGTATACCTAATATACATAATAGAAATCCGCTGTAAGACGTTCATTCACCTCGAGGGAGATGGTCGGGTGCGGTGAGGGGTGCGGCTCGCGGGGGGTGCCTCGCTCCCAGTATATGGCACCGAACCACGCGACGAGCTTCCGGCGCCCTGCCATGCCTTACGTATTAGATTCGAATAGGCACATTTTGTGGTCACAAAAATTATGGACATACATTTGGGAGAGAGCACCTATCACGTGGCGCACATCGCCACAATTAGTTTCTTGGATATCAAATATTATAAGCTACCTACCTATTTTCTTTTATAATTTTTTCCGAGGGTGGAAAAATAAATTTTCCTACGCCAACGCTATACCTCGTTAATGCAAACACACCTGGAACTCAGCGTCTAATAATACGCACCCACTTACATTATTCGAATGCTAAGTTAGTTTAGCAGCTTTCCATTTTAGTTCGGAGAGCGTAATAGCTTTCGAGCGTAATAACTTCACATTAGTGATGTGTTGTGACAGCGGCGCCTCGCTTATCGATAGCCGAACAATAAAAGGTCAACCCTTGACCCAAGTGTCGACAATCGGAGCAATGCGTTCGCGCACTCTTCACCGGAAATGTTCCATTAAACGAGAGTTAAAACGTCAGCTTCGATGATGGATCACTAAGTTCGCCATCACACCGAACATCAGCAGTTAATTTCCGTTGTCATGTGACCATGCGAATACACTCACATATATATAAATAAACACGATATATACTTCATATATGTAGACAGATAGCGTCGCCGGTAGTCATGCGGCGACTCATGCCTATTATTTAGGTAAGCTCGCTCATTATTCATATTAAAATTATATAACCATGTAGATGTAGGCCAACATTAGAATAAATACCATGAGTCGGAATTAATGTGATGTTTGTTGAAGTCACGACAAACAATGTATCTAAATAAGATAAATAAGTTGGGACTTTACAATCATGTTGTTTACTAAACGTCACATTGGTATATTCAACGAGAAAGCTTGAACTGATGAGCTTTTGAAGTTATGTTTTAGTCTCTACTTATACAAAATTAGAATAAAATTTTTGATAGCGCTGTTGGTTGTAATAAGGGACCTACCAATTCGATTTTTTGTAACCACTTAGGTCGATAGAAATTGTAATACTAAGCTAAGTAATCTTCAATTTCAATAACCCTGTAGCCATCCTAACGAGTTTCAGATAAGAGTGTACGGCACGTGGTACAGTGTGGGTGTCGAGTGGCATTACATTCGCTAGACTAGCGGAAAATTGAGGAAAGTCTCTAGAAGCGGAACCGTTCGTCGGTTTTCAGTTTCCGTCGTACATCGGTGTGCAGCGTC
This sequence comes from Spodoptera picta, assembly GCA_038387885.1. Taxonomy (NCBI): domain Eukaryota; kingdom Metazoa; phylum Arthropoda; class Insecta; order Lepidoptera; family Noctuidae; genus Spodoptera; species Spodoptera picta. Next base: position 7,292,486 of record JAZHFQ010000105.1, read on the forward strand.
CTCGGCACTGCAGTAATGTCAAACAGCGACACAACACGTAGTCTTATCGTCAACGTGAAGTATGTTCGCTGCCGGAAGGGACTTCCGCCGCGCAAACCTCGGGAGTCGATGACTCACGCCACATTACCCGATCGCCACGCCGTCCATCAATACGTTTAACCCCATATTAGACAACACGTCGCAAACATAATTATAATTTCTACAGAAAATATTTTTGTTTTTCATAGCAAGCAACATAGTCACTTTAACACACAAAGACAATAAAAACTAGTTTTGTAACTATGGACGGATGCACGCAAAAAAATCAATAAATTGTAAGCCCTTGCTTTATGCGGAAGTTCCCAGAAGATGTATTTTTATAGGGTACTATTTATAGAAGGCGACTCGCTCTTGCTACTCGCAGAACGCCTCATGCGTCGCGCGTCGAGAATGCAACGCGTTCGCTTTGTCACTGACTCGTTTAGTCCTTTTACGATGGTGCTTCAAACAAATGGTACTCAACATTAAATGAAAACGTTGCATTTCTATGACTTTTACTTAAAAAGAATTACATAAGGACTTTCGCAAGGCGAGTATCTAACTATCTACGTAGCGATGTTTGTAAGTAAATATAAATGTCAAAGTGTGTTATTAATTGACGTGGAAATAAATACCTAAATCGGCCGAGGGGAAAGCTGCTAAACCTCACACCAGTAACTTCTAACTTGAAAGAACAGGCAGTAAAACACAAGTTATCACTTGGGTACAATTACAGCCGTGTTGATTATAAGGTTATCTTATTATTTACTCTAGTATCTCATAATTTGTAGATTTCTAAGCAATCTATATCAATTATAATAATGAATGCATGCGCGCCAGTTCGCGTCCCACGTTGCCCAAGGGCGTCGACCGTACAACGAGGCTAGCCAGATATTCCTCGAGAAGATAACAATGTCTATTTGGTGCCTATATTTACCTAAAGTAGCACAACGTTCACCGCACAGATAGTAACGTATCAGTTCACCGTTACATGTACTATTATAATTATCGACAAGTCCGATGTTACGTAACTGGATCAACAAAACGGTTTAACGTTAATGAAGTGCGTGGTCAATCTGACCGTGCTTAATATCACTCACTAACTACCTGTACTGTATATGACTGTCTGGCTCTCATCAACTGCAGATTGTCTGGATTCGATAAAATTAATTAAAAAACAGTGAAATTAAAGTTGAACTGGAAGTTGAGTGTCTGTCTGTCCACTTGAGACCGCGCGGCCGGTTGCAGGCGGTTCTATGCAAGCCCAAGCACTCCTCATTTTTGGAGATCTTTTGAGAAATAATCATTAAGTAATTAGTCTGTAATGCTTCAGGATAAGGATGATGATGGGTATGAAAATTAAAAATCTAATTAGTCCGTCAGTTAGGTCATGAAAAAATATTAGACACGTATTATTTATTTTGTCGTATAGACAACAATACTCGAATAAATCGAATCAAAGTTTATAAGTGGGGCCTCAAACGTCATTTCTTCGTATAAAATATATATACATAGAAGTGACGTCACGCGACATTTCAAATCAATATAACGTCGATAGTATTCGTTTCCGTAAGGACATAAAAAATACGTGTCTAATGATTTAAAATAATCTACCAGACGGACATTAAAATAAAAATTAGGTATCTACCCTATTGGTGTTCCATTATACCTACATTTTCTTTTTGTAACGTAACGCGATGTAGAACATATGGTGAGCTATTTTTAGCACGAAGTTTGAGAGCAATGTGTAGTATTGTGTCATAATTAGTCTACTTCGCATTAACCATCTGAAGTACTTATGCCTACATAAATATATGTACCTACCTACATAAACAGTTTTGTCATTGTATATAGGTCTAAACTCCTCTAGTTCTGTGTATGTATACCGGAAAATTGTCTCTTTGACGGAACTAGAGTACCTATCACTTCGGAGTGTGTGTTCCTGGAATTAAACAAATAGTCGACAAAGTAATATGTATACATTCATTTCATCAGTGAGCAATTCTCTCCATTTTATTTACAATTTATAAGAAGAACGAGGCAAAGTCCTACTAAAAGAGTATTAAAATTACCAAAATAGGTAAGTAATGTTTCAATTCAATTTCGTTTAAGATGTTCTTTTATTGGAGACTTAGGTTATTTTTGTCTGAGAATTATGATGAAATTGAACTTTTTAATTCACTTAATGCGTATATAACTTTCAACTTCAACAGAATCAAAATGCTTTGTAACAAGAGATCATCATCATCATATTCATTTGTCAACGACGAATACGAGTTCGGTTTGGATCCATTGAAAACAAACGGCGCAATCAGTCGGAAAAGGGGTGTACTGTAAATGCATCTCTGTCTACCGCTTTGGGGGACAAAACCGTGATAATACGTAGGTACCTATTGTTCTATATGTATGTGTATGTTAATATAACATATGTATACTGGACCGTAGTTCGATTTTCAAAACGAGAGCGTCTTAATATTGAAGTTTTTAGCTTTTCAAAATTCTATATACTTACCTAATAATAGATTGTACTCGCGTTTTATTACACAACAAACTCTTGCACCTCTGCCAACCCTTTCGAGTAGTAAAAAGTGTGATATGACTTAATATTAATTAATTTCTATTTCGCGATAACATAACGTAGACTAAGTTCCACTTATTAATAGATACTAGGGTAGCATCTAAACTGAAATGTAATCGAGAATTAGAGTAATTAATTCCCTGCATTCAATGCATAGCTAATTTGCATTAAGAACACGTTTATAAACAAATCAATTTTCGACAGATCTTGTGCAATTCGATTGACGAAACGGAAAATCGATATCTCATTAGCGAATTTAATTTTCACTCGATACCGGAAGTGAAGTTTAAAATGGAATGATATGTTCATGTCGATTTTATTATGATTGAACCGATAGTGCGTATTTGTAGCTTGTAAAGACCGGTTACGGGGTACTTTTGCGAGAAGTGAGCGTACATTTCGCAACAGTTCGCAACACTTATATACGGAAGTACTTTTATCTACTGTGATCTAATAATTAAACTTGTCATTATTTTTGTTGTTAACATTATTGGAACTGATAAACTGATGTCGTGAACAGTAAAGGAACTTGAGATGAATAATATATTACATTTTTATTTCTTTTATATCGAGTGGCCGCAGGAGGGGGGTGCCTAGCAAGGAGTTTCGGGTTTGGTCAAAATATTGTTGGGGTTTTACGGTTTTCAGGTAATTCTTTGTAACATCACAGGGCGTAAAAGAATTCAATCGTGACCAGTATATTATTGTGTCAATAAGCAAAATAAGCGTTATGCCATAAGTATAATTAATTAACAAATAAATAATCAGACTCATTAGTAATTCATTTTTGTTTGTATATAAGCCAGACTTAAATAAGTATAAATGAAATTATTGAACAGTACATATTTTATTTAAGTATTCGCTTAAAAGCGAATGTTATAAATGCATATGAAACCGCGAAATACAGAATGGTAAGGAAGATATAAGTAAGTAGTCCCGTTGCAGAGGACTCGCAGTCAACGGAATCCAAATATTAAATTTAAAACGATGCGGCAACTGGGACCACGGTCCCAGCCGCTGGAATCCACCATTGCAACCGAAAATTATTAGGTTTTATAATTATAAATACGAACATTTTTATGTTACTGGCTGAAATATTGGAAAAAAATAATTTATTTCTTTCTTTTCTTTCTTTTAATAAAACGTTGCCCCTCATTAGTGTTTTCCCCTGTGTCGTGGGTGCGCTTACAACCATACAAGTTCACATACACACCTACCCAGACAACAATTTGTGTATCACACAAAGAGTTGCTCCGTGCGGAAATCGAAACCGCGACAAGTTGCGCGGCAGCCGGTTGCCCAGCCACCGGACCAACCGTGTAGTCTAAATGTTTTTTTGTTTAGAATTTTGAAATAGAAACAATATACTATCCGAGATAATAAAACAAATTTTACATAGGTAGGTATTATTATATTGACATGACATCAAAAATATTATTCTACGTTTATTCTGTACAAATATCTACCACTCATTGTCCTGTCCAGGAATTGAGAGTCGCACTTATCAGTTTCGTAACAAGAAATCAATGAACCAAAGTTTAATTAATAAATTCGTTAATGATTTGTCAACTTCCTTGTCCAGTTGAAAACAATTAAGTTCTACGTATGAATAATAATAATAAATTAAACTCATCAATGAATTACAAATAGGTAGGTACTTAGCACAATCTATAGGTAAATACTAATATTATGAAGAGGAAACCTTTGATAGTTGGTTTGTTTGCCTTGTATTGTATAGTTCCCGAAACTACTAGACCGATTTAACCGGTTTTACCGATGTAAATATTACTTTAAACTTTAAAGGTGTAGGTAACCAATAAATTATAGTCGCGGTGAACCTAACGGGTTACCGGGGCTCCGGCTCGACGTGCAGGAGAAGGAACGGGGTGGTTTTTAGTCAGTAAAAGTCTGACACTCCCTCCCGCCTCACCCAGGCGGAAGCAGTCATTCGATGATTTTCTCCCCCTTAAAAAAACAATAAATTGTTGTTATTATCTGTAATATAAGTAAAATTGCACTTACAAAATATCTACCTACATAAGGTTCATTGCCAATCAGGGCACATCATACCCTAGAGACAATACATTCCATAGACGCACTCACAAAAATATACAATAATTAAAACCAAAGTTCCTAACAAAAAACCCAGTTAAATTATTGTTCATTATATAACAAACAGAGAATAACCGAATAACACCATAATATAATAGCCTTTCAAATAAAACATTTAACTTTTAAACAAACAATTTGACGTAATCTATTGTTTGTTATAATATCTAAGATTGTTTATCAATTAAAAACAAAACAACAACAGCGAAATGTTTCGCATTGTCCACCAATTACGTAAGCCACTTAGGTAGGAAACAATATTAATAACTTTAATGGAGAGAGCTGTAATACCTAGCCATTTCATAACAGGAATTCTTGAATAGCTTCCATCAATCAACCTGTCTTTACAGTAATATGCATATTGTAAAAATGATATGTATCCACATAATGTCACATTTTCTTTCTTGTCAGTAAGAAGAAAGAAGAAACATCACATCAACCAGCCCGCTGCAATAGCTGGCTGGTTGATGTCACTGATGAGCAAAGACTTCTTCTCATACCGAGAAGGTTTGCGGCATTGAACACATACACATAATAGGCTAGTTGACAAATTTTTATTTTTATGTCTGTCTGGTAGGTTATTTTAAAACATTAGATACGTATTTTTTTTTCTTACACTTCCTACGATATATTGATTTGAAATATCGCGTTTCGTTAAAAATATCTTATTACCTCCCACTCCTAAACTTTGGTTCGTTTTATCCACATTATTTTCTTATACGATTTTTAAATTTCATACCCCGTCATCATGCCTATTCATATTTAGGTTAAATTGGCTAAATAAAAGTTTTAAGTGTCAACTATAACAATGCAACAGCTCTTCTCCGAAAAAATAACTAAAATAAATAAATGTATTTCGTTCGTAAAATTACTCTTTAATGTTAGGTGTATGCATTATACCTCTACATAATATATGTTTACATACGTGAATATTATACGTATAAAGCGCCATTTACTAAGTTCGTGTGTATCTCAATAAGGCTTTATTTTTCCTGTTCATGTATGTAGAGAGTATGTAGAAACCACATAGCGCCACGCAGTTCCTGTCTACGAAATTTTATATACATATATTTTTTTTTCTACACATTTTTCCTTACTGTTGCACCATGCACAGTGACCAGTTGACTTATTAAATCGATATTCTGTTCAAGAGGGGACTTCTAACCATTGACTTGTAAATATCTAAGTTTATGTAAATCCAAACACACATTGTAATACATCTATAATTTTTTTTCTTAGAAAACATTTTTAGAGCGGTCGTACATGTTATATACAGGATGGATTTTTGAGACGAGATTGTAGCAAGTAAGCAGAGTACGCTTAATTTGAAAATATTCAACATACTACATTCCAAAATAGACATTAGGGACTTCACAGAATATAAAAAGGGATTACAAACCAATCAGCATTATATAAGATAAACTTGTTATAACCTAATATGGTTAGCTTTTTGAAAAGTGTTTTGATCCAGATATATTGATAGTAAGTACTAAAAATCTCACAGATGGAGAAGAGGTATAATTCAAAATGGCACCCTGTATAGTAAGATGGTTGCAGAGAGCGATGCGATGTGGGCAGTAGTGCACCGATGTAGACGTGGGCGGACTCGCTCCTCGGGCTTGCAGGAGGGTGACGGGAGGCGCCAATGGACTTTGACTTAACAGAAAGTTAAACGACAAGCACAAGCGCCATTTATCCCGCTAGGTCGGCTTAGAGCCAGATATCCCACGACCGCCGACGACCGGGCTAATCCGATTCTATCCAGTTCTGCGACACCTACCAACATTCTTTTATACAATTTTTATTTCAACGAATTGGCTCCAATCTGCTCCATATAGACGTTGTTTATCTTTCATATTCTAGATTGTATTTCATATTACAAACACATAAGCGGTTTCCATATTATTCTAGTATAGGTACCCATTGTTAGTTCAAATAAATGAAATCGAAATTAGTTCGCTGACAGCGACAATAGACAGCGAAAAAAGTTAATAGAACATTATTAAATTTTATTGTTGATCCTTGTTTTTTACAAGCGAATGTTTTTAATAAAAAGTATCGTCAAGGTTATTGGAATTCGAAAGTTTAGTCAAATGAAACTGCCCGGTCATTATGACTTGCAGTAGTCTAAAAACTTAAAGCATTATTTCTTTTGCATATAGAGAAAAATCATTGGATAGAACCAATCTTAATAAGTCTTCTTTATAAGCTCCTCGTTTCCATTGTATTGTAAGTACAACACACGGACCTTTACTATTTTATCAATTAAGTATATGTATGTATTATTAAATTGACATTGGTTGGTGAGAGTTGGTATAGCATATACTTTTTGATGATTTTCTATATTAACAGTGACTTGCAAGACTCATCACACATGACACTGTTTTAAAACATACGTTCAGATAGACCCACGTCACGTACGAAGTGAATAATCCAGATATTTACACTTTCTAGCCGTTTTATAATGTTTAAGGTAGACCGATCTATCGTGATACAACCTAAAAACAAAATTACTTTAACAGCAATATTAACAAATTACCTTAAAACAAAATGAAATATCACATAATGCCTACAAGTCTGTTACAAAATACATAATATAATGTCACGTTTAATGAGAAAGTCGGAGCTTATCTTAGGATTAAACAATATGAAACCTGATTAACTTAATACAAGCTAGAATAAAATGGGACGCGTGATAAAGCATAATTATGACGAGGCTAATACATAATCCTACACCGACGACACTTTATTGTATAGAGTAATTAATTCGAACATGTAAAATGACTACCTAACATGTCTACGCATATAAATATGTATAGAGGTAGATACGAGAACAATATAGTCCCGAAATTATTTTGAGACAAAGATAATAATCGGTCATGGAAGGCTGGGTTCGATGGCAATCAACTGCATCGAAACGTGTCAGTGGACGTCGGACACCATTCCTAGCCCACTGCTCACTCAAATATTTTACTCACGTCGCGTCGTGAACCATCTACATTATGTGCGCGAAAACCAAGATAGGAGGTGCTCAGTTTGCAAACATGCTTTATCACGATCTAGCATTGTGTCGTCTCTCCTTGATTAAGACTATTGATAGTTAGAACAAAGACTATACGAGATGGTGATGAAATTTTGTGTGCCTATCAGTAGATAATTAGCCATAAATAAATATAACAAGAAATAAATTAATCTGGTAGTTAACCGTTTTACAAAAAAAACACTAAGCAAAACGTTGAAATGCAGCAATTTATTTAGTACTCACAAGCACAACCTGTACAAGTTATTCAGTTTTTATTTCTAACAAAAAATATAGCCACGGGCTGCCCGCTTTGCGGATGAAAACAAAATGAAAACATCGTAAATGCAAGCTTTTTCGCTAACTGGGAACTTTAAGTAAAGCATTTTACAGGCGTGTAAATATTTAACGCAAGCTTTACTTAGTCCACTTAAAATCGCTCAAAGTCTGAGTAAATCATATCGTTACTAATTAAGATTAAACAGTGTTCAAGTCAACTTTAACTCTGCTTTTAGCACTAAGTTAATGAAATCTACTTTTACAATTAATGTGGAAAGTTATAGAAAAGTGTAAATAGTTGTAATTACTAGTGTTATACTACAAGATAAGTGCTATATGCGGAAAATGTCAAATTTTTTTTGCAAATATCAATCTTTTGCTAAAAACATGTAGGTATTTGATTTGGGTTATTCGTTTCAACTAATTGAATTTAACTTAAGTACTTCGGTACTTCGTTATGATGATTTGTTTGTTTATCATATTTGTTCTATTTAAAACATTATCTACCTCTATTATTCAACAATACAACCTATCTATCGATAAATTGATACACTAAACTGGACGGTATCTGTCTAATTGTAAGATCAAATATTATATTAGCTCCGTCCCAAATACGTTACGGTTATAATGTTGTTAAAATGTTGGCAATTCAATTGGTTAGTGACACTGGCGCCTGCCGCCTGCCGCCTGCATCAGTTGGCTGATGTGCTCACTCGCGCCGCGTTGAGTGGGTTCGCCGTACCGCCAGCCTGCGTGTGGTCGCATGTAATAAAATAATTTATCTATGCCGCTCTACGACGTCGCCATGTCGACAGACCACTGCATTCCGCCAATGACACGTCCAAATATTGAAAGAATCTCCTCTTTCAATTCGCACGCCCTCGATTCCCTTACTCGGCCCCACTTTATGGCAATGCAGATGAAAACGCCGATATTATCATAACAATATCGCTCGGGTCTCTCCGTACACACGGCGAAGCATATTTTGAATGTGTTAGTCATATTGTTATCAGGACTATGACTGTTACTATAACTGAAAATATACTAACCTTATTGGTGTTCGTTGTAATTGCTGGAGAACTTACTACCTACTGAAGTTTATTACACTTTGTCTGCTTTGCGAATGAAACCAAAATTAAAACATCGTAGACTCAAGTTTCAACTTAGTTTCAAAAGCAATTTCTAAGCATAAATTCTTGTAAATTAGCAAGTCTATTGAATATATAACGATTTGATACAAAAACGACAGGACAATTCGTGCCGGACATACATGCCATGTCAGTATCTCTAACTGAGGCTATAATAATATAGACTGAAGTATTTTAACAAAGCCCTCAATTAAACCACAGTACTCACAATTTCATTGGAATAAATACTGCCATGAAATTGTTCATAATTTATGAATCCCTGTAATTATTAGTATATTGTATTCGGATAGAATTTTGATTGACTTTGGTTGCACGGTAGGCGCAGTGCCCGGGCAACCGCCTGCTTAGCGACCACTATAAGGACAAGACGACTTGTTCCGGACAAATCGAGATCGAATATGAGCAGTCTGATGTCATACAATCCTGTTACTTGACATTGATAGAATACAAATCCCCAGCTATAAGTTATAGCAGTTAGCTTCAGGTCGCAGCGCTTTCCGAACTGTTCATAAAACGCTACGCAATATGCAGCGCACGCGCTGCACTCCTGGGACATCCTTCCGGCGTTGTGTTTCGGCGCCCAACAATCAGTCAAAACGTGCCTAGACTGGTATACGCTGCTCCAGTCTCTAATAATATATTGTCACATATGTCATCGGGTATACTAACTGTCGGGAGACGGAAACAAATACTTGCACGCTTGCATCGATCCCTTATTTAACTGCAATGATTTTATGTCAATGCAATAGCTGATCCATTGCAATTAAAATTCCTGCAATAAGTTACTATCGATTGCACAATCCAAGTCGTGCTAATAAAACGAGCTTGATATCAATTATATGTGTGTAAAGCGAGATAAGTTTCCCATACAAATCATGCGCCGGCGCCTGCGTTTACAACGAAGACATAAATTTTTACTTTATAGTGATAATCGCGAGCGCTCGCTCTCAATTGATTCATCGAGCTAGTATTCGTTACAAGGACGACTCACACGAAATAATCGTGTAACAACTTTAATTATGTACCGGGTTCATCTGCACGCCGACGCTGGCGCCGGGCCTCCGTAAATTGTCCTCGAGAAACTATAAGAATGGGTTTAAGTACAGAACGCGCGCAACGTATTTATTTCCCAAGACCTGACTATCTTACGAGTAAAGAAAAAATAAAGGCTCTTAGAATGTAATGTAATAAAGACACTTAAGATTCATACAACGTGCACACCCCAGGTATATTCTCGTAGTAACAATGTAATCATAATCTTGTGTCATTCGTTTCTTTTTGGTTGCAACTGCAATCTATTTATACTGTGAGTGAGCTGTAAGTTGGAAATATAAGTGCTGTTTTGGTTATATTGAGGACATAATATGTGGGGGACGTCATGCGTCTCACTGAGAGTTCTACGCCGCATTTCGAAATTTAACGGGCCGCGTCTGCCCCGCCTGCCCGCCTGTCGAGGTACCAAAATATGTCGCTAAATGAATAACATGTAAGTACTTCAATAATGGACGCCATTAAGAACATTTACAGAACACATACGGAGCACCAGTTTTAAGAGTTTTGTCTCTGAGTTACCTCCCCTCCCACATTATTGTACTTCTCAGTAACTAGATGTAAAGGTCGACCATAGGCTAGAGGTAACTCGACTACAAAAGTCGTCTTAATCGCTTACGAAATAAAGTTGGTGTCGAGGTCATAATGATGAACAGTTGGCTACAAAACATTGGCTGAAAAAACGAAACGAACCTCAGAACAATATACAAATAAAACAATCAATTTCTGTTTTACTTTTAATTCTGTTTTCAGCCAATCGAATACCTTATTGAAACTGGTTAAGAGTTTGTTTATATTGATTCACGCAGACAGACGCCACGTTAATGTAATATTCGGACCGTCGCAGTCCAGTTACAGTTGATGACAAATAAATTAGCTGCGTTCTGCTTGTCATAGTATTTCAAAACATCGAGATGTAACAGGTAAGAACCAAACAAACGCATTACTCAGAGCTAGGCGTGTGAAAACATGATCACGTCACCATTATTTACACTCAATGATATCAACATAAATAGAGTAAATGCCGTAATATTTCTAAGAACAATCACTATTATAATAGTAAACTGGTAACTGCAATAGTCGCACAAAGCGCAGTCGTGTGCTCTCGAAGGTTGTATTCTTGGTTCTCATTTCCCAGAAACACTATCGTGAACAAGTCCTCTATAAACAGTTGCTACGTTCAGTTGCTATAATAAAAGTGAGCAGTTTTTATTACGTTTTATAAACGAGTGTAATGTATTGTGCCGCAGAAATTAAGTCAGAGGATTGAGCACCTTCCCTAATAGTGTGTTATGGAATTGAAAATGCAACATACTTGCACGTGAGTTGATGCTAACAGCGGCATTTGAAATAAATGTTCGAAAACAGTTTTAATAGAATTAATTACTCAACATTGCATCACCATATTATTAACTGGAATAGAGAACTCCTCTAGGATTAGTTCAACCACCATGACGTGTTACCTAGTAAGTATGTCTTTAGATACCTTTTTTAGAATCGCGAAACAGAATATTATTGTACTTGAAAAAAGAAAATTAAAGCTCTTACCGGTGTACATTTTATGTTTGAGATATTTGATAATAGGTGCTTACCTAAAGTACTTATTACAAAATATTATTACTTTAATTTAGGTACTATGGCAACCGACAGACATAAGAAACTTCTGTATTCAAAGGAAAATAAAATTCCTGTTTTTCTTGTAAAGTACAGAACTGTCCTTATCGGTCCCGATATATGAGTGGTCCCGACTGGCATAATGCAAATAAAGGTGTGATCAGAATTTATGTTGCGCGTTATACTGCGCGCATAATACCATGTAACATGCGATTATGTTACGTAATCCCTTATCGCTAATACTAAGTTTTCATGAAACAGTTCGTTGTAATTGACTGAAGCTACTAAGTAATAAGTAGGTCGGTATACTGTACGCTTTGCACATTTTATTTATGCAAACAATTCCTGAAGGTTTTTTGACAGATGTTTATGTGGACTTCGTTCACATCCTTATTGTAGTTAACTTGACCCCGTTTTGAGTTTTACAAGTTTTCTGTCACGACTACACTTAGTATGTCTTCCTGTGTTCAAGTTTTTACATTCAATTTAAGCGAACACTATCTGTATCGGTGTAGCTACTAAGTGACCCTAAGATAATAGTCTTATCACTACCACGAATCCATTACTAACAGCAAACAAGTAATCAGACCGTTATGAATATTAATTTCCAAGTGTAATTTATCTTTAAAGCAGTTCTTTACTTGGTTGGTCTTATTTCAAAAACAGACAGCGCGTTTCGTAAATTGTGGGCGGAAATATGTAGATAACCTACGCATTTCTCGATTACGAAGTAAATAAAACATAGTGCCTAAACTATCTGTTACTTATGGCTGTGTTGTAAGACTCCTACGTAGTGACAGAGGTGTCGATACCCGATAACACTGCCTATCACCTATCGAGCACATGAAGATAGACTGCCCTGATTCCTGATAGGTTTGGTAAACAGTAGCGAACCATTTCTTAGACTCGCTGGTTGAGTGGCAAGACAGCTCCGTTTTCTAACTAAACTCGCTTAAGTTAGATGTAAGCGGAATGACTTCTTGTCATTATCTCTAAAAGGTCATCTTTAATCTTCTTAACTAGTTCCACCTGTATTCACTGCATCCACAAAGAGGTATATCACATTGTACAAAAAATGTATTTAACAGTGTAAAAATGTCATAAACAAGTAACCTACAGTTTATAAAACTATAAATGAAGACTTTTGAGAAGGACTTTATACAATCATGTAGGATCCAACCGCCATCGAACGAATCACTATCGTAATATCTACAAAATACAGAAGTTGGTGAATACAGTTAAAATGGCACCCTGAGTAATCCATATTGGATTAAACTCAACGATGTGTAATCCACGTCGCCAATATCGATGATGAAGTTTCGCGACTGTTCGACTGCGATAACTTTACCATCTGATATCCTGCCCAGTCGAGTCATTTATTAATGCACGTAATAGTATCGACTTTCAATCGACTGGCTTCCATTCCCATTATTAGATATGTATTTACTAGATAGGTACATGAACACACGGACACATCCCTCACGTCCATATGTACACGTATGCATTGGTCAGGTAAACTTTTATTCCGTGAACACAGTTTTACGTCGAAACGAAAAAAAAAACGTGTATTTTAATGTTCACAAACCGGGAATCAAATCGTCGCGCTGAATATTTTACACGTCGAAATAAATATTTAAGAGGTATTGATAAAATCCTCACGTTTCTGAACTTTTTAGACTGAACGTTTAAGTAGGTCATTGGTATAGTATTTATACGTAGGTAAGTAGTTCGTTGGCGTGGCTCGTGAGGTCTGTGGAAGTGTCCTCAGCGTCCATGACACACCAGCTCTATTGTCTGATATCTCTCACTAACGACCCACGCTCACGAATATCGTTAACGTAACACAATTTGTTAATACTGTGGGCGCACTCACTCTTATTTGGAAACCCACTATCATTTCTTTTTACTGCTTTCTGTAAACGTGTTCACCGTTTTATTATAGTTAGCATAGGTACCTACCTACAACAATTTAATTAACAGGGTTCTCTTTCGAAAATATTGTTTTCAACATTTTAATAAATTGTATGACCAAATCGCGCCTCCGATTCAACAAGGGAACGAATCAGTTTAGTTCTGCATTTAGCAATAAAAAGTTCATAGCAGTGTCAAAATCGCAATATTCAAAAATGAATTTGCTATATGTATTCGAGGAGGATATAATACCTACTCTGTCTCAATTCTGGTTTGTGGAGTAGGTCCATAAACAGGCACTTATGGAACATCTAAATAAAAATACATATATTTGATTATAATATTTGTATTAAATAGAATTGTTGTCTAATTATAACCCGTGCGTATACTGTGGCAACACAATTTGGCACTTTCAGTAGGTAGTGAATTTATGCACAAATTTACATATACGCGGGCACAGGTTGTGTAGGCCTGGCATTTCCGTCGAGCAAAATGACCTCGAATCTATTGTAACCGGCTAGGCAGCTCTAATAGACAAGTCCTGATTATGAAGAATAAAAACTGTAATCCTAAGCAAACGTACCTACATGTTGTCTCTTATTGTACTAAAGCAGACATCCATATCAAATTATAGTTTAGTAAACGGATCCTGTACTGTTTTTTGACCTTCAGAAAAACCACACAATAACATTTATCTCTGTCGCAATTTTATTATCACAAGTAGGTACCTACTTATCCCGGGGCGGACGATAGCGCAGGATTTGAACATTTTGTAGGATTTTTTTAAATTTTATGAGAGTCTTGTTTGTGTTCGCCGCACAGAATGGATTTATTCTGTGCGATAATATTGCTGTCTCCGATTGCTATATGACACTACTTTTTTTAGTCAGTCGCGGCCACGACTCCTCTATGTGTGATATTTTCAGTTTTAAAATAATTAGTTTTGTGACACTTAATCTTCATTTTTTACCATGACAACCAGACCATAATATCCAGAAATAAGTAGAGTGTTATTAATATCAGTACAAACTGAAGAAAATTGAATCGGAAATTAAATTCTAAACCCTCCGTATACCGCTTGTTTTACTCCTTCAATGCATGTTCCTGGGCACAGAGGCAGAAGCGCAAGAAAACAATCAACGGTTGAAACACAGACAAGTTGTCAAAGGCAGGTAAACGTCAACTTCCCTATACATTCACTACCGGTTCGGGATGTACGGAAAATCCATCTGCATTTTGACAGAAAACTAATCATAACACGCTTTGTTGCTTGTCAAAAGCATACGAGAGTTTCGGAGAACAGAGGCCTATTCAATAGCACAGCCTTTTGCTTCTAGACAGTACGCAAAGGCACAAACGTACTTACATGCACTGCCTATATAAAAACACCTAGATTTTTTTTCTTTTGTTAACATTTTTACGAAATATAAAGCAGTGATTTGTATTTTAGAATCAAATTGTTTTGATTCAGTCCGTCGAATCACGTTCAATTTAATTAACTGTCCTGTCCACAGAATAAAAAGAAACTACAAAATACGGTTTCTTTTTATTCCTGGCAATCATTACTTCGGTAACATAACTGACAGAACCTATAAGATATTTATTCAACGTGGCATCGGGAGTGTTTAAAACTTGATTCAAACTTGACATAAATGCATAACGATTTATTCATTCTGTTAATACAGAAAATAATACGAATCGATTCAATGGCTAAATAAACTATTTTAACAATTATGAGGTATTTAAATATGCAGTTAAAAATTGCGGTCAACCTTGATGTTTCTTGCACTATACTCGGAATTTTAATTCGATTCCAGATTTGACAATTTCAGTGTTGAAACATTATGACAAGTACTAAATAGTGACGTTGCGAAATTATTCGATATGGAAATGGAATATTTCCGGATCGATTCTTCTCGTATATAATTTTACTCTTGTAAACTAAGTATATCAGGAAATTAAATATTTCTGACTGATAATTTAGTTTTGACGATTAATTAACGATCTGAGACTTTTCTTTTATAATTGTGTGTGAAATAAATAAGAAAATGTAATCATGAAGGAACATGACAAATAAAACAGATAGATGTATTATGGTAATAATTAATTTTATAAATTATCGCCGTCATCGCTATCGCTATCACTGTCACTTTCTGTAACATTTATTATAAAACACTCACACCGATTGTTTATCGATTTTTGTGTTCATCACTACACTATTATATGTGGTATCATTATTTCACAAAATGACAGTAGCTATTGTAAAATCTGGAATCGAATTAAAATTCTGACTATAGATCAAAAACTGGTCTCAGGTTGTGGATGTTTGTTCGAGTTCCCCTTATGGTGTTCTCCGCTTGTTTTACCATGCCGCAGAGCACAAGCGTGTTTTTATTCCTTTTAGACTAAGCTAAGCCAGTGGCCTCACTTTCTGTTCTCACGTTGCCCTTTTTCTGCTTTATTGTAACCACCACAACAATTGAAGCTTTTTAGTCCTTTTGAAAACAATTTAATAACTTTTTATTCGCTGAAAGCACAAAGCCCCGTTTTCCGTCTGCGGTAAACTACGGGCTAACTGTTAATAGTTTTCAGACTAGTCGTAAAAGGTTTTCCTAATCCAATCCGCTTGTTAGTCTCTGGCTTTTAAAATATTAACGGAATGTATTTTTGTTTCAGACTGCATAATTCGAGAATGCAGCTGCGATAAATTAATAAAAGCGGGTAAGTACATACTATTGTTTGTTTAACTAATACATATTTCGTTTATGCCTTTTAGTGTAATAACTTTTAGTATAAAACTAACATTCTCGTTTAATTAATAGTTACAACGTTTCACGTTCCACTTTTATAAATTACTCAGCTAAGTAATGTATTTAATAATATTCCTTTAGCTCAATAACTTCTTGAAATTGAGGTAGGTGACATGACTGGCAGGTGTTTAATTACGGCAACAGTACAAGTAGTTGACCCAAAAGGTAAATTACAATGTAATAAATACAGATGCCAGCGCATTCAAGATTTTGCCTTCCACGTGTTCTTGAATAACAGCAGTAGCCAATTAGGATTCAAAAATAAGCACGAGAAAGTCCAGTTAATCACACATTAAAGGTATTTGTAAGTCCAATTAGGACACGAGCATGTGCAGTGGGAATCCGAAATGTATACGAAGCCATTTGGGTGTAACCAGACATACGCTTCGGTGGGGACAGAAACTCTAAAAGCCTCCCCTGAAGGGATAACTGTGAAGTGTGATAGCATTTAACTTCGGTCAAATTTTACGCGCGTCGGTCAAAATACATCGACATTTTTGTTTACAATTTGTTTGTGCTCCGATACTTTCGTTTTGCTCGTACTATTTATTCAACGCCCTTTATTTTTCGCCTCACTATCGAACATAGTGCGAATGACGCGAATGAATCACAAAATGGAAAATAACTCCGTCCGTACGTATTCCTGGTCTCCTTTTTGCTTTTTTCAAATAAATGCCACGTGCTTGATACGTATTCTATGTCTATTTTTACAATAGAGTAGTGACCTATTTATTATGTTTTGTGATCGTAAATCTTTTTACTTTCATATTTAAAAAAAACTTTAGGATAAAAAATGTTTGTAAGATAGGATGGCTTAGGATTGATTTAAAAATATCGTTGTTAGTACATATCTCCTTTTTGTAAGTGGAAGTCATTACTTCCAATGACGCAATGACGTAGCCCACCCTCATTTCTAAATAGGAACAATCCCTCTGTGGCTCGAAACTCAGTAGAGCTATTCTCAGCATTTTTACATGAGTAACCGTTGATTTTTAGTAAACTCACCTCTAAACTTTAATTCTCCATATCTAAGTGAAACTTTGTTATTAATGTAACTAAGAGACTAAAATAAATGCATGTCTCCTATTTATACCCTGCCTTCAATCTAGGGATGATAATAGGTTAGCAAAATATAATAAATATTATCATACTCATGTTTTAGAAAGTGCTCATACATTTTACACTAATAATTGTTCGACTTGTTAGAAATCGGATACCAACGTATAGAATGTAGCGCAAATTATGTTAGATCGTAATTATGTCCAGCGGCATCTTGTTAGCGTAATAAACATAGTACGCGTATGATGTCAACAGACCTAATAATAAAGCAATGAATACATAAATTCTCCTTGACAATAATTACCCGTACTGGACTAGACAACATTCTCTACCATGAATTAAAATATACTATGTTTAACATTACTAGAAGTGCTGCAGCCTCTAAGTGAATCTTCCTCCATATTCAACAAGACGCTATTTCGTCATATGGATCTGTTTGCTCTCGGTTTTGTTTTTTCAAGTATCGTTTAGGCCGACTAACACGCATGAGTGCCGAAATTAACATAGTCATTACTGTCGAGACATATTTACTTTCTATAATGCTTGGTATTAGTGGTGAGAATCGCGCCGATATGTCATGCGTCGTTGTGTGCTTAACTGTGCAAGCGCACAGCCGTTTGCATCTCACTGCATCAGTCGGCTAACGGTACATTGCCCTTTTTGGGATCGATCGTCCATTTGATTTACTAAGTTAGTAAACTTTACGTCCATGGCCGTATGTGTGTTGCATTGTATAATGACAGTCGTGAATCCCGGACCCTACTCACTTGAGGTAGAGAATTCCTAATTTAGTGGTTTGGAAAGCACTATTCATATTCTGTGAATACGATGTTGATACAACAATCGACTTTAATGTTGACTAATAAGATGCAAACAAGTCAAGCTGAATTGAGGACTCGCACTTGGTGGCCATCATTGTCATACAATAAAAGAGTCAGTCCGTCACACGATTTGGTGCGTTATGCAAACAGAAGGGAGAATCTGTTTCAGTGAGAACTCCGCCATCCGGTCTAAATATAAACGGGCGGAGACAGCTGGCGGGGCGGGGGTGGCGGCCACGGCGCGGGGCGCAGGACGTCGACCCGATCAACCCAGACCTTGTGCGCATTGCCGGAAGGAACGATGCCACCAAATTTGCACCATTGTCCTGTCTTACATTGTGTTTGTCGCCGCACTCGACCCTGGTGAGAGAGCGAACAGTTGCAGCAAGCCGGCGCACAGCTCCTCGGTTCCCACCGATTCGCAGTTGCAATAAATTGAAACCACTTATTTGACCTCGATTCTCTTTAGCGATTGTTATATAACATTCAATTGGCAAGATTTGCTCTGTGACGCAGGATGTGAATTCACTTAATGGCCAACTGACCAGGATAAACCAATTGAACAATATGCGCAGATACCCTTGCGGACGACTAGAATGTACCGAGGTGTGATACTCGCTATGGATAGGAAATTATTGTGCATTGGTGTGAGTACACGCCAAAACGTGGATTACGTTCACATGACGTTACAAAATCCATTTGCAGGTCAATAGCACCGCCAGTTGAAGGTCTTGGCCGCCACCTCCTCGCACCACGCTCCACGCTCCTTCTCCTGCGACCACCTCCCTCCACCTCGTTGTTGCCACGTGAATAATAAACGTAAAATCACATTGTGAACTCTCTAAAGTTTTTAAATAGAATCTACCTATGTAATTACTGACTTTTTTATTTTATATAATTTATTGTCATAATATTTGTCGTCTTTTCTTGTACCTTGTTCAAGAATATTCCTGTCATTACCTGTAAAAATATGGCTTACTGTGTACAACGACAGGCTTCTTCCGAAGAGTCTTAGACTTTATGAAAAGAAGCTTTTTCAATTTTAAAATGTTACGTAAAGACTTGAGTTTCATCTCACGGTAATAAGAAGCCTTACAGGCAAAAAGAGCAAATAGGAAAGTAGTGAGGTAGACGAAGCTGGAGTCTACGGAGACGGTTCACGGTAAAGATTGATTTTTCCCCTCGTAAAAACATTTTCACGTCCTAAAATACCCTGCAAAATCTCAGCAAGACGTGGCTAATAAATTAGATGGAAATTGAAACCGTCAGAGTGTCAGCGCCGCGACTATTCGCAGAGAAACTTTTGTGCATGCTGCATACGAACCCGTGATAACTATATTTGAGGTAACTGCTCGGATAGTTAACGATTCAATTATAAATAGAACGGGTGTTTAGATGAGTACAAGTATCCATGATGAATTGATGATCAATGGAAATAATGTATTAATAATTAATCGGGTAGGTATATTTAATATTTACACACCACCAGCTATTTTTTCACTCAACCAATATTTGTCCAAAGAGTATTCATCCCACATACGTACACAAACGTACGTTTATACAAAATAAATTATAATCAATAAATTCACAACTTTATACGTTAGGTATTTAAGTTCTATTTCTGTATAATTTGTATATAATTTTCACCTCTCTTGATTTGACTTTGAATTGACTCTACAATATTTCTTTACTGAGATAGGTCACTTGAATTAAACTGCCAAACACCAAGCGGTCACCGGTGACTGCAACCTATTGTTCTATAATTGTGTCTATAAAACCGGTAATTAAAATTCGATCGCACCATTTTAAGGTGCAACGACGAGAGCAAGGTTGTATGCAGCATAATACAATAACACTTACACAATATTTTTTTACGAAATATGTAAATTTGATAACCCAGTACTTTGTCAACAAATACCACACGATACGAAACACATATACAAAGTTCTTTCAAGTATTATGCGCAAAAGTTATAAAAGGTTTGATCACAACAGACCATATGCGTGTAAAATTGTAGATATAATAAATCTGAAGAGAAACAGCATTCAATTATGAAGTGTGAATCCACTTCAACTCGATTTGTCTTGTGTCCAGCGTCCGCTCTATGAAGCCCTTTGTGTTTATAATCCATTATCTAAAGCCTATGTCGTGTAGGCGTAGCGGCAACCACTATTCGCATCCCTTTGTCGTCTAATTGGTCCATCTATAGGTCAGGTGTCGGTCACACCGCACCGACCACTGCGTTAGATGCGGCAGCTTAATCATACCCCGCAACACTATCTTGTATCAAACACGCTCTGTTGACAACACTCACCATTCAAAGATTAAACGTTTAATTTGATTGCGATCATAAATATGTAAGCACATATACATAGTACGCACTGAGTAGCTGCAATTAATAATTGCAGTTTTCGCATGATTAATGATTAATACCACAAATACATAGTACATTCATGTTATGCAGTTTAATATATGTAGGTTAGGTATGGATAGATATGTCATGCTTATTGAAATGCGGTTCATGTACCTTGTGGTGCATGGCACCGTTGTTTGTTAGCCCTATGTGGTATGTATTCTTACTTTTATTTAACTACGTTTCATAGTCGGGAATGTGAAGCGTTTCCTTTCATCAAATGCGCGTAAATTATCTCCGTACGAATGTTCACGTTTACTGTGCTCGCGTAACTGTGAGTGCAGGGAGGCTGATACTGTTGTGGGTGAATCAAAAGGCAAACTCGTAAAGCAAAAACGTGTTTGTAAAAAAGATCGCAATCATGATGCGGTTCACTGCAAGTTGGCAGTATGTCGCCCACGCGTGACACTAACTCGTTTATTTCACTTTGCTTGTTGAGATGTAAACAAACACTTGGATGAACACGCATAAATCATTTATGCAAATTGTGACTCAGGTTAAAGTAAACGTTTATTATTCCTTGTTATATTTATAGTAATCTATTTTGAATATTCATGTAAATACTTTTCCCATTACAATGTTCTTCTCGTAAAAGTAAAACAGATTTGTTAATAAAGTATGAGAACAAATCTCGACAGAATCCTATCATGTTGCTGGAGATAATTGAATGGAAAAAATGAAACAATCATGGGGGCGGGCGTCGGTCTAGATTGCGTAGTAATCTCAGAAAGAGATTGAGTGAGGTGCATGGCCGATATCGATATTGTCCGAGCAGTATTGTGAGAAAAGCGAATTTTCCAAGTTGCAGTGGCAGGTGGTGCAGTGGTCCGGGTTCGATCGATACCCCTCGCTGCTCCCTCTACCGCCTGCCACCCCACGCCTCGCTGCCACCGACACTCGCATGCACCGACCGCTCACATTATGTATAAGGTTTTTATTAATTGCTCAATATACAATAAATTATATTGTTGTAAATGTTATCACTACTATTGTTTTTATTATAATTATTAATGAAATTACAATGTGTGTGGGCTATTGTTCTTCACGCGAACTGGTAGGTATATGCATATAAGTATAGATTTCGTGATGGTTCGGCAGTTTGATAAACTTCGTGCATACCTTATTGGTACCTGATGATATTGTTCGTGAAACTTAGGGTCCGTGGCAGCCCACAGACAATAGCCGAATTATAATGACACACGTGACTAGTTTTAAATTGCAGCATGTTCAAAGGCGTTATCTAATAAAATAAACACGGTGTTAAATTAATAAACAATATAACATCACATTGGCTTTAACACAACAGTATGGTACCGATATAGTACACTGCATAGCTACACACGATCCAAATGAACTGATACTCGTTAAAATTTTGCTCCGGTCAATCGTCCGTCGCATATTGTTTTTATTACCTCTATTTTACTGCACTCCAATGGGCCTCTGAACAGACAGAGTAAAATGCAGTCATACGAATGACAGCGCGCTCTTTTTATCGTTAATTAAATTTGAGAGTTTTCGAGCGGAATCCGATATACAATTTGCTTTTTGCGTTACTAATTTCCGCTTGAATAACTTTTATTTCGGCGTAAATGAGTGGTATCGCTGGTGCAGTACCACTATCGAGATACATTGAGTTGCTACAGACTAAATTATTAATATACTTACTATAAATGTATTTAAATGGAAGGAGAATTCACTTAAAGTAACGCACTGAAATGATGTTTTCATATTCTGCTTCAACTTACTCATGATTCACGTGATTGTAGTACATCGATGCCATACCTAAGTTAGTTAAGTTTTAATTCAGAACACAAGCAACAAGGCCTATTAAATACGTTATTTCAGGGGAAATTGTCCGTAATAACAAAATGTCGTTAGTCTGTAAGCGGCTTGCACTCAACACACAGAAGGGGTTGTTCATAACGTTATCAATAATTTGTTGCTCGCCCTCGTGGGTTGCGGTACGACTTTGGACCTAGTTATTGTACTGATAAGGTATAAAGCCGACAGTTGTGTACGTGAGTATAGGTACACGTGTTGGACCAACTGTATTATTTTGCAATTAGGTCTGGTCCCTGGACGCCTTTCCTAGCTCTATACTTAACTGAAAGTCGACTGTCTATCGACTTGAAAGCATTATTTAGTTTAATTTCATTGAATTATTTGTTGTTTTGTTAATGAACGTTTTCCCACGACAGCAATTACAAATGATTCAATAAGCGACATTGCCATCAATTTTGTTATTATTTATTTAGAAGGTCTATTGAATGCTGTAATTTTTAAGTTCTGTTATCACGTTTTTCTTTCTGTATAGGTATTTTTAATAACTGAGATTTCTGTTTGGTATTACACAATTTATATTCAACATTATCGTAACATTTACACACACATTATATTAACATATAGTGGCCGACAGTAACTCGTGTAGGGTAGGGAACGCTTCAGACGACGCAGACAAACAGATATAATTTTTACAGTTTTAACTGTTTCTTTTCGTGTTATTCATGCAACACCAGCCTGAGCTTGAACGTTTTTTACCATCAACTGTCTTCGTTTCCTTGAAAGCGTTCTCCTTCAATCCTGTATAGGAACAATTATAACATTTGCAATTATTTATAAACTGTATTGATTACTAGCGAACCCCGTGAATTTTGTTTCGCGTTTGATATTCTTTTGCACGTCTTGGTTATTTTTTTCTAACTTAAGAACCTTCTCCTAATAATAACAAACACAACAAAAAAAGAATTAGTGAAATCGGTTCAGCTGCTCTCGAGATTTGCTATTAGCAGCACATTCAGCTATTCATTTTTATATTATAGATTGATAGCTTACATACTTTTTGATATGAAAATGTTATACCTATGTGTATGTGTTCTCCGTTCCATTTCATATTTGTGTGAATAGATAAAAGGAACAGCCATACTAACGAACTTTCACCTCCATAATATTCCAGACTATACTTAAAAGTACGTTTATATATTCACGTCCTCATTGAAATCCGTTTAAGGTAAATTATTACACATGTTGGCTCACCGTTTAGCGCGGCTCGTTAATGTTAATTTCTGGGTGCAACGCTAGGTGTTATACGTGAGTGGTATCACATGCATGAACTGTGCTCTGTTGCGACCGGTGAACGAACAAGCAGCTGACTTCACGCCCAGGTACCCCGGCACTAAGCGACTCGGGACCGCATACGGAAATAGACACGCCGATACTGAACGACAGATTGCCGCATTTCTGGAACGTCGGAACAGGAAATAACAGCGGAACATCTTAATATCCGAACACGTGACCGAAGTACTGACATCACCAAGTTCTATAGACACCCACACCTCAAGCGATACTCGCGGCAAATATTTGGTATCGCGGCCGCTACCTCCTTAAAACAATGAATTTCTTTCTTAAACGTTAATAAATGGCTTCCTGATGTCCAGTACACTTACTTGCACTCGCGTGTTCGTTCCAATTGTTATCTGCTAATAGCCACAAATGGCTCGTTACGCCGCTACTCGCTTCTCACAGGAATTCATTTTAATTAAGACTCCACTCTCCCCGCGTTATGAATTTCTTTGTATTTAACAAAAGGCACAGGCACAATATGGTATACGTCTCTTTTAATACAATGTACAAATATAACATGACGCATTAAGGCCAGGTGGAGATACGCAATACATAAAAATAATAAAACTGAAGTTCGCGTTGTTAGTATGCTCATTATATCGAGGGACACCGGACAGTCAGCCAACCGAATAAACACCCACTCCATACACCGGACCAACTTACTAAAATATTTCAAATTTGTCTACTTATTTGAAAGATGTAGCGATGCAAATGTTTGCCTTCAAACTCGGAAATGTTTGAAGCTTTAAATAATAACAATAGTACAGCCACAAAACTCGTGTATTTCGGTTTTCAGTGAAATTTGGCGGAGACTGGTATTGTGTCGAAATATGATAAGCTCCTCACCCGCATTTCCCAGGCTGCAGTGGCAAATGTTGAAATGTGTTTTAGTTACATAATATCATACCTATATAGGAATGTAGGTAATAAATAAACTTGAATGCAGATAACTGCTAGTCTGCTAATAGCTTAACTATGCTTTTAAGTGGAGGTTGGGAGAAAACGGCGCTGACACATTAAGTTATAGAGAAAGTTAGACTAGAACATTATCGTTTCGAGACACGAGCGTTCGACACTTGACTTGTGGCGCTCCTCCAAACTTCTCAAACTCGCAAGCCCTTACCCTGACTTCGGTTTGTGCAAAATCAGTGTTCCACACCAAATAGGCGTATGTTACATACGTGCAAGCCGAATGCATTACAGGGGAGGCGGTTCTCAAGTGTCTAAAATATGCAGTGTCACGCAGTTGGGGCGCAAACGTAGCTAAAAGCTTTCGCACGAACATAATATTGCCTATGAAGTTCGAACACAGGCCCATTGTCTAGCTGGTTAATGTGTTCTAAACCGCTTGTTACATTCAAATATAATGTTGCCATAGTAAATATTATATTACTGCTTAGGTACAACAAACCTTTATCCCGTCAAACATTCAGCGTCTATGAAGTCAATAGCGCTAGCGCGTAATCGTTATCAGGGAGTGACGCAATTGTGGAACAAATCTAATTGTAAAATCAGACGACCTAGATAACTGCTAAGATAAGAAGTACCTAGGATCTCCCCTGGTCGAGGCGTGCAGTCGCATAATTCTTTGTAACAATATAATGATTGTGTGCACATACGCGCTGAAAGTATATACGGGGCAACGTCCGTGTAGTGACGGTACAGCGGCACAGCGGCGCCGCAGCGTTTGATGCGGGCCGAGCTCGAGTCCGCACGGCCCAGAGGGGGGAGGTGATGTTAATAGTCGCCTCAACAGGCTGGAATTTGCTCTATATTTGGGCACGGCGAGCACCGCAAGTACACGTCATGAACCTCTTATGTTTACCTGAGTTGGTGGGAGCGAAGTACCTACAAGTATTATTTTTACACATGCCGTGTACAATATCAGTATGCTGGTCGATAGACACTAACTTCCATCGCCGATCTATTCCTGGTAACTTCTAGATGAACAGGAACTGTCAGTTAGTACTACTGCTCTAAAAATATGGCATTCATGAAAACATTTCATTCTACTCGCGCATAATATCTAGCCATTATAATATCATTTCAAGTTTCACTCATGAAAAAAGTATTGTCTTATGTCAGTTACTTGCGTACCTTTTTGGTAAGGAAACCAGCGCAGAGAACTATTTTGGAAGCACTAAAACGAAATTGCGCGCGCGCATAACGAGGTATGCAACCATGCGCGCTATTTAGTGTTTACATTCATGCAGTTTACGGGCAAACCGTGGCCAGTTTACGATCTGAACACATTTTTATTGGAAAAAGTGTTTGGATGCATACGCACAGTTAGCCCAGATTTGTATAGCATGTAACTTGCTCTGTCAGACCACGTTTGGTAAAGACTATCACTTATAATCCCCGGAATAATAAACTTAACTAATCCGTATCAAATGTCCCCAAACAGCAGAGCAACCATATAGTTACAACAACATTGAACTACAACAAGCTCTGTCAAACGACATCTACTGACGACATAAAACGCTACAAACTTATTGTCATAGAAACCATAAGAACATGGCAGTTTGTTGTATAAAGTTTTAAATTGACCATCACACCTTTTGTACATTATAACAATTACTTCGCGACCACCATGAAGGTTCGAACGCATACAATTGTGCGAATCAGCGTAATATAAAACTATTATATATTATTTTACAACAACACTGTATGCCTAGCAGGCTATGACTAGAATTTCGCAGTTGTAGCAAACTGTGGCACGCAGACTATGTGTAAACATAAACATACGTAGAAAGAACATTGTATTTAATTCACCTAGGTACTCTGCATTCTCTGCCTACTATACACTACCTGAGTCTGATGGATGACCTTTATGGTAGTGCAAACGATAATACTGACTACTACGTATCATCCATAATGACGACGCCTTTGCCACATGGGCCATATCAAGACAAGATCATGAATCATGTCATTAGCAACACATACGATAAGTATCTTAGTATTATATGGGAAGCCATCTTGTTTATTTGTCTTACAATAATAATGGTCAATTATATCAATAATTGTTTACCTTGTATATTATTCAATATCTCGCTCCAATTTGATTGTAACAGTATACAAGCTTATTGATTGACGAGTCCTTTGTTTGCGTCTTAACAGATATTACCAGTCCCAAGATAATTCCTAATTCCAGAAATTAATTCCCAGTAGCAATTATCGTTCACGATAATGTGATATAACATTTCTATTATGTTGACATAATATATTAGATATTACTGTAATACAATAAGGATATATTCATGTAACATGTATTCCACAGAAATAGTTCTTCTTTCCTAAGGCACATTTCACGGACCTACTACATTATTAAGATATCGTTTCAGATTAATGTAATGTAATGTCCCAACAGGTCCCGTACATAATATCAATAAGGTATAATGGAGGTTTTCTTGGCTTAAATAACTGTTTATCTGCCTGAGGACCCACGTACGTATTGATATATTAATTTAATTGTCGTAATTGAAATAGCCAATACTGGGTTGTGCAAAATGACTTAATTATAATAATATAATTAAGTATATATAGATCGTCTTCAGTTCCTTACAGACCACAAGAATAATAATCAGTTAGTACAAATGTAAGTAAATGTAAGTAAATGTAAGTAAATATTGAAACCAAGCCGCAAAGTACTAAAAGTGTTTATAGTTTATCTGTATTTGACAAACAAATATTTGGGAAATCCTATCTCAATCGTATGAAAGGAGAACGAACAGTCACTTCTCAAAGGCGAATCCACAGACTTCTCCGCTCACAAACGTTTGAAGGATAACGAAATAAAAATGTTTATTTATTTATTTATTTTATTTATTTATTTGTTCATGTACACATCACAGACAATACACAGAAAAAAATATATATTATAACAAAACAGAGGTACATAGGTACTGCATATCCCTTATGGGATTTCTTCCTGCAGCCCTGCGAAAGGAGAAATAAATACAACATATGAACCAGTGTGTAACAACAAAAAAAAAACAAACAAGAAGAAGACAATGAAAACTTAAACTGATAATTAAAATTATACTAACCAAAATAATACAATAAAAACATACAAAATAAATATAGATAAGTACCTATTTATGCATATAGGTCCAACATATACATACAATATGTAAATAATATATAATACATAATATACATACGATATAACACAAACTGTACTTAAGAGGAAAGGTGAAAATGTTCTCTTGTACTGGCTCTGATCTAGCAAATGTAAACCGATTTATAGAAAAGAGCAGCGCTGTCTTACATTGATCTGCAGAGCTCGACTCGCCGGCGGTCGCCTTTGCTCTTCATCCTGATTGCACGGAAAAGGTATTTTCCGTTTTTATCTACTATCGGCTTTCATAGTCTTTCTTTTCTAGGTTACTGCACAATACTTTGTCAAGTATGTAAATGAAAAGGATGATACTACTCGAGCTCAGTGTGTCCTGACTGTATGTTTTAATTAGTCTACGATAACATAGACTGCACACAGCGTTGTTTAAACAGAAACAAATTGATACATTCTCACTACTCTGTCCTCGAGGTCTTTGTATCCGTAAACATAATATAATACCACAACATCACGTAAACGTGGCTATATGTACACTTAGAACACATCTAATCTAAGTTTACATATAACATGTACAATATTCTTATATCGACAGTTTTAAAATGAAAATGCCCATTGCCATGTGGTGGATACCGAAATACTAATTAATTATGCAATCGTCCATTTCATCGTGGGTAACACAAGCACCAGACCAGAGATACTCAAGGAGACAATAAACCTCCCGTCTCTATTCTTATTCCAATACCTTGTTGAAGAGGCGGGAACGATAAATATAATGAATTCATGGATAAGATGATATAGAGGTATATATACTACCTGCCGAAAATGTATTAAACGGATAATTTCAATTTAGGGCCCAGCTCAGGGTCCCGTTATGGAATACAAACAAGTATTGCTGAGCCAGGTTTACCACATCCAGCTGCGAGCTAACAGAACCTATCTCATAGTTCCTAGTTCCTGTCGATTTAATACAGAAATTCTGCTATTTACTAAACCAGGATGTTTTCTGTTTGCGTTTGACTTTGCAATCCATTTGAATAGCTGAGCACAAGATAACCAAAAGCGGAAATATGAACGTATTTTGATAGGCGTCAGTATTTGCTTATGTGCGATTATTTGCTCTTCTCAACCCAGTTTGCATAGCGAGGTTTGAACTATTTAATTGAATTGGATTTTAGAGGTATGTACCAAACATTACGGGATAGTGTTTGCTAAACATTGGTGTGTACAGTTTACGCAGTTTGCTTTAAAAAAATCATGAATCACATTTAGGTAAGGGTTGAGTTTTACTATTTTGAATGTTCTCCTTTTAAAAAAATAGATTTTAACTTCGAGAAACATTATTGAACTTATGAATGAATAGCAGTTATTTATCTATAGCTACTCTAGCTGCTAGTGTTTGATACATATTGATGGGAATAATAAATTGAATCCGGTAATTTACACAAATTGTCTAAACAGGTTAGATATTTATGCAGAGATATCGTAATATTTTTCGCTAGTTTTGTTTATGTGACGATAAACTAATCCGGTTGTACAAACAATGATGCGATATGATTCATGCCATGAACCAGCTTCAACGGAAGAACAGTCATCGACTTGGAGTTGATGTAAACAAGGTGAGACCGTGGCCAGAGATTTTAGCAACACTATAAATAAAATAAAATGTTAAGCTCCACAATTTAACCTCAATAGCAGGATTATGAGCACCGTTCCCGAAGAAACAATGTTCATAGTCAATCGGCCTGATTTTAGCTATTTTCTTATAGTAGTAACTAATCGTGTGGTACAAATTAGCGTTGTCCTTCATAAAGAATGTTACTCAGTTCTTTCTCTGTATTTCATTAGAACAACGGGCATGTATTCATAGCAAGAAATGATAACTGATAAGCGATGTGACCGAGAACTTGTTTCTGCGAACTATTTCTTACTTTTCCCTTGAACGTGTTTGTATGTTTGTGTTTGATATACATGACGTAATACGCGTTTTTAGTATAATGATGATGGTTCGCGTCACTCACGCGACCTCATAGAGTATTCATTCATTTAGTCAGTCAGTCAGTTAGGTCAGCCAGCACGCATGTTATGCTGCAATATCATTTATGCGACTCGCACTTTGGACTGGCTCGCGGCCGATTGTGAGCGAAACGAATTGCAGAACGGTCCGCGTTTATTGTTCAACATATTGTGCAGGCCGCCGGAGCCAAGTGCAGCGTTGAAGAAATCGGAATGTATTGTTTGTTCATTTAAAACTTTACCCGGGTAGTACGGTGTATCGAGGACTTTCCTGTGCCGTACCTAACCGTGCAACATCGACAAAGGCGTAATTTGAATGCTCCAAGGTAATTTGATTCGTCTAGCTGGCGCAATCTTTATTTATTAGAAGTTGTAACTCCGTAAGTACTTAAGTAGTTGGTACCTACTTACTCCATAATAGCCTTACTGAATCACACTCACAAATGTATCCTTCCATCGATTCATCGTTTTTTGTCAACGTATAAATGCTTCTTATGTCACAATCTAGCGTCTTTATATACCTGAGTATATGTAACAAGTAGATACATTACATATATTAAACGAAGCTGTTGTGATATTAAATCCATAATAATCATTTCAAATTGGGTCAAGGTGACTACGCTAAGCATACATATTAGTATCGATTTTCGTGTTTAAATTTCTACCTAAGTAGTAAATATGTAAAACATCAAGGGACTTTACTAATTGCTATCTGGAATATTTTCACATACATATTTAAAAGCGGTGAACCATTTTGGTACGGTTCAAAGCTCGACTAATATAATTATGGTCAATTTGGATTGAAGCACACAGCTGCACGGGCCCAAAAATATTTTCAGTAACACAGGCAGGGAAATGTTTAAAGATAGACTAACTGCTGGCCGCGGTCACTCGCCACCCCAAATTCGGTTATCACACATTAAATTCATCCCTCGGGAGCTATTTTTATTTTCCATTTTTAAAATCCTAGCTACTGGTTTCGTGGTTAACAGGTAAATTATAAGTATTCTATTAAAACTACGTATACCTACCTAAATAAATACAACGTCAACGTCAACGTCGAGGTTCGAATTCAATTTTATAATCGATTCAGTCTATTGAATGTAATATTTGCTAGACTATGTCAATTCCCAAAAAAGGGAGCCAGAACTTTGATGTACAATTCGATTCCCGAAGTTCGGGCGTGACGGGTCTCAACCAGATTAGTAACACTGTGGGCTGCCTGCGGTCGAACTTTGACGGGATCGGTCAATATCCAAAATTGGAATCCCGAATGCCTGCATTCGGGATTTCAATCTCAAGGCTCGACATCTAGTTAATGGTGCCTCGTATGTAATGTGCACAGGTGCAGTTACAGTTTCCATTTGCAACTAAAACTTTGATTAAGTAACTTATTGTCTGGGTGTTTAAGTACATTGTTATTTGCAATTGATGTTTGCTGATTGGTTTCCCACTAAGTACCTGTCTCAACTGTCTAGAGGACGTCTAAATCAAAATCTAATGAATATGTATTATTATTCGCTCAAATAGTATTCTTTATTTACCGTTAGACCTACCAGTAGTCGCGGAGAAACTAACGGGTAACCGGGGCTCCGACTCGACGTGCAGGAGAAGGAACGGGGTGGTTTTTAGTCAGTAAGAGTCTGACACTCCCTCCCGCCTCACCCAGGCGGGAGCAGTCATTCGATGATTTTTCCCCCCTTAAAAAAAATGAATATGTATTGTTAGAAATCAGAAGCAGGTTGAATTTTTTAAAAAGGACAATTTATTACCTTAAAACTAAAATTAAAATTATTACACAATTATCCAAAAATTAATGACACAATCATCAAAAAGTACAAATTCTTAAATAAACAAAATGAAAACAATCTACCCTCGCTAAATATGCAAAATTACAAATAAAACCTGAATGTATGTTGCACGACGCATGGTAACCGAATAGGGGCAAGGCGCCGGTATTCCACCGCTTATATAGTAACTGTCATCCTAACCCCACTCTTAACCTAAGTAATATCCAACAGTATTTAATATTATACGTATTCAAACTTATTTGTGCTGAGGACTGCTGAGCTCAAACTGCTGAGGAAATGCTTCTTCTCACACAGAGGTTTGAGCATCTAACACACAATGCGGATTGGCGTTTTTAAACTTAGACATATAAAATTATAAGCCCAGGTTTCCTTACAATGTTTTCCTTCACAGTATTTCACTGGTGTCTGGAAGGACATATAACTCGAAAAAGTCACATCTGTGCTTGCCAGGTTTCCAATCCGCACCAGAGAGACTGTATGAGAAGCAGGCGTCTTAAACCTAAGTAACAAGCCACCAGAGGCCTTAGTACGAGTTTGATTTACGTTTAAAGTAAAGTAAAACTTCTATGATTTTGTTCTGTGACTCAACCTACTATGTTTATCATAACTTTATGAATATTTACATACATATCAAAACTATTCGATTCTAATATCTAGATAGGTATTAATTAGTAGCACCAAGTCTGAAGTTTGATTATTATCAAACTTCAGACTTTGAACTTGCCTATTACTATTGGACTGTAAACATCACTCGTAAACCGTGGTTACTAAGTATTATGTCTCTAACAACATCTAACTGGAAAAACACGTAATAATTTAAATCACTATAATTGTGTACCTATATAGATAGGTGTAAATTGTTTCAAATGATAACAGATTGTAAACTGACTGATGTTTCCACCACACACTCGTTCCTAAAGCTTTTATCTTTTATCCTCAGCATTCGTATCTTTCATTCAATTCAAATACAAACATATCATACCTCTTATACTGTAGGAAAAAACATAACATGATATCTCTTTGTGCTAACAAAAAGAATACGAATGACAGAATGTCAAGCTGTTCGTGTGCCAACAGGTGGAACTAGAGAGATTAAAAATTAAGAAAAAACGTGCCTTTGCCCGCAACGGAGCAGATGTAATTAAAAAAAAAACAAAATTATGATTTCTTATTTACACTAGCCGAGTATAAATTGAATTAAGAATGTTTGTGTTTTGCTTAAAATGATCTATACCTATGATTTTAGAGGTCCAAAGCTTTTAGTTAATTTCAGATACCTAAGGCATTATTTTACCCAATTTTGCCTGACACATGTTTAGTTTTTCAAAATGTTTTCAGCATTTCCTCAAAGGATTTTAATAAAACGTTGTACTTTGCGTACATATGCTCTATCCGTGTGTGGTTACTTACAGGTTGCGTGCGTATAAGAAACTTATCTTCGAACTTATTTCACAAAGCTCTTGTACTAATCATAGTTCACAAATACCACTGTTTGCTTATACTGGAAGACCATGTATAACAATTTGTATGGATGCAGTTGTTTGTCTTTATTTCAAGTGTATAATATCGGCGAGCTTGACCGGCCCGCATCTCATCTTATTGACGACCACTCACGTCAAATTGATGCCGTTAATTTATCTTAACAACTGCTACACTTTCCCCTCACTCAATGCGACGATACATTTTAGGAGAAAGCAGGCTCCATTCATTATACTTACGCTCCGACAGCGCACTAGCTCAATCAATATTTACATGCAATTTTGTTACAAATGAGTTCATTATTATAATATTCGTTAATAATTACCTATATCTGTCGCAAACAGTACATAAAAGTGTCGAGATCATTGACCATAGAAACGCAAAAATATGTACCTTCGGTACCTACCTAATAAGCATAGAATTTAAAGCTTTATCTGTTAGTATATTATATTTAATATATTTTAGCCCCTTTCTATGTTATGTGAAAGTTTACTTGTAAAAACTATAAATCTGCACTTGTACTTGTGTGACTAGATATAATGTATTGCGGAATAAATAAGGGTGGTATTTAATACTTTAACTGTAATATTCGAAATTACCACCAAAAATATTGAATTGCACACTAAATTTGCTCTTCTAATAAATCAATTATACTATACATTTTAGATATAGAGGTAGTATCTGTAAAGTTACTGTTAGATATGTGTATCATTCAGATCATTCAGTAGAATGATTATATTTTAACTGAAAGTAAATCTAATAATTCTTTATAAATAATAATAATAATAAAAACATTTTTTTTTTTGGAATCTATCACCTATTAAATTTTTGAGAACATGAGTTATTCTTAACCTAACCTTTTTTTTTAATGGGAGAAATCCTCATGGACTGCCTCCGCCTGGGGAAAGGCGGAAGGGTGTGCCGGACTCCTACCGGGTAAAACCACCCCAGATTCTTAACCAAACCTAGCCTAACCCAATATTGAACAATTTGTGTGCATTTGCAGTCAGTATTTTTGTTTTACGGTTCAATTTTTTTGATATGCAGTAGGTTATTAGTGGATAACTAAGCCCACTCTGTAACTAAGTTAACTAGCCGAATATTGATTCCATCGGCGGTGAATTTTGATAGCGGCCCAGCCAGACGCTATTTGCACTACATTATTAAATCAATGCGGTCAGTCTACGGGATATTTGCAACTGCCAAACCTCCGTCTGATTTCAACCACCCAAACAATTTTCACTACAAAATAATTGAACTGATTTGCAACCGACAACCTCCTAATGATTTATTCACCTGGTTGCACAAAGGTAACGATGTAAATAACTCAAGGTTCGTAATTTAAATCAGCAAGAAGCCACGTTGCGCGGACTGAAGCTTTTTAAATTCCTTCGTTGAATTTTCTTAATACTCTGGTTCTGGATAGCTAGCTGCAGCCCGACGGCGACGGCGGCGCTGTCTGCCGTGAATAGAAATAACTTTCAAGACGGAGGCTCCGAGCTAACAATATTTATGCAGAGTACCTCACTGGCTGAGCTGAACTTTTCACCCGGCACAGTCTGTGTGTGCGTATCAGTCCGTGCTTAATCAAGAACCACGGTATAACCTAGTTACTCTATTATACCCAAGTTACGAAAATATCTCTTTTATGTGTTATTGTTAGTATTATTACGTAATTATTACATCAATCCAACTTTCCTTCCCAGTTACGGCAGCTAGGACAGCAAAAACATAATAGACAAGGGCCAGACGTGCCCCACGAACGTTCCACTTACAATACTCTTTATGTTGCTCTTGATTCACTTTGTAGATAACAACCTCATATTTGCTTACGTAAAATTTAATTTCGTGGCGTCTGTGGTCTGGGCTACACCTGCACTAGAATGATTTCTATATTTGAAAGCTCTACACAACGTCTACGTAACTGCTACGCATCGTCTACGCACATGCTACGCGGTTGCTACGCAGTATCTACAAAGCAAAAAGACAGTGTATAAGCATTTACATAAAAAAGTGTACAGAGAATACTTCGTGTCTATGGAAACATTATTAGAGACCACTTTAAGCGAACAAACATCGACCAGATTGACGGCATGTTAAAAAAGAACCAAAGTAAAAATGTCCACAAGTGGCGAACGCGCATGAGAGGATTGATGAATATGGAAGACCTAGCAATTAGGTTCGTCAGGATCAGTGTGTTTGGGATTCCACCATATAAACCCACCATACGTAGACAGACGCTGCCCTATATGCTGGTGTATTATTCTATATAACATTCAAATACTAAATATATATACATGAACACAATGTGTTTGAACATTAACAATGTACATTTTCGGTACATAGATGAGCAACAGTGCAACTTTGCTTACGCTGCGAATGCGGCGTAAATGGTTATGCATTAGTTAGTAACTACTTAGTACTTAGTAACTAATGTTGGCAGAGTGAATTTTGACGTTAAAGTTAATCCGTTAACTAATAGCACTTCTCACAATAAAGTTAACAGGTAGTAGTCCCAGTTGAGAACGGATTCCCGGTACAATGTGAACGGCGACCGATTGTTTACAACTTACTGACAAACCAATCGGCTTTTACTAAACCCCGCCACGTGGTCGGGAATCAAAGAGACGTTTTGTAAAAAACGTTGTAAAACAATGAGATAGTTTTCCGGTGAAACTAACAGTGACATTCATAAAAATCAACAAAGCTACTTTTGTTACACAATTTCTCTAGTTCTTTTAAATATTATTTCAATGAACGAACTCGTTAAATTCTACAACTTTAGTATTTATTTAA
This sequence comes from Spodoptera picta, assembly GCA_038387885.1. Taxonomy (NCBI): domain Eukaryota; kingdom Metazoa; phylum Arthropoda; class Insecta; order Lepidoptera; family Noctuidae; genus Spodoptera; species Spodoptera picta. Next base: position 7,328,612 of record JAZHFQ010000105.1, read on the forward strand.
TTATCAGTGCGTATATCGGTATTTACTTTAGCTGGAGATGCGCATTTTCTATCTATACTAATATTATAAAGAGGAAAGATTTGTATTTTTGTATTTTTGTATGTTTGTAATGAATAAACTCAAAAACTACTGGACCGATTGCAATAATTTTTTCACCATTAGAAAGCTGCATTATTCAGAAGTAACATAGGCTATATTATAATATCACGCTAGGTCCTATAGTTGTGGAGCAGTAACCAAAAATGTTTTAAAAACGGGGGAAAGTATCGTTTCCGAGGCCTTCCGTGGCGTGCGCTGAGCATATAGTTAAAGTTATACAAAAATGCTCTATAGATGAATTGTTCATCTTAACATTATTTTTAAAAAAGTCCGCGAGAGCATATGTCTTCCTTTTATAGTTTACCCATAACAATCGTTTTAATAAATGGTTCAATCCTTATAAAAGTTTGCTGGAGCAAACTTTTAAATTGTTCAATCGGTTACCTTAAGACTATTAATTCAACCAAAAGATACCTATTAGGTAAGTACTAACCTACTATTTCAATAATAATAAACTGAGAATAAATATAAATAAAACGTAAAACTATGTAAAAAATCTTAAGTCCCCCCGTGCGAAGCCGGGACGGGCCGCTAGTATTTTAATATTTTGCTATAATTATTTCACTCTTTATAATATTTGGATTAATAGGTGTATTGTCTGAGTTTATAAATTTGTATTTTGTTACTTTTTTTGTCTTCCTATGGTATTTGCAACTTCCCAGCCGTGCCGTTGTAAGACATAACGCTGCTACAGATAAAACTAATTCACGTAAGTACACGTAGATTCAGTATGATAGATCAAATGAAATCTATGCTAGACGCTGACTAAATATGAATTCAATTTATCACTTTAACTACGACGATAGAACTAAATAATTTTGTTTCTATAGAGGTAGATAATGTTTTTTAATTACACTACTGTATAATTATATTATGTAAATTAAAAATAAATTTCTATAACATTTTTATATATATGTTAGGTTTTAAGTTAACAGTTTAATCAAAATATTAGAGGTATTTTCTACGTCTTAAAAGCAGTTATTTTGATAAAATACTGAAAAATGTAGTTTTTAATTATTACACCAACTTAATATGCTGAAAAGGTAGATAGTAAACTTAAATTCAAAATTATATCAATAAATAATAGAACTAAACACGTTAATAGATTTAGAAACATCTTGAAATAATCAAGTGACCTGTGAATCATATCTAAGGGGACAGGAAATATTGATTTAACATCAGCAAAAATAACTTAGAGATACCTAATAGTTTATTCGTAAAAAGATGATAGAATATTTATTATATTATCAACGACCTCATTATAACTTCCAATACATATATCTCAAAACAGCATTACAAACAACCTACATATAAATTGAGTACTTTCTTTAATCAAAAATAAATTATTTCGACTGTTAAATACAATCAAATATTAAAAAAATAATCTCACTTTCATTAATTGATGTTAGGACCAACTTAATTTTATTATTTATCCAGCAAAATTCAAGAAATGAGTACGCTGTTACGCTTTACCCTAAGAAAACGTGTAGTCACAATTCACAATCTCATACAAAATTCATAGTAAGCTGTCATTTTTTGAGAGTTTGAAAAAAATATTGAATTTGACTAGTTGGCAAGTACCGTATTGTTATGACGTTACAATGATATTGTTTCCAGATGGCGTTGGTAGAGGAACAAGGCGCGGGCGGCGCCGCTGACGACCCCGAGGCCTTGCTCAACGAATGGCTGGGCGAGCTCACCGTGCTCACTGCGGTAAACATTACTTTATTAGTACTTAACATAATATTATTATAATGCAGCTGTAACGTTAATTATGCCTACCAATTTAATGGCGTCACCGAAATCTGTTCTCCAACCGTTCATGGCAAATAAGTGTTTAGCAATATGTATTAAGTAAACAGTATCCACATCTTTCCTAGCAGGTGATAAAATTTCACTAAAACCACTCACTCTTTGAAAAGCACCACGTTGCCTAACTCAACGAATCGCGCGCCATAAATAGAAGCATCTGGCCTAAACTCAGAATCGTATTTTTGTCGAAAGATAAGTATGGCTACCTTCATTAATTAAATAAATAAAAACGGAGAGGCTGCTTGAGTTAAAAGGGATGATTGATGCTGGATCACAAGAGCACGTGTGGTTTGCAGCCGGCGCCGCCGCCGACGCGGGGCAGGTGCGCGCGCATATGCGCTTTTACCATGATTTTGCGTCGCCTCGGCAAGCTTGTTGCTGCTTGAGTTTTATTAACATCTTGGCTTCGAACACGCGATAACTTGATTTTCAACAAACCTTTAACTGTTTCTTTATTAACCTTTTCGTGACATGATTACTGTTTCTTTTTGCGTCATATTTGACAAAGCGCGCAAGCTGTCACTAAGTTAAATAATAATATCGCAAGTTGTCCCGACACCGATGGTGTACAGTGAGTGCAGCTCTAGCTCAATAGATGTTACGCGAACACGACAGATGTGCTGCCTTAGAATGCTTCGTTTGGGGTGTCCAACTGTGAAGCTTATTTAGTGCACGTAATTACATTTTAACTCTAATTTAATGGTGCGTGTTTTGTAAATATCTTTTGATGCATAGTGTACGGTTACTATTTTGTTAGTAGTATGGAGTTATGTTATGTATGTGTCATTTTATTTACTTCATGCTTTAAGAATGGCGTCAATACATGTAGTTAATTAATAGATTTTGGAGATATTTTTAAATAACAAAAGCGTCTAGTTAATCTTGAAATTGGTAGATACTAAATAATAAAGGTATTTATAGAAAAACAGCTGACCATGTTTAGTCTGTCCCTGTTATTGAAGTAAAAATTGCGCGCGTATTGGTTTAAATAATAATAATTAGTAAGTATAGTTAAGATGATTATCGGCGATAATAATTCAGAAATCGATAAAATTGGATCCTGCACATCTGTCGTGGTACGGCCGTCGCACGAGCAGGTGTTTCCAACGCAACACCTGTTTCCCATTTTTTGTGCATCTTTTTCATATAACTTCTGGTATAGTCCCGTACAATTCACAAAACAGATTACAACTTCTCCGCCTCAAGATATTATTTTGAAATTTGCTTCAAGCAATTATTGGTATTAACATTTTAATTGTGTGTATACTAAATGTATAATGATTTACTGAAGTAATTGAACTGTGTGGGTCAAATTCACAATGCCAAGACTTTACAAAATACAAGTATGTACTTAATTCAATTTTACGAGTCAAGCAATTTCCTCGACGCCCGTGTCACACCTACAAAGCGTGTATTTTTAACATAGCCACCTTCCTATATTTTAATTCGAAAAGTAAGGTGTGGGATCAGTACTAAAACAAAAGTGGGACAAATAAAACTAGGTCATTCAGTCGATTTCTTCTTACATCGCCACGTGATCATATCAACAGTATACAAATTACATATTATTTATTTAACCTAAGTATTATTTTATTTCTTTACTAAAAATATTTTTTACGCTTCAGTTTTTTTTTATTTTGTTATACCTTTTCCTCTTATTTAAATCAATATCACAAAATAATACTATGTACACTATAGTCCAAAAGGGTCCATATCTATTAGTTCGGGGTACAACAAAATAGTTATGGTATTTTAAGAGGAAATAATTAAAAAAGTAATGGGGAGTAGCGTGAGTGGTTGAAAGACATCACGTTGCGTAGGGCGCGAGGCACGGGGCGTGGGTGCGTGCGTGTGGCGCGCCGCCACCGCCAGTACGCGGCTTCGGGGCTCGGGGCTCGAGTCGAGGGGACTCACGCACACCACTGCGCGGGCCTCGTCCACTCATTCTGGAATCAAACAACGTAGCGTAGCGGGCCGCGCACACGTGCGCAAGTCACAAAACACGGTTGCCGCTTGTCTACTTGCCTCCCCCCTGCGCTGCTGCCTGCCTCTGCGAGCGGCCGACTCAGCGAGCGCTCATGCTTCATTTTATAATACTACTCACTTCACTGTGCTCTGCACTGCCTAGTTGAGGTTTGTCCTCGCGAATGTCGTACGCGTTTTGTGAGTTCCTCGCCAGTGCTCTTTGTTCTGTGATTTTACCAAACTCGTATATAATACTGGGCGCGAAAACTGTGTTTTCGGTAAAGTGAATGTGTGACGTCTCTCTGGGAACAATATAATAATACCTAACGAAAGTGTGGTGCGGTAAACTTGTGGTGCAGTTCCGCGCAGGCTCCGTGTTCTATGCCCGTTGTAATAACAAACTCGTTTCCATGCATACTTATCAATTATAAGTGCATACCTCGTGACATTTAACTTGGCTTTTATGAAACTGTTGAGCAGTGTGTAATTTTAACTGAGAGCCGTCCCGAACCTGTATATACTAACACGGTATAGTTAAGGAACATGTCTCTATCGCACGGCGTAGCGCCGGCTTTTGGCACGCTTTGCTAATAGTGTAAAGTGTTAGTTTGTGAGTCACTGCACTTTGCGATGTAGACGCAATGATGGATGTGCAGCTAAACGAATCGAGTAAGTGGCAGCGCGGACGCTTTCTGTCAACTCTCAACAGAAGTTTTCGATTAGCCAGTGCCAAAGCAAGAAGTGTCAACAGTTCACCTACAGAGAGCAAAAGCTTTGAACAAAGTTTGGACATGACATCGAATGCAACGGTACGTTGGGGCTTGTGGTGACTAATGACCGACTCTGTTGATAACCGAGACTTAAATGGTTTTAAATACTTATTTAACTACATTATAGGATATTTCTATGACATAAGTAAATCTTTTAATAAGTTCTTACTTCGCTGTTTCTAAATAAACTTGCGGTTTCTATATTATTATATTGTGTGTAGAGACTTATTTACAAGTAGGTACACAGATGTCAATGCAAAACATACTGTATCTATATAAATAAAAATGTATTTCTGTTCGTTAGTCTCGCTAAAGCTCGAGAACGGCTGAACTGATTTGGCTAATTTTGGTCTTGATAGGTTCGTGGAAGTCTAGGGAAGGTTTAAAAGGTGAGAAAAAAACATTAAGGTGGTACGTAGTTTGCTGGGTCAGCTAGTTAATATATACATACATAAAATATTATAATAAATTGATATTAGTTGAATAATATTAGCTGGATTACTAATTGATGTGGAAATGTTTCATCATCAGCCTATATTCGTCCACTGCCGGACATAGGCCTCTCCTATGGCACGCCACTGAATCTCCTATGGAAATGTTTAGGTCTACGTAAAACAAATATATTTCTCTTCAATCATGTTTGTGCACCAATGACATAATGCTTCAAAATATGCGTCAACCTAACAACAATAGCTGCTTAGGTACATATTTGTTTGTGTATTCTCATATTTACTAAATAACAGAAGAAATATCTGGAAATATAATAAAGTGTTATTACAATAGCAGAGACAAACAAACTTACGAAGTTTATTGTTTAAAGACAATGCATTCCCAACTATGTTTTGGGATGTCAATAGGCATGTACATACGTAGATAATTAATTCCAGGACTTATATGGGGTCCATGATTAGTATTCATTACGTGGTGTGACCACATTATGTCTTGGGATTAGTTATAAGGGGCCTGTATCACCCAAATACTTGATATGAAAATATTTCTGTTTGCAGGGTTTGAATCCGTCCACTGATGGTTCTTGTGCTTTGAGGCCATTGGAGATCGTGGCTCCTCGGATAGACACGTACAGATTCTCCATGGCTAACCTGGAAGAGACACAAGATGCCGATCTGGACGCGATACTGGGGGAGCTCTGTGCACTCGATTCAGAATACGATGAAGAAATATCGAGGGTGTCATCAGGTAAATTATTCAAAACATTTTATTTTTCTTCTCCTCGTAATATTATTAACCTCCGTCCTCTTATATTGACGCTAAACTGCAAGTCTCCTATTTAGATAACTATACGAGGTGCATATTATTATTTGTCATTTGAGATTTTCATTAAAATTCCATTTTAAGTGTATTTAAACTGCCTAACAACAGAGTTACTATAAACTAATGGTAAAAGAACAGTCGAAGATACGGAATTAACATGAATATATGTAAAAAGATAATCTTTAGTTGTCGGTTAAAATAGGAGTCTTTCGCAATTTTTCCGTCGATACGAAATATACAAAAATAACAAAAATTTTTGTTAAAAATTATTTAACACAAATTGTTACATTCTTTTGGTGGTTTTGCAGCTTTATCTTCAACAACGAAGTCTAGAGCTGAGGGGGCTGGAGAGAGCTCTCAGAGGCCAGATAAGGAGTGCGCTGATGGTGCATCCAGCATTGCACGTACCGACTCCCCCGATAATGACTCAGCCTTTAGCGACACTGTAAGTTTCAAAATGTACTTTATATACCTACATGTAACAGACTTCCATTTCAGTCATTTATTTGTTACAAAAGCTAACAATAAGTTTTAGGGTCTATAAATGATTAAAATCATTTGTAGACCCTCGCGATAAAATAAAATTTTCATTTAATTTAACTAAAATTCCAGTCAATGGCCACATAAAATTGAAAATCAACAATCATACAATATACCTCTACATTGTGCAATATTTTGAGAAATTTATATATGAGAACATTTTTCAATACTTATTATACTACCTCTATAATATAAACCTTATACTTATTATATAGTTCACAAAGATGGTTTGAAAAGTGTATATCAATTGTTACAATGTTGGTGTTATCTTAGGTGTCCATGCTGTCTAGTGAGTCGTCGGCATCCAGTAACACAAGCACGAAATGTAAATCAATGAAACTGAATCTCCATCAAACGCCGAAGGTTAGTTTCCAATTATTAATTGTATTGATAAGTTATTGATATAAATGTTAACATTATCCAGATCCAGATAATCAGTGTTTACTCATCTTTCCAGGATGCAAGCTTTCAACTTAAGGCTGACAAAATAAAGTTAGCACTGGAACGCATGCGTGAGGCTAATATCAAGAAACTCTTCATCAAAGCCTTCTCCATGGATGGATCTTCCAAGAGTCTACTCGTTGACGAAAAGATGACTTGCGGATATGTTACACGACTACTAGCAGACAAGAACCATGTCACTATGGAGCCGAAATGGGCTATAGTGGAACATTTGCCTGATCTGCATATGGGTAAGGCTACGATAACATTAAAACCTTTTTTAATAAAATTATAAAACAGTTTTATTACATTACGATATCACTCATCTATTTCAGAACGAGTCTATGAAGACCACGAGATGCTAGTTGACAATTTAATGCTGTGGACAAGAGAATCGAAAAATAAGATTTTATTCGCTGAGCGACCCGACAAGATATCTCTGTTCCAAACGCCAGAAAAGTTCCTCTTGACCGAGGACGACAGAGGTATGAACAGGACGAAACTAAAATACTTTGTTAGCATAATTGTGACATTACATAAACATGTCTTATAAAAATTACCAGGTTGGTCCAGTGAACAAGATGAGCACTCAAGACAAGTTATCATTGAAGAGTTCTTCGGACAAAGTGGAGGGACTACGAGCACAGTACCGTCCGTTTCAGGTCATCCAGTGCCTCCCATGGAAGGGCCACTGTATCTCAAGAATGATGCCAAAAAAGGATGGAAGAAAATATATTGCGTCTTGAGACCATCTGGTAAGTAACAAATTCATGACACGCTGCGCTGTGTGGCCACACTACTCATATGACATTTTTTTTTAAGCAAAGCGAACTAGCCAATGCGATTAATTTTCATTGCTTAGTATTTCATTGGGGAACTGCATTTAATGTTGGTTTTAATTTGTTACTATCTAGGACTGTACTACTCACCAAAGGATAAGGTGAAAACTCTGAAAGAGCTGGTGTGTCTCGCTACATTTGACACTAACGAAGTTTACATAGGGTTGAACTGGAAGAAGAAATACAAGTCACCTACTGACCATTGCTTCGCGATCAAACACCCGAGGCTGCAGCAACCAAAGAGTGTTAAGTTTATTAAGTTTCTGTGTGCTGATGATCAACGCACTCTCGAGAGATGGGTGACTGCCATGCGTATTGCAAAGGTACGGACACAAATCAAAGAATACAATACATTTACATTTGGAACAAAACGCAAATCTACATATTATTATAGTTCACAATATTCGAATAAATACAATCAATTTCATTAATTAAATTACAATTATTCGTTACTCCGCGTAAGAGATTTCCGATTATATACTTGAGGTTTACAGTATGTCATATTTTCATTCCGAAATATTTTGCAGCATGGAAGACAATTATTGGAGAACTATCGTTCATTGGTAGAAGAACTGACTCAAGAAGATCTCGACCACCTTGCTCATGCTCGCTCATGTTCAGTGAGTATTAACTTCACCACAATCGTCAATAATGATAAAAAATTCCTTTATTGTTTCCAAAACCACCACCCACCAAGCGATCGTTCCAATTTCCATTTCATTTAATTTAAATTATTTAAAACTAGTTATTTAAAATAAAAATAACACAAGTTTTATCCAGTGACCATTTCTAGAAATTGTATGTACCTCTATAGTCTCAATCCTAGTACATTTATTTGTACATACGTATGATTGAGAATTTTAAAATTAATATAAACTCTTGTTAATAGATCACTTCTATACCAACAAAGACGAATGGTATGCCAGCGCTAGGTATCAACAGTCCGGCTCAGTCCACTTCCAGCAACGCGAGTGTCGCAAACTCCGACATCAGTAGCGGCAGGTTGGTATTCATTCCCACCTCATAAGTAAATAACACAAACTTGTAATGGTTCTAAGAACTCATTTTCTGATCCTGTTACACAATAGAAGTTTCGAGACCATCAAAAGTTTCAAGAATTGTTTTCTCAGCGATTGTAATCATTGAAACTATTCCGTTTGTGCCAAAATGTATTTGCTAGCGTTTTTCGTTACAATTACGATTTACACCAATTTGCGAATGAAATTCATTTATATTGTTTGTTATTGTTTATGTAACTAAAGCTATGCTATCAATTGTATTTGTTTGATATATAAAAATTATTGCAATAATTAACCTGTACAGACACTCCCGCGCATCGTCGTCCAGTTCGAGCGGATGTCTATCCGACGGCGGCACCGCTTCCGAAAGTGCTTTCGACTGCGAATTTCCTATGGGTAATTAACCATAATTATTATACACCTTTGCTTCACTAACTTTCTTCATGTCGAAACAGTTAAATTTTACATATTATTTGTAAAAATACATAATGACCTAGACCATGGAGATTGATAATTACATAGCTATTGTCATTCCAGGTACGATAAAGCGCAAGCCCTCAATGAAGCCTAACATACCACTCACTTGGATGACGCGTCAATTGAAAGAGATGGTGGAAAAAGGTGGTGATTGCGGTGCAGAAGACGAGGGCGGTGGTGACTCGGGTACCTTGACCCGGCGACCTCGCCCCTCGCGCACTGATGACTCCACGCTAAAAAGACATCATACCATCGGTTAGTTCATAATGTAATACAAATTAAGCATGTATAAGCGTCTAGTAACATACACGAAATTTTTAATTATAAGTAGTTGTGTGTAACATTGAAAACGCATTTAAAATTACAAGATCAACTGAATACGATTGTTATCGTTGTGTTATATTGAGAAGTAATGCTTATTTATTTTATTGTCTATTTCAGACTCTACAGAAACAATAGTATACAGCAGCACGACAAACAGTCGTCTGAGCAACACTGGCAGTCCAGTTCGCCACGAGCCTCCATCTCCCACGTACGGTCACTACGAGAGCATTCCTCGCGACATCATCTACCGCAACAGCTCCGACAGCAGTTCTGCTTTATACGGATACACGGCTATTTACGACAAAGTGCAAAGACCACCCGCTGTTACCACCGTTGAGGATTTACCTCCGCCTCCACCTCCAACTGATGATGTTCCCGATGGAATGTTCAGCTCTACATTAAGTCTGGATTCACTGCCGCCCCCGCCGCCTCCTCTTGAACCAATCGAAGATCTCACTGGCTCCCAACTCAGCTTGCCGCCTCCTCCACCAGAACACAATATGGAAGCACACACTGCTGCTGGTCGTGTCCACGACATCGTGAACCAGCTGACGGCGCAACAAATCGAGCAAGCAGCCCGAGCCGGCCAATCCCGAGTCACTGCTCGCTCTTCTGAGCACAGCCGCACGTTCCCGCGCCAACCATCGCTCGACAGCGTACACTCGGAGGCATCCCGAACATCGTCCCTTCATTCCGACAAAAGTATCTATGGCCAACAAAATGTAGCGTATGGTGCCTGTCTAGCCGAACTACAGACGAAGAAAATAAGTAATGGCAGTCCTTCTATTCAAAAGAAGTTAACTACTGAGCCTTCTAAAGAACGCACCGGATCTATGAAAAAAGTAAATTTTGCTGATGACCTACCTTCTTGTTCTGACACTAAGAAGACTAAGAAAATATCGTTCAATTTAAAAGAACAACCGCCGTTGTCACCTCGCAAACCACCACCACCAAAACGAAATGAAAGCACCAGATTATCCTCGCCAAAGAAATTAGCGGATTCTAACAGCAATCCACCAAAAGAGTTCCTTCGAGATTTGCAAAGAGTAATGAGGAAGAAATGGCAAGTAGCACAAAAGTGCAAACTGGAACCAGCTACCACGCCACACGAAGTTCTGGGTTTTAGAGAATATCCGTTATCTGAGGACTATAAAGAGACAAGTGTATCCATGTGGGTTCAAGAACATTACGGCGGTGGAGTTGAGGACCCATTCTATGAGAACGTGTTCGGTCGCGATCCTCCGCCGCGCCGAGAGGAACCGAAGCCAATTAAGAAACGGCCCCCGCCGGCCCCGCCGCGCCGCAGCGAGTCCACGCATCTGTCCACTCACCCGCATGCTCCCCCGGCGCAGCCCACCGTCTGAGCAGGCGCACTCTGTCGGCTGCTGACCTGGTCATTGCTGACACAAGACTAGCATGCTTCTTTCAAATTCATCTAATGGAAAACGCAATGTCCTGGAACTACATATTTATTGGTAATATATTAATTGTACACGTTGAATAATAGGCTAGCATTGAATCACTATAACGAATCTGTGTCCATGAATCGCTAAGCCGATACACGTAGTGAATAGAATCTAAACATTATATACCTAACTTAAACCTTTTTTAATATAACTAAGCTCTCTGGAGTTAGGTAAATGTGACGTATTTAACTTGAAACTTGGTTATAAAATTTAATATTAATAATGGCTATATTGCATACTATGCAAAAAGTTTTATAGGATGTGTTGCTTTTTTGTAAGAATGACCAATTGTTATCATTTTGAACGCAGTTTAAAAAATGTAAGAATCAGAAAGGGGTGGTGCTATTTTGAAAGGTATACTAAGGTATGTAGGTTGGCTCTTTGCAAGTTCACAAACAACGAGAAATTAATTAAATTAAATATAAAATTGGAAATTAAAACAAATGTTATAAAATATATATAAAATGTAATTAGGCATTAGGAAATATTTAACATAGCAGTCGTATTGTTTTATATATACGCGTTGTGTACTCGTAGGTGATTGTTGTATGTGAACTTGCAAAATATTATTTATTGCATGAGTTGGAGTTTTGTCAATTTTATATTATGTTCCTAGTGAATTATTGTATATGTTTTTATTACGAAATCGAGCAATCTGTGTATGCAGATAGATAGAATTTTACTGCAACTGAATATAGTTCATTTCATGGGATTATATGTAGTCATAGACATATATGTAGTCATTCAGCTAACTAGAGAAATATATTTAAATTGCTATTATCATACTCGAATAGCTTCACGTAATAAATAGGTTTATAGTTTGATGTCTTTCTGGGTAAGCAGTTTAAGAAGCTTCGGATGAAGTTTGCCACTCAGCATACTTCAGTGAGTGAGCAACTAGTAGTGCGTGTAGTCGTAAGAAATATACAGAAGTCGGAATATTCCTCGTGTGTGCCATAAGTTATGATTTTGTTACTTTTACGATAATTATGTAAATGCGATTTGGTATATGTGCAAGTAGTCAATGTTTTAGAGGTGCCAACACTTTGTGAGCAGTGTCACCTTTATATGTTAACATCAGTGTACTTGAGATGATGGTGCAGCGACCGCTGGCCCGGTCGCTGGGTACCGTGCACCCGACTACTGTCTACGCGTAGCTAGCACAGGGAGGGACAAAATGAAAAATATACAGAACTCCAATGTATCTGATCTCACTGTACCATCAGTAAGCGTTATTATTATGTTTGGGCTGTGATTATATCGTGACTGGATTATTTTCTGAATACAATTTAATTATGCAACGGTGGCAAATAATTTAGACATTTTATCGCATAGACGTACCTACAGTTAAGTTAAAACATAGCTAATAATAGGCGGAACTTTACGATTAAAACACATTAATTATATTTCCACCGTAGTTAGTCTGCTAAACAGCTAATAAATATTGGGTAATTTGTTTACTTTAGCGCAACACTACAGCTCTAGAGATCCATTCTTGTGTAGCTAAATAGCTATTGAATTAAGCTTTGAATACCTGACTAGATTTAATTATTTAACGATTTTTTTTATTATAGTTCGTGGAGCTGTTGAGTGGAGACAGTGTTACAATATGATTGACGCCATATGAGGCCTTAACAATAAACATTATGTGACCAAACATTCTGCCCAGATAAATATCTACGTATAAATTATTCATGGAGGTTGATACCCACGTAACTACTGCAAAAAAAGGTGTTGAAATGTACATCTTATGTTAAATGTGAAATAGACGTCATTCACGCAGGGAATCCTTAGTCCTCCTGAGTGTATCTAAAAATCAGTGGATTATGAATCTTACTTATATGATGTAAAATGCTACATTACATATTATACCCTGTCTTTGCTCGCAGTAGGTATAGATATTTCGATTTCATTGATATCAGCTGCAATACTATAAATGCTGTTTCATTTCAGTAGTAGGTTGCATTCCTTTGCTAAGTTCAAAATTATGTTGTAATGTGGCACAAAATACGTGCATAGAACCGGCTTACTTCATGCAAGCGTTGCAAATATAAAGTGATTATTAGCATTACGACGTGACCATTATAATGAAATGAAAGTAACGTGGAGAAAAGGAGACCATGTCTTTAATTATTCTGGTTTTTATTTTATATGTACTGTAATGGAATTCCATCCAAATTCACATTCGGATTAGAAAGACTGAAAATATGAAATAAAAATCCGATATCGACAATAAGATTACGTCCAAATTCGGAAATGTTTAAGACAGGTTGAAGACAGTTGCTACTGCAAAAATAAGTTTTGGTGGCCGTAAAATTCATTTTTTTTAAACGAATGCTGATATTTGTCATAATGCAGGGTTGCAAATTGTCATTCTCATACTTAAAATGATATGAAAACGCACTCACTATCATCATAGCATGCTTGTGGAGTTTGTAACCATTTGTGTTACCGGATAGATGTGTTGCAGGTCACCATGTTAATGTTACGAGTAAGTTTCACTGAGCCCCAGTAACACTACTGGTAATGGTTACCAGAATCATACAAACAGCCATTTGTATCGCTCACTTTTCATTGATGTTCTGTCTCGTCCATGACCATATGTTCTATCTTATCGATATTTTAAGCTTGAAAATTGTATTTACAAGTATTATAAGTGGAAGACTGGTGGTTAGTATAAATGGATAGTAGATTGTTTGAATATAAGCAAAATATCGATCAGATACAACAACAACAAATTTATATTATTGACGTTTTCTTATTTCATATATTAAGACATCTTGTTATCGACGGCTCGTTTATAATATGAGAATCAGAATATTTATTTGATTATTGTTTTTGAAATAGCTTACTTTAGTAAGACCAACTGCACAATGATGGTATCCAACCTACCTTTTATATGAAAACTTAGGTAGAACCATGAGAATGGTTCACTGCATCCAGTGCAGCAGGTTTCACTAAAGTTAGCATGGTCGGGATGTATTGTTTGATATATAGATGTGCCGTAAGTCTCAGTACCGGGACTTTAAAGTTTCGATAGTAATCACTAACCGTTCTTTATTGTTGTATATAATATCAAATATCTTTAGTTCTAAATTATTAAAATGTTTGCAGCTAACTAATAGTTAGATACGGGTTGTATTCTCATAATTTCGACGCATACCTAATAATGTATTTGAAAATGTTTTAGTAATCACTTTTGTATAACGCATTTATTAGTATTTTTAATTAAATGTTTAAATTGTACAGAACAAATTAATTATAACATTAATTCTTTGTATATTTTTTCAAATATAATGAAATCCCAAGACATTCGTATTTTCTTTTCTATCGTCAGTTTTAAATACCTATACAATCCCTGGAAACATTCAATAGAATGAGTAGGAGCACAGGACAGATCTTTTTTTGTTTGATTAGGTCAAATCTTGGTCAAATTTAGTACAACAGATCGGTCTAATATTTGGTACACACTCTTAATCTTGATGACGGACCATACAGTATATCTATTTTCCTACAACTACTACCATTATGGATATTAACCAATAGGTACCAATGGATGGTAGATGAGAGCTCATTAAAACCGTGTTGTACTACCTTTTAGTTTACAGATCCAGAACGAACACTACAACATTTGAACAATACTAAAAGTTTACGAGTTACTAATAACTATCACTGTAAGTGGGTTTGCAGTAACTGTTTGATTTGAGCCATATTTTCAGGGACATACAAGATATTTTACAATGTACTATTACATTCATTTATATAGGTTGTTGGGTTGGTACGTATACACTGAAAGAGCACACATGGTGGATAAAAAATTATGTTTACAATTCAATAGAAATTAGGGCAAAAGCAAACGCCCCGATTTGTTTAGAAACTACCAATAGCTAAAGTATTATGTAGTTGAGAACTACTGTTTTCTGTCGTTTTAGTGCACACCAGATAGCACTAATAATAATAGTTAGATATAAACTGACTCTACCTCTTGTCTGCCGGTATACGAGACACAATAGAAAATACATTATGTCTCGAGGTTTTTATGGTATATTTTTTATTATTATTGTATGTCTTTACCATTCACGGGACCACAGGGTCCCGGTCATTTGGGAGGCGTACGAGGGGCCGAAGCCAACTGCGCAGAGGCCCTTTAGACAACTTTAATCTAAATGTAATGGAAACACAAACCGGCGACTATCCCTGTATGCACTATGGAAATGCACCCAAGGACAGTCCCCGGTCAGTGTAGGACTATTGTGAATAATGAAAAAAAAGGTAGGGCTATGGATGGGTTGCTGTGGACTGGTCAATTGGGAACTATGGATGACTATGGCACCTGCCGAAACAATGTAATTTTTACACGTAAAAATGGCAGGCGGAGACTCGCCAACTCACCGACCGGGCCCCGGGAATGGTCGCTAGATATAGCAACAGAGGGGCAACGAGAATGTGAGTGGCTGAAGGGTTAAGAAACTACCACCGCTTTCTACTCAGATCATCTGCTCCAGCCGAAGCCTCCTGCATCCCTGGCCCACTCGCGACTTACGAATAGTTTCTTACCCTCCGAGCACTCGCTGCTCTGCTGCTCTCGCGACTCCACTCTGGACGGCCAATGAAGGCAAGCCAGAGGTGGGAGACCTGTTCCTTGTCATCGTTCACTCCAGCCAGCCAATTAAGGCAAGCCGGAGAATAAGGAACGGTGACTTCTCCCTGGAGCACTCGGGATGATGGTAGCCCGCGGGGTCGCTAATGCCCGTCACCTCGCCTCAAGGTGCCCTGCGGGCTTATTATTACCTCTATTATTATTTATTTATGAATTTCAAAACCAGCTACACATGGCAAACAAATAGATAACAAAATAACACCCGAAAGCCAATTAGGTATACCTACCTAAAGGTTTTCAGTTTTACCAATTAGGTATACCTACCTAATTACATTATTCAATTCGTAAAAACACTCACAGTCCAAACAAATACATCATTAAGGAAAAAAAGCCGGTTAACCCTTAATTCGATAACGTGAAAAATATTGGACATCAACTTAAAAAAAATATACAATCATTTCTTAGAACTATATTGTATTTATTTTAATTCTATTAGTTTATTTGTAAAGTAATATAATGTATATGAAATTACGCGTAAGCTGCGCGTGTTCATTGCTAGTCGTGAAGTAAGCACGTGTCGCGACCGCTCTCGGTAAGTCCCGATTTATTCGTTATTTTACTTTGCAATGATTACTCATCTTTCCTAAATATATTTTATAAAACCTATTAATTTGTGTACACAAACTAAAATTACAAATAGCTGTTACGCATTTATCGTAATATTGAATTAAATTAGCTTGTCCAGTATATTTCCCATTGCCAAGTAGGTACTGTTTTAGTGCGGTTTTGGGATGTGTAGTATATTGAACACTGCCAGTTACTTAGTCATTATGTGTAATATTTTTTCTAACAATTTGTATTGTTTGCAGGTGTTCAAACAAACATCACGGGCATCAAAGTTATTGGCACTAGTGCCGCCAATTAACGCCTTATCAGACGTAGAAAATCAAACCAGTTCGAATGAAGAGGTTGTTATAAGCACATGCCGCCAAGACAGTAACGTTTTTAAAAAAAAAAAAATTGTTCTCTGAAGCCCCATCTATACCGTCGTCATTAGAAAATTTAGATATTTCCGAAGACGATGAAGATAGGAATAATGCTCTGAAGATGAGATACCCAATAGCGAGCTAGAAGATCAAGAACTAGCAGTGCCTCTAACACCAATTATATCAACCGAGTGTTGCCGTCGACCAGTCGGGTAAATTTTGATAATATTCCAACATTGTCGTCCATTCACTCTATACCGTCTGTTGGAGATATATCACCGATACCTAATGCCGTGAATACCAGGTCTAAGAGAAGGCGCTATGTCAACACCCACTCTCGTGTCCATAATATCAGGCCCAAAAAACGTAAACCCACAGACCACAAATAGAAAATAGGCAAATTCGTTCAAACCCAATAATTGGGGTTTCAAAAACTTTGTCCGAGCAGGCATGTCGGGAATTGTGTATGACTTCTTGCTTTATGGAGGTGAAGACACATTCAGATATATCCAGTTTTCACAAGCCGAAGAAACCTTAACTTTAGGAGCTAAAGTTGTCATTGCTATAAGCAAGACAATACAGATGAGAGCCTGCGTCGTATATTTTGATAATTACTTCTCGACTCTAGATTTGGCAATATACCTTAGAGACGAATATGGTATATTTAGTTTAGGCACTATACGCCAAAACCGGCTAAAAGGTTGTGAAAAACTACTGATGAATGATAAATCTTTAAAAAAGAAAAGCAGAGGTCCCTTTGTCAAGTCGTTGACAATGACAATAAGGTAGCTATAGTTAAATGGTACGATAATAAGGTGGTCACTCTCATCAGTACTTACGCTGATGCTTACCCTGTAGGTAAAATAAAGAGGTACAGCAAGGAAATGAAAGCACGAGTTGATGTGGACTGTCCGGAACTCATAAAGCATTACAATAGTAACATGGGAGGCGTCGATCTCGCAGATATACTGGTTGCGTTGTATCGGACTTCTTATAAGAGCCGTCGTTGGTATACTGCAATCTTTGCCCAAATGCTCGACATTTGTGTCAACAACGCCTGGTTAGTTTATCGCAGAGATAGTAGTAATCGGGCAGTGAAGCACATGCCTTTGAAATCTTTTCGGTGCCAATTAGCAAGAGAGTTACAGAATAAAAGTAGATCTCGTATATCTGTAAGCAACAACTGTCGAACAGACGACAATGTCCGCTATGATAGTATTGGCCATTTCCCTAGTTTTGGAGAGTCATACGGTCGCTGCAAACTATGCATCAAAAGTAAGACTGGTGTGTATTGTCTAAAATGTAACCAAAGACTGTGTTTAGTACGTAAGAGAAATTGTTTTTATGACTATCACAGTAAGTCAAAGTTTCTAACTATGTTGACTGATTATATAATACTAGGTATAGTTGTTTAATTTTATTTGAAATTTAGAATAATAATTGTTACGTATATTTTTATTCAGACTGATTATATTGTTGATCTCACTTAATTTTAGTAAATTGTTCCTCATTATATTGATAAAAAATAAAAAATTAAAGAATAAATTCTAATACAATATAAAACATCATTGTTTTTGCGTTTTATTATATTTTATTTTAGCACTTGCTCAAAACAAAAATAAGTACAAGAAAGTAATAATTCGGCAATGTGTAATATACAGCACATCAAAATGATTGACAACTTTATGGCAAACCTGGCAAGGTCCAGTATACTGGACATGCATTTTCAGGAAATGAGGTGATTCCAGATTTTTTTGATTATTTTTTCTTATCCCTACAACTTCTAGTAAAGCTGAAAATGTGAAAAAAAACGTGAGTATTAAAATTTTTTGTCTTGCCAAATTAAGGGTTAACAGGGGTTAAAAATTAAACGTCCAAGTGTCCAATGATTTATCAATAAACATAACATTTCTCACAATCGTCTTTGCTAACATTTCTTTACAAATTCTAGCGAGATAGTCTTCATGGATTGAGTCTACTGAATCTAGATTCAGATTTAGGTATTATTAAAAAATAACATTGAAAACCTTTTTTGTTCAGTAAAATATATCTGATGAATCATCTGAATATATGCCAAACTACATGACATGACATTGTGTAAAAAGTAAATGTAGTTGTTTACGAGTGTTTACTTTCTATTTCTACATTTTATTATTTTAATTTTATAAAAACATTTTAAACTTTTATAGCATTTACTTAATTTACCATTCCTATTATGTTTCATATTTAATTGACAATAATACTGCAGTGATGGATACCTTATCAAACTCATCAAATCTTAAAATGAAATCACAAAGTTCAATAGATTCAAAGCATAAAATAAAGGAAACCCATGGACATCATGCGAAGAAAGTACCAAGTAAAACCAAACATTGGAAGCCTAAACATTCTATTGAAACTAAGTATCATCTGGGTGTAAGAAATATTAGGACTGACGACATAATTACTAAAGATGAGGGTAAGCTCAATATCCCCACCAAGATATAACTCGAAAGTAGAAAGAAAAAAGATACGTAGCAGCGTTTTTTCTTCTCCTCTTATAATATCTTCTGATTCACTTCGTTGCGGGAACCAAGACAGTTATTCATGTCCCTGGGACACGCCGGACTTCAGTGTTTCGGTGTTTTCATGGTTGTATTAAAATTTACTGTAGATCCTGGCTTACAGGAGTTGCAGCGGTTTTGGAAGGTTGTGGCAGGCTTGTCCCATAAAAAAAAGATACGTAGTATAGTAGCCAGACATGCTAAGCTATGAAATAACAGTTATAATAAATTTTGAATCATAATTATGCTCATAGGTATTTACATACACACCAACTGGTTGGAACCTCACATACTTTTTCTGTTTGCAGTGGATTGTAAATGTATAAAAATTATTGGGCACTTGGAAAGCGTGGATTGGCAGCAATATCCAAGTGACTATCGTCCAAGTCCTGGCCAGCTTGCACTCGGTGACTGGACATTGAACAATTTCATCTGGATGAATTATGTGCAAAAAACTGACGGCTTGATAATCGATGATGATGTTCTCTTGTGAGTTTCTTCAATTTAAATGCTATAATAATCCATATATAATTTTAACTGCAAAAATAGTAGGTATATTATTATATATGTTATTTCACCTTTTTATATTGGATATGGCTCGACGTTTGGCCACCATCTCATCTGGTGGTCAGCGATGATGCGGCCTTCTATGGAGCACACCTGTTAATAAGTAAATTAATACCCCAGGGCTTGAAGACATGCAGATAATACCCTTCAGAAAACATATACTTTGCAAAATATTCCACTCTATAGCTGTTCTATTAAAAAACTTGTCAATCAGAATCTCTGTTGCGGTTTTTGGGACTACTTAAATTACAGCCATACATCGCACCGTTAATCTATCCAAATCTAAATTATTTATTCAAAGTCTTACTCAACAAAAAGTTTGACAAAAGCTCTATCACATCAAGCGATATCATTGATTCGGCTTGAAGACTTTTTAGAGCATCTTCTTCTTCTTCTTCTTATAGTGCCTCTTCAATGTTGAAGGTCGGCCGTCAGCTTCTTGTATTTCTCCTTGTCGGTAGCCATGCGGAACAATTGTTCGACAGATGTAATGCCGGTCCACTCCCGGATGTTTCGCAGCCACGATTTTCTTCTGCGCCCAGCACGTCTCTTCCCCTCCACTTTGCCCATCATGATCAGTTGAAGCAGTGAATATCTATCGTGTCTAAGCACGTGACCGAGATATTCGATTTTTCGCTTTTTGATGGTCAGCATAATTTTCCGGGTCATTTGGACGCGCTGTAGCACGGATTCGTTGCTAACCCTTTGTGTCCAGCTGATTCGGAGCATACGACGGTAACACCACATCTCGAATGCGTTTATACGTCTCGTAGTGTCCTCCTTCACGGTCCATGCTTCACATCCGTACATGACTAGAGGCCAGATTTAGCAGAAGAGTAACCTAACTCTGAGCTTAATGTTTATTTGACGACAACACAGAACTTTCCTCATTTTGTTAAAAGATGCTCGGGCAATTTCTATCCGGGTCTTAATTTCTTGATCTGATTCCCATACTTCATTTACCCAAGCCCCGAGATACTTGTATTGTCGTACTCGTTCGATTGGTTTACCATCTATGTTTATAATTGGGTCAAGATCAGGATTTTTGGAGACAACCATCAACTTGGTTTTACTGATGTTAATAGACAGACCGGCTTTCTCGCTTGTCTCGTTGACTTTATTTACAATTGTCTGTAAGTCACGTTCCGAAGCAGCAACAAGAACCGTGTCATCTGCATATCTCAAGTTGTTTACCAGCGTGCCATTAATCTTTACTCCAACATCGAGGTCTTCTAATGCTTCAGACATCACGGCCTCTGAGTAAATATTGAAGAGCATCGGCGAAAGAACACAACCTTGACGAACTCCGCGACAGATCTCAATCGGCTCGGTGTCTTCATTTTCTACTCTTATTGTTGCTACTTGTTTGTCGTACAGATTGCGGATTATCCTGACGTCTTTGCCATCCAGTCCAACATCTGACAGGTGGCTGATAAGTTGTTGGTGTTTGACACGGTCGAAAGCTTTTTCATAGTCGATGAAGCAAAGAAATACGTCAGTCTGCATGTCTCTGCACTTTTGTACGAGAACATTGAGAGCAAATAGAGCTTCCCTGGTTCCGACACCGGAGCGAAATCCGAACTGGCTGTTTCCCAAATGTTTGTCACATTTTGGTCTTATTCTGTTCTGTATGATGTTTAAGAATACTTTTAGTACATGGCTCATAAGACTAATCATACGATATTCTCCACATTTTCTAGCATTTTGCTTTTTGGGTATTGTAATAAACGTTGATTTTAGCCAGTCATCTGGGAAAATGCCAGTGTCGTAAACATAATTGAAGAACTGTGTCAGCGTTTCCAATTGATCTTCCTCCAATAGTTTGAGGATCTCGATGGGTATGTTGTCTGGTCCGAGTGATTTGCCTGTTTTGGCTGAATTCAACGCACGTTGAACCTCTGATTTTAAAATCGAAGGACCAGTATTATCTGTACTTATATAGAGCATCTTAGCGTGCATAATTTCTGGTTGGATTCAGTATAAAAATCTTAAAATTAACAATAACAGGGTAGTGATATGAAATCACATCAGCTATGGTGTAAGATGTCAATTCAAACTTTCGAAGTTGCATTTTTACCTGGCGGGCCGCGGTCAAGTTCACTTCAATCCTTCAAATTGAAAGTTACAGAATAGCCTACTTATCTGAAGTCAGAAATGATATCTACTATGTGATGAAGTTTGTTACAGGAGTAAAGATACAGCATTCTGGGACATTGAACAAGCGCAGAGATATTTTCAAGCTAGTTTGCATTGTGAGCAAGTGATCCTGGCCTTTCAATATCCATACCCTAGGCTGCCCACACCCCTAGGCAATTATTTATGGAGAGCTAATGTCGCAACAAAAGTTGAATCTAATATCTATCGAGCTGAAGTGCATTGCGCGATCGAAATAACGCTAAAGGTTATATTTATTATAATATATCCATGGATACTTGTAGTTTGTTTATCTGAACTGCCGGCGACACTAAATGCGCAAAAGAGCTACAACATTCTTTGGATTACACACGGTTTATCTTACCTATTGCCCTCATGTCTATTTACATTAGATTTTGGTTTAGACTTACTTAAAATTTGATTAATTACAAATTAACTTGATGGTGTACGAAAGCTCTATGAAGAATTTTGCCATATTTTTTACACCACAGGCGAATAGAACGATAGTTCATCAATTAAATAAACTACAATGATGTTCTTTTTTTTGACGACGGACTTTTAATGAGGTTTGTGTACATCCTTACTGCAAACCGTATTACACTGTTTACAGAAAATGGAAGTAGAGAGAGCCCAGATGGACCGGATTATAATATCCGGTTGCTACGTCAAACTTGTGCGCCTTGATTACTTCAGAAGGAAAACATTTTTCAGACTCCTGTGTAACATAATCAGGTGATCAGTTAACAACAGCCTGTCTTAGACTAAGGACTCACAGCGCGATTTTCTGCCGCGCCCTCCGCGTTTATGGGCCCGCCGCCTTTGCCTTGCCCACCGCTAGGTCGCGGCTAGGACCCGCGTGCTCTGCGATCGGGTGGGGGTGATTGCAATGGGGACTGGAACTAGACCGATTCTTTAACCGCGCGACCGTCTTACGGTTATCATCCGCACAGTTTGCGGTCGATAATCGGAACCGCTGCGGCTGCGTGCGAGAAAACTGCGCTCGTAAGTTTTGAAAATTCCGCCTCCATTCCGCCACCGCGGCGGGCGCGGTAGATGATAGCACCATGAGTCCTAAGGACTCAGGCCGAAGGCTAAGGCCGTATAAGTAACCTATATCTATACTATTAATATGTAAAGCTGAGTTTTAGGTTTGATTGATCCGCGAATTTCCAAAACTACCTAATGCTCGACCAAAGAAGAACCTTCGGTCGAGCATTAGTCCAGGAGTTATGTATGTGTTTACGTATTATGTACATTCTTTTGGGTACTACTTATTACAATAAGAATGCACACCTTTCAGGTGTAATTTTATGTATACTGTTCTGTCCGTAGTTTCCAGGATGACCTTCAACTTGTTTCTTTCGAAAATTTACGCTGCAGCAGGCTCGAAGGTGTTCGGCTAATACAACAACTGGCTTGTTTCAACGCACATACATTGAAATATTTGTTCCTATGGAGATTCGTTATGCCAAATGAAAACCCTATCCTTATTAACTACTCGTATTTGACCGGTGAGTATTTGCCTACAATCTGCTTAGTCTTTTTTATAAGCCCTCCTTCCCACGTCATCATATTTTATGGATAGTACGAGTAACTAGCTCTTGACCTGTCCTTCCGTTTATTTTTTTCAGTCAGACTATCCGTATATTATAGAATTGATTTTATTTCAATTGTTTATATGATAACCACAAAAAGATCTCGGATTCGTCAGTTTGTTAAAGAACTTCTATGTGGTACGGTCCCATGGCGGAGCGAGATATCGTATCACTAACCGTATTCCCTCCCCAGTATAAAATTGTGTGACCTTAGATCTAAAGCCTAGAAAATACCTACACTTTGACAAAAAAAAAACAAAAAGAAAAAGATAAATAATTATATTAAAAAAATAACTCGATATTCGACGTCATTTTCTCTAAAAACTAATTTACTCATTTGTAGGAGTTAACTTGGGTGGTGCTGGCTGAGACTGAACTGCATGAGCTTGAGGCATAATTGACGTAGCCGTGCTATTATAAATCTTTTTGTATTGAAAGTGTGGTAGATTTTTCTTTGCAGCGTCGACAGTTTCTCTAAGCCGGTTAGATCCCACAGCGAGTGACACATTTCCTTCCTTCCTGCACTCCTTGACAAGGTCTTGCATCTCATGTTCAGGCAAAGGCACGATCATCTGAGAGGATTTTTCCATATGTCGCTTTAACTCGCTGTCCACGCGGAGTAGTTTTTCTTTGCTTGAATTTGTTCGCCACGGTCTTTTAGGATCCGCAGAAGTCATCAGCACGCTCTCGGAATTGGCTTTCTTTGCTCTGTAAAGTACAAAATAATACTTAATTTAATATATTTTA
This sequence comes from Spodoptera picta, assembly GCA_038387885.1. Taxonomy (NCBI): domain Eukaryota; kingdom Metazoa; phylum Arthropoda; class Insecta; order Lepidoptera; family Noctuidae; genus Spodoptera; species Spodoptera picta. The sequence goes on from JAZHFQ010000105.1 coordinate 7,352,828, forward strand.
ATCTAAGAGAACACTGGATGGTGTGTACTTCGGTTGTACTACTCTAAGTAGCTTCACACGGCTCGTGGAATAACGTGGGCTGAAAAGTTGTGCTATAATGTACAACATGGACGTAACTTGCATTTATGACAAACCTTTTACTTTCAGTCAGTAACTCCCTCAGTTTTTTTTCATTCTCTTCAAGTAATTGTGGATCAACTTTATATGGGTTCTCAGTCAAACCGTCATTTATTTCTTCAGATTCCTGGCGACTTTCGGCCTCAACCTCACCCCCAAATCTTTGGTGGAAGCTCTTGACAAGATCAGAGCACCGTTCCGTTAATTTTACTTCAGGAACTTCTAATCCTTGTAGTAGTTTGCCTAATTTACACTTTTCTTCGTCAGTTGCCATTTCAATGTTTGCGGAATGTTATTTTGTTACTGTGGCGACGTCTCTAAATAAGCGGTTGTCTAGGTGATATTATGTGTAGTATACGTTCTCCAACTCTCATCTAATTGTCTAATATTTAAAAAGATGTGTTATTAACAATAGCATTGAGTTTAATGGAAGCCACGCCTGAATAATATGAAAATAAACCGCCCATGTAAAATGCCATCATGCCCAAGAACGTTGCACACGGTATTAGAAAACAAAATAGTTTGCAAGTCGGACACAGTATAAATAACGGGAACCAATTGATCATATTTCCTTTCGCCAGATATTTGGGCTGTGATATTTCATAATTTTAATAATTTTCCTATTTTTATTAATAATTTTCATCACTTTCTTTATAAACTATGTTAATTTTTTTATCCTATATCATAGCTATAGACATCTTTCAAAATGATTAAATAGAGATTTCTTTCTTTATCTGTCAAGGTCTAATATCGTTTTTAGAAGGAGTTACAATCACACAATCCCAATCTACCCATTTACTTGTCAATTATATTAATTAAAAGTCTATAGGTTTCTTATTTACAATTTCTGTTCATATTCTACTAAAATGAAGTGAATGTTACTGGGAGATTATACTCGTACCACAGTTATCCTTCAATCGATTTTCTTCGTCGCATGGTTTCCAAAGCATATTCATTTATTTAGCTACTTTAAAACAGGATAGCCAAATAGTTCTTTCATAGTAGAGTTACTTAGTCAATATCTACATTACGTAATCCTGATAATGAAAAAATGTTTCTTCGCAAGACACAGACGGTAACATGTTTCTTAAATGCTCTGATTCATTAATTCTTACTACTTAATACGACACATTCAATTTCATTTCAACAATTTGATTACATATTCAAATAAGACTTATTTTGAGAAAATTTTCCTAGGTGCATTAAATTTTTTACACAAATAAACGTAAAGTAGGTATCTTACGCTGAAATGCTCAAACGTTACTCAATTTTAGTCGCGCTTAAATATATTTCTGTCACTGCAAATTGTTTGTAAAATAACAGATAAGGCACGATATTTAAGTATAATTTAATATTGAGTAAACTTTCAGTATTTGGGCGTTAACTAGGTATATAACTTATTCAATACTTACTCCGTGGGCTCAGCGACCAAACTAGATCTTGGCCCGGAGGCCCGGAGGCCAAAATCTATTATACCTATCGGAATACGAGACTTTTCCATTTCTCGAAGTTCTTGGCAGTTTCTCGCCAATTATCAGCTCGAAGCTCCCAGAGATCCGCCGGGTTACTGAGTTACTATTGAAAAAGTATGGTGGAGACCATACCTTGATATACCATACCATGACCACACCGCGATTTTGTTTCTGAAGAATACTTTCAGTTACAGGAAATCAAATCTCAAACCAATACAATATTTTGTACAATTAACCTGAAAAAAGTAATAATTATATTCTACGTACTTTTCGTAGACCATGCTACGCTTGAGTCGACGCAGTAGTAGAGGCTAAGTATATATAGCTCCTAAAGACGCAAACAGACGCAGAAAAACCTTTTGTTTTCCAAAATATACAGTTCTATCTTTAATATAAGATATATGAAAGTATTTCACTATATATATTTGCATTTTTTATAAGTCAACGTGAAGTGAAGACTGCCTCGTTAGCCGAGTGGTCGCGAGTGCGACTGCCGGGCAAGGGGTCTCGGGTTCGATTCCCGGGTCGGGCAAAGTATTACTGGGTTTTTAAAAAATTCTCAGTAGTAGCACGGAGTCTGGAAATGTGCCCGGTATATGGCAATAGGCTCACCCCCTATTACATGGGACTCATAACATAAATAGTGAAAAGTGGGTGTTACTTCTGTGTACACCTCTGCCTACCCCTTCGGGGATAAAAGGCGTGATGTTATGATGATGATCAACGTGAAGTCAAAATATGAGGTAATAATATTTCGTACAAATCCTGTGCGGCGTAGCACATGAAATGATGTCACAAATACCGAATATTTTTATTATAAATAATTTTCTAAATAGTAAGTACATACTTGATCTTGAAAATTCATGTCACCAAAACTATTCCAGGATATTAAACTTTTAAGAATTTATCGTTAGGTAGGTACTCCAACTATAAGTTACAACGCATGACTTGTACCTACATGCATATTGCATACTTGCTTGCGAGCACCGTAATGATGACATGGTGTCAAAGCTCAAATACTAAAGGATAATTTGGAATAATGGGTACACCCATTATAAATATATTTTAGGTCGTTTCTTTTAGGTTTAACGTAATAAATAATGATTATAGGGAAATTTAAAATCACACAATATTCTGTACCTACTAGAACTGAGTCCGTGACACGTGGCGTAGCTGCCTGTTACCCAGCTACTACGTCAACAGTTGAAATAGTTCGGTCAATTTATTTGAAATCGCTTTGTTTCAAATAATAACATAAACTAAACAAGTACAAATATACACTTATTATTTCACTTTGATGATTTGGATTAAGGAGTAACAAACGATGTGTTAGATAAAGAAAATAAATTGAAAGAACTCTTTTTTATTTATTTATTTTTTTTTTTTATTTATTTATTTATTTATTTTATTGATTTGGTTCACCAACAGTTGATTACACACTCATACAATATAGGGTTACATTTACGAAAACTTAAAAACTAGTGCATCAATCTATTATAGGTATAGGTAAGCACAATATGCATTATACCTCTATACCTACTAAATGGTTTACAAATCACTGTGATCAGAGACAGGCAAATTCAACCATTGACATGGATTTAACATTCAAAATAACTCAGAAGAATTAGTATCGGAGACAAATGAAATATTAAACTTAACGAGCAATAAAGACAATTGATACGTACAATCAGAACATAAATAATGGGCAAAAAAATAAAAACAGTTACATTCGGGCAACACCACCATAAAGAACTCTTGTTTTTTTTTCATTTTTGTTACGTTTTTCAGTACGTTATTTGTCGATAGGCATTTTCAATAACAGTTTATTTACATAACATAGGTGGGTAGGCAGAGGTGCACATTACGGCACTTAATGCCACTGTAATGTAACACCCACTTTTCACTATTTATTTTATGAGTCCCATGTAATAGGGGGTGAGCCTATTGCCATATACCGGGCACAGTTACAGACTCCGTGCTACCACTGAGAAAAACCCAGTAATACTTTGCCCGACCCGGGAATCGAACCCGAGACCACTTGCCCGGCAGTCGCACTTGCGACCACTCTGTAGAGGTATACTCGCTTTCAACAAAAAACCGGAACGCGTGCCAATTTGCGTCTGTCGGCTTTGAAGCCGTCCGACTTCAAAGCCTCGAACAGTGGATATCCATCCACTAGCCATCATCGTGGTGCCACTCGACACACCATTAGAAGTTCTTCACCGCTTTTACTTAGGTGGTATTTAACAGAGCCATCCCAAAAATGAGAGCAGTACAGGACCAACCTGCGTTTGTTGTTAGGTATCTCCTATTGTAAAAAGTACACCTATTTATAATATTTTATCAATTTCAGGTAGTGGTCAGTATATACCCAGGCCGGACACAAGAAACACCTTTGTCCGCAGTCTTGGAGAGTTGACAAACTTACGAGTTCTAGCTCTAGAATATGCACACATAGCCGATGATACTGGAGCAGCACTATTGTCTCTGTTACCGATGATTAAGAGGCCACATTTCCGATTGCAGGTACATCCATACTAATAATACAAACTTACCTAATATCGAACGTGTGTCATCGTTTTCCCCCGAGTCATGCAAATCTCGCCTAGCAATGCAACAATGCCAGATAGGAGTTTATTACTTAACACTCATTACCTCTAGATTCTTTCCTTCGCCTTGAGTGCCTTTACAGACTTCACAATCATGATTTACAGTACGGTTTACTTAGTAAACTACGAATAATACGAGAGTTTGTTGACATCCGGGAATCGAATCGGTCTCACGTCGCTCTGCTATTGGCATTCAACCATTACGCTAAATAGTCAAAAATCTATAGATATAAATAACTAATTAGTTAAATCTCTCAATCTTTCAATTCTCAAAAAGGTGTCATTTAGGCAATCAGATGAATTGGTTTTGTTTGTGTATCGGGCACAAAACCATTTCTTTTTATATAAATTTTCGGAACCCCTTTGGTTCAAATGTCAACTTTACTTCTTTTAAGAGAAAATATCACAATAAAAGCAGTATTCTGTTTCAAAGGTAATAAAGGTCATTTAAACATTATTTTCTTACATATGTTAATTATCAATAGGTATATCTTAGCAATTTATACATTAATTAGTTAATTAAATTATTCCATATTCCAAGTGCACAGCCATTTTACATTTACATTTTTTCTCATGCGACTGCCTTGATGGCCGAATGGTCACAAGTGCGACGGCAGTCGGGGCAAGGCTCTCGGGTTCGATTCCTGTGTCAGGCAAAATATTACTGGGTTTCTAAAAAAAATATCATTAGTAGCACTGAGTCTGGAAATGTCCCCGGTATATGGCAATAGGCTTACCCCCTATTACATGGGACTCAAAACATAAATAGTGAAAAGTGAGTGTTCCTTCTGTGTGCACCTTTGCCTACCCCTTCAGGTATAAAAAGCGTGATGTTATGTTATGTTATGTTATTTATTCTCATTTAGGTACTAAAAAAGTGTAGGTACCTACCTAAATGTCACCCTTTGTTCCTATCATCCTTAATTGTGAATGTTGCTGCCTAACTGCCAAAAAGTAAATTTACTAAGGTATTGTAAACAAGACTCAGTAGAATCCCCTTCGCAATTTATAAAGGCGTGATATTGTTTAAAGTGCGCGTTTGGCAGCTTTGTGGGACAGCCACCCAGTATTGTAGGTATCTGAAGGGGAACACTACCGTTTTAAATTTAATATGATTGTCCATCCGGAATTATGATGTTTTTCTAGTTAATTTGCAGAGAAGATGCGATCCCCGGCCGAGCAGACACCTCTCTCGGAGGTGGAGGGCACGGCATTCCTGACACCGCCTGGAGACGTATTGCCATTGCCTGTCCTGACATCTACTTATTCATGGCGTTCTGTCAGTACAATGCCCTGACACTTTATTGTTTTAAATTAAAAAGTTGTAATAAGTATTTACCTAGACATATTTTAATCCGTAGATATACCTATAAATATAAATATACTTAATTACCTATGCCTAATCATTGTAAGTACCTACTGCCGTATAGTTATTGGTTGATCGGTTTGCAGTTTGTATTCGTGACTACGACAATGTCAGACGGTTTTTGACGCCCAGTATTCCACTCCGTGAAGTGCACTTACAGTTTGGCATCGATATGTACAAAGTGCAGAGGCAGGATTCTGACATAAGCTGCTTCGTTCGGCACATAGCATATCGCTACGCTAACAATTTAGGTAAGTGCGCAATTAAAGTACTTAAGTACAAACGTTATAATAAACTTATACCTAATTGCTACTCTCTCTGCACAATTAACAAAGGGACTTTGGTTTTCCTGTGTTATGCCCGCTACACACCTTACGACTTAACTGTGCAGTGTAACTGTATAGTCGAACTGTATCTACAGCTAAATCGTGTAAGTACAGTTTTAACTGAAGGTGTGTAGGTTGTAAGGACCTAACGTTTTAACTGTAGTTACAGTCAAATCGTAAAGTGTGTAGCCTGCATTATTTATGCTTTGCTAGATAACAGTGTGTACGATGAGTATCATGTATTCCCAGTGCCGGATTAAGCCAGCGCGGGGCCTGTAGCAAATTCTGTCTAGGGGCTCTTGGTTTGCTATCGGTTCTCATTTGGGCATTGACTAAATTTGGTGCCTTTCTTTTTTCTGGCGTCAGTCGATGATTTATAGAAAATATTGTCTAGAATGACATTACAAACGACTGAGTTATGAGCGTTGAAAGGAGCTGAAGTCAAACATTTTACTTTGTTTTATTTTATTCAAATCTTATGTCTTATACTATTATATAAAGCGGAAGAGTTTGTTTGTTTGTTTGTTTGTTTGAACGCGCTGATCTCCGTAACTACAAGTCTGATTTGAATAATTCTTTTTGTGTTGGATAGTGCATTTATCGAGGATGGCTATAGGCCATAAAACATCGCGCTACGACCAATAGGAGCCGAGCAGAGCGTGTGTTGGTCACAATTCCCAACTTTAAATTGCGTGCAACTGTACGTCGGGCACTCCTGAACACCATATCACACCACAATTTATTCATATTACCAGGCACTAATTTTTATTACCCATTTTCTCTCAGTCGATAACTTGTGGGATGCTTCTAGGAGTTGTGTCATAAAGCTTCATGAGCGTCAGCTATGTTACCAGTGGTGGGTTGAGCGGTGGTAGCCGTGCGAACATCTAATAAACTATATTTTGTTTTGCCATTGACTCCTGGTGGGAGACTCATCTACTTTATAGTTCGCATAATCTTTTGTAGAAAGGAAACCGTCGACTTTGTAAAGTGATATACGTCAGATGAGCGTATATTTTTTTCATATAATGTGATCAGTCGAAATATAATCCATCACTTTGTGACTGAATGACGATAACTTTGTACATAATCTTATGCTAGCTGTAGATTAGAGTATTAACTGTAGTTAAATTAGTGACTACTCGGGAGTAGGTCGGGAGAAGTAGACAGAAAAAAATTTTTTCGTGTTTCGACGATTGCCACTACTCAATCCGCTACCGACGCCGCAGTTCGTGATAGGGCTCAGTGAAGTATTTTGCGGGTTTTCGACTGAGAGGATATTGAAACTTACATGAAAATCTGTCATAGGCCATCAACCGTATACATAGGTATAAAGTGAACACGCTAGCCAAGCAATCGAAATGTTTTTTTTACTTGAGCAGTGGCCAGTTAATGGTTGACTCTGTTATGATACCGTGGCCTTATAAAAAAAAAGAAGTCCACTATAAGCTTTACTATATTCCTTGAAATCGTTTATAAACATTTATTACAAAATATTTCTGACAAGTAAATGAAGAAATATGCGTTGTGTACGGTCACCATGAACAAAACAGGAATAATATAGCACTATTTTCACATCTTTGAACTGATTTAACTCGGTTTGGACTGTGTTTTTGATATAAGACCCCATAAGTATATTTTTTTGTTTGTAATGTTATTCTGCATCAGTTTTTACACATCCAATAAACTGCCGCGAAAAAATTAAAAGGCACCACGCTCCATACAAATTTGGTCATTGTCATTTAGGGTATTATTACATAAAACAAAACTGTTACAAATAAACTTTTCTGGATTTGTTATGGGCAAATTTAGCGATTACACTTTCAATATCGACTTCTTTAAGCAAGTCATACTCTATATTCAACATTGTGATATGATTAAGACGTTCTTGGCCCATAGTGTTCCTTAATTAATTCATTTTTGATTCGTTTAAATCGGGCTCAGTTCGCCCGCCAATGGCACTACCACCAACCAAGCGAACAAATACTCACTTTCCTTTTCTAACACATCATAATACCGACTATTTGTCTTTTTTCGTTAATTTCGTTAACAAAAAAATCAAATTACATGTAAGTAGGTTGGTAGTAGTTTTGTAAACAAAACATTTTCTTCATAAGTCTTGCTGTTAAAGTGGTGTAATTACGAAATACCGATTTGAGCGCGGGGCCCTCCAATTCGCGGGCCCGTAGCATTTGCTACTCTTGCTACATGGCTCATCCGGCACTGTGTATTCCTGTTGGGATGTTGTAAATTACTTAATGGTAACGGTTATTACTTTCGGCCGTTAGCAAATGTAACTGCAGACTGTTGATGAAGCGAAAGAGATATGTACGAATCATAGTACCTACTTGGCGTTCTATAGTCTCTGTCTACCCTCATAGGAGACAAGCGTGAGGTTAAGTATGTATGTGACTGCAGAGTTTCGGTTTCGGGGGTGTTAGATTACCTAGTTACTGGGTATCATTCAGATTTTAGACAATTTCTCGATATAGCATGCATGCTGGAATTGTGCTCGATGTAAATATAGTAGTAGGTTTTTTGAATTACTTGGGGAATTGATGGGAGTCATAACATACCTAGTGAGTGGTGAAATATTGTAAATCGATACAAAGGCGGACTTATCATGCAGTCTCTTCTTCCAGATAACCTTTGTGCGAAATAAATATCATGAAATACCTACTTACAAGCACACCATCATTTGAGAAAATCTGTTGCTTTTGAAGTTTTCAGTCCGTAACATCTTAACAAGAATACAGGAAACCTAGAGCACTGACATGCCGTTTCGAATACTGGTTTTATTTTAGTTCTTCGCAATTCTTTTATATTTGGTTATAGATAGATACTTTCAGAGCCGCATTATCCCTAAGGCAAAATAGGCAAGTGCTTAGGGCGCCAGGTTACTGAGGGGCGCGGCGAGACACGCGTGCCGGCGGCGGCGCCTATGAGGTGCTTAGGCCTAGGGCGCTCTCTTGGTTGGATCCGCCTCTGGGTACCTTAGACGTGTATTACCTATTCCAGTAACTTTAAGTATACATCAATGGAGATTTGCAGTGTTCCCGTTGCGGCGTATTTTAGAATTAATGCCGAGGATTGTGCGTTTTTTCTACATCGGCAAAGTTGAAGACGAAGTTGATTTAAAAAGATTATTTAACTTAATAGCCTGTGGAGTTTGTAAAAGTTAGTGTTCCTCAATATTTTTATTACTTTTCCTGCTACCTACTTATTTACTGTAGGTATTGATTTACTAGGTAGGTGGTAAAGTGGGTATGGTGCTTCCATACTGTTGTTTAAAAATAATGAAAATTACTGTATTTAAGAATTACTTACAAATTTGTGTAAATAAACATTCTAACAGCATTGTGGAAGCACCACTAGGTACCAATTTCAAGTAGGTAAATGACTTATCTCAAAATGGCAATAGGTCTATGATGATCTATCGGCCACCTTGTAAATAATAGCTCACAATTAATAATGTTTTTTTTATTTATGAAGTCTACAAAATTATATCATCCAAGTTTAGATAATATAGTATTCATACTTTGTGAACTTTACGCAGCGAAACTAGATAATCAATGGTACCTAATCTACCTACATATTACAGATTTAAAACAAGTACAAATACAAATACAGGACGATGAAGACAAAAGTTCTTATTGGAAAGACGTTGTTGAATCTTTGACGGAGGAGTTTGCAGACATCATGGAATTATATGACATAAAACTATGCTTAGGCATCTATAAGAGTTGATACAAACGCTATTGCACATTTGGGACAGGTACAACCAATAAATGACAACACTTTTGAAAGCTACTTTTTTATTAATGGAGTGTACAATTTTGTGTCCCCGCTTAAATCTAGCCAATGTTCTAGTAAAAAATTAAATGTGACGTCTGCATTGTCTATTTGTTATATTTAGGTAACAACGCCCGGCAGTATAAGTCTATCACACCTAACATACTTATAATCTTTTATGCAAATATAGGTACATTTTATTATACAATACATATTACTTCTAATGTATAGGTAATATACAAATCCAACTTACGTACCTAACAATTTTTAAACAAAAATATGTGTATAAAGGTAGTTAAATTTTTGTTGACTTCTATGGAAGTGATGTTTACATACGTGCATTAGCTACTCATAATCAGGTATCAATGAAAATAAACGCTTTATCAAGATCATGCCAAGGTATTTTTTACTTGTCAGATTCTCGAGACCAATTCCTGTATTGGCAAATTCAAAATCATTTTCAATGCCTACAGCACGGTTACAAATCTGCACATAGGTGCAGGTACGTACTTATATGATTTAGTTTCACAACAGATCATTAAATACATTCATTCTGTTCGAAATATCCATTTCAATTGGACACTCAAGTAGATACAACCCGATGATATTGATAAAGTACCTTTTTAAAACGTTGAGAAGTTTTAAGCAAAGGCAGCAATGACATAGATAAGCAAATATCTAGTAAAAAGTTGCTTTCCGGAAATACACATTTGTTACATATGTATAGGTATGCAGAGATGTAGCATGTATGAAAAAAGCACGTCATTCTTTCCAAAAATCCTATCAAATGAAAGTTGTACTTTATGTACATAAATATAGTTATTGTAAATATTTTTATCACTATTTATTATTGCTAGGTTTCCATAAAATCTTTTTTATCTGATAAATATGATAACTGAAAAACTTCAACAAGTCATTATTTTGATAAGGTAGGTAAGGTAGGTAGGTACTAGTACCTGAAATAAAACCAGACACTTAGGTAGTTAACTTAATATCTAGGTTTTATTTCTGGTGGCTTTTATTTAATAGTAAGCATTGTAAGGAAGACATTAAATATTTAAGTACATATTGTATAGAAAGTGTGAAAGTGAATATGTGTCCACATATTCAGAAAAATATTTATCTTGACAACCAACATTACAGTACTAAATAGTCGTTGTTAAAATCTATATGAAATAATAATAAATATAACAAACACCTAATTAAGTAAATATTTAGATGGTGGTAAACAGTTAGCTTTAGAATAATTAACTTTCGCCACGTGTCGATTACTCGCCTTATAACAAATTCGTTATGAAACACATTAGTTCTGTAAACTTGCATTTGTTGACAATATTCTAAGTGCCTATTTTAGTAAAAATATTAATGCGTTTTAAGGCAGCAAGCCCTCATTAACGAATATCCTAAATATCTCGTTATAAGGTTATTATTCCTGTAAAACTTACGTTTAATGCCATATAACATTAGTAGTAAGAATCCCTAAGGAATTCATGCGCCTACTTAGAATAAAATGGAATTAGTTTTCCTAAGTCACTTCAATTTTGTAAAGAATGTGTTGTAAGTTGGTTTTAAGTAACAACACCTAAGTCTTGACATAAAGCGCCTCTATCCAAATATGGAAACATCTTAATTTTATGTTTTTTTGCAGAGAAACCTAAATATATTTGGTAAATAAAAAGGCCTGGATCCAAATACCTACATAGAAATTAATTTAAACATGTTGAAAACCTCGGATTATTGCTAACTAGCTTTTACCCGCGGCTTCGCTCGCGTCACATGAGGATAAAAAGTATGTGACATATATACCAATACACACAGCGCCATCTATACCAATACTTTTGTTTTCCCTCAGGAATAACAATTTTTTTCCGGGATAAAAGTACCCTATCATTTAATCCAGACTTCTAACTTTACGTCTGCCAATCGGTTTAGTAATTACGGTGTGAAAGTGGAACAAACAAACAAACTCACTTTCCAATTTATAATATAAGTAAGGAAATAAGGATTAGTTCACTATAGTTTGTTGTAATTGTAATGCATAAAACTAATTATTGATGGGATCTACAACAAATTTACTACAAGAACCAATAACAACTAACATTTTTTGGACATATATAATGATTTAGAATAATTTAACAGTTCGCTATGAGATGCCTTCATGAAAAAATAAAGCACTTGTATACACAACCTACATATTATATTCTATTATATTACTCGACGGTAAAACGAATGTTATTAATAATCCATTAATTATGTTAGTAACTTTAAACATTTTCTAAATCTGCAAAATAGCCTATGTTGACAAAAGTCTTAACGTAACCGCTATAAAATATACAGACAGTACATAATATTATTATAATTTGTTTTTGTATATTTGAACATCTCCGATCCGTAATAGGTATATATTCAATTACAATTTATTTATATACATATATATTACTTAATTAGGTAATAATTGAGCCGAAGCGTAAAGCATACCCAACAAATAGGTAAGTAAGTACCAAACAATGATCACTATTATGCTTAGGTACTACCTAAGTGTAATAGTGATTTTACTATAGGGTACATAGTTTACATAGTTTTGCCATAGGTACCTACTCATTTCGGAATTAAATTTTGTAGACGGAGCGCAAGCGACTGCTTATGTACTGTGCAAAAATTGTCACATTATTATTGGTCAATGTCATTCATCAACACATGTCTTAACGTGTAACTTGCCTTGTTTTGTTTATACACATTTGTGGTTACGTATTTGTATACTGGTTGAATATCAATTAACTCGTCGAGTACCGGTTTTGTAGACACAATTATAGAACAATAGGTTGCGGTCACCGGTGACCGCCTGGTGTTTGACAGTTTAAGTACTTGTTTCAATAAAAAATGCCTAAATCCGTGCCGCATAAAGCGCTCCATTATGATTTTAAGGGTTTACAAATACAAATTTAATAAGTACCTTATTTCATAATTGCTTGCATATTTTCATTATAAGTAATAATATTACAGATAGTACCTACTTAAATTGTTGACAGCAATGCGTTTAAGCTGCAATAACAAGTACCTACCTACAATTGGTGAAAAGTATCCTATTTAGTCATGAGGTTTTAATGGGCACCAGTGTGGAATTAAGCTTATATTTAATTGTAGGTATTTTTACTTTTTATTTACCTTACAAGCTGAGTGAAAAATTATAAGGATTGTTACGTATAAACATGCCCAGCAATCACTGCGAAATCTCGCCAGCTACTAAAGTAGCCAAGTAGTACATTGCAATACTACATAAATCATAATATGATCATTCGAAAGCAGTATCTCACAGAAACTGTTCAGTAAAAATATCCTATTTGGTAAAATCTTAACTTTTCCATAACTAGGAACTTGTTGTATTTGCTTGACTTTATTTATACACGTAGGTAGGTAGGTACCCACATAGGTAGGCGACAAGTTATAATAATACTAAGAAATGTTTTACGCTTAATACATGCCAACAATCATATATTTAGTTTAGATCACTATTATGATACTCTGCGACTAAACTATGTATAAAAATATGAAACATCTCTAAGTTTAATAAAAATATAAAGGGAATGAAACTTTTGTGACTTAATCACATAACTTTTATTACTTATTTTAATGTTACGGCGCTTTGGCAAATTAGTACGTAGTATAAATATACATAGGGAGGTCTTTGTCCAGCAATGGACGTCTTCCGGCCATTGATGATGATAATGCTAGATATACATTGATGTGGACACATTTTAAATGTGAACACTTGACAAACAAAATAACGAAGTAGGTAGGTACGTTGTAATGTATAATAAGAATGCTGTAGTGTAGTGCTTCGAAAGCATTACAATAAAAGCAGTAGATTATGTATGTCGACCATGTGATTGTGACCTCAGTCGATTATTTATTTGCATACAAATTTGACATTACGCCATTACTAAAATAAAATTAAAGAGTTATTTGATCAATACCCAAAAAATACTCCCAGCCCCTTTTAGCTTTTGTAACCGCAGGTAACCGCGGCTGGCGCGGCTTTATGTGATAAATAAGTGTAGTATCCATAGGTACATAGCAATTGTATACCATTCCTATTCGGCATCTGCATACGGTCAACCCACCAATGACTACTAGGTACGCGTTTTCGGGCAGATCATCACATACCATAATTTTACCGATAAGTTAGGGTAATGACTCCCTTGAATAAACGCCCTTCGGTAAATGAACAAATTACATAGGTACTTTTACTTGTCTACGCTATTTACACTTCTACACTAATATTACAAAGAGGAAAGATTTGATTTTTTGTTTCAATTGAATAGGCTCCTAAACTACAGGACCGATTTGACAAATTCATTTGAATCCTACATTATTACTGATACCTAAACATTTAACAAGAGAAAAAAGGGAAAGTGTCAAAATCTTGATAATGTAAGCCCATGTGTGATAAACCTACCAAAAAACTCCTTATAACGCTGTGGAAATTATGGACCATAGAACAAAGTGATATACTAATCTTATAGAGGACATTAATGTCCTCTATATATTATATTAATATCAAGTAAAAGTCCTAAATATCACATGTGTTATTACAACTATTACAGTTATATGCTATAATAACTACATTTCATCTGGAAATGCGCAATGGTAACATCGCGCCGATACAAACCAGGCCACATTATTACCTAGTACCCGGAAATCCCAGACCCGGGTCCCGTTAGACCATGTGTTAAGTCACAGGACATTTCATATCTTAAACCACTGAATTTATTTGAGTGAAATTCAGTACAATGACAGTTTTGAGCCGGAGAAAGGTCGTATGATAGATTTTTATCCCGGAAATCTCATGGGAACGAGTCGGAACGGGAACTAGAACTTAAATCCCGAAACTATCTATCTCTCAAATCACTGAACATATTTCATTGAAATTGGGTACAACTATAGTTTTAGACACTGGAAAATATCTATTATAGTTCTATTTCGGAAATCCCACGGGACAAGAACTGTGTGTTAAAATTCCGGAACACTATCGCTTAGACCACTGAACCAAATATTTTAGTCAAAATTTGGTACAACGATAGTTTCAGAGTCCTGGGAAAAGAATTACTATTGTTAGTTTTTATGTCGGAAATCTCAAGGAAACAGGTGCATGCCACACCTTAAAATATTGGGAAATAAAATATGGTACCTCGTGGACTCATGGTTAATAATATCATTTTTAATAAGTATGTACTTAGAAAATATAAAAACGTCAATTTATTAAATAACTCTAAGTACTTACTTTATACATTGCCTAAAAGCATTTTAATTACAGTCTTTCATAAAATAAAGTCTTACAAAAACAAGAGTGCTAACTAAGTAGGTACCTATGATAAGTACCTGTACAATAATGTGCGATGAATTCGTTCATTTACTAAAGAGATTCCCCGGTCATTTCGACTTTTTGTTATATTTATTGCTCTCCATATTTTTAATATTATAATTAAGTATGTAAACGATTGGTCAAAGTGGGTTTTATTCGTTTCTTCATTGAAGCCTTTACCCTAGAATGTCATGTTCATTCATTTTTCTATATAAATTGACAAAATATTCTATAGTTTTAGGGCCGATTTATCCAACGCCAGATAAATTTTAATGAGGAATATATTTCAATATTTGATAATCCTTCCATACTAAACTGTCAAATATCAATTTTATTCTGCAGTTAAGAATTAACTGATGATTGAAAAATCGGCCGTTAATGTTTTTGACAGACATTTACTTTTTTTTACACTATTGTAACAACATTTCCGGTTATATAAGTTACTAAACTATCCTACGAGTTACCCTACTTAAGTAGAATTTTCAAAATCTATTGCATATAAAATCCTCTATAGCTATACCTAGCATTGTTATTTGCAAGTTGTAGGAACATGTTAGAACCTATCAAGGTTCAATAGCAAATATACCATGGGTTTGAGGTACTTAGTCACAGAATAATACATTCGTCAGCTTCTATGGATATTTCATTAAATTGTTACTTGTACATAATATTTATTGCTTTCTCGTCGTATTATCTAATTTTATCTATGGCATTACAGCCATTTCTAAGACGCTTTGTCAATGATACAATTTACGCCTTTGTACACATTTTATCATACAGTGAATTCACTTCTAAATTAGAATGTATAATTACATATTACATATTTTATTTACAATTTAACAGGCCAGTATTTAGGCTTATGTTTTTTGCATTTACATTGTTACCAACTCATTATAAAATGGATTCTCAATTATAAAGTTGGTAGAGCTTGTTCAGCGGCTTGCGCAGACGCCACTCCAGGATGCTATCTGACGCATTTTTTTAAATATACTGACGAAGGTATTCTTGCCGTGACCTAACATGTCGGTACTTGCAGCCAGCAATCGGCAAAGCGACCTAACCAGAATCAGGCGCTTCCATAAAATGTTATAACCTAGTTAATTTTAGTCTAGTTAGAACACCATCATAACGCACATACGGATACGATCAACATAAATTATTAATTTCTATGTAAAAGAGAATTTTCTAAATATTATGTATAAATGTAAAGTAATCGATAACTTACAATTATACATACATGTATTATTATTAATATATCAATATTTAACTCCGCCGTAATATAACAGTAACAATAAAGTTGTTATTGATAGATTTTATATTAACACAACAGTATGGTTAAATGGGTTACTACACAAGTTCTGTGCTTAGTTTAAAAATCTCACAATTAGTATTAAGTCTCTTACGAATTTTTCATTATTGCAACTTAGAACGATATGTTTTAGGATTAAACAATGTCAATAACAATTGGAACAAATTACTAAAGTTGTACAGTGTAGCACATTTTAATTTCACAACAAAAATAAAAAGCGAAACAACACGACACGGACGAAAGTATGTATGGATAATAAATTCCGTTACGCACAATGTAGTTCCCATAACAAAATAGAGACGAGAAACTGAACATTGGATTATATTAGCCCAATCTGCTGTAATAATAGCGATCATCATTTAGAATGCTATCTTTTTCTAGCAGGCAGAACGAGAAAGAGAAAAGGATTGGCAGTGATCTGTAACTTCCACGCAATACATAACGCCAAACGCGACGCTACATGCGACTCGTAATCTTGATAAATTATTAGTTCTATTTTTTAAATATTTGGATTGAGTTTCAGTCTTTCTTATTTTATTTGCTAGGTAAAGATAGCTGCCTATCTATTATACTATATTATATGACAGCAAGGGAACAGGCGTTTGTACAACAAATAATATATTTATTACTCTTTAATGTATGGAAATACTGTATATTATTTATTAAAATATGCAACTTTTTATAGATTTTGAAATGCTTGGTGTTATTTAACACCACGGGCCACCTTCATGTTAAGGTAAATTTTTATATTGAATTTGTTTTAAATTAAATGTTTATGTACAAATCTCAATCCTGTTAATATAAAATTTATAAAATTGTAAATATTTTCTTGTATTTTGAGTACATTAACACTATGATGAAGTTGTAGATCTATTAAATCAATTATTGCTTTTGTTTTACACTGTGGTGTTCATAAATAGGAATACTCAGTAAAGATTAGCTTTTTTTAAAAAGTTTATTTACATAACATACATAGTAACTGACAAGAGTAGCTAATAAGTAATAAAAAAAAACTCAGCAGCGGAGACAGTTAAGTGAACGTTACTTATAAAGGACGGAGAGCGGAGCGTGCCATCCATGACAAAGGCGAACGAGTCGCTTTCGCCCGCACTACTCGCTGCGCACCTCGGACCCGACCAAATGAATTCACGAAAATTTGAGACAAATACCACTGCTTACTGAGTCACAGCTAACTATTTAAATTAAAACTAAATAAAAATATCTATTAAATCAAAAGTTACATGGTATAAGAAAGTATAATATAACTTGCAGTTTTTGAAAAATAATATTTAAAACATAATTAAGAAATTAAAACTTACTGAATATTAATAAAGGAAATAAAATAAATGAAATTGAAAATAATTAAAATCAGAGAAATCATACACGTAAAGAAACTGTTACTCTTCTCAATTTAAAATAAGGCAAATTTATGCATCGGTAATGAAACATTGAACTGATTTAAGTGAAACCAAATTACTAATAGTGTAAATAGCCATTGTTCGAAGTATCCGGTGAGGGGTCAATCATTAAATATTTATTAACTATAATTGAGTTGGAATCAACGCTGTATTGTGAACAATTCTAGAATCTGTGTGCAGCGGCGGATTCCACCATGGAACCAAATACCCAAAGGCCTTTATGTTCAACAAGACACTAACAACGTGACTGGGGATCCGGCGCTGTAATACTCCGCTACTGCGCCTGACATCTGTGCAAGCACAACACTTAACATTATCTATACAAGTATTTACCAAGTTTTATTAATACAACCGTATTAACGACATAACAAGTACTTTTTGTACGAGATAAGTATGGTGCTCACACTAAATGATCGTATTACCTACATTTACCTATCTGTTTGCAGTGACGGATCATACGGCAGACTATAACCCACATGTCATAAATTGATTTACAAAAATAAAGTTACGTTTTAACAGAACACCAACAACCTGGCGTTTGGGAATCGTTCATTATAAATCCGCTACTGCATTCAGCCTTTTGAAAAACAAACATTCATTAACTATAGAATTATATGATTTAAGTAAATAATTAGATTCATATATTAACTATTAGTTTCATCGTCAAACCAGATAACAGTTAACTTATAAACAGGAGTACGTGTACATATTTTTCTAAACAGTGACTTCACTAATACGACTAAGCTATAACCCAAAGAAAGCATGCAAAAGTAACTAAGTATAGTAGACCAGAATATACAGTTAATTTAGTAAAATGGTGAAGCGTTCGGACGAGTCAAGATAAAATGAAACATGAATATAAGTAGGCGACTATCGCAAAAAATTCATATCATGCGGATTGCGTCAGAGATAAAATTCTCTGTTGTCAAGATTGACATTATACAATAGATTTATAAAATAAAATAATAATCAGAGTAGGATAAAAGTTTACGACGTCAATTGTAATCTATTAATATATAAATATATTAAAAGCAATAAAAACATTTAAATAAAACATTAAAAGGAATATTAAAGATATTGCAATCTTGAGAACAGAGAAATGCACACACAGTGCTATTAGGATCATGGAAATAAAAACATTGAATATCTGACAATTATAACAGTCGTTCATAATTATAATATTTCAATAGTAAAATGATTACATTGTACCATGCAGATTACACCCATAGAAAATAAACCTGATGAAATTTCCTAAATTTATATTAGGTACAATACCGAACCATGCATAAAATTTTGAAGCAAATTTAAGTTAAAAAATATTATACAACTTTTTTCTAGCTTCTGTTAGGTTAAGCGTTATCATTAGAATAATAATATAATGTATGAGTTCCATTTAGGATGATTCTAATATATAAAAATATAGAAGACGTTGAATGCAGACGATGCCTCGGGCGTTGCCGCGATCAGCACGGGTGCGATCACCGGCGCAAACAGCGGCGGCATCGCAACCGCGTGGTAGGGCGCTCGTCAGTCCTCGCTGCATGAGTCCTCGTTGTCGGCCTCCTTGATGTTCGTAAAGAACGAGGTCAACGCCTTCATCATTACACCTGAAAACCACAACAAATACAATAAATAATTTTGTCCAAGTAATATTTTTGTGCAAGAAAAAAATATTAACAGTTTACCTTTTCCTTCTGGCTCTTTTTCAGATATTTCCCACGCTATAAACCCATCTAGTGAAATAATATATTGTTCATGTAGATATTGGAATATCTCTAAAGTTAAGCCTGCAACAAAAAAAAGTTTAGTCATTAAAACATTATTTTCAGGGTTATGAATGGGAAACAATTAACGTCCACAAATCCTTTCTTTCGTTAAATAAAAATAAAAATAGAAATACTTTTCCTTACAAATCATATCAATATACAAATGCCCGAAAAAAATCCAGAGTTGATTAAAATCATTCATGGGCAATATAAGTGAGAATTCACAAATAATAGTTATTCATATTGGCCAAAACCATAACCAAATGGGCCAGGAACCTATAGTATATCAGTTTTGTTTCTTGGTCTTTTTTTGGTTATGCTTGATACTTGACTAATGGAAGCGAAGAAGAATATAAATAATAATTACATTTACGAGAATAATAAGCAAACCTCCCAAACCTATAGGATTTTCCAAGATTACCATACCAATATTTTGTTCAAGAAAACCAGTATAAAATGTGTTAGTTTTTACTGTTTTGTACCTCCAATTCCTTTATATATGTTTTCTTCTGTGTACTTGTCTGTGTTTACAAATACATGAATTTATAAATACATAAATAAACTGACTGTTAAATCTGCGGAAAGATCATACAAAGCATGATCATGATGAACTTTAAGCATTGTCTTTTTGCTTGTTATTGTAACTATTTTTGTTACCAAATGTAAATTTATCGCACCTAACATTGAGTCTTTTGTAATTACTAGTATTATTAACTAATTGTTACCTTGTGGGTGTTCTAGCCTTCGAATAAGTTGCTGTATACCAAATAAACAGCTCGCTTCTCTTGACTGTTTCGTTTCACCAAAGTCGTGTATCAGACTCGCATATTTATTCATGCGATCTTGGTTGAAGTGCGGTACATCGCGTCCTTCAGCACCGAAAAGTGCATGTTCGCATATGGCTTGGATTAGTGCTCGCATAAACCAATCTTCATTAGTAAAACTGCTGAGTTTATCCTGAGGAAATTAAATCTGGTTAACTAGATACATTATTGGCTAAAATGGAATGGATGAAACACTTGGATGCTTTGAAATCAGTAGAAACATGTTTTATTTTTTTACCTGAATCCATCCTTTTATACATTCACAACTCTCATCAACATTCATGAGTTGAATCAATTTGGCTTGGGTCTGAGCTGGTGTCATGATTTTTTTCGCTTCTTCGCTAACCTTCGTGTCTCCTTCCACAAATTCTAATTTATTATCTTCCAACCACTTCGTCACCTGAACATAATGAAAAAAAATTAAAAAAGCTCAAGAATATCATTATGAATCGATACACAACAATCATCATAATATTAATACTAGCTGTTTCCTACAACTTCATCCGCGTATAATAATGGCTCATGGCAGAATTTGGATTATTTGGGACCCATAAATTTTATCAGAGGAACAACTTTTTAAAACCTAAAAATAATAACTCTTTACTCAACCACGACTAAAGGACCATTGCTTTAGTGACCCGAGTATACGAAAATTCTTCAATTCAACTCTCAAATGTCGATTTTATTCTACAGTTTGAGAAATTACAATTTTATTCTACAGTTACACAGATAACTGTTAATTGAAAAAGTGGCCCATAATAAGTCTTGTTTTTTTATAGCATTAGCCGGTAAACCAGCAGACTGATCACCTGATGGTAAGCAATCGGCGTCACCCATGGACACCTTGAACACCAGAGGCGTTACAAGTGCGTTACCGGCCTTTTGGGGATTTACCTAGGTTGCCAACCATTGTTCAACCGAATTTCAATCAAATAGGTACAGCGGTTGACTCTCAGGCGTCTTTTTCCGGATCTCAAACTATAGTTGTATCGAATTGCACTCAAACAGGTTCAGCGGTTTAAGACTTTGACTGCCAATAAAAACTGTTGAAGGTAAATCCTCCGCTAACGTCAGTCACCGGTGACCCACCCCATGGCGTTTAACGTGTTAAGCGATCAGAGTCCCGGAATTTTGATGAATAGAATTTTCCTGTCTCGTGGGATTCGCGGTTATATAACAATCATACGTTCTTTCCAGTGCCAATGTCTCAAACTATCGTTGAACCGAATTTCAAATGTAAAAGTTCAGTGGTTTAAAGAATCACCCAACCTATTTGCATACCTTCTTAATGTAACCAATCTGTTTGGATACTTTAATAATAATAATTACCATGGTGTTAAAAAAATTATAATGATCCAGCGGCTCTGTAAACTCACTTGTTAAAAAGTTACAGACGACAGACTTAATATTATAAATTTGTGTGTCTGTTTGTATGTCCGTCTTTCACGACAGAACGGAGCTAGAAATTGCCATGATTTTATTTTTTAGTTGAGATAGTTGTTTAACCGTTTTAATAGTGGTGGACTATTAAAACGGTAATGGAAGTTTGTATAAGACTATTTAATTTTCAAGATAGAAAGCTAAAAATTGGTATGCGGACTATTTGTAACCAGCAAAAAAGTAGTGCATCATTTCTTTTTTGCTTTCGAAAACTTGTAATCCTTTAAAAGAGCGCGAGCGAAGCTGTGGGCAGCAGCCCACGTAATCTATGAAGAAAATGTATTCAGTTTATTGAATTCATATTTTTTCAATTCCCTAATCCTGATGCAGCTAAATACTAATATTAGTCCTAGAAAACCCTCAGTATATGCTTTCAACAGTTTCCTATTGGCAGTTAAAAGTACTTTCACACATCGGGTTACATTATCGTAACTTTCACAATTTTTTATTTCAATAAATAAAGCCTATATTCATCATGGATAATATAGGATTCCAACGGTTAAAGAATGATTCAAATCGCTTCTATTGAATACAAACAAATAAAAAATTCATTCTTTCCTCCATATAATGTGTTGATGTAGATATTATACTGACCTGTTTTTCATCCATCCATTGTTTAACTTGAAGGCCTGACTCTTGCCATTTGCTTTTAACAAAGGAAGGTCCCATACTTTCTATGAGCTCTCTAATAACGGCTTTCAAAAATAGAGGCCCATGATTAGCAGAAATGATCACTTCACAAAGCCTAAATATCTGTACAAATGTGATATGCTGAAAATAAATAATGAATAGATTGTAACTAAAATTTTTAATTTGAATCTTTTAATTGATTCCATCAAATGGTAGTGTTACTACAATCTATAACTTACCTTCTTTTCGATTTGGGGAGCAATAATTTTTCCTAAATTGTCATACAACATAGGAATATCTATGAACAAATCAGGCGCAAATTCTAGTATTTCTTTGATGCCCGCCACAAAATTATCAGCAGATATGGTATTTGAAGTCACCAAATTGAGCAATGCTTTAGATATAAGCGCAATCTCTTTTGCTGCCCTGAAATAAGAATAGTATTATTAATATGTTTATTTAAGGTTATAACAATCTTGATCTCTTATTAATAATAATAGATAATTAATATTTACTTACTTTTCTACAGCTATTTGTAGTATTTCGTTAACCACAGCAGCGTGATATTTAGCTTCGTACAGCTGCTTGACATCAGCAACCATTTCAACTTCGTCTGAATTAATGATACAAAGATCTATCATAGATTTGATAGATTTTTTCTTAGCCTCAGGCAGAGGCTCTTGAGGAACTGCAGCTGGAGCAGGCGCTGGTGCTGGCGTATCGTTTATTACTGGCGGAGTAGTTGGTGCGGCGCTCGTACTTCGAGTGCCAGAGTTAGAGCGTGCGACGCCGACCGACCCAGAACGGCTGCTACTTCCACTCGCTGCTATAAAAAATATATGATTATTGAATTATTCATGCATAAAAGTAAGCTTAATGTATAATACAGTGAAACCTGGTTAAGTGAGACATCATGGGACCTGCAATGCCATTTCACTTATAGAGGTATTCCACTTACCCAGTGTCTCAGATATACAGGTATAAATAAATATCTGTCTCATTTACAGAGGATTCCATTAATAGAGGTGGACTTGGAATTACGTGTGGAATTTGTGGGTAGAATAAGAACGATTAACAAATAATGTTATTTCAGTTACAGAGGTTTATGCTTATAAAATTTACTCGCTGTCTCAGTTATAGAGGTAACTATGATGATAAATCGAAAGAACAAATCCCAGATATAGAGGTTTACCTCGTCCCACTAACAGAGGTAATTCAGTGCCAAAGTGTTGGGACCTCAGCATGAGTTCCAGTTATGGAGGTTTCTCACTTATCCAGGTCCCACTTAACCAAGTTTCACTGTAATATACAATATTAGTCACTGCACTTACTGAAGTCACCTCTGGAGTTAAATGTAGACCTTTCGATAGAGGCCCCTTTGGAGAAATTAGGAGTCATATCCCGATTACCTAAAGAATTACACAAATCAGTATATATTCGATTCTGTAAATTAAACTGTCAAACACCAAGCGGTCACCGGTGACCGTAACCTATTGTTCTATAATTGTGTCTACAAAACCGGTACTCGACGAGTTAAACTCTTAAAAAACTGCTTAATGGTAACTTGCCATTAATCATAATCCATAATATTGAATAGCAAATTGTAACTTATAACACCAGTTAATAAAATAGGGGCTGATCCATAAAGACAATTCCTTTGTATTGCTTTTTTTTTCTTTCCTCTTTTAAAAAAAAAACGTTGCCTAGCATTAGGATTTTCTCCTGTGTGGTTGGGTGCGTTTACAAACATACAAGTTCACATACACAATGACACCCAGACCAGAAACAACAATTTGTGGATCACACAAAGTGTTGTTCCGTGTGGGAATCGAACCCGCTTTGCACAGAAGCCGGTTGCCCAGCCACCGCACCAACCATGCAGTCATTTATATTAGGATTAGACTCAGCAAAAAAAATAGGCATGGCCAAATAGTTTTCATTTAAAATAATGAATGTCACATATTAAAGAAGATAGAAGCTGATGCGGGTACCTTTGACACCAATTTTTAAATATTTCACTAGATATGTTAAATAACTAGACATTAGATATCTCTAAACGAACTGACGGAAAAGGTAGACAATAGGTGACAATGCAAAAGGTGGTGTCAGTGGGTTGCAATAGATGGAAGAACTGAAACCTGATATGATCGTCTTCATGATAGATGTCAGATACAATGGTATTGTAAGCTAAATTTGTGCTCTCGAACTATGAAATTTATAAATTCATAATATGTTCTGCAGATGTTTGTAACATAATATGTAATATTTACGATTTCTCAGCTTTCCAATAATATGTAGGTTCCATGCTAGAGTATTGTTAGGATTGTATCTTTTGTCACATCTCAAGGTCAAA
Source organism: Spodoptera picta (assembly GCA_038387885.1). Lineage (NCBI taxonomy): Eukaryota > Metazoa > Arthropoda > Insecta > Lepidoptera > Noctuidae > Spodoptera > Spodoptera picta. The sequence continues at coordinate 7,377,612 of JAZHFQ010000105.1, forward strand.
ACTGAGTTTTGTCGCAAAAAAACAGCTCCATTATAATATTTTGCCATCAAGGAAACGATTCACCATACTATATAAGTAAAAGGATCTAGCTGGGCAGCTGGATCCTTTAATTTAATAAAATTCTTAGTACATACCTCTTAGTGATGTAGGATCAGTTTGTACATTCTCTAGAACACTGTACATATTTTTGCTTATACTGATCATTGGACTACTACTCGCCTGCGCAGTATTCTTTGTACCTGATCCATGATGCCAAGCTGAATTTTGCGGAGCTAATTTAATATTATGCAAATTCTAAAACAAAACAAAAAGTGATTACTTATTGCATGATGTCTAAAGGTAAATCTTTCCAACTATGTTTTATTAATCATAATTATATATAAACATTATGATTATAGTTTTCCAATGCTATCAATAATGATGTAACAATAATACTAAATAAGTGTGTAGGCAATTTTTATGGAAACTTAAATCAAAATCTGATTTTACTCATATCGTTTTTGCAAATAAAACTTAGTTTGAAAAATATAACTCTTTCTGTATCTGGCTGTAAATTTCCAGGTCGTTATAATAAAGTTTTGTATCGGTTCCTGAAGGTTATACCATATATGTCAAGTTAGGTCCATATACTCTAAAGTATAGGTAATTTTAGTACATCAAAATTGAACTATCCATCAATAAAACTATACTCAATACTCAGTGCTCAAAAAACTAAATTAAACTTTCATTAATTAATAATCTCACATATTAGTTAAACATAATGTTACGTAAATATGGTACTACTCACCTTTTGTGTCACAGCTTTAAGCTTGCTGGTGTCAACAGTGTAAGTATTTCGAGATTTCCAGTTGTTATCAATAAATGAATTATTGGCGTTCTGTCTACGGCTGTCGCCTCGCTTGCCACGGCCACCTTCGTCACGTCGGAATCCACCCATAGGGTTAGCATTCATTAGCTAAAAAAAGGCACATTTTTAACTTCAGTATTTAAATCATGCGAAATAGCTGCATCCAATATAATCAACCTTGCGACATGTTAAATATAAACTTGAGAATGATAGTGGTTGATTAATACAACAAATCTTAATAATTGATCAATTGAATTATTTACATAATTTCAAACAGTGACTCCAAACTCAAATCGTCAGTCACCCTTCTAAACACGAGCAGAAAAATTATGATACAGATCCAGTATGGTTGTGTATTAATTAGTCATATTCTAGCAAGTGATTGAGTATAATAAACATAAATACTCATATATAATAAACATAAACTGTTCTTATATGTATTGTTTTCGTTAGCAAGATTGCTATAGCAAATCAAATCATATTTTACACGTATGCGAAGCTCTTACAGTAACGGCAGTATGCGTATCTAATTACATACGTGCAAGCAACTACTGCTCGTCATGGAAGTGCTTGGTGTGAGCAAAAATCTTCCAAGTACTAACGTGATCCCATTGATATAATATGGTGTAGGAAAACGTCGTAGGGAAATAAAAGCTTAGCAATTTTGATTGCAGTGTGCGAAGTTGCTGGGTAATGAGCTGATGGACTACGGTTTGCCGCGTAAGGTGTAGTCGGATTGAATCCTTCACGAAACAACTCTCGTGTGATCCACAAATAGGTTCTGGTCTGGATGTCATTGTCTACGTAAAATTGCGAGTTTGTAAATGCGTCCAGAACACAGAAAAAATCCATCGGCAATCTGTCTTGAGCAAGGTAATTCTTGCTTATTCCTTAAATATGTGACAAGATTCTTGTCCAGCAGTGGGACAGTTGATGATGATAATGTTCATTAACATTTTTATAAACTTGTGTGCAAAATATTACTTTTTAATTACCTCAATGTGACGTTGCTGTTGTTCCGCTTCTTTTTGAATTTGATCCATCATTTTGGGTTGTGAATCAATAACTGTCTTGGCTACCCATTTACGGTCTCTCAGTTCAATAACATCTTGAAGCATAAACCTGATACAAGAAGAACATTAGTGAAAAATACAGGTAAGATGTCTTCTGTTCTGTACTTCTGTCCAATTCTGTAATTTTCTATACTGACAATACATTTTATTTAAAAAAAAGGATAGAACAACAATCATTCTAACAAAACATACCTGACGCGGCTGCTTATTTTGTTGGACTTACGATCCACAATCTCCTTCATTTTCTTGAATATATTATCAAGTTGAGTGTTAGGTTCACTCTCCACTTGTTCACCGATAGTTGTAAGCAATTTACACAGGCACTCAAGCTTTTCTTCTTCAACTTTATCAATTAAATATTTCATACAATAGTCCATAATTTTTGATGTCAACATTTTCAATTTGTATAATTCACCTGCAACAAACAATGATAAGGATTGTAGGTATGATAACTAACACTTATTTTTAACTTTGTTTTGATTTAGGTTATTTACCTAATTACACAAAATATAATTTCGCAGTCACAAAAATATTAAATTCGCATTCGCAAATTAGGTATTTTTCACAATATGTATAATTTAATTTAACAAATTGTTACAGAGATAAATATTTCTTATGCCATTCGCTAAATATTTTACACACGCTACGCTACGCAACTCGACGCACGCGTTTGTTACTCAACAAATTATATTGTAGCTGGGCCAATCACGTAATGACATCTTAAAAACTGTTAGCAAAACGCGCGACGTATCGTCGAGTGGCGCTGCATTGCAATAGTGTTTCCAGTTTAAAATTAGCTGTGCTACTTTCCTTATTACTTCAAGTTAAAAGCTTTACATCTTGTATTTAAAAAATGCAGTAAAACGTCGCTTTGTCAAACATTTTATTATATAACAACCAAATATAATTAACAATTGGTTATCTGGTATCTTCTCCCGTATGAGGCCTTTTTATTTCAAAATTCTCAATACCTAGTGGGCAAACTGTTACTGTAGCCTATGTACGCTTGGAACATTTGAAGCATTACATGCGCATACTTCTTATTTTTAAAGTATGAGTTCATTATGTAAAATTTAATTTTGTATACGTTACCTGACACAAAAAAACATCAATTATAGGTATTTATCTTTCGCAGTCATAGAAATTACTTAAAATTTCTTGGAAATCCAAATATTAACAAAGAAATTAAAGCAAGTCCTTCATAGGAATATAATTGACAACAAACAATCAAATTGATATTAGAATATTTTTTCGCTATTGCAATCCCGCGAAGCTTGTACTTTATTGACGACAAAAAAAATATTTATCTTAATCATCAAATTTAAAAAAAATAAAAATACACTTACCAATAAATCTCACATTTCCTACAGACCTCATCCTTACACGTCTATTTTCTTCATTAATCATGAGCTGTAGTTCCTTTTTCTTGAGCTAAAATCAAACACATATTATAAGCATGCTTCAAGACAAGAAAAATTTAACTGAACTTAAAGGTTAAATACTTACAGGGTCATTAGAAGCAGCAAGCTCACTTTCTAGTTTTAATATTTGCTCATCAACTTTATGAGTCTCGAATTGATTTTGACATTTATTAATTATGAGAGCTCTGAAATTGACACACTTGTCAGGCATCGTGGGGTTATCCGCTGGTACCTATGCAATAATAAAAAATAAATTAAACAACCAAGTTCATAGCAGAATTAGTAATTAGTCATCACTGCTATATTTTTTCTAATGTACCTTCAAAACAGACAACTTGTGACACATGGCAGCATATGCCTCAGAAAAGTTAGGCTCATCAATGGCTTTCTCAAATACCAAGTCAATCACACCTTCCAAACGCTTCTGATTGTTAATTTCCAATGTTTTGACTCTCTCCAAAAGAGTGTCAAACTTTTGCGGTGTTAATTTGTTCAATATGCCTCTGAACTTTTTGTACAGTTCCTGAAATAAGAATAAGTATTAATAAATTAAAAAGGAAATAATAGTAAAGTTAAATTTAATATCTCAATAAATAAGTATAACTACAGTCACAACAACTTGAATGAGTTAAGAGTATGTGATAGTGCATAAAGCATTTGATTATCTGTTATTAACTTGCCTAGATTTTAATATTTTATAGGTTACCATTAAATCTTAATACAGTAAAATTTGATTTATAACATGTGAATCAGAAATTATTGAAACCATAAACTAGATAAAATGTGTTTACCTGTGTTCTGTACTCCTCTTCATTTATAGTATCTTTACGGAATCTAGTAGGTTTCCATGCAGAGTCTACTTCATTAAGTTTCACTTCCTCTCGTAACGATAGTGAGACATGAATAACAGGTTTATGAGGGCTGTTGCTGTTTGGATTTGGAGGAAGTTTGACACTTCCTTTACCTGCATAAAATGAAAAACTTTAGCATTTCTAAGCCACATGTGTCCATAATTATGTTTAAATTAATCATGGTTATAATATTACCAGCTGGAGCAGCATTCCTTGAATCTTTCTTAGTTTCCCGAGGAGCATTACTCCTGGATCCCATACCAGAATTCTTGGCAAATGGAGGAAACAGAGAATCATTCATAGGCCTCGACATAGGCGTGAATGGCTGTGGCTCTTGCATTGGTGTTGTCTGCAAACGAACAAGATTGATAGATTTCAAGTCAACATGAAATTAGCAGGTTATTTCATAATAAGTGAACATGATCAATCAAATTACCCTGATGACATTACAATGTTCCAATAATGGAACATTAGGCTTATTTTTAGAAAGCGGATCATCTTTTATTTGCTTCAGCAAATCAATGTCATAGCATTTTTTGCCAGCTGTGTTAAGTGGAGACCATTGATCTGAAAAAGATAAATACAAATTACAAATGTATTCATGTATGTATCAAATGCGAAAAAGTTATCTAACTGTAATGAACTTGACAAACCTTCATTATATTTGTATTTAGGCACAAAAATTTGTGGTACTGGTGGTTCATTCTTCACAGGTTCTTCTGGCACAGGCATAGGGGCAGCCACTTCATCGGCAGGCTGGATTTTATCTTTTTCTACATTAACTACTTTATCAGTCTCATTTTTACCATTTTCATATGACTCGACTTCTTTAACATTTGACTCATTATTCGCCATTTTATTATTAGACTTCTTATTGTTGTTCTTGGTATTTTTCAATCCTTTCTCATTTTTGTTTATATCTTCTCTAACAGTCTCAGCTTTAACTGTCTCTGTTGCGTTTCCATTGGCAGTATCTGGATCTAACACAAAGAAAAAGATACTAAGTAACAGGCAAACTTATGTAATATGCCATGATGATAAATAAATAAGAAGATTCTTAAATTATACATTAAAATTGCATAAAAATACATAAATATAATATTGGGGGAAGCTCAGGATTATGATAATGGTAAACAATATTATGATAATGGTAAAAAATAGTATGCTAGATGCTGTTGAAAAAATAGATTCCTTATTATATTGATGAAATGAAGTCAAACCAATTAAGCTACTCTGGGAATACCATAACATGAAGAGCTAAACTACTGATGATGCTTAATTTCTTAGTTCTGAGTATTATCTGATAAAAAATACACTTCCATTTATCTCACTTATCTCTTGAATACTGAACAATTGCAAGATAAAATATCAAAAAAATCACATAGTCTACTACATATTATCTTTCACATTTGACAAAGAAATTTGAATATGGTAATAATTCTGCAATTTGCATTTTAAATATAGATTGATGAAATCAAATGCAACTACTTAAATCAGATGCTGATGACACATAGATATAAAGGAACAAACCTGTAGTCTTATTATTTAGGTTAATATCTTTCATTTTAAAATCAGATTGATTAGTGCGCAGAACACTAGATATACTCTGTGTTAATTTAGCTTGGGCTTCTATCGCACTTGATCCTTCTTTAAGTTCCGGTGCCTTTGAAAACTGTTCTTTAGCAACTTTCTCTATACTAGCAGACAACAATTGTGTGGCAGTAGGAGGACTTTCAACAATAGGTTCACTCTTGACAAGTTCAACATTGGATGCTATGGTAGCAGTAGTTTCAGCCTCAAGGGCTGGAGAAATCTGCTTAATTGCTAGTTTCTTTGCAGCCTCCACACCTAATCCTTGATTATTTTGACTAGTTGGAAGGATGATAGCTTCTGCCAAGCTATCAACTGAACTAATCACTGTAAAAAATAAAAGGAGAATGTATTAATATTAAAGTAATTCCACACTAGCTTAACAGGTTAGAAACCTAGATATTCTGTTCAATGAATGTTACAAATTGCAGCATTTGACTAATTTGTTAAATGCTCTTTTTAGGTTTGAAGGTAATTTTATAATCATTGGAAAATAATAATAATAATCTGTTGCTAGTGAACCAGTTTCGTAAATCAAGGCTATTTCCGAGAAGTTGAGCACCAGACAAGATGTTGTACGGTAAAATTACAGATAGAAGGATGTAACGAACACGGTACACATCACATAAAATATGGAGTGACAATCGAATTTGTCCGGTTGCTAATATGTCGGAATACTGTAATTCTTAAGACTTTCGGCAGTATGGTTGGTATAAATCATAATTAACAGCAACACACATTTAATACAGCACTTTAGAAGTTGATTTTTAATCTATCCTATCACTTTTTATGAACCAAGTTCGTGGTCTATAAATAGAGACGTGTGATATTTCCACGTGGGAGTTCTTGCATAGTACCTGAATATCAGACTTTATGTGGCACTGATACCTAAATTATATCACAGCATAATAATCCGATAAATTTACTAATTCTTCTTCACACAATTAAAATATGATACGATAATGTAACAATATGGTAAAAGAAAGTCTATTCAAAAGGTCACTCAAGGATCTAGAGTATTGTCCGACGTTTAAACACTTTGCACAACACTTTACTTATGGTTAAAACTTAAATAAATTATTACTAAAATTAAATATGTAAAATTATTAAATTGATTGATAGAAAGCTTTGAATAAAAATGACAAAAATATTTAAAACGCTGCCATGCTCAAAGTGACTGTAAGGTAAAAGCCGCCATCTTGGATAGTTCCATGCGGACAGGCGGTCCCGATGTTGCTAGTGTTGTGCGCAAGTACACGATTTATCGATTCAAAACTTTTATCGAAATTACTAAAAATACATTTTAGACGATTAAAATAAAAGTAGATCAGAATAAATAACAATATTACGTTAATTATTTTTTTAATTAATCAAGCAGCGACAAAGTACGCTCATGTCGTAATTAAAAAAAATAAACTATTATGCAAGTCATACATACTGTCACATAGAAACTCACTTATGGGCAATAAATTACATTAAAAAAAACACTTATAGATTTTGACACCAGTATTTTGTTTTTAGTCGATTTAGTCGTTTTATTTATTAAAGTATACTTGTCACACTGTCGCACAGTGTGCCCAGTATATTAAATGTCTAAATAATTTAAAAATTAAATCTATTTTTGTAGTCAAATATTCAAAGTTATTCCTCAGTTAAAATTTAACTGAGCATTGAAAAATTGGCCCCAAGTGCCGTTTTTTGAATCATCATGGGAGCGATAGGAAACATATACACCACGACTGATAAATAATTATTACTCACGCATAACATGGGTAGCATGCGTTTTAGATGAGAGGTTGCTATTGTTATTGTGAAAAAAGATGTTTACTGACAGTAAAGGAAATATAAATTGATTGTCAAGATATTTTTATCAGTTTAGGTGTCATTTTCATTTCGGTGTTAATAAAAGTACCTAGCTTCGAGCTACGAGTGGTTTTTTTAGTACATCATATTTTTTTAGAAAAGAAAAGATGGGAAAAATATAGAAAAAATTAAAAATAAAATAGAACAAAAACGATAAAATGGAAAACAGAAAATATAAAAGAAACATTTGGACGGCGGATTGTACTCGATTGGCGTCCTTTATCCCTACTATGCTATTTTAAGTTTATAGGTAATGGCGAAACTTAGCTTTAGCAAAACGGCATTTCCTATAAACCTCACTAGGTCGATTTATCGCCCACGAAATGCCCTGAATTCAAAATTTCAAGGAAACCGATGGATCAATTTCAGACGTCGTTGACATATCTAAATATATAATATATTACTCAAAGGTGACTGACTGACTTAGTGATCTATCAACGCACACCAATCAATTCCACCCCCAATAAATATATTAATACTAGATCCTGCCTGCAACTTCGGAATTTCGGGAATTCCTTGGACAACAAATATCCTATGTCCAGACCGACGTGGTCCTAAGCTGCCTCCCCGTCATTTTTCAGCCAAATCGATTTAGCAGTTCTCGAATTATAAATAGTTTAACTAGATCGACTTCATTTTATATAGATATATTAAAGCTAAGTGTGTGACGGCCTAAAATTAACTACTGTGAGCACATTTTTTCAAATATTTCAAGTTATTGTAAGATGTTCTCACAACATAAGAGCCTTACAAAATATTTAGTGTCAATATAATGTTTTTTCCGCAGTTCAATATGTACATCCAGTACGAGCATACTTGAACGAAACATATCCAAGTTGTTGGATTGGTCGATTATTTTATAGCCACAGCGTTCGCCTGACTTGAACCCGTAAAGTTTATTAGACCTTTTTGTCTGTATTACTATCACTGGGGGAAAGTTCCCAGAAGACTGGCAGCATTGCCACGATAAATGGCGATGCTTATTTTATGTCCGAAGAATTAGCCAGCCAGACTGGTCACGTGTAGAGTCGATTAGCCTATGAGCTGTATCTTTATAGATACGAGTGTGTACTGTGACCCCATGGCCCAAGTGTTTCGACCACAAACGGCTCAAAACAGTAGTTACCCACTAGATTTGAATATATACGCCGTTTGGTGGCGGTACTTAGAAGATGTGATGGCGCAACGGTTTCTACACACGTCGCGACCCACACTAAAGGCCTACCCATCTTTCAAGGCAGCAACGACGTACCATCTGGTCTCTTGCCGTCATCACGTACCAAACTATTAGGTTCTTATACGGCTGGGACACCGACTGAGGCAAGAGCACGATGAATGATGTCGTTGATGCTGCCAAGGCGAGCTATGCGGCCTGCACTTGTTGAAAGTCAAATTCAATTCAATTGTTGACTAATTGCTAATTGTGAAAAAGTACCTTTATTCTCAGATTTTTAGAGATTGGAATAGATAGCAGCACTGTCCAGTTTTTAATACAAAAAATAAATCAGAAATATTTGAAATATTGTGGTTACAGTAGTTGAAAATGTCAAGAGAGTCATCTTTAGTAAACACCAAACAATGAGGATAGATCGTCTGTACTGATATTAGAAAGCTGAAGAATTTGTTCGTTTGAAGGCGCCTACCACAGGAACTACTGGTTTAATTTGAATTGTTTGTGTGTTGGATAGTTCACATGTCCGGGAAATCTATTATTATAGAAAGGCTATATCAAACATCACGCTGCGATCAATAGGAGCCGAGCAGCGGGTAAAACCGCACGGACGTAGGTTAACTAGGTCTAACTATTAAATTCAGTATTTGCAAAATGTTAGGAATAAGTTATTTTTATGAACTTTGTATGGAGATAACAAATTAACGTGTGAAGTAAAACATACATGCTCATTTCTTTTAAATCAGCTATCATCTATCAAAACTAAGCATGTATACCTAATAACATGTTATTATCAACAACATTGAAAGTGTAATTTTTTAAGTTTCTGTGTGTACCTATCGAAAAGTTGAAGTAGGTAATTTATTTTGACTGAAGACTAGGCCTAGTACATATTAGGACTCAACAATAATAATAAAATAAACTAGATCATTATAATACTATTACATAAAATATACAATATTATATAATCAATACATAATTACATAATATAATATTTAAATACTTCAAAATATGACGAGAAGACCTTTTTACTAGTTATATGGAAAATGTTCGTTCTGGCCACAAAATACCGCATAAAAGCACTGGCCTCGAACAAAGTTATTATTAGCCGGCGATGAAAGTGCCGCAAGTACTAGGTCTTATTTACGAAGTGGCTAAATATTGTATTTCCATCTAGTGGCCATGCATGTTAAAAGCAGTTTCACTTACCTAAAGGTGATGTCGGGCCATTAACCTTATTAGACGTAGATGCAGCCTCTTTTTCTTGCGACTCCCGCTCTTTGACTTTCTCTTTGTCTTCAGATTTGACTCTTTCCCTGGGTTCTCTTATTCTCTGCGGCTGTGGCGCAGGTGTAGAAATAGGAACGGGCGTTGCCGGTTCACTAGCTGTAGCAGTTTGCGTTGAAGCAGGCACGGGTGTGACAGTAGACGTAATCACTGTCGAGCTCGAAATTGGTGCTACTGTTGCTATTGGTACTTGTATGATATTTTCTTGTGGCTGTTCTAAATCATCAAGTTGAGGCACATTTTTGCTTGGTTTAAATGGTTTACTTGGTGGTAAATTCTTATTCGTATCTAGAACTACAGGTTGAACTAAGGGTTCACTATTCTTTTGTAGTTGCTTAATATTCATAGGCATTTTAGGCACTATAACAGGACTGTCTGATATTGCTGATACTATTGGAGTATCATTCGATTCTCCGGCAACATCAGGTCCTAAATGTTTATTTTCGTTAACAGTTAATATTTCAGACTTTACAATGTTATTATTTAATGAATTTACTGCAATTGGCTGGCTTTGGACAGAACTTGGCGTCGATGCAGCAGGTACATCCACATTATTTGTTACATAATTCGATTTAATAGAGTTATCATAAGAAGGTTGATTGGCTACTTCCTTGACCATTCTATTAAATTCTTCGGGGATACTGTGTGTTGGCTCCTGTACAAAAAAAAAACGTTTTTACAATCAAATGAAATATATTGAATCATCAGAAAATATGTAGGAACTACTTGTTACTTAATAGTTATGATATCTTTTGACAAGTGGGAATGACGACGAGAGTTTGATCCCCTTGTTTACTATTATAAATAAAAAATTTCATAGTAAACATGACATCTAAAAGAAAATCCTCAAAGGAGTGGACAATACTAATTTAATTGGTTATAAGTTCCTATTGATCGGGTTCTATTATAGACGAGTTGGGTGGTGCTGGTGTACTTGTCAGAGTGTAGAGTCAACTCCAAACTGAATCTACATTTACACCAATGGCACTGCGATATAATGAAACGAAAACTACCAGAGATTTATACTTACGGGTTGAGGGGTGTGGCGATCGTTAGCTTCGTTGCTTATATAGTTACTATCGTTAGTATATAAATCAGAGAATATTTCTTGTTCTGAAAACAAAATGATAATTAGTAGATATATGTTGTTTGATGAAGTACTGTAACTCGTGAAACTGCCAATCCTACTTACTTGTTTTAGGGTCTATGATTGGTACCCTGTGACTTCTTTTCGGAGCGGAAGAGCGAATACCTAAGAGAAAGTAACAGATTAAGTTAAGTACTAGGCAAATATATAATATTTTCGGGACTAAATGTCACAAGTACTCAAGTTATTTAAAAATCATAGTAATGTCCTATCTAAGCAAAAGAAGTAGGTATTGTATGAGGTTATTTGGAATCACCCATATTAGACGACTCTAACTACTTTATCTATATATCGAGTTAAATACATACATAGATAAGTAATTACAACATAAAATACTATTATAGTATAACATGACTGGAAGATTAAAAATTTAACAAAAAAATAAATAGATATGGGCAATTGGGCATGTAGGTAACAAATATATGTTTCATGATTTTTTTGAAATAGCACATTTAACATTTTTACTCTAAATTTGCGTGATGGTGAATTTTAGTGAGTAAATCGAGTATGATGCGAATTCATGTGATTAGTTTTCATATTCGTTTTATAAAACAGTCATTCACGTATAAAGATCATACGGGACGCCCATGCCCGGTGAGAGGAGCATTATCGTATGAAAAAGCAGTTAGTGGTACATTCAGCGAAAGTAGCGATGTCGCCGGATTTTAAAGAACAAGGTACTTTAATTAAATTCGGCAGGTTTTAATGTTCCCCCGATACAAATAGGCTTAGTTATATCCATGCAACAGTTTTACTTACCGAATAAGTACGACATGATAGTAAAACTTGCTTAGATTTGTTTTAAATTTCTTTCTTTTAATGGTATTTAATCAAGCAGATTTGTAGTTACTTCTAAACTATCAATGTTTGTGTTAAATACAATACTGTAGAAATGAAATAAGTTAACCTAAATTGAAATTTGAAACCATAACTTCAGCTGTAACATTCCGATTGTTTAATTTAAGTTGTCTAAAATCTAAATACGGACTATTTTATAGAGTACGAGTAACCATTATCGAGTATGTTTCAATTAATTGATCATCTTTCTCGAAAATGAAAACGACATAATTAGTTAAAACTTACATGTGTTTTTCTAGACTAGAGCAGTGAAAAATTAAGAATTCTTGGGGCAATACACTTATATAAGACGGCACATATGATACAGCTAGACGGTAAGCTTATCACGTTACGACAAAAGCGAGTGTTATAGTCATAAATTAAAATTAACCTTAATCAGTTCGCCCTTAAGCCACATAGTCGTAGAAAAAACTGTTATTAATAATAGAAGTCAATGATTACCAGGCATAGTTTGGTGCATGAGTGTAGAAGCTTGTGGGTGAGGAAGCGTGGCAGTGGGCGCAGTGGGAGTTGCAGGTGTACCCTGTGGTCCCACCAAAGTAGTGGGATTACTTCTACCACCTGGAGCGCTGGCTTGTAAATTTGGCGTTGGCAGCTGCGGATTGTTCGACGTATAAAAATCTGTGGGTATAAACAAAAACACGTATTAATTTCTTAAAAATAAGATAAATATAAGAAAATATGTTCGTACTCCATTTACTCGTTATGAAAAGTTTATCCATTTATTTAATTTAGTATGAAAAGTTTATAATTATGTCTTAAAAGATAGTAGGATAATGAAAAAGTATCAATATATGAATGTAGGTACGTGTTTGTGGGAAGAGTAGGGTTCGCATGCAAACACTCAACTAATTTACTATCTCAAGCTCCTGGTCTCATCGGAATTTTAGTAAAAAGCGTCAAGGCAAGTTTTAGAAACTTTATATTGATTAAAATAAATAAACGATGTTTAATATCTACGAGGCGGGTCCTCGTTAAACACAGTATTATTATTATTTATTATTAGTATTCTATACTCAATGATAAGACAGCAAGCCAAATCAAATTAGTTTATATGATTATTATTATATTTGAGAACAAAACAAACTAATTATAAGTACTTATTTATATATTTATCTGTTACTTTGTTATTACATTTTTCTGAGTTTATGAAAGTACATCACAAAACTGTAAAATCAGGGAGCTAATGTAATGGCATGCAAATAATACATTGAAGATAGAAATGGCGATACAAAGTGAAGTAGCTGGTATTTCAATATCAAAGTATGTTAAACAAGCAATGGCATGGTATTATAATAAGATACTCTTTTAATGAAATTTATGACTAGTTTACAGCCATTATTTCGTGCCAAGTAGTTTTACCCTTACCCATAATATTGCAATCCCAAACACGCACTAAACAGTACACGTTGTGTGTACAAGATACTACATAAAATAAAAACATTTAAACTGATCTACATACATGGAGGAGTGTGACTCGGTGGTGTATTATAGTTAATATATCCCATATACGGGTAGTACCTGTAAACAGAAAAAATCCATTAAGCATCATTGTAGGGCATGTCGTAGTGGCCCAGAGGTTAAGGTGCCGTAGTATCTTGGTAAGTTTTTTTCCAAGTTACATACATTTTCTATGCTTATATTCATAAGCTTTCTTTGAAAAACCTACACTCATAAATTAAAGTAAATTTACAATAAGCATGTAGGTATGGTGATGAAGGTGAACATTTGATGTTCATTCGTTCTTCTTATTAGAGACTTTTGTCTCAGCACTCAGCAATGAGAAAGTGTATGCATAAACTGATGTAAATTATTTTTTAACCTTACAAATTGCAAGTGTCATTCATTGCTTACCACGCAGTATACTAGAATCTTTTCGATAGAACAATGTTTAACTGTTATTATACATTTCGAATTCCTTTATGAGCAAGAATGCAGGATTCATACAGTTATTTAATAAAAGTTAATTGTATTTTTTTATGGCATAAACCGGTAAACAAGCAGACGGATCACCTGATGGTAAGCAATCGGCGTCGCCCATGGACACCTGGAACACCAGAGGCGTTACAAGTGCGTCACCGGCTTTTTGGAGATTAGGAGTTTGAAGATAGTTGGGGATTCAGGGATTGGGGAGATTGGAGAAGGGGAAGGTAATTGGGCCTCCGGTAACCTCACTCACACTACGAAACACAACGCAAGCGTTGCTTCACGTCGGTTTTCTGTGAGGCCTTGGTATCACTCCGGTCGAGCCGGCCCATTCGTGCCGAAGCATGGCTCTCCCACACTTATAAAATTATCGTATAATATGGCGTTTTATACATTATATCCTTCATTTTGAAAAAAAAAATGTTTGTCCCACACTAGGATATTTTTCTGTGTTGTGGGTGCATTTACAAACATAAAATTTCGCATACACATCACACCCAGACTCGAAACCCCAAACTGTGGATCTCACAAAGAGTTGTTCCGTGCGGGAATTGAATCCGCTACACTTATATTCACCATTTTAACGGATAAAATAAACCTTCCCTAATGACTTTACAGATCGGCTGGTTGGAAGCGACCTGCATCCATTGTATTAGTAATTTATGGTGATATGAAATATAAAACTTATGACCACGTACCCCGGAGTACTCGATCTAGGCGGCTGGAAAGTTTGCATCCCCATCGGCGTAGGTTGAAATACTAACGTTGGATACATAACAGGCGGTGATGCAGTGGCAGCGTTAGGGATGTAGGGCTGTTGTTGCCTGTTCAAACAAATATCATTTTCTTTATTACAAAACATACTCAAACTAGTATTTCGCTGTACTATAATTTTGTACACCATATGATTCACTATACAGTGAAAAGTGGTCCATGTGAATATACTAATTCAAGCAAAGGTCTCCGTTGTCAACTATTGTGCCTATCGTGAAATATTTAATTATACTAACAACTATTAATTATACTAAATACGATCAAGACATTAGAAATAACACTATTTACTTAAGAAGCTCTATAGAGTCAATTATCGTTTATTACAATATTTTATAACAAATTCCGTGTGAATGTAAATTTATCTCTTTACACAGGTAAATAATTAATTATTTATTCAAATAAAAAGAAACAAATTTAAATCTATCGGGCCTAGACCAAGACCATTTATGACTGATTTAACCATGGGACATGCTTCCAAAACATTTAATCGGCCTAGTCCCAATTATGGTATAGCATGACCTTACTCAATAAATGGATTATCCAAGACAAAAAGATTTTTCCAATATGAACCAGTAACTGCGGAGATACTATCGCGTTCAACTAAAGTTTAGTTGAACGCCCGTCTATAGCACTACCGATAAGTCCACATTCATAAGTTCATGAGAAAATCATACAAAACTAATTAAATAAGAACAGAATGTCTAACGTAACCAAATATAGTTACTAAGTATTTATTATTTGCACTATAAGTTTGAAGTTTATTAAATTATAGAGGGAATTCGTCGCACGACCCCCGACACGCGTATTGACCTCCCAGGGCGTGAGGAAGACCGTTCACGTACTCCGCCTACTCCCACCTCGGTTCCGCAACATGGCCTGATTCGAAGCTGAAAGCGGTTTACACTAAAATTTCTTCCCTGAGGACACGGCCGTGGTCAGCCACTCAGCTCTCTACCTACTTATCAAGGATGGGACTTACCGCTACAATAACAACGCCTGCCCTCGGTTAATTGCGGCCAATTGTGTTTGGTATCAGCGATCAAAAAAATCAACGAATATACCAAAGAATACATATAAATATGGTTCGCTTAATATGGAACAACTTGTCTAAAAATACAGTAAAAAGTTAAGTACCTTGGATGGGTGTTGGGCCTCGTGCCATGCTGCGCTGTTCTATACGGGTAGTTGTTAAACTGCGGTCGAGTTGGCGGTGTTTGGTTCTGAGTAACGTAACTATGGCCAGCCTGAAAATATTTAAAGAAACATTAGAAAGTATACTTGTGTGAATCACATATATGCATAAAATATTGAATCTGTGTAACAGAACTACCTAAGTATTAGTAGATGCACACACTAGGTCAGCGGTAGTTAGGTTGTTCTCCCAACGTAACGTGATCAAGAGACGCACGTTACGCGAATTGATTTCCGTAAAGTGTAGTGCATTAACCACTTTTGACATAAGTAGATAAATAAAGCGTAGCCTATCAAAGCACTCCACTGTCAGGGGGGTCGTCTGTTAGATGAATAAGACTGCATCTTTCACTATTACTTTCACATTTGTAACTGATTTTGATTATGATGTACTAAAATAATAAAATACCGATCTATCCCGATCTAAGCAGTTGGTATAAGGGACTTATATTTACCATGGTTGTTTTGGACATGTCCTGTTGTGGTGCCGGCGGTGCCGATGGCTGCGGTGTCGGCTGGACTCTCAGCGAAGCCTGCGCCGAGGGCTGCGCGCCACCGGATGAGCTCGGCATATAACCGGCTCCGGCGGCGCCTGATGGGTGGTAACATTCCACCGGTCCTGTAAATATCATATATGTTTAAAATTAAATATTCAATGATTCAAATTTTATTGTTGATTATTTAACGATTTTTTTTTTGTTTTTTCCTGTTTCTGTCTAACTCACTGTGTGGTGTTGACGCCCGTGGATAACTGTACAGCGCTAAGGAATTATTGTAATTATTTCTGATTTATTTCATAACTCCATTGCTGTTATACATACTTACTATATGCGAAAGACTGTATCTTTTTTAAAAAGCGTAGTGAAGTAAAAAGTTATGATTGCCAACGAAACAATAGCTCAATAGCTCATAAATAAGTCGATACTAGAGATTAACTAAACAATAAAATTTCGTCTAGAAATGGAAAAAATTACTTGGCATAAATATTTCAGTTAAAATACTCGATTAAACACAGTGCACTTTTATGTTAAGTAAAAGCGTTGTTAGTATTCACTTACTAGTTTGAGTTAACAGTCGGTAATGATGCGAAGGCAGCATGCAATTAGAGTTGGAATACCGAGAAGACGATTGTTCATGTTTGTTAGAGTTTGAGTTAGTATGCTGCGGTACAAACTGCAGTGAAACATTATTCAAGGGTTGCAAATTGATTTGATTCGCATTGATGTGCTGTGCTACTGCCGATTGTGGCATATTCAATGATGTTTGTAAACTTTGCGCCACATCAATCGCACTCTGTTGTGACTGATTTCCATGGTTAACACACGCATGTGACAATGTATTTAGAGAACTATTTGTTCCTCTTAGTGCAACCATTTTAATTTCATGATATAAATCTTTTAGAAATTGAATAAGCCAAATGTTGAACCATTCCCAAAACAATGGAGACACAATCATCGGCATAAGGCAATTTATACTGAATTAAAGTACCATTTCGTAATACGCCGACACGAGGTGTCAGTTCGATGTATTAATGCATGTAAGACAACCGCGTTCTGTTGGTGTTGTTATGATAACTTATAAGTTACGCCAGCTTTCACCACAACAATATTAATCACTGCTCCAATTTCGAGATATTTTTATTAGTTATATAGGCACAACGCATATTAAAATATTATTCAATGCAGTCCGCATTCACAATTTAAATAGTAATTTAATGCAGCATAGAGAAAATCGATAAGCAAACGGCGCGCTACATGCTACATCGCTTTACACTCGCACTCAAATATGCGTCAACGTGACACTTTCATGTTAACTTCTATGATTTTCACGGAATTTGTAGAATCGAAAATATGATTTAACTTATTTAAACGCCTTTACTAATATGTGTAGTATTCAATGTCGCAAAATCGTCTGATGCGATATGCCACCAATGAACGTTTTTATTAAGTGTATCACGAAACAGCGAAAGAAAGAGACAGTATCTACAACCACTGCTAAAAATTTCGGGGCGTTCCCTAGCGCCCCTAGTTACCCCCGTAATGTGTACAGTGTCAAGTTGGCGACAAAATGGACCAAACGACGTTCATTGCAGCTCATATTAACAACGCGACGACGGCGCGCGTTTGTACAAGGTCTACAGCAGTAATGGACTAGAAACTAAAATATCGTATATAATTCTGCTTGTGTGTGAAAGAGACGTCACGGTATGGCAGGGGAGCGATTATATTTTAGGGTGGCAGGGTTGCTACTCCAAAAATGTTCAGACTAGTGAGGTGCTTGCGAGAATCGCCAAACATCTAACCGAGTAATAATTGAAAACTCGAATGTTTGATCTCGAATATTAAGATTGTGTAGAAAGATGTAGTTTAACGTCTGATTTTATAACCTGAGTGAACAGGTTTTCAGTTCAGGTATATAATTAAAACGAAGCAATTAATCATTTATTGATTTCCAGAAATAATTTTAAGCCAGTTTAGTAGGCAGGTGTCCTACCCTAAATACTTACCAACTTACAAAGACATACCTTACCTCTGTTGTAGTTTTAGATGATTCGTCTTACTCTGTATGGTTATGGTTTGCAGAGCTGATCTATATGTAGTTTAGTTATTTGTCGGAGTCTGCGTCCAACAGTTAGATGTTCATCGCGTCGTTCGATTAAACAGTGATGAGTGACGCTAATGGTGAACGATGAAAAACACTATGTATATCTAGGACGTACTTATAGAAAATCATGGAATAAAAACATGCACTAAACCTATATGAACCTTTGGTGAAAACTATCCTACCCTTTCGATTGAAACTTTGCAATACTTTTGGACCTAATCTACATAATCATCGGACTGTCATACATTTTTGTAAATACTTTCGCATTTTTGAACGTTATAAATCAGATGTGATTCAGTTACGAGCTTTTCCATGTACATACCACGAAACAAGCACACAGGACAAGGAAACATAATTAAAAAAAACTTTCTCATTGATTCCATTTCTAGTCATATACTGAAGTGTAGGTATTAAGTTTTCGATTTAGAAATTCATATGGGTATCATGGGTATATGGCCTGCGATTGTGCACGCTGTGAAGCAAATATCTACCTAGGCCCCTGCACAATTTAGATGCCACTTGTACCTAAAAGTAGGGCATGATTAATCAACCTACTCCACTAATAGTTTCCATTCGCATCCTTATAAAAATTGTTTATACTCTATACAAAATACAAGACATCACGCATTTTATTTCCAGACCAATATTTTGATATCAGAAATATCTAACAATACTTATGCAACACAATTACTATGGGATTGATGCCTGATGTCAGATCAGAATCAGAACACCGCAATTTGCAGTAAATTTTGACGATATTCAGTGTGAAAATGGTGAGGGTTGTGTAGTTGACGTTTATGTAATTGATCGCAAGACTTTGGTGAATAAATATTGCACAAATCGAAATCGAGAACTATATAGGTGTAATACAAATATTTGAATTTATCACGGGACACTTTGAAATACTTTATAATGAAACTACACTAAACTATTAGCATTAACAAAATTAATGTTTAGCTTAACATAACTTCACACTATTTATTCCCTGAAGCGGTAGTTGCTGATATGAGAAACAGAGCAATTTTTGCTTTTCTTCGACTCTCGGTGCGCTTGCTCCGCAGACAGAGAAGTCGTGATTTCTCTTTCCCGCTCAGCAGCCTTCGTCCGCGACAGGCACAGAAGGACACCACAGCATCCCATGACTCTGCACCGCCAACGATTTTCTACAAAAGTCGGCAGTGACAGGTCACCGATCTTTAATATGAGGACACGATGCGGTTTATTCTAAGCGCTCCAGATCCTCCTCGCAATGGATGCTGATGCTGTGATGGTACCGAGCGTCTGGCTTCCTGCCTATGCAACACAGGAACTTCCCCAAATACCCATGACCCGAGAGCACCTACGCCACACGGAACGGAAAAGAGACGTGCCTTTTTCCGAGCCAATCGTCGTCCTGGCCGCATCGCCTCGACGGTGTTAAGGGTAGCTAGCTACGGCGTCCTCACCTACCGCCTGACGCAGGTCCTCACCGGACATGGAAGTTTCGGGAGGTACCTGTGTCTGATGGGGCGGGAGGAAACGCCCGGGTGTCATCACTGCGAGGACCGCCCTGAGGACACGGTGGAACACACAGTGGGAGAATGCCCTACGTGGGCGGACCTCTCGCGTCCGGGCCTAGTGCAGGCCATGATGCGGAGCGAGGGGGACTGGGAGGCCGTCTCCTCCTTTTGCGAAGCAGTCATGCTAGCTAAGGAGGAGGCGGGACGCGTGAGGCAGCGAAGCGCTGCCTCCTCGCAACCCAGCCATCGCGAAGGACACACCGGGCGTCGGGGATCGCGGGACGATCTCCGGGGGACGGGCCACCATAAGCGCGGGCCTGCGGACGGCGAGCATGGGTGGCTCCCCGTCAGACCAGAAACAGACCCGAGCGTACGGCGCGTCGCGTTCCGCGCGCGCCTCAAAGAGCCATCAGACCACCACAGATGGGGCCCAATACGGCCGATGCCGATTCGGAGTCGCAGAGACTGCTTCGCAAAAGGAGGAGACGGCATCCCAGTCCCCCTCGCTCCGCATCATGGCTTGCACTAGGCCCGGACGCGAGAGGTCGCCATCGCCGATCACTTCCCTGAGGGCACGGTGGTGCTCAGCCCACGCAGGGCATTCTCCCGCTGTGTGTTCCACCGTGTCCTCAGGGCGGTCCTCGCAGTGATGACACCCGGGCGTTTCCTCCCGCCCCATCAGACACAGGTACCTCCCGAAACTTCCATGTCCGGTGAGGACCTGCGTCAGGCGGTAGGTGAGGACGCCGTAGCGTCTCTCAAGCCACTCCTCAAAGAGGGGACTTACCGCTGCAATGGCAGCGAGCCCAATCTGCCGCCCATATGGGGGCACCATACATGGTAATAGCACCATAGTTAGTAAAAGTGTTTTTGGTCTACCTGATATTATTTTAATATTATTTGTAACATTATTCCATTGTACATTAAATAGTGCCAGTAGTAACAAACGTTTAACCGTCGATTTCGATGATGCCTGTGCTGCAGTATTTATAAGTAGAAAATAAAGATTATGGTGGTAATTCACTTTTACCAGGTTCGGAAACTTTCAAGTAGGATTCAATTTTAAGTCCAGTTTAGGGATCGAAGCACCGCACCGAATAGAAACTTGGTGCAATTTTTTCATACTCCTGCGCTGGTTAAAGTGTACTACTTTTCATCACGCTACAATCAACAGGAGCAGAGCAGTGAAGGGAAACGTTGGAAAAACGGAAGAAATTACTCCATCCCGCAAAAACTACCAGTCCGATTACGATGAAACTTGGTATGATTATACTTTAATATCCTGACTGTTTTTATCCCGAAATAGTATATACATTAAAAAACAAGCTTAACTATGCGGTTCGATCCCTAGCCACAGTTACTGTACCAAACCCAAATATAAGTTTATTATCGAATGTTAGGTTGCTCCCTTTGGATCTTTTTTTTTAAGGGTGGAAAATCATCGAATGACTGCTGCCGCCTGGGTGAGGCGGGAGGGAGTGTCAGACTCTTACTGACTAAAAACCACCCCGTTCCTTCTCCTGCACATCGAGCCGGAGCCCCGGTTACCCGTTGGGTTCTCCGCGACTACCCGTTAGGTTCTCCGCGACTTCCCTTTGAACCTTAGGGTGCGTCCACATAAGGCGAATGCGCAGCTCGCAAGAGGCTCACGAGCTGCGCGCGTGCAGTCACTTGGCAATGGTTTGGTGCTCAACTCATAGAAGGTTTGGATAAATGATCGTTTTAAACGCGCGCAGCTTGCGGGCGTTTCGCAAACGGCTCGCGAGCTGCGTATTCGCGGAACATTCGCCATATGCGGACGCACGCTTACTCTGTAACTGTAGGGATCGGCCCTACTGTTACAGCGTAACCGTGGTCGAAATTAGCTAGAACCGCTATTATAAATGAGACAAATTTGAGAGTCTGTGTTATTCTGAGTCTGCATGTTTGTGTGTATTTCTGATACTCAGTCACATCTAAAAGGCTAAAGGGACCGAGATGAAATTTGGAAGAGGGTTAGACTTTTAACCCCCGGGAAAGCAAGCGAATCCTTTGGCAGATGCTAGTATTGAAATATTAGGAATAATATTTTCGACGGTCCGTAATGACGTGAACTACTCTAACTATGAGTGAAAAGATAATTAGAAAAGTACTTGATTAAATTTTAAATATAACAATTATTTAAATTATAGTTACAAGAACCACAACTTTTCAATACTTCTATAGCTATGGTGTACTATTTTCTTCATAGCTCAGCTCGGACATTTATTCTGAGGATGTATTGTATTTTTAATGGTTTTCAGTCCCTGAAGATTGTGACGGCAAATTGTTTTAATTGCCTGCTGTAAGAATTCAACTCGCCGCTGGGGCACGTAAATAAAAAATATACCGCATTTGGCGTATCTGTCGCCAATGCTTCAGCTGTATATGAATTCATCACAATAATACTAACTAGGTACTTTTCCTCAACAATAGCAATATTATGATGTTCCTTCCAATATTATCTTTCAAACAAAATAAATATTCTTCAATAGCAATTTTATGATATACAGGGTGACTTGAAACAAAATTTCATCCTAATTTACTTGCTATTTTAAAACGCTTGATATTTCTGCCAATATTAGTATTAATAAATGCTTATTGATGTATTGACAAAAAATTAAAACTAAAATCGCTTAAATCAAATTAGTGGTTTTTTATTTATTGATGTTTTGTAGTTAGTTTCGGATTTTTTGACTAAAGCCAAAAATGTTGAATATCTCAGATAACAGCCACTTTCGAACTAGGGACCTCGGAGGTAATTTTGTAGGAAATTAGTTGTATTATCACCTGTCGACTCGAATACGTCGAGTTACAAGTCACCCTGTAGAATGACAATTTTGAAAATAAAAATAAATTCAAATGAATAAGGGGAGTTTGTATAAACGTGCCAATTGTACCCTAATTTATGTCAAAATCTAACTAATAGAAAAAAAATTACAAGTGATGTTGATTAAAAAACGCAAAAATGGCGTAATTTAATAAGTGTATTGAAAATTCATCACATTACAATCCCAAGGTTGTGCAAAGAAATCGCATTGTGCGATAAGACAAGCATCTTTCATTGTATACATTTTAATAATTATTGTTTAAAATATAATACAATATTAAATACATTGTTTAATGGATTATGACCATGACTATATAATATCTTGTTAAAGTAACAAAATCTTTATTTTGTACTTGGTCAAACTTAAATTCCAGTAATCCGTAAAAGTAATCTTATCACTATTGAACAGCATTAATATTATTGTTACACATAGCTGTTATGACTAAAATTCTAGTAGTTAGTAGACATTTATAAATGGCTTCCTTATTTGGCACGTAAGTATATATGTGTACGTTTTTATGTAACTTGAACAAATACTAACAAATGGATACAAATACGAATATGTATACTAGACACATCTCAATATTACGAGTTCTTATTATTGATCCAACTAAAAAGTACACAGACGCAGCCAAAATTGATTGCTAATACACTATTACGAAAAATGACAGTAGCGTCCTGAACATTTATTACTGTATAATTCAAAATATTTTGTAATTAACTCTCAAGATTTAAATCTTCGAAGTTGTATATTATACCAGTTAATTTTCTTGTAGAAAATATCCAGGACGTTTTTACACGATGAGAATTACATTATTTTACTAGGTACACCAAAGTTATTTTCAACGCACATAAATTTCAAAAAGCTGTATCATAAAAGTTGAACTTAAGTACCAATTTCTAAATTGTACATACTAATACTATTTAATAATAAAGTAATAATAAAGATAGGCTTGTATACATTATATGACATACAAATAGATTTGCTTAGAATTTTAAGTAAACATATTATAATTCATCATAATCAACGGCTTGGCCGTGTAATGAAACAACCATTATTATAATATTACTTAGGAAATTCTTCGAAAGAGTAGACAGCAAACTTAAATAATATATTGAATGTCCAATACCTTGCCCGACCTGAGATTTCTTGTATGCCAGCGAGGTTTTTGACGACTTTGCATTGTATCAACATACGTTTATTTAACATGCGATCGAAAACATTTAGATTCAACTATTTTTGGTAGTCAATGTTGATACTAATTTTTGATCTACTTTTATCACATCTTAGACTAGGTTAGCTATACTGTAATATATAATAATATTATGGCAAATATGGGTTGTTTCATTTTCTTTTAACCTAAGTTTTTTCAAAGACGACATTGTAATGTTTCTATTCCTCAAAAGTACACGAAACATCATCATCATCATCAAAAATAGGTTTTGTAGATAGCTCAATCAATTAATTTTAATAGTTTTGCTTGAAACCTTTTCTGGGAGTTTTACGAAATTAAACTGGACACAATTTCCTATAATTTAAGGGTGTCTAAACAGTTTTTGTGAAATAAATAGTTTTGGCACCAGAGCACCGCAATGTATAATGCAATGAGCATATAGGAAAATAGATTGTGTTTATTATATGCTTTCGAAATATTACATAATAAAAATTTTTGGAGATGCAAGAGGTATCTCCCGCTTACTTGGCTCAATTAACCTGACATACATTTCAGATGAATGCCTAAAGAAAATTCACAATTGTCCAACGAATATTTTGAATATAAAATTATTAGAAATTGATAGGACACTCTGGCAAGGGGGCAAGGAGCAAGTATTAGCATTTGCAGAGTCCGATATTAAACGCCAAATCAATAAGTACGAGTACCATTACAAAAAATTATCGAAACCAATTAAATCACTATAAAACTAAATTAATTAATACTAAATATAAGGAGAAGCTTATTATTACCATTTATATACCTTACCTAAATGAAAAAGTTGTACAAAATGTGAACACCTATAAACGTACAGAAAGTAATCTGAAACCATGGGAAAATATATTTTATAGTATAGCTCAGTTTGTAATAGCTAGCTATACTATAATATACATTAATATATATTATAGCTAGGTCTGTGACTGCTGCCTTGACTGTAGATATTATTTTGATAAACGATAAACGTTTAGGGAGACGTAAAGAACGTCAATGAGATAAAGGAATACTTTGTATTTGGAGTCGCTGTCCGTACAAAATAGGTCTGTCCGGCGCGCTGTGGATCCGGACACCAGTCCGCCATTATTGACTTCTGAGGGCTTAGTACGATTTTCTTTTTCGTTTAAAGTAGTCGAAACGAGACGACGCTCGGTGCTCTAATTGGTCTGTTCATTAGAAACTCGTACTAAGGCCTCTGAATCGGATCCCGTTCAGTTGCAACAGGGTATTAACTTCTTATAGATAGGGAAAACTATTTTTACATAATACTAACAGTTTCAATTATGACAATCAGCCTCATGTTTAAAATTAAGACGTTTTATGGTGCCAATTCACCAGAACAGCTGTTTACTTTTAAACTAATTAATGCGAATATTAATGCAAAAAAACTTCTTTCTTTTCTCTTCTGATGAAGCAAAGATTTACAATGATTTACAAGATTTTATTCGTTGTCAGTTATACAACTTACACCGGATAAAATTGTCATCAAGTAAATACTTACTTGATGAAAATGTAGGTACCAATGGTATCATCCATGATTTGCATCAAAAACTAAACAAAATATTAAATCTATATCACAATTTCTTATCGACCTCAACGAATGAAGTTTCTTACTTCAAACAGAAAGAGGTATTTATATTAACCCATTGTATATCAAAGAGACCTAATGTAGCCTGGCCAATTTTACATTTTTAATGCTAACATTATTTGAAGAGGTATTTCTATAATGTTTGACTCTTCATTTATATATATAAACCATCCTGCCATGCGCATTTAGTATGCGTTAGCTGGGATTTGTTTTAAAATACTTTGTTCTCTGACTACAGCCAATGGTCACCATGCCACAATGATAAGAGAAAAGGGAGCGGATGTGAATAAAAAAATAAACAAACAAACGCCAGCAAGTACCGACTAAATTACTAGAAACAGACCCTTTAGTATTTTGCATTCCATATAAAATATCGTAAGCGGTATATTCAGCCTAGAGAAAAAATAAATAAGCGAATAGCAAAATCACTGCACGTTATCGAGTTTTTATCATGAGGGAATCTCGTATTTGCTGCCGTTGGGAATGTGATAAACGGTACTAATTTGATGAGCAGCTCGCAAATGCAATATTTTAAGCGCCCGTAAAAAGCTATCAATAATTATTAAAGTTAGAAATTGAACTTGAAGGGTGTCCGTTAAACTTGCCCCAGACCAAACGCAGAAGAAAAATAAGCACCTATCTAAGACTTTAGAGATGCTAAATTGAATGGTTCACATAGTTTATTAGCTGAAATATCTTCATGAATTTGTTCTGGATTTTTCTTTTTTGTTGTTGGCAACATTCTTACAACTATAACTCCGTAAACTGAATTAATACATTTCAACTGTGCTGGTTTGGGGTTCCTTTTTGGAGATTTGGCAGACGTCCTTTGATAAAAAACTGTTTCCAAATGATACTATGGTTGGTATTTAAATAAAACAATAAGATGCATTAATAATTAAAAATCATTATTAATTAAAATCGAGGTACACTTAAATATGAAAAAAAAAGCAGTTATCTATATAATAGATTATGTTATAATAGGCTAACTATTGACGCCCTTATCGAATCATTTCGTAGACGCGAATCAGCACTCTAAGATATTATAAACAAGCTTTCCGTTTTGGGTGCTGCATATTTGGTGTGCAGTTCTACAGCTACATACATACTTTAAAAAAGCATGTTGAATGGTGCTACGACCAGTATCTACTAAAATGTATACAAATTTAATATGCAATAAAAAACTTAAGCGATGCTACACACAATTCGAACAATTACAAAGTTATAATAATGTTTGAAAATGACAAAATAATTAAGTTAACGCCGAAATACTCAAACGTCACTCAATTTTAAGTCGCGCTTATGTATAGTCCTGTCAGTACACATTCTATAAAAATTTATAGAGATGACACTATATTTATTTACAATTTAAAATTGAGTGGCTTTCAGTTTTCGGGCGTAAGTCATTATGTAATTGTTTTCGTGTTTGAATCAACTACTAGAATTTTCGTAACTCGGAAATAATTAAATTAATAACACGTACAACACGGAGTACCTACCTACCTAAAAAATCAGCCAATAGGTATGTCACCAGTCAAATCGTCTAGAATACATACAGACTACGACGTTAAATACTTGTAACATTCTAGTATAAAACTGCTAAGCTTTACTAAAGACCCATGCAGGATTTTTTTTTTTGCCGACCGGGAATTGTCAATGGCAACGGCACTGTAACGTATTTTGGGGACTACCTGCTCCCGGTCGCTGCAGCGTTATTGTGCGTTAAACTACCTACGATAGCGATTTTGCATCATGGGACCAAGCTTTTGAAAAACTAATTGCCTATTGCCGATTCTATGCGGAATGTAGTGGTCTAACTAAAGCAACAAAGAGCTTAAAAGCAAGTGAATTGTCCGTTAGAACTTCTAGGACTTATAATGAAAAATTTAAGAAACACGTTTTATTGCTTCGTTATTATTTTTCGATGTACAATCCGTGCCACGTGCTACATGCATAGGTGGTGCTAAAAAATAAGAATTCTAAGTAAACAAAACATGCAACATGAAACTAAGGTGTTACATTAGAATTTAATGTAAAAAATATACCACGTGAATTCCAGTTGTCCATGGTATGGCTATGGACAGTTATTATTCACTCAAAGCTAATCTGAGTGAACCCAGAGCTAAAAGTTAATGAGCATGCCAGATTAAAATTAAATTATGGGAAGACACAATTAACCGCCCACTTATTTTTCGTTACCCAGTATATTTACATAGTTATTACTTATTGTTTATTTTGAATAGGTATTTTACTAATAATATCCACTGTCTTCAAATTCACTTTTTTTAAAATGCGCCACTAACGGTTTTTTGGGATTTATTAGATATTGCAGCCATTTGCGTCAGTGGAAGTCCATTTTGTTTCGTTTTTTTGTTAGTGATGGAATATACTATATTTGGAGTATTCATTGTTTTTAATCATAAAAGCTGCAACAAGGACTAGGACTGGTTTTAGTTTCTGTTAGATGCAGTTAAAGAGGAAAGACTAGGATATTTTATTTCTGAAAAGTTCACGCGGTACGCTACTTTATCAGCTTTGGCAGACTGATTGATATACTAACAAAGCCTTTTTGGTTTGAAACTAAACTCTGTTGTCTGAAAGTGGAGTTTGAAAGTCTTATCGACTTTTAATGCGACACACTTCTATATGGCTGTACATGCCTCTACAAGAACTAGAAAGGAATTTTAATGTTCTATCAATCCACTTCGTGTCCTACAATTACTTTCAGGACACTGTAGTACCACAGTTAACTTTACTAGAAAAATTATGAATGGACTACGGAGAAAAAGATTTATGAAAGGACTATGGAGAAAAAGAGTCTTTTTTTTTTAAGGGGAGAGCAGTCATTCGATGATTTTCCCAAAATCATCGAATGACTGCTCCTGCCTGGCTGAGGCGGGAGGGAGTGTCAGACTCTTACTGACTAAAAACCACCCCGTTCCTTCTCCTGCACGTCGAGTAGGAGCCCCGGTTACCCGTTAGGTTCTCCGCGAAAAAAAGAGTCTATGATAGCCTCAATAGGTCTAGATAATTGCAGAGATGCGATGACAATTATCTAGCAGTCGTAATCAATAGCATCCACATGCTTTTTTTCATCGTCTTCAGACGATGTTAATGATTCTACGAGTAGTGTTATAAAGCACTTTCGGATGTTGTCGCCTTTAATTTCTAAGAATATATTAATAAGTGAAAGGGATAATATTATACCTATCAAAGAAACAGCTAGAAAAACAGGGTACACGGTTAATTGTGTCTGGGACAGCAGTTATAGTGACTTTAGTTATTCCACTCATTAGAATTGCCTTTTAAAAGTGTGACAGTGGCACACTACTGCATTCTGAAAACAAAAAAGAACAAGTTCTGCATTTTTGATAACACAACAGAACTCTTTTTATTTTCCAAAGGGCAGAGCTGAATATATGATGAACACCTACATATAATTTCTTTGAAAGGTGGCCACTATACCAGTGTTTTCTCCTGTGTCAATAGTTCATTTACAAGATTATACTGACCCGGAACAACAATAATAATAATAATTTGTGGGACATACTAAATATTGTTTTGAGTGGAAATCAAACCCGTGACATATTGTGCTTGTAGCAGAAACTGCTCCAACCGTGCAGATATTGCATCAGTTATAAGCGCCTAGTGATTTACACCAGATGCTTGCAACTACTTGAAAATTAATTAAGGGAAATGAATGTACTCCTTTGCATTCCTACAAAAGTTATTACACTTTCAGATGTTTTCTATAAATCCCTGCAAATACTTCAATTGTTTAAAATAATAACAATTCATCAAATTAGCAATAATTAAGAAATAATAAACAAAGAAGGATACTAGAAATAACAATGAGGCCAAAATTAAGCAAAATAAAATACATTAACAATCATTATAAACAAAATGAAAATAATTTTTTATTGCAGCAAAATAAAATTCATTAACAATCATTATAACCGAAATGAAAATAAATTTTTATTGCAACTGCTTGAAACTATAAAAATAACCCCTCAATGTATACTCATCCACTGGATATCTGATAAATCCAATAACTATCAGCTTTACATAGATTTCTTATTGGCATACATATATATTTTTTTCAACAGAAATTTTCTATTGTTTGAGTATTTGCATAATAAATGTGACATTTATTGATTGTAGATTATGTAAAAAAAATAAGATTGATCCAAGGATCTTGGATTAAGATTGGTTATTGTTCAGCTGATTAATAGAATAATAATAGCTGATAATAACAGAAAGTTTAACTTGTAAACTAATAATCAAGAAGTAAGGAAGCTGTATGAGTACTTGAAATAGTAACCATGATGTAATTAAGATATAGCGTAACAAGCAATACACAAGAACAAAATAAAACTTTTATTATTTTCTTTTATTATAAAAAAAAAAAAAAATAAAATGAAAGAAAAATGATGCATAACATTTACCAAAACAAAAATGCTTATTAAAATCTCCAATAATAAATAGCACAAACTTAAAAATAGATAATGAAATAAATACATTTAGTTTTGTTACATTAATTACTTACGTTTTATAAACATTTTTGTGCTGAAAATGTTACCTCCACTGCAATTTTGGAAACTATGGATGCCAGATAATGAATAGAATAGTTCAGGTGGTATTTTTGTTAATAGGGAAATGATTATTTCTTCGCAAATTACTGAATTAACTGTAAACATATAAAGACAAGTAATAATAAATTTTAATGAAGAACCAAAACACAAAACAAGCTGTTAATTGGGTAAGTCATGAAAGTATCACAAATACTTCTATTTACAAACATGATAAACTAAGAATTAAATTGTGATTAATTGTTTACAAACATCAACATTATCAACATCTTTCAGTTGAAATACATAATCCAGTTTTTGTGTTTTCTTGGAGAAGAAACATCTCAACTTCCATTGAAGATAGCAGCTCAAATCTCCATTCAACAGCTTGATTTTGTAATCATTATAAACATGAGCAAAGTGACTACTTCAAATAAAGTTATTCAACACAGAAAGTAGTCCCACTTCGCATAAAGATAAATAAATAGACATTCGCTTTGCTATAAATTAGTTATAAAAGAGAATGAAGAGTTACGAGTTGAGAGGTACTTTTGAAAAAGTTGAATAAACTTTGAACTGCAGCTGACTTGTAATCTTCACTTGCATGTGACTATGTTCTTCACTGATGTTTTAATATTGTGCATGTAAAGAATAAAAAATAGTCACTCATAATTGCACAAGTGTCACAGACAATGGTTACTACAAGTCATGTTGCAGCAAAACAAATAAAAGCTTGCCTGAATGCAATATAAACTACCTGTAAGTTGTTTCTCCTCCAGATAAGACTTGACTGCACACACTGGCACAACAATATTCAACTCACAGGAAATTTACATGGCTGGCAATAATAACAATATTTGTAATTATTCGCAATTGCGGCTCTTCTGACTGCTGAAGTGGCATTTATTACGTAAATAAAATGATACAAACTTTATTAAACACGTTTTTAAAAAAGGATACGATCCAGGTCCTCGCTGACTCGGCGCCAACGGCACCTGATTCCCGTTGCTACTCATATTCTTGGCAGCATAGGTATCGGGACACGTACACCACTCAAGGTGGCACGTAAAATCGCCCTAACCGATTGTAGGACACATCCGGCACATAGGTAGAGTATTACAGACGTCAGTTGACAAGTCACAGGTTTTAATTTATACCCTTTGAAACCAACGTTTCTTGAATATACATTGTACACCACTTGTAAAATCACAAAATGTTCCTGGTTAATGCTATTGGCATCACTAGGATAGATAGAGCCCCAGTCACTAAACAAACGACAGTACAAAATGGCGGATGTTAACCAATAAACAAACGTGACTGTCACTGATGTACTAAAAAATTATTGCTAATCACTTAATTTCAGCGTAGGTGCCGAAGTTTTAATTCGTTTAAATAAAGATAAAAAATGTAAAAATATTACTTTTCAATATGAATATTAACACGTATTTTTTAAAATCTTGAAAACTGTCATCCGATCGTTCACGTCTACTCACGTCACGCATGCAATATTTCGTTAGCATGTCATTTTTTTTCTATTTAGTGATGACAAAACTAAGCATCAACACAGCATAGTGTTGGACAAAATTACACTAAAAACCTCATCGATTTTAGTAGATTGCTCATTTATGAGACTTACAAATACGCATAATAATATCTATAAACATGTTTCACAACAATGTTAGCGGTATTTACACCTTTCGAGATCCATTATTTAATCCGCATATTGAGTTGCATGTGACCCTTATTTATTTATTATTAGAAAATGTTACTAAGGAGTATACATTTATTTCTTACTACCGTGAAACACATAAGTGTTAAGAAATTAAAACGTTAATGAATGTACAGTAGAACCCGTTTAAGACGATCATGCTTAATACGATTTCTCGCATAATACGCCATTTTACGTCGGTCCCTGCAACTTAAAATATATTTTCATACATTTCTTAACGCTTAATACGATTCGTCATCCCGTTTAATACACGCCGAGCAGCGAGAGAGGTCAGCGCTCCCGCGCGCGCCGTTTGCCGTGTGCCGATCGTCATTTGTTTTGACATGTTGTGTTGTGTCGCGCGCGCGCCCTGATTCTTTGATTCTTTTGTAATCTATTATTGTATCATTTGTTACAATATGACTACAATTAAGCGAAAGGCATTGTCACTTCAAGAAAAAATGGAGATATTGAAAGTTTTCGATAAAAAGTCACAAACAACAAATCAAACCCAATTAGCTGCTGAGCTTCACTTACCAGTTTCTACGTTACGTACCATTTTAAAGAACAGAGAAGAAATTAAAGAAAAATACAGATTGGGAGGTGTGCAGAGAAAAAAGCAAAAGATAGGAAAGTTTGATAAAATGGAAAAAGTTTTAGTGGAATGGCTTCATCAAGCACGAGCTTTAAAACTACCCATAAGTGGCCCCATAATATGCGAAATAGCACGTAAAATTGCTGAAAGCTTACAGATCACTGATTTTAACGCTTCAAATGGCTGGATAGATCGTTTTAAAAATCGCAACGGCATTGTGTACCGTCAAATCAGTGGGGAATCGGAAACAGTGGCACAACAAGATGTTGATACATACAACACTTCCCGAGTTGTTGCAAAATTACGAACCCCGAGACATTTTTAACGCAGATGAATTTGGTTTATTTTTTAAATTGATGCCAGATAAATCCTATGTTTTCAAGAGAGAAACTTGCCATGGTGGTAAAGTAAGTAAAGAGAGACTGACGGTCCTGGCCTGTGCCAATTCTGATGGGTCAGAAAAGTTAGTGTAGTTGTTAGTGATTGGCAAAGCAAAAAACCCGCGTTGTTTTAAAAATGTAAGGTCGCTCCCCGTAACATATGATGCACAATCTCGAGCTTGGATGTCCAGCATTCGTTTCATTGATTGGTTAAAAGCTTTAGATGATCACTTCCAGATTAAATTTAGACGCATTATTCTATTTATTGACAACTGCCCCGCTCACCCTAAAGGTGTTGAACTCAAGAATATCAAACTTGTTTACTTACCTCCAAATGCGACAAGCAAATTACAACCGATGGATCAGGGAATTATAAAAGTGCTAAAGCAAGGTTACAGGACAAGCCTGATACATCGCTATCTTCAAGAAATGGAAGACCCCGACAGCAAACCACCCTTGACTGTGCATGATGCGAATCTAAACATTGCAGCGGCATGGGAAGCAATAAAGTCTGAAACCATTCAAAATTGTTTCAAGAAAGCAGGTTTCAGGAACAATGTGGTTGACGTCGTGTTGGAAGAAGAAGAACCCTAGATACTGCAGGGTTTTCCTGGATACTCTTCTATTGATGACAATGTAGCACCGTACGAAATTCAATCAATTGAAGATCTTATTGAGAATGTGAACAACACACAAAACGAAGCCCTAAGTGATAATGATGAAGACGAAGATGAGTCAACTCCGGTTTTGTCAAACGCCCAGGCATTATAAGCTGTTTATGATTTAGGACGCTATGTAGCTTCTATGGATCAAAGCGAAGACGCACTGCAAAAGTTGAATTATGTTGAAAATCTTTTAATTGCTAATGCATCTAAATCTTTTTGTCAAACCAAAATAAGTGATTATTTTAAATAATGTAATTTTAATTACACTACGTATTTAACGTAATTTATAAATGTATAATTACAAAAATTAGAACATATTACATAATAATAAGTAGTACTTTTTTTATTTTCCCTATCCCGCATAATACGCTTTCTCGCTTAAGACGCGTTTTTGATAAGGTCCCTGAGAAATCGTCTTAAGCGGGTTTTACTGTAGAAAAATTTAAGGGGCTAAATTACTTGTTAATTTAACACTTAGAAGTGTAAAGAAAATAATTATTTATTTGACGCACAACCATACTGTACATTTGATACTACAGATGGCAGCACTGACTGTTTTTTACTTGGCTTCTCTAAGACAACACTTCGATGCAATACAAATCAGTCGAGTAAAAAAATACTAAACATGATAATTTTTGCTAGAATTTTAAATAAATTGTAAGATGTATTTAGATAAGAAAAAACATTACGAAAAAATATATTTCCATGGATTGCACCTGCTAGCTAGCTATCTTTTAGCTAGATAGCTAGCTATCTTCTTCCTATTTATTTTTGTCTATTTCTAACTAAGTAGGATAAAAATAAATTAATTTAAATTTGGGGGCATAATAATAATTATGTATGATCAATGAGAAACTCGGTGATTGGCCAGCTTGCCAGCTACTGCACACGTGTTGCAGTGCAGCAAGGCGGTGTCCGAGCTGGCCCTATGACCAACTACGGTCTACCTTGAGGTACAATACAATTGGCGCTCACGTGGTCGCCCATGTGGTAGCGGTAGCACCTCAATGTCCGAATCTCGAGCAGCTTGACCTGCGCCAAGATCCAAACCACCAGGCGTCTTTTGCCCTCTTATTTCTTGGCCGCTTTAACAAGGCAGCTTACTACTACCGTGCGCAGCCCCGAATCGTCCGGACAGATGGTCCCTGTCTTGTCCTGGTCAGTAGGATACCCTCCCGTACTGGCGACAGAGACCACCACCTCATGCTCCGTCACGAACTCGTCCAGGCCCAATATCCGCGAGTCCAAGCACTTGGTGTTCTTGGTCACGTGGGCCTCGTCTGCACCAAGGCACGCCTCTCTGACGGGCTCCAATTGCAGTCACTTCCACTGCGAATTCGTTAGGTGCCCCGAACTCTGCGGGAGTCACCACCCCTCCTGACCGCATCCGGCTTGTAGTGCTAAGATAATAGTCGCACTTATAGGGGCGAGAAGCAAGGCCGCAGCACGCTTCTCTTTTCGCTACCGCTGCCGCTGCTATCTATGCGCTTTCTTGCGGCACTTCCTTGCTTCTTTGGCGACCTTCTTCGCCTCACTGACTATCTGCCAGTCGCCACTGCCTAGATCCCAGGTTGGCAGGGTAATCCAAGCCACAGCTCCGCCACCTGTTCACCGTCTACTTTTTTTGCACCCTGTTGGTGCATACGCTGTCGGTGCAGCTGGAGCCTGCATCAGTGGACCAGAAGAGGTCGAAAGCTTGGCCGTAGTAACCGCGTACGAGGCCGCCTGAATAGCTACTAGCGGGAACGGCAGAGCCTACTGTCCAACACGTCAAAACGCTGCTGAAGAGCAACCAATTCTCGCCGAATCAGCTCGAACATATCGGGTTCTGCCTAGGGTTGAGTTTAGCTTTCTCAAGAAGCAGCGAGTCTGTTGAACAGAGTACTGAGGGCACCCTACTCTTCTAAGGCCGCCGCCGTGAGGCTGAGATTTCTTCTCAACTACCCGAAGGCTCATAGAGCCGCACCCGCCCTCCGAACCCTCGGCCCCAGATACTTCCACTATGGAGAAGTCTGAAATGGCGGCATTTCTCAATGCGCTACCCTCCGCAGCCAGTCGCTCACCTGGCTCGTTGCGGGTAGTGGCTGCCAGCCTCTTGCTGCCCTTCCCTTTGCCGCCCTCCCCCCTCCTCGTGGTGATCTTAAGGACTGGAGCCTCCTGCAGTCTTGCATGTTGGAGAACGAGGACAGCCCACGGCAATCATTCACCCTGAGACGTTTAAACGTACCCAACGTAACCTAACGCTCACACCAGATGCGGATGAGGTTTCGAAATCCGACCGATCACTTGCTGGGTGAGTCCAGCGCCTGACTACGGGCACCAGAAACAATCGGGCCCTCTGCGACTACAACTACAGGCGAGCTGAGCTCACCTGCCCTAAGGTGGTTTATTTTATTTTAAAAATTTTATATCACACATTTCCCACAACTATGGGGGAAATATTCAGTCCACCCAAGCAGCGCCCCCTGTACTTGTGTTAGTGTATATTTGTTTTTCAACTAGAGGGTCCACCGGTCCCCCGACCCTCATGACTGACACTACTCCTCAGCCATGTATACCTACACCGCGCACCAAAATTAGGTATTGGATGAATTTTTATAGAGGGTATCTTCCTTGTGGTCCAGGCGATTATCTAAGCCAAGAGGTTGCAGTCAAGGACACATTTGTCCCGATGCTGCTCATTGCCAGGGTGAATGCACAACGAGCACTGCTCTTGCCTCTCTGTCACCTTCTCCGCTAGGTTTAAGGAGACGGGCTGAAAAACGATTCATCGGACGCGCAAACTGCGCGCACAAAGGGGAGACAGCGGCCTTCATGATGATACAAGTGCATCATAAAGTATAAACTTATGGTAATTTGGAGATCGGTTGTTATTAGTGAAACAACTTGTTGTCGTAGAACGAATGTATTTATTAGCCGGAGGTGGTTGTTTTTATACAAAAATTGGTACTAGTGCTACTTACAACTAATTCTGTACATTAACCAATTAAAACTATTAAATTAAAAATAAATAAAATTTAGATATTTGTACACCAATAACATCGCCTAAATTATAGCCAATAGCGTTACACTATTTAGGACAGAACTTTATTTACAACGTGAACAATGGAAAGAAAAGGATAGCCGATAAAAGAGCGAGATAGTCGATGAGTGTGAGGTCCGTGCAAAGAGGACGCGCCTCCGCAGCGCCGCGCGCTGAGTTTCGCGCCGCTATAAATATTGCGTAACGCGTGCCTCTGTCCTTTCCTCCTGCGACCGTCGAGCCGTGAAGATGCAAACGCCGTGCGCCGTGCCGCGCTGCGATACCTACGCGCGTTGGTCGGCGCGTGATACTGGCAGCGGCGTCGGCGAGTTACTTCGTCTCTTGTAGACAGAGGATCAAAAACGTGAAATAAAATAGCTCTTCTCAGAGCTGTCTGTGTTAACAGAGGTGGTCAAAAACGTTGAATAATATAGCTCTTTTCAGAGCTGTCTGCTTCTTGGTTTCTGTTAAACGATGGTCTAAATCCTTGTAGCTTGTGCTATGGCTAGTGTGGCTACAGTACTCCCCCTCAAGCGAAGCGTACCGGCAGTTTGACGACACGGCCCGAGCGAGTTTTCTTATCGCCGGGATGTGACGTCGCTGTTGGTTGCGGTACATGTGTTTTCTTGGTAATCTTGCTGGTTTTCTCGGTAATGGTGGTTGAAGGTAATGGTAATTGCTTGGTAACGCTGGGTTGAGGTAATGTGAAGGTAACTGTACTGGAGGTTGGAGGTAAAGTATCTTGAATGTCTTCGGTGAGTATAAATGCAGGCTTCAATCGGTCGATTGATATATTTGCTTGACGCTCGGGTAATTGTACTGTGTATACCTTCTCAGTACGTTGTAACACTCTGTAGGGTCCTTCGTATGGTGATTGAAGTGGTTTTTTTACTGCATCTGTTCTTATGAATACGTGGCTGCACGTGAGTAGGTCTTGATGCACGAATACGCTTTTATTGCTGCTGTGATGCTTCGTAGGTACTTGCGGTTTGTTTTGTTGAATTATATTACGTAGGTTGTCAACGTAGGTATAATCCAAAGTAGCAGGTGTGCAGGTGGTACTTGTAGTGAAAAATTCGCCAGGTAGACGTAGATTGTAGCCGTAGGTAAGTTCGGCGGCACTCACACCTGTGTCTGAGTGTAGCGCGGCTCGAAGTCCTAGTAGTACAGTAGGTAGTACGTCGGTCCATGTACTTGCGCTCGCGAGTTTGGCGCGTAATGCAGTCTTGAGTGTTCGATGCCAACGTTCAATTATGCCGTTGCTTTGTGGATGATATGGTGTAGTACGATTTTTCTTGATTCCCATTAGTTTAGTTAGGTTTTGAAATAGTTGACTCTCGAACTGACGACCTTGATCACTTGTGATGGTAGTCGGGCATCCAAATCGGGCGATCCAGTGTTGGTACACAATATCGGCGATTCTAACAGCTGATATTTCGTCGGTAGGTATTGCTTCGGGCCACCTAGTTAGTCGGTCGATCATCGTTACTAAGTACCTGTGACC
Source organism: Spodoptera picta (assembly GCA_038387885.1). Taxonomy (NCBI): domain Eukaryota; kingdom Metazoa; phylum Arthropoda; class Insecta; order Lepidoptera; family Noctuidae; genus Spodoptera; species Spodoptera picta. The sequence goes on from JAZHFQ010000105.1 coordinate 7,415,800, forward strand.
TTGAGGTGTTGTAGGTAGTGGTCCGACGATATCAATGTGTAGGTGTTGGAATCGCTCGGTTGGCGGGAAAGATCCGACGTTCGAGTGCGTATGTCGTTGTATCTTGCTTTTCTGGCAAAGTATACAGGTTCGAGTCCAGCAACCGATGTCTGCGTTCATTGATGGCCAGAAATATTTTTGAGTAATGAGTTTGCGAGTCGTGCGTGTACCGGGATGACTGATGTTGTGTACACTGTCAAATACTTGTTTTCTATATGGTTTAGGTATGTACGGGCGTACATAAGAGGTCGATGTTTCGCAGTATAGTTCGATGTCGCTGTTAGGTATAGGTATTTTCTTCAAAGTTACGTTTTCTTGTGATAACAGTTGTTTAATGTTGCTGTCCTTGTCTTGCGCACTCGCTATGTCGTTGTAGTTGATTGCAGATGGGAATGTGATGGATTCTATGCGGCTTAGGGTGTCGGCAACAATGTTGTCTTTGCCGCTCACGTGTCGAATGTCGGTGGTAAATTCACTGATGAATAGTAACTGTCTTGTTCGCCTCTGAGTTTCGGAATTTGATTGAGTCTTGGACATCACATATGTAAGCGGCTTGTGGTCGGTGAATATGATGAGATGGCGACCTTCGAATATCTTCCGGAAATGTTTGACTGCCATGTACATTGCAAGTAGCTCTCGATCGAAAGTGGAGTATTTCTTCTGCGCGTCGTTGAATTTCTTGGAAAAGTATCCGAGCGGTTGCCACGTATTATGTAGGTATTGTTGTAGTACGGCACCGGCAGAGTTATCTGATGCGTCGCAGAATAAGGCGAGTGTTGCGTGATGAGATGGATGAGCGAGTAGAGCTGCGTTTATGATGCTAGCTTTACATTGCTCGAATGCTTGCGTCGCCTCTTCGGTCCACGTGATCGGAGTCTTATCGCGCTTCTTGACGTTGTGTAGGTAGGCATTTAGTGGTGCTTGCTTCGATGCGGCGTTCGGTACGTGATCACGATAGAAGTTGATCATGCCGAGGAATCTTCTTAGTTCTTCGATGTTCGTTGGTTTCGGGTAATTAGTGATTGCTTCGATTTTGTGTTGCGGCGGCTTGATTCCATCAGCTGATACGGTGTAACCTAGGAACTGTACTTCAGGTTTGCCTAGGTTGCATTTAGCGGGGTTGATGGTAATGCCGTTGTCTTCTAAGCGTTTTAATACGGTGTGGAGATGTTCTCGATGTTGAGTTTCGTTTTCAGATGTAAGTAGTAAGTCGTCGATAAATGGGAAAACAAAGTCTAATCCTCGTAGTACTTCATGTATGTAGCGTTGAAACGTTTGTCCCGCGTTTTTCAAACCGGGGCACATACGTGGGAATTCAAATAGTCCCATTGGCGTGATGATAGCGGTCTTCTCGACGTCTTCTTCTCGCACACTGAGTTGTTGATAAGCGCGGTTGAGGTCAACCGTGGAGAATATAGTTTTCCCCGATAGGTGGTGGGTGAAATCTTTGATGCGTGGCACTGGGTATCGATCTGGTATAGTGATCGAGTTGAGTCGGCGATAGTCACCACATACTCTAATATCGCCATTTTTCTTAGGCACGATGTGTAGAGGTGATGACCAAGGACTCTTGCTAGGTCTGCATAGTCCTTGCTCAATCATATTTTCGAATTCTTTCTTCACTGTTTCGAATCGATGAGGTGGGATTGGTCGAGCTCGGCAATGAACTGGTGGTCCACGGGTTTCGATGAAATGTTGCACGTTGATGTTAGAGTTTAATTTCATTGATGTTAGTCTTGTTATGCCGGGATATTGTGCTAATATGTCGTGGTATGATTGTGACAAATTGATACTGCGTACGGTAGGTACGTCTGACACTCGCACCGGGGCGTTGACTTTTAGGCTCGTGACGGCGTCGATTAATCTTCCGTTTTTTAAGTCGACGATGAGTTGGTGATGTTTGAGGAAGTCTGCTCCAAGGATTGGCCTTGAAACATCAGCTACTATAAATGTCCACTTGTACGGACGTCGTAAGTTGAAGTCGAGAGTTAGTGTTCTCTCGCCATACGTAGCTATAGTTGTGTTGTTCGCAGCGTACAGTTTGAATGGTAGCGGTGTTCCGACTTCTCCTTTTCTTCTCGGTAGCACTGATATGTCGGCTCCGGTGTCGACTAAGAAAGATAAGTTTGTGTTTCTATCGGTGATGTGTAGGCGGTGTGATTTCTCTTGAACGCCGGTAGCCGCCTCCGCCAACGTTCGGTTTAGTTTTCCGAGGTCGTTGCTTTGAATGAGCAGGGAGGTGTGCAGCGTCGAGCTTGTTCTTTGAAGCGCCTATGGTAGTAGCAGAATGGTGAAGGTGATGATGAATCACGATTCCGTGCACGTGACGTGCTGCGTGTGCGTTGCTGAGATGGGTAACGGCGGCGGCGGTAGTCGGGGTTGTATGCTGGTCTTGACTTTAATTCGGCGATCTCCAATGATAATTTTCTTATCTCGTTGATAAGGTATTGTGTATCGGTGTGTGATGATGACGTGGGCTGTGCTGGTGATGGTTGTATTGCTGAGACTTCTGTAGTTGACGCGGACTGCTCCATCATTTTGTCAGCGAGGAGAGCGAGTTCTTCCAGCTCAGTTTTTGTGCTAAATGATTCGCTGACGGCCAGGACGGATCTGATGTGTGATGGTAAGTGGTTGGTCCACATGAGTCGTAACGTGGAGTCAGGGACCTTGTCTCTGGCTAGGTTACGCATGCGGCGGAGTAGCTGCGTAGGCTTCTGATCGCCGAGTTCCATCTCGGACAGTAGTTTCTGGAACTGTCGGCTGTCGGACTCTTCATAGGCAGATATGAGACGTTCCTTGATTGCGTCGTATTGATTCGTCTCCGGCGGGTTGTATAGGAGGTCCATGATTTGCTCGATATCTTGACGTTCGAGCTGTGCGATGACCATCTGGGCGAGCTGAGCCTGTCCCTTCTTCATGTCGTTGGTAGCTGCTTCGAAGCTAATGAACCATAGACGTGGTCGGTCACGCCAGAATGGTGGAATGCGCATTGTGAGGGATATGCCAGCTGTTTCCGTCTTCGCTACGGTGTGGGTTAGGTCTTCCGTCGGGCAGGGATTTGCCATCTTGATGTTGGATAATAATTAATTTTCTTCCAGCAGGGATTCGTTCTTCCAGCAGGGATTTGTTCTTCTTGCTGTTCTTGCTCGGGGTCACCACTTTGGAGATCGGTTGTTATTAGTGAAACAACTTGTTGTCGTAGAACGAATGTATTTATTAGCCGGAGGTGGTTGTTTTTATACAAAAATTGGTACTAGTGCTACTTACAACTAATTCTGTACATTAACCAATTAAAACTATTAAATTAAAAATAAATAAAATTTAGATATTTGTACACCAATAACATCGCCTAAATTATAGCCAATAGCGTTACACTATTTAGGACAGAACTTTATTTACAACGTGAACAATGGAAAGAAAAGGATAGCCGATAAAAGAGCGAGATAGTCGATGAGTGTGAGGTCCGTGCAAAGAGGACGCGCCTCCGCAGCGCCGCGCGCTGAGTTTCGCGCCGCTATAAATATTGCGTAACGCGTGCCTCTGTCCTTTCCTCCTGCGACCGTCGAGCCGTGAAGATGCAAACGCCGTGCGCCGTGCCGCGCTGCGATACCTACGCGCGTTGGTCGGCGCGTGATACTGGCAGCGGCGTCGGCGAGTTACTTCGTCTCTTGTAGACAGAGGATCAAAAACGTGAAATAAAATAGCTCTTCTCAGAGCTGTCTGTGTTAACAGAGGTGGTCAAAAACGTTGAATAATATAGCTCTTTTCAGAGCTGTCTGCTTCTTGGTTTCTGTTAAACGATGGTCTAAATCCTTGTAGCTTGTGCTATGGCTAGTGTGGCTACAGTAAGTTACCTAAAGACACCTTAGAGTAGGCGCTTATATAGGTTATGTGGCATGCAAAGAAGAATAATAAAATAAAGTAATTGTTGCTTATTATTATCATACTGCGCATTAACCAATCCTGATACCTTTTCCTATTCAAACTGCCTTCCATTCTTTATTCAAAAATTTTTGTGAGACAAATTTTTATGAACAGTTTGACTGCCGACAGAAAACTGTTGAAGGTAAATCCTCCGCTATCGTGGCCCATACCTTGTCCCCCATGGCGTTCAAGGTGTTAAATAAGTAAAAAAACAATAAAATATCAGCTGAATTGAGAACCATTCTCATTGTAAAATGCGCAAAAACAAATTATAATAATAAGGTAGATGACTATTTTTTTTATTTTAATGTCCGTCTGATAGTTTATTTAAAAACATTAGACACGTTTATTTTTTATTTTCTTACGGAAACGAATAGTTCCGAAGATACTAAATTGATTTGAAATATCGCATGACGTCACTTTTGAGTACGATTTATACTATAAAATGACGTAGCTACCTCCCACTCGTAAACTTTGATCCGTTTTATCCACAGATATAATAAAGAAGGTTTTATCCAAGTATTGTTACGTTACGTGTCTAATATTTTTTCATTACCTAACTAACTAACGGACTAACATTTTAATTTTCATACCCTGTTATCATCTCTATTGAGACTGACATCGATGAATCGAAATTACACCAAATTTTTTTTATAAAATGTTTCTAGAGACAATTTTAAGAATTATATGAAATGAAATATCTCAGCGGTCCTGCAACCGATTTTTTTTAAATTTTGTAGTAGGTACGTAATGTTAACGTGCATATTTTGCAAGAGAGATAAAATTCGAAAAAGAAAATATTAGTAAAAAGAAATCGTTATGAGATTAGACATAAGTTATGATACAGAATGCTTAATTTAAGTACTTGGGTTTGTATTGGTACATAATCTTCTATACTTATAATAAATCTGTAGAGAGGTCTATTCTGTACATGAAATTTATTTTCAAAATAACTATCAGGGGGTGATCGATACTAATGCCAAAAATGCAATCAGTAAAATTTTGGTCTGTCTGTCTGTCTTTATGTAAGTACTTATAAGAACAAAAACTACTCGACGGATTTAAAAAAGCATATAATATGTCTATCTTTTATGGTTGTCTTAGAATAACACGTGTAACTCCCAATAGCTTAGCAGTTCGGAGGTTTCTATTTATATTTGTTTACTCTTGCGTTTATAATAGGTACTCTCACTCATCCATAATTAAAAAAGTTAGCATTATTACTTATTCAATAAAAAAGAATCATAGAAATCGATATAGAATCATCCTCGTGCCCGTCGCGTGTGAGTACTGAATCATGCTGTAAGGATTACATTTGTGTATCGGCGTGTGTATGGTCGTTAATCAGTCATATTAAAACGACTGAATGGACCGGAACGAACTTTGTAACAGAGGTAGTATATGGTCTGAAGTATATATAAGAGGTGTATTAATTTGACTTGACCGTTATTCGAAGCTTATTTAATTGAGATAGGCCTTCCGCTTCCCTCCTTCCGCTTTACCTATATGTCTATCTCTTTCTATTACGTCACTTCCATTTGGCAGTGGTGGGGAGGCTTGCTAAGAGAGACTCGCCATTTTTATTTCATTGGCGTCTTGTTTTCCGCCGTAAACGGTTGTGCCTTGTGAGTCACAAGACAACCATTCACAAGCTGTGATTTTATTATTATTTCTTTTTTATAAAAGTGATAAATGTCCTAACGGCTTTTATTACAATTGTAAAAATTTTAAATTAAATAAAGATTATTCTTTCGTTATCTATATGGAAAATTTAGGTAATAATTGCGATTATTCATGTTGTTCCTGAACACTTCTTCGTATGGAAGTGTCGATCTAAACGTAAGTTTCGAAAACTATCTAAACAGGTACGTAACCTTTAGCAATAGATTGTTTGTACGTGAGTACCATTTTGGACCATGCATTTCTGTCTGTTATTGAAAATTTATAAGAATATTATTTTGATTTTGAAAATTGTTTTGAAATTGTATGTCTATCAAAGTGTGTCTTCGGATAAAACTCAAGAGCTGTGCTCCCAACAGAACTGTTGGTTAATTCGGTACAGTCTTGGACTGTATATTGCATACGTGGAATTGCAGACGCGATACCCTATGCTATAGCTATTGCTCAGAAAATCGGGTGGATTTGTACCACTATACGAACAAAGAACGAAGGTTCTGTTCGACTGTTAATAATATTGCACAGTTATTTGTCTGTTGTACCTAATTATCTTGCAAAAGTGAGATGACTATGCAAATATAGAACCGAAGTGCGTTCCTATTATATAATTTGTTGCTTTGATATTAAGTTTGAGTTTAAAGTTAATGGTATACTTGATTGAATATTGTGTGCACTTTAACAAGGGATTTTCGGAACCCTTCAAACTGCTAACTGCTACATGTGATATGCTACTTCAAAAGTACCCTTTTTCCACAGGGGATTTTAGTAAGTACCTAGTCTTAAGCTTTATTACAGATTGTTTGCGGACATCGTTCTGAGATTCTCCAAATACTAAGAGCGCATAGAGGTTTACTGCCGCTGTAGAATAAGCTGGTGGAGTGAGAAAATGTTTTTGGCCATTGCAAAAGGTAAATATTACATCTACCTCGCAGGTAGATCCAAAAGTTTCGAGGCCCATCGCAGGGGCCACAGCCTTAAAAAGTCCTCGCAGGGTTTTTGCTCAAGGTTTCCAACACATTAATACACATTCGCAATGTGCTAGCAATATCTCACCTTCGCAAGGTGGTGACAACAGCAATAAACCCACCTCCGCAAGGTGGTGACAATAGCAATAAACCCACCTCCGCAAGTTGGTAACAACGGCAATAAACCCGCCTCCGCAAGGTGGTGACAACAGCAATAAACCCGCCTCCGCAAGGTGGTTATATCATATTCATGCTGTTTTTATATATTTCGGTCGCACCGAAAAATTCGAATATCTGTCGGAATTGGTCAAATCCTCGGTAGAATAAAATTAGCCAAGTCAGGAGCGAAGACGTGTATCATCGCCCCGTCATTGATGCTGCAGCATTGACAACAAACGACGTAAGTATTAACAACAGAGCGGACAGTCTCCTGCAATGGGTAGACCGATGGGAACTTGTGAACGTCAGATTATGATAATAAAAAGGCATACCCTTTTTACAAAAACTGACCCCGGTTCACCCCAATGTTGTCGAAACGAACTTGTTGAACTGGAACATCTGTTCATCAAACATCTGTTCTAGAATCTCTGACACTCTGTTCAGAAATGACATCAGTCATGAACAAAATAACAGAACAGGTAGTTGCGAACCGAGCTACTGAGCAGCCAAACTTCCTACCATTGATATTTCTGGTCCAAGGGCGACCGCATCGTCCATTTGGAAATTCAGAATTTATGTATCATCTGACCGATTCGTTAATGCACATACGTGTTAAAACACATAGTATTTAACATTTTCTACAACCTGATTGTCTAGGCAAAATCGATATTTCTCAGACGTAGAGTTATTTTTCTGTGGCCCGTAGCCACGGAAGGTTTATGTGCCTAAATTATCGCAACGAATTGCTACGAATGACTTGCTTATCATTAGGCATGAGCGCAGCGCCCAATACTTTTGCTACGATTTGCCCAGACACTTGGACAATGAGGTGTCGGGATTTTTTATTGCCATCAGGACGAAGGCCAACTTCGGACTTCGTATGTAAATTGGGCTCCATGTTCTAGAAAAGTTGGTTTGGCTATTTACACAAAAGTCATTAAGCCAGGGATCCATGGTCAAATCACAAACATTTTCCCGGTAGTCAAATTTCTGGGGTCATTTTGCCATTTAATGCGGAAGGAATGCAAGTCACGCACAGAACTCCAGAGCCTAGTTATATTTGCTGCTTCTGCAGTTTCAAGATTCTAGTCAAGAAAAAGACTCTACTTTCAAGCGTTTCTGAACCTACAAGAATAAAATCTTAAAGGGCGATCGCAGATGGGTCTTCATTTTACCTCATGTGAACAATCTTGTGTGGGAGGAGCCAAAATTATCATCTTCTGTCGGTCCTACACATGCTACTTCTACCTTCTCATTCCCAGCAGCTTGCACAATGTGTCAGATATTGCTAAGGGAGCTTACCTGGGCAATCTCTTTCTCCTGGGTCTCTGGTCAGAGCACGAGAAAGATCGTCATAGTAGCCAATCCTGAAATAGACTGGTTTGATATAGGACGACATCAAGTCTATCGCATATATCCGTTACGAAAGGGGGGGGGGCACCAAGTGGCTCCACTCCTGGATTTACACCTCCGTTTCCCATTATACGTTCATATGCGTTAACATACACGTATTTCATGTACCAGATATATAATGTATAATGTACAGGAAGATCATCTGTTGAGGTTTGTGAAACTTTAGAGAGCACCAGCTGTCAGCAGAATGCACAAACCAAATGGTCTCCATATGCGAAGTTCCACTGATCAACTTATTTGCGTCATACCGAGTACATGTAGTGACATTTACGTGCCCTTATATCAAAACTACGGACAAGCCCTGTTTGGCGACGCGTTTTTTTTCCACATATGGAAATGTTTTAAACCCAGCGGGGGAGTTCTCTCCAAGCTTTTTGATTTCTTAGGTCCTGGATTATTTCAATCAAGCACACAGAGCGTGCCTACTAGTAGTTCCTTAATGAGGGCGAGTTGTTTGGCGAGTCTCGCTTGCCATAGTACCCCGTTTCTTTACGCTTTATTACCTAGACAAAGTCCTAATTAAGAACAAGGCGGCCACCACCGAGCGTCTACGACATGACCTTGGAAGTGTGAAAACGTGAGATGTCTGGAATACTATTAAAATGATATTCTACACAATTGAAATCTCTTAAGAAATCATGGCGTCCGTCAATACGTTAAATCTATAGTGCAGTCCTCAAAAGGTTGCACCGCACCGGAGGGGGGGGACGACCCTCAGCTCCTATAGCAAGACTTTTGACTACATTTTTATCTATATCGGATCTCTATTGAATCAATAATTTGTCGTACAATTAAAATTTGTCACAAAAATCTGTGGTTGCTGTCCTTTGTTAACCAGAACCATATGTCCTTTAGCATGTATTGTTAAAAACTATACAATCAGTAACATTAATTTAACTTTGACTAACACATCAGTTAGGTACTTAAATTTGAGATTAACTGACTGTGTAAAACATGTTGTAAATGGTGATTGATCATGTCAATCCCCCTGTTTGGGTCATAAACGATCTAGCTAGATTCTTAGACAGTAAACTTATTTTAATGTCTTTCAAGTGCAGAGACAAACAGCTGTTCTATTTCTCTTAGAGGTATATTCCAGGAAAAGATTCCATGACCTAACTTTCCTCGATATTGATACTAATAATTACCATAATCATAATGACGTAGACGTACTAGTTTTTCAGTCGGCTTTTAGATCAAAAACTGATTCTGTTGTTTAAATGGACAATAATAAATTAGCTTTCACGCACGACTTTGCCCGTGTATTTCTACCATGGGAGCATTTAATCGGGATATATCACCGAAGTCGGCCCATACCCAGCCTGTATACCAAATTTCTAAAGCTCAGATCCAGTCCAATGGACTAAGCATACCATAAGAGGCATAACTTAATGGCGTAAGCTGTGATGTTATGTGTCAATTGTGAAAATAATGCAAATTTCTTAAACCGACATAGAAAAATCTAATTGCGGTCAGGATAAAGTTCCTTCTTGGTGGTAACCGATATTAAGATATCAGTAATCCCCCAAGATATCCTGAGAGTTTCAGATCAGCTGTGATCTGAAAAAATTTAGTGGATAGTTATCCTTTTGAGGCGATCCTTTCTAAGATGTGTGTGCCTTTGTATGTCACCTTTTTATTCAATCCAGTCAATCAGAAAATTAGAAACGAGGTAATAAAATACCTCAGAAATATATAACATCTGTTTTTGTTCACATCAAATACAATTATTATTGAAAAAATTCAAAATAACAGGTTTTCTATTCAATACCTTTCATCAAATCATGTATATGTTTTTAGATATTTGCTATTTTACTTAGTTTTTCTATTCTGTGATTTTACCACATCATACCAGGTAGTACGACTGCGGTCAACGCAGTCATACTACCTCACATTGGCGTCTGTCACTTCACCAGGCGATAACAAACACGTCTCAATTAAATAAGCTTCGAATAACGGTCAAGTCAAATTAATGGAAGCGTTTTACCTACCAATAAAACGCATATTAATTTACTTACCTTATTCGAAGCTTATAGTCAAGCTCTGCCTGGTAATGAGACTCAATGAAATAAAAATGGCGAGTCTCTCTTAGCAAGCCTCCCCACCACTGCCAAATGGAAGTGACGTAGTAGAAAGAGATAGACATATAGGTAAAGCGGAAGGAGGGAAGCGGAAGGCCTATCTCAATTAAATAAGCTTCGATTAAGGTAAGTAAATTAATATGCGTTTTATTGGTAGGTAAAACGCTTCCATTAAAAAGGGGTCGATAAGGCAGAATGAAGACCATGTACCACCAAGCGCAGCGCTGGATGTTCAACATCAATTTAGACAGATAACCTACCTACAATTAAGATCGCACGATTGTGACCTATTATTGAAGTAAGTAAGTTCAGGCTGATATGATGATGATGAACCAAAAAATATGGTTGGGTTGGTTAAAATGAAAAGCGAGTAACAATTTACTCGCTTTTTATTTTCGAGATAGATCGCATTTTTTGTCAACTAACGACGGTCGAGTGAGTAACTTAATACAAATACTGCTAAGCACTTTTTGTATTTAATATTTACAAGTTTTAGTTTGGGTTGTTGGTTCTACATTTGTGAGCTAGGGTAGGGCAAGTGCCTAATCTGCCCCGGATTCGAACCAACTTCTTTCAGACCGTAGTGGTAGGTACTTAAAGTAGCATGGTGGGACTAATCCACGAAAGAAACTTAAATTGTTCATTTTTGGTTGAAAAACAATGTTAAAAAGATAACAAGTCATGATTTGAATTAACATGTGCACTAAGTAGCTAGATAAGAAGAGCTAAAAGATAATTGTGTATAACTTACCGTCTTGCCAGAGAGACACCAGGACTGCCGGGACTATCGTCGTACCACACGTCGGACAAGTCACCAAATATTCAGATAACAATTGATTTTGTACAATGTCTTCATTATAAGAATCGTTAGAGACTGTTATACTCGACAAACTATGTGAAAGATCAATATCAACTTGCGGGCCAGGACTCTGCCTACTAAAGTCTGAATAAAGGGCTAAAGTAGGACTCGATACTGAACTTTGAACAGGACTGTAGCCCGAATCATCGTTTCCCGAGTTCGAGTAGGTGTAAAACGATTTATCCATTTTAAAAGATTCACTAAATTAAATTGAAAACTAAAACTAAATAAGTTTCGGTCAAATCTTTCAAACTCAACACAGTCACGGATTCAACGTAGACGAATGAAAAATCTGTAAAATGTTGGTACTAACTAAAGAACGGAGTATTAACTCAATAAAATGCCCTCTTTGTTCGATAATTATGTTCCGAATGGAAAGTAATACATTTCAACACAATTAAGGTATTCAGTAATTAACTAGTACCGTCATAGGCACTACGAAATTATAGATTTAAAAAATAAAACAGTTGACTTCAAAAACTAAAAGTAGCAAAAGGTAATAACTAAAAAGCTAATAGAAATAACTATTATTAGTCATCCGTATAGGTTACCCACCCACTGATAAGTAAGAAGTCGGATCTACAAGATTTTAACAAAATTATTCGTTTAATCCCTAAAAAATGGGTATTTTTTTATGTTAATTGTACTAATTTTCAATTATTATATTTCTATATAACAATTATAAACACTGAAATCTATTTTTTTAAAACGAATAAATAATTAAGACCCAAAAATGGTTTTGATAATTTGAATATGACCCAAAGAACTAACTAGCCGCCATCTGTTATCATATCATAGTACTAGGTGGATATTAAAGTAAATTCATATCGTCAAGCTTGTCTCCCATTTGAGTAGGCAGAGAAAATTGAACGCCATTTGACAGAATTCCGGCATATCTACCTCTCTCGCTTCATCTACATTTAACAATCTTTTCAAGGTCCATGCATAATGTGAATAAGAACAAAATTCAATAAAACAACAATAAAATAATTTTAAAACCCAAATTATTTATTTTAGGCAAGTATTAACTCGTCGAATACCGGTTTTGTAGACACAATTATAGAACAATAGGTTGCGGTCACCGGTGACCGCTTGGTGTTTGACAGTTTAAAATATAAGTAAGAACACAATGAATATTACTATACCTATAGATTATTTATCAAACAGTTTAAATTACTTAAATAAATATAATTGATCACAGATATTTAGATGTGGGAAAGTCCTCACTGTTTTCATTTCCCACTGGCAAAAATAAAAGTAGAAACGTTTAAATCGTCATAATTAAATACATTAGGTTGAGTTGTTTATTTTGTTTATCTATAATTACCTACCTATATAAATTCGTCTGCATAAAATTATAATTAAAGACAACTATCGAACTATCTTATACTTATCTAGCGATGTAAGCTGTGAAGGAAATTGGGACAAACATACTAACACGCATACAGTATTATAGACTTTAAAAGACGAAAAATTAAATTAAAAAGGTTACTTAGCTAAGATCTAAGTAGTTACTCAAAATAGGAAGGCGAGGTCCGATGCAGTAAATATTTACATACAACATTCTTACAATCTTCTTACAATGGTAAATATAAACTATAGTGATCGTAGCATTGTACAATTTCATTGCTGGCTTTCTTGCACAAGTATGCACTCGAAATCTACAAAGTACAACTATAATTTTGAAGTATCATCCTCGAATGTCGGATTCGCAGCACCTTTCATTTCATGCATTTTAGAAACATCTTTCGACGCTTTCCTCTGCAAAAAAAATAAGAAAAACGTTATAATAAAACTTAGAAATTTAAAGTCAAAACAGGGTTCCCAAGTGTTATGTGATGTCTTATTAATCGTTGCTCTACTATGATAATTATTCTATTTATTTCACGGGAATTTATTTTCATCAAACCTTCAAAGTCAAAGCATTTATTTCAATTAAAACATCAACAAATACAAATTAAATAATATTCTGTCAGTCTGTCCATCAGTGACGGTAGGTGCTCGTTCCAAAACGTAGATTCGAATGTCTCCGTGTCGGCTCAGCCCTATTGGGCCCCATCTGTGGTGGTCTGAAGGCTCCTTGAAGCATGCGCGGAACGCGACGCGCCGTTCGCTCGGGTCTGGTTCTGGTCGGATGGCGTGTTACCCGGCTCGCCGTCTTCCTCCGGACGCGAGATGTCGCGCTCGCGGTCGCCGATCACATCCCTGAGGACACGGCTGTGCACAGCCCACGCAGGGCACACCGCCTTCGCATGCTCCACCGTGTCCTCCGGGCGGTCCTCGCAGTGATATGCAATGGGTTGTTGGCATGTTGCAATTCAAGAGTATGAACTTTCACAACACCAATGTCGGTCGATCGGAATTGAATTCAAGACTAAGTCCCCTGGTTCTTCATATCTGATCGCATAGAATCTGCAGAACGTTTATCTCCAGAATGACCTATTGGCTTCAGATTTTCGGCAAATATGGCATCAATGTCGGGTGATTTATTTGCTTTGAACTTCTTTAAAGCAAATTCGACTTAGTTTTTGTGTCATTCTCGGTCTTCATCCTCTAAGGTGTTCTTTCTTTTCTTTGATAATGTCAATATTAAAGTGTAAAAGTTCCAGCTTTAGGTACGTTTCGAAATGTAACATAGGCAATGTATAAGAGGTTTTACTTTTGACAAGACTCAAAGCTACCTTTCCGCATCTTCTTTAACAGTCCTCTAAATCTGAGGTATGTAAAATAAACGTACTTTTCCATGCTTTTCAAGGCTCACAAGCATCCACAAATCCCAAGCGTCCACAAATTCGCAAGATCATTATTATCCAAAGTCAAAGTCATTACCAATATGAGGCAATTTTGAACGTCAAATCTAATAATTTAATGCACCTAATGGAATGTATAAGTTTAAAAAGTCGACTGTATGATATTTACCCGAGATCTATAAACTTGGTTGTTAAGTTTGGATCTTCCAGCGTAATGATTTTCAATGTCGTTTAATTTTTTACCCTCAGTCTCAGGTAAAATGAAGTAGAACACGACGACTCCAACAAAACTAAAATTAGAATTCGTATATGATTAGCTTAAATGTACAATAGCTACTATAGGTACTTCCGATCACAGCAATAACATAACATACACAATATTCTGTTTTGTGGGAAGACTTCATTAAAACCTATTTGTATTGTTTGACACAAGCTACAGAAAGATACCTATATATTATCAAGGTCGTATTAGTGTGACCCTTACAATTGTCTTAATATTTTGACTTTTACAAGGTGACTTTCTAATTCATAGGTGAGCCCAACTGTTTTATTTTCTTTACGTTCATCAATTAAATAGAATAGGTAGACAAAAATAATAACATACCTAGTTTCATAAGAGTTTATTTATTACTTACCATACGATTCCGTAAAAGCCGTAAGTGCCCCATATTGACAAAGTGTCCACCATGCTTATGTATAGTTTGTTTGTTAAAAACCCGAACAAATAGCCAATGGCGCTTGATACTCCAGCACCACCCGAACGTGTTTTGGCACTGAAAACCTAAAGAAAATACAACGTTATGATAGTTTTTTATCAATATGACAGACCTATATATTAATGCCTATGATTTTGATACTTATATCCAGTAGCTAAGTACTATTAAGTCTTTTAATTAAAATAAAATCGCACGTTTTTTCCTGAACGTTGGTCCCACACAAAGTCGGTTAAATTTTAAAAAAATCTTTTGAAAGGGAAACTTTACATCTAGCTCCTATTAACTAAACATCGGACATGTTCAAACCCGCGTTTTATGACTAGGTATGTATCGAAAAACAGATAATCTGTCAAATTTAGAATATTAATCTTCTGTACAGGGCAAATAAAAGAACAACAACAACTAGTAGGTACTTAAGTATTAGTTCTTAACCGACTTCAAAAAAGGAGGAGGTTTTCAATTCGACTGTATGTTTTTTTAATTATAATGTGCGTATATATGTAATGTATTCTTAAGATTCATTACAGCGTCATAGAAATACTGGACATCAAGAATACCTATAAATTTCTCACAGAATCTTAAGTTTCTTTGGGCGAGCTCACCCTAACATGAAATTTTGGAGTACCTATTTAGGGAACAGAGTGTTTAGTCCCCTAAGGGCTTATTATTATATTATAATTATCAGGGCTCACCTCGCCAATTAGAATCCAAGGGAGCAATCTTAAGCCAGTATGTGCAAGAAGAGCTAATAGCATCAGTAGCGTCATCGGCATCCAAGAGTACGGGTTCCTCTGAAATCATAATATACCTCTAGGATTAGGTAGGTACTGAGAAGATGATAACCGGTCGACAATAACCACAGGTTTAATTGAAGCTTCTCAGTATGGTGACTTTCATTAAAGGTGTTCAGAATAATCTCGTATTCAGTATCACCCCTACTAGCATCTTCAAAGGTATCTTGACTTCATGTCATCCGACAAACAGTAATGACGTCATCATGTTTAAAAATCAGAAAATAGATTTTATTTGAGGCAAATTAATTACCGGTTCTTCTTGCATTTCATTTGACGAATTGTTAATCGCAGTCAATGTAGCATTACTTGATTGCAATGCTTCAGTAAAACCATTCTGGAAAAACATAAGGTATACACATAACTTATTGAAAAATAAACTATAATATAGTAGGTTAAAAAAGATTAAATAACTATTGTTAAAAAAAAATAAAATTCATGTAGGTTCCACCACCTATTCTCTAGTATTTATCTCTAATGTATGTATAAGGAAAGAAAATTCCTAGATTCCCAAGGGCTTTGTATTCATCGTGCTTCCGTATATTACTTCCATTTTAGTTTAATTACTAGGCAGGAATGATATCAGGCAAAGTCCAGTTCATACATTTGTTTCGATTTAAGTATGTAGTTATATGTACGATGTATAATTCCTTACAGTTTTGATGTATATGTCGTAGATAGCAACCAGTATGCAACAAATTCCAGCTCCACCAGTGGAGAAAAGTGTGAGGGGTCGCTTGCCAGTGTAGTGAACCAACAAGACACAAGTTCCTGCACCCACTATCTGCAGCACTCCAAGGATCAATGTTGCGTAGTACTTGTCAATAGGCGCCCTCAGCATTTGGAATATTGACACTGCGTATGTCTGTAAAACAGTAAAATGGTGTATTAGTAATTATGTTGAATGTACTTAATTCCTGCCTCGTTTAATTAGGTAGGTACGTTGTTTATAAATAGTATGTCCATGATGCATATGAAAAAAACCCACAAAAAATATCACGCCTTGGCTCGCCAAGCTTGGTTGACAGCTCGACCACCAAGGATAGAAATAAAACTTTATTTCACCTGCAATGTTGTCATCCCACTAAAGTTACCAACGAAGAACGTGAAAGTCACAAGGAAAAACGGCAACATAAAGCTCTTTCTCGTATAATAGGACACTTTTTCAGACATTGTTTCTTCAACTTCTATCAAATCTGTAAACGAAAACAAAATGCACATCTAAAATTGTTTGATGGAAAAATGTTTATAAACAGTAGGATTAGAAAAGTATGATGACCTTTTTTCTCCCTTTTGAACAACACCTGTATGTCACGGAGTTCACTTTCCACAGCAGAAGGAGTTGTCCAACCACGAAGCCATTGTAAGCTCTGAAAAAAATAATTACTCTAGTAAAAATACCAACACAACTCCATTTAACATTAGAGTTTTTCCTGAATTCAAGGTTTTATTATGTTGATAGGTCCCAAATACTTTCCCAAGGTGAACCTTTTAATACCTTCGACAATAACTAAACTGTTTTTTGTAATGCCATAGATGATAGAAGTACTTAACTTCACGCTAAGTAACAATTAAGAACAGCTTGGCTATTCTATAACTGTCAATTCGAACTTTCGAAGTGAGCTCCGTCGCGTTCTCGGCCGTCATTGGTCGATATTATTCTCACAACCAATAACATGGCAGACCGCAATCGGAGTTCACTTCGATCTTTCGAAATGAAAGTTATAGAGGTAGAATAACTAGCAGGTAATTATTTAAAATTAAGATATATTATGTTCCAACAACAAATTTACCAAACAGGTACCTATTGCAAAATCGGAACTATGTGGTACTAAAGAATGAACTGATTGTTCAAACAAACTTACCCTTCTAGCATCATCAAAACGCTTCTTAGACACCAGCCAATGCGGAGACTCAGGCACGAAACAGAGGGCAATAATAGCCGTTACCTGAAATGACATTTTAAAATAAGCAGAAGAAAACAGTAAACATCTAGTTCATAACTTGCCCCCACCGAATACTCTTCTCGGCATCACCCTAAGGTCATACTAGTAAACAATGCCTTGAAACCCTCAGATATGTCTTAATTTCATTCCCCTTATAAATCATGAGGACTTATTGGAGAATTTAGTAACATCTGATTACTAAGCCCTTGCAACTCATAAGGACTTACCGAAGACTTTAGATACATGCAGATATTGTGACATACTTAACATTGTCGGACATGACCAAGAAATTAAGAATCTAACCACAAATGACTGTCGCGGAGAACCTAACGGGTAACCGGAGCTCCGGCTCGACATGCAGGAGAAGGAACGGGGTGGTTTTTAGTCAGTAAGACTCTGGACACTCCCTCCCGCCTCACTCAGGCGGGAGCAGTCATTCGATGATTTTCCCCCCTTAAAAATAAAAAACACAAATGACTATATTGTAGTATTAGCAGGTATTAATGACAATATACATAGATCAACTCGTAATCTAAAAACATGGTTGGAAAAAGTAGGCAATACAAATGTAATAGTTACAGAAATACCCTATAACAACTATCTAAACTTACACCGGCTGAATAATGCTTTTAAGAGTATCTGCAGTAATTTTTTAAATTCGGTGTATATAGATATGGATTATAGTAGGGAATTCAATTTCACAAAGAAAAATTGTATTAAACTTTCTCGTATTATTTTGAAAGAGGTATGCCATATTTTTGAATATAAAGTAAAATTTGAACAATATACACGACAGCTTAACGTTAATTTTAAAAAATCTTGACCATATATTGACCAATGCACTCAAACTGACATAATAATTGACAATAATAATGTGACTTTATATAATAATGATAATAATGTAATTTTAGAAAGAGATGTAAAGGTAATTAATCAGGACAATGACTATAATATAATTAATTCCAAAATTGGAGTCAATTTTGGAATTAATTATATTGGAGACAATTTTGGAATTGAGTAAATGAAGAAGATGTAAAATAAAAAAAATAAAAATTGCGCTGTCAAACAACTCGAAGAAGGGTTACATTACATTCAACTCACATAAATAGAGAAAGCTTTAGAAAGTTGTTTGCATGCATTGGCTCTTTTCCTTTGAATTGAGACCATATATGCCTAATACTATTGATGATGTTGACATTTATTATAATCGTTCTTCTGTTTTGTGGCGTTGTACCTACATAACTATTTGTCTTAAGAGCTTAGCTGTTTAGCTCTTCTGAACTGCTTAGTGATAGATGCTGGGTGCATCATTTAGCAGAAAAGATGCTCAGGATGAAGTGACGATGTCAGAACATTTTTCACGTGACAAAAAGGTGACAAATGGTGTGTGGTCGTTATGGATCTAACCCTCAATTCATCTCTTTCCTTTTCTTGTCTATCTAATTATTATTCATTCGTGCGTCTAATTGATAATAATGAGAGGTTTTCTGAGTAATAAGACGCCTTCTAGTAAGATGGGATAATCTACTTTTATTGTCTCTTGTATCGTATTATATATGTCGAAGCGTCAACGCATATCAATTAATTTAGATGTGGCAACTATTGTTTGAGAACGTCAAGTAATTACTTGAGGATGGTTAGCGCGGAGTAATGGCAACACCGATGGAAATATCGATCCGGAAGTTTAATCAGACTTTGACATTTGACAGCAAATGACGTTGACAGACGTCACTGAGCGCGGGAAACACTTTTGGAAAGGATTGCGGTGGTGGCGGCAGCTAGAAGGGTTACTCCCCGCTAAACTTCCTACGTTCTTACTAATATCAATAATTTGGTGTGATTCGACAATGTCGCGACCCACCGGTAGCGTATCTCCGACATCAGCTAGAAGGGTTACTCCCCGCTAAACTTCCTGCGTTCTTACTAATATCAATAATTTGGTGTGATTCGACAATGTCGCGACCCACCGGTAGCGTATCTCCGACATCAGAAGTGGGATTGGACCACGACGACGACTCGCGCGTTCGTAATGAAGACGCTAGCGACGAAAAATGGATGCGTCTGTTAGAACAACAGAACCGCAATTTTCTGACGCTGATTGAAGCTATGAAAACACCTACTTTGCCGTCACATGGCTTTCGTTTACCAGATTTCGATCCAGAAAAACAAGATGTGGATGCACGTGCTTGGGTGACGACTGCAGAGATGTGTTTGACGAACCAAGACCAGCATGGCGCCCCGCTTATGGTTGCTCTAAGTCGCGCCTTGAAGGGAGGAGCTTCTACCTGGCTATCTACCGTGTCGTATCCTGGTATGACGTGGACCGATTTTAAGCGACTTTTTAATGCAAGGATAATCAAGCTACTCCGAAGCACCACACCCACACCAGTGGCAATGGGAGAGGTTCATCAGCAACTGCGAAGCCTCGTGCATCTGGGATCACTGCTTCCACTGCCATGCGCAAGGCCACTACGCATCAAGCTGTCCACGGCGCACCGAGAGGAGCAATGCCGACTCCGGATCATCCAAGCCTGCCAATGAGAAGAGGGTTGACCTGTGCCTCTTGAACGCACCGACAGGAAGTCTATGTCACTCCGGTGAGAAATTTCCATTTTATTATGACTCTGGTGCTGAGTGTTCATTAATAAAAGAATCAATAGCCTGTAAATTTAAAGGAAAGCGTATTAATCAGACTGTGACTTTGACTGGGATAGGGCAGACTTCCGTTCACTCAACAATACAGATTTTAACTTTGGTAGAGATTGATAATATTAATATTGAGATTTGTTTTCATATATTGTCTGATCATCTTCTACGTTATGAAATTATGATTGGACGTGAGATTCTAGAACATGGTTTGACTGTACAGTTGACTAGTGACCGAGTTAAGATCTTTAGGTCTCTTTTTATTGCTTCTTGTGAGGTCGAGCGAACCCCTGAAATTGACTGGAACTCTATTGATACTGACATACCAGCGGATCGTAGAAAAGAGTTAGTTAGCATCTTGCAGGCCTTTGAGAAATCTTTTACTACAGGTATACCTACTGCACCAGCCGATACGGAACCAATGCAGATTCGTCTGAAGGATACGAGTAAAACTGTAAATCGACGTCCTTATCGATTGAGTGTGGATGAGCGTAAGGTTGTACGTGGTAAGATTGACGAGCTGCTTCAGGCTGGTATTATAAGGCCTAGTTCATCGCCTCACGCGAGTCCTATACTCTTGGTGGAGAAAAAGGATAAGTCTCTTCGACTATGCGTCGATTATCTTGAATTAAATGACAACACAATCTCTGATCGTTTCCCTTTGCCTCTTATATCGGATCAAATTGATAGGTTGCATGGAGGACACTACTTTTCCACCATCGATTTGGCATCAGGTTTTCACCAGATCCCCATTGCAACAGAATCTATTGAGAGCACCGCCTTCGTTACCCCCGATGGTCATTTCGAATACCTGACGATGCCATTTGGTTTGAAGAATGCACCTGCGGTTTTTCAGCGTGCGATGATAAATGCTCTTGGAAATCTTGTGAACACTTATGTCGTTGTGTGTATGGATGACGTCTTGATTGTTGCAAGTGACGTTGACGAAGCCTTGAAACGTCTTAATATTGTCCTTAAAGTGATGTCTGAAAAGGGTTTTACCATCAACTTTAAAAAGTGTACTTTTCTGAAACAAAAGGTAGAGTACTTAGGGTTTGAGGTTAACCGCGGAGAGATTCGTCCTAACCCACGTAAGATTGAAGCATTAACGGCACTACCACCGCCTGAGACTGTGACACAGCTACGGCAATTTATCGGTTTGGCGTCTTACTTTCGCCAATTCGTGGCACGGTTCTCACAGGTGATGGCGCCGTTATATGCCCTGACTTCTGGGAATGGTAAGTTGACCTGGAAGCCAGAACACGAGGAAGTTAGGCAGAAAATCGTAACCGCTCTCACAAATGAGCCTGTGCTCATGATCCATGACCCTGATGCTGAAATTGAAGTTCACACGGATGCCAGTGCCGTAGGCTACGGTGCAGTGTTACTGCAAAGAAAAGAAGGTAAGCTACATCCAGTCGCCTACTACAGCAAGCGTACGTCTGACGCCGAATCGAAGTACCACTCGTATGAACTTGAGACCCTCGCTGTGGTCAATGCCGTAAAACATTTTAGGCGTTATCTCCATGGTCGCAAGTTCAGAGTAGTCACCGATTGTAATTCCCTGCAGTCCACACGCAAGAAGTTAGACCTGACGCCACGTCTTCATCGGTGGTGGGCCTTTCTACAAGGGTTCGATTTCGACATTGTCCATCGTGAAGGTAAAAACATGTGCCATGCCGACTTCTTCTCCAGGAACCCATTACCGCCAGCTGAAACTAAAAACAAGGTTAGTGAGAAGGTAGTACTTAAGGAGGTAAACCTCGCAGAGCTATCGCAAAATTGGCTGATGATGGAACAGCAACGTGACCCTGAGATTTTAAAGCTCTTGACTGACATCGATACCAATGAGCTCCCTGTTGATGTTGCCAAGACTTACGAGCGACGATCCGGTGTCCTGCATCGAAAAGTGCAACGAAATGGTAAAAATCGTTGGTTACCTATTGTTCCCCGTTCCTTCCGCTGGTCCGTTGTTAATAACGTTCACGAGGGATTGCTGCATTTGGGTTGGGAGAAAACGCTGGAAAAACTCTACGACCTCTACTGGTTCGAGAACATGTCGAAGTTTGTGAGAAAATTCGTAGAGAACTGTGTGACCTGTAAGATTTCAAAGTCACACACAGGTAAGGTCCAGGCGGAGATGCACCCAATTCCAAAGGTAGCTATACCATGGCACACATTGCACATCGACGCTACCGGGAAACTGAGTGGCAAAAACAACAAAAAGGAGTACGTTTTCGTTCTAATAGACGCTTTCACCAAATTTGTTATGCTGCATCACACCCTGCACATTGATACAGCAAGCAGCATCAAAGCGCTGAAGGCTAATGTCGCTATCTTCGGTGCTCCTTCGCGCTTGATCGCCGATCAAGGGCGCTGCTTCGCTGCCAAGGAGTTCAGGGAGTACTGTGCCTCAGTTAATATCAAGCTACACCTGGTCGCCACAGGTAGTTCTCGTGCCAAAGGACAAGTTGAACGAGTGATGAGCACGCTCAAAAACATGCTCACTGCTGTAGAAACAAGCAATCGCTCGTGGCAGGATGCGTTGCCCGACGTTCAACTTGCCCTCAACTGTACCGTAAGTAGAGTCACGAAAGCTAGTCCACTCGAGCTACTGATTGGTAAGACAGCTAGACCTATCGATATTATGACGGTAAATGATGAAGAGCCTCATGTCGACGTCATTGAGGTGAGAAAAATGGCTGTTGAGAACATGGAGAAAGCTGCTGCTTATGACAAGCAACGTTTCGATTTTACGAAGGCTAAAGTACAGTAATTTGCTGTAGGTGACTTTGTTTTGTTGCAAAATGAGGAGCGGAACCAGACGAAACTTGATCCCAAATACAAGGGACCGTTTAGGGTGATCGAGGTTCTGGATGGTGATCGCTACGTTTTGAAGTCTCTTTCTTCCGCCCGGACGTACAAGTATGCACATGACCGACTGCGAAAAGTTACAGACTTTGACATACATGTAGGTGACGATGACGAAACAAGCCATGACGATGACGATAACACCGACATAGCTTGTTGAATGCATTTAACGTAAAATGTACCTAGCTCAGTAAGAATTTTCTTATAATCTATTGTAGTATCGTATTGTAACGTGAAAATAAAATAACATGATGAACAAACCTACTTTAAGATTTATTTTGATAAAGGCTCGAAATGATTATCTTGAGGGTGTTGAGTTTTGTAACCGGATGGAGGTTACATGTGGAGGTGGCCGGATAGAGGTTACCTGTAGTGTTTTGTAACCGGATGGAGGTTACATGTGGAGGTGGCCGGATAGAGGTTACCTGTAGTGTTTTGTAACCGGATGGAGGTTACATGTGGAGGTGGCCGGATAGAGGTTACCTGTAGTGTTTTGTAACCGGATGGAGGTTACATGTGAAGGTGGCCGGATAGAGGTTGCCTGTTGTGTTAGTAACCGGATAGAGGTTACGTGTTGGAGACCGGATGGAGGTCGATTGGTTCGATGCTTATGACCGGATGGAGGTTATAAGTGTGATGATGATGACCGGATGGAGGTCAGAGTATGAGCACTGCAATATTTAAAGGAGTGTCATATTACTTGAAGGAATATGAGTTTGTTCAACATGTTAGTCTTGAGAGAAAGACTCTGCTATTTCCGTTAATGATTTTATCAAAGTACCTTTTTCCCTCTACTTGGGCCAGGAATGGCCGAACGACTGTTATGAGTATTCGAGAATGTTATTCCTCTCCAGGTACTCCACACGAGGACGTGTGATCATCAGGACGGCCGTGTCGAAGCGTCAACGCATATCAATTAATTTAGATGTGGCAACTATTGTTTGAGAACGTCAAGTAATTACTTGAGGATGGTTAGCGCGGAGTAATGGCAACACCGATGGAAATATCGATCCGGAAGTTTAATCAGACTTTGACATTTGACAGCAAATGACGTTGACAGACGTCACTGAGCGCGGGAAACACTTTTGGAAAGGATTGCGGTGGTGGCGGCAGCTAGAAGGGTTACTCCCCGCTAAACTTCCTGCGTTCTTACTAATATCAATAATTTGGTGTGATTCGACAATGTCGCGACCCACCGGTAGCGTATCTCCGACATATATATATATATATACGTATCTTATTGGGTTCTTATAGGGCCTTATTAATCGTGCTTGTATGATTACTTTACCATGATATAAATGTACATACACAGTGAGTTCCTAGTCTAGTGTTAACCTCGCGGCAATGTCGTGCAAAGGCATGGAAGTCACGGATGCGGAACGGTTCATTCATTGAATACTCATGGTATTCGGAAAATTACTGATGTATGATCAGAGCCACATTATTCTTATTATTGTAATTAGTATTACTACATACTGTGGGAATCCGAAATTTATTGTTTTCAATGTTTAGGTGAATCTTAGCTAGATTAATCTGTAAATATGATAAATGTAAAAGCACCTACTATAAAACCTGCGCCAATGTCGCTTTGTCTATGGGTATGGGCACGTTCACGTTCATTAGCTTTGTTTCCTCTACGAATTGTAGAGGCCGTAACTGATGTACGACTCGAGAAACCAATTGCGAACACATACATTCGTGGTTACCAATGTCAAAGCGACGTTGGATCATTGTCGTGGACGAGTGCGATGGTAGGTACCTAGAGGTATATGCCGTGGGCGAAATTGTATGTAAAGATACTGAAAGACTTTTATGAGTAATCTTCTACACTGTAATAATTGTCTGATCATGAATGAACTCATAAAAAAAAGATAAACTACCGTACTCAGTAATGACTGAGTACGGTAGTTGATTCCCTCAACTAAGGACTAGAGGACTAATATTAGCAATTGTTTTCAGAATAAAATCTTTATTAAGGAATTGTTTAAGTAATCATTAGATCTCTCTGAGTACTAGGCAGTAACCGCAATAAAAATTAAACAAGTCAAATACTGTTTGCAAACAGTCAAGATTTAGATAAATATAATTTTAAATCCTTCTTATCTAAGTAGGTATGAGATATTTTTAATTAAACTAACCGTGAATGCGATGTTGACTAAGGCCACAGTTCTCCAGTACATGAATATGCCGAAGAGGAACTGTGTGAAGACGCCCAGGATGATGCACAGGGAGCTGGTGGCCGTCAGGGCGCCGCGGAGATGCGGCTGTGTGATCTCAGCCACATACGTCAGCACCTGGAAAAAAAGAATTTGAATGATTCATTTTTATTGCAAATATGGTGGCCCATCTTCAATTTCTGGTATTGCTGGGATTTGTCAGTAACAGAGCCTAAAATGGTTGTAAGTACGTATGGCAATCAAAACATGCTTGGCCTAGTACCTACATGGGGCCCATAAATCAACAGGCGAAAGGTTGCAAAAAAATCGTATTCTGGACTAAACCCATTTTAAACTGTCAAACACCGCGCGGTCACCGGTGACCGCAACCTATTGTTCTTTAATTGTGTCTACAAAACCGGTACTCGACGAGTAATTCGATTTCGATTCCTATCGACATATTTAATTGGACTCAAAATACTTTTCATCGCCGTTTTATACAGGGATATAAGACCAAATTGGCGAGAAAGTGGCGAAACATCGGGCCATCAAGTATAAAAAGTAAGTTACAAATACTGCACTTACTTAATTGAAATATTAAACAATACTACCTAGTATCTTCCTCTGCCGTATACAGTAATTTACGAGATTCGGGATTAGATCCCTATAGTATGTAGGTATGTTGCTCTTTATTTTTCGTTTCGCTCCTTGGTTTGACCAACGCGCAACGGTTAATTTTACATTAGCTTGCCATTTGATGAACTCGTGCGTAACGATGCAATTCTTATCAGAAAAAAGGTGGAATTGAAAAACTTTAATTATTATTAAAACATTTGTTGTTTGATAATAAGGAAAAAATTGGTTCGCAATTGTTACTGGGCACACGGCGGGCGGGAGGAAATGCCCGGGTGTCATCACTGCGAGGACCGCTCTGAGGACACGGTGGAACACACTGTAGCGGAATGCCCTGCATGGGCTGAGCATTGCAGTGCCCTCAGGGAAGTGATCGGCGATGGCGACCTCTCGCGTCCGGGCCTAGTGCAAGTCATGATGCGGAGCTAGGGGAACTGGGATGCCGTCTCCTCCTTTTGCGAAGCAGTTATGCTAGCTAAGGAGGAAGCGGGACGCGTGAGGCAGCGAAGGGCTGCCTCCTGCGAGGAGGCAGCCCAGCCATCGCGAAAGACACACCGTGCGTCGGGGATCGCGGGACGATCTCCGGCCACCGTAAGCGCGGGCCTGCGGACGGCAAGCATGGGTCCGATGACCTGAAACAGATGCGAGCGTACGGTGCGTCGCGTTCCGCACGCGCCGCGCCTCAAAGAGCTATCAGACCACCACAGATGGGGCTCAAAGGGCCGATGCCGATTCGGAGTCGCGGAGTACCTAACGGGTTACCGGGGCTCCGGCTCGACGTGCAGGAGAAGGAACGGGGTGGTTTTTAGTCAGTATGAGTCTGATACTCCCTCCCGCCTCACTCAGGCGATAGCAGTCATTCGATGATTTTCCCCCCTTAAAAAAACCTTTTATAAACAATGATCTTCAACACGCTGTTCTCTTTTGTAGGGAAGGTCTATATATAACTATAGTGGCTAGACTGAGTTTCGTTGCGTCATGCATAAGAATTACAATTACATGCAATTAATATAAATAATATTTGCGGACCGATTTTGATCGGCATTATCAACTACGTTTATAGTTCAATTAGTGACCCTTCATATGTAGGTACGTAAACAAGATCATTAATTAAGTTCGTGCTCTTCTCAAGTTCAAGCCTACAGGAAAACAATGCCGACATACGAACAACTTTATCTCAGTAAAGTTGTTCGTGATGCTACATTTAGTACGTCGTTATATGCATTATTTAATCAGTTTTAACTGTATAATAATATATCTATTTGATAAACGTCGTGAGAGAAGGCCTCATAATAATTATAATAACATGGAATTATTGTTTTATATGTACATCGACCCTATTGATTTTAGTATTTATCAATAAGTAATCAAAAGTACTTACTGGTGCTTCTAGTAAGCCTCCTGATAGACCGGTAATGAAGAGGGCACCATATAAATGTCCCGTGCTTGTTGCAAAGTGGAACATCAACCAAGCTATGCAGAAGGGAACGTTGACCATCTGCATAGCCCTTCGACGCCCGATTGGTGACGTCACAACACCCGATAGTGCACATCCTAAAGGCACTATAATGAGATTAATGGAACCTGCAAGAAAATAATTTGCGTTTAAACAAAAAGTATAAATTAATTGTTATTTATATGCATAGGTGTAGTAGTACACTGCCAATAAGTAGCCGAAACACAATAATCTCTCTAACATGCTCACTTTCAATTACCAGGTATCATTGGGATGACACAAAAATAATACTACCTCTAGATTTACCTTTTCAACTTTTGACACCTCATTTGACACGGTACAGGTAAATCGTAAGGTGTGTAGGCTACAATTTAACAGTATAGCTCGACTGTACAGTTGAATCGTAAGGTCTGTAGCGTGGGAAGTTCTTTATGATTGTTACTATCGTAGTACGAGTATTTACTTCTGCCCATCCCTCCGACAAATTACTGTATCTTTTTAAGAATGCTTATCCAAGTATCACATAAATAGTTAAACACATTTTTATAAAGTATTCGTATCGTTCATTGTGTTGTACCCCAGGTATTTGTCCTGCTCATATATACGTCCAAAATACGAACAAAATGTTATTAGTAGGTTTTTAGGTTGTAAAAATTAATGTAATTTAAATCGCTACATATTATTTTGCCAGTCACCATCGTGGCAACTACTTGCCGCTCTTATCTCTTATGCAAACAAGCTGGGTATACATTATATTTACTTTCATTAGATTACCTACATCAGGTTTTCTTTTATGCTTGGTTGTGTTTAAGACGTTCAAGTCAATCCAGGTACCTATTACTATTTATTTACCTCAACGACCTTACAAGGTTTGATATAAACTAGTTAGATACAAACGAAAATGAACCTTGATGGTCGTTGCTCTCGCTGTACACCATTATGTTATAAACAACATGACCAATGTTTCCGTTTAAATGATGATCTCAGACAGATTTGATGATCTTCAGAAACGTACAATCAAACATTAAACCAAGCTTACTGGATGATGATCGATCATGTATGTACAAAACAAAAATAGCCACATGTACAAAAGTACCATATTTTACTTATGTCAACTGTTCTTCGCACACTTCGGTTAACAACATAAAACAAGGCTTTTGTTAGACTTGACGACCTCATTATTATGCAATAAACCCCATGAATAGTGATGATGTCAATGTTTTTGCTTAATTGGTCGAGTGAAGTGTGTAATGTATTCATAGTATGTACATCTGTATGTACACACATACAGATGTACACATTCCGTTTACTTCAAATGCTACATATACTTACTGATCCATGAAATTTCTGACTTATTTAAATGTAGAACTTCGCCTTCTTTGGGATCCAGAACGGCTGGCATGAGTATAGTGGAGAATCCAAGCGTCATTCCATATCCTAGAAGAATTTAAGAACTTTAGATTTGTATGCAGCAATGGCCCAAATAGTAAATTGTCATGGGCTATTAATGAAAATGTTTAGGAAAAAAGTCAAGGCAAATAAGGGTCAGAAGTACTTATCTTATGTTAAACCAGACCGTGGATTGAGGTAAAAGTAGTATTACCTCTTGATTTAAACGATCTTCAGTTTACGAGCAACATATTCGGTTTTGCAGAATGCCAGAAACAAAATTACTTTCCAGCAGGCAGATGATTTATAAATATTGAATTAAATACACGATTGATTACTTGACAAAATCCTTGAATGTCACTCTGCTCACAAGGTTAAAATGAAACGCCAAATACAATTGCTTTGATAAAAACTCTGGTTAAATGGTTTGTTATCTCAGGTATGAAAATGATGTGCATAATAAAATATAAGTCTAAGAACTGTTTTGGCTTCGTGCTAATGTAGGTATCTAATTACTATATACCTACTTACATCATTCAGATAAAATCCAAATTCAAATGAACGAAATCACTCTACCCGTTTTCAATGGCAATCTTTTGAAATTACTTATAAGAATTTCTGTGAAATTGCATGCAATAAAATGGGCAGACTACAATAAAGCGAAGAAATTGCATTTAAGTTCAAGGGCATTTGAGTTATTGGTCAACAATTTACAAGATTCTTAAATGAAAATACATTTGTTTCTACTGGTGTTAATAAATACTTATAAATCTTATGATGTTGATAGGTAATGAATGGGGGCTACCGTATTTTTGGTCACCAGGTGGTGCAAATGTAAGAAGAGCTTTTAGCCCAATCACAGCAGTTGTCAAATATTGCACATCCAATAGGGTGGCACTAGGTAATTGCCTTTTGAACGAAAAACGAAATGTTCCCCCTAGCGCCATATTTTGAGGAAAAATACGGTAGGCCCCATTGCGTCACTGATACACAAAAGTACCTACCTAAAAGCACCAAGTTCTTCGCGCTGACGGCCAAGAACTGTGGCAAGGCAGTACGAAAGTCTTTACTGTACGTGTAGTCGTCCGGCGACAGACCTCCATCACCAAACACCATGGATTTGTCACCTGACATCTGAAACAGATAACACAGAAATATATGCCACTGGCCACATATGACTTCAGGCCTCAAACGCGACAGCAGATCTGTGCAAGGAAGTAGCCTATGTATGTAGGTACAAATTAGAAAAAATGAACCACATAAAAATAGCAATAGAAATATCATAAGCAGCTCATAAAATGATATGAAGTCTCACAAAATACACTTTTCGATAAAATTCTACCAAGCCCATTAAGCTCGTGTTGTCAAAAACTAATTAGATCTCATATTAAACTGTCAAACACCGCGAGGACACCGGTGACCGCAACCTATTGTCCTTTAATTGTGTCTATAATGACGGTACTCAACGAGAGCACCTACCTACATAGTTGTAAAAATGCGACAACTATCATATATCATTATTTGAAATGTATAACGCCTTGGTTTTATGACTGTAATGTTATATTATATTGAAATAAATAAATATACATCGTTAAAACATCTATCATTTCTCTTATGATAATTAATATTCCTTAACTCGTCGAGTACCGTCATTATAGACACAATTATAGAACAATAGGTTGCGGTCACCGGTGACCGCTTGGTGTAGGTTGGTTGGAGTTTAAATGTTCAAAAGGCATCAAATTTTTGGGAGGATAAAATCTAGGGAATGCGTTATTTTTGAGTCTCACTAAACCACCGGTAGCCTCTAAGTTGGCCGCCATCAGCACCTATTATAAAACAAAATAGACTAGACTCGAAGCCATGGCCTTCTAACCTAAGCTATCCGAATCGGAATGATGTTTCAATAGGTAGGTACTTCCGAAAATCACGAGCGTCTAGATTTTCTTATATTTGTCACAAAATGTTATGTAATAATGGTGCATGTCTTGCAATATTATTAATTTGTGTTGTCTTAGGAGCGGAGCAAGGTTTTCTTCTTCTTTATCGTCCAATTGATGTCACTAATGAGTGCGCCTTCTCAGGGCGGCTGCGATACGATGTCTCATTCGGCATGGGAATGTCAGACACCGTTACTTTGGTACGTCCAACATATTAAAACTTCCATACTGGTTAAATGCTAAACATTGAAGCCTTGGAACCTTTGCTAGTTCACCTTCTTTATATTATTTCCTCGTTGGCTGACCACTGTGTGATGCAAGGTATGTAATATGCGGGTTGCACAATTTTACAAGCTTTTTAATTTATTGCAATGAGTAACGGTAAACATAAAACCCCTTTTGTCAGTTTTTAAAGTGAAAAAGCACACCGTTTCCTATTGAAACTGCAATCTTTCTTAACAGAATAAACAGCTGACACTAATAAATATGCGCGGGACCGTAATTGTGTTAAGTATATAAAGGTACAGTATTTTAGGTATACACAACACGTAACTACTATACACCCATTACCAATGCCAATTAAGTAGGTAATATGAAATTATGTCAGTGGAATAATTGACATCGAGTAGTAATAAATATCTTTATGTTATTGTGAAGTATCGATAAAAAAAACATAAAATAACATTTATTTATGTTCAATTTGCAAGTAGTAATAGACAAGGAAATAAAAATTTGCCCTCATCAATTACTTGTATCTTTCATATCCAAGAGATTATAAAATGGGAATATGAAAACAATTAACTACGTGCCAAAGTGGTTGTTGATACAATCATTGAAGGCAAAACTCACATTTCGCTAGGTGATAAGTGCTTTAAAATAATGGGCAAGCGCAGAGCAATAGATGTACACTGGACACAATCAAATTCTACTTTATTTATCCGAAAAAAATTATATTTTCTTACTAGCTTCTGTCCGCGACTTCGTACGCGCAGCCCCGTTTTTCCCGTTCCCGTAGGATTTTCAGGATATTTTCTGTCGTAAGAACCTTCTCCTGACAATAACAAACACAACAAAAACGATCAGCCAAATCGGTCTAGCCGTTGTCAAGTTATGGCGTGACAACGGGTAACGGGTTTATTTTTATATATTTATAGATAGATAAATATCTATTATCTACGCCATTATAGTTACTCACTTGCATTAAATATTATTATCTATCTTCTTTAGAACTGATATCACTCACTCAGAACTAGTAATGTCACCTCTGGAATCCGATGTTAGAATGAAGAAAAAATGACTTAATTTTTTATTTTCTAAGTATATTTGATACGAATAATGATTTTTTTTTATCGTGATTTTTACTATGTTTGAATAGTTATCGCGCGTGGCTTCAAATCTAAGCAACCAAATATCGTAAATGTCTATCTCGACATTTTTGTACAACACTAGGTTTTGCTCGCGACTTCGTCAAACAAGTCAGTCCTACTACAGATTTTCTTTATTGTGAGATTGTAAAAGATTAGATGGTTCAAAATACATAATTTTAGTTCTAAGTTTTACGCACATAGATTCCGTAGGATTTTCATTATAAAAAGTTGTAATAAATTTCACCCTAATCTGCGTCTAAAGGCGAACGGCAGAATTCGTACAACATACTTTTTTTGTTGTTCCTTGATACAATTTTGTACCACTTATTAAGCCAACTAAACCATTCATTTCATTTATTTTTAGAAGTTCGAATTCATTAAAACTACTATACATACCTACTTATTATGTTTCCATACAGTGAGGACAGTCACTGTCTCAGGTATCAAACTACCATTGTACAATGGTAATACCACTGAAATTCCGTAGTTTGAGTAGTTTGAAAGAAATGGTATCCCGGGATTTTAACGCCCGCCAGATTTCCCGTTTCTGTGGTTGTTTTGAAATTTAACTATCCTATGCTTTATACTTATTCTCTAAAGGATTGTTTATATTGTTCTTTGGGTCTAGAACTGCAATTGTAGGTAAGTATCTAATTTTACCCAAATAAGTTTTAAAAAATACCGAGTTCCGAAATTTTAACGCAGTTTTCCTTGTGGGTTTCCGGGATAAAAATATCTTATGTCCTTTCTCGAATCCTAAACTATATGTGTCTCAAATTTCATCCCAATAAGTTAATGGTTTCGGAATATCACATTTTTTTCATTTATAGTAGTTAGTACGAAAAAACAATTTTTTAACGTCCTTGAACTATGATACCATTAGACCTCCTCATATACCTCTATACGGCCCTGCAGCTTGACCTCTCTGCTCTGGCCGATTTGGACATGCGTCATAAAGAAAGAAAAAGCATTTATTCGACAAATAGGCACACAAATACAACGTAAATTGAAATTAAAAAATAAATAAAATACAGATATTTATATATAATAGAAAATAGTAAAATAAACTTAAAAATCATACTAACTACAGAAATTATCATGAAATCAAAATACTTAGGTGACCATTTTATAATATTAGAGGTATTTTATTAGAAACCTCTTTGATTGCGTACTTGTGACTAACCTGGCCTTACATTAACGATATCGTTCATAATTTGGGCTCGCTGCCATTGCAGCGGAAAGTCCCTCTTTGAGGAGTGGCTTGAGAGACGCTACGGCGTCCTCACCTACCGCCTGACGCAGGTCCTCACCGGACATGGAAGTTTCGGGAGGTACCTGTGTCTGATGGGGCGGGAGGAAACGCCCGGGTGTCATCACTGTGAGGACCGCCCTGAGGACACGGTGGAGCACACTGTAGCGGAATGCCCTACGTGGGCTGAGCACCGCCGTGCCCTCAGGGAAATGATCGGCGATGGCGACCTCTCGCGTCCGGGCCTAGTACAGGCCATGAGGTGGAGCGAGGGGGACTGGGATGGCGTCTCTTCCTTTTGCGACGCGTGAGGCAGCGAAGCGCCGCCTCCTCGCAACCCAGCCATCGCGAAGGACACACCGGGCGTCGGGGAACGCGGGACGATCGCCGGCCACCGCAAGCACGGGCCTGCGGACGGCGAGCATGGGTGGCTCCCCTTCCGACCAGAAACAGACCCAAGCGTAAGGCGCGTTCCGCGCGTGCCTGGGAGAGCCATCAGACCACCACAGATGGGGCCCAACAGGGCCGATGCCGATTCGGAGTCGCGGAGAACCTAAAGGGTAACCGGGGTTCTGGCTCGACGTGCAGGAGAAGGAACGGGGTGGTTTTTAGTCAGTAAGAGTCTGGCACTCCCTCCCGCCTCACCCAGGCGGGAGAAATAATTCGATGATTTTCCCCCCTTAAAAAAATCATTCGTTTTTAGATCGATAGGTCGCATTCAGTTTTACAGCAACTACACATATTTTTAATTACCTACTTATTAGCTTGACAGTTCTTAGTTTTACGGTTTTTAGTGGCGGTCTTCAGTGCGTAAATTCTAATCGATTCAAATATTGCGTCTTTATCGACTTCTTAATAGTTTGCAAAATATTGAAAATCACAGTTGAACAACACAAAAAAAACACTGTTGTTCTAGTAATTATTCGATCACATAAATATAATGAAATATTGATATATAAATAATAAAGCACGTCATAACCGTCAGAAATATTTGTATTTTACTATGTTTTCACTATTATCAGCGACATTTTGTTACAGTATATTAAATTAATATGTATTGTAATTTTAATTCATTCGGTTAAGTAAAATAATTCTATTATATTATAAAATACTTTCTCAATTTATTTTTAATTTATTTTAAATCGAGTTTAAGTGTTTATATTTTTTCCATCGTTTTGACAATGCCCTAAGCAGAATAGTGATTGCTGTTCCACCTCACTTAAAAAAAGTAAATAGATATGGCCGTCATTGACACATTTCGAATTTTCTAATTATAGAACTTGTTTTTTTTTTAATGTAATTTGACAACAAATGAAGTATCGAAGGAGGATTTTTAGCGATTAAAAAATAATTAAATCTTTCTACCCCTTTTTGACCCAATACACATTGAATTTCAATAAAGAATTACAGAAGCGGTTTGTGCTCCAGCGTGATTCCTAGATTTTCAGTTCAGGACAAAGCCTTTTAAATATATATACCTCTATATAAGTATGTATATGTATATGCTGCATTTACATTGTATAATCTGTATATGTAAACATTTACACATGTATAATCTATATATGTATATCTCTATCATCATCGAATGACTGCTCCCGCCTGGGTGAGGCGGGAGGGAGTGTCAGACTCTTACTGACTAAAAACCACCCCGTTCCTTCTCTTGCACATCGAGCCAGAGCCCCGGTTACCAGTCAGGTTCTCCGCGACACCTATGTAAATGTTTAAGGTACATAGAATAGAAGATAGGTAGTCACCACTTTTAGTTAAAGGTAGTCACCACTTTTAGTTATAGGTAGTCACCACTTTTAGTTATAGGTAGTCACCACTTTTAGTTGTAAAAGCATCAAATGAAATGTCGTAATCAAATAATGTGTCTGTCCATTACCTGCAGAACATTCCACGATGCTTGAACTAAACATGGTCTTAAAGTTATAGCGATATCCATCGATCGTAACTCGAACGTGCTCTAAACTATTTTTAAACGTTTAAAGTTATGCAAAAGTTCTTAATACCAACAGTATTCACGAGTATACTGGTACCTTATAACATAATACCGGTTCTTGTGTAAGTATTACATAACTGGATTGAATTAAATTATAATTTCATCTTGTTGTTATTATGGAATTCCGAATCATTAATGGCACAGTGTAAGAAACAGCCCAGGTAACAAGGTAATAATAGCCGGATATGATAGGAGCTTAGCGACAGCACAGTCATCCCTCAACATAATATGAAATAGTTGATTAGTGAATGAATACTCAGAAGCTTATTGTTGTACAAATTTACATAGTAGGACGAACAATCAGCCTTATCAGAAAATAGTGTAGAAATAATCATCTTGTTTGCAGGTGTTTCGCACACTCTATGAAACCGACTACACGTGCAACATAGACATTGTGGTAGAAGGATACAAGGACACATACCTCGTGGTGGTGATAAAGTTTCCTACAAGCATCGCCATCAACTGCCGTGCTAACACAGATGCCTTTCATGTTATGAAAAAAAATAAATGCTTTCGCCTCTGTGATTTGGTTGCCTCCAACGATTTGCTGTCTGATTATTTCGTTATAACAGTCAAAGGAAGAATTCGTTTTAAATATCGAAGTAATAGCAGCATCAACTCCGATATAAATGTAAGTTATATTTCTTCTTAAATACCTACTTGGTAAAAACTGGTAAATGCTAACCCTCTTTGTTCGAACTTATTTTTTAAGCCAGCTTTAGACTACGGTATCATCTCATACACTCATAGTCCGGCTTGTTTGCATGAGTGTAAAATGTCGAAAAGAAAACATAGCTAATGTAAAATGTTAATGCAGTGCTTCTTCGGAAACATTCTTTATAATAGAATAGGATTCTTTTCATACCATTTTGGCCACATTATAGCTAAATAAACGAGCAGTTTAATGCACTTCTTCACTTTTTTCCGTAAAGAAAGGCAGGTAAAAAAAAAGTCAAAGACTTAAAATGTTAAGTGAACATCAATAATCTTTACCTACTCGTGTTAAAGATTTTTATTTATTTTACCATTATTATTAATGCCATATTGATGATGTAAAATATAACGTGGTCGCCCGGAGATTTAAGACACCCGCTTCTCATGTATCTATGACGGCACGGTTTCAAAACCTACCAAGGGCAAGTTGGTGCCCTCAGTCGAATGTGTGGTCTAGTTGAAATAGATGATTGCATCCAATATTTCAACTAGACCTCACATTTGAAATGTCATAAATAGAAAAGTCCATCATTCTGTGTGCAGCAGGCAGCTAGATGTTCGTTCCAAACTTTAGATATATTTGATTAGAGAAAACCATCGAGAAATTCTATAACCCGTAGTACCCGTAGTACAAGTTACAATCTTATTTATATTTTGCCACCTTCAGATTGGCAATGCTGACAAAATTGAGAGTGGTAGAACAAGTACCATCATTGGAGCTAGGTTTGTTGTACTTGAGGGTGTCGGTGTACTTGTGATAGGGATGGTGGATGACAAAGTGTCTGAAGTGGTTGTGTTGTAATTTGATACAGTTGTGTTGTAGTCCGGTCTAGCTGTACTTGTGGTAGTAGTAGAGGTCCTTTTTGTCGTAGTTGTGCTACTTTGGGTTATCGAGCCTCATGTGGTTGTCGTGGTCCATTTGGTCGTAGTGCTGCTTTTCGTCATTGTAGTCCTTCGAGTAGTGGTATCGATATTCTGTAAGTAATTGTTACCTGTTTTATAGTTAAATATTGTTTTATATATTTATATTTATACTTGTACATTAATGATTTCACTAACGTACAGAACTGTAACAAATGACATCATTGAAGCCTTCTTCGAAATCGTAATTCACACATAGTCCCCAGTTACATATGAATCGAGACTTAGTAATGTACCTAAATGCTGTCACTGTCACAATCGTTATTGAACAGGATCTACTAGATCTTCTTCAAAAATTGCTCAGAAGCTAATGTTGTGAATTAACCAATCACATATGTGTTTATACCTATACAGACTATTTTACAATTTAAGGTAATTACGAATCAATGACATTTTATTGTACCTCTATTAGTAATCGATTGATATGATATTTATTGATTGTACATAATAATTCCTATCCTAATGTAGTAGTTACCATACAAGGCTTATATCGTGTTGTTTATGTTGTCGATGGTCAGTGTGAATGTCAATAACCGATCTACATCTAGCGTGACCTACCAGGGATGCCGAATGGAATAGGATCATTTATTTGACAAATATGTAGGTACTATTTCATCTATTCTATTTCAATCAAACATGCATTTAAGTATTGAAAGTGCAATCAACGTGTAATAAACTAACAGGACTGATGACAAAATGCATTTAAAAAACATTAGGCAGATAAGCTTAATATCTCAGTGACGTCATGCAAAGAACATGTTTAGTCCGGCAAGTGACAAAACTTAGTAAACACAATATCGACCTAAACCTTACCGTACAAGCAAGGACTTCAAATACCGAAACCGGATTTTAATGATTCACAAAAAGTTTCTGCTTGAATTCCTAAAAAATACTTTAACACAAAAATAATACGACTGGTAATTATTGTACGTACATAATGGAAGTAGATGTGTACTACCAATTGGTAGGTTGAAAGAAGTAGGTACTAATAGAAGGGTATAACAGAAGGGTAGAAGCGTTTCGCATTAAGCTTCCTTGTGCGTACTGCTAAGGAGAGGAATTCTTTGCCAGAATCTGTTTTTCCTGAAGGGTAACCTGGGTGTCTTCAAGGCCCGATTGAATAGGTTGCTTATGGGATGACGTGCTCCATCGTAGACCGCATCATCGCGCACCGCCAGGCGAGGTAGTGATACTAGTGATCAAACTACAGCCCAACAAATATTAAAAAAGTAGGGCCTTAAATACTCAATTAGTTTACATGTTTTGTTATGTACTTCTAGCACCGATTTTCGACCTACCAAATGATCCGTTGATTCATTGATCTGCTTTTTAGTATATTTATTTTTAGTTTCGACTAAAACCCGGTGATTCCTACTCTAAAAACGTATGCTATCCTGAATTACATAAATGGCCCATGTAATCAAAATTATTCGGTCAATATTAAAAAAATATTTAAAACCTACTATTTCTAGGTAGTTCATTGAACGCCAAAACAGGTTTTATATTCGAACTAGCTGTTGCCCGCGACTTCGTCCGCGTAGAATAATGACTTCTGGCAGAATTTAGGCTTTTGAATTAGTTTTTATCAAGGGATATTCTACGGTAATGGATGTCGTCAGAATTGATTCAGTCCCGTAGATGATAGCGTGATAATATGTAGCCTATATGTTTACCAGACTTGTTAGTAATATTCATGCAAAATTTGAAATAGTAGTGCAGTACTTTTTGAGATCATCACGGCCATACATACAGACAAACAGACAAAAATTCTAAAAACCACATTATTGGCTTCGGTATCGATTAGAGATCACGCTTCAAATATTCTTTTAAAAATATTCAATGTACAGTTTTGACTTTTCTACGATTTATTATATGTGTAGATAGCTGTTGCCCGCGACTTCGTCCGCGTAGATTAATGACTTCTGACAGAATTAACCAGAATCAATTCAGTGCCCAAGTAAGATTTACCTATTTTGAAATGATTTATCGTAGTTTCAATAAATAAATAATCCCGCAGGGATCTTACCAGTACAGTGCCCGATCACGTAAGGTTTGAGTAATAAAAACTATTCTATCGACTATTGTTGTACCGAATCTCTCTAGAATAAGTTCAGTGGTTAAGAGTTAGAGAGTCCTGGGGCATTGACGCATAGTTCCCGTTCTCGTGAGACATCTGTGAAAAAACTATCATACGTTACCCAGGTCCCAAATCATCGTTTTACCGAATGTAATTCAAAAAGATTCAATGATTCTAAATTCAACGGCTAAGAAGATTTATACAAACTCTCATTCCCTATTTTATCCCCTTAGGGGTGGAATTTATCAAAATCCTTTCTAAAGAGATACCTATGTCATAGTAACTTTATGCATGCAAAGTCTCAGCCCGATCAATTTAAAACTGGCAAAGTATCATACTTTGGGGTGAGAATGTTCAAAAACCTTTCTAAAGGGACGTTTACGTCATAATATCCATCTGCACGCCGAATTTCAACCCGATCGGTGTAAAACTGACAAAGCCTCACACAAACGTTCATCCCCTATTTTACCCACTTGGGGGTGTAAATTATCAAAATCCTTTCACAGCGGACGCCTACGTCGTAACATCTATCTGCATGCCAAATTACAACCCGATCGGTTTAAAACTGATAAAGGCTCATATAAACTTTCATCCCCTATTTTACCCACTTGGGGGTGGAAATTATCAAAATCCTTTCATATCGGATGCTTACGTCATAACATCTATCTGCATGCCAAATTACAACCCGATCGGTTTAAAACTGACAAAGTCTCATACAAACTTTCATCCCCTATTTTACCCCCATTGGGGGTGGAAATTATCAAAATCCTTTCACATTGGATGCTTACGTCATAACATCTATCTGCATGCCAAATTACAACCCGATCGGTTTAAAACTCACAAAGTCTCATACAAACTTTCATCCCCTTTTTAACCCCCTTGGGGGTGGAAATTATCAAAATCCTTTCATATCGGATGCTTACGTCATAACATCTATCTGCATGCCAAATTACAACCCGATCGGTTTAAAACTGACAAAGGCTCATACAAACTTTCATCCCCTATTTTACCCCCATTGGGGGTGGAAATTATCAAAATCCTTTCACATCGGATGCTTACGTCATAACATCTATCTGCATGCCAAATTACAACCCGATCGGTTTAAAACTGAACAAGTCTCATACAAACTTTCATCCCCTTTTTTACCCCCTTGGGGGTGGAAATTATCAAAATCCTTTCACAGCGGATGCTTACGTCATAACATCTATCTGCATGCCAAATTTCAACCCGATCAGTTAAAAACTGACAAAGTTTCATACAAACTTTCATCCCCTCTTTTACCCCCTTGGGGGTGGAAATTATCAAAATCCTTTCTTAGCGAATGCCTACGTCATAACATCTATCTGTATGCCAAATTTTAGCCCAATCTGTGCAGCGGTTTGGGCTGTGCGTTGATAGATCACTATGTCAGTCAGTCAATCAGTCAGTCAGTCAATCACGTTTGAATTTTATATATATAGACAACTAAAAGTATTGCATAATAAGTAGGGATACCTAAGAAGTAATGTGTTACGTGGAAATTGGAATAAAGATAGCACAAATTGAGATTTTTAGCTTTAATCTTAATTAAAAATGCTTCAGAGCTTAACATTGTTAAATAGAGATAAGTATCTATACTTAACAATATCTTACCTTAGTAAGAGAACTAAAATAAATTCAAATTACTTGTATCCCTCCAATAACTGGTGTTGAAGTAAGATAATTATGCTAATCAGGTACTTCAAAAGTGCATAAACACACACACTACCTGCAGTCTAAATATTGTGTTATAAAACTTATACACACATTTAATATAAAATGTCAGACAGTCGTAAAAAATATGATAATTTTATATGAAGTTTTTAGTTTATGTAATGCTCGCTTGTGCACGCTACCTTTAGATTTAACGGTGCGGTTTTAACTAAGTATATATAGGTACACTTTTACACACACACACACACACACACAGACACAGACATCCTATTGCAATTCAAGTGTGATCAGATATTATCGGTTTTTCTCACGTTAAAGTACCTACTACCTAGTTAATCATGTAGTCATTATGTCAATCTTAGAAATACCTATAACATAAAAGTATTTGTCACTTTAAGCCATCTTTAAGCCCTAAAATCCTGTGTCCACAGATAATAACGGGGAAAAGTGTGACCATACTAGTACTCGCATAATTATAATTAAATAGATAAACAATACTATAAGAACTTTAGATTTCTTTTTATATCAACAATACTTACCTACATCCTTCTTCTTGGACGATAGAGAAACCGGTTTATTTTCTTAACGCTGGTTAGTAACTAATGCGAAAGTTTTATTATAAGCTTTTTCTTAAAATATCTCGTATAAAGGCATAAAGTACTTACCTACCTCTACATCGGAATTTTGAAGATGAAGATGAGATGAAAAAAGGAAGACCTGACATACAACTACTTAATTAAAGAACCTGTTTTTCATATTCCAGCTACATAACTGTATGTATATGTTGATACTTATGTGTAGGTATACAAACTATTAAACACTGTATGTTACAAAACATTTTTAACGTTTTTAGATGTTAGTATTTCCTCAAGCACATCAAGGAACACTTTTGTGGAATATTCTGTGTTTCCAATAGAAACTATTATACCTACAATATGTTTATTGGTATAGTTGTTGTTACTAAATAGATTTTATCACAACTGTCTACCGACAACTCATAATGACATGCACGTAACATGTTACTCAACTTTTTACGTAAATCTTGTTAATGTATCAAAAAGAAAGAAAGTCACGAGCCAAACGAAGTCTTCTTTATTGATCGATAGTAGGTACCGACAGTAATTGACAAGTACCCATCTAAGATATTTTAGATATCTTACTTATTAAATTTAGATGGCCAATACACATGGTACACAGAGATGTGGCCAATATGATGGTAGGAAGCACAATTTTCGAGTTTAACGTCTCATGTTTAATCGACAAGCGAAGTTGAGGTATTTTTAACCTTCTGTAATAAAACGTTTGGAATAGGTGTAGGTAATATATTGGCAAAAACACAAATTGGAAGAAATTGTATTGACGCATCTACATTAATATGAAAGTGTTATTATAAGTGCATAATAATAATCAGTGTTATCACAAAATTATACGAGATGGGAGACACTCTTAATAATGTCACTGATTGCAGGCTGATTTATACCAAGTGACGGCGACCTCTGCCCGTGCGCAGCCTCCAACTAAATGCAGCCCACGGAACGAAACACTCTGCGTGATAGACACACAGGAGTTCTGCTTCACTAACGGTGTTGTTTGCGACGGCATTAAAAATTGCGGTGTTTCTGATTGGTAACAATGTGTCTCATCTATTACATATAATGACATTGGAGCTCTTCCTTCTGTTTGTCCTACGAAGATGACACCAATTTCTGATGTTTGTGTACTAGATACCTTCATGCACCACAATTGGGCTATTATTCAATCTTGTCTTGAACTGTGTCAAAGCTATTACGCTTCGTAATAGCGTTGTTTCGGAAAATAAATACGTCACTAACCGTCAGAAGTGTCTAAGTTCGCAGACTCGGTGTTCAAATGAAATCTCTGGTGTTTATATTTTATATTCTTTGTCTCAGCGCCAAAAAATCACCTAGCCCCAGGCTTAGTTAATGATAAATCATTCATTACGCGCAAAGAAAATATCTGGGATTAATAATATGCGTAGGTGACTTTGCGTAGTTCCTACGGAAAGGACGCACAAAAGGTTCGTATCTGCGTAGCAGTAACCGCTAGGAAGACGAAGCGTAGGCGGTCGGTTGTAAGTACGAAAGAATATTTGTGTAGCTAATACTCCGGTTGCTACGCTGACGTAGACAATGAGAAGTCGCTACGAAAACGATACGTAGTCGCTACACAATCTATGGTGTTTACTCGGTTATTGTAAGTATATGATGGTGGACATAACCAACACATAGTTCTTAATAGAAGAAGTGGATTCTCACTGGTCTTTGGTGCTTCATTTTTTTAGGTTTGATGAACGTAAATCTGAATGTAGTCTACCAGTGGAATATCTGGGCCATGCCCCTGTCATTGCTGTGGTTGGGGCGTTAGTCTGCGCGCTCCTGGCTGGTGGGCACATCCTTATGAGATGCCTTCCTCCCTTAGCAAACTCATTCTTCATATTCAATGCTAACGAGGACAACCGACTTTGTATTGACCCCGTATTCGTTAGGCCAGAGAAGACATCATTTGAGATCGGTCGAAACAGGAGAGCGTCCTTAATTCCGGTATGATTCCTTTGACATTAATTAATTAACAATGATTGGTTTAGAATTAAATCACACATTAAATTTGTGTTACAATATGAATTCGATTTTTTTGAGAAACACAGATTTGAGTCATTCAAATCAAAGTCTTGGTTGGTGCAATGATGCAATGGTGGCAGCCGGCAGCTGTGCAACAATAGTTGTTCCCTACGGGAGTCGCGGGTTCGCTTCCGACTGGAAAGAATTCTTTATGTGATCTACAAATGATTGTATTGGGACTAAGTGTCATGTGTATGTTTGTAAAAACATCCACGACACTGGGGAAAAATAAAGTATGATACCATGTTTTAAAAGAAATGATTGACCTACTAATGTCTGGACAGTGATAGTGAGTATATTTCTTTACAGACGTTCTCCAGTTCATCATCCAGCTACCAATCAGAAATTTTAGATATTCAGAAAAGTTCTCTTATCAGACCAAGTGGGGCTACTGATGAAGATATTATGCACTATTACCCGTCCGTCTTATCGATGAAAGTGAGTTAAATGTGGAAATTTTGTAAGACCATTTTCAATTACCGCTGTACCTACGAAGTATTGTTTCATAATAATAGTAGTTGTCCGAAACAGAGAGGGTAGAGGCTGCACTGGCACTAGCATACGTATGGACTAATGCCTTGTTCACACTACGCTAGTATTTTAGTAGAGTAATGAATATTCAGTAGACAAAATCTGCTGCCCCAAAATGCAAGTGAGAGAACTACTAAATATTCGCAACTCAACTAAAATACTAGCGTCGTGCGTACAAGGCATAAGCTAGTCCAGGTGCCAGTGCAGCCTCTACCCTGTCCGTTATAGTTTAAAGTTCAGTTCACACAAATGACGTAAGTGGGTGTGCCTACCTACTACCTTTATAGAATATCATAACTTCAATAATTACCAATCATTTTTCGAATTTCCCATGATCCAGTCAAGGAATTCTAACCAGGAGTTGATTCATGAGTGAAATAAACATTTTATGACTAGGTACATAACTCTGCACCTATTAGCGATTTTAGGCTCGTAAGAAAATTGTCATTTAAACAAACTTGAAGTCACTCCCTTATCAATTGCTTTCTTTCATATCTTT
Organism: Spodoptera picta; assembly: GCA_038387885.1. Lineage (NCBI taxonomy): Eukaryota > Metazoa > Arthropoda > Insecta > Lepidoptera > Noctuidae > Spodoptera > Spodoptera picta. Next base: position 7,459,902 of record JAZHFQ010000105.1, read on the forward strand.
CTGGGCAAATGGCATAAACGATATTTTTTATGAAACAGAAAACAAAAGTCAATGTATTGTAAAACGAAGACTAAAATAAAACCACATTACAAGTCACTAATGGAAATCATTATTATTTATTCGTGCAGTGAGCTACTTAGTATAGTTAATTATATGACAAAAATTCTCTTTAGTAGTTGAGATCCTTATAAATTCCATAATTGGATCAAATGTATTGCTATATTAGCATGCAATATGTTAGATCTACTTGCTAACATAAACACAATTGTAAATGGTAGTAATATATGAAAAATACAGTTACTTTTATAGTTCTTTCTTGTGCTACCATAGTGTGGGTTTTAATTACCACAAACAATATATCTTAATCTTGAAATCGATAGCTATAGGAACGGTTGGTTGAGCCTGTCACCGCATATATGTTACACGTTAAGTTTTACATCGATACATTAACGACATACACTATATCTATGTATCTATGTAATAAGTACTTAGTCTTGATAAAAACATTATGTATGTAATTTGTTATTTAATCCGCCCAAGTACCTATATAGGTGTTGTTTTAAAGCCGCGTTATTTTTTAGGAGGTAACTCGGCTATCGATTCTGTTTCCGAATCGATAAAAAAAATTGTACTTAAATATTTTTCATTTTTCTGTAAATTACGGAAATCCGTAAGTGCGAACTACACGCCGCCGTCTTGTCACTAGTTTTGTAACCCGGCTCAACACACACAAACTCAAACACGTAATTGATAATAATATCAATTAATATCAATTAGGAATAATCCTAATTCCATAAAACTCCAATAAGAAACATTGCTGCCGCTTATTCTGAAATATTGTCGAACTTAAACGATTTATTATAGCCGTATTTTTAACTATTGGCCTGAAACTTTCTCTTACATTGAACCTTTATGACTTCTGTGACATGCCCCCGATATATGCCACGGTTTCAAAACTACACCTTGTAGCTTAACTTATTTGGCTATACATATAACTGGTCTAATAATTATTATATATATTATATTACAAATAAGCAAGTAACTAGGTATACTAATCCAACCCTTTCACGCCAAAGAATGATGTTACATTGTTTAGCAGACGCATAACAAAGTACCAACATTCCTGTAGTGGTACAAAATAAGACCATACAATTACATAGATACCTCGTATACATGTATATGTATATGTTCCTTTGTTTAATTTCAAAATAAAAGTATCTTTTGTGACGTCCCAACATACGGTTGCTAGCAGCAGTTCACCTGGTCATAGTATGATGGCTTTATTATTTTATGATTTTCAAATATATACTTCAAGCTAATATACCGTTTACTTTGCATTAAATGAAGCTATCTAGCTAAAACGTTTTATTGCTTCGTTAGAACTCACGTGTATATTATTTTATATACTTTCATGCTATTTGACATTGGCACACGTGCACCGAGTGTTATAATTGAGATAAAAATTACAAAGACTTTATCTATTCGAATGGCATAGGGTTTTGCAAAAAACAAAGCATACAACTATCTTTTGCTTTTTTTGTTATATTTATAAAGCTGAAAAGTATGTCTGTTTGTTTAAACGCGCTAATCTCCGGAATTACTAGACCGATTTGAATTATTTTTTATGTATTGGATAGTCTGTTTATCGAGGAGGGCTATACAGTATAAAACATCACGCTACAGTCAATAGACGCGCAGCAGAGTGGGTGAAACCGCGCGGACGTAGCTATAGTGTATATAATATAAGATATTCGACCTTTTTACACGCTCTTTTGTTAGTTCGTTCTGTAACGAATTACTAAAATTGAATAATACCTACTAAAATTGTAGAATCTGAATTATACACACTTTCAATTGTTGTATTATCACAAAACTTGGTAGTCACATGTTGATTAGAGGACCATACTATATTATGGTTTGATAATGGGATTGGGTGACAGGTGACAATTGAAATCTTGGGCCACCAACTTGCAATCATGTATGGTGTTTGGACTCATTAGATAGTATTACAATTTCTCTAGAGAGATTCTTTTCAAGTAAATTTATGGATTACAGGAACCAAAACTACATTCTAGTCGATCGACTACAATGAAATCGATGACTGCGAGGCTTCAGAAAACGATACGTTCTGTTACTGGTCGAAGGAAAATCATTAGAGCATCCCTAACCGGACCAGATACTTTAAATGAAAATGTATGAAATTTTTCTTTACCTATGGCAAATAAACTTACCACTAATATTCATTTCATGAATAAACTACTGAAAAAAACTAACTTTTGTTTATTAACCTGTGAGCTTTCGGAATACAGATCTATGCGAGACACAGTGTATTTTCTATTGTGTCTCATACATCGACAGACAAGAGGTTAATGCGAGCTTAAGCCCACCTTGTCTGATAGCCAAAATATTACCTATCTTTAGCCTCGAGGTGCACGAACGTGTAAGATACAGGTTATTTTCGAGAATCTTAAAGGTGACTCAATTGTCCAGACAATAACTCAGTTTTCGTAATCTTACTTAGAATTTTAAGAATTGATCTTTATTGTCAACGTAGGAGTCGTCTTTTGTTTCAAAAAAAGAACATGTTTATGTCTACGACGATAGATAAGCCAAACAATAAAAATTTCTAGATACAATAATATTCAATAATCTTACTTATAATATTATAAACGCAAAAGTGGGGATAACAGATGTGACATTCTACGATATTCAAAGCTGTGTTTCTTTGACCTCGTCCATTATGTAGGTACCTACAGTCTTAACCCTTTAACCACCAAGATTTTGAACTTACAACTTACCTCCAGCGCCACGTCACTTTAGGTATAAGTTGGAACAGTGTTGGGAACACTTAATATCGATGCATATATTTTTTATTTATTAAAAAATTATAGTCAATGTTTTATTTACCTACTTAATAAATACTCTAAAAATTTTCAGTCTTCAATCGAAGTGTACGAAAATGAGCATTCGGGAAATGGGCACGGCGTCGTCCGTACTCCTGCTGGCGACGGTGACGATACTCCACGAGCATGTCGTATTAAATGTAATATTTTCATGTAAACTTCTGAGCCGATTTCCGACCGTACGGTTTCCAGCTCAAAAGGTTTTAAAGATGCAAAGTGGATCACTTGGTCTCTGATCAAAAACATTTGCGTCACCATCTTCTAACTTTGCATAATGGACACATTTGGTTTTGTCTGTGTTGATTCATTTGACGAATAACAAAAACCCAAAAAAGGGGGTACAACACTAGTTGCATTGAGCGATAAATGTTTAACGTGATTTTACGGTGACGGCGCTAAGGCAACTCACAATACAGCGCTATTTAACCTTTAATCTCCTTGGCCGCTCGTAATATTACGATGATGGCGACCGGCGACTGTCCGCACTAGTGCGGTTCTGCGTTATGAAATTTTTATAGGTATTATTGTTATAAAGATTAAATAATTTTGAACTTAAATACATTTTAATTAGTACAAATACTTGCATCAAAGTAACACTATGGTTATTTTCTAAAGAAAGTGTACACTTTCATTGCAAATAGTGACAGAAATATCTATAGTGCCTTGTTTGTTCTTAGACAACCTATTAAGTATTTTTCGAATTCGCCCCATCCCTAGTACTCGTAAAATTACGTGATCGGCGATTCAGATAATGGAGACGGTGACCACAATTTAATTATACCTCAAACTTCACAGTATTTATCATTCAAAACATTGAGAAATATCCATAACAATAAAGATTATACCCTACATCTTGAAATGGACACATTTTATATGGAGTTTGTGCACTATGAGAAGATTTTTAATAAATTATCGTGATTGTACGTATGTGGCGATTCGGACACAGCTTTCGAAAACCGTAATATTACGGTGTCGGCGGTTAAAGGGTTAATGTTATAACAAACGATCACCAAATGTAGCTTATTATGACACGCATGAATGAAAATTCTATTGATAACAAGGAAAATTGCTAAAACGAAACCTTTGATAACATAACCTAAGTTACTCAAAGAAATAAGCGATAAAATTGAATGAAATGGCACTTAATGGTTGTTAGAAATTAATTTCTAATTCCACATGTGTACCAACTAACAATTTTTTGAATTGACTCGAGTTGGTAACGTAATACAGATAGGTAGGTATTAAAAAATTCGCTTTATGCGTTCAGTAGATTTATTCTTTTAACTCTACAGCTGATTACAACTAAAACTTTTATAGGCAATGTTATTGTGCTTTAAATATGTCTGCACATTTTTAACCTGAAACACAGGTTTTTTCGTAGGTAAATTTAGACTTTCATTAGGAAATAACATTTATTTAGTAATCTGGTTTTTTACACCAAATAAACATTTATTAATTTTTTTAAATATATGAGAGTATTTACAACCCAAAATATGGTTCAATCATAAAATTTTACATGCATAGATGTACCTTCTTTATCTCAGTGTGTTTACAAACAATGCATGTTCAGATGTTCGCAAACAATTTGCTGTTTGAAACAAAAACATAACGACTAGCATGAATACCTGCTCAGTAATAAACGCGTATACGAGTATGATAAAATGGAAATTCAACGAAACTGAAGAGGTTAAGACTTCAGAAGGTATACTTTTTTTTATATATATATAATAAAAATCATCTATGCCGTGCCAGGCGTGCCAGCCATTGATAAATAAAAAAAAACATCAATGGTGTGGCAATTTAAATTGAATAATAAAATGATCTGAACTAAATAATTGATACTTGCATAATTATTAGCTAAGTACCTATTGATTACTTTTAAAACTATTTCTGTTTGAAGGCATTGAAATAAAACAACTGTTCGCAAGAAACAGGTAGGTATGTGCAGAGCAGCGAGGGCGCAAAGCAGGAAATTCAAGTATAAACATTGTTTCCAAGAGGTTTTAAAATGAGACTTACTTGTAAGGTTGATTGTTGACGTTTGACGCACTGAGGAGCCTTTTACAAATGGCAGCGGTTTGCGCTGCAACACTCGCGAGTTGTTGACACAATACTGAGCTTGTGTCCGCGTGGAGCGGCTGCCACTTACCACCACTATCGTGTCAAGGCACCTCTCGCTGAACTCCAGTGAGAGGCAACAGTGCGTGTACTCCGAGTAGGTACTCCGACCCACCTTAACAGCCATATTTTTGTTTTTCTGACCCTCATGGTATATACCTACTTAGGTACATTTTTAAATGTTGGATACGGATATCGTAACATCACGTGGAATCGACTTTTAATTCGCTGATTTTTTATTAATACCCGCTTTTATGAGGTGTTACTTTGGTTTTTTATAAAAATCGTTAGGATTTTCTTCTGTGTCATGGGTACGTTAACAAACATACAATATCACATACGAATGACAACCAGACACGAAACAACAATGTTTATGGATCATACTATAAGTGGCTCCGTGCTGGAATTGAACCCGCTACACGTTGCGCGGCAGCCGGTTGTCTAGTCACTGCTCCAACCGTGGAGTCATTAAACTTATCCAACTTAATAAGGTCACAGGTGATCTAGTATCTTAACATAATGAGGAAGTTATAATAATTATAATTACTTAGCTATCCCTATCATATAATACATTTATAATACACAGACATAGTCATTTGTGTGTATTTATTATAATTTTTAAATAGGTACTTCAAAATTTTTAATAATGATTGTTTTCAATTCTAATAAGGTAGGCACTGACTTCTAACCTATCAGTGGGTGTGTAACCTATAAGTACCTACGTATGATCAATAATAGTTATTTTTTGCTGATATATTTTTAATTTTACTTTTTAATTTTAGTTTTTGAAGTCGTTTTTTTTTAAATAATACAAAATACTACAGACAGAATTTTTAACACATTTTGTATGAAGTTTATATAAATTTCTACCACATCACCATCGTTGGTAAGTGTGCCCTATAAAATTTTGTGAAGATAGTATTTAGGCACGTTTATTAATAACACCTAACATATTATTATATGAAAGGGTCAATCAAGGTAGGTAAACAGTAAATACACAACCGCTCTCTCTCCTGGCTGTATCAATAAATACTTACTTTCATATTTTTGTGGCGACACCAGCACGTCAAATGACAGCTCACTCATAATTAAATAGACCATCGATGATAAAAAATCACGAATTTACCTACACGAATAGAAATTCCCAACGAACACCTCACCTGGGGCCTTACTCTTGAATCCAATTCCGACCGATCGACATTGGTATTGTAAAATTTCGTACCTTTGAGTTGCAATACTAGCGCCCATTGCATCCGTATTGCGTGGATACTAAATGAACTAAATGATATTGAGTTTGGCGTACTCTGAATGCTATTTTAACAGCTACGATAGGGGTTGTATAGAGGTATTTTTGACATTGAATAATTATTGAGATTTTATTGGATTGAAATTGCATTGACATTGAGATTGGTTTCAAGAGTAAGTACCCTGGTCGGAGGATCCTCCTTTCCTGATCTTAGGGAACTTCACCCTCTGTTGCCTAAAGTTTGAAGGTTAAAATTTTCCTACGTTTCTATGACTTAAATCATTATTACATACCTACAGTTTATTGTATAGAGCTTCAGAGGAACCTGCAAATGAGTCTAATAAAATCGTATGTAACAAATGCCTGCTTATCCAAATGTAAAGAGAGAATTACAATGCCGTTAGCCTTAACAGTTAGGTACGTGCCTATGTGAAAACCAAAGAACTTCTAACTAGATAGATACCTCAATAGGCACTACTGGGAGTTAACATGAGACAGTCACACTAACTAGTCACAGACTGAATAATTCAATTGTAATGACGATCATATTTTAGTCATTAAAACTTTTTGTTTTTATACACGTTTTACGATTTCATTTTCCGTAATACATAATCGGTAAACCATAAATGCAGGTAAACCAGATCCCTACATCCTAGAGCTTGACGTGACCAAATGAATTGAGTGAATTTGAGTGACCAAATTTGAATCATTAAATAACATCATGTTTTTAATCCCCGACGAGACGATTAAATAAATAAATTATTATTAGATTTATGAATAGGTTTTTTCAGCTATTACAATATTTATGTAACAACAGTGTGTCAAACACGTGCTAGTCACCTTAAAGATAATTTTTTCGAGATTACAATTATGAAATGTATATCTATCTAGAGGTATCTATATCTTTTCAAGCCGAGGTGTTTGGCTGATAGCCCAACTGGCATCGCTTAAAACACATTGCATATTGATCTAAGTGGAAACGCACTTATAGATACAAAATGTACTTAAAGATATGGACTAAATAGATTCGTAAATTCATGGGCACCCATCCATCAAACCATATCAATGATGTTTAAAATGTAGTACCTACCTAGCATTGTACCTTATACAATTGTACTTATACATGTATAGGTACATATGCGTGTCGTAATGACATCTTAAATCTTTGAAATGTCTGGTGTTTTGTATGATCTAATGATTTGATTAATTGACTGCTTACTAACTTCTCCTCAAATACCTCTATCGGTACTTAAACGATAAATATGAGCTTAGGTATGTGTTATTCCAGATTATTTGCAGATACCTACCCAATCCATCGCTGTGCATGATTCAATTTTTTATTAGACTTTCTTACTGCATTTGCTACTACTAAATTAAATTTGAATAATTCAAGAACCCATCGCTTGACCCTAGGACTCGCTTGCCTTTAGGACCACTCAACTAAGGAGACTGTTACAGTACCTACCTACCTAAATCACTTATATGTATTAGAATATCATAGTGTGTAAGTAGGTACCTACGTAAATTCAGTGATGACACCCTAATCGAGGTCCTTTCCACAAGGGGTGACACTACAGCTATCAGATTACTTACTAATCTAATTAAAGAACGACCGGAGAATAAGAATTACATTATTTTTCCCGGAGAATTAACTACCTACTCAATTCATTGCATTATTAAGTACCTACGTAGGTACCTAGTTTCGTATTAAGATCACAAGGACCCACTAGATAGGTACAGATTGCTTCAAACTTGGTCCATCAGGAAGTCATCATATTTGATACGACATACGACCTACATAGGGATAGGTATAGGTATAATAATATGTTCATTAGTGGAGCGTATTTGGAACGACTCATACGATAACGCTTTACTATTTTAATAGACGCTTTATCTACCTTTTACTAGGCAAAGTATCGTGTATGTTTTAGATGCATTTTTTAGCAAAGGGTTTTCGACCACCATCACGCCTGGTGGTACTTAAGCGATGCATGATGCGGCCTACAAAAGAGCATGCATGAAGACATAAAGACCCCTCCACAATTTGAACAAGGATACCTACGATACCTACTCGTCATAAATTGTTGTACTGGATCTATGCAAGTACCTTACCTCCTACGTATATCAGTGTGCAATTAAAACGTTGTTTCTAAAGGATCCTCAAATTCGTAAGCGTTGCGTTGAAAATCTTGTTACCTACTGCATATTCTTTCAGCACTTAAAAAAACCATGTGGTATGGTGGTATGCATCAATTATTTACTAAACTACAAAGAGTTTACGTAACAAAGGACTCGAGATACAAACAGACTGAAAGAATGTCATACTTCAGACGTGACAATGATAAAAATTTTATCAAATTATCATGATCGCTTCTATGAGGCAATGCCGGGCCCGTATATGGCTTCAAGCTGGGGCCAACTGGGTATCGTGTTACGGACATACGTAGGTACTTATATTAAACTATCCATCCTTTAATCAACGGGAATCTCGAGTGCAATGAGAAGAAACCTTTGTAACGTACCTATTGCCGGCTCTCGAAGAGTAGGAGTAGAAACGGTGTGGTTTTTAATCAGTAAGGAAAGGATCATTCGATGATTTTCTGTAGTCGCCTGTAGTGTCTCAGTGCGTTCTTCATTTATTATGTCTATGGAACTGACTGAATATTTTATTAACACCTGGACATTCACATCTTCCATTTACTATAAACAGGTGCAACCTCAATTCCCTTACTTTTTTAAACTACTTATGGGTTTTTAGCTCGAAGAAGGCGTAAGGTACTGTCGGACTCCTAATGCTTTAAAACTACCCCGATACCTCATAAGTGGGTACGAAAACTACGAAACTTTGGGAATCAACTCTCTCATCCCTTAACTTATGTACGTCTCTCACTATATGCTTAGGACTATTTAGTATTAGCGAACGAGCATTAGAATTAATAATACCTAAATAAATTAGACATAACTTATGTCATAGGTTCAATCTAATCTAAGTATATCCATACTTAATACCTGATAAACTTAGATGCGAAAGTGTGTGTGCCTGTATATTAGTCGTCAGTCTATCGAGGCAAAAAGGAGCATAGCTAGGATTTGCGGTGTTTTTAAGTTCGAAGGACGGACAGTGATACAAAATATAAATCATCGGGCTACGACCAAAACACAGATCTCTGGACCAAAAGGAGCCGAGCAACTGGTGAAATCGTCTGTGAGTAGCTAAAGCAAACGCTTTAGCTTTTAATTAAACAATTATTTTGGTTTTTTATCTGCAGTTGGTCATAGACAAATAGATTAAATTAACAATGTGTGTAATCAAAATGAGATCATTTCTTGGTATCTAACTATAAAACCAGAAATAAGTAAACAAAGTCATCAAGCTATTTGCTTGGTCGCACTGCGCTACTCATAATTTAACATCAACAGTCTATAAAGTGGCCTCTGCTGATCAAAGGCTTCTTCTAACAAGGAGAATCTTTCAGCATTAACCCGTCGTTTGCCGGAACGTAGATCTACGCGAGACACAATGCATTTTCTATTGTGTCTTATATACCGGCAGTCAAGAGGTTAACATAGTCTTTTATTTATTACTAACTACTCCCGGGCAATTTTCAGCCGCCGCAAGGCTCCATTTTGTTATAGCAGGATGTTTTAAAATAATCATTTAAATCGGACAATAGTTCTATAGAGATTATCGCGTTTAAACAAACAACCATAAAAATACACACACAAAAGTGCTTAGCGTATAACAAACATATTTCTAGTTACGTTAAAAAACAATGAGCACATGATGAGCACAAAATGGCTCAGTGCCTAAAATCATATTATTTTTCGTCTAGTTACACGTAACGCCATCTAGCGAACGAATTAGTGATAATGATGCTTTTGGTCAATGCTGTGAATGTCATTTGTTTTTTGGTAGATTGCTCGTTAAACATTTCTTGTGGATTAAACATATTCCTTTTATTGCGGGTTGGAAACCTACCAACGGCAAGTACCAATGCGACTTTTTCCGAGTTATTTGACTTGATTGACAAACGGTGAAGGAAAACATCGAGTGGAAACCTGGGCTTATAATTTCTAATTATAAGTTTGAAATTGCTAACCTGCATTGAGCAAGCGATGTGATTTTAATGCTCTAACTGCTCTCCATGTGAGAAGAAGCTTTGCTCAGCAGTAAGCATTTAAAGGCTGTTGATGAATTCTAATAGTCACTTTAATTCAAAGAATGGTTGCAGTATCTTAAAAATATAAATATATTTATTTAAATTACACAATTTAAGAACAGAACATAAAAGCTTAATTATTTTTGTGGGGAATGTACAACTAGGCCACCACCTGCTGAGCTGGCACTTTTAACCCGTCACCTGTCATATGCTAGAACTTAGATCTATCTGAGACACAATGTATTTCTTTTGTGTCTCATACACCGGCACGGCATTCAAGAAGTTAATCAATGAACATTACTGGACATCCTCAGCTTTGTTCTTTCCTGAAAAAATATAACAATAGTCAGGGCTGGTGAGAAGCATAGTGATTATGTCTCAAGGACAAAAATAAAAGAGATTCCTGTGTAAGTAAAATTAAATTGCTGCATTGAGAAGACAAAATTAAGGTCTAAAACTTTCATTATCAATTCAAGGCACATTTAACAACATCAAAAGCACGATTGGTAAATGGGACACCTACCATTGATTCCTTAAAGCTGAGTTTTCATTCACACACTTGTATAAATGAAGTCGGTTAAAAACAACAACTTGGAGTTTTCTTCCTTGTGCTTCTTCTTATATTGGTAGGCATAATGTTGTGGATACACAGAACCATGTCGTAAATATCTTGATCTGTAAGAAACAATAACGGTCACATTATTTGGTATTGCAATGTAATAACTAGTACTAGCACATTGTTATTTGTTTGTATCTACTTCCAAAAAAAGTCAAATTCAAACAGCTTCTTTTAATGTAACATTTCACCTCCGGCAGAGGTGTACTTATACTTACTTAAGGTGATAAGTAAGATAAGACAAGGTTATGGTGGACCCCTAAATAGTACAAGCATTCATACTTGGGATGAAGATGTTTCATACTTTGGCACTGGCGGCCCAACCTACCCAAAGTACCAGTAAATGAATATTTATAAGTCATTATTATTACATCAAAGTTTCTTACTAGTTTAATGCAGTAAATTAAAACAACAACAAGAACAGGAACTTAAAAGAATCCAAGAATCTGTTGATTTTGATTTGATTCAATGAGTAGGTTTGAATTGGTTTCAGTTTTGACAGTTGACAGCTAACTTGACAGCACTTACCTTGGACGGTTGCCGGCCGGCCATTCCTAATAATTCCGGTGAATTCGATTAAAGTCGATTTAACTAAAATAAATAACCCAAGAAACATTTCTTTGAACATAATAAATAATTAAAACGATACGTAAAAAATAGTTTTCGCGAACGTCATATTGGCGATAGACATATTCGATTATTATATTTATAAAAATTATAATGCTACCATGGCTGCCACAAAAGAGAACTTTTTTATACTTTTACTTTATTCGCTCGCAAGATGACGCTAGTTTATCATGTTTAGTATCTGGATCAATTGCGATGACGGTGGCAAAGTCTATACCTACCTAGACTAGCCCATTACCCATTACGCAGACGATATAATAATATGTATGTAGGTACATACACAAGTATGTGCATAAACACGGGTCTAATCCCTTACCTACTTGGGTGTCTTGAGTGAATGATAGGGATGCGGGTTCGTAACCTGTCGCAAGTACTTATTAATGTAATTTTTCCGAGTCAAGTCGGTACTTAAAATAATGTACCTACCTACATACTTTCTAAAATTATTTATACAGATACAATATAGGTAAGTACCTATTCAAGAAATAAATTTTGAAAAACTTGTCTAATATTATTATTATATAGGTTTGATCGCTAACCCCCCTTGAGCCAGCGTGGTGATAAATGCTAACCTTCTCTGTATGACAAGAAGGCAGAGATTTGTTCAGCAGTTGGCTATTGATTTGATGATATTGGTAGTGATCAACACGAGAACTGAATCCACGGTACGTTGCACTTTAGCCAGCCGCCTAGCAACTGTGGCAACAGTACAGTCAGTAGTAGCTACCTATATTTTTTATTAGCTTCTGAAATTGTTAATTGAACGCGGTTTCGCCTCCGTTCCCGTGGGATAATTAGTAAGTAGCCAGTGTGATAATCCAGCCCATAATCTACCCCTGTTGCAAACATCCCGATTTGTTCAGTTCACCTTTTGTCGTGATTGAGTAACGAACGTACCTACGTAATTACAGATAAGTAGGTACATATCTATATAGGTAGGTAAATATGGCAAACATCTATGTAACCAAAGGCAGACATTATTTATAACCTGCCTAGATGTAGACTATGTGCCATGGATGGAAAGAAAAATTTATTCGGTGAGAAAATCCAATTTTGAGAATATGCAATAAATTGGCAAAAATGTAATTTCTTATTATTATGTAACTTTTGTAGGTACCAATACCAACAGAAATAGGTAGGTACCTAATTCATCAACAATATAATATGTCAATGCCTAGGTTGGCATCAACTGCTTACCTAAATATCCTGTGGCATCCGCAAATTAACATTTTTAGATTAGTATCAAAATACCATTTAATTTTTGCTGGTAGCCTGGAACGGTGGTAGCATTGCAATTGTGCCGAACATCTCAACCTTTAAATAGAACACAAATTGGTGTCATCCCGTCGTCAGTGAATGGAACAATTTATTCAATTGGATGCACTTTATTATTGCCTTGAATTGAATCAACCAGGCCTATTGCAATGTGAATCAATGTTCTAGAAACTTCTCATGTTCCAGTACAGTCCACTACTTGCTAATGTCTAGCAGCCTAACTGTGCACATATGGAAATGTTACGTAGCGAATCGTTACCAATAGCAAAACGAGACAAACTTACAATAATTTTACTTTTTACACTTCTTACGTCATTTTGAAGCGGTTCATAATCAAATAGGTACCTACTAAACTGTGTAGATACATAATCTATGTCTTTTCGATTTCGCTGTGTACTGAAAGCTTAACTGTCCCACCCCCAACCAAACTTAGAAAAAAACTAGGTCAGTAGTTTCTAACGCTAGGAGAAAAAATATACGTACATTATAGGTCAGAAAGTATTGATTTTATTGAACGCGAAGTATCTACTTGACTATCTAGTAAGTCATAAGTAGGTAGATAAGTACTTCATTAAGGTACCTTTGTGTTCAAGGCAAGTTATAAATCAATAATTCTCATTTATTAAAGCACATTGACGTTCTATTTATTCCAAAGTAGAGCAGGCAGCAGCTCAGAATCTATGTCGTCTAACTAAAAATCTTTACTGTTTTAGTTATAGGTCGTCAGTATTAGAAGGTAGGTATTAGTTAAGTAGGTACTTACATACATACAAACCAAGATAATTGATAAACAGGGATTAGAGTAAGGAGACGAAGGATATCGCGCATTTTTTGAAGAAGCATTATTGAACAGTTTAGGTATTTTAAACGCCCATACTTAGAAATATTAAAATTATATCTACTGTGACATCACACTCCTATACTCAGGTACTCGCTATTCGTCAGGGTACATAAGCATAGTTGGGTTACCCAACGGAAAAGTATTGAGTTGCAGTCTAGCTGGATGTTTATTAAATTATTCATAGTTGAAAATGGGTATTTTTTTTTTAAGGGGGGAAAATCATCGACTGACTGCTCCCGCCTGTGTGAGGCGGGAGGGAGTGTCGGACTCTTACTGACTAAAAACCACCCCGTTCCTTCTCCTGCACGTCGAGCCGGAGCCCCGGTTACCCGTTAGGTTCTCCGCGACTGAACATGGGTATAGCCACCTGCCATCTTATGATATGCTTTTGTTTGGAAAACGATCATACAATGAAATATGATGAATCGACCAGTTAGAAAATATTTTAATAGTACATACTATCATTTAGTTCAGAGTTCCCAATGTAGAATCTGAAACTCATGTTTGGTATATTTCGAGACTATGGATAGCTAAACTGTTGAATCCATGGAGAAATAATTCCATGATTGAATCATAATCTGTGCACATTAGAACACATTGGAAAGCCGGGATATAAGGGGATCATAAACAAGTAAAAACATATTCACACTGGTAAAAAGAAGTTTTTATTTCTGAGAGTGTTGTTCACAGTACTTACTAAAAATTTCATTACAAATAATAGTTAAAACATACATTCATATAAATTTATAGTAAAATAATCATCATTCTTTTAAAATACACAAATTAATTGGGGCGTAGGAACCTGCATATTCTTTAATTTCTTTAAAACCATAAATTGCACAATTAAAATCTTGGATGTCCAAAACTTGTATAAGTTATTAGTTAAAAAAATACAATTCACAATCATTTTGTAGGAACAACCAATAAAACTCATAAAACAATACATTATTTAGAATAATCAAAATATCACATTTTTGATCTATGATACTATGCAGTTCCGTTTAAATCCTCCCCTAACATTACATATCAATCAATGAAGATGACAAAAGTGCAGACTTTCTTAAGTTGTAAATAGCTTCTGCAACAACAATAAAACAAAACACTCTTCAGTTGTACAGACAAGACAAAGTTGTGTTGGATATGTGGCACAGCTAGAATTAATATGCACTACTAAGGGGTGTGCCACACTGTGCAGCTGCCGGGTGTTTAGGCCTGGCTCTCATTGGTAGTGGTCTCAATGGTAGTACCAGCAGGCTTGGTGGTAGATTTCGGCTTAGCCTGTTGCTGTTGCGTTGGCGACGCAGCGGTGGCTGGGGCCTCTGCCTCCTGACCATTTTGACGTGGTGCTTGGTTAGGCTGTCCACTGGCTTGGGGCTGGCCCTGTCCTTGGCCCGGTTGGAAATTGCGTGGACGAGCGCGACGGTATCCTCCGCGATTCATGGGCCCTGGACCGCCACCACGACGTCCACCACGGAAATTGCGGCGGAAGTAGCTGAGAAATTACATCATTTTGATAAATCACAATATATTTATTAAAATGACGGAAATACTTACATGTCAAGTTAACTCCTACAATTTAGTTATAAATTAACTCAAGAGTCAGTTCTGCCACTAACCTGCGCTGTGGTGGTGCTCCGCCTCCCTCCTGACCTTCATCCCCCTGTGCACCCCCCTGGTTGGTCGGGGGCCCACGACGTCCCATTCCACCTCTACGTGGAGCGCCTTCCCCGCCACGTCCGCCACTTTGACGGGGGTAATATCTGAAAATTTTCTTTATATAAAACAAATTCTTTGAAGTAGTAGATGTGCCAATTAATAATCATCGAGATCACTTACTGGCGATGGAAGCCGCGGCGTTTGTCAGCTGCGTAGGGCGAGCCCTTTACCGGCTCACCGCCGGGACCAGTTACTCCGGCTGCTTCATAGCCTTTCTCCCCGGCAACCACGGCAAACTCCACCGCCTCCCCGTCGCCGACCGAGCGCACAGCCTTGCGAGGGTTGTTCCGGGCGATTGCAGTTTGATGCACAAACACATCCTCCTTGGTGTCATTCCTAACAGAAAAATATTGTTCCAATTTCAGAAAACATGCTAAATTATATATTTTTAGAATGTCAAAGCTTAAATTAGGAGTTACACAAACCTGTTGATGAAACCATATCCACTCTTGACATTAAACCATTTGACGGTTCCCGAAACTTTCTCAGCTGAAAAAAAAACCACAATTAATTTTAAACTGTCAAACACCAAGCGGTCACCGGTGACCGCAAACTATTGTTCTATAATTATTATTGTGTCTACAAAACCGGTACTCGACGAGTTAAGGAATAATATGATTTTTACAACTATATTTTGTTGTAAAGAGAGTAATAGGTGTAAATGCAATGTACTCTATAGGTGTTAAGTGCTCTTATTTTTGTAAATTCACTGATAGGGCGCATATTGGGGAAATGAGGAGGGTTCATTTCAGCTGGTATCCATGGTGCCACAAGCCCATAATGAAATATTAGTTACTGATACTAGATACACCTCCCTAAGTATCCATAAATAATTTTGTTTAGGACTTGGCGGACAACTTCTTAACTTTTAGTGGGTGTTGTGGGTAGGTGCTAAGTACAATTAAACTGTCAAACACCGAGCGGTCACCAGTACGACCGCAAACTATTGTTCTTTAATTGTGTCTATAAAGACGGTACTCAACGAGTTAATATTATTATTTGATTTTTAGGTGGGTTTTGGAGTCAGTTTTTTAATGTATAAGAATAAAATATGCATTTTATTGTGCGTAATCCATGTAAATAAAATAAAATCTATTGTTATCTATTGTGTGAGAAATAAAAATAATACCCTATTTTTCAATAGATTTTATTTCTCAGAACAAGAACATGGATTACGCACAATAAAATGCATATTTTATTCTTAGAAAATATTGATAACAAAAACTAAAATTTTATTGAATTTATTTTATTATACATCAGGCTAAACCTAACTTCGCTGTCTCGCTTGGGGTACAATTATCCCAAAGCACCATATAAAGCCCTAATACAATAATAATTGAACAAATTCAACTAACTTGAAGTGCCACTAGATTAAAATCTATATAATAGAATTTGTCGATATTAGTTAACATCAACAAAATCTGATTAGAAACTTACAGATTTCTACGTGGAAACAAGTTGACAGAGTCATTCTTGTTTAAATCGTCGAGTACCGGTTTTGTAGACACAATTATAGAACAATAGGTTGCGGTCACCGGTGACCGCTTGGTGTTTGACAGTTTAATGTAATTACAAATTATGGAGCAACTCTATTTATAAGTAATTAAAGCTATTTTATTGGAGTACTTTAATGCAAGTGATGATTTGTATTGCTTTTTAGGTACGAGACCAAACATGCGCTGTGCAGCGTTGGACGCAACAAGGAAGCATCATTTAGACACACACGTCCGAATAAGCATATACCCTACAAAAATACCCATTATAAATGTACAGTAGCTTGTGATCACGGAATATAGATTACAGTTCCGTGCTTGTGATTGTAATAAACATCTACCTCCAGTGGTGATTTGATGAAGTAAATTTTTTCATCTGAACGTACATTCGCAACTAAATTATATAAAAAAAAAGCCACAGCAAAGCATCATTTACACAGAACTACAATCAGACACAAAAAGCGTGGTTGAAACATTAATTTCATACAAAATGGCTCCGGCCCGGTCCAGGACGCCACGCCGCCCTCCATTCCGTGGCGAAGGCGATATTATTGATTCGTTGGTCGTAACTCAGATAGGTAGGTATACCGTACTAGCGGGGTCAACACACGATCAATAACGCCGCCGACTACAATGTATATTTACGTTTAACGAAAATCCTCCCAAGAATATTTATTTTTAGCACTCCAGTTTCATATTTAGGCATATTGCATAGATAATTTCCAAAAATATATAAGATTCAACAATTTAAAGAACATGTGCTTTTGGTGAATTTGATGCCGGGGCACGCAAAAACTAAGATGGCGTAGCGACACTTACCAATGACCTGCTTTTGTTTAGCCGCTTTAGCTTGTTGCGGTTGCTGTGGGGGTTGTTGCTCTTGTTGCTGCTGCTGTTGGGGCTGCGGCTGCGGCGCCTTTTCGGTATCAGCCATGGTGTAATTGGCGAACGGCGATGGTGGCTAGATGGTAAATTCCTCCACGACCTCTCCTCGATGTTCACCGGTCTTAGTCGTCGTTACAATTGACTATCTGTGAAGTGGGGTTAGAGTTGAGAAAATATAATTTTATCGATAATGTCGATGTTAAGGTTTCACATTACATTAGATGTTGCCCGCGACTTCATCTGCGTAGATTATGAATTTTAAGACATAACTTTTTTTGGTTCAATTTTCCAAAATAAAAGTAGCTAGTGTCACTAGATCCTTAGTAGATCAACTATCAGATTAGTAGCAGCCAGTAAAAGTCAGGTCAACATTAGTCCAGCTATTTCAGAGATTAGCCAGGACATATAGACGAACAAACATAAATTTAAAATTTATTTTTTGATACATAGAAGAAAGAAAAAGCATTTATTTAGCAAATGGCACACAAAGATTATGAAAAATAAAAATAACAAATACTTACATAAATACATAATATTAATAACAAACTTAAAAGCGTAAAGAAAAGAACAAAAACAACAAAAATTAATCTAAGTATCGTAAGTCACTCAATATTACATACAAACATTCCAAGTAAATTATGGCAATACACTTAAGTATTGTAAACAAGTTACGGAAATAATAACAATGCGAAAAAACGTCAACAAAAGATGTAATGTATAATGTTACAAAATTATATTCCTGCAAGGTTTTTAATTACCACTCCATAAATGGATGTCTTTTGATGTGATTTTAAATAAATATTTTGTGCGAAAATTATAGCTTCTTTAAATGGTTTTAGTTCATTGTTAATTCTTCAATTTGAATAGAATGATGAGTCAATTTTATAAACTAAGATTCGATGAAGGTTTTTTTTATTAATTTTGAATAATTCTAATAAATAATTTATTAAATGCATTTTTCTGTAAAATAAAGAAATTATGTTTATCGATATGTCTTACTTATCGATATGCTATCCGCTCTATACCGTCATTGCCAGCTTACAAAACTGTTGAAAAATATTACCATAAAACACTCGAATACCATAGACAAAAGTATAATTAAATTAAATTATCTAGTACACGGTGCAGTTATACTTTCATGAAATCTCAGAATCCATTAATTATTAACGGTAGATTTTGTCGGGCATAATTATTTTAAATTCATAAATTATTTTGAGTTACTATCTGTGAAGAATTACGGTTCCATTTTCTTTAGGCTGTTTGGTAGCCGATAAATTCACAAAAAGTATTATATACATTAAGTAGTATTTTTGTATAATAAAGAAAATAATAATTTTGTAACAGGAGGAGTAATAAAATATGGTCATTAGCTTCTAAAGCTTTTGAAATTGTGGAATGAACTTCTAGAAATTGCAGTGTGGCCAGTAAATAATTGTTGTCTATGGGAGACTATTGCTCATTCTTATTATAAGATTATTCTAGGTCATGCTGTCCATGTTCAGAAGTTATTACATTTTATTACAAACAAAAGTGCATATAATGACAGGTAATGTCTGCAGAATGTACATCTACTTTTCAGCAATTACGTTGTGAGTCCCTTGTAATAGAGGGTGACTCTATCGCCAGTAAAGTTTAATGTTCAGTTTCAACTTTTCAAGGTCAAGGCTACCTACCGAAATTATCATTCTAGTCTTACCTATTGATCTAACCCTAAAAGAAGTACTTACCTAATACTTAAGACTAAAGTTTTCTTTTATATTCAACAATACCTCTAATAAATCTTATCACGCCTGTCTTGTATGTCGATGTATTGTTTTGTATTACAACAATCAGGTCCAAATCCAAACATTGTCAAGCCACAGAATACTAATCAAGCCTCGATTGTAATTTTTATGTACATTCCAAATAGCCTAAAAGCGAAAATGTGCCGTTCTAACCCGCGAATTATTTTTGCTATGGAAGATGCTTCCGACAGAATATTTTATTCGATCTTCGTATAGATAAAGGTCGAATAAAAATTTCAGATAGAAAAAAAAATTCTGTAAGTTCATGTAAACAACCTTAAAGAACTATTATAAAAAGGCTCTGTACCACAAACATGGCAAGAAGTTTTGGAGTTATTTAAAATACAATTCTACGCCCCTTCTTACAGTCATGTACGGGGCAGTTGAGTACCGTGCTTTGCTATCCGGGATGTAGACACATCCAAGGAGGTGAAGAACTTGTAAGGATAGTACGAGGCCAGGGTGAAAGTTTCAGCCCACCGTGGTTCTACTTGGCCTTGAATCCTCTAACTAGAGAATAAATCAGGGTTAGCCTATCGTTTGCGGAGACCCCTTCTCCGCAAACGATAGGCTAGTAATATCTAACTTGCTTTACATGAATGACCTCAAGTTGCGGTCATTCATGTAAAGCTCCAAACTAGAACCAACAGAACTACTGAAAATAGCCGAAAAATTTACTAGGGCCATCAGAATGGAGTTTGGAGAAGAGAAGTAAGACAAATGTGTGGTCGTGCATGGATTGCGGAATCTGAGGGCCTAGAACTCTCAGATTTTCATGGTGTTGAATATAAAATATTCTTTAGAGAGACGTGATGCACAAACTTGTTCCTCTAGCGACAATATTGCCGATGAATGCTGCTAGCGAAATCATGAGTAAACAGACGATGTGTTTTAACAAGAGATCCTCACTGAGTTCGAACTAGTTTAGCAACAGGTTGAAACCCTTGACAGGTTGAAAATCTTTTGGATGAAAATTGGTGAGGAGGTAGCTTAGAACCAGGAGACGGACATAGAATATTTATAGGATATTTTTATCCGATTCTTTTTTACTTTTTACCGAAAATCACGAACGGTAACGAGAAAAATGGAATTGCGAGTACGAAGTCGCGGGAGAATTTAGTACCTATAGTATGAAGGATGTGACGGTTGACAGATGTTGGGCATGTTCAGTTGTGGTTATTTGGATAGTAGCGAATACTCGCATAGACATAATGGTAGCCAAGATTATTCATCTACAACTTGCTTTGCACTACCGACTTGTTGAGACTGAGAGTCTGAGGTACCGTAGTACAAGTATGTGCCGCACAACCCAGTGCTAGAAAATGCCACGTCTATCATTACTGACAGAATTAGCCAATGAATCAGATATAGTGGTGATAGACCGACTAGCGCACTGCACAATGATAATCGATGTCGCCATACCTCATGACGAGAACGCCGTGAAAGCTGAGAAAGATAAACAAATAAAATAGCTTTATTTGGCTAACGATGTTGTCGACATGTGGAACGTGGATTTGTCTATCATTGTGCCGATAGTCGTGTCGGCCAATGGGTATCCCTAAAAGCCTCGATATCCATCTTAGGAGGCTGGCGGTAGGCGGATAGATCAAGGGCCTGATGCATAGGCAGTTGTCTTAGAAACGGCACGTATCGTGATGACGTTTCTGTATCTGGAGCCCTTACCACCGGCTCCGGTAGGACCATGCTCCCGCTACTGCGCGGTTCCTATTTTTATATTTTTAAATATTATTTTCTTATTCTTTTTTTAAATAGTATTTAAAAATGTAACTTAAAGAATATGTAAGATTTTGAATAAATAAGTATATGAAATTATAATAAAAATTAATCGCTGAATGACAATGTGTTGCTAAGCGCAAATATCCAGTACAGAAACAACTTCTTGTCTGTGGTTGTACCGATGCGATTTAGCTAATTTTTTTTGGCAGGTTTGATATTGTTAGAAGAAGGTTATTAATGTCATACAACGCTCGCAGGGTACGCTTGTTGTTGTCAAATATGAATGTAAAGGTTATTTAACTAGATATTTTGCTATATGATATAACTTTCTTCTTTGTTCTTTTAATCTTCATTATTCACCATTCTTATTATCGTCATCAAAAGTCAAGGGCCAGTACCAGTAGGTACTTGACTTGATATCTACGTAGGTATGTCGGAAATACATAGTTATCAAATGGATACTTACCACAGATATATGTATGATACTTACACTTACATTTTATTTTATTCAAACGCCTGATATTTTCGTGATTGCAACATTATACAGAACAACATACATACATACATACATAACTTCACGCCTGTCTCCCATGGGGGTAGGCAGAGACTAAGGAACGCCAATTACTACGATTCTTACATACCTCTTTCGCTTCATTAACAGTCATCAATCTTTTCATGCATGCTCGTCGGTTAAGGGTACTTTTAATTTGGCCCTTCTTTAATATATCGCCAATCTGGTCACTATATGTCCGTCTAGGGCGCCCTCTACCGACGGCCCCATTCATATCCGCTCTGTATACTTCCTTCGTTACTCTACTTTCATCCATCCTTTCTACATGTCCAAACCAGCGTAACATTCCCTTTTCAATCCTTGTCCCTACATCATCTTTCAATCCACACCTTTCTCTAATAACACTATTTTTCACTCGATCACTCAATTTTAGTCCACACATACTTCTTAGGGCTCTCATTTCCACCGCATTAATCCTGCTTTCATGCTTCTTCTGCCACACCCATGATTCACTACCATACATAAGCGTTGGTGTCAATACACACTGCATTACAGCAAGTCGAGCTTTGCTGGATATTATTTTACTCGACATTACAGAGTGTAAAGCACCATTAACACTATTTCCCGCTTTCACTCTCCTTTCAATATCCCCGTCACACTTTCCATCTCTCGTAAATAGTGATCCCAGATACACAAATTCATTCACTTGTTCCAATTTTTCATCACCTATCATTACCTGACATTCTGTTATCACCTCATTTCTTTCTATCACCAACACTTTCGTCTTGTTCACCATTTAAAAAAAAAATCATTGAGTACTCTCATTTAATGAAAATAAAAAAAAGATGTACTAGACTTTAGAGAAACATAATTTAGTTAATTAAAATTAATTATTATCTTTACCGTCGATTCTTTAATTCGAAACTAGAGGAATGAAAATTCGAAATATGAAAATATGGTTCAAAATTTGAACTCGCCTGAAAATGTAGGTAGGTACCTCATCGGTACTGACCTCTGGAAGTTCTGACATCTATCTCTTCGAAGCTCTCTGAAAACTTTAAATTATCGAAAGTTTGATGCCGACCACTTCGTTTACGTAAACTTGGATATTTGTTTGAATTACTAAGTAGGTCCCTTTAATGTTTTGATTTACATAGTTCAAAATATAAAGGGACTAACTTCTAACAACGGCTTTTAAAAAGGAAGACGCTCTTTTCTTGAAGGTTTGAAGGTTTATCCTATGTGTTATTCCCTAAATTATCCCCATTTCAAATTTCACCCGTTTTGAAATGATTAAGTGACAAACATACACACAGACACGCAAACTTTCGCGTTTATAATTTTAGTAAGATAGTACCTCTATTATAAGATTATAGTGAATTCATGAATTGTACACATAACATCATAACATCACTCCTTTTTATCCCCGAAGGGGTAGGCAGAGGTGCACATTACGGCACTTAATGCCACTGTACAATGTAACACCCACTTTTCACTATTTATGTTACGAGTCCCATGTAATAGGGGGTGAGCCTATTGCCATATACCGGGCACATTTCCAGACTCCGTGCTATTACTGAGAATTTTTAAAAACCCAGTAATACTTTGCCCGACCCGGGATTCGAACCCGAGACCCCTTGCCCGGCAGTCGCACTTGCGACCACTCGGCCAACGAGGCAGTCATGAATTGTATTGCAATAATTAGTTATCGTCTGACGTCACACCTTTGTATACCACACACACTACATACACTCACTCTTTATCGAGCTCCTAGGTTTTTTCTTATTTCGGCAAAACAAAATATGTAAGTACCTAATAGGTACCTATGAATACCTAATAGGTACCTGTTCGTAAAAAGATGTTTGTCTTTCTTACCCTGACCTATGGCGCACTGGCGTTAAATAATTAGGGACCGATGTAAATAGAAAGTAAATTAGTAGGTATAAGGAGTGAAACACAACTTCTCCATAGGGTTTAATGATCACATCAATTTTATTTCAAATAGACTAGGTCTATCACAAAAATCACAAATATTCAGAAGCGAAAATGTTTAATTGAGACTCTGAAGTTTAATAGATTTGCATAAAAGGTTCATAAAGTTTGACGAATTTTCTTCTACCATTTGTTCACACATTGAAAGTGCGTCAACTGCAACATTTAATTCTCCATCAGAGTGTTGTATGAAACGCGCAGGAATATTTATACTACCAGACGAGAAATAAAGGCGCCCATGTAATTCAATGAGACCAGACTGTAACATTTTATCATCAACGTTTGAATCTATAGAGATAGGATTTGATGTTGTTAGTTTTATTTCTGCACTGATTTCTACACTTGTGCTATCGCTAGCGGTTATAAAGCCATAGTTAGTTATATCTTCGTATCCGTCCACAGCACTGAATAAAGAACCATTTGACAGTTCTTTTGTTAATATCCTTGGTATTTTTATCTCTTCATCCGTAATTTTCGGGCGATTCGTTTCAATTTCTGCAGTATCGTATTGTGGCACATGTGATTTATTGATATTCTCGGTTAAGTTCGAGGTATAATCTATATCTGGGCTAGGTTTCATAGTTTCAGTTGAGTTATCGAAGATACTTTCAGTATTATGTGTTCTCAAGTACTCATCAGTTGTATTTATAGTATCCATGTAGCTTGAGGGGGTATGAGTTATGTCGTCACTAAAATTAATTCCAGAAGTGTCTTCCTCATAGGTTTGCTGAAGATCTAGTGATAGAGGTTGTTTTATTTCATAAATGCTTTCTTTTATAAGGCTAGCAGTATGATTGCATCTATTTTGAATCTCCGTTAGTTGCTGGGAATCAGCTTTGCTATTGATATCAATACTTTTTGAAAATATGTAAATATATAGATTTATACATTCTGATAAGTTTTTTTCTGCAGTATGAAAGTTCATGAACATTCTCTTCAGGTTTTCTAATTGCAATATGTTGCTGATTCCTGTAGTGTTTACATCTAAGTCTAGATATACATGCAATGGAAGTTCTCTTGCCTTTCCAACGTCATATTCAGCTATTCTTAGATGCTCATTACTTTCTGTGGTATTATGGATTCTTGGTTTTGAGTGCAAGTTTATGTTGAAACTTAACATGCTTAATGTCTGATCATCAAAATGTGTCTTCTGGAAAGAATTCGGTTCTACTGGCTCGTAGTATATTTCGCTGTCTTTGATAGGCATCGGAGTCGCGAGGTTTAATGTCGTTGGAGGACTACTCGGCGGATCATAAAGCGAACATTCGCACTCAGGTAAAACGATGGTTTTGTTAAAAGATCTGAAATTAAAATGATTTATATGCTTTATTACAGTGATTATTATACGACAGCACGTATGTAGATGTACTTATATCTAATTGTAAACAAGACAAACATAGGGTTAATGACAAGAAGCTATGAAACATATTTTTCTGGCACATCTTACGTACTTATAATTATAGACAGATAGGGATACAAAATAGATCTATATACACTTACGATTTACAATGCTGAAGACAATTCGGCGGTAGTCCTTCAACGATAGTCATTAATGTTATTGCGATGATTATGTACACAGTGGTCATCATGATTATGGAAAATACAGGTGTGAAGTTTCACAAACTCATTAAGAGTGTTAACCACGGCTGTTGTCGAAGCGTGCCCGTGGCAACGCAATCCGTCACAAGATTAACCAGCCATTATAACGATATTTTTAATTAAAGGGTAAATCATGGCTCAGCACTCCACACTGTCTTCAGTCAGTGTCGCAAGATACACGCTCAACAATTGAGTTCGAAGAACTCTTTGTTGCAATCGAAAAGTCATTGTAATAAGTAACGTAACTTATTGTGTTAATTAAGTAAGTACATACTTACTTACTTCCAACTAGGTTCTGCCCGTAACTTCGTTCGCGTAAAAAGAATATTATGTAGGTATTCCAGTTTCCAAACTACCACATAAGTAATACAATTATGTTGCATAGATATGCATATTAACTGTGCAACAAAAAAAAAAACATTTAAATCGGTCTCTTACTTCCAGAGATTAGCGTGTGCATACAAACAGACAAACATACAACCAGATTCTATTTCTACAATTTCTCGATGTTTTCTTATCATATAATTTTTCGTTCTGTTTTGTTATTATGTATAGGTACCTAAAAGATAGATTAGGTTTTGGTATTTTGTTAACTAGCTTTCCCCCCGCGGCTTCGCACGCGCGCTTTAGGGATTGTACCTATAAAATGGTACCCGATTTTCTCGGTAGTCAAAAATAGTCCGCATACTTACCAATTTCAACTTTCTGCCTTGAAAATTGCGGAACACATACAAACATAGATATAATAAAGAAACTTTCACACCCATTTTAGAAAGAAACAAGAAGTAGCTATGACACATAGCTACGTTTACCATTCCGTCTCTTGAACTATCTTCATCTTCACCTAAAAATTCACGTCGTTTTGCCATGAAAGACGGACAATAGGGTAGATGCCTAATTTTTATGTTAATATCCTGGCCTGGCTGGTAGAGATTATTTTAAAACATTAGGCACGTTTTTTTATTTTCTTACTGAAACTAAGTATTAAAATAGTTATAGAAATGACGTTTTAGCCTGCACTCGTAAACTTTGATTTGTTTTATCTAAGTATTGTTTTCTTATAAGACAAAATAAATAGCTACATATCTAACACTTTTTCATAACCTAACTTACAGTCTAAATAGGTTTTTAATATTTATACTTATACCCTATCATCATCCCTATTAAACAGACACACACACTTTTGCGTTTATAAGTAGGTTTTTTTAAGGGGGGAAAATCATCGAATGGCTTCTCCCGCCTGGATGAGGCGGAAGGGAGTGTCAGACTCTTACTAACTAAAAATATTAGTAGGTATAGATGTATGTTTTTGCGTTAGGCCTAAAATATATACAAGCGACGTAAGGCAGCAGGCGTGGAACAGGCGTGGCGCAGGCGTGCTCCGCGCTGCTTCAAAACTATTTCATACAAAATTAACCTACATATGAAAGCTCAGATTGGCGGAAGAAAACATCACATGTACAAAAATTATCCTGATAGTTACGGAGACCAAAAAACTTTGAATTTTTCATTTAAGAAGAGTAGACTTAGCTCTAACACTCAGCCATCTCCCCCTGAAATAGAAAACTGCTTTAGCTGCGGTACTTTTTTC
This sequence comes from Spodoptera picta, assembly GCA_038387885.1. Classification (NCBI taxonomy): domain Eukaryota; kingdom Metazoa; phylum Arthropoda; class Insecta; order Lepidoptera; family Noctuidae; genus Spodoptera; species Spodoptera picta. The sequence continues at coordinate 7,486,996 of JAZHFQ010000105.1, forward strand.
CGAAACACGTCAAATACCAGCCACATTATTTAATTAACACAGAAATCAAACAAAACTCTCACAAAAAGTAACATTCAACGACAACTCTTACAGTCACACCATGAACACGAATCATAAAATTTCTTCAGATCACTTTTTTTTAAACACTTCCCTATTTCTGCTTACCTACTTAAATTGAACGCTTAGAATTTTGTTTGAAACATTGGCAATAAATTAAAAACATGTTGACTACATAATCAAATGCATAATAACCATCACTTGCTCTCGAGTTACCTCTACTTACTCTAAGACACTATATGAAATCTGGTGGCCCTTATTTTGTTTTGAGTAGTGTATAACAATATAGTGTAAGGGCATAAGATAAGATATAAATCGAGCAACATTGTCGATACGAGGTACTAAAACCATTGCGTATTAACACTTGAAGTTTTGGCTACGTGGTACCAACCTAAATAATTCTAAAATGCATGTAAATCGTAAATGATTAACTGAAATAATGAAGTTTATTTTTACGACTTGTGACGGCTATAGTTTGAGTCTAAATTACTTATTTAAAAAATAATTTATTAATGCTTAAATAATCAATTATCCTCATATGGGTAGAGTTACCAGTGTAAGTATGTAAACAGCGATATGATATTATTGCCGAACGATTTTTTCTGTAATTTTTACACGAATATAACCACTCATATCTATATCGATTTGTCGTAATAGTGGAGTTTAACTTGAGTCTCTAGTGGTATATCTATCGATACTTACTTCATGGTATAAAGCTGAAGACTGGTTCGAATGGAATAGTTATTTTTGTGCTAGATAAATCTTTTATTTAGGAAAGCTTAGATTACAAAACATCACGCGACGATCAATTGGAGCCTACCAGCGGATGAAATCGTACAGGAGTAAGTAGAAATAGAAACAGACGTTCATAACTTCAGTATTTCTGTCGGTGTCAAATAGTAAAAAAAATTATAACTTCACAAGACTGGTAAATTGAAATGTCCTAGTAGTAGGTAGTCTGGTACATCTTTATAATCTTCACTTTTAATTATTCTAAGAAAGATCGCTATGGTCCATGCATGATGCATGTCAGAATGACATAGGGCAGTTGATTCTTCAACTGCCCTATCAGCTAAAGCAGTTGAATCTAAAATATGGAAGAGTCAAATGAAACATAGATAATTATTATTTGATATTTGATTTATTTTTATAAATACAATTATATCGCACTCTTGCCATTATTTGGTACTGCTCTTTACCGTGGGAGAGCCATGCTTCGGCACGAATGGGCCGGCTCGACCGGAGTAATACCACGGCCTCACAGAAAACCGGTGTGAAACAGCGCTTGCGCTGTGTTTCACCGAGTGTACTCTGGGGGGGGGGGCAAAACTGCGCATCGTAAAGCTGGAGGCAAGAGCAGAATAACCATGGCACCCCTTGCCACGCTGAATGTGGACTTCTGCAACATAAGGGGATTACACACCAACCTCAATGCTGTCCATCACCACCTAGAGACAGCAAAGCCGGCTTTGCTCTTTTTGACTGAGACGCAGATATCGTCTCCGTTGGACACATCCTACCTCACCTACCCTGGGTATGGACTGGAACATTCCTTCCTGCCTAGGGCCGGGGTGTGCGTGTACATCAGGGACAATATCAGCTCACGTCGCCTCAGTAATCTTGAAGGTAGGGACCTGTCCACCTTATGGCTGCGTGTAGATAACGACGACCACCCCCGTGTCTACGCGTGCCTATATATTATGGACCACATTCAGACGGCTGTAGATCTTGTGCAGGGGCAGATATCCTCAGCGGAAGTGGTCTTGCTTGGCGACTTCAACGCCCATCACGCCGACTGGCTCTGCTCCAGTAAGACTGACCACGCGAGGAGATCTGTCCACGACTTGGCTCTTGCTTCTGGCCTAACACAACTGGTGACCGTGCCCACGCGAATCCCGGATGTGGAAGGCCAGAGGTCTTCACTGTTGGACCTTCTGCTGACCTCTCACCCGGACGGCTACAGCGTATCCGTCGAAGCCCCTCTTGGCTCATCGGATCATTGCCTTGTCCGGAGCTCTGTATCTTGGACGTGCACACCGCGACTACAAGAGGTACGCGGTCACCGTGTATGGCACTATAGGTCGGCAGATTGGGATGGGATGCGGTCCTTTTTTGCATCCTACCCTTGGAGGCGGGCTTGCTTCTTGCAGGATGACCCCAACGCCGCTGCCGATTCTGTTGCTGATGTGGTGCTGCAGGGGATGGAGCTTTTCGTCCCATCTTCTCTGGTCCCCATCGGTGGCAGATATCGGCCCTGGTTTGATGCTTCTACCAGAAAGGCCTCACGCAGAAAGCAGGGGGCCTACCAAGCCTGGGTCGATGCGGCGGTGGCACGGGATGTAAATACCAGTGCACTAAAAAAGGAGTATAACTTTGCCTCCAAGTCCTTCAAAAGAGCTATTGCGGGTGCCAAGTCGCAGCACATCGGTAGAATTGGTGAGAGGCTGGTGCGCCTTCCTTCAGGAACTCGTTCATTCTGGTCGCTCGCCAAAGCTATCGAGGGCAATTTCTGCAGGCCGTCATTTCCACCTCTGCACATGGGTGAGGATTCGTTGGCTCATAACGCAAGGGATAAGGCTCAACTTTTGGCGAAAATCTTTGCGTCCAACTCGACACTGGATGACGGTGGGCGCGAGCCTCCTGTTGTGCCTTGGTGCGGAAGGTATATGCCGGATGTGCGGTTCCACCAGCGCACGGTACGTTTGGCGCTTTTATCCCTTGACGTCCATAAGTCGAGCGGGCCTGATGGGATCCCACCCATTGTTTTGAAAATGTGCGCCCCCGAGTTGGCCCCAGTTCTAACACGTCTTTTTCGCCTCTCTTATTCCTCAGGCGTAGTTCCGACGTCCTGGAAGACAGCTTTAGTCCACCCAATCCCTAAAAAAGGTGATCGATCTAACCCGTCTAACTACAGACCGATAGCCATAACTTCCCTCTTCTCGAAAATAATGGAGTCCATTATTAACTGCCAGCTCCTGCGTTACTTAGAGGATCATCAGCTGCTCAGTGACCAGCAATACGGTTTTCGTAAAGGTCGTTCTGCTGGTGATCTCCTTGTTTACCTAACGCATCGGTGGGCACAGGCGATCGAGTCTAAGGGGGAAGCGTTGGCAATAAGTTTAGACGTGGCGAAGGCCTTCGATCGGGTTTGGCATAGAGCGCTTCTTTCGAAGCTTCCTTCCTACGGACTTCCCGAGAAATTATGCAAATGGGTCTCCTACTTCCTTGCAGACAGAAGCATTAAAGTCGTCGTCGACGGTGAATGCTCTGACTTGATGTCTGTAAATGCAGGTGTCTCTCAAGGCTGCGTGCTATCGCCTACATTGTTCCTCCTCCATATCAATGACATGCTGCAAATCAGCGGCATTCATTGTTATGCGGATGACAGCACAGGCGATGCCTACTACACCGGCCGCGCTAACATTTCTCGGGAAAACGTCACAGAGAGCCGAAACAGACTCGTGTCTGAAATCGAGACCTCCTTAGGGAGAATCTCTGATTGGGGTGGACTTAATTTGGTCCAATTTAACCCCACTAAGACACAAGTCTGCGTGTTTACCGCTAAGAAACTGCCATTGGTCGTCTCTCCTCAGTTTCAAAGCACCCCCCTAACTGCCTCAGCAGGTATTGGAATACTTGGTGTCAACATTTCGAGGGACGTCCAGTTTTGCGGTCATTTAGAGGATAAGGCCAAATTAGCCTCGAGGAAGCTTGGTGTGCTCAATAGATCGAGGCAGTATTTCACCCCGACCCACCGCCTGCTTCTATATAAGGCACAGGTGCGGCCCCACATGGAATACTGTTCTCATCTTTGGGCGGGGGCACCCCAGTACCAGCTTCTTCCTCTGGACCGCATTCAGCGGCGTGCCGTTCGGATTGTTGGATGTCCGGATGTTTCAAACCGGCTCGACACTTTGGCAATGCGTAGAGATGTAGCTTCATTGTGCATTTTCTACCGCTTATACCACGGGGAGTGCTCTGAGGAATTGTTTGACCTGATACCTGCCGCATCTTTTCGCCATCGACCCTCACGACAGCATATGCATCCCCATCATATAGATGGTTGGCAGGCCACAACTGTGCGGTTCTCACGTAGCTTCCTGCCTCGCACAGCAAAACTGTGGAATGATCTGTCGTCGGCGGTATTTCCGAACCGATACGACCTTAAAACCTTCAAGAGAAGAGCGTACTCCTTTTTAAAGGGCCGGCAACGCACCTGTGACTCTTCTGGTGTTGCGGGTGTCCATGGGCGGCGCTGATCGCTTACCATCAGGGGATCCGTCTGCTCGTTTGCCTCCTATTCGATAAAAAAAAAACTGCAATATCTAGACATAAATACATATGAAAAAGAAGATTTATTGCAAATTCACAATTTGGTAGCTTCATTGAACTATGACCCCGTTATCACAAGATAATTAGATAATAACATGTATAAACGAGTTAATTACGCAAATTACCTGATAAGTCACTAATTTAGGGTCCGTATAATGGATATACCTACAAATTATAATGTGTTAGTTGTACGGCTGATCATACAAAGTACATAATAGGAAAATTGACCTTGGTTGGAGACTCCAAATGCTCGTTATATCCGCTGTAATTACATGAATGTGTTATAATTCAAAGTCTTCAAAGTGGCCACTGACAACGTAGACCATGGGAATTTACTTGTGGGAGTGGTTTGTCATACATAGGTACCGCCAAATCCGCCAAACAGTGGGGGTACTAGAGGTACATAGGTACTAGTTAGCTACCCTCCGCGGTTTTACTCGCTGTTCCGTTCCTATAGATCATAGCATTTTATATTATAGTAGGTTATATATACTCTGTGGACCGTAGTGTAATGTATTAGGTATAGCCTATGACACACTCCATCCCTTCAACTGTCTCACTTAAAAATCACGTCAATTCGTTGCTTCGTTTTGCTGTGCAAGACAGACAAGTAAACGAACAGTCGCACAGACACTGTCAGGAAAATGGTGCTATTATTTATAATAAACGGTCAATAATGTATGTCATTACGATGTATGATGAAATGTTTTTTAAACCACTATCATGACTGAAGCTCGAATCGTATAGTGTTATCGAAATTAAATGTAGATGATCATGATACATTCTTTGACTGTATGTAATGAATGCTTATAATAAGATACATCATACAAGTGATTCATACATAGGTAGTACATTCCAAAAATTTGTAGAAATGACTTGCAGAAATGAGAAATGGTTTGGTTAATGTTAGTTTTTATTTTACAAAGAACACTATAAATTATTAATCAAACTTGTGTACTCGTTGTGAATAAGTAGGCAGAAGGACTATAAATAATAATTTATACTAGTAACAATGGATAGATTGGGTCAAGATGATGATTGTTGTGAAAGAAAAATGAGTTTGTGTCCGGTCTGAAACATTTTTCCTCTTTATAAAATTAATACCTATAGGTGCTATTGTATTCTATATTCCGTGGGTGCTACCTACCTACATATATATAGAGGTACAGTGAGAAAAGCTATGAAAAAAAAATGTCTATTTTAAAGATAGTTATGACGATAGCGCCGTGCCTCTGCTACTACTAGCAGAGGCACGGCGCTATCGTCATAACATGCTGTAGAGCAATTAATAAAGTAAATGTATTGTGCACTACTACTACAATTTCATAGGTATAGGTATATCAACTAATTACTTATAGTCAGGTGTCTGTCTACTTATGCATACTTTATATGCGTAAAATAATTGTTTTGTAAACGACAGAGTCCATATACTCACTATTCTAGTTTTATTTTGTTTGCAATTGTCAGATCAAGTTTCGTATTTGTATGGAAAAAATGAAGAATTCTACACTGTGCTTGGTTCATGTAGATAACTGATTAGGTATGTAGTAAGTTATTTATCTCAAGTTGTATATATTTAATTTAGTAATATTTAGTTTTAATTTTATTTAAGTAATAGTTGTTATTTAAGTTTTTTATAGAAATAAACCTTTTGACATGTAAGTGGGTAGTTTAGTTGACATTTTGCACGGAATAAAGCATGAACACCGGGATTATTAATACTACAAATAGGTTAAAGGACACTTCACCGGTTTATTCAAATTATTGTCACAAAATTGTTTTGTAATAAATAATGTAACTAGGTACGACTTTCTCGAAATCTCGACACAATAGTTAGGTAAGTAGGTATGTACCTATTACAATTTAAAACAGATTACGTATTAAAATTTATGCAACAACACAAGCGCGGACTTTAACGCACTCAACCTTGGTCAAGGTCATTGCCAATTTACTCACGATACGAGTACCTATCGTACACATATTTTAATAAATTATATAATATCAGTACGATACTATTTTAGTACTTATTTACCAGGTAAAAGTTGTTAGCGTTTATTGGAAGGTATCTACAGAGAATACTACTGATAATTGTTTATCAATCATTTGTTGCTCCAGTTGGGTTACTTAGGCAGCTAGGTATCACCTGATTAATCGAATTTAAATTGTTAATCCAATTTATGATATTCTAGATAAGTAGAGCAGACATATAGTTTTCTTGTATGTTGATGTACCTACGTAGGTACCTATGTTAATTTTCCACTAATCTGCGTTTTAGAATACCCTTGTTCTTAATTGCGTCATACGTCATGAATCAAACATGATGATCTGAGTATAGGGATTTTTTAAAGTTGTGCAATTCTACATGGAACACTCTAGTCTCCCGATGGTCATTATAACGCAATCAGGCCATAAAATATCGCAGTTCAATGGTTAAAACAATAAAAATTTGCTCTTTTTTGTTTGATAATAATGTCAATGTTAGGTTAAAATATTTAACTTAATAATAAATGTTATTGTATACTCATTTAATGAATGTAAAACATAGTAATTAACAGTGATATTTGGCTAATTAATCGACTTTTATCAATAGCTACTGCCTACTAATTTACTGACGTCGCGACACTTCTTTGCTTGAAACAAACAAACACTCAAAATAGCATTATGGTACTTATTAAATTATAGAAATTATAGTGTACCGTACCCTATATCTTCTTTGTCGTCAGGTTCTTAGCAAAGTGACTGTGATAGTCATGGACAGGAGAAGTTGCAAGCTTCGTAATCTCACTAACTAGGAGTATTTTTTTACATAACATCATCACGCCTTTTATCCCCGAAGGGGTAGGCAGAGGTGCACACAGAAGTAACACCTACTTTTCACTATTTATGTTATGAGTCCCATGTAATAGGGGGTGAGTATTTTTTTAATGGGGGAAAATCATCGAATGAATTCTCCCGCCTGGGGAGGGAGTGTCAGACTCTTACCGACTAAAAACCCCTCCGTTCCTACTCCTGCACTTCGAGCCGGAGCCCCGGTAGTTTGAATGGCATTTTGATTGGAAAGTTCCAAGGTATTGTTGGCCTACCGGCTGCCGCTGCGCTGATGCTGCTTTTACCATTAACTTCCCCATGAAATATCAATTGCCGTATTAAGAATTCTCCTCACTTTCTTTAGTAGAATCACGCGATGGATCCTCAGTCCCTATTTCACCCAATGCCGTACCTACCTACCTTCTTGACTTTTTATGAAGTGCAGGTTTTTGAAGCCTGGAAGAAAGATTTTTATATCTCGAAGGTTCTCGAAGGAGTTTGCCACCTTCTTACTGTTTCTGAAAGAAATTGAGAATAGTAAACACTTGTAACGCCTGTGGTAGGTGATCTGTCTGTTTCTGAGGTGGTTTCTTCTTATTTGAGTTCATCTGTGGTCGTTACGACTTTACGATGCTTGTTCTAATGGCGATAAGAATAAGCATCGCTTACACATTGTTTTACATATTATGAATATACTAGCTTCTGTCAGCGGCTTCGCTCGCGCTTCCGGGATAAAATCTACGCATGACTTACTCCAGACTATTATCTACTCCGAAATGACAATGACCAAATTGGTATGGAGCGTGGTGCCTTTTCATTTTTTCGCGGCAGTTGATCGGATATGGAAAATCTGATGTAGAATAACATTACAAACAAAAAAATATATGGGGTCTTATATCAAAAACACAGTCCGAACCGAGTTAAATCGGTTCAAAGATGTGGTTATAGTGCTTTATTATTCCTGTTATTTGTTGATGGTGACAGTACACAACGCATTTAACTTCATTTACTTGTCAGAAATATTTCATAATAAATGATTATAAACGATTTCAAGGAATGTAATAAAGCTTATTGTAGACTATTTTTTTTTTTTGTGTTTGGCCTTATGGCCACGGAACCAGAACAGAGTGAACCATTAACTGGCCACTGCTCAAGTAAAAAAAAACATTTCGCTTGATTGGGTAGCGTATTCACTTTATATGTATACGGTTTATGGCCTATGACAGATTTTCATAATCAATTTCCTCTCAGTCGAAAACCCGCAAAATAATTTACTGAGCCCTATCATGAAATGCTATGTTTGTCAGCTGCGGCGTCGGTAGTGGATTGAGTGGCGCTGATCAATTTAAAAGTCGACGGTTTCCTTTCTTCAAAAGATTATGGTAACTATAAAGTAGATGAGTGTGCCACCAGGAGTCAATAGCAAAAAAAAAATACTTTATTAGATGTTTGAACGGCTACCACTACTCAACTCACCACTGGTACCACAGCTGACGCTCATGAAGCTTCATGACACAACTCCTAGAAGCATCCCACAAGTTATCGACTGAGAGAAAATAGGTAATAAAAATTAGTGCCTGGTAATATGAATATATTGTAGTGTGATATGGTTTTCCTGTGCCCGGAATATAGTGGCGCGCAATTTGAAGTTAGGAATTGTGGCAAAAATATGAATAATTTGAATAAAAAACCGAAGTAAGTAAAATGTTTGACGCCAGCTCCTTTCAACGCTCATAACTCAGTCCAGACTGAGATTTCCATATATGAGCCCATAGACAATTTCGTTTGTAATGTCATTCTACATAATATTTTCCATAAATCATCGACTGCCGCCAGAAAAAAGAAAGGCACCAATTTTAATCAATGCCCTTTCATCCAAATCCGTCCAATAGCTTTTTTTCAAAGAGTAATGAACAAAATCCATATGGGTATATGGATTTTCTAGAAATATTTTAATTTCATAGTAACTTTCGCATTTCTAATACTACATGTACATATGGGAATGGGACTGACTAGCAACAATTACATCTAAGTCTTTATTTTCCACGTGACATATTATAAAGCTGAAGTTTGTTTGTTTGTTTGAACGCGCTTATCTCAGGAACTACTGGTCCGATTTGAATAAATCTTTTTCTGTTAGATAGTCCATTTATAGAGGAAGGCTAAAAAACATCTCGCTACGATCAATAGGCGTCGAGCAGGTGAAACAGCGCGGAGGTTACCTACTTCCGAAGTGTATGTATAAAACAATGGTGAATTATATTATACTATCATATACAGCATATCATATAGGTACAGCATATTACCATGCAAGATATTCCCTGATTTGAAACCAGGAAACAGAAATAAGTAGGCGGATCCGTCTAGAATGGGCACTGAGTAGCCTTTGCAAAACTGATTTTTGCTACCAAAATGAACCTCAGCAGTCAGAAAGCACGCATTTTTAACCAGTGTGTTGTGGGGACACACATACATTAATATCCACCGTACTCCACACATATAACTCATTATCAAATTACAGCGTCCTGCCAGTCCTTAACTACGGAGCTGACAAATGGGTGAGAACAAAAGTTATGTTCTAAAGACTAACTGTCACTCAAAGGGCAATGGAATTGTTAGCGGGTAGAAGTAACTTTGATGGACCACAAGACTAACAAATGGCTGGGGAAACAAATCAAGGAATCAGACATAGTTAAACGAACAGTCAAGCTGAAGTGGCAATGGGTGCAAACACAATTCGTGGTACAAGGTTCTGTTCAGTGGAGACCATGCGAACATAAACGACCTGTTGGTAGACCGCAGATGAGATGGAAAGATGACATCAAAGAGCCTGCTGGCGGGATAAAATTGCATACTAACAACCCAGAATAGGACTAAAGGAATAGAATAGGAAAGATTTATAGGAGGCCTACACCAAAATGGTTGAAAAAGGCTTGAAATGATGCTGCAGAATATTATAATACCTAGAGTAGACATATAAAATGTCTAAGAACTTTGTAATTAAATGTGCTTATTCAATCCTTAAGAATTTTATGACATAAAAGTATGTACGTAAGTATATAAACCATAATATGACGACTGTCATAATGACTGAATGAATTAATTTCTTGATTGTGATGAAGTTACCAAATGTTGTGGGCACTAACTACAGTATACACCTGTCTATTAAGCTAGAACACACTTGCTTTAATACACATACATACACAGTTTATGTACTTAGTAGGAATATTGGGAGTTGGTCGTGTGTCGGCCAAAGATGGTTTCTCTTAGAAAAGTGTTGTCTCCCGTCAGATTTTTCGTCTGTGTTGTCACTTGTCAGTGACGACATAATTCGTATACGATAATCAGGGCCCAAGCTAGTCACGTTGTGCAGCACTTCTTCTACTGACTTTTATCAAGCCTAGATCTACATCAATTTGCGAATTTGTAATGACGACACCGTACCTGATTGATTAGTCTAATTACCTATTTAGAGAATTCGTAGTTCATTATTTAGAGAGCACAATGTTGACAGTTGCTCATAACACGACGGTGGTTTTAATTAACTTAATATCCATTAAGTTAATAAAGAATACCGACGTAAATAACTGTGAGTTCATGAATAATAGTCAATGCCAGACATCATCATACTAGTACGTTATATTGATTAAGTAACTAGCTATTCAATTAGATTGTTTAAAGTAATAGTAGATTATGTTCTAAAACTAAATTAAATTAACTTACTGTCTAGTTCAATCATTTGATAGGACTGTTTTCCAATATTCCATGATGGTGACAACATGCAACTAAAATTGTGACTGTCATCGACTATGAAACATATGTATTCGCGGTTTGAGGACACCCAGTCGGTATACTTTTTTTGTCTACATGATGATGTCTTTGCAAAACAAAATATGTACCTAGTTAGTATTGTTACTTACTTAACATCACGCCTTTCATCCCCAAAGGGGTAGGCAGAGGTGCACATAACGGCAATTAATGCCACTGTGAAATGTAACACCCACTTTTCACTATTTATGTTACGAGTCCTATGTAGTAGGGGGTGAGCCTATTGCCATATACAGCACATTTCCAGACTCCATGCTACTACTGAGAATTATTTTAAAAACCCAGTTATACTTTGCCCAACCCGGGAATCGAACTTGCGACTACTCGGCCAAAGAGGCAGTCTTGTTCCGGATAATACCGTTCACGTTAGTGTGTAGCAAGACTAGCTTCCACCCACAACCTGGGCAAGTAAAAAGATTTGACAAAGGTCGAAAGGTAATAGATGAAGGCCAAGTGGCCTTCATCTATATTCAGCTGCTTGGAAGTCCAAGCAGCCGATCTGAAAGATAAGATCTGGAGATGTCTATATTCAGCAGCGGCTGCCTTATTATAGTTACTAATTGGTGGAAAAGATTTCATTTTATTCGGGCCGACGATCGTTCGATCGTCGGCCCGAATAAAATGAAATCTTTCTTCACATTAACATTAGAGTTTTTGTTTGCCTACCAGACATAATAAATACTAAACCTTGTACTAGTAAGAATGTAAGTAATTTAATGTGAAGGATTAGATTTCTTCTGATTAGAAGTAGGTTATAAATACAAGTTTTAAGTCAAGCTGGTGTAGATATCCGTAAGGGTTTTTTAATATCACTTAAAATTTTTCCACCATTGCTACCCAGATTGTAGTCTACCTAGTATTATTGTATTATTTTATGTGCGGAAACATAACTATGATTACTTTGTTTTGTGATTTCTTGAATTGCGAAGTTACTGCAGAATACTGCTAGTATAGCGGTAGATTTCTCTAATAAAAATCTGTTAACACCTTTAGTTTTTTATGCAGTCATAAGACTGTGAGAACAGAGAATTTATCACCTACTTCAGTACTATTTTACCAGTGACCAGAAGTGTCTCGAATGTAGTTGGCAAACCTAGTTGCGACTGACTGTCGTAATCGAACCGATCAAGAGAACATTATTTTTTTTTTTGTATAGGTCTTTGCACTCATGATAACATCTGGCTTGGTGTCTATAATACGAGGTCTACATAGAAATATATCATTAATTTATAGGCACCAAAACTTGTCTGCAGACTTCTAGCTGCGTATGAAAATATTTGGGACTAGAGTAACCAACTGTTCGGATAATCCTTTTTTTTTCTTTTTTTTTGGCGTTATTATTAAAAGTTGAAAATTCGAACGCTTTGTATTTAATGACGTCGAATATTGTAGATGTATCGTTGTAAACAGAATTACTTACCTAATTAAACACGTTACACGTTAGACCGGTTCAACGTAGTTGTGGAAGTTGGAAGTACTCATTATTATTACTTTAGTATAAATAGGACCAAGCAAACACTTTCATACTTTGATTCAGCCTGTTCATAACTGGAGAAGTTTATAATGAAGAGCAATTTCCTTCTAAGCGTATGTCTGGTACTTAATTAGGAATGAGAGTACCCGGTGGTCGATCTTAATAAAGCGTCATTAAAGGAGTTCATGTTCATTTATCGATTGATATATCAGACTGAGAGGTCGGTCACGTTCCTTGCTCAGTAACAGTCTTTATTACCACTGAAAGGACCAATGTAAGAAAGTACTGACAGGAAAACAGTTCTTTTGAAAATGATATCTTACAGATTGCCCGTGAAAATTTGAACTGAAATTACGTAGCAGGTGCTGATGGTTTCGTGTGGCAAAAATGTGACGAATTCAATGCAAATATTGTAAGTATTGAATCGTCAGCCCGTGTGGAAAAGACACGATATACTTACATTCATTTTTCACGGAGCGGTAATGTGATGTCATCGTTTAGTATTCATTTAGCATTAATAATCACCGGCATTATTTGTGTTGTTTTGATGAGATCTAAAGTAAAAAGGTATTATCAATGGTTACCCTTCTACAGTTCCAGCAATGGCATTGAAACTACATAAAAATAAAGTTATCAAGTAATCGCCGTGTATTTCTGTAAAAGTAGGGCATTGCAAATGTATTATGATAGGTAAGTATGTATGTATGTGTGTAAGTGTGTATGGTGTCATGAGCCATTACCAATACTAAGGTCAGTGACTTTATTATCTGGTTTGTCCACCTTGCCAACTTACTGTTCGCCTACCGCTTACAACTTCGCGGTATAGTTGCTCGTTGTTCAAACATACGCTTGTTTCAATTATGTTTAAAAAAAAGCGCTGACGTAAAGAACATTTTAATGAAATAAATATTTAGAATAATAACGAACAATTCTATGATGGCTGGAATTCTTTGGTATAGGTGGTTAGTTGTTCAATCTTCCACCCTTCTTGGAGTTGATTAGTGGAAGAGTTGATTTCTCGCACTTCTGCTAATACAACGAACGAGGTTGTGTTTATACTTATTCATAAAGAACACCTAAATAAATCACCATAACTGCAGTACTTCCAACTTAAGACTATGCTATAATGTAGGTAAAGTTGAAAATCAGTTGACGAAAAACTAAAACATTTCAAACATTCTGACATCAGTACCGGGGGCACGTCGGCGTCGGGGTCTATTTGCATAATAAGCAGACAATACTTGATCGTATGATACACTTGACTTATTACTTAACCTTGTCAAGCGATGGAATTGCGACTGCACAACCACTACTCAGTTGGGTGGCTGAACTGCATCCCAGTAATAAGACTCCATTGACAAGAAATTGAGAGGAGAAAGAAGTCACCGAGCAAAATGTAGTACAAAATGAATCAAATAGGTAACGTTTTAAATCGTATGATAGCTATTTTGAAGGTTAAAGTGCATCTTGTCGCGAAGTAGCACCTCGCTAATGTATTTATTTATACATATTTAGGTACTTATATACCTCATATACTTAGCTATACGTAGTGTGACGGTGTCGGTACATAATTATATACTTACTACGTTATCGCTAGTCATTAACAATGTAATTATCAGACTCCGACTGTGCCTGCGACTTAGTTATTCATTCACATTCAAAATGACAACGAAGAAAATCATGCATGTATCGATCCTTCCATTCCACCCTTCCATAATGCATTCATATTTCCTATATTTCCTAAGAAATAGGAAGCTACTGATTTGACCTGAGAAGATAATCTCTTTACCTCTTAGAGCTACTAGTCCCGTTATAAAGTAGGTAGGCAGTTTCCTGAAGGGTGGGTATCTACAACCTGAAGTCTCGAGTGAATAGGTTGTAGGTTGGCGTGCTCCATGGTCGGCCACAGAGGAATATTAAAACCTCTTTTATTATACATTTCTATGTAGGTCGGCCACACCTTCGCCTACCACCAGACGGGTTACTCGCTAAATGCTGGCCTATTAAGCTTAAAAAATGGTGGTTTAATGAACATTTAAAAATCAGTCTAGGTAGGTACTGATTACCACCCTGATATGTAAGACTGTTAAAGTAAGTAGACAGTGCTATCGTATTTCATTACTACTTTTTTTTTTTTTAGTGGGGAAAATCATCCGATGACTTCTCCCGCCCGGGTGAGGCGGGAGGGAGTGTCAGACTCTTACTGACTAAAAACCACCCCGTTCCTACTCCTGCACTTCGAGCCGGAGCCCCGGCAACCCGTTAAGTCTTCCGCGGCTCCGTATCGGCATCAGCCCTGTTAGGCCCCATCTGTGGTGGTCTGATGGCTCCTTGAGGCGCGCGCGGAACGCGACGCGCCGTACGCTCGGGCCTGGTTCTGGTCGGGCGGCGAGTCACCCGTGCTCGCCGTCCGCAGGCCCGTGCTTACTACGGTGGCCGGAGATCGTCTCGCGATTTCATTACTACCTACCTATTAAAGGTCTGAAACAAATAAACTATCTTCTAAAGAATTTTTAGTACCGTTCTTAGGTTAGGTAGGTACCTATGCAGTGCGTTGGCTGTGGGGTGGGTGCTTGGGGTACCAAGTACCAACAGCATCAGCAGCGGGAAGTCCATGTCCACGCCACATGCTACGATAACGAAAATGATGATACATTTGTCTGTATTATGAATAATTTTACTTTACACTACAAATAATTTAAATCACATAAGCAATAGTAACAATAATAGCGAAATTTGTGAAAAGTATCTTGGCTTGCTTGGCCTAACGTTATCATAGAGATAAAACGCGCCAGTGGTACCACATATTATATTGTGGTCGAAGTACCTAGGTACTTTATCAATTGTTGCAACACAAACAACAGATGTCAATAATTCGTATTTACTGCGTTGATATGTGACTGTCTGCGTGTGCGTCTGCGTACCTACTTGCATGCAGTCGTATCGAGAATGGCATGATCTTTTATTAATTCATCGATGTACCTACCGTATATTGGATTACTGGCATAGTTTGTGATTTAAAACCGTATCATAATTTTTTTCAATACGTAGTATTTTTTCTGTGTAGGTAGGTAAACTTTTCTGGTACGTTGTCTCACGTTCACATTCATAGTATGTATCTACCTACCTTTATACTTTATAGGTACCTTTCTAACTAATTAAGTAACTAATTTCCTAACTTGCATTCTAATAATCTTGAAAATATTTCATTCTTAGATATTTCGTTCTTAGTTGTCACGTGGAATTATCTTGTTATTTAAACAATATCTTAATTCCACTGGCAACAAAGTAATAAGAATATTTTAGCAACGCACATTAGTTTAGTTTCGTTATCACATCGGCCGATTATGAGTGGATGTGTTTGTGTTTCAAGTCAACTGACAATATCAAATATATTGTATTTTAAACATGAAATGCCAATTTCTGAAACTAGATAATAAACATGAAATTGATTCGCTGTTCACTGTGTAGGTACCTACCGTTTAAAAGTATGGATTTTTCCTTCTAGGTGTATATACCAAGATAGATTAAGTTAGTTCAATATAAGGTACTGAAGATAAACCTTTTAATTTTTTTACCAAATAGTTTAGTAATAACGAACTGATTCACACAGCATGAAGCACCTCTGCGAAAAGACGGTAGGGCCGTCTGCACTCCTCTAAATATCAAGTTAACTCATGTGCTAACACTGCTAAGTGATATGACAACAAGTTCTACTAACCGACATGTCTCAAAACATTCATGTAACTTCCTGTAATTAGAGGAATATGTTGGTAAGAAACTGGAATAATACACTTCCCTCCCCATAGGGCGTAAAAATAACGCCATACCAAACCAGTCAACTTTGTTGATAGTGAAAATATACCTCAATTTAGTAAACTATTACGCTAGGTACCTTGAACGTATTAATTAGTCCACAATCCACTATAGCAGTGGTTCCCAAACTTATTTTGTCTACTGCCCACTTTGAGAATAAATATGTGTTTAGCGCCCCCATTTGTTGACCTATTTAAAAACCACTATTACTTCAAATTAAATTAAATAATTATTTTGACCAATATATGTATATTATATATATTAACGGAGAATTTATTCTAAACGAAACTTTTACTATAACCTGCAACTTGAAACCTGTGCGCAGTAGGTAACATACAACGGCACTGAGGTCACAAGTTAACTCTTACGGGCTCCACCTGCCAATAAGAATGATTATTGAAACGCAACTTTATAGTATTAAAACAGAGTATCTTTTATTAAAAATATAACTAAAATAATCAATCCTTCATTCAATCAAGTGCTGTTGCGGATTCGACGCTCAATCGTACCCAACAAGTCCGAACAAGTATTCAATGAACCAGCCGACTGATGCAAAAGTGATTAAAATGCGAAAGTGTGTCTGTTGCCTTTTTATTTGTTTGTTTGTGTCTACTTTCATTACGAAACGGAGCGACCGATTGCAGGATTTTCATTTTTTCTATATTCAATAAAATAGGACAGATATATGAATTACGAATCACCCAAAAGACAACGCCCCCATTTTCTTTCTGGGTCTCTTATCGCCCCCCATGAGACCTGCAGCGCCCACAAGGGGGCGTTATTTATCGCCCACTTTGGGAAAGACTGCACTATAGAAAGGACCAACTTTATTACTAGATAATAGTAGATAGATACTCACAATCATATCAAAGCCATTTAATTTATTAGGTATCGTAATCAATGTCCGAATAAAGAATGTACCTACTGGTAGATAACCTAGTGATAAAAATTATGTTTTTTCTTACGTCTTAAGATAAAAAGATAACTTTGTGACTTAACAAAAATAGTTTATAGATATGAAGGTCGTCGTTCATTCATTTGCTGAAGTAAATCTCCATTATACGGATGCACGGTACACACTTCAATTATTGTCTTGCACAGTAATGCTTGCAAACGGTACAGTTGGGTTGTGTGAGTGCGCACGATACATGCGCGCGACAGATTGTCGAGTCATTTCCACCAAAAAACTGCGTACATACGTAATCAGTTACATGTTTGTAACTTGTAACGACCACGCCCACTATACTGAGTGAAATTTGTAGGTACTAATCAAACAATAAAATATGAAGTGGTTAGAAGTAGATTCTTTTTGTTAATAATGGTAGCTCTTTATGTTCTTTAATTTTATCTTCAAGAGCCACGGGCGCCTGTTTGATGAAGTTGCTATTATTGTCATCTTTATTTGTTATATAGCGGATACCGAGATATTATACCTTAGTTTTTCTATTTAGTTCATAGTTATAATAGAGGGTCAATTCAAAGACCTGGAGGTTTGTTCCCTATTTCAATAATAACAACTGAATTTTAAAATTTTAAAGTGGTAACAACTCTGATACGAACTGACAGTTGGAACCTTACAAGCACCTGATATGTAGATACACTTTCTTCTGCACGTCTCTCTCTGCTGTGTACAAAGCGTCATAACGTATTAAATAATGTACGTACAAATAGTTAATTTTAATGTTGAATAAGTTTAAATATAAACAATTATATTTCTTATCGTTATTTCGCGTGAATTCGGCTCATTTTATTACTGACGTCAATGATACTTTGACAACATTGTTTAGAAAGAGTGGCGTAAAAATAAGTCAATAGGATCTACTTTATTATTAGGCACTTAATTACATTACATTTGTATGTATCTAACCCAAGAAACATTATACCACCCTCACTCCACCTATTTCAGAAGTAGGTATACGCCAAAGAGTTGTTTGTAGATTTGTTATTGTATGTATTATCAATATTTCATCAAGAAAGACATATTTTGTTCTAAACATTTAGAGGTCCCACGTTCAAGTATCAAATCAGTTAGAAAATCAATAGAATTAACGAGATTTTCGAATTTCACAATAGGTAATATCAGGTACTTTGTACTTTGCTTCACTAGGAGGAAGGTACTCCGCAAAACAATGCAACCAAGAATTGTATTGTAAATCTGATTGAAAAAGAGTAACCTATATAGTTTCTTGCTCGTTCTTCTCCATAGAAATGTACACTTTGAAACGAGAATATAGCTTCAATACAGGACTGACCGACAGACGGACATTTTTTAATATTTCAATTTTAACATATTGTTTTGACGTTCAAAAGTGCCTTCCTGGTCTAATAAATGTTTTTGAATTTGATTTTGATCAACCCCGGTACGGAGTTACGGACACAACAGTTGTATTTGCGATCAGACTACTACATAACAGACAACAATGAACAACACAACTTATTAACTTAATAATAAATTGAAGATGCCTTTGTATCTAGTCAAAATTAGTTTACTATCTGTAAAATATGACATGGTACAATATTATTCAGAAAGATTAACACCAGACTGCCTCGTTGGCCGAGTGGTCGCAAGTGCGACTGCCGGGCAAGGGGTCTCGGGTTCGATTCCCGGGTCGGGCAAAGAATTACTAGGTTTTTAAAAAATTCTCAGAAGTAGCACGGAGTCTAGAATTGTGCCCGGTATATGGAAATAGGCTCACCCCCTATTACACGGGACTCATAACATAAATAGAGAAAAGTGGGTGTTACATTGTAGTGGCATAATGTGCACTCTGCCTACCCCTTCGGGATATAAAGCGTGATGTTGTCTTATGTTTTATTAACGCCTGAAAACTGAAAGGCTACTTAATTTTAAGTTGTAGGTACTTAAATATCGTGCTACCTATCTCTGTCAATTTATAAAGAATTAGTAGTGACAGAACCTTATAAAATTTAGTAGCGTTTGAGTATTTCGACATAAATGCTTGAATAATAATTGCGCCATCCAAGCGAACGGAACAAAAATAAATGAAAAAAAAATATACATGTTTGTAAAAATATGTGTTCTTCTTTATAATTATAGTTATCTAGGTATTTGGATCTATTTTTATCATGTGTCATCTTCTTGACTCAAGTCCAATTAGTGTTTTTTTTAAAGAAAAATACAAAATATAAACTTATATTAATCATAGGTAACCAGGTAATATTATGGTGGTTTGTAGAGTTAATTAACCTCTTAAAAGTCAGAAATAGTCAGAATTTACCTAGGTAGGTAATTCGGTTTACCCATAAGCTTTATGTAGGTAGGTATAAGATAATTAAACTGTCAAATACCAAGCGGTCACCGGTGACCGCAACCTATTGTTCTATAATTGTGTCTGCAAAACCGGTACTCGACGAGTTAATGAACAAAATCATAAATTTCAAACAACTACGAACTCTTAACGAAACTAAATTAGGTTATTAGGTAAATTAAATATCGTTAGGTAGGTACTATATCAGGCAAATTGTAAACCCATATATAAGGAGGTACAAACAATAAAAACATCTGTATGTTTTTTTAAGTAGGTACCTATGCATAATAAGCAATAGTAACTTTACACTTTGATAATAGGTAAGGACTGAAGTTGTTCTAATTAGGTACCTTATTAATCTTCCATCTTACTAATATTATCAATCCGAAAGCTTGCATGTCTGTTTGTTACTCCTTCACGCCAACACGGTCATCATACTGGTCAAGTGTGATGTTTTATAGCTTAAGGATTTCCTCTCTATTTAAACCAGTAGATGAAGTAGATCAGGAGATGAACGTGTTCAGACAAACAAACTAATTAACTATACCCCATTGCCTATGCCTAGATCGTCACATAAGAGCTCTTCTCTTAGTTTTTGATCTTTTCTCTAATAATATTGACTTTACTGATATTCAGATATTAAAAAATTATGGAAATTAAATAAATTAGAAAACACATACAATAATTATTATCTAGGTACTTACACTTAAACTTATCATAACGTCTTTTGCTTAATTCGTCAGAAAAAAAATTGCAGAAATTCCTAATGCAGATATCTGAATAATTCTATCCTATAGTGCAGATAATTTTAACTTTTCAAGTATTTTTGGTGTTTATTTTTATATTATTTTTTTATCTGTGCCAAGAAAGTGCAATGACTTTTCTCCAATCCTTCAGTTTCAGTTCAGTGTCAAGGTGTCAGGTGTCAGTGACTGATTCTCAAGTTTGTGATGACATTAGTGAATGAGGAATGAATGCTTTTCTAACATTTTTTGATTTGAGCCGTCTAGTTTCTTTCGAGTAATACAATTTTACTTTATTGTACTTGTACAGTTATATAATCACAAACACCATAGACACAATAACTAAATCTTTGGTATCAGATTTGTACAAAAATATCATAACAGAAGAAAGTTCTAATTCCAAAGACAAAAGACATAACATCAGTTTTTCTTTTGTTTTTATTAGATCAATAATTAAGTGCTTAAGAGTTGGAGATAATAATCCACATGCTGATAGTTACATACCTACGCATATAATACATCGGTCACCGGTCTCACTTGTTTGGCATGATAGTTGTTTATCGCTGGAAATTCTATATAAGAGGAACGTAAGTTGCCCAAGCGGTATTTGTGTTCACGGTACGCGTCCAGTGCGCCGCTCCGCTTTGTTGACAACACACGCCTAAAAACTAACCAAAATGGCTTCAAGGGACCCCGCTTCTGACCAGCTCGTAAACTACAAGAAGAACGTTAAAGTAAGTTTACATCTTACTTCTCAAAAGTGACGAAATTAGGTTTAGTGATTTGATTTAGATCAACTAATGTGTGTCGTATGTACGCGGTATGTGTTTATTGTTGGCAACTTGTGAGCAAAATCGACGAATGTACCTACTCTAAAATAATGAATATTAACTAAGTTGGAGCTTGTATACAAGTATAGCTATTTGCATTTAACATTTCACTGTGTAATGCTGAGCATTGTGTGTTTATTAGTGATTACTAGTCCACGTCATTATTAAATTGATCTTTGTACTTGCCTTGACTTGGACTACCAAGTTTTGTGTAAATATTTTTATAAAGTTTAAACTTAATATAAATTAAACTGAGATGCATGAACCAGTAATTATCATACTTAGTTTTTTACTGATTATATTTTATAATTTGTTGTTGGTTTTTTGAAGTGCTGGGTAACTTTTACTTAATAAATGAATTTGTGCCAATGACTTTATCTAGAACATGTTAATGTAATCTCAATATATAAACCTCTTGGTCACCTTGCAATGCAATGGCCAATGCGAATTAACATATTACTTAATACTCAGTACATGTATGACAATTTATTCTAGCAATATAATGATTCAGTGTATAAATGGTTGTTATTTTGATTGTTTACTTAAACAATGTTTTTCTAATGTTCCAGGATTCTGCTGGCTACATAACCACCAAAGCTGGAGCACCTGTTGGAGTCAAAACTGCTGTTCAAACTGTTGGCAAGAATGGACCTGCTCTCCTACAGGATGTCAACTTCCTGGATGAGATTTCTTCCTTCGACAGAGAACGCATTCCAGAGCGTGTTGTGCATGCCAAGGGTGCTGGTGCATTTGGATACTTTGAAGTAACCCATGACATCACAAAGTACTGTGCTGCTAAGATCTTTGAAACTGTTGGAAAGACAACACCCATGGCTGTGAGATTCTCCACTGTTGGTGGTGAAAGTGGCTCTGCTGATACTGTCCGTGATCCTCGTGGATTTGCTGTTAAATTCTACACGGATGACGGCAACTGGGATCTTGTTGGCAACAATACTCCTATTTTCTTCATAAGAGATGCTTCTTTGTTCCCTAGTTTCATCCATACCCAAAAGAGGAACCCTGCCACTCACTTGAAGGATCCTGACATGTTTTGGGATTTCATCACTTTGAGACCAGAAACCACACATCAAGTGATCTATTTGTTCGGTGACCGTGGTATTCCAGATGGTTATAGGCACATGAACGGCTATGGTTCCCACACCTTCAAGATGGTTAATGCTCAAGGAGTGGCACACTGGGTGAAATTCCACTACAAGTCCAACCAGGGCATTAAAAACTTGTCAGTTGAAAAGGCCGCTGAACTGGCATCCTCAGACCCTGACTACTCTATCAGAGACTTATACAATGCCATTGCTAAGGGTGAATTCCCATCCTGGACTATGTACATTCAGGTCATGACTATGGCTCAAGCGGAAAGCTGCAAATTCAACCCATTTGATATGACTAAGGTCTGGCCGCACTCTGAGTACCCATTGATTCCTGTTGGCAAAATGGTCCTGAACAGGAACCCTAAGAACTACTTTGCTGAAGTGGAACAGATTGCATTCAGTCCTGCCAATATGGTACCTGGCATTGAGCCATCTCCTGATAAGATGTTGCAGGGTCGTTTATTCTCATACAGTGACACTCACCGCCATCGCCTGGGAGCTAACTTTTTACAAATCCCTGTCAACTGCCCCTTCCGCGTGTCTGTCTCCAACTACCAGCGTGATGGACCCCAAGCCATCAGCAACCAGGAAGGTTGTCCTAACTACTTCCCCAACTCTTTCTCGGGTCCCCAAGAGTGCCCCAGAGCGCAACGCCTGCAGCCTAGATACAATGTTAGTGGTGATGTTGACAGATATGACAGTGGCCAGACCGAGGACAACTTCTCTCAAGCAACAGTTCTGTACAAGCAGGTGTTTGACGATGCCCAGAAACAACGCACGGTCGACAACATTGTTGGCCATTTGAAGGATGCTGCAGGCTTCATTCAAGAGAGGGCCATTAAGATCTTCACTCAGGTTCATCCTGATTTGGGAAGTAAAGTCGCAGCTGGCTTGGCTCCATTCAAGAAATACCACGCTAATTTGTAATTAAATATGTGGTACTAATGGGTGCTATTTTATATTAGGTGCCTATAACAAGATCATTTTATTGTCTTGTGGGTCAACTTGGGTCATATAATATATACAATTACATTTTATATTACTATAAGATGATTTACATTGAAAACTGCATAATAAAATTGTTGTACTGATTACATATACATAATATTGTTATATTGTTATAAATAAACCTTTTTTTTGTAAATATTAAAGTCACGTTTGTTTTTAGGGTTCCGTACCTCAAAAGGAAAAAACGGAACCCTTATAGGATCACTTTGTTGTCCGTCTGTCCGTCCGTCCGTCCGTCCGTCCGTCTGTCAAGACTCTTTTTCTCAGGAACGCGTGGAGGTATGAAGCTGAAATTTATATCAATTACTCAGGTCTACTGTCCCTTGAAGCTGTGAAAAAATCAAACTTCTAAGCCAACGCAATCAAAAGATACAGCCGTTTATGCCGCAAATTTTCGACACTTGCAAGGGAATCAAAACCTACAGGGTGCTTCCCGTGAACTCAGAATCTTGAAATTTGGTACGAAGCAACGTCTTATAGCATAGATAAAGGAAAAATTACGAAATCATAATTTTTTAGTTACATCACATAATATATTTTTTTTAATAATTTTAAACTTACTACCCATTTCCTCATAAACGCGTAGAGGTATTAAATTGAAATTCATACCAAATACTCAGGTCTATAATACATTTAAGCTGTAACAAAATCAAACTTCTATGTCAACGCAATCAAAAGAAACAGCAATTTAAGCTGCATATTTTGAAACTCTCAAGTACTCGCAAGGGAATCAAAACCTAAAGGGTACTTCCAGTCGACCTAGAATCTTGAAATTTGGCATGAAGCAACGTTTTATAGCACACATAAAGGAAAAATTCCGAAAACCTTAAATTTTTAGTTACATTACAAAATATATATTATTTAATAAATATAAACTTATTACTTTTTTCCTCATGAACGCGTAGAGCTATCAAGTTGAAATTCATATCAAATACTTAGATCTAATTGCCTTTAACCCGTGAAAAAAATAGAAAATCTTAAGTCAACGCAAAAGTACAACCATTGATACCGCATATTTTGAAACTCGCAACTACACGCAAGGGAATTAAAACCTAAAGACCACTTCCCGTTGACATAGAATCTCGAAACGATTGTCGTAATGAACGAACTTTGTAAACCTTGCAGGTTTGTACGGAACCCTCGGTGCGCGAGTCCGACTCGCACTTGGCCGGTTTTTATTTTATCTATAAGAATTTAGTCAACCAAACACGTGACCCAGAATGCTGAATAATGATAATCTTATCACTTGGGGGTTATCTATTGAATATTTATGATTAAGAAGTTTGTGTTCATGTTACATGTTAAGCATTTTTTTATTATGAAGAAGTTATTTGCTCATACAGCTTATTGAAGTTAATGGTTTCAAAGTCATTTAGCAAACTATAAAATTTTGGTATAGCACCTAATATCTGTTTTAACATTGCAAGAAAGCTTAGTTTATTTACAGTATCGTGGTCACATTGCACTCTGTGGTGTGACTCCATTTTTGTAACATTTTATATCCATTAACATGTAATATTATCTAATCTAAGTGATACCGGTATAAGGTTAGCTCTTATCTATCCTGTAAGATTATTTGTGGACTAGTGAAGTAGTGACAGGCTCTATCATCACAACACACAAGGTCTGTACTAATCATACAAAATATTGCATATACATATATGTAGGTTTTTGTAATTAATTGACAAAATTTTGTAGTCCAAGTATGTATCTAGATATGAATAGGTACGAGTCTAAGTAGCTGGGTGGTTCAAAAGAAGTATGTAAATGAACATCCTCCCCCTTAGGTAGTTTTGTAGGTACTTACTGCTATCTACCTTCACAGTAAAGAAAAAAATGTACCTACAAACATGTTATACAATTACTTGTCTAAGTACCTACCTACTTGCTTAATATAAACCTATAAACTCACGTTGAATGAAAACATATGCTAATTTACTTAACCTTTGCTAGAGCTCGTGAAATAGCTATTATTTGTAGATAACGAGTTTCATAATCTTACTAGTAGTAGGTACCTACCTACACATACAAAAGTAGTGACTAGTGATAAAAGAATTATCATAGAAATACGAACTGTTACTACTTAGCTACCTACCTATTTGCTATCTAACTACTTATGAGTCATACCTAAATGAAAGAAAGTCCAGAATAAAAGATACCTACCTAATAGTTAGTTGCTATTCAACAATACATTACATAGGTACCTACTCCTCATCACACGTTTTAGGTACCTTAGTACTAGGTAAGGTAACATACCAAATTTTTTTAACCATACATAATTACATATGTTATTGTATATCTGTCATCGGTGAGTGAATGAATCAGTGACGAAATTGGGCTATTTTTAAAATTATCAATAAAATATTGTAAGGCAACTATGAGATTGAAACTATAGGTTTAGCAAGTCTGCCCAGTGGTAGACTTGCTCAGATGTCAGTACATCATATACCAAAAATTTAAGCCTTACACTTAATTTGTGGCAAAGTACTAGTACCTACGTAGCAGCGTTTTAAAATGCTGTCTTGATGGTCTACCCTTGTAGACCTACAACTTGTAGGTCTGCATCTTAGTTAAAATGCATGGTTTGACGGCTTTGTTATTCGTAAGCCTTCGCCGCCTTAAGAGAGGCGGGAGAAAGTATCAGATTCTTACTGACTAAAAACCACTCCATTTCTATTCCTGCTTCAAGCTGGAGCCCTGGTATCTCGCTAGGTCGGCTGCAGATCCGGGTTGGGTATTATTCTCACTGGGCTGGGCCTTAGGACACGATGGTACTTAGCCCATGCAGAGCACACCGCCACCGTATCTTCCACCGTGTCCTTCGGGTGTTCCTCGCAGTTACGACACCCGAGCACTTTCTCCTGACGAATCCGAAACAGGTACAAATACATTACAGGAAATTTCCGTGTCTGCTAACGGTTTAGAAGCGTACGAGATTAAATAACTGAAGACGTTAAATGGTTGTTACGCCCTACGAATTACTAACTATGCGCTACGGGCTACGAACTACGCGCTAAGTACTACTAGCTACGAAATACGTGCTAAGTACTACGGGCTACGAACTACGCGCTGAGTACTACGGGCTACGAGCTACATTTACGTGTAAAATTAGAGAGGATAGATTAAGCCATACGGTCCGAAGGGTCCCGACCATATGGGACCATATTATATGTATATGGTATCTTCGAAGGTAAGTGAAGGAGCACGTATTACAAGTAACACTAACTTTTCGCTTGACCATTCGTTACTCTCTGTAATAATGTTTACTGTACAATGTAAGGGTTTTAAGAATCCACAATATGTGACACTTCGACAAGTTGGACTTATGGCCATTCGACCAACCAGGCAATTTATTGTAAATCTAGGTATACATCATTCTACAAGTATCACAATCGGTTAAGACTTGGTACATTTAACACTACAATTGAACAAAAGAAATACACAGCAATCAAACGTTACGCCTATTGTTCCATATAGCCTGTTCCTACCAACTTATAAATATGTTGCTTAGGTACAAGAACGATGTGTACAATTACTATTGTACATACATTGTTTTTATTAACTTTTAAAACGCAAAAAAAAATGTGTATACTAACATTCTAGCTAGAACGACAGTTCCTAATTCTCAAATATTTATCTAAATCGTAGGTAGAAAACTATTGAATAACAATATAGGTAGGTACCTATATAGAAGGACGTTGAAAAAAAGACAAGACGTAGGTAATCTCACTTTTAAATGATTGAAGCACCGAAATGTCAGTGGTGTATTTGTGTGTGCGTGTCTTGCAACAACGTAATGTATGAAGTGTAATGACGGAAAATGTCACGCAATAGATGAATGCGTGTGTATTCTGTGTGTTAGTCTGTAGTATCCAGGTGCCACAGTTGTTTTTTCAAGAGACTATGTCCGCCTTCTTACCTCGTCCTTGAGTATATATAATTAACAGAATCTACTTATTACAAAAACATAGAACTATATTAACATATATTTAGTTAGTTCTACTAGTTACTAGTACTAATTACAATTTACCTCTAGATAATTCTAATGAGACGATTGAAAGAAACCCGTTTCATGCGGTTATAATGATAATGGCAGTCATAACATTAACATAACATCACGCCTTTTTATCCCCGAAGGGGTAGGCAGAGGTGCACATTACGGCACTTAATGCCACTGTACAATGTAACACCCACTTTTCACTATTTATGTTATGTCTGTCGGCTCGAATGTGTGGCCACACTTTATAACGCTCTTTTCGAATGTAATCGAAACAAATCCCTTCTATTTAAGAAGAAATCATTTCGAAAAATATACCGTACTCCGGTACTGCGCAGAAGTTGAAACGGGCTATCAGAGTCTGAGCTCAGCAGTCAGAGCTTGTCAGTCAGTCAGAGTCTAACACTGGGGTCAAGATTGACGACACGAGTGAACCCGAGCTATACTTTACCCGAGCATCAATAGATTTTTTTATGTTTATACCGACAACGTTATAAACGTAAAAAAGTATTCAGTGTTCGGATTAATTAATAGACAGATATGAGATGAGTCTTATTTCTCAAATTTTTGTCTATGGTTGCTTTTCCTGAAAATAAATGACTTGAAATGACTTTTGTGTACGTTGACGGTACATAATTACGATGTTTTGAGCAATTTTTTTTATAGATTTTTAATTATTTTTAATTTATTTTATAATGCTCTACAATTTTGTATACATAGTTTTTATGTATACTTTTATCTGTAATATCTGAAACCAATGTGATTTGTTTAAAATTATATTCAGTATCGGGATACGTCATTGTCGGCTCTGGGGCCTGAACAAGCCTATTGAAATTCAATAAAGGTAATTTTAATTCAATTTGTTGCTTTCACAGAGTTCATGATATAAGTGTTTGTTATTATGCACAGATTAGAAAAAAAACGTCGTCCCATTCTTGACATTGTCTTTATAATATTACCTATTATTAATGTACCTTTTTATTATTTAAATAAAGTGGGCTAGAATAAACACAGTATAAGTTAGTGAAGAATGCATGTATCTACTTGTGCATTTTGTATCGCCTGTAGGTACTTATCATGGAGAGATACCTACTTATCATGGAGAGTGCGCTGAAGAATCGTTCGGCCTAATCCCTGCGCGTCTGGTCCACCTGCCAGCTGTTCCATCTCCCAGCTGTTCCATCTCCATTCTTTAAATGGATATAGCAGTCCACAAATTCCTACCTAACTACATACCACAACAGAACTGTGGAACGATCTTCAAACCGTGAAGAAAAGAGCGTACCGTAGAGTACTCCTTTTAAAAGGCCTGCAACTCAGCAAGGACTTGTGACTCTGTAGTCTTGGAAACTTACTTAAAAATGCTGTGTTTTTAGTAAAAAATATTTATAATGCAAGTGTATGTTCAAACACAGCAACGACATAATTGGTTCGTGGAATAGTGGCCTAAATTGTTTATAATCAGTTTATTATGTCCATAAATGTTATTTTAAATTCAATTACAAATTATTGATCCTTTGATCAGCCACGCCAGTACCTTCAGGCTACAAGGTACTTATTCGAATATTTATACTCTTTCCTTCCAACTTCCAAGTCTATTTATTTACGTACTCATTTGTGATCATTTAGGACCAAACAGCAGGAAACCCTTAAAGTTTGTTTTTGGGTAAAAAACCTCTATTAATATTTACTTACTACTTTTAACTAAAATACTTCTTCAGAATACTTGTGTTCGTTATCACCAACTTCTCCTTTTAAAGAATATCCTACGTTAAGATAGATAATTTATTCTTAAAGTTATTTTTGTTTTTAATAATCCATAATTGATACCGAACCGCACAAGTAAGGTAGTTTAGGTGATACGTCACGCTAAGAGACTTGTAGTAAAATTGCAGATAAGGGGTGATTGGTGAAAACGGCCATTAGCGTCTTAACGGAAAATGTTTTAGGTCTACCCGAGGTATATATTAATTTATTTGCAGTTTTACTTAACATACTGATTGTAATGAAGCTTCCGAGGTGAATAGGCCACAGGCACAGGTCGTTCTGACCCAAAGGTTAATGTTCTGTTGGTTTCAGGATGATATGTAGACGCTGTCAGCGGTCTCTCAGAAGCGGTGAAGGTCTCAAATGTGGGATTTGTGAGTCTTGTTTCCATATGAGATGTGTCAGTGATTCTGTGAAAGACCACCGCGAAAGCGGCGATAGAGGTTATCAATGGAAATGTTCTCTCTGTCAGAACTATGTGAGCACACATGCCAGCGGCTCAGATATAAGCAGTAAAGAGAAGGACCACGCTGGATTAATGGCAGCTGTTAGTGCCATAAGCGAAAAGTTTGAACTTGTGAATAAAATTCAACTACCGAAATTGAACAGCGAACTAGCGCAGATTAAAAGTGTCGCAGATCGGATAGTCCAACAGAATGATGACATACTGCGGAAAATTAATGAAATTGAAGAGAAAAGAAAGAATGACAAACATTATTGTACGACCAATACCAGATACAGAAGAAGGAATATTAGCCTAACACCTAAATCTAGTCCACAGACGGAAACTAAAGAAGAATCACCTTTATCAATTACAGAAAAAAATGTGAGGTATAGAACGCGGAGACGGTCGTATTTGTTGCATAGAATATTTATCATATTAAACAGAAAAATGAAGAGAACTCAGCCTTCCAAAAAGTAAGAGGTTCAGTGAGCGTTCCAATAAAAATACTTTCCGATTCTCTATTTTTATTTAAATAAGTAAATTGGGAGATAATGTGGGTATTATTGAGTGACAGAAATATTAGATAAATAGGTAGGTTCTTTACTTCACACCATTCATACAGATTACATGACATTACATTTAATACATTTATATGATTAGTAACTAATAATAGGTAAAGTTGTCATTAAGATAAGTATTATATGTACAGCCATGAATACGAGTGAAGTCAATGAGATTTTAAGCTGTTACCAAACCAAACTTTATCTTTTAAAGCGTACTAGGAATCCGAAACTATGAAACTCATGCTGCAATATTATTGATAACGCAGGGCAATATGAATGCAATATAATACGCATTGTTGTCCAAAGGTTAACAAAGTGGATACTTACATAAAAATTAAACCAATTGCGATCGTCTTATTGACCTACACCTGAGAGTGAAACCTTAGCGTGTATTGTGATTATGATTGTGATTATACTCCATTGTGGGAACCGATACTTTCAATGAGTACCTACTTATTATTGACTTGATTTTACTCAGCTACCTTTATTTTGCATGATTTAGGTACGTTACTCTCTGTTATCATATATTTTCTGTTTAAATTGGTTTCCTCATTGTCCTCTACGGGAAAGACCGGAGGAACTCCACGACAAGTATTAAGTACATTGATGTGCCTTGGGTTCCTTCAATTTGGCAATATTTCATGAGATGCAAATGAAATGTACCTACGCAAGTATTTACATGTGCATTGTAACATTTTGGGATATTATTGGGGCAGTGGCGCTGTCAATTAACCTTTGTCCTAAGGGCTTTAGACTTAGCCCATTTTTATGGGATTACAAAACTACAGTAGGTATGAACAGCCTGGATATTAATAATGTTTTTAAAGGTAAATTTGAGTTGGTACAAACACAATATGCTACTCTTATCTAGTGGTCTGCCATGAGTCTGCTTTATTCCTGAAGGAATGAATTGTGTTATGCTTAATGTGGTCTATCGATCGATATAAACTAAATATTCGTGAATTACTGATGTCGATGAAATACGTTTAAAAACCAGTACGATTGACTAAAAGGGTGTGATGGGGTCGTCATATAAAAGATAAAACTCCTTAATGAAAAACAGAAAAATATGAGCAACGGGCAAAGCAACGTATTCAAAACAATAGTTTTGAATACTAAAGGATATCGAAGAATAGAGCAAAAGTACTTATTGTTAATTTTTGTACAAAATATGCTGTTTGAATTATGGGATGTGAAGATTGGTGGAGATGGAGTAATCGGTTAAGGAATAACACAATAACTATGGACTACCATATCATTTTTTTCTTCTACATTCATTTTTATTAAAAAAATTACGAAAAGTAACAAATAATGGACAACTTTTAAGAACAAAAATGATATAGAGTATTGCCCCGATTCTATAGAACTACGAATATATTATTGTTAGCCAATGTTTGGTTTTGTGTAAAGTTATCATTTAGCTCCTACTTATACAGTACAGTATCAGTATACTATCTTTAGCATTGTTGCTATATATAAATAATAGGCGCTTCAACTTTATTTTTATAGTTGCCTACTACTTAGGTATACTGTCTTTATGCTACATAATACATCACTCAATTTTTTATTTACATATAAGTGCACATATCTGATATTTAGATTGTGTTATACTGTGAATTTCGTCATCATCATCTTCATGAAGACGTCCACTGCTGGACGAAAGCCACGTGTTCTGTGTGAATCTCTTGCTCCCTTACTCCCTTTACACGGTACTCCCTTTCGGACTCACAGCATTTACGTTGGATGCAAGCGTCTTCTGAGGTTTATTACTGAGAGTCCGACACTTGATTTATATTAATTTGTTAAGAAGTGCAAAGTTTCTAGTTGTTTGTACTTGTAGACCTAACAATCATCAAGGTATTGGTCTTCTGACGAAAATTTACGAATTAAATGCTCTAGTTGAAGACCTTGCCCAAATTGCACAATATTTTTTAGAATATTTCTAGTTATTCTGGTACCTAATCGAGTCTCTAACAATCCAGTCTGGTGAGGTATTTTCTTGAGGGATAATTTTTGTGTCAAGTGTAGTTTAAAACATGTGAGGTACCTAGTTGTTAAACCCATATCAACAAGTGGTAAATTGCGCATAGATCATAAAATCTACGTTACGTTATATTTTCTGCAGAATGTAATAACATTTAAGTAATAAACCTTTACCGCAGGTAGAGTTTATCAGGAAAATATTGAATGCATTATGTTGGACGTTTGTATTGAATCACTTTTCCTACGAAAACCGCTATAGTGTAGGACCTATAAGATGACCTAGAGTAGGCAAGTAGGAAAAGCCACATTGTAACATAATCCTGCAGTGTAAGTTCATTTGCTTAGAATCACAAGATTCGCTATTGGTACAATAAAAACCTGAGGCTCACCGTCGGTTGTTATCATTTCGTGTTTGCTTTCGAAGCAGCGCGATCATCTGCATGCGGTCACGTCAAACTGGTTTCATTTATTAGACTACTTTAGAAAAATGTTTAAGCCTATTGTGATATTCGTTGCTTTAAATTTTCTTTTAACGATTTATGTCAGTGATGTGAAAAGCGAGAAACAGCCGGTTGTACGGACCCCGCTAGGCGAAGTGGCAGGGTACTACATGCAAACTAGAGGAGGGAGGCAAGTAGCAGCATTTACAGCTATCCCCTTCGCGGTTCCTCCCGTCGAAGACTTGAGATTTAAGGTAAGCTAATTATTTCAAACTGCAGCGGTAAATCTGACAATCTATTGTTGAATTCATAATAAGTAATATCCAAGTTTTATTATCAGATAACTGTGTCAGCACAGATGAATGATGATAAACCCTATTTATTATGTATTTTTATTTTCATGATGGTATTAGGCATTACATAATTTTCTTGATTAACCAATGTTTTGCATATCTATTGTTATATTGTTTAGCTAGATTAAGGACCTATTTCAGAGGGTTTGCTTAAGTTTTTGTCAACCTTAAAATATTTTGTATCGGGACAATACCTATGTTAATACAATTATTATCCGCAAGTTAGTTATACCAAAAGTTGATCTAAACGTTTAATAACAAATACTTTGCTGCATCACAGCGGCACAGCTTTTACTCCCTAACCTCTAGAAATCTGGTATTCTTAGTTTTGGTATATTTAATAAGTTTCCATAGTTTTACTTACACTACACACCTTTAGGAACCTAAATATTTTTAGAATAAGTTGCTAGTATTCATTCGGAATTTACAACCCTGGTCAAAGATGTTCAATCGTATCATTAATTTTGTAGTCATCATAGTAGTAATTGTGACATACCCCAAATATTTGTCTACATAGTAGTAATTGTGACATACCCCAAATATTTGTCTACACAATATCCTACATAATTATATGAATTAGTAATGTATTTTTAAAGACTATGTACTTAATTTTTTTATTTTGAACTAAGTATTCATATAAACGAAAATTAATCAATTAACTATTCAATTTCTTTATATTTAGGTATATGTTTAGCTTAATTATAAAAATAATACGTACAAAATTATCGTATTATCTAGATACATTATTATTATTTGAATTGGAATTGAAGTTTCAAAGGTTAATTCGTTAACCGACTGTTTTGTAACAATCTTTTCAAGTTCATACATTCGGTAGAGATGCTTAAAAGTATGTGCCTATGTGGGAAGGTACTTCGAAAACCTGTTTTACAAATAAAAACAAAGCTAACGTCAGTCATTCGGGCGTTACTTTGGTCGATGTTTCGATATTTTTTGATATATTAATAGCTATAGTTGGTATTGTAAAGAGACACTCCTATACAATATATTTAGTTAAATGTTTCCCAACATTACGACTTTCTCCCGTGTTGTGGTTGCAAATATACAATTTCAAATGCAAATGACACTCATAACCGAAACAAGTATTTGTGGATCACACAAAGAGGAATATTGTAGGGGAATCAAACCCATCCGCGCCAAACACAGAACATGCCAACCATGCGGGCAATTATGATAGATATATGGTATAATAATAGAAAATCCTTTACATCTGTAAAGGAATCGTGAAGTAGCCATAGGAAATAAGTAGGTAATATTCATTTTATAATAGTGAAGAGGTTTTGGAAAATCTGTTTGTTACACATGAGACTTAAGTTAGTGACGTAGCTTGGCCTAATATATTACAAACGTGGGCAGGTTGCATCACCGTGGCCCCGACGAATTCTTTTAGAACACGCCGTTGCTGAGCTGTCAATGCCCGCGTTGAGGCTCTCCCCCCTCTTTGAACGGGATGCAGTTAGATTAATGCCTGACCCCCACGCTAAGATAAGCCGTTAATATTATCATTAAATAGGTAATAAATGAGAAATGTATAAAAATATATAATTATAAAAGATAGTAGTCAATACTCAAGATCAGCTAAATACATAGCTTAGATATTCCTAAGCTACCTCTCCACCTATTGGAGATGGACATGGGATATGGGACTTGTCCGGGAATCTGGTAATGATCGGACTCACTAATTATTTCATAGATAATTTTTTTTAAGGTGTTTTTTTTTTATATATCCATTTAAACATACAATGCATATTCATTAACTATTGTATTTGATTAATTAATGTTATCGCTTCCTTTTTACCGATGTAAAAATTTATAATTTAGACACATTGTAAACTATGGTTCATAACTATCAGTTTTGTTTGTGAATTTATGTATGTAGTGTGCCTACCTAAATTGTACGACTTCTTTTAACTTCTTTTTTTTTTTTGGTTTTCTGTGGAGAATGTCGTTGATTATACATTTATTCTATACTTTCATATTTGATACCTCTGTATTATTATAGCGTAGAGGTATAATTGTTATTTTTCCCAAATAAATAAAATAAAAAATAAAATACCTTTTATCCAAGTATTCCTGAAAATCCTGCGGGAACGGGATAAAATGGGATTGTCGCGTATGAAGTCACGGGCAGAAGCTAAAGCTAACTAGTTACTAAATAACTGTCATGAGAAATAGTCAGATATGTATAACTATTTTCTGTGTGAACAATTTGTTTTATGATTCCAATTTGAAAATGAGATTTTGTTTGTTTGATTATATTAAAAGGTTTTTAGAAATATCAATGAATCGATAACTACCAGAGTAGTTCTGGAGTAGGTAGAGAGCACGTTTGGGCAAAACATAATGTAAGGCGCTAGATGCAGTGTCAGTGGTTTGATTTGAATATCAAGATCTATATTCGCCTATGAGCGATACTTGATAATGATTACCCTCAATTGTAACAAGTTAATAACGGCAAAGGAAATAGAAAAGAAAGAATGTGTTTAGTGGGAAAACCCTATCTTTTATTTACCACATAAACAGCTTTAGATAGAAGGAAAAATTACATGATAAATTAGGTGCATGTTTTTCGAGGATTTTGATAAATACTAGAACATTTTGATAAATACGTATTTTCGTAAAATTAATAACGATACGGAATGCGATTGAAATCTGTTATGTGATGTACTGTATTGATATCAGGTATCAGTTAACTATTGTAAGTAATTAAAGAATAAAGTAATCCTTTGTATAAAGGATGACCATGAATTTGAAAATGTAAACCCAAGAATGTAAAAAAAATATATGAGCAAAATTACTGTAAAATAGTATCGTTACACTTTTTATCAGAAATAAACTAGAAGACTCCGGCTTAGTATTTCGTATCTGATTTCTCTGAGAAAGAATACCGAAACACTCAGGGATCTCAATCTCTTCTAAAGTTGAGGCTCACATTAAAATAAAGTGCCAAACAAGCTCGTGCTGCTTTGCTTTTGAAGAAAGAAGCATACAACAATTATACTAACAATGTCACAGCAACTAGACTTACTCACGGCTGTAGTTTTAGTCCTTATTTTGAGTTCGATATACGGCCAAATTAATAACCGATCCTAACTCAAAATTTTAAGGTCGAAAGTTTTGGACAGAGGCCTTAGTACGAGTTTGTTTTACGTTTAGAGTAATCGTAACGAGTACGCGTTCCGCGCTCTGATTGGTTGCTTCAAAGGCGCCGGCCAATCAGAGTGCCGAACGCGTACTTGTTTCGAATACTTTTAACGTAATACAAACTGGTACTAAGGCCTCAGAACTCCGTACAACTAATGCCAAAAAATCATAATATTACGTACCCTGTTACGCAGTAAGGTAGACCCTCGAAGACTTTTCTCAAGACAAGTGTCGCTCGTCTATGAATGCAAAGAGTTTCCCATTCTCGTGAACGGACTTTGATGAGTCGTGGACTTAGTAACTATTGCAAGAGGGTTGTTAGGTAATCAACGAATAATAATTTTATTGAGTGGTTTAGCTTTACGATATTCTTTTATGTACGAGAATGTTGTTTGTCAACGAATATCTTGTCAGGTTAATTTTGTTAACCTTTGTTAACCTTTTGTTACTTATGAGGTAGGTAGAAACCTATGAGCATGAAGTTTAAACATATTAAAGAGGGTGCTTGACAAATTTAATTCTTTTAACAGGCCCCAGTTCCTGTAGAACCATGGCAAGAAACTTTAGATGCGACCAAAGAAAGCCCTGTGTGTGTTCAGAGGAACCCGTACACTCGACAAGAAGAAATCGTCGGACAAGAAGATTGTTTGTATCTTAACATCTATACACCAATAACGGATAATGTGCGTATTTGTTATTTACCTACCAAATATTTTTTGCTAATCTAATGCGAGGCGCTCTGCAGACTAACCTTCTACCGAATTAAAAGGAAGTTTTCCTATACTGACATTTAAATTTCTTAACTCTGCCATTCAAATTCTTGCTAAGCCAGTTAGTCTAGTCAAGCCGTAATCGCCAAGTTACTGGCTATCGTTTTAAATAATGCGTTAAGCGAGCGTCTTATTGTCATTTGAAATGTTGGCAGGATGTGGGCGAGAAAAAGAAATTGTTACCAGTCATGGTATTCTTACACGGGGGTGGTTGGATGTGTGGTAGTGGCACCACTGAAATGTACGGACCGCAGTTTCTTCTAGATAGAGATGTTGTATTTGTTGCGACCAACTACAGATTGGGTTAGTGGGTACATATTGTATTGACATGTGAAAATAAAATTCTCACAATATCGTATTATTCATGAGTTACAGTGATTGCAGTTTAAGTAAAATTCTCATAATATCGTATTATTCATGAGTTACAGTGATTGCAGTTTAAGTAAAATTCTCATAATATCGTATTATTCATGAGTTACAGTGATTGCAGTTTAAGTAAAATTCTCATAATATCGTATTATTCATGAGTTACAGTGATTGCAGTTTAAGTAAAATTTCAGGTCCACTTGGCTTTCTCTCTACTCAAGACGAGAACTGTCCTGGCAATAATGGCCTCAAGGATCAGCAAGAAGCTTTGAGGTTTTTGCAAAAGACCGTAGAGAGTTTTGGTGGTGATCCGAACTCCGTAACAATATTCGGAGAGAGCGCTGGAGGGGCCAGCGTCCACTACCACATGATATCAGAGAGCAGCGCAGGTAATATTTTACTGTAATCACTGTGTAATAAATCATAATTTTTTACAGGCAATATTAAACCTCCAATTAGTCTTAATTGGAATAAATCATTGCCAATTTGGGTCACTTTAGTAAGGTAAATAACAAATGTTTTTTTTTTTTTAAGGGGGGAAAATCATCGAATGACTGCTCCCGCCTGGGTGAGGCGGAAGGGAGTGTCAGACTCTTACTGACTAAAAACCACCCCGTTCCTTCTCCTGCACGTCGAGCCGGAGCCCCGGTTACCCGTTAGGTTCTCCGCGACTCCGAATCGGCATCGGCCATATTGGGCCCCATCTGTGGTGGTCTGATGGCTCTTTGAGGCGCGCGCGGAACGCGACGCGCCGTACGCTCGGGTCTGTTTCTGGTCGGACGGGGAGCCACCCATGCTCGCCGTCCGCAGGCCCGCGCTTACGGTGGCCGGAGATCGTCTCGCGATCCCCGACGCCCGGTGTGTCTTTCGCGATGGCTGGGTTGCGAGGAGGCAGCGCTTCGCTGCCTCACGCGTCCCGCCTCCTCCTTAGCCAGCATGACTGCTTCGCAAAAGGAGGAGACGGCATCCCAATCCCTCTCGCTCCGCATCATGGCCTGCACTAGGCCCGGACGCGAGAGGTCGCCATCGCCGATCACTTCCCCGAGGGCACGGCGGTGCTCAGCCCACGCAGGGCATTCTCCCACTGTGTGTTCCACCGTGTCCTCAGGGCGGTCCTCGCAGTGATGACACCCGGGCGTTTCCTCCCGCCCCATCAGACACAGGTACCTCCCGAAACTTCCATGTCCGGTGAGGACCTGCGTCAGGCGGTAGGTGAGGACGCCGTAGCGTCTCTCAAGCCACTCCTCAAAGAGGGGACTTACCGCTGCAATGGCAGCGAGCCCAAAATAACAAATGTTAAGGTTACTTAATACTTATCTATATTTTACATGGTCTTTTAGATATTGTATTTAGTGCAATTGTCACATGCACAGAGAATTATGTTTCTTATCAAGTACCTAATCTGTGTTTATAGTTACTACTTACGGCATATTATTTGTTGAACAGATAATGTAGTCTTTCACAGTACATGACATACATAATCTTAGATTGCTGCTATTGACTGAGTTCAAAGAACTAAAGACTATTGTGGTTAAATGGAAAGTTCGAATTGAAAGTGTTTACAATAGAGGGGACAATATGCAGTAACCAGTAACATTCTATGTCTTACGTGAACCTCGCCATGACAAGGCCGCTTATCCTAAGTTTCAGAAAAAAAAACACAACATAAAATGATAAAAAAATATTTGGAATTAACCTTTTTGATTATCGATTACACGTTTTAATATTGTTCAATACACAGGATTGGAATTGGATGTATTACTAAATATATGTATATAAAAGGAATCAGATTGAAATTCAAAACCTGATTTAATAATTGTTTTTTTAATTTCAGGACTATTTCATAAAGGAATATCAGAGTCAGGTACGGCTTTAGTGCCGTGGGCCGAAGCCCCGCCTGGAGAAGCCCTCAGGAACGCATTCCTTTTAGCAAAGTATCTGGACTGTCCTCAGGCACCTTCTGCTAAAATGATCGAATGTCTTCGCACTAAGGACAGCTATGACATCATCGGCACGGAATTCAGTTTTTACGTACGTCATAGCACTAAATGAAATTAAAACACTAACTACTTGGACGACCAATAAAAAGTAGAATTTAAATCTGTTATGCTAATAATATTATGCAAATTAATATTGGCATAAATATTTTACTAAGTACCAAGCTCTCAGCTTATACACAATAACAATTCAGTAATCAACATTATACTTTAATAACGTAGTTTACCCTCAGACTGATGATGCAAACAAATTTATATTTGGCTTGCCCAGTTTATTTATTTGTTTGTTTGGGTCAAATTTAGTAATTTGTATTTTACCCATTCCATAAGACAGATTCATCTGATTTATAGTACATACTCTTAATCTTGATGACAATCTTTACAATATTATTTCATTTTTTCCACATCTGCCTCCATTATGGATATGAAAGCCATAGTGTATAGCTTTTACAGGCTTGATAAGTAGAATAGAACTCAATAAACCCATTTAATATAAAAAAATAGATATGTTTTACCTACTTGTAATATTTAATTCAACCTGCATTTCAGAAATGGGATTATGAACCAATGACTCCTTTTAAAGCTGTGGTGGAACCAGACCTTCCCGGGGCATTCTTGACGAGGAGTCCTCGTAAAGTACCAAACGTGCCTGCAGTCCCTTGGATGACTGGCCTTACCAAAGACGAAGGCTGCTTGAAATCAGTTTGTAAGATTTCTTATCTCTACTAATTTTATTTGTAAACATTGAAAAATAAAATTTGTTGACACCATTTAAATACGCCACGAAAGACATTAAGTCTCCAGTTGTTTTGTTATATTATAGGTATATTTTGAAGTAGGTATAATAAATAAAGTATCGTGCTTTAAGGGATTACAGCGTTTGAAGGCAGATACAACGAGTTTATGTCGGGCTTCGAAACTATTGCTCCAGTCACATTTTACTACGAAAACTCGCCGTATGCGGAGGAAATAACTCAGAAGATCCGTAATAAATATTTTAAAGAAAATGACTTACAGGCTACACAACAAGGAATTCTTAATGTGAGTGACCAAGTACTTTACCAGGATGATACTACAACTTGCTGATAATCTTATTTGATGACATCGTATACAATAAGTACCTATGTATTTATTATGTAGATCGTTTTGTTTGTTGTCATTGCGAACGAGATGACCAACGGCGAAATAGTCAACATATATTTACAGGCACATACGTGCATTTAATTAAACCTGTCTTTTGTTCTCGTTATTGAGTGCCAAAACAGTGACCGCCTTTAATGCAAAAACTTGACTCGACGTTGTTTTCACCAAGGGCCTCCATACTGCAATAGTCTATAGTTTGTTACAGTTACTTTGATAATTTACTGGAATACATTCAAGTCTTTTGAGAAAGAAAGTCTATTGTCATACAATATACGAGAGACTGTTACCGTAT
This sequence comes from Spodoptera picta, assembly GCA_038387885.1. Classification (NCBI taxonomy): domain Eukaryota; kingdom Metazoa; phylum Arthropoda; class Insecta; order Lepidoptera; family Noctuidae; genus Spodoptera; species Spodoptera picta. The sequence continues at coordinate 7,527,548 of JAZHFQ010000105.1, forward strand.
AGTAATATATATACATGGTGTATACCAGGCACAATTCAGACTCCGTGCTTGCTTTTCAAACTTATTCCACGAGAAATTGTATGCTTCTAACTTTTTTTTCAGATATACTCAGATTCGTATTTCGCTTATCCAGCCATAGAAGCTATAGAGTTAGTATTCAACTACACAAAGAATCCTGTGTACCTTTACGAACTGATATATCGAGGTGCCAACAGCTTCTCACAAATATTCGGTGATCCGCAAGGAGATTATGGTAAGCTGTTATACCCCAGATACTTAATTTCGATTTATTTGTTTTCTTTTTTGAATATTTTTCCTATACCTTAACTTTTTTCCACTTTTTTTAAGTTCGACTCTTATCTTATTAGGTGTATGCCACGCTGATGATCTTATGCATTTGTTCCCTATCGGGTTTCTTTCAAACCCCTTTTCACCTGAAGATCTAAAGATGAGTGAAACCATCGTGACTCTATGGACCAATTTTGCAACTACGGGGTAAGTCGAAAATCATATGGACTTCTTTTGTTAAGTAGTCTTTAAAAATATTTATAACTCGTATATAAGAGACGATAACATAATGGCAGACATGAGTCAATTGTAGGTTGAAACTTTATAATAAATGTTTTTCGTTTAAATCTAATTCATAAAATTTCCAGAAATCCTAACAAACCTGTACCTGTGCCATTCAAGTGGGAAACAGCGACTTCTGGAAGTAAAATGGAGTACCTCGAATTAGGTTTTAAGCCTCACATGAAGAAAGATCTGGCGCCCCGATCTCGCTTCTGGGGCGAGTTACCCCTATGGCAAAATATGCGCAGTCGCCAATATATGGATGAATTGTAAATATTAATAATAAAACAAATATAATATTTTATGTAAGTATACTTTTGTACCTATTTGTTAAAAAATAAATCTTACGAGTAATTAATCTAACGCTACAACCTAACAAGCGCTGAATTGTTTATTCTATTTTCGAACAGTACCTAATGAAGAATCAACTGACAGAAAGTCTGGATGTATATTCAATTTGGTCGGAGTTTATTTCCCCATTTCATTAAAGTCGCACATCTCTGTAGGGCTCCACCAAGCACTGAAGTTATGGTAAATTTTTGTTTCTTTCATTAGATTTTCATCGTTGGCCATGGCACAGAATCTGCAGTATTCGTTAGATTCTGGATTCTCCAATCTCCGAGCAAACCTATAGTATTTCCTCCACCTGAAGTATCTATAATAGATTTCGCGATTTTCTATAATATCGTACATTTCTTTGGCTAAATTCTTAGCGCCTAATGTTTTGGCATTTAAATACGAATCCGGAGGCAAAAATCTGAAATGAAACAGGAATTATTGTACCTATATATTTTCACATCTACGCGTAGTATCTGTACATACATAAACGATATGATTATATTATGTATTAACGAATCTACATAAATACACCCACCTCGAATAGTCAGCTCCACCATAAACAATGGGCACGGTGTTGTGATTAAGGGCGAGTAAAACTTTTTCCGTGACATAATCCTCACTTATAGCATTCTCAAAAGCTAAAAAGAAATAATAGTTCTCTTCCATTTCGACTAAACATTTATTCATGATCTCTTTCGGACACTGAAAAGTACCACATGCTCCGTACACGTCAATTTTCAAATTAAAGTCACCTAAATATGTTTGAAGTTCGTTAACAAATTCTTCTCTGTTACTTATTGTATTACAATTAGATACGAACCAAGCAGCCGCTTTGTTTTTAGTCGCTAGTTTTTGTTTCAAGCCCATATCAATAGGAACCATATCGTCCACGCTCATCCAATCCACTACCAAACTTGGTCCAATGATGTGGTTACTTGAATTCATTACCACAACGTATCCCCAAATAGCGTCAGAGTTTAGTTTGTAAGTCCAAGTCCAGTTAAAAAAGTGATTCCAATCGTCTTTACAAATAGGATAGTTATCAGCTGCTTCAATATTAGCATAAACATATTTTTGATGAAATGATCGTAGTGTCGGTAAGTCCCCAATGTCTAATTGTGGCCCATTGAACGCGATAATGTCATATTCAGTAACATCCCTCAGTAGCTCCTTGTTACTTGTTACATAGCAGTTGGTATAACCACATTTTTGTTTAGCAAAAATGCTGTTTCCTTCTCCAAAATATACGAAAGGATGTAAATCATGATCAGTCCAAAGCAAAATATATTTTGTTGTAGTTTTCGGTCTCAAAACTTTGTAAGCAGTTGTTTCGTTAGGAGGACGTATGGTTGTAACACGTGCAATTTCCACTTCTGTTTTGTTGAGATAACTAGTATTATATAAATAAAATAACGCGAATATTAATGTCACAGTTATTAAACAGTACACTGTCCTAATTTTAATGAACTTGAGACTGACGTGCATAATGAAAGTCTGCAAAAATATTAATGACACTCGTTTGTTTGTGTATCTTGAACGTCGCGCACAGTTGTCTTGTTTGGATTTTTGTAGCTATTACTACAGGAATGCAAACATACGGTACTGCAGTGTACAAAAACGTGGTCATTTTCTAAACGTTTTCTAAACGGAAATGACGACTTTCAATTCCTTACATTATCAAATTCCCAATATTCGTTATCAACATTGTATTTTTATAATAATGTAGGCAACCGTATACTTGTAAGAGGTGTAAATTCTTCCGTACATACTTACTATACCTATTTTAATATTTTTACGTAGGTATATTTATCATAAAACTCCTGCGAGGATGAACTCAATACCCACAAGACAAATGTTAAATCTTATTAATATTTCATTTATTTAAATCCTGTCACGCAATTATCTATTGTTTAGGCAACGATGGCGTGCGGCGCCGAGGCGTCAACGTGCCCTAAAAAATAAATGATTTTGTGCCCAAATTCATCAAATAAGTGCTTTATAATTCGATCACGTAGCTTGTAATACTTTAGGCTTCAATGTCGTTTATTTACGCATTAACTTGTGGATAACTTAATCCCTCAATTTTCTCGATATAAATAGGTTTACATATAACTAACGAGTACAAACTGTAGTCAATCTAGTAATTGTCATTAATACCTAATAGCAATTTTTGATTTGCCAATTTGTAATTTGGAAGTACAAAATGATCTAGCGCATGTATCACCAATTTAATATACAAAAGTGACATCACCTGATTAATAAACGTATGTGGCATGTAGTTCATACAAATTACGTCTATATTCTTTATCTGGTACACAGCGGCTATCCATGCAATGGGTCCTTAGAAAATTGTCTTCTATAGGTCTTTAGTGATTGAAAATCAGGTGAGGGCTGAGGGTATCTATCTCCTGAAATATACTTTTTTCCTTCCTCCTGATTGCAAGCTATCAGTTTATATCACAAATTCCTTATTCTTGACGTTCAGTCGTTACACCTTTTCTTGGGGCTTCCTCTTCCTTTCCATCCAACTACATTAAAATTCAGTACCCGTTTCGTATATTTTCTACGTGACCATAGGAAATTAAGTGTCAAGGATTTCCTAGTCTGGCAGTAACAATCATATAACAAATATACCTCTACATTACGATGTTTTTTATGTTAAACTTTTTTAATGAGCTTTATTCTACCAAATAAACCCTTCCGTTGGTATCCATGATAGAAGTAGTCCTATATTCTACGATAATCAAGATTAAGGTTGTGTTCTAAATATCTAGGTAAAATTACAATTACTAAAACTATTGTAAAATAAGGAGGTTGAAGGTATAATGGGACAAACTCGCCACAGCATCCCAATACCGTTGCAGTTCATTGCAACTGCGGTAGAGAGTAGAGACAATCATCAAAACACAGAAACATTGAAGTAATGGTATCTGAGACTGCCGTTGTTGTTGGTGTTTGATATCGAAACGAAATAAATCAGAAGATGCCATTAGAAAAGATGAAAACGACTATTCGTTTTTCTCTTTGTTTTGAGATTATTTTCTTCTTTTAACACTTACTTCGGTGTCAACTGTTAACCCAACAGCAGGCAGAATAAGTGTAAAAAGACTGGACAAATGAAAAGTCCAAGTACAAGCATGGTGCTCAGAACTGGACTTGAAACTTTGACTAAACTATTTTTGTTAATGCTATTTAATAGTATTTTTTAGTAGTTTATTTAATAGTAGGTTTCGAACCCGCACTCTCATGCATGGGAAGCGGGCCTTTTAAACCTCCGGACCACCACGACACTCTAGGGTAGGCTAGAAACCATGATATTTATATGGGTATACACATGTACACAGACAACAAGACCATAGATTGTTGTGCCAAGCAAACATTTAAGAGTGGGAGAGCCATGCTTCGGCACGAATGGGCCGGCTCGACCGGAGTGATACCACGGCCGTGAGGAGTTACACAACGCTTGCGTTGTGTTTCGTCGTGTGAGTGAGGTTACCGGAGGCTCAATTACCCTCCCCTTCCCCAATCTCCCCAATCCCTGAATCCCTAACGATCCTCAAACTCCTAATCCCCAAAAAGCCAGTAACGCACTTGTAACGCCTCTGGTGTTCCAAGTGTCCATGGGCAACGCCGATTGCTTACCATCAGGTGATCCGTCTGGTAGTTTACCGGCTTATGCCAACAAAAAATAAAGTAAAGATGTCCTAACTCCTAAGGTACATATTAAGCTATTTTTTAGTATCGTCGTTTGAGGAAATGAAACCTGTTATGTTTTTACTCAAACCTTAATTTATTTTTAGACATTTTTAATTCATGTATCGTCAAGGTCGAATTCGTATCGCGCACGTCATTCAGATTTGATCATTGTACATAATTATGTATCGGTATTTTGCTGTGGGGACACGCTACTGACATTGAGTCTATCTTTATCTTACAAAAGCGCGCCGTCAGAGCTATCTACAATCTAGTTCGTCGCGAATCTCTCAGAGAAAGGTTTAAGGAGATCAACATTATGACCGTTCCATGTCAATTTATTTATGAAAATATTATGTATGTTAGGAAAAACCTACAGTTATTTGGTAAAGTGTCGGACAGACACCACTATCAAACTAGACATAAGAATAGATTAAGTCAGCCAATTTCGAGATTAGCGAAAGTAAGTAAGTCGTTCATGGGATTCTGTGTTAAATGTTATAATAAGATACCAGACGATTTACAACAACTAAATGAAACAAAATTTAAATTATGTATAAAGAAAACTTTATGTAGACAAGCATATTACAAACTTAATGAATATATAGAGGATAAAAATGCTTGGATGCAGGCTAGTCCGGCTCCACAGGATAACTAAAAACACTTGTTTTAATGAAATCGTAAATAATACAGCCATATTGCTAAATTGTATATTGTTTAACTTAGATAACCATTGTAAATGTGAGAGCTCTGTAATTAACTTAATATTAAATTAGATTAGTAGATTTCATTTGTGTCAGTTTGGAGTTGTCATGCTCACTCAAAGGTCTCATTGACGGTGGCGCGTGCAGTAGATCGCTCGATTCCCTACAATATGGTTGAGTTGGGCGGTGCTGGTGTACGTGTCATGTTCGAGAACGGGCGCCGTCAACTGGGACTGGTCAGCTCCAGACTGTATTATTGTCCTTAAGGTTATTTTCTTTTTTGATCACTTTGACTGGATTTTCGTGTGACATTGTTCTCGCACAATCCAAACAGCAAAACTATGTAACTAGTAAATTGTATTGTGAACCTGATTGAAAAAGAGTAACCTATGGAGTTTCTTGCTCGTTCTTCTCCATAGGAATCTACGCCTTGGAATGAGCAAATAGCTTCACTTTCAATTTTTTTTGACGTTCAAAAGTATCATTCTGGCCTAATTGAAATAAATGATTTTGACTTTGACTTTGACTTTGGTATGATCACCATTGTTAAGGTCACTTTTACCAAAGTGACCTTAACAATGGTGATCCTAAGTTTTGATTCAACAGCCATGTGATTAAACTAACAAGATATTTAGAGGTATTATAAATAGTTATTATTGTGTTACGTATTATTATTGTTTTCAATCGTAATCGTAAATGTAAAGTAATAGTTACCGTAAGTCATTTGTTCTTTATGGTCTCGTTTCATCTATATGAAACGTAGAGTCTACGTCGTAGACACATAATCATTATATTGTTAATTTTTAATGGCCAAAGTCAAACGTATTCTTGTTCTATACTAATTAAACTAGTCTTTGAAATAAAACATAAACTGAAGACTTTATGCTCTGCTCCGGTTAAGTGGAGTAGTCGTTCATAATAAGTACACCCGTTTGATAGCCATTAATAGGGATGATGCCAGGATTTGAAAACTAAAAATCTAATTAGTCCGTCAGTTAGGTAATGAAAAAATATTAGACACGTATTTTTTAATTTTGGCATACAAGAAAACAATACTTGGATAAAAACGAATCAAAGTTTAGGAGTGGGAGCAAAAACGTCATTTCTACATTATAAAACGATCATAGAAATGACGTCACGCGACATTTCAAATCAATATATCTTTGAAACTATTCGTTTCCGTAAGAAAATAAAAAATATGTGTCTAATGTTTTTAAATAATCTACCAGACGGATTTTAAAATAAAAATTAGTCATGTATGTACCCTATTGTGTCCCCTGTTTTGTATGTTCTACAACAATAAGTTGTTGTTTTTTTTATGGCCTAATCCGGTAAACGACCAGACGGATCACCTGATTGATGATAATCAATCGGCGTCGCCCATGGACACCTGGAACACCAGAGGCGTTACAAGCGCGTTACCGGCATTTTGGGGATTAGAGTTTGAGGATCGTTGGGGATTCAGTGATTGGGGAGATTGGGGAAGAGGAGGGTAATTGGGCCTCCGGTAACCTCACTCACACGACGAAACACAACGCAAGGGTTGCTTCACGTCGGTTTTCTGCTCGGCCGTGGTATCACTCCGGTCGAGCCGGCCCATTCGTGCCGAAGCATGGCTCTCCCACACTGTTGCTTCCTTTAATTATTTTATTTGTAAATATACGTAGGTAGGTCTTAAAACTACGACCAGTTGTATAGCCGCAGATTGATTTGTTAACCGGGATAACGGTGCATTCGACATCAATCGTACTCATCAGCTACTCGCGTCTCTGATAAATTGTACCCAACACATTTTTGGATAACATTGGAAGGCTTCATTTTCCAGTTTTTAGACTCTACTCTTTGGCAACCCAACTCGGAGAGACAACTGATGAGATGAACAACAAAAGACCTGCTGTCCTCGCATCTCACCAGTTCGTCTTCCCAACTATACGTAAAACATCGTATTGTCTCTGACGTTGTAGCCTTTTGTTCGTATATGATGAGTCTTGTATGGCGAATTCTTTGTTAGTATTTAATCTTCACTCGCGGCCTATTCTTTTAATACACATCAAATTAAAAGTTTCGGCATAATAAAACAAAATTATGATAGTAAAGCTTTAATCGAAAGGAAATGGCAGCATATTAAATAGGGCGTGACTGCTAAAACCACGATGAATTGATTTCAAAATTAAAAAACAGATTATATAAGGGGTCCTAAGGTGGTTGGTGTGGTTGGTGGTAGGTTTCAACCCCAAACTCTGACGGAATTGTCCCAGGAGCAACTAGCCAGTGCTACTCCGTTGGGCGACATCGAGATGGAAGTAACACGGTTCTCATGGCCATGCAGAGTTCCTGAAATTAAGATATTTCTAGAATAAGTATTGTACTTAAATCTATATATATAAAAGAAAGTCGTGTTAGTTACACCACTTATAACTCAAGGACGGCAGAATAGATTTGGCTGAAAATTGGTAGGGAGGTAGCTTAGAGCCAGGAGACGGACTTATGATATATTACTTTTTACCGAAAATCACGAACTGGGACGGGAAAAAATGGGATTACGCGTACGAAGTCGCGGGCAGAAGCTAGTAATAAATATATATATATATATAGTTGATTAGGTAAATAATTATGAAATCGAGTGTGCTCCTTGCAATTAATGAGTTTCAGTCTGTTTCAGTGAGAGTTCGGGCTTGCAAGTTCATAAATCTGATGATATTTATTGATAAATTAAAATAAATATATTATGTAATATAATCATATCATAATTACCAGTGTGATTAACTTTTAGGGTGTCCCAGGAATGCACGTCGTTGTCGTCAGATCCGGCGAGCAAGTATCTGCCACTTAGCGATAAACCTGAAAGGAGTGTTTATTAACAAATCATGAGTAATACTAAAGACTATTATTGATTAGCACCTACTTGTTACTCAAAGTACACACGGCCACACATCAACCTATACAAAACCAGTTTATCCTGGTATCGCGTCGCATCATCTTTCCGCACATTTAACGTTCAGTTTATACTGGTTATGTAAAGCTCGATGTGTAGCCGTGTGTACCTTGTGACCTTGAGTAATAGGGAATTAGGTAATCTTGTAGGTGGTTAAGAGCCCAGAAGTTCGTTTGAAAAAAGGGTCCCTAACCAAGAATGTGTCATAGACATTAAATGATTTGGAAAGTAAAATAAACTTATCTGTGGAAGTGTTAATTTTAGTATATTCTGCACCTACACTGATACGATGAAATATCGAAATATTTACAAAACCTGTAATTTTCAAATTATACAATTACATATAATTGTATTTAGTGTGTTCCAAAGCGACGCGACGCGATATACCTGTGCGATTGTATTTCATTTGCCTACTTGTTTATAAGTTGACTGTAAAATTTTATTATCCTCTATAGGTACTCATATCAACTATAAGCTACGTCATATTTCCTAGATTTAAAACCGCTTAAGCGCTTTTGCTAATCGTATGAAGTTATTGTTATTTATAAACTTCTGGCGAAACTTATTTTTTATTTTCTTTTTAAGAAAACGTTGCCCCACTTTAGGATTATCTCCTGTGTCGTGAGTGCGTTTACAAACATACAAGTTCATATGCACAGTGACACCCAGACCCGAAACAACAATTTGTGGATCACACAAAATATTGCTCCGTGCGGGACCCGCGACACGTTGCACGGCAGCCGGTTGCCCAGCCACCGCACGAATAATGCAGTCACTTATAAACGATATCTTAGTCCTACTTATACCTGTTGCTTACGACTGTAGAAATTAATACTAGTTTCTTCCAGCCGAAGCCTTCTTGAACCCATGGACGCGAACGGTAACCCGTGGGATAAAAATTTGGGCTATACGTGTTATTTTATTCCAGACCATGGTGTTCCAAATTTCATCTTTATCCCTCCAGCCGTTTGGACGTAAAAAAGTACCTAACAAACATGAAACACGCACGCAAATATCCTCACAAACTTTCTCATTAATAAATATTAGTAGGATAGTAAGAATAATATGAATAGTCGTAGATCATGTCATAACATAATTTTCTAATTTCTGTCTACCAACACATGAGAAAGCCTTTTTTTTAAACTTGCTACCCTTTTCTTATGACTGCAAAAAAGGTATTGAAATAAAGAAGCCTAAAGTATCTTAGTTACGTTAACGTTTCCCATTCCCTCAGTTTCTTCTGCAGAAGATCATCACCACTATCAACCTATAAGTGCCCAATGCTGAACAAAACCTCATCTCTTCTCATCTTCTGCAGAAGAAACGTTGTCTTATTATTTAACTGTCAAAGGTACGACCGTTAATGGTACAAAAATACTACCTACCTTAGAGAATGACTAAATGACTTGTAAGTAGAACTAAGAAAGGAACCCTAGAGATATATACCACAGCTGGTGAAGCCGCTGGCGCCTGGCGGGGTGTAGTGTCCGAGCTGCTGGTCACTGCGAATGTCAAACAGTCTGGCTGTCTTGTCTTCGGATGCCGTCGCGAATGCGTGCCCACTGTTGTGGTACTGCGGGCATGACATATGTACAGATCATTGCCAGCCGCGAGACATTGATTATGGTTAGGACATCGATTCGATTCCATAACATATATTCATATCCACATAGCTTTAGGTTGATTTTATTAATAGTACTTAATATATATAAATTAAACCATATCTACCCAATAGCTGTCATGATATTAATTAGTTCCTTGTACTCACACACACGCTGTTGACGTCTGCATCATGCCCGAAGAAAGTTTGTTTCGCTTTCTGGTCTCGAATGTCCCACAGTTTGCAGGTCTTATCGACGGAACCAGTCACGTATGTCTTCATGTCTATTCCAAATGCATTTTATTATCAACTACTATGCCAAACAAGAAGATTTGTTGAAATATTGCATAAATAAAGCGTTAAGAGGTAACAATTAACGGTATTGATTAGAATTAGTAGCAATAGTTTAATTTATTCATCTGATTTGATGGCATGACGCAATTAAAATGTGTTAGGTTCGTGCGATTAGTGCGGTTAGTATAAAGAAAAACGTAATAAAGATAAATTCAAATGATTTACCCACCTGGTGCTAGTGAAATGGTGACGACGTCGCCTGCGTGGGCATCAAATTCCATCTCGCGCTTACCGACTTCCAAATCCCAAACGCATCTGTAATTACAGTTATATAGGTATTTATATAATGTCTTTCTAGGGTTGGATTGGTCTTTTTAACTGCTGAAGTAGGTACAATAAGGGAAGAATCAACTTTACATCTTCATATCTCCGGAGCCGGTAAGAATGTGGGTATCATCTAGGAAGCGGCAGCTGCTGAGGAAACCTTCATAGCCGGCCAGTTCACGCACCATCTTCGCTGCGCCGGTGGAGTCGCGGTTGTTTACATCGTACACCGTGCACATATTGTCCATTCCTCCACATGCTGGAACATAATATGTCACATCAGCACCATCACTATCAGCGAGAGCCTCAAAGGATATAGTATCCTACACTTAACGCCCCTCAAAGGAAAGAATGAAGTAATATCTATACTTAGATTACCTGCAGAACCACATATTAGTTTATAGTATTACACCTTATTTTTACATATCAATTACATAATGCCTGACTTACAAATGGCTGGTAAATAAATAACGCCTCAGCTAACTACCGGGTCCACAGGTGGCCGATAGTGAAATAGTCCTATAGTATAAGTATAGGATACCAACCCGCCTTGAGCAAGTGTGGTGATTAATGCTCAAACCTTCGCCGTGTAAGAAGAGGCCTTTGCTTAGCAGTGGGTGCTAAAAGTATTATACTAAATAAGCGGTCCTGGTCTGAGGCGACAGGATTATCAGGGTGTGGGTGGGGTGTTTTTGACACAGACATTCTCTCGAAAACTTGCATATATCCGACGACAACCCTACGATATGGCGAATTAGTAAACAGCCATAAAATCATTGATTCGTTCTGACAGAGGGAAGCAGCCTGTCCGCTTTCCATCGGGCGGACATCGTTGGTAAGAGTACGGCTGAAGAAAATAAACAACTGGGGGCGGCATTAGAAACCGTTTTCACTGGCCTTCACACTGCTATCACCAACCAGTTGCTGTCATGGTGATTATCGGCTTCTTCCTTTCCATTCTTCAAATGACACATTCAATAATCGACCGCAAGTTCCCAGCGCATCGCTCCCTGGTTCTAGAGTAGTCGGGTAATACGGAGTAGTGGTGCGAAAAGTAATCACTGGACGATCACAAACTGCCGTAAACAGCAACAAAACTATGCTATACCTCTACATTTCAACATACACAGGACCGTCAAGAAGAAGAGAAGAATGGAAAAGGCCGAGAGAGAGCGTACAAATTTGGATATAGAAGCATGAATGGAAATAAATGAATATAAAAATACTGTATTTAGTTCCTTGCAGTGAATAGGCAAATTACAGAGTGCCAGTTTAAAAAAAAACTCTGTGGTATGCTATTGATGAGCACATACATATTACTCAAGTAGGTTAAATCATAAAAATAGATGAATTTGACGTTTTCTACGCCATGGGAATTGAACCCATGATTCATTCTGTTCACAGCCGCATTGCGCTTGTGACTTATCGACAAAAAAATAGTTAGTAGCCGCCACAGAATAGAGAAATACGTGCTGTAGAAATCGCATACCTCTAGTAAAGAACATTCAGTATGATAGCTGCTAATTAGGTCGTGCTTACTAGATTCAATATTTTTCAATGAGTTTCTGACTTACCGACAAAGTTTCCAGACGGCGCAAAAGCGACACTCATGACCCAGGCCGACCGCAGGGGTATCACTTGCACCTTGTTGCCGCTCCAGGTGTCCCAAATGATCAGTTTCCCGTCGAGCGAGCCTGTGACGCAGTGCCTGTGCGTGACAGTTCGATCAGTGCCCTCGCAAACTAACCGCTGTGTCTTCAAAATAGTTACAGTATTTATATTTATCTAGTAGATATAGTAGGTAGGTATAATCCATACTATCCATACTATACTATAATATTATAAATATTATCAGCGCGAAAGTAACTCTGTCTGTCTATCTGTCTGTCTGTCTGTTACTCTTTCACGCCTAAACGGCAGAACGGTTTTTGATGAAATTTGGTATGGTGATAAATGATAACCTAGAAATGGTCATAGGCTATAAATAATCACGCTATCGTTCTTAGGAGGTAGGCAGTAGGCACTAGGCAGATAACTAAATTGAGTCAGTGATTTTTAGTCGCTTTTGTTGGGACTTTTGTTCTTTCACGCCTAAACGGCTGAACGGTTTTTGATGAAATTTGGTATGGTGATAGATGATAACCTAGAAATGGTCATAGGCTATAAATAATTACGTCATCGTACTTGGGGGTAGGAAGTAGGCAGAAAACTGAATTGTGTTTGTGATTTTTTATGGTTTTTGCTGGGAGTTTTGCTCCATCATGCCTAAACGGCTGAACGGATTTTGATGAAATTTAGTTCGGTGAGAGATAGTAACCTAGAAAAGGATATGGGCTATTAATATTTATGCTATCATACTTAAGGCGTAAGCAGTAGGCAGTAAACCAATGAAGTTAGTGATTTATAACCGTTTGTTTTAAAAGTTTACTCCATTCACGCCTTAACGTCTGTACGGATTTTTATAAAACTTGGTTAATTGAAAGATATTTATATTTAAAGATCCTAGGCACAAACACAGGCTACTTTTTACGGTGCAGCAATGTAAATTATTAATTTGGGATGAGTGTACCATGTCCCATAAAAGAGCAATTGATCTAGATCGGACTTTGAAAGACATCAAGAGTAATACAAATATCATAGGGGGATGGTGGTACTTTTATTAGTATGGATAGTATGGATTCAAAGGTGACTGACTGACTGATATAGTGATCTATCAACACTCAGCCCAAAGCACACACCAGAGTTACATTCGGTATAACTATAATTTGCGACCTGGGAAACGATATATGGTAGTTTTTATCACAGAAGTCCCACGAGAACGGGAACTATGCGTTATAGCCCCGGGAGTCTCTATTTCTTAAATTTTAGAAAGATTCCATATCACAATAGTCAATAGAATAGATTTTATCACTAAAGCCTTACGGAAACAGGCACTGTACTGATAAGATCCCTGCGGGATTATTTATTTTTAGAAACCACGATAAATTATTTCACAAGCACTGGATTGATTCTGATGAATTCTGTCAGAAGTCATTATTCTACGCGGACGAAGTCGCGGGCAACAGCTAGTGACTACATAAAGTACACAATTGTTTTATTTGTGTTTACAGACAAATGACCACCGACATCATTTAACCAGGAGCACAGGGAGTATTTAGACAGGTACGCAACTACGCACATTAATAAGAATTAATATATATTATGTATTATTGTTTTCCGGAAACCGTTGTTATTGAAATGTGACATGACGTCATGAGTGTTTCCATTTACGTCATCAACATCAGCAAACATCTTCCGGTCTTTGTAAAAAAATATGACGGTAAAGAAAAATCTTCCTGTAAAGAGAAGTTTGCCTAGGGTTGCAATCTATACTAATATTATAAAGAGGAAAGTTTTGTATTTTTGTATGTTTGTAATGAATAAACTCAAAAACTACTGGACCGATTGCAATAATTTTTTCACCATTAGAAAGCTGTATTATTCAGAAGTAACATAGGCTATATATATCACGCTAGGTCCTATAGTTGTGGAGCAGTAATCAAAAATGTTTTAAAAACGGGGGAAAAGTATCGTTTCTGAGGCCTTCCGTGGCGTGCGCTGAGCATGTACCTCTAGTTAAAGTTATACAAAAATGCTCTATAGATGAATTGTTCATCTTAACATTATTTTTAAAAAAGTCCGCGAGAGCATATGTCTACCTTTTATAGTTTACCCATAACAATCGTTTTAATGAATGGAAACTATGTAAAAAATCTTAAGTCCCCCTGTGCGAAGCCGGGACGGGCCGCTAGTCCTAAATAAATTCACGGTTTTTATTTTACGAAAGGGATCTTAAATTACTTTATATTAAAACTTAAAGGTACAGATAATGTCACGAAGGTGTAATGTAATGTAATGTCACCCCATTTAGCAGTATTTAAATGGTAAGAGATTCGAGTACCAGGAAGTAACCCTATTGTCAAGTATGACTTGTATAGTACACTAGGTACAATTCCGACTTCTGTGACAAAACCATGGAATATTGGATTCTAGATATTAGTATAACTACGTATGAATACCTACTTATTCATTTTACCTGATGTACCGAAAACAGTCTCGATCCCTCTTTACTGAGCCTTAAAATTAACCATATTCTTACCTAAGTGAAATTAAAATAGAAATAATAGTGTAGATTTTTAATCAATGTGGAGTGTCACCTGTGTTATCTATTAAGTAGGTACCCACTATTATGACAGTTACTACAATGTTACCTAATCATAAAATAAATGGCCTGCTCTTAGGCGTTAGGGCCAACATCATACTATTTTATTTTTTTAGTCGCCGAGTTAAAGCTGAACAAAATAATTTTTCAGCATTTTGGATCTAAGTAATTATATTTTTCAGTATTAATAAGAACTGACCCGCAGCTATGCAGACAGTCCTATGAAAAAAATATGCATTCACAGCATCTACATGAGCTATTAACACATTTAGAGTTTTCACCCCATACCTTTCCACGGGTCGCCCGCCGGTATATGAACTCGGCTTGTAACGAAACCATAGCGCGATTCAGTATCGATACGGTTTTATTCAACGCCATCTATCGAGCAAAGGGTCAATGAAAATCTTAGGGGATGATTTTATTTTGTGTAAAAATATGTGGTCCCCTACGAGTATTTGGCTGCTGAGATATTACTTTTTATGTCCTTATATTTTTTAACTTGTTATGTAGTTTAGTAACTCATATATCGAAGAGGAAAATTAGATGAAAACGTAGGTCCTGTATTTTTTACTGAATTACCATAATAATAGTTCATTTTGTTACACTGTTAACCCAGTATTATTATCTGTAAAATGATTATAATATAGTGTTAGTATCAACATTATTGTGATAGATTGAAATTGAAACTAAAATTAGTAAGAGTCTTGGTAAGTGGCATTCTATGGAATCTGCCTTTCCCCGTAAAATAAAGGCTGTTGTAGGTTTGTATAATAAGCACATAATTATAAGAGTTCATATTATTTTTGGGTTGGGGGTTCCATGTATATGGTGGTGGTAATTCATGTACAGATAACAAAATATAGATTGCATCTGGTTATATAGGGTTTGTAAAGTTATTTTCAAGATAACAATATTAAAATATGCTGTTACGTGCTATGTATGTACTACGTGCTACGAACTACGCGCTACGGGCTACGCGCTATAGACTATATACGCGCTCCGAAAATTTTATGCAAACCCTAGGTATAGGTATAGGTATAGTGCCCTTTTGTTTCGCTTAGCTCATGTTGGTGGAGCACGGGAGAGTTAGATTCAGTTATCAATGGTCCATAAGGCAGGATTGTCTTCACTATTCATCTAGAATTTCATCGAACCGGAGGTCCTCAAAATAGAAAACAGAGAGAAGTCCATATTACAACCTCGGAACTGGGGCCTCCTTTTTTTTTGATGTCGGGGGAAACCTTCAAAAGGGGTTTGCTTTTTGGGGAGAAAGACTAGGGTGTGTGGGATTCTTACCTCACTAAAACCACCCCGGTGGCTATCCTCAGCACCTGTAAGGGGCACCGGGTCCTCTTAAGAGACCTGCTCCGGAGCCCCCACGGTGCAACGCCTGATACAGCACATCCTTAGGGAGACGAGCGTGTCCTTTGATCATTGTACGGCAGCACGTGACCACTGTGCTACCGTCTTCCCTGAGGCCACTAGATGGGCACCTAGAGTCCCCACTCTGTGTACCCGTGGCCTTTAAGGTCCGCCTGCATTTCATACAAGCGGGATTGCGGCGTGTTAGGCGTCAAAGTGGTTGCGCCTTCGACGCCTTCTACGAGCAGGATCGGCTCTCTCGCGATTCAGCTCAGCAGCCTCCTTTTGGGACATTACAGTTTCACAAAAGGAGGCCACTTCCCTCCAGTTTTCTGTCTCTGCCAACATAGCCTTAATGACTGCTGGCAGAGACAAACCTTGCCCGATCTTGGCAACCAAGACCCGCCGCTCAGAGGCCCACGCTGGGCACTCTTCGAGCGTGTTCGGAATCCAGGTCACCTCGCCACTCCTGGCACTCTACTGCCATTTCAGCGGACAGTACGGATTTCATCGTAAATTTTTGCGTCCATATCCGCTAGTATGTCCAATGGCATATAGGAGTTGCAGCGGTTTTGGGAGGTTGTGGCCGGCTTGTCCCATTAAAAAAAAAATGTCCAATGGCGGAAAGCGAGCCAGGAGAGTTGCCGCCTCAAAAGACACCGTTCGGTACCCACGTGCGATACGGATGGCGATTTTTCGCTGCAATCGATTAATTTTCGCTCTACAGCGTCGGACTCCTGACAGTCGAGCTGACCAAACAGGCGCCCCATAAAGAACCATCGATCGCACGACACCCGCGTAGAGGCGGCGAACTTCTTCACGAGGTCCCCCACTGTTAGGCAGCAGTCTATGCAAAGCACCCACTGCCTTTTTGACTCGTTGAACCAGGCGTTCGAAATGCTCTTCGAAGCCCTACCGACCATCCAAGGTTAGGCCTAGATACTTTATGTAAAGGGAAAGAGTACGACAACCAATCTACTGCATCAGATGGCGACTGTCATTCCGGCAGTGGATGCTGGACTACAAGTAGACGTTGCGTACCTAGACTTCCGAAAAGCGTTCGACACGGTCGATAACGACGTCTTGCTTTGTAAGCTGGCTGTTGTGGGTTTCACTCCTCACACGCTAAAATTCTTCGCTAGTTACTTGACCGATAGACGTCAATTTGTCGACTGTGTCGGACATCATTCCGAGCCTTACTTCACAAGATCTGGTGTCAGCCAAGGAAGTAATCTGGGTCCGTTACTATTTGTTCTCATGATTAATGACTTATCTAAAATAGTTAAAGATTCCGAATGTCTGCTCTTTGCCGATGATCTTAAACTAAGTATGGTTATCAGGGATAAAAATACAGATCATAGCTTGCTGCAGCGGGACTTGGATAGGGTTATGGATTGGAGCAGGCAAAATAAATTGTATTTTAACATAGAAAAATGTTCCATTTTATCATTCACTCGGGCTCGTACCCCTAGTCATTGTTCATATCACATGGAAGGGCAATCTATACAGCGTGTAACCGAGGTTAGAGATTTGGGGATAACTTTCACTGCGGATCTAAGGATCGTTTAGGAAGCATATCACAAAAGTATGTAAGAAAGCTTATCGTAATTTAGGTTTTATTCTGCGGCAGGCCAATGACTTCAGCAATATCAAAGCACTAAAGGCTTTGTATGAAGCATTGGTAAAAAGTCATATGGAATGCAATGCGGCTATATGGAGTCCAAATGAAGCCAAATACGCAACCATGTTGGAACGAATTCAGAGCAAGTTCTTGAGATTTCTTTACTTAAAGTCATATGGAGTGTACCCATGATATCCGCTGCTGTATCCGACATTGTATTTGCTGGGTACAGTAGGTTATTATATGCTAGAAGCTCGACGAGAAGTAATGCTGGCTACTTATTTACATGATCTTTTACGTGGAAACGTCACAATCCGAGGATATTGGCTGTGCGTGCCGGACAGGTATGTGTGGCGTCGGCGACGGCCGCAGTTGTTGGTGGTACCAACAGCCCGCACCGAGCTTCTAAAGCAAGTTCCGATGACACGCGCGATACGCACACTAAATGCAATAGCGGAGCAGATCGATTTGTTTCACTGTTCGGTGAGTGACTTCACAAGGGTAGCGTATTCGGTGATATGTTATTAATGTTATTAGGATAATTTAGTATTGTAGTTTCGTTTTAAATATATATATTTTATTTGCTTGTATGTATGTTTGGTCTAAGGATACTGCTATCTATTATTAACTTTGTTTGCATGTTTTGTTTAATGTAAGTAGCTTCTCTGTCACATTAGGTTAAACCTGTAATGATAGATGTAAGTGTGATAATAAATAAATAAATTTATCGGCCTTCCCGAACTTGCACATTTCCAACTATTACCGACGAACTAGGTAGCTCTCTGGTTCTCGGCAGTTTATGCAATAATGGTTTTGTGAGGCGCTATTTCCAGACCCAGTCCTTGAATTGAGGCCACGACTTTTGCCTATTGCTATAGAATAGGAAACACGTTTGTTTGGAGGCAGCTGTTGAACAGTCACCTCAAACGACCCCCTGGGGCATCGAGAGCCATAACCCACACTCGGCCAGGAACACCATCTGGGCCAGGTGCGGTATTACGAGCACTCATTCGACGC
Source organism: Spodoptera picta (assembly GCA_038387885.1). Lineage (NCBI taxonomy): Eukaryota > Metazoa > Arthropoda > Insecta > Lepidoptera > Noctuidae > Spodoptera > Spodoptera picta. The sequence continues at coordinate 7,546,208 of JAZHFQ010000105.1, forward strand.
GCGGCTCGGTCCAACTCCCCTTCAGTAACCCCCAAGGCAGAGGACCACTCTGACGGTAGGGGCAGTGAGGGACTGTCGTTCACTACTGGGAAGAGTGTGTGTTGATACACACACTTTGGACCAGGACTCTGCAGGAGAGGGTGATCCCTCTCCTGCAGGTCCGGATCCATAGTCTCCGTAAGGGGAGGAACCCACGGACGGAGTTTACCCATGACCAAACGATATGGTTTTCCCCAAGGATCCCTGTTCAGCCCATCGAGGAGTTCTCTCCAGGACCGAGAGTTAGCATCTAGCCTCCCTGTACTCTCTATATGCCTCGGTTATCTGTTCTTCAGTGGCCCTTGGCTGTCTTCTGCGTCGAGCGCGCTGGAACTGGCGTCGATACCTAAGACAGACAGAACGCAAATGTGCAATGTCTGCCGACCACCAGCAAGCCGCTCCAGGACGCTGACCGCACCTGATTCGGGGCATAGAAGCGTCACAAATTGACGCCATTTTGTCCCGGAAACAGGCTGCCTCCCCATCCGGATCGAGCAAGAACTGGGAACTATCCTCTAGCCATGCAACGACGTTGGCAGCTGCGATGAGCATTTCTCTATCGAGCTTTTTGAGGGTCCATCTTCGAGCCAATGGGTGTGATTGATGTGGCCGATTGTGGTTGGCTTCGACCATAGGAGGAATTAGGTGCCACGTCAAAAAGGATGTGGCGATGGTCAGAAAATGTGTCCACCTCCTCAGCAACTCTCCATGTCAGGTCCACGATGGACTCCCCCTGCCACCGAACGCAAGTGGCAATAGATCCCCGATTCAACAGTCGGAGATCGATAAAAGCCGCCCAGTCCTGTACTACGTGTCCCCTGGGCCTATCCCGGGAGTTGCCCCACGCTCTAGAATGAGCATTAAAATCACCCAGGACTAAAACCGGATGGGGTAAGCATTTAGACCGAATGCAATTCGTTACTCCATCCAGATATTTCTCAAAATCACGGAGAAAAATCTTTGGAGACACGTAGCAGCCCACTACGGCAACTGACCCCCACTCTACTGCAATAAATCCCTGGCCCTTGTCCAACAAGGAGCAGTGAGGTCCGCCACTTCCTCCAGCCCAGTAAATGGCAACAGAGTCTATGGTATCACGAAACCAGCGGGGATGATCCTGGAGACCATAGGGCTCCGCTACAACCGCCAGTGCAACCGACAACTTCGCCGCAGTTTGCAAGAATAAATTTTGCGCACTGCGACAGTGGTTCAGATTTCACTGAAGGACTTTCAGGGCTGGGAATGTGACGTGTCCATAGCCTCTGTGGGGCTTGCACCCATTGGTATAGCCGACGTCCTTTGTGATTTACCCGACCGATTTGCAACCCGTTTCTTTTGTGGATTTTTTTTGGACATTTTTTTTGCAATTGGACACCACATGTAAGGTGTGCCTTGTGAGCTCCACCGCAAGCGTAGCACTGATTGCTCGGGTCTGTCGCAATAGTGCACTTATTCCGAACGTGTCCTGGCTCGAAGCAGCGGTAACACATCATCCGACGTGGCTCCAGTTCCTCGACTCTAACCGACGACCAACCTAATGGTATGCGTTTGTCAGACATCAGTTTCTTCATAGCCGTCAGTGCGCCGCGAATCCATACATTCCCCAAGGAAGATGGCGGGTGTCGATTTCACCGAGTTTGATGTCCTCCGAAGAACATCCACCCGCCCTAGCTATAGCGACAGTTACTTCTTCTGGGGTCACGGCATCGTCTAGGTCCATGACCCTGGCCTCTGCCATTTTGGTTCGACGTCCGATTTGCACCTCATAATCAGCAAGGACCTCCCGCATATGGCTGGCGAGGATATGGGCCTTTGAGGAAGAATTCTCGCCAAAGGTCATTAAAACTATTCCGCCATCAACAGCACGTTTCTGAAGAAGTTGGTCTGTCGTGATACCAATTTCGGAAAGACTGATCTGCCTTTTAGCCACAGACACAGATAGTACTTCTCCAAGACCTACAGTCGCTCCCTCCCTCATGCGTATAGTGATCGCTGCCATGCGTTCTTTTTTTTGCCTTACCCTTTTTCTTCTTCTTTTTAGCATTCATCTCTGAATGAGCTGGTCGAGTAACCACCAGGTTTCTGGCATCTGAGCCGAGAGCCGGACGCAGCGACTTCTCAGGCAGTAATCTACCCTCTAATCCAGCCAACTTCGCATCCATCATAACGCCAATCTCTATAGCGATGGAGCGTCGAAGTTGAGCCTCCACATCTGGTGTCACTCAAACTGACCCTGAAAGGGTTGAAACCTGCGCCTTTTCTTTTCCTTCCTGTTGAGATAGCTGATTTAACTGGTTTTTCAGTTCTGCAACAGCCTCTTTGACGCTGGCGACCTGAGATCGCGGATCCACGTTCTCTTTGGTCGGCCTTTCTACCACGTCTCGGTCAGTTTCAGACAAGTTCTCTGCTGCAACCTTCGCAGTGCTAGCCGTCGTCCGAGTTCGTTTACATGCCCGCGATTTTACTGATGCCCTTGACATCTGACAGACAGTAGACATTTGCGAGCAATCAGATTCGCCACTGTCACTTGCTACTCCTCCCAGCGGTGTAGCCGGTCGGTTAAAACGTGACCGCGTTGTCATTCTTTTCGTGTCTAGACACGAACTGTCCTTGTCCAAATGCAAATTTTTCACCTCCAATCATATTTTTAGTATAATCCATATAAGTCCCACGAGAATGGGTGATATAATCGGTCCGCCTAGGGACCCCCTGTCCCTAGGTAAGCGGACATTTAGTACCCAACTAGAGGGTCCACCGGTACCCTAGCTGGGGATGCGCTCCCGACTGACACCTCTCCTCAGCCATGCATACCCTCGCCGCGCACCAGAACTTGGTATTGGAGGAATTTTTTATAGAGGTTATCTTCCTCGCGATCCGGGCGACCAAGTCAGGACCTTCGTCCCGTTGGGAGACATAAAACTATGAACTCTTTCCGGATTACGACTCTGACAGCTGCAATCCAGGACAACCCATGTCCTGATGCTACCCATTGGCAGGGTAAGTGCACAACAGGTACCGCCTTTGTTCATCCAACCCGTTCTCTGATCAGCTCAGAGAAACGAATGGAAAAACTACCCATTGAAAGCACAGGCTTCGTGTTAGCACGAAGCTCGACACCTCCTGAACCCGTCTCGTCTGGGGCGGGAGAACTCCCGCCCCATCCAGAAGTTAGCTACAGGTAATAGCCACTCCAACCCTATCACCCCCGTTAGGGAGACTATCACCTGTACCCAGGGTGCACCACGGGAAGGTCTTCTGGCACCGCACCCCGAACTGGGGCCCCTACTAGCTGGGGGCCGTGGCCGTGGCCGCATTTTGTCGACTAGCAGTTACGCCGCTGGTTCCTTATGATATGAGATTATGAGTGAATTTTCATTCATAATCTAGATGTATTTTTATGACGGTTCAGTACTTACAACCGTATGGTCATGGTAGAACGGTGGGTAATAGATAAACATTTATTTTATCACCACTCCTACAGTGGTGATAGTTGATCAGGTGCCGTAAGAACTGACTGAGGGACCTCATATTTAACGTAAATCGGCCGGCCTTCTGCTTTATCTCCAATCCAATATAATCTGAAATCTACTAAACATGGAAATGACATTTTATTTCTCTATAGATATTTCCACAAGTAAAGGGCAGGTGCCTCCTATACATACGCAATGTCGCGGAGAACCTAACGGGTAACCGGGGCTCCGGCTCGACGTGCAGGAGAAGGAACGGGGTGGTTTTTAGTCAGTAAGAGTCTGACACTCCCTCCCGCCTCACCCAGGCGGGAGCAGTCATTCGATGATTTTCCCCCCTTAAATAAAAAAAAAATACATACGCAATATTATTTGACGAGAGTCCCTATCCCGTATTTCGTTACAAGCCGAGTTCATATCCCGGCCCATACATAGGTAGATTCTAACTACCTCTAAGTATTACAAGTTACAACTCATACAACTATGTATTTCCAACTAAATACAACTCTTCGATCACAATCTAGTATACGTAATATATTTCTTGATATTTATAGAATAAAATAGCAGTATATGGTCTAGTGATGTTTTGAGTGAGTGACTATTGCACAACAGACGTGCGAGATAATTATTAGCTAACAATTAATAATAGCTAGATAATAATCAGAAATTTGTTAGGATGTCGCAACAGACTCATTCTAATAGCAATAGAATCAAGAATAGGTGTAATGTGTCGAGTATGCACCATTTTTATCTCTGCTTGTGCGTACTTGTGTGTCAGCAACGAAAACATCAAAATAGCGTTAACCTAGTACCTATGTAAGTACACTGACTCGTCGACGCACGACCGCTTGCATATTATATTTTCGGAGAAACACTATAAATGCGACTATGCGTCAAAGTTAATCATAGCAAGCCAACGAAAGGATACAATCGCGACGTATATTTAGATTTTATATCTTCGCAAAGCTCTAGCACCAGACAAAACTAACCGTGTCACCTCATTTTGTACATTTGGACAAATAAGTGGCAATATAAAATAGTACTTGCCTAAGATTAAATTATAATATCCACAGACAATTGTTACCGAGTTCATGTGAATTCATTTAGGAATTGATGGAATTTAAATGAAGAAATTAAATATTTCCAGCTAATATTCGTGTATTATTGTGTCATGCAAATTATAAACTATTTTTAAATTACACATACCTCGAGTCGCCGCTGTAGTGCACCGAATTGACCTTATTGATATGCCCTTTTAGAACTTTTTTCGTCACAAATCTTATCTTGGTCACATCCCCTAGGTCCCCGCATTTTTCAGCAAGTTTCGCGTCAGCTAACTTTTCTTGTTCGGCCTGTAAATTAATGTTTAATATTATTAATAACTAGGACACGACGACACTACAACACGAAGAAAAATATTTTGCTTAAAATAGCGCTAAGTATTAGTATTAGATACGACGAATACCTTAACTTTGGCGATCAAGTCCGTTAGCTCCTTCTTCAGGGCTGTGGTCTCTGGGTCTTCCTTAGGCATGGTTTCCGCTGTGCACAACTAAGAAACAATGACACCACCACGTACTCCCACGACTGGTATGAGCCGCAAACGGTACCGAGCTCCTATCTTTAATCTCATTTGCGTAAATTGGATTTCAATTTACTACTCCACCGAAGCTTTACATGTGCTAGCTAATGTGCTGCTTACCACAATTTATTATGTCAGGTACTGTTTAAATAAATAGGGCGATAACAATTAACAGTTTTATAGACGTAAGTATAAAGGGGTGAAAATCTACATCATTTACACATCAGAACTTATCTACCTAATACTATAAATGCCCGAGTTTCTGTGTGATGTTTGTTCTCACGTGATTGACAACAGGACGGCTGAATGGATCAGGTTGAAATTTAGAACAGGGATAGATTACAGTGTGGAATAACACTTAGGATACTTTTTATCCCACGGAAACGCGGGCGAAGTCGTGGGCAGAAGCTAGTACGATAATAATTTAAAAAATAGGATCTGCACCAATTTATACAGTATTAAACAGTATAAAACAAAATTTTTTTCCACAGTCTCTATGCTTATGTACTTAAATGCTTCGATCTTTAAAACTACGCAATGGATTTGATGCGTATTTTTCCATGGATAGAGTAATTCTAGAGAAAGGTTCAAACATTAATTATAATCATTTTTATATACATACATATCAGATCTCATTAACAGCCTATAAGTGGCCATTGCTAACGCTTGTTCTAAGCGGGTTGGCGATTCCAAACTTACAATTAGAAATTATAAGCCCAGGTTTCCTCACGATGTTTTCCTTCATCGTTTGTCAGTGGTGTGTAAATGAACTTAGAAAGTATATAATTATAACTTGGAAAAAATCTCATTGGTACTTGTACGGCCGTTGCTTGGTAAGTTTTGAACCCAAGACAAGCCACAGGTAAAGGCTGGTAATAGGTATTATAGATTATATATTAAACACGTAAGCACATCCAACCACCACCATAACTTAATAGGCATTAAAGAATACAACAGATAAGCATAATTAGTTTACAATATTATAAATATAAATAAAATACCAATCCAATAATCATACCAATAATTAATTAATTACCTTTAATGGGTAATTTTTATTTCGCTGAAGACTTTCTTTTCGCGAATCTACGCGGTTCGTTTTGGAGCGAGATTGTGGGAACTCCTTGTTAGTTCAGAAATCAATCACAAGTTACATATAACTATAAAAATAAATCCCTATATACCTTAGTCACGCCATCACGCGTAAAATGTTCAAAATGTTGTGATTCTGATTCTATTATATTATTTAAACATGATCTGTTACTTGATACAAGTGAAGCGAGACGCTATTCCAGTACAGTTAACTTTCACTTCATTGTTCCGCTTCTTTTTGGTCAAATTCTAAGAGTTACCTATAACCACTAAGCGTCAAAAAATCGACACTTCGGCACAATAAAATTTACAGTAACACAACGAATTTGGTAGATAGTTGTACGTATGATCTCGAATCCACGAGTTCAACTGACATAAAAGTTTATGACCTAGGTATTCCGTAGCATTTTGGTGCTACCGGAATTTAGGCAGCCTATAGAGGTACATTCAATGCTATTTAGTAAAAACATGTTTAATTACTGCTTACCTAAGTACTTACTATCTATCTACAATAATCTAAATCTACGTTCTCAACGCTTAGCAAACTGATTTCACTGCCTTTATTTGTTGAAAAAAGTCTATCATGCAGAGTTATAGGTACCAGAAGGTATGCTAGCGAGTGGAATTACGATCTCCGGCCACCGTAAGCGCGGGCCTGCGGACGGCGAGCATGGGTGGCTCCCCGTCCGACCAGAAACAGACCCGAGCGTACGGCGCGTCGCGTTCCGCGCGCGCCTCAAAGAGCCATCAGACCACCACAGATGGGGCCCAATAGGGCCGATGCCGATTCGGAGTCGCGGAGAACCTAACGGGTAACCGGGGCTCCGGCTCGACGTGCAGGAGAAGGAACGGGGTGGTTTTTAGTCAGTAAGAGTCTGACACTCCCTTCCGCCTCACCCAGGCGGGAGCAGTCATTCGATGATTTTCCCCACTTAAAAAAAAAAAAGCGAGTGGAATTGATAAGTAGGTGCTACTAATTATACTAAACATTGATTGAAAAGAAAGAAGACTTGCAGGTATGTTCGATTACGTACCTGTCGTACTTAGTCAAAATAGGGAATGAGACTATTAACCCATCCTGTGTCTAGTCATGAATCCACGCGAGACAATGTATTTTCTATTGTCTCTTATATACTATTCAGCATTACCAAAACAAACAATTCCAATATCTTGATTGTAGATACATGCAAGTTAGGTAGGTAACAGCAATCAAACACGAATGTGTACACACGTAAAGGTGGGGTAAACATCGCGGTCATCATACCTATAAGTAGGTATCCAGCAAATAAGATTAGCATTCTTAATAATAAAACTAGTCTTGAACTGATACAAGCTTTTTTGAACGAGAGACTATTTTATATGATTTTATATTCAAATCTTTGTGACTACGTCGCGTCGCACTACTAAATAATATTACGGTGTTACAGTTACTTTATGTTTTCTTTTCGTCGTTGTCTGCCACTTTCATTTCACGGTTTAATAAGTTTTTCTGAAAGCAATAAAAATAGAGGACAGCTCTCACCTTCCCGTTGTAATCAATTTGATAGGTTCCATTGGCGATGTGATTGCAGTCGCTCGTTGGGAGCTTTAAGGAAAACATGGTTCACAAACGTCGCAGTTTTCCTTTTAAATGTTGCTGGTTATTGGCAATATTCATTGCCCTCAGGCAGGGAACTTTATCTCAAGAATTTTGCGAAAAAAATACACAAGACGAAAACTGCAAAGAAGAATTCCTGTATTCTAAAGGTAAAATAAGTACATTTTTATTTATTTTTTTCCTTGTTCTGCCTTGCGATGTTATTTACTCGTGTGTAATTTATGCAAAACTGTACTTCATTAAATCAGAATTATATCTTCATTGTATAACCCTGCATAATTTTAGGCTTTGTTAAGAGTGATCGATGTCCATACAATGATACTAATCAAAAAGAATGCACAGGATGGAATCGAAACAAACCACAGTACCATTTAATGTAGGCATGAATAGAATTACTATCGATATTATAATAATTAGGCAAATAATTCAATATTTTATTAACGCATTCGCTTAAATAAGGTTTGTGTTAAAATAAAATCTTTTGATTTTTATCTTCTCTACATATTCTATGATCAGGTTTATGATGTCCATGTTTTAATTTTCTGTTTTAATCATTTACCAAAGCGAATAATAATATAACTTTAAGTTAAGTACTTATATAGATAACTAAATAAATAAATAAATAAGTACCTAAATAAATAAGTACCTAGGTATCTCGATCATGTTATGTAAGTACTTATATAGATACATAACATGATCGAGATACCTAGGTACTTATTTATTTCATTACATTTGTTACATCTATCTGATTTATTGACAAAGACTGTGTAATCTGTGTATGTATGGGTGTGGACATTGTGGACTAATGCAACTTACTGCTCTACACTGATGATGTTCGTAATTAATAATCAAATAAATACTTATGCATACGTACCTACGTGGCTACATACTGGTATTAATCCCGTTTTTAGTCATTAAGATTCTTTACCATAAGAGTCCTCGGAACCCGTGCCCCATACTCAGGGGGTCCCGAAACACCGATATACTAGAGCAAACTTCTGTGTGCCCACAAATTGTTGTTTCGGGTCTGGGTGTCATGTGTATGTGGACTTGTATGTTTGTAAATGCAGGAGAAAAAAGAATAATCACCCGAACATAGCACCTATCTCCTTCTTTTTTGAAATCGGTAAAAAGCCTACTATGGGGTACCTAACTAAAAAAACAAAAAAACATTCCAAAAGGGGGGCGTTTTTAATTATTGTTGTCTCAATGTCCCCTGCGTAGTCTACGGTCCTGTCTGACACTCCGCCTCGCCTCACTTAAGGCGGGTTATTGGAATTGGAGGTCATTGGATAATTATCTTTCACAAAAAATCCCCGTTTCCAAGTTTACTCAGTCAGCCAGACCAGACAAAACGAACAAAAAGTTATCAACGTGTGACTAAGTGACAGCGGTTAATCCCCTTGATTTCTACCATATTTTGAAAAACACTGACCAAGTGTAGTGTGTGTGTGTGTGTGTAAATAAATATACGTAATTTAATTACCTAGCGATGTCTAGAACTGTCTAAGACGACTGGAAGTCAGAACATAAAAGCGGTACAGATATCAGTTAAGTACTTAAGCAGTTAAGTACCTAATTTTCCATAATCGGTCTGTCGCCACTCGCCAAATAGTACCTAGGTAAACAGTAGTATTTCAAGATTTTTATTTTTTTTTATTTAAAAAAAACATTAAAAAAAAGAGTATTTGTAGATTTATTACATCTAAAGTTGCCTTGGTATTGGGTAATGATTAACTAAATATTTTCACGCTATAATACCTGCCTCGTTGGCCGAGAGGTTGCAAGTGTGACTGCCGGGTAAGGGGTCTCGGGTTCAATTCCCAGGTCGGGCATAGTACTGAGTTTTTAAAATTCTCAGTAGTAGCACGGAGTGTGGAGTTGTGCCCGGTATATGGCAATAGGCTCACCCCCTATTACATCAAGATAAATAATAATAATAATATAATTTAATCATACTCATGACATAAATAGTGCAAAGTGGGTATTACATTGTACAGTGGCATTAAGTGCCGTAATGTACACCTCTGCCTACCCCTTTGGGGATAAAAGGCGTGAAGTTATGTTATGTATCTATACCTAAATAGATTCGAGGTTATTTTTACTAGCTCAATGCAGATACTTAATACCATTGTGATAAACATAACGTTAACTCAATGCTTAATATTATACCTACATATTTTTACTAGCTTTTACCCGCGGCTTCGCTTGCGTCACAAAAGGATAAAAAGTAGCCTATGTGACATATACCAATACACACAGCGCCATCTATAGGTACCAATACTTTTGTTTTCCCTCGGGAATATCAAATTTTTCTAGAAAAAAAAGTACCCTATTATTAAGTACTCACTTTCTGATTTATAATATTAGTAAGGAAGCAAGGACTAGTAAGGATTTCTTTCTTTTACCCACACATTGTCTAATTCATTATCTATAATATTATTTGGAGCAGTGCCGGCGTAAGGGCCACTGACACCCCGGGCGAAAATATTGTGGCGCCCACTTGAGGGCAGCAATATCAAGTGTTAGTTTTTTTGCTGATCCCAAGTAAAATTATATTAAGAATTTCATCTTTCCTTTAGCGTTACCTAGAGCTGCGACGCGGACCAGAAACCCTCAAAAAATCCATCTAAAAAATCTCAATAAAAATATGCATACCTATGCGCACAGTTCTGAGGGTTTGCACCAGGAGAGGCAAGAGACTCCAGGTTCAGACCTTGCCCCCCCTAACGCCAGCACTGATTTGGAGTACATAATAATGTCATTGGAAATGAGAAAATAATAATAATGAATAATAAAAACACTTAACACAGCAACACAGATAGTCTTGTCAAACAGTCGATATTACCCAGTTATCGATAAAAATCAATATGTCAACCGGCAACAGCATAAATTAGTTTTCGATACACGTTTCTGGAATGCTGATCATCGTAAAAAAATTGTAATCGACTGTCAAATTTCTTGTCGGGAACTATTTGCGTTGCTAAAAGAATGTTTGATATTTGAACTTACTAAATTTGTAGTGATTATAAAATAATGTTCAAATAACGATTGAATTATCTAAAATACAAAGTCCAGTTACCTATTATTATAACTACAAAGAAAAAAAATTGTTGAAAAGACCTTACCTTCGCTTGCTTACAAACCACCAGTTCCTCACAACTCAGCTGTCGCGAAGGACACTTCGGCGTCGGAGATCTCGAGATAATCTTTGACCACCGTAGGCACGGGTCTGTGGACGACGAACACGGGTAGGTCTCCGCCCGACCAGAACCAGACCCGAGAATATGGCACGTCGCTTTCCTTGCGCGCTTCAAAGAGCAATCAGACTACCACAGATCGGGCCTAGTAGGGCTGATGCCGATACGGACGGTACAGACCCGCGGAGTACAGAACGTGTTGCCGTAGCTCAAGTTCGAAGGGCAGGGGTAGGTAGGGGTGGTTTGTAGTCAGTATAACCTTAGTCGTCTGAGCAGCATGCCTTATCACCGTGCCGCGTGACTGAGCTGTATGGAGCGTAACAGCTAAAAATTGTTTTTCTTACAAATTGTGTTCTTCTGCCGACTTAAGTTTCATTTCCGCTAAATAGCACAACGATAATTTTGTAGGACGACGATTAAGAATCAACTTTCATTAGCAAAAGGTTTTATATCTACGACGTAATGTTTTATGCCATAAAACATTACGTCGTACGTCGTACGTTACCATAAAATTTATGGTAAGATTGTAGAAAAAAAATATACATTTAATAAGAAACTAAGTAACTCGTATTCAAAACCTGCAATCCTTTCTAAATTAAATATGCTTTTGAACAATTAACAAATACTAATTGTAATACATTTTAAATTATACTATCGATATAAATTAAATTTGATATTATGTGCAACTCTAATGGAACCAACACGGGCTACGCGCACCACTCACGATTCTCACGAAGTTCATGTTGGTTATTGTTTTTGTCGTCAACGTCAACTCGACGACTACTTGTCGGGTCGCGGTCGTCGTCTCGTCGTAGTTTTGCCATTGATCATATTGATTGTAGTTCAGTGCATGTGTATTAGGAGTTTGATGTACATACTCGCATGGTGTGCAAATTGTTATGTATGATATTTAGATAATAAACTGATAGCGTCATTCTAATATAAAACCATATGCTTGTATCAAATTTTAATGATCTCATACCAGGCCGGAACGTCGTGAGCTCAGGACGGTCGGTATAGTGCAAGTTATCTCAGTTTCAACAGTAGGTACATACTAAAGCTTATCGCTTCGGAAGCGGGAACTCGTATCTGGAACAAGAGGAACGTTATACGAGTGTTTATTTAGCCGCATTTTGTTTAACGACTAGTATTTTAGACGCATGTCGACGGAAGCAGTGAACTCAGACTAGTCGTCATGCATCGAACTGAGAGACTAGTAGTGCTCTTGCAAGCTTTAAGTTCTCTACTGTTTCTTAATTGCCTAGTTGAAGGACGAGGTAAGCAATAAATAATTATAATTTACGAAGTGTATGTAGAATAAGGCTAGCGAATTTAATGGCTGAGCTTTTTCGGGAGTTAGGACTTTGCTATTTCTCGACTGTTACTATTTTATTCTAATTAGATTTGCTCTGCGTTTAGTTCTATTTGATAATGATTTGTCTGTTGGCTGAATTCGTATATTTTACTGTTCTGTAAATATATCAGACGGTGACTCATCCTTGGAAGTAATTAGATGGTTCCAGAAACAAATAATATTTTATTAAATTCTTGATTTAAGCATGCTTAACACATATTGATATGACCTATAAATAAATTTCGGGATAAATAATTTCCTATAAACTAAATTAAACTGTCAAACACCAAGCGGTCACCGGTGACCGCAACCTATTGTTCTATAATTGTGTCTATAATGACGGTACTCGACGATTTAATGCACACTAATTTCCTCTTATTGTACATATTATTTATCAGTACAGGTTTTATTATAGCTGTACTATTATAGAAAATATTACATATTGTGCCACCTAAAGAAAATAACCCTTTTTATGTTTGTTGCAGATGATGTAAAAGTTTTAACTGTTGCCACCGATGAGAATCATGGTTTGGAGAGATTCCTCAGGTCAGCTAAGGTGAACGGAATTGATGTTGAAGTGCTCGGCAGAGGAACAAAATGGACTGGAGGTGACATGAATTTACCTGGAGGAGGGCAAAAGATTAACTTGCTCAAAGAAAAGTTAAAAGACTTATCAAAATCAGGCACAAATGATAAAATTATACTTTTCACCGACAGGTCAGTGCATTCAAAATTACAGATACATCATATATTACTCAAATATGTGATTTTAATTAATGTACCACCATTTCTAACTGTCTTCTCTTTATTTCAGCTATGATGTCTTATTCCTAGCAAGCATTGATGATATATTGAAAAAGTTCCACTCATTCCCTGAAACACGGGTGTTATTTGCTGCAGAACAATTTTGCTGGCCAGATACTAAACTGGCTTCACAATATCCAAACACAGAAATTGCAAATCCTTATTTAAACTCTGGTGGATTTATAGGTAATATAGTGATTAAAAATAATTTATATAAATGATGAATTAAGTGCAAATAATCTAGTCTAAACTGTGTTGTGTTGACTTTGTTACTTTTGTTTGAATACCATCCCATTAAATAATAATAAACATTATACAAATTTCGAGCCTTGGTTAAAAACTAGTCCATGTAGTAACAATGGCTGTATTATATTAAGATCTTTTGTTAATATTTAACACAATGCTCTTCTCATAATAATGGTTGTGTACAAGAAGGTATCAAAATATTTATATGCATTCTTAATTCTCTGTGCAGGTTACTTGCCGGAGATACATGAAATAGTGAATTATAAACCAGTCAGTGATAAAGATGATGACCAGCTGTATTATACAAAGATTTATTTGGACAAGAAATTAAGGGAAACACTCAAAATAAAGTTGGATCATAATTCTGCTATATTTCAAAATCTGAATGGAGCTCTGTGTAAGTATAGTATACATGGAATAACTATAACTATAGCCCACATTCTTGTGGGAGAAAAGAAACCTGTGTTATTAGAGACCACACCATAAGATAGCTATGTTGCAAATTTGCAATTAATGTTGCAATCCTTTCAGTTTGATGTGAATGAGTAATGAACATAAACTCACAAACTTTGGGCATTAAAATAATATTATAGTAAGATATTGCATAATTAAAAAACAAAACATGCTTTGTTTGAATTTAGAAGTTCAACAAACAAATGACAAGCTGGTCTTCAATGAACCATTATTTAGTTTGTATCATAATAAGTCAGCAAGCATGTAAAGTGACACTTATTTAATTGTTTTATACTTTCAGCTGATGTTCAATTGAAATCTAATACCACTACAGAAACTTGGCCATATATAGAGAATGTTGTTACCAAACAGCGACCACTTATAGTTCATGGAAATGGTCCATCCAAGCTTACTCTGAATCATTTTGGCAATTATTTAGCCAAAGCATGGTCTGCTACAGAGGGCTGTGCTTTATGTAATGAAAAACGAATTGAACTCAAGGTATAAATAACAAAACTGTGTACTAAAATTATACTTGTTTAGCATTCGTTAGATATATAAAATATAAATCTGTTTAATTAATTATGATATTATTCAGGAGGATAAGCTACCTACAGTGATGATGGCAGTATTTATAGAACAAGCGACACCATTTCTGGAAGAATTTTTAGATCAAGTACTTACAACTGATTATCCAAAGGAGAAGATTCATTTACTGCTGAGAAACAATGTGGAATATCATGAGACTGAAGTCGATGATTTCTTTCAAGCTCATGCTAAGGACTACGCTACTGCAAAACGCATCAAACCCAGTGATTTCATCTCTGAATCAGAAGCTAGAAATATTGCCAAGTAAGTACCTGATACTTTGCTAGCTTTATAATAATCATGTACCACACTCGCAATATTGATCAAGAATAAAATAGATAGCTGTGTGGTTGCCTTGGCATAGTGGCTGGGCATTCTTAGTATTAGTCAAAGGAGCCATGATTTATGCTATGTGGAGATCAATAGAGCTGCTTCATATGCCATAGTACTTATACATGTGACGAAAGCTTGGTTTACTATAGTAATAAGAATAAGTATTCTGTCTACTCTATTCGGTGAATAGAAGCGTGAAGATATGATGTGTAAACGAATTGCGAGCGCCTAAATCGATAGGTCAAAAATATTTGCTTTATTTTAGTTTGTTTTTATTCACAGGGACCGTTGCATAAACAGTGCATGCGACTATTTGTTCTCAATAGACAGTTTGTCCCGTTTGGAAGCAAACACGTTGCGTCATCTATTATCTTCGGGTTATGACGTAATCGCCCCGTTGCTAGTGCGGCCCGGGCTCGCGTGGTCCAACTTCTGGGGTGCTGTGAACTCCGCTGGCTTCTACGCTAGATCTTCCGACTACATGGATATTGTCTACCAAAACATCATGTAAGTATTTCAAGTACTCACTAACTTATTATAGAGTTTAAAAATACTAATTCTGCCTGTTTAGTCAATTAGTTAGAGTTAAGCGTGAATCTCTAGTAAGGAGTAGGAATATCATAGCTTTATTACAAATTTGGGTAAATCGATTTTCGGAAATCCTTAATAACGACCATGGAGTCTCAAATTAGTCCTTGTCTATTACCTCTACTGGCTCTACTTACCTCTACAGGGATTAAAAGGCTTGATGTTATAATACGATAGTTAATATCGACAAATAAAAATCATCAGTGTTAAAGTTTATTAGATAAAAACTTTAAATACATAAATATAATGTAAGAATAGAATGTTACCTGTCTTGAGTATGTAAAAGTAACAGCTTAAATTAGGCCTATAATAATAAAATTAAAACACCTTCAAATAAGGAACATTACATTTAAATGACACGACAAATTTATTATAATGATAAGTGCCTATTTCACAATGTCTATGTGCAGAAAAAATTGAATTAAGAACGTAATTTGTATGCACTTTTTGTCACATAAGTTTATCAAGTAGGTATTTATGGAAATGGTGGAACAGGCGCTTAATCTCCCAAAATATGCTTAAACGAGACACGTGACAGTATAATTTTTAAAGTAATAATACCAATGCCCGTTATTAAAGTATGGTTAATAGAATAATAATTCAGTCGAAGGCAATGGAAAAGTCTGTCTTGAAGGAGCGCCTATCAATGGAGTACATGTTGTCTGCCGTACACTCGTACACGCCGGCGTCCATTTGAGTGGCAGGGTCAATCTCAATCTTCGATTTCACACGGTCATCACCAATAGGCCACTCGTGAATCTAGACAAAAATATAAACGGGACACTTATTAATTTAGTACAATTTTGTATGTAAGTACGTCTAGTAATGTTGTAAATCTTTTTCTTCTATTAAAAGCGCTTACTTGATAATAATAATTCCGATACTATCTCCTCAATTGTAATTTAAACGATGTAAAATTGTTCTCAATCAGTATTATCAGTACATGCCTATAAAACTGAACTCATTGCGACCTATATAACGATTCCATTACATTCACCAATTGAACGTTTTTGCCTCGTGTCTCAAATAAATTTTAATGCTCGAAATAGGACAATGTCCAGTGAATTGTATGAGATTTAATCAACATGTACAGCGTTACCGAGCGCGTTGTTTGTTATAGGAATTATATTTGTTGCTGTCACGTAGACCTCAATAAACTATCTATGCGGAAAAAAACAAGGCGTCGCGTTGACGATAAACTTTTATCTAAGTAGGTACAATGAGCCTTTGTTTTTTGTTGCAGAGTAGTGCACGATGATTAAAAATTCTTTGAAATGATTTTTTTAATAATAACAACTGTAAATTCGCCAAGATTTATACTGAAATTAATAATTCTTTTAAAAAACTACGTTTAAAGAGCGACTGCAACCCTTTCCTTTTATTGAAGTCGCTTAATTAATATAAGAAAACCTCCTCCGTGTAACAAACACTGTTTTAAAACCGCATCACAACCGGTTTAGCCAATCTCGAGATAATTGCACGCAAAACATACATATATACAGGTCAAAGTGAGGACATCCGTTTTTGAAGTCTGTTTAAAATAATATAACTGGCTTGCAATCGAATGTAAAGTAATGATTTCTTTGATTTGTTTCAATTCAACTTGATATCATCAAAATAAGTAAGTTGTGCATAGCGGAATATAATAACTTTAACACAATATGATATTATTGGAAATATACCAAAGTCGCTTTGCTGATCAGAATTATATAGTTTATGTACTCACGTGTAGGTAGTGATGGGCAAATATTTCCACTCCATCTTTAAACCATGTAATATGCGGCCGAGGTGACCCTTTGGCGATACATAAGAATGCAATCTTGTGTCCCAGTACATACTCAAGGTCAAAATGTGATGCAAGTAGAATTTTAGCACCCTGAAAAATTAGGTAATTGAATATTATGTTCATTAAAGTGTTCATATTTCGTAATATTTTGTAATAACTGGCTCAAAACTTACGTCGTTATTATTGTAATATTGATCTGATTCGGGATCCCTGTACTTCCCGGTGATGGGTAATCCGATTTGTACCTGGAAAATACATTTGTATTTAACGGCGCGTATATATTGCGGTGGAGCATTATCAATGCCTGAACTTTTTGGAAAAATGTGTAATTGAAAGTATCCGTGTAATATCTTAAATATGTTTGTAGTTACGGCTCCATTTTTATTTTGAGATCTTGCAAACTGTAAACGGCTAATTTACCTTGGATTTTGTTCTGCTTCTGGTGCGTCCACGTCGCGCATCGGTTGAACATATCCAAAATGAGTATAGTAGGAGTAAGCACAAATAGAAATTAGCTTTCATTAGTAACATTTGCGCGGTCAGGTGTAAATGGCACAGTTAAAATAAAGTTGAAAGACACGTGAGTATCCTGGTATGTCTTGCGCGGGACTCTGAGTGCAACTGGTGGTGTCGGTGATTCCTGTTGCGCCAATCTTTCAATTGGCTAATGACGAGGTGCTAGCAGGAGGGCCCTTGTCTCCCCTATGTGGCATACGGTACTCGTCACTTCCTTTCGCATTTCGTACGACGATACTTCAAATGATATTAATAAATTCAAACATAGGTCACGATAACGCCTGCCCTCAAAATTTCATACATCTTTTATTATTGATATATTTTTTCTTATATCTTGTTAAAATAGAATAGGCACTTCTTTAATACAATCAATACGGGTTATCTTAGCGAGTTCAACTTTACGGAATAATGTTATTTAACTATTAAATGTATGCTGTTTTATCAATGTAGATAAATGACAAGAACCCTCTAATTGATTACAGGGGCGTGTGGAACGTGCCTTTCATCACGAACTGCTACCTAGCCAAGATGTCAGTGTTCAGACTGCCTGCTACTAAGTCAGTTACTTACACTAGAGACGAAATTGATCCCGATATGGCATTTTGTGCTAGTCTAAGAGAAGTTGTAAGTGAATTATCCATTGGGAATTTCCAAAATATACTTTAATATGTCAAAGAACCTATTAACATTTATTTTTCAATTTAATATTAACTATTACACAATTAAATATATACAATATAAGATAAAAATTAATATGTAGATAATTAACACAGACTTTTATTTTCAGGGTGTGTACATGCATGTTAGCAATGAATTAGATTTTGGGCATTTGGTTAATCCAGAATCATATGATATTAGCCGAACGAACCCAGATATGTATCAGCTCTTTGATAATAAAATGGAATGGACTACACGCTATTTGCACGAAGATTATCATCTCAACTTCGATGAAGAAAGAAAGCATTTAATGGTTGGTATTGTTATAGTAATATTTGTTACTAATTGCTTTCCTCCCTAAAAATGTTTCTGTAACAATATAATAAAACATGTATAGATTGAAGATGAGATGTAAACTTTTATGTACATCTTGTTTGTTGCAGCCGTGTCCCGACGTTTACTGGTTCCCACTGATGTCCAAACGGTTTTGTTCAGAATGGATTGAAATTATGGAGGCATTTGGGCAATGGAGCGATGGATCCAACAATGTAAATATATTGTAGTAATACATGATTACAATGGATTATGTTTAGTGTTTTTGAACCCATTTTGATACATTAGAACGACTATTAAATTATAGCGTTTTTATGCAGGATAAACGCCTTGAGAGTGGATATGAAGCAGTTCCCACTCGCGACATCCATATGAATCAAGTTGGCTTGGAGAAACACTGGCTTCACATATTGAAGGAATTCGTGCGTCCACTTCAAGAGATGGTCTTTACCGGATATTATCACAATGTAAGATTAGATATTTTGAATTAAATTTTCTAAGGTCTCGAAATCTTAGCAATGAACTCGGCTTCCTGAGTCCTTCGATACTGCACTGAAATTAAAATGATATTGCGTAATAGTACTGAACTAAGTAATAACAACAATTAAGTATATTTTGATGTTTGCAGCCCCCGGTATCGATAATGAACTTCGTCGTGCGCTACAGACCAGATGAGCAGCCATCTCTTCGTCCACACCACGACTCCTCCACATACACTATCAATTTAGCACTCAATACACCCAGTAAGTTTACTTATTATCTAATAAAATTATAATAATAAAATATAATTGCTAGAAATGACAAAAAATCCAATATTGCCTCGTTGATTGAATATGTATTATAATTCGTTAGTGCGATCGTACAATAGGCTAACCCCCTATTACATGGGACACATAACATAAATAGTGGAAAGGTGATACATTGTACAGTGGCAATGTACACCTCTACCTAACCCTTCGGGGCTAAAAGGCGTGATGTCATGTGCTTAGTGCGACTATCGAGCTAAGCGGGTTCGTTTGTCATTTACAATAGTCTGGAATTGTGTTCTGTATACAAAAACCAACACTCCAAATCATTGTTACATTGCTAGAAAAGGTCCGAATAATTAATTTTTGACGAAGTCCTCATCCCTATTGTAGTAGGTGGCGTTCTTTATTTCCTGACAAAGGCATGAGTTAATGTATGTATGTGAATTTTCAGATGTTGACTTCGAAGGTGGCGGCTGCCGTTTCATTCGGTACAACTGTTCGGTTCGCGACACTAAGCTTGGATGGCTATTGATGCACCCTGGCCGCCTGACGCATTACCACGAGGGATTGGTCGTCACCAAGGGCACAAGATACATTATGATTTCTTTTGTGGATCCGTGAACTACAGATAAGAAAATATTGAATTTAAATAATCGACTGTCAACAATCAATTCAAGTTATAGTGTCTAAGTTAAATGTAGAATGTTACTTCGGAAGATTTATTCAGATAATTTACCTACTCTAATATTTTTATGAGATTTGTTCGTACAAATATATTAAAGTAATGACGCATTACTATATGCATAGAATCTCATACTGTAAATACGATTTCCTTTTTTACTGGTTGTCTTTTTTATGATTTTACTAATGTTTATTTTTTATATTGTATTGTATCATGCAAATAGAATTTTGCCGATAGTATTAATGCAACAACAAACAATATAAACCAAAGATTCATAGTGTAAGTGCAAATAATAACGTCAAAACTATGAATGATACAAAATGCAAGTAAATTTATATACTTATAATTTGGGTTATTTTATTTCACAGTAATTGATTTGCGTTATATTCCGAAGCACTCCTCCTCCGGTAACTCTCTTGTGTTGTACCCGCATATGCGGCGTCGATTGCTTACCATCAGGTGATCCGTGTGCTCGTTTGCCGCTCTACCTCTAGTTCAGTGATGTGGTAGTTCTAATGGAATGTTTCGTGGAAGTTTTGAAAATCGGCAATTTTCTAGATTTTTATGTGCTCTTTTCGAATTCCATTTGGCACCTTTGTACGTTTTTTACAATGCACAGGATAACTATTCAAATATGATTAACCCTCATATTTCCGCCTTAATTATCGGACAATAATAATATTATGTTGATAAAAAAAAATTAGTTTAAGTTAAAACTACATACTAAAAATAACAATGGAACCAAGTGCAAACATGGAGTAAGGAGGTATTGTTCTACGCAACGAGTTCTAGAGAGAATAGTTAGATTGAAGTTTACTTTTGATGACTTATTGAGTATAAAATAAATATTTATATTGGAGAAAAGAGTTGCCATCTGAAAATTGAATCCTACACTCTGAATTTTAATTCGATTCCAGATTTGACAATTTCAGGGTTGCAACGTTATGACAAGTACTAAATAGTGACGTTGCGAAATTATTCGATATGGAAATGCAATATTTCTGGATCGATTCTTCTCGTTTATAATTTTACTCTCGTAAACTAAGTATATCAGGAAATTAAATATTTCTGAACCAATAATTTAGTTTTGACGATTAATTAATGTCTGAGACTTTTCTTTTATAATTGTGTGTGAAATAAATAAGAAAATGTAATCATGAAGGAACATGACAAATAAAACAGATAGATGTATTATGGTAACAAGTTATTTTATGAATTGTCGCCGTCATCGCTGTCGCTATTCTATCACTTTCTGTAACATTTATTATAAAACACACACTGATTGTTTATCGATTTTTGTGTTCATCACTACACTCTTATATGTGGTATCATTATTTCACAAAATGACAGTAGCCATTGTCAAATCTGGAATATAATGAAAATTCTGACTATAGTGTTTTTTTTACCAAGCTCTACAGATAAAATACTAAGCATAGCTAATGCCAATGCTACCAACAATGTACCTTGTACGTTAGTACATTATTTATAGGTAGTATTGATATTAGCTAAATAGCTATGTATCTGGTAGCTCTGAAATCAAAGAAGTTATAATTAACAATCTTACATTTATTTTACAGTAAACACATATTAACATTTAAAAATTATCAGCTGCTAGGAAAATATTACAAAGAAACCTAATTATTTTTCAAGATATTATTTTAATTTTAGTTCTTTTTATTTTGCATTTATAGTTTTTTAGTGCGCCATCCAAAAAGAACTAAAAGTAAGAATATTTACAGGTTACCGTTATTTACAATTTCTGTCTTTATTTTGACAATAGAAATTCCATACTGTAATATTTAACAATTTATTGACAAGGTCGATTAAAATAATTTATGAACAATATGATAGACCTAAAGTAATAGTTTCTCTTCCCTAGGGAAAATTTTTTTTTTTTCAACTAGAGTTTGAGACACTGGCACTGGAAAAGAAATCTCACAGGATAGGAACTGAGTTAAAAATCCGGGACTCTATTGCTTACACCACTGAATCTATTTGATTGCAATTCGGTACAACGATAGTTTCGAAACTCGGAAAATGATGCCTGATAGTTTTCAACGGCTGTACCTATTTGATTGGTATCCAATTGGAGTTTTAATCACTGAAATATACAACATTTCACTATAAATAAAACTAAATTTATTCTGATGAGATTCGTTACAGAACATTAGAATTAACCTTAAAGAAGATTTATTTAAAAAGTCCAAAATTTGCCAGAAGTCTTTATTATACGCGGACAAAGTCGAGGTACAGGAAATTATAAATGAGTTTTGAATTTAGTAAAACTTACCGGTTTGGCGAGCACAGCCAAATGTAGGTACACAATTTGGGCATTACTTTAAAAGGAGCAATATCCATCGTAAATTATATTATTTATGTAGGTATTGGAGGTCTCTCCTTCTCGAGGTTAACCAGGTGAAAATGGGCACAGTAATATTTACATACACAGTAATATTTATTATTATTATAAATTTTCCTTTTTATTTTTCGTTACTTTCATGAAAAATAGTGTAATCTCATTTGACAAGAAACTTGTCATTATTTTTTCCTTTTTTCATAGATTCTTATTTTTTGTTTAATGTGCCAGTATTACGTAATTACTCGATACAACCGTTTTTTTTAAATAGCTGAATAATATAAAATAAATATACTTATTATTATATCACTAATATAAAAATATGAGGGCGAGGGCTGAATGTACACATTGGACGTGTTCACAAATCTCAAAGTACATTCAGCCCCGTTATTGACACAACTCCTCCTATTTTGACAGATCCCTTTTGGAAAAGACTATCAAAATTTAAAAAATCTATCCCTGTACTTAAACGTGTTCCCCGTGGTGCCAGACCTTTAGCTGCGCAACAATTAGCAAATTATGTCCGTCTGGCAACACAGGAGAACGTTACGCGCTTGGGAACAACTTCTCACCTTCCCTTACCAAATCTTACACGTCAAAAAGAATTTGGCTCTTCAAAATTCTTTAACCAGACAAATTAAAGAAAATTGCATTTCGGCTTCCCAATTCGACCCAAAATTACCGGCATGCAGCTATGCCTCAACCAAAACTTTAGCGGATTTAGTTGAGGCCAAAATAGGTGAAGGTGATATTAGCGGTGCAGCTAGGATTATTTTCAGCAACGACGTACTGGCCCCATGTTCTCCAGATACGTTAAAGCTCTGGAGAGCAAACACCCGGCCCCAGTAGATGGTCTCTCTTTTCCGGATCCTCCAGAAGCAGATATTCATACCCTATCTGTTACAGGTCGACAAGTGGTCACTGCCATAGGCTCCTTCCGGACCGGTTCTGCCGGAGGCCTCGACGGTTTGACGCCGCAGCATCTCAAAGATCTGACGAGCTCAAGCGCCGGGGAGTCCGGCGTGATGCTGCTGAAGGAGCTTACGGTTTTGATCAATCTTATGCTCTCCGGCAATGTGCACGAATCTGTCATCGACGTTTTGTATGGGGCCAATTTATGTGCCCTTCGCAAAAAGGATGGCGGTATTCGTCCCATTGCTGTGGGAACAACTTATCGTCGCATGGCAGCCAAGATTTGTTGCAAATTTTATAATAATTACCTTTAGGAAAAATTCCAGCCCCTCCAACTCGGGTATGGATCGAGAGGGGGCTGCGAGGCTGCCGTGCATGCGTTGTCGACCTACCTGAATTCCAGGAAAGGTGATATCATCCTGAAGGTTGACATAAAGAATGCCTTTAATTCGGTCAATAGGGATACTATGTTGACAGAAGTTAAAAAAGAAATACCCCAAATTTTCAGTTTTCTCTGGCAATGTTATAGACATCCTACCAAATTATTATATCAGGACAACCTTTTGGAATCAGCCGTTGGCTGTCAACAAGGCGATACCCTTGGACCAGTGATTTTTAGTCTGGCTATTAATTCTATTATTCGACAGCTAAATTCCAAATTTAATGTTTGGTACCGCGATGACGGTACTCTGGGAGGCGATGCGGATACAGTATTAAATGATTTCATATTTTTAAAAAATGAATTTCAAGCTATTGGCCTTGACCTAAATTTTTCCAAGTGTGAGATATTTTTAGATGACTCTACCGACAGACAGATCTTATCAAAATTTAATACTTTTGCACCTAATATCTCGGTGGTTGATAAATGTTCACTTCGCCTCCTAGGTGCGCCCGTCTTCGAGGACTCTTTTCCAAGTTTTATTGAAGAAAAAATTCAAAATTTTTCTGTCGTTCAAAAAAACTATATCACATTAGAATGCATTCGGCTTATACTATTATTCGGTTTTGCTGCTTCGGTCCCAAATTTATGTATTTTTTGCGCTCGACCCACCTCTGGTCTGCACCCCTTCTTTTAGAAAAAATTGACCAAATCATTAGGCGAACCCTGTCCTTAATTTTGAATGTGGCTCTTGATGACCGAGCTTGGACACAAGCCACTCTGCCTGTCCGCATGGGTGGGCTTGGCGTCCGTAAAATTTCCAGTGTAAGCCTACCGGCTTTCATATCTTCCGCCCTTGGTACTGAAGAATTAACCAGGAAAATTCTTTCTCAATCACTGGTTAATTTTGATGTACCGTGTTTAGTGGAAGCTGTGAATGCTTGGAAAATCGCTTGCCCAAATATTGACCCCCCCGTTAAATCACATTCCCAGAGACAATGGGACGAGCCACCCTGCAGAAAAGTGAGCAAAAATCTCTTGAACTCCTCTTGTTCAACTGCAGAGAGAGCTCGCCTTTTGGCTGTTGGTGAGTGGGAGTCGGGGTTATGGCTTCTTGCTTTACCTTCGTCTAACCTAGGTACTTTGTTGGACGACACCACGTTCCGCGCTGCAATTTGTTTAAGGCTTGGAGCTTCATTTTGTTCACCTCATCGTTGTCGTTGTGGTGAAGATGTCAACAGCCTTGGACACCACGGCTTGTCATGTAGCCGTAGTGCGGGCCGTTTGCTCGACATGCAAGTATTAATGACATAATTCGTCGAGCTTTTGCCTCCGTTGGCGTGCCAGCTACTTTAAGAACCTAATGGCTTGGTACGCGACGATGGCAAGAGACCCGACGGTATGTCATTATTCCCTTGGAAGATGGGTAGGGCTTTAGTATGGGACGCCACTTGCGTTGATTCTCTGGCGCCATCCCATCTTCCAAGCTCAGCGTGTCGAGCCGGTGCTGCCGCTGCTGCTGCCGAGAACCTCAAACGGCGAAAGTATAATAGCCTGATTGGCAATTATGCTTTCGAACCGTTTGGGGTTGAAACTTTAGGGCTGTGGGGCCCAAGTGCACATCTTCTTTACAAAGATATTGTAAGGAGGATGGTTGATACTTCAGGTGATCGAAGGGCTGGCTACTACCTTGGGCAAAGGTTAAGCATTGCCATTCAACGTGGCAATGCTGCCAATCTTTTGGGCACCCTACCTCACGGTAGCGATGAGGAAAATGTTTTCTTTGATGCCTTATGATTTATTTTTATTATTATTTTTTTTTAAGGTGTAAATATTTTAGTTTTAATTTTTTTTTTATATATTTTAAGTTGTATATATTAATTTTTATCTTGTATTGTATATATTTAATTTAGTAATAGTTATTATTAATTCTAGAAAATAAAAGTTAGGTTAACTATAGAAAAAAAAAATAAAGAAAAAAATATTAGTTTAACCTTGAATTTTCAAATAATGTTGCAAATTTGGTTGCTGCTGTGTGGCCACCGAAAATATTAGTTTTGACTTTAATTTCGGGTTCGAAAACTAGATGTAGTTGACGGTCCGATTTTGTAATTTGTCATTGGCTATAGGTGTGACGGCCCTTCACTCCATCAACCATCCACTCCATCTTCAGTTCAATTATACTTATTATACTCTTTGGTTCAATTTTGTAATCCACTTCCATTTCTGCTGGCCCTCTATATGAGTCACCGCAAAAGTCACCGTGTGATGTTAGATAATTCCCTATACTTATTACCTCTTTGGTTAGATAGGGGTTTATTATGTCATCAGTGTGTCATTGTGTAGATATGGCGTTACTATTTTATAATTTTTATTAATTTATTTATGTATTATATTTTTTAAGATCTAAATTAATCGAGAGCGATGTTGTCGTGGTGGAAGTATTCAGATGTGATTGCAAATTTAAACCGCAGCACTCGAATGACGTTGACATGGCAGTTCTGCCAGTTTTCTGGGCAATTTCAGTTGATACGTATCGATGCATAGGATTTTTTTTATTATTCTATTGTATATATTATTTTATTTTTTATTATCTATCCATGTTAAATGAATCTTTGTTTACTAGGTCATAACAATTACGCGGGAATGGTAATATATAATATTTTTTCTTGTCTTTGATTATGGCTACAGTACCAGAGGTCTTATAAAATAATGCAACAAGATATTAAATCGATCTTGTTGAAGTCAAGGGTTCAAGTATTTAATCGTAGTGTTGCTTTAGATCTATCAATACAAAAATAATTTATTTCTGACCATTAGAGATAAAATGGTTCTTAATTGTTACAAGGCGTCTTGTATTATGGTTTGTTTTGCATATATAGTATGATACGTATATGTCGGAAGGATGGTGTGGGCGATGTCAAGCGAGAACCCTCTTCGTCATATATATCGGTAGAGGTATGTTTATGCAGTAATAAAACAATTAAATCTTCATAATTAAAGTAACGTTTACTTTCGACAGTGCGCAATAAAATTACTCAGCGATTGCGTAACGTGTGAACTGGGCAACGATCGACGAACGACTGACTCGAGCTTGCGCTTGCGCTGCTTTATATATCACTCGGTGGTGGGGTTGAAGTGACGTCGGTCAGTTGTTTGTTCACTGCTCGCCCATTACATTCGCAGTTTACAAAATAATGACGGCGGCGCCGTCATATATATTATCTGAAATAATATTATTTGCATGAAAATGTATTTTTTGTTGTGGTCGTTATGGTCAGTACAAGTTTATACAAAAGAAATGGTTTATGTTCACCGGAGAAATTGGAAAATATCACTAATATTATTATGTTTATGGGAATATCAACTGCAAAGGCGATATGGTTTGGTAAGAATAAACAAATATATTTACTACGTAATCGAAACATAGTTGGTTGGTTTTACGACATGGACACTTTTACTTTGGTAACAATAGGCGTTGGTGTAGATACATAAATTAAAAAAGTATTTTTTATGTCGATTCGTTTAAGCGAGCGGATTAATAAAATAATAACATAATAATAATAATAATTTTTAATCTTTAACTTTTATTTTTTTATTTTGAGTACGTTAGTCATTCTTCTTCGCCTAGGATGGTGAGCTCTTTCACACTTTGGTCATACTCGTATCGAAATGCGAAAATTAGATTTACTTAATCAAGTAATTATCTAGTGTTTTATCCATGGGCGACGTTATTCGAAAAAAACCTCCAATAGGTAATATAAAAAATAATTAATCACAGTAATGTATGCAGGGTATTCGTATGGCTCCCTAATTGATGATTATCCCTTTCATTATCTCTGGCTCCCCGTCTCCCCGTCCGACCAGAAACAGACCCGAGCGTACGTCGCGTCGCGTTTCGCGCGCGCCTCAAAGAGCCATCAGACCACCACAGATGGGGTCCAATAGGGCCAATGCCGATTCGGAGTCGCGGAGAACCTAACGGGTAACCGGGGCTCCGGCTCGACGTGCAGGAGAAGGAACGGGGTGGTTTTTAGTCAGTAAGAGTCTGACACTCCCTCCCGCCTCACCCAGGCTGGAGCAGACATTCGATCATTTTCCCCCCTTAAAAAAAATCCCTTTCATTAAATATTCTTATTTAGTTGTTTTTGGTAATGTTTGGCCAATGTTTGTTTGATAAAAAAAGTCACTACATTCACCGAAAACATCCGTTGGGATAAAACTGTATCCCGATGTCGATGGTCCGATTCAGCTTGGCCTGGATAGGATTCGAACCAACCGGAGTAACCAGCTATTTAAATATTCTAATTTTAAATCATGTATAGGTACCTACTAATATTATATAATATAAATAGAATAGATTTGTATCTAAGTATGTTTGTAACGAATTGTCTCAAAAACTTCTGCATCGATTCTAAAAACTCTTTGACAATTTGACTGTTACATTAACACTGATTTAGTAATATAGGCTATTATATTTTGTCTCCACGCGTGCAAAGCCGGGACGGGCAATTAGTTAGGCCGGCCGAAAGCTTTATATTACGAATTCAGATGTTTAATAAATAAGAGCTCTACTGGGTATCATGGCAGTGCAACCAGCCACGCCACCGTGGAGTCCGTAACAAACTAGACACCAGAATCCACACACCACATTGCCACAGTATCAAAATAGACCTCTAATGCTGGTGTCCGAACTGACCGCGCCACCAGCGCCTTACAAGTTTAGCTCTAAAAGTACAGTACTAAAATCACATCAACAGTCTGTAACAACATACTATTACACTACCAAAATAATTTGTAATATAGAACTTGAGTATACCCATATGCTGCCAATCATAGTCAATCCATGAATCCAATTTTACGCAAGTCAGTTTAGGGTAACCCGCCTCATTAGTTTAGGTCGGAACTATGAATAAAATATCATGATTAGATGAGTGTAGTTATCATACTGCGACCTTAATTTGCTAATCTGTGTAATATTTTTTTTTATATTTGCTTAATAATATAATCTAAGCCCATTCGTGCCGAAGCATGGCGCTTCGGCACGAATGGGCCAGCTCGACCGGAGTGATACCACGGCCTCACAGAAAACCGACGTGAAACAACGCTTGCGTTGTGTTTCGTGTGAGTGAGGTTACCGGAGGCCCAATTACCCTCAATTACCCTCCCTAGGCCCCGTCTCCCGAATCTCCGAATCCTCCACAATCCTCAAATTCCCGATGAGTGAATTAGGTATATTTAAAGTGAGTGTCCATGGGCGGCGCCAATTGCTTGCCATCAGTTGATCCGTCTGCTCGTTTACCGGCTTATGCTATAAAAAATGAATGAAGCGTGTTTGTGGTTCGTCATGACTGTTTACGCTGATGACATTCAATCGACCTGCATCGTTCACTGAAGCTAGGCCACGTTGCATCGCTCCGTCGCGTGTCTAAAACCAGTCTTAATTAAAGGGAGAATCTATCTGGATATATTAATTAGGGTCATCAACGTCTTATTTCTCGTAGGCTTGATCTTTTTAGTTTGTATCCTAAATTACAATTCTTCAGGAATGAAGAGATTGTCCCTGGGTGTGTTTTTTATGGATAACACATACCTATTGTAAAACTCAAGGTACACTCGGTCGCTGCTACAGTAATTTGCAACAATCTGAATATCGTCATCACCGATAAGGTAGTACTTAACACGTTTTTAACATGGTTTTTCCAGTGGACCTACTCCACTAGTCAGTAATTTATTTATTTCAATTAAATAGTATAACATTACAGTCATAAAACCAAAGCGTTATACATTTCAAATAATTATAAAAGAAAAAAAACAACAGAACAGTCCTTAAATAAAACAATAAGATTATTCTTATGAAAACCATACAAACTATAACAGGTTTTAATACCAATAAGCAAAATAAACAATATAAAATAAATAAGACATTTACAATACAACATAAAATAAAATACAGTTACGCATTGATACACTCGCATAACTTCATGCATTCTTTGCATACAGTCCTCCAGCTTGACGCAAATATATCAAACTCTGGTGATGATGCCAGAAGATCATTTATCAGTGTGAGGGCACGAACAAGTGGCGAATGAGCATGTGATATAGTGCGGGTGTTAGGTACGGCCAGTAAGCAGTGGCTGCGGGGCCTTAGTTGGTACCTAGGTACATCAGGGACAAACAGTCTTACCACCTGCGCTACTATTTGTGGGCAGTCGGAATTACTGCGTAGATGATCCAGTTTAATTGATACTATTCTAAAAATGGATATTAGCAAAATGGTTGGGCACAACTAAATTGGAATGTCTATTCATAAATTAGCTCTTTTCACAGCCTAGTTCCGCACCAACCTGTTTCAGTGGAACCAACTTAATATGGGGTGTTTGTTACGAGGTAATGTTTAATTGCCAATTTCTGATGAACGACGTTAACTACCTGATAGAGTCTATATGTATAATCTGTCTGAGTAATTGTTGTGCATGCTCCTGTGATGTGCTGTATGGTCTCGGGTTGGGTATGACATTGACGGCATTTACCTCTATTATTTGCAACAGCAACATAACATTCATCAGATTTTCCTGTAAATTTTGGTTGGTATTGATTATCTGATCCTGTATTACGATTAGAAAACTTTCGGTTTCTCGGAACAGGCTGTCTTCAGCCATTTACAGTTTATGTCTTTTCGAGGTCATGAGGTTGTCGTCCATGTAGAACTTTTTTCTACTTCAGTATTCCACCTTCTGTTTCAGGATCGTTTTTGATATCATAATTACGTCGTGTTTTGCTCGTGTAGGTTAAAAGGGGTGTAGGTCCTGTTGTTGTAACAGTGGCTTTGTAAGTGATACCTGTAGTAGATATTGTGATTAAAAATAGTTATAATTACCAAGTTTTTGTTTCTGCTAAAGGTTATGAATCCAATCCCACCATATTGTCGTTTGATGGTTAGTTTTCTATTTATTTATTTATTTATTTATTTATTTATTTATGTACACACATACAACATAAAGGACAACACATACATAAAATTAAAGTACAAAGGTACCACCTATTCCTATTGGAATTTCTTCCTGTGGACCTAGATCAGGAAAAGTAATAATAATATAATGACACAGTGTGTAGTAACAAATAAAAAATTGGGATAGGAAACAGACTTAAAACTAACAGATAAATAACCAAACAACTACATACAATGTATAAATAAATACATACAAAATATAAACTATACATATAAATGAAGAAATTTACATATCAGGAGGAAAGGTAGTGTTCTCTCACTCGTTTTTTAAAGATAGCGATAGACTCAGCGTCCCGAATGTTAGGCGGGAGCGCATTCCACAGCCTCACTGCATGAACGGAAAAGGAGTAGGAATAGAAATCGGTATTATGGGGTTCGATTTTAAGATTAGATTTAAGGTGTGAACGAGATAGGACTTCAGGAGGACGAACCAAGGAGAAACGGTCCCGAAGGTAAGCAAGATAGGCAGGGTTGAAGAGGATGTTATATAGGAAGCATAAAATGCGAATGTTCCTGCGAAGACGGATCGGAAGCCACTTGAGCCTATTGCGGAATACGGAAACATGGTCGTACTTTCTTAAACCAAAGACAAAGCGGATACAAACATTTTGCAATCGCTCAAGTTTATTTAAAAGCTCCTCTGTAGCATCCAAACAGCAAGCATCCGCGTAGTCAATCAGAGGCAGGATTAGCGCTTGGACGAGGTGAATCTTAGTCTTCACAGGCAACAGGGTCTAGAGGCGCCTCAGGGAATGAATGGAGAAATAAACCTACCGACTAACCTCGTTCACCTGGATAGTCCAGGACAAATTTGAGTCGATATGCACTCCCAAGTTCTTTGCAGAATCAGTGAATGGAATCACAGTGCCATTCAGACGCATAGGAACAAGACCAGAGACGTCGAGAGCGTTACGATAATATCTGCTTCCGATAACCATGGCCTGAGACTTGAGAGGATTGATTTGCAGGCCAAAACATCTGGCCCACTCGGCAACTCCACCCAAGTCACGATTCATGGCATCGAAAGCAGAATGAGCTTCAGATATGTTGAAGTGACGGTATAACTGCAAGTCGTCTGCATAGAGATGGAAATTAGAAGAGATCACCCTGGCAACGGTGTTAATGAAGATGGAGAAAAGGACAGGAGAAAGGACGCCACCCTGGGGAACGCCAGCCGCAAGGTCACACCAATCGGAAAAGGTTTCCTCTAGGTGGACCCGCTGACAGCGACCCCGAAGATAGGATTCAAACCAGGCCAGAGAGGAAGGTGAGAAATTATTGGCCTTCAGCACCCCCAATAGAATGTCAAAGTCCACAGAGTTGAAGGCCGAGCTGAAGTCCAGCAACACAAGAATAGTGAGGAATTGATTGTCCATAGCCAAGCGAATGTCATCAGTCACCTTGAGTAGAGCTGTGACAGTGTTGTGGCCAGGGCGAAATCCAGATTGAAAAGGCGAGATGAGGCTGTTAGATGATAAGAAGGAAGATAATTGTTTGTGAACAATATGTTCCATAACCTTGGAGAGGAAAGGCAGGATGGATATAGGTCGATAATGAGAAAGAGAAGAAGGGTTATTAATTTTGGGTAAAGGGATGACGTGGGCATTTTTCCAAGCCGAAGGAAAAGAGCAGGAAAATAAAGAGAAATTGAAAATTCCAAGGTGCCGGATCGTGCCTAACCCTCACGCGACGCACCGGCGCGTACCTATTAAACAAGTCGACAATTATCGCATTGAAAAGATTAACCTTCACATTAACATCGTCAGCATCAACCACAGAACTCCAGTTAATCAGGCGGACATCATGCTGTAACGCCTCCAGATCCAGCCGCCCGTAACTACGCCGATTTAAATAACGAGGTTTAGGTTTAGGAGTACGGATGCGGTAGGACATATAAATAAGGTCATGGTAGGAAAAAGGAGCAGTTAGTTGACCATGATCATCTACATGTCCAGGGAACGAAACAATCATAAGGTCGAGCAAAGAAGGTGATGAGTTGGGGGGACAGTGAGTGGCCGAAAGGGGAAGCAGGTGAAGATCAAAAGACGACAAGAGTGATTCAAGTTTATGAGCACGAGAATCCTGCTTATGGAGGCAAGTATTAAAGTCGCCCATAATTATAATATGATCATAATTAGGGCGTAGGTTGTTGAGTTGCTTGTCGAGACTATCAAAATAGTTGATATGTAGGTTAGGACTGTATAAGACAGCCACTAAGATTTTGATGAGATTCATTGATATCTCGACAAACATAAACTCTACTGACTCCGAATAAAAAGGAGGAGACGCACTGACCACACGATGAGGTAAGTCAGACCGAATGTACATGGCAACCCCACCTCCGCCCCTACCCGTCCTGTCATTGCGAACCAACACAAAGCCTGGGAGGGCATAGTGCGCGGATAAGAGGGAAGGTTTAAGGAATGTCTCTGAAATGAGTTTTCTATTGAAGATTTAGGATGTTATGTTTTGTAAGTGTTTGATAACCTGAAAGTATTGTTAGTTTTGGAATCGCGTAGGTGTTAATCGCCTTGATCAAATTTTTACTCGATAACTGTGTACACACACACTGCACTCACTCTATTCTTGTTTCAGTGCTCAACGTGGTTTTAATTGTTATGTTGTCTAAACCTTGCAATTGTTTTAACCTAAATATTTATACAAACCTTCCGGTTACAATGCTGTGCTATGATAGTATGAATGTTGTTAATATTGTGGTCACCTAAATTAATTTTCCCTCTTATTATGTTTTGGACTTATTTAGTCCATGCTTCATGATTGTTAAATTGTGCAATATTGACAATTCAACAGTAGAGGTATAGAGCCTGCGACCTGATTGTTCTGTTTCTATATCAGTTTGTGATATTTTAATCCACTGAGTCCAATGTGCTAATGCAACTTGTTTGTAAGCCAAAGCTTTTTATCAAACCCCAATGCAAGTCCAGTGGTTTCTTCCGGTAATATTTTATCTTTGACAACTTAAAGCTTCAGGTATTTCACTGGAGTCTAGGAATGCCAAAGCAAATAAATGCTTAATTTTACGTGCAATTGTCATTTCCCTAACTTTTGGCTAAGCCCTCGGCTTGTACATGACGCCAAATGCTCTGGGCAAGGTGGAATAAACATAGTCTGGGTTTTTATTTCTATTGAGTTAGGAAGGAGCTAGGAATTCTAATAAAAGATTGTATTCTTGTAAATAATTCATCATCATCATCAACAGCCTATAAATGCCCACTGCTGAGCAAAGCCTCTTCTCACACGGAGAAGGTTAGAGCGTTAATCGCCACGCTTGTAAATAATTATTTACTTTTATTTACTTGCACATACTTCCATGAAAGGTAAGAACAACAACGGAACTCCTCCTAACTCCCTCAGGTACTTCTATAAAAATATCTTCTCCTAAATAACCATTGAGAAAAGCTGTTTTTACATCAAATTGTGGAATTGCTAACTTATACTTAGCTGCAATAGAGAGAACAATTCTAATAGAATCATACCTAGTTGTAGGAGAGAATATTTCTTGATAGTCAACATCTTTGATCTGTTTGAACCCTCGTGCACATAGGCGAGCTTTATAACGTTTTTCATTTTTCTCATTCTTCTTAATTGTAAAGACCCACTTTGTAGTAAGCGTTCTCTGATCAGATCTTTCTACTACACTCCATGTATTGTTTTCTTTTATTGATAGCCATCTCACTAACATTCTCGCCGCTTTCTTTCAACTGCTTTGCTAAGGTTTCAACTTTAGAAATATGTTGAGCCACACTGTCACTTTCCGACATTTTATATTGATAAAACTTCTCAAAAATTAGCATTTTACATAATTCACTCTTTTGCTCATATATAGACTCAAGTTTTGTTATTATTTCTTTAGCAGTTTCACAGTTTTCTACTAATGTGATTTGCTTGAAATCCATAGAAGATGTTAATATGTACATCGCCATGCCATCATTTTTCAACCACTCTTCTGCCTTTGCTTCTGTTTTTGGCTTATAAATATCTATTCCTTTTGCCTTCAGAGCACATTTCATTTGGAATTTCCACTGTCTAAAGTTATTTCCATCAAATTTTTCTAAATTCATTCGTGTCGGATCCATTTTGTTTGACGTTACAAATTTCGACAATGATTTTTTTCTTATTCACGTTTTCTTTACCTTATCTTCACTAGCAGAGTATCCTGGGCCCATAACCTATTGAGTTAGGGGCTAGGAATTCTAATAAAAGATTGTATTCTTGTAAATAATTATTTACTTTTATTTACTTGCACATACTTCCATGAAAGGTAAGAACAACAACGGAACGAAACAAAAACATAAAATGCCACCTGGCAGAACTATTCAAAAACTAACAACTGTAAAGCAGCCAGTGTTATATTTTATTAATTCAATAATTTCTATAGATGTAACTATGAATATCTCTGGTTTCTGCGTATCAAAGTTTCCGGAAAAAGCTGTTTCTAGAGGTATAGACGAAGTTTGTGTGAAAAATGCTATTTATGAACAGTCTTATCTATCAATAGTGCTTTCTATGGAACGAGATATATACGAATGGTATTTTCTACCAACAAAGTTTTCGGCACAACGAGCTGTGTAGGAATAGAGATTTCTATGGCTTTCTATGGAACGAGTTATCTACGAACGATATTTTCTACCAATGAAGTTTTCGGCGAAACGTGCTTTCTGAGAATAGAAATTTCTATGAGCCATGCTTTCTGTATCAAGTAGTGTCGTACAAACGTGATTCTATATTACGTTCTACACTCAGGGATACTGTATACTACTGCTGGTGTAATACCTTTTAGGATGATTTTCAACTTCATTTGTATTAACTACAACTATTAGATCAACACTAATAATAGGTCTTTACCCACGTATGAAATGGTCGTTTTATATGAAAAAATTAAACGATTTTTTTATGAATATTTTATTTGTTTTTATCGTAGTAATCACCCATGCAATCAATGCATCTTTGCCAAC
The DNA here is from genome assembly GCA_038387885.1 of Spodoptera picta. Lineage (NCBI taxonomy): Eukaryota > Metazoa > Arthropoda > Insecta > Lepidoptera > Noctuidae > Spodoptera > Spodoptera picta. The sequence goes on from JAZHFQ010000105.1 coordinate 7,581,906, forward strand.
GCAGTGGCATTTTATTGATGCCTTATTGATTCTTGAAGAAAACAGCTGGACGGTAGGCAACAAATTCTTCAAAGGCATTTCGTACCTCTCGGGTATTAAATTTTTTCCCGCCAAGAAGTTTTGAATTTTGGAAAATGTACTAGTCTGTATGCGCAAGGACTGATGAATAGGGCGGATGACGGAGAGCTTCCAAACCCAGTTCTTGCAACTTGGAGACCGTCTGCTGTGCAGTATGTGTTCGCGAGTTATCTTGCAAGAACAGCGGAGACGAGCGATTTACAAATGCTGGTTGGAGAAGTGCCAGCGTCTCCATCATTGTGTTTAGTTCTACACAGTACACATCTGCAGTAATGCTCGCCCCGATTGGTAAGACGCTGTGATGAATCACACCGACGCTAGACCACCAAACAGAGCCTGTGCCTATCACTTTCCTAGGGGTATGTTTTAGGGCATTGTTTAGATGCTAAACTGGGATTCAACCAACTGTCAAGCTTTTTTACCTTTTCAATTTGACGCATTTGCGTATTGGTCCATTTGGACCAATATTGATTTGACTATAACCATAAGCCGTAGATTGTGTATCATCAGATTCCACAATCATCATTATTTCGTAATTGTCGACCAAAGTCTTTGGACGACTGCGAGGTTAATTTTTCAGGTTCAAATTTCCAGAAAGGAAGAGAACAAACCAATAATAGGTGATGCGTTGGTTTGTAGTGTTAGCTCCGTAAACGTCGTTGATGTGCGTGCCGCTAGTGCCGCGTTGCTGCCATGACGGTACCTACTCATATTCCACAATTACTCGGATTTTTTAAAATTAAATTTCATGTTTTAAAATAAAATTGATTTGAAATTAGAATTCTAAGTCAAACAAAAAATATTTTGATTGGAAATGACCACTATTGCAAAACGGCAAATTTATAGGTATTATAAAGAGGAAAGATTTGATTTTTTGTTTGTTTATTTGAGTTGAATCGGCTCCCTAAGTACCAGATAGATTTGGAAAATTTTTTTACTGTTGGAATCTTACATTATCCTTGATGAACATAGGCTATTTTCAGAAAGAGAAAAAAGGGAACCGTGTGAAAATTGGAATCATCCAATTTACATTAGTAAACCTATGTGAAAAATGTACCAAAAAACTCCTCCTTACGCTGCAGCTTTGCTTACGAACAAAGTAATTTATTTTATTTATTTATTTATTTATGGATTGGAAAACCAACAGCTACACATAGCAAACAAACAGATAATATAATAACATCAGAAAGCCAATTACAGGTTTTCACGGATAGATTTCACATTATTCAATTAACTCGTCGAGTACCGTCATTATAGACACAATTATAGAACACTAGGTTGCGGTCACCGGTGACCGCTTGGTGTTTGACAGTCACAACACACTCACAGTCCAAACAAATCACATTTAGGGAGAGACAAAAAAAAACAAAACTACAAGAGCATATACCAACTAAATAACAACATAGAGGTAAATAGTGAACACACACCAACCATACTACCAACAATAACAAATTAATAATAAACTAACTTAATTTACTCATCAATTAAAAAACTGTACGGTGAGCATCCTTCGCACCGCAGAAGTCCGCGTTACAAACGGATCTATTGGATACTCTTTACACAAGTTGTTTAAGTCTCTGCTTGCACGCATAATTAAGGAATTCTGCCTATACCTCGTTGAGGAATTTCGAATTAAAAGTGTAACGAATAGATCTGCATGGGACATTGAAAGAGAGTTTGAACAAGAGATCGGGACAGTCAAATTCATTTGAGATGATTTTTAGTAGTGTGGTACAATCCGCTATTCGACGGCGATTAGTAAGGGGCAGAATATGAAACTGCCTACACAATTCTAGATATTTGTCTGAGCTACATGGAACATGAAGTTTAAAGCAAAGAAATTTAATAAAGCGCTGTTGAATTGCCTCCAATCGCTGGATGTATGTACTGTAACAGGGATTCCATATTTGCGATCCATATTCCAAGTGGATTCTTACATAAGTGCAGTATAAAATCTTGAGCGTTTTTGCCTGTTTGAAATGTTGAGAGACCCTCATAATAAAGCCAAGAGCTATGCCTTATATATGTATATATATGCCTTATATATATATTATATTTTATTTATGTATATATATATATATATATATTATATACATTATATATAATATATATGCCTTACCAACTATCTCTACCAAATGTACTAGTCATTAATAAAATACGGTCTATCCATTTTTACGCACTGATATAACACACCTACTCACAGGTAAGGACACACACGCAGATATTTTGTACTGAAACCACGGAGTAAAGTTAATTTTACTCGATGTTACTAGGGTATTTTTCATGCTAATTGCATTTCAGTAAAGAAAACTTAACTTTTTTACTAGTTAATCGCTGGAGTAACCTCTTGTTTTTTAAATCTATAAGTGCACACAATTTACGATCTAAATCACGAAAGGCCACGAGCCCACACGTTCTGATTATTAAATCGATGTCCCGGCCGCGGCAGCTTCAATTAATTATTAACATGCTTTTTATGGGCTAGAGCGACAAGCGATTCGATGAATCATTTCATGGTAAGGATTCGGCGCCGCTTTAAACACGGTTTTTAAGCGGCACCAAATGGCTTGATGGGTTGAAAGTGCGTTAACGGCCTTTTGAAGGGGTTAGGAGAATTGCCAGGCCAGGTGAAACAACGCAAGAGGTGTTTACCCTAATTTCTGCGAAGCCGTGATGCCACTCCGGAGTTTCATTGTATGATTTTATGTAACTATACATATTTACTACATTGTGGGTTAGTAAACAAAATGTTTTACTGCCATCTATTGGTGACCTTGCAAACGACAATCAGACGAAGCAGCTTTAAAAGTATACAGGAAAATATACTTAACAATGACAAAAACGAATTACCTACGAGAGACTAAGGACACAACCGAATGATCTGAACTATACCTCTATTATTGTTAAACTATTAAATATGATTTTTGTATTAAGTGTTCCAAATAATTAGTATATTTTTTATTTAAAAAATGTACCTCTAATAGTTAATATCCATTTCTCCTATTGTGAAATGTGATGATTAATAATTATATTCAGTGTTCCTTTATGTAATGGAGTAACATCTGATTCAAATTACTAATAATATAATGAGTATTATTATTTATGAGTTTCACAGTTTACACAATAGCGCTGCGGCGGAGGCAACTCGTACTATCAGAGGGCGGCGTGGTGGCGGAATCGATCCGCCCCGCCCGGCTACCTCTAGGGCGCACTTCACTCCAATAGTTCCAAACCTTGCTCACTTCATGGCAACCACCTTATGTATGAAACGTAGTATCTATACGCTTTTATTGTTTAGCCACCCCCATTAACAAAACCTGATATCTACCGCTTGGCGGCATAAAGGTCACTAGTCGAAAAGCATAGGGAACGTTGGAATCAGGCCATGTTTTAGTAGATGTTAATCAATTAATTTTCCTGAATTGAAACTTAGTGTTACATATTATAAATTAAATGTCAAGAAGCGCGCTGCGAGACATTTTAAGTGCGAATCGTGAACGTTTGTTGTGATCGACTGGATGATTGCGGTAAATTTAAATTTGTTTCTGGATGATTTGGAACAGTTTGTGGTACAGCCTACTAACACAAGACGCGGACTATCTTAGTTGAGTGTTACTGTGTAATGACATATTGTAGTGTATATATATTATAAGTACTTAAAACACAACGGGAACCTAGTGCATTAACTTTTATTGTTACTCGTTTGGTTGGCGCAATAAAGCTTCATCACGTTTCGACACAGCAAATTACGTTATTCTAATCATTTTCCTTCGCGCGGCTCGCCTTTAAATATCAGAGGACAGTCAGTAAAGGCAGCGTCATTGAGTCGAATCGAAGCTTCCCCGAGGCTGGCTGCAGGACCGGAGTGCGTCCGAAACGTGGGCGGCGCAGCCGGCGGCGTCGCCGGTGGCGTCCGCCCTGGGTACGGGTATGAGGCGCTCTCAGCGGCGAGTGACGGCAGTGAAGGAGAACTCGACGAGGCACCCGAGTACGCCGCTTTTGAAATGGAACTCTCGGGTGGTGGCGAGTCTATAGAAGGACCATCTTCCCGCGGTTCAACCAAAGTCAATTTTCCACCTGAAGTCGAGTTAGAGAGACGGCCTACAATCTCGGCAGTGGCAACTGCAGCCTATCATAGGAGTCGCGGACGATCTATGAGTGCCTGGAGCGATATTAGCCGATCCAGTATACGCTTTGAGGAAAGGTCAGTGCAAAAACTTTACTATTTCCCATGCTTTTCAGAGCAATTAAACTGATTGTTTGATTTTAACAGTACTAAATTAATATGCTAGTTTGGAGTAGGTTGCACAAAATGCTATGCCGTTTATCCATTCACCAATTTGTAATAACATGCGACAGAGGGAAGTGCGGGAACTGAGGTGTTGTATAGACAGTATTAATAAATAGGTAATAGGTGCATGCTTCTTGAAATGAAAATTGATTATCATTAGGACAAGTTACTCTACATTCACTCACCAAATTTTACATATTTTAAACCAAATCAGAGAGCACCTTTAGCATCATTCTTGACGCATTAAGTTTCGGGCCCATTTTGACATGCGCGAAGCAGGCCCTACTTTTAAATGTGTAGATCGAAAAGAGCTTTCGTGCAGTAGATGACACCTTGACTTTGATACTTGTATACAAATTAAAATAATCGTGTAATAAACTTTTACATGCTCACTTAGACTATTTGAGTTTTAGTTAAATCCAGAACGCCAATGATATAAATACGCCGATCGCGATCCTTCCAATTCAATTATTTATGTTTCCATAAAAAGTGGTTATACTAGTTTAAAGAAAACATTATAGGCACTCAAAATGCATAAAAGATAAGCTATTGAGTGAGTAAATAATTACTATCATAACACTGAATACTTATATAACAATTATATATAACATCGGATATAGAAGTAGGTACTTAAAAACATTCGAAGTTTAATAACTACCCAAATACATAAAGACATCCATCCACAAATAAAGAAACCGCAACGTTGAGTTCGGGCGCTGAAACGAGAAGAATAGGTCAAGGTCAACCACGACAATTCTATCGTCAATTTTGGGATGCGCAGTAAGATCTCTCTTCGATATACGTATACATACATACATACTTCCCTATACATCAGCACACATACACCCTTGTACAGTTTGCGGACACAGTGTTTAGGAAGTGAACTTGCGCGTTGTGCCTGGAACCGGGTGGTGGATGAGAAAGATGAATAGGCATTACATTTCTTATAACCAATAACCAGTATTTATTAACTATTGACCCACGTTCCAATTAATTGTTGACCCACGTATTTTACCCCAGAAAATAGATCGGTCAGGTAATAACGCACCTAAAGTCGTGAAACTTTCTTGCTCGTCTCCAAAGTCTTTGAACGGCTCGATAGCATGAAACTTTTGCGGTGGCGATGCGTAGAGTTAACACGGTGGGGGAATTCACTCGACCCATGCGACGATCTATGATGTGACGTTGCGCACGTAATGACTCGCTGATGATTGCGGAGGAGCCGTGTTCCTCTCGTTTTGTTAATAATGTCATCACTTCTATGATCTGGTTTGTAGCAGCCTAACAAAATTAATCGTCGGTTTTTCAACCGTTATATAGAGGTATTTATATATTTTCAGTAGAGTTTCATCTCAAATGAAATTGACTGTCCCGATCTCTTTCACCAACTTTCTTTCAATGTCCTATGTCGATCTATTCGTTACAATACTCCACTATTAATTTAAAATTCCTTAACGAGGTACAGGCAGAATCCCTTTATAATACGTGAAAGCAGAGACTTAACAACCTTTGCAAAACTATCCAATAGATCCGTTTGTAATGAGAACTTCTGCGGTGCGAAGGATGCTTACCCAACAGTTTTTCATTTTATTAGTGAATTCAGTAAGTAACTAAGTGAATTATTAATTTGTATTGTGTTGGTAAGTGATCTTATCATTTAATTTATTTTTTATATATTTTTCTAAAGGGTGCATAGTGGTTGTTATCACAAATTGAATATTGTAATATTTATCCCTGAAAACCTGTCTCTGGCTTTTCTGATGTTGTTTTGCCACTATTCGTTTGTCATGTGTAGCTATCAGTTTCCTAATACATAAATAAATAAATAAGTATGTCTATAAGAGTTCTGGAGGGTCACAATCATTTATTACCAATCAGTTTCAAAATATACAGAAAACGACTCTCGCTTCTCCAACACCACAAAATAATTGATATGATATATATATATTGATTTGAGATGATATCTTGGAATAGAAATGAGATATACAGGGAAATAATAACGTTAAATCGGATGCGTAGAAATCTTTTAATTAACAATAATTTTGCCAAACTAACACGCGCTCGATTGGTCCCCACCGATCGACCGTCTTATGCGCCGACACCGGCGTTGCCGCAAAGGACGGTCAATTTTAGCTTTTCACTAAAAACTTTCGTCCTAGTGAGGTCAAATATATATTTTCATCCGGGTTTCCGAATGGAACGACAAATATTTACCTTGATTCACAGGCTGGAAATAAATTATCGATGTTAGCGTAACACAGAAAACGGTTCATGCTTGCAACTAGGGTGGAATATCAGACATTTCGTGCTGAGATTTGTTATGTGTAGTACAATCATGTGGATATCTCGTGGCTCTATTTATTTTAAATACAGAGTGAGTTATAATAACTAGACGTATTCCTCTTAGGATGTGATATCAAGTTACCGGTAGTAGTAAGTTATGGATACAAATCCTATCTACTGTTTTTGCATTGTTCTGAGCATCGATGTTTGCAAACGTCAAATATTTGTGAAGAAAAAGTTGTGTTATCGTGTTTTATCAATTTTAATAACAAAACAAAATTAGGCAACTTATTTTAAGTTCGTCATCCTACCGTACGTGAGAATGTATGTATGTTGGATACTATATCACAAAAAAGTACAGAACAGAACAGATGGTAATGAAATTGGTACTTAGTAAGATTATAGTCCAGAATGACAAGTTGGGTCTTTTTTATCCTTGTTTAAAATAGCTGTTTTGCCGCATTTATCTCGCCACTAGCTGAACGTATTTTGATGCGGTGTTTTGTCACTCTTAGGATCAGGTTTATTATATTAACCGAGTTTATTATTAACCGACTGGAAAAGACGAGGTTGAAGTTGGTTTTTTTAAACATAGTTACTTGAATATTATTATTATAGAACCATGTTTCAATACAATTTCTCTATCATACACTTTAAGCTTCTAGTGTTGTATGTGAGTTTCTCTGCGAGTTGTTGGATTAATACCTCTATATTAAGTCTTTAACTTTTTCATCATAATTGGCTATTATAACAAATTATTTTATTATTTGATTTATTTAGGTAATTTGTTATAATTAACGACGACTTACTGACAACTCGGTTTTACAAAACTAGCGTCTTGAGATAAAGTGTCTCGATTTCGTCACGCAAGTGAGTTAACTGCGCAAACGAAGCGAATAAATTCACGCCATGTTAAACATTGCTTAAAAATAATTTTTTATTTTAGATGTTTAGCTTATAAATGACAATACTCAAAAGTACTCAGGGTTAGCGAAAATGAAATGTATAAGAAAAAAAAAGAAAACAATATATTTTTCTGCACCAGCCACGATGCACCAAATACACCCAAATAAAAATAAATAAAGACTGACTTCCTTTATTCTTTTGGTTTCGCACAAGCAAATTTTCTGTGGAAGGCGATCACTCAGGATGTCATGGATTGTCTTGACTCGTTTAGCATTCAGAAAGTTCATGAGCTTCTTCTGAAGCGGATGGTTAAATCATTACGATGACTGGGTATCGACTATATGTAGGTAGTATGTTATTTTTATTTTTTTATATATTATTTATGTATTGTATTATACGTGTATTCATACACTATATTTTGCCTGTGACTTCGAACGCATAAAATATTGATTTCCGGCATAATTTCGAATTTTTTGACTTATCGCCTTTTCCAAGGGGTTTTCTACAATGTCATCAGAACCGTCCAGTACCTTCGTAAGTTTTTTTTTATTATGTGATAGAACTAAAGACTAGTACTCGGTCGCTGTGGTATCATTGGATAGTTGTTTTAATAAGAAAACGTGTCCGACGTATGAGATACTGCTACTCGGTCTAATAGGAATGACAGTGGTGTCATTAGATTGTTCTTTTAATCAGGAGAAAAGATTACTATGGCGGTTTGATCGAAACACACGAGAAAGTGTTCGTTGTGAACACAGAAGCCTTGTTACTGCTTTGTCACTTCTTAAATGCTATTTGTATTAAAGTTGTAGATGTCTTGTCAGGAGATTTCTAATGTATGATACAAAGATAATGTGAGGTATTTGAACCGTACTGAATGTCTAGTTCATCCTACGCACGCCCTTGTAAGACTCTGCAACCGGGTTTGACTGCCGGGTTAGACAATGTACCTATTGTTTAGCTTTTGGGAATCTTCAGGTGTCCCGAGCGACGTGCAGTACAACATAAGTAACTGGCGATAACTGGTTGTTACAATATATATGTATAAAGCTCTAAGATATGTTTTTATGAACTCACAATGTACAGAAAAGTTGTTTCGGGTAGGAGATTATACTAAATTTCGATAGCGTGTATCACAACCAGATGTGTATTATGCTAGGCCCATGACTACATGTTAAAAATCACTCTCATGTTCTAGATCCGCGTGGTGTGAAAATAGTTTGCTTTCCTAAAGGTTTGTCTAGTTTAATTTTGTAGTACATTAATGCGCCTAAAAACAGCTAACAATATCATAATATCGTTTTGATATTGGCAGCAATATCTATAAAAATTTCAATTTTCAACACTACCGGCAAACATTTCGGTCAAAACTACCAAATGATTGATCTATAATAATATAATTATGCTCCAAACTAAATTCGAATAGTAATATCGCACAATTAATCATCGATTTCGATAATGCCCTCGATACATTATTTATCTACTTATGTATTCATACATGTCTCCAACTTGTGATAATATGGTACCCTTAAATGTCCAAGACATCGGTTCACTGAATATTACCCAATTATTATCAGAGAAGCAATCTAAGGCATTTATCAAATCAAATCATCGAAGGGTAAATAATTTACACTTAATTATAAATACATACTAGCTACTTTGCGCGCGGCTTTGCTCGCGTAGATTTTGATTATCTGACTAATATTTTTATTTTACGTCAATAACTGAAATTTTCTTTTTACTTTCATTACAACGAACTTTCATGCATATTATCTCCATTATGAACCATTAAGGCCGATTTTTTTGTTAAATCTTTTCTTCTTGGCTGTCTACATAACAAAGTAAATATATAAACCGTATTTAATATATGTTTGTGTTTTGATAGTTTGCGCTGGGTGATGATGAATCATTCAGTCAGTACTTGTAAGTAAGGAGATAAATACGGAGGTTACCTGAAAAGTTTTCTGGGAGTTTAAAATCGGCAATGTTGTAGATTTTGATGTGCTGTTTTCAATTTCCATTTTGCACCTTTGTACGTGGGCTGCTCGCGCCGCCATCTTAGAAAAATGGCGGCCAAAATTAGTTTTTTACAATATTTCTTTTTCTGTGCATTTTACGAGAAAACCGGTGAGTACGAAATTAATCTACTCACAGTTTTCTACAATTTATGTCTAGACTGTTTTTTGGTAATATAGAGGTAAGTAGTTTTGTCGCCAGAGCAGTGCAAAGAACATTTTTATGAGCATATTGGGAAAAAAATAAATAGTAACCAACCACGTGAAAGTAGAGCAAGCGGCGCGTAGTTTATAGAGGTAGTTAGCTGTTTTTGATGAACCGGACATAGGAAATTTCATCTTGGGCACCCATCGATATGTCACAGTTCTTAAACAAAAATGCTTGTAATGAATCTACAGAAGTGCATCACAATGAATCTGGGCAAAGTTTGATCATCGACTGCTCAATCGGTACCCAAGGGTCCATTAAAATGAGAGTGACTGCAATTTTTTTTTCAAAATACGTTTGAAGTGTGCTTTGCGGTGCTCGTACGCCAAAACTTTTGAGTTTTTAAAAATAATGTTCTAAGTGTATAAATTGTAGAAAATTTAATCTAGTTCAATTTTGTTCTAGGTGTTTTCCTCTTGAAATGTATTTGAAACTAAACCAGAAACCTGTATACAGAATTTCAGCTCAATCGGTTGAAGATATTTGCTTCAAAATTCACTTGCAAGATCGTCACACACGTATAGACGAATAGTGTTAAATAACAGTTTGTAATAAAACTACCTGCAGTACATGGTCTTGAACTTTATCATATTTTTTTACAATTCTTTTATTTTTGCTACTCGATAATCGACTCCAGTGTCTGGACGTCAATAGCTATACTTCGACTCACTTGTTTTAATTACTAGAAGATTCCATTAGCGACTATGACGACAGTCTATGTCACACAAAGTCGACAGTTTGCAGAAATAGATTGTCACCTTGAGGTCGTTTGAGCCCAACGGTATAAGTATATGAGCCTGAAAGTTTCTTACAATTTAATAGCTCTCTCCTACAGAGTTATCCGTGTGTTATTTGTGCTGCATTGATGCGATATGATGTACAAGGTGCAAATTTGCATCTTAATCCAAATTCTGGACTATTTTGTAATGAAAACAAATTTTTATAATCATATTTTACTCTGCCCACTAGAATTACCCATATATTAATTGTTGATCAATAAACAAGTACTACATAGTACATACTCAATCATTTATATCTTGTATACTATAAATGTTAAGTGTTCGAGACTTGTCTTTATGCAAGGTTTGAAATTGTTATCCTGTAGAAGGCGCTCAGTTCAATGTCTATCAAATATCACGCATGGTTACATGTCATCGCTGCGTGCCGGTTCTGCACGAGAACTACTATGATTTTTCGTGTGGTATTTTGTTTTTTTTGTGCGCCCTGCTCTGACGAAAACAAAACTACAACAACAGAAGTAGTTACCCATTTTGTTGCAATACTCGCCAAGTTATGTGTCTCCATATATTTCAGACACATTTTTATTTATATCTCGACATAGACTACATTTTCATTTGTACTATCGAACAGTTGCGAGTCAGATATATGAGGAAATTACCTTTCTTCTAGTGACAATAAATTTATGGTGGCTGTTATTGAAAGGTGGATAGATTTATGTACACCTACACTCTACGTTGCTCTGTGATATGCCTCGTGCAATAATAGGCATGTTTTACATTTTGTAATACTCTAGACCCCGTAGCATTAATATGAAATGAAATGACTGATATTAAACTGTTCAGGCAGTATTCGGTCTTGAAACCATGGCCAATAACATTAACACAGCTAAGTATAATTAAATCAGTAAGAACTTAGTAAGTAAGATTACTTTTAGTAAGAATTTATTAATATTGCTCGAGAATAATGTTTAATGCAATCTTGTTAAAACCTAAAATTTCATGTCTATTATAGGTTTCAAATAAAATCGTTTACCTGAAACGAAAGGTTCAATTACCTTTTCTCTTTTCCAGTATCAAATTTCCTTCGGTTCCACTGTTAAGATCACTATCGTCTATTCGGGATTGACATAAAAGCCATTTGCTCTGTCTGTAGTGTTGCAAATCAGTCACTCTAAATTGCCATGTAAACTTAATTAGTAACTATGGTGATTTGTTGATTAAAGAAAGTAAGAGCCTTAACGTCAAGGTTCTGCATATATGTACATACACTACCGGTCAAAAGTTTTTGCCCACCCTATAGATTGCGTGATACACAGCAAATAAAAACAACACGATAGATTTTGATATTTGTATTTTAAAGAACATTTAAAGATACAAATACAGTAATAATAAAATTAGGGTATGTAACTGTTACACATTTAAATTTTTGATTCATCGATGTAACCCCCTTTAGCTTTTATTATTTCGGTGCACAATATTGGCATTCTCTGTAATAATTTCGACAAATAATCGCCGTCTATTCGGTTCCATTCGTTTCTTAGGATACTCCAAAGATGTGAAGTGGAAGTAGGACACTGCTTTCTTACTTCTCTGTCCAATTTGTCCCACAGCAACTCAATTGGGTTGAGATCGGGTAACTGTGACGGCCAAACCATTACTTTCAGTACATTTTTAATTTCTAATTCTTTCAAATACTCTTTGCACAGCTTTGAGGAATGCTTAGGATCGTTGTCATGCTGGAAGATAAATGGGCTGCCAATTAGGCGCTGGCCAGAAAGTATTACATTTTCCTTTAATATTTTTTTATAGCCTTCTTTCTTCAAAATCCCTTCAATTTTCACCAAGTCTCCAGTTGCATTTTTTCCAAAACATCCCCAAACCATCACCGAGCCACCTCCGTGTTTTACAGTTGGGATTATACATGGATCTAGCATTCGTTCTTCCTTTGACCTGCGCACAAACACTCTTCTCTTAGACCCAAAAACCTCAAACTTTGACTCATCACTCCATAAAACTTTCTCCCAATCTTCATGCTTCCAATTTTTATGTTCTTTAGCCCACTGTAACCTCTTAAGTTTATTTTGACGTCTTAAAAGAGGTTTTTTCACTGCCACCCTTCCAAAAAGCCCAGCTTCTCTCAATCTTCTTTTCACCGTAGAAGTGCTTAAAGGTAGATCTCTAGATTCATTGATCTGAGCTGTTATCTCTGGACCAGTGAGTCGTCGATCGCGTTTACTGATCAATACAATACGTTTATCTTCAGCGGTTGTGGTTTTTCGAGGCCGTTTTGAACGTTTTCTATCGCCAAAACTCTCGGTGGATGCATATTTTTTCACGTTGTAGTCTATGGTACGTCGAGGTATTTTTAATTCCGCAGCAATGGTACGGTTACTTTTGCCAAGACTATGAAGACTGGCGATTAATGCACGAGTTTTTATCGATAGTTCCTTGGTTTTAACCATTTTAAAACTTACATGTCAGAATTTGCGATATCGGAAACAATTCGAAGATGAGATTCACAAAAATATGTATTTGACTAAAAATTAGAAATCACAACACGTTCTCACGTCTCACAGGGCTAACTGAGACTAAACTAGAATCATAAACACCAAAGAAATAATTCACAATTTAAAAATAATAAGCAAATCGGCCAGTACTTGTAGGTTTTAACTTGTCGCACTCATCGACAAAATATAAACACGCACTCGTATAAAGTAAATAAATAACGCACTTTATTACTTTTGGTTTGTAAAACACTGTTTCGGCCTTCTCTTGACGATATGGTAGAAAAATACACTAAATTGTACTATTTTGAAATTTAATGAACTGATTACGGGGTGGGCAAAAACTTTTGACCGGTAGTGTATGTATGTAGATACAATATTAATGTATTAGAAATTAACTAATACAAGATTACTTTCATAAGCAAGATTCTGAACATATTGCTTAATTAATTCACGTAACCAGTTATACTCCAGCCAGTGAAATACCGAATATGTATTGTAAAGGATCTGAGAGGATCAGAGTACGTATAGGTTAGCTGGCATGGTCGCGGGGGTGCGCGTAGAGAGCGCGGAGCGGGAGGTAGTCGTGCAGAGGGCGGCCGGCCAGTATCTCGCTGGCGACGCCGACTGAAATCACATTTAGTGTTATAAGCAGAGTGATACGCGCGGCGGCCACGTCGAGTTCGCGTGCTCGTGCCGTGTCGTAGACGCGTGTAAACATTGTGCGCGTTCCGCGATACCTTGTTCTATCCAGTGTAGCGGCAGTGAATATTTTACAATTAAACAATATTGTAACAACAATGTTAGCGTGTCTTGATAACTCAGCTCTTTACCTATTTACCTATATTTTATATTTATAAACTTTTCGCCTCCTTATTGCACTCCCATTTCTAACTATAAAATACGCATTTACGCAGTAATTTAAATATTTCGATTACTTGGTGGGAGAATAGCGGTAATGGAATTAGGAGACGATATATTTTATATATATGGACGCAGCGGGTTTGTATTTTTGTAGATGTTTCGCCGCACAGATAGCTAACAGATAGTAACATTTAAGAAAGAAATGAATGTTACATATTTACCTCAAACAATTATTTTGGTACTTACCTAAACGTAGTTTTCATATGTCACTGATATCTTACAAACAGTCACGACATAACGCATGATGAATATAAATATGTTCATGTCTCATGTACGCTTTGAAATTATATATTTTAATACATTTATTTTACTTTTGATGCCAATTAGAATACGAACAGTTCGCAACCGGCAAAAATAGACAATTGTAAAGGGACAAAGCACCCAAGACACTAGCACTCGTCTCTCTTCACTTTTCACATTTCTTCGCTCCACAGTCTGAAATATAGTATTGTATATACACTCATATGATATAATAAGCTACGTTAATTATACAGATATAGAAGTTTTGGATAACGTATTTTGTATAATATTTGTCATATTAGCATCACATTACCTGTATTATTAATTATTTCTATTTTTTGCGTATTGTAAAGAAATCGCATGTAGTGCTTTCCTATTATAAGAACATAGTGTTTTATTCTAATTTTTAGAGATTTTCTAAGAAGTAATTTTTATAGTTCTAAATTAAATAAGAATATTTTTTTTTAGGTCTAAATTAAATAAGAATATTTTTTCAGCAATAGTGATAATGGATTTTTCCATGATGTATGATAGATTTTCAACTTAATAATATACATTGATAAAAACAAAACTATTATCGGTTTACGGTTTAAACACTTTTCTCCCGTTTGTAGTTTTCAATTATGAATTCAATTAATAGAATTGCCGTATGAGCTTTGTGGTAATTTGATAACAAGGGACGCATTTTGAAATTTATCGTCCTTTAGTCGAGATTAATAAAAAGGCGATAAGTATGAAAAAAAAGCAAACAAATGCCTAATTACGAAATTAATTCAATATTTTGCAAGTTGGTTTATTTAATTCGGAGCCTCCTGACCTTGACAACCGCTTGTATCGATTTCCTAGTAGATTGTTACTTTTGAAATATCAAAGTAACTACATATAGTAATGAGATCAAACGGTAAACCTAATTACTACTGTTTGATCTAAGTGGCTTTGCTTTGCCTACCTGTAATTGGAAACAGATATCAATGCTGTCTTTATCAAATGAAGCCTTTAATGAATAATTTTTAACGAAATATTTGCTCCTAGAAGCCTTAAAAGAAATCTCCTAACTTTGATTGAACTTCAAAGTAGATCCCGTAGGTCAGTAGTCATATAAATGTGTCACCAACTTGTGTGATTATTTTGCCAATCACTGGAAGCTCTTCTGTCGGCCGAATACCACTGACACTTGACACAAGTACTTAGTTTGCACTTGTTTCCTAGAATTTGTTGAGTAGTTGATATTAACTTTTTGCTAATGATAGTTGTTTCCAAGTTATGAGTGACAAACTTACATGTAGCTTGTAGGTATGTCACCAAAAACATCTTTTATTTTACTTCAAATTTCAGATGGAATCTGATGACACGTATTTACTAAAGAGGATTGATGATCGATGTTGCCAAGTTTTACTTTCGGTCTGGGACCAATTTTCTGTTGCGAGAATGAAAAGTTTTATTTACCTACCTATCTACTACTGGCCCCCCCCTGTTGACTCCACACAGAGCGGATACACTCTCGTATCTAAAAAACATAATTTAAATTGCATAAATAAATGTACCTATGTATGTAATAAGTTTACAATAAATAGTTAATCATAATACATATAGGTTTGACTTATAACAATAGATAATATTTTATTGTTGATTAAGTTTTCTGTGAAACAATAAACCAAAACAACTTACATAATAATATGAACTACAAATAAATATTTCTACCTCGTATTCAAAAGAAAGTAAAGATCCAGAACGCGGCACGACTTGACGCTAATGAGAGATAAGGTCGAGAGCTGTCGTCCACTGTCTTAGCTGGAACATCTAGCGAGACGCGTGTAGCCCGAGACATCAAGTACCATTCTTCTACATTAGTATTTTAACGAAAACAAACTTTTCATATTCTTATCATTTTTGCTAAAGATACGTCAAATTTTCACCAGTTAGATTGTAGGTTTTCGAAATAAAAGAATTTTTAGTTATTATTATTATTGAATCGAACGGGCCAATATCGGAATGGACTATAAGGTTGTGAATTGATCTTATGCACGCTTTAATAAGGAAGCTAACAAGACCATGAACGTAGAATATATTATTTTAATTAGGTTAGATATACTAAAGGCAAATCATGGCAAATCCTCCTTACACGAGATTTTGGTTAGAAGTTATGGGGAGGCCTAACCACCCTAAATCCCAGACAGACAATTTGGGGATCGCAATTACGTCATCAAACATTTTCAAGATGGTGCTGCTCGTTTGTTGTTTGTGTCGGTCACGTACCATCACTGAAACGGGTTAATACTTTTTAAATTTGAAAACTAAAATTTAAACTCGTTTACAAATAGCTACCTACTTACGTTAGCTATTTTATAACTATATATTTGGTGTCCGTGTTTGTCTAGAAACCCATGATTATGTATTTTGTTAAACAACCTTTAAAATATTTTAGAGTTATTTACAAATTCTATCATAGTCTTACAATTTTAGGAATCGTTCAGATATTCCTCAAAAATAATTTTCCAGGGAAACATGGTTTTTGAGGAAACATTGTACGTAAGTACGTACAGGAATTCCATAGTGGGATTTACTAGATAGACATCGGCCTTGGCTTGAGTTCTTATCCCACAGGACACAATAAAATGCAACATATCTCCTAACTAAAATGGGTCGAGTAGTTACAAAGAATTGCTTGTTACAATCAAACTTGAATATTTTTGTGACTTGTACAAGGATGAAAAAATTATGTTACCTAAAAAGATTTGTAGGATAAAACAACAGCTGGTCTATAAAATCTTTTCAAAATTTACGAGTAATTAATAGTCCGCTCATGTGCTCGGAAAAATCGGGGTTATCCGAAATGATTTCCGGGAGTTTTGAAAGTTGGCAATTTTATAGATTATTATATGCTCTTTTTCGAATTTCTATTCTGCCGCTTCGTATGTGTGAAGCGCCGGCGCCGCCATTTTGTACACATGGCGGGTAAAAATGCTTTATTTATAATATCTCCTGTTCGGCGCATTTCACGATATAAAACATATAAAAAAAATTACTAGAACCAATTTTCTATATTTTATGTCTAGACAATGCTTTTTTGCATAATGAATTGTTTGGCGCCTGGACGTCACAAATTATATAATTAATGACCATTTTGGAAAAGTAATTTCCATACAACGTCGAGGCAGAGCAAGCGCCGCGTCTTTTTTCATCGTGTTGTCCGCTGTAGGCCTAATGCATATGTGATTGTGAAACTCACTCTCGAAAATTAGCATAATTTCCTGACCTTTGCTGTTTCTGATGAACCGCAAATTGCAAGTTCGTCTTAGGCACCCATCGTGATGTCACAGCCGTTAGTTTAAACAGAAAAGGCTTGTGATGGGTCAGCACAAGTTTGCGTACACTTTAATTTTAAGACAACTGGATCTTCATGGTTCAACTTCATGGTAAAATCCATTAACATTATTTATGAAATCTATTATTGCCACTACCAAAACAGAGCAACTCTCTTGCCGAACAGTTAGTGGATAATGTTTTAGAAGTTTCTGTCTAAGACAAGATTAGGAATAAGAATTATAAATTATGTACCTTCAAACTACCACGCCATTTCCAAATGAAATTAGGTCATGACCACAGAAAAGGTTCAACACCAAACTGACATAGGCCTAAGCCGCACCACGGTTAAACTCCGGTAAAAAATTATGACAGTTTTGTTCAACAAATTTAAAACTCCCACGTCTAACAATAGTCTAGTCCCGGAGAATGATGATAAAAACAAACTATAACTAGGTAACGAATACATGCGGCTGGCTCTTTTTCTGAGGGAGGATAATCATCCAAGGACTTCTCCCGCCTTCTCGCATTGGCGGGTAAAATAAAAGTTTTTACTAACAGTTTTGTAAATAATAAAGAACTTAGTAGATTGACGTGGGGTTGAGAACCGTCACTCGTGTCTCGAGTGGTTCGTGGTTTCAATGGTTAATCAGTCTTCAGGAAAAATCGTGGTGCGGCCTGTGTAGCCAAGTCATAATTTGATCTTCATTGTCACTGAGATTAATTGCGACAAATAAAATGATATAAAAATTAAATATCACCATAACCCAAAAGCGATCAACTTGAACCCATTATATGCGCCAGTATGTCAAATAAGTGGACAAGTGAAGTTTTGTTTGAAACCATAGCGGTGTTGGTTATGCGGTTCAGAGACTTGGTGTAGACCGACACATCTTACTGAAATATAATGTCGATTTTCTTCTTCCGATTCCACAATCTACAACGTGCCGAGGAAAAGCGAAAGAAGCACTACGGAAACACGAAAACTAGACGAAACATGAACTCAGACGTGCTTACAGCCCCATCACGACTGCTCGAGCGACGACTCAGCGCACCGATCGACAGCCTCGATGAAATCGCCCTACAGATACCCAGGTTTATAGCAATTGTTGTAATTTTGCTTTAGCTTTGTAGAGGTATAATTCGGCCCCTGTGTGCTTACTCCTTGTTCTTAATGCTCCAATTTTGAACATGTGTGTCAAAGTAACTATTCGGACATTCTGATTTAACTCTAATTTAGATAATATCAGTTATTGATTGAAGTTTTGAAAGTGCCATTTTATATATATAATTGTGTGGTTACAGAATAACTTGTTATTAGACCATATACTAGGACGGAACCACGCCGGTTTTGAACCAGATGTCATTGTGTCAAAAGTAACTAACTATTACTCTAATATTGCATACGAGCTGTTTCCTGCGACTTTGCTCGCGAGGAAGTTGATTATCTATACAACGTTTTAACCCCTAGTTCGCCCCTTATTAAGTAAAACTTCCGTATTTATTTGTTTTAAATCATTTGCCTTAATACAATCGACAGTTTAATGTATCTCAGATCAAAAATAATGCATGTCTCATACAAACTTGGGACCCTTATTTCATCCCGAAATTAAACATCCGAAAGTACTGAAACACGTATTTATTTGTTTTAAGTTATTTGTCTAAATACTACGGTTTGGTGTTCTTTAGATCAAAAATAATGCTAGTCTAATACAAACTGTCCACCCTGATTTCAACTCTAAGTAAAATTTCCGAAAGTCCTAAAATACGTATTTATATTATTAACTTAAATACAAAGTTTCGTGTTCCCCATATGAAAAATAATACAAGTTTCATACTAACTTTAAACCCTTATTTCATCCCTTATTAAGTTACATTCCTGAAGCTCGTATTTAATTGTTTTACGTCAATAACCGAAATACAGAACTTTGTTTATTTTACTTTCAAAATGACGGACTTTCATACATATCACCCCTCATTTTACTCCTTAGGGGTGGCATTTTATAAAATCCCTTCTTAATTGTTGTCTACATAACAAAGTGAATATATACTCTGAATTTCATGTTTGTAGAATTAGATAATATGATAATTATGGATTAGCAAATAAACTAATAAAAAGACATATTAAAAAAAGCGCATGACCGCGTGTTTTTTTTTTTATTGTTAAATGTTTATATCCGTATTTTATGTCCGTAATTTCTTCAAAAACACTAAAAGTTATATTTTAAAGTCTGTGCTGTGCATTGTCTATCCATCATGAGTTCGCTAAAATACTTGATAATGATCTTTTCTACGCACGTGAGATTATGTTCTAATAGTCTAGTAAAAAGTCACCCTGTTACTCGTAAATGTGAAATTTAGAAGTAATTTGCAAATTAATTGAGAAAGCGGCGCCCTGTGGATTGTTCGTTCTTACAAGTATTGTTCGTTAGCAAGATAATATCTTTCTCGCTAAAGTTTTAAATGTGGGGAGAATCGTGGGGAGAGCAATGCTTCATTATACGAATGTCGGCCCATTCGTACTGACCAGAGTGATACAACGGGCTCACAGGAAACCGACGTGAAACAACACTTGTGTTGTGTTTCTTCTTGTGAGTGAGGTTCCCACTCCCCGAACTCCCCTCTCCGCGAACTCCCCACTCCGCGAACTCCCCACTCCGCGAACTCCCAATAATCCTCAAATTCCTAATCCCCAAAAGGCCGGTAACGTATTTGTAACACCTCTGGTGTTTTGGGTTCTATGGGTGGCGCCGATTGGTTACCATCACGTGAGCCGTCTTCTCGTTTACCGGCTAATGCCATAAAACAACTTAATGTGCATATCTGAACTTATAGTATGTTTGTTGTATGTACAGATGTAGATTGTACTCTGGAATAACACATTGGGTTCTTTAACCTAATAAAGATGAAACCACTGGTAAGAGCCAATACAAAATAACACAGCCCTTCTTTTATAATCTGTGATATACGTAGCTTCCACGATTAAATGCAGACTTCTTTGCGAGACGTGATAAACTGCCAAGTGTTGGTCTCACTTGACCTTTATATGTAGTTTTAGGTATACTTCTGTATTTTCGATCAAAATCTATAATTGTATTGTTTTTAAATAGTGTACTAAACACATCTAACATCTTTATAAATATGCAAAAATATTTTATCAATTTTATTTATTAAATCGATTTAATGACTATTGATTAGTAATATACAATGATCAATAAGTAAATGGTGCTATCAAAATTGTAATTGTAATGTATCCAATTCTTTTCGTGAGTTTACAGTAATCGGATACGATCAAAAGATTTTCAATTGAATTTGTATTTGTATATGTTTAAACATTTTAGGCCTACGAATTACTTTTTTGTCGATGTAATTGGATTCTGAAAATATATACCTAAATGATAACAGTCCACACATGTTTATTTTATAAGTATTTTTTTTTTTTTAAGGGGGGAAAATCATCGAATGACTGCTCCCGGAGCCCCGGTTACCCGTTAGGTTCTCCGCGGCTCCGAATCGGCATCGGCCGTATTGGGCCCCATCTGTGGTGGTCTGATGGCTCTTTGAGGCGCGCGCGGATCGCGACGCGCCGTACGCTCGGGTCTGTTTCTGGTCGGACGGGGGGCCACCCATGCTCGCCGTCCGCAGGCCCGCGCTTACGGTGGCCGGAGATCGTCTCGCGATCCCCGACGCCCGGTGTGTCCTTAGCGATGGCTGGGTTGCGAGGAGGCAGCGCTTCGCTGCCTCACGCGTCCCGCCTCCTCCTTAGCTAGCATCACTGCTTCGCAAAAGGAGGAGACGGCATCCCAGTCCCCCTCGCTCCGCATCATGGCCTGCACTAGGCCCGGACGCGAGAGGTCGCCATCGCCGATCACTTCCCTGAGGACACGGCGGTGCTCAGCCCACGAAGGGCATTCTCCCACCGTGTGTTCCACCGTGTCCTAAGGGCGGTCCTCGCAGTGATGACACCCGGGCGTTTCCTCCCGCCCCATCAGACACAGGTACCTCCCGAAACTTCCATGTCCGGTGAGGACCTGCGTCAGGCGGTAGGTGAGGACGCCGTAGCGTCTCTCAAGCCACTCCTCAAAGAGGGGACTTACCGCTGCGATGGCAGCGAGCCCAATTTTATAAGTATAGAGGTATATATAGCAAACCAACCGCGCATTTGTCGTATATTATTTTTGGGTTTCTTATTTTCAGGAGATGTTTCAGTGTTACAAGACATGATTTGATTTGTGTATAAAACTTAGTTATCTACCTCTATATACGTTCTTTAAGTAGCTCGTAGAACTAATTGCATGTTTTAATTATGTGTTTTTTTAAATGTAATACACAGAATGTCCCGGTGTTTACCGGGACATTCTGTGTAGACATTCTGTGCATACCAGCGGAGGTCTGTAGTTAGTAGACATTAATAAGATTTCTCTTTTCTATATTTTATCGAAAACAACAGAATATCTCTGAACATTGCGTATATGGAGATCAATCAATAAGCACCAATGTACCCCAAACTACAAACGTTCGCTAGTGCCGGGTCCAGGTATCCAGTGTGAAACCTACACCAATTTCCTTTTTAATTATGTTTCCCTCCATGCTGCTTGATTGTATTAATTTTTTAATAGCGAATTAGATGTTTATGGATACAACGTTCCTTTAAATACCAATGTCGCCTCTATGGCAATAAATAAATAATATGTACGTAAATTAGGAAAACAAAAGAAACTTTATCAAAAAATGCATGCAAAGTGTACGTTATAATACTTCATAATAATACACATGTCATCAATTTTTCAAGCTATTTGGTCCCTCACAAATCCAAATGGTTTACACGGTCATCGTCTAAATGCCGACCACAATTTTCAGGGTGAAATTTTAAGCAAACTTCAGTCGCATGAAGCAACTTAGAATTTAAGTAAATCGTGCGTAAAATGAGTCCACAGCAATACTAAGTTTTTGAAATTTTTTCATTATTTGACATTGATACGTTTCATGATTGTGACGGAAATTTTTGTTCCCTTGTGTCATAGTACTTGGTTATAGATTAATCTCTCTCTTCAGAGCTACATAATTTCCAATGAACTATGTGGTACGTTTAAAAAAACCGACTTTAATCTATATTTTATAGCCGTTGAACATATTAAAACTTGCTACTAAGAACCGATTCCGATTTAGAATCGGTTCCTAAGAATCAGATTTTAGATACGCCTCGATTTAATATCGGATCCTGCTCCTGAGAATCGATTCAGCCAATGGCGGGATAATCGCGTAAAAACAAACATACATACATACATACAGATTTTTTTGTACGAAATAGACAACCAACAGAAGTTATTTCTGCGTATTTCTAAAACCCAAATGTTAATTACTCTACAATTTTCTCATGAACGATGATTAAGCAGATGAAATTATAAAAGATAATATACACTCATACGTTTGACAAAACTCCACCTACGTAATACCTTGGTATTTAGGTTACCTCGGCACTCTACATGATAAGCAGCTTGCCGTTCTTATAAGCAAAAATGCTGCTCCGTCAAGCGTTCAGAATTAAACGTGTGTTATATACATATATACTTGAAAAATTCAAACAAGCTTTTTATTCCTGAAGAGGTCTAATTTACAATGTTTATAAAACTCCGTGTAACGGGGCTTCCGTCATCTTAACTCGTCGAGTCCTATAACATGCAAGTAAATTATTATTATAATACCTCCAGAAATAAGTGCAGAACCCTCTTCATCTGACGACGCCAAATCGCTTTGATTATGTAAGGTTACATGTGTGTTGAGAGAGAAATGAAACGTGCGCTGTCTGAGTGCCAACTGTTGTACATTTATTAAATCATTTCATATATAGGCGATAACAATGTACCTATGCATCCCCACAATATTCCCCCCTTTTTAATACATGACACATCTTAAAATAAAATTACAGGTGTTTTATTTTCATTACAATTTTAGCTTATCTCC
The DNA here is from genome assembly GCA_038387885.1 of Spodoptera picta. Taxonomy (NCBI): domain Eukaryota; kingdom Metazoa; phylum Arthropoda; class Insecta; order Lepidoptera; family Noctuidae; genus Spodoptera; species Spodoptera picta. The sequence continues at coordinate 7,605,362 of JAZHFQ010000105.1, forward strand.
TTAGTACTATTTCTTATCCTATCGTACAATATTGCAGTATCAACAACACTATGTACGTGTCGTATTACTAATATGTTAATAGTATACAGTATAATGTTCTATTTCATTGGAACATTAGATAATTCTAAATGCACTTTAATTTAATAATATATAATTCCGTGTTTAATACTTTACCATACATGCGTTTGCTATTGACATACTTATATTATGATTTATACTAGCACTTTTATTGTTGAACACTCTTTGAACTTTTTATACTAATTAAGACATCACTATTTACGTTACACAGTATGTTGTGGTTGCATCACTTGTTGTGCCATTGGTATATTCATGTTGCTATGCCAAACTGTCATCTCTTTCCGTAATATTTTCTGAGCTCCTTGCTTACATCTTCGTAGCATCCTGTATGTTATATAGATGCCAATAAATATTGCGATGGCAATTATTATGATGCCGAATGTTTCTAATTTCTGCTCAATATGTGAATTGGAAGCATTATTCGCTCCGTTTTGAGCAATGATTACTTCTTCCGTTTTTTCTCAACACTATATGTTTTACCCATTTTGTAAAACTTAATAGGCTTTAAACAGAATTTAATATTTGATTCAAGTTTGCTTCACTGAATTACACGTTATAATGATGCTTTCATAATGTATACATATTACTATGACTTTAAAATTTTTCCGTTGGCTCAGCAAGTGGTGCAATGATTTATTATTACATTATTTCTATATTATCGCTAGTGCTATTATAAAGTCTAGTCAACATTTATCGTATACTACGTACATTACCAATGTTCACTTATTAATTACACTTTTTTACATGAGTGTTCCGTTTTACAAGAATCTTACAGGTTTCTTGCTAATTCTACCACTACGCGTTTCTTTCTTATCTCCATTCGTATGAATAGTTTCTTTTTCCTTTAATAAATAAGCAGCTTTTAACCTATCAATTGAAACAGATAATATTCTATTTTCTAATTGTATCTTATACACTTTTTGTGATCTGTCTAGTATTTTGTAGGGACCTTCGTATGGACATATTAAAGGTTTTTTTACTTTATCTATTCTTAAAAATACGTGTGTGCATTTTTTGATATCAGGATGAACAAAAAAAGATGTGGAATTGTTAGATTTCATGTCTACAGGTTTACATCGTTGTATGTTATTCCTAATATTCTGGATAATAGTATAAGGGTCTAAGTCATTACTTGTTTCGACAAAAAATTCACCTGGCAGTCTTAAAGAGCGGCCGTATACCATTTGTGCTGCACTGACTCCTGATTCTGATTTAATGGCTGCACGAAGGCCTAACATTACGCAAGGTAATTCGTGTATCCAGTTTTTATTATTATTTAATCGTGCCATTAATGAAGCTTTAACGCACCGATGCCATCTTTCTACGATTCCGTTGCTCTGTGGATGGTATGGTGTTGTTCTTATTTTTTGTACCCCTAGATATGACATTAGTATTGCGAATACTCTGCTGATATCTCCTTAAGTGGATAAGCCTCAGGCCAGCTAGTACCTCTGTCTATTATCTTAAGACAATATCTATATTCATCAGATGTGATTGGAAGAGGTCCAATTAAATCAATATGGATATGATCGAATCTGTCAACTGGTGGATACTTACAGTAGTTTGAAATTATATGCCTGTTTACTTTGGACTTTTGACAGGCTATACATGTCTTTGTCCACACTCCTATGTCTCGATTCATATTTGGCCAAAAAAATTTTTCTTTAATCATCTGGCGCGAAGTACGCGTACCAGGATGACTAAGATTGTGTATCATATGGAATGCTTGTTTTCTAAAATTTTTCGTTAAATAAGGCCTTGAATTTTCATTTGAAATTTCACAAAAAATTGATTGATTAGTACCAGGAACAAATAATTTTTTAAATTTATGTTTAGCATCAATTAATAAGGTCTTAAGGTCTGTGTCTTGGCTTTGCTCTAAGGCTAATTTTTCAAAGTCGATGAAACTTGATGTACACTTAATACTGTCTATACGTGATAACGCGTCTGCGACAATGTTATCTTGCCCACTCACATGGCGAATATTTGTTGTGAATTCGCTTATAAATAGTAATTGTCTAATGCGCCTTGGGCTCTCTTTATTGTTGTTTTTAGTTAATTTCGAGAATGCAAATGTCAGGGGTTTGTGATCTGTGAAGATTATTAAGTCATGTCCTTCAAATAAATTTCTAAAATGTTCTACGGCTAAAAATATGGCTAGCAATTCCCTGTCATAGATATTTCTTTTGTGTTTCGGTTAATTTTCTAGAAAAGTAGCCTAATGGGTGCCATTCCTTATCGATATATTGTTGCAACACGGCTCCCACGCAGTTATTCGATGCGTCGGCAAAAATCGCATACGGCACGTTGGTTACCGGGAATGTCAACGTGACTGCTTTCGTAAGGCTTCAAACTTATTTATTTCAAGTTGTCCTAAACATCAGTGAAAATAATAAAATTACAATATGTCATTTCGGACAAAGTGTCTGCGTACAAAGTCTGGCAAGACAACGTTAAGGCAACTTCTGTCGTAGCTAGTCATACGTCGATCGTGTTATTAGTATTGTCTTAAACACAGATCACAGCTTCAATCAATAATAATTTGTACTTATTGCCAATATGATTGTGATACAATTCCGCCTTTTAATCCCCGAAGTCGTAGGCAGAGATATACCAATGTTGACACCCACATTTAACATTTATACACGAGTTTACATAGTTCTCGTAGGAGTAAGCCTAGGAACACTTCCGACGTTTGGCTTCTAGTTGAACGGGCGGAGGCTGCACTTAAGGGGCTCCTACCCAACTTAGAAGGGGGGCAAACACCTCCTCCCAGAGATTGTATTCGGAGATGTTGCGCGCCATGGCCCTCTATGGGGCCTCGGTATAGGCGCCAAATTCGATGCGGCGGAGGGTAATGGCCATACCGATGATCCGTGGCCATAGCACGATCTCCGGAAAGGCGAGGAAACACCTTACCGGATTACCGCCGTGGAATCTAGAGGCGTGCGAGTGAATACAGTTAGACAGCATTGACTGTTGGAAGTCGCAATCGAGAGCTGAGGGAGTAAACAGTATGACATCGGTACATTTTCGAGTTGAAAGGTTAAATAACTATAGTAATTGCTATAGGATACTATAATACTTCCTTTTTACGTTTACTTATTCATTAATTAAGTAATGTACACATATTACACAGATTTACTAAGGAAGATATATTACTAGAAAAGGTAGGTGCTGCTACAATTAATACTACTACAAAACTATAACTAATATTTACATTACAGCAATTTACTACCAGCACTTTTAACTATTTCTAGAACACAATTTATATTTAAACTGTTAACAATTTAATTGGATGTGTTCACGGGCACGTTCCTCGTACCTCTAAAATAGAATATTTTTTATCTATAAAATATGAAGTGTTTCTGCAGGAATATGGATAAACCCGAGGGAACCAGTTAGTACGTTGGCTTCGTGTCGATCAATTATAATAGCATTGGATTAGTGTCGCTTCTGCTGCGTTGAGGGAAAAAATATTCCTTACATATAACGCTTCAATAAAAATATTAATACATAAGATAATGTGACACTGTTGAATTCTCGAAATACTAGATATTTCAATGTCGTTTATGGCTCGAATGAATAAATAAAAAAAATGGTACAGAACACTTCGTATGTGAGCCTGTGCACTTTGCAGGTTTTTATACCTATGCCTTTAATTTTAGACATAATCTTAACATGTTATCCGTAGTTTTCAGTTTACAGTTTATCAAAGTACTTTATATCTACTAAGAAATGTTTATTCTTTGGACATTTGTCAAATACCTATACTATCACTTGTAAGTATCATAAGGGAACTTTTATTTTTTCATTTTCGTGTTAGTAACGGAGACGATCTTCGATATTCACGAGTGAATATTTAAACATGTCCATAACTGAGGTCCCTCATCTCTAATGGACAAGCACGTTTCGGTGAAATATCTTCGTACTTGTACATTACTTCGTACTTAAATTATTATCATACAGTACATTTTTACGAAAAAACAATAATTGTAATCGTTTCAAATGACGAATTACACACAAAACTCGGCTTTTAGCGTTCGAGATGCCTTTTGGATATAAAAATAATCCACCTACCTTCCAAAGGCTCATGAACACTAGTTTCTGGATAACAGATTATTTTATATTTTAAACAAACTTTGTTGTGGTGTCAGTGCATTAAAAACATACAAATGTATATACGTACTACACTCACACTCGAAACAACAAATTGTAAGTCACACAAAAAGTTGTTCCGTGTGGAAACGTGCGATATGTTGTGCAGTACCCGTTCGCCCGTCCACTGCGTTTTCATACAGTCCATTGCTTGATGTTGATGATTTAGATCATGTTGTTGACTGCCTCGTTGGCTGAGTGGTTGCAAGTGCGACCGCTGGGCAAGGCCGGGCAAATATTACTGGTTTTTCTTTTTATTCTTAGACGGCTTCTGGAATTGTGCCCGGTATATGGCAATAGGCTCACTCCCTATTACATGGGACTGATAACATAAATAGTGAAAAGAGGATGTAACATTGTACAGTGGCATTAAGTATCGTAATGTACACCTCTGCCTACCCCTGCGGATAAAAAGAGGGATATTATGTATGTATCTATGTGCCATGAAATCAAGTAAAATAATATTAGTATGTGTTAGAAACGTCCACCTCAGTACTATAAACGAACTTTTATAAAAGTCATTAGATAGTTACTTGTTAAAACTATTAAACTTGTACAATTTTTGTGAGGTGTAATGTAGTCTTGACGTGTCATACAATGATCGATAATCATGTTGAGACTCAGTCGTAAAGAGGGGGGAAGATCATACAATGACTTGCCCGCCCGCCTTGGCTTAGGCGAGAGGGATGTCTAACTAAAACTACCCCGTTCCTACTCCTGCTCTTCGAGCCCGAGCCCCGGCAACCCGTTAGGCCTTTTTTTTAAGGGCGGAAAATCATCAAATGGCTGCTCCCGCCTGGGTGAGGCGGGAGGGAGTGTCAGACTCTTACTGACTAAAAACCACCCCGTTCCTTCTCCTGCACGTCGAGTCGGAGCCCCGGTTACCCGTTAGGCCTTCCGCGGCTCTGTAGCGGTCCAGACTTAAGAGGTTGATATAACAGGTATTGTCTAAAAAATATCGAAATTGTATCATTGGACTGATCCTGAATGCATGAAGACCCAACGTTGCTTAGATGTTTTCTGAAACACTTCAAATTCTTCTTTGGTAAAATTTGAGTAACTTATCAAAAACTATCATCAAGGTCGGTCCACAAGTTTCTTAATAGTTTAGTTAAATACAAATATTATGTATGTATCTTAACACACCCGACACTCTGATCTGTGATAAATACGTTGTGTAGGTACTCACAAACATTTTCTGACTATGAATAAATTAGACGATCTAAAGTTATTGCTAGATAGGAGCATTAGAATATGAATAGCGTTGTTTTTCTATGTAATCTCATAAACAATAGATTTATTCTTCGGTTTGACTTTCGTCCTCGCTCTTGTATATCAACATTTACAACTTAAAATGTTTAGTTTTCAAGTCCAAGAAAAGATACAGGTTTCGAGAAGTAAATAATAATAATAGTATCGGTACACAATAGTAAGACAGAGGCAAGTCTTTGTTTATTTGCCGTCGTTACGTAGGTTATTGTATAGTTGATGGCTAGTGGTTGTGGGGGTGCATTGGTCGGTGGTCGGGTACGAGTGTGACGCGGTGGTGGACAGTGGTTGGCGGGCTAAGGCGTACCGCCCGCCGCCACCTTGCGCCGCTCGTCGGCCCGGCAGTCTGTCGAGCGCGGTCTCGCGTTGCGGTGCCTTCTGCCGCTCAACAATCTCACATTCACTCTACTCCAACAACAAAGTAAACTTGCACGCACTTAACACTTCATTAATCATCACAGGCGACATTACATACATACATACGTATATTCTGATCTTCATAATCATATCAAACAAACACTCCGGTCAATATCAGAATTTGAAATATATTAACGTGTTGCTTTCAAACTAAATGAACTTTGTAGTTAAGCTGTGTGAAAACAATTTGTGTGCTGTTTCGCGAAATATAATTAACCAAATTTAACTTTTTTTAATATTTCGAAGTAGTCTATATTATTTCGATCGTTATTAGATTTAATAATTTAAAAACTCGATATAATATAACGTCAATATACATCGTGTTTAAAATGTTAGTATCTTGGTTTTTTACGTAGAGGTGTCGTGTATATTTACTTTGAAGCTTTTAAGTAAATTAGCATCTAATTGAATATAACTAAATTACAGCGTCGCGAAACATGCGATCAAATGTGGGTTAATTTCATAATTATTTTGCATGTTTACAAATATAGAATTTGGGGAGAATGATTGTTACAATTGGTTCATGGAAATTCATTTGACGGTCTTAAGTAAAAAGGGTTCAAAATAATTTTAGAAACAGGTTTTTTGTTTTGTTTAATAGAATTTTATTGAGCTCGCTAGTAGGTAGTTTTTAGTTTATTGTCCACTACTAATTATCACAAAGCAGTCGGAAACAAATGAGCTTACTACCTCAAACAGTTACAGTTAAACGACCGAGTTACTATGACAACCGCAGAACAATAGGCGTTTTTATTTGTTGTTATTCGTGAGAGCTTCAACGATGGCAGCTGTCAGCAGATATAGCTCATACAACTGCTTGACTGGCTGGGATAGCTATGATAAGATTCCGAGGTAATTGTTTATATCTTTTAATATTTGTATTTCGCTAAGATAATTATATAAGAATGATATAAAAACGTATCTATTACATAAAATTGTAACGCAATGTGTTGCTGAGCGCAAATCTCGAGAACAGCTAAACTTGAGATTTCGAAAATCTTTTTTGTTCGTTTGTTCGTCCTGTGTAAAATGAACTCAACAACAATAAATTTTGGATCCGAATACATTATACATCATGTCATAACAGAGAGCAAACTAAATATGATTAAAACAAAGCATTGATTGATACTCATCGGGATATTAATGCTTAAATGATGATGGGAATTCTACGGCATTCGTATTCATTCTCCAATAAAATGAACTTTACCATAGCTAGCCATAACAGATATACTCTAATGAGAATAAAACAAGTATCAAATATGGGAGAGCCATGCTTAGGCACGAATAGGCCAGCTCGACTGGAGTGTGTGTGGCCGGATACCAAGTCAGACAGTCTCACTGAAAACCGGCGTCAAACAACTTGTGTGTTGTGTTTCTTAGTGAGACAGAACTCAGAGAGCCCTGCCTCATTAGGATTAAGGTGATATCTCCAGCAGCATATGCCTGGCTACTTCTGGTATGATTTACGGCGGTACTACCGTGCACTGGAGCTTTGCGTTTTGGGGCATACTGCCACTTATTTGCATTAAAACAGTGTACTATTTATGAAGAATACTAATTAAATTGTCAATAACTGAATGTCTCCATTTGAGTTTAAATAGTAAACATCATTATCTAACGGCTATCCCTTATAAGGTTAGGCAAATCATTTATATAGATAGGAATAAAAACGGGCCGAGAATCGATCCCTGCGGTACACCCATCTTGACAATAGATCCGGCAGTAATCTTTCCATTCACCTCAACTTTCCGAACAATGTTTATTCAAGTATGAGAAAGTCTAGAGAGGCACGCTGCATTCCATTATGGTATACCCACTAACAACTTAACTTGGGGAGACTGTTAAAGTTCATGTTTGTGTAAGTTTAAAACAAGATGACACCTGTACTTGAAATATCAATATTTGGTAGACCGTATACGCGAGTGAACTACACCTGAACTTTATCGAACAACGGCAACGGCACATGTGCGATGTGATTCATAATTGAATGCACATCATTCTGCCTAAACAAGAAATACTTGTTTTTATTATATTGTCTGTTGTTTGACAACTTGTCGTGAAAGTGAAGGAAATTATTATAGACTCAATGGAAAGCAAGCAAAAAACAACAAGAAAATTATGGTTTTAAATAAAGTACCCGCTTGACGTAGCGGAATAATAAGTGTAAATTATGCAATTTATTTGTATAACTGTCAAAGTAATTGCATTTTTATGTAAATGTTGTTCCAATTACCATTTAATCTCGTTCGTTGGATAACCGTATTTTATTTGAATTGTTGTATATCACATTTTCCCGTCAACCGAAAATATGTATTGTGAACACTGTTGCTTTTCGTTACGCATCATTATCTATAACGACAATATAATTGCACTGAAACTCCTCCACACTTATATGTATTAATGTATTTTTTTTATAAATAGTGTGGTTACAGTAAAAACAAAACATAATAACTATCGTGGGACATACTAAATTAACTAAAAATCGCGGGATACTTACGTGAATGTACTGAGAAAAGCTCTACTTGTTTCGAACCACAGAGGGGTTCTTCCTCATGAGCAGCGTGCGCGATGTGTGTCGCGGCGATGTCGCGCAGCCTACGAGCCGCGAAACTAGCAGAGCATTTCTCAGTATAGTATAAATCGTATAGATGTCAATTGTAAATAATGAGATTTTTATTCCCTACAACATACGTGAAAATTAGACCTCAAGTTATAAGTACAGACTTACGTGTAATCGATTTATGTATACGTTCACTGTATACACAAATTTTAACTTATCACATAATTATGTTTTGCTCATCGGAAAATAAGAAACGTCTGGGTGTTCTGAGACCATGTTTTATAGGATTTTTTAGGTAGGTTTTGATCGTAGCTAGCAGTATGTCGTACAACTTACTAGACAACCTGTATAATTCATCACTGTTGATCAATATAGAAATGTATGCAGGTCAAAATGACGAATGATCCTTTAATTTCAGAAAGTGTAATATTAAAACAATAATATAATATTTACATTATGATATTTTCCTTACTTAATTTAAAATTGTATGCTCAAATGGAATCGGTAATTACGAATCAACAAACAGCATAATATTTAATGCTGTTTTCGAGAATTCTGAGTGCTTTATTAACGTTTCATCAATATATATATAGATACAGTAATACAATCATTATATCTTTTACGTGCCTTTTTACTTCTTATCATTGAATCAATCTTTAATAAAAAAATCTTTTTTCGACAGAATAAGGGTAACACAGAAACGAATCTTAGCTTTCTACCTCTATACGACTTGAACATGAGTTTCATTACACTATAGGTACACCTGGTGAAGTGATCGGCTCAGTTACAACAGTCGCCAGAAAAATATGTAAAAAATTCTAAGTAGGTAATATAGATTCAAATACTTAACAGTTAATTATTTATGTTGCATGGATTTTTTTAACCGGATTTAAGAAACAATGTTTTAAGTGGTATACCATTTTAAAATCCTCATTAAACGCGTAAGATTTTGGTGTAACTTGCTATAGTATTTTTTTTTACTTAGATTTTAACGTTCCATATTACTAAATACAATATAATTATGTTATACTGAACAGTGCATTCAGGATCAGGTAAGAAAATACATAGATATAAAAGTAAATGTTTGTAGCAACAGGAGTTAACTCGTCGAGTACCGGTTTTGTAGACACAATTATAGAACAATAGGTTGCGGTCACCGGTGACCGCTTGGTGTTTGACAGTTTAAACGACTGTGTCACTTTTTTGTCAATTGTCACATAAATCACTGTAATATGTAAACTACATGTTTTCGAAATTCTATATACTTTGATAATTAATTTAACTTTTCCTATCCCCTAGTGTCAGGTCAGTTCAAGTCGATTTCAGGGACACCATACCTAGGCTATGAGTGTCCTATCTGGATAATCGCTAGGATAAGGGACAAAACATTCTGCACAGCATTGAATAAATAATAAATAACGCACCTAAGACTCCTCTGGTGTTGCGGGTGTCCATGGGCGGCGCTGATCGCTTACCATCAGGTTCCGGCTGCTCGTTAAAAAAAAATAATAGAAATAGTCTGTATTTAATGAAAATAAATTATTTCAGCGCATCGCTTACTTGTGGTCATTCCCCTTTAAATCACAAAATGAGGTCAGACTTGGTCTAAAAGTATGTACACATCGATCCCAACGAATTATTAAATACTCGCCGCACACAACCTGTGTAACCTGGACCTGCAATTTAAGAACTCAACATTACTTTAGCGCACCGTTTTGGTGCTTATTAGAATTTAAGTAAATAAAATGACTTGATAGTTTTCACTAACCATGTAATAAATAGGATGGGAGCAAGAAAATTCTTAATATTTTTTCCTTTCGTCTCATCATTGGGTGTCACCAAAAAGACCACCTTATCACCAATTTCAAGAATCTAGTTTCTTCATGAAGTAACCGAAATAATGAAGTTGTAGTAAACATATATAATTTTCGACTGATTCACTACGATACACCGCATCCTAAACTTATATAGTGTTTAAAAGTTGTTCAACTTTTAAGATTTTATATGAATATTGAATATCGATATTCTATTATCTATATATGTATGGTATAAAATTCATCTGTTAGGCCCATTATCCAGGTAACCACATGTCATGTATATGCTTCCATCAAAATGAATGCTTGCACCTTGCGTAGAAACAATAAAATCTGTGCCATGCGTTTGTCATACGAAGCGCGCGGCAACGTCACTTGACTGACTCCTTGTAAGGATGCATCTATACACTCTGCCATGAGGGCAAATACTTCAGACTCGTAGGTCATATGCCAATCTGCATGCGCGACACCCAATACTGCCAATTCGGTACCAACTATGTCTGTGATCCCTGAATATTTTCTGCCTTTCTAGTTTTTATTTAAACGAAAAATACATTTGGAAGCTATGAAACATTTAATTCGAGTCTAAAGCATTGAATACTATGAATGCACGCGGCGCTGTGGACAACAGTAGACTTATTATGATAGTATGTTTTTCGGCATGCTTACGTAATTATTTCACGAGGAACTCGACTAGTACGGCGATAACAACAGCGCTCGCCGTACTAGTCGCCTCGTTGCGGGTCGCGGAATGCTGCTCACGAATATGAGCCTCTAGCTTAGCTTGAAACTAGTCCAGTTCCTCATCCTACGTGTGTAAGCCGAAAAACATTACAATTAATTTAGTATGTCCCATGAAAGTTGTAATATAAAAACAGTAGACTTTATTTATATGAAATAAGGTGCTCTCCCGATGCTAGTTAAAATAAAACTATTTTTGTAACGTGGCTGACTATTGCATAAAGCAGCGTGGACATGACAAATATGCAAAAGTCGTCTATCGTCATTTGTTGTTTGCATGCAATCGTCAAATGAGGCGTCGTAGACAAGTAGCCCTCAGGGGCGTAGTTAGGGCCGTAAATGTCGTATCAATTATACGGGGCCCTTGGCGGCAAAAACCGTGCAAATTCATTGTGTAGGTACTGATGTTTTGGGTCTCGCAAAGGTCAATTTATAATCTACACATCTACGGGTGTTGCAAAATTGTCCGATTAACAAAACGAACCAAAAGAACATTTCAATAGATCAAACAGTCAAAGTATACAGTGTAACGACCCTTGTCTTTTCACTGTATACTTGTACAGCCTCGCCCGATCCTTTTCCGATTATGTCAAAAACGTATCAACAAATTTAGGTTAAGTATTATCTATTTAGCTGCAATGGGATTTTCCTAATGGAATACAAATCTCAGTGTAGGTTTCCCAAAGGAAGTACAACAAGGGATAGTTTGATCAGGTGTTTAATTTATTTATGGCGACGATTACGGGGTCGATGCGAGGGGTAGTCCCTCGACTCGTAGCAAAAAGTATGTTCAGGAATTCAATTAAGAAAAGTCGATGAAGATGGATTAGTTTCTCGTTATCAATATAACATAGCAGTAGGTCAAAGTTACATTCAACGCCTCAAGCAGCTGATCCATCGCGTTAGTTTTAGTTTACCATAATTAGGTGTTGAATTATTGATTTGTGTAACATAAATGGTAATGACTATACGTATGATATGCATATGACTATTAAAACTGATGAAATCTCAATAATCTAATTTATTAAGTAAAAAAAATGAACTACATAAATTACATCAGGACATAAAATTATTAAAAATATATTTATTTTGTTTCAGAGTCCGAGTGGAGTATTACGTAAACGAGAACACTTTCAAAGAAAGACTGCAACTATATTTTATAAAAAATCAAAGATCGAGTAAGTATGTCAAGGCGTTAATAAATTGCTGTCATTACTGTGAGGTTTCTTCGAATAGACTACTAGGCATCATTTCCTTGGCTTTAATATACTCACATTAAAATTAAAAACTACGAACGACTCATGGACACAACGAGTAGATGTCATGTCACAAATTGGGTATTTATTTTCGATAGAATTTTCTAAAGATGAGAAATCAATTTTTTTTGAGCTGAAAATGAGATATTATCTGATTCTCTGTGTGTAAAAATATTTTGGATCTGACTCACCAACGTGCAACACTTTTGAAATGGTAAGACTCTTCACAATCGTGAGATGTGTATTGTCAGAAAATATTTTCACAAAATAAGATGAGAATGAACTGGAATACTGTTATCGTTCTCGGTGGTCAAAGAATATATGCTTCAATGTCGATAGTAACGACCATAACTACATGAACAAATAATTATTCAGTGGTTGTTAATTCTATAATATAAATTCATGTAGACACTGATAACAGTGTCTACATGAATTTCATTTGAAAGAAGTCAATAAATAAAAAAAATTGTGAAACTAAACATATGGCTGTAGCAGATTTATATTCGCAATCATAAACGAACTATTATACAATGTTAACCCATTTTTAAATGAGTAGGTTCTCGGAAATCGTCAGAAGCTATTAAGGATACCTGAGTAATCGTAGCAGCACTACTATAATATTTATGCGAACCCTGAACATATACGTATTTAGTCACAATGATAGAGCAGGATACAAACCGTGCTGTTGTATTTTAGACTCTTTTACTTTTATTTTAGACCTACTCAAGCAGAAGGCACCTGAGGGTTATTTTAGACATCATTATTGTGTACTTGATCGATTTTACTCAATGCCCCATTGAGTGAGTCCGTGGAGTTAGACAGAGACTATAGCACGCCAATTGCATAAATAAACATAACTTACAATAACTTTCATGATCGGTCATTCATTGATCGGTGATGTCTTTCTGGTAGATCATTACTGTATGAATGATATGGGTTATTTTTTCTTATCATAGTAAGCTTTATGCCAATCATGAATTAAACAGATCTGACTGAAATTGACGTCCTATAACAACTTCTTTTTCGGCCTCCTAGCTCTGGGTTCATCATCGTCGTCCGTCCTTACTCCATTCCATTCTAGCTCTACATAAGCTCTAAGGTATCTATCTACTCACTGGGCATCCTACTGCACGCTACTTAGTTGTGGTCTCTTTTACCCCAGCTCCACAGTAACCATCCTTCTGATGTACTCATCTATCAGAGACATTTGGAAATTCTCACTAATCATTTTATTAGCTATGGCGTGTGTTACTGTCGCATAGTAAAGGTCAGAATAGTGAAACTCGGTCAGTTCCTAATGACCGTTGGGGTTTCTACTGTACACTAACTGTTGAACATTGGTTTATGCGTCAAATCACCCATTTCTCAGCAGAAGCTAGTCAGGAACTGATGGGATCTCTAGCGCACGGCTATAGGATTTTATGAAAGAAGTCATGTACTGTACAGTCTTCAAGGAGGAGTATTTCACACTAATTTGATCCGTGAAAGCATGGCTGCTAATGTCCCTGTTTTGTGCGCATACAGTAATCTGCCCATAATTTCCACTTCCTATTATAATCTTAATAATCTATGGAACAGTAAGTTAGGTCAGTGATGGGACCCCAAAAAAACAAACTAGCCACTGTGTCCACCAGGTCTTGGGATGTTAAAGCACGCGGGGAATGTTTTGTCTGTTTTCAATGATGTTCCTGTGAAACTGAAAGAGTCTGTTTTGTGTCTCGATCTAAAAGAAAATCTTTTAATTTGGCGAGCAAGTTAAAGTTATTTGTGAGAAAGTCACGAAAAGGGCTGGGCTGTTAAGGCTACATTAAGCTCAGTACGGCGGAAGCTTCTTCCAGGCCAACATATAGCTTTGATCTTCTAGTGAAAGGCTTACAGGACGGTTGGCTCTAAGGGCCTGCTTGTGGTCACCACCTCCATTTCCAAAAAATATTTTCGGTGCACACGTCACGGTTGTGGAGGGTTTTGGCATGTAAAAAGCCACGCCCTTCATATTATCGTACAATTTACAGTCTCATTACCGATGATCGTGGGTGATGCATCCTATGTACGGGCAGTACATTTATTTATTTACATGTTTAGTGTTGATTTGCTTTAATAAAATAAAAATGTCCAATAGTAGAATCTGGAGCTTCATATCTTGAGGTAATCTCGCTCTATTTTTAATAGATAAGAAATTTTCTAGTTTAAAATGTGTAAACCAGTTGGTTCCTTAAGTGTCCGTTCAGAAATACCTGGATTTTAAAATAAATAGGTGAGATGGTGGCTAAGCGTCGGAAGCTGAATATAAAAAGTTATTTTAAAACCTCTATTTCGGACAAGTTCTTAGCAATTCGATTTCATTCTAGTATTTTAGTGATAAAAGTAAAAAGATAATTTCTTTTTAATATGATTTTATTACCTCATTGTCTAAAATTGGTGCCTTTCTTTTTTCTGGCGGCAGTCGATGATTTATGGAAAATATTATCTAGAATGTCATTGTCACAAACGAAATTGTCTATGGGCTCATATATGAAAATCTCAGTCTGAACTGAATAATGAGCGTTGAAAGGAGCTGGAGTCAAACATTGTCCTTTGGTTTTTTTATTCAAATTATTCACATTTTTGTCACAATTCCTAACTTCAATTCGCGCGCCACTATACGCCGAGCACAGAAATACCATATCACACCACAATATACCCATATTGCCAGTGGCTAATTTTTATTAGCTACTAGCTTCTGCCCGCGAAATCGATTGAGGCGTTCGTGAGTTATAAATAGTGTAACTAACACGACTTTCTTTTATATATATAGATTTTCTCTCAGTCGATAACTTGTGGGATGGGTCATGAAGCTTCATGAGTGTCAGTTGTGGTACCAGTGGTGGGTTGAGTAGTGGTAGCCGTCCAAACATCTAATAAAATATTTTTTTGCCGTTGACTCCTGGTGGGAGACTCATCTACTTTATGGTTAGCATAATCTTTTGAAGAAAGGAAACTGTCGACTTTGTACCTCTGAAATTGATCATGAAAATCTGTCATAGGCCATAAACCGTATACATGTACCTCTAAATTGAACACGCAAGCCAATCAAGCGAAATGTTTTTTTTTACTTCAGCAGTGGTCAGTCAATAGTTCATTCAAAAACAAAAAAAAAAGAGAATAGTAAACAAAAAAAAAGTCAATAAGCTTTATTATATTCCTTAAAATCGTTTATAAGCATTTATTACAAAATATTTCTGACAAGTAACTGAAGTAATATGCGTTGTGTACGGTCACCATCAACAAAAGAACAGGAATAATATAGCACTATTTTCACATCTTTGAACTGATTTAACTCGGTTTAGACTGTGTTTTTGATATAAGACCCCATATATTTTTATGTTTGTAATGTTATTCTACACCAATTTTTCCACATCCGATCAACTGCCGCGAAAAATGAAAAGGCACCACGCTCCATACAAATTTGGTCATTGTCATTTAGATCTTTGACATTTTCGATACGCAAAACAATATTTATTATTATGGAATTAACATGAACATAATTTTGTCATAGGCACAAATACATTTTTTGGGTCAAATACGATGATTTAAAATATTCACACAATAACACATGTTTGTCCCACATTGTGATCAGTACCTACATACATATCTCTAATATCACGTTTTCAATGCAGGTTTTTCAAACGAGCAATACGATATATCTTAATGATGTATCTCCTTATTTAATCTACTATTGTGAAAATGTTTTTGAATAACTTTATGGATGTACGTGTGAGCACCAAGTTTCATTAAAATCATTTCAGTACTTTCCATTATTCTTGATTTGAAAGTGTATGATAAAAACTCGTATCAGTGAAACCTCTTAAATAGATAAATGTGTGATACTGAAATCTCAAAAATTGGTCCCCGCGTTAGTAATAGAGTTTAAATATTATAGTCATTAAATATTCTAATAGACTTTTTTATAGAAAAGGACGTATTGGCATACTTTTAAAATGAAGATAGGTATCGTATTAAAAATAAAATTAGTTATAGTTTACTAACTAGATTGGTGATATATTAAAGAAGAGCTAAATTAAAAGTACCCTTACCCGACGAGCATGCATGAAAAGATTGATGATGATGATGAAGCGAAAGAGGTATGTAGGAATCGTAGTAAATGGCGTTCCATAGTCTCTGTCTACCTTTATGGGAGACAGGCGTGAAGTTATGTATGTTGTGTAGAAATTTTTTTGCTCTGTCAGAGCAATGGACATTACACTTTTCCATTTCTTTGTTTCAGGTTTACGCATTAGAATAGCTAACTTATTTTTCAAACTTTTGACCTGCGTGTTGTATATATGCCGAGTTTGCGCTGATGGCGATCCCATTACCGCTTCCTGGTAAGTACATTTTATTAGTTAAGCTGAAACATTATTGCATAACATTGAATCTATTTTAAAAATAAAGAGCCGACATTTACAGGATAAAAATAACATTTGGTTACATGATAGCAGTGGGTCCAAAATGAGAGCTCTTTAATAACTTTACCAGCACAATTGTTATTTAGTTCAGTTGTCGCTGATGTGTATGTTGATCTTTTTTGAAATAGTTATAGCAAGTTATAACAAGTTGTTTAGTATGAAAATTTCCCAAAAATAAACACTTCTGACCAAATTGAGTGTACTGTTAAGACGACCTAGCTGAACTTATAGACTGTTTTCAGAGATAATCGGCTTTACAGTACTATTACATTCACATGTGTAGTAAGTATTTATATATGCACAACAATATTTTTAACTTTTCCACTGCCAATAACATAATCGGATTGCATGTGCATATTTAACACTTGTAAACCTCGTGAAGGTACACTGAAAATGGAAGACAATTAATTATTCAGTCACCGTGCTCGCTGAGAGCAATTTTCCAGTTTTAGGAAAAACATTACATCATTTAATCCTGATAAATATGACTTGATTCATAAAAAAATACAATCGCACTATGGATGAAGTTATTAGTATTATGAGGCTTGAAAAGAAGTCCAAGTAAAATGGCATTATAAATTACTTTATAGGTTATCTAATCTGATACAGTTGTCACTCGTAATCGTAAGTGTTCACGTTCGTGCACTGTGTATAGACATTTAATATAATTATCTTCTTTACAGTTATGGCTGCAGGCCTGGGAATAAGACTGAATTCGAATATTCGGCTAACTTGACGGAAGAGGAATTTCAGGAGCACCCGATTATTAATTGGGACGGAATAATATGGGTCAATAGGCCCCTGTATTTGTGGGTTGTGCAAGTCATATTAGCTATGATATCTTTTACCGAAGCCATACTACTCGCTTATTTAGGCTACAAGGTAAATTAATTGTGTCATCAACTAAATTGAAATTACCTTATGGGACCATCTATCAATGACGTCACACCTTTAGGGAGACAGACAAAAGTTGGGTCGTACTTCCGTCTTCTGTACACGAGAAACTCATAATTCTGAATGAATGAATTTCAATTTTATTTTATCTGTTTCTCTTATAATGTAGGTAATATTTTAACCTCTTTATTTTCCTGTTTTCAGGGTAATATCTGGCAACAAGTTTTATCGTTTCACTTCGTCTTAGAAATGGTGAATACGATACCATTTGCATTAACGGTAAGATTCTTTGAGTTACTTACCTACATTATCCCCAAAGGGGTAGGCAGAGGTGTACCTATATTACGGCATGTAATGCCACTATACAATGTAGGTACACCCACTTTTCACCAATTATATTATAAGTCTTATGGAATAAGGGGTGAGCCTTTTGCCAGCATACCACAATATGAAATTAACAGAATAAAACGGTCAGGACAACACAAACGCATGATATTATTATTGTCAAATGTAAATAAGTTTGTCATGAATTTTTGTCATCTAATTGGAATGTAATGGAATAATCAAACTTAATGAAAAAGGTGTGTAAATATATTTCTTCGGGAAGTACTCACTGTCCTTAGTCCTACCAAGGTTGTTCAGTATTTGCATATCGGATGTACCGCCTTTAAAACTACTCGGACATTTTATGGTGCAGTAAAATACTAAACAATAACTTAAGTTGGAAACTGTTGCATGTTACCGCTTTATCTGTTTGCCACATCATATTAATATTTTGCAGTAATTATAACTGTACAGACGGTAATCATTTAAGTCGATGTGTTTTAGTTGTTACTTCCATCACAATATGTAATTTCAACAGTTTTTAACCAGTTTCGTTATATTCACGAAAAAAATTGATATGAAAACTAACTTGTACAAAGGGAAACTGGTAATTAAGTGACACATCGCGCTTCAGTTATTGGCACCAGTGACACAAACATAATTATGTTACGTAATCCTTAACGCTGTTAACAGGTTACGTAACTAGGTTTGGGCACTTTAAATTCAAATCGATTTAAGGCAATTTGTCACTATCTACAAACAATTTGCTGTTATGATTTTGTGCAAACGGATTTTGAAGTTCACCTTTTCAATCTTTGTGTTATATCTTATAATGCTGTTAGACCCGTAACGAACAGGGAATGCTTTATATTTACCAACGAAGTATCACGACCCCTGTGCAAAAATAGGAAACTTGACACTATATTTAATTCGTTAAAGCGAGAAATTAACGTAAAATCTTACTTACCTACTATGTATAAGAAACAAATCTGCAATCTATAACGATCTAATTCTTGTCTGAGAAAAACTGTTTAAGTTTTAGACAGGAAGACTAAACCGATCCATTTACTGTAAACGGGGGTTCAGGCAATTCTACGTTTCATTTCTGAAGGTCGTTGAAGAAATTTTCTGTTTCATGGGCTGGGTTATCATGTAAAAGGTCTTTCGTTAATTACGCCACATTCATGTAGGCACCCACATATATATGTGTTAGTGTTAATGACAACCACAAGAATCTTTTAGACTTGTGACGTTCGATCTTTTACATTACTTTTACCCAGAAATTTTCACTATTTTAGTTGTCTGACTCCGTATTAAAAATAAACTAATCTGATTTCAGTTGCCGTTTCCACCGCTCAGAAATCTTTTCATTCCAGTATTTTTAAACTGCTGGCTGGCGAAGAGATCTCTCGAGAACATGTTTGTAAGTATATCATTGCTTAAAATTCGCATTCGTATTACTGTTTTGTATCAGTGCTTGGTACTATTGTTGATTTAATCAACATTTTCCGTTCTTAGCCTTTAACAAAAAGTAAATTATTGTCTATTACATTATTCAAGTGTGTTGATGTTTCTATAGGCATGGTCGTGAATAAAATTGCGCGTTTCATGTATAACGTAACGTCACGCCTTTTAATCCCTGTGGAATAAAGTAAGGCTGCACATACGCAATGTAGCGCCTACATTCCCTCACCAGTTGTATTATGATTCTATCACTTAGTCTATAACCCGAATAGAGCTCCAATACTTTGCCCGGGAATACAATTTGCCGCAGATTCTGATATTCTCAGCTTGATATTGGTACTTGAAACCATTCTACAATAACCTTCCATATACTTACTCAAGGACGTTCAAAAAAAGGCGGATGTATTGTCACTTACAAATGATTAAACCACGAAAATGGCGGCGGTGTATTTATGTTTGCGTGTGTAATAGGTTATAAGAAAATAATCGTTTTTTTTTTAATAATTGGCGTATAATTTGTGGTTCCATTGACTTCTATTTTTGAATATTATATTATAGGTAGGTTATAGGTATTCAATTTATACGTGGCACCAAATTCAAAAGTACAAAATGAAAGATTTGCATTGTTGTATAATTTGCACTACTAAGGATAGTTATATATAGCTATTTGCATTAGCGACGACTATTAAGTCGTTATTTGATTCAGGATGAATGAAAATGTTTATTGTTTTGATATACCGGGCGCTGTTAAAGTATGTGTTCTGCGTGTAAGTCTGACCTACTATGGGTGCTTCAGTTGTGGTTTCAAGAGACTACATCCACTTTAATTAAACATCTTTGTACTTACTATAAAAGTGCCTAAGACTTTTGTCCTTTCTTGCAGAACGACCTCCACAGAGCTATGCAAAAGTCCCAATCTGCGTTATCACAGCAATTAATGATATTATGCGTCACATTATTATGTCTGGTTTTTACAAGGTAAGTAAAAAATGCTAAGCATTATTTACAGTACACAATTTGCAGTTAAGAAAAATATCGTTCAACTGGAGCATTAATTAGATATGGTTTCAGTACGTAGTAGCCATTTGTTACACAGGGCAATTTTAGGAACACTCTCAAAGCTGGGTTTTCACGGTACGTTTACGGACCGAATGTACTCGTACAAGTCTTTTAAAGATTTTACAATTGCCTTGAAAATAATTTAAGTGCAATCATAACATCGATCACTGACCGATCCGATTCAACTTGGATTATGCCGGCCATCCGACGACATTCAGATTGCGTGTTTACACGGCACGAGGTGCTTCTGAGGAGATATCCGATTGCTTAGCTCAAGTCTACTCGTAGACGTTGTTAATTATGTTCGGTCATAGACTAAATCAAAGAAAGCATCGTCTCTTATTCTATTCATTGGATACATAAATCTTTAGTCACTGTAATCAAGACACACTAGAAAATATATTGTCTCTATAAAATGTACTGTATGTACCTATAATACCTGCACATGACTGTAGTTTGAACTACAAACTACTAACTTCAGTGAATTTTTAAAAATTTTCGTCCAAATAAAAGCATTCCCCTTTGTGAACTTATAGATAAAATGCTTATACTTATATAGAGGTAAAATCTATTTTATTTGCTCTATTAAATAGTTGCTCGCTTCTTGCTCACACCATTAACTCTTCTCTGCATCACCCAAAGGTCAGACTGGGAGAAAATGCCTGCATTAAGTCCACCTTAAGTACATTTTGTGCATGAAGCTTTAGAATAAATTATACGTATAAAGATTGCAGATATTAAGTAAATCTATTTTATAAAGACTTACAACTTACAAAATAACAACCGGTAACAGAACGAGCAAAATAATTATACATATTAATATACTGTGTACTGCAGTTTATTTTCACATTTCATTTCATTATTTTATTATTTTATTGTATGTTTTATATTCATGTACCCTTTTATACAGTTACATCTGATCTACCTATATCTATCTAAACTACGATATTATAGAGGTAGAAACAAAAGCCGTAAGGAGCAAAGGAAATGCGCAATCTAATTTCATGCGTATTGTTAAATTCCTGAAATTTGATTTCATGTATGTACCTACGTCCTTTTTGTAAGGATATCCTATTTCTCACAGTTATGTAAGATGAAAACAGATTTATAACTTTTCATTGACAAAAATACAAACATGTCGTATTTATAGACTGGAGGAACGTCATTGAAATATTACTTGTGTAATTAGCTATATCTATTCAGGATCAGGACAAAGTATATCTAATGCAATGTATATTTGATTCCGTCGCTTACATACGGTGGCATCGTCAGTTGAGAAACGCTCGCTTTTTTATAATTATATCAAAGGCAAAATGGTGAATAGGATCTTATATTTAATAGTGAAGTTGCATTTATTGATATTTCAATTTAATAATGATAAGAATTATATTGCGTCACTGCTTTGTATAACTGTGGTACGTATGTATTTGTGGTTGTGATGCCGCAATATACCTCTATTGTGTCCATTTAGTATAATGGTTTTTTCCACCTTGATTAAGTTCCGTTTTGTTTACTTTTCAGTGTCTGCGGGATCCAACACTTTCAACGAGCTGGGCATCGCCACCTCAATCTGTTTCAAGCCACATACTTCGTAGTAGTTACCTTTTCGACGGTGGGTTACGGTGACTTCGTGCCCGATATATGGCCTTCGCAACTTTTTATGGTTATCATGATCGGAGTGGCACTTGTTGTGCTACCTACACAGGTAAAATAACATGATTGGAACTGTATTTAGTATTTTAATTATTGTCTGAAAGGATATATATGTACTTTTAATTCATGAAGTAGTAGAATTGTTGAAAACCAATTATAGTAGTTAACATAAGTAATTACAAAATAACAAAAAATAAAGTAATAAAAGGAAACTGAAGCTGTTTTTTTATATTAGAAGAGACTGGTTGTTTCTCTCATTTGTTATTTGATAGTTACGTATTTCAAAGTAGACGAAGTAAAGAATTAAGAACTATAGTCGTTTAGAGATCTCATGGTTTTAGCAGATGTTGTTACTGACGTTTGGTATTTGAATTGAAGAAGGTTATTGTATTAAAATCTCACGAGCTCTTGCGTGAGCCCCAATCTCGCGAAAATTGCCTATAATTTGGAGGAAATCAATAAACAAAACTTTTTATAGGGGTCCCCAAAACAACGACATTTCTGGGTTCTCAATCGTCATTGGTTTCTATTTTCAGTTTGAGCAGCTGGCATTCACATGGATGGAAAGGCAAAAACTTGGTGGCTCGTATTCATCACATCGTGCGCAATCGGAGAAACACGTCGTCGTATGCTCTACTACTTTACATGCCGATACAATAATGGATTTCCTAAACGAATTCTACGCTCATCCTTTATTACAAGACTACTATGTAGTACTGTTATCTCCTATGGAGTTAGACACTACTATGAGAATGATTTTACAGGTAAGATCTGAAGAAGGAGCCTGGTGGGCTTCTTATTTCTACGTTAAGGAGTTCATTTCACTTGCATGTTATGGGATGGGACAACGATGTTCAAATTGCCTTTCTCTAACCGCAATACAAGTACGACATTTCATTTAAAAAGTACGTGATATCTTATGTGATAATCTTCTGTTCTGTTATTAACAAATGCTACTTCTGTAATTCTTTCTCGAAGTCCAATAATTTTTTCTAGAGGTATTAAAAAAACCTTTTCTTTAACTGCTCCCTAATAAAAAAATCTAATGGATTAAATCTGGTGAGCAGGCTATGTCATTGTACTAGATCGCCTTATTCGTCTGCTCGGATATTCTTGATTAAGAAATTGTCTGTCCGAGCGGCTATAATGTTCTGGTCAGCCATCTTGATGAAACTAAATCTCTCTAAAGTAACTCAGTAGCACGTCTTCCAATGAATTGGACAACACAAAAGGCCCAAGAACCTTCCGTTCAAAATTCCGGTCCACATGTTATTTTTGAAACGATATTAAGATCTAACTTGTGACGTTATCTATCTTAATGAGGCTTAACATGTTCAACAACGTTCCACAACACGGCGCGGGCGCAACCGATGTTGTTGCGGTTTTCAAAAAGTGTTTGTTACACTTATAAGGTTAGGAGGTTGATGTCGCCTTTTGTAATCGTAATTTAATAAAAAAAAAACATTCTCTGTTATATAAATAAGAGGACTAATATTTGTAGCGATTTGCTTTGAACTAGGTTTTTTTTATGGAATAGAAGGCAAACGAGCAGACGGATCACCTGATGATAAGCGATCAGCGCCGTCCATGGACACCCGCAATACCATATAAAACGACAACAACATATTACGCACAACCAAAATATTTATTTTATTATATTACAGGTACCAATTTGGGCACAAAGAGTTATTTATATCCAAGGATCGTGCTTAAAGGATACAGATTTGATAAGAGCTCGAATGAACGAGGCTGAAGCATGTTTTATTCTCGCTGCTAGAAATTATGCCGACAAAACAGCGGCAGATGAACACACTATCTTAAGGTACAGTTAAATCATTTAACATTTTAATAAATCATTTTCTCGTTTAACACGTGTCTATGTCGACATGTAACGAATCACCTTTTTAACAAGGAACTCTTTAATACCATTGAGACCCTTTAAACCATTTAAATTTTTCTTCAACTATCTTCTGCCCGCGACTTAGTACGCGCAGTTCCGTTTTCTCCCGTTCCCGTAGGATTTTCAGGATTTTTTCTGTCGTAAGAGCCTTCTCCTGACAATAACAAACACAACAAAAAAAGATCAGCCAAATCGGTCTAGCCGTTCTCAGGTTATGGCGTGACAACGGGAAACGGGTTTCATTTATATATATATAGATTATTTTGCTGTGGTAATAGTATCAAGTATTAATTATTGTTTTTTTTTGGTTTGCTACTGATTTTGATTTGTCCATGGAATTTAAGATCGAGTGAGTGTTGTGTGCATTTGTCATTGGTATGCATATCAGAGATTTTATGCTATAGCAAGTGTACTGTTGTTGTGTTTTTAATAAAAAACAAATGATCCGGTCAAATTACACCCGATTATAAAAGTGAAGCTACATTAATTTCATCATTGTTTAAAACACGAAAATATTGTCACATTTTCCGAGTTAAGGAAGAAGATTTACTCGAGATCAAATGTTACAAAAAATAGGTTAAATCAATATAAGGTTATAATGACTGAAGGTACGACCCTGACCCATGACCACGCGTGTGATCAGTGTCATTCATCAATCATCAATTTATCGTCCATCAGTTTACATAGCGGTTAAAAACAATATACCACTGGTTTCAGGTCCTGGGCTGTTAAAGATTTTGCACCAGCTGTGCCGCAATATGTGCAGATCTTTAGACCTGAAAATAAATTGCATGTGAAGTTTGCTGAATTTGTAGTTTGTGAAGATGAATTTAAATATGCTCTGTTAGCAAACAATTGCACTTGTCCAGGAGCTTCTACACTAGTAACCCTTTTACTTCATACCAGTCGTGGACAGTAAGTGTCTCATCATGATATTATTCATACGAAACTATTTATCAATAAAATACATAAATAATACAATACTAAACATATTTCATAGTATGGCTAAACTTTATTTTATTACATAGGACATACAACTTTGAATTGCAGGGAAGGTCAGCAGTCTCCTGAAGAATGGCATCGACTATACGGTAAATGCTCTGGAAACGAAATTTACCACATTGTTTTGGGCGATAGCCGGTTTTTCGGCGAGTACGAAGGAAAAAGTTTTACCTACGCTAGTTTTCACTCGCACAGAAAGTATGTACAAACTAATTACTAGATATGTACGCTTACATTTTTCGAGTTTCACAAGTTCTAACGAAATTTTTGTTACAAAAGGTACGGAGTTGCTCTAGTTGGAGTACGTCCAGCAGAACTACCTGAATTCTATGAAGAAACGATTCTATTGAATCCTGGCCCCCGGCATATCATGAAGAGTAGTGACACCTGTTATTACATGAGCATCACAAAAGAAGAAAATTCTGCTTTTGTCGTTGCTGAAAAACAATCAGAACAGAAACCGACAATACCAAAAGACCAAACCGCATGTAGTCTACTTTCTAATGAGAAGAAACCAGGTGACGCAGAGGAGGTTTCTGACCAGCAGAAGAAACCAGACGGTAGTAGCGTCGCTCAGTACGACCTTCCACAAGTGATTCTCCAAGCTCCCGCGAGTTCCACACCAAAAGCATCGCCATCACGCATCAACCAAGCTAATACTGTATCATCCGCTAATTTTACTGTCACTAGCTGTGAGTGTCACAGTTGGTAAAACACAAAGTAGGCCAAATGCATACATTCCCCCTTGTCATCAAACACAAAATGCATTCGTCCTACTTAATTGTTTGATTTGCTTATTGCTCGTTGTCTTTACCAATAAGTTATTCGTACAGATAAATAGATCTGATTATCTCGTTAAAGACAAATAGCAAACTCACTCATTCCAAAAGTACTATGATAACGAGGCAAGTAATAGTTTCCAGATAATATGAAAATTATACAAAAATTATAAAACCTAAAAAGAATGACATCGTCCTTGTTATCTTGTGTACGGATTCACAATATTTACAATCTAGGATATCCACAAAAGAGTCTGTGGCTTGAGTGTGCTTCGTGTAAAGTCAAAATATTTCGTGAATACAATTAGTAGTTTTGAATTGAAATTTATTAAAAACTTGATAAACCTATTTTAAATTGCATGACTGTTTGTGTGGTAATATTATGTTCAGTAGTTGGTTGGGTTTACAAGTGGGTCTTGGAATTTATTCAAATACTACACTGTCACCGGGTGCATGTTTGTTGGTTCCAAATTACACATTTAGCGCGTTGTCTCAAAGAGTGTGATTGCTATTTCATCACGCGCACGGAGATGATTTAGTGAATCTTGTCATACATTTATGAATGATAAATTAATGTTAGTAAAAATTGAAGCAAAAGGGCCAGGGACTGCATGCAGTTTTTTAGTTCTAATTTCTTGAAATTCGTCTTCGAGTTCCATGCAAATTATTCAAATGTTTTGACAACCTTTATACTCGTTTATTTGCTATGATAGCGCCCATCGTTGTAAGTTAAAATCTTGTTAAATTGCAGTTTACATCTTATTTATTGGCCACAATAAATTAAATTTGAAGCAGGATATAGGATAAACGCGATAGTTAATATTTTTGCAATTTTTATGATAGTTTAAAATCAATGGGATAGGTAATAAATTTTTTCGAATTTAAGTTTTTTTTTTAATTTTTGCGTTTTCTGAGAATATTTACCATAGTAACATATATTTTTTTTTCACCGTCGGAAAGTAGAGATTTCAACGAACAGAAACCATACCAACTTTTTGAAAAAAGCTGATATTTTGACGGGTGAATTTTCGATTGAAAATTAGGGTGTTTTTTCGATATTAATTCAAAATAAGGTGAAAAAATAAATATTTTTAATCAAATAAATTACAGCGTATTTGGGACATAAAAAAGTAAGTTTTCACAAAATTTCGTTAAAAAAAAATTTTTTGTAAAAGATAAAAATAAAAAACCAAAAACTTGTTTTTTTGGATTTTTCACATAAATTTTGAGGTTATGTGAAAAATGTGTAAATACACTACAACTTTTCCATTTGACTTTTTTCGATAGGACTTTTAGTTTTGCCGGAAATCGAGAAAAACCGTTTTTTACCCTTAAAAACTAACCCCACCCCCTTCCCAACCTCAGATCGCCCGTAAATTATTTTTCCTTTCATTTTTATCATATTTCCCTCTTTTTCTAATTGGTTTCATTCTATTTTAATTTTTTTTCACTTTTCATTATTTTTGAAGGCTTCTACCCTGGTCTATAAAACAATAGCACCACATTGTCGGACTCCGGGTCACTAATGGTTTTATTATTAGCTTAAACTGTCAAACACCAAGCGGTCACCGGTGACCGCAACCTATTGTTCTATAATTGTGTCTATAATGACGGTACTCGACGAGTTAAAACAGATATATAATTATAATTACATTATGCCACTCGCCCCTGAGATTGTAAATTTGGCATAAGTATTCACGGTGATTTAACACGAAAGATACTTTTGAATGTAAGTAAATTAAGGGGTTAATAGCACCAAATACAAAAACTAAAATATTAGAGACAGTCGATTCAAGTTTTCCATTTTACTCTACAAATCGTAAAATATTCTGTCATCGTCATCTGCTAATATTCATCAACCATGAACGAATATTGCATGGTACGTGATGAAAATCTTATCTACACATAAGATATGTGTAGATAAGAAATCACAGTTAAAATGGTCGAATACTTAAGGTATGCCATTAGTTTGGGGATGCTTGGTGCTGTACCTGTCACTTATTAGTTTCTGCTTAATTTTATTCTATAGTATACAATCAAGCACGGTCCTTAATGGCAAACTTGGAAGGAAACTATAGAGGATGTTATGTATAAATACAATCTATACATAAACCTAACGTCCGCTAACTTAATCTTGCACTGTCACATCGACACTGTCCACTACGAACATTCATGCATCTGGTATATTTATTTATCGATGTTTTATTTTCTGTTATATTTGAAACTAGAAGATTAAATGTATAATACGATGTACACAAATTGCAGATTAAATTAATTGAATAACAATGCTGAAGAATAACACCCGGAGCTTCGTAAAGCTTCACAGCTAAAATAATATCTTTTGAATTAAATTTGAAATGTACTATTGAAACTAACATCATACATGTTGAATGTTCTTTATCTATGCAGCGAAGTATGGAGAAGGCACATCGGCGGGTGATTCTAGAACTTGCTCAAAAGATTCCCCTGGGACAGACAGTGCCACAGATAGTCATCTGTTGTTGCCCAAGCCTGACAACAACTTTCTAAGCCCCGACGCCTTAAATTATCGAAGAGGTGAGAATAGACTCAACGATCGTTCACCAAAAAATATCAAAATGCGTGTTACTATAAATAATAATATTCAATTTGTATAAAAACGTTTTTTTAGTTCTGTTATAGTTATTTGTTGCGAAATATAACTGTTCGTTTAATATAGTATTAAATAAATTTATGCACGTACAAACAATGTGTGTTCCAGGAAGTCGACGACCATCAATACTACCCGTACCTGACATGGTAACCAGCAATTTAAATATCGCCTCTGATAACCAAGACGAAGAAGTCGAAGCTGATGAAAGTGAAGACGAATTAGAGGATGATGTACCGTGGCGGTCGCCGTCAGAAAAGATAGCGTACGCATATTTAATTAATTAATCGCCATAATTTGCATCCACATGCACGCAAGATCAATTTAAATAAAATCACAGTCTAGATACAATTAAAATTCTTTTTTAATTTTAATTACTTAGCAAAATTGTTTACTTATTTTTATTACATTTGAATTGTATTTTTTAATTTTTTTAATGCCGTTAATTGGATTATTTTTCCTGTTAACGACGACATTGTATTATTTTTCCATTGTTTTAGCGTTTACATTCACTCCTGTAGATAGCCGATCTGGATCACTCAAGCTGCATGAGTACTTACCGCACAGTACGTACAATCATAGTCTCATATACATACACGTCAGCTTCGTTTTTTTATTATCCTTAATATATTCGTCTTTTTAAACATATTTTCGCTTATCAGCAGCCTAACTATGGCCCAAAAATGCAAATGAAATAGCATTTATTTTGAAACTTACTTTAATAGCCTATTATAATTTTTATGTTATCCAAGATAACATAACCGAAGAAATGAAAACTGTTCAATTAGTGAATGAACGAACATTATAACTGCATCGGGTAGTTTATAAATACGTACTTATAATAAAACATACGACTAAGAAAACCATGAGTCATACATAAAAAATGTTTCTTCATTTGCATCATTGTGAGAATGAATGAATTAGTTTACACCATAATTATTTTATTTTCTTATTTATGTGCTGTAACCACAAGCACCATCAGCCTTAATAATAAAATGATTAAATTAGTTATCTGTTCTAAATAGACAGATATTTAAAATTATACTCGTTGCAATTGTGTGCATTGTGTATCTGTATAATCCCTGAGCGTAAAACCCCAACCGCACGGCCCGTACCCCTGTCTCCAGTGATGACGTCACCACCAGCAGCTTCTCTTCATTGGCAGCCAGTGACATCGCGCACAGCGCCTGGCGCAACGACTATATGAGGTACGTTTATAGTAAGTTACGATTTAACAGTCGCAAACAAATACCAACCGTCTCAAATTACGAGTCCAATCGTATCAGCCTAACCATCTTTTAATTACTTATTTGAGTTCAGAATGTAAACCCGGTTTTACCGTTGTATGTTCTGGCTTTACAACAACGTAGCGTCCTTGAGATGTACACATACTTCTACATAATATACCTACCTCTCACGATAATGCCACACTCAGAGAAAGTACCTTAAATACTAAAGATAAACAATTTCACAGAAACAAAACTATTTTCAAAAGCAATTCGAATTGCGTTCATACATTTTAACCTTGTGAGCTCCTGATAAAGACTGAACATAATATTTTTCTATCACTTAATCATTTGATTCTCAAATGAATCTTTCAAATCAAAATAAAAGCTTTTACAGCCAAATTGCCTACCTCATTTCCGGTATTTAAGCTGTTTTTCATCTCTGATGGATTGTCGTGGGCCACCGGTATTGTAACTGTAACTTCGTATACAATATAATACAATATAAATTTAAAAAACATTCTAGTCGGTAGGTTTTTTTAAAAACAAAAGTTTGAGTAATAGAACACACTCAATTAAATAAAATGGAGTTTAGCTGTAAAAGAAATATTCATATAAAACTAGTTTCTGCCCGCGACTTCATACGCGCAATCCCGTTTTCTCCCGTTCCTTTTCCCGTTTCCGTTTTTTTTAGAACCTTCTCCTGGCAATAACAAACACAAAAAAAGAAAGATCAGCCAAATCGGTCTAGCCGTTCCCAAGTTATGGCGTGACAACGGGAAACAAGTTTCATTTTTATGTATATAGATTACTCATTTGTCAATGGTCAGTTTTGCTCTTGCCTTTTTTAGAAAGGTGAACAACTTTTTGTTGTGTTCGACTAAAGGTAGGTTAAATTAAGTAGAAATGTGCCGATTACAATTTAAAAACAATCATAATGTCTATTAATCTTTTCTAATTTTGTCACATGGGCGGCCCTGATCGCTTAACACCAGGTGATCCGTCTACTCGTTTGCCTCCTATTCCATAAAAAAAGCTTATAAAACAAAAGTTTCTTTCTTATGCTGACTGATCAAGCGATTCTTTGTGATTTGATTTTTATCAATAGTTATTTCGTATAGAGATATAAGGCCTTTCAAATAAATTTAAAAGACGTATAGTGTAATTGATGACTCGTGGTAAAAAATCGTCCTGCAGTTATATAAAACAACAAATTAAATACTCATTATCGTCTTATTCCCGTGGGATTACCAGGATAAAAATATTCTATACTTCTATCGAGTCCCAATCTAATATATTGGTCCGTATCAAAACGCTTTTAAGTTAGTCGTCACCAAGTAGAAAAAACACAATAAACAACAAAAACATATCTTAAAGCCTTTGTAAGCTTGGCTTTATGTCGACTCGCAATCAGGACGCTACAGGTCACGAGGAACGTCACGGGTGCACGTTCCATTGCTCATAGCACGTTCTGTCTCTTCAGTCACCCGGCTGCTACCGTTTGACACGTCACGCAGTTGATATCAAATAATAAACGTGACTTGAAGTTAATAACGTCAGATGATACAAATGCAATCTTCCAGAACAACAGCTTCGAGTTTTATAGAAAGCAGACATCGTTATGTTCGACATAGATTCGACTTTCGTTTATCGTTTTGATAACATAATTTCACTGATCACTAAGTCAAATATTTTTTACGGTTTTCCAGATTTAGTTCATATAATTACAATAGTGAAAATACTGATAGGTACGCAAATTTCAAAAGCTAGGGATATATTTATTTATTCTGTGAGTTTGACTGTCAGCTACATTTCATACTGAACTTAAATGGTGTTCAAAAGGAAACGACCACTTTCACCATTGTATATTACTATAAAAATAAAACGGAAAACCTTATATTTGCATAGTCATTTAGAAAAAAGATAAAAATGTGGTATCATAAGAACGAAGTTGATTTATATTTCATCACACTTGCGTTGTGTCAGGTACAAAGACGCTGTCATAGGCCACTGGTTCGAGTATCTTATTAAATCCTACGTTATACTTATAGTACTCATATTTTATTATACGTAAAAACATGGACTAATAAATAAAGGCTTAGTGTATTTTAAAAGTGATAATATTCACAAAACACTCGTTCCGAGAGAAGGAATTTCAGCTAACGAACCCTTAGAAGGACTTGTAGAATACAATTCCTTCTCTCGGAAGGAGTGTTTATTTCGCCTTTTATACTAAATGCATGTGTGATGTCAGACCTAGATATTTTCCAATTCTCCAGTGACTAACAAATTAGTAAATTTCGGCACATGTCCCTATACTATAACTCTGAGCATGTTAATTTCGTGAATTTGATGTTCAATGTTAGATTTAAATAACACTTAAACATAGAATTAAACACAGTCCAGTTATGATTATCGTATATGTATAATATTTTTATTAGATGTGATGTACCTTTAATTTGTAAGTATCATAATAACTTTAACTTTCACAACTTTTAGTAATTTTTAATATTATATTTCTTAAAAAGCTTCGCTTTGCCTTATTGAATGATGAAAACTTTATTTTTAAATTAAAATAAAGGTTAACGTGACCGCAAATAACCACAATGATACGAGATATTTCAGAATCGTGAAAGGATTCCCGCCAGTGTCACCATTCATAGGAGTGAGCCCAACTCTATGTTACTTGCTGAAGGAAAAGAAATCATTATGCTGTTTACAACTAGCACAAGTCTGTGAACACTGTGCTTATAGAAATGCTAAAGAGTACCAATGGCAGAATAAAACTATCATCCTTGCTGCTGATTACGCATCAAATGGAATATACAACTTTATTATACCCTTGCGGGCCCATTTTAGGTCTAAGACCTCCCTAAATCCTATTATTTTGCTGTTAGAACGCAGACCAGACATAGCATTTTTAGATGCAATATCTTACTTCCCGTTAGTATATTGGATGTTGGGTAGCATTGATTGGTAAGTGCGCGTGACATTCATTTTATATTGTATTAAATAACCGTAAGAGTTATTTACTCAATTTCTCCGATTTCAGTTTGGATGACTTGTTGCGTGCCGGCATCACATTGGCTGAAAACGTAGTCGTTGTCAACAAAGAATTATCCAATTCTGCGGAAGAAGATAGTCTGGCAGACTGTAACACAATAGTTGCTGTACAAACTATGTTCAAGTAATGGTTTTCAATAATTTAATGACGCTACGCCATAGCGAATTCTTTCAGAACGTTGTCTATATCTCTAATAGCCATTAGCTCAGTTTATAATATCGTCTCGTTTGTGATCTGTTTGCGCTGCGAATTTATTCTCTACTTTTATACGTTGTTGAGAGAAAAGTTGGTATCAATTAGCAATATGCTTTCTTTTTTTCAGGTTTTTTCCATCAATAAAGTCAATCACAGAACTATCACAATCATCAAATATGAGATTTATGCAATTCCGTGCACATGACAAATATGCCTTACATCTTTCGAAAATGGAAAAGGTAAAATACTAGTATCAATTTCTTTTATCGCAACTACAAAATAAAATAACCCTCCAAAATCCTCCGACAAGTTTCTTGTTTTGGTGAAGCTAAAATTTTGATATTTTTGGACTTATATGTACTTAAGAAGGTATGCGTACTTACTCAGTAGTTTGATATCCCTTTCACAGAAAATATTTGTAACAAGTTCTTATACAATTAAAGCACAAATGCTTGCATTCAGAAGTTGTTTAATATTTTTTTTTAGCGAGAAAAGGAGCGTGGTTCCCATATATCTTATATGTTCCGGCTGCCGTTTGCCGCAGGCTCTGTGTTCTCGGCATCAATGCTAGACACGTTACTGTATCAAGCATTTGTAAAGGATTATGTGATTACCTTTGTGCGATTATTATTGGGAGTAGACCAAGCTCCAGGATCAGGATTTCTCACTTCAGTAAGTCTCAAATAATTCTTAAGTACACCGATATGGCTGTGCTCCATATACTTACAGGCTCGCGAATATCTTATTTTTTGTTAACTCCCTGTGTCACTTCACTGAAAGGGCGAATATTGCGATAAGCCAATAGCACTTTAATTAAATCTATAAAATTATTAGAAATCGCTCAGGCTTTTATATGTTTAACTTGGACTTCTAACAGATGAAAATCTCAAAAGAAGACATGTGGATACGAACATATGGTCGGTTATATCAAAAATTATGTTCAACTACATGCGAAATTCCGATTGGAATATATCGCACTCAGGATACGACATTAGCCGATGCATCTCACCACGTGAGTATGTCGCCAAGGACCCCATCAAAGTGGTTTTGGTCACGCCTCGCGAGAATGCGACCATCGCGTGCATCGGTGAGTCGGTTAACTCCCTACTCTCAAATATTTATCTCCTTAAATACAGTCCTTTACTGCAGTTTACGCCTGAACGCTATTAATCCATCACACACCATTTCAAAACTTACAAATATCTAATAATAATAATAGTACATCGCAAAATTGCATCTCAGTAGTCCGAGTCTTTGGACTGTATTTCGGGTATATTTTTTAAATCTTATTTTTCTTTTTAACGCGTCAACGCTACACTTTTTTCCATTTTTGTAACCTATCTACATATACATTCTGAGCCTTACACTTGTGGAGTGTCTGTAATTAGTAGCAATTTTTATATAACTTCTACCTTTCACGCGATACTTGTACCTATTGTCTAATGGTCCACACGTGCTTCAATTTTATGATTTTTACGCAAACTGCTACGGCCGGACGGGATAGGTTGTCTAAGTTTGGCTTATTGGACACGGTATAATGAAATGCATCATGTGTCGAATGAGAAGTAACCTGAAGGGTACTGGCTAACTAAAACAATATCACTATGGAACTCGATGATCGCAATCCCGCCTATATGTTATACTTGTAGTTTGTGTTTTGCATGATACTATAGAATTCTAGAACTTGCGAGAAAGATAAGTAAATCAATATAGTTTTACTAGACTGGTACACATTAAATATAGCTAACATTGGTGTAATTTTATTTAATAGTACATATTTTGAGCAACAAGTCGATCGCTGCATGTCCTCACTTACATTACCAGTAAATAGGCTCTAATCCCATAATTATCTTCTTAAAGCAGTGATGATCAAGGAAACACTAGCGCAATTGCTTAGCTTAATGCATGCTTCTAGTATAAAGTAGTAGATCCCATACTATAGGTAACTCATGTCTCATTATTTCAAAAGACTAGCTAGGACAGTAAAAAGGTGCATAACAATGCTTAGTGCAGTCTCAATGCAAATATTATCAATAATAATTTGTGCATACTTATACCGAAAACGATAGCAAGGGAATGAAAATTATGAAAAAAGCATTGAAAAGTTGGACAAATTGACAATGTGTTGTTAAGTTAGAAAAAGTATTGGAAAACAGTGACACGATAGTTGCAGCAGGAGGAAGGCGAAGGCGGTGGATTTTCTACTTGCGGGCGCCGGGAGGCAGCAAGCTGCCTCAGTGGCTGCTACGGGGAACGCACGCCGGCGGTAAGGTCAATACCAGAGACCTTTCACATGGACCTTTCGATTGAATATGTTAACTAGGAGTCCCAGCCGACATCGTTATACAAAAGACTTAACGACGGCTCTGCATTTACCGAATAGAATAAAATATTTACGTCTAAAATATATTGCAATCATGACAACGAATTTGAATATTGTTTAAAAAATAACTGCATAAACTTAATAATGTGCCTAATGATTTGCAATCGTGTTTCTGAACAAAACACTTGTAGGTACACTGTGATGTTGCACGGATTGAAAACATACGTAACTTCTTAAACAGTTACTCATTCTTAAATCTTCTTAGTGCCTACTGCAGTGCTACAAACAAATAATGCGCAAAATGATAAGAAACAAATTTCCAAAAGTATTTTGGTTGGTACGATTCGGGACACGTATATATAGTTAAATATTTTTTCATAGAACGCAGTAACTATTTAGGCTTAGTAATTCTATGTGAAAGGACTCTGTTTGAAATTGGTTTACAGAAACTAAATTCTAAAAAGTATTGAATTAAAAGGTGGTGGACTTGATCCAAATGGCGTCGTCTATTCTCGGTTCGGGCAAAGATTTATTGATTTTTTATCGATTATTTTTACCATAAGCTAACAATACAATAACAATTATAAGTATTATATTCATTTAAATGTCTCGACAAAAATATTATCTCAAAATAATACCTAGATCTACTCGAGGGTCAATAACTTTTTCTCCATAAGTCGATTTATTTGCGGTTTTGGTGTTATAAATTAACGACGCCACTTGGACCCTAGTCCATCTTAAATTGTCCGGTCACCTTTATTAACATGTTTTTATTAGGTTGACCTGTAACGGACTAATATGTAATAGATAAAATCTTTGAATCTGAATTACGCACCTACTTAATTGATGTAGGTATCAACATGATACTTGACGTGTTCGTGACGTTCACGGTACTTAGTTTAAACTACTCCATCTAACTTCTAAATTGTACGAAACATACATAGATAAAGAAAAATAGACAATTTATTGCCTTTTATTCTGGCGGCAGTCGGAAACATGTGAAAAAATTGAACATCGTCCAGGTCGAAATTGTCTATGGACTTGTATATCAAAATGTCAGTCCGAAATAATTCATTTATGAGTGGTGAAATGAGCAGGAGTCGAACATTGTATTGCTGTAGTAGCACATTATTTTAAAGATAACCTCATCTGAATTTGAGTTGCATTAAAAAATTACTTACTAGCTATGACAAATATGGCGATCTTGTTCGTCTAGAAACAGAAATACACTCACATATTACTCAACTCTTTTTTACTTAAGGTTTAGTCTGATTACAGGTCTATAAATGTTGCGAAATGATGAAACAAAAAAAAATAGATCATAACTTTAAATCGTTAATAACAATATTTTCAGGGCTAAAAAAATGGAAATGACCTTAAGTATGTTCCTTGATTTAATCGTCTCTGGGTTATTCTGTACACTTTAGAAAAATATAGGTGTGGCTGTTGAGCATAAAATAATGTCTGCAATAGATAACTTAACGTTTTAAGATAATTGAAACAACCCTGTTAAAGCATGCAAAATAATTAAAATTCACCGTCATTGATCAATAGACTTTTAGATAGATCATCTAGGAATCATGACCCGCATAGCCATACTGCTTGCATAACTATAAAAATAATAATTTTAATTCACCAATACTTTAATTTTCGTTATACTGCAATTATAACGTTTATTTGTAACTAGTTTAAAATAGAATTAGATTGAGAAAACATATTGTTAAAGTTTCTAGTCAGTCATCAAAGGCCCGCTTATTGTTCATGTCAGTCATATACATATACATATACAAATAAAAGCAATATTTTTATACAAAATAGCAGTTAAATTATCCTAATATTTAAAACATTAGGTGCAATAATCTCAAGTGTTATCTCACTAAGTCTGCTTGTGATTTCATTAATAGTCACAATAAAATGAATAGCAATACAATGCATCTTCTACCTTCAATAAAATATATTATACATAAAGAAATTGTACCTATGTGTAAAAAATTATTTATATATTTTGTTGTAAATAAATGCGGTGGGTCATAATTCCAAAATAATGTAGGTAAGATAGGAGTATCAAGAATGATGTTGAAGTAGTGAATACTTGAATACCATTATCAATCAGCCAAACTATGAGGCCTATAATATTAGTGCATTAAATTAGTGCTTACTACTTTTATGTGATTACTATGTGTTATCGGATCTTACTATGTAAATTAGACCTTAACAGATAGACTTAAATGCCATTTTACAAGGGTCTCGCATAACATAAATCGATATGTTGTTTTCTGTTATAGAAGTTTTTGCCTAACAAAATTTTTATTAAGTTTAATTAAATAAAAATATTTGGTTATCAGATCTGTTAACGGTTTTAAGAAAATTAATTAAAAAATAATTGTTTTTGTCAATCACATAAAAATCGCCTGCGCATATATTTTTCTTGTTTTATAGTATATCACTAAAAGAAAAATTAAACGTATGCCTCACTCCAAGTAGTTGGGTTACCAGTGTAGAATAATTACTTACATGCATCAAACTGATTTCAATCGTACTCTTCTCACTATACCCGAAGTATTATTTCACCCATAGAGCGAGCAAAACAAAAGCAGTTCATGCATGTTTGTCTTTACGCACAGGCACCAACAATAATGTGTATGTTATTGTATATAACCCCAACGATAACTCTCACTTAACATGGAATGTATGAAATTTCTATTAAAATCATATTATATTATTGTTGATGACGACTTATTGATAATGTCTAAAAAGATAAATGAACCCGATATAATTAATTTTTGCTTTCACAGTATTCTACAAGCCTAGCGGATGAAGCACGAGACAATCATGCTCAACAAATTGAAAGGGCTGAAATAGCTAATCTAGTAAGATCTAGAATGGAATCGTTGAACTTAACAGGTATCGACTATGACGATGTAAGCGAAAAGAGGAACAGTCTATCTTATGTAATTATAAATCCTAGCTGTGATCTCAACTTGCAAGAAGGCGACATTATGTACGTAAACACACATGAAACTCATTTTGTTCATGTTAAAAATTGATTTCAAATAATACATACTTTCTTCTCTTTTAGATACTTAGTCCGCCCTTCACCTTTCTCTGCACAAAAGACGTTTGAACGCCACAATAGCCGCCGCAAATCAAATATAAGTTTTTGTTCACAAGCATTAATTCAAGCTCAGGGAGTCTCGAGCAGAAGAGGATCAACTATCGGGGCAAGTTTTGTGCCACCGCGAGCGCCTCCGCTTTCAACTACTAAAGCAAATTCATTATCTTTACCTGATAGCCCCACTATTATCACAGATTTTCGAGGGAGATCTAACTCACTTCGGGTCGTCGACGATATACTATTAAGAAGATCTAACTCACTACGGCAAGGGTTGAGTGGCGTTGGTTCTCGCCGCCGTAAGAGTAGTCTCGAAGAAATTGGTATATCTCATTTCAATTCATTATTGCAACACCAACAACAACAGCAGCAACAGAATGCCTTCAAAATAGCTTTAAATGGCAGTATTGGTCTAGAAGTAACGCCACCAGAAGAGCACCCACTAGAGCGCCTGCCTGGTCCCAGTATACCACTCGGTGGATACCAAGAGGTGGCAGCTGCTTTACCGTCTTCATCTCTGGGTCCCTCGCTCCCAAGTGTCACTCCAACCCCAGATCCCCAACATTTGCAAGGGACTATTGTATGATACCACCTTATGTGGGGACGACGACTGAGTTCTGTTATTAGAAACAAGTGGACGTAGATATATTAGCCCGGTAAAATAAAATGGTATTTCTCCTGTAGCTGATACCGGCTTAGTAATAAAGTTCACTGTGCGAGACTAACTCATTCCGTAGCGTCCCTACCTTCTAAATAATTATCACATATGTACATATTTAAGTACAGACTTAGTGATTTAGACTGGTGGTGAAAGAGCTGTGTAATTTAAGCGGGATCAATTAGTTACTAGGTAATGGGGATTTATTAAGTCAGCACGCCGCTGCCGGTGTATATCAGAAGTTGTAGTGTTTTATTTGAAATTGTAAATTAAACTTAAAATAAACTTTACAAAATGTTAATTATTGTAAATATATTTACATAGAAATCTATTTAACTTAAATAATAAATATAATCACTTAGGGTTCATTTTTCTAGACTAACTGACCAAATTAAAAAAAAACTTGGATTTGAAAATAGATTCCGTACTTTAATTATGCAGATTAGATTTAACTAGATTTCAAATATCACCCTAAACAGAATCAGATAATAAAGAACTTACATGTATTGATGTCTTGTTATTTATCTTTACCATCTATAATTCATTATTAATGTAATACTATTAAGCTGCAATGTGGAGCAATGAGGTAGACGTGTTACTGTTAGGATTCTTATTAAGCGCTGCCCGCATGGCAGCACTGGCAGGGTCGCCATGCAATGTGGAGCAATGAGGGAGACGTGTTACTGTTAGGATTCTTATTAAGCGCTGCCCGCATGGCAGCACTGGCAGGGTCGCCATGCAATGTGGAGCAATGAGGGAGACGTGTTACTGTTAGGATTCTTATTAAGCGCTGCCCGCATGGCAGCACTGGCAGGGTCGCCATGCAATGTGGAGCAATGAGGGAGACGTGTTACTGTTAGGATTCTTATTAAGCGCTGCCCGCATGGCAGCACTGGCAGGGTCGCCATGCAATGTGGAGCAATGAGGGAGACGTGTTACTGTTAGGAATATCTTTAATTAAGTGTCTTAAGAACTAACTTACACTACTTACTTATAGGGCGACGTGTCACACACACTACAAAGCTGAGAAGTTTGTTTGGTTGATCGCGCTATTCTCCAAACTTTTGTTAGATATCCGGGAAAGGGATTGGCTATAAAACAACACGCTACATATGACAAACAGCGGGTCAAACCGCGCGAGAGTATTTAGCAGACGTCATGAATGTCTACCCGATTGATATTAAAATAAGATATGAAAGTGTAGGACATTGTAGCTATAAGGTAAATTACACATTTCAATTCTCTTCTAGGTCATGTTGTCGTTTTAGTTACTTTTGTTATGTTATAACAGTAGCAGTGTTTGTTATTTGGTTTTATAACCAAACAAGTTATCATACAACCCGTTATCGTCTGATGGTAAGCGATCGACCCAACCTATGGATAATGTTGTTGTTAGATTAACCCTAACAGGCCTGTTTTTCACTATATCTAACACAAAGAAGTAACGCAGTCATGATTCACGATCTAATTTATAATTTATTTCGAAGAAAATATTTATTTCACTTAGTTAGAAGTTTTTAAAATCACAGGAGTTTGAATTACCAATATACTCAGATTGCTATAATCATCTTATCAATCAATCATCTTCATGTTCCTATATTCATATATAGATTATCTTGGCTACAGAGCCAAAAATGAATTGAGCCATAGTTAATTTCAGTGGAATATTTGGTAATAGGTAGTATTATTTTTTGTTTCAAACATGTCATACAAGGTGGAACACTTAAATTATTTATATATTATCATAGTTTGGTTTGGCTGTGAGCTATGCAGTTACCTGTGATTGATCTATTTATGGTTGGACGGAGTCTACGGGGATGAGGTAATATTTTATTACTATGAGGTATTAACATCAATATGTAAGAGTATAATATTGCCTTGTTGGCAAGGTGTCACCGAGTCATAGGTTCTAATAGGTCTAATAGTTCTAATAGGTCTAATAGTTCTAATAGGTCTAATAGTTCTAATAGTTCTAATAGGTCTAATAGTTCTAATAATGGCGAACAAAAAGAGGACTAAAGAATAAAGTCCTCTTTCTCTTGGCCAGTGTTTATATCTGATAGCCAAAGCTAGTAACAGGTAGGCTCTTTTTTACCAGTTATTTTATCGAGTCCCATGTTCTGGAGGGGAATCTATCTACATATATAAATAACAATGAAATTTCTTTCGTTAGTCTCGCTAAAACTTGAGGACGACTAAACCCATTTAGTTAGTTTTGACCTTGAAATGTTTGTGGAAGTCTAGGGAAGGCTAAGTGGAAAAAAATGTAGGCAGTAGAAGTTTGCCAGGTCAGCTAGTACCATATTTTTTGGGGGCCTCCACTCATATTTTGTATGATCTACAGCACATATAACTTTTATGAGTGAAATGTGCAAATATAATAAGGGTTAATCTTTATCTCATGATTTTATGGTTATTGCCATCAGTTACTACGAAAAAAGCTATGAATAAGAAAAGGGACTAATGCGCAAACCTGTTCGTTACCCCACATCACAAACCTGTTCGTTACCCCACATCACAAACCTGTTCGTTACCCCACATCACAAACCTGTTCGTTACCCCACATCACAAACCTGTTCGTTACCCCACATCACAAGAAAACAATTACATAAGTATAATTACTTACCCAGAACTGAGAATTTATGATAGCTGAAAATCTGTATAATATTTATTATACTTCAATGGTACACAATGGTACACAATGGAATGGTACACAAGCCCTTCTTCTAAAGAGGCAGTTTTAGTTACCGAACTTAAGTTAAGTTTAGGTAACGAACGTTTACGATGACTAGTACTGTACTAAAATTGTTAGCACACACTTAAGAATGTCTAACACCAATATGCTTAGTGTTTTCAAAACAATTTCCTTCGGGCGGAATTTTTTTTCATCAAAACATTTGCCTAGACCAGGGTATCATTTCATAACCGAAACAGACTCAGAATTGAAAGCATCATCGTCATCATCATCGAAAATGGATTATTCGTATTTCAAGAAAAACCAAGTGAAAATGATGTTCATATACGTAACGCTGATAAATATACCAATAACACAAGTAAGTATTTTCACGATAATAAATTACATCACCTTAGGTCTTATTTAAGTTATTGTGTTCCGAAATTTTTAGATTTTGTAATGTGTTATAGGTGGTGTAAATATCACTGTATTATATATATCATTATTGGAATTTTTGTTCTATAACTTTGACATCTTAGTGAAACCGTAGTTAATTTTTAAACCGCACGAACTTCGAATGATCAGTCACAGGTTGTGCCTAGAAGTGAGGATCAAACTAGCCACAGGGTAATTTCTAAACCTTTTGCTTCTGAGGATGGGTCGATTTATGACCAATTTTTGTTTTATTCAGCGTGTTAGTGTTCAGAAAACGCTCATAAACATAAATGTGGGAGAGCCATGCTTTGGCACGAATGGGCCGGCTCGACCGGAGTGATACCACGGCCTCACAGAAAACCGACGTGAAGCAACGCTTATGTTGTGTTTCGTCGTGTGTGTGAGGTTACCGGAGGCCAATTATTTTATTACCCTCCCCTTTCCCAATCTCCTTCCTGAATCCCCAACGATCCTCAAACTCCTAATCCCCAAAAGGCCGGTAACGCACACGCCTCTGGTGTTCCAGGTGTCAATGGGCGACGCCGATTGCTTACCATCAGGTGATCCGTCTGCTCATTTACCGGCTTATGCCATAAAAAAAGACAAGACACTGTGTGTGTTATTTTTAGACAATGTACATGAGTATGAAGAAACAGGAGTAGAAATGGTGCGGTGGCGACGTCAGCGTCATGTACACAGCATGCAGGCGTCGCGGCGTCATCACGAGCTCTAAGGAGCATTGATGTCGTATCATCACACATCGTAGATTTGCTTTCAAGTATTCCATGAAATGGCGAACTCAATTAGATGAACTAGAATATTCTGTAACTTCCAATTCGAAAGATCGAAGTGAACTCGATTGCGGTGCGTCATGGCATAGGTTTTTAGAAAATTTTTGACCAAGGACGAGCGAGAATACGATCCAGAACAATATGGAAATTCGAATACGGCAGTAAAAGCATTTTATTTCAATGTCCGCCTGGTAGATTATTTCAAAACATTATACACACATTTTTCTTTTCTTACAAAATTAAATACTTTCGACGATATATTGATTTGAACTATCATGTGACGTCATGATTTTCTACATTTTATAGGGTATACGAAACGACCTCCCACTCCTAAACTTAACCCCGTTTTATCTAAGTATTGTTTTCTTACACGACAAAATAAAAAAATATGTACGTAATATTTTATCATTATCTAACTAACGGACTAATCACATTAATTTCATTTCCATACACTTACTATCGTATTGTCAGTTACAGAATAGCCTAACAGCAGCTGTAGCCAAATGCCATTTAGCGCTTGCCTACATGTAGAATAGAAAACCAAATTATATGGAATTGACGTAAATTTTGACACTTGTTAGTGTCATCCCCATACATTTTGATTTCTACTCTCTCTGTAGACAAGCGCTAAAGTGGCGTTTGGCTAAAGGCCCAGCAGCTGTAGGCAAATGCCACTTAGCGCTTGTCTACATGTAGAGTAGAAAACCAAATTATATGGAATTGACGTAAATTTTGACACTTGTCAGTGTCATCCCCATACATTTAGTTTTCTACTCTCTCTGTAGACAAGCGCTAAAGTGGAGTTTGGCTAGAGGCCCTGATCATTCAATTGTCTACGTTTCAAGAAGAATCGTAATCGACGTTGGACCCAAATATAAAAATAGGCATTTTCCACGTTAGGGGTTGTAAAGAAATCAAGGAAAATACAAATATTTCCCACTTTTACAATACTCATAATACTGTAAAAGTAAATATATTAAAATTACATAACATGCAATACATCTTAACTATCAATGTACTAGTTGTAATTTTCTTAAGTTAATCCTTTG
Source organism: Spodoptera picta (assembly GCA_038387885.1). NCBI lineage: Eukaryota > Metazoa > Arthropoda > Insecta > Lepidoptera > Noctuidae > Spodoptera > Spodoptera picta. Next base: position 7,649,331 of record JAZHFQ010000105.1, read on the forward strand.
ATATGTATTTAATAACTTATCATAGCTTTATATTATTATCATAAAATGAAACTTATCTATATATAAATAAACTAAATAATAAATAACTAGAGCTAAGGTAAATAAAAACTAAAGCATTCAGACCTAAAATGAACATGAGGAATATATAGAAAAAAATAAAATAAAAAAAGGTAAACTAACTTAACGCATCATAAAAATTATCCTCATCATTGTCATGAGGTGAGGTGCCCAAAAAGCTGGCAGTATTGCAATATTTCGCTCGTTATGCTAAACCTTTGACCAAGATAGTCGCCAGCCTTTAGATCACCCGAAGTGTCAACCTGTATAACAATTTTTAAGTATCTTGTATCTATGTATATTAAAAGGATTCTGATATAATAATTTTTAAAAGTGATACATGTATGAACATCACTAATTAGTAAGTAGTCGCCCCCTCACTATAATGTGTTATACAAAGTAGAACACTTTTCATTAACGCCGCTGTCTACCTGTCATAGTCTAAGTGTGTGTACACGTCATGCGCCCTGCACATTATTGTAATAAATCCAAGTATAATAAATCCGTCTACTATTCATTAATCGACCAACATAACATGGTGTCAGAAGTTAATTAAGAACCAGGACGTCCGCAAGTGCAAATAGCAATATGAACAAAGAAGAAATAAGCGACGCGAGGTACCATGTGTCCGGTATTAAAAACCTCGTGGTGTCGTCGGAGGCAACAGCCAACAATGCGGAAGCATGGAAAAAATGGTGGCAGCGTTTGGAGCTATACATGCTGGCGTCCGGTCTGGACAAGTCTGAGGAGAAGAGGAGGGTGTCAATCCTCTTGCACCACATAGGTCCAAAGGGCATAGAAATTTTTAAAACGTTCGATATCAATATCGACGAGGTTAGGCTGAAAGACGTTAACCCGTTGATATCCATCCCCTAAATTTGGTCATACAAAAGTATTCTCTAAACATCAGAAATAAGGTCTATAATGTAATGTAATATTAGTGGAAAGCGGTCACCGGTGACCGCTTGGGGATTTATGGGTAAAGCCAGATTTGATAAGTACTTCGAGCCAAGAAAAAATCTGACCATGTGCAGATACACATTTTTCACGCGTAAGCAGGCTGAACACGAGAATATCGATGAATTCCTAACCGATCTCGAAAATAAAAGTCGAGAATGTGAGTTCGGAACCCTAAGGGAATCGATGATTCGAGATATTTTTATCGCTAATCTCCACATCGACTTCTCACATATTCGGCAAAGGTTGCTACAAGAGCCCAACCTAACATATCAAAGAATGAGAGAACTGGCGAAAACTCTCATTGTCGCACAGCAAGAAGCAGAAAAAATCGTCAAGAAGTCAGGCGTCGTGGACGGCGCAGAGGTCATGCATCTAAGTCAAAGGAGCAGCGGTCGACGAGTCTGTCGACAGCGGGCTTCAAGTCAGGCGTCACATCGGGCCACGAGGAGGTCCCCGAGTCCGATGCGGCAGCCAACGTCAACGTGTGGTCGCTGTGGGCAGTCTCATCGAGCGAGGTGCCCAGCGACAGGAGTACAATGCAGGTCATGTAACTCTTTTGGTCATTTTGCTAGATTCTGTTATAAAAATAAAAATGTAAGTCAGTCGTATTCGCAACACACAGTTGGAATATTAAGTCGTCAATCTAGCAGAAACCATCCACACGCACAGTCATACAGTCAGCCACAAAAACAGTCATACAGTCAGCCACAAAAACAGTCATACAGTCAGCCACAAAAACAGTCATACAGTCAGTCACAGAAACAACCAGTAGTCGGATTACACACACACACCAGAAATAGTCAAAGTCAAGTGAATCTCCATGATGATAATGCTAATTGCGCTGAGAGATTACACAAACAAAATAAAAATAGTCAGATTGTCGAAAAGTCGCATAAAAATGTCAGTACAGTCATACAGTCTCATAAAAACACAAATAACAGGTACACAAAGAAATCTCATAATTGTCAGTCTAAATACCGTCATTTAGAGGTAGAATAAAAAATAGTCAAGTTTCAGAAAATTCAAGTTCGGGTAGTTGGAAAATAAATATACACGTGGGTAAGCATAAACTAAATTGGATTATAGATTCAGGTGCAGATGTCAATATTGTATCTGTCAAAAACTTCAAAAGTCTTAAATTGTCAATGTCACACATTAATAATTGTAATGTGAAGGTAACAGGATTTGGTGGAAAAAATATTCCAATTTTAGGACAAGTTAATTTAAAATGTAACCTGAATATTGAGAACAATCATATAACGGAAGACATAGTGTTCATAGTAGCAAATATTGTCTGTCCAACTGTATTAGGTCTACCTACTTGTGAAATATTAGGTATAATAAAACGTGTATTTTCCCTAACAAAGCAAGATTTTTGTAAACAGATTCTCAGACAATATAATGATTTATTTCAAGGTCTTAGATGTCTACCTCCAGTCTGTCATCTGAAACTCAAGCCAGATGCTGTTCCGTGCATTGATCCGCCAAGGAAAGTTCCGTTTGCGTTACAAGGAAAACTACGCGAGGAATTGGATCGCATGGAGCAAATGAATGTCATACAAAAGGTTACTAAACCAACTGAATGGGTAAATTCAGTAGTCGTCACTGTTCAGGTCAGTTAAGAATATGTTTAGATCCTAGAAATTTAAATAATTGTATAATGAGAGAACATTATCCATTAAAGTCTCGTCATCATCATCATATCAGCCACAGGACGTCCACTGCTGAACATAGGCCTCCCCCAATGACTTCCAGATAGGCCGGTTGGAAGCGACCTGCATCCAGCGGTTCCCTGCGACCTTAATGAGATCGTCTGTCCACCTTGCGGATGGACGTCCTACGGTGCGCTTGCCGGTACGTGGCCTCCACTCGAGAACCTTTCTGCCCCAGCGGCCGTCGGTTCTCCGTGCTATGTGCCCTGCCCACTGCCACTTCAACTTACTAATCCGCTGGGCTATGTCGGCGACCTTTGTTCGTGTGCGGATTTCCTCGTTTTTTAACCGATCTCGCAAAGAAACTCCGAGAATAGCCCTTTCCATAGCGCGCTGAGCGACCTTGAACTTCTTTATAAGGCCCACAGTAAGAGACCACGTTTCTGTTCCATAGTTCATCACTGGTAACACACACTGATTATAGACTTTCGTCTTGAGGCACTGAGGTATGTTGGACGAGAAGATGTTGCGTAGTTTCCCGAACGCTGCCCATCCAAGTTGGATTCGACGATTGACGTCTTTCTCGAAATTGGACCTACATAGCTGGATCACTTGTCCTAGGTATATATATTCGTCAACAATTTCGAGGGTAGAGCTCCCAACTGATATCGGGTAGGGCGTAACATGGGCGTTCGACATGACTTTCGTCTTGTCCATGTTCATTTGGAGCCCTACCTGTTGAGAAACTCTACAGAGGTCATCGAGCATTGTGCTTAGATCCTCCAGCGATTCTGCCATGACCACAATGTCGTCGGCAAACCGGAGGTGTGTGATGTACTCGCCGTTGATGTTGATGCCAGATCCTTTCCATTCCAAAAGTTTGAAGGCGTCTTCCAATGCAGCGGTAAACAGTTTTGGAGATATGACGTCTCCTTGCCTTACACCTCGCTGCAGAGGAATATCCCTCGTGTTCCGGTCCTGTACTCGGACCGACATAGTGGCGTTTGTGTACAAGCACTTTAAAACCTCAATGTACCGATAGTCAATACGGCAACGCTGGAGAGATCTTAACACCGCCCAAGTCTCGATCGAATCAAAGGCCTTCTCATAGTCCACAAACGCTAAGCATAGTGGCAAGTTATATTCCTCGGTCTTCTGTATAACCTGCCGCAGTGTATGGATGTGGTCTATGGTGCTATAGCCTTTCCGAAAACCGGCTTCTTCGGGAGGCTGGAAGTCATCGAACCTACGTGTGAGACGATTCGTAATGACCCTCGAAAACAGCTTGTAGACATGGCTCAGAAGTGAGATGGGTCTGTAATTTTTCAGTAGAGTATTATCTCCTTTCTTGAAGAACAGCACCACCACACCTCTGCCCCATGCCGCCGGCGTTACTCCTTCGAATATGACAGAGTTGAAGAGCTTCTGAAGGACTCTCAGTACCGGCGTTCCGCCCGCTTTCAGAAGCTCTGATGTGATTCCGTCTTCACCCGGCGCCTTGTTGTTCTTAAGCTGCTTGAGGGCCATTCTAATCTCGTATAGGCTGATGTCCGGGATATCCTCGGTATAATGTCGAGTAAGTCTAGCTCTTGGATCTGCAACTGAGCTAACAGGTTTAGTGACCGATGCGTATAGCTGACCATAAAACGTCTCGATCTCCCCCAAAACTTCGGCTTTCGTCGACGCCACACTACCATCTTCCGCCTTCAGCTTCGTCAGCTGGCTTTGCCCAATAGACACGTCCCTAGCGAACACTTTGGAGCCTTGGTTCCGCTCTATCGCTTCTTTAACCATATTGACATTAAAGTTGCGGATATCGTGTCGCAGGGACTTCCATATCTGTCTATTGAGCTGCCGACGTGCTTTAGCATCGGCAGAGGTCTGGAGCACCATAGCACGTCGTTCTGCCATGATTCTGAGGGTACAATCGGTAAGCTTCTGCGGTCTGTTTTTTCGGCGGGGTCTAATAAACTTCGACCCAACCGCATGGACAGTTTCTACGAACCTGTTGTTAATCTCGTCCACTGACTCGCTATTCTCCAGGCACTCAAAACGATTTGACAGCTCGATCTGAAAACTCTCGGGGCAACCGATATGTGCATTTGAAGGTCGGAGCGTGGACTTCATCAGACGGGATCTTTCCAACTTAACATTGATATTCAATGTGCCTCTGACCAGTCGGTGATCGCTACCGGTTTTTACCTTATGGATTACAGAGACATCATTGAATATCTGTCGCTTTGTGGTCATGATGAAGTCGATCTCATTTTTTGTGGAACCGTCCGGGCTCATCCAGGTCCATTTCCTGTGAGGCGGCTTCTGGAAAAAGAGTTCATCGCAAAGAGGTCCTCCTTCTCCAGGAATTCGGCCAGCCTCTGTCCTCTATGGTTCCGTTGCCCACATCCAAATTGCCCCACTCTCAGCTCGTTATCACCTCGAGTTCCCAGTTTCGCGTTGAAGTCCCCCATAACAACACTGAAGTAGGTTTTATTGGTATGTATGGCCCTACTAATGTCCTCATACATAATCTCCACTTCCTCATCTGGGTGTGTCGAAGTCGGTGCATAAACCTGGATGACCTTCAACGAGTATCTGTTGGATACTCTGAGTATCAGGTACGCCACTCTGCTCGGCACACTTCCGATGGTAACAATGTTGTTGACGAGGGACCTGTGGACGAGAAACCCGACACCACCTTGGGACATTTGGTCGCCCTCCCGGTAGTAGAATAGGTTGCCGGACCCTAGGGTTATCGTGTCCTCGCCCTCTCGCCGGACTTCTGACAATCCCACAATACTCCAGTGCAACCTACCCAATTCCTCTTCCAGCTCAACAATCTTCTCGTCTGTCCTCAAAGTGCGAACATTGTGTGTTACCAGGGCCAGTCGTCGTCGGGGGTGGTAGCCTTTTCTCCACCTCCGGGGATTCTTAGCACCCCGTGTCCCGCCGTTAGCCTGACCGCTACCACGGTAGCCAGGAACGGCGGGACTGCCGAAGACTGGGGGCCTAGATTTATCTGAGCAGTCCATTGGGGGATTTGCCAATACTCGCCACGCTTGGCAGGCGGGTTGGCGAGCGCAGTTAGGTCACCGATAGTTTTGTAGAATGCTGCTCCCCATTCCTCGGTGTCTGGTCGCAGTTTTAGGACGTACCCGGGTCCAGTTTTAGGACGTACCCGGGCGTACCCATTAAAGTCTATAGATGAAATAAGGTCACAGCTTAAAGGTGCTGCATGTTTTACACATCTAGATGCTTTCTCAGGCTTCTGGATGATAAAGTTAGATGAATATAGTTCAGATTTGTGTACATTCCAAACACCATTTGGTAGATATAAATATTTACGATTACCCTACGGTATTAGTGCTTCATCAGAAATATTTCAAAGAGTTATGATGAATTTGTTCGGTGATTTGGAAGGAGTCTTAATCTTCATTGATGATATTTTAGTTCATGGACCAAATGAGTCTGTTCACAATGAAAGATTACATAAAGTCATGCAAAGAGCATGTCAAGTCAACTTCATCATCATCATCATCAACAGCCTATAAATGCCCACTGCTGAGCAAAGCCTCTTCTCACACGGAGAAGGTTAGAGCGTTAATCACCACGCTTGCTTAATGCGGGTTGGCGATTTCAAACTTATAATTAGAAATTATAAGTCCAGGTTTCCTCACGATGTTTTTCCTTCACCGTTTGTCAGTGGTGTCTAAATAATCTTAGAAAGTACATATAACTCGGAAAAAGTCACATTGGTACTTGCCGTTGGTAGGTTTCGAACCCGCACCCTCATGCATGAGAAGCGAGCGTCTTAAACCTCCAGGCCACCACGACACTTACTTACTTACAAATAAAAATAATGTAAATCCATTATTAAAACCATATTGGAATATTCAAGCTGAAATTCATGTCAATCTAATATTTAAAGGCTCAAAATTAATAGTTCCTAAGTCAATGTATAGAGAAATGTTAGAAAAAATTCACAAAGGTCACCAAGGTATAAATAAATGTTTAAAATTAGCTAGAGAATCTTTATATTGGCCAAATATGTCTACAGATATAAAAAACATAGTAGAACAATGTTTAATATGTGCTAAATTCAAACCATGTAATCAAAAGGAACCACTACAAAATTTTGATATTTGTAAATATCCATGGCAACAAGTCGGTATAGATTTAATGTATTATGATAATTTAACATATTTAATTGTCACAGATTATTATTCTAAGTTCATAGAAATAGCTCTTTTATATAAAGATAGTCGGTCAAACAATGTAATAACACATTTAAAGTCAATTTTTGCACGTCATGGTATACCATTATCTTTAGTGTCTGATGGTGGTCCACAATTTCAATCTGTTGAATTTAAGAATTTTTTAAATGAATGGGACATAGAACATGTAGTTATTAGCCCATATCATCCACAGTCAAATGGTCAAGCAGAAAGCTCAGTAAAAATTATAAAGGATATGTTAAAGAAATGTTAAGAAAATGGATCAGATCCATACATAGCATTATTACATTATAGAAACACACCAAAGAATAACCTGTCGTCACCAGCTCAATTGTTAATGTCTAGATCTCTAAGAGATAATATACCTGTGTCATATAAAAGGTTAAAGCCAAAGGTTGTAAGATTTGAAGAAAGAAAGAAAGATGAAAAGTCTGTAGTCAAAAATAATTTAAATAAGTCAAAGTATTTTAATAAGAATACTAAACCATTGTCAATGCTACAACCTAATCTAGATCATGTCTACTTTAAAAGGAATCCTAATAGTAATTGGGAACATGCCACTGTGAAGCAAAGATTGTCAGATAATAGGTCATACATAGTTGAAGATGTTAATAAAGTTAAGTATATGAGAAATAGGGTACACTTAAGGCATAAATATTGTAATGACAGTGATAACCCTCCTATGCGGTCCAATCCTTCGCAGGGGAGAGATGAGGGTGACAGACAGGAGTCGGGGAATTCAAGATCTCCACAGTCAGAATTCTACAAGACAAAGGCATGTCGTATTGTCAAACCGACCAAGAGGTTTATTGATGAAATAGATTAAGTAATTGACTATTGCAATTGTTTAAACTTAAGAAGGGGGATGTTACATGTATGAACATCACTAATTAGTATGTAGTCGCCCCCTCACTATAATGTGTTATATAAGGTAGAACACTTTTCATTAACGCCGCTGTCTACCTGTCATAGTCTAAGTGTGTGTACACGTCGTGCGCCCTGCACATTGTTGTAATAAATCCAAGTATAATAAATCCGTCTACTATTCATTAATCGACCAACATAACAAAAAGTGTCAAAGTATAACACTGCAAAAGGAAACTGAAAATTTGGGTTGTTACATCATTTTTAACTTAGACCCTATTGACATATTTAAAGGCATTCTTAATGTAAAACTTCAGGATTACTTCTCCTTTCCTGGAATACAAGTACGGTGTCAAGGCTTGCATGGCTGCGTCGCAGCCCCTTCTCAAGTTGAAGGGGCTAAAATTTATCAGAAAGATATTCACTATAGAATTTACAACAAATCTTGATCACGATAAATTGTTCCTACGGTAATGAGACGAATACCGCCATCATTCTTGCGCAGGGAATATAGATTGGCCCCGTACAAAACGTCGATGACGGATTCGTGCGCATTGCCGAAGAGCATGAGATTGATCAAAACCGTAAGCTCCTTCAGCAGCGTCACGCCGGACACCCCGGCGCTTGAGCTCGTGCTCAGATGTTTCTGATGCTGCGGCGTCAAATCTGGCCTCCGGCAGAACCGCTCCGGATGGAGCCTATGGCAATGACCACTTGTCAACCTGTAACAGATAAGATATGAATATATGTTTCTAGAGGATCCGGAAAAGAGAGATCAACTATTAGGGCCGGGTGTTTTCTCTCCAGAGCTATAAGCGTGTCTGGAGAACCGCCAGTACGTTGTTGCTGAAAAGAATTCTGGCTGCACCGCTAATATCACCTTCATCTACATATTTTGGCCTTAACTACCTGGCCCGCAGTTTTAGGACCGAGAAGCAAGGCCGCAGCGCGCTTCTGCCTCCGCTGCTGCTGCCGCCGCTGTCGTTGCGCTTTCTTGCTTCTTTTGCACCCCTTCTCGCCTCACCAACTATATATATGCCACTCGCCACCACCTAGACCCTTGTCGGCAGGGTAGGCGCGGCTGTGGCTGGGACTCTGGCCTGCTAAGCCACTGCGCCCTTTCGTCTTTTCTGACACCCTGTTGACGCACTCATCGTGGGTGCAGCTGGTGCTTGCACCAGTGGAGGCACTGAGGCCCTCGAAGAAGCCAGTCGTGGCCTCGCCTGTGGTTGAGCGCTATGACCAGCCTGACCAGAAGAAGTCGAAGGCTTGGCCCCAGCAGCGGAGTACGAGCTCGCCTGACTATCTGAAAATGAAAAAAAAAACACTTCTCTTACAAATTTCTGAATTGGAATTAATAATAGAAAAATATAAATACTTTTAGTGGTCCTGCACACGATATTGTCACCACGCCGCTACTGCGATGCCTCCGCACAGTTGCACTGCAGATATGCGTGTCGCGAAGCTCGCCCCGCAACCGGGTCGCCGCTGCGCCACCTCCGCGCGCGCACCCTCTGTTTGAAAAATGAGTGGCGAGTTTAACTATGGAGACAATGTCTTATTCGTTTAGCATTAGACAGTTTTAAAGGAAAATGAGTCCTTTTATACGGCAGTAACTGCATAATAACGGATTTCTGTATAACGTGTAGTAACAGGTTCTTCGTATACTAATATCCGTTGAAAAAACAATGATTTTAACGGGTACTGCTACTGGGACACGTAGGAGTTTGTTAATACCAATAAACCTGAACGGCAAAAATATTTCTTTCTGAATTAGATAAATATTAATTTATAGGTTATACCGCAAAAGATTATTTTCAAATGTTTTAGAAAACTACTCAGTCAGCTCATCATCGCGACGTGTTCATTACTTAGTTCACCGACAGTACAAAATATTTTCACCCAGCACACTTTTGTCGTCGACGCCATTAAACTTTTTGACCAATGTAGCCATTAAAATTGTACAAAATGTAATGCTTCCAGAATTTTGGGCTAAATTCGTCGGAGTATATAACTTCAATCTATTTGCTGGATAAACACTTGATTCCAATTTTACACGATGACATATAATTTTTTTTTAAATGCAACTTATCAGATTCAATTGATATAGGTACTAACTTTTTCATCATTTTAGTGTACAATACCTGGCACGTTTTTTTGGAAACCGAGGTTGGGTCTCGACTTGGCTATGCCTACAACCGGTAAGATAATATAAAACTTTACTAATTTCCTATTAAATCTGTTCCGACCGTTCTCAACAATATTTCTCCTGATTTTATACGAAAAATTTAGATGCAACGTAAGAGGTAGGTATGCCAGAGTAATTTGGGGGACTGGAATAATACATAGGCTACTTTTAATCACACAAGAAGGCGGGCAAAGCTGTTGGTAGAAGCTAGTTATATATAATAATATGTACGTAGTATCATTTCCGCCTACCTACCTCTACACATTCTATATAGCACGATGTTACTTCTTTTAGTTAATCAATCTATTCAGCAGATAAATAAAATTGGTATGTGAATTTAACATGAAATATATACCATGTTTATTATTTGTTTACTAGAGAAAGTCGGTGGCCTGTCGACCTCATATAGTGCTTATCACCAGTTAAAGTTTTTAAAAATCTCAGTAGTAGCACGGAGTCGGAAATGTGCCCGGTATATGGCAATAGGCTCACCCCCTATTACATGGGACTCGTAACATAAATAGTGAAAAGTGGGTGTTACATTGTACAGTGGCATTAAGTGCCATAATGTGCACCTCTGCCTACCCCTTCGGGGATAAAAAGGCGTGATGTTATGTTATGTTTAAAAAGAAAAAAATATTGTCCCTAAAATAATACGTACCTGTTTAAGTAGCATATGCTTCTCTCTTTTAAATTGGTGTTTTTCAAAATGAAACGCAGTCTTAGGCTTTAGTTAGGTCTGTCACATGGTTCGCACTAGGATATAAGCTAACCTGATGATGACTGACCGCAGCGGAAGCAGCGGTCACTGCGGTCTACCTCCGAGGTAAATTTGGCGCCCACGTGGCAGCGGTAGCACCTCACAGGCCGGATCTGGAGTACCTTGACCTGCGTCGAGACCTAATCCACCAGGAGTCTTTGCCCTCTTTTATCTTTTTGGCCGCTGTAACGACCACCACCTCATGCTCCGTCATGGAGTCGTCCAGGCCCATTATCCGCAAGTCCAAACACTTGTTGGACCAGGACACATGGGTCTCGCCCACATCAAGGCACGCCCTGAGCCTTTCAGTTAAGGCATTAGCGGACGGATCGCTGGTCGCGCCGGGAACCCCCAATAGATGGGATCCACATGTCATTTGATTGCGAAGCTGTCACGGGCTCCGAAATTCGCGGGAGTCACCGCCCCCTCAATTTGGCAAGGAGGTCGCCATATGTCACGCCCCTCTTGATCGCATCTATATCTATTGAAGCGGCTGTAGTGTTATAACTAAAGCCGCATCATATCTACACGTTTTAGGGCCGAGAAGCAAGGCCGCAGCGCGCTTCTGCCTCCGCTGCTACTGCCGCCGCTGTCGCTGCGCTTTCTTGCTTCTTTTGCGTCCCTTCTCGCCTCACCGACTATCTGCCACTCACTACCGCCTAGACCCTTGTCGGCGGGGTAGGAGCATCTGTGGCTGGGACTCCGGCCTGCTGAGTAACTGCGCCTTTTTGCTTTTTCTTACACCCTGTTAACGCACGCATCTGCGGTGCAGCTGGTGCTTGCAACAGTGGAGGCACTGAGGCCCTCGCTATAGGAGCCGGTCGTGCCCTCCCCTGTAATTGAGCGCCACGACCAGCCTAACCAGAAGAAGTCGAAGGCTTGGCCCCAGCAGCGACCTCGCCCGACTAGCTGCTAGCGGGGGACGAAGGAGCTGACTTTCCAGCACGTTAAATCAGCCATCTCCCGCTGCATTACCCTAGCATATCGGGCTCCGCCGAGGGTTGAGTTTGGCTTCCTTGAGCCTTCAGGTTCTCTAATTTATTATTTTTTCAAATCGCCTATTTTCCTATGATCTTCTTAATAGTTTTCGATGATTTGTTAAGTCATCATAGCCACATTTTTAAGAGTTTCCGCTAGAATCAGAATTATTGGAAATGTTGAACGGAAGACCCATTTTTAACACCGTATTTTGAAAATGAATTTCAGAATACGTGTCAAAAATTGGGATTTTTAAAGGAATTTTGCCATTAATTTATACATTTTTGAAGGAATCCATTGTTTCGAAGGAATTTTGATCACATTAAGCATTTTTCTTTTCATTTTCAGAAAGCAGTATCGAAATTAACTTGCCTACGGATGACAATATGAAAAATGGTCTTGTGACGGTAGTTGATGGGTATCAAGCTGGGCTTTCTGTGATAAGTGTAGCTGCAGGTGCATCTAGTGCAAGTTCAGATTCACAAATGGATATGAAGTCGTCGTATTACCACACAAATGTATATAGATGGGCGTTAAGATATCTCAGTTTGTAAGTAATCACTTATATCAACATCCACGTATACGTAGCTTCCCAACCACCCAACTAATCGACAAACGATTTAACTTCAACTAACTTTTATTTAGCCTTCGAAGTTTTTTATACTTACTACTTATACGCGTATGCACAATTAATACAAAAAATTCAACCTACAGACAATGCGACTCCGTCATTCCAATTATTGAGGTTATATAAATGGTGAAAACACAAAAATATTAATTTGCTACAAGCTTTTATTTAACTTGCAATGTATTTCATTGTATAATTGTTTATGTGTAAGGTAAAATCTTACGACCAAATATTGAAGCTCAATTAATTGAGCTGAAATTTTGTATACACGTTTAGTTTGCACGACCATAAATGCTTCGCCGTTCCATTAAAATTATGTAAGAGTTGGTCTTAACCCATTCTTGGTCACTGTGCCAATTTGTGAACACCTAACAATTTAGAGTAAAAAAGGTAGGGTACGTATATTCTGTAGTATAGTAGTACAAATAAGTTAAAGACCACACTGTTATTTTCCTTTTGACCAATAATGGGTACACACCAAATTATTTATTCTCTTATTTATTTTCAAATGATAGGCTGGGCAATGTGTTAGTCATAACAACATGATTTTTGGCACGCGTATTGATCTTCTTATTTTGTAACGATGATACTCAAACATATGTTTAAACTTCTTGAATACGAATCTTTTTTATAATCCTCAATAAAAATAACTTTTCTTTATTTAGAATTCCTTTTTGGCTCGGGGGTAACGACGAGAACTTCTGTAAGACGCACCAAGTGTGGCACCGGCGATTTCACTTTATGGATGAATTTATGCCATCTTGGTTGAAATCCTTCTTTTTCTACGTGAAAGCAGATGATTGGAAACAAGAAGAGATAGATTACAAAAGATTCAAAAAATATGCTGAGCCAGCATTCGGTAAACATTATCGATATCCATCAAAAAGTTTTAGAGATTTCAAATCACAATATACTGTCGAAACTGTCGAACAAGGTGTTTCAAGGTCGGCCTCGGTATAATGCTGATAATTAAAGTTCTGCCTTTTAGTTATCTTCGCTTTTCGTCCTTGTTAATTTTTATCTACCGACAATGAAAGAATACCTACAAATCTGTGTACACTATTATTAAAAACAGGAACGATTTTCATTTCATTTCATTTCATTTATTTATTCATTTAACAATTTCCATTGTATCTGAATTTAATATAGGTACAAAAAAAGAGATAAGCAAATTCACATTACGAAAACATAACCACATACACAAAAATAAAACAATAGAATTTCATTAATTTAGGCTTCTAAGCAAGGCGGTTTATAAGTTCAAGAATCTAATCAATGCAATCAATATACAGTTTCAGAAATTCAGAATAATGTCAAACATATGTCAAAATATAATGCACATATTGTCACACCGTTTTAAAACTATACATTATAAGATATAAAATCAAAACCTAAACAAAAAACCAATGTCACACAGTTTCAAAATAATGTCAAAGGCTACAATGAGGGTACAATAATTCTGTGGTATTAATTCTGTCAAATTGTACAGGCATTTTTCCAATAAGAAAGACTTTAATTTTGCCTTAAACAAGTGGGTATTGTAAACACAGGTCTTTAGATCAGAAGGCAACTTATTAAATATGTCTACAGCTTGGTATTTATTTATTTATTTATCATTTTATGTACCTACACCACACAGACAATATTAAAAAGGACAACACATTATAAACATGAGGTACATAAGTACTGCATATCCCTTAAGGGATTTCTTCCTGCAGACCTGCTCTTCCTGCAGACCTGCAATTATATAGGTATTTTGAACAATGTTCCACTATATTCAATTTAGGAGCAACCGGTTGCTTAAACATTTTCCTTCGTGTGGCCTCCCTAATCACGCGTTCCTCTTGTGACTCGTGTTCGTGTATATACTTGGCAAAAAGATTCAGAAGGACCAGTACGTATAGACTAGGGACTGTTAATATTGATAGTTTTTTAAAATATTCTCTACATGATACATCCTGTGGGATTTGCACTATTATCCTTATAGCTCGTTTCTGTAAGATGAAAGCTTTCTGCCAATTGTACCTGTAACTATTTCCCCACAGCAGGATGCTATACCTATTTTTGGATTCAACCAGCGCATAATAAACCACCTTTAACTCGTCCGTACCCAAATCGTCTCTAAGACTCCTAAGGATGATTCGATTACGGCTAGTTCTGGTTTCCAATTTAAATGGGAGTCTATATTAATACCTAAGAATTTAACCTTCTCCACTACTTCAATATCGTCATTATTTATTTGCACATTTAGTTTGTCAATGTTACGAGTTGTAGTTTTAAATACCATGAGGCTTGTTTTCTTCGTGTTGAGCAGTAAATTGTTAGCTGCGAACCATTTACAAAGTTTTTCTATAACAATGTTTGTCTTTAGTGTAAGTTCCGCTATGTCCTTTGCTCCAATTATAACATTTGTGTCATCTGCGAAGACAACCAGTTTCTCATTTGGCTGGGTTTCATTCATATAATTTAGTAAGTCGTTAGTAAAAACAATAAAAAGTATAGGACCTAGAATCGACCCTTGCGGCACACCACGTTTTACATATTTCATTTTGGATCTGTGTGTCACTTCATGATTATTCTCGTCAACGGTTCTGATTTCCACATACATTCGCCTATTTTGTAAATACGATTTCATGAGTTTTAATATATTTCCTCTTAACCCATAATGTTCGAGTTTAATAAGCAATAAGTTGTAGTCTATGGTGTCAAAAGCAGAACTGAGATCAACAAATAGTCCCGCTACCTTTATTTTATCATTTAGTTTACTAACTATGTCATTTATTAAAGTATTAATGGCATCCGACGTCCCAACGCCTTTTTGATATCCAAATTGTCTTAGGTTGATTATTTTGTTACTATTTAGGTGTGTCATCAGTCTCATTTTAATTATTTTTTCAAAGTTTTGATAATGTTGGTAATAGTGATATGGGGCGGTAATTATTGGGGTCGGTCTTACTGCCCTTTTTGTAAATTGGTATCACTTTTGCCAATTTTAGCTGATCCGGAAAGATTGACTCTTTTATGCATTTATTAAAGAAATCAGAGAAAGGAAAAGCCAATACGTTTATATTTCCCTTTATAATTGTCATTGGTATGTCGTCAAAACCGCAAGAAATTTTATATGCCATTTTATTGAGTAGTTTTATTATTTCACATGGGGTAGTAGGCTGGAGAGCCATGGTACCTTCAATTCTCCTCGTGGTTTCTGTTAATATAGTACTTGCTCTATTTTCGTTGGTATCAACTGTCGATGAATTAAAGACAAAACTTTCGACAAATGTGTCAGCAACCTCCTGAGGATTGGTAATTACTATATTGTCGACATTCAAGATTAGAGTTCCAAGCTGCTTGTTTTTCTTCTTCTTGGTATGTTCATTTATTATTTTCCATGTTTCCTTTGCTATATTCTTTGCCGTTTTTAAATAATTTGATACAGCTTGTCTTTGGCTTGCTTAATAATTCTTCTATAAATTCGAATGTAATTAGTTTTATAATTTATGTCGCTTACGTTATTTAGTTTTCCAGAACATAGGAATCTTTTCATTTTACTTGATACTTTAATGCCTTTTGTTATCCACTTTATTGTCCTGTTCCTATTCGATTTTATTCTAATGGATTTTTTGGGATAACACTCCTGAAATACTTTATTAAATTTATTTAGAAACTGATTTATTCCCAAATCAAACCAACTATGCTCAATTATGCTTTTTTTAAAAATGGAATTGTTTTTCGCATTAAATAACCTTTTGCTAACGGTAATGTATTCTAGTCTTTTTGATTTATTGTAGATTTCATCAAGATCCATATAACAGAAAATTCCACCATGACCATCGGCCAAGCCATTATGATCTACAAAAACTTTTTCTATGTAGTCACTATCAAGATTTGTTATTATATTATCCAAACATGATTGAGCATTATTTCGAATGAATGTCGGCGTTCTAACAAGGTATCTAAAATTATGACATGTCAAAATACTTAAAATTTATTTTTTACATTTATTTATTAATGATTAAAAAAATAAAAAAACTAGAGCAATAATATAAAAATGATAAGGACAATCTTAGAAGAACAATAGTTTAGACCTGGGAAAGTAAGTATAATAGTTTTTATCCCGAAAATTCTTGAAATGAGAACTATACGTTGAAGTCCCGGGACTTTTTCTTTGAAACCACGTGGACGAAAGATATCACGGGTAGAGCAGCTAGTTTAATAGAAATCAGAAGCTGTGTTGTCTGTCGTTAATGAAATAGTTCTCGTAAGTTATAATAAAATGATATAGGTGTATCACAACTTAATAATTGTACGCAACGATACGACAAACAATACTTTCAAATTTTGCATTTCTCAATCATGTAACGAACAATAATAATGGTATCTTAGATTTGCCACTACCTACAAGATTCGAGGCGGAAGCCTAATAATGGCTGCCAATTACTATGTCTATTTAACTACATACGGTAGGTGTATTATTTATAATTATTAGCATTTGACTAATATTTGCGGATTTAAATAAGAATTCTGATACTGAATAAAACCCTTTTCATTCTTCTCAGAACCAACTTGACACAAAATCGGTAGTCAGAAAAAACGCAGACCATAGCAAGCAAGGAGAGTACAATGAACTCTATAGAAATAATAGTGCCTATAGCTAGCAGCAGAACTACAAGACAGTAATAATACAATTTATAACTTAACCATAATTGAATTTCACACACTGATTTTTGGTTGGCCAGATCGGCTAAACATCCGTATGTGGCAGTATGCGGATCGTAGTTTGTATAGCAAATCGATTTTAATATTAACTGTATTTTCTATTGGACGAAAAGTCTAATAAAGCAGACTGCACGGTTGACACGGTCGCTGGGCAACTGGCTGCCGCGCAAAGTGTAACAGGTCCGATTCCCGCACGGAACAACTCTGTGTGATCCACAGATTCTTGTTCCGGGTCTGGGTGTGATGTGGATGTGAAGTTGTATGTTTGTAAACCCACCCACGACACAGGAAAAAGTCTTAGAGTAGGGCAGTTTAAAAAAAAAAGATGCACGCTACAACACGTTACGTTGTAACCGTAGTTTTAACTATAATTTTAATTAAACTTCACAGTAAAGATGGAAGGTGTGTAATGTGCACAATAAGACCTAACAAACAATTATTCACATTTGAATGTGGGTAACTTCGCAACTAATCAATTCGTCTTGGTGAGCAGACGGATAATTGTTCATTATTAAGCCGTCGTATCTATTGTTTTTCTAAAGTTACGCATTTTCAGGATCGTGAGATCGTGTTCAATAATGAATTATCATGTTTTTTGTGTATTGGCACTACAATACTTATATTTGGTAATATTATTACTCTCAATAAAAACGTAAACTTGTTTTAAATATCAATGATTTACAATTTCTTGAATTTTATTTAGATTACTGTTTTCATTGGTGAAAGTAGTCTTGGCGATGTGGCGACACGAAAAGTGAGTTTCTTGTATTTTGTGAGTTTTTTTATTTATAAATACGTTAATACGTCACAAGCGGAGATGGTAAGGGAGAAGGCTAAACTATTCCAAGGCGACAGAGCCCTAATACGCAGCGCTCCTTTTTCCGCCCGCAGGATTTGAAGTAACCTAACCTATCCGCCTCGCGGAGAACCTAACAGGTAATCGGGGCTCCGACTCGACGTGCAGGAGAAGGAACGGGGTGGTTTTTAGTCAGTAAGAGTCTGACACTCCCCCCCGCCTTACCCAGGCGGGAGCAGTCATTCGATGATTTTCCGCCCTTAAAAAAAAAAAAACCTATCCGCCTACTATGTCGGAATGTAAGGACATTCTCAAAGTCAAAGTCAAAACAAAGGTGTTTTGACTTTATAACATAATTGTTTCCTTTGATTCTATAGTAGATTTATAACAGCTATTAATCTGACTATTATTACTACTCTGTATTTAATTTTAAGAACAGTGTCATATTTCTATATTTTATTAGTTAGGTAAGGCATACCTAACTACATAAACGAATTGAAATATAATTTTATAATCTTCGAGCTTGCGTGTTTTATTACTTCATCCAAATCTTCAAAGATATTATTTATGATAGCTAGTCATGGCAATTGTGTCTGTGTCACTTATCCGCTTTGTCTTATTAGATATTATTTATAATAGATCGTGTAAATGAATACTATGGTTATTTTATTGTGTGTTGTTTACGGGCTTTAATGTCTAGCGCGCATTTGGATAGGGTACATGACCCTATCTACATTTTTACCACACAAGTTATCGTACAATCAACACGTATTAAGGTAAATAAACAACATTGTACAAGATATTGGTAGTATGATAATATTATTAGATTGTATGACGTATGGTCGTAGAGTATATCATATTATGCCACACCGCCACTGCCTCTGCCTGCCCTGCTTGCCTACTGCCTCTGGAAGAGCTTCCAAAATTGGCTAAGGAAACAAGTATGATAAACATTTTTTGTTTCAGCAAGCAACCATTAACTGTACGGCAAAGGTAGTATTTTGAAATATTCAACAGATTATTTGAAAGCGAATGGTAAATTATTTAGTATTTTTATATTTGTTCTACTGCAAAGGAACAAACTGATACAATTATTACTTGTGCCTTATCCTTCTCATTTTTGTACCTACGTATTATTTTACTTACAATGTTTATTTTTTTCTTATGTTTTTTTATATAAGTTCATTATTTTAAGTCCTAATGGGCTAATAAAAACTTTTGTCCTTTGTGCTTTTTAGACACAAAAATTAATGCAAACCTTTAAAAGTTGTACAATAATTTAAGAAAAGCTTAATTATTATATAAATACATTGTAACAACTACTGATGGATCTAATTAAATAAATAAATATACCATTAAAAAACATTAAGTAGGTACATTTGTTTTGTATTGGCGTAACGCAAGGAAGTTTTATTAAGCAACTAACTGTATACCGCGGCTTTTCTCGCGTGGAAATTGATTAGATAAACAATAAACTTTCAACCTTATTAAGTAACTTCCAAAAATTCTGAAAAACGTATTTATTTGTTCTAGTGCAAAGGAACAAACTGTCATGCAAATGTAAGTCCTAAGATCCCATTGCTAATACTTAATAGTTCTCTCAGGATTTTATTTTATATCTACACAGGTGACTTACTCAAATGAATAACATTTGAAACGTGTATACAGTGTGGGTAATGCATCTATAAATTAAAACACAAGCAATACGTACATGGAATTATTTTCCACTTATTAAACTGGTCCTTACATTGAAAAAAATAAAATTAAAACCTTGTCCCTCTATTGCTAATTCTAACAACCATTCCCGGGGATGGTCGGCGAGTTAGCAACTCTTCGTCTGCCATTTTTAGGTGTAGTCAAGGATCGTCGACGGTTCGTGTCCCATTCCATTTAGCTTAAAGTTATGTAAAGGGCCTCTGTGCAGTAGGCTTCGATGATTCGGTCCCTCGTAAACCTATCAAATGACTGGGACCCTATAAGACATAAGAGTTAAGAGCTATTATATTGTCGCGTTGCTAGAGATTATTTGGTGAAGGTCATTTCATAGATGACATGTATAAGTGTTACTTTGTAACATATTGGAGAAATAAATAGATATCATTTCATTTAGTTATTTTCTATAGGTAACAGATAGCTAAAATTTTTGTTTCTAGTCATTTTTAATGTCCGAATATGTTAAATTTATAAATTCAGTTGGCCGGTTGTTATATGTACCTCTAGACTGAGTGGAAGATATGCTAGATTAGAAGGAGGCGGGGCGCATGAGGAAACGAACCCCCTCACGCTCCAGCCGTAGCGAGAGATTCCGGGCGTCGGGGATCGCGAGACGATCTCCGTCCACCGTAAGCACGGGCTTGCAGATGGCGAGCACGAGTAACTCGCCGCCTGATCAGAATCAAACCCGAGCATACGGCGCGTCGCATACCTCGCGCCTCAAAGAGCTATCAGACCACCACAGATGGGGCCCAATAGGGCTGGTGCCGATGCGGAGCGGCGGAGAACTTAATGGGTTGCCGGGGCTCCGGCTCGAACAGCAGAAGTAGGAACGGGGTGGTTTTTAGTCAGTATGAGTCTGAAACTCCCTCTTGCCTCAACCAATGCCAGAGAAGTCAATCATGATTTTCCCCTTCTAAAAAAGACTAAGTGGAAGACAGATGTACTATATGAAGAAGATAGATGTGTTTGATTTATTGTTGCGTTAAAACCCCGACTTTGCAAAATAAATAAAATATAAATATCTAAAGTTGTTGTGAGTTAGGTTTCTTTTAAGTCTGTTTTAAGAAATCAGGTGATTTATGAAAATGCTTTTATTCTAGTGTTCGGGTGTGATGGCATCTGCTGCGGTAAGAATAGTTACTACTTAAACACTTGATCATACTTCTATGGTGTAAGCAAGATGCTTAGGTAGAATTTACAATAAGTTATTCTGGGCTAAAACTTGAACATAACAAACAAAACACATTGTTTTGTTCAACATTATCTCTCGTTATCAACGCAATTTCTATCAATAGAATCATCGTTTCATCCATTAAGCATCAAAATAGAACCAGGAGTGTTTATAAACTTGTCGATTTATATTTAAGATCATTTTAACATAAATGGAAACAAGATAGTAAAAAGAGTATTAGCGAAATAGGTGCTGTTTTTAAAAGAATCGTGGAATCGAACCCCTGCTTGGCAGTCGCACTTGCGACTATTCGACAAACGAAGTCACACCAGCACCTCTACAGCTTTGCTGGACTTTTTTTTGTAAAAATTTGGCAATATATTATTTCCAATCTGAATTATTATCATAATTTATATACATATAAGACCAATTATTGGGAATCCACCAAAATAACCACAATGTGTTGCTTCTGTAACCAAAAGATTTATTTAAACTAAAATTTTACATTAATATCTAACTAAACTAAACTATACACACAATACAACATACAAACATACCTGTAACCAAAAGAAACGACATTTAAAGATAATTACTAGGTATGTCGATTCCCATATTATATCTAGGGATTATTTATTAATATTTTGTATATTTTTTCTTATGACATAAATGTCCATTTGACAACCTTTATTTTACCGTCTTTACCGATAAAAGCAACAATGGAGGTGATAGCTCCATCTATCATCGTTCTAAATAAACTTCTTCTTTACCGGCAGAGACGTGTAGAAAATAAATAAAGAAAGCTTATTTCTTTATATCTCCCCTCCCCAGGAAGAAAATTTTCACATCGTAGAAAATTTTTCGGCTATCACAGGATCACTATTTTCATCTTTATACTTCATAGCTATGTAGGAACTGGAATGAGTTTTGTGATGTGGAACAGATTTGATTCTAACTTCTTGTGACCTGTATTGACTCTATATATGTTGGAGATTCCTCCTCATTAGGTGGTGGCATTCTATTAAAACACTAAAAGAACTTATTAAAAAAGTATATTTCACTGAAAAACACTTGAGACCAATCAGTCACAATCAATAGCAAATAATTATTAATAAACAAAATAAAAGTAAATAACAGGGTAGATCATCAATTTGAGTAAATAATAAAATTTGACAAATTAAATCAATTCAACAACATCAATAACATAAATCAAATCAATAATCAATAAATTAATAATAAATCAATAAAAACAAAAATAAAATAAATAACAGAGTAAATAGAAAGCAAACAAAATAAAGTAAAATAACAATCGTAAACAAAATAAATTAAAGTAGATAATATAAATTAACAATCTCACGACAAAAACTCAGAGCGTATACTACGCAGGAGTGTTCCGTCTCGTACGGCGACTCACTCGCTTCTGAGCTCAGGAGCGTGTAGGCGTGTCTTTTATAGTAACGCCGTCGACTAGGGGCGAGTCACGTGATGTTTACACTCAGTAATACGCCTTTTTGTTATGATTTATGGTGCGCGCTGACATATATAGAATTTGAAATTTTTTGTTTTATTTCAAAAGGTCCAATCATCAATTCATCCAGTTTTTTTCTGTTTAATTTGTGTCCGTTTTCCACATATACCATGTCACCTGTATTGAAGTTATGATATGTTCTTATCTTGTCATATTTCATTTTATTATAGTTATGAGACTTCATTGAATTTTCAAATGCAATTTTTTTGTCTTTGATCCATTCATCTATTGCTTTATCTAGTTTTAATTCGTTAGGTAACACTGAATCATCTGAACCATTCAATAAATATCCTGGTGTGAAACCAGTGACTGTGTGTTCAGTATTGTTATATTTATTAACACAGTCGTGAGCAACTGTTGTCCAAGCAGTTACATTTCCTTTTTCGTTCATTTTACACCGTATTTTGTTCATCAAAGTTTGATTGAGTCGCTCGTTCAAACCATTCGAAAATGGTGCATTTACTGCTGTAAAAACCAGGTGTATTGAGTTTTCATTTAAAAAAATCTTTGAATTCTCTGGAGTTTATTCCCGGATACTGGTCACACAAGAGCATGTCAATTTTATAATCTTTTATTACCTTATTCACCAGTTTAATGAAATCCTTTGCACTCTGTGTCTTTGAGGTCACTATATAGGCGTATCGAGTGAAATGGTCTACCAAAAGATGAAGGTATCTTTTAGTCGAGCGCGATCCTCCCAATCCTCCAATCGTGTCAATTGAAACGATTTCGAAAGGCTTAGTAGCAGGACCTAGATGCGACATCAGGCCATATTTTACTTGTCCTCTTGTTTTATTCTTTATACAAACCTCACAGTTTTTACAAAAATTAATGATATTTCTTGTCATATTTTTCGCTGTATATTGTTTTCCGATTTTCATCTGTAATTGTTTCACACCTATGTGACACATATTTTCATGAACTTTTTGTATTAGTTTTATGCTGAAGTCTTCTGACAATACTATTTTTTCTCTTTTTTTTATTTTATAATATATTTCTTTTTTCTGTATCAAATTGTTTTTATATTTCTGAATGTCCTGGTTATTTTCTTGGTCTGTGACTATTTCCTGTAGGTTTATGAAATTTACTATTTTTAATTGATCTTCTAGCTCTTCATTCGCTTCTAGTACTGGGTTTCTGCTTAAACAATCGGCTTCTAAGTTTCTTTTACCTGGAGCATATTTTATAATAAAATCGTATTGAGACAAATAGTAAGTTAATTCTCCCAAATCTTCATCAGGCCTTGATTTTATATTTAAATTTTCTAAAGGCTTGTGGTCAGAATATACTATGAATGATTTATCTATTGGCCAGTACTGCCAATACTGTATGGCTTCTTTGATAGCCAAGCATTCTAAATATATTGCCTTTTTCTTTTTTTGTACTTCATTTATTTTTTTAGAAAAATACGCTACTGGTTTTTCTACTCCGTTCGGCTGTATTTGTTTTAAAACTGCTCCAATTCCTTCTATTGACGCATCAGTGTATATTCTTATTGGCAAGTCTTTATCAAAAATTTCCAAGATTGGTTGTGAACACATTAATTTCTTTATTTCTTCAAACGAATTTTCGCAGTCTGCTGACCAAATAAATTTCTGATTTTTTCTGAGTAATTTATGCAATGGTTCTAAAATAATGGAACTGTTTGGTATGTATTCTCTATAAAAATTAATTTTTCCTAAGAATTGTCTGACATTCTTTTGGGTCTTTGGTCTTGGAAATTCTCTTATTGAAATTAAGTTGTCAGCCACTGGTCGCACGGTGTTATCCTGTATTATATGACCAAGATATTTTACAGAACTCGAAGCAAAAACACACTTTGTAAACTTAAGCCGGAAACCTTCTATTCTTATTACCTCTAATAATCTTGTCAAGTGGTTGATATGTTCAGTATATGAATTTTAAAATACTAAGATGTCATCAATATAATTTACTGTAAATTCAGTTAGCCCGTGTTTTCTTAATATGTTTCTCAATATTCTTTGAAATATCGCCGACGAAGTTTTTAATCCAAATGGTAAACAAGTCCACTGATAATGTCCTTCTTGTGTGACGAAACCAGTCTTCTTTCTGTCATCAATACGTAATATCCAAGGTAGAAAAAAAATTGCAATTTCTTGTTTTTATTACTAAATCTTCAATTAACGGAAATGGTTGTGCTTGTGGAATAACAATTTTATTTAACTCTCTGAAATCAATACATAATCTTGATTTCCTATTTTCTTCTTTTTTAAACACTAAGGTCACTGGTGCAGCAAACGGACTATATGATTCCTCTATCAGATTGTGCTGAAGTAATTTTCCAACCTGTTCTTCAATCTCTTTCTTATCTTGTATAGAACATTTGTAAGGACGTTTGCTACAATATTTATCCACAAGCAAGTCTATTCTGGCTTCATAGCCTCTCACTGTTCCGATTTCATATTTATCTTTTGCAAAGCATGATTTATACTTTTCAATTAGTTTATTAATTTCATATTTTTGTTCTTCATTCAAATGACTCATAATATCTGTGTGAAATTCTTCCTCTATGTGTTCATTAAAATTCACAGAAAGTGAATTTACTGTGTTACTGGTTACTGCGGAAGTAGTATTTTGATATTCCATCAAAATCCTGTCTGGTTTTTGATTTATTACCAGGTTTTCATCTTGAGTTAGCTTAAATTCCTTTATTATGTCTAGTCCTATTAGAAAGTCATACTTGAACTCTTTTCCATCCACTATATACACATCCATGTGTTTTTCTATTTCCATTATTTTAATTTTTAAATTTGTCAAACCTTTTGCTCTTGCTAAAAATACAAAATTAGTAACAATTAATGGTGTAAACCATTAATTGTTACTAATTTTGTATTTTTATTATGATCTTTTTTTATTGATTTCTTCAGTCTTAATAATTTTGAACTCACTAGAGACACGTTTGAGCCTGGATCATATATGCCCAATATTTCTAATTTGTCATTTAGTATTAATTTGACTTCAATTAATGGTGTAATTAGGCGTTTTTTTGATCATCATCACTTAATTCGACATCTAGCAGGTACGTATTTATTTATATACAATTAAAAAGAAAAATACGTCATGACGTGACATAAGTACCTGCGACAGCACAGGATGTCGGTATATAAACACAATCAATGATTTACGAAGTTTGTCCACAAAAAAAAATACACTAGCTCAAGATGACTAGTAGGTACTTTTATTCCTATTCATATTACATATTAGTTTTATTTCAAAGTAAATCGTACTACAAAAACTAAAGTTTTTAAATTCGGCGTATCAAATCGTAGGTGATGAATGATACCAGATATCCAAAAATTTGCATTGCCGTTGCGCAGTGTCTCATGGTGCGCCACCACGTTTACTTTGGTTAAAGAAACACATTCATGTCGTGTCGTATAGTCTTGTGCTTAATAGTTCGCGACTAAGATCACTCAGATCAGTTCACCACTACTAAACAAACTAGTTCGCTCTTTTAATTCGTCAGCTCCCGACTCCCAGTTGGAATGCATCGCATAGGAACTAGGAAGGCACTGGTAGCCAAGCTCGCTAGTTTGATGCAAGTTCCTGCGCACAATGAAATATTTATAATATATAATAAGAAATTACAGAAATAAGACAAATTATAATGTTTTTAATAATCAACTTTTATTATTGTTTGTTTCATTTAAATCTAACTATCAACTTATATAAAAATATTTTTTAGTTTTAAGAGCTTTAATATTGGTTTTTTATCACAGTGTTTTAGCGTCACCATTGTCACCTGAGGCTAGAAAATTGTACCATTTAATTATTTTTCCTCTTATTAATAAACACAGATTAGAGTAAGAATAACTTTAATTTAGGCTCAGAATAGTCAAATTCGGTATTAATAAACAAGGAGTAAGGTAGGGCTAAGCTATTCCAACGTTCGTCTGAGAGTAAAAGTGAATCCTGATCCATGGTGCCACATGGTTTAGGGACGGTGTAAGCTTAGATTAGTGTCATTTTAGATATTTTTTCTTCTTTATTGACAACCGAGTTTCCAATATGGTTTTGATGACCAATATCGAGTGGTGTACAGCATTATCAGATAAAACATATTTCCTTGCATTGCGTCATTATTACGTATATACGTACGAGACTAGCTACCTAGCCCACGACTTCGTCCGCGTATTATAATGCCTGGCAGAATGTGGGTTTTGAATAAGTCTTTTTTTAAATTGATGACTGTTGATAAAGCGAATAAGATATGTAGGAATCGTAGTAATTGGCGTTCCCTAGTCTCTGCCTACCCCCATGGGAGACAGGCGTGAAGTTATGTATGTATGTAATTTCGTCAGTTTATTTTGTCGTGGGAGATGGACAAATAAACAGACACACACATTTATAATATTACTATGGATTTGATTTTCATGTAAAAACGCAACGCCTGGTATTATAAGTAAAATTTTGTTATAATATCATTATAAAAGTTATAATATCGTGATAAAAATCGATAGCGATTCAAAGTGCACCTCTCAAATATTCGAGGTTTGCACTCTAATGTCAATGCGGTCCATCACCACCTCGAGACCGAAAACCCTACACTCTTGTTTCTCTCGGAGACCCAGATCAGGTGCCCGTCCGATTTTACTTAATTTAGTATGTCTCACGATAGTTATTATAAAAACTTAATTCATCAATAATCCTACCTGAACTATCCTGGTTTTTCCCTGGAGCACAATTTTATCCGCATGCAGGTGTATGCGTATACGTCCGAGACGGCATCTGTTACCGGCGTCTCCGAAACCTTGAGGACCCTAGTTTTTCTGCCCTTTGGATACTGGTAGACATAGGCATGGAGAAAATTCTTTATGCCTGTGTCTATCGGTCGCACAGCGGAGATTTGGAGGCGACCAGATTAGCGCAATACCTCGGTGAAGCGGCAGATGCGGCTCGACAGGCGTACCCTTCGGCCCAGTTGGTGTTACTGGGGGATTTTAACGCTCATCATCAGGAGTGGTTATTCCCATACCAGTGCACCGACCATGCTGGAAGGGAAATGCGTAAGCTTGCGCTTTCGCTTGGCCTGACCCAGCTGGTCCAGGAAGCCACAAGGGTACCCGATGTCGATACGCACACTGCCAATTGCTTAGACCTTCTGCTGACAACTGATCCAGATCGCTACTCAGTGACAGTCTCATCACCTCTAGGTAGCTCTGACCACTGTCTGGTGAAATCTATATCCACACACTCCCCACCAGATCCGAGTCCCAGAGGACCTCGGCGGATGTGGCGATACAAGTCAGCGGACTGGGATGGGATGCGATCTTTTTTCGCATGCTATCCTTGGCGGCCCGTCTGCTTCTCTTCTGATGACCCGTCAGCTTGTGCGGAAGCCGTAACGGGGGTGCTGCGCCAGGGCATGGAATACTACATTCCATTCTCGGACGTAGCATCCTTTGGTGGGACCCGTCCTTGGTTCGATGCCGACTGCGGACGTGCCGAAGCGCAAAAGCAGGCGGCATACTTGGCATGGGCGGATGCCAGGCGCCGTAGGGCTGATGACATTCATCAAAAGAAAAGAGCCCTTAATCGGGCTGCCAAGTCATGCAAAAAGGCATTACGGATGGCTCAATTTAACCACATTAGCCGTATAGGGAACAAACTAGCTTCCTACCCAGCGGGAAGTAAAGCTTTTTGGTCCCTGGCCAAGGCGGTTGAATCGAACTTCTGTCGCTCCTCACTTCCTCCGCTCCTGAGGTCTGATGGGACGCTGGCTCACACTGTGGTAGAGAAAGCGAATCTATTTGCTTCTCTATTTGCGGAGTATTCGCGTCTTGACACTGGTGGCGCCTTGCCTCCTTCTTTTAATAGCGTATGCAAGACGAATTTGTCGCAAATTCGCATTCGACAGAGGGAGGTATATAGGACGCTACGCGATCTGGACGTGAACAAGGCCAGTGGTCCCGACGGAATCCCAGCCCTGGTTTTAAAAACCTGTGCGCCTGAGTTGTCTCCAATCTTGACACGTCTGTTTCGCCTTTCCTTGGAGACGGGTCTAGTACCGGTTGCATAGAAGCTGGCCAACGTACAGCCTGAGCCTAAAAAAGGTAGTCGTGCCGACCCTAATAATTACCGCCCTATTTCGGTCACGTCCATACTCTGCAAGAGCATGGAACGTGTACTCAACAATAGACTCCTGGCATACCTTGAAGGTAACGATCTCCTCAGCGATCGGCAATACGGGTTTCGTCGTAACCGATCGACTGGAGACCTTCTTGCGTATGCCACTCACATATGGAGCGAGGCCATAGAGGGGCACGGGGAGGCATTAGCAGTCTCCCACGATATTTCAAAGGCCTTTGACAGGGTATGGCACGACAGTCTAATCGGCAAGCTTCCTGCATAGAGGTATGGACTTCCTACTGGTCTGTGCAGATGGATAGCAGACTTTCTGAGGGATCGGTCAATACGAGTAGTCATCGATGGCTGCTTCTTTAAGAGAATCCGTGGTCGAACGTTTGAACTCGACCTTGAAGGCGGTCTCCGACTGGGGTGACGCCAACTTGGTTAGGTTCAATGCTAGCAAAACCCAGGCGTGTCTATTCTCCGCCAAACGGAGTCAATTTCCGCTGACTCCTACTTTCCGGAATGTGTCCGTACCGATAGCCGATCATCTTGAGCTTCTTGGTGTAACTCTGACGCCCACACTCAACTTTGGCTCCTATATAGAGTCAAAAGCGCAACTGGCTGGTAGGAAGTTGGGTATCCTATGGAGGGTGAGACCCGCCCTGAGGACACGGTGGAACACACGGTGGGAGAATGCCCTTCGTGGGCTGAGCACCGCCGTGTCCTCAGGGAAGTGATCGGCGATGGCGACCTCTCGCGTCCGGGCCTAGTGCAGGCCATGATGCGGAGCGAGGGGGACTGGGATGCCGTCTCCTCCTTTTGCGAAGCAGTGATGCTAGCTAAGGAGGAGGCGGGACGCGTGAGGCAGCGAAGCGCTGCCTCCTCGCAACCCAGCCATCGCGAAGGACACACCGGGCGTCGGGGATCGCGAGACGATCTCCGGCCACCGTAAGCGCGGGCCTGCGGACGGCGAGCATGGGTGGCTCCCCGTCCGACCAGAAACAGACCCGAGCGTACGGCGCGTCGCGTTCCGCGCGCGCCTCAAAGAGCCATCAGACCACCACAGATGGGGCCCAATACGGCCGATGCCGATTCGGAGTCGCGGAGAACCTAACGGGTAACCGGGGCTCCGGCTCGACGTGCAGGAGAAGGAACGGGGTGGTTTTTAGTCAGTAAGAGTCTGACACTCCCTCCCGCCTCACCCAGGCGGGAGCAGTCATTCGATGATTTTCCCCCCTTAAAAAAAAAAATAAAAAAAAAAAAAAAAATGGAGTGTGAGACGGTACTTAACGCCGAAACAATTGCTGAGCCTGTACCAAGCACAGGTTCGGTCCTGTATGGAGTACTGCTCTCATCTTTGGGACGGCTCAGCAAAATATCAGCTGGACGCGTTAGAGCACATTGAGAGGCGTGCCAAGAGGCTCATCGACGATGATGCGCTTGTGAAGGCTCGGCTTCAAAGCCGCGAGCACAGGCGTAAGGTTGCACGCCTTTCGGTTTTCTACCGGATACATTTCGGTGAGTGTGCGGGGGAATTGCACAACTTGATTCCCCCTAGTCCTTTCCATCACCGTACCACAAGACAATCGGCGAAGCGTCACCGATTCATGGTAGATGTTCCGCCCACACGCACGAAATGCTTCGCTTCAAGCTTCCTTGTGCGTACTGCTAAAGAGTGGAGTTCTTTGCCAGAGTCTGTATTTCCTGAAGGGTATAACCTGGGAGTCTTCAAGGCCCGAGTGAATAGGTTGCTTATGGGACGACGAGCTACATCGTAGACCGCATCATCGCTTACCACCAGGCGAGATAGTGGTCAAACGTCGCACCATCAAATATAAAAAAAAGACATTGTTTTTTATTTTATTCGTAAGCAATTTGAATTAAGTTGATTTTTGCTGAGTAATGTTAATTTTTTTTATTACTTGTCAATCAGCTCAATAATAATATAGAATAAATGTAAACACAGTTGCCAAAGAATAATAAAAAATGTAAACACATTTACAACTTCAAGCCTTGTTGTATTCATAAAAATAAACATACACGAAAATAAACTGAAGTTTTTTTTTGACAGTATGTCAGATTCCGTATTTTTTCCATTAAATTTTAGTGCCGTTTTTCAAAATCAATGATTCCAAACACATCACATTTTATTTCACTGAAAAATAAAAGTTCTTAGGAGTCAAATAATCAGTAGTTATAACTACTAGATTACAGTAATCAAATTACTAACTACTTCAAGTAGTTTGATTACTTTAGTTAAATTAAATGTAATCATAACTACATGTAGTCAACTACTTTTGGTTAATTACTATTTTGTACAAAATAGTAATTAACTACGCCCTACACTAATGGCGGTGTACAAGAAAACAAACAAATGGTTGTGGTGTAAGTGTAATAAGTTTATTTGATTGTTATGAACATACACTTGTTAGTCAAAATTGTGATCATGCACATTACATTTACCAGAGCCTGAAAAAATTATTGATATGAACTTTAAAAACTAATTGAGAACTAGTGCAAATGAATCCATGGACAGTCCGTCTCAAATTGTAAATCGTTGTTTAAAAGACGTAGCTACCACAAGTGCGCCTCAATTGCCCAATATGATTTATTGCTTGCCAAATGATTGTGCAGCGTGTTAGAAATAAAGGACTTCCTAAGATACCGCAAACAATCAACGAATTTCATATATCAATATCTAGCTAAAAGTAATGGAAAGCGATTTTTACTTGGTCAATATACATGTAACAATGAAAGTGTTGTCATTTTTGGTACTAAAGCTAATGTTAAGCGTATGAATAATGCTGGATCATGGACGGGACATTTTCGAGTTGTCCAACTTCGTTCTGTCAATTTTTTTTCTATTCATGTTTTAGGGGGAACTGCAGGTCTCAGCTCTGTCATCGGGAGGTGTCCGGTTGCGATTCCGACCAGATGGCAGTCTTTTCAATTTGTCGCGACTGAAGGCACTACACTGCACTAAACTGTCTCTTGCACATATTGAAGAAATTATATACGCAGACTAGCTGTTGCCCGCGACTTCGTCCGCGTAGATTAATGACTTCTGACAGAAGTCATCAGAATCAATTCAGTGCCCAATTAAGATTTACCTATTGTGAAATGATTTATCGTAATTTCAATAAATTAAAAATCCCGCAGGGTTCTTACCAGTCCCGGCCCGATCACGTAAGTTTTGAGTAATAAAAACTTCGACTATTGTTGTACAGAATCTCTATAAAATAAGTTCAGTGGTTAAAAGATAGAGAGTCCTGGAGCATTGACGCATAGTTCCCGTTACCGAGGGACTTCTGTGATAAAAACTATCATACGTTACTCAGGTCCCAAATCATCGTTTTACCGAATGTAATTCAAAAAGATTCAATGATTCTAGATTCAATTTTCATTCCCAATTTCACACCAACTATCATTCCCTATTTTATCCCCTTAGGGGTGGAATTTATCAAAATCCTTTCTAAGGAGATACCTATGTCATAGTAACTTTATGCATGCAAAGTCTCAGCCCGATCGGTTTAAAACTGGCAAAGTATCACACAAACTTTCACCCTCTATATTACCCACTTTGGGGTGGAAATGTTCAAAAACCTTTCTAAAGGGACGTGCACGTCATAATATCTACCTGCACGCCGAATTTCAACCCGATCTGTGTAAAACTGACAAAGCCTCATACAAACTTTCATCCCCTACATTATCCCATTGGAGGTGGTGTGGCGACACATGTCACAAGTCAACGGATGACGTCATAAAATCCTACATCGCACATGCGAAGTTTACATTCAATTAAACACGGATAGAAAATCCCAACGAGCAACTGTTGGGCAGAAAGCCCGCCAGGCACGATCACCTCGCCTGGTCGGAGGATCCTCCTTTTCCGATCTTAGGGAACTATACTCTCTGTTCCCTAAAGTGGAAATGATCAAAATCCTTACTTGGAGATGTCTACGTCATAACATCTACTTTCATGCCGAATTTCATCCCCATCGGTGTAAAACTGACAAAGTTTCATACAAACTTTCACCCCTATTTTACCACCTTGGGGGGTGGAAATGATCAAAATCCTTTCTTAGAGGATGTTTACGTCAAAATATCTATCGGCACGCCGAATTTCAACCAGATCGTTTTATAATTGACAAAGTTCCATACGAACTTTCACCCCTATTTTACCCTCTTGGGAGTCAAAATGATCAAAATTCTTTCTTAGAAGATGCTTACGTCATAACATCTATCTGCATGCCAAATTTCAACCTGATCGGTTTAAAACTGACAAAGTCTCATACAAACTTTCATCCCCTATTATACCCACTTGGGGGTGAAAATTATCAAAATCCTTTCACAGCGGATGCCTACGTCATAACATCTATCTGCATGCCAAATTTCAACCCGATCAATTTAAAACTGACAGTCTCATACAAACCTTCATCCCCTATTTTACCCCCTTGGGGGTGGAAATTATCAAAATCCTTTCAAAGCGGATGCTTACGTCATAACATCTATCTGCATGCCAAATTTCAACCCGATTGGTTTAAAACTGACAAAGTCCCATACAAACTTTCATCCCCTATTTTACCCCCTTAGGGGTGGAAATTATCAAAATCCTTTCACAGCGGATGCCTACGTCATAACATCTATCTGCATGCCAAATTTCAACCCGATCGGTTTAAAGCTGACAAAGTCTCATACAAACTTTCATCCCCTATTTTACCCCCTTGGGGGTGGAAATTATCAAAATCCTTTCACAGCGGATGCTTACGTCATAACATCTATCTGCATGCCAAATTATAACCCGATCGGTTTAAAACTGACAAAGTCTCATACAAACTTTCATCCCCTATTTTACCCACTTGGGGGTAAAAATTATCAAAATCCTTTCACAGCGGATGCCTACGTCATAACATCTATCTGTATGCCAAATTTTAGCCCAATCTGTCCAGCGGTTTGGGCTGTGCATTGATAGATCACTATGTCAGTCAGTCAGTCAGTCAATCACCTTTGAATTATATATATACTAGCTTTTACCCGAGGCTTCGCTCGCGTCACAAAGGGATAAAAAGTAGCCTATGTGACATATACCAATACACACAGCGCCATTTATACCAATAATTTCGTTTTCCCTCGATAATATACATTTTTCCGGGATAAAAAGTACCCTAATATTTAATCCAGACTTCTAACTTTACGTCTGCAAAATTTCAAAGCAATCGGTTTAGTAGTTACGGCGTGAAAGTGGAACAAACAAACAAATAAACTCACTTTCCCATTTATAATATTAGTATGGATAAGGAAGTAAGGATACACACAGCGCCATCTATACCGATAATTTCGTTTTCCCTCGATAATATACATTTTTTCCGGGATAAAAAGTAACCTATTATTTAATCCAGACTTCTAACTTTACGTCTGCAAAATTTCAAAGCAATCGGTTTAGTAGTTACGGCGTGAAAGTGGAACAAACAAACAAACAAACAAACAAACTCACTTTCCCATTTCTAATAAAACTCTATCGGGTCTTTTCGTCAACGCTACCGCAAAGCTTGAAGACGAAAGACTTCAACAAGTGCGTCCTACCAGTAATGACATACGGAGCCGAGACGTGGCCACTAACAGTGCGACTGATCCACCAATTTAAGGTGGCGCAGCGAGCTATGGAGAGACCTATGCTCGGAGTATCTCTGAAGGATAGATCTGTAACGACGTGATCCGACAGAGAACTAAAGTTACCAATGTAGCCCAAAGGATTAGCAAGCTGAAATGGCAGTTGGCCGGTCACATTTGTCGAAGAACCGATGACCGCTGGGGTAGAAGAGTTCTGGAGTGCAGAGCGCATCTAGGCAAACGTAGTGTAGGGCGCCCTCCAGCTAGGTAAAGTGACGATATACGTAAACTGGCTGGTAGTGGTTGGATGGGTAGAGCTGGAGAGCGAGCTCAGTGGCGTGCCATTGGAGAGGCTTATGTCTAGCAGTGGACGAAAACAGGCTGTTGTTGAAAATGAAAGTCGTTTTTGTTGGGACTTTTGCTCTTTCACGTCTAAACGGCTGAACGGATTTTGATGAAATTTAGTAAGGTAATCGATGGTTACCTAAAAACGGATATAAGATCAAAATGACCAATCACGTCATCGTGCTTAGGGGGTTAGAAGTAGGCAGAAAAGTCAAAGTCAAAGTCAAAGCATTTATTTCAATTAAACCATAGTTTGGTACTTTTGAAACATCAACAAATACAAAATAAATAATAGTCTGTCAGTCAGTCCGTCAGTGAAATTAGGTGAAGCTAGGTGCTCATTCCAAAACGTAGATTCGAATGGAGAAGAACGAGCAAGAAACTCCATTAGTTACTCTTTTTAAAAAAAAGTATGTTCTATAATATCTCTGATACATATTTCAATACTGTACGCATATGTAAGAACAATGCAAAGACACGCTTGACGCATTATACTAAAAACTTACTAAAATAAAAAAAAATAAAAATCTTAAGTCTAACATGTTGCTCACATATGCATACTGACAGTCCATAGAAATAGTGCTTCTATAAAAGAAAAATGAAACTCTTTGTTTCAATAAAGAAAGAAATACTCGATGCCATAAGGAAATTAGATTGTCTACATTAGAATTAAAGTATTAAATTATGCATTATATTACCTACTATTGGAATTTAACTACTGACTACATTTGAGTATTGTCCAGTGTAGCCGAACCAACACGCTGCCAATCATTCTTATCTTCAAGATAATCTGTCAGTGTGTAGTAAGCTTGATTACATAATTCGCGCTTAATATATGTTTTAAATTTACCTTCATTGAGATCTAGTATGCTATTTGGTATTTTATTATAGCATTTAAAGGATTTCTGTACTTTGGACAGTCTGAATTGCGGTATAGCTAACTTATTTTTGCCTCTAGTATTAAAATTGTGTCTATCGCTTCTTTTTTCAAACAATTGCCTATTTTTCTTACATACATTATATTTTCATATATATATTGACAGGGCACCGTTAAAATATTTATCGTTTTAAACAATTCAACAGGTAGTGATTTTTTATAGTTTTTGCTGGGAGTTTTGCTCTATCATGCCTAAACGGCTGAACGGATTATGATGAAATTTAGTTAGGTGATAGATCGTAACTCAAAAAAGGATATGGGCTATTAATATTCATGCTATCATACTTAAGGCGTAGGCAGTATCCAGAAAACCAAGTAAGTTTTGATTTTTAATCGTTTGTTTTAAAAGTTTACCTCATTCACGCCTCGTTAAGGCGTCTGAACGGATTTTTATAAGACTTGGTTAATTTAAAGATAAGATCCTGGCCACGGATACAGGCTACTTTTTACGGCGGGAAAATACCTCATTCCCGCGGAAATCTATCGTGATCGTGGCTGTATCAGTTGCCCCTTCCGGAATAGCCGCCAGTCTGTTCAATGGTGGTCGAACGGCACATTCGGTGCTTAAACTGCCATTAAACTTAGCCCATGAAGAAATGCCAGTCCGTAATATAAGTAAAAAAAGCGAGTGTGGACGTCTGTTGCAGCAAGAGTGTACCATGTCCCATAAAAGAGCAATTGAAACCACGATAAATCATTTCACAGGCACTGAATTGATTCTTGTGAATTCTGTCAGAAGTCATTATTGTACGCGGACGAAGTCGCGAGTAACAGCTAGTTCTATTACCTACGTAGTCTCCATGGTCCTATACACAACAAAAAGTATAACAATAAATTTTGGTTCATAACTTAAATAAATTAGAGGCCTATGTTCAGCAGTGGACGTCGTATGGCTGAAATGACGATGATGATGATGATGATGAAGCAACAGAAAGTAGGTATTCGATTCATATTTACTTTTCTCGTCTTATTTCCATGTTTCATGTTATTGCTAGCTAGTAACTGTCGCTTGGGCAACTGTAATAAAAAAGCTCATAACTAAATTCTAAAGTGTCAAATAAAATAATAATTTAGTAAATAAATAAATAAACCTTCTTTGCTACATTTTTTTTCATTGTAGTGGCCACGGGTATGTCATCATCAGAAATCTGGAATATACCTCTATTGTAAACAGATCAGTTTCATGGGATATTACCACATAAGGTATTTACGTACTTGCAGGTTAAGCAGTTACGTATTTTTACATACAATATTTTGGTGTGTACTGAGGACATTAAATACAACACTACATACTTATGAATGTCTCACTTTTAGATAGTATATCAAATTCAGCAATTAAAATACCATCTGAATCATACACATTATGATCTCGGAATAGCTCCGCAGGATTCGATAAATCTTTCACCTCAATTATCGCATTGGTAGGAGATGTTGGTCTTACTCCGCAACCTAAATCAATAAATAAATTCACATACTCCTAGCGTAACATGAATGAAATGTGTGGATACCAAGGACTGGAATAAAGACATACAAAGAAGTTGAAAATACTCACTACGCACTAAGACCAAACAGTCATTTTAAATATATTTTGATGTTTATTTACCTGTTTTATTAGCTTCTTTTTTAAAAATGCTTTTAGCTTCTATTTTTTAAATTTTCACAAAATGAAAGTAAATTAATGCTAAAAACATAATTTTGTATAGCCAAATAACTGTACAGCATTATGTGGTTTAGATACTATGTTTTTTTTTTTTAAGGGGGAAAATCATCGAATGACTGCTCCCGCCTGGGTGAGGCGGGAGGGAGTGTCAGACTCTTACTGACTAAAAACCACCCCGTTCCTTCTCCTGCACGTCGAGCCGGAGCCCCGGTTACCCGTTAGGTTCTCCGCGACTCCGAATCGGCATCGGCCCTATTGGGCCCCATCTGTGGTGGTCTGATGGCTCTTTGAGGCGCGCGCGGAACGCGACGTGCCGTACGATGGGTTAGCATAAGACTGCAGGTACACTGCCCACATATTCAGTTGCATGCTTGACCTTATTATCTCTGAACAAAGAACAAATAAAAAAAGATGAACAAATCTTACTTTGTATGTATTTCCTCCCACGCTTTCATCTTGATTTTGTTGGTATTTGTGATTAGTGATTTATTCTCACTAATTTGAAAATATTGTTTAAGGACAGAACGAAGTAATTGCTAAAACCATGAAAACAGTATGAAGAGATTTTTTTTTTGTTAAGACACTTTCTTATTCGTTCCATTTCCAATAAGAGATTTTTATTAATAAGACCGAATACTATGTAGAAATATCAATTTGGAGACTTTATTTGATGACAATAATGTTCTACGATCATTGAGTACCTGACCAGTCGCCGAAAAAACGCATTCGCATGGAACAGATATTGCAACGACGCAAAACCTCTGAAACATGAGAGTATATGTGACGACGCTCAACCCACCATAAAAGCGGATCTTCTTTTCGGTTTAAATACTCTTCATTAATGTATTTATCCAGTTCACGAATTCTAGCAGCAAGTCGGTTATCTGGCCTAGTAATTGTGTTTATTTCTTGATCATATTCGTCCCATATGCTTTTATTGTTATTGTCATTGGAGACAGAGACAGATACCGAATAGCTGCTAGAAGCAGGGACAATGTCTTGATTATCTTGGTTTTTCCTTTGAATTATTCATCGACCGAATTTATTTCTGAGCGCCTGTAATGCAAATTAACCAGCTCTTTAATGTTTAAACATCAATCTAAAGCGGGGCTCCAGAATTGTACACTCACTCAGCGTAAAGAACATGATGTTCTATATCTTTATAACGTACATCTATTCCTGTCTTTAATACTGATTGCATAGCAATTATTTTGGTACAAGTAGATGTGTGTGCATGTGCACGTATGTGCAAATTTTATTTAAGAATATTGCAAAAAATTATTACTTTAGACAAAGTAACATTCTTTTCGACACTGATCTAACACACACATAACTGTTGACCAGTTATTTCATAGAATGGACTAAATAAAGGTAAAACTCCTTCTATTATCTCCCAGTCACCTTCATTTAAAATTATGTCCGGATGTAGAAGCGCAATCGTAGTAATAACTGCATCCTTAATTTAACTATTCTATTGAGCATATCATAATATGTAGAATTCTAGCGGGTTTGTACATGCTATTTAAGCTTGAGAATCCCACAAAACCAAATGACCTTTCAATACCATCTTGACCAGTTGTTTGTCAATTTTCTCAACTTTTCGAATTGGCGCCGGTCTGCGAATACCGGCATTGAATGTTGGGTGTCGACTGTGCTTGATGGTACTGAAATTATATTGTCCGATTCACGTGTGCCTTGGTTTAGTT
The DNA here is from genome assembly GCA_038387885.1 of Spodoptera picta. NCBI lineage: Eukaryota > Metazoa > Arthropoda > Insecta > Lepidoptera > Noctuidae > Spodoptera > Spodoptera picta. The sequence goes on from JAZHFQ010000105.1 coordinate 7,687,925, forward strand.
GAAGTGTGTTTAAATCAGGTAATACCGTCGTTTGTCGTTCTACAATTAATAGAATCAAAGCCATACTCGCCTCAACTACCTTCTACAGATATGTATAATATTGGTTTTCTATTTATTTAATAAGTCCTATAATATTTATTAGGTTAGTCCTATAATTTTATTTGAATATTTGTATTTGAAGCGTATCGAAATGGTAATTTGTACACTAGTACAGAATGTCAACCCATCAAAAGGTGGGCTGAATATCTCTCGTGGGTACCAGGCTAGGGGCTCTTAATTCCAGTTAATTTACGTCTTAAATGAACTACCTTGCTTATCATGTGACACTTGACCAATTTGCATTTAATTGGAAGTTTGCTTCTTGCGTTCCTCCAAAAAGAGCCACTACAGTTTTTACGAATATACTCTGTTAGTGAAGACGACAGGCAAGTTGAGTTGAGCAGTAATACAAAACAGGCCACTGATTGACACATCTATATTAATATTGTCTATGCCTATTTTTACGTAAAAATATAAAACAGTGTGCTAATGGTTATCTGCAGTTTGGCTTATTCCCGTATTATAATCTACATATATATATAAATCCCATTTTCTCTTGGTCACGGCATCACGCATGAATGACTGGATCGATTTCACTAATTCTTTTTTGTTATATTTGTTATTATTAGGAGAAGGTTCTTAAGATAGAAAAAGTCTGAATATCCTATGGGAACGGAAGAAAACGGGATTGCGCGTACGAAGTCGCGGGCAGAAGTAGTTTATTATATTTAATAATTGGCGACGAGATTTTAACCCTCATAATAAAATTATTAATCGGCGATAGGCCGCGAAAACAATGACTCAATTAGCTGAAAGAAAGTCTACAAGTGGCCACATTGCTCAGTATAATCAACCTACATCAAATGAAGTGACTTTAGTTATTATTATTAGGAGAATTTGAGTCGATTGAGCTTAAATTGTGTATACTCTTTTAGTTTATATGCCCATAAATGCCAACCTGTATAAAAGCTTATTTTGTTTCATTGAGTTGACTGACATAACTGCACTGCTTATACATTTCAGGCTGTTGGCTTCAATGCATCCTCAATTGTAAGTATAATAAACCACATAATATTCCTCGCTTATTTCAAAACGCAATTCTCTGTATTGTAACAAATTGTATGTTTAACTTTCAACCTATATGATAAATAGGAATTCATGCATCCATGCATTTCGAGAAAAGAATAGCTACGGCACAAATAAACAATAGTCTTAGGCAACTGGAATCTTGTCCAGGAGTTTTGAATTTGTAAATTTTGATATGCTCTATTCGATTACCATTTTGCGCCCTCGTACGGGCACCGCTCGCGCCGCCTTCTTAGGAAAATGGCGGCCAAAAACGCATTTTTGCAATATCTCTTTTCCTGTGCATTTTACGAAAAAAACGTTGAGTACAGCGGTAGTCCTCTCTTAGAAGAGTGATTTGAGAGACATGGAAGTCTCGGTAAGTTTCTGTTTCTGGTTGGGCGGCCCGAAACGCCCGGAAGTCATCACGGCGAGGACCGCCCGGAATACACGGTAAAGCCTACAGTGGCAGTGTGCCCAGCGTGGACTGAGTATCGTCGCACAGTGGCGTAAAACAGGCTGCTAGGGGACTTAGCAATTAAAAAATATATATAGAGGTATTTTTATTTGATTTTTTTACTTTTGTTGGATTTATCTATCGACTATAAGAAACTATCGATTTTCAAAATTATTTTAGTATGAAACAAAACAAAAGATGGGGAAAGTCTCGGAATTAGCAATTTTTCTCACAGCATTGATTTAACATGTGCTTAGTACGAATATTTGTCCTATTTTAGCGCCTTGTCTGAAGACTCAATTTTCCCCGCTTTAGAAGCAACTTCAATTTATTCCACACTACCGTGTAAATAAACTGTAAATAGGCGCGTTTTTTAGTAGTGGTGTCACCCTTAGGCCTAATCCACTAATGGCCACACTCCAAGTCGTTAATCAATATCTTCCCTTAGTATAGATTTGCAAGGTGAAATGTATACTAAGGAAAAACGGAATGGTTGATAACGACTCTGAGAGTGGCCATAAGTTCTGGTAAAATAAGTAAATATCACAATCACTACTAGTCACTGTTTTATTTCCTGCTCAACTGCTCAGGGAAATAAGGATTACAGGGAAATAAGGAGATTTAAAAAAAAATATGATTCATCTTAGTGGGAGTGGCTTCACAAACGTATAACCCTAAAGTAAAGCCTTACTCGTAGAAAACGTAGGTTTTGTTTGTTTAATAAATATGCACTTTTTTCTTTTTTCACACCTTGGTCAATGTTAAGTAATTTGTTTAGTATTCCAGCAATCTCTCTATCTGCTTTTTTGCTCGTCTTTTTTTCTGTTTAGGAGCTAATTCACAAAAATATTATTTTACGTTTTGCTCGGTGTAGACACCGATAGAAACTTTTGTTGGTTACACAAACTAAGTTGATGTACTGGGTGAACATAATTTCTGTCTTTTTTCTGTTTACAAAAATAAACAAAAAATGTCTTACGCTTTAGTGTGTTTTACCCTCATTTTATTTACGTAAAAATATTTCACAAAACAAAAAGTCTCATAATTGTTTAAATAAATAAATATTTTCAGACAGTTGGGGATTTGTCCACCGTGGAGGTAAGTAATAACAAAACAAATCAGATCAGACAAAAAAGACTATAAAAGCTGATAGCAACCATAAGAGATATAAGAAGCAAAAGAAGACACCAAAAATATCTCCTTTGTACCACAGCTCCAAAGGTGTGTGTGTTACCAGCCTTTTAGGGAGTACCTTCTTTTCTAGAAGGTTTGATTTTGGTTCGGTACCTTGGGTAGGAATACACTGGAGAGAGTCGACTGAAACTATACAGGGTGATTTGTAACTCGACGTATTCCTCTCGGGAGGTATAGGATAGGATAATACAACTAATTTCCTACAAAATTAGCCCTGCGGTCCTTAGTCCGGAAGTGGGTAGTTTCTGAGATTTTCAGCAATGCCGGTTGTTTATTGTGTGCTAAAATTAAATAGTTGTACCAGTGACTGAGTTTATATCTGCTACAAGTTTTCGCCCTTTGTCCACCAACAAAAACAAATAACATAATTATAGGCCCCGATTCTAACAAATATGATTCTTCTTTATCGTCATCATCTGCTTATAATTGTGCAGGCTTCTTCTCACACGGAAAAGAAGTGAGCATCAATTGCCAGGCTTGCAAGGATATTTGTCGATTTCAATCTTATAATTTGAACTTCAAATCCAATTTGTCGATATTTAATTTTAATTATAATTAACACGATAGGAAAAACAATCAATGATATATTTTGATTATTGTTTTTTGTTTACATCACAGTGCTATGGACCATTCTGCACAGCTGCTGTATGTAATTTTAAATGTCTATTTATCTGCATGTGTTCCTTAAACCAATGATATTGTAATCAAAAAGTCGTAGAGCACCGAGAATTTTTCAGGTTTTTTTAAATGTTTATAAATGGTACACTATATGCCCCATATCAGACTCCTACTACAGCTCCATCGAAAGGTTGTCTGTACCTATACAATAGGTCATATCGCAATAAGGCCGCTTATTGTACACTACTTTTTTTGTCCTATGTGTTTTTGTGGTACACAACAAAGTGGTTATAAATAATAATAAATAAATATATATACTTCAGAAAAGCTTTGATAACTAATATAAATCTTACAAGATATTAACGTGTGCGTAACATCTTACGCCATCTTACCATAAATACATACTAAAGGATACATGTCCATACTAAAGGAAATTTGTCCGTCAACACCTAAAAACACTGATCGCGATCTTCAACAATCTCACTGGACCCTCTGTTACGAAAGCCGACGGTAGACGAAAATAGGACAAGATGGAAGGAAAAATTTCAAGAGTACGACTTTCAGAAATGAAGCAAACGATCGAGAAGAGATAAATGATACTCAATCCAAATGACGCGTCATATTTAATATTATGTAGTTTAGAGATATCTTATTTATAGTAACTATCGTGAGACGATCGTTATGTACCTCTACACAAGCATACTACAAACTAAATGATTATATAGAGGATAAAAGTGCTTGGAGGCAGGCTGGTCCGGCTCCGCAGGATAATACATGAAACACAGTGATGTTCAATGAATTCTATTTGTGTAATAATATAATCATGTTGCTTAAATATTTGTATAGTTTAAAACGTTGCACAATTTATTGTAAATGTGAGATCCCTGTAATTAATTAAATCAAATTAGACTAGTAGATTGCATTTATGTCAGCTTGGAGTTGTCATGCTCACTCAAAGATCTCGTTGGCGGTGGCACGTGCATTGGATCGCTCGATTCCTTACAAAATGGTTGAGTTGGGCGGTGCTAGGTTTCGCCAAATGTTCGTGAACAGGCACCGTCGATTGGAACTGGTCAGCTCCAGACTGTATCATTTTATTTTATTATCCTCAAGGTTATTTTCTTTTTCAGTCTTTCTGACTGGATTTAGGTGTTGCATTGTTCTCACATAATCGAACCAATAAAACTATGTAACTAGAGAATTGTATTGTAAACCTGATTGAAAAAGAGTAACCTATGAGTTTCTTGCTGGTTCTTCTCCATAGGAATCTACGCCTTGGAATGAGCAACTAGCTTCACTTATAAATTTTTGTTGTTTGACGTTCAAAAGTGCCATCCTGGTCTAATTGAAATAAATGATTTTGACATACTAAATGAACTAAAACTCGCGGGTTACTCAAGTTAATATACTAAGAAATGGTCTACTAGTTTCGAGCCACAGTGGGGTTCTTCCTCATGAGCAGCGTGCTCGGTGGCGGCGATTTTTAGTTAATTTAGAGATATCTTATTAATAAAGACATAATTAGTCGATTGTTGTTCAAAATGAAGCCAAGTTTTCACCAATACTAATAAAATCTATTTTTAGTGCGACGGTGTGACAAACGTTTGTATGTCAAAAGTAAGTAATATAATATGTAATTAAAGTAAATATATGTATGAATATAAAATACAATTTTAAAACCTTTAAATGCTTAATTATAAAATATTGGAGAAAATAATAATGCAATATTTTCTAGTTCTCCATTATTTAGACTGTACTAATATATAGGTAGTCAGCGACACGGAATCTTGGCCAAGCGCATATTCTGCTATAACAAGACAATTGAGTGTTTCTCAAGATTGTTTAATATGAATAGAGGTACAACAGATTTACCCCACTTTAATAAATAATACCATTATTGTTTTAGTGTGTCGGACGCAGTTGTGAAGCACTTGTAAGTATTTTATTAATCTCCTCAGCACGAGTGCTGGATTTTGTATGTAGATAACGTTTAGAACTGTTCAATATATTGTTTGCAGTGTCGATCTACTTCTTGCGTCACATTTGTAAGTAACCTATAAACGTATACGAATACAGATGTTGTTAATAATCTATACGGGTCATAAACAAACTTGGGTTTCAAAAATGAAAAAATAACAAAGTCATATTTATTTGGTTCCAATCAGCATTTATTGTGTAGAAACATAAAATAATCATAATAAAAATATTATCAATGATCAAACCTTTGATTTGAATGAATTATGCAATATTTTAGATTATATCTGTCCACAGAAAAGACTAAAAAATCAACAGAAAAGACAAAAGTTGTACTTTCTCTAAACAATTCTAAACAAAAAAAACGTGTTTTCTTAAAATTATAACAATCTGGTTGTGTTAATCATCTTCACATTATAAATATTACAAAAATAAACAATCGTTTCGATTTAAAAAAATATAAACTTATGTCCACAGAAGGGATTTATTTTCGGTTGACTTAAATCAAACAGAAATAATATATCAGTCAAACTGAATATATAATAATGGGATAAACATAATTATGAGAAATATTGAGATCGTGAAAGAAATTACTAATCTATATTCTAAGACGTTACAAGCGCCATTTGTAACACCCTAGAATAATAATGTTGTTTTATTCGTCATTGTCACTATCAGTGTAGGGATCGACAAACGGTTTTTGAGACTGCTGAGGTCGTACAATGAAGTCACCTTCACCACTGCTGTCTGTGGGTAATGGATGACGATGTCGTGGAGTGAAAATTACATCAGAGTCATCAGAGTCTGATCGGAACCTCGATCTCTCATCGTGTTTAGGTAAAGACACATCATCAGAGCTTGATGAAAACCTGGGTCTTTTGTTGAGACGCAATGGGAGATTCTGAGTAAAAATTTCATCAGAATCATCAGAGTCTGACAGGAAACCGAATCTTTTACAGGGACGTAATGGGATATTATGAGAAGTACCTTCTTCAGGTGTTATCTGATTTGACCTATAAGTTATTGTAGAAGCATTGGCTGTGTCTTCACTTCTCGGAGATACGTTCCTTGCGTCAGCTATACTCAAGGGCCTATACGATTGTGCATTATCGGACGGAACCTTTATCTGGCCAATTCCAAAATGTGGACAAACAGCATTTGTTGCACAAGACAGACAACTAAGTCTTCTTACATGTAAAATGTTTGGTTCATTTCGATTCCAAGAAAGTTGATGTATCTTAAATGTCCCTTTGTAAGCTTTCATTGTATTTTTGTCGACCATTTCTTGAATGTCTTGAACATTTGGATCTCCTATTCCATAAATCTCTATACCTTTACAGGTCTCTTTTAGACATAATATAAGAGAGTCATAATCAGAGACATCTCTTCCCATTGCAACTGAACTGTCACACAGCCTTTTCAAACAGCCACCTACTCCGTCTGGAGCACCTTTGCCATGCCCTTTTTCACTGTAGTGCCAAACAATATCGGTCACATCATTTAATTCTCGACTAATGAATTTAACAATTAAAAAAAACATAGTTTTGTTTCGGTATTGGGTTGTTGGGCCGTCACTCAAAATATGTAGTTCTGTTAAATTTGGATTGATTTCTTTAATTCGCTGTAGAATTGGTTTAAGGTGAGCACAGATTAAAACAGGATCATGGCGCAAATTTTTTGAAATAGAGCACATGGATGTAGTTTGAAAACCATTGTCCGGAAATTCAGCCACGCTATAATATACGCAAGTATGAAGAGACAATTGTGGCTTAGAGCCACCAAAATGAGCCGACTGAACCTCAGCGCTATATTTACATGAATAATTTTCGGAAAAATCTATATGCAACAGGCCTTTAGAAAACGTTAATTGTTGTTTAAATTGTTGTATTGTTCTTATCTGATGAATCATATTAGCTACATGTTGCATGAATACTGGTAAATTTAAATGTAATAGCTTCACTAAAGCACCTATCGTAGTTTTAACAGTTTCTTTTAAACATTTCTTGCATTTTTTCTGTGCACCTTTGATAATTACATCCACATCTTTTGTAACCCATCTATCATAAGTTATATAATCGTTTTTGTTAAAATTATGAAAAACAAGTTTCTTACTAAGACAGCCCTGACACTTTCTCTCTAAACATTTAGGAGACAGTGTATTATTACAACACAATACCTTAACAGCATCGGAGGCAGATCCGTAAGAAAGAACTTTAGATTTTTGAAGTGATCGAATTATTTGATCATTATTTTCATGTAGCGTACACAAACAGGTGTTTCTTGATACTGCTTTTGGAAACAGAACCCAAAAAGGTCGATATCTTCTAAAGGTCTGATAAGAAATATTTAATCCTGTTTTGCGTTTAAATATTATGTGTAAGTTTAAAAGTGTATCATTTAGTAAACGAATTTGCCGTTTACTTTTATTCCTAGTTATTGTTTCATTTTTACCTGCAGTTAATCTACTATATTCATCATCCATTAAAAAATCATGCACAGCTTTCCTGATATCCGTTTTTAAGAATTTATTTTTAGAACTCGACTTTGACGCTTTCTGTTTTCTTTCTTCTAGTCTTCGTATTCTTATTCTATATTTTTTAATTACTTTCCCCATGTGTAATACCTTTTTCTTTAAAACCTCATTTTCAGCTAGTCTTGCTCTTTTGTTTCGGGCAGCTACTGCACGTCCAGATTCAACTCGCGAGAATGATGCAGATGGACTTGATGGTGGAGTATCTTCTTGTATGAGTGCGTCAGTAGCTTTTCGCATTTTTAATAATTCTCGCCGTTTCTTTGATTTTTCGCGCCACATTTTTCTTATTTGACGCTGTTGTCTCGGTGTATATTGATCAATAGTTTTGATATCTCCTCTATCCTTTTTCTTATGGTACCTTTCGCGATCTTTTTTGCGTATCTCTTCAACATCAGCTTCAGTTAACTTAGCCCGCGCTCGACGCATACTTAATTTCTTTTGTTCACGCCGCCTTAACTTTTTTTCTTCATCAGTAAGATTCTGTAGTCTATTTTTTCTAGGCATTTTAGTTTACTGAAACAATGACAATGAACCATGTATCATCACACCAAGCTAAGCATTAAAACAGGCATAATACGTTATTGCGACACAACATTGGTAAAAAAAGTCCCATAATAAACCTGACAATTAGTATATAGATATATAAATATATGTATAATATATATTTGGAATAATATGCAAAGCAAAGATAAATAACAAGAACAAGTGCTCTAGCTGTTTGACACAGGTTTTTTTGCTAAAGGCAAGCTTTAGTTTTAATAGTTGTCACTTCTGTGGACACAGTCTTTTCCGTGTCCATGTCCACAGAAAAGACCACGTCCACAGAAGTGACTGTCTACGGAAAATTTTGTCCACGGAAGTGAAAACCAATCAAATCAAGCAGAAAAACAAGTCAAAATTTTAGGTTATAATTTAAAATGCAATGTTTTTGAAAATGGCGCCCCATAACAATTGTTGTGAATGGATTTTCATAATAATTGATTAAACACTTACCGTGGTATCGAAGTCCCAGAAAAGTCGCAACGATCTTTTATATTATACTGAAATAATCTTTGATTTAAACGAATTCCACTTTTTAATTGACGGAGCGCATGCACACCGAATCCAAATTATACTTAAACTGACAGCCATTGAAATGTTACCAGTTCAAATAAATAATCTTGGCTGCGTTCCATTTAATGAGAATTCAAACATTGAAAATATTTGGCCCACGGAAGGAGTCGCGGTACTAATAACAAATTGTTCATGTATCATAATTTGATAAAATTTTGTTTAAATATTCTGTAACAAATGAAAAATGTTTTTTGATTGTATGAGTAATGCATAAAAAAGGTGATGTATTAATATTTATAAATTATTATATTTTTAATTTAATCATGAAGTTCGTAACCTCGCTTGGACACGGTCCACGGAAGGGTACTAAAAGGATGTTTAGATATAAATATTGTGAAAACTAATAATTAAAATAAAAAAATTACCGGGTTTGTCAATCGTATACACTCATAATAAATAATTGTAGGTATAAATATGGTTGAATTACATTGTTTTATCTAATTTTGAGACAAGGCACACATAATTTTAATGTTCTGTTTATGACCCACGTTCAAAATAACATGTCCTGGCCGAATGACTGATTCATTATTGCCGAGTGCAAACTGTCAAGGCATAAACATGAACTTGGAACATTTGTTGTAAAGGCAGCTACTTGGAAAGAATCTAAAAAAAATCTTATGACATTTGAGATTTCCTGCGTCGTTTTAAGCAAAGCATTTATGAACATGCATAATAAACGTGTAGGTCATGCAAAATATATTCTGATATATTCTGTATCATTTTAGGGCATGGGGACCGTTTCCACCTCAAGTGTAAGTACCCAAACAACAGTTATGTCCTATAATATAAATAATTATCTCAAAAAAAGTATGTAATCGACGTATAGAGGTTATGACGGTGACTAATTGTTGCTAAAGACAAAAAAAAATTAAGAAGTGATGGCATAAGTTTGCTTCACCATTTTATACAGATTATTCAGTAAATAGTACGACAAACTGTAAGCTGTGTTAGCTACCTAAACAACCCAATATTCAGCAAAATCTGGTCTGAAATGTATACCGTATTTATCTTCTATCTTCTAAAATATCAAAAATTCGCTATCTGAAGATAGATCTTTTAGCATATCTCAGTAAAATTTATTAATAACGTTTTTACATGAAATTATTCATGGGCATTTCCTCTATTCATTCGTAGTTTCTTTATTAGATACAAGAAAGTGTTAAGGAATAACGACATTTTGTGTCAATTTACGTACAAAAAAAAATTATTCGTCATTTTAGCACAGACGCTTGTTTCGTGGTGATTTGAAAATGGTATAATAATAGTAGATTCTCGTTATATAAATTAGACGAAAAAGCTATGTTAATCGCAGAGTATACATCACTTAGGTAATTTTATCAAATGTCACTTGGAGACTAATTACTAGAAGAAAAGAATAAGAAACTATGTATCTGAAACATTGTTTTCCACTAGATACTACCTCTAAATATATGGCTTTACATGATACAGTTTGTAGGAGTTTCTTAAAATTTAAACGAGGTTGGTAAAAATGGGCATTAATGAAAATAGAGGGCAAGAGCCCTCTGTATGATACATAAGAGCCCTCTATTTTCAGACCTTTTTATAATTTGAAATGATTAGCCCTGGTTTTCTCTCGATGTTTTCCTTCAACGCATATCATTGGTATCCATATAATCTTAAGAAAGTACGACGTAAAACGTCGTAAATTTACAGACCTCAATTACCTAACTCAAAATCTTGTTTTATACGACCATTAGCGTCCAGCGCCTCCCCACGGACACCAGAGACAATCGGGTCCACTGCAACTACAACTACAGGCGAGCTGAGCTCACCTACCCTCCCCTCTTCTGGTGGATTATTTTTATTTTTAATATTTTACTAACTCCCCGCCCCGGCTTCGCACGGGTGCAGTATGCATATATCATACATATAATTCTTTTACGTATTTATTAAAAAAAACCGCATCAAAATCCGTTGCGTAGTTTTAAAGATCTAAGCATACATAGGAACTGACAGACGTCGGAGAGTGACTGTTTTTTACTATGTAATGATAACTCCATACAATTCCCACGATATGAGGGAAATATTCGGTTCACTTAGGCGGTGCCCCCTATATCTGGGTAAGTGTATATATGTGTTACCCAACTAGAAGGTCCAACGATTCCCCAGCTGGGGGTGCGCAAACGACTGACACTATTCCTCGTTCATGCATACCCTCGCTGCGCACCAGAACTTGTTATTGGAGGATTTTTTTATAGAGGTTATCTTCTTCGCGGTCCAGGCGACCAAGTCAAGACCCTCGTGCCGATCCGAGCCGTGGAACCATAAAATCTTCCCGGATTACAATTTCGGCGACTGCAGTCAAGGGACAACTTGTATCCCGATCCTACTCGTTGGCAGGATGAGTGCCCAACAAGTACTACAATACCAATGTCGATTGATCGTAACTGGATTCAAGAGTAAGCCCCCTGGTTGTCAGCTGGAAGTAAATTACCGGTCAAATGATAAACTTGCCCCTGGATTTTAAAAGTGGGCATAAAGTTTCCCTCACTTATTTCTTTGGCACCAAATGAAGTCATCTGAAAAAAAATATTATATTGTCTAGAGTTGAAAAGGTTTGAGGGCGGATGTAAGCCTGATATCAGTTCTTTTGAAATTGATTTTGGTTCCGGAATTTTAGGTATACTCTACATCCGCGTCCATCCACTGTCGTCTTCGCGATCCGAGCAATCCTAAAAGTTCCTTGCCTGCCTGACTTGCTGGGGCTGCTGGGAGATCGCCATATAGGCACCGAAAACCGGAATTACGGAATTCTGTGAGTTTATCTCTGTTATTTTTAACTTCTGCTTTTTCCATTTCTATAAATAATTTTACGCCTAAGTAAACAGTAGGGATAAGAAATTGGGTATTTTCAGGGTGTATTCGATGTAGAGGTGTTTAATTTACGTTGCGAGCTATTCATTTGATACCTGCCTAAAGCAAGCAGCGTAAATTGTGCTACCGTCAGTCTAGGGGAAATCATTGAACTGACATATTTTGGATTCCATAGGTTCGAAACCGGGTCGTGTACTTTGTTATCTGATTAAAACATGACGGCTTTTCATCTATGCTGCCGTGATTTAAAATAACCGATCATGTCACTCAATGCACGGTTACTAAAAATAATCCTGACAAATCGAATATCCATTTTAAAGCGTCTAATGGTGACAAGCTTAGACTTATTTACTTGGTCAGTAGTTAACTGGATTTGGTTTCGGTATTTTGTTTCTGGCATTTATGCCATATAACCGCAATACTCAAGATTATCTACAGTATCTCTAAAACCTCGATCTAATATAAAATGTCTTCATTTATAATTTGGGCATCACAGATTGTTGCAGCATGTGGTTCACCTGCCGCAATTATGGTCCCATCGCAACACATATTTTAAAAGGCTTTAAAAGATTTCGATTTCGAAACCTATGCATGACTTTCTCTAGAAATAGTAATCTACAGTAGATATACATATAAATGCCATCAAGAATCGAGATTGCCTTTAACCTATAAGGCGAATAAATCATATTAATATATCATGCAGGCGGCATGCAAGATCCCCTCTTATGTACGAAAGAAATCCTCCAGAATTTTCCATTTATCCCTATCTTTGGCTTCCACTTTTCACCAACTATTTTTTTAATGTCGTTATCCTAACGAGTTATATGTCTACCTCTGGGACCCCGCCATAATGTCAGTCTGTTTGTCCAACGGTAATCACTAACACCAAGCTACCTGGCCAGCCCAACGCCACTTTAACTTTTGTGAGAGTTTAGGACTTCTTAGTTTAGTTTATTTTTTTCTCGTATGATATTATGTGGGATTTTATACCGCTGTATTTATAATGCTTCTTGCCATACTTCTTTGGCAGGTTCTAATTTTATTTCTTAAGCGTAAGATATATTTCCAAGTTTAACAACAGTAGGTGATAGAGGGGAGCAGGCCATCCATTAGATTTTCTTTAAAGTCATAGGCGTTCTCGATTCTATGAATATTTCTTTAAGGCTTCAGATATTTTTCCATGCGTCTAAGATTCTTCTTTCAACTTCCAGATCATTGCTTTGTTTTTCGAAGTATACTTGTTTGCCTAGATAAATGTAACTGATTACGTATTCTAATGGTTTTGATCGAGATATACCGGTTGTTTTTTGCTATTGGACATATTTTTTTATTTAACTCCATTTCTAAACCCACACCGTAGCTCAGTTTTTTTCAGTTAGTATAACATTAATTTCATCTCCTCAGCACTCTCTGATAGATAAATATTGTCAGCAAATCTATGAATTTGCCAACAATGTTCAACCCTGTTCTATTTGATTCAGCAACCGTTCTCCTACGGCCGATTCGCCACTGGACTGTTCGTCGACAGGACGATTCATTTATTTCCGTCTCCCCAACAGGGTCTTTCACCTATGGTGTAATCAGTCTGTAGAAAAATAGTTAATGCATCTTTCTATTCCAGTATAGTTTACTGAAGACCATCTCTAGTACTGCTATAAAATGTTTTGGAGATAGCGGATCACCTTGTTTAACACCTCTCTTTATGGTTTTCCGTGGACCTGCCGTATCAAGTTTCACTCTACTTGTACAACTCTACTTGTAAATTAGTGTACAAATATTCGGTGACTTTGATATATTTGTGTTCAACGTTTTGTAATTGCAAGGCGGTTCAAATGTAAGAGTGTCGGATTGTGTCAAAAGCTTTCTGGTAATCAATGAACACTGTGTAAAGTAGTTTCTGATATTCACTATATTTCTCGATTATTTGTCTAATCTTTGATGAAGTCCACTAAGTCCCAGACAAACGACACCACAAAATAGTGGATCTACCAACATCAAATAGTATAAACCCAATAATAACAAGCATTAAATAGTACAACCCCAATAATAACAACGTCGCATGTCAAGAATATCAGAGATTCCGAGATCTGTAGTACATCGTAATATGAAGCGGAATAGAATCCACTACTATCATATCAAACGTGTGCAAGAACTTTTACCTAGTGTACCAGTCAAACGGTAAATTTCTATAGAAATCTAGCACCATCATCGCGAAGATTGCCCATTTTTCAATAAATTTTTTTGGAGCGATGCATCGTATTTACGATAAGTAGTGATTGATATTCAACACATAATCAGGTTTTTTATGCAACTGACAATCCCCGCGCTGTTCGAAGTAATCATTTCTAGCATCAATTCGTTATTAAGTGTAATGAGATAGTGGATGGAACCCTAATTGATCCTCGTGAATCATCTGCTAGATTCGATGGCTCCTCTTTCTTGAGATTCGTTCCGAGTAATGTAAATGGTTTATTTTACGTTATACTGTTAGAATCCAAATATAACCCAAGCTCTTCCAGAAGTCATTACTGTAAGCGAACGAAGTCGGGGACAACAGCTAGTACTATAATAATTTGTGAACCAATATAACACTTATTCTGTTAAAACTAAAGTTCAACTGTTTGCTCTATAAACCTCGATTTAACTTTACAGTCCGACTGTAGGTACAGTACAGTTCAGGTCTCTGCACAGTCGAATCGTAAGGTATGTAACATGCATAAGACTCCTGTTTCTTGTACATGGGAGTGCGAGTTCAAAACCAGATGAGGGTTCTAAGATTTATTTAAATATCAGGTACTGGCAGTGACGTACGGTGAATGAAAACATCGTAAAGAAATATGGATTTATAAATTTTAGTTCCAAGTTTAAAACCGCCCACCCGCCTTGAGCAAGCGTGGTGGACCGTAACTTTAGTGACGCCATCTTTTTGCATTTATAAACTTAATTATAACAAATTCACATCTCTACGACATAAATGAACTTGTGGAACAATACTCAAATTCATTATATTAAATTACTGCATAGGTACTTTTAGGTATTTTCTCGATCTAGTTATTCAAATTATTTTAAATATGCTGAAGATAAAACTAAAGCACACCCATTTGATGAATAGAATTGAGGTTTAATGACACCTTTTTTTAGTGTTTAGGTCATGCATGTTTTGCAAACGTAAGTATCATTATTTTAATTAAAATTCTGTTTTGTAATTAAGGACATTATGTTAAAATAAATATTCAGGTAACTAATAAAATTAGGTATAATAATGTTCCAGTGTACAGGTGAAGGTTGCATATCGCTGGTAAGTCGAGACTTTTGTAGTAACATGTAGTTTGTTAGCATTAAATACCTAAAAAACTATACATCACTAATAAGAAGTGAAAAAGCATGTATTTTAGTTATTTCTTTCGGCGTAATACTATAGGGAACGAAAATATTTTCCGGAGCACCAGTAATCAACTAAACTTAAAAGTGCCTTTAAAGTATGGACTTCAACGCTTCTGTTAATATTTGTTGTGTTGTTGAAATCATATTTTTTTATACAAACACTAAAAATATCGCTTTAGAAAATTTAAAATAATTAGAATATTTTTTAATTAGTGTGAAGGTACGGGCTGTGCAGCTGAGGTAAATAAAATCTCCTAACACTAGCTATTTAAGAGCCATCAACGTTTTCGTGATATTATTCATTAGTTATATATTAATGAGTTAGACTATTATATAGGTAAAATAATATTGATTGAATGTAAGATTGTTGTTTGCATGTAAATTACATTTCCTTAAACCTTCTTGTCATTTGATGTGTTAGTGAACTGAAGTACCAAACTGCCTTCTAGGTAACTCCTAGGATTTAGTAGTACCCTAAAATGAAGTGTAGAACGAATCTGACAATTTGAAATCAAAATGAAAAACTACGAGCCATGATTTCAGGCAATGGCCAAGCCGATCAATTTGTTTAAAACATGAAAGAGCGTGACTAAAGCAGTTTTCTCCTTGGACTCCTCAGCAATAGCTATTTGGTGGTAATCAGATGCTAAATCTAAGGTTGAAAATAAGAAATACCTTGAAAGCTGATCCAAGAGATCTTCTACGCGTGGGTTCTGTTATATTTAATAACTTATAATTTTAATACCTTACAGTGTCATGCAATCAGGTGCCAAGCTCATGTAAGTATGTTTACATATTAGTCTTATGCCATACGGCTTTATACATGATTCTTTTTCTACGTTAACCAAGCCGCGGTTATGTGGTATTACATTCTGATTAATGATAATGATATTTACATAGATCACGATAGACATATTTACTGTGGAAAATTTGTTCACAAATATATACTTTGGAGGAGTGGCTTGAGAGACGCTATGGCGCCCATACCTACCGCCTGCCACAGGTGATTACCGGACATGAGAGCTTCGGGAGGTACATGTGTCTGATAGGGCCGGAGGAAACGCCCGGGTGTCATCACTGCGAGGACCGCCCCGAGGACACGGTGGAACACTCTGTGGAGCAGGGCATGCACGCCGTGCCCCCGTGATCCGTGACGGCAACCTCTCGCTTCCGGCCCTAGTCCGGGCCATGATGCGGAGCGAGGAGGACTGGGATGTGGTCTCCTCTTTTTGCGAAGCAGTCATGCTAGCTAAGGAGGAGGCGGGGAGCATGGGGCCTAACAGCCCAGCCGTTGCGAAGAACACTCTGGGTGTCAGGGTTCGCGGGGCAATCTCCGGCCATCGTAAGCACGGGCCTGCAGACGGCGAGCATGGGTAGCTCGCCGCCCGAACAGAACCAGTGCTCAAAAAGTCATCAGACCACCAAAGAATAGGGCTGATGCCGATATGGAGCCGCGGAGGACCTGACGAGTTGCCGGAGCTCCGGCTCGAAGGGAAGGAGTAGGAACGGGGTGGTTTTTAGTCAGTCAGTAAGTATCACTCCCTGCCGCCTCAATCATGTGGGAGAAGTCATTCGATGATTATCCCCGCTTGAAAAAAAGGTTTTAGCTTGCATCCATATTATCTACCTCTATACCTCTATAACCTGATGTTTGTTTAGCGATATTGTACGGTATAAAAGTAATACAAAATTTTCGAAATAAGCAAAAATTATAGTTATTTTTCGACTTGACATAGATTATTATTTAAAATGTATCAGTGAAATTTCTATTTTTCAAAGTGTCTTTTTATACCGTTATATTTAAGGCTGATCCGGAGCTGCGGATATCCTAACGGGTTACTAGGACTATGGCTTTAAGCAGGAGTAGGTAACGAGGTGATTTTTGTTAGTTACTGTGGAGAAAGATGGTGACTGACACAATCTCTCGCCTCACCCAAGGCGGTTAAGAATAGCACCAGCAGATTTACAGGAGCTGCAGTCTTTATCAAATGATATGATGGGTTTCGACCGGGAAGGAGCACCACCAGTAATCTTCTCTGTCACATGGCTCATCTGATACCAAGAGTGGATGGTGGGGGGCAGACTGATGCTGCTTATTTCGATTTCCGAAAAGCATTCGACCTTGTCGATAATGACGTGTTGGTACGAAGTTCGCTAGCTTTGGTTTCACCCCGCATACACTTCAGTTTTTTGCCAGCTATTTAAGGGATAGGCGACAATATGTTGAATATGCGGGACATGTGTCGGATCCATATTTCACTAGATCAGGAGTGAGTCAAGGTAGCAATCTTGGACCTTTAAGTTTCCTTCTGGTGGTAAATGACTTGCCAGAAGTAGTCCAAGATGCTAATTGTCTGTTGTTTGCTGACGATCTCAAACTATCTCTTGCAGTAAGAACTGAGGAGGATTGTGTCAGGTTACAGAGGGACATTGATAGAGTGGTGAGCTGGAGTAAAGAAAATCTCCTACAATTCAATAGTTCGAAATGTGTTACAATTGCGTTTTCGCGTGCACATAATCCTATTGAGGGCAGATATCACATTGAGGGGCAGCCTTTGGCGCGAGTCGGGGAAGTCATGGATTTGGGAGTAAGATTTAACACCGGTCTGACATTCCGTGAACACGTTATGGGTTGTTGTAAAAAGGCTTTTAGAAACTTAGGCTTCATGCTCCGAACGGTCCGTGGATTTACTAACATAAAAGCCATCATCACACTATATAACGCACTAGTTAGGAGCCAGTTAGAATGTAACGCAGTCATATGGTCTCCGCATGAAGCTAAATATAGTCTCATGCTGGAGAGAATTCAAAATAAATTTATTAGATATTTATACTCGAGGTACTATGGGGTCTATCCGTTTTACCCATTGATGTATCCCACATTATTTATTTTAGGCATGGTGGGGTACAATGAGTTAAGGGTAAGACGGGATTTTGCACTCACCTCACATTTGTTTAAGATAATAAGAGGAAAGCTGCACAATGCAGTCATTTTAGGACAGCTGAGTCTATGTGTTCCGGATAGGTACGTATGGCGACGCCGGCGACCGCCACTGCTGGTAGAACCCCGCGGTCGGACCAACCTATTAAGGGAAGCGCCGCTGACGCGTGCACTTCGCACGCTCAACCTGATTTCTAATGAAATCGACCTATTTTGTTGTACTCTGGGTGAATTCACAAGGAAGGCATTATATGTAATATGCTATAGGTAGATATTAAGATGAGCACATTTATCGCATTGGGCATTAACCTGTAAAAATAAATGTAAGTGGAATAAATAAATAAATAAATAAAAATAAATAAATAAATGAGACAGCTGAAATTGACTGACAGCAGATAAACAGCGTAATAGCTCCACTCCAAAATCATATTAAAATTGGAGTTGGGTGTTTTACTATATCTTCAACAACTCGATAAATACAACATATTCATGCAAATCCACTACCATTTTGCTACCGTACCATTACCATCCACTACCATTTTGCACTGTATACAGTGCGAATTGAGGCTTTACATTGATTTAGATGTTTACTTTATGCTAAATTGGTAACTATATAGATGTTTTTCTGTTCAACCTGTCATAGAGAGCCAAATATATGAGTCACTAAAATGATACAGAAAGTATGATTTCACTAATATTTTCAACGATAATTTGACACCGAGATTATAACCCAGATCTAGGTGTTGGTGGTCCTGAAGATTGTTTTCTACTTTGAAGGAAAATTATCATCAAGGTACGAGTATAATAAAATCATATCGAGATGAAAATGTACTCAAGAAATCGTGCCCAGAAAAAAAAGGAAAACGAGGAAGCTATAATCAAATAACTAACCAAATATCGGCTCTAGTTGATATAATTACAATGGCGCAGCGAAGTTGTTGCACCAATAGGAACGGACAGCGTTAGTAAAGCAGTAAAAAAAGAAAATCGCTATCCAATAGCCTCTATGCACAAAAGTAAAATTAAAATCTATGCGGATGTTTAATTCCAAATTCATTTAATGTTTCATTGAAAAAATAAAGAACACAAAAGGAGCATTTATTTCGTTTATATTTTAGAATAATCAACAATGTGACCAAGTATAGGTACTGTCCGGCTACAAATAAGTGTTTTTTAATGAGATACTTATAATTGTGGAACATTTAATCTATCCATTGGCACTGTAAGAATAATTTAAGAATATTTAAATAAATGTAAGAAAATAGGTTTATCCTTACGAGTTTTAGATATCAAAAAATAACATTGAATTGATACGTCTTTATCTATAACTCGTGAAATCAACTGTGGCCGGGCTGTTCCACAACACACGGTACATATTGGTCGCAAACAATCTACAACTGACATTATTTCAATTCCAAGTGTGCTGGTGCCGATTGCGATTCAAGGGTAAGTACAACAATATAACATTTCTAATGATACAACTACGCTTAAAGATGATAAACATTGTTCTTAACTATTAACCAAGTGTGTAGTGTATAGAGAAAATTAATTAAACCACCAAACCACAAGTATTCCACTGGTGGTAAACTTGGCCCTACTTTATTCATGAATGAATATCATTTTAAATTATATCCGCCGCCATAATGCCGCCATAATGAAATCTTCCACAAGAAACTTTTCAATCGACGATGACTCATCAAAAGACGCGTATTGACAAGCGAAGCCGCCAGAATAATGCGCCGGATCGTGTGCACTGCGCGATCGCAGTTCGGACAAATTCAAACATGTCGACTGTTTGTTTCGTGCGCGGCGGACATTTAAGGAGGGTGTTATTGTGTATAATTATGGAGGGTGTTATTTTTCCAATTATGAAGTATTTTATTCAATTTATCTATTTGTTTTGACTTTCTAGATATATTAGAATGTTTAGACTAGGCCATACCAGTTATCCTAGAGTGTGCATATCAGGATCAACTAGTTTGTCCTAAACTGGTTTATCCTATCGGGCTTAGGACAAATTAGTTTGAACTAGGCTATACTAATTAATCCTTACTCGTATAGGAAGAACTATTTTAGTCTAGGCAAAACTAGTTTGTCCTGAAATCGGGTTTGGCCGGTAGCATTTATAATTATCTACTCATAGGTATATTTGTGAAATCGGAATCTGGATGACACGGCACGGCATTACCCCCGCCCCTGCCGAGTGATCTAGTTTTATATCTACCTGTCCACTTCATCCAGTTCCAGATGAATGTTAAAATTTAAACAGTTGGCTTTGAGCCGATCGTCTCAGAAATTGACTGCAGTACTAACCCAACTTAATAATTTTTCAGTGTTTTGGTGGACTTTGTAAACACACTACATCGGGAAAGAATGACTTAGAATGAAGAATACCTTATATGTGAAGTTAATGAAAGTGAATTAATGAAATGATCTGTATTTTATTTATATTTTATTTTGTGGAAATGCTTTACACTAATATGTATGTCAGAAATAATCAAATAACTAAGTGTAACTCGCTACTTCTTGTCACTTGCGCTCAAAGCCACAGTCAGAATTATACAGCCAACACTGGTATACAATTGAAACCAGTTTTTGAGAAACGTAAAGAAATTTTTCGGAATACACATATCATTGTTATATAGGTGACATGTAACTCGACGAATTCCTATCGGGAGGTAATAATACAAATAATTTCCTACAAATTTAGCCCTGAGGTTCCTAGTCCGAAAGTGGTAGAGTAAGGTCCCAGAGCGATCAGACATAACCTATTTTCAAATAGATAAAACCTTAGTTTCTCAGTAGCGTCTCATGTGATTTGAATACCTGTGTGTTTATAAACCTTGCCGTGTTATATAAACGGGGAGTTGTGAAATTTAAAACTCCTCCTGAAGACTCCTTAGTGGTTGTTGCCAGGTGCACGAGGATTATGTTGGAGGATGGGATCTTGGAAATGGTGGGATCCATTTCGGAGCCTGGGCCGGGCGGCGTGGACTTTGGGGGCTGGGATGCCCCGACATTTCACTGGACAAATGGAGTGCCGGGATGTGGCAAAACTACATGGATAATGAACGAATTCGAAGCGGAAAGGGATTTAATCGTCACCACAACAACTGAAGCAGCAAATGACCTCAGAGGCAAACTATCCTGCCGAATCGGAGGATTAGTCAAATCCAAAGTCCGAACAATGGCATCCATTTTAGTGAACGGATTAAAAGAGCAAGAGAGCTGCCACCGAATCATGGTAGATGAGGCTCTCATGAATCACTTTGGGGCCATTGTGATGGCGGCCCGAATAACTCAGGCCAAAGAAGTTCTGCTGATTGGTGACATAAATCAACTTCCCTTCATTGACCGAGACAACCTCTTCCCCCTCATTTACAACCGGCCTACACACGTCGTGGCTATTAGCCAAGAACTTCTCTGCACTCACAGGAACCCTATGGATGTAGCATATGCTGCTCTTAGTACTGTGTACAGTGGCATATATTCGTCTGCGTCGGGTGTGAGATCCCTTGAGTTAAAAAGCTTCTCAGGGTCGCGGATACCCAAATCTCCTCCAAACACGTTATACCTGGTATACACTCAGGTAGAAAAGGAATCCCTTAAAAACCAGGGATATGGATCGGGTGTGGGATCCCGCGTACTCACAATACACGAGGCTCAGGGGCTTTCGTACGCGGCAGTGGTTCTTGTAAATACAGCGGAGAAGAAACAGCGGATACACGACAGTGTACCGCACGCCGTGGTAGCTATATCCCGTCACACTAACAGCTGTGTTTACTACATGAATACCAGTGACGACGCGATCAGCAAATTAATCAGACGGGCGGTGGGTGAGAGTGAGCGGGGGATCCTGGACTATAACTTGAAAATGGCTATCAGGAATAGGGACATGGCGGTAGTGGGCGCTCTTTTGGGTGGGGAGGGCTCGCTGTAGGCTTGAATTGTGATGCAGGCGTGACATTGATATATATATATATATTGATATATGTATTGTGTGTGTTTAATAATGTTAAAATGTAGTAAATATAATGTAACGTAATGTAAATTTTATCAATAAGACTGACAAAATCCATTGGCACTACTGGAATCGGCTTACTGCTGCGTGAGCAGACGTCATGCATTCTTAAATGTTCTACAGTCGGTGGCGCTGTGGGCTGGGTCGCTCCGTTCCCTACGAAATGGTTGATCGGACCGATTGCTGGCCCTCACGTCATGCTCGTGAACGGGCGCCTTCTGCTGGAGCAGGTCGGCTCGCTCATCGCGCGTGTGGGTCGATCCAGTAAGGTTAATGTAAATGTAGTAAAACATGTATTGTGTATATATAGATAGATATTAGACACAACTTCTTTGAGAAAAAAAAAAATGTGGTTAATGTAGCACGTAAGATTTCTGTAACAATTAATTTAGACTGTACATTAAAAGAAAATGTAATGGAATGACAAGGGCACGGACAAGAGTCCGTGGAGAATAAGAAATGTAATATACTTATAGAAAAAAAAAAAAAAAAAAAAACCTTGCCGTGGGGCACCTAACCAGGTACCAGGTGAGACAGGTAACTAAAAATATGAGTAACTTAACTTTTTTTATGGGTGATTTTTATAGAATCTTATATGGTTTGTACAATATTATTCTAAATTAGTACCATCAGTGTCAGCCACTTTGCATGGACCAAATCTTTGGTCTGACGCTTTAAAGCTCAAACAAAAATAAATTAACTTTATTTATTAACATATGTCTGAGTTTTGAATATGTTATTAAGATAACTATTATTAAGTTATATTTCATTGGTCAGACAAATTTTAATGACTCAACAACCGCTAAACACAAAATTTACCAGACGGGAATATTAGCGGACTACCTAAATGGAAGAACACAGGTTGTGAAAGTCGATGGTTGGGTAAGCGATGCACTACCTGTAGAATATGGTGTGCCCCAAGGCAGCATTCTTGGCCCTACTTTGTTTTTAATCTACATAAATAGTTTATGTAATATGAATCTTACCAACGGCAAAATAATTACTTTCGCCGATGGCACGGTTTTGCTTTTTTACGGGGACACAGGGGACGAAGTGTTCAAATGCGCTCAAGACGGTTTTAATTTGGTTTATAATTGGCTCAATAGGAATATTCTGAAACTTAATATAGACAAAACAAAATACATGACTTTTACACATAGCAGACAAGACCATCCGGTTCAGCCTATTTTCTCACACAATTGTAACTCTACTTCTAGCAACAATTCATGTAATTCCCCCACTTATTAAAAACGACAGATATAAAATATCTGGGAGTCATAATTGATGATGAACTAAAATTTCACAAACATTGCATGCTCCGACGTCTAGAATACGGAAACTGATTTACATTTTCAAATCTCTTCGACACATTGCCGAAACTCCTTCAATAAGAATGGTATATCTTGCCCTGTGCCAATCTCTTATAACTTATACTGCATAACTGCATGGGGTGGAGCTGTAAAAACAACCATAATAAAGTTAGAGCGAGCTCAGAGAGCTATTTTAAAGGTAAGCAGCTTTCTACCAATACTATATCCTACGTCTGAATTATACCAACACTGTGTGGTGCTAACTGTTCGACAGGTCTTCGTTCTAACTGTGGTATTAAAAAAACAAACGGGGTGAGCTAAATAAAACCGTTTAAAAACACTCAAAATCAACATTTGATCGAAATACAACGGAAAATAAGAGAAGAAACGCAACGGTTTGCACGGTAATTAATTAGATGTAGAACAAGTCTTACGCAACACTTTTATGGTTTTCTGGGTCCCTACCTATATAATAAGATTAACAAAGAATTATCAATATATCCTCTAAACAAAGCATAGTCCAAGAAAAAATTAAAAACTTGGCTTCAGGATCTTAAATACGAATCTACTGAATGCTTACTCAAACCTATAAATTAATAAATAGCTTTGTTCTTGGGGTAATCATATTTACTATTCATATTGATCTCAACCTTATCATTAATTTGAATTGTGACACAAACATGGATCCACATACTTACACGGTCATCGTCCACATCCACCATACACTCATAAAAATAAACTACCAACGTGTTGTTTATCTTTAATGTCGAATTTTTTATTGTTTAAAATGTTTTTGCAAGTTCCTTTTTTAGTTTGAGATTTTAATTTCTAGTTTTAATTAATTTTGCCTTTTACCTTTTCTTTTTCTGGTTGTTCTTTAATTTTAAACTTTATTTATATTTTTTTTTTTTTTGTAATATTTGTAATGTTTAACGTTTAATGTAGTTATTATAAACTAATTTAAGCAGCAACACTCTGCCATTTAGCATGCCATTATTCGTGGTCGACCTGCAAGTGGCTGTAAAAATTATAATATGTTGAAGAATATCTCCAGATCGACACAGCTCTTGCAAATCGTTGTACCTACTTAACAGCTAATTGTATAGCTACTGGACCACTGTAAACTTTTAAAATTACTCTTGACGAAGTTGCTCTTTTCTTGGCCAGATCTATAGTAATGAGTGGTGTCTACTTCCATCTGACTAACTAAGTTCAAAATATTTTTGATTTATTTTCGTTATATCCAAAAACGCCACATAATATATCAAGGTTAAAAATACATATTTCGGCATTGACTCGCCGAAGTGTCGAACACAGAAGTGATCGGTTTGTCATCTGCTTTTTCTGTCATGTATTTAAACAAAAATGATCCGTCCTCATTAGCACCTTTATTACCAACACCTTCATTCTAGCAATAACATGATAGTTCCCTCTTTTCTTTTCCAAAATCCAGTAAAGTACAGCTATATACAAGCAGCCTTTGTTTATAGATTTTTTTGGAAGATGTGGTAGGAATACGACAAATAGCTTGCATGTTATATTCAGCGGAATAAATTTCATCATCTAGAACAAGTTTCACAGCCTCATCTATCTCTTCTCGCTTTTTTTGTCGTACTGTCTAGCACTTTCAGGAGTTTCATTGTTTTCATGACTGCACGGTTGGTGCGGTGGTTGGGCAACCGGCTGCCGTGCAACGTCTCGCGGGTTCGATTCCCGCACGGAACAACACTCTGTGTGATCCACAAATTGTTGTTTCGGGTCTGGGTGTCATTATGTATGTGAACTTGTATGTTTTTAAACGCACCCACGACACAGGACAAAATCCTAATATGGGGAAAGATTGTGTGAACCAGAACTAGCCACCCCCTGTATCTTAACCTAAACTTTTTAGGGTCAAATTAACGTACAGTAGTATTCGACGCGAAAGTGATTTAGACCAACAGCGATTTATTACGTGCTATGCTAAAGAAACGTATATAGCTTTTACGTCATTATTGACATCAAAACTGCCTGTATTATTTTAATTATTTAGTGCCGTAACAGCGTATCCCACCCTTACGCTACTCTGGTTCTTAACCCACGATATGTGACGTAAATTCTGATGATTGATTTTAGCTAACTACAGTGTAGGTAACACAGGAACAGTACTGAAGAATTCCATCCAAAACATTAAAAAAAATTGATGCTAGCAGTTTCCCACCGTGTATATCTGAGTTATTTCAACAATTCCTCCGAGCTAATTACATTGCAAGCATATGGAATTATGCAAAAACAAACTACCATTTTCACTTCTAAAAACAAGGGATGTACTTTAGAAGAGAACCAGTATCACTTTCAATGGTTTGATAGTGACCTCAATTACTCGCAGAATCATCGTGTTTTATAATAGCAAGTAAATTCGTTTTGTCACCAATTTGGTAATTTTAGAAAACAGGAAGTATTTTAAAAAATATGTATTCATATCATCATAAAGTTTAATGTCCAGACATAGTTAAATATTATAACGTTCACCGATGATGTTGATGTTTGTGACCAGAGGCATTAGTACGAGTTTATTTTACGTTTAAAGTAAACGTAACGAGTACGCGTTCAGCGCTGTGATTGGTCGGCTCCAATGAACAAACCAATCAGAGCACAGAACGCAGTCTCGTTTCAAATACTTTAAACGAAAAATAAACTCGTACTAAGCCCTCAGATGATTTATTAATTGATTTATTTATTTCAATTAATAACATTACAGTCATAAAACCAAGGCGTTATACATTTCAAAATAAAGTCTTCGTACCTGGCGTAAAACTAGAAAGTGGACGTTGGAGCTGATTATCCACTTGTTTGACTTAGCCATACTAAACTCTTTAGTTTAAATAATCGAGAAAAATGCAAAGCCAATAATATATAAAATCGAAAGACATCATGGATTCACCATATTTAAATATAGGCTGAAACTTCTGCCCATAGTCGGCCGATAGTACAACGGATTGGCCAATCTTGAAATCTTGAGGTCTGAAGGAAACTCGTTACTGTCGTAATCAATAAAAAAAGAAACATCAAAATCGGTTCGTAAACGACGAAGTCATCCCTGAACAAACAAAAAAAACACAACATCTAATTCAACAACGACAACGTCGAATATTAATGATATTGCCATTCACACCACATCTATATCTATACATATAATAAAATTGTAGAAAAGTGCTGTCTGTACACTGTACATTGAAAATAAAAATAAAAAAAATAGCAGGGTCTATTGTTATGTCGATGTCGAACCCAAAAATGTAACTAACTTTTTTTTTGTCTGTTTGTCTGTTTGTCTGTTCACGCTAATCTCAGAAACGGCTTATCCGAGTTGGATGCGGTTTTCACGAATATATTGTGGTATGCTTCAGTTATGCTTTAGTGTTTGTTTCATGTCAATCGGTTCATAAATAAAAAAGTTACGTCAAATTAAAGAATCACGTCGAACACTATCTATCTATATCTATACATATGTATAATAAAATTGTAGAAAAGTGCTGTCTGTACATTGAAAATAAAAATAAAAAAAATAGCAGGGGCTATTGTTATGTCGATTTCGAACCCAAAAATGTAACTAACTTTTTTTTTGTCTGTTTGTCTGTTTGTCTGTTCACGCTAATCTCAGAAATGGCTTATAAATATATATATATTTAACAGGGTGCGGAAAAGGTGATAGTGGTTTTATTCCTCAGATTCCTCTCATTCCAAAAAATTTTCCGTTTAATTAATTAAATAGGTATGATCCAAATCTAAAATAAAAATAAGTATATATTTAAAAAAAAACGCTGCTCATAGTCACTATTCTACGCGTACGCGAACGAAGTCGCGGGCACAGCTAGTAATTAATAAAATAGGTACTTGTAACAGAACATATTTACTAGGAAACGAAAAAAACGCTAGAGGCTCCCTTTTTGGCTTTCAAGTGTAGTTTTGAGCGGTTCCTCTTATGGCGGTATTTCAATGTGCATGTACGGTCCGAAATTAATATGAATATTTATTAATACATACACTGCCGGCCAAAAGTTTGAGACCACCCTTATCAAAGAATGAAAATGAAATAAAACTAAAATAAAATACGAAGCAAGAGTTTTAATTGATAATTAACATACTTATACATTCTTCCTACACATACTTCAAGAAAAAAATAATAATAATTTTCATTAAAAATGCCGTTAATATTTAAACAGATTTTTCATCAAAAAACCCTCCCTTGCATTTTATTACTTTTTTACTAGTCTTGGCATACGAGCAATCAATTTGTCGATTGTTTCTTGTGAAATATTGTTCCAGCTTTCTTGTAAAGTCTTCCACATGTCTTCTTGCGAGGAGGGGCAACAACTGCGTACATTTCTATCAAGCTCTTCCCATAAAAGCTCGATCGGGTTGAGATCCGGGCTCTGAGGGGGCCACACCATGTTTTTTAACACCCTTTCTGTTTCTTTATGTTCTAAATAACTCCTGCATAATTTTGAACTACATACGTTTAGGATCATTATCTTGTTGGAAAAAAAAACCATTTCCAATTAATCTTACACCAGACGGAACAGCATTTTGTTGTAGTATTCGTTTATATTGCTCCTTTTTCATGATTCCTTCAACTCGTACCAAATCTCCGGTTCCATAGCCCGAGAAGCATCCCCAGACCATAATGGAACCACCACCATGTTTGACGGTTGGCACCACACAGTCTGGCATCATCTTTTCCTCGGCGCTACGTCGAACAAAAATTCGTCTTTTTGATCCAAATATTTCAAATTTGGATTCATCTGTCCAAAGAACTTTTTTAAAGTCTTCTTCAGTCCAGTCTCGATGGGTAAGGGCCCACTGCATCCGTTTCTTTTTGTTTTGTGGCCTAAGTAGTGGTTTTCGAACGGCAACGCGACCAAATAAGTTAGCATCTCTCAATCGTCTTATTACTGTAGTCAGTGACACAGGTTTAGATCGGGATTTGTTCACTTCTGCGCGGATTTGTAGTGCTGTTACGCGTCTATTGCGCTTGCTGGTAACGACGATAAAAATATCCTCGCTATAAGTGGTAGCTCTCGGCCTTCCCGATCGCGAACGATCTCGATAACTGCCAGTCTCCTTGTATCGGGCTATTGTGTTATGAACACAAGTCTTTGACAAATTAAGTTGAGAGGCAATCGCACGTTCAGATTTGCCTTCGTTGTGTAAAACAACTATGGCACAACGAGTTTCACTGCTAATTTCGCGCACTTTACCCATTTTAATGTTTTTACTTTAACAATGACGAGCTCAGACTAACCAAGATTTAACTTTATAAAAACTCAGGTAAAAAATATGTTTTAGTAAGCTAAAATAATCCTGAATTTCTTTTAAGCTGAAACAAAACCAAAATTATTAGTAATGAGCAGATCATAAAAATATTGCAATGACTCTACCATCTGGTCTGTGCGCGGCACTCATTAATGTTTTTTAAAAATAGGCTTTTACAGCATCGTAACTTAAAAATACACAAAAAGAATGACTCTTTGATTTTCTTTAATAACAATAGAATATGTAAGTATTCAAATTAGCTCTTTATCATATGTACTTTTGAAATATTTTGTCGGTAAAGAAGATTTTTACAAGTGGTCTCAAACTTTTGGCCGGCAGTGTATATACATAATCATATAAATAAAACAAGGGTAGAACAAACCATACTTACTATTACAGAGACTTTCAACAGAAAATAATATATAAATATTAAATAATATAAAAATAATTAAAATAGACGATGAACTACAACAATACGCATAAAGACTTCATAAGAAATAGCACAATCTAATGGCACTTTCCCTTTTTTGAACGACCCGTACAATATATGACCTTTATATCTAATTCTGAAAATAGATACATCTAAATAAAACAAGTACCAATATGACTTTTTCCGAGTTATATGTACTTTTAAAATTATATAGACACCACTGACAAACGTTAAACAGTGAAGGAAATCATCGTGAGGACGTCTAAATTGCCAACTTGCATTAAGCAAGCGTGGTGATTTATGCTCAAATCTTCTCCGTGTGAGAAGAGGTCTTTGGTCAGCAGTGGCCACCTTATATGTTGTTGATGATGTTTTTGTTGTTGTAATAAAACAAAACTTGAAAAATGTGGCAAATCTGAGCATATCAAAAAGTGCAAATATTACGAAGATAAAATTAAAAACTTAGAACCAGGCCAAAACCATGCTAACTGAATACCTCGAGAGTCGAGTGAGACACACAACCAGCCAGGAGCTACTTATAGTTAAAAACAATAATCAGAAACAAATAAATATTTTGGAAAGAAGAACAACGAAAACGAGGCGCAAAAAAAACAACCAAAAAGTTTTTAGTCTGTCTATTGATGTGTAGGTAATGAAATATTTTTTATTTTGCAAAGTTTTTTTTATTGTTAACAAGATGGCGTTTGACCAGCATCTCGCATAATGGTAAGCGATGACGTGGTCATATGCCATTCAAATTTTGTTACAAAACCACCGTCCTTAAATCTTTATAACATTGTTTTTAAATCCTAATTGTGCAAACAACTGATAAATTCCTGAGAGTAAAATTGCATTGAACACTAGTTGTGATCTGCATTAGTGTTTCGGCAACTATTAATTGTAACAAAATGGATTTCAAACCTGAGGAGACGGCTCAAATTGTAACTTTCCTTGTATACGAGGTGAAGTGAGTTGAAGATATCGTTTAAGTCGGTCAAGTGTAGAGAAGTTTGCAAGAGGTACCTTGAGACTGGGACCTTTATTCAACCAGGGATAGGTAGACAAGTCACGACAATATGTAGTGTTGGATAGTGCAGTTATCGAGCTACGCTATAAACATCATGTAATGACCAAGGAGCAGAGGAACGGGTGGAACCGCGCCGGAGAAGCTACTTAAAATATACTTAGTAATGAAATGAATACTACATAGATTTCCCAATAGATTTAATGTCACTACTAGTAATTATACAGATAGTACTTTATAGACAGATACATGTTCTTGTTACATAATATTTCAAATATAGAATGTGCATTTCAAGTGAAAGACGGCGTAGTGTAAACAAACTTTTTTTTAATTTTGTATACGAAACGGAATAGATAGAATAAATTATACAGTTTTCATTAATATGGCAACAGACAGAAATCAAACATCGATACATTTTATTTAAATTGCATACAACATAAAATATCAACCATCTATTGTAGTAGCCAAGTGACATATATAACTTCAATTTTATAATAGATAAATAAATAAAAACGATGTAAATACCAGAAGGAGCTTATTCACTTTCCTACAACGATAACTTTTGTAACAACTGCAGTTACAATATTAACTAAATGCACGCGTCAGCGAAGATCAACGATATGAATAACAAAACAAAAATGTAATCATTAAACTGACTGACAGTAAGAGTTGAACAAACGAAATTCAGTTATGACTATTGTGAGTATGAATTTCACGAGATACATAATTATTATTACTTTCATTTTACATCAGTACATTAATACATCATAAAATACACAAATGGATACAGAACTTTCCTGTTCAATTTTATCTATTACATAAAATCTTACCCTTTATTTACACAGATTTAATTAGACAAAGGTGCACTTACCAGTAGTTTGTATGAATCCAGTGTTAAAGTGCGATGCAGTATCATAAGCGAGCTTTATTACCATTCAGCGGCAAGATCTCTGACTCCACAATAAAAACATCTAAAACAGAGCTCGATAGCCTTCCTTGGCGCGGTCCATGGCCCTCTACGGCGCCCCTGTTTGGGCGCCGAACTTGTTGCGGCGTCCTGCTCGGACGCTGCTCATGTCACAGAGGGTCATGGCGATCCGAATGATCCGCGGATACCGCACGATCTCTGGGGAGTCGGCGAACCTCCTTGCCGGATTACCGCCGTGGGATCTGGAGGCGAAGGTGCTCGCGCGCGTGCATAACATGCGCGCGGAGGCACGTCGCCGGGGCGAAACTCCGCTGCCGCGCCAAATAAGTGCGTGGCGGGATGAGCTCCGGCGCGATCTCATGGCGGAATGGCAGCAACGACTGTCGCAACCGGGGGCTGGGCTCGCTGCCATTGCAGCGGTAAGTCCCCTCTTTGAGGAGTGGCTTGAGAGACGCTACGGCGTCCTCACCTACCGCCTGACGCAGGTCCTCACCGGACATGGAAGTTTCGGGAGGTACCTGTGTCTGATGGGGCGGGAGGAAACGCCCGGGTGTCATCACTGCGAGGACCGCCCTGAGGACACGGTGGAACACACAGTGGGAGAATGCCCTGCGTGGGCTGAGCACCGCCGTGCCCTCAGGGAAGTGATCGGCGATGGCGACCTCTCGCGTCCGGGCCTAGTGCAGGCCATGATGCGGAGCGAGAGGGATTGGGAGGCCGTCTCCTCCTTTTGCGAAGCAGTCATGCTGGCTAAGGAGGAGGCGGGACGCGTGAGGCAGCGAAGCGCTGCCTCCTCGCAACCCAGCCATCGCGAAAGACACACCGGGCGTCGGGGATCGCGAGACGATCTCCGGCCACCGTAAGCGCGGGCCTGCGGACGGCGAGCATGGGTGGCTCCCCGTCCGACCAGAAACAGACCCGAGCGTACGGCGCGTCGCGTTCCGCGCGCGCCTCAAAGAGCCATCAGACCACCACAGATGGGGCCCAATAGGGCCGATGCCGATTCGGAGTCGCGGAGAACCTAACGGGTAACCGGGGCTCCGGCTCGACGTGCAGGAGAAGGAACGGGGTGGTTTTTAGTCAGTAAGAGTCTGACACTCCCTTCCGCCTCACCCAGGCGGGAGCAGTCATTCGATGATTTTCCCCCCTTAAAAAAAATAAAAAAAAAAAAAAAAGCCTTCCTTGGCAGTCACGCCGATTGTTGCCCCCTTCTATATACTATGTATGCACAATTAATTTCACACAATTGACAGCCTTTGCTTTCATTCCATGAGTGGTGAGATCACAACAATGATCGTGTAATCAAAGTAGGTAGTTTACATAATCATTAGCAATTATTGAATAATTTTGTATTTGTTATTTGATATTTTATTGGTAATATATACATTTAAAACTACAAAACTTAAAAGTACTTAACAAAGAAAATAAAAGAAAACAAAAATAACTATTTACAAAAAAAGCGTCAACAACTGCGTCCGCATCGATATCAATAGGAATGTACCCAGAAGGCTGGCAGAATTGCCACGTTGTATGGCAATGCCCTCTGGCCGAGGAATATTCCAGCCCTCTGGTCACATGAGAAGTCGACCAGGCTTTTTGAAATATTCTTAAATACGGATCTCATTGACAGCGATGCGGAGAGACACAACTTGCATCTAGAAGCAAACACGCGGCAAACCGAAAAGTTGAGTTCATTCAACATCTTGCCAATGTTGAGTGACAGAAGTGCACAATTCCCACTTACAAGAGTGGTGCTTGAATTAATGAGATTATAATGTACCAACCTGTAGAACCCCGTCTCACTGTCTATAGGAGGATGGGTTTTCGGGCATGGCTGTATT
Organism: Spodoptera picta; assembly: GCA_038387885.1. NCBI lineage: Eukaryota > Metazoa > Arthropoda > Insecta > Lepidoptera > Noctuidae > Spodoptera > Spodoptera picta. Next base: position 7,720,924 of record JAZHFQ010000105.1, read on the forward strand.
AGAACATGATTGTGACCAGACGATAACACCGGGTAAGATTTTATTAGTTAAGGTTAAAAAAAGGTTTTGTATTATTATAGTTACAAACACACATAAACCATTTGGTTTATTCCGGCCCTTCTCCCGAAAATGTCCCAAATATAGTCGGCATTATGTTCTCTTCTCTTAGGATGGTGCGTGCCAGTTTTACATAGATCCTTTTTACAAACGTCTCCATTCTCTCAACATGTCCAAACCATCTGATACCTTTTTTGATTTTCGTCACTACGTTTTCTTTTACCGCGAAATTTTTTTATCAAGTCTTTCAAACAAAGTTATCACCTTGCGGCATCCCGCACATACTTCTCAAAGAACGTATCTTGACCCATTTACAAAACCAATAGTTCATTTCGTTCCAACTTTCATTCCGTGCACCTTGCACTATCCACTTATAAAAGTAACCATTTCTTGCACCTGTTCCTCTTAGTTAGTGTAAAAAATCACAAACAGGAAACACATTCATCGTCAGTCTACCTAAATTATCTTTAATATCTGTCCTTGTACACGCACAGATTGAACAGCCATGACACTGTGTCAATTTATATTATAATGCAGCTGGTGACTCCGTTTATTGACTATTGGGATTTATAGCCTGTACTGTGTAAGTCAAAGATTGTACGTTGGATGTTGGTGTCTCAGAAGGGGGAGCAGGAAAGTGACCATGAGCTCTTCTGTGGTTTTGTAATGCTGTACCCTGCAATGAAAATTAACGTTATTGGTTGTTTCTTTTTAATTACCTGCGTGCCGTAAAAACTACAGTAGCTACAGTAAAAATGGACTACTGTTCAACAATGATGATTGATGCGTCACAGGAGGGTTGTGAAATCTTGTGTTGTATTACATTACGGCTATCTGTTTCACAAACCAGGGTCGTTTTGTAATACAACGGCTGAACGACTATACTCGGAATTTTAATTCGATTCCAGATTTGACAATTTCAGTGTTGTAACGTTATGACAAGTACTAAATAGTGACGTTTTATTTTCTAACTTCTTTATATCAAAACTGTTTTGATATTTATTCTTAACTGATGGTTACATAATGTTACAAACAGATATTTTATTCATCGTCCCTATTTTTACCTATTCTCAGTTGTTTTAATAGATATATGATATGAACCTGAATGAATCTGTCACCACAGACTTCGCAGATGTAGGGTCGATCTCCAGTGTGGCGACGTATGTGTAAGTTGAGATCGTTGCTCTGTGAGAATGCCTTCTCGCAGTACGTGCATTTGTATGGTCTTTGGCCAGTGTGTACACGCATGTGACGTGACAACTTGTTGCTGCGCGAAAACCCTTAAAACATAACCATTAGTACATTAATGAAACAGACATTTTACATAGAATTCATATACACAATATAATTGCAAACGACAGCACGCTTGTCGCGGTGGCTGGGCAACTGGCTGACGCGCAACGTGTCGCGGATTCGTTTACCGCACGGAACAACTCTGTGTGTGATCCAGATTGTTGTTTCGGGTCTAGGTGTTATGAGTATGTGAACTTGTATATTTGTAAACGCACCCACGACTCAGGGGAAAAACTTAGTGTGGGGCATTAAAAAAAAACAAATTAATATTATAAAGCTGAAGAGATTAAATGTGGTAATCTCCGGACCTACTACGTAATACCCGGTATGTCGTGAGTTCCCTTAATAAGGAGTCCATTGCTATACCTGCTCTACTAAACACACTCCTTGTTGTTACCAATAATGTTTGTATTATTTAGGTACAAAACGTAAATTAACATAAAACGTATGTTATATTTTAATTTCTTTGTTATTAGGTACTCATGAGCAAAAGATCAACTATTTTGTATAGATTTAATCTAAACTAAAGACAATATTAAATACATATTAGGAGCTTAGAAGGTAGCACATTATAATATTTGCCATCTCCTATGGAAATTCAGTATTTTTTTATGGAATAAGAGCCAAACGAGCAGACAGATCATCTGATGGTAAGCGATCAGCGCCGCGCATGAGCACCCGCAACAACATAGGAGTCACAGGTGCGTGGCAGGCACTTAAAAAGGACTACGCACTTTTCTTGAATATTTGAAGGTCTTATCAGTTCGGAAATACCGTCGACGATATATCATTCCACAGTTTTGCTGTACGAGGCAGAAAACTAACAGAAGACGGTCCAGAGGAAGAAGCTGGTACTGGTGCATATTAATTACCTATTCATACTCACAAAAACTAATAACTTCTATCTAACACGAATTCCGAGCATAGGCTAGTTATTTTATATTAATAGGGCGTACAAAAGAGTAACGGAATAGTGGACGTAAAATAAAGATTTACCCACCTTTGCCACAAACTCGACAGACGCAAGGTTTCTCGCCCGTGTGAGATCGTCTATGGCATTGAAGATCAGAAGATCTTGGAAATCCTGTAAGGTATTTATAACATGTAACTTAGAATATTTCTATTTTGAACACAGCTCATAATAGGCATACAGTATAATAATAAGCATACTAATAATAGGCATATAGCATAATAATAGGCATACAGTATAATAGGCATACGGTTATTAAGTGAACATTAACCTTTGCCACAGAAATCACATTTGTAGGGCTTCTCTCCAGTATGCCGTCGCATGTGCACAATTAAGTTTGAAGAGTTCGAGAAACTGCGGCCACAGTAAAGGCATAAACAGTTATTTGTTGGCTTTTTATCACGGTGCAGGTCATGCACTCGTTTATGAGAGCTGAAAATATTCAAACGGGTTGTATCAAAAATAAAATGTCAACCAAATCTTCGGCATAATTGTAATGAAAGTGAAAATCAAGATTACTCGAATTGATTAGAGTTATTGCAATCAACAGTCGTATGTGTGTGGTATGTCTTTTGTGTACTATTACTACACAAGCATAAAAACACTTACCGTAAGTTGTCTCTCCTGTGGAACTTCTTTTCACAGACATCACATTCAAAATAGTTTTCTATTGGCATATGTATTTTAGTATGCTTTACAAGTAATTCTCGCCTAAAACAAATGTCAAATGCAATCAGTCTTTTTTTAATAATTTAAAACGTATATAACTGTATTTTATGAATTAAAGAAAACGACATCTAATAAAACAAATATGATAAATTGTATAAAATACCACAAACTTACTTGCTAAATCTTCGTTTACAGGTATCACATTGAAACTGGCTTTCCTCGCGTTTGGATTTAGAGTCTATAAATTTCACTGACACACTTTGGCCCTCATGATATCTTAGTATATGTTTATTTAAAGATATTTGATAAGCAAACTTCAAGCCACAAGTGGTACACTTATGTTTTCTTTCAATTTGTTTACAAATGCTTCTATGACGGGCAGCAGAACGTAAAGTTGCAAATACCTGAAAAAAAACTAATTTAGTATTGTATATTTTAAAAAAGGTATAAATACAAATAACAATCCAGTGTTTTAAAAGTAAATATAAATCCAGTGTTTTATACGTGAGATTTTTCGAATGACAATGAAAGCACTTTTCAGACTGGACGTTAAAAAGAGTGGACATAATGTCACTTATAAATGATTGAAGCACCAGAATGTCACCCATTGCACACATGTGCCATGTTACCAGACTTAAGAAAAAGACAGAGGTCCTTCGTGCTTCGTGTCAATGTGTGAATGTTCTGCGTGTAACTCTATAGTAGCTAGGTGCGACAGTCGTTGCTCGTTGTTTCAAGAGACTGTGTCCGTCTTTTTCTCAACGTCCTTGCTTTCAGATATGAAATCAAAACATGGGGTCTAGATAAAATCTTTTTGCGGAAATCTCGATTCACCACCGTTTTATGGCCTTGTAACGCACACCGATCCGTTTCCCGACGTCAGATATTAACCTTATATATTTTCCCATATTTTTGTAGTACATTACAATATCTACGGTTCATAAAATACAGCCTGGTGACAGACAGCGTAACCTCAGTAATTCGGGTGTTGATATTTATACCATTACCTTTTAATCGTTTAAATATAAGAATAGGAAACATGTTTGAAACCTTACCTTGGTACAAAGATTGCAGCGATGGGATAGTTCAGGATGCTCAGCATCACGATGGTTAATGAGATCCGCTTCCGATGGCAGTATGCAGTTGCACGCACTACATACTAGAAGTAAATTGAAATTCTCCTGAAAACCACTCGCTCGTTAATGACAAAATCTTTACAACAATTTGTCTTATTATTGGCATTGTTGGGGTCTTCGGGTTTTCGAACGGTTTCCTAATTTGTTTTTAAAATATCCTGTAACGTCACAAGTTGCAACATTTTATAGGAACGTGTCACGTAGCGACCTCTCTCTCCTAAACTTATATACGTTTTATCTAAGTACTATTATAAAAAATGTGTCATATATTTTTTTAATTATCTAACTGACGGACTAATACGTGTTTTAATTTTCCTACCCTGTCAACTATCCATTTCTTCAACATATTACACACACACTGACTTCTTAGTCAGTAGCTACTGACTAAGATCTCTCCCTAGAAGCGAGCTAGTAGCCATAAAAAACCAGCAACAATAGCAGCCCCATATTACTTCATATGCTATGCACAGTGCACTACTATAATTATGAGAAAATCTTAATAATGTTTGTCTTAACGAACATAATATAGATTACTAATAATAATATCAATTTAATACATACCAAATTTACGTCTGGTTCGAAAATTTGCCGTAATGTCATTTCTAATGGCACTTTTTCAATTATTTCATTCTGTTCGCTTTTGTCAGTTTCCTGAAAAATAATATGTTACATATTAATAGCAAGAAACAAATAGTTATTATTAATAAGCTTAACTTTTCCGACTACCAATCCGGTAGAACTAAATTCTATTAGTATTTTCGCCGATTGGCTAAGAAAAGAACTCGAAACACCGTACTCGGCAGCAGCGGCGTTTGCAACTACTCGACCAACAAAGATTGTTACCGACCTTATACGAGCGATCTTACTTCTTGTTAACTTACTTATACTATAAATTCGAAATATTGTGTGTTTAAAGACACTTGAATGTATATAATGTGTTTGTTACCCAATAACGACAAAACGGGACCGGAGTAACAGAGGTAGACTGATCTGGAATTACACATGAGGTAAGTTCACTCACACGGGAAAGCGGATTTATGAGACTAAAAACATAACTAGCAAAAGTAGATGTTAGCTACATAACATGCTTCTCTACCTACCCCATTGTTTATTTTGTTTTATAATATCGAGTAGTGTGGTACGTACATTTTCGCTGTCTTCTTTTTCATTGAGACAAACATGTAGATCAAAATTTTCCTTATCAAGGTAGGCTTTCTTGCATAATCCACAGCGCAAAACTTTTGTATCTACAATAAAAAATACAATACATTGTAATTATATATCAATTACTTTAATTGGTTCATCATTGCCATCTTCATCAACAGCCTATAAATACCCACTGCTGAGCAAAGCCTGTTAATTAATTAATTATAGTGACCTATAAAAGTTTGAACTACATGGATTTTTCTTAAACTTTTTGAGCATCTCCAGTCTCTTATTATGTTTTGAGCAAATTAAGTGCATACATTACAACCAGAAGTCGCTCAATGGTTTGAGGGTCACTTTTATGGCTAACTTTCTTTAAGATCGCTAGGCACACAACCGTTATGTGTAAACCTGCTAAGCAGTTCATCAACACAAACACTCTGGTCTTCAATTCCAAACTGTTCTTTCGCTGTGCACTACATACATAGAAGAAACCTGGATCGAACGGTAAAAGATCCCTCGTATTATACAACGATGTTGATGATGATGATGTAAATTGACTATTTTATGCTTTGTTTCATCTTACTAAAATCAGATACCCAGTCTGAGCTGAGACTTAACTTGTTTACTTAACATATCACAACCACGTGGGTGCGCTGTATCTATCCTAATATATAAAGGTAAAGAGTCTCTGTTTGAAGTTCCTAATCTCAGGACACTCTCTCTTTTCTGTTGAAAAGTCCGTTTATAGAAGTTAAGTCTATAAAACATTATGGTATAGCATGTCTAATTTTTAATAAAATTCAAATAAAATGGCTCACACTCGCCTTATTGGATATTGCTTGCGTTAATATATATATTTATTAAACTACTTACTAACCTTTATGAGATATTACGTGAGATCCTAATTCTTCTTTGGTTTCGAAATGCTCTTTACAAAATGCACATTCTATTTTTTTCGCAGGCATAGATGTTATACAAAATCCGTTTTCAGATAATTTGTTAAGAATAGTCTGAAATACAATAACAATAAAACTACATTGATTATTTATTGTAAGAGGGTTATATATACTACGTTAGTGGCAGTCTAAATAATTATTAAAACGTTCAGGTGATGTATGACATACACTGCCTTCATAAGTTGATCAGGACCTGGATCAGTTTTTTTGGTTTTCAAACCAGAATTTTAATTTTACATAGACAGTCTAAAAAATTATATACAGGTGTCTCTGAAGTCGACGACCAAATGTCATCAGGTGATCGGCAAGGTTCCAACAGTCATCAGAAAAATATTAAAAAAATTCCAAGTCAGATGGTTTTTAAATTATGACTATGTGTTATCCACGAAAAAATACATCCTGTGCCAGTCTTTTGATTTTTGTTGCTACAAATCTTTATTTTTTTTGTCTGTATTTTTAAGAGATAGATATCCTTTACCGACAAATCTACTGGTAACATAACCAATATAAGACACCATAACCATGCTACTCATGCTAGTTATTAAAATATGAATGTGGTATGTATGTTGCAACAATAAAAAATATCGACACCTTATACGACGGCATAATTAAAGCAGGTATTCTAAGTGAATCTTTGTATGCTTACAGAATCATATAACTTGTACAGACTGATTGAGCAGTGAAAGACTATTTTGCAACAAAGAATTCCAAAATTATGGGTAAACTCGGTTTCACTAGAAGCTAGAAGGAACTTACACTTGTTAATACCTTCTTTGGTCTGCCTCTCTTTTTTGGTCCCATCAGATCAGCATGACTTTCCCACATGTGTTTAGTTAAGTTCCCAGCACCATTATAACATGTACCGCAGAGAGGACAGTAAGTCCGATTAGTCTCATCACACTCCACTAAAATAACAGAATATTAGTTAAAATTAACTAATTTTAATAAGTTCGACATTTTGTAAACTCATCAAAAATAAGTATGACCCACAATGATGGTAGATAATTACAATAATTTGTTTTAGTATAGAGATTTTTAATGTAGTAACTTAAATTGCTAAAATATAGAAAAGAAAATATTCACCTTTAATACAGATCTTTTCATGTTCTTTTAATTTGTCAGGTGTGTCGAAATCAGCCAGACAACTTTTGCAAATGAAGTGTAATTTTAAATCAGGAACTTCAATTTCTGTTTTAACAGTATCTGAAGAAAGATAAAGAAGCAACTTAGAAAAATATTTTACTTTTATTTATTTAAAATTATTACTATTATACAGAATGACTGCAAACTCGACAAATTCCCATCTTGATAAGGTAGAATAACTTAAAAGCAACCGATATGACCACAAATATGTGTAACCAAAGGTTAATGGTTTCCGAGATGTTCGGAATTATGGTTCTCTTGTATAAATGTCATATTATGCTCCTATATGGTACAATAAAAACAAGACACATTACATGAAATTGTTAACTTACGGCATTAATTTTTTTCTAACTTATCTTTATGAGAATATGTCCAATTTCCAGTCAGCCAGTATAACTTAAACAATTAATTAGTTAGTCTACAACAAAACCGCACCTAGCTCACATAAATCTGGACCACTATCAAGAGTGTTGTAATTATTGTCATCAAAGTCATTATCCTCATGTAATTCTTCGGTTTTCACCCCTGACATATCATTCTGTAAGTAAAACATAGTGTTAACTACAAAAAGTATTTATATAAATAATGGCCCCATGGGCTGAGCCAGCTAGCTGCTGGAGGATAAACATAACTTAGTTTAACTTGTTACTTTGGTCATAACTTCCCCAGTTGCAAAGTAGGAATGGTAACTAGAAATATCGATGAATCTAATCTTGCATCTCAAATTGTGTTGGTCAAGTAGAAAATTTTAACAAAACATACTTACATGGTTTATTCTTTTGGTTACTGTGTAGGTTTCTTTCTTTTCTTTCTTAACAAATCCTCTGAGAGACAGATTAGCCTCCTCAGACTTTTTCTTAAATTCAAATGCAATTGTAGCCTTTTCTTTGCACTGACAGCATATTGTTGAAGGTAAGCCATCATTTCTGCTTATCTAGTTGTTAAAAATAAATGAACTATTAACATAAAAAGTAACTCGCCAAGACTGAGGTTACATTGTACTAATTATATTACATTACATAAACATATTTCTTTGGCACAAACAATATCAGTTTTTATGTTTCCATTAATCTGTTCGGTGCATTTAATATGTTCATTGCAATTATGTATAACATAGATGACAACTCCATAAAATCCATTCATGTATCATTTGACATAGGCATTAGGAACTAGCGCAAGCCAATCTCAAGAAGATGATACATTTATAAGTTATTATTCGCTTGCAAATGCAACAACAATTTTTTAGGTGTACAAAAATGTGTTCAACTCACTATTTAAATGAGAAATAGCCAAAATTTGTTAATACAAAAGTAGTCTCTAAACATCGGAAATAAGGTGTAACGGAGAGTGATCAACGGTGAATGATTGAGGATTGATCAATAATTAATGAATAAGAATTAATAATTAAGTTTGTAATAATTCATCAGCAGTGGCATTATAACAAGCATTGTGTTCATGTAATATTCAATTTACGCTAGCACATGAAATTGGCTCATTACAGCAACTTTGGATTATTATAAATGTATTCATGTGGCCAGGCTAAATACTAATTGTAATACTAGTCAATACGCATTCACGTCTCCCCATAGTTGAGAAAACATGATGTGATAAGTCCATAACCGTTAGTAGGTTACATTTAGGTACCTATGAGTAAAACATTAACCATGTTACTAGAAAAAGGTAAGTAGATAGATGGTGCCCCGATTACAGCTTGGCAAAATAGAGTTTGTGAATGAATAATTGAGGTCGCTAGTATTGGATCTGTGGCAACCCAGTACACTACTACTCAACCGGTTTTGATATTTGCTATCTTTACCAAGTTTCAAAAGCTTCTCTTTTGTACTATGTTTGGCTGATTGTTTAGTCATAGGATATGGTCCAAATTGGGTGATTTAGTCCAAATCAATATTCCAGCTGTCACTGCATCACTCTTTTTGCCAAGTTCTGCAGTGTACTCCCCTACTATCAGTATCTAAAGGACAAAAAACATGAATTGCCATGTCCATTCAAAAGTAAATAGAAGACCTACATTAGTTTGTTTATCATTACAGAACCTTTACCAATACCTTCCTCTGGGGGTATGTAAGTAGCGATACGATGTGAATATAACTTGCACGGGCATTTTTAAAATATCGATTTATCTGCAATTTGCATTTGCAGTAACCGTTTTATGAGTAAAATTTACCTTAAGTCCAGTAGTTGTTGTAACTATGTAATCTAAAGTTGTAGTCGTTCCAGTAAGTTCATCAAATATCGACAATAATGGATTATCTTTAGACAAACATGTTCTACACAATTCTTCTTGTTTTATTTCTGTTCTATGATTATTACAGGAAGCCATTTTCAAAGAACTACAAACAATAAAGGCATCGAGCGATTGCGAATTTACTAGTCCAAAGAGAAAATAGAAAAGTAAGCTAATGTCTGTCTGACTTCTGACCACAGAACACAAATACTCTATTACCTATGTGCAAGAGTGTTCGAGTGTGTACGAGTCACTGATATTGGTGATTATTATATCTGTGGTTCGAGTGGACCCTAATAATAAAATAAAAATAAAAAAGTTTATTTCAATTACAACAGGCATTACATAAAATTATTGGAGATCTCCTTTTAAGCAATGGATTGCTTGTGCTAGGAGACTCCGCACTTCCATATGACATTCTAAAGTAATTGAAGTTACTATGTAGATAATGTAAACATGCAAGATTAACAATAAAACAAGAAGAAAATAAATCAACTTACAATTCTAATCGCCGAGGCAATGAATGAGTATAATTATTTGAAATTTATAACAGTACTGATCGCACAATGTATGTATGTGTAGTATGTGAATCATGTATAGTGAGTATGTGTATGAGTGAGTGAGTAGGTGAGTGAAAGAGTGAGTGCAAATATGAATGTAAGCTTATCAGGTACTGTGTGAGTTGAGATTAGATTTTTTTTTTTTATCTATTAATTAACCAGTTCACCAATTCTGACTGCACGGTTGGTGCGGTGGCTGGGCAACCGGCTGCCGTGCAACGTGTCGCGGGTTCGATTCCCGCACGGGACAACACTATGTGTGATCCACAAATTGTTGTTTCGGGTCTGGGTGTCATTGTGTATGTGAACTTGTGTGTTTGTAAACGCACCCACGACACAGGAGAAAATCCTAGTGTGGGGCAACGTTTAAAAAAAAAAAATGGGATAGATTCGTAGTTCCTTGTTCAGCAAGTTGTATAAATAAGAAGATTGCCTCGGGTATTGTCTTTTAGCAAAGGCAGATCTCACCCTAACAGTTGGGGCGACCAAATGGTCTCTTCTGTTTTTTGGCTTACAATGGTCGTATGGGAGAGTTATGTGTTTTTTCAGTATGAGTCGGAGTAAGTAAAGTTTTCTAACAGATAAAAGATCAGCTGATAAATAAAGGGCATGCGTAGGGTATCTGTAGGGTTTAAAGAACATAACCTTAAGTAAGGCTCTTTGAGTCCTCTCAAGTTCCAAAAATTTCATTTTCGTTGTGCCTCCCCAGCAAGGCAAACAATACATAAGGATAGACTGAGCTAAAGACATATAAACTTGCTTCAGGAGTTGCCTCGAAGTCACATGTCGCAATGTTTTGAACAACCATATAAGTTTCCTAACTCTATTCATAATAAGTTCGGTGTGCATGTGCCAAGATAAGCGCTGATCAATCATGATGCCAAGATATTTGGTGTGCTGCAGCATGTCTATTGGTAGACAGGAACAGCCTAGTGCTGGGAAGTTGTGGCAAATATGGGCTTTTATTTGGAAATCTTGAGGCGGTTGCGAATTATTATACTTAGTAAAGCAGATGTAGTTACATTTAGAAGCGTTTAGCGTTAGGAGGCTATGGTTTAGCCATGCTGCTATCTTCGCAAGACCATTTTCTGCCAACCCAAGTCTTCGCAGTGAAGACAATGGCAGTGTCGTCAGCATAAGAGAAAATATACCCTCCCTCAATCTTCATGTTACAGAGGCTATTGATGTAGATAAGGAACAAGGTCGGTCCGAGGACACTGCCCTGTGGAACGCCGAAGGTTACCGATGCCTCCGAACTGGAATACGAAGTGATTTTGACCTTATGTTTGCGACTGCTGAGGTAAGATGTAAACAGTTCAAGGGCATGTCCCCTTACACCTATGTGTTCAAGCCTCTGCAATAGAAGAGGTGTAGACACAGTGTCAAAAGCTTTCCTGAGATCAAGAAAAACCGCCAGACACCTGTCTCCCCGATCCACACCCTCCACCAAAACAGATGTTAGTGATAAAACTGCATCCTCAATAGACCTTCCCTGCCTGAACCCGTACTGAGAGAGTGAAAGTATTTTATATTTGTTTAAGAACTTCATCAGACGTGAGTTGATAATCTTTTCAAAGATTTTCGAAATGCACGGTAGCACTGAAATTGGCCTATAATTAGATGGGTCGGTTCTTTCGCCAGACTTGTATACGGATGTTATTAGTGCAATTTTTAGAGCATCCGGAAAGATTCCCTGCCTGAAGCATTTGTTAATTAGGTGGGTCAAAATTGGTACAATTTGTATGTGTGCGGCTTTTATAAAGTTGACATGTATCTTGTCCCAACCAGGGGCACTGTCTGATTTCAGGCTCATTAAAGTCGCTCGAATTTCGTCGTGGTCTGTATCAAGAAGAACAAAAGATGTCAAAAGACTGTTAGAGGAAAATGAGTCAGTGTTATAACGTGTTGTGGTTGAAGATTGAGAGGTGATGATGCTTTCAGCAAGCAATTTGCCTATATTACAGAAATATTCGTTGATCTTTTCTACAGAGTTTTGTGGATCAGGGAGACTATGTAGTAGTTCCGAGTTATTGTCTTTTTTAGGTTTGCGTTGTGTGATGTCATTAATTATAGCCCATGTTTTTTTAGGATTGTTAGATGCTTTAGTAAGTTGGTCTCTCTCATACTTACGTTTCTGTTTTCGAATGATAGTACAACAGTAGTTTCGATATCTCTTGTATGTGATTTTCAACACTTCATTATATGGGTCAAGCCTAAGTCTCTTTTGCATGTGATTTCTATTATAGATGCAGCGCAATAAACCAACGGTCATCCATGGTTTTAGGGTTCTATTTTTCAAAGGTATGCTCATAGTAGTTGTACTGAGTTCGACACAATTTTGTAGTATTTCGATTAAGTTATATGTAATAGTGTTAGGGTTGTCAAGTTTCAATAAGTCCGTTAAGTTGTTAACTGTAAGGTGTTCTAACCCAACCTCTAAATTACAAACTTTCCTTATTTTCTGTTGCTTATTTGAGTTTTTTTGACAAGTGATTTTTAAGAAAGTCATGAAATGATCCGTTATTGTAGTATGAATAATTGCAACAGTTGGAGTTTAGCTACCTGGTTTCAGTTTTATTATAAAGTGATCAAGACAGGTCTTCTCACGAGTGGGAAGCAGGTGACCGGGAAGTAGGCCATGCATTGCTAACATATTGAGATAGCTATGTCTGTTTGAACGCTCGCACGACTGCTCATTATCATTATATATTAAGTTAATATTTATATCTCCAGTTATTATTATGGTTTTAGTTGATGTAAGAGCAGTCAAGTAATCGTCCAAAGAGCCAATAAATTGGTCAGCGTTCGAAGTCGATGGGGATCGATAAATCGCTACAACAGTAATGTCTGGTGCAACATGTACCTCCAAACAAGACGCATGTGTTAACTTCACTTCTCTAATTTTTGCTTTGTGTGTACTTTTTATGTAAGCGACTACCCCATCCGCCTTATTCATGTGGTTTGTAGTTTGAAACGAAGTATAGTTAGTAATTTGGGGTATTGGCTTATTTGAGTTCAATCTGCATTCCGTTAAGGTTATGAGATCAATTCCCATACCGAGATTAAATAGGTTCAATTGGAGATCATCAAAATTAGTATAAACAGATCTAATATTCTGTGACACAATGGAAAAATCAGAGGTGCCAACCTCAACCAACTTAGCAAAGTTAGTAATATTACAATCAAACACTTGAGCTATTTCGGAATTGTCGATGTTATCCAGAGCTTGTCGATTGATATCCATTCTGATAAAGATTATAAATGTTGGATAATATGATTAAATTCGTATTTGTATGTCGTGTGAGAGTGAGAATGATTGTGTGTGTCTGTGTGATTGTGTGTATTTCGTGTGAGTGAAAAGAGATATGCGTGATTCGAATGTTTAGGAGTTTAGTATTAGTATTGAAGGTAGTTTTACGCATTGAAAAATAAATGTTGTTGTGCGATCGGTAAACAAGACATAACACATTTTTGAAATTAGTGTCTAACTTGGTTATGATTAATTTTATAACTTTAAGAATTCTATGAAGGTATAAAATATAGCTGATATATTGTAATTTTCTGAAAACTAGTCACTGGAGCTGTAAAAGGTTTTGTACCTGCTGTTCACTATTTAGTGGTGTCACGAGTGGACCCTAATGAGGTCTCATATCATGCAGTATCGTGCGAGGAAAAGAAATCTATATTATATTTTAATAAGTAGTCTTATCTAATACCAATATGAATACTTTACTGAAACAACATTTCAGTAGCAGACAGCGACTGCCTCGTTGGCAGAGTGGTGGCAAGTGTGACTGCCGGGCAAGGGGTCTCGGGTTCGATTCCCGGGTCGGCCAAAGTATTACTGGGTTTTTAAATCTCAGTAGTAGCACGGAGTCTGGAAATGTGCCCAGTATATGGCAATAGGCTCACCCCCTATAACATGGGATTTATAACATTAATAGTGAAAAGTGGGTGTTACATTGTACAGTGGCAGAATGTGCACCTATGCCTACCCCATCGGGGATAAAAGGCGTGATGTTATATTATGTGCTATGTTCATTTCAGTAGCAACAAAACTAAAAGAAATAATCACAGACGTATAACTTATTCTTATACATCTGTGGAAGTATTGGGCATGGACATCTCATGAAGACAGTCCATATAGAATAAAGAATTTATCGTCACTGTTTTAGAAAGCATAATTATCTATATTATACTAGCTTCTACCAGCAGCTTTGCCCGTATCTTCAGGATCAAAATACCCCATGTTTTATTCCAAACTGTAATCTGTCTCCATTCGTTGAATCTATCTCTGTACCTTTCATCTAAATCCCCCCAGTAGTATTTCGTGAAAGCTTAACAACAATCATGCTTCTATCCTTTCCATACAACCTCACGGATGAGGCCCAATAGGGCTGATACCAATATGGAGCCGCGGAACGGATTACTGGGGCTCCGGTTCAAAGTGCAGGAGTAGGAACGGGGTGGATCTTAGTCAGTAAGAGTCTAACAATACCTCCCGCCTCACCCAGGCGGGAGAACCATTTCTCCACCTTAAAAAAATCATACATCCTCACAAACGCCTCAGCCCGTCTCATCCAGGACAGAGTAGAAGGAGTCATTAATGATTTTCGCATATCAAATCTTGTATCAAATGTTAATAAAACGTTGAAGCATTAGCATTGGGGCAAAATGGTCACCGGGGCGGCCTTATTAGTCTATGGCCCTATGGGACTTGGCTACGGATGACATTGTCGAAATGACATTATTGACAAATTGTCAAATGATAATGTCGTGAAAGCGAATCCGCCCGCCAGAAATATTTTTATTAATACAGTGATGAACCGTCTGTGCTATAGCAGTGTTGTCATTATCTTTCAAATAAATATTTTTAATTTTTAAACGACACATAATTTTGTGATCTCGTAAGCATTCAACTGTCGCATCAGTGCATAATTAATATTGTGTATCGTGTTGCTGCTGTTTCGATAAGTTACAACCATGTAAGTATTAAATATTAATAAATATTAGGTATTAGAAGAAAATATTATTGATTTGTTTGAACATTGAGTGAAAGCTTGTGATATTTATACTGATTTCTCTGTAATCAATATTATAATCATCAAGTAACAGTAAATATTTTTGTAAATCATTACATTGCTTTATTAATGCATCGCGAAATATACATAATCTTATTTTACTGTCGTGCTAAAAATATTTTACTGTTACCCTCTGACAATTTGCTGTTCCTAATTATCTTGCCCTACTGCGAAATATAAAATAATTTGCCTGAATATATGCAATTTAGGTAGTTCGAATATTCATCCACATTGTTCCATCAGTAAGTGAAACATCCATCTAGGATTTTATATCTTAGATTTTATACCTTGTAATAAAGATTTACCATAAAAGATGTCTTTCGATTTTGACTTGCTAGCTCCCTAAGTCTTGAACACTAGGCAATACTGGACATCACCCACTTATATGATATTGTTCTCCTATACAACAGTTAGTATTTCAGAGTAAATAATTTAAAAGATGTTAGAATTGAAGGAATACCTTAAAATTATTTATTGAGTTTTTTAGTACCTACCTTACTATGTGGTTGTGATCAAAAACAATTCATAAAAATACAGAAACTATAAGTAATATTCTAAGTTAGCATGATGTCTGCAATAACAACTCACCGTTAAGGGTTGAAATGAAATGATGAATCTATTTTTGTAAATAGGCTACAAATCAGTACTTTTACACATCAATATTACCTCTTTGAGTACCGTCATTATAGACATATTTTAAGAACAATAGGTTGCGGTCACCGGTGACCGCTCGGTGTTTGACAGTTTAATTATCATGAATGCTAAGAAGATACACGGTAAAAATGAGTTTATGTCATGCGGCATCAGTTACGGTTGTGAGATATATGTCAATTAGGACCAAGAGTTAATTAACACAACTCATCATGCAACAATTTTATCTAGTGGGGATCTTAGTTATCTGACAGTCAACAATTATCTATATAAATATATTATATAATTAATTTCTTAAGATGTCATTATGTACACATAATTATTTATTAATCTACAGATTATAATGTACATGACCCAAAAACAATAATTTCATGGATAGACTTTATAAAAAATAAATACTAATTTCATTGTTAGTTTTTTAAGTAAAACAATCACAAAATATCCATTAATACCTGTTGCATTCGTCGATTTCAATGAAGTTGGTAGGACCCACCAAAAGGTATGTGGTAAAGTTGGTTGATAAATTTTACATCTAAAAGCATTTCAAAAACAAATATAACTTTTACAGAAATGTCTTAATGCCCTTTCTCTGGAACTCGATACAATGATATCCATCATCAGCTACAAATAAATGTCTAGGAAGTGTACAGCTCACTGTATTTTCTACGATATATGTATGTACATATACATCTCTCTGATCGTTTCTTCATGACTGAGGATCTTGAGCATCCTGATATCACTCTGGATCAGAGCAAATGTCTCCATTGGCTTCGGTCTGCAGCCATTTGTTTTGTGGTGTAGAACTTCTCTAAAACCTCATTTCTAACACAACATTCAGTTTTTTAAACTTGTTTTCTCAGCATCTCGCTATTATAATGTGTACAAAATTGCTCATGATCCAGAGGCATAAAGTTAGATTAGAGAGCTAATATGCGATAATATTGAGGGCATTGGTTCGCCTGGCTGTCTATGGTATGACAGCAATCTTCGCCAGCACATCTAAAACGCATTTATTCTATGTCTCTCACTCGAAAGGTTCTATGTTTCTACCCCATATAAAAGTACTGATAAAATAAGCTATCTAAAAAGACGTATCTTGGTGTTATTTGTGTTGCCTCAATTTCTCCACATAATCCCCCGCTAAGACATCGCGTCCATATCAATGACTATCATGTGTTTTATTCTGGGGTGCAGTTTCTGCCATTGCAGATGAGAGATCTGAGACCCCAAGTAGTGGAATTGTTCTACCACTTCTGTAAATATTTGGAATGTTTCTTAGAAAACTTGCCCGCTCTGTCGACTATCATTAGTTTAGTTTTGTTGATAACGAGACATATGGCTATACTCTCCGATTCGTTATTTTCTTTTTTTTTTGGTGATATGTGATGATATGATGTTATATTAAATGAATATCCATTAGCTTTCGATTTAATAATCTCTTAGTGCAAGCCCTTAGTCGCAAAGAACCTAACGGGTTACCGGGGCTCCGGCTCGACGTGCAGGAGAAGGAACGGGGTGGTTTTTAGTCAGTAAGAGTCTGACACTCCCTCCCGCCTCACCCAGGCGGGAGCAGTCATTTGATGATTTTCCCCCCATAAAAAAAGCAGGCCCTTCAATTTGAGGATACCTACTTATGAAACAGGTATATAACCCTATATGCGTATTAGTAACCGTTAAGTTTTTCAAATAAAAATGAAGTGTTTAAATGGCCATAAAAACAACTTGCACTTCAATTCTTATAATGAGCAGAAGTTCTATTATACACATAACTTTTAAAGATGTATGCTTACTTATGGTCAGATAGTGGAAACCGACTTTATTTTAAATAAACTATGTAGTGATGTAGCCTACACTAAAAAAATGTAAACAATTGTTCTATTTATATTTTCTTAAGATTCACTGTTCCTAGGATATCGCTAATATCAAACTTTAACAACACACGTGATATGCACACGAATGCTACTTTACCCACGAGTTTTACGATAAAATATATCGATAAACAAAACCTTAAAAAGGGGGATCGCACATGCAATGTTAGCCTAAATCACTACACAGTTTGCATTTGTTGGTATAATATAATTATCACGTAGAAATTCACTTCGTCAACTTTAAATATATTTCGAGAACAATGGAAAATATAAAATCTTTCGCATGTTGTGTGTATTAATATGAATGTACCAACTACCAAGCAAAGGTCTCTAAATTCCAGCGCTGTAGGACTTAATAGGATAACTGATACTTAAGGATAACTGTAACACAAAACAATAATGTTTTGTCTATCTTGACTGGGCTAATTTTGTAGGTATTGACAAGTATTAATTTAGTACAGAACCGTCGCGTCGCTTCGGCGCTAATGATGGTTTTGTATTATAAAACAACCTCCCATCTCAACCATATTACTCATAACAGGCCTTGGTTAGGTACTGAGACGGTAAAGAGTGAAAGTGAGGTAGACACCCGTTGCTGACAACTTTCACTAGAAGTTTGAATGAAATACACATATATGTATAAACATATTCGTGGGCAACACTTAGACGTATTAATGTTTTCGCATTTGTTTACTAAAATTAAGTACTTATTTGCTCAGTCTCTGCCTTATAAGTACATGTTTGAGCCGGGTACCCGGGAACAATTAATGCGAAATAACTAATAGTGTACTTGGAAAACAGAAAGTAGTGATAAACTAGTTTTTTGAATTTGTGAGAATATGGTGAGGTATTTTTTATTTAATTGCGTATTCGGTTCGATCGTTTGGGCGGAAATACGGGGGCTGGCTGGAAAGATTCCGGGAGTGTTCAAAATTGGCGATTTTGTAGATTTTTATGTGTTCATTTCCATTTTACATTCTCTTACTTGCGGCGTTCGCGTTTAGAAAAATAGCAGTCAAATAACAGTTTTTAGCGCGAGTGGTGCGCTTAGAAGGTTGCAAAATAGAAATAGTAAAAATTAGGTACATCAAAAACTACAAAATGTCCAATTACTTTACTTTATTTACTCTACAAATACTTTTTCTTAGCTTCTGGAGATGACTCTGCGACAAGAGTCTCCGCCACCGCTGGCATCGCCTATGCTACACGATGCAGTCCACGGGGACAGTTCGCCGCCCCTTGCTGATGAACATTTTGAAGTTGGTGTTACCCTATTCATTTTTTTTTTATAATTTGTAACTGTAAAAATATGCAGTAGATATAACATATCACGAAGTATTACACTAAATTGAAACCTCATGGTCGAGTGACCATCTGCATTGTTTGGACGCTCTCTGCTGTAGTGCTGTGTGATGACATTAAAATATAAATATCATTTATTTTTATTTTTTGTAGAAATATTTTAATACTTTTTTAACTGTTTCAGGATGAATTCGAAGACGCAACAGACGAATTACCAGAAGAGTACGTATAATTGTTTACTGGCTGTAAATGCTACAGTCATTAAAAAATCGATTTTAAACGACTTATTATCATTGCAGCACAACCCCTGACTTGCACACAGCTTTCAATGAGTGTGAGGTGGCGATACGTAAATTCTTTAATAACGACTTGACTGGTGCCATGACCATTATGAAGCCATGGTGAGTGAAAGACACACACATACATACATGTATGTAATAGCTTCTGCCTTCAATTAAGGGAAACAGACGTAATAGAACACCAAAAGGCACGAGTCTGGTGTAGGTAGGTACTTACGTCGCTACATGTGTAATCATTTTACGCATGCTCCTCCGTTGATAGCTGGAGGGTACTAACTAAGGTACTTGGTGAGACAAGTTACACTGGATTACATTAATCAACTTACGAATAATAACAACCTGTGAAAGTAATCATAAAGTAATTGTCATGCATACTTAATTATTTTTTCGCGATAATCACTATTAGGTTTTTGCTGAATCTAATCGGGCGGTCTGCTGTATTCGTACCTATTTACTAATTTTACAAGACACAAGTATTTAACCCTTTCCTATACAGATTACTTGTACAAGTGAAAACACCAGTGTTTGTTTGTGTTCAGGCAACGCACCTCTGTGTACCACAGCCTTGGTGCCGCTATATTCGAGTTTATTCCTGCTATGCTGACATTCGACTCAACACAGATCAACAACGCCTTAGCCGCACTCAAAATAGCGATTGCCATCTGCCACGAGCAAAGAAAGAACTACACCTTTGTAGAAAGCATCGGCACCATAATTAAAAAGGTAGGTTTAGGTGTATTATTATTATTACTACACCCCCCTTCATATGATGTCGTAGAGGTACTATAAGTTAAATGCATTACTTGTCCTTTAATAAAGTCAATTTCTTTCCAATGAACTTGGTTATAAATATAACAGCAGTCGATCTGTTAATCTTATACCTATGGTTCTATAAAAATATAAATCACAACGACCATGTTCTAATAACAACGAGAGTTACACCGATACAGACATTTCGTATACTTACCAAATTCGTTGTTCTACCGATTTTCCCATTTCTTTTATTCATACTAATTGTATGTCGAAACCTTAACCTGTATGCCCTGGTCCATGCCTCACCTCATAATACAATTAACGGTAATACTTACTAATGAGATTAGGGATTTTTACGTAATGTTACAAAAATTATTAGTGATTGAATTGAATAGTTGATGTTATAATGTGTTCGTCTAAGTAACTTGTTTAGTTTAATATATCTAAGTACTAGGAACGTAAACATGGATGTAATAAACTAATAACAATTGATTGAAGTGTACTAATTATAATAGATGTTCTATGTAAAGAAAAAGACGTTTATGTCAATAACCTGCTATAAAGGAAGCATGATTGATTATAGAATGTAAACCGCGTTCTTTTGCAGCCTAATTACGCAACATACACCGACATGGAAGCTCACGCTGAACTATGTTACGCAGAAACATTAATGCTCCAGGCAGCCATGACTATAATGGAAGGAGAAGATCTTACAGGATTTATCAAAGGAACCATCAAGATCAAAAATTGTTACAACAGCTATCGGTAATTTTCTTAGATTCAAAAGCTCGCATATAATAGACGATCGTAACTTATATACGCATTTCGTGCGCTACAGGGAATGCTCTAAGATATTGGAAAAGAAGCAATGGGAGACGGAGGAATCGAAGATCCAGTTCCAAAGTGGTGTGCGGCTGGGAGTCGCTACGTTTAACGTGATGATCTCTTTGCTGCCACCAAAAATAATAAGCGTGTTAGAGTTCGTGGGCTTCTCTGGGAATAAGGTGAGAAAATTTGAGTCACTACGTGTTGTACTTCTCTAGTGATAAAACGTGATTTAAGTCAACTTTTATTGGTTGATTTTAAATATTAGTCACGTGCTGTAAAATCGTGCCTAAAATGTTTCACTATAATTATGTAGGTAATATTATATGTAACATCGATGTCCTTGTAAATCTCAGCGTTTTTAACGACATTCTATTCTGATTTGAATACAAGTTCAGTACCAAGCAATATCTTAGTGCGAGAAGATAATGTATTTTGCATTATAAATTAAATTGCAGATCCAAACAAATGGTCATTTGTATACAACCTTGTTGTATATTTCTAAATTATGTATATTGTTTTGTTTTAGTGATACCTTTCACTATGATTTTTGTGATCTAAAAATATCTAGAGATTTATTTTAATTTATTTTTATCGACTTCTAAACTATGAATGCTATACGCCATCAGCAAACAAAGTGTATAATCACCTAAATAGTTTAGTTAGGTGCTGTTAATAATGTGTGAAAACCTATGATATATCTCGACATTAAGAATTTATGAACAAGCAGTTTCATATTTCATAATCAAATAGGGTACTATTTGATTCCTCAGCATCAATAGGTAAGGTAATATGGTAGATGAAAAGTAAATCGCTTTATATCTATTGGAAAAAATTGAATCATAGAACCACATGACAAACAAAATGTGTATTTTTCAGTGCAATCACTGTATGAATAAAAAATCTAATATTACAATATTAATTGTGCGCAGTGGTTGTGCAACCGAATGCCCCGCAACGTGTGAACAACTCTTTGTGTTATCCAAAAATTGTTGGTACGGGCCTGGGCGACATGTATATTATGCGAGATTGTATGTTTGTAAACGCACCATAAATATAATAAAGTGGGACACAGGAGAAAATCCTAGTGTGGGGCAATGTTTTTGTAAAAACGTGGTTCACAGGCACAGACTCCATATCTTAATATCTTAGTCCATAGTTCATACATACTTTGTCATACATGTTTTATTTTTATGTCACTCAATATTAGAATTATCTTTGTATCGTACATACTACCTACCTACCTACGTACCTATACCCTGCCGTTCACATTCAACCTTACTCTATAGTTTTAATTGCAACGAGCTACGTATTTTGGCAAATTGAGATGGCTAGGTCAACGTGCGGTAACTACTTACCTACTTTGGAATTTCACAAAATATGTAGGTAGGTAAGTATATTATGTACAATTGTAGGCACAGGCTACTGCGACTCTACTTTCAAAATATAAAATAATAGAAAAAAAAACAGTTTTACTACATACTTACGTAATTAGGTACCTATTCTTAATTAAACAACTGACGTCATAATTAGCTATTTTTTATTTTTGTGAACGAATGTGAGTACCGTGGCGGTTTAAAAAGATGTTAGGCTGAACATGCTGACTTAGAATGTGTGATTAATGATCCTGCTGTATCATTAGGTACCTAGTTTGAGGCTACGTGCAGAATTATGTGATTGGCTGTAATTTGTATGTATTTAGTCTCTGACAGCAAGTAATGGTTTCCTATATGATTAAAGTCAAAATAGGTAGTCAATTATGAATCAGTACCAGCTCGGTTACGTAAATGCATGTGTTGATGCTGTTTATGATACCGTATACGTCTACTTTTGGCTATAATACTCGTAACTCCATTGTTCACTGTGGTAGAGAAAAAATGCAGGTATAGGTAATGTCTTAAGTCGCATGACCTTGACAAATAATCTAGCGTTGCAGTCAAATTATCAAAAATGTTTATAACTAGCTAAGTGAGCGAACCCAGCGAACTTCGCGCAGCTTTGTTAATATTTTCTTTCTATAACCCAATAAAACAAGACAGCGAAATCGGTTTAGGTGTTCTTGAGATTTGCGCATAGCAACACATTCAGTGATTCATTTTAATGTTATAGATGAGTTCTAAAACTTGAAACTAAATGAATAGATTTTTAAATCTTGTATGTTTGTCTATTTTATTTTTTCTTCCCGTCTTATTATCAATTAACTAATGTTAAAAATGTATTGTTAAAAATCCCTCGTTAGAAGTACACACGCCCAAATCTTTAACGAAAACGGTCATCTAAGTGTGGGAGAGCCATGCTTCGGCACGAATGGGCCGGCTTGACCGGAGTGATAACACGGCCTCACAGAAAACCGACGTGAAGCAACGATTGCGTTCTGTTTCGTCGTGTGAGTGAGGTGCCGGAGGTCCAATTACCCTCCCCTTACCCAACCCCGATCCATTAAAACTCCTAATCCCCAAAAGGCCGGTAACGCACTTGTAACGATTGTGGTGTTCCAGGTGTCCACGGGCGACGTCGATTGCTTAGCATCAGGTGATCCGTCTGCTCGTTTACCGGCTTAAGCCATAAAGAAAAACGAAATTAATGTCTATATTTTGATTTAATTCGGTATCAGTTTGTATAGGTAGTTTCGAAACATTACGAAATTGTGCAATTCAACCACGATATAGCAACATATTGTGCGATTGAATTATCTTTAAGGATACACCAATAATCAGTGTTTCCTGGGGTTCATAAGGTGTTCTATCCTAATTTTATTTCTGTTTTCTGCATTCCTAGTCCCAATGTAAGCTCTTGGCATTTCATCCTCCACCAAAGTACTCACGTGTGAAAAATACCGACACGTTATTAAAATCTTGCCATATAACATTTAAAACTTGGCATTTGACATAATTAATATTCCGAAACAAACAGGCTCATTGATAAATACACATATTATTAGAACGTAAATAAAATATGCGCGAATAAACTGGTAGGTGAATAAAACAGGATTTTAACGTTACAGAGTGTTGGACTTGCTGAGCTCGAGGCGGGCTCGCGCGCCCCGGGAATGCGGTCGGTGTTATGTGACCTGACGCTGCTTGGGTACCACCTCGTGATTTGTCATTTCATTGGCGCCATCGGGGATCTGCCCATCTGCGAGCGAATACTACACAAACAGTTAAAGGTGACCCTTCTTACTTCTGACCTAATATTAAACGCCCTTTAAATAAACCTGTAGGCTGTAACAGAGGAAATATAAAACAAAGTCATATTTTGTTATTAAATTAAGATCTTAATCCGATTTTTACTTGTCTGTAGTTTTTTGGAGGTATATTTTTTTATTTGTTCTCAATTATCGCAAAATGGGTGACATCAGTAACTTTACTACTTATTTGAAATGGACTATCTGTAATATTTTATTGATCAACAACGTGAAGGCATAGTATTAATTAAAAAATAATAATTTTAGGTCTTCCCGGAGAGCGTTTGGTTCCTCATGTTCAAAGGTCGTATCGAGTTGATACGCGGACAATTCGATACTGCGATTGATACTTACAATCGCGCGGTCACTAGTCAAAGGGATTGGAGACAATTCCACCACGTATGCTTCTGGGAGATAATGTGGGTGAACAGGTGAGCTTCTCAAATTATTACTGTCACCGCGTAATGAATAACCGAATCGGTATCTTAGTGTGTTCATCTCAGGAACCCGGATGCCAGCCACCGTTTTTAAGATACAAGTTTATGTTTCTAACTGTTGGTATTACCGCCTGGTAATGTGTTTATAATTGATTAGTTTGAAGATGGATTGGCGCGAGTCTGCACTGTACGCGACCAGGCTGTTAGAAGAGAGTACTTGGTCTAGGACTATATACTCATACTCAAAGGCAGCCATGTTGCTGCAATTAGATGACATCACCGTTGCCGAGAAGAAGCAGTGTTCTGAACTGATGCGGTAAGTAAACCGGACTCAGTTTAGAATTTAGAATTGTTAGAATTTTATCTGAATATAATTTAATATCATTCACATTTGACTGTGTCGTTAGTAAGGTTATCGTAACTCTTCAATATTCCTAGATAAAATATTGTTCGGTGTTTGGGCTTCCGGAAATTAGTAGCACAGAGTCTAAAATATTGTAAAACGATAGGCAGACCTGATAAAAGTCGCAGGGAGCCGCTGGCAGTCCACTTCCAACCGGCCTATCTGATAGTCATTGGGTCGGTTTGATGAGCAGCCAAAGCCAGTCAGGGTTCATACAAGTTATGGGCCTATAATGATTTATAAGTTGTTAAATATTCGTTGAAAAGCGGTGGTATGAAGTTTCGTATTTATATGCAGGTCCGCGAGTTACTACAAACAACGTATCGCGGGCAAGTCCCTGCCGATGGAGAAGTTCGTAATAAAGCGAGGTGCGCGCTACCAGGCGCAAGGCGGCCGCCTTCTACTGCCTGCCATCGAGCTCCTCTGTCTCTGGAACATGTTCCAGATACTCGCCAAGAACGAGAGAGATGCACAGAACGTCCTCAAGGTATAACGTCATGTTAATAATTCTGGAAAATTGTTATTCTTTATCAATCCTTACTAATATTATTACCAATGCTTTGGAGGATATGTTCAAGACGCTGCACTGGAATGGACGGGGCATAAATATAAACGGCAAGTATCTCTCACACTTGAGATTTGCAGATGACATCGTCATCGTGGCTGAAACCGTGCAAGACCTACAATATATGCTGAACAGCCTGGCTGATTCTTCTGCTCGCATTGGACTCCGAATGAACCTAGACAAAACGAAGGTCATGTTCAATGAACATGTTCTTCCGGAGCCGATCACCCTGAATGGGTCTACTCTCGAGGTTGTTCAGGAGTATGTCTACCTAGGACAAACCCTACAGTTTGGTAGAAACAACTTCGAGAGGGAGGCTCGTAGAAGGATACAGCTTGGCTGGGCGGCATATAGGAAACTCTATCGGGTCTTTTCGTCAACTCTACCGCAAAGCCTGAAGACGATAGTCTTCAACGAGTGCGTCCTACCAGTCATGACATACGGAGCCGAGACGTGGACACTAACAGTGTGACTGGTCCACCAATTTAAGGTAGCGCAGCGAGCTATGGAGAGGGCTATGCTCGGAGTATCTCTGAAGGATAGGATCCGTAACGAAGTAATCCGACAGAGAACTAAAGTTACCGATGTAGCCCAAAGGATTAGCAAGCTGAAATGGCAGTGGGCCGGTCACATTTGTCGAAATACGTAAACTGGCTGGTAGTGGTTGGATGCGTAGAGCTGAAGACCGAGCTCAATGGCGTGCCATTGGAGAGGCTTATGTCCAGCAGTGGACGAAAACAGGCTGATGATGACTAATATTATAAATCGGAAAGTGAGTTTGTTTGTTTGTTCTGATTTCACGCCGTAACTACTAAACCGATTGCTTTGATTTTTTGCAGACATAAAGTTAGAAGTCCAGATTAAATAATAGGTTACTTTTTATCCCGGAAAAAATTGATATTTCCGAGGGAAAACAAAAGAATTGGTATAGATGGCGCTGTGTGTATTGGTATATGTCACATAGGCTACTTTTTATCCTTTTGTGACGCGAGCGAAGCCGCGGGTAAAAGCTAGTAGGTACATAAAGATCAAAAATGTCTTGTTTCCATTTGATAGATATATATTAGAACTCCTAAAAAATTTAAATCATTAATTGTTTTAATAATTCTTCTAGCTAATTGAAAATAAATAAGTTTAATAGTTCATATAAAAACTATATGATCGCAGTTCTTTTTTATTTTATTTTTTGACAAGAAATTAGACGTTTTTGTGTAGGATTCATTTTGGCAGGTAGAAAATATTTGAAGTTATTACAAAATGTATTGTATTACACAGTTAATAGAGGCTACTATCGAGCGGGTTGAGAACGAGAGTCGCGAGTGGATGGCTGGCTATGAAGCGGACAACCGTGCATTACTGCGCTTCCTGAAGGGTAGTTGCCTGGCCGCCATGAACCTGCCACGCCTAGCTCTCGACACCTTCGACGCAGTCTTCCAGTTAGTATACCGTTTAATACTCAATCCAAACTCTCATACTTCTTGCCTTACTTAACTTAGTCTTGATTTTAAACTTCAATCGGTGCTCGTGGAGATCACGACAAATCTTACTTTTGAAAAGGAGGCCCGTAGTCAACAGACAACTCTCACGGGTCGTTAATAATGTTGTTGATGTGCACACTGAACCTTAAGTCTGGATATTAATTTTTTCAACACAATATAATGATGTTTAAAATGCAATTTTTCAAAAATTTTACTAGTTATGTCATAGCAGGTATGATCAGGTATGACAAGTATGGTGAATACATTCATGGTTCTGTTAGCTTCCTTCCTCTATCCTTCCTATTCGTATATCCTCCTCCTACTGTGGCAGTAGCTTTTCTGTTATTAATTTAGTTTTATTTTATTATTATAGCTTCAAGAATGACCTAAAAGAAGATACATTCTTGCTCCCTTACACGTTGTCTGAGATGGCGATGTGCCACTATCAGCTTGGAGACAGAGACCGCGCCCTACAAATGTTACAGGAAACCAGGTTTGTAATTCTCCTTCAACAATATTCGTCAGTCTATGTACCCTTATAAATGACCACGTAAAAAATTACAATGTCGATTTTATGATATTAACTCATAAGTCTCTCTGTCTCTATTTATTCTATTTTACTCATATAAGAACATCATTTATAAGCATTACATTTTTCTTTATATTTTAGAAATGAATTTAGTGTCAGTGTGTAACTGGTTACTCGATTGGTACAATATTACTGCTATTGGTATATTATTATTTGTTTATTTGCAGGAAGAAGTACTCGGGGTATTCGTTGGAATCTCGCCTACATTTCCGTCTGCATTCGAAACTAGATTATATAAAGAATGGCAGCCATGGAGCTAGTACGAGCCGGAGTGGAAGTTCTTCCTAAATCACCCAGGATGGGATCTCTCATATATTCTTGTAGCATAACTACTGCTTTCTCATAAAACCACATGAATCTCTTGCATTCGTCTACAACTTCTTATTTACCAACATTCGGCTTGCATATACAAATAAATGTTGTATGTAATACAATCCATTTAATATTTTATTAAGTAATGTATATCATAGAATGCATGTGCATACTAAATCTGCATAATATGCATAGAATTCTATTGTTTTTGATGGTTTTTGTATAAATTGTAAATTATTTTCTCATTTATATTAATTACTTTGTCTTCTCGACGTACCTATATTGTATATGATATGTTTATTTACTAAGTATACATTTTAAGGACAAACCGGTCGAATTATACCCTATACAATATAGTAGAAAGCATTTAGATAGTAGTCAATTACTTCCATAAGTCTAGTCTCAAAGTACAAGCTTAAATAACAATTGTATGGAAACTTTTTGCATATCAAGGACAAAACTCAACAATGGCTGCAGTGAGAAAAATCTCAAATCTCATTTATTGATTAAGTTAATTAATCACCTTGTGATAAAAATGGATCTGATTTTTTTACTATCAAATAACTCTTTAGGTGATTAAAATTTTTATATCTACAAATTCACGAAATCTCTAAGAGTAGAAATAAAATAGAGGATGTACCAAGAATTTATGATTTCTCTTCAGTAATCAATGACATCTGTATAAAGGAAACTTATTTACATTTTAAAAATGTCGTAAAATTGCAAGATAATTGTGTTATGTCATAAGTGGTACAATTTAATTGGCCACACGAAGACAATCTGAATAGTCATTCATATTTGTATAGTATAGTAGTAGGTTTACAAAAATCTCTTACTTTTGTTACTTATTCATGTTGTATTTTATTGTTTTATTATTATTTTTTGTTATAATTTATTGACTGCATCGTTTGTCGCGTTTACACGCCTCGATCGGTGATGAATTTTTTTTTAAATTGAGTAGTAAAATATTCCACTACTTACTTTGTAATGATACGTAACTGACATAAGCGATTGTATTGTATCCGCGTCTTTATAACAATCATGTTGTGTAATCGTTGGCAGCTAGCTAATTTGCGTAGGTAAAGGTAGAAGCAACTAAGTATTCTTTTTATTTTTCTCAAAGTATCTTCTTATCTCCAAAGATTTCATCTCATGTCACAACTCCAAATAAAATATGCTCTCTATTGTGATTAGTACAATGGTGTATGTTAAACACAATCTCGTAGTAGGTAATCTCGACCTCTTCACAAGGAAGGTCCCGAACAATATGTTATTATTTAACATCAGTCTGGCTTTAAAAAAAGTACAATGAGATGCTTACAATTTACATATATTAAATAGTATTACAGCTAAAATATTTTCTATTGGTGTAGCTAAACAATGTTGTTCTCACATTCATGTGCACAGATCATGTCTTATATAGTTTTCCATGGTAAAAGTATGTGTGACAAATAATGTCCAAACAGCCAGTTTTTAGGAACAATTTATATAAATTTTTGTATGGGCTGTGAACGACATTCATGCAAACTTGTACTATAAATAACCAGGAGATACAATGGAGGTACAAATACTCCTTTATCATGATATGCATCACTGATAGGTATGTCACGTTTAGTTGTGTGCCAGGTCATGCATAGATGAGGATAGCGTTATGAATATTTTTGCGCTGTATTTTTGTTGTTTATTAATGTTTTTTATTTAATTAATGGTGTGATAATATTGAAGAGGTGATAGTAAATAAGTATTACAATTTAATTATGTATTTAGGGTATATATTTTTTATATAAAGAACTATGCAAATATCTTAAACTCGTGAAGTCTTCATGCTTCTTGTTACCACGAAGTGTGAATCGTGCTGGTACGGTAAAATATTGACTTGTAGTTCTTGTCTTATATGATGACAAATTGTAGCAAACACATGCTCAATCTCATGTCTTAATCTACTGTAATAATTATACTTAATAAGTAATCACGCATGTAATCAGTTAGACATACCTAACCTGACTATATCAACAATGTCCTTGTAACTTTATGTATGTAACCAATGTAGTATCAAAAAGTTACCATTATTCTAATTTTAATGAGTCATACATACGACATATCTTCAGAAACTGTATGGTATGAGTTTTATTACTATAAAATACTATTTAACCGACTTCAAAAAGGTCTTTGAACAATCCGTGTTAACAATAATAGGTATTCAAATTAATGGTAATATGTATTACATTTTCGTTAAAATAAATACAAAAATAGTAGTACCTAACTTTAAATTTAATTAGTACAAATCAACACAAAATATTGTTTAGGTCAAAGTGCTTCTAAACAGGCAATACTTTCATGCTACATTTAACTTCAACGCAGTGACCATTGCAGATGTATTCCGAATATTAAAAAAAAATATTTCCTGTTTAGAAGCACATTACAGTATACCATTTTTATCTATTGATGTCTATAAAATTAGATTTCTACATAGTAAGAATATTAATCAACCGCTCTGGAATCGCATAAAAATTCGACCATGTTTGAAAATTAATACCGACTTGTACCAATAGATGGCGCTACTGAGTCAATTTAGCAATCCAAGATGCCGCGCCAGCAAGATGTCCCATGTGACATTTTACTCGTACGTTTAGTAGGTAGGTATTCGGTAATTATAATTATTCGGAGACCGTAATAACTCTAAAGGTTCCAATATTGGTATTATATAATATGTCTTTTTGAAAATATTAATGTCAATAAAGATTTGAAATAATATGATGTTGTATAATTATTATTTTTTTACTTTATTTTTTTTTATTTTTCAAAGGTCTGCATTTCGAAAACAAACCTACCCCAAAATTACTTGAGTTCGGAGCAATATTGTCTTTTTACAATTTTAGGTACTTATAATATCATCTTTATTGCATTTTCGCATGACTAAGCTACTCCCATGCGATTTTCCCTCTGTTCGACTCGATCGTAGCGTGATATTTTATAGCCTTCTTCGATAAGTTGGCGATCAAACACAAAAATAATTGTTTTAAATGTCCAATTTTGCTCCTTTACGGATTTTAAACTATAGTCAGTAAGAAACTTACACTCCCTTCCACCTCACCCAAAACGAGAGAAGTCAATGGATGATTTTGCCCCTCAAAACAAAAGTACCCAGACCCAGGTATATTCGCTTCGTACTCGTAATGAAAACCATAGCATGTATATGATGTACATACCTAGTAAGTATTCGGTGTTATCAAACAGCAATGTGAACTATTGGATCGCAAAACTGCTGCAAGCTTACAATTGAAAGGAAAACAGTTAACTATAATATTGTATGTAGGTAATGTAAGCTGTGGACAACAGATAATACCATATATCACCACGGTGCCATGGAACATCATGTCGTGAAACCATCACTGTGAAAAAGGCACAATGATGTATGCTGTATCTGTGTCAATGGCATCAGTCATCAATTTACGCCCGCCACCTTACCAAAATTGCGCAAAATCCACATACACAACAATGAAATTTTTTTTGCTAGAAATCTTCACATCAATCGCAGGAATTTACTGGACCTAGGCCAGGCCTCCCTCAATCTTCAAGATCGTCTGTTGAAAGCGACTTGGACCCAGCGGCGTCCTATGCGGTGCAACATAAAGTGTGTAGGTAGGTACTTCTTTATCGTTAAATATAAGTGTAGTGCAGACAAATTCGTTTTTTGCGATCATCGAATACCTACGTACCTACCTAAAGCATCAAAAAATAATTTATATGTATGTGGTTGCATGCGGTCTCTTCGCCGCACTTCATTCAACATCACGGAGTTACAAATCAAAACTTCGAATAGATTACCCCTATACCTAAGGAATGGAGTACTTACTCTTTGGAATATAATCAGATTCTAATCATAGTCACAGTGATGAGGACACACCACGACCTCGTTACTCTACCTATTTGATTACAGTTACAGGTCTCACTTTGCTACTCATTTTTTCAGATTACAGACTTTCTGTCTGTCGCGAAGGAGGACGGCCCGGAAAACGATAAGGCAATCTTATGACTTCCTATAACGTCGGAAACGCAATCATGATGCCTCTAGTTTTGCAAGCTACAGTTACAGTAGGTATAAAAAGAAAAACAAAACGTAAAAATGCTACATATATAAACAATGATACAACAGCTCATTGTAGTTAGGTATCCCTCAAAGTCTAATGAAATGAGATATTTATGACAGTGGAAGTCTCAGTAAACTGTCGGAGACTGAGTTTCAGCTGGCTTGTTTCCTACATCTTAGCTAGCTACCCACTTTAGCTAACATTCGACTAAAACGTGAACTCTATTTGCATGTTCTTGAGCCGTGGAGAAGGTAACAGGTTACAGGGGCTACGGCTCGAAGTGTAGGTGCAGAAACTGGGCGGTGTTTAGTCTAATAGAGTCTGACACTCCCTCTCGCCTCACCGCCCGTTGAAGTGGAGAAGACATTTGATGATATTGCCCCCTCAAAAAATACACGTTCTTATGAGAATAAAATTTTTAAAACACAAAATATGCTTTTACCTCTTTTCGAATTACCTTTGTGGCAAAATGCATGGCCGTCGCGTTAAAAAGCTAAAATGATTTTAGTTCGAATTTTATATTGACGTCAATCAGATTTGTACAATACAAATGAAGACAAAAGAAAACCGACTAGCCGTTGGTGTTGGACGTGACTGTCGTAATATTGCGACTTGTGATCGGATTCGTAAAATAATTCCTTAGAATACCAATTACAAAAAGAAAAATGAGTGAGCCAATGAAGTCCGTTTCTGCCATGAACAAATTGTACATAGGAAACTTGCCAATAGAAGCCGATGAAGCTGCAGTAAGACAGCTATTCGCTGAGCAAAATCTGACTGTTGCCGATATCTCTGTGAAAAGAGGTGGTTATGCCTTTGTCGACTTTCCTGATCAATCAGCTGCTGATCGGGCGATCGATAAGCTGCATGGTAATTACATACGTACCGTACCTTACCTCACTAATATTAAACTCATTTCTCAAATCTTATGTTTATTGGTAACCACCATTGCATACGTTATGGGTTTGTTACCTATTTATTTTTACCTGGACACTGGTCAGATATTATTATGGTTAATTAATTAAATATATAACCAAATTACATATCTACTTATCAGCATTTTATAGTTTTATGTAGTTTGTAGACTTGTTACTTGTTTAAGTACATGCGAATTTAAACTGCTTCAAACAATTGTTTCTTTCAATCATATCACTAAATATTTGTATTGCTTTTCATATTTCAGGTTACTCGTATTGTGGTCTACCACTGATCGTGGAACCATCGGTGGCTAATAAGAAAATGTAAGTACCACTGTTGAACATGTACACAAATTGAAATGGAACCAAGCAATAATCTATTTTCCACAATAATCAAGTCAAATCTTCTGGAAGGGGAGTAGCTTTCTCGAATGATCTTTCCCCCGTAAAGTAGCACTGTTGTTTACATGATACTGGACTCTCGACGCATTGTTCACTTGGAAACAATGGTTAATAAATTCGAGACAAATTCAACTTTCTAATATTTTCCAGATCTGTCTAAGACGATTTTTTGATATCGCTCACAAGCAGATTATGACTGAAGCGTGTGGTGATAGGGATGACGAAATACTTCTAATGCATGATAATTTAAAGAAAACGTGTTATAAGGCATAATTATTTTCTTTTTTATTACCGAATCAAAATCTTTACATAGGTATATTTTTTAATATACCTTGACGTTGTTATTTTACACCCTTTATGACAAACGATGATAATTAGCTCCTGAACTTTCTATTATCTCATTTCGTTAATTTAGTATGTCTCACGAAAAAGGACTAACAGATCTGAAATAGATGTACTTTAAATTATTAACAGTAACTGTGAGGCGTGCCTTCCTTTAGTGAATAAAACAATGATAAATGCACAAATTGTTACCTTATGTAAATAACAAATATCTAGACAACTTCTGATGCTACCTGTAGAGATGTATTTTTAATTATGTATGGAAGGTGGCAGGTTTACTCAATCTTCTTGCATTTTTTAGAGTCAACGTACCCAATCTCCAGAGCGCGAGTACCACTCAACTGAAGGAAGGCAATAATGACGCTCTCCCCGGCGGTTGGAGGTAAGTGAGCTTTCATATTTCTACGCTAAAACCCATTAAATACTTACAGGTTGTGGAAAAAACTACAATATGACTTCTTTTGATGAAACAAGGGGTAGCCCTGTACCGGTTTGCGAGAAACGAGGACATTGCGTTCTTTAGGTACTTGTTTTGGTGTTGTCGTGATTATGCAATTATCAAAGGTCACTAAACCGTATCAAAGTTATTTATTAATATCAATTATCCAAATAATTCCTTTTGACATTCCATGTTTAAACTCATTTGAGTTATGTTAAAACTAATAATTTGAAATCGATTACATATATTATTTCAATATTAGTGAAAAATGGGTGTTACATTGTACAGTAGCATAATGTACACCACGATAAAAGGTAATAACATCACTGTTATGTTATTTGAATATTGTTGGAATTAGTTTTAGTATCCACATTATTTGACACTTCAATATTATGAAGATTATAAGTTCCATTTTCCACTTCTACATAAACGTACCTAACACTGAAATTTAAAAATAATAAAAAGCATTTTGTTAAGAACAAACTTAGGTATTGAAAATAAGATTGTTTCTTATTACCAACTATCTATTGACTTCAGAAGAGCACTATACCATCGTAATACCGACTGTACTGGTACTTCACCGTAAACGTATTGCTAGCAATAAATGGAATGTTATTGCAGTTAGAAGTGAATGCTGAATTGTTGACGGAATGGAAATGTCGTGATAAAGTAGTAAGCAAAGGATTACATGAAACAAACACCATTCTTAATAGTCATTTTCTTACTAATCGTTTGTATAAGTATCGAAGTCCGAGTTTAGACTGCTAAGCCGATATATCAGTATCACCCCACATTGTTTTGTGTGGTAGTTTTAAGTCGGTCCCAGACTTGAGTCGTCAGTGTCGCCAGCGTAATGATATAAACAGTATTAACTACTGTTTTTTTACTTCAAAATACTGTTGTGTAGCTATAGTGACATAATTGTACATTATGGGTGCGGCCATCTTACAGGCGGAATATTGGGGGAGCGTCGCACCCGTGCCGTGCGCCCTTTTAATACGTAATACAAAGAATAAGCGTGTATTATTATACCTAGTACGATTTTCCCTTCTGAGTTTCACGTGAATTCCATCCATGCTTCGGCACGATTGAGCATCTATTTCTGCCGCAGGGCATGAGGTAATGAAGTAACCTAATAAATGACATGACGGTGGTAGCTATAGTTCGTTCACTATAGCTTCCGTCCATCGTGCCGTTCTAGCCTATCCGCCAACCATGTAGGGTTGCCCTATCTTCTGTTTGCTAGTTTAGCCTAGACCAAACTAGTTTGTCGTTTCTGACTGTACAAAATTGTATTTTTTTTTATCTGTCCCAAAAGGCTAATGTAAACATAATTAAATTAAAATTTTCCGAATGAAGTGTGGCCCAAAAGTTTTTTGTCCGAAACGTTAGTATAGGTAACTCAAAGGACCTCATCTTCCCACCAAATCCCACTTGTGATAATAACTCTGATGTTATGGTAATTTTCTATTGAGAGGCGTCAATGAATCACCGTTGTTATCACCATCATATAAAAATTGCAGAAAGCTATGCTATAATGCTATACATACATGTCTAAATAGTTTAAATGTAAATCTGTTTTTACTTAGCTATCAAGGTATGTATGTGAAATAGAAAATAAAACATTGTTACGACTAACCTCGATTAGGGACAGATTTATCTCAGGTCAAAAACGGTGGAAAAACCTTTTGATTTCGAAAGAACTATTGGTTAGATAGAAGTAGAACGATTAGACATTTAATTATTTATTACTGGGCGATAGAATTATAATTAGATACGGGAGTATTTCAGTTTTCACGTTCACATTTATAATTCATACAAGGAGGTATGGGAGTTAACAGGTGCCTTGTGTATTTAAGCAGCTGGTCTCGATCGGCCCACCAATTTAGAACTTGTCGATAAAGAATTAAATAGGGACGTCGATTTTGAAAGCTTATTTTGTAATTTATTATTACGAGCAATAGCCTAGTTAGGAAACAATGTGACTTAGTTTTGGTCAGTGGTGTAATCAGCAGTGTCCGCTATATCTTACTAATATTATAAATGCGATAGTTTCTGTGTACGTTTGTTTTGAAGTGATCGATGTGAAATTTGGAACTCAGGTATATTATGGTCTGGAAAAACAGGGGTGAAGCCGCGGGCAGAAGCTAGTCCTGTGTAATGTTTTAGAGCACTGCGGGTAGGTAAATTAGGCTCGGAAGGTGCAGTTGCCGGGAAGATTGGTTGAAATCTGCCTTAAGAAAATTTTTAATCAATACTTCGTTTGCCGGCGGCATGAGGTGATGATTAGGTCCTCGGGTAACGAATAGGAGTAATATTGGAACATTTTAATCATTTGAACTCAATCAGTTATTTTTTAACGTTGCTCCACACATTTTATACATATAGTTGTACCTCTACAAAAACGTATATCTTACTAGTCTTACTGCGAAAGTTTGTGTATGTTTATTATTATTGTGGATTTTTATGTAGAGGTATAAACATATGTATGTTGTAAGTACTTATGTAGGAAGTCAAAGCGGCTGAAAGCACAGGCAGATTTTGATCTAAAATAACACATTCATAAGCTACATTTTATCCCACGGGAACGTCCCTGGCGTAGAATCTAGTGTTTAATGAAATGTTAATGGATTATAACTTTCTCACAGATTCACATTCTCAAATATCTGTATGTTTTATTATTTCGTCCCGTTCATTTGCCAACTCGCAAGTATCAAATTCTAAGCAAATGTCGCTCGCCCTTATTCACGAGGCTCTTCTCAACACTCCCCTATAAAATTCGTTAAACTTCAAAGACCAAGCAACCAGTTCTGTATGAACGTTAGCGTTATATAATATAATATCCTATTTTAATATAATTCTATTGGAGTAAGCTTAGCGTTTTATATCTGAACCGGTCAAAACTCGACGGATTTAAGTGATTTGTTTTTTTCTTAGCCGGGCCCTTAGTTTGAAAGACATAACCGTCACCATGCTATAAAAACATGCTCTCGCCTTTAATTCGGTAGAAACATGTTCGTCTATTTAACTTGTTAAACATGGAGGTACATAAGTTTGTGTCTTTGTTTGGATCTCCGAGTAACACGAGCTGGTGGACACACCCACGCCTGTGTTGTTTCCAGGCACATTTATTTTATCAGGCTTGTTAGACCTTCTCCCGACATTTGAGCAGATATTTTTGTCCCGGTAACAAACAACTGCGAAACAATTGTATTTACCTACTTTAGCCTCAGAGCACTAAATAAATCACGTCCTTTTAAGAGTAATTAAAAACAATTTAGTATATCTTGGATATCTATGCAATAATCATCAGATATTGAAACTATCGGGAGTTACGGGTACTAAGTTATTCGTAACAAAGGAGGCTAATTTTACATTTATTTGCATTAGTGTGATCTTGTTTTGAGTAATTTGAGTTGCATATGCAACGAATTCCAGCTACTTAATACTCATTGCAATTTATAACACACTTATATTAAGGACATGTGCCTACATAGATATAAATATCATTTTAGTTGGGTAATATTTATTAGTAAAATACACACTGAATTAAAATAAAGTTGATGTATTGTATAATAAGGCGGGCTTGTGTGTCGGCAGTTCGGCACGCATGGGGTAGTATTTAGTAGAATTGTCGCCCTTATCTCAATACGTGATCGGCAATCTTAGTGAAAGTGGGCTTTTATTACGCCGAGTTGAATCAATCAAATGATATGTAAAGAGCCAAGGAAGGCAACCGGTATAAAAGCTCGAGTACCTGCCCACAATACATTCCAGAGCGGCTGCTTATCACTTGATATAGGGCTTTGTGCTCGATTATGATTTTATGGTTCTTACTGCACAATTGCACGTGCCAGACACAAGTCTATTAAAAAAATATTATTATGTGACATTATGTAGGTATTTAAGTAGGTAAACGTAAGTACGTGCATACATCGTAATTGTAATAATTCGAACGCATGTCATCTCTCGGCCCACTGCCCGCGTAATTGTTCTGTCGAAGCTTTACTATGCGTAGCTGTAAGTACGTAGGTTACCCCAGCTTGGACGCGGAGGTAGGAAACGTTCAACAAGTAGTGTTCACTTTATGAACGATAGGCGCAATGGTCATTGTATGACAAACGTTTCTTACCATTCTATCTGTATCTGAATACAACAGTTCGTCAGGTACACTTTATAGAACTTTGTAACCGGCGATGTAGGTACTTAGGTACGTACTTACTTTATCAAGGTATGTAGGTAGGTTAGGTACTTACGTACTGTTTCTGTACTAAGTTAGCATGAACCAAGCTAGGAAACGAAAACAATGAAAGTGACAGGGTAGTGAAGGAAAAAGCGGAAAAAGTGTAGGTGTAGGACGTAGGATGTAGGTAGCCCGGCGCGGCGCGGCACGTGTCCGCCGGGTGTGACCCTCCGAGGAGCGCCCACGTGCCTCCGCGCGGATCGATAAAGATTCGCGCACGCGCCTACTCTCCCGCCATTCAGCCGCCAACCGGCCAAGACCTACCGAACCGTCCCCTGAAATACAGCCTCCATAAATTACGCACATTTCTAGAGAAACGGCTTTGATATCATTACTGAAGATTATAAATATTGTCTGAGGACTTTCGTGGTTTTTAATAATTTAATTGTCTTGATTTGATTTGTTTCCCAGTTAGAGCATGCAAAGAGCTTCCCAGACCACGAGCACTTAGCTCACATGGCAACCAGGTTAATGTTAGAAAAATAGAAGTTACCCCAGGCGATATTGAGATGTTCTAGGTATTCTGTGGAAAGAATTAGAGATACTTAGTTTAATGGGTCTTGTTAGGCTCTATTTTATTTTTATCGAAACCGGGTTATTCAGTACTAAGTAACGACAAATTGGCTTCTGAGTTTACGTAGCTACTGATATTTTATTTAGGTAGGTAGGTACTACTTAGGTAGTTATTTAAAACATCGCGTCAATTTTTTTTAATAAGGGCGTAGGTAAACCTATCTCGGTATCATACCTAGGTACTTCCTTGTGACAATGAAATCAAATCTCTAAAGCTTTTGGTTGTTTAGCCTTTTCGCATTTTCAAAGATGTATCCTATCAAGTATAAAAAAATTAGATTAGGGTACCTACCTATGTACCTAGGTATATAGACTGTGTTTTTGGGTAGTACCTCTAGAGCTGTATTGTCATTTTATACCAAATTTTATACGTACGAATGGGACTATACCAGAGTGATACCACGACCACCGTTTCACAAAAAATCTGCTTGAAACAACGGTTGCGTTATAATTATGTCGTCGTGTGAGTAACGCTACCGGAGGTCATATTCTTTTAGCTCCTCAATCGCAATCCCCAATCTCTAACAGTTAATAATGAATACTCTTGTAATTCCTCTGGTGTTCCGTTACGTAAGCACGTGTGTTCATATACCTAAATACAATAAATGAAGCCGCTACTGATTACCTACCATACCTACCACCTACCATCAAGTGATCCATATGCAGTATGGACAATAGGGTAGATACCTAATTTTTATTTTAATGTCCGTCTGGTAGATTATTTTAAATCATTACGACACGTATTTTTTATTTTCTTACAGAAACGAATATTTTCGACGATATATTGAAATGTCGCGTGACGTCACTTCTATGAACATTTTACACGCAGAAATGACGTTTTAGCCCCCACTCCTAAACTTTGATTCGTTTTATCTAAGTATTGTTTTATTATAAAAAAAAAATAAAAAATTCTAAAATTTTTTTTTATTACCTACTTACCGACTACTAGTAATTAGATTTTTTATTTTCATACCCTGTCATCATCCCTATTGCGACCGAATCAAAAAAAACTTTATATTTGATACCATAACATTGATATCGGATATAAATATAAATGTCCAAGTCCATCCATAATATGTCTGATGCATATACGGAGCCACGGGGGCTAACGGGTTGCCGGGGCTTCGGTTCGAAGAACAGAAGCAGAAACGGGGTGGTTTTTAGTTAGTAAGAGTCTGACGCTCCCTCTCGCCTCACCAGGCGGGAAAAGTCATTCGATGATTTGCCCTCCTAAAAAACGTCTACGGTCTATCGTCTATGATAGGTCACCTATCACCTATTATAGGAGGCTCGATTGATCGAGTCCGTCAGAAAA
Source organism: Spodoptera picta (assembly GCA_038387885.1). Lineage (NCBI taxonomy): Eukaryota > Metazoa > Arthropoda > Insecta > Lepidoptera > Noctuidae > Spodoptera > Spodoptera picta. The sequence goes on from JAZHFQ010000105.1 coordinate 7,761,171, forward strand.
AAAGTATGTTACTTTACTTTTTACGTATATTTTTGTTATCTAGAATAACAATACAAAAATAAATCTAAATAAAACTATAGTTACGTAAGGTACGGAGTTTATTTAGATAAGGGTGAGGGTGCATTCATAGAATGACGTAAACATTGCCCTCCTTTCCATTGCGCAGGTAGAAATGTAGTCAAAGGTCTCAACGTCTTGTGACACAAGCTATTAAGATTTCGTAAAAAATTGCTTTCAATGTTTCGAAACTCGGTAAACCGGGGTGAATAGAGGCGGTAGAGGGCTGAATAGATATTAGCAGGGACGTAGCTAGCGCCGCGCCGTATCTGCTGTGCCGTATTATAAGGGTCACTGCCTCACAGGGGACCCCAAAGTGCGTAAACAATAATCAATATTTCTTTTTTATTTATTACAGAAATCGCAAAGGTCTAAATAAGATTTATGTTCTTAAAGTATGCGTTCAAAAAATGTTAAAAATGGCATACCTAACGAACGAACTTTTAAAAAGTCATCCAAGGGCTGATTTTTCAATACTCAGTTAATTCATAACTGACGAATAACTTATTTGACAATGGTATTTGACAATGGTTCCGCACTAAAAACTGTCACGTAGGTATGTCAATTTTATTATAGGTACAGTTAAGAATTAACTGATGATTGAAAAGATGTCTGAATAATTTGGGCAGACACATGGGGTTTCACCTGGAAAGATCCGGGAGTGTTGAAAATAGGCAATTTTATACATTATTATGTACTCTTTCTGATTTCATAGTGGAAAAAATGGCGTCCCATGCCAGTTTTTATTTTCCGGTATAAAATGCAACGGAAAATAAATGTTTATGTAAATGAATATGAGAAAAACGTTTACTATGAATTAAACAAATTGTTTGGAGCCCCCAATCAATTTTTACATGGGCCCCACCAAGCACGCTACACCACTTTGTATTAGGAATTTTTCATAGTAGGGGTATCTATTCACCCCATTTTACAGTTGGCGTTCAATATTTATAATTAATGTATGTAGCAAGATATAATTCTTAACTATTAAATAAATGATTGTGATTTGTGGTTGAGGTCAAAGAACATCTGTAAATTGATTTTACCTTTTTTCAAAATTTACGACGTTTTTAATTTTAGTTCATAAACCTAAATTCCATCCACGAAAACTGGAAGTGTTATGGTATTGCGTCTGTTCTACTAGAGGGCACTAATGAATCTCGTAAAGCCAAGTCCCGTCCGTCCGTCTACTGTCTGATTACATTCATAATCTACTTAAATATTTGACAGCCACAGTGGAACCACAGCTTATACCACGTCCTCAGATGTAAGGTAAGCAAATTCACCAAAATTCTCCATCCACTCCAAACTAAGTAATTTGCGGTTTAGGGTTATGTGTTCTACAAATTAATACATTTAATTTCAAAGTTCGTCAAAGTTTTCAGACTTGATCTAAGCGGTGCTCAACTAATCTTTCCCGAGGTTGACCTATGATGGGTCAATGACATCTCAATAGTTTCTCATAAATTGCAAATTCTCCAATGTTTCAGGGCCATATTCAATGCAGTCAGAGTATTCAGAACTGTTAGTAGAAGAAAGTGTAAATAAACTTCTTTATTTCACGAAGTGGTACGTACAGAATAGCAGGTAGTGTAGGATAGAATATACATGATTGATCTAGGTTTACGTCCTTGTGTTATAGGTCATATTTGTAGGACAAGGAATTCAAGGAAAGCTTCAGCACAGCACAAAACATTAATTCTCTGCTCGAAACAATGTATGAGAAGGTGGGGTAGGGGCTAGTCCTGAAAGGTTAACACATCTGAGAGCGATAAAGGGGCGTTGCTCACAGAAGTAGGTTACCTAGATGTCGAAGCGACTCTATGTATATTTACGTAGTGTTCAAGGAATACTTAAAGACTAGAAAAAAGCGTAGATGCGACGATTCGTTCATCTGATATTACACAACAAACATTAAGCTCCTTATTTTGTATAGTGCACTCTTTCAAAACACTTGCACTTTCTTTGTTAGTTTCTTATGACGACTTTCCAGAATTGTGAACATATTAACATAATTTGTAGCGTTGTAGGTTATATTATGTTTATTATAATTAGTAGATAGCTACGTCTACTGATCTACTCGTATATTAACCGCAGATGCATGTTATTGGACATGTCGGTTATATTGGTTAATTATTAAGAGACCTTTTTAAAAGGCCGGCAACGCACTTGTGACTATTCTGGTGTTGCGGGTGTCCATGGGCGGCGCTGATTGCTTACCATCAGGTGATCCGTCTGCTCGTTTGCCTCCTATCCCATAATAAACTTTATATGTATCAATTTTGGTTATATTCCAAGGATGCTCAATACACATTAAAATTAAACATTCTTCACCGAATAATTTTCGACTGTTCAAGACTACCAATGACTGATTATCTACTGTCGGATGCGTTATACATGGATGAGAAAGTAATTTATTCGCGTGGTTTTAAGGAATTCCAAGTTCCTTTGTCATAATTGTAACTCCAATAAGTTGCCCGAGTGGTAGCAACATTACAAGCGTGCCTACAAACCGTGGGGGCTAAAAGTCTAGCCACATACACGCGCAATATCCGTGCTCAGGTCAAAACTTTAGCAGGACATGGTCTAGGGTAAAATAACTTCGACCGTACCATCCACTGACAGTATAAGACATTGTTGAATAATGTTTTTACACATAAATAATTCATATTATCCTAGTCCACAAGTTCTTTTTCTAGTGATCTCGCAAAAGTACACAATAAGTAACCAAAACTTACAAAATGAGAATACTTACGCAACAGTATTTGGTAGATATATGAAGTACCTATCTATAAGTTAACAGGTAATTAAAACTTTCCAATAAAAACTATAACATAAGTTTATATATTATACCCTTTTTACCTATTATATCTATAACGGGCCAAACTAAACCTTTAGTTAACAAATATGCGTAAAGTTTTTGACCTAATGTGTCAAACCTTCAAAAGTAATAACAGACCTCGAAATAGATATGACAGGTGTGAATGCTGGAGTAATGGTGCATCCAACAGTAAAGTTTGTTCGGCAACATTTAGAATACAGGAACACGAAACCACGTTGTGCAAGTTTTGCGACCACTTGTTGCTGTTCATCGCGTTTGCACGTCGACAATTACACAAATGAACTGTACGGAACTTCGGCCTTCAAACTGAATGCGTGCAGCAATGAATTTCGGAATAACAAAGGGTGGGTAACTTTTTGTTGTTCAGGGTGGCTCAGGTAATAGCAGAGGGCATCTGCGACGAATGCAGTCGCTTCAGTATTGTGTTAACTGCTTTTCAAAGATGGATTTTAAATTAGAACTTTACGCTTTATGATTATCTATTTTCGTTACCCTGCCTCATAGCTAGCAAATTGTTTTGATTGCCGATTGTTCTTTTAATATTTACATACATTAAAAAACTTAAATTAAAACTAACTATTACTTAAATAAAATTATCGATTGTTCTTGATATGAAATTGATTCAAAAAAACTGAAAGAGAGCTGAGATCGTGTCAATTCTACATATTATTACTTATTTTATGGTACAATCGATACTCAATCACGATTGTTTACAAGCGAGGGAGCAGTTCCTGGAATAACAAGGCTTCTCGACGAGCTAAGAGCGAGGGCGTTACAGACCACCCCCTCCTTCCCTTCTGGTGCCTACATCTAACAACCATAATATCGATTTATTATTGCGATTGCTACTAGTGACGCTTTTTATATATTTCTTCTAAATGATGCAGCTTTGCTTTAGTCATGTTGCAATTCCCATTCCATGAAATAAATTATTAGCATTGGGACTTACCTAACTTCGTGACGTAGGTACTTAGCAGTACGTACCTACCGGAGAAGTCATTGAACTTCATGGGTAGAGTACTCTATGAGGTACCCATGGGAAGATTTTTATGCACCTGTAGATATTGTAGCGCGAGCTTTGAAAAAGTCTCTTGGAAATGTTATCGTTGTCAAATGGCGTTCTAAGTTACCTACATACCTAGGTACTCATTATGAAGTAGCTGTTCTTCCGCGGTATCAACCTTTTGTGCATGACTGTTATTGATCGTAGCGTGATCTTTTATAGCCTATAATAGCCTTCCTCGATAAGTGCACTATCCAACTCAAAAATAATTATTCAATTCGGACAAGGTTCGTTCTGTGTTAATGAGGAGTTAGGTACCTAGGTAGGTTTGTTTGGTCTCAAATATTCTTTTAAAAGTGCCGACCTTCCCAGTCTGTTCTTATTTCTTTGACACGGTTTCTGTGCTTTAATTTTTAATTAAAGTATAACTAGCAACAGATTTTTAATTAAAAAAGTAGGTACTTTAAAAAATAAACTCATCTAAAAGTTTTACTTATTTGCTTCAGGCCCCCACTTTTGTAATAAAGGCGAAAATTAATTGTTTCGTGTCAAATAACTCAAATAGGTGCCTACCTAACTTTGTGAACATTCGAGAAATTTCTTTGAATACGTTGAGGGCGAGAGTGAATGTCTAATAACAAAATAAGGAAAACGGAATTACGAGATAGGTACATTATTGGTATATATTAATAAAATAAATGTTAATTTTATTTTAAGATCCGTACTCGCTCTTTGGAACCCTCTTCACATAAGCTCAAAGCTGATATAATTTTAGCTACCTAGACAAGAAAAATAATGGAAGCCTTTTTTAATGTAGGGACCTCCATCAATGGACTTTTTCATTATTTTTGTAGTAGCTAAAATTATCAGCTTATAATAAGTGAAGAGATTTCATGAGTGGGAGTGTTTTGTGAGTTTCATGCTCATGTCTATTTTAATGTTAGGGAAAGAGGGACCCATCAATAGACTTAAAAAAAGATCACAATTTCATTCATAGCTTCGATCATTAATAAGTAATATTTGTTAATGATCGAAGACTCACTTTAACTTCGGATAAAATTATACGTACTTTCTTGTACATTCGTACCACGTATGTAAGTACTATTATACTATTGTATTATTATCTGTCTGATAGTTGTAGTGGTCCTAATCGATAGTCTGGAACCCACATGGTCCCAACTTGTCGCAAGATACGGACCCGCAGTAGGTTAAGCAAAACATTATTGGGATTTTCATAGCGATTTTCTTGCATTTTATGTTCTATCGTTATATTGAGACGGATTCTATGCGGATTTCTAGACGAATATAGGGGTAGGCAGGTATGTTCTAACATTGTAGAGCATATCAAATCAATGAACACAATAATATTTGAAACAATGCGACAGGTTATTCTGTTTTAATTCGCAAGATCGAAGTTAATTCGATCGCGGTCCGCCATGTCATCGGTTGTGTAAATAATCACGACCAAAACCAATGACTGGCGAGAATGTAAACGAGCTTACTTCGAAAGTTCGAATTGACATGTTCCAGAATAGCCTAGCTGATCATAAAGATGTTATAAGTATATTAGATCATAATTATCTGATGTTCAGAATTTAGGAAACTTCTTCACTGGCCAGAAGAAACACACTAGTTGGTGGCGGGCAGAATACAATATGTATTTACTTAGGACATCACAAGTTAGTCCAGTTATGCAGACACGTGGACTCGTGTTTATGGCCGCCCGTGCCTGGAACAAAAAGCCATAGTCAAACAAAAGCGGAACATACCTAAGTAATATAATACATTATAGGTTTGGTACTGCTAATCATATTTCGCAATTTGGCTAGGGTGTCCAGAGTTGTTGAATTTTTAAGGCGCGTACTGTTACAAACTTGGCTCTAAATACCGTTAAGTACATTTGTTTTTGAGAATGCTTGACTCGACTTGTTCATTTTCACGTAAAATGTACCTAACTAACGGTTTCTGAACCCCGATTAAATATTTTAATAATTTTAACTAAAAAGGTTATTTTTACAGTAAGCGATAACAGAAACCATACTAAAAAAATTTTTGTAGGTTTCCCTTGCCGCTCATTATTGATTGAAGTGCTACTTAACTTTTTTTCCTAATCCTGCTATTTGGTCAATTTGTCTAACCATCGTAACCTATACTTACACCTATTTGCAGACGAACTTGAATTTTAGTTGCCATTAAACTGTTAACTTGCGTACTCCGGTAAGTGTGAGAAACGTCGAGAAACTTATTTTCTTAGCCCCAGCAACTCAAGTTGAGTCTTGTACTTACTTACTTACGTATAGGTACCTACCATTGATGTAGAGTATTACCTACATTGCATTTTATGTTTTGTTTTTCTTATTTTGTTTGTTTGAGTGACTCCAGTAGGTACTTTCTTTGAAACGCTGAATCCTACTTCCTACTAATACTAAAAATGCGAAAGTTTGTCAGGATGGATGTATGTGTGTGTTTGTTACTCTTTTGAGCCAAAACGGCTTGAAGGGATCGATAATTCATTGTCCTCAATCTGTACCTACCAACAACACCCACTAAAAGTTAAGAAGTCGGTTCCATAAACCCGTAACAGAATATTACTTACTTACCGAAGATACACCTACCTACGATTTCATATCGATACCGGAAATTTCAATTGTCGTAAAGGACAAAACGCGAATTTACAGCAGAGCCCAAAAACAAAAAAAAAAAAAGTTTTTGTCTTATATTTTTCTCAAAGAAAGTGCTATTTTTGTGACGTTAAAAGAAACCCTAACTATTTTTTCACGTTCTATCCATATTAATTAACAGAATAAACCAAACTTAATTATTTACCAAAATTAGTGTCCTTTACAACCCAAAAAAAAATAACTGAAGTACTTTACAGCCACGAAAAATTGGTATGGGTAAAGTCAGATACGTCGTAAAAGATTACTCTTGATCATCAATGGGTAGTACAAGTCAATTAAATCAAAAACTAAAGGAGGTAAAAGGAACAAAAAACCGGAAGCTCTAAATGGAAATGTCTACAATGGGTAGTAAAACCAAGAGTTTTTTTATTATTTTTTATTTATTATTCAAAGAATTAGTAAAAAGAAAGTAACAAAAATATTATTCTAATAGGAACTCACAATTTTATGCAACTTTTTAAAATTTAAATCTCTAGTAATCGTTGTGATGCAGAAAACAACTGAAGTTTTAGAATAATCAACAATAGTCTTAGATTATTTGCAGAAAAAAGTTTAATTAATAAAACTTGACTGCTAATAAAATTATTAAATTTAAAGTAAATTCAGCCTTTTAAATTATTAGCAATAAATGGTAAAGGTACTGTTTATTTTTAATAATCACTTAATAAACTAATTTACTTTTAATTTTTTAACAATATTATTGGAACTCAAACAACAGCACGGACTTAAACATAATAAAGTTGAAATAAACAAAATAATAACAAATTTTGCCCTCAAGAGCTTAAAACTCAAAGTACCAACTTATTATTAAAATAATAATGACAAGTATTTTCAGTCTTTTATTATTATGAAATTAGGTTCTTTTTTCTTTGTTAGTCTCACAAATGATCAAATAAGTTGGAGGTCTAATTCTTTGACCTTTTTGTAAGGCTAGTACTTTTCAGTGAAGTAACTTACCATAAATAATTATTTAAGTGACTTGATAAAAAAAATGTTAGAAGACAGTAAAATCAATAAAACTCTTAATATTATTATAATGTCGTATAAAAAGTTAAATGCAAAAATGAGGCTTACGACCTGTAAAATAATTAAAACATGACTTTACGCTCCGTATTGAAAATTATTTTTACGATACATCCCAAATAGTAAAAAAAATCACGCTAGAGATGTCGAAAAGCCAGGTCGTAAGGGGATTTTTTTTAGAGATAGATTTTTTTTAATACTACCAATCAATAGAACTCGCGACGCTGATTCCAAATATATATATAACTCATTTTCGGCAAAATGTCCTTTACGACAATTGAAATTTCCGGTGTCGATATAATTAGCTTTGTTTAGGACTTGGGGCAACTACTTCTTAAAGTTTCAGATCAGTCGGTATTATGGGTAGGTAAGGTACTAAGTACAATGTGAATAATCATTATTTTTTCGTTTTTAGTTTACCTGTGGTTTTTATTAGTCTGTTTTTTTAAACGTAGTTTTATTTTAATATGCATCGGGACGCGGGCCGATGCTGGCAGAAGCTAGTGATTTATAAAGGGATATATTAGATATATATATATAGATTAATATTTGTGTTATACTTAAATCTTATCGTGTTTACTTGCTTTAAATTGTGAAATTCAATTTAACGTTAACGTTAAAAACAAAACATTTACGATTTTAGGCAGGTAGGTACCTACCTAGGTAGGTACCTACCTAGGTAGGTCGATTTAGGTCCTGCTGATACATTGATAGCTGGTTACCGACCTACCTAGTTACAAAGTAGGTATGATGACGTAGATGTTGACAGCATCTGAAACCTAGGTACCACCTAGATGTTTGTCATACAAAAGACAACTAATTAGTCTTGCTGCTTTACAAGAAGCCGCGCGCGCTCTTTTGTTTCGTTGCATGCATAGTTTAAAATGAGTAAAATATGGAACGCATGACGGTGGCGGTGCCCATAATACCCGTAGCGGCCGTAGCCCTTAGTCCAAACAGCTCACCACGTGCGCCTTGGCGGCAACGACGTTGCCGTGGAGACGCGCAGGCGGGGCGCGGGCGTCGGAGCCCCTCTGTCTCCGCCTGCTCGCGGTGGCCCCTCGCCTCACCGCACCCGTTCCGATCGCCCGCCCGTCGAACGCACCGACTGGCGACCGACACCGAACGAACCGAACTTGGCTCAGTACTCGCTACACGCGCGCACCGGTTTATTCCGTGTGACCATTTTTCATATCGTAAACGCCACTCGAGGCCCGAATTCCCATAGCCGATCGCGACCTAAACATCGCAGCATGGACGGTGACTTGTCCCAAGATGCTTCCGGAGACACTTCTCCAATTTACGAAGATAGGTAAGATTTAGTTTATGACGATAATTCTTATTGGCGAAATATGGATACTAAGTACGCTGCTGGCCTGTTCTGATGCAAACCCATCAACAGGTAGAGTCAGGCACTCAAGATGATGCCTTAGTAAATAGCCATTTAGGTAATAAGCTACTATTCATTTGACAGTTATAACAAAAACAAAAATTCCATTAATCAATTTCGTCCTAATCTGATTAGCATCTTACAAGATGTGTAGCTATCTATGGGAGATCTGTCTTTCGCCAATTTTAAAGCTGTTCTAAGAACTTGATAAGCTTTCTTGAAAGCTTAAGTACTTACCTTACTATACCTTGTTATACGCAAATGTTCATGTATCAAATACGTAGGTGTACGTCAGCAACAGCTGGAACCACGTTATGAACATGCATTAGATGCCACTTTAGTGGCCTACTCGGTAGGTACTTATAGTAACTATGAATTTGAACAAATTAGGAACAAAGCTTCCACTTGGATTAATATTAAAATGACCTTTGTAAGTATGTCGATAAGATTGAAATTAAAATGATTAACAAAATATATTAATTACCATGTTACTAATTACTACTACTAGGTACTTACTCAAGTACTGTCTTATTAGCAAATAGGACACCCTCTAATGTTGAGTGTACATAGGAGGCGCCGAATGGGATTGCTTATACGTATTATAAGGTGCTACGTCTGTTCATTTGGCGGCTTTACCTTTACATAACTATTATAATAACATCGATCAATGCATTGTAGCTATTTACAATAAATCTAAAACTAATTCAAACATACTATATTACTTAAACTAATCTATATCTATATTTTCTAGAATTAATAATAACTATTACTAAATTAAATATATACAATACAAGATAAAAATTAATATACCTCTATACAACTTAACATATATAAAAAAAAAATTTAAATTGAAATATTTACACCTTAAAAAAAATAATAATAAAATACTAATAGAGAATTTTAAATAAATATATGTAAATACTAATAATAATACTGAATGTATAAAGGTGAAGATTTTGTTTTTTTTTTTGAACGTGGTAATCTGTCGAAGTATTGGGTCGATATAAAGAAAAAAAATTGTGTTAGGACTCAATCAGAGGATGACGGGCAAACATGTATGGGGAATATACCTATCGACCAATAACGCGTATGTCGTTAGAAAGCTCTTTTTATGACTATCATTTGTTATTATAGGGGCTAGCTTAAATAAGTTTTTTTATGGCATAAGCCGGTACACGAGCAGACTGATCACCTGATGGTAAGCAATCGGCGTCGCCCATGGACACCTGGAACACCAGAATCGTTACAAGTGCGTTACCGGCCTTTAGGGGATTAGGAGTTTGAGGATCGTTGGGGATTCAGGAATTGAGGAGATTGGGGAAGGGGAGGGTAATTGGGCCTCCGGTAACCTCACTCGCACGACGAAACAACACAAGCGTTGCTTCACGTCGGTTTTCTGTGAGGCCGTGGTATCCCTCGGGTCGAGCCGGCCCATTCGTGCCGAAGCATGGCTCTCCCCCACTTATTTGTTGTGGGAAAATGATATAGTTACTTCAATGATCTATTGAACAAAGGATAATGCGAATCAAATATATGGAGTCTGGATCCACCCCTCAATAGCAACATGTGATACACCGTTGAATAAGGCTTCTTAAATTGAACAATAGTTGCGTCTACACCTATGGTCAAATGTTAGTTAGTATCTTCGGAGGTCCTAAAGTTTTTTCAATATGAGGTCTTAGTACGAGTTTGTATTACGTTTAAAGTAATCGTGACGAGTACGCATTCGACACTCTGATTGGCCCGGCGCCAATGAACCAACCAATCAGAGTGCCGAACGCATACTCGTTTCGAATACTTTAAACGTAAATCAAACTCGTACTAAGGGCTCCGAGCATTATAATTATAATTTTATTCTGCATAGGAATACCTATCCATAGAGGGTTATTATTGCTATTGAGAAGTGAGTCCAACGTTCCTCCATGTCCTTTAATAGATGATAAATAAGTGTGGGAGAGCAATGCCTTCGGCACGAATGCGCCGGCTCGATCGGAGTGATACCACGGACTCGCAGAAAACTGAGTGAGGTAACCGGAGGCCCAATTACCCCTTCCCTCCTTTCACAATCCCTGAATCCCCAACGATCCTCAAATCCCAAAAGGCCGGTAACGCATTTGGTATTCCAGGTGTCTATGGGCGACGCCGATTGCTTACCATCAGGTGATCCTCCTGCTCGTTTACATGTTTACCCCATAAAAAAGCATATTAAGATATGGGAAATATGAGTCGAAAGGTCCTCGTCATAGCCATACTTCTTCTTCTTTCACTTCTTCGATGCAACCTCCTACCTCCTCCCCCCGGTTTCACCTGCTACTCTAGTCCTATTGATCATAACGTGATGTATATAGCCTGAAGTTCCCGAGATTAATGCGTTCAAAAAAAACAAACACTTATTATATTAGTATAATATGTAAGTAGAGATATAAGTAGATACTACTTAGCTTCTGGGTGATATCCGACAAGTTAGCGCTTATTCGACCGGTCTACGATCATAATTTTTGTTCGGCTGCGGTTAATTTTTAATCCGACTGACAGGCTCAGTCTTTCTATTTTACGAAGTAATATCTCCATTAGGTCAGCACTCGTGGCATATGGTATCATGTCCATAACGCAAGTATTGCCACCTATCGAACATATTGGCAGAGTAATCGGAGAACATATTAAAAAAAAAACATTCATGCTCCTCCTTTTTTTATAATGCGTAAAAAGATAATAATATAATTACAAGAAAAAATATTAACAAATTCTGGTAAGTATATTTTCAATGCGGAGTACGGCCTATCGTCCAGGTAACAGTTTGGCGATTTTTGTATATTTAATAATAATGTATATATTTATGAGAACAAATAAATAAACCGCACGTTATACGCACGCTTTCGGCAAGTGACGATTTCAGGTTCGTTCGACATTCCATGCGGTCGTAAGTTGGCTGGTGTCCTTCGATTGGGATAGGTCTCAAAATGCTACAAGACTGGGGCCGGAGTTTATACATTTTTGATCATTGTTCTTAGCGACAGATTGCGAAATTTGTTATAATACATATTGTTGTTAGGTAGTAATACGCATTGATTGTTAATACAAAATTTTTGGGATGTGGAGATATAGTACGAAATAATTCTATTATAAACAACTACTTACGTTAAAAAACAAAACCCCTCCCCTTAGAAAATCGGTTAATTAATATACTTACTAAAATCTTTTCTTAAGTTTAAGAAACACTTTTCTTTTCAGTTTATCTAGAAATTGGGATACTAAAACCATTTTTCTTCTTGAAACGTACACGGTCATCCGAGTCCCGACCACAGTCCGTCCGTAATTTATGTAGGTAGTTTTGCTATAATAAAATTTTCTTCTCTTTGTTAATCCTACTACAATTTCACATTTTGGAAGTTATCGGCACTAATTCTATAATGTTAGCTAATCCCGTTGTTCGCCCAATATTTATTTGACATCACTGCTTGCGCGAATGTAGTTGAAAATTATATACCTATTTATCTTACACAATGTAGGTTGTAGGTATTTGTTTTTGTTACCAAATTGTTGTAAGGAATTTTCATAACAACATTGAGTATTTTATATTTTTTTACCTATTAATCATTCAATACCTACCCTAAATGAGCGTGAACAGCCGCGCACTTGACCAGTTTCAAATTCTTTGGTAAAAAAACATGATCAGTGGACACTGATCCGTCAGTTGAAGCAGTTTTATTCATTTACACGCAATGCTGTTGTTACTATAAGACAGGTTTGTAAAGCACGGGAGGCGACAGTTCGTTGGCGGCACGTGCTTTACATGCTTAATGTTATACGATTCTTTACTTACGAAGTCATATTATTTCCAAAAAGTCCAAGACGGAAATAAAAATATGCATGTGACAAATTGAATTGAATTTCAATTCGCAACAGATAATTTACCTTTATAATACATAAAGGTAAATTATCTACAACGACGTATGTTATCGTTTCCTATGCGTTATGAGTGTAAGGACATTGCCCTCGGTGGGAGCGAGCAATAGGTGCGGGACGTAGGTAATCCAGCCAGTGACCACTATACGTGTTGATTTTGTGCTCGCCCTCGGCCACATCAAGTCACATTCTTCCTTCAATTATTTGATATTTAATCAATTTGACATAATGTTATGATGCAAACTTAGAACAAGTAACTTCAGCTACCAGCAGTGTCTTACGGTATTTGACAAAAACGACTAATCAACTGCGCAAAAAACGTTCGTTGAAATCATAAACAACTTGAAACTTTGCCAAATATGTACCTAGATAGGATTATTAGTTAAAAAAAAATTTAGTAACTTTATTTTGTAGGTAATATACACTCACCTTAATGAATGAAATACTATTTTATCATATGTTTCGATCGCTGACCTATGTTATCTGTTATGTAAGCCATTTTCCAATATTTCATTTTACCTTCTATTTATTTAGGACACCGCACCGTCTACTACTCTGACAGTGTCACTTGATATAGGTATTCCATTAAAAGCTTACGTTGCACTTTTCCAACTTTATGTAGGTGGAATTTATGAGAATTTTTTCAACGAAAACTGGAAAGAATATCGTAATGACCAACCAGGTATATGCCATATGTCCATATCTATTGACTTTCTTCTCTTTCTCTCAAACTTTAAGGATTACTAACTGTCCACGTTACATCTTTTAACGAATGCATGCTTCCGTCACAAACAAAAGGCGGGTTTAACGTTGCTGCTTCGTTGACGACAGTTTTCATTGTTTTTAAACAAAATGCAAGCATTTGTCACTGGTGCCGGTAAGCGATTGTGAAGGATGCATGCTTTCGTGAAATGACGCAATGTGGACAGTCATGTCCCTTAGTCATTTGTTTACATGGGTGGCGGTGGGGGTAGGGTAATTTTTTGACAATCCGTAACTATCTGCCCTATTGGGTTATGTGCCAATAGGTCCATGTCTAGAATATCCGTTACCTGAGAAATGGTAAAAGATTCTGATATCATCGACGGCGACGACGTCGATAATCATAAAAAATAAATAGACAAGCAGCTGGTTCTATTTGCGACCGTAATACAGTCAATAATGCATCGTGAGGATGGGCCATGATGACCTAGTTAATATTACGGCTACAAATCGATATTATCAGTTCATGAAATTTCATTATTTCTATATGCATTCGTTTTTGAGTAAATTGGTAACTGACCCGGTGAAATCTGTAGTCTGTACCGCCTGAAATTTAACTCTTGTATGTAAGTTCAGTTAGTTCAGTAATAAACGCCGTCGTATTTAGTCCTAGTCAAGTATCTAATAACAGTTAAATAACACTTGCAGAGCAGATTTTATAGAAAAATAAAGTAAATGATTCATCAAAATAAATGATTAAAGTATTAAATGATTGAAGTAAAAAAATAAATGATTCATCAAAATAGTTGACTTGATTTTATATTTAAATCATAGAACTGGAACACCGAAAAAATATTGATTAACGAAGATTACTGTAACCAGAAGTAATAATCAAGCCGGAGATAAAAGGAAAATAAGAGATTAAAGCGTGCAAGTGAGCTTGTTCGAAATTAAATAGGATAAACCTATATACAAATCTGGGGACGGGGATAGATGTATAAGAAAAATTACAGCTAAAAGAGTGTATGAGTTATAATAATGAGTATTGAGTATGAGTATGAGTATAATAATGACTATGAGTTATAATAATGAGTTGTTATAATATGAGTTATAATAACGCAAGTTATAAAAGATAATAGAGAAAATATTGTGTGCTAAGTCCATGTAACTTGGGGCAAGGGCAGGCCGATGAAGAAGGACGGTATCCGCTTTGCGGTATTATAGTTGCCCGGAAACGAGATATTACGCGGGGATACTACCATTAAGTAGAAAACGTAATATTATTATAGTATTCCGCATTTCCTGGTGAAGCAGTGCTTGGAATTAGTAATATTGTTTGTCACAATCTTTTATCATGTATTTTTATTGTAACAAAACCTAGGTTTGTACCCTGGAAATTTTGCCCGGAGTACCCACCTAGTGGCGCCTGGGAATAACTAGCAATTGTAGAAACGAACGTCCTTGTTGATTCGCCTCCCTGTCACGAGCTACGACACGACACTCTAAATTTAATGTAACGTTAGATTGCGACGCAAAAAACTTGTTTGTTTTAGTTTATGATTCAAGCAGGATGCTGGACCTACCCTACTACGGTACAGATTGATTTTTGAATAAAACATACGGTCATGGCATGTCCATTTTGCATTTTGTTGTGATTGAGATGTCAACTGAATTTTGAAAACAGGGATCGGCGAATTATTGTAAATATATGTACATAGTTGAGCATCATCGTTTAAGGAATACAGTTGTTTGTTGACCTATTTACGCAGGCACCTACCTACGTGTCTCGTTTTAGCATTTCTAATCAGATACGTGTAGGTACGATTACTCAATGAGCAACACGGAAACCAATCCTTTATCCTATTCATGTGCTAGTTGCAAAATAACATTTATGATGTGATGGTGGAAGGTATTAAGTCATTGAACTATGACAACTGCTGTACATTTGATAATGTTTAGTGTCGTCGTATCTATCACAACAGAATGGATATAATTTTTGTAGAATAATGTGGAATTTATAACTGCGGACGTCTTCAATCTTTCAAAAATTTGACGTTTATATTTGAGTAGGTTTTTATTATGATTTTAGTTCAACGTAAAACTAAAATATGTGCGTAGAAATAAACTGCGTTATAAACACATTGCAACGGAACATGTTCTCGGTGAGTGCCGAGTGGGGATCCGTTAACAAGCGTCACATAGGGTCAGTAAATGGAGATAATATTGTTTGATTGCATCACAACTGGCATGTTGTACAAAAATGGATATGTTCAGAGGACCACACATTGTTGGCTTGTATGCTTATATTTTAAAGTTTATGAAATTATCATCGAAAATATTCATTTTATAAAACAAATATTCAATATTTTAAATGCCGATGTACCTACTTATATTATTAGAATTGTAATTTTAAAGACAAGTAACATCGCTACGTTCGCTGCAACAGCCTATATTTTGTATATTTCGACAAGCGCATGTACATCCTTTCTATTTCCGCATAATCTGCCAGTTTCATCTCCGCTCGAATTCTGACCGATCCAACACATCGTTACTTCAATTGAAAACACTTGCTGCGTTTTTATTAAGTTTGCAAACCATTTTTAGGTTTCCTGGAATAGGTATGAATTTATCCGAATCGACGCGACGACGTAAAATAACTGACTTGAAATCTTATAAAATACATAAGTCTGATTTGCCGCCGTATTTACATATTATTGTGCAAACCTAAATAGTCGTAAGTACCGTAACATTGATTTTAGCAAATAGTATGCATATTGGGCTTTAATGGCATTAAAAGGGGTAGGGAGGGCTATTTGTGAGGGGAGACACCCCAAATATTTAACAACTATTGCACGGGGTAAATCTTTTTGAATTCAAGATGAAAATTATATATCAGCTAGATCAATAAATCAAGCAAACAGGTTATAGAGAGGAAATATCCAATTCATGAAAGAAATTTTACTCGGTTGGATTTTATACGGTTCCATCCGTACCTAAATGGTAATTGTAATTTTTCCATAATTTGTTGCTCTTTTGTTATATTAAAGGATAGACCTTTTATTGTTGTAGTTTAAGTAGTTATTAGCTATGTAAAATTAGCTGTCTTACTACCCAGGTGACAAGATATATTATTTTTACACTATAAGGTAACGTTAAAGCCCACCCAACTATTTAACGAGCTTAACTGTACACTTTACCTGTTTTGTTTATTTACAATACTTCATGAGTGGTTTCACCGATTAAATTATCAGCATTTGCGTGTAGTCTCTTAGCCTCTTGGCCCCTAAAAACATCTCCCGCCCGGGAAAGGCGAGTGTGAGTGTCGGACTCTTACTGACTAAAAACCACCCCGTTCTCATAACCGGAGCCCTGGTAGCCTGTTAAGTCCTCCGCGGCTCCTTATCGGCATCAGCCCTAGTGGGACCCATCTGCGGTGGTGTGGTTCGCACTTACGGTAGCCACTTAGCCAGATATCGTTCCGCTATCTTCGATGCCCAGAGTAGCTCTTGCGGCGCCCGGCGGCTAAGCTTCCCATCTCGTAAGGGTAGGGTAGGCCTTCAAGCGTTCCGCCTCCTCCTGAACTAGCATGACTGCTACACAGAAGGAGGAGATAGTTTTCCAGTTTCCCTCGATCCGCACCAAATACTGAACCAATGCCGGACGCGGGAGGTCGCCGTCGCCGATCACTGAGGACACAGTTGTGCTCAGCTCCACCGTTTTCTTCGAGTCGTCGTCGCAGTGATGGAAAGTCACAAGCTTCCGTGTCTGATAAGTACCTATTAAATACGGAAGTTGCTGCTGTTGCTGCGTCAGACGGAAGGACTTATGACGTCTTTCCCCTCATAGAGGGAACTTATCGCTGCGATAACAGCGAAAAGTTTTGCGTCCCGAAAAGCTATCTGTGTTTACTAATTTTAACACATTAAAAATTGTACCAAAATCGTTGTAGGACCTTACATAAACTACCTATTTCAAAACTGAAACTTATATACATTTTAACTGAATAATGAATTCAAATTAAACTACACGCACAATAACAAATTCCATTTCTGACGCGAATAGGTACGCAATAAATGGAAGCTGTGTACGACTCGCGTATTTGTAGTACAAAGTTGTACGTTTTTGTGCAGTTCTCATAAATCACTTACAAAATAAAGGGTTCAACGAGTTCATGAGATGCATCGTCGAGAAAGTTCAGCTTGCTTTCAGAAAGTCGCTCGCTGCAAAGAAAGGGGCTGTGTGGCGCATGGCACGTGTTCGGCGCGTGGACTTGTCCGAGTCCGAGAAATTAATCAACCGAGGGACACCTGCCGCTTATCTGATTTACCTATTTTTATATTTCAACTATAAAACCGGCCCACCGACTTTAGGCATGAATTCATTTTTTTCCCTGTCAATAAAATGTTACCTACCTACCTCCTACCTTCCTAAATAACCTACTAATGGTATTACAGATACGCGAATAACATTTTTAGGTGAGTAGGTAAATCTAGCTGCTAAAAGTTTCTAGTTAAACGGAAACCTAATAATACAGTATATTTATAAAATATGTTACTAATAAAATAATTGCACCCTAATTGATTGCGGCGGTATCTAATTGTCTGAGAAAATTTGAAATCCAGGATTTCGAAACCGTAACCAACGAATGTAGCTTTTCGCAAAACTCATTTGAAGCATATACGCTAGAGTGTTCTAGAGGTGTCGTTTAATATGTCAACGACAGCCCAGAATAGCCCTTGATGCAGGACTTGTTCTAAGAAGAAGGCAAACCCATTCTTAATCGAATACTAATAATAATTAATTCAACCGAACCGATAGTTTGTTTTTCTGGTATAATTGTGGTAATTTTATCAACTATTGGTTTCGTTCAAACCGGAAGAAAGACCCGAACCGAATACGCGGGACGGTCCGCGGTCGTAAAAGCAAAAGGCTGTTATTATGGAATACGGACTATAGCTACCTATCCACATCCACGACCGTGGGCAGTCCGTTGTGAACTTGTAATATGTTTGATGGACAGGTTTAGTAAAATATTTAATACGAAACTAACAATCTATCTAATCTCATCGGCCTGGTGAAGTGGTGAAGACAATTTGACCATTTGTGGATTAATACAAACAATAGGACAAAATAAACAAGACAAAGAAACACAGCTGGGCAATATTTTAGAATAGTAGTCACTTAAGCAATCCATCAAAATCATAGGGCCCCATACTAATGCTAAACGTATTTCGTGTAGTACTAAATCAGTCCACTGTCCAACCGTTCCCCAGTTTCAGCGAGACAAACAAACAGTATGTCGTTTTTATTAATGATATTATAATACCTAATAGTGAACATACACGCGTTAAAATCGTTATGGAGACAGGAGTGTAATATTACTTATACATAGTATGAAATAGGGCGCCTGTCGCGGTAGCCATAACTTGGTTCGTGTGCGGGCGCGCCGGCTCAGGTGTCGGCAATCGTTGTGATTGCCTTCATGACGCTTGTGTTACCAACTAAATTATACATACTTACTTACAGGTTCTTAAAACTTATTCGTCATCAACGATATCGACATAACCAATTTATATTCCCGAAGCTGATATTTCTTTCGGGCAAAATCTTTATTTTTAATTTAAAAAGAAGCTAAATAAGTAGTGGGTACAGATGATTCTCCAAACGGTCAAGTTTGTTTTGAAAATGGCCTGCCATTTTTGCTTAGTTAGGTACGTTGTTGGCAGGTTTTCAAGATCTGAAGATCCAAACTCTCGAGATATATTATTTTACGATTGTATTAGGACGATATCTTCGAGTGGCGAGTTCGCACGGCTCTTGTCCGAATATTTTTTTTACAAACAAAAAGATTGATTTACCTCCTCATATTAAAAACCTAGACCCACGCACCCACTGACAGCTGTCGACCGCTGGGCTGGTAGCAATGATCACTGAAACCGTAGCACCCGCAACACGCATGATAAAGTGACATAGAGGATACTTCATAAGCTTAGTTCCTTATTGCTTTATAAATTTCTCCAGCATTACCACCATACTAATTTGTAGTAGGTATGTATAGCGTTACGATATAACTGAACTTTAAATTAATTGAAGTACGGAGTCTAGACGCTCATTTCCTTTCTACGTTCGTTGACTCTTTCGACGAATGTATCGTAAACTAGCATTTTGCGCGTAGTGTTTATTTTGCTTTCTTTTGATTAGGTTTTGACCATGGTTCTGATAGCAAGCGCGATTTGCTATTTGGACTTAATATTTCTATAAACAGATTTGAAATGCACTCTCTCTCACAGACAGCAGATACTCGTTTCATCTGCAGAGACACTATACTTTGAATTTGTACCATTATTTCATGTTTTTAACATACAGGCAGAAAATTTAAAACTAAATACAATATTTTAAAGAACTTAATTAACTACCTACCTATTAAATAAAGCATCATTTACCATCAAGTCGTAGTTGTGAGGTCTGTACAATGTTGAATGGCAATTCTTTACCCACGCCAATAACCAGCTAATAGCAGGCAGGCAGAAGTTACCTGCACTACCATTCAATCATCTATTTCACAATGTCTTGTAAAGAAGTGCAGTGATAGATAAAATCTCTTATCCATCCACATGACAACATTTTTTTAGAAGAAATTCGAAAACACGCAGTTTTAGTTTTCCTTCACTCACGGTTTATGGTCGAGGTTATGCTCTTTTACTCCCTATCTTTCGCAAGTATGCTTAATACATATTTTATCAATTGAATCCCATGCACGCAGGAGACGAGCACGAATGATAATAATAATATAGTAATTAGTCCTTATAAAGCGTATCGAGTTAAGCATCCTGCCTGCTATGTGACTACGTGGTGGATTATTGTATCCTGTATGTGTATCGAGCTGTTGACGTTTTCACTAAAATGATAATGATGAGACGAGCAAAATGCACAATGCACCAGACCCCAAACTAACTGCGACGCGACACAGAAGGTAGTGGATAGATCCGATTCCCGTGCACAACACAGCAAACAGGCGAGCGAGCTCAGCAGATTCATGCATGAGTCTAGTGGATAATGGGTCACAGAGCGAATATTGTATAACCGAAAACTAAAACCAAAAGCAGTAGAACTACAAATAGTTCTACAATTTAGATTAAAACTGAAAGTTTCAATCCTACTCACGTAAATTACTCTTGTAGATACAATGTGCAACAGTATTAACTTCACACAGAATGTCGCACAGATAGTTGTTATCGTTCACAAACTCATGAAGCTTGTTTGCTGGGTAAGTTTATCGTTTAAATCATTTCAAATTAGGAAATAGTCCGGTTAAACTAGATAAGTTGTTATATCTTACCCATTTTACTAATATTATAAATGCGATAGTTTCGAGTTAGTGAATATGTTTCTTACTCAATTACGTCGGAACAGCTGAAGGGATCGGAATGAAATTTGGAACAGGAATAGAAAATGATCTGGGATAATACATGGTTCCCCGTAATCCATTCTTAATTCCCCCTAGTCCAATCTTTCTACAATCGGCAAAGCGACACAGCTTCATGGTGAATATCCCACCCACTCACACGAAGCACTTCGCTTCCTTGTGCGAATTGCTACTCTTTGCCAGAGTCCAGTGTTTCCTGTTTTCAAGACCCGAGTGAATAGGCAGACGTGATCCATCGTAGATCGCATCATCGTTCACAACCAATCGACATGTGGCCAAACTTCGACCTATCACATGGCATATAAAAGGTCCCATCAATCGATTTTAAAATCAATTTCATACCAGTCTGTATTTTCGGAGAGTACTTTTAATTTTGCCCTTTTTAATACACTGTCCTCCCAACGTACGTTGGCCTGGGGCGCGAGATATTCCTCGTAGCGGTCCCGTTTTGAAGCGCGCCCATCTAAGCGCTCCCGTTTTATTCCTCTAAGCGCTCCCAAAAGTAGCGCTTTGAGGAACGATTGAAAATATTAAAATTTATTTCCTCGAAGCGCTCCCATAATGAACTACTAATTGAAATTACTTAATTAACATTATTTATATATTATAAATTAACTAACTAATTGAAATTATCGATAAGAACTAGGTAATAAGTAGAACACATTGTTATAATATACAACTAGCGGCGCGTTCCGGCTTCGCACGGCTTTAGTCATTATTATTTTTTTGTTTTATTGTAAATCCTTTAGTCCACCATAAAGATAAATATAATCTGCCGACATATGGACTTGTTCTTTCTTATCGATAATTTCAATTAGGGAGCGCTTCGAGGAAATAAACTTTAATATTTTTAATCGTTCCTCAAAGCGCTACTTTCGGGAGCGCTTAGAGGAATAAAACGGGAGCGCTTAGATGGGCGGGCTTCAAAACGGGAGCGCTACGAGGAATACGTCTAAAATAAATTATGAAGAAAAGTTGTTTCGTGTCTCTGACACCAGTTATTGCATCTGAACTTTTTGCTCATGAATGGAAAACTTGGCACTGTTCTGATGTTCTGAAAATTGCGCTGAAAAAGAAGCAGCATGGGAGGAATTTTAACAATATATTAATGTAATTTATGTACTTTTATTAATTATGTACCTAGCGGCTTACCACTACCTACATTACTAATTAGTAATAATGTAAAGAAGTGTTAAATAAAGTAGTACAAAAGTAATTAGTAATAATGAAACACACTACAATTTGGAAAAAATTAAAATATGATATTAAATTTACTTACCTACATGTCTCAAGATTCATAGGAAAATTAATTTTAAAAACGCTATCATATCTACGACTACGGTATCGTATATAACATTTATATTTTTTTTTTGCAGAAAACACGACTTCCAGGAAATGTCTCTCTGTAATTTTCTCCTTTGTTGGAAAAAAATTGTAGTACGTAATAAGTTGTAGTGAAGTACCTAGTGCTTTATAGTGTATCAATTTATAATGAACTCTAACTAAACTGCCCCTGTTACGAGAAAAACGTATCTAATATCCGTTCAGCGCTGAGATTAACCTTATGACGGTAACAAGTTGAGTTTATCTAGATCTCGATATTCTGCTACATTTTCCCGTCCCGGTCCTACCTAGTTAGCGTTTCCTGAATAAAACTGCAGTTATCTTGATATAATATTATGAACTCTGCTTCAAAATATAAATAAATACCTTCTTTCCAACAGATATTAATTAGCCATTTCGTTCTCTTTCATAATATACTTGAAAACGATTTTGATAACTACATATTGCATAGCTGCCAGTCGATCGGTTGAGATTCTCAGCAAAATATTATTGTGCAATTGTAGGAACCCTCGGGACACAATGGCTCGGATCTGTTAATAAACACAATTGAAGAGCTGAGAAGGATCTGAATTGAAAAGGATCCATATGAAACCAAGTGGAGCCAAGTACCTACCCATTATCGTACATGACCTGGGGAACTGCACACAGAATATGATTCCAAGAACGACGGTAGGAATATCATGAACATAAAACAAATGCAATCAAGTTTTTGTACAGTAGAGCTTCTTTACCTCTTTCTGTTCTACTATGATCGCATTGGAGATTTGGAGAATATTTATGTAATATTCAGCGGTATTATTTTATTATCGAACCCTAATTGATAATTCGATTACGATACTGACTACATTTCGGAAATCTGTGGGGAATAAAGTATCGGGAGGCTAACTTCTTTCAGCCAAGAAACGTAAAATAATAACTTGCTTACTTGAATATTGTAATGGATTAATGAAGTCTGGTTTTAAGTTTTTACTAAGCAAGCTCTGGGAGAGTAAAGCCCGAATATCTACTGATATAGTTCTATAATTACAAATTCTTTGTAAAATGACAGAGATGGCACCATATTAAAGCACAATTTAAATAATAGGTACAAATTGAGTAAGTTTTCTGTTTTCGCGCGTATGCCAAACTTTACATGAGTTTACATAACTAAAGAACTGAATTTTTCGGAATTAAAAAACAAATTAAGAAATTAAACATAAATTTTTTGATCTGATTTAATTCTGTGATCTGCTCGCTACATAATAAAGAGAGTAGGTAGCTAGAAATCATTAAGGATGATATTTCTTTATGTTAATCCCTGGGTAGGCTAAACCTGATGGATTCAGAATTTGTACAGCCCACGGCCAGTCCCAGTTACCTGCCTTCACGATTTGCTTAGGTAGGTACCTACTTTTCATACAGATTTAAGTATTCAAAGAACCCATTGAGTAACCTCCTTAACTTAATGGTTGAAGGATTGGTTCCTGCACCTGAGCTTCTCTTCTATTCCGCACTATAATCCGTTAATCTAGGTCATGGTCTACCTGTGACGTCTTTTCTTAATACGCTCACGCGCCTATTGGTGGTATTCACAGCAAGACATTTATTAGTTCGGTGTATCGGTGTACCTTCACGGAAATCCAGAATCTTCTTTACTTGATCTTACCCGACTGCCAATTCCATGTCAATACGTACTTCCTTTGTACTAATTTTGAGAAGTTTTCAGAAGAATAGAGACCACGTGATATTAATTTACTGTGTTAGTATTTTTTTTAGTCTTTTACCAATACCTTGTAACTTATCACAATGAACAGTTCGTTTCAGTAACTAGTAAAGCGCTAAGAGGCGGGGTGGTTGCACATGCAGCGTAGGGGTGAGGGGTGTGGCCGGCGTGCTATTGGTTCGAGCCCGCTGATTGTTGCATAACGTACAAAGGGTTATAACCTGTATAGATCATCAAGGTCGACTATTGAGGAACGAAAGTTTGGTCTAGCTTACATTCATTCTGTTCCTTCCCAGATCCAGTTACAAGGTACCTCAGTACAAGGTGCTCCAATCACAGTTTCTCGAAAGATTAGTAGTCGCGAAAGATGATGAAGTTTAGTGATAATTACTCGTAGGTGCGTAACAAAACTTTACCGGGTAACCTATCTGTCTATAGATTTATTTACTCAAGTTGAATTTTGTTTCATTTTACACGAAGTTTATAAGTACATAATTAAAATATTTCATATCATTTGAGTTTACACATAGCCCTTCATTTTTTTGGCTAGGTTTAGACGGTCTCAACTTTCGATTTCACCTACACAAATCTCGTTTTGCTAATTCAAGGCCATCGATTGGACTGACTATACTGTCAAGCTAGCATAAGCAATTTAATACATTTTGAATTTCTCGCAAAGTGTTGTGCTTCTGGACTGAACATGGTCAATGGTCATGCTGGAAGTCATGATCCGGAAATGTTTTTATTGCGTAGCCTTTGTATAATTGCGGATTGTGGACTTGTGTAAAATTTGGTGTCGTAAGTAATAAAAAATATTCTAATTCTCCTTTTATATTTAAGAAACACGATGTCGCACCAGCCATGATGCTGCTTAGGGTTAGGGCCAGTTAGGGCCAACAACTGTTGGTAGCGAGATACAATGAACTTGCCTAAAACCCGATCGTCAATTAATTCGTAATTCAGAGGGGTCTACACTGAACTGAATGCCATCTTTAACGTTCTTAACGATCACTTGGTATTATTACTTGACAAAAGTTTTTCGAATGTGTCAATACCTAATTATCATTAAAGAAATATGAGTGGACCATTATAACGGAATGTACTAGGCAAACATTGTTTAGTTAAATGATTTTAAATTATAATAAGTATTAATATAGAATTTCAACGTACTGATTTCTAAGAATATTACCTAGGTTCCTTTGTTTGTTTGCACACGTCTTACACCAAACCATGTTTTAGTTATCGTACCTAGGTAGGTGCTAAGTTCACATCATATCAATCAACAGCCCGCAACTTACGTCTTATACTGAAGTACGTGCCATGGAATATGGGACCTCATCTCCGTTACCTATTCGAGGGGTTTATTTGCCTAGTCGTAACGAATATAAATATCATGTGGATATGCACTAAGTACTATAAGTAGGTACATTTATGGGTATCGTGAATCGTGGATGTTGGAGGTCAAATGAACGCCCGCGGCCTAAGCAGCTGGTGTAGTCCCGAGCCGACACAATGGGAACGTCGAGAGTATGTTGTAATGTGTATTTTGGACATGAGGGGTTGTCTCCCCAAACGAACGCCGACGCGACGGTGCGCACAGCTGCCGTCGACGTTAGAATAGCGTTAGATCCCCAATGGTAACACGCTGGAAATATTAATTGTACTTACATAAAAATATTATATTGAAAATGCTGTAGAATCCCAACGTACATACCATAGGCGATTAAGCAAGCAATTTCAATTAAAAACATGAAATGTATATATTATAGTCATTGGGTAATAATTATGTGAACTTGTCTATGGCCTGTCTATAATAACATAACATAACATCACGCCTTTTTATCCCCGAAGGGGTAGGCAGAGGTGCACATTACGGCACTTAATGCCACTGTACAATGTAACACCCACTTTTCACTATTTATGTTACGAGTCCCATGTAATAGGGGGTGAGCCTATTGCCATATACCGGGCACATTTCCAGACTCCGTGCTACTACTGAGAATTTTTTAAAAGCCCAGTAATCCTTTGCCCGACCCGGGATTCGAACCCGAGACCCCTTGCCCGGCAGTCGCACTTGCGACCACTCGGCCAACGAGGCAGTCTATAATAGTCTACCCATGTCAAATAAGTACCTAAATTAAGTATTGGTATTCAATATACTTGACATACATTTAAACTGTCAAACACCAAGCGGTCACCGGTGACCGCAACCTATTGTTCTATAATTGTGTCTACAAAACCGGTACTCGACGAGTTAATAAAGTAATAAAGAGTACTGAGTTGGTTGGTTTAAAAAACGGGCCCTGGACAAAAACTGCAAGTGCGGTCGCTTGTATTCGGCTTCTTGTTACATAAAGTAGCGCGGTTAAAAACCGCTGCTGTTCCACGTCCGACCGAGACCTAAGGCTGCGTTGCCACAGAAGTTGAACTGCGGGTCCTGCGGGAAGCTGAGCAGAGACAACACCAATCACACATTGCTCAAAATACACATCTCAACTCCGCTCCGAATCAGTGGAAACAGTATTAGTAGAGTTGAGAAGAATTACATTAAAATGTATGGTGCGCAGAGATAAGCGGGGTACGGCGGCGGGTCGAGCTTAGTGGAGCTGTGCCGGGTGAAACAGGACGCAGTGCTGTACAGCGGGTCTGTACTGTCTGTATGACAACCCGGTTCAGCTCATCTCTACTTTACAGCTCCGCTCCGCTAGTCTCAGGTCCGATCCGGTTTTCTCAGCTCCGCTTCACCCAGTTACACAATCCAGGTTTGAACACTTAATCTCTGCGCAGCTTGAGTGGAATCACCTACCTATTCATACGGCTCTGCTCCGCTTAACTCTGCACGGCCCCTCTTCTGGGTACAGTCATAGCCACTATCACTGTAAGATCTCAACTCCGCTCCGAATCAGTGGAAACAGTATTAGTAGAGTTGAGAAGAATTACATTAAAATGTATGGTGCGCAGAGATAAGCGGGGTACGGCGGCGGGTCGAGCTTAGTGGAGCTGTGCCGGGTGAAACAGGACGCAGTGCTGTACAGCGGGTCTGTACTGTCTGTATGACAACCCGGTTCAGCTCATCTCTACTTTACAGCTCCGCTCCGCTAGTCTCAGGTCCGATCCGGTTTTCTCAGCTCCGCTTCACCCAGTTACACAATCCAGGTTTGAACACTTAATCTCTGCGCAGCTTGAGTGGAATCACCTACCTATTCATACGGCTCTGCTCCGCTTAACTCTGCACGGCCCCTCTTCTGGGTACAGTCATAGCCACTATCACTGTAAGTAAGACTACCTATCTATTTACCTGCCCTACTCTAAGCAAAAATAATAAATTTAATATTACTCAGTTGGCTCAGTGACCTTAACAAATAGATTTTGGCTGGCTTGGCGTCCATTACGAGTTACGAGATTGGTTGTAGGCAGGTATCGCCATTTTTTTATAACGGGTTTTTCTTATAAGTCTCATGGTACTAATGAAGTAGTTTTCAGCTGCTCCTCTAGGTCAAGTTAAGCCTGTGTCCACAATATCATTCTAGCGGTACCATGCTCGCCCCACCTGACGTGATAGCGTCTGCGCCCGCAGTCCAGCAGGATGACTAGTATGTACTTACCAAAAGTACTTACATACTTACTACAGATAGACCTACATTTTGATCCTAGAATCGAATTTTCTTTCAACCAACCTGTGGGGTCTGATGAGGTCATAGATTATGACTTAGATCTAGAAAGGCAGGAGGTAGGAGGTCCACACGGGTCTCCGTCTCCAGCATCTCTCGGCGGGCCTCCTCTTTGGCCCGCTTTAATTCCACCTTGAGGGCGCCCTTTGCCGCCCTAGAGGTGATGTAATGTGTGAAAAAGTCAAAATGATACAAAACAAAAAAGTAAGTACCTACCTACCTACTTATAATTTGTGAAAATAACTTTGTACATATACGAAATAATATATAATAATAATAAGCCCGCAGGGCACCTTGAGGCGAGGTGACGGGCATTAGCGATCCCGCGGGCTACCATCATCCCGAGTGCTCCAGGGAGAAGTCACCGTTCCTTCTTCTCCGGCTTGCCTTAATTGGCTGGCTGGAGTGAACGATGACAAGGAACAGGTCTCCCACCTCTGGCTTGCCTTCATTGGCCGTCCAGAGTGGAGTCGCGAGAGCAGTGATCCTGCTCGGAGGGTAAGAAACTAATCGTAAGTCGCGAGTGGGCACGGGATGCAGGAGGCTTCAGCTGGAGCAGATGATCTGAGTAGAAAGCGGTGGTAGTTTCTTAACCCTTCAGCCACTCACATTCTCGTTGCCCCTATGTTGCTATATATATCTACCATTCCCGGGGCCCGGTCGGTGAGCTGGCGAGTCTCCGCCTGCCATTTTTACGTGTAATAATTACATTGTTTCGGCAGGTGCCATAGCCATCCATAGTTCCCAATTTCCCAGTCCACAGCAACCCATCCATAGCCCTACCTTTTTTTTCCATTATTCGCAATAGTCCTACACTAACCGGGGACTGTCCTTGGGTGCATTTCCATAGTGCATACAGGGATAGTCGCCGGTTTGTGTCTCCATTACATTTAAATTAAAGTTGTCTAAAGGGCCTCTGCGCAGTTGGCTTCGGCCCCTCGTACGCCTCCCAAATGACCGGGACCCTGTGGTCCCGTGAATGGTAAAGACATACATAATAATAATAATAATACTGATACCAGAAATGGAACCAATTTTTATTACATCAGAAGATGTATCCAAAGCAGCCAATCCGTTGGCCAATTGGAAAGCTCCAGGCCCGGATGGGCTGCATAATTTTTGGATAAGATGGTTTATCAGTTCGCATAGTTGCTTGGCATCTCAATTCCAGTCAGCTTTGGAGTCTGGATCTTTGCCCCAATTCTTTACGACAGGGTTAACCCACCTGCTCCATAAATCTGGAAGTACCACGGAACCCAAAAACTATCGGCCGATTACATGCCTACCCACTATTTACAAACTTCTTACATCCATTTTGAGAGCAAAGCTTAATAAACATATTGAAGACAATAATATCATGTCTGCCTCTCAAAATGGATGTAGGAATGGATCCCGTGGTACTAAGGAGCTGCTCCTCATTGACATGTCCATTTGCCAACAGGTCCGTAGATCTCACAAGAATTTGTCCACATGCTGGATAGATTATAAGAAGGCCTATGACTCCGTGCCACATACATGGCTCATGAGGGTGCTGGAGCTATACAAAGTTGATACAGCTCTACGTACCTTCCTGATGTCGTGTATGAGACAATGGAGAACAGTTCTTCGCTATCCAGGATGTGGACAGATCTGTGGGAACGATGAACCCATTAGGATTGAGCGGGGTATATTTCAGGGTGATAGTTTGAGTCCATTATGGTTTTGCTTAGCCCTGAATCCTCTAAGCACTTTGTTGGAGGGCTCGGGGTTAGGATATAGGTTGAGAAGAGGGGGACAAATTATATCCCACCTACTTTACATGGATGACTTAAAGCTATTTGCCCCAAACAACTTGCAGCTAATGTGGTTACTGAATGTCACTGAAACGTTCAGTAATGCCATTAGGATGGAATTTGGTGTGGACAAATGTGCAGTTCTGCAGGTAAAGAGGGGGGAAATTGTGGAATCAGATGGGACACAGAACTCTGATTCTACAAACTTCAGACCTCTTTCCTCAACCGAAACCTATAAGTACCTGGGTATGTCAGAAGCGTTAGGCATCGATATGACTGTCATGAAGCAATCGTTGCGGGAACGTTTCTTTGACCGTCTGAAAAAAGTACTTAATAGTCTTTTATCAGGCGGCAACAAGGTGCGCGCCTACAACGGTTGGGTCATGCCAGTACTCATGTACTCTTTTGGCATACTCAAGTGGACTCAAACGGAACTGGACACCCTGGATAGAAAAGTTCGTTCATTGCTGACTGAACATCGAATGCATCATCACCCACGATCGTCTATAATGAGACTGTACATTCCGCGTAAATGTGGGGGGCGAGGCTTTTTAAATGCAAAAACTCTCCACAATAGTGAAGTGTGCAGTCTCCGAAAGTATTTTTTGAAAATGGACGTGGGGATGCATAGAGATGTTGTCGCTGTGGACAAAGGGCTTACTCCGCTCTCCTTGGCTAACGAGAACTGGAGAGAACCTATAATACTAAGCACTAATGATCGCAGGAATGTGTGGCAAAGTAAGGAGTTGCACGGACGCTACTATCGAGCCTTACATGGGCCAAATACGGATTTCTTAGCGTCCGTATCCTGGCTACGTTTCAGTAACTTATTTGGAGAAACGGAAGGTTTTGTCTGTGCAATTATGGACGAAGTTATGATGACGAACAATTATCGAAAATATATTATAAAGGATGGAACTGTTGACATTTGTCGGGCATGTCATCATCCCGGGGAATCCATCCGGCATATAATTTCGGGTTGTTCTCACTTAGCTAATGGAGAATACTTGCATAGACATAATCTTGTAGCCAGGATTATTCATCAACAACTTGCTTTGAAATATAAACTTGTAGAATCTGAAGTGCCGTATTATAAGTATCTGCCTGACCCAGTTCTTGAAAATGGAGATGTCACACTGTATTGGGATCGAACTATCATCACAGACAGGACAATTGTTGCAAACAAACCTGACATTGTGGTGATAGATCGACCAAGCCGTCGCACAATGATAGTTGATATAACAATCCCACATGACGAGAATCTAGTGAAAGCTGAAAAAGATAAAGCAAGTAAATATCTTGATTTAGCTCATGAGATTGTCGACATGTGGGATGTGGATTCAGCAGTCATTGTGCCGATAGTCGTATCTGCCAATGGCCTCATTGCTAAAAGCCTCGACCAACATCTGAGTAGGCTAGCGTTAGATGGTTGGGTCAAGGGCCTGATGCAGAAAGCAGTACTTCTGGACACGGCGCGTATTGTTCGGAAATTCCTTTCTCTGGAGCCCTGACCACCGGTAGCTTGGATTTCTCCCGTTACCGGTGGGCTACTGCTTTTTATATTTTTAAATGTTTTTTTTTTACATATAATGAAATATTTAAAAATATTTAAATCAAGTGTAAAAATAAATAAAGGGAATAATAATATGTGTGCAGTCTCCGAAAGTATTTTTTGAAAATGGACGTGGCGATGCATAGAGATGTTGTCGCTGTGGACAAAGGGCTTACTCCGCTCTCCTTGGCTAACGAGAACTGGAGAGAACCTATAATACTAAGCACTAATGATCGCAGGAATGTGTGGCAAAGTAAGGAGTTGCACGGACGCTACTATCGAGCCTTACATGGGCCAAATACGGATTTCTTAACGTCCGTATCTTGGCTACGTTTCAGTAACTTATTTGGAGAAACGGAAGGTTTTGTCTGTGCAATTATGGACGAAGTTATGATGACGAACAATTATCGAAAATATATTAATTATAAAGGATGGAACTGTTGACATTTGTCGGGCATGACATCATCCCGGGGAATCCATCCGGCATATAATTTCGGGTTGTTCTCACTTAATGTTCTCACTTGTTGTTCTTCTTGTAATGGAGAATACTTGCATAGACATAATCTTGTAGCCAGGATTATTCATCAACAACTTGCTTTGAAATATAAACTTGTAGAATCTGAAGTGCCGTATTATAAGTATCTGCCTGACCCAGTTCTTGAAAATGGAGATGTCACACTGTATTGGGATCGAACTATCATCACAGACAGGACAATTGTTGCAAACAAACCTGACATTGTGGTGATAGATCGACCAAGCCGTCGCACAATGATAGTTGATATAACAATCCCACATGACGAGAATCTAGTGAAAGCTGAAAAAGATAAAGCAAGTAAATATCTTGATTTAGCTCATGAGATTGTCGACATGTGGAATGTGGATTCAGCAGTCATTGTGCCGATAGTCGTATCTGCCAATGGCCTCATTGCTAAAAGCCTCGACCAACATCTGAGTAGGCTAGCGTTAGATGGTTGGGTCAAGGGCCTGATGCAGAATGCAGTACTTCTGGACACGGCGCGTATTGTTCGGAAATTCCTTTCTCTGGAGCCCTGACCACCGGTAGCTTGGATTTCTCCCGTTACCGGTGGGCTACTGCTTTTTATATTTTTAAATGTTTTTTTTTTTTACATATAATGAAATATTTTAAAAATATTTAAATCAAGTATAAAAATAAATAAAGGGAATAATAATAATATAAATAAGGTACGAAACAAGTAATAAAACCTGTGTCTAAACTATTTACCTACCTATCTACTTACTAAAGTCGTGTAGTTACTAGGTACCTACTGACTAATTAGATCAAAAATTACCTACCTATAGTACCTACTGGTTTACCTATACGGTACCCTAAGCTTCACCATACGATCTCCGGCCACCGTAAGCGCGGGCCTGCGGACGGCGAGCATGGGTGGCTCCCCGTCCGACCAGAAACAGACCCGAGCGTACGGCGCGTCGCGTTCCGCGCGCGCCTCAAAGAGCCATCAGACCACCACAGATGGGGCCCAATACGGCCGATGCCGATTCGGAGTCGCGGAGAACCTAACGGGTAACCGGGGCTCCGGCTCGACGTGCAGGAGAAGGAACGGGGTGGTTTTTAGTCAGTAAGAGTCTGACACTCCCTCCCGCGCCTCACCCAGGCGGGAGAAGTCATTCGATGATTTTCCCCCCTTAAAAAAAAAAAAAGCTTCACCATGCAGTGTTAGATAGTCGTCGTGAGTATTAAGGTAGGTACGTTTGTAAGTAAAATAATGATTCATACAATGACGTATATGTATTGTACGTATGTATATAGGTAGGTAGGTATAGCGTCGGTTTAGTGCAAGCGTTCTGGATTGAGCTCGCTGTGTTGTTTAGTGGGCTCGTTCTCGTCGCTCGTACGCACGCATCGGGTATACAACGTCGTCCCACCTAAAAAAATCGGTCGATACGTTGTAAATACTTATTTCAAAACCAAAGTTGTCTAAAACTTTATAATCAAGTTTCATTATTAATTTGATCCATCGTTATAGCGGTCTCCTGTTTTATTACTGACGTTATTGATTTTTTAAATATACTGATGTAAATAGTGGCTTTGGCCACTCGATCAATCGTTAATTTGATACGCGTTGTGGAGATCACTTGGGGCTTACTTTAGCAACTCAGTGCCTTAACCCTCGTATAAGGGCAGGATAAGCTATTTGAAGGGCGTTTTCTCCTTGGAGCTACGTCTCGTCTACTTGTAATTTTAAGGTGAAGCGGGACACGAGGCGGGCGACGCCTGTACCAGACGAAGTAGGCGGTGTCGGGCGACCGCCCTCCGCGGGCCCCGGCCGAGCGCTGTGGAAAACGCATGGGCGCGGGGCGCCGTCACACGGACCCAGTAACAAATATACTTCACGAACCTGTTATCGCTCTTAGTGATTGACCATCAATTTTGTTGTCGATATTATTTATATTTCATTAAAATGAATTTAAACTAAATGTTGATAATTATAACGATCTTTATTATGTCTTTTGGAAAAGCCTAGCCCTTTGTGAATTAATGATTTTCTAAAGTGAAAGCTTGATACTAAACGCACTAATTAATTAGGTAACAACAATTAAAATTACCGTCTAGAACATCGAAACTTTGGTCATTAACATTACCTACATCTTTATGTCGTTCGTTAAATAATGATCAATCCCGTGAAAAAGAAAATGTAATTGTTACATAAGTATTATAAGTACCTACACAATAAATTTTAATTTCATATAAACTCGTAGGATTGTTTTACCTGCCGACAATATTGTTGTTATTATTATTAATAATTTATTAGTTGAGTTTACTTAGTCTTCGGATCGCAGGTGCGATTAAACACTTAAAATTCTCTTTGACTCTGTGTAATTTAGGCATGCCAATAATTACGTAGGTGTATTATTTTCGTTTTTAAAAATATTTTTTTTTAATGATTATGTATTTAATTGTAGTTCTATGAGTACTAAAAATTTGTTAAATACATAAAAATAATAATTGGAAAAACCTAAACAGCACTAGTTGTTGTTACTCTCGATATAACTTTAAGATCGATACTTGCGCTTCACTAAGGTGTGGCGTTCTCTCCCCGCGGGCCCCGGGCTCAGCCACGCCCAGCGCGCGCATTCTCAAACAAAATCCGCAGAAAATGTTGTGCGAAGAATCGAGTAGAGTCTGCGTCGTTCGTTTCGTTCAGTCACGCACGTCACATCAGTTAGGCAGCTCAGTTGAGTAGTGATCTTGATAGCCGACGAACCGTACGCAAGGCGCACACGTGCCACTCGCGCCCATCCCTTCTCCGCACCGCACTTCCCGAGCGATTTCGCCGCTCGCTCGGTGACGCCACCGTACGTCGCTACTCCACCGACACCGCTTGTGCTCGGTGTCGTTCCGTACGGAGCTTTGCTATATCATACTATATTATGTAATACGAAAATAAACAGCTCAAAGCAACCACGTGTGCGCGCCGGCCGGCTTACATACAAATTCGTTAAAAAATATCGTCATTCACGCTTTGAAACAAGCTACCAGTCTTAAAAGACCATTCCAATCTTAACCAGTATTTAAAAATCTAAACATTATTCGCGGGTTAAGGAAACCATAAAAAAGTGAAAATGTCTAATTCTGTGGAACAACAATTTAGCGAGCTTAGTTTGTCACAAGAGGACCATGATCAATATGAACCTGAAGATCACCAAGACCAAAGGTTAGTAGAAGTGTTGTCACAAAATTATAATTATTTTTAAATATCGGTCATATTAACGGTTTGAATAGTTAGATGCAAATATAACGTTCTGAATATCTTTAAAGAAGTAAATAGATATAAAATAAATTTAGTTACCTATTATTCTAGTTATGTTTGCCTTACTGCCGTTTATCACTTACGCTTCACAAAGAGAAAACTGTACGTACCTCGTTAAATGTTGCCTATCCTAATGACTAGTGTGAAGAATGAATGAAGGTTTAATACCTAATCTAGGTAATTTATTTGTTAGGATGCGGTCTTACTGGTTTATTTTTTGCACAAAACTAAAATATATAGAAAACTGGAAGTACTGGAACTACATTCATCATCATCAAAAGCCTATAAGTTGCCACTGCTGACCAAAAACCTCTTCTCGCACGGAGGTTTGAGCATTAATCATCACGCTTGCTCAATGCGAATTTCAAACTTATTATTAGAAATTATTAGCCTAGGTTTCCTCACAGTGTTTTCCTTCACCTTTTGTCAGTGGTGTCTAAATAATCTCAGAAAGTACATATAACTCTAAAAAAGTCACATTAGTACTTGCCGTTGGTAGGTTTTGAAGCAGCGCCCTCATGCGTTAGAAGCGGGCGATTTAAACCTCCGG
Source organism: Spodoptera picta (assembly GCA_038387885.1). Classification (NCBI taxonomy): domain Eukaryota; kingdom Metazoa; phylum Arthropoda; class Insecta; order Lepidoptera; family Noctuidae; genus Spodoptera; species Spodoptera picta. The sequence goes on from JAZHFQ010000105.1 coordinate 7,796,586, forward strand.
GTCACCACATAATTGTACCTACTCTAATTTTGCATCGTCTGTACTAGGTATCTAATTATTTCCATGAGATAGGTCATGTCATGTCATGTCATAGGTCTAGAGGTACATGCCTACACCATTTTCTACACAGCGGTTTGGTTGATTCGTAGGCGGGAGACGATAAGTTCGCGGGTCGGCTAGTATTCATCTTCTATTTTACATTACAAAATTATGTATTAGTAGGTACCATAATACATCAGTTTAATGCGATATCTGTTGACTATTTGTAATCCTTTACAATCCAAACAAAACAATTTTATACATTTAAATGTATTTAGATGTCTTTGTTGTCTTAATACATTAAACCGAACTGAATATTATTTTGAAAGATAAGAAGACTATTTTTCCTACTGCGTTGACGGGCTTAATGTTATACAATTGCTTACATACATATTTCATAGATTATTATTATCATAGTAAGTAGGAAAAAAGTAAATAAACCCCGGACCGACCTAATAAATACGTATAAAAGAATTCGTCATCAAGTATTCTGTCATTGATCTTTTGAATTATCGGTTAACGCTTATACAAATAAAATTACCTACTCTCCAATATCCTAAGAGAGGTGCTACAAGTACATAATTTAATTATATACCTCCGCCCCTGAGGATATGTACTAACCAAAACTTTTAATTTGTCACTAACAGGCAAAGCTCAGTCAATATAGTTGTAAAAACTTTGTTGGCATATAATGGGGAAGTTTCTTAAAACACTACCTGTCTACTGGCTTGACTAGGTTTGTGGGCGTCTAAATCCACAAAGATGTTATGGAATAATAAAATAAAAATTAGGATTAGAAGAGGTTCTTATAGGAAAAACGAAGACAATTTTTAGGGTTCGGTAGACTGTATAAAAAACTTATCGAACGGAATAAATTAATAAACGATATAGAACACAACCTTTGGATCGATATAAGTACGTTATATATTGATCTTTATTTAAAGCACCATGCACACTGTACTGGTCGTATGGATGGAGCAATAAATTGTGCGTCCAGTTAAACTAATTACCAGGGGTAACAACAATAATTTCCGATTGGAAGAATTATTAAAAACAATACTATCACAAAATGTAAAAAGTCGTTATCGATCTGATCCGAGGCAAAAAGTTACACGGGGTCGAAGGTCACTAAAACGGGGACTTTCGTTGTTTCAGAGGGCCAAAATTCAGTTTCTTATTTTACCTTCATTCCGATCCCTTTTGCCGTTATGACGTGACTAACAAACGCACACTAACTTACGCATAGTAATTACTAAGATTTGTACATAGTAGACATGGGTATAAATTACGTGCTCTACAAAAATGTCTTAGCTAATTGCAATGATGAAACTTAGTTTCATTGAAAATCGTGAAATCGGAATATCGTGTAATTGTTTTATCGGGTCTGATCGATGAGGATTTATGTGTTTTGAAATATCGAACTGAGTTTAAGGTGGTCGCGATAATTATTATAACCTCGAATGTGTACAAAGTATGTATAAATTGACTGGACTGAATTTTCACACTGTTCTAGTGTGAAAATTCAAACACTTAGTTCCTTGGAGTTACCCATACACGGCAATAAGATGAGTCCTTTCTTTAGCTTCTAACCATGACTCCTGCTATAATAAGCACGAAATGAGTACTCATCAACTTAAGGTCGTCGCACACCTAACAATTACGGTTCCGGCACGGCTCTAACCCACCCATTTCATTGTCATTTAAGTATGAACTTTAAATCGTAAGTCGTATGACATATTTCATAACGTCAATATAAAAAGCGTAGGCGCGCCGGCCGCGCGCCGGCGCGGGGCGCCGCCCGCCCGACGCGACGCAACGTCGTTCTTACAACCTTTTTGTATTGTTTCTAAAAACGCCGTGCCGTAGCCGTGTTTGAGCCGTGCCGTAGCCGTGCTTGTTAGGTGTGACTGGATGACATTTCATTTTTAGCTAATGTCGAATACAGTATGGCTGTTTATACATAATACTGCAGTGGCAGCGGCACCGCCGCTACACTAAGCCCCGATTGGATTGTATGAACATACGACGACGTGGCGGCAGCGACAAAGCTGATGTAGGTACCTAAATGCACCGAGGCGATGGCGCGCTGTGTCGCTAACGTGCCGTGCCTCATAAAATGTCCCTGGAGTACTAAACCACTAACCAACGAAAACGTACGTACGGAACCAACGAAAGACTCTCATTAACTTATGCACGACTGTGCGTGAAGCGTTTAAAATAAAAATTTAATATGCCTCTACACAATCCAACCACACTATGCCTAGTAAGTCAGGCGGTTCGTATCGCCATACAATATTTGTCTGTCTGTCACCAGATTACATAATCCTCATTTCTGAATCTAGACATCTAGACAATTGAATTTTTTAGAGATGATGTATTTTTGTTGTAACAGTAAATAAAATTAATACTATTTTAGGACGCCTCTAACCAACAAAAGTGATTTATTATTCCTTGACTTAGCGTGACACTATGCTGCCGTCACCGCACCGAAACCGCACCTTTGGTAAGGTGAGAGTGAGTGTCAGACTACAAACTAAAAACCACCCCATTCCTACTCTTGCTTTTCGAACCGGAGCGAGCTGGAGCCCTGGCAAACCCGTCAATTCTTCCGCAGCTCCGTATCGGGCATCAGCCCAACTGGGCACCTTCTGTGGTAGTCTAATGGCTCTTTGAGGATCGTGCGGAACGCGACGCGCCGTACGATTTGGTTTTGGTCGGGTGGCGAGCAACCCGTACTCACAGTTCTCAAATTTACGTTGGTAACGTGAAAATGCACATCACTACGCAGCAATGTATCATATCACCATGCTTGTTACTTGACTAACACGCCAATAGTACCATATATAAGATGATGAAAATACCGCAATAATATAATAATGTGGAATAGCAGGTTACCACACTGTTCCACGTTGATGACGTTGTCTGGACGTGAAGTGAAGACGTGAAAAGGCCTATAATTTTGTTGCGCAGAACTGCCGCACAAACATTACGTCTGCTTTGTCTTTTTAACTAAAACGCGGCATAAGTGTCCTAGAAATGCTGCGCTCTTGCCATGCTATGTGTAAGAAAAGGAAATGTTAGTGAATAATAATAATAAATTCTGTAAACTTTGGAAAGATAGGCCACGCCCCGTGGGCGCGTATCGCGTATTATACAGATGGAAATATCAGGTAGCAGTTCTTTCTTCTGCTCTCAGATAAACTAAGTGAGAGAGCCATGTTTCGGCACAAATGGTACTACTGGAGTAATCCCCGACGCCCGGAGTTACCTTCGACACGGCTGTGCTGTGAGGCAGCGCTTCGCTACCTCACGCGCCCCGCCTCCTTAGCTAGCATGACTGTTTGGCAAAAGGAGGCGACGGCCTCCCAGGCCTCTTCGTTCCGCATCATGGCCCGGATTAGGGCAGGACGCGAGAGGTCGAGAGGTCGAGAGGTCGCCGTCGCCGATCACATCCCTGAGGTCACGGCGGTGCTCAGCCCACGCAGGGTATGCCCCTACAGTGTGTCCTCAGTGCCATCCTCGCATTGATGACACCCAGGCTTTTTTATGGGATAAGTCTGCAAAAGAGCAGACGGATCACCTAGTAAGCATTCGGGCGCCGCCCATGGACACCCGTAACACCAGAGCCACCCATATAGAAACTGGTACACACAGCCTTTCGTGCTCGAGTCTGATTCGTAGTTCGTTATTTTCCGGGTTCCACAGCTTGAAACACATACACTTCTTCCACCTTGAAAAACCTAGTCTGATGCCACATTTAGGCGCGCGTGGAATGCGAGATGCCGTACGCACGGGTCTGGTTGTGATCGGACGGCGAGCCATCCCTGCTTGCCGGGATGGGTTCGGTGATTGGCCATGATGCGGGGCGAGGGGGACTGGGATGCCGTCTCCTCCTTTTGCGAAGCAGTCATGCTAGCTAAGGAGGAGGCGGGACGCGTGAGGCAGCGAAGCGCTGCCTCCTCGCAACCCAGCCATCGTGAAGGGCATCAGGGATCGCGGGACGATCTCCGGCCACCGTAAGCGCGGGCCTGCGGACGGCGAGCATGGGTGGCTCCCCGTCCGACCAGAAACAGACCCGAGCGTACGGCGCGTCGCGTTCCGCGCGCGCTTCAAAGAGCCATCAGACCACCACAGGGGCCCAACAGGGCCGATACCGATTCGGAGTCGCGGAGAACCTAACGGGTAACCGGGGCTCCGGCTCGACGTGCAGGAGAAAGAACAGGGTGGTTTTTAGTCAGTAAGAGTCTGAGACTCCCTCCCGCCTCACCCAGGCGGGAGCAGTCATTCGATGATCCCCCCCCCATTAAAAAAATAAAAAATTGTTCTTTAATTGTGTGTATAATGACGGTACTCAAAGAGTTAAATGTATATAACTCCATTTGATTTCCGAATTAAATAGAGATTACATCATCACCTGCAGATACATAGCAGGTACCTACATAGACCTAAAAAAAAGTAGAAATGACAACAAACATTAAAAAGTATTTTGGGCCGATTTTTCTAACACCATTGAAAATTTATCAGAGGAATAAGTTATAAAAATATGAAAATTCTTCCATATTAAAAAAAAACAATTTTATGCTACAGTTCTAACAGTGTATTGACAAATCGGCCCTTAAACTTGAAAAGGAGAAATGCTTTGTTTTCTTTGAGCTTAACCTCTGAAACTTTAATGTGGCTTTGTCGTGCTTAATACGGGTAGGTATGCTATGCATGTACAAGTCGGCGCAGTTGTTGCGGTGGACTTTGCACCTGCCGGCAGGTGGTTCAGCCCTTTCCAGCGCCACGTGCCGCTGCCGCACTGTTCAGATTACTTACTTACCAACTGTTCGTTTTTACGAATTGTTGGTTGAATTAAAATACTGATAATTTTCTTTTATTTTCCTATTCAATGTATAGGTACCTACCTACCGGTATTCGGTATACATAGTTCACTAAACCATTATTATAATTTATAATACCTAGTTAGTTCCCTTGTTTCAAATAAACGGATAATAAGGTACCTACATAGTTAATTAAATAAGACTTCTGGAAAGTGGAGACTTGTGAACAAAACAAAACTTGTATAATTGGGAGGGGGGGGGGGGTAACCACCCAGGTATGTATATTTTAGGTATACATTTTGGGATACTATTTCTCACAATACCTAGTTTGTTACTTTAATTGTCAGTAGCCAACCAAGCCGAGCCTGATGCCCTGCCTCGTTTATCCTAGTCATGTGAGTGCTTGGTAATGATCAGCCGAGAGTCAAAAGCAGTTTCTCTTTTGAAATAATTTTAATGTTCCTGCAAAGTAACTTCTTCATACACCTGCATAGGTACTAAGACAGAGAATGCAACTTCAGAAAAGTATTTGTTTTTTCATAGTTAAAATTAAACATTTACATTTCTATGAAATTTCCATTTTTTACTTTAGTTAATTAATGTATGAATTCAAAGTTTAAATGATAGTGGATTAGTGAATGGCATAGATTGTTTTTATCAGAATGCGGGCGGGTGGAGGGCGGTACGGCATTCAGTGGTTTTGCATTGCAAGTCCGTTCTGAGCCCGCGTTGCGTCCGTCCGCTATACTGTCGCTACTCAGCTCGGTTCGAGTCGGTTCACTCATTCTTCAGTCACACGGCAACACTCGCAGTTGCGCCACAGTTCGTGTACGAATTGGCTTGGTTCATCACTCCTTCCGGTCGTTTTGTACATTATACTTCATATAATAGAAATTGTAGTACACTTTGTTGTTTTAAATTTCGTTTGGAATCGTGGTGGAAGTAGTGAAATCGAAAGCGTTGGTACGCAACTACATCAAGCGCGGTACTGTGTTAAGTTTGACATCTTTCTTATGGAATACAGAATGGCGAAATATCGCAGGTATGTTAAGTGTAGTAGAATATCTTATCCAAAGGAATACGCCCACATTAACAACAAGATCGCTGGTGGAGTTGTTTTATTGCGATAGTAGAGACAGGATTTTGGAGTTCGTTCATTACTCACTAACATACATTTACAAAATGCAGTAGAAGCTTTATGATGCATCAATAAATTCGATGCACATGAACACGTGGTGCGTAAAGAAAATGGCGGCGCACAGAGCTGCCGCCCCGCCGGTATTACGGCTTGTTGCGGCGCGTTCATGAATCACTGATACCGAACGTGCCGGCATCGCTAGCCTTCGTCATGCTATGATATGGGTTTATTGATAGGAACTTGCACACGTATAATACCCTACTATCAATTAAAAGCAACCAGTATGGGTATGGTTGAAATTAGTATTTATTGTTTAATCAATAATATACCTACCAAAAAGTATATCTGTGGTCATACATTAGGCAGCGATAAGTGCATTACAATGCACTGAGCATTAGCTCAGTGTGACATACTTAAATGGGTACAATCGTCAAAATAAAATGTAAATAATTTAAAACAATTTTACATAAACTCACAACTAGGATACCTAGGTACTTGATTTATAATGGTTAAAGTTGTAGGCTGAAGGCCAGTGTAAGCAGTACATATATTAAAACATATATTATTTATAATTTCATAGTACCTTCTTAATATCCACTTCTTATAACTTTGATTCGGCAATAGGCCTAAATAGCTATGTGAATTGAGTATGTTTATGTAGCAGCAGATGCAACAAACCTATATAATATTTGTTGTGGTTATTATATGTAATGTAGTTTAAATATATGAGGTATTTAAGTTAAGAGACTTTGAACCAATTACGTGCTACCAAACAGGTTTAGACGACACCCCAGAATATTGAGCCGCCTTTTTGGACGAACGACTGAGCTTGCTAAGAAACTAGTTAGACTGCTCTGAAATTGTTGACTCGTTCTGGTTACGCCTGTTAAAAATTTGCAATACATTGATTTGGTTAATTTGAGGTAACCACAGTGGCCAGTGCTATTGTGGGACGCTATTTCCTGTCCAAATACCATGCGTGCTTACAACTAGGATAGCAAAATAAATACAAAATCTGTAAACTGAATTTAATTAGCAGCTATTTTATTGTATACATATCATTATAATAAATGTATGTAAATCAATTAAATTAATGGTGTAATCTAGGTGATTATCTAACAATTACTTGCATGCCAGTAGAACAGTGTTTAAGAATGGGTCGTCTCGATCGTAGTGATACACGGCCTTGCCGAAAACCGGCATCAAAGAACGCTTGTTGTATTTCACCGTGTCAGTTTGCCGCCTTGTCCCCATATAAAAGTGTAGATTTATGTCTTCAACATCACTTACCCAAAACCCTACCGTTTTTGATTATCATTAACCTGTTAAGGTAACTGTGTCCGTTGCGTCATTTAACGAATGCATGCATCCTTCATAAACAAAGGTGGTCTACAAATGACAAAAGCTTGCTTAGATACAATGAAATTGTCAACGAAACGGCAACATTAAATTCATTTTTGAACAAAACATTAGCCCTTCCTTTTAAAATAATAACAACGATGAGTATACGTTATAGGTACTATTGCACATCTTCAGATAATCGCAGTTCTCACGAACGTGTAATATACTGATTTTTTTTAAGAATAATATTTTAACATACCATTTAAAATGTTAATTTACTTTGCCATTGACCTTTTTTCCATAGGACTAAATTTTTCTGTAAATACCGATAAACTATTGTAAACCGTCGTATATCCATCCTTTTCGCGACCCTCAGATCGTCCGTAGTTCATATTTTTGTTTTTATTCTCTTTCCAGTCAGATTCATTCTACATGCACTGCATTTTCGCATATAATTTACTTGCGTTTTTTTGAACTTTTTAAACCTATGTTTGTATACGCACTGTACTACTAGGATTATTATGAAAATACTCTGTTATGACCAATTTTAAAATGCATTATTATTGTTGAATTATTAAATTATTAATTGAAACTTTACGATACGTAAAGATCTAACGAATGCGTTGCATTTGGTCGCTTACCATTCGCAAACCGTCCACATTAGGCGCTACTCATTATTGATCACTAGCTACCCGTCCCGGCTTCGCACAGGTGCAATATGCATGTATTATACGTATAAACCTTCCTTTAGAATCACTATATCTGTAAAAAAACCGCATCAAAATCTGTTGCGCAGTTTTAAAGATCTAAGCATACATAGGGGCAGACAGACGGCGGATAGCGACTGTTTTATACTATGTAGTGGAGAAAAGGTCACGAACGTTGAAGTGGTCGGCGATGGCGACCTCTCGCGTCCGGGCCTAGTGCAGGCCATGATGCGGAGCGAGGGGGATTGGGATGCCGTCTCCTCCTTTTGCGAAGCAGTCATGCTAGCTAAGGAGGAGGCGGGACGCGTGAGGCAGCGAAGCGCTGCCTCCTCGCAACCCAGCCATCGCGAAGGACACACCGGGCGTCGGGGAGCGCGGGACGATCTCCGGCCACCGTAAGCGCGGGCCTGCGGACGGCGAGCATGGGTGGCTCCCCGTCCGACCAGAAACAGACCCGAGCGTACGGCGCGTCGCGTTCCGCGCGCGCCTCAAAGAGCCATCAGACCACCACAGATAGGGCCCAATAGGGCCGATGCCGATTCGGAGTCGCGGAGAACCTAACGGGTAACCGGGGCTCTGACTCGACGTGCAGGAGAAGGAACGGGGTGGTTTTTAGTCAGTAAGAGTCTGACACTCCCTCCCGCCTCACCCAGGCGGGAGCAGTCATTCGATGATTTTCCCCCTTAATAATGAAAAATCGACATGGTATGGTATCTTTTCGCACTTCCGACGTTTGGCTCCAAAGTTGGAGAGGACGGGGGCTGCGTTTAAACGCATCCTCCCCAACCTCGGGGGGCCAAACGCCTCCTGCCGGAGGTTATACGCCGGGGTCGTGCGGTCCATGGCCCTCTACGGCGCCCCTGTTTGGGCGCCAAACCTGTTGCGGCGTCCCGCTCGGACGCTGCTCATGGCACAGAGGGTCATGGCGATCCGAATGATCCGCGGATACCGCACGATCTCTGGGGAGTCGGCGAACCTCCTTGCCGGATTACCGCCGTGGGATCTGGAGGCGAAGGTGCTCGCGCGCGTGTACAGCATGCGCGCGGAGGCACGTCGCCGGGGCGAAACCCCGCTGCCGCGCCAGATAGGTGCGTGGCGGGATGAGCTCCGGCGCGATCTCATGGCGGAATGGCAGCAACGACTGTCGCAACTGAGGGCTGGGCTCGCTGCCATCGCAGCGGTAAGTCCCCTCTTTGAGGAGTGGCTTGAGAGACGCTACGGCGTCCTCACCTACCGCCTGACGCAGGTCCTCACCGGACATGGAAGTTTCGGGAGGTACCTGTGTCTGATGGGGCGGGAGGAAACGCCCGGGTGTCATCACTGCGAGGACCGCCCTGAGGACACGGTGGAACACACGGTGGGAGAATGCCCTTCGTGGGCTGAGCACCGCCGTGTCCTCAGGGAAGTGGTCGGCGATGGCGACGTCTCGCGTCCGGGCCTAGTGCAGGCCATGATGCGGAGCGAGGGGGATTGGGATGCCGTCTCCTCCTTTTGCGAAGCAGTCATGCTAGCTAAGGAGGAGGCGGGACGCGTGAGGCAGCGAAGCGCTGCCTCCTCGCAACCCAGCCATCGCGAAGGACACACCGGGCGTCGGGGATCGCGAGACGATCTCCGGCCACCGTAAGCGCGGGCCTGCGGACGAGCGTCACCCGAGCGTACGGCGCGTCGCGTTCCGCGCGCGCCTCAAAGAGCCATCAGACCACCACAGATGGGGCCCAATAGTGCCGATGCCGATTCGGAGTCGCGGAGAACCTAACGGGTAACCGGGGCTCCGACTCGACGTGCAGGAGAAGGAACGGGGTGGTTTTTAGTCAGTAAGAGTCTGACACTCCCTCCCGCCTCACCCAGGCGGGAGCAGTCATTCGATGATTTTCCCCCCTTAAAAAAAAAATGGTATCTTTTCCAAGTAACATGTCGGTTCCGTTAGACATCACTGATATTTATTATGTAGGAAAACATTGTAAGGTCTTGAAAGGACCTTACATTTTCAAAATTTTGATTGGAAATTGTCAATTCGCTCAATTACTGCAGTAAGAAACATGGTGATACAGTACAGGTCATTTCACCTCTCTTCTGTGCATTGTTGAGAAGAGGTCTTTGCCCTTGCTTTAGACCTCTGACCCTGTATATCTTATGAAATTGCAATATTCTTATTTGGGGTACATCTTAAATATAAGATTTTCGATTTGGTGCTCATTAGATATGCTTTTGAGGCGGGGATAATCTATTGAAGTTGCGCTTCTCAACTGAAAGCTAACTTTTAAAGATTGAAAGATTTCTTCAAAAGAATTTGCACCCTATTGATAGCAGTATAAGAACGATTATTCCATGCAACTGTATAAAAAAATAGCAATGTCTGTATGTTCATACCCAGTAGTTACTAATTACGTGAGCCGTGTATTTACTATAGTCCATCTGTTTAGGTAATTAACTAAAGGAAACAAACAAAACCACGTGAGATACGTTACTTAACCTTCTATTACCTACTTCAAATATTTGTTTTAATTTAAACTAAAATTCACTTTAACATCTTTCATTTGTCACACACACACACATACAAGCACAAATGCCTAAATCGTACAAGAGCCTAGCCTATGGGTCTATTTCATTATCATGTTTAAATAGAAACTATTCTGAATCTGATGTACGGATTTCTTTCTTGTACGGATATGTGTCTTTAGGCCAAGTTTCTTCAATATATTTGAACACATTAATTACAAACGATGAATAACCTAAACGTAAATAACGTAATAACAAAAACAAGATAAATTCAACAAAATAGGAACGCGAGCGCAAACGACGAGAGAGCTGTGAATGGCGCCTGATTAACCGACTAAACGTAATACACGCTACTTTCATTGTCGCGCTACATCTTAATTGGACTCTTTAATTTGACAACATTATCTAATGCTTCGTTCATAAAGAAAGGTTTTGGATACCTGGGATTTTAGGCTCTTTATAGTGTCTATTGTAATGAAACATTATATTATTTAATAAAAAATGTTATTAAATTATTATGCTCAAGCAGATATATATAATATTTACTAAGAAATAAGTGAAAAGGAACAGAAACATAACATTTAATAGAGAAAACTGTCGTAAAAATGGAAACAATTTTATTTTCTTATGAAGGATTTTGAGTCATGGAAATGTCAACTATAAAGAACTCTTTTTATGGTTTGTTTACAAATAGTTAACTACCTAAACAGACGGAGTATAGGTACGAAAAACTTTCGTGATCGTTTCGTTTCTGCCGCCTGTCATGTCCCTTGCAAATTCTAAACGCAAACTGATAGGAAACTTACTAGGTAATCATATAATATGTTATAATTAATATAATATACACACAGCCGCAGTAAAATGTAAGTAAAATAGCAGTAGTTATAATATTATTGTGACATTCGATGACGTACAGTGATAATTATTATACTGTAATCTGTTGTCAATAGGTTATTGACCCTGAATGTGGTAACGTGCGAGACCGAGAAGTTGAAGAGTGCGATATATATTATTATTTTTCATTTATTGTCATAAGGATATTTCACAGTTACATTATACATCTAATTAATATTGAAACTAACAAACTGTGCTATATTCTATATACATCATTATTACCTCACTTAGGAGTATGTACTGACGAAGAAATAGATGCGCGGAGATATTGATTTACGAGAGTGCAATGACCTTTAAGAAAACCAATACGGACGTGTCTAACTAAACACAGAAACGAATAGTGATACTCGTCTTTATTTTCCTTTGTATAATGTAAAATATATTATTCCAGTGCATTTATACTAAAATACATTGTATTATATGAAAAATAGTCCCTACTTATTGGTAATTGATAATGAAATTATTGCATTTGCTAAGTCGCTAATTGTATTACTTTGCGAATAATAGTAACATATTATTTTGTTTATCTAGTAAAGCAACGACCGCTTTATTTCTGTTGATTAATGATGAAACGATAATAAGGCAAATCACAAATCATCAGTTGGTGGGCTCTGTGGTATTTATATTTATAGGTATTTAAGTGTGGTTAGTGGGTAGGTAGGTATAGGTAGGTACATTCAGTATGAGGGGTCATGCATTGAGCGAGTGCAATGGAACGGAGTTGTGAATGGCGTGCGGGTAGTGGGGAGATTCGGGGAGAGGTCGCGCGGGGGGCGCCGGGCGGCTGACGGCGTCGGGCCGCTGCGCCGCGGGCGTAGTGACGAGGGCGCGGATGATGTCATCTCCGGAGCTCCGCCATTTTGTAGCCAATGATATCCGATCTAACGAAATGTTTGCAAATTGTGTATTACTATTTGTTTCTATGCTATTCTACCACTCACACTTAATTAAACCACCAATATTTTCAGCACCGAGTTGAATGAGTTGTTGTATGCTGATGTTGTAATCTCTGTACCTAATGTTTGTCATTTTCTCAACCCGTAGCTGAGATTACGTTTGTCAGGGATTCGTGGTATAATTCTGTATTCGTCAGATTGGTAACGGCCAGAGTGCGTTGAGTCAGACTGAAAACGTGAAACACCTGTCGTGTGACGGTTATGAGTCGGCCGAAGTGTAGCGTTCTAGTACCGCGACGCCCTTTTCCTGTTCTAGCTCTTGCGATGAACTACTTAGGCGATATGACATAATGCTAAGTAATAGCCAAGTTACGAAAGAACTAGTTGATAACTAATATTTTCGTTAATATCTGCGGTACTCGGAGACATTTAATGATTACTTAAACTATTCCTTTGTAACGATTTTGTTCCAAAAACAATTGCTAAGGACTGGGTTATGTAGCCATTAATTGCCGTTTTTTCAATCATTAGTTAACTGTAGAATAAAATTGACACTTGACAGTTTTTAGTATCATGTCAAATATTCAAAGTTATTTCTCAGTTAAGAATTAACTGATTGAATAATCGGCCCTAAATGTGGTACGGCGGTCAGTCAAGTTATAAGCAACGATTGTAGACATGGTTAAACAAGCCCTTAGATTACATGATTGTGAAATGAATAGCTCTTGTTCTAATTGAACACGTGGCGGAAGGTTAGGATTGGGATTAACAAATTAGTTACTTACCTAATAAGGCCGAAACACATAACCGCGTTGCGTCGCCGCAACGCTAAAATCGGCAGTTTGCGTTGCGATGTTGCGGCGTCGTGAAAAAGCGTTTTGTTAAATTAACAAATAAGCAATAAGTTTTTCCCGATGGTCCATGGCAGAGACACGTCTATCCACAAAAAAAAATCACGACAAACTGGTTACCACGACAACAAAACTTCAACTTGACTTCTCCCACATTTCCACAGTATACACACGGAATAAACAGTAGCCCGTGTTATTCAGACTAATCTAACCCCGTTCCAAATTTCATACGACCGAAATGTCTTCAGCCCTTTTCGACGTGATTGAGGAACATACATACATACATTTGGAATAATAAGATTATTACGTTTTACATAAGTGGAATATCGAAAGTACTACCTACTGATATATTCACTTTGTATGTAGTTTAGTCAGGCCGAACATTTTGTACTTTATTCTCTTTTTATTTTGGGGTCCGCAATTGTACATTTACAACAAGGTTCGATTTTGTGTGAGTGGTCCAAACAACAGTTTTAATTTTATTGTAGGTAGATTTCAAAATAATTATCGTGTTTGACGGGATCACAGCACCATGATAATTTTGCTATTGGAAAAAGTAAACCAGTGAGATTAAAACTGTACGGATACGGATGATAACGATAAAAATATTTTACATATCGTACCTCCGGTGCTATACCGTCACTTATGTATTGCGGGGGCCCGCGCGCAACTGAACAATGAAATGTTGTTTTTCCCAGTGCCGTCCAGATTAGCGCCAAAACCGTAACGACAGTAATGCCCTCACAATGTCAGTATGCTTACTACACAAATGACAATAACGCACCAAGTAAAGAGCTGAATTTGGAGTATTCTTTCATAATCAGTTAAGTTTTGACAAAAATTGCATAAATAACGATATTGCACCGTAGGTGCGATATGTTAAAGTGTAACATATCGCACCTACGGTGCAAAATACAAAATTATTAATCATACAAAATTAACAAATTTTAAATTTGAATTATAGGTGCCAATAAATAATTGATATATGTATAAAATAAAACATTGTTATATAAAAGTGGCTAAGTGGTTATTATCGCTTCTCGCAGCCGGTCATCAAAAGTTCTCATCAGTGGGCTACCTCTACATATCCGCTTCGACAACATCGAACCGCTGCTATCACAGTATGGCAACGTACAACACTGCGACAAAGCCAACTCGCGCGATGCCAACACCCAAGCGGTGTTCATCACTTTCGAGACTCCGGAGCAGGCGCAGCAGTGAGTATTGTCTTTGAGGGTTGAGCTGCGTTGTGTGCACCGTCTGCTTCGGTTACTACATTCTTCTTCGCATAACTTTCGACGTTCGCATGACTTGTATCTATGCTTTAACTTTCTGCTTTATTGCTGTCCACTTTATTGACATCATTTCTCGATAGATTAGAAGTTGAATGCGACAGCATTATTATATTATTTTTTATTGTGTACAATCACAAAGGGTACTTGCTTATGGTTTGTGTTTTCATTGGTCCAATTTGTTTTAAAACACGGTCAGGGCATAAATGTTGGTTCAAACGTTGCCAACAATGGACCGAAGGATTGTATGCCTAGTAAATTTCAGTGTAATAATAGTAATAATGAAGCTGTACGTGAACAATAATACAGAAAAAATGTTACGACAGGTTTTGATGCCCTTCATGTTTGAATTTGTATTGTACCCTTTCATTTGGCAAAATTATTAGAATTCATCCTTGGCGATACAACACTAACCGCATTCGTTCTAATCTTACCTAGGTACTTACTGTTGTGAATTAACTTGTCTTTTACTGTTCCTTTTTTACTTATGGTTTTAAAGATGTCTTAGAATACGCGTGTGGTGTTTGTGAGAGTTTTTTGTATCTTGCTTGTTCTCTGGTAGGGGAGCAAAGTATCAGTTTAACGTGTTTGTAAAAAAATTGTTACAGAGCCATCAATGGTTTGAATGGATGCGAGTTGGAGGGCAGTCGGATGAAGGTAGAGGCAGCTGAGCAAAACACTCGTGGCGTCAGGCGCGGACGCCCTGGTGGCGGCCGCGGCGGCGGCGGTGCCACCGGTGGCGGCTCGCGACCCACCGACTTCCCGTTGCGGCTCCTCGTACAGAGCGACATGGTCGGCGCTATCATCGGTCGCCAAGGCAGCACCATCCGCCTCATTACACAACAGAGCCGTGCACGCGTTGATGTCCACCGCAAGGACAACGTTGGTTCTCTTGAGAAAGCTATTACCATATACGGTAATCCTGAGAACTGCACTAATGCATGCAAAAGAATATTGGAAGTGATGCAACAAGAAGCCAATAACACCAATAAGGGGTAAGATATTAATTATGAAATTACTACATACTGTGTTATACGTATATATTATACCTAGGTAATAAAATACTGGCTAGTAGGAGCTTACTGAGCACCACGAAATTCCTAATTTCTCTAAGTGAACAGTAGCACAACCACAACTAAAAAGATTCAAGTGAAACTGTCACTTACATGCTATTTGATTCAAAGGACTTATTTCTCAATGTTTCGGACGACTTTTCTAAAGATACAAGAACCTTCTCCTAACCCTAACGACCGAACTTTTTTTTTCAGTGAGATCTGCCTCAAAATTTTGGCTCACAATAATCTAATCGGCCGTATTATTGGCAAAGGCGGTAATACTATCAAAAGAATCATGCAAGAAACTGACACGAAGATTACCGTCTCCTCCATCAATGATATTAACAGTTTCAATTTGGAGCGTATCATTACAGTTAAAGGCACTATTGAAAATATGGCTAAAGCGGAATCGCAGATTTCAGCCAAACTTCGTCAGAGCTACGAAAGTGATTTGCAGGTATTTACTATTTTTATTTTTATAGCATACATAAATATTAACGAGATGTAACATTTAAGATATTATTTACGAGATGTTACATTTAAGAACATCATTATCAATCACACGACAACCATTTCCGAAAAAACTTTCGCACTGTGTATGTAATTTGCTAATAATTAATTTAGTCAATTGTATTTATATTTTCGTTTTAGATGCTGGCACCGCAAAGCATTATGTTCCCAGGACTGCACCCCATGGCCATGATGTCCACCGGACGTGGATTCTGCGGCGCTCCTCCACCATTCCCGCCTCCAATATACGCTCCTCTGCCGGGCCAGGGCGGAGCACAGCAGGGAGCTGGCGACTCACAGGTACTAACTACTATCTACTAAATGGATCGAGATCGATTGCCGATCGACGGCATCGAACGACTATCGATCGATTGGTGAACTTAGACTTATTCGCTAGAACTTATTCGCCAACTCGCGGGTAAGAAACACGCGCGTGCTCGCGGGTGAGCACCTTTATTTTTACCTATTTTTCATGTCATCAACTCGCTACAGCATCGGATCAGTAATAATTCCTGAGATTAGCGCGTTCGAACAAACAAACTTCATCTTTATAATAATAATAATATATCGTACCCCCGGTGCTATAACGTCACTTATGTATTGCGGGAGGCCCGCGCGCAACTGAACAATGAAACGTTTTTTCTTCTAGTGCCGTCCAGATTAGCGCCAAAACCGTAACGACAGTAATGCCCTCACAATGTCAGTTTGCTTACTACACAAATGACAATAAATAACGCACCAAGTAAAAAGGTGAATTTAGAGTATTCTTTCATCAGTTAAGGTTTGACAAAAATTGCATAAGTGACGATATTGCACCGTAGGTGCGATATATAAGACTACACGATGTTTTCCTTCACTGTTACACACATTAAGAGTAAAAGCATTATTAAGGTGTTGTTAGACAATAGCTAGTGGTGTCTAAATAATCTTAGAAAGTACCTACATCCGTATAAACTCGGAAAGACACACTCGGACACACACACGGTTAGTTTTCGAATCTGCGTTTACAATTTTGATAATCAAAAGAGATTACAATAAAATGCAATTAATCTGAAATCGACATATTTGTTTAATAGGAAACAACGTACTTGTACATCCCAAACAATGCCGTGGGCGCAATCATTGGTACAAAGGGCCTGCATATTCGTAACATCATACGATTCAGCAACGCATCTGTGAAGATAGCCCCTCTGGAGCAGGACAAGCAAGGCGAGAACCAAAGCAATCCCCAACAGGAGCGTAAGGTCACCATTGTTGGCAGCCCTGAAGCTCAATGGAAGGTGTGTACATTGACCCTTGAATATTTAAGGACACATGTACAATCCCTGGAGGTTCACTGACTACCATGTTTGAAACTATGTTTACAGGCTCAATATCTCATCTTCGAAAAAATGCGAGAAGAAGGTTTCATGTCAGGCTCTGACGACGTGCGGCTTACAGTGGAGATAGTGGTGGCTTCATCCCAAGTCGGTCGTATAATCGGCAAAGGCGGACAAAACGTACGGGAGCTGCAACGCGTAACAGGATCGCTTATTAAGCTTCCCGAACAACCGCAGCAGCAGCAGGGAGGCGGGCAGCAACAGGATCACGATACAACAGTGCATATCGTCGGCCCCTTCTACAGCGTGCAGGTACGAATACAAAATAAGTCACGACACGACAGATTAGTGTTAAAATGCTGCATAAACTTAGCCACAATAATCAAGAACGATACCGGAAATGCTAGTCTTAACTTTGTTAATCAATTTTTAAATTACTTAATAAAAAACCGTTCACACTGAAATGAAAGAATTAAGTGCAAGCAGTGATATGCTTTCAAATAAGGTTACCGTTATAGTGAGGGATCAGAGATCAGACGAGAGCATTCTCTGATCCATCACTATATCTGTGCACATGTTACCGCCATCGTTATAAAGACCTGGTCTTGTATGTGGGCTATGGCACACACACTGCGTATTTTATGCGTGCAGGTAATGATGATACGACGCGTAATGCGTATACGCGCTTTATACGAGATTCGAACGCAACCTCGTAACCTAATCACTCTATCACTCTATCGTGAAACGCGTCTCTACTGTGCGTATACGCGCTGTAGTCGCTTGTAAAACACGGGGAAACAATTAAAACTAAGACGCAGAGGAGGCGAGAGCGTGCCCGTGGTCTGCCGCTGCCCCTACTCAGCCTCATTGGACGCGCTTTTGAATCGCTTCAAACGCGCGTATACGCGCGCTTGCATCATCAATGCAAACGCAAAAATCAGTCCACAATGAAGACGCGCATTCCTATTGCAGGCTTAACCTGCGCTGTTTGCTATGGACCTAAGAACTAGCTGAGTACTCACATTCAGTTTGACTCGTCGGCATACCATCTTAATTACCACAGCACGATCTTCCGTTCAAACAGTGGTACTTTATGGTAAAACGGGGTGAATAGAATTCGAGGGGTGAATAAATACAGGAATGAGGTGAATAAATGTTAGAATATTTTCCCAACATTTATTCACCCCTCTTCTATATCTCTATTCACCCTTCGAATTGTATTCACCCTGTTTTACGGTATCTATTATATTACGGTATATATCGAATTTGTTTGATTGAATACTACTACATTTTTAATAAATCGAAGTATGTATTTTAAACAATAACCAACCAGCTGCAGATGAGGGGTTCATATTGGGATGAATATATTCAGATTGATTTAACGGACTATAAATAGTGTGCTATTAATTTAGTGGCCTTACCTAATTTGAGGAAAAAAAGTCGTTTAGGGTATTTGAAGTTACTAGAGAATTATTGACGATGACCGACGTTATTTGTGTATACTTAAAACAGCTTTATTAATTTTCCATTGCATTATCTGACAAACGGTTCGTCACTCTTTTAAAATTATAAACTTGCGCAGTCCCGTTTCTGTAGGATTCGGGAAGTCCTAGGACAAAAAATAACCGTTACCTGGTTCTAAGCTCCTAAGCCCCTTTAAGCCCCTCCAATATTCAGTCAAATACATTGAGCCGTAATAAAAATATGTAACTTTAATCGATTATAATTATTTTTTTATGGCTTCATATATGTGGAGTAGATTATAGGGACATAATTATTACGAAAATAAAACATTTGCAGCATTTTAACATTTGTACTTTGTTCTACTGTATATTAGGAAATTTTATCGTATTCTTAAGTGTTTATTCATTATTTATTGTGCTTGATCATTACGAATTGCTTCTGCGAAGTTCTAAATCGGTGGTATAAAATGTGTGGTGCTATAATAAACATACATGTAGTTACAAGTCCAAGAAAATCGTTCCTATTCGTTACGTAATATTTATTTATGAAGAAAATAAGGTGACGCGATACATACATTGAAAATGTCAATAAGATAAGTATAATGTTTTACTAAATTGCTGGCGCCATGCGAACTAGTTCACACTGCATTTGAATTTAATTACACAACTCACTGTGGCATAATAAGATATTTACGTTTTGTAGCGGTCGCCTGACGCGGGATGAGAGTCATAAACGAGTCACTGCCTGTATAAGGATACAATCCTCAGTGTGAGCCTATGAAATGGCACCACACCAGCCATGGCAAGTTATTTTATGCCTTTGATGCTAAAACATAGGTGAGTTATCCCAGTATTCACGTAAATAAACACGTAGTACACTTAATTATTTTATAAGCGAATGTTGTGAGTGACAATAAAATTTATGATATATTAAAAACTCTTTAATTTATTGCTACGCCTAATTCATATTGGACTATGTAACTACATGTATAATTTATTAACAATTTAGGATATTGCACCGGGTAGGATATTATTATGTAAACTTTTGTTATGGTTATCGTAAATAAGTTTTTTACAAATGTTATGTAATGTATTATTTATAAGAAAAACGTGTTCAGGTAGAATCACACATCACCACTAGACATTAAAAATAGTAAACTACATGTATTTCAAATAACTGAAAGATTTTTTTAAATGTAATATTTATGATGTATGATTTTTATCTGTTATTTATAATTATGTTGGTATTTATTTAAAAGCTCTGCGATATTTGTTTTGCAATGCCAATTTTTGCAATGGTTACCATGTTATTTAAATTACTATTGTAATCTGTTAAATATCTGGTATGGTAAAATAATAGATATTGCGAAATAATGTACATGTATTGTAAAATTGTATGCTTAATGCTTGCTTGTGTATTTTATCAGTCGGCGCAGCGACGCATTCGTGCAATGGTTGCGCAGGCGAGCGCACCGGGCCGCCGCCGCGCCGCCCAACCGCCGCCTCCCGTGCAGCAGTAAACTGCCTCCCACATGTTCGAGATCCCCGCGCACCTCTTCACCCTCAAGCCCTCGCAACACCCCGTCAGCTCGGGCAGCCTAGGCCGCCTGCGGTCGCAGTCACCCAATGCTAACGCCGTCGCAATGATGCGCTCCATCCACTAGACTGGCTTCATATATGCACTTAAGTGTTACACAAAGGATAGACGTTGTCGTAAGTAACGCTTCACCTGAATTTAGCGCAGGCAGGCTGTCGAGTTGACAATATAGTGTCCAAATGTTGTTGTTGACATAATTCTATTATTGTAGTGTAAATCTATTGATAAATCCATATTTTATTCCGGGAATTATCTATGTTGATGATTGAATTTGAATATATATTATACATATATAATATTATTCATATACACTATTTTTTAAATAATAATGTGATTGTTATGTTTTCATACCATGTTATTCTGCTACAATGTAAAGAGTTGTCATAGATTGCAATAGTTAGATTATGTTCTGTATACTGTTTACAAATGTTAATAACAATATCTATAATAATATCACGCCGTTCTATATACAAACTTGAAGTGCAAATGTTTTTGTTATAAAATAATAGTCTAATCTGTTAATCACCATACTATACTGTTAAATGTAATTTTTAAAGGGTGTGTGGGAAAACCTAATTATGAACGGAAATTACACGAAGTTGCTTTAACGAGGAGGCTCATTGGATAAACGGCTTTGCAAAGTATATTGTAAGAATATTTCTTGAAACGATACACGGAGTTTCTGCATGCTGCTGAGATTGTGTCGTACAATGGTTTCTATTGAACTGATGTGAGTGTTGGGTGATAAGTAACTAATCCAAAGAGTGAACGCCGATCGTGTGTCGAATCGGTCTGACGTAGTAACGAGCCTTGACTTGACTACGCGCGGCATGGCCGGGAAACGCCCCGCGATGCGCTAGCGTCCCGCGCCAGGCGTCTGCGCCACCGCTCCTATCGTCTATGATATGGAGGCGATGATCTACCTAATATGATGGACAAATATTTTTGATATAATAGTAATTGTTGGAGAGTAAGGAGTAAACTTATGAGTTTTAATTTGTAAGTAACATTTGTTGATCGTTTTCTTTGTAATTTTGTCTTTGTTAGCTTTATAGTGTTTTCTTGTATTGAAAATGTAATACAGAAGTTTGGACATTGAACGATACCGTAGCGTTTAATGGTGCGAGTGTTAACGTCGCGTCCGTCGTATTGTTCGGTTCTGTCGTGATATGTTTTATTATTCAATTGTACGATTTGCGTTATCATTGTGCCAAGTGAGATAATTTAAACTATGAGAGATTAAGATTAAGTGAATAATATCAAAATTAATGAAAAGCTTAGATATTTATATGTATAATGTGATAATATATGGAAGTTTTGGCAAAAATGTCACTAAGAATGTACTACATTCTTATTTCCATTTTCTCATTTTTTAGGTTAGATTATAATAAATTATAAATTGTAAGTCGTGAGGAGTTTGTGTAGGCTGAGCCACGATAAGTTGTCGCGTGTGCTCCTCGCCTACTCCGCTCCTCACCCGCTGATGTCCCGATACTTCAACACTTGTCTCTGAAACATCTGGTTACGTCTATTCCGTGTCCCAAATGCATCAAAATAATTTTCAATTCATTAATGTTGGATGGCGTAATAATATTCTTGTTTGCATTTAATGTTTAGTGCTGAATGTAAAGGGTACAATATGCATGCTTACTTCATACTTATGTTACTCGTGACGGATTACCTAATAATTGAAATGTGATACTTAAATAGATAACGGTGCTTGTTCGTAACGACGACCTAATTCATTTCCTACCTTCTCCTAATAATTTAAATCAGTTACTATTATTAGGTAATCAATCTAGTAACATTTGTATTTCATTGTAGTTTAGCTGAATTGTCTTCAGCTAATTAATCTTCCGATGGTATATTGACACTCATATTTACAATTATTTGGTGATTATAATAACGTAACAGCATATACCGGTAAATTCATTTTACATACCTAGATTAGCCAGTTTGCTATCGGAAGATATTTTTTTTTATTTGTTTTCATATCAGTAATGGATTTGTACTGATGATGATTACGTGATTGTAATCAACTGTTTTGCGAATCAGTACAACCTTATTATAATGTAGTAATTTAGTAATCTTGATTTGTTTGATGTTTGAAGTGAATAAATTTTTTGTGGTAAATTAAAATTTTCTGACAAGACCCTGCTACACATTTGGTGATAGTAAAACATATTTCTTTGCAATTTTGTATTGCTTCCACATATTATTATTAAAAAAGAATAATCTCACATTTGGCAAATAACTCCTTATATAGACAGACGAAAAACAACGTGCTATAGGTGCTTAATATTCAACGATAAACTTAAAATACCAGTTTGAAGGTACAAGCCGTGAGCCGTGAATAAAAACAATTGTCGCCGTTATAATTTTATGATTTACGTACTTGAATAAATAAATAGTTCACAAAACTATAGTAGAAGAATTATATATACTGCCATGTTACATAAATGTAAGTAAGCCTCCATAAATTAGTTACTGTTAATTATTGAAACAGAGTTTGTTGTTATATTTCACTTAATATACACATTTATATTTACATTACATATATAAGAAAAAGTAAACTAATCGTAAATTTATAACGGCTTATTTTTAATATGACAAATCCGTCTATTATGATTAACGGTACACTATGTAGTACGAGAATAGTACCCGCAAGAGTTTTAAGTACGTGAGTTCCTTTACACGCTACGGATAAGTAATGTTTGTTCTGTGGAGAACAAACGTTAAACCAATATGTAAATAACTTATGACATAGAAAACGGACTTCATTTTTACAAACATATCAGGAAGAATAACTGCCTATGATCAGAGAGCAGTGAGAGTCCACTTACTGACATACATACCGAGACTTATTATTGGTGTTGCGGAACGCGATCGCGACGCAACACAATAAAATGGTTTATTATTCGGCCATAATTTAACAAAATGAATGGTTTAGTGATTATAATGTCGTGCGATGGGCAACTTACTCGTCGCTAACTTTGTTACTCTCCACAATAGCTGTATCACTTAAACTATATGCCAGGAATTAGTGTGTAAAGTACCATTGATACTATTATTACAATACCTAATGAGTTTTCTAGGGCTCTGAATTTATAAAACTGAATATGAATGTTTGATACTAGAAGTGTAACGATTTTTACGCTATGGCGTAACGTCAGGATGACAAGTCCTTAATATAATCGGCAAATAATTTTACATTCCATATTTCACGAAATAACACCTATTGCTGAAAGATCGACCACCTGCAATTGCGTATTTTAGAGAATTTACTAAATTATAATATAATTTCGCATTCAATGTTATTACTTATATACGGTACGAGTGAAAAATATATGTGTAGATGTATGCAAGCTAATTATTGTTTCGCTAAAGAAAATTGTATGCATTATCGATATTTGAATGTCTTGAATTAATGTTAGAATTCATATTGGTGTAACATTTCCACTCGTTAGTAGATTAACAATATTTTTCTTGACAAGAAAGAAATTGGCTTGTATTATGTGTTCAATATCGGTCGACTACCTGAGTATTTGGTCGACCGACTATTGTTCGACACACAGACAGCCAGATTCCGCTTGCATCGGCTATCAGAATGGAATATAATATACGGTTACTTTCACTGCGACAGGAAGAGTGTACATATAGGCATGTTGTTTATTCCTTCCAAATGAAAGCAAGAGAGGGTACATTATGATTTGTAATGTTAGGATGCAGAAATAGTTTTAGTTGATTATTATTGTATCGTTGCGAAGTAGTTTAAGTTGATGTAGGCGCGGGTGGCGCGCGGCCACGAGACTGAACTACACCCCTGCCGTCGCGCCCTCGCGCCCATTACTTACATATTGTCATTGTCGCTATTATCATTCTTGTTTGATGGTTCTACTGTTATTTACATTACATTATAATTCTTTCTCGTGTGTGTAACAACTATTTTGTGTATTTACGTGTGAAAGGATCGATTTCATTTTATGGAAACCTCGAGCGCACATTGCATTTTTTTTCAATTACTTGTTAATTTTATTTAGTGGGGAAATGGAGCACTCATTCTGTTGTTCGTATGTTACATCCCCTCCAGTGTATGCTATTGAAGTTTACCGAGTCTATAGTAATAGTGTTTATGTATGTCGTATGTGTATCTATGTACCTTGCTGGAGCATGTATATCAGTGTGTAGTGTGGTCGCGTGGCGGCCGGGCGGGTGTAGAAACACGTCGTACCGGGCCGGTGGCGGTACCTACCGCCCGGCCAGACTCGTTTCGTGTCGTCGCGTCTCGTCCCGCCCGCCATGTGATAAATATTATTATAAAATAACGGGCGTACATACGCGATCTCATGAGGTGGGACCCACAGCATGCGTTATTTTTGTTTAGGATAGGGAAGCTGTTGTTGTTGCTTCTCAAATGAATGTATCAAGGTCCAATATTCATTGATTGATATATTGTTTTTTTTTCCACTACTCTTGCAGGATAAATTGACATACATAGTCCAACCGCATTTTCTTTAAATTACTGTTATTTTTAGAACCATTTTATAATTGGTATAAGTTCTGAAACTAATAACTACCTCAATATTACTAAATGAATATGATAATTATCTTTGTGCATGTTTTTGGGAACTGAATTTAAAAGAATACGAAAATTCAATATAGTATAAGATTGCTATTTTAAACATAGTAACAGAAAGTTGTCAAAATTAGGTTTCTTAACGTAATAAAACTGGTGAAATTTGATTTTGTTTTTCTTTTCATTTTAGTATTAGTACCTATCCTTGAGCCAATCCCCAGAGAAGTCTCTTACGCCTGAATACTGATAGGCTACTAAGTTTTAAGTTTTCCCAATATCGTGTTATATCTCTGTCATTTTACAAAGAATTAAAAGCTATACTTGAGCGCGACTATGATAAATATACTATAAATTGAGTAACCTTTTAGTATTCTGGCGTTAGTCCATAAAAATATTACATGAGCTTTACATATAACTCTTTGAGTATCGTAAAACGGGGTGAATAGAATTCGAGGGGTGAATATTAATGTTCTTCTAACATTTATTCACACCCCTCTCTTTAGTATCTATTCACTCCTCGAATTCTATTCACCCCGTTTTACCCTATCGTCATTATAGACACAATTAAAGAACATAGGTTGCGGTCGTCGGTGTCCTCGCGGTGTTTGACAGTTATAATAGATAGGATGCAGTTTTTCATTTTTTGTCATATGTGAGGGATCGAGATTGTGTGCGTCAGGATTGCTCCGCCAAGTTATCAAATCAGAAAATGGTTTCAGCCAAAAATTTGTCGATATTTGTCAAAATCGAAAGAAACAAACCCCGTATTTGTCAAAGCAGAAATAAAGAAGTTATAAGCGTTTTAAGTTGGCCGCGCAATCCTGACGTCAAGGACTGCGCGGCCACGGAGATCTCAGCAACTACTTGGGATAGAGAAATTATTCCTTTTGTCAACTCAAGTCTGTATTTGTCAAGATTTGTCGAAAAATGAATCAAACTTCTATATCAATATTATAATTAAATATTCGCCTTGAAAGTCATGGCCGCGCAGTCCTTGATTTGCTATTTTGCTTTTAGTATTTTTTTTATTAAAATTGAAGACTTCATATAGTATAGGAGTTAAAAGGAGAAAGGTCTTAATTTGTCGAAACTGACAAAAGCTTTAAAATACGACTAAAGTGTAATTAAACAGACGAAATCAATTTAAAACACAAAACTCGTGGCCGCGCAGTCCTGACGTTACTTTAAACCATGATATCTCAATAACTATAGTAGCTAGGATTTTGCTGTAGACGTCCATATAATCCTCATATTAACCCCATTAAAATGACATATCCTTTTACCCTCAACACTGTTTGGGACGCGAGTAATCTCAAGAATTATGTTACCCCATACAATGTTCTAGTAGAGTGACCATAATTTCAAGACAATACAGTCTAAGCGCATTTCTGTTCTGGTTTCTATTGTTAACTGATAAAAAACTTTTTTAATATTTAGATATTCTTATACATTATAAACAAAATGTACAGAATTATATTAATAGAATCTTGCAAGTTACTGCTCGTGGAAATGTTAATTATATCTAAAATAACGTTATAAATAGATTGCATAAGGAGCTATCGTATTATCTAACTCATTAGATATTGTTTTAAATACTGGATCATTATATTTAATACTGCGATTTCTGCATACATCTCCGTACTTAAGAAATATTTTTTTTAATTTTTCACTATTGACTTTTCCTTTGCGACCCGCTTTTATCTGAAAATTAAATTAAAAAGTATATTTTTAAATATCTATTTATTTATAACTGCTTTTTAATAATTTGAGATTACCAGGAGTTAAAAGTTGCGTCTGGTTTAGGCAAAACCTTAAACGCTCTATTTAGTTTTTAAATAGAGAGCCTGGGAAAGGTTTACCTTACCCAGGCTTTATTTATTATTATTAATTATATAAAACACAATAAATTCCATCCTTGTTCATTAAGGCCTAATTTGTTAGGACTTTATTCCGATCTACTTTTTAACTAGGTACCTATGTAAAAGTACTGACTACAGCAAAACTGGTAAAAGTTTTAACATGGTATGGTGGTAGATAACACAAAATAAATATCGTTAACAAATTTAATTCAAAAATAAATAACTCACCATATTGATTAATATCACGTAATTATTTATATCACGTTTAAATATACACTAAGTCTCTCACTGAATACATACTTATGTCCTTTTTATCGGAATAGCACTGTCGGATCCACAACGTACATCAGTAACAGTCCGTTGAGATATAATACTGGTATCGTGACGATTCCAGACCAGCAGTTGTGCGAATGAAAAGCAATATTAGAAAGAGAGCGCAATAGGCAAACTCGCGTCGATGCTCCTGTAGTGCGGCCGAAGAGACCAACTTAGAATAATGTTAAAATAGTAATTTTACTGATTTATCTGTAAAAAATATTAAATTTACTCGTGCATTTGATTCAGTGTTTTTTTTTACTGACCCTGGGAATAAAGAGTATTTATGTATACTCAATTTATTTGACAATAATCACAGAAATAACGATATAACAGCGTTATATTAACAGTGAAGAATCAAACAGATTAAGAATAAGAATTGCTTCGATATATTTTAAAATATATCATTATAATTGTGAATGTAACGCTGCATTTATTCTTGAGCACGTCTTAAATGATATTTTTTTAGTGCTTCTACTGTAAGTAATTGTTAAAATAGTGTATATCTATTTATAACGTTATTTTAGGTATAATTAACATTTCCACGAGCAGTAACTTGCAAGATTCTATTAATATAATTCTGTACATTTTGTTTATAATGTATAAGAATATCTAAATATTAAAAAAGTTTTTTATCAGTTAACAATAGAAACCAGAACAGAAATGCGCTTAGACTGTATTGTCTTGAACTTATGGTCTTGAAATTATGGTCACTCTACTAGAACATTGTATGGGGTAACATAATTTTTGAGATTACTCGCGTCCCAAACAGTGTTGAGGGTAAAAGGATATGTCATTTTAATGGGGTTAATATGAGGATTATATGGACGTCTACAGCAAAATCCTAGCTACTATAGTTATTGAGATATCATGGTTTAAAGTAACGTCAGGACTGCGCGGCCACGAGTTTTGTGTTTTAAATTGATTTCGTCTGTTTAATTACACTTTAGTCGTATTTTAAAGCTTTTGTCAGTTTCGACAAATTAAGACCTTTCTCCTTTTAACTCCTATACTATATGAAGTCTTCAATTTTAATAAAAAAAATACTAAAAGCAAAATAGCAAATCAAGGACTGCGCGGCCATGACTTTCAAGGCGAATATTAAATTATAATATTGATATAGAGCTTTGATTCATTTTTCGACAAATCTTGACAAATACAGACTTGAGTTGACAAAAGGAATAATTTCTCTATCCCAAGTAGTTGCTGAGATCTCCGTGGCCGCGCAGTCCTTGACGTCAGGATTGCGCGGCCAACTTAAAACGCTTATAACTTCTTTATTTCTGCTTTGACAAATACGGGGTTTGTTTCTTTCGATTTTGACAAATATCGACAAATTTTTGGCTGAAACCATTTTCTGATTTGATAACTTGGCGGAGCAATCCTGACGCACACTCGAGATTACTTTCACAACCAACGACATGGCGGACCGCGATCAAGCTCACTTTGAGAGTTCGAACTTCGAATTGAGTTTGAACTTTTATAGAATGGGTAGGTTAACCTACCTAACGTACCTAGTCTAGCTGGTCGGGCGGCGGGGCGAGTGGCCCTTCTGCCAGCTCCACCTTTCAAGGTTGTTGATAGGTACTTAGGTTTACGATAACCCTGTAAAGTGTGAGGGTCTGAACCCTCACATCACTAGTCTGAGCTAAAGGTATCCTCATAGAATGTCGGAAATAAAATATGTAAATACTGCGAATAGACATTTATTTACGTAGTGCCACCACATATAGGATTAGTCGGGTAAAAATGACAAAATGCGTTGTTTTCTGAAAAAGGTATAGGAAGCCTGGAACTATGTGGTAAAAATATTTTTAAAGAGGATCGAAACGTCTTTCCGGTCGTAATTGTAGTCGTACGAGTTGTACGACTTTTTTTGGTTGTACTCTTTATTATAATTCTTGGTTTTATAGAGGATTTTGACGAACTAGTTTTTGATTCGACTTGATCTTCTTTCAATTCTTTTGGATCGTTTACTATCTCTTCTGAATAGTTTTCGTCTGGATCACTGTATCCTTCATCTGAATAAGTATCTGCTTCGCCTTTTGTTTTTTTAATTAAGCTTTTTCTATTTTTTGATTCAACTTGATCATGTTTTGCTGCTTGTCGTCTTTTAGTTGTTGTGTTATTTAAGCTTTTGCCATTTTTTGTTTCGCCTCCTGTTTCAGTTGTTGTTTTATTTAAGATTTTGCCTTGTCGTGGAAAATTTGCTAAAAATATTGTATGTTTTTAGTAATTCGTACTTACTTATAAGTATTCTCAATATACCAGTTTCAACAATTAATGATACATTAGAAGTAGTACCTCTATGAGAGGTGAATACAATATGAAGAGAAGAAAATTAAAAGAAGTGGGTGTTCGAAACGGACAAAGAGTGACCTCTTCACGTGTTGCTCTCCATCCCTTAAACTATCTCCTCTTAAAAGACGTCAATTCGTCGCACTGTTTTGCCATGAAAGACACACTTCATATGTATAATATTAAAATATATAACATACATATATACATACTTCACGCCTGTCTCCTATGGGGGTAGGCAGAGACTATGGAACGCCAATTACTACGATTCCTACATTAGGACCTCTTTCACTTCATCAATAGTCGTTAGTCTTTTCATGCATGCTCGTCGGTTAAGGGTACTTTTAATTTGGCCCTTCTTTAATATATCGCCAATTTGGTCAGTATAATGTCCACCTAGGGCGCCCTCTACCGACGGCCATTCATATCCGCTCTGTGTACTTCTTTCGTTACTCTATTTTCATCCATCTGTTCTACATGTCCAAACCAGTGTAACATTCCTTTTTCAATCCTTGTCACTACATCGTCTTTCAATCCACACCTTTCTCTAAGAACACTATTTTTCACTTGATCACTCAATTTTACTCCACATATTCTTCTCAGGGCTCTCATTGTAAATGCGAATGTTTGGGAGGACGTATGTGTGTCTGTTAATCTTTAACGCAAAAACTACCAAAGGGTTCGTGATGAAATTTGGAACAGGAGTAGATTATGGTCTATCGTGAATAACATAGGCCAATTTTATTCCACGGGAATGCGGGCGAACCCGCTGGTAGAAGCTAGTTATAATTATACAGGTTGATTTGTAACTCGACGTATTCTTCTTGGGATGTGATAATACAACAAATTTCCTACAAAATCAGCGGTCCCTAGTCCCAAAGTGGCTAGTTTCTGAGTTATTCAATATTTTGGGTTTGGGTCAAAAAATCACGAACTAACTACAAAACATCAACGAATAAAAAATTACTGATTCAATTTCAAGTTGTTTTAGTTTTTGTCAGTGCTCAATAACTCAACACGTCAATAAACATTATTTTATACAAACACTGGCAGAAATACTATTCGTTTTCCAATAGCAACTACTTAAATTCGTATCAAAAATACAAATACCAAATACGTATTAATTTATTCAACATCCTTGCGTATTGGTATTTCAGTTGCGTATTTTAATTATAATTACAATTGATTGAATGCCCAACCCTGCATGTGTATGTGAGCTTGAACGTTTATAAACGAGTCCACGACAGAGTAAATCCTAGTTTAGGGCAACGTTTCTAAAGAAAAAACAACAATCATCATAATAACACTTACCAGAATCAGGTATCATTCGTCGGTTGAATCCTGAAACATTATTTTAAAACTCGTAATTTTTTGCTGTTTGTTAAAAATGATCTATTTTGCGTTTGATATTTTTTAACCGTACCACTTAATATTATCGCATCTACCTCCGACAAACGAACCTTAACTTTTCATTGGGGTAAAATTCCAAACCTACCAAACCACTATTACAGTTAAAATTGTTTTTTTTATATAGAAATCTGTTATATGACTGAGAAGATCTTAAAAAGGCGCTTGGCTTTTGGGAAGAATGACTAGGGAGTGTCTGATTCTTACCTTACTAAAACCTTTCTGAACAGGTCACCCACCTCTCAAATTCTCAATAGACCAACCAACTTCTCTCTCTGTGGTTATTGGGTGAGCGCCTGAGCCCCACTCTATGTGCGTGTGGCTCCAAAAGTTTGCCTGCTGGTCCATGTAAGGCACCGAAGGCAGTTGCCATATTTCGCGATCCCACTCATCAAGCTCTTTTTGGGACATTAGATACAGTCTTACAAACGCGTGGTACAAATTCTTCTAAGTATCTGTTATTGTTTTTTTATTTCTCCACTGCTGAAGGAAAACCTCGCTTGTTAGCCTTCTACAATTCGTCACTTGTATTCAATGGCTTCCTGCGGCTTGCACGATGCTGCTAGTAGTACCTAGTACCTACCTACATCTAGATGTATCTACCATAGAACTTTTTTGTCACTTAAGCGATGCAGAGACTGTTAGTTTTGAATTATGAATATACCTACATATACGTATCGTATCCTACCATGCGTATACCTAACGATATAAATTGAAAATGCAGACAGTGAGAAACCTACCCATTACTGCAGTGCTGATTGGTGTCGTGCTCGTGGGAGTTGTAGTGTTGTTATCGTCGGAACGCAGACCGCACGTGCTGTTAGCATCTTCGGTAAAATTTGCGGTAACTTCATCATTTACAATGCCGCTCGACCGAAAAATTTTCCCAAAATCTTTTTATTATAAAAAAATATTTTATAAAATAGTAACATATTAAATAAAAGTTGTTACAGAAAGTATAATATACAAATGTTAGGTACCTGATTTAAGCAGTTTTATTAAAAATAGGGCTTGCTTGATACTAGCGTCGTCATCTTCAATGTTTTCGATATTTCCTGCGATTTTCTCTATATTAAGACTTACTAGTACTAAAATCTCTGCTAAACACAGTAATTTTATATTCCACAACATTATAATATGATCATTTCTTTACCCGCCCAAAAGAAATACAACGATTTTTTCTATTGAGTTTTTTATATACAGTTTGAGGAAAGTAATAAAATTTTGCGATATGATTTTCGTAAGACCATTTCAGTTTTCCAAGTGAACGTGTGAATAAAAAGCTACGCAGTATAAAAATAAATTATTCTGACAAAAATACATAAAAACATTTTATTTTGCGTAGTATCAAAGAAGTTAATGTAATAATATTAGAAACAAAATTGAAATCAGATATAGGTACTGTAGCTGAACCCGACATGATGGTCAAAGAATTACAAGTGTATTCACAAGCTTAGAATTTAATGATTTTCTTTACGAATCATGAGACAGTTTTTGAGATAAAATTGTTGAACAATATGTCTGTGATGTGATGGAATACTTTTGTGTAAAAATAAATCTCAGTCCATTTGCTGGTCCCAATGACTTATGCCTCTAAATGCCCGTGTCTTGCCAAAAGTTACTAATTTCGTTGAATGGTGACTGAAGTTCAGCTACATCTGACGATTTACTGTTGATGCCCTGTCAAAGAAGACAAGAAAAAGTTCAGCCGAATCATTCGAAATCTCCTTAATAAGTGGTAGTACTAGTGGTGAACCAAGCCATAGCCAACAATTTTGATCTGAAGTAGGAATAGAATTATTGTCATCAGTATTATAAAACACTAATATGATTCTCCGACCAGGCTATTGTCAAATAGCCCATCTTTAAATAGGCTATTTTCTAATAACCTTTCGCCCACGGAGAGCTTTCAACCCCAATTCCCGCAATTTGGTGACCGTCTGCTGTGCAGTGCAGTACCTATGAGGTCGAAGCAGAGCTGTAACACACGGAGCCGCATTCATTGTGGTTTGAATACAAAATAAACAATGCGACGTGTCCTGACCATGCCGCGCAGACTGCCACGCAGAAGGTCTAAACTATGTGGTCGCACGGAAATATTGTGTGCCGCGAATGCCGCGCAGCTTGCACGCCGTGTTTGGACACACATTAACATTGCTTTTGAAGCTTTGAAAACGTCGAATCCTATGCACAAGGGATACCGTTCCTCCTAGGTGGATACGCCCTATGCACTACAGAAATGCGGAAGCTTTCAGCAGCACCAGACCCACCGCTGTATTTGCTTTGTGGTTACCCTTTCCTCGAGTGGAGCACGTGGTTTATTATAGGTACATACTGCACGCGTAATAACTTAAAATAATTTTGGCAACTCTAAAAAACTAGGTATATAAACAGTTAATGAAGTACTTATTTTTGGATTTTTTATTTTTGGACTGCCTCGTTGGCCGAGTGGTCGCGAGTGCGACTACCGGGCAAGGGGTCTCGGGTTCGATTCCCGGGTCGGGCAAAGTATTACTGGGTTTTTAAAAAATTCTCAGTAATAGCACGGAGTCTGGAAATGTGCCCGGTATATGGCAATAGGCTCACCCCCTATTACATGGGACTCATAACATAAATAGTGAAAAGTGGGTGTTACTTCTGTGTGCACCTCTGCCTACCCTTTCGGGGATAAAAGGCGTGATGTTATGTGTGTATTTTTGAAATCATAGCACCTTAGTTTTAAGTTAGATTGATAGAACCAGGGGCGTAGCTAGCGCGGTCTTATCTGCCCTATCAATCGTACGCCCCCCCCCCCCCCAGGCTACTTCCCAAGTTTTATTTTATTTCTGTAACAGTATAAGTGTGGGAGAGCTATGCTTCGGCACGAATGGGCCGGTTTGACCGGAGTGATACCACGGCCTCACAGAAAATCGACGTGAAGCAACGCTTGCGTTGTGTTTCGTCGTGTGAGTGAGGTTACCGTAAGCCCAATTACCCTCCCCTTCCCCAATCTCCCCAATTCCTGAATCCCCAACGATCCTCAAACTCCTAATCCCCAAAAGGCCGGTAATGCACTTTTAATGCCTCTGGTGGTCCAGGTGTCCATGGGCGACGCCGATTGCTTACCATCAGGTGATCCGTATGCTCGTTTACCGGCTTATCCCATAAAAAAAACCACAACACTGACTGCACGGTTGGTGCGGCGGCTGGGCAACTGGCTGCCCTGCAACGTGTCGCGTCGCGGGTTTGATTCCCGACCGGAACAACTCTTTGTTTGATCCACAGATTGTTGTTCCGGGTCTGGGTGTGATGTGTATGTGAACTTGTATGTTTGTAAACACACCTACGACACAGGAGAAAAATCTGGTGCGGGCTAATATTTTTGTTTTTAGAAAATTTTTACCGGCCCGTATAAGCGGCAGTATTACACAATTAAGCAAATAAAAGTTTGGTATAATGAAACCTGAATCTAACGCTTCGACTTCATACACAATACACGTTCGGTAGAATATTACTTGAGTGACATTTACAGAGCCGAGTGGCGCCACTGACATGACACCTCCTCGTCCTGGAAATGGGTCATGAAATCAGAGACCTAAAAACTATAAGGAGTGCTAGCTGTGCCAGGGTGCGGCGGGGTGTGAAATGCTCAATACTTATTAGATATTCACATGGTATAATTCCTCGTATCGCAGAATTTAATTACGAATACGAGAGAGAACGCTTATGTACCTACAAATTATATCAAGTGATTTATGGTGAACAGGCATCGTGGTTGCATTTACACACATTAAAAAAAATCACTTACTTAGTACATAATGTGCTGTAGTCAACACACAGCCAGACGGTCTGGCCCAGACCCGAGATTCGTGGAAACACAAAAAATAGTTGCCGGAATCGAACCCGCAGCACATCACACAGTTTAGGTAAACGCACAAACTCCGGATCTATTTACATACCTGTGTGAATTTGCTATAACATTTTAAGAAAATAAAAAGGAACAAAGACTGTACTGAAAGATTCGATTAGTAGGAAATTACAGTATAAATTAGTAAGTACTAATTTTTAGACATCCAATAAAGTAGGTACCTACTAACTACTAACTTTTAACTGGTATCTTGTAGCAAATCCATTCTTCCGAAAGGCAACTAGTGTTACTGGCCTTGGTCGCCTTTCGAATGGTTCGAAGTAATCCTATAAGCAGAAAAATACCGATATAAAAACTAATGAAAATAATTCTTATCGTAGGCTCCAAGCAGCAAGCTCAAAGTTCTACAACCTTAACTTTGCTTTCTTGAACAAGCAGTTAATGTCATTTGTTATGGTAACAATAAACAATCGAAAAAATTTAAAAATACCTACAATTGGAAAACTATTAAGCCCAATGTTTACAAACAAATATTGCGCCGGAGTATGTATACTTTGTGGCTCTAATGAATAACTAACAACATTCGATACATAATTATATCGTACCCTACTAAATGAAGGGTCAAACCCTAGTGACAGTGTTTTAGCAATTTTCGTCAGCGAGTGCGGCGACTTGAGTAATATCTTATATCTTGCGTTGTTATTCCCCAACTCGTGTGGTTCCTGAAAAATAATAATCTTGTTTTCAATGTTGCCTAGACCTCGAGAAAATTTAGTACCCAAGTAACAAGATTGCTTTCCAACATGGTTTGACGTAGGTAAACCTAGAAGTGGATCACTAGGTATGTCTATACAGTATACTAATATTATAAAGAGGAAAGATTTGTACCTATTTTTGTATGTTTGTAATGAATAGGCTCAAAAAGTACTGGGCCGATTTAAAAAATCTTTCACCAATAGAATACTACATTCTTCCAATTTAACATAAGCTACATTTATTAAAAAAAAAATTAGGTATCCTTGGTAAAATTTGAACAATGTAACCGAAGGTGTAGAAAAATGAGTCTTAAAATGTCTTTCGTCGAATGCGCTGCCGAAACTATTAGCGATAGAACCAAATAATGTACGACAATATTGAAGAACATCATAATGTCTACAAAAAAGTCCGCGGTAGCATATGTCCAACTATTGTAGTTATGTCACTACAACAATCCAAATTTCCAAAAATAAATAATTGTCTACCGCGTGCGAAGCCGGGACGGGCTGTTAGTATATGATAAAATGGTGCAATCTAGAGAACTATATTCTATATTATTTAAGTCTAAGTTGAAATGGTATCTATACAATCAGTGCAGGGGCAAATTATTATGAATAGGTTAGCCAGTTTACATAGTAGTCATAATTTAAAGCGTTTTCGGAAAAGTACTAATAGCCTGAGCCCTGGGACTGGTTTTCCTGTTAGTGTTGATGGTTATACGGATAGGTCTGATATTTTAAACAAATTCAGAGACTGTTTTAGTGTGCATTCACCGCTGGGATCATCGTCGTCCATGGATGATGTCACTAAGTTACCATTCGGTCAGATTTTCAGCTAAGGAGGTTACAACGGACACTTGAAGCATGCTGGAGTTGATCTGTCAAGAGTCCCGGATTTGTTTTTTAACTATTGTGTATCACACACAAAGCGGGTGTACAGCGGGATAGTAGCTTAACGCTAAAATCCTACTGTACAGGATTACCTAATGCTAATGACTACAAGCTAACGTTATCCTACACTTATATCCTAGCTAATCTAACACTTATAATCCTATTCTAGCTTTGCCTAGCGTATGATGCGTATAGGCTTGATGCTCTGTGGTACCCTAGCCCTACTATACGTATATCTGCCACCTGAGACCTATGATGGCAGACGGAATGTGTGTAGGAATGGGGTATGGTGGTGAGGGTTTTCTCACTGCCTGTCGAGCAGACTCACACATGGGCGTAGCCAGCTTTGGGCTCAGGGTGGGGCAGCAGCCAACCTATCCCCCGGGAGAGCTGATTCGGAGTCGCGGAGAACCTAACGGGTAACCGGGGCTCCGGCTCGACGTACAGGAGAAGGAACGGGGTGGTTTTTAGTCAATAAGAGTCTGACACTCCCTCCCGCCTCACCCAAGCGGGTGCAGTCATTCGATGATTTTCCCCCATGAAAAAAAAATCCCCCGGGGGAGGGCGGTGGCCCTCCGATTTTTTGTACCTTGAGCCGTTAATCTCAAACTTGTTAATCTCTTAAATTTGGCTAAAGACTGTCTCAGTAGGATCTCGCGATGGGGCGAACGAAATCGCTTGACTTTTACACCCCATAAAACTTACCAGCTATTGAAATCTAAAGTCATGGCCGTCTATTAAATTTAACAATATTTCCGTAAAACGAAAGGAGTCGGTTTGCTATCTCGGTCTAGTTTTGGAATAAAACTTTTCTTTCATTGAACATATCAAGGCTAGTGAGAAAGCCAAAAAGAAAAAATTCGCTGACGCGAATTTCAAAAGCCACCTGGGGTCTCTCTTTTCTTACGTTCTGGATCATATACGGAGCAACCTACCTGGGATGCGTGTGCTACTGGCCGCCTGTCTGGGCTGATAGGGCCACAATAGCGTCTAGCCTTGATTTTCCTGTGTAAGGCTTATAGGACGGTTAGCACTGAAGCCCTACCTGTGCTCGTGGGCGTACTTTCGGTAGGTCTTGAGGTGCAGCGACGTGCTCCTATGTGTGTGTGCGAGACCTAATTTGTCAGTAAGCTCTCTAGCACAACGTGATCGAAATAAAATTGCTATATTGTTTAAGCCAATAACGGACGTTTGGGATGAGCTTATAACTGAATGGCAGTGTAGATGGGCATCTTCTATCAAGGGCCGCCACCTATATCAGTTCTTCCCATCCGTGCATGAGCGGCTGGAGAGGACATGGTTGGAGGTGGATCACTGTGTTGCCCAATTTCTTACTGGCCACGGCAACTTTAAAAGCAAATTGTTCTCATTTAAACTTATTGATTCACCATGGTGCCAATGTTCGACAGTGGAGTTGCAATACGAGCAGTCGGCCCATCACATACTCTGGGAGTGTGATCTCTGGCAATATGTACGTAACACTATGTTAAATAATTTAATTGTTTCGTCAGGTGTAGCTTATTATACGGACCTTGTGGAAACTAGAACAAATTTCCGCGCGTTTAGGCACTTTTGCCATACCTATTATTGGAAGCAAGTATAACAGTTCACACATAGGACCCACTTAGTTATTAGTCAAATTTCCGTGGTGCTTGGCGACTGGGCTTCACCCAGTTGTACAGTTTCTTCTTTGTGCCTTTAGGCTTAATTCATTCTGTCTCCTGCAGTAATTCACCGAGGGAAGTGGAAACTATAGTTTTTTTCTTCTTCTCCTCTTATAAGATATGCTCAGAAGATATTCTTCTGATTCACTTCGTTGCGGGAACCAAGACAGTTACTCATGTCCCTGGGACGCGCCGGACTACAGTGTTCCGGTGTTCTCATAGTTGTATCTACTGTAGATCCTGGTGCACTGCTGTTGCAGCGGTTTCGGAAGGTTATGGCGGGCTTGTATTATTCATTACGTTATGGCAGGTTTATATTTTCAGGTATAGAAAATAAACAATCACACACAGGACAGATTTCATAGTTTTATTTGTGAATAATAAGTGTTTATAAATTAAAGTTTTTACTAAGTATATTATGTATGAGTAATGTTACTTCAAGAGAAGACGGCGTTTGTTCTGGCAGAACCTGTTAAGGACTTCTTCTAAAAAATTATTTTCCGATTCTGAGACCCTTGTTCTGGGCACACTTTGCATGTACGCAGGCCACTTAAACGATTTTCGCTCATGGTTAAGCGAAGCCACATTTTGACCCTCCGTAATGTGCTAAACGATCGTTCCATTGTACAGGTCATACATGGCGGGGCAAGCAAAATAGCGAACACTAGGATAAAATTGCATTTCCGAAATTTTGATCACATCTACCAGTTCCATCTCCTTCAATGCATTAATGTCCGTATTTTTTTCTTCCCACAAATTATACCACATCTCAGCCTCGCTTGGGAAACTATCACTTAATTTACAAAAATTAAAATTAAGATCAACTAGAAAATTAAAATTAAACAAAACAAGCAAACAATACAAATCGCGCCACGAGCCATAGAAGATTTTAGTCTGCGCTTCTCGGGGCGCAGGAATGAGTGGACAGCTCGGCTCACTACGCCACATAGTACCTATTCTTTTAGGGAATACGGCTCGCTTTCAAATGACGCGCGCACCTTCGGGAACTCGAGCGTGCATTTTGTTTTGATCGCGCTCTTTTCAAAGTCGACAATTTTTTTGTGCAATTACTTACGGATAGTATGATTGTTGATGTTGTTAGTTAGAGTTAGTAAAAAAAACATTGTTTAATCAGACACCTTATGGGTCAGAGCCAGGGCCCAGGGTGGGGCAAGTGCCCCAGCTTGCCCCAGTGTGGCTACGCCCATGGACTCACACGACAGATCGGTCGATGGCTACAGTGAGAGGTGGAGCCTAAGGGTAGTGAGTCAAAGTCGGAATCAACTAGTGACTGTTTTATTTCTTATTCTACATGATCATATTATATACTAAACTTATCCTATGTACACACATACCACACTACGATTGTGTGCTGTGCGTGTAATGTACCATCTCAGCGCTATATCCTTACGCGAGTACGTGATGTTTTTCTTAGTTGTATACTCCGGAATTAATATGTTTTTTCAGTACTATATCACGTAGGATTATCTCGCTGACATGGCACGTTCATGAGTGAACAGCGGGATATAATGAGAACTGTTGTTTAGTGAGAAGTATTTTACTGAGAAGTATTGGAATAATTTTCTAAAATAAATGATTTACTATTATGTACATATGTCTTTACCGATTAAGGGACCACAA
The DNA here is from genome assembly GCA_038387885.1 of Spodoptera picta. Classification (NCBI taxonomy): domain Eukaryota; kingdom Metazoa; phylum Arthropoda; class Insecta; order Lepidoptera; family Noctuidae; genus Spodoptera; species Spodoptera picta. The sequence goes on from JAZHFQ010000105.1 coordinate 7,836,263, forward strand.
GATCTTGGTCATTTGGGAGGCGTACGAGGGGCCGAGGCCAACAGTGCAGAAGCCGTTTAGACAACTTTAATCTAAATGTAATGGGACACAAACCGGCGACTGTCCCTGTATTTACTATAGAAATGCACCCAAAGACAGTCCCCGGTTAGTGTAAAACTATTGTAGATAATGGAGAAAAAATGGTTAAGGATGGGTTGCTGTGGACTGGTTAATTGGGAATTCTGGATGACTATGGCACCTGCCGAAACAATTTATTTATAACATGTAAAAGTGGCAGGGGGCGACTCGACAACTCACCGACCGGGCCCCGGGAATGGTTGCTAGGTACAGCAATAGAGGGACAACGGAAATGTTAGTGGCTGGGGGTGAAGAGACTACCACCGCTTCTACTCAGATCATCTGCATATGCCGAAGCATCCTGCATCACTGGCCATCCGCGACTTACGAATGGTTTCGTACCATCCGAGCAGGATCACTGCTCTCTCGACTCCACTCTGGTCGACCAATTGAGGCAAACCAGAGGTGAGAGACCTATTTCTCATCATCGTTCACTCCATTCAGCCAATTAAGTCAAGCCGGAGAGCAAGAAACGGTGCCTTCTCTCTAGAGCCCTCGGGATGATTGTAGCCCGTAGTCAACATATATTATTAAAACCACGGAATATAGAATACAAGTATTCCGTGATTAAAACAACGTACCTATATTTTCATCCCTGTGTACCTAAACACTGACTACAGTCAGTTACTTGTACGATAGTGATCACTGAAGTTATAAAAAATTAAATGTTATTGTACATAATTTTCACATTATTACATTCACAAAAATGCGGCAATTACATGAACAAGTTTGAATTACAATCGATACTGACACTGCCCTCCAAACTAAGCTATAAGCTTGTATTTTGGAAAACAGATACTAGTTACTAAGAAAGTAAATAGAGGTACATACTTTACTTATATGTGACATTGGCTGGTTTGTCCGTAGAGATCCATGCTTCAATGTGTCTGCCGTCGTTGACACCTCATTAATCGGTGTTTTAAACGTAATCTTTGTTTGCATGTCTTTTGGCGGCTCTTGTGTAGCTGAGGAAAAACAAATGCCTTAAGAAGTATTTTTCTACTGCTGATTAGGTAGGTATGTGCCTATGTGACCTAATTCAGCGAGTAATATGCATTTAAGTACCTATTTTATGTCGCCATGCATCGTCGCGTTCTCGTGGGATAGAAAGTGGCCTTTGTGTTATTCTACACCATAATTTACCCCTGTTCCCACCCATCCCGATGTCTTCAGTCGTTTTGACGTAATTGAGTAACAAACATACACACAAACTCACATATTTTCACATTAAAATATCGGTTTAAGTAATTTCAACCATCGGTCCTACAGTTAGAGCGTAAAGTCTACTGCGGGCAACCTAACATTCGACAAACTTATACTTCCGTTTGGTACAGTAACTTTGCCTAGGGGTTAAGCAGCACAATAAGGTTAGTTTTTCGTGTATAAGTATATTTATTGGGGATAAAAATCACCCAGTGTTGTGCCCTGGTTATCCAAATCCAAATCCAAACTAATATTATAAATGCGAAAGTAACTCTGTCTGTCTGTCTCTCTGTCTTTGCTTCACGCCTAAACTACTGAACCGATTTGTGTGAAATTTGATATAGACATAGTTTGGAAATTGAGAAAGGACATAGGGTATTTTTTATGACAAAAAAAAAATTAAAAAAATGTTTCGTATATACAGCGCCATCTATTGGTCAAGAGTCGGCATCAATTCAGTACTGAAAATTCAACGGGAAAATGTATATAAATAGTAAAAAGGTATGAAAAATATAATATAATACAACTTTTAGTACTAAAAAAATGCTCTAACGGAGCATAGATAATTCTATTACATCGAGTTGGTGATCGCGCAATGGTGTCGATAGTTACACGAGTTCGGTTCATGTTATTGTTTTAATTCATCGGAAAAAAGTAAATAAATAGTTAAAAGGTATGAAAAAAATAATATCAATATAATAAAACTTTTACTACAAAGAAAATGCCCGAACGGAGTATAGATAAATAATCCGAGTTGTCACTATGCTCGATAGATGGCGTTGGGATTGAAATTGATCGCGCTATGGTTTCGTTACACGCATTTGGTTGGGTATCGGCCAAGTGCTTCGGTACTGTCGTGGAATTGAGGATTGATCTCGATTGATTGATAGTTTGATCTCGATTATTAGTAGATACTAAAATTGTATGTCTAAATTCATTTTAATTTTTAAATTAATTAGATCGTTCCTTTTAAATTATGTAGTTTTAAGCTTGGTTATTAAGGGAATAGGTAATTAATTTGTCAAGAGAGACAGTCTTTATGTCTATGACAAATCAAAATAATATTTTGAAAATAAGGGAATAACAACATTTTCGCCTTTTTCGATCGGCTTTAATGCCCTAAGCGAGTATACATATCTTCAATTCAAACGTAGAGCTCATTATGTTGATTTTTGAAGAGTTCCCTAGAATATCTTCCACATTAAATTTTTGAAAAGATCCGGAACTATGTGAGTAAAACCAAAAATCTGCCGGAAGTCACTATTCCACGCGAACGAAGTCGCGGGCAAAAGCTAGTTAAAGTATAATCATACGAAGTTTCATCGTAATCGGACCGGCAGTTTTAGCGTGTTGCGTGAACATACAGATAGATAGAATTAAATAACATTTTTTGGATTCGGGATCTATCTAGTAACTACTGTTTTATTATAATAGGAATGATGACAGGGTATGAAAATTAAAAATCTAATTTGTCCGTCAGTTAGGTAGGTAATGAAAAAATATTAGACACATGATAATGATACTTAGATACATGGAATCAAAGTTTAGGAGTGGGGGCTAAAACGTCATTTCTACGCATAAAATGTACTGAGAAGTGACGCCACGCGACATTTCAGATCAAAATACCGTCGAAACTCGAAAGTATTCGTTTCTGTAAAAAAATAAAAAATACTTGTGTAATGTTTTAATTAAAATAAAAATTAGTCATATACCCTATTATGTATAGAGGTAGATATAAATTTTAATTAAATACTTTTACAAGATGTACCTACCTGCATTACATAGGTACCCAATGTTAGGGTAGGCAGGTATCTTATTGAAAAAGAACGTTGGTCTTTTCCCGTAGAAATTACCACAGCAGATACCTATGTATGTGATTATAAGAAAACTGGATCATGTGCATTTAACTTCATTAGCTGTCTCCAGCGGTCTCATGTCATACGGGCCGGGTGTCCCCTTTCTAACACAGTGTGATACGGGCGCAGCCCTATGGGATTGCCTGACCTATATTCCATAATTCTTTAAACTCGATTTTACACCGTGTTCAACTAATATCGTAAACTTTAGCATAGTCATTATTATAAAGTTGTTACCAGTGAACAACTTAACTTATATAACCAATGTAAATTTGAGAGCCCTGTAATTAACTTAATACCTCTATTAAATTAGATTAGAAGAATTCATTTGTGTCAGCTTGGAGTTGTCATGCTCACTCAAAGGTCTAATTGGCGGTGGCGTGTGCAGTGGGTCGCTCGATTCCCTACAATATGGTTGAGTTGGGCGGTGCTGGTGTACTGTCATGTTCGTGAACTGGTCAGCTCCAGACTGTATTATTGTCCTTAAGGTTATTTTCTTTTTTGATCACTAACTGGATTTTCGTGTTACATTGTTCTCGCACAATCCAAACAGCAAAACTATGTAACTAGTAAATTGTATTGTGAACCTGATTGAAAAAGAGTAACCTATGGAGTTTCTTGCTCGTTCTTCTCCATAGGAATCTACACCTTGGAATGAGCAAATAGCTTCACTTTTAATATTTTTTTGACGTTCAAAAGTGCCATTCTGGCCTAATTGAAATAAATGATTTTGACTTTTGACTTTTTGAACATCTACATATAATAAAAAAATGCGAACATGGAATAGAAATGTTATAAACGCAGGTAGGCATTTAAGTACGGTTTTTTCAATCTTCGCATACCCAAATGTAAGTGGACTACAAGTTTCTTTGGAAGTGATTTCTAAAAGCTAGTAGCTAAGTACTTACATTCACATGCTGTAAAATGGGCCAAAATAGGCAGAACAGACAACGTAATTAAGATGTACATTTTATTAAGTAACTGCTAAGAACTATGTGATACAACAATCGTGCGAACCTCACTGAATTATCGATGGAACTGACGATGATCCGTCATATCTCTTTCTGGTTGAAATTCCATGAAAAATATGTTTACTTCAGCTTGTAAACATTCGATGTTACGCAGGAACTCGCGGCGTGCACACGCTATTCCTCGAACGCACATTGTCGCTTTGTAACAGGACCTTAACAGGCCGATCATGTTGATCAAAAAGCAAACATGATCGCTTACCATGATACCATCAGGTGATCCATCTGCTCGTTTATTCTGCTCTTGCTAGGTATTTTGTATCAACAAAAATGAAAACTAAAGATAGAAGAATAAGTAGTTTATTCGACCTCACGTAGGTCGTCTGTCATATTGTAGAAAGTGGCATGACAAGGGGCGCGTGCACAGGGCCTCCGCTGTTCTTCTCGTTCACCGTGCGCGCACCGGCCTGCTACACACAGCCGGTAGCGTGTGATGGTACCAGCGCCACACGTCACTGAACAGTCTCCCCATTTACTCCATCGACTCCAAATTTTCCGATTCTTTAATGTTTTATCGTCTTCACACGAAACTGCTTGAACCAAAATGATCTCGGTCAAACGATGCACTACTTAAATACAAAAGTTTATGCGATGGGCGGTACGTTTGGGGTGGTTTCCGATATGAATATGCAAGGGGTGGGTCACTACTGCATAGAGCGCTCCCCGCTACCCCCGAAATGGTCAATACCTACTCGTCTCCTCCATTTGCAACAAAACTGACATGATTGGTTGCTAGGAATCATCGAATCATCGCTCACGTATTGGCAAAAACGTCTACCTACATTCGAATATAGCTCAGACACACGATGATAAGTACTACCCGTAGGGTGAGTTGTGATAGATAAATACTGGAAGAATAGTAATTACTTAGTTTAGTACATTATTATGTAGAATACTAGTTAAATGGGGCATTTAAAAATACCGAATACATAAATACGAATTGCGATGAGATGCCAACCTGGATCATACTCTGAATCGTCAGGTTCCAATATTTGCTTGTTAACTTTCTCGGAATAACCCACAGTCGCTGAAGTTTGTTTCATTTGCATAGGTTTATTTTTATGTTGTTCTTCTCTAACCAGATCAATTAGTTCAACAGGACTCAACAACAATTTATCTTCCTTTCTTACTCTATGAGCATGTGCAACACTGATGGCAATTGTAATCAAAAACAATATTTTCATTGTAAAGGTAAATAAACCGAATTATGGAACAAGACGACAAAGTATATGTAACGTATGTAGTCTTTGACGACAATGTTTGACATTTTATGACAACGACAACTTTAGTCTGTGATCGAGGTGATGACAAGAATATCAAATAGTTTTGCGTAACCCCATACTCACAAATGTTTGACGAAATAAAGTCGAAAGAACCTTTTAGTGCAGTTACTAATGCTAACCTTTTTGTATAACCATAAAGTTTGTGTTTACATGGTCTATAATAGGATGTAGCTACCAGGTGCTGGACTGAATCTAAATAAACGAATGTATTACTTAAGTTTTTTTTTTTCTATTCCATGGATGTGGATCATACCTAACGTGACCATTTATTTTTTGAGTCAAACGGGACACGTCACTAAATGGGACGGGGGCATAATAAAATATCACGTGTCTTATTTATTTTTAAATTAAAAAAAAATGTGTAACTCCACACGAGTTGATTCCACTTCCTAACTCCATAAAAGTATATCTTAACTTAAATCAGATTAGATGAAAGGTACCTATTTGTACTACCTACAATATGTTAAAATACAAGTTATTTTGTATGTTAAAAAAATACACGTTTTGTTGGGCAGGGGGTTCATCTAAAACCTCACCAAATATCACCAAGGGGAGGGGGGATCAGAAAGCACTAAAAGCCTCACGTGATTAACGGATGGTCAACCTACCCAGCGCGAACCATAATAGCAAGGTTGGGGGTAAGTTCGCGCATTATGTGAAGGTATTTTGTCATTATTTCTCAAAGTCACTAATATTTTCATTCACTACAAATTCTTTTTTTTTAATCTTATGTTAACGTCCTTAAAAGTAGACATAATTAAAAATTAATCTAATGATGGCAGTAATCAATAACCATGAAATAATGGAAAGTTAATTTCTTCTAAGTAAGGTGGCGTATGGGCAGGCGCGCTACATCGTACCACCGGGCGGGATAGGGGTCAAACGTCGACCGATCAAATATATTTTAAAAAAAAGTAGAATTAATAATATATATTTTTTATTGAATGAAATTGGACTAAATATAGCACCTGCTTGTGCTATATATTTCTCCCATCTGTATGGCAGCTTTTAAGGTTCCAAATCGTGTACATCTATGACTGAAAACAGCGAGTGAAAGGGACTTTTATCGTATGAGTCCTCTGTCCACTGGCTGTCAGGCTGTCACCCCACAACATCCATGGAGCCGATGGAGCGTGATATTAACAGAGGAGTCAGAGTAGGTAGATTGATTATGATTTTATATATTTTAAATATTCTGATATTATAATATAGACATGCCATTTTATCCATGATATGCGGGAAGTACCGGGAAAAGTACCGGGATGGGAATTATGTAATAAAATAAAATAAAAAACATACAGGCTAACAAAGTCGTTTATTAAATGAATGATTGATCGAATTCAATGAACAATTTATTACACAACTAGCTGTTGCCCGCGACTTCGTCCCCGTAGATTAATGACTTCTGACAGAATTCATCAGAATCAATTCAGTGCGCAATTAAGATTTACCTATTGTGAAATGATTTATCGTAATTTCAATAAATTAAAAATCCCGCAGGGTTCTTACCAGTCCCGGCCTGATCACGTAAGTTTTGAGTAATAAAACTTCGACTATTGTTGTACAGAATCTCAATGAAATAAGTTCAGTGGTTAAAAGATAGAGAGTCCTGGAGCATTGACGCATAGTTCCCGTTCCCGAGGGACTTCTGTGATAAAAACTATCATACGTTACTCAGGTCCCAAATTATCGTTTTACCGAATGTAATTCAAAAAGATTCAATGATTCCAGATTCAATTTTCATTCCCAATTTCACACCAACTATCATTCCCAATTTTATCCCCTTAGGGGTGGAATTTATCAAAATCCTTTCTAAGGAGATACCTATGTCATAGTAACTTTATGCATGCAAAGTCTCAGCCCGATCGGTTTAAAACTGGCAAAGTATCACACAAACACCCTCTATATTACCCACTTTGGGGTGGAAATGTTCAAAAACCTTTCTAAAGGGACGTGTACGTCATAATATCTACCTGCACGCCGAATTTCAACCCGATCTGTGTAAAACTGACAAAGCCTCATACAAACTTTCATCCCCTACATTATCCCATTGGAGGTGGAAATGATGAAAATCCTTACTTGGAGATGCCTACGTCAACACATCTACTTTCATGCCGAATTTCATCCCCATCGGTGTAAAACTGACAAAGTTTCATACAAACTTTCACCCCTATTTTACCCCCTTGGGGGGTGGAAATGATCAAAATCCTTTCTTAGAGGATGTTTACGTCAAAATATCTATCGGCACGCCGAATTTCAACCAGATCGTTTTATAATTGACAAAAAACCATACGAACTTTCACCCCCTATTTTACCCTCTTGGGAGTGAAAATGATCAAAATTCTTTCTTAGAGGATGCTTACGTCATAACATCTATCTGCATGCCAAATTACAAACAACCCGATCGGTTTAAAACTGACAAAGTCTCATACAAACTTTCATCCCCTATTTTACTGGGTGGAAATTATCAAAATCCTTTCACAGCGGATGCTTACGTCATAACATCTATCTGCATGCCAAATTTCAACCCGATCAGTTAAAAACTGACAAAGTTTCATACAAACTTTCATCCCCTTTTTTACCCCCTTGGGGGTGGAAATTATCAAAATCCTTTCTTAGCGGATGTCTACGTCATAACATCTATCTGTATGCCAAATTTTAGCCCAATCTGTCCAGCGGTTTGGGCTGTGCGTTGATAGATCACTATGTCAGTCAGTCAATCACCTTTGAATTATATATATAGAGGTATAGATACGGGAATTTCACAAATTAGGCGCTCACTCTACGATCCGAGGTAAGCGAGTGAGATATACCTACACCTACCTACCTACCTGGAAGTCCAGGAACACAGCGCGCGCGCATTATTCTTACAACTTAACAAGCAACCAATGTAGGATACTTGCTTCTGATAGGTCGTTGCGTGCGATCAATGCGTTGTGAATTTTGTATAAAATAAAATACTGATTTTTTTCACCATTAGCTAACATTGGCAGCGTAGATTCATGTTTTTTTTTTATTTAGATTTATTTAGGATTTTTGGTTAAAATTAATATATCAAACCCATTGTTCCGTAGATTGATGTTAGTAATAGGTACCTACTAATACGATTTTCACCTTAAACAAAAAATCGTGCTAATTTCAAAATTCCGGATCAAATATCACAATAAACATGAAGTTCCGGTATTTTGGAGGTAATTCCATATATATCCTCTACGTTTGACGCCAACGACCATATTAAATTAATCTACCTACTTGCCTCTGAATATTAGTTATTAATTATTTTATACTAGCTGACCCGGTAAACTTTTACCTTCCCTAGACTTCCACAAACATTTCAAGACCAAAATTAGCGAAATCAGTTCAGCCGTGCGTTCTAGAGTTTAAGCAAAACTTGCGAACAGAAATGAATTTCTGTTTGTTGATTATACCTCTAGATTGTAAGTACGGTAGTCAGCAGCTTTTTTTTTTAAGTGGGGAATTCATCGAATGCCTCCCGCCTGGATGAGGCGGGAGGGAATGTCGGACTCTTACTGACTAAAAACCACCCCGTTCCTTCTTCTGCACGTCGAGACGGAGCCCCGGTTACCCGTTAGGTTCTCCGCGACGTAGTCAGCAGCTTAGGTTAGTAGAGGACACGGCGGTGCTCAGCCCACGAAGGGCATTCTCCCACCGTGTGTTCCACCGTGTCCTCAGGGCGGTCCTCGCAGTGTTGACACCCGGGCGTTTCCTCCCGCCCCATCAGACACAGGTACCTCCCGAAACTTCCATGTCCGGTGAGGACCTGCGTCAGGCGGTAGGTGAGGACGCCGTAGCGTCTCTCAAGCCACTCCTCAAAGAGGGGACTTACCGCTGCGATGGCAGCGAGCCCAGCCCTCGGTTGCGACAGTCGTTGCTGCCATTCCGCCATGAGATCGCGCCGGAGCTCATCCCGCCACGCACCTATTTGGCGCGGCAGCGGGGTTTCGCCCCGGCGACGTGCCTCCGCGCGCATGCCGTACACGCGCGCGAGCACCTTCGCCTCCAGATCCCACGGCGGTAATCCGGCAAGGAGGTTCGCCGACTCCCCAGAGATCGTGCGGTATCCGCGGATCATTCGGATCGCCATGACCCTCTGTGCCATGAGCAGCGTCCGAGCGGGACGCCGCAACAGGTTTGGCGCCCAAACAGGGGCGCCGTAGAGGGCCATGGACCGCACGACCCCGGCGTATAACCTCCGGATATAATTAGTATTAAGGGTAGTAGAAAATCTTGTTGTTATCGGTCGCCAATGTTAAACAACCCCGCCGAGATTGGTCAGTGGATGGGTGATCATGTATAATAGCGAGTTTCCTTCATATTTCGGAAGGAGGAGTAGGAGGGTAAGAAATGACTTTCAAGAACATTTATCTTGTAATAAAGTAAGCTACGATTATCAATTATCTAGAGATCCTTACTTCTTTGGAAACATATTAGATATGATATGAAACGTCTTGATGAATTCGAACTTCTACAAATAAATAATGTTACGTGGAAATGACACATAACATCACGCCTTTTATCCCCGAAGGGGTAGGCAGAGGTGCACACAGAAGTAACACCCACTTTTCACTATTTGTGTTATGAGTCCCATGTAATAGGGGGTGAGCCTATTGCCATATACGTGGAAATGAATGGTTTACATAGTTGCCTAAGTGGTGCAAATTGTATCTGGGAACAATAAAAAAATATGTTGTACTAATTCTGCCTTTCGCCTTTCTCTGGTACATCTTCAACTTTATTGTATTGGCATAAATCGAAAATATCGTGAATTTTGACAAAATGTGGTTTTTTTTAAGTGGGGAAAATCATCAAAGTCATAGTCAAAAGTCAAAGCATTTATTTCAATTAAACCATAGTTTGGTACTTTTGAAACGTCAACAAATACAAAATAAATAATAGTCTGTCAGTCAGTCCGTCAGTGAAATTAGGTGAAGCTAGGTGCTCATTCCAAAACGTAGTTTCGAATGGAGAAGAACGAGCAAGAAACTCCATTAGTTACTCTTTTTAAAAAAAAGTATGTTCTATAATGTCTCTGATACATATTTCAATATTGTACGCATATGTAAGAACAATGCAAAGACACGCTTGACGCATTACATAGACTAATAATATAATAAAAAAAATAAAAATCTTAAGTCTAACATGGTGCTCACATACTTATGCATACTGACAATCCATAGAAATAGTGCTTCTATACAAGAAAAAGGAAACTTTGTTTCAATAAAGAAAGAAATGCTCGATGCCATAGGGAAATTACCTAGGTAGATTGTCTACATGAGAATTAAAGTATTAAATTATGTATTATATTACCTACTATTGGAATTTAACTACTGACTACATTTGAGTATTGTCCAGTGGAGCCGAACCAACATGCTGCCAAGCATTCTTATCTTCAAGATAATCTGTCAGTGTGTAGTAAGCTTGATTACATAATTCGCGCTTAATATATGTTTTAAATTTACTTTCATTGAGATCTAGTATGCTATTTGGTATTTTATTATAGCGTTTAATACCTAACCCCATAAAGGATTTCTGTACTTTGGACAGTCTGAATTGCGGTATAGCTAACTTATTTTTGCCTCTAGTATTAAAATTGTGTCTATCGCTTCTTTTTTCAAACAATTGCCTATTTTTCCTTACATACATTATATTTTCATATATATATTGACAGGGCACCGTTAAAAAATGACTGATCTCGCCTGGGTGAGGCGGAAGGGAGTGTCAGACTCTTACTGACTAAAAACCACCCCGTTCCTTCTCCTGCACATCGAGTCGGAGCCCCGGTTACGACAAAATGGAGTAGGTTGAACAGCAGCCAGCAGGCCGCTGTACAATAAAGTACCTAAATATTTCCCTATTGTTTTCTTTTATAAACATTACATCAATCGAATAACAGCGAATACTCATCCGACAGTCGAATAAAAAGGGAAATTATCACTTTGGAACTCACTATTAGTTCGGTCAGTATATGTAGGTATATTGAAATAAAAGACAATTTATTTTCGTATCATTTATTCGAGATATTTCTTTGGTTACACCTTATACATTATCTTTACTACAGATACTGAATCTTAAAAAAATATATACATATGAATTGAGATCTATTCACCTTATTAAAGACATTTAAACAGATTTAAAAATGATCAATTCATTGTATATTTCAATACGTTGGATTATAAACAGTAAAAATAAGTGCTTGTGAACATTTACTTTGTCGACATTCAAAGGGTAGGTGGCACATTCACTCATAGAATTACTTAGACTAAGGTATGCACGCAAGTTAATGACAGGTACGATATTAAGGGACCAATGAATGAGAAAATAATTTATTTCGACAACATTTAGATATCACTTTATCATTTAGATGAGGTACCTATCTATTAATTAGGTTTTGTGAACACATAATTATAAATAGGTACAAGAAAAGTTTCCCACACGCACGCAACAATAAACTTCTTTCATACCATAACTAGTTGCTGGTATAGCAATAATTAAAAATGTATAATTACAGTTAGGTAATACATGGACAATTACAGCACAATACAACTCCACGCGACTAATGTCGATATAACTTTACTATCGATCTCTATCATTGACTAACTTTCTTTCAACCATCTAAATGTCTATTGCTAACTATTGTTCTCGTAATATGAGGTTCGCTTGCCTTTGTGGTTTTGTAACGAATCAAAATATTAAAAACTATATATTATATTGTATATATCTTCATAAATCTTATCACAATCGGTTATGTATGACGATTATCACCTATTTGTAAACCGCGTAGCACAAAGGGCATTTGATATTGAATTAATTATTTTATTGTCAATGCTTTTTTTTTTTTTAAGGGGGGAAAATCATCGAATGACTGCTCCCGCCTGGGTGAGGCGGAAGGGAGTGTCAGACTCTTACTGACTAAAAACCACCCCGTTCCTTCTCCTGCACGTCGAGCCGGAGCCCCGGTTACCCGTTAGGTTCTCCGCGACTCCGAATCGGCATCGGCCCTATTGGGCCCCATCTGTGGTGGTCTGATGGCTCTTTGAGGCGCGCGCGGAACGCGACGCGCCGTACGCTCGGGTCTGTTTCTGGTCGGACGGGGAGCCACCCATTCTCGCCGTCCGCAGGCCCGCGCTTACGGTGGCCGGGGATCGTCTCGCGATCCGATCTTAGCTAGCATGACTGCTTCGCAAAAGGAGGAGACGGCATCCCAATCCCCCTCGCTCCGCATCATGGCCTGCACTAGGCCCGGACGCGAGAGGTCGCCATCGCCGATCACTTCCCTGAGGGCACGGCGGTGCTGAGCCCACGCAGGGCATTCTCCCACTGTGTGCTCCACCGTGTCCTCAGGGATTGTCAATGCTTTTGGTAAGTATTCCATTTATTGCCAAAAGCTTGTTAGGCTGCACATTTATTTATCACTGTCATATAAAATGTTTATGAGTGGTTCTGACCAATCCACACGTGCATGTATTTTGATTTTTTATATGGAATAGGAGGCAAACGAGCAGACGGATCACCTGATAGTAAGCGATCAGCGCCGCCCATGGACACCCGCAACACCAGAGGAGTCACAGGTGCGTTGCCGGCCTTTTAAAAAGGAATACGCTCTTTTCTTGAAGGTTTGGATGAGGCTGCACTTTTGTAAATTCTGCACATTATTTCCAGTCTGCCTCTGAGTATTATTTATTACAGTACAATGTCTTGGCCGGTCAGTGTCGTAGATTTTTACAATAAATGGAATAATTACAACCACCTCAAAGAACGGCAAGTAATAGCAGAGAGATTTAGTATAAACATGAAGGGACACTAATATAAACTGTAATTTTGTCTTATAATAATTTTTATATGTATTAGGCCCAGATATGAGTTTAAATATTACGGCGGGTGATTAACAAAGTGTTGAAGTCAAAGACCTTGGTACGAGTTTGTTTTACGATCAAAGTAACCGAAACGAGACCGCGTTAGGCGTTCTGATTGGCCGGCTCCAATGAACGAACCAATCAGAGCCCCGAACGCAGTTCCGTTTCGATTAGTTGAAATGTAAGGCAAAAGTTACTAAGGCCTCAGACATCTACGCAAGCGAGCGTTGTAATTTAGCTGGTCATATTAAAATGTAGTTTACTGTATAATTTAGTTTGTGCAAGATGAAGAGTGTGCAGATATATGATAATAATTACATTTTATGCTTTGAAAGCACGATAGATAAACAATGACGATATTGGTACATACAAATTTTAAATTATTAACTACTTTTAGCGATCATTACAATTATTTACATAGGGCATGTTATCCCATTTTGTATATTCAGACTTTTGAGTAATGTCTTTTAATTTTGTTGGTATTGATTAGAATATTTAACAATTTTACTAAGAAAAATTTTGTTTTACTTTAGCTTTAACATTGAGAAATTAGGTAATAAGCATAAGCATGACATTTAATGTTACCTACGGTGTACTACGCCAGATTAAATGCCAAATAATCCAATATCAATTGATGAAACACCGTGTAAGTACATAATTTATAATAATTCTAGTGTTCGATCAATTCATATTTTATTGCCCGGCATTTGATTTTGCCTATTACAACCACTGAAATAGTTTTATCATACATCAACAAATATGGTAAAGTTAGAGATCGATTTGATTTAGGTTTTACTTATAACTATTGAAGTGCACAATAGATAGTGTCGAGAAATTTATAAATTACATTTACTAGATAGCATTTAGCCATATAACATAAGAATGTTTCAGTCTATCTAAATACACTAGCACTAGAAATCACGTGACTAGATTTGATTAACAGATTTATGTGTGATGAAGTTTTTTTTATAAAATTACTGACTACTCAGGTCACAGTGGTAAACTAACTAAACTACATGGTACAAAACCTAAGGATTGTCATTAATACGGGACCGGGCTAAGTAACGAGTAAACACATTATGTTGCCATATTTGTTGGTATCTACCACTTCCGTTATTTGAGTAGAAAACCATTTTTTTTTATTAATTCTTGATTTAAGTATCCGTTGGTACCGTCCGATCCCCTATTATCAAATAAACTACAGCCGAAATCATTAGCTACATAAAACAACAATCAATGTATAAGTTAATTTATTACTATTACTTTATTTGATTCATTTGTTTACCTATATTAACGAACACTATACTTCAGTTAGCTAAGACAACAAAATATACACTTATAAAATATAGCAAGACAATAACAATGAAAATAATTGTTATAGGTATAATGTAAAGTACATACAACAACGAATTAATAAAAACCGTGCTTACTGATATACATTAAAGAGGGTGTCTAAGTAGTTATTTAAGGCAACCTATTGGGTATGGAACTTCAGTCACACTGTAATCGCAGGTTTGTAAGTACTACTTACTTAAGGCGAAGAATTTCGTACTAATTCCTATGTTGTGACTGTTATAACATAGTTTGTTATCAACATTATTATTTATTACTATTTCATTTATATAAAGATCAAATATTATGAAAAAGTTGAAGTTAAGAAATCGCTAAGTATATTTTTATTTGTAAGTCAATTCTAATGGTTACATCACTTGTAAAATGTGTTAACAGGCCTGTTTAATCTGTTCTTGACTATTATTATTTACCTTAACCTAGTAAAATATTGCATGTGTTTCATTCGTCCCGTAGTTACAAAATAGGTATATTTATTTGAATTAATAATAATAATAAAGGCTCGTCTTAAGTCCGGCTGATATATTGCGAGTGTTATTTGTGAATGTGTTGTAAACGTACGACAGCTAGGCTACACCAGGGTCAAAGCCTACAAAAATGGTAAAAAGTGAAAAAAAATTACAGTAGGATGAAACCCATTAGAAAAGGAGGGGAATATGATCAAAATGAAAGGAAAAATAAATTACGGTCGATCCGATCGGGAAGTGGGGGGTTTAAGGGTAAAAAATGGTTTATCTTGATTTCCGGCAAAATTACAAGTCCTATGGAAAAAAGTTAAATGGCAGAGTTGTAGGCAATAAAAAGATCTACAACTTTTGTATTTGCAGATTTTTCACATAACCTCAAAATTTTGGTGAAAAATTCAAAAAACCAAGTTTTTGGTTTTTTATTTATATCTTTTTCAAATATTTTTTTTTTCTACGAAATTTGGTGAAAACTTACCTTATTATGTCCCAAATACACTGTAATTTATTTGATTAAAAATATTTATTTTTTCGCTTCATTTTAATTTAATATCAAAAAAGCACCCTAATTTTCAATCGAAAATTCTGACGTCAAAATATCAGCTTTTTTCAAAAAGTTTGGGGGTTTTTGTTCGTTGAAATATCTACTTTCTGATGGTGTAAAGAAAAATATACATTACAATAGGAAATATTCATAGAAAATGCAAAAATATGAAAAAACCTCAAATTCGAAAATTTGTTTTTAATCATCATGTACAATTTTGAGGTATTTATTAAAATTTACATTTTAATTACTCAAAAAACGTAAAATTTAATGTTTTATTAATAAACGAAAAAAATACAAATTAAAATATCCTTCTATAATTAACAAACAAATAAGTTTATAAAGTTAATATTTAATAAGACATCTACAATATTTTTAAAAAGTTGTAGAACCTTCTTTAAATAATATTTGTAGTTGCCTATTTATTGCTGTTATAAGGTAATTTATATACCTGAGTGACATTCTAATTAGTTAAAATTATTATTAATTATTTGGAATTCTAATTAGTTACTCATTCGTTTTTGTCTCTTTGGAGGCATTTCTTCATTGTCAGATTCGACAAATCTTTCCAACTCTAGTTGATCGTCGAAGTCTTCAAGACCATCATCTTCGTCTTCAATGTTATTTCCAGTCTGCATTGGTTCTTCATCCATAATTTCATCTGAATCATTTACTTCCTCGTAGATTTTTTCTTCCATATTGGAGCAATTTTCAGAACCATGACAATTAGTGCATTTTAAACCATGTTTTCGGCAGCCACATTTTAAACTGTTGCATCCAGTTTCACAGCTGCAGCAAATAGTTTTGAGCAATACTTCCGGAATTAAATCCTTTTCTGTAAATTTACAGAAACAGATTGGGGATGGAAGCAACATCAGCCCATGCTGATGTTGCTTCCATCCCCAATCTGTTGCTGTCAATTCGTTACCCAACCAAGTTTGAAGCTGATAATATGCTCTGTAACAATGTTGTTCTGCTGCTCCTTCTGTGGGTGGGAGGTTTGCCAAAACGAAGGATGATTTAATTTTTGCCAATTGATATTTTTGAAACCTTAATTGATTTAGTGTTATTTTTTCTTTTTTACATTTATAAATAGATTTGATTAATTGTAATCCATTTTTTTTATATTTTCTTTACTTTCATCTTTTTTGTAAAAAACATTGGCCAAATTTGACAAATTTTTCGCGTCTAATATAGAACTAACGATACTTTTCTTTCCTTTTCCGGCAAATCCAGATGTTGTATCGCAACCAGAAAAACAATGCAGAAATGCAACAAAACGTTTGAAGGATTCGTGTTTGAAACTATTAGACGTGAAAAATAGATCCTTTCCATTTCCAGAGCCTGGTTTGAGAAAATAAATGTCATGATTATTTGAATTTAATTGATTTAAAAGAACCAAAAGATCAATATCTTGACCCACAACTATAACAGTTTTATTGGTATCTCTCGCAACTTCTATCGAGGTCTTAATTATCTCGGCATCAGCATCTTCTTCAACTTGTTTACAGGAAAATCCTTGTGACTGTAATGTTTTCATTAAACTTTTAATTATTTTGTCCTTGTTTTTTTATTGATAAAACATTAAATTTTACGTTTTTTGAGTAATTAAAATGTAAATTTTAATAAATACCTCAAATTTGTACATGATGATTAAAAACAAATTTTCGAATTTGAGGTTTTTTCATATTTTTGCATTTTCTATGAATATTTCCTATTGTAATGTATATTTTTCTTTACACCATCAGAAAGTAGATTTTTCAACGAACAAAAACACCCCAAACTTTTTGAAAAAAGCTGATATTTTGACGTCAGAATTTTCGATTGAAAATTAGGGTGCTTTTTGATATTAAATTAAAATGAAGCGAAAAAATAAATATTTTTAATCAAATAAATTACAGTGTATTTGGGACATAATAAGGTAAGTTTTCACCAAATTTCGTAGAAAAAAAAATATTTGAAAAAGATATAAATAAAAAACCAAAAACTTGGTTTTTTGAATTTTTCACCAAAATTTTGAGGTTATGTGAAAAATCTGCAAATACAAAAGTTGTAGATCTTTTTATTGCCTACAACTTTGCCATTTAACTTTTTTCCATAGGACTTGTAGTTTTGCCGGAAATCAAGATAAACCATTTTTTACCCTTAACCCCCCCCCCCTCCCACTTCCCGAACTCGGATCGACCGTAATTTATTTTTCCTTTCATTTTGATCATATTCCCCTCCTTTTCATTTAGTGTAGGGTTTCATCCTACTGTAATTTTTTTTGGTTTCAAAAATTATCTACTCTGGTCTATGGTGTACAAACAATTATCAGCTTCAAACTTGGTTGGGTAACGAATTGACAGCAACAGATTGGGGATGGAAGCAACATCAGCATGGCATTATGCCCAAATTTACAGAAAAGGATTTAATTCCGGAAGTATTGCTCAAAACTATTTGCTGCAGCTGTGAAACTGGATGCAACAGTTTAAAATGTGGCTGCCGAAAACATGGTTTAAAATGCACAAATTTATGCACTAATTGTCATGGTTCTGAAAATTGCTCCAATATGGAAGAAAAAATCTACGAGGAAGTAAATGATTCAGATGAAATTATGGATGAAGAACCAATGCAGACTGGAAAATAACATTGAAGACGAAGATGATGGTCTTGAAGATTTCGACGATCAACTAGAGTTGGAAAGATTTGTCGAATCTGACGATGAAGTAATGCCTCCAAAGAGACAAAAACGAATGAGTAACTAATTAGAATTCCAAATAATTAAAAATAATTTTAACTAATTAGAATGTCACTCAGGTATATAAATTACCTTAAAACAGCAATAAATAGGCAACTACAAATATTATTTAAAGAAGGTTCTACAACTTTTTAAAAATATTGTAGATGTCTTTAAATATTAACTTTATTAACTTATTTGTTTGTTAATTACAGAAGGATATTTTAATTTGTATTTTTTTCGTTTATTAATAAAACATTAAATTTTACGTTTTTTGAGTAATTAAAATGTAAATTTTAATAAATACCTCAAAATTGTACATGATGATTAAAAACAAATTTTCGAATTTGAGGTTTTTTCATATTTTTGTATTTTCTAAGAATATTTCCCCTATAGTAATGTAGATTTTTCTTTACACCATCAGAAAGTAGATATTTCAACGAACAAAAACCCCCCAAACTTTTTGAAAAAAGCTGATATTTTGACGTCAGAATTTTCGATTGAAAATTAGGGTGGTTTTTTTATATTATGTAAATTAAAATGAAGCGACAAAATAAATATTTTTAATCAAATAAATTACAGTGTATTTGGGACATAATAAGGTAAGTTTTCACCAAATTTCGTAGAAAATAAAATTTATTTGAAAAAGATATAAATAAAAAACCAAAAACTTGGTTTTTTGAATTTTCACCAAAATTTTGAGGTTATGTGAAAAATCTGCAAATACAAAAGTTGTAGATCTTTTTATTGCCTACAACTCTACCATTTAACTTTTTTCCATAGGACTTGTAGTTTTGCCGCAAATTTTTTACCTTTAAACCCACCCCCCCTCCCACTTCCCGAACTCGGATCGACCGTAATTAATTTTTCATTTCATTTTGATCATATTCCCCTCCTTTTCATTTAGTGTAGGGTTTCATCCTACTGTAATTTTTTTTGGTTTCAAAAATTATCTACTCTGGTCTATACCATGTAACCGTCAAATCGAACTTTCGAAGGAAACGGAATCGTATTCTCGCACGTCATTGGTCGAGATTATTTTCTAACAATCAATGACATGGCAGACCGCGATCACTTGATCGCTTCGATCTTTAGAATTGAAAGATGAAGAATAGCCTAACTGTATCGTTGTTCTTAACTAACAATTGGCCGTACGTATACAATACTTTGATAACATAATTATATGTATCTTACAAATATTATAGTAAATAAATCGTCTTCTAAAGCGTATAATTTGCAAGTACATATATCTATTACACGTGAGTAAAGTCGAGTAGTGTGTGACCCGTTTCTATCGCTTACATTAACACTAGATCCACTATTACTTATAAATATCTCTCTTATTACTTTTATATACCTACTATTTTTCACAAATATCCCTTGTAATGTTATAAATAGATATATCTTGTGAACTATATACTAGATGGAACATCTACGCGCTGTTAGCGTACGTAGTACCATTTTGTACCTGCATTGGACAAAACAAGTAACACCAGGATTTTACATTAATCCTAATAGAATCTTTCGAGAGATATAATGTTTATCAGGTAACTAGTGCATAACATGAAACTGGTCACTCTACATCAGACCATAAACACGTCATTATTTTAATAATATTATCTGGTGTTTAATATTCCTTACGTTCCGTTATAGTGGGAGCGTTGCCGATAAATAACTTCTAACTGGTATTTGTATATTGTCTTTGTATAGTAATATAATAATATCTATAAAATAACATTTTGCTAAGCGACCTTGTTTTATTGCTATCTTATTGAACTATGTAATTGTATTTTAGAATGTGTTCTAACTAGTCGTAACTAAATACAGGCAGCCATGTGCAGTGTTTTGGGACACACTTATTACTTACATACCCATATTTTTCAAATACAAAAACGGTGAAACAGACGCATGAATAATATTTGCGGTAAAAGAAATATCTTGTATGAAGGAGCGCAGATGTTCAACAAACTACCCCATAACATTAAAGAAATCCAATCCGATAAATTACTAAATAACTATTCAAAAAAACTTTAAAACATCACATCTTTGAAGATTTCATTACATTTTGAAAATATAATTAAGCTTATTTAGAATACACTACACACATGTAAAAATAAAAATATATATACAAAAATAATAATAATAATAATTTCCTATCTTTTATAGGAAATTACACATAATACTTAATAATTTCCTATCTTTTATATTTTTAAATATTATTTTTTATTTTATAAGTAGTATTTAAAAATATAATTTGTAGAGAATTTTAAATAAATATATGTAAATAATAATAAAAAAAAACAAAAAATGTATACTACAGTAACGTTTATCATACGAAAATAAAAATTAAATGTAACTAACAAATTAATTAGAAAATGGTAATAAATAAAAGAAAAACAAAAATCTGTTTAGAACTAAGTAAGTCTCTATGAGATGCTATTAACAAAGTGACACGTAATAATAACCAACTTTAATTTTTGTGATACCCACATTGGTGAATAATTTATTTAGTATGTCTCACGAAAGTTACAATATAGGTTATTTTTGTTATATTTTTAGTAATACCCACATTGTTAACTAACTATATATTTTAGTAGAGGAATTTCAATGTACCGCCCGGATGCTCATACTCTGTAGGTACTTTAATTAAGTTATCATGTTTTCTCATATCTTAAGTGAATTGTATTATTTTTATGAGAAATAAAATTCTTGAATCATATTTTTTTATATTTATATGTAGGTATAGCTGAAAAGCGCCCCAAACAACAATTTCATTAAACGCCTGTAAAGTGTATACTTACAAGTAAAATTAGTTATTATATATCTTCACGGGTAGGAATACCGAAATATTATTCAAATGTTTGTCAACCACTGCACCAGCACAATTGCAAATTTATTTCAATATAAACTGTATTTGTAAAATGTACAAGGACTGCCTGTACTTTCCTTTCCAAAAACCTGACCTACGCAAACTATGGTAAATACCTACGTATCCCAAGGGGAACCGCCATTATACTCGGAATTTTAATTCTATTCCAGATTTGACAATTTCAGTGTTGCATCGTTATGACAAGTACTAAATAGTGACGTTGCGAAATTATTCGCTATGGAAATGCAATATTTCTGGATCGATTCTTCTCGTTTATAATTGTACTCTCGTAAACTAAGGATATCAGGAAATTAAATATTTCTGACCGCTAATTTAGTTTTGACGATTACTTAATGATCTGAGACTTTCTTTTATAATTGTGTGTGAAATAAATAAAAAAATGTAATCATGAAGGAACATGACAAATAAAACAGATAGATGTATTATGGTAATAAGTTATTTTATATTGTCGCCGTCATCGCTATCGCTATCCTGTCACTTTCTGTAACATTTATTATATAACACACACACACTGATTGTTTATCGATTTTTGTGTCCATCACTATACTATTATATGTGGTATCATTATTTCACAAATTGACAGTAGCTATTGTCAAATCTGGAATCTAATTAAAATTCTGACTATACAATCGCATCTATTTAGCTATAACAGGTCCTAGAACTCAATTTTAAAGTCCTATAGGTCCCATATTAATAGCTATAGATTATTGTATTGTAGGACTGTAGGTAGACCCCACGACCGCGAAGTTCATCTCGTGCAGAACTCCATCTCATTGCCTTAGTCGCGTAAACTTGTGACAACATTTATTGTACCCTCGTTTTCAAGTCATAAATAAATAAATTAATGAGATCAATAATATAGGTCTTCTGGTAGTATTTACCTTATTTTAGTTATTACGTCAATAATCACGTCTTCTGTGCCGGTGTTCACCACATTTTTGGTGGCGACTAAGAAAAAAATAATTTAACTCGTCAAGTACCGTCATTATAGACACAATTATAGAACAATAGGTTGCGGTCACCGGTGACCGCTTGGTGTTTGACAGTTTAAATAGACATTTGTTCAATAATAATTTAAGCAATATCAATAAGTTCCTTAATGCAAATTCAATAATTTACAATTGTAAAACGACTGATCTCAGCGTACCTACCACAAGTATATTTCAACTAAATTCTATTAAAATTTTAGAATAATTTTAATTCGACAATTTAAGTAGATTTCGTTTTTGGTTAAGGCAATAACAATATAATTGGAGTAATTTTACTCGACTAAGACAAGGCGCATGCCTCATTTAACAGTTCGTATCGCCAGCATTTCAAATAACACTTTTCTCCACCGTCTGTCGAATAATATGCAACAACGCAAGCACGCAAACACTAACAGCTGCTCGGGTACATAAAAACGCTCAAAACAACCCTACGATATGCGTTTAACATCTCTTTTCTAATAAAATCACATAATAAAATATCTTAATCTATTTTGCGAAGCCCTGTTCGTAATATTCTATTAAGCAAAAATATATTTAATTTAAGGCTTTTCGTCTTTATCAAGGAACCACTCTCAATGTTTCGAACGAAATTAATCTAGATATTATTTTCTTTTAACAAAAATATACATAATATTATACCTTACTGGGAAAATATTGTTCTTCTCTACACTAAACAAAATTTCGTTACTTGTACATAGGTGCTACATTATTTTATAGATTGTATGAACATTTGCAGTGGTTTTATGAATGATTCCATGGATAAATGATTAGAAGTAACAAGAGAATATGAATATTGAAGTTACTGGACCCAGGAGGCAGGCACCCACAGCGGCTCGGACTGCACCCGCCAGGCTGTCTTGAGAAGTTTCGAGAGAGCACTGGCCAGGTCCTCGTTCACGATCTCCTCGTCGAACATGTAGCCGTACAGGAAGTTGATGCGATTGGACGACCGCGCGATGTCTGAGAACTCTTCTTCCTGTGGGACAAAGTTGAACATCTCAAACTTTAATAGTTCTGCATCATCATACCACACTTTTATTTATTTAATCTTTAATATTATCGTGTCACTGACACAAATTAAACGTGACTTACAGTGAAAGCACGGGAGCATTCCTTGTCGAAGGTGGAGCGTGCATTAGCTGCTGTCCTGGTCTCGATTAGGCGTTCATGCGTAGGTGGTCTGATGAACACGATATAAGGCCGTAATCGAGGGGTGCGGAGCATCTTCAGAGCTTGCCAGTGAGGACTTAATACGCACACGCGACCTAAAAATAATAACTTGCCATTAAAAAACGTCAATAAATAGGTTCTATAACGAATAACACAATATGAACTGTAGCTTAATAAGAAAAGGCTTTCTAAACAGCCGAAAAACGTGTAGGCTGTATCGAGGACATTGCGTAATTCTATAATGTCACATGCTACATAATATAAAGTCCATATAGGTAATATTTCGTAGTCAGTAAGCGCTCACCCGAATTTATGATGGTCTCGACGCTCTCCGCCGTCGTTCCGTATAAATTACCCTTATATTCACCGTGCTCGATAAATTTTCCATCCGCTATATCCTGTTCCATTTTGTCACGACTGACGAACATGTAATCTTTACCATTCTGTTCGCTCGATTTTTGAACACGGGAAGTGACTGGAAGTTTTAATAGAATTACAGATGGCGTATATGATAACATAATTTTGAAGAATGTTTGTAACGTGCGTCAAACTGAACTTACATGGTATAGGTGTCACATATTTCTCAGGATCGGTAGCAATAAGTCTCCTGCGCAACTCATTCCTACCGACACCCGGCGCACCTACCAACACAATGGGTCTGACCATCCCGGGGCGCGGGTATAACCGCGCCACCTCCTCGTATGTCGGTATCATTTCACGGTCAAAATCATCATTTTCTGTAATGTCATATATAACCTTTTTCACTTTAGGTGTAGACTTGCAGGGGAGGAGAGCGGTGGCCGACGGCGTAGGTGAACATGGAGTTTTTGGAGCACAGTCCGAGTTTGAATTGGAGACACTGCAAAGGGCCGGCTTGCCTGCGCCGAGCATGCAAAATGGGTAAATGAAAATGATTTGTGAAATGACAGCAGCAGATTATGCCATGCAACACATAATGAATTAGTAAATTTAAGAAATAAGGTTCACATCTTAATGGATCAATCATACTTATAGCAGCATTACTGCGTCAATCGCCATTGCCTGTAGCCAACAGTAATCAATTTGTTAACGTAATCAATAAAACGCACCGTCCAATGTCTGTGGGTCTGTTTGTCTTTCATGAATAATGCGACCTTCTTGTAGAGCTCTTGAAGGTATCAAACCTGCTCTCATTACTCTATCACCTTCCCTTCGAGCTTGCCACCTGAATACAAAGTCAACAGTAAAAACCTTCGCTTTTTGTAAGTATCCAAAGGACTTTAGATAATAATACTTGCCAGTATGCATCATCTTGAGACACGATGTGGAGAACATCTCCTTTCTTGAAGTCAAGACCAGCCTCCTTGCATGGTATGTAAGGGTCTTCTGAAGAGTTGTAATCGAAGAGAGCGCGAACTCTCACTTTACTTTCTCTTGAACCTCCTTTGCCAAATGAAGGCACTAATTTAAAGGTGATTGTGCCTTCAGAACTTTGCTGTGAAATGAATCGGAATTATTTAACTATGCTTGGTGGTAATGTGGTATCGTTAATGAGAATGTTGGGATAAGTATGTGTAAGTATTAACATACCAGTATCGATAACACATCAGCCGGTGTTTTGTTTTCCACGCTGATGCCATTGACTTCGATAACTTCATCGCCAGCGTGTATCAACCCAGATCTGTCGGCGGCTCCGCCATGCATTACTCGTGCTATCACGATTTTCCCGGTTTCTTCATCTGTCTTAATCGTGGCTCCCTGTCGTACGAAACATGTCTAAATATTGACACATTCAGATCGACTTTGAATGCCTTCTTTATGTTCTAATGAATCTTGATATCGGAATGTAGTAGTGTTGAGTCACATTAACAAGGTACTAATTGGAAATAAATTATAATAAGACGACACTATGCATAAATCAAACACATGTAGGTTAAATTGATAATAAAATAATAAGCAACATGTATTGTGTGGGGTAAAAGTGTAGGAAATAAAATATTTTAAGAGTGTCATAACAACACAATACAAATTGCATCAGCATCTAGAGATAGCAGCTAATAATTCTTGAATTTTAAGACATAGTGGCGATGAAGAATAACAAATACAGAAGAACATCAACAAGATAAATTAAAAAATAGGTGAATGCGTGTACATACACTATGTGGGTAGGATTGAAAATGATGTTGGAAGCATTCAGATGAATAGCATGAGTAGGTACTTAACATACATAAATACTTACCACTATTGGTTCTGCACTCTGTGCTCCACCCTTTTGATAAAAAACAAATAATTTCATTACACCCTAAGTGATGACATGGTGTTTACTCAGTAATTTCCATAATGTTTAAAACTGCATTTTATATCATATTAGTGATACATGCAACTGCTTCTGATTTGTTTTAGCAAATACATTCTTTACTAATAAATTTATGATATTAGCAAACACTTTCACCTATATATATAATACTTGAATGGTTATAACCAGTTTAACATTGCTATCATACTTAGCTGCTATTTCTAAATGAATTTACTGATTTCTTCAATTTGTTATACCTACATAATGAGAATTTTTATATATCTTACCAAAGGTTCGTCACTCTTGACTAATTGAACAATTTTTACAGTTTCTTCTTCATCATCTAGTTCAGGTGGAACATCAGGGAGATGTGGGTAATAATCTTTTTGAGCAACGGCATCATGAGTGCAAAGTATTGCCTGAAGAATATGATGACAATAATGTTTTCACTATAGTTATGTTTGAATATAATAACTATTTGTAAAGCTATGCTTATTATTAAATGAAAAAAGCAAACACAAAGCCTAACTACTTAACTCAGAAAACTGAGTTCACAAACTGAATGTTAGAGACTAATTACTTACTTGGAAATGTGGTTTCTGCAATAAGTTAAGTAGTTCTCTATATTCCTTTGAAACAGATACTACATCGTGGAGGAGCTCAAATACTTCTAAAGTTACTTGCATGGCATTAGATAAGAGAGGGTAGAACTTATCATCTTTGCCTTTGGCCACAATTTTATTATGTACTTGAACAAGTGCATGGAGTTGTTTGGACTGCAGCAGTTCACTTAGGAATGCAACATCTTCTCCACCTGATTGTACTTCTTTCAATGATGCAAGGAGACGAGTGAGTGCTATGGAGTACAAATATTGTTTAATTGTAAGTGCTTTGTAATAGATATTAAATATAAGCAACTATGGTCTGTCTGGATAAGCCATAAATTTTATGGATATAACAAAAAACAAGAAGTATTAACAGTGTTAACGATAACTCCAAAATTCAGAAGATAATGCAGAAATTGCTGAATATTAAAGTATGTAAAATGTTGTGTGTTGAAAAAGGATAAACCATACAGATATTAGCATGAGGACTTTAAAGAAGTTGATTGAAGGATATTTTTCTTCCTATATAAAAAACATGTATATTCAATTGATGCACTGACTTTAAAAGTACCTTTTTACCTTATACTATTTTTGTTGGAGAAATAAGTGTAAAGGTAAGTTTAAATTAGATAAGTACCCACTTAATGTTGAAATAAAAGACAATTGATTAAATAATAATGGTTTCTATATCAATTATCATCTATAATCAAGTGCAGAACTGTTTGAGTATATACAAAGGAGCCACAAAAGAGTGCAAGTAAAATTACATAACATTACTAGTTACATTATGATGTGCACTTACCTGGATCCCAATGTTCAGTAGTTGAGTCCATATTCACAAAATTCCACATCAATTAACCTCTGGAAACATTCAGCTACTGACATTCCACTTGGCACAACTTACATAGGCATTAAATTATTATAAATACAACCGCGCCCTAAGCACCTATTACTACCAATCATACTGATGATAAATGTTTAATTTTCACGTATTTATTTTTAACTACTATTATGTTTTAGTTGAACTGTTGGGATTATTATGTTATTTACAAAGGTGTTTTACTCGTTGAATCTACATGTTTTTTAAAGTTCAATGATACCGACAGAGGTAATGAAAACTGTTAGCAACGATAGGTACTATTTTAATCCCGAAAATGGCGATGTAGGACAGCTATTAATTTACAGACCAACATCATTAGTTTATCTACTTGTCACTAGCTAATTGTACACTAATGATTACAGCAGAGTTAGAGATTTTAAGCCTTTTAAAATAAAAAGCTACACAATCAGAATCAATGGAAATGGCGTTTACGGTTTAAGTTAATGTCAAACGTAGAAAATCAATACTTTTAACATGCGTTCATAGTACCTATTTTGTAGGCCAAAGTTTTGTATATTTTTTCTGATTTAATTTCTTTCATAAGATTGTAATCATTGTTGTTATGAAAGATAACATCATTAATTAAACAACACACGATTAGAGAACATGTCATCATAGACAATCAACAAAAATAGTGCGAATATGAGTCTAGGGCGCCCACACATTAAACTAATGTACTAATAATACTACATACAATATATTGTATACGAGACTATTTTAATCTATAGGCAAGGACCTTATAGGTACTATTCTTCTTTTTTATTTATGATGGGCTGACGTTTAGCCACTATATCACCTGGTGGTAGGCGATTGTGCGGCCTATATATACACCACGACGACTGCCCATGCACATAGGCAACCTATTTATTCGGGTCTTGAAGACACTCATTACCCTTCATTCTACTACTATATTCTAGCTACGATTTTTTTCTTGACCAAAACTGAAGCTCGAAGCTCTGTCTGGAACTAGGAGTTGGAACGGGGTGGGTATTATTCTTCTCTTTCTGATTCTCTTTCTTTTCACTTAAGCCAGCCTTTTCATTTAATCCTCTCAAAAAAGGGAATGTCGAGGCGTTAAATCCCTGGGCCCAGAATGAACAAGGCTACATGGGGCCCAAAACTGGTGACATTTTGCTTTAAGTTATCTATCATTAATAAGTCGATTAAGTAAACTCAAACTCAAAGTCTTTATTTTTAAATATTTATTGATTTATTCGGAATATAGGTAAGTACCTACTTAAAGTATATAATATATTAGTGGGTTAGTTCAAAATGTAAGTGGGTATTCCTAATATGGTACATAGAATATATATATATTAAAATGTATAGTATGTTGGTGTGTGCTTGTGGGTGTGAGGGATTATGTATGTATGGGGTAGGTTTTAACATTTAATTTTGGTGTTATATTCTTCGAAGAATTCTTTTGTCGAGTAAAAGCATTTTTGTATTAGTAGATTAATAAGTCGTAAGGAAGTACAATGTTAACATTCAAAACACAAACTATTAAGATAAAGCTTAAGGTAAAGCAAAAATTAGTGATTTGTCTACTGTGACATTACTGTTAGTAGCTGAAAGACTCGGTATCCACATAAGTCAATTTTATTAAAAACAAAAGTATAGATTGTTTTCGGAGTTTTACCTACCTACTCTTTTACTCTTTGGTAATAATTTTGTCTTTGGTCATTTGTAGTGATCTGTGCTTTGGTTTGGTCGCAAGAAGTGTTGCCAACTTATTGGATTTTCCACTAAAACTGGTGCTTTGGACCTCCCAATTTGTGGCGAAATATGGCTTTTAGCACCTAGTGGATTTTTTGGAAACTTCATTTTCAAGATCCATGATATTGTGTTCATATTATCATTTTTATAGCAAACTGACGAAATTACAAAAAATAAATTTTACATGGGAGCGTTTTCAAATATTAAATTGTTATTAATTTGCTTAACAACAACTTAATAAAACTGCTGTACGTTTCATTTTAAATTTCCGTTGTTTTTATATAGCATGAATTTATTTACCTATATTGCTATAATACTATATAAATGCACTCTGCATCTTCATTCATTAGTGTTCAAAGGTACACCTTTGAACTATGTGTATAATACACATATTGAACACTGTAGCAAACTTATGAAATTCTTTCCGTAAAATTACTATAGTGCTACTTTAATGGTATCTAATTGTTCATATCAAAGATCGTGAGTTTATTCATGCTCAAATAATATGTCGAACCACACTAAAGATACGCAAAAATTTCGGGATTCTTGGCTTCTGGATCCATATTTAAAAGATCGGCTTCAATTACAACTACAAGTTATTAAAAGTTCTTCGGGTCAAATAGATATTTACAAATTTGTCGATTTTCAGTGTTGGGATAATAGTAGATTTCGGGTAGTTTCAAAGGTTAAATCTGGTGGAGCGCTAGTATTTGTTGGCAACACTGGTCGCGAGCCGCGAGACGAGTCAAGCAAAGAGTATTTGAGAAGTTTAGGTGAGTGAGGAAAACAGACACAATATTAATTAACAGCTGAAAAGGTTAGTGGTATATTCTATATAGATCCTTAATATTTGCGAACGAATATTATACCGCTAGTGATAAATCTAGAATATTCAAGTTTTGGTGATCTATGCGTACAAATTTATATACTTATTACGCGTATACCTATCGTCAACTAGTACCTGCTGTGTAAAGAAATCGATTGACCTTTAGTGAAACGCCGATTGTTTACTTGCTATTCGCTTTTGTTATTAAAATTGTGTTAGTTTAAAGAAGATCTTAGCCCGAATTGTGATAAAATATTGATATCAAGAGATTCAAGCATAAAAACGGTGAATGGGTGGGTATGTGGAATAAGTAAGATCTCCGGTTTCTATAACTGCGCCCTTCGATTCTTTTATAAATTTGTATTCCTGGCACTTTCCACTAGAGGTAAATTAGTAAAATCTATATTTTGGATAACCACACTCATTTTCAGTTTACTAAAACATTTTATGTTGATTACAAGAAAAATATTATCAAAGTATTTTTATCGTAAAGGTATTGTTGATAATTTATTTTTAAAACTTATTTATATGTATGTATTCTAATTAGACGCGGATTTAAATTATTGAATCAGAATCTACATAGTTATAACCACCTAAAACCAATCGAGTGGATACAGATTTATTTTTTAAGAAACAGAATTATATATTGCACTAGCTTCTGCCCGCGACTTCGTACGCGTTTCGTTTTCCCGTCCCTATTCGTGATTTTCGGTATAAAGTAAAAAAAAGTAGGTAAAAAGTATCCTATGTCCGTCTCTTGGTTCAAAGTCAAAATCATTTATTTCAATTAGACCATAGAGGCACTTTTGAACGTCAATAAAGAAAATTAACAAGTGAAGCTATTTGCTCATTCCAAGGTGTAGATTCCTATGGAGAAGAACGAGCAAGAAACTCCATAGGTTACTCTTTTTCAATCAAGTTCACAAATCTCCAGTTACAGTTTTGTTGTTTGGGTTGTGCGAGAACAATGTAACACTAAAATACAGTCAAAGAGATCGGAAAAAAATAACCCTAAAGGACATTAAAAAAAAAGAAATATACAGTCTGGATTGGTCAGCACCAATCCCAGTTGACGGCGCCCGTTCACGAACATGACACGTACACCAGCACCGCCCAACTCAACCATATTGTAGGGAATCGAGCGATCCACTGCACGTGCCACCGCCAATGAGACCTTAGAGTGAGCATGACAACTCCAAGCTGACACAAACATATTCAACTATTTTAATTTAATATTCAGGTAATTACTTCTAGGTTCTAAGCTACGTCCCCACCAATTTTCATCCAAATCGATTTAGCCATTCTTCAGTTATAAATAGTGTAACTAAAACAACTTTCTTTTATATATATAGATTATGTTTCATATAAATCTAAAAAACTGATTGTGGGTATTTCAATATAGATATTCTCAAATATAATAGAATCTTGACTATGTCGTGGTATAATCGCGCTTATAAGCACATATTCTCAGAATTTAATTTGTACCCGACTTGATTGGTTAGTGATATGTGTATTGATCATTTCATACATAATGTTTATGGATGCAAATCTGATGTATTTGATTCGGGCCTGTCAGATCATTCAGCTCAATTATTGATTTGTCCCGTTATATATAAACTTAAAATATTGAACTGGTATGTTGAATTAAAAGACTATTGTCAAGAAAATATTGTAAAACTACCTTCACTCTCTTACATTTAATGTTGTCTATGATGAACTGGACTCCGACAATGCTTTTAGCAAGTTTCATGATATTTTCAGCCTTCTGTATAACTTATACTTTCCATAGTGAGAAGCAAACAATCACTACTTTTAAATGTAAGAACAAATCTAAATATTAAATAAATATAATTGCATATAACTTCTATACTTGCTAAAAATAATTTTTTTCTTTAAAATAACAATAAATTTATCAGTATATTAATAATTATTATTTATATAAAAGGCAGTCAGTTTATATAATGCACATGGTTTTAGGATCAAGGATTAGGATTGATTCCTTCATTGTTACATAGGACTCCTAATTTTATAACTAGTAAAAGTGAGTGTTAACATCAGCAGGATTTTTCTGCCTACCCACTTCCCTTTTTTTATATCATCCAATGTCTTTTCCCGCCTTGGGTTAGGCGAGAAGGAATGTCAGGCTCTTACTGATTAAAACCACTCAATTCTTACTCCTGCTTTTCGAGCCTGATTCCCGGCCTTCCACGCCTACCAATCTGAGAGATTAAAGGGCATGATATTATTTCGTAAGATTATAAAAAATAAAAAGGTGTTCACATAATAAAAACTGGGTTTAAATATTCTATGATACAATCACTTAATCTATTTATAGAATTGACATCACTATGATTATTACCATATTCATAGGTCATAAGAACCTGCATCATGCTGTCATCAGGCCTATGGCACCTGTTACTAATTGTACATCTATGATTCGATCGTGGGTTTTTTACTTATATACATAGAAAAGTAATTTACTACAACAATATAATACTACGACAAAACACTCCAAACTTATTAAACTTAAACTTGGCTGCAAAACAATTAAAGTCACTACTTCGAGAATCAACCAATGTGGTCATTTCGGAACTTCATAGAAAGACTGTCACCACAAGGCAAGGGCAAAATGTTGCTTCACAAACCACAAGATCATTTTTATCCCCTTAAAAATGGAACGGATGTGGAGAAGGCATATATTATTAGGTATTTGCGAGCCATTTGGAGAACGTTTCCAGACCGAATGACGGTAGAGATGATTCTAGTGTCGATGATATTCTCAATCAAGATGGAGATCTTGATTGAAAATGTCATGGAGATAACTGGAGAGTTATGCCTGTCATTTAAGCATACATCACCAAAAAAAATCGCAAGTGAAATGAGGACGCTAAACTCCAACTAAGCTCCTGGTATCGACCTAATCACCCCCACTATCTTAAAAAATCTTCTATGTCACACTAAGACAATCATACTTTCTCAAAATTTGGAAGATGTCGGTGATCATTATGATTCTTAAACCTGGTAAATCTCCACATGAAGTCTCGTCATACCGTCCTATTAGCCTTACACCTGTTCTCTCAAAACTACGGGAGAGGTTCCATCGCCTAATCGCCATAAAAATTGAACTCATCAGCTTAGAGTCTATGCTTTATGCTGTACGCCGCAGCGTAACTTACACTCACCTGTGCCTTTAGCCAAACGCCACTTTACCTCTTGTCAGAGAGAGTAGAAAATAATGAATGTATGGGGATGACACTGATAAGTGTAAAAATTTACGTCAATTCCATATAATTTAGTTTCCTCTACAAGTAGATAAGCGCTAAATGGCATTTAGCTACAGCTGCTGCACAGATTTCAATGGATAGGAGGTTGAAAATCCGATTACCAGTCAGTGCTAAATTACTAACGAAGTGGGTAGATATTAAGAAAAATTATAGAACTTACTAGTTGTCCCCGCAAACTTAGTACCGCCAAATTTTTTTTTAAATTACACCTAAATCTTCCATTCTCCTTGTAATGAAAATCATGCAAGTTGGTTAAACACTAACTTTTATTGAAATAATCTCACATACTATTGTATCACTGAATATTGATATACCATAGTAAAAACCAAGTTCAAGTATTTTGGACGAAGATAATGTGTTCTTCTCAGAGTAAACGTTCCTTACAACGGGAATTAACATAAATAAATAATGATTATAGATAATGGTACGGAACCATTTGCGCGAGTCCGACATGCAATTTGCCTGTTTGTTTGTTTTGACGATTGTGCTGGCATGACCAATGTGCTGGCATAAGTAAATCTTCTTTGTTGTCATTGTCTAACGCAGAACATTTTGTCCCAAACACAGTTTGAAATAGAACTGAGATATTTTAGGAAGTTGTGAAATATGGAGTTTATTGTTTAGTAAAAGTAAAATAAAGCAAACAAATAATGTGAAATATGTAAATAGCTAACTATATTATTTGCTCTGGCCTATGGCGGTCATATCTTAATAATTATATGCGTTTTTTTGTTGCTATTTCTGTCACAAACCAGTTTAGTTTTGTCATTTTTTGTCTTTAATGGTAATCACTGTGGTTTGACGATACATATACAGCACTTTTTTGAGGTCCAAATCATCTGGATTTCTTCTCTCCCGCCTTGGGCACTCCCTCTGGTGTTAGACTCTTACTAACTAAAAACCTCCCCGTTGTTACTTCTGTTTCGAGCCGGAGTCCCGGTAAACCATTAAGTTGCCCGCAGCTCCGGAACCTACAACACCTGAATTCAATATTTCAAAACGCATGAGCGTGAATGAGCCATTTATCGCGACATTTTAATACTAACAGAATACAATACAATGAGCACACCAGCACATGCCGTCATTACATATTCCTTTCATAGTACCCATCGTATGTGATTGGGATAGCAAATTAGCAACCGTATTTCATAAAGATTACAATTTTAATGTTTCGTAGGGAATTCAAACGAGCTAACGTTTGTTTTGCTATTGCACAGTTTATTCATATAAATAGCAGCTATTGTTTTTGTGTAGCTAACGGCCGTTCCCAATATTCTATCTATCCCTTGTTTTGCCCTACTGGAGATAGAAAAATCTATCTATCTTTAAATTTGCCGTCTCAATAAACTTACTGGCGATAGGCAAACTAATCTATGGTTGTCATTACCTGTGGGAGGACGGATAGGTTATCTACAGATTGCTTTTACTATGAAATTGACAGTTCATGCGTCCCAATAATAACAAAGGTGCTATCTGTCAGTGACTTTGGTTATCCCTAGTAGGCTTTAGCTCTATCGCAGAATTTTGAGGGATAGGAGTATAGTTATCAGTGAAGATCAGTATATATATCTTTTCTATTTTTTAAAAATACAGCAGATTTAAACAAAAAATCATTTCGGACTCCAGTTCAAGTAGTAGTTCAAGTGCTATTGATATTTTGAAACAAATAAGGAACTGGGAATCTGACGAGGACGATGTGCTTACCACAACACGATTATATCAAGAGCGTGTTAATTACATGTACAGATATGACGATTACGAGTTTGTGTATAGATTTAGGCTAAGAAGACTAAATTAGAGAATTTTATACTTGTCCGTTATTCATACCTACATCTTTATTTTAATTAAGTGTTCCAGTGGACGAGAAATGAGATAAACATTGAATGTGCAAAATGCATAGTGTAATAAAAAGATGGTTTAGAATAAACTGTTTTATTTTATTTAATTATATGAATTATTATTGGGTTGTTTCTCCTTCTCCAGTATATCTAGCTAGAGTTTCCGTTTCTTTAATGCATGTATTTCTTTTCGATCTGTTATTGACTCATATCATCTGCACCAGCTCGTCTTTTCTGTTTTCCTAGAAAAATATTATTTATAATTATAATATTATTTATAGTGTATTATTCCATTTTGCTCCTCACCATATAAAATTTTTATAATTAAACAGTATTGAAAAGTAAATAGTCTTAACCAATACCAAACCCCAAAAATGAAATATACACGAAACTATCTGTGATACCTAATCCTCCAAGTCGCATCCTTGAGCTGGTTATTGCTGGCATTTATGACTTTGCTGAACATCAATGGATTTGCCTCCACCAATTGTACCAGCTGCATTACTTCTTCTTTCGTCAATAGCATATTCTTTTGCTACAATGAGTGCACCAAACACGAGTTATTAGTCACATGTATGTTCATGCAAACAACAAAAAATATTCAACAATCCAAGTATAAAAGTTCAGTGAAAGCCATAGAACTTTAAAACTTCAATAGCTTCAATCTAAAGCTAGAAAAGCACAAACTGTAATACTTACTGAGCTCATTTATTATAACAAACAATTCTTTGTTATATTATCATAATTTATTGTAAACAAAATCAACAAACAACAATGTCAAATGTCAATGTTTTAACAAACACGTTCCGTTACAAGTCGCGCACTCATCCAGTCGCAAACATGAAGTTTTCGTTATATTTAACTTAAAAAAATATTGTTTACTATAAAATTTGTGCAAAATATAAGGTTTCGTTAATTAATTCAAAATGTTTGTGATATAAACATGACAAGATGCTTTGAAAACATTATTGTAACTTAGTGGCACTCTGTGGGGCTCTGCATACAATGAAACACATGGGAGGGCTCAGATAGGCACCCTATCTACTGATATCTAGAGATAGCAAAGACACATTTTAGTTATTGGGACGACATCGAAAGATAGTTTTTAACTGACTATCGAGGATAGCTATCTATCTTTACCTATGGATTGAATATTGGGAACGGCCGTAAGTGCGCGTCTTTTCAGCTGTCAGCTGTCAGCTGGAAATGGAAGTCTTTGTAATAAAACTAAAATAATGCAATAGTGGTAAACGTTATTAGGGAGAAACCAGTAACTTATAATAAAAATTATGTATCGTAAAATCATTTTAATAAAAGAATATGCGTATAGAATATTTCCACATGAAATAAATTAGCTAATGAAATTGATAACGCCACTCGAGCCACTCGAGCTCTTTCAAGTACCTGGTACAGACTACTGAGCACAAACCCTTCCTATTGTTGTTTGGCTATTGTTTTTTATATCTCTAAATCAATGTCATTATTTAGTAAGTATGAGTTTGCAGTGAAAAAATAGAAATAACTAGGAACCTACGTAGTTGTATTTTTTCAATTTACCTACATTAAATGAAAAATAAAACTAAGTGGGCACCTACTTACCTATTTTTTCAATTTACCTACATTAAATGAAAAAATACAACTAAGAAGGTACCCACCTAGTTGTATTTTGTCAATTTACCTACCTGAATGAAAAATTACCTACTTACTTATTTTTTCAATTTACCTACCTAAATGAAAAATTACCTACTTACCTATTTTTTCTATTTACCTACCTAAATGAAAAATAGAACTAAGTGGGTACCTACTTGGCTATTTTTTCAATTTAGCTACATTAAATGAAAAAATACAACTAAGAAGGTACCCACGTAGATGTATTTTTTCAAATCACCTACCTAAATAAAAATAGAACGAAGTGGGTACCTACTTACCCATATTTTTAATTTACCTACATTAAATGAAAAAGTAGAACTAAGTTGGATTTACATATTTTTTAAATTTACCTACATAGAATGAAAAAAAAAACTAAGTGGATACCAACTTGCCTATTTTTTTAATTTACTTACATTGAATGAAAAATATTGGTTACAAATTTAGTTCTTACAAGTTCATAGAGCCGCTTATTGTTGGCCGATTTATCATTTGTTTTGGTTCACCTAAAGATACGCTGACCTAGTTATATTAGTGCACCATGCAACTACGTGTGACTTATTATCGGAATTAGATTAGCCAATTGACGACGATACCATACATTAATAAAAAAACAATATATTTTATAAGTTACAATTTACTTTTAAAAATAAACTGAAGATATATAATTTGAGAGAACCCTGGGGCACAGGCCTCCTCCAGAGATTTCCTGGTCCTCCGCTATTCCTAGCCAGTATGCTCCGTTCAGACGTAAGATATCGTCGTCATTGTGTGTGTTTGGTCTTGGTTCTAGTTTTTTCTATCGGTTGCTATCAGGTTGTTAACTTTATTGTTAACTATATGTAGTTTTTTTTCCTACGTCGTTGTAAATATCCTACACTAAGGTTCTCTCTTGTGTCGTGGGTGCGTTAACAAACCTACAAGTTAGTGTTAACGCGCAGGAATGCATAGTACTTGTGGACATCTAATCCTGAACAAGTTTGTGTTATTTGTTTCAGCCGTAAGAGATGCTTGATGCCGGGCACTCACACGAACAATAAGCCGGGGCCGGCAGATCAGATCTCGGCCTGCAACGAGGAATCTGCAGTTGAACTAGAGCTTCACCTCCAGAGGCAGCTGGAGGATGATATTGCGAGGTAACCTGATAGCAAACTGGACAAATGTCTTTCTACTTTTTTAAATACAGTACTATATGTGTACATATTTATAAGTTTACCATGCTAACAATATAAACTTTGACTAAAGCTTATTGATTCGTCAGTAAGTCATATTCATCTTGTAAGTGCTATTAGTAAAGCGAATTAAAAAAGGCTAGTATATAATTTTAGTTGTTTTTTCTTAATTATCCCATCGGACAACTAAGTCACAACGAAAAATGCGATTTTCAAGTTGTGTTCACTTCTTTTAAAACAAAATATTAAATATTATTTTTATATTTTATATCTCACAGAGTACGGGGAAGACAGGAATAGGAATAAAGGTGATGCTTGTTGCCCAGACACGTCAATAGCGGTCGTATATTTGGTATAAATCTTTATTTTTTGTGTTTGTTTGTTCCTTTTTCATATTACATAATAGGTAATCATTAATACATCCGCTGCCTGTCTTGGGAACTAACCTGTCTTAGTAAATAATCTAAATTCGCATAATGTGATGTCCTGAGCATCCCCTGGTATATAATATCTAATATATAGGTATAGGTACTACTAACATTATGCTAACTGAGGATGTTACGGAGATTCGGCCCTGGTTCCGATTGCTGAATTTTCCAATTAACGCAACGCCTGCTAATCCAGTTTCGGTTCCACACAACGACGTAACATCCTTAATGTAAACTAAAACCGCTGTATCTACCACTAACTCACTGTCAAAAATCTGATAGATTTTATTATTCAATTGTTAATTGTAATACTGATTTCATTTTACATGTAAAGTTCTTGAAAATTATGTGATGATGTTATATCCGTCTGGTAGATTATTTTAAAACATTATCGTAGAAACAAAAACTTTCAAATATCGAATATGGGGTGACGTCACTTCTAGGTACGTTTTCGACATAGAGATGATTGTACCTATCCATCATGTATATGCCCGTTTTATAGAACTCCATGCTTTTGTCATATGAATTTAAATTAATTAACTCGGTCTTTACCTTTCAAACTACCTATAAATTATTGTAAGTAGTAGTCAAAGACCTGGATAAACCCCAACAAAATTGTGCTAACCCTTTTAAACAGTGTTATTCAGCTTGCGTTGTTTGTTTTTCTAATTATGGAGGTGGTGGGCCAAGGAATTGTTAGTTACTAACTATGCTTCATAACATTTAATTGTTACAGAATCTTTGATGAATCTATTTACTCTGATCTTGAAGTGGTGTGTGGGAAATTAAAGATACTAACTCATTCTTGCATTTTAAAAGCACGCACTGATCAATTTTATCACCAACTACATACATTTTTGCATGTGAACATTGAGCGCAATACTTTCGATGAAATATATTCTTTCATAAGGTATGGACAGTTGGTTAATACTTTAATGTTCTAATTATGCTAGGTTTTAAGTGAATATATATAAAGTTACTGTATAAATAAAAGTTTGTATACATCTTCTAGCTTAATTTCTGTCTATAATATGCTTACTTATGCAATGCCACGCTTTACTCCGTAACTACTGAATGCTTGTAGTTCCTGGCTAAAAATTTCCGTACTTATACTGCGGTATTGCAATAATTATATTGATAGAAATACTTTTACGAAGATCTTATATATTATAGTAATATGGAGACATTGTTGACAGTCATTGATTAAGTATAGAAATTGATGGCGCACAGTTAGTAAAGCAAAACAAAAAGTATTTTATAAATATTATTGGCTTTCATGTAACATCGAATGACCTACTTACGTTGGTTTGACATTCTTTAACAGTGTACAGCTGTACATCATCAGCACTGCAATGTTTACACTAAACATAAGTAGCTATCTACTTTAAAAGAATGTAGAATTTACACGACAGTCTCTACAACCTGTATACAACTCAGGGTCGAACAGGCATTAAAGACTAACCCATTTAAAAAGGTCTATTATAAAACAAGCATAGGCTAGTTAAATAAAAATTTTAACAATAACTATGTAGGATGTCATGGCATTTTTATAATTGTAATATAACAATTTGTTCTCTTTTCTCTCAGTTTGTCTTACTAACAATTGTATGTACTTATAAATGTATTTATGCTTATACCTGTTTGTAATGTTTTAACTGTCAATGTTGTAGTATGTACAGTGTTGATAAAGATTGCCTAGTTAA
Source organism: Spodoptera picta (assembly GCA_038387885.1). NCBI lineage: Eukaryota > Metazoa > Arthropoda > Insecta > Lepidoptera > Noctuidae > Spodoptera > Spodoptera picta. The sequence goes on from JAZHFQ010000105.1 coordinate 7,876,124, forward strand.
TGTATCTATTTTGTTTTAGCGATGTTTACACTGAATGCAACATTCAACATGAAGAAAAAGAAATAATTAAGTTTCTTCAACGCAATTGGAGTGCTTTAAAACCCGTGTCAGTGAAACCCAGTAAAATAAAAGAAGAAGGCGAGGAATCCGAAGTTTTCTCCACACCCAAGTGTATTACTCCATACGTAGACAGTGACACCCACAAAGCTATTCAATCTAGTCCTAGCACGGAATTAACAAAAGAATATTATGCACTAGTTCCAATAGATGGAAATTTATTTGAGAAGGAGCTTATCGAGCAAGACGAGCTTTCTAATGCCTTCCATTCTATAATAAAAGGTCAAACAGAAGATAAAAATCAAGTTAAACAAATACAGCTAAACAAACCTACTTCGCTACCCTTGAATTCTAGTCATACTTCCAAAACAGTTAAGCATTCCAGTAGTAATAACATTTTAAATAATATTTGTCTAAAAGATAAAACCTCTCCAAAACCTGAACACAACCTAAGTACAGCGGCTGATAAGGACTTCAAAAGTAATCAGATATTGCCGCTTAGTGATACTGCAGGACGTAATACTACTACTAAAACCAAGTCTAACTCATTGGATGCTGCATATTCCCCGGATAGTTTAATCACGGATGAGCCCAGTTCTTCTTCTGATTATTTGTCTGCAGCATACACTTTTTCTCCAGGTCTTACAACGTCTGGTTTCCAACAACAAGTAAATGTTGAGAACATCACATCCAAGATGGAGAATATTTATACTTGGTCAGATTCGGGACTGGAGGACCCTGCAATGTTGGGTAGCGTCAATAGTCAAAAGGACGTCACTTTAACAAATATGTCTTTATCAGAGAGCACGGTTCATGACTTAGTTGCTGACGATGCAAGCATCTCAGCGATATCTGTACACAGTTCGTTAGAAAATCAGCTACAAAGATCGAAGCAGAGCAGCACTTCTTTAGACCAAGATTGCAATGGTCAAGGTAGCCTTCCAGAGCTGAGTGGCAAGTCACTAAAAGAAGAAAAGCAGAGACAGAATGAAGAAATTGTCATACTAGAATCGTCCTCACTATCCTCTGAAACGGGTTCCTGGGAGTCTGTGTACCCGCCTAAATTAGTTCAAAAGGAAATTTGCGAAAGGTTTTTACTCAATGAACGCCAGAATTATTTTAACACTTCTGGTTTAGTCCAAAAATCACCTTTCAAATCTACAACTTGTTTTATAGATGCTTCTAGCTTAGTTGATGAAGATGAGTGTCTTGAATTAGAAACCACTACTAACGCATCTTCCACAAATATTAAGTTAGAAATTTTACCTACACCAAGTAAACCGGTACCCTGCTCGACTATGAAGCCGGACAACAGTCCAGGTGATTGGTCAGAAAGTAACGACAATGATGATTCATTAGAACAAAGTGAGAAAAAGGATTCTGATTCAATAATAAAAGATTTATCACCTGTTATTTTTGAAATGACCCCAATTACAGAAGACTCATTGTGCACAAATGCATTTGAAAATGCAGCTCAATCTGATGAAGGTGCAGATGTGGAAGCAAATAGGAAATATTTATCAGATAAAGAGAAATTGCGCAGTGCAGTGTACATGCCATGTTTTGCCACAAGCACACCAAACAACTCGATATTGTCAGTGAAGACATTTAAACCGTACGAGTCAGAAGACAGTGAAAGTAACACTATCATCGATTCTGACAGTTCTTCAATGAATGTCAGGAAAGGTAGTCGTTCTCCTCCAATTCTTTCCGGCGGTGTGTCAGTAGAAGATCATTTACCTCAGGTAGGAAATAATCAAGAAGTTAATCCATTACTCAAATCTAAGCAGAATGAAATAAGTACCGTAACAGGAAAACAAAGTTCTTCTTCGGCTTGGGTAGTAGACATGTCAAGTACTCTGGAAACGGACGACAGTTCATTGGTAGGTAAACTATCCGATGAATCAGTTAACGAAAAAAAGAATATATTTTCTATGTACATAGATCTAGGTGATAATTCGACCTTGAAAGATATGCCTTCCAGACTATCTGCTTCAATGAAAAAGAATACTGCAAATGTCGAAAACAAATTGGCTCCGCAAAAATCTAAAACCACAGAAAGAAACTCTAGAGACAAAGACTCCACATTTGAGAAATATGAAGCTTTGTGTGAAGATCCCAATATTAGTATTTCTGAAATAATAGCGATTCCAGGAGGAAATGAAAACATTGTAAAGGACGGCGAAGATTCTTTCATTGAACAGCCGCGGAAAGTAAACCAGCCTCAAGCACAGGAAGAAACCGAAAAAATAACCTCCCCTAAAGAACTTTCTGCGAATTCTCAAGACAGTAGCTTTGTGAAACTCTCAGACTTAGATAAACCGGTGCAGAAAACAGATATGTTGGTCTCTATCGAAACTAAAGGAGTCGATGTACGGATGACAAGATCCATTCCTGACTGGGGCGAACAAGGATTTTCCACGAACTCAAGATCGATAGAAGTTATTACTTCTTTTCATTCAGAGAATGCGCTCAGCTTGAACAGACTATTTCCACACTTACAAAATGAATTTAGTAGGAGCATGCCTGGTTGCCTATCTAGTAGAACGCGGTCACCATTAAGACTAGGCACATCCAGCACCATCGGTGATGGCGATGAGCAAGGGTCCGATATGTCGGAAATAAGTAGTATGCAGAGCAGCAACTGTCGCTCAGGGTTTGGTAAGTTCAAAAAACCTAAGCTTATTATATGACTTGTAGAATTGGAATTAATTCCTGAAACTCATTTTAGGGAACAGTACTACAGACAGTCAGACTTCCAATTTAATTGAGAACTGTACTTCGCGTCTTGGTCAAGACTTACTCAGAATGTTTCTTGAGGAAATCGCGCCTGATGTCATTGTGGAAGTGTCAGGAAAACGATTCAAGGCACACAAATGTATATTGTCATCCAGGTAAAGGGATATTTCTATTTATAAAGACGTTTTGACATAATTATAGTTATTGTAATCTTAGTGCATTACTTAAGTTTTGGAATGTTTCTCTTTCGAAGTCTATTGTGGAATAATCAAGTTATCATTTAAGAGCGTTGTCGGTCTTAACACGAGTTGTCTTTTTTCAGATGTCAATACTTTGCTGGTATATTGAGTGGCGGTTGGGTGGAAAGCTTGGGGAATGTTATCGTGCTCCCCCCGTGAGTATCTTATTTATTAATTATTTTCATAATCTGTGTGAAAGGACAGAGGCTTTTCACCCTTTCTATTGGTTGGTTATCTAGTGATAGGTACTTTAGGAGCTAAAACAAATAACTTTGGTAAAGGTATTGTGGAAGGTATGTGATGGTATATGGTTCGATATTAGTAAGGTATTCGGTGGTATTGGTAACTGGTAGGTATGTAGTCGTGTAGTGCGGCTACCGTACTATAGTATTATCTGGAATCTGTAGGTGCCATACCCAAATATTGAACAACTTACCGAGTTACAGTTACAGCATATGATCCGTCATCGCAAAACTGAACGCTACGTAGCTTCCTCCAACAGTTTGTAATATCAAAATGCAAATGTCTTTATGGTCCGTGAAGCATTCCGTTCTTTTAAAATGTTAGAGAGACAGTAAAAAACTCGGCTCCCCGATTTCTCCCGTCAATCGTTTGAAAAGCAAAGAAAACTCCTTCACGACCTACTGTTGAGCAACGTAAATAGTACGTCTAGATATAGTCGCGGGTGAGAACTCTGTGGAGTTAGCCATATGCTATAGCAGACCAAGGTACATGCATGCACCGTGTTTTGGTATTAGCATTCTGTTGGAGTAGAACGCCGTTTTAAACGTGATCTTTTACTTCCCTAAGTAGTAGAAAGCCAACATCGCTATTTCGGCGAGGTTGACGAGTACAAAATTGTCAGATTTGGGTTCAAAGTAATGATTTTTATAATAATAATGAGTTGTGATTATCTGGATCGATGGTTTATTGATGTTTATTTACTTTTACTGTTTTAGGTTTTCGTACAATGTGGTGTATTTTGCATTGTGTCACATATATTCTGGTCTTGCAACAATTCCGGATTCGGTGAGCATCGTTGAATTGGCAACTATCGCTGATATGTTGGGCTTAGAGGGTCTTAAGGAAGCCATAATGTTTACGTTAAAGGCTAAATATTGCCATCATTTCCATAAGGTGAGTTTTATAAGCTTTACAAATAAAGTTAATTTTACCTTAGTATACAGGGTATCCAGTAAGTAGTGCACAATACTGTGAGCGGTGATAGTTGAGATCAATACCTACCAACTACTACTAAACATCCCAATATACGCTCAGCGATTGTAACCGAAAAATCTGTACCTTGACACACATCTTTTAGGATATCTTAGTGAAAAAACCTTTTTTTAATAAGTTTTTGTATATCGAAATATTTGTGGATAAATACTCTTTTTTTTAAACAGTAATTAGAGAGTTATTAGGAAAGAATACTTCCTGTACCAGTTTTCATAGAAAAATTTTCTTGTCGCTTAACAAGGAGGATATTTTCCTTATAAAAGAATCTCCGATATAAATTCATACCATATTTTTTTACCAGTGTAGCCTACTAGTACACCCGTGTGGAAGACTCTTGGTTAACGAGAATCTATCATCGGCTTCAATTTGCTCATGAAGATACCCCCCCAACTTCAGTTCTGAAATGTATAGTTTGTTAGGTACTCTAGTTACAAATGAAAATTTTTACATTTCAGCCGTGCGCTGTGTGCATAGTCGGTGTGTTGGAGTGCTTCCCATTGTCTGCTGTTTATGGTTTGGATGATTTATATCTCAAATGTGTCAAATGGATTACGAAACACTTTACGAAAGTTTGGCCAACCAAGGCGTTCGCGACGCTGCCTACGGATCTCTTAGATAAGTGCTTCCAGCATCACACTGTCAACCTGTCCGTGGACAATGTGGTAGAGACTGTTTACGGCTGCGGCATCACTACTGCGTCGTTACAAAACTCTAAATGGGCTGAGTCCATAGCACGGATGTGCCGAAGGCTCATAAGTGTAGCAGCGCACTTCGCGGGCCCAAGGCTTCTCGCTGTTTACCAAGCTATCCCTCCATTACCAAACGAAGCGCCACAGGCCGCCAAGCAAGCTCTCGATGATTTTCATGCTGCTGCTATCGAATGGGCACCTCCGGACGAAGTCTGTCGTGCTTATGGTTTTCTTTCTGCGCTCCTCAAAGAAATGCGCAATAGTCAGTACTCGAAACCTGATTTGATTAGTAACGGTACTGAAAACCGTAAAACTTTGGGCCAATACACTATACTGTACTCACAAGCGGGCAACTGGCGTATGCAGTGTGAGGGCGCGCTAGTGCGAGCGTCGCCCAGAGTTGTCACTACACAGGCGTTTAAGGAGTTACCATCGGAGTTACGTAAAAGGCTGCGAGAGCTCGGTTGTATTAAATACGGTGCGCATGCGTTGCCTATATCCTCTCCTACGCATCAGCAAGAGAGAAAAATTAAATCGACCGCTGTTACGAAAAATAAGCCATTCAGTTCATCGCCTCGCAATATTGACATAGCCCACGTGCGTGCTTTATTTGTGCCTTATTCGCCTAAACCGATGTACCCAGTCGGATCTGTGGACACTCTTAAGAGTAGCAACGATATCCGTGATAGCAAGAAGTCGATTGTGTCCACTAATCCACCAAAGGTGAGGACGACGAAAGCACAAGAGGAGCGTGCCAAATATAATAAAATAAAGAACACTAAATCACAAGACAAGTTAAATACTAAAGCTAGCTCAGCGCGGGCTCCATCCTTCGAGAGGACTAAACCGAGGTATTTAGATATTAAACAAAAAGACAAGAAAACATCAGTTGTGAACAAACACCTGCCAAAAATTGAATCGTCAAGTGAATCGTCTCGTAACTCAAGCCCTATACATTCGAGAAACTTACGGTCGAGTCCCCAGAAGGGGCGGCGGGGGGAGATGGTCCCGCAGACCATGTCGCAGGACAGCCTGGCCACCAGCTCGCGGCCACGCACCGCGGAGCCGTCAACGGACTCGCTCAGCGAATCACAAACGAGCAACAGATATGCTACCTACACGAAGACGAAGCACACCAAGGGCACAGTCGACTGTCAGTATTATTTTATAATATTTTATAGCAACAACTACTACTACTACTACTACTACTTAACTCCACTTCTTCGGCCTATCGGGTTTAATGGTTGAAACATCTGGTTCACCATGCATTTTAAAAAATACTAGTTTGAGATTATACTGAGTTCATTAGGAGGAATTGATTTGATATAGTTCTATAGTACTTCCTTGATAAATAGACAAACCAACCCAAAAAAAATAATCAAATCGAAATAGTATTTCCTGAGATTTGCGCAGTCAAACAAACAGACTCAGTTTCAGCTTTATTTATTAGTATAGATATCGATTTTTCTTACAGCGAGCAAAATATTTAAAAATGTTGAACCGACAACTGCTAATGTGGCGTCTAATAAAACTAAAACGAAGATACCGGTATATTTGAACCACACATCAAAATCCAAGGGGCTGGAAAATCGGTTCTCCAGGAATCAACCAAAGCCCAGTCCGAGGAGCAACAACAACATTGTTCCCACTAGACCCCAGGATCGTAAAGTGCCTGGTTCGTTGATGAACGCCACGAAGTCAAGCTCCGCGAAGGTTGTGCCCAAAGTACGTAAATCCATTGTAAAACGAAACATATTTTTTCTGTGTCGTGGTGATTGATCCTGGACATGTTGTATCTTTTATACTTTACGTTAATTAAAACACGCGTTAAAATTGTTTGTTCATTGCAGGTAGTGAAAGAGAAAGACCTACCGAAAAATATTATGTCCAGGAGCCAGAGATATGGACAGACGAGCCGACATCAGCATCAACACCAGCACGAGGAGAGGGGGGAGCCTTCTGTCAGAGACATTCCCGTCATGGAGCGCTCCGGCACATTCTTAAAGGATGAACCCACTTTCGGAGATAAACTAACTAATTTAGATATATCTCAATGAACGCCTATAACGTAGTAAATTAGCTATCAGCTGACTAGAGAAATCTATTTCATAAAACTTCCAAAACTACGTTTTATTCATAAATAATCAGCAAGCTCTCTTCACATGAATGCTTTATCAACTTATTTCGGTGACGAATAGGTAGATGAAATATTCTGTAGCTACAATAGGTTTGCAACTTTTTATGAATAAGATAGTATTTGTAGTGGTATTTATTTCAAACTCCAGCTTCTTATACTTTTCGTCGAGCTTTAAATATAAAATCGTTGTAGGTACGATTGAGGTATAATGTATATAACAATTTTAAATAGTAATTTGTATCTCTGTACGTCATCCTCAAACTTGAGAACATCGACGGAAAATCATTTTTCATCTGTTATTGGGTAAGCAAATCATTTTTTTTTCTTATGATCAGTATACATATACATATTAGTATCCATTTATTATACCGTGGCATTAAGAGAAGTAGTATCTATTGGATGGTTGCCTTGGTTACAAGACAGAATGTTATAATACTTACACAATATTTGTGGAGTTGATGTTAAATTTGTACCTGTAAATAGAAACCAACACGAAGGTTATTAAAACTGACTAACTTCTCTTGCAATATTTCTTCGATTGTTATTAATAGAATATAGTTTGATCTCTGATTCCACCCAAAATATGAATTAGCGCCAGTTTTACTGAACATATTCTATATATTACCCACTTATATTCCTGCACACACGTGGAATGTGCATTCAAATTACTAATTCTATGTAAGGCTACCATATCTATATAAATAAAAATGAATTTTTGTTCGTTAGTCTCGCTAAAACACGAGAACGGCTGAACTGATTTGGCTAATTTTGTCTTGATTGGTTCGTGGAAGTCTAGGGAAGGTTTAAAAGGTGAGAAAAATCTTTTAGACGGTACGAAGTTTGCCGGGTCAGCTAGTATTAAATAATTGCTTCGAGCTATACAGCATTTGCTTAGCAATGGGTTCTTATCTAAGCGAGAGGAATCCATGAAGATTTCCCATCTTGGGGTAAAAAAAGATCTAATCTCTATCGGGGTTAGGATATTTTCGGCACCGAAATTCACAGTACCTAATAGAAATAATCTATAAATGTGTCCTTTCTTTTAGTTAAATACCCTTATGGCAAGTTGATTTGTTAACAATAAAATGTGTAATGAAATTTCTATTTTCAGGTAGCAATTCGGAAATTTAAACAAATATAAATTTGATTAGCATTGCATGTTTATAAATAAATGGACACATGATATGGAGACTGATATTACAAGAAAAAAATTAAGGTTTTCATGAAAAACATTACAAAGGATAAATTGATATTCAGGAAATTCTCCAATAAGTAGGTACTGTAGGTAAGTCCTTTATAACCGAAGTAATTTAAGTTTAACTTTAGTTTTTATAACTAGCCACTGTATAATAATCTATTGTATATTTTTTGCAGAGATTAATTATATAAGTAACGTCTGAGAATAAGACAAAGAGAAGAAAGAATCTATACTTCAGCAACAGACTGCTCTCCTTATTTATAAATTGTAAGTAAATTTATTATATTTAATATCAGTAGAAATATTAAAATTTAATTTCAGAAAACTACTTAATAGAAGCAACATCCTATACAAGCAATAAAAATGATGACTCCATAGTCTTCTTGGAATATATATAATTGAAAACTTAACATAATTGTCTTTATAATAAGTTAAACTATGTGTTTATTTAACAGGTAAAAGAGCTGCCATGTTCAGCAAAGAAATTAAGCGAAATTGTCAGTCTTCGTCATGCGTCCAGTCGGCTTATCCAATATAATATATACAAAATAGAACTAGGACATGTTTCGTGTAGGTACTCAAGCTTTTCATGTATTGCGGTAATGGTGTATTATTTTTATTAGTAACAATGTCCTGGAATTCCTTCGTCTACCCGTATATCTATTCTGTGATAGTATTCGCGCAAGGTGCTGCCCTCACCTTCGCGAACACCACAATCAGAACATAGGAAATAGATTGCATAAATAAATCAATGTTTAGATAGTGGTTGTATAAATTAAGAATAAAAGTCGAAGTATCTTGACATAGAAGAAATTTTAACAACAAAATATCTTGATGTTAATATTTTAGAACCTCACATTCCATAGTTTAATTAGGGATGATATTTGTAAATGTAGAAATCTATAAGTATTTATCGCCCATTTTAAATGCGACGTTGAGACGACCATACGATGATCATATGAATGTAGGATTTCTAATTTTATTCTAAAAATGTATCTCATTGTTGTTTACCACTCTATTTTTCTCGTGTGTACGGTGCCCAGTAAAACAAGGCACACAGACAACTTGATTGTAGACCCCAGACAGTCGGGATAGTGGGACATTAGGACATTCTGTCAGGTGGGTAGTAGTATATTTTAGACTAATATTTCAAGCGAGGCTGCATTGTGTTGGTCTCATAGACATTTTTCCTGGGTAAAAATCCTATGTATGAAACGCGATTTGGGAGGCCATTTCCTCTTGCATCTTTCTGCAGATGGAAAACCTCTTTCCTCCTTCTGGAAAAATTGTGCGATAGAAAACTGTAACTCTTTCTAATACCGGTTGCGGGTACAACTGGTATTAGAAAGAGTTGCTCTGTGCGGGAATGAGACTCGCTACACGTTGCGGAGCAGCTACTTGCCCACCCATCGCGCTAATGCCTTGTTCACACTACGCTAGTATTTTAGTCGAGTAGCGAATATTCATTAGTCCTGTCTGCTTCTGTCCCGAAATGTAAGTGAGAGAACTACTAAATATTCGCAACTCGACTAAATTACTAGCGTCGTGCGAACAAGGCATAACTGTGCAGTAAATTTTTTCTTACTTCATTAATGCACCTACTAAATTACTTCCATTGATTGTCGTACTTTCGTCTCCACGTTGTAAGTAATAAAATTAAATGATTAATCACTGCTTTGCTACTTGTTTCGTAAATGATCTGATGCCTAGCTGGTTCTAGAATAACACAAAAGAAAGTAGCGATTACTGACATTAAAATTTCGTTGCCATTTAAATTATTAATTTATTATAGAGGTAAGTTGTATTTATGTATTACTATATTTATATTATAGTTGTGCGCTTATACCTATTTTAATTTTTGAATAATTGTATATTAAGAGATTAGCCTGTCAGATATTTTTCTAATTTCCATGTACTTACTGTTATGTACTTATGACGTATCTTATCATTATGACGTACCTACGTCAAGATGAAATTAAATGATTCATTTATTTTCGAAAACTAATAATAATTCGTTCCTTTTATAGTTCGTTAATGTTAACTTTGAAATACTCTAATATTTTTTTACGAGTCTTACCGATGAGATAGACCTATTTATTAAATTTTGGAAGTGGCTATAGTACTATTTCAATTTCAATATTTTATGATTAGTCCAGGGTCGATAATTTTTAAAACCAAAAAAAAATCATAATAGGATGAAACCCATTAGAAAAGGAGGGAAATATGATAAAAATGAAAGGAAAAATAATTTACGGGCGATCTGAGGTTGGGAAGGGGGTGGGGGGGAGTTTTTAAGGGTAAAAACTGTTTTTCTCGATTTCCGGCAAAACTAAAAGTCCTATCGAAAAAAGTCAAATGGAAAAGTTGTAGATAATAAAAAGATCTAACACTTTTGTATTTTCACTTTTTTCACATAACCTCAAAATTTATGTGAAAAATTCTAATAACGAAGTTTTTTGTTTTTTATTTTTATCTTTTACAAAATTTTTTTTTAACGAAATTTTGTGAAAGCTCCCTTTTTTATGTCCCAAATACGCTGTAATTTATTTGATTAAAAATATTTATTTTTTCACCTTATTTTGAATTAATATCGAAAAAACACCCTAATTTTCAATCGAAAATTCACCCGTCAAAATATCGGCTTTTTTCAAAAAGTTGGTATGGTTTCTGTTCGTTGAAATCTCGACTTTCCGATGGTGAAAAAAAAAATATGTTACTATGGTAAATCTTCTCAGAAAACGCAAAAATTAAAAAAAAACTTGAATTCGAAAATTTTTTTTAATTATTATAAATAATTTCATCCTAAAAATGTGATTGCTGCAATATCTTTCAATTAAAAAGTTGATTTATTTAATTCTAATTACATTTATGTCATAGAAAATCTCATTATAGATAAATAGGTATAAATGTAAATCGTACTATTAAATGTAGATGCTTTATTCTCATTACGTTATTCATTACAATATTTTTAAACACATTAGTCTCATCATTCATAAATACCTTATCTTCAATTCTAATCACTTATCCATAAGTTTTTGTCTTTTTGATGGCATTTCTTCATCGTTAGATTCGTCAAACATCTCCGATTCTAGTAGATCTTCGAAATCTTCATGATTATCACCTTCTTCCTCTCCAACATTATTTCCAGACTGCGTTGGTTCTTCATCCACAATATCTTCTGAATCATTAACTTCCTCATAGGTTTCTTTTTCAATAAACACCCATGAAAAAAAATATTAAAGAAATCAATGTCAAAATGTATAAATAATATATTATAAATCTATAAAAAAGTATAAAATATATATAAAAATCGGCCCAAAGTTTGTTTTATTAGAAATATATTTACGATATATATTTTATATAGATTCTGAAATTTTTTTTTTTCATGGGATTAACTAAATTTATTTGTTCAAAATTAAGGAGATAATTATTTTTTTATCCTGTACTAAAATATCATTTAATTTCAATCTTTAGGTTATGTTAAGTTAAGCATACTATTTTTTAAAGAAAATATTACGAATTTTATGGTTGAGTTGATTGATACAGATAAAAATAGAGATAGTATTTACCTTCCTATGCAGATTCGAAAAGTTTTGGTTTTTTAAGTAAACTTGTCACAATTATCTTCAAGAAACTCAGCGTGCACGTGTATTTTTATAAACGATGTTGTATACTTTACTGTATTTCGAATACTGGTTAGGCTAGCGGTTGTAACAGCTGCTACGAAATATATAGTATATAATAGTAGGTATGTATGTAGTAAGACCCAGACCCGCTTAAATTTAAATTTTAATAAATAGCTCAAAATTATTTATAATACGTAAAAAAAATTTCGAATTCAAGTTTTTTTTTTAATTTTTTTCGTTTTCTGAGAAGATTTACCATGGTAACATATATTTTTTTTTTCACCATCGGAAAGTAGAGATTTCCACGAACCGAAACCATACCAACTTTTTGAAAAAAGCTGATATTTTGACGGGTGAATTTTCGATTGAAAATTAGGGTGTTTTTTCGATATTTTTTCGATATTCGATATTCAAAATAAGGTGAAAAATAAATATTTTTACTCAAATAAATTACAGCGTATTTGGGACATAAAAAAGTAAGTTTTCACAAAATTTCGTTAAAATAATTTTTTTTTTGTAAAAGATAAAAATAAAAAACCAAAAACTTGTTTTTTTGAATTTTTCACATAAATTTTGAGATTATGTGAAAAAAGTGAAAATACAAAAGTTTTAGATCTCTTTATTATCTACAACTTTTCCATTTGACTTTTTTCGATAGGACTTTTAGTTTTGCCGGAAATCGAGAAAAACCGTTTTTTACCCTTAAAAACTCCCCCCCACCCCCTTCCCAACCTCAGATCGCTCGTAAATTATTTTTCCTTTCCTTTTTATCATATTTCCCTCTTTTTCTAATGGGTTTCATTCTATTATAATTTTTTTTCACTTTTCATTATTTTTGATGGCTTCTACCCTGCAGCTGTAGCCAAATGCCACTTAGCGCTTGTCTACATGTAGAATAGAAAACCAAATTATATGGAATTGACGTATATTTTGACAATTGTCAGTGTCATCCCCATACATTTTGATTTCTACTCTCTCTGTAGACAAGCGCTAAAGTGGCGTTTGGCTAGAGGCGCTGGTCTAGATAATCTGTCTATATAGGTAACTTATATTGGACGTAATTTGGTTGTTGTAACAATAAGGGCCTGTTTTATTAATTCTGATTAAGTTTCTGATAGTTAAACCGTCACACACTTGACACATTATATGGAAGACGTTATTTGATGGTCTAACAGAGACTTGATCAGCGGTCAGGGCCTTACTTGTCAAGTCGATGTTATTATTTTTTGGGATTAAATGATAGGCTTAACAAAATAATGAATTCTTGACATACAATTTTTTTCAATATCAACTAAGTAATTATTGTATATTTTATAATTGTGATAAGTTATTGTTGTAGTCATTTCACTTGTTTCTTGTGTATAAGTTATGATTGCAGTGGTCTCGTTAAAGACAAAATAGTGCATACGTAATAATATTTTGCGAGGTTTTATAGTATAAACGAAATCAATTATTTTCGACAAGTAAATAACAATTTAAATTATATTTTAGATTCAGTATGAAAAGTTTTTATGTAGACAATTACGAAGTTTGAGTTCTGACGCTTTTCTTTAATTTTAATAGAGATTTGTTGGTAAGAAAAAAATATTCTTGTACTTTTGCAGTTTTACTAAGTAATGAGACGGGACCACTAAACATGGATTATGAAAGGAAAGCATGCATGTAAAGAAAGGAGTTAATGGTAAATGACAAGTTATGACTAACGTATTATTTGACTAGTGAGCTATACAAAATAATAAATATTAATTAATTTTATTTTACTCTGAAAATGATCTCAATGATGCACAGTATTCAATATTAATTTTATTGGTTTCCATCAGCCGGTTTATTTTTTAAGAAACAATAGTTTTTAATATTTAAGATTTCGTGTGCGTTACCCAGGCCAGATATTGTCGAAAATGGTCATTTGAATCTTATAGATAATTAGTTGTGCGGCTTCTGTAATTGTTGCGTACATTTTTAAATTTGTTGCGCTTATAGTTTTTTAACTATTTTACAAAAACATTTCCTGCTGGGGTAACGTTACCCCAGCCAGACCATTTTCTTTCTAATGGGAATATTTAAATAATTACTAGCTATAAAATGTATTGTCTAGATGAAGTAAATGTTGTGCCTTATTTTGTATTTGTTCTTTCATCGGTTGCGAAGTTATTCGAGATTTTGCTGGAGTAACGTTTTTGATTTTGCTACATCTTTGAAATGGTTAAGCGGATCCTTATCATATTTGGTACATGGATTCTTGGGAATTAGTTCAAATTAATAGAAATAATTAATAAAAAACCAACATATTACATAGCTTAAAGGTTATTTCATTAAATAGAAAAACACTTAAATTGGTGCCAGCACTCTCAATAAGAGCTCTAAAGACTTATTTTAAACGTTATTTTAAAGCTTGTAACTGCCTTCAAATATATGTGAAGTTCCATTAGTATCCTGTTAATATTTAACAAATTATGATGATATTGAGTTCTTCACGAGCACGGTCTTAATGCGCGCGATGTTATTTAGCCACTGGATTGGATATATGAACTGAATGTTATGTCAATAATTGATTGTTTAGTTCAGTTGTATATCAGTAAAATTTCAGCTCAGTACATAACATAATTAATGAGATAATACGATTAAAGTCATTAGGAAGAGAATGACCGTGGTAACACGACCAAGTTTAAGTGGTTACGAAAAAGTGAAAACGCAGATCATTATGGTACCTTCTAAAATATGTAGGATAGTATTACAAATTTAGTACAGACATGTACACAAGTTTTAAAAAAGCTACGTAATTATGAATAAATTTTTATTGACAGGTAATATAATCATTTCAATTGTACTTTTAAAGTATTATTAAACTAATACTTAAAAACAATCAGAGATTAAAATTAGGGATAGTAATTTTTGCTTTTTTGAAATTTTCTATTATATTTTAATTAAATTATAGATTTCAGTATACACACCACAGTTACAGTTTTATTTAAATATACAATGGTTTTTTTTTCAGTTAACACTAAACATACGGTACGTACAAACTATATAACATAACACGAAAAGCACACGCACTCTACAAGATGAATTATGTGATTATAGACCATGTTTAGTGCGATATGCAAACAATGCGCCCCTTCACCCTTCTTTTAAGTTTGCAACTGGAAGATAATAATAATGTTTTCATAGTACAGATATTATTATATTATTACTGTATTTAACAATGTACGCGTCTGTACCAAAATTTTAAGGTGTATTATACTAAACATTCCAAAAGATAGTACAATGTTCTGCGTTTTCGCTTTTTCATAACCACCTAAACTTGGTCGGGTTATCACGGTCATTCTCTTCCTAATGACTAATCATATTATCTCATTAATTATCCAATGTACTGAGCTGAAATATTACTGATATACAACTGAACTAAACAACTAATTATTGACATAACATTCAGTTCACATATCCAATCTAGTGGCCAAATAACACCGCGCGCAACAAGACCGTGCTCGTGAAGAACTCAATATCATCATAACTTGTTAAATACTTACAGGATACTAATGAAACTTCACATATATTTGAAGGCAGTTACAAGCTTTAAAATAACGTTTCAAATAAGTCTTTAGAGCTCTTATTGAGAGTGCTGGCACCAATTTAAGTGTTTTTCTACTTAATGAAATAACTTTTAAGTTTTGTATTATTTTGGTTTTTTTATTACACAGCAAATTTGAACTAATTCCTAAGAAGCCATGTACCAAATATGATACGAATCCGCTTAACCACTTCAAAGGTCTAGCAAAATCAAAAACGTTACCCCAGTAACATCTCGAATAACTTCGCAACCGATGAAAGAACAAATACAAAACAAGGCACAACACTTACTTCATCTAGACAACTAATTTTATAGCTAGTAATTATTTAAATATTTCCATTAGAAAGAAAATGGTCTGGCTGGGGTAACGGTACCCCAGCAGGAAATGTTTTTGTGAAATAATTAAAAAACTATAAGCGCAACAAATTTAAAAATGTGCGCAACAAATACAGAAGTCGCAGAACTAATTATCTATAAGATTCAAATGACCATTTTCGACAAATCTGGCCTGGGTAACGCTCACTAAGATTTTATATTCTTACTTAAGGCCTAATTCAGTGTCCAAACATTGTTTTATTGTTATAATTTATTGTAAATATTTTAAATCTAGTTTTTATGTTTTTATAGAGCGATATTTCTATCACAAAGTGCACCGTTTGTATAAATTCTAAGTCTGTAAACTTTTATATTTTAATCAGTAAACATGTATATTTATTACTGTAACAGTTGGTAAAACAATAACTTATTTAAAAAATCTGTTAATAAACTTGTGCAATATCAATACTCATGTTTTTTATTTACCTTAGCTTGCTCTTGAATAAACAAAATATGTTAAAACTGGTTTTAGTGTCTATCAGATATAAAAAACCAAAATAGAAATATCTTTCAAGCGACATTGGCAGAATTCAGGTCAACCTAATAGCCTAATAAAAGAATAAACTATCCATTAGGTATATAGGGTACCTGTAAGTTTCTTTCTGCTCCTAACGGTTGAGGACTTGTTGCTTCCATAATCAGCTATTTAATGTGAGGTGGCGATTTATCTGACAGAGATACTGTTTTAATAATGAAAACTACATAAAGATTGTTTTACAGTTGCCCTCCATTTCCTTCGGATACGATCCCTATTTGGTGACATCCTAAAACTACCTCTGATATAAGACATGTAATCTATACATATATAATTCAAAGGTGACTGACTGACTGACTGACTGACTGACATAGTGATCTATCAACGCACAGCCCAAACCGCAACCGCATACAAACAGAAGTTATGACGTAAGCATCCGCTGTGAAAGGATTTTGATAATGTCCACCCCCAAGGGGGTAAAATAGGGGATGAAAGATTATATGAAACTTTGCCAGTTTTACACTGATCTAGTTGCAATTTGGCATGCAGGTAGATGTTATGATGTAGACATCCGCAATGAAAAGATTTTGATCATTTCCACCCCCCAATGGGATAAAATATGTATATAAAATGTAAGTTTTTGCGATAATTTGTCAGTTTTGCAACGAAGAGGTTGAAATTCTGCATGCAGGTAAATGTTTAGATGTAGGCATCCCATAAGATAGATTTTGATCATTTCCACCCCCCAACGGGATAAAATACGGAATGAAAGTTTTTACGAAGCTTTGTCAGTTTTGCATCGACCAGGTTGAAATTCTGCATGCAGGCCAATGTTTTGATGAAGGCATCCCATAAGATAAGATTTTGAACAATGCTACCCCCAAGAAGAAAAAATTGGGGATGAAAGTTTGTATGAAATTTTAAAATGACTGGGCTGAGACTTTGCATGCATAAAGCTACTATGACGTGGACATCTCCTAAGAAAGGAATTTGATAAATTTATTCTACCCACAATGGAATAAAATAGGACATGACAGTTTGTATAAATCTTCTTAGCGAATGAATCTAAAATCATTGAATCTTTTTGAGTTAGATTCGGTAAAACGATAATTTGAGACCTGAGAAACGATGTATGATAGTTTTAATCGCAGAAGTCCCACGTGAATGGGAACTATGCGTTAAAGCCAGACTGTCTACCTCTTAACCGCTGATCTTATTTTAGAGAAATTCAGTACAACAATAGTCGATAGAATGCATTTTATTACTAAAACCTTACTGGAACAGGCACTGTACTGATAAGATCCCTGCGGGATTTTTTTTAACCACGATAAATTCATTTCACAACATATAATAAAACACAAACTACATTAAATATTTTTTTAAAGAATACTTGGTATACTAATAATCTACAGTCGATACTGAAACTAGAATATGAACTTTACAAATTTTACCTGTTTGTCTGTATGTATGTACCTACCTACATAATAATATGTCCAGCTACGGGTTGATCTCAAAAATTACTGTATGGATCTACTTCAAATTTTGTGATTATTACTGACAGAGCGGGTCAACATATAGGCTAGGTGATATAACTTAATAGTCACAAAATTGTCAACAGCTTTATATTAGGTAGGTATCTATTAAGGTTTTTTCCTAGGATTCCATCATCAGATCCTAACCTGACGAAAAACAAACAAAACAAAACGGTTCATAAATGGCGGAGTAATTGGTGAACAAACAAAAAAAAATTATCATCAGAATATAGTGCCTCCTCCTTTTTTTGAAATGGGTAAAAATTCGGTAGGTACAATGATAGTTTGACACCTAGGAAACGAATTGAACGATATTCCGAAAATCACACGGCAACGGGGATATGCGCTAAAATTCCGGCACTTTGTATCTTTTAAATCACTGAATCCATTTGATTGAAATCCAGATAGAATAGTTTTAATCACTGAAACCTCACGAGGCGAGCTCTGTACGGGTTGAAACCTGATTGTTGGGATTGTTTATTTTTTGAAATCACGAAAATTAATTCATTTCACAATAAGTATAACCTAAGTTCTGAATGAAGTCTGACGACATTTTTTTGTTACCGTGGAATGTCCCTTGGTAAAGTCTAATTCAAAAGCCTAAATTCTGCCAGAACTCATTCTGCGCGGACGAAGTCGCGGGCAACAGCTAGTCTACCAAATAAAATGGATGCGCGAAAATATAATAAATACATCGTTTTAGTTTTAGCCATGTGTAGAATAGATACCTACACTTCTCTAAAAATTATCCTAGCAGCTCCAGATTAGTTTCTTCTAGGTGTTATCATTTTACAGTAGATAGCATGAAGTAAGTACACGCCTATCGTGACCGGTAGGAATTTGAGCATAAATGGCCTAACATGGTACTGCTTCGCTAATCAAATGGTTACCACCGCTCAGCTGCCCAGGGTTTGAACGGCATGAGTGCAAAGAAATACGTTGTCAAAAGAATATTATATATTAGAAAATTCGCATTCGCGAATATTCTTCCATTTGTTGAAATTCGCCATTTTTAAAGCTTTTCGCAGTATAAGTTGAGAATATGAATCCATTAAAAAATTTTTTTTCAATTACAAAGATAAATTCAATAGAGGAATAGGTACCTAGTCATTATTTTAATATTTCTTACAGAACCATCTTCTGATTAAACTGTCTTATGTCCAAATACTCAAACGCCACTCAATTTTAAGAATTAGATAAAAGTTATAATATAAACTGGTAATTTGAAATTAAAAAGGTGCTTGAAGCTTGTGGACACAAGCTTCAAGCACCTTAAGCAGCTGTCACGGTTTGTTTATGGAAACAGTTTAATAAGCCCTCTCCAATCAGGTTTTCGACCTGGACACAACACTGTCTCCTCCCTCCTTAAAGTGACTGGCGATGTTAGGGCAGGGATTGAGGATACCAAAGTAACTGTTTTGGTATTAGTTGACTTTTCAAACGCTTTTAATATGGTCAGTCACGATCTCCTTTTGGCCATCCTGTCCCATCTTGCAATCTCTGACAAAACACTGGACTGGTTCTCTTCCTATCTTCGGGGGCGTCAGCAGTCGATCCGGCTTGACGATAATTCTTCAGGTTGGTGTGATCTGCTGGCTGGTGTCCCTCAGGGCGGCATTCTCTCTCCTCTTTTATTTTCAATCTTTATTAATTTCATTACTTCTGAACTTCGGTGTGCGTATCATCTGTATGCGGACGACTTGCAGCTGTAGGTACTGTCAGGCTGCAGTGGATGACTTACCTAGTGCTATCACGGCAGTAAATGGTGATTTTGCTGCTATCTACAACTGGTCACAAAGGTTCGGCATAGAAGTAAATCCAAACAAATGTCAAGCCATAATCATTGGAAGCATACGTACCTGGAAAACAGTCAGTGTCGCATCGCTGCAGCCTGTCTCGTACAATAATGTGGCAATCCCGTTTAGTGAAGATGTGAAGGATCTTGGCTTACATATTGACAACACATTGAGCTGGCGTGCACAGGTCACTAATGTATGCCAGAAGGTAACTGGGTCGTTGCGAGGCTTGTACCGCCTTAGAAACTTCCGTCTACTACCAAGGCACGGCTGGTGCAGGCCCTGATTTTTCCTATCATCGATTATGCTGATGTGTGTTACTACGACCTGAATGCAGATCTACTCAACAAAATTGACCGTCTTCTAAATAACTGCATTCGATTCGTTTTCAATTTACGTAAATATGATCATGTTTCTGCACATCGGTTGCAATTAAAATGGCTGCCCATACGCCTGCGCAGGCAACAAAGGGCGTTAACTACTTTATTTTCTTTTCTCGACTCTCCTTCTTCACCTGTTTATCTAGCTTCCTACTTCCAATATACATGCGCAAACCATTCTAAATACCTTCGCTCATCTAATAACCGTCAACTTCAATGTCCCACTCACCGCACTGACTATCTTCACTCCTCCTTTTTCGTTCAATCTGTCTCTCTGTGGAATGCGCTGCCCAAGGAAATCAGAATGGCAAATAATCGCTGTTCATTTAAATTTAAGGTTCGGGAACACATTTATAAAAAGTGGCAAACTCAAAACAGTGGTAATATGTAGTCTATGTATTGCATTTATTTATATATTTATGTATTATAGAGGTATAGTAATTATATCATATTATATGTATGCATATTTGGGATATATATTTATTATATAATTCATTTTAAGTCCCTATACCCTTAGTTATGTATTATCGACTATAACAATCATATCTTCCCTCTTTAATATTTTATTACCTTAACTTCGTTATCTACTACTTCATACTTTCTTTTTACAATTTTGCACCTACCGCTTTAACATTCTGCACCACCCAATGGTCGACTGTCAGATAATGCTTACGGCATTGAGTCCGCCAATTTCACTGTATGTGCAATAAAGTTTAATAAATAAATAATTTGAAGTTTTAAAAATTTTCTCAGAATTGATAAGTTTTATCATAAAGTTATGCAAAGATGTATGTAGTTAGGTCTTAAAATTGTCTATAAAAACCCTTTTCAAGACGTTTCCTATCGCAGAGTTTTACATCAATGTGGGTAGGTAGTGTGCTATTTAACCGCTTTTAACGTGGTTTCTCTGGTAGGTCTGCTCAATAAACTGTTGTTCGTATTTCGTATCGTATCAGGTAAGGTGTCAAAATAAATCAATCGACAAATTAGTCCAAATTTTTAGGTCAATATTCACACAACCTAACACTATCTAATCTACTAGATATTCAGGCAGGCGAACAAGTGTTTTAAAAGTGCAATTACTTACCAGGTACGGCATTCTTCCGAAAAGCTGATGTAGGTAAATGAGATGATAAACTTCCCATCACACTTAAAGCTTTGCACTATCAATTTAGCGTAAGAATCGTGTTTATTTATTTTAATTTAAATTAATATCAGATAACGATAAACTGTAACTTAGCGAATTTTAAAGTTGTTTAGCGTATTGTAAATCTTATTTACTACAATTGCATCGTATTCACATTTCTTTACACACTCCCTAACTACTTATCCACATAACTGTTGCACAAGTCCACCTTCTATTGTACTCTCTCTATTCCACTCACTATTGTCTGTAAACATAACACTATCTTCTATTAAAGCCGTGGCAGATAATTATATAGCACCTTATATATGAATAACGTCGCTCTTTTACTATGAGCTATAATAAAAAACCTGAGGGTAAGAAGTGCATCATCAATTGGATAATACAAAAACAATTGTTTCATGTGGGAATCGAAGCTATGTTAAAAAGAAAACCAACATTTCATAAATTAAGTCTTTTATTTCAGAAAACGATACAATATAGCATAATAGTACAATATAACAACAATACCATACGGAAATTTAATTAAAATGTTCACAATTGATATAATTTAAAAGAAATCTACGCATCGATGCTTAATGGTTTTATACCAGTACATCATCTCCCATAATAATTACGAGAAGATTTAGTATATGACATGGATGTAAAAATTTCAATAGGCTGTTACAGAGGACCGACTAAAACGTCGGTATCTTAGAAGAGTCATTTAAAAAATTTATATTTTCAAAGTTACTTGCAATTGCATATTTGGATAGATCCTAGACTTGTAGATAGAAATCTACAAGTCAAGCTACTCATGTACTAAGTATGAGTGTTGTATTAGTTCACAGCCACCGTTTGCAAAGCTAGGCTAGTGCTCCTTCATTCAGTAGCCTTAGCATGGCGCTTTACAAGTTACGTCATTGTATTACATCAATTATAGTTTTAATGAACTTTATCCATCACGTCTACCGTAAACGTAAATTTTGGTGTTATGGAAGTAATATTCGGGTGAAACTCCGTATATTGTCCATCTATGTTCATGTTATGTAAATATTTCGGCGACAGTACCTAAGTAGAGGCCTATTGAAATTTTTGTCGTATCCAAGCAGTTAGTGTGTAGTTTAGTATGATTAGTCTTTATAAAATGCTCATGTTTATATTTCATTTATTTATGTATGTACGTTTTAGAGCTCTTCGCTGATATTAACAATATTTTTAAGGATCTCTCATTATATTGTGTAACCGTTATGTTATATTAAACATCCGTTATCGTTTGTTACTCGTCAGCTGTTTGTCCAGTTAGTTCAAATCTAGATGATGTAGAGATACATTAAATCAGATTAAACATTCTGTCCATTCATTAATTATACAATTTCTGTCCGAAAATAGTCATTAATTATAAAAAAACCACCACAAATGAAAATTAAAAATGCCATAAACAAGAGTGAAAATCCTCTAATTATACTGACACAAAACTACTATTAAATGTGCTTTGAAACATGACATGTTGATGCCTAGTTTATTATCGAATAGTAGCCGTGGAGTTTGCACAACAGAGCCACGGTTGTACTATCAATTTATTTACTCACACGATCCTCAATACACACTTCGTCTCAGTTCGACACTAGCTGAGCTTCGGGACATTCAATTGCAAGGTGTAACCACAACATGGGACATGATCAGTTCTTACCATAAACAAACAAATACTTACGAGAATATTATGTTTTAACAATTAAACTGTTGCATATTAGATAAAATGCAAAGCTCAGCTAAGGCCAGACCAGGCTGTAAATAAACCAAATGGTTTTATATAAGCGAATTCCTATCCTCACTGTTTGTTACTCCCGCTGTGCACTTAAATAAATAAACTTAGTATTCGTTGTAATAAAAAATAATTTTACAGTTCACAGAATGCGGCTACCAAATTATATATGACGGCACGTGAATATTGCTAACGAATATGCAACTAATATGCTCCCTAAACCCGCAGGGGCTAAATACTGTGTAAGAAATGAAAGATAATTATCGTAAGAATACTCGCACTGTATCGTTATCATATATTTATCTAGGGTATTAGTTTTCAATTAAGTAAGCATATAAATATCAATATAATTTCTAGAATTCATAAAATTTAAACAAATATTTTTGCACTTACGATAAGAACATTTCAAAAGCTAAAATTGTACACAAGTTGAAAGAAACGACGAGACAATTTCACTCAATTCTTACATCAAAATACACAATAAGTAATAAGTATATGAACCTGATTTATATTTAGTATATTTTCCCACTTAACACGTCATAACATTAAACCCTAAATATTGAAGGCTGTTTCTTCAGGTATGGTAAGTAGTCTACGAAAATACACGACTTAATGTTCTATACAATATTTCGGCGCATGCAGCACAAATACACAGCTCGAGACGTACACTTTGCGGACGCACTACCAGTTGCGGAGTGTGTACATGCGCATTACTGCCAGCGCAAACGTTCGGCGTGTGTACTTGACTACACTTTCAGCTACTATAAATAAATAGATCTCATCTTCTGTAGGCTCCGAGCTCTATCTAGACTACTCGGAGCGCACAGTGTGTCGTCACGAACAGTAACATACGCTAAACATTTTAGTATTTGTAAATAATAGTAACAATACATAGTACTAACATTTATATTTCGCACAGCGCAATTGTTATTTAGAATACGATTGATTCACTTTGATTGACACAGAAGCCAATAATATATTTAAGACAACACTGTATAATTTATTAATGATATTTAATTTACTTATGCACGACGACACAGGCATAAATTAACTGGAACTAACGATTACCCTAAGTAAATATGATGTTTTTAATTATTTAACTTTACTCTTATTGCCTGCACTTTAACAAATAAATATTTGCTTCAGACGCTATTGCTATTTACTCAGTACGACTCACTTTTACAGGAATTTAGTTTTTAAAGTAATATTAGGTAATCGAGTCATTTTCCTAAATTGAAGAAATACTTAAGATGCAATACCAAACGCACCCAATACAATTTTTGTCACCAGTAGACGGCGGGCCACATCATTTTTATTGCTATATAAAGCCTGGCAATTGTTTCTATACTCGGAATTTTAATTCGATTCCAGATTTGACAATTTCAGTGTTGCAACGTTATGACAAGTACTAAATAGTGACGTTGCGCAATTATTCGATATGGAAATGCAATATTTCTGGATCGATTCTTCTCGTTTATAATTTTACTCCCGTAAACTAAGTATATCAGGAAATTAAATATTTCTGAACCGATGATTTAGTTTTGACGATTAATTAACGATCTGAGACTTTTCTTTTATAATTGTGTGTGAAATAAATAAAAAAATGTAATCACGAAGGAACATGACAAATAAAACAGATAGATGTATTATGGTAGTAAGTTATTTTATAAAATGTCGCCGTCAACGCTATCGCTATCCTGTCACTTTCTGTAACATTTATTATAAAACACACACACTGATTGTTTATCGATTTTTGTGTTCATCGCTACACTATTATATGTGGTATCATTATTTCACAAAATGACAGTAGCTATTGTCAAATCTGGAATCTGAATAAAATTCTGACTATAAGTTTGCTACAATGCATCATATGATACACAAAACATCACGCTGGTGGGCAATAAGAAATTGATGACTTAATAACATTGTTTACACTAACACTTCGCAAGGACTTTAAACAAAATTAATATTCCAAAAATATCTTTGGAATAATAATTATCAAAAAATTACGACTTCGAATGGAACGCAATAAACATTGATTGTACACTACATACAATTGTTTTATACACAACACCAAAAGTGACATTCAGTATGTGGTTTTCTCTCTTTTAAGAGCTACTATTGATCTAAATTCTGGATTAATAATACTGTTTATTAACAGTATGAACTGAGTGAAATAAAAAAAAAGTGCAAAATGATACAGTATCATGTACCAGGGGTAGCAACATTGCCAGTTACTAGTTGTGGCCCGTTAAGGAACATTTAAATACAACATTAAGCAACACATTTCACTATCCTTCTTTTCTTCAATTTAGTTCTAGACTGCATTAGAGGCACCAAACTACAGTTTAAAAACCCTTAAAAACTTCTGAATACTGTAAAAAATATGTTCTAATTTAAATCTATGTGCCCAAGGCAATGTAGATAGCTGACACCAGTCCACATGGAAGAAATGATGGCACTTCAAGTACTTCACGTAAGACACGTCTCGAGTTTATGCCTTCGCAGATAATACGAGCAACACTGCTACCTCTAGCACTACGAGCGACTGACTGACGCCCAATCCGACTTTGTCAACTTTATCTAACATCACCTTGCTATCTGTATACATAAGCTGGAAGTAGTTGCTGTCATCATGTGTACTACACTAGTTTTATATCCATATCATCAATTTAGTAAATGCCGACAAGCACACTTGGCAAGCCGCATTTAGTAACTCGCTCTTCTTGGTAATTCTTGGTGTATTGCCAAAACAATTATTTTTAATGGCAATTAATATTAACTATGTTCATATTGAACTAGGTTTGGTGTCTCAGAGAATATGTGTTAACACCAAAGTTTATCAAGGAGACACGGTTACAACTTTATCATTACTCAATAAACTAGGCAAAAAATATTTTATAATAGATAAATATAATATCTATTGACCGATCTTCTGCCCTGACATCTTACCACTGTTTATAAAAATGCAATTATATAAATATGAATATGATTTGTTAACACTACTCATTGCATTTTTTATATCACAATTATTGATTGTAAGTGTTACCTTAATACATTAGAATCAAGAGTTTCGCGGGAAAAACTCACCAAGATTGCAAATTCCGAACAATGATATCAAATACACTACTAACTTCTATAATAAACAATTATTTTATATCTATATATTAGAAGAGCACAGATAAATTGTTGAAACTCGTTCTCGCTCTCTAATATATTTTGCTGTAAATATATTATGTGATGTATAGCAGACAATATTAACACAAGTGCTCACTATAGTACCACACTTTTGGTGTATAATCTGAACTTACATATTTAATCTGGTATAGCTAATAATTTGTCAGCTTGGTGATCTTAACCCTATTATTGCTTTTCATACAGATGACAATTGTAATGTTTTGTTTAAACATAAAATAAGCAGTGATACTTATAATAAAATAACATGTGAATATGCTAAGTTCTATGTAGGTTGCAACATTAAAATACAATAAATGTGAATGAACAACATCTAAAATATTTAGTATTACCGTGGTTAAGACTCTGGTATAAACAATATAAAACTCAGGGGTTCGAAAGGTGGATTATGGACTGATTCACAAATAAAACTGACTTGACACATAATTCTGGCTCTATTAACTTTAAACAGCTGAAATAAACAGAATGATGCCTCAAGTTATGAGTATAATAAACTAGCCGTAATAAGCGATCTTTCGGCAAGCAACCTCAAGCACCTATCTCACATTTACACACAGGACAACTGGTTGTAGAAATATTACAACAATTTTCATGAAGAGGGTTATAATTTCAAGTTTAGGGCGATTTATAGCTTCGGAAGAATGGCTTGGCATAAATACTAGAAGTATTTCAAAGAGGTAATATTAAGAAGGTCCTTATATAAACTTGTGAATATATACAAAATTTTATAATGTTTTTTAACACTTAAAGACTCGCTAATGGGTCTAATGGACCCAGTTGTTTAATTTGTTTGTAATAACTTTTAAGATTTGACGTTTGCGATGTTCCCGTTCTTAGTACCTTTCAAAAACAGTGTAGCGCGGCAAATGCCGGTCGTATTCGTAAGTTGGCGCCCTGCGAGTGAGTGCTATAGACGTATAAGGTACCGGGTCCAGAGGACCCATACGCGTCCTCTGGACCCGGTAGCGACTAAACACGTAAGCGTTCTTTTTCTCATCATAGTATTATTTATAGACTTGTTTTATGTTTATTTCATAGAAAATGGCTTCCAATAGGCCGTTGAGACTTGACGAAATTGAAGAGTAGCGCGGCAAATGCCGGTCTAATTTCGTAAGTTGGCGCCCTGCGAGTGAGTGCTATAGACGTATAAGGTGCGTATGGGTGGTCCTCTGGACCCGGTAGCGACTAAACACGTAAGCGTTCTTTTTCTCATCATAGTATTATTTATAGACTTGTTTTATGTTTATTTCATAGAAAATGGCTTCCAATAGGCCGTTGAGACTTGACGAAATTGAAGACTATGACTATGAATGAGATATACTATGACTAGAGAATGTACTATGACTAGATAATGAAGAATAGATGTAGAAACTGGTGAAAAAAAGAAACCGGAAATAATAACCGACTATAATGCTTTGAAATGTGGAGTCGATATAGTTGATCAGACGATTGGTACGTATTCTGTGTCAAGACGAACTCAAAGATGGCCCCTGTGTATATTTTTCGGAGTATTGAATATTGGTGGACTAAACACTTATATTATTCAGAAGGCTAATGTATCTTCAGATAACTTCACTCGAAGAGATTTCATCAAAACCTTGGCAATTTCTCTGATTCAACCGCACCTTCATGACAGAATTTCTATCATAAACATTCCACAGCATATCAAAAACCATATCTGAAATATAATTTGAGAAGTCGAACCAACTGCGGCATCCAACTCATCCTTGCCAATTGCTGGACGAAAAGTACGTTGCGATCTTTGTAATTGGAAAAAAGATAGAATAACCAAAATTTTTTGTATAAAATGCAATATAGTCATTTGTAGAGAACGCGTGAAATACGTGTGTTCCAATTGTTTTAGTAAATTAGAAGAAGAAAGAGACTGTTGATTTTGAATTATTATTGTATCCCAAAAAAAAGTTATTTGATTTTCTTGATTTTCAAAGACATTTTTATTGTGTTCTTTTAGTATTGATCTCTTATTGTTAATTGTTCTACGTAGGTATATCATAGTAGTATAAGAAAATATAGTAAGGTGTTGATAAAACCACTGATTACAGAAGTTCTCAGGATTAAACGCAATCTTGTCATAAAAAAATGCCAAAAAACCGCTAATTTTTGTAAAAACTTGTTTATTAAGAAAACGAAACAAATATTACTATTTGATTCATTTGTCTTTGTTTATTATCATATTATCCCTAGTAATAGAGTAAATGGAAAAAAATAATAATATTGTACTGGGTCCAGCGTACCCGGTAGCGAGTATGGGTGTTACAAAATAAGGCGCGAGTCCTTAAGTGTTAAAGGGACTTGCTACATTTTATCATAAAATTAACAAACAACTAACAGGAACACATTGTTTGCCTTGGGATTGGAAAAGCACTATATCAAGAATATAGTAATAATTCGTCTAACAAATTATTTTAAAGTAACGGAACATAAGTCCGATTTTCTGTTGACAACTTGACACTAAAAGTACAGGTAGTTAGTTTTGGCGAGTTTCGTGGATAAACAACAATAAGTGTGATTGCATAGACAAAACAAACATTCGTGTAATAGAAAATTACACTAACTTAGATATTAAACTCTTAGAGGAACACAAGAACGGCACGATGGAAGCTTTGGAGGTTGCTATAAAAATTATAAGCTGCCTTGTGCGAGAGGGATGCATCGGGAGCGGTGTAACAGCGGTATCTGTGAGGCGATGTCAAGGTCACCGCGGGGTTTGGGAGACCATTCACATAAGGAACTTGCCGATGATAATGCCGAGGAGCGCCATGCCAACAGCGGTGAGGACCCAAGGCATCAGTGCAATCTGTGCGTTCTTTTCGGGTCCGTATGAGTGAGGGCGCGCCACGCGACCGTCACCACCCGCGGACTGGCGCAGGCGCATCAGCTCCTCCTGCAACACACACATCGTATTAAATCCTTCCCCGGTGTGCTAGCTTTCGCATAACAACATTTACACACAGAATGTAGGTAGCCAAAGTTATTACTTTTGCAATTATTACAAACGCGATCATAACTGCGCCATATTTGAGTACACAATCGCCATTGAGAAAATTAATTTATACAGTTTTCGCAAATAAATGTTGATAAAAAAGCATGATTTCTTCTAACTGTCGTTATATTATTTAAAAGTAGAGTTTTCGTCTTGTTGGCTGTGGACAGTGTTATTTCCGCTTCACTATAAATCCTTGTAGTCTTTCTCAATTAACCATCTTCAAACATGTTCTTCAAATAGTTTAAATCCTTTATCGAGAAGGCATCACTTTCGCCAAGCAACAATTAATAAAAATTGAAAACAAGATAATTATATTTGCTAACTCGATTGATTTCACTGGTAATGCAACTTGAACTACGAGTTTTCGTAGCAATTTTTTATAAGTTGAGGCGCCTACAAACTGTCTGTGGCAGTCGGTTGTACGTGCCACGTTAACTAGCCGCCGCGCCGCTATGAAAAATATATGAAACGAAAAATACTAGCTACTTGTATGGGCGGCAAAGAGCCTAAAACAATTTAAGGGCGGTGACCGACAATATGTAGTCCATTTAAACTGAATTTTACCATTTTGATACAAATATATACTTATATTTACTATACTGTCCACAGACCGTTTACTTTCACTTTTACATAGTTACATACACATGAATATGTACCAGAATCGGAACAACAATTTGATGATAACATAAATGGTTTTTCCAAATGGGTATCGAACTCACGCCACGTTGCACAGTACACAATTGTCCAGTTACTGCGCCAACTGTGCAGTTCAATATTTAAGACTAATAACATAATTGGCAAGAGTAATTAAAATATAATTTCTGAGCGACCGTTGCAGTTACAAAAAACATCGATAATGAAAATCCTAGTGTGGAGAAACGCTTAAAAAATTTGTCTGTACAAAATCTGTTCTTCTAACACACAATACAGGTGTACATAGTTAAATAACATACAAACAATCATACTACAAAGTAGTGTGGGTTCATCGGTTGACTGAAGAGCTAAAAGAACACAAGTTGAAAGGATGTGTACTGAAACAACAGCAAATGTTTATTACACAAAACTCGCGAGTAGCAACAAGGACACCAAACAAAAAAATAATCGCTTAAACTGTACATATGAATCAGTCGACTTGAATATTACAAAATTGTTTTAAAACAGTTACAAATTTAAATATTCCAATTGACATAATATTTTTCCTGTAAGGCTACGTATGTAGTTGTTTTGACCTTGATAGGATATTATCACGTAGGTAACTGGTGAGGGTGACTTAGTCGTAATGCAAGTCTCAATGGAATGTGATGACTTGTTGGTTGTGTACACGAAATATAAACAACTTTCATATTTATAAGATCGGATGATCTCATGTCCTAGCTGCTTGGATTGACATGCTCCTATCTATGAGACCTAGTAGACCTGCTATTTAACTAGTCTATTTCAGTGGAATCTTGCATAAGTGCAATTTAAAGTCAAAGAATTTAATTCATATAATCCATTTACAGGCGCTTTTTAAACAACAGTTGGTACCTTTATTTTCAGTGTAATTACGCTCAGCATATAACTTACTCATTACATAATTAAACGAACACCACATTAATTATGAGAACCATGCGAAATTCGATATACAATACCAATTAGAAGATTTTATTTCAAAATTCTTTAAGTTTATTATCCTTAAATGGTTTGTTTCCTATTGAAATGAGATTAGTAACATGACTGGTGACAAGTGGGTGCGATTTGCCTGGAAAAATATATGTCAAACCTTCATGGTTACTTGAGGTTTCTTGTTTTTTAGGTCTGGTTATGCATATTGTTCGCACAATTATACATCTTAGGTACTTTCGCAAAATGGCACTTACAAGAGCGTATATTTGCTTCTCTAAATTTTGATAAAAAGACCTAGCTTATTTTTGACTTGAGACTTATACTTTTTATGAGGAAACAGTCAAAACTAATATAAAAAATTAAATATATAAACAACACACTTACTTTTAGTTGCAGATTTTCATGTCTTAGTTTGCTTTCTTCCTCCCTCAAAAGAATAACTTCTAAGGTAGCTTTTTGCAAATCAGTATCTGCGTTCTCAGGCTTGGGGAAAGTCAAAGTCTGAAATAATGACAACAAACAAATATATAATTAGATAAACACAATTTTATTACTTTTCATAAATGATTCACAAAAAGATTTGTACACAATTATTTGCAAATAAATAATAAACATGCAGTTAAAGGAAAAGTAGTAAATATACAGTGTGTTGGTGTGGATAATGTGATGTCAAGGATGTGTCGGAAGTATTTATACACAAGATACGCTAAGCTAATGGACTCAGCTAATCTATTTTAATTATATACTAGGTTGTTCTTGACATATCTTCATACAAAAATAAATACAATTTCCTTGATTATATTACCTAGAATTTCAGTAACATGCGCTTTGTATATTTTATTTATAAATTTTCAGCGCAAACGAAGCGAAATTATGATTGTTATAAGAATTAAGATATTATACAAACTCTCAAGATCCCTTTGACTTTATAAAAAAAAGTGTATCAGGTACCGTTTTCACGCCAGTAGTGTGATCATCATCCTTCCGCTTTGCTTCATTCTGGATAAGACCTTCTACGGCATCCTGTAAGACAATTTAAATAACATGCCAAGCTTGGACTAATTTTATCTGATGTTGATACAGTAAATACATATTCCAAATATCTAACTGTACGATGTGACTGTCTTAATGTCTACAAGTAATGCAGTAACTACTTTGAGCGTTAGTCGCAACACTATGTGGCTGATTGGCGAAAGGGCAAATGAAAATTGAAAAAGCTCACAAACACAACAAAACGTAAAAGGTAACAAACATTACTTTCGTACGCAGAACCCGAACTACGAGATATATGTAGACGGGATACTGGCAAATAACAACTTCATAAAGTGGCAAACAATACCTTTGTCGACGACTTTGCCTCATCTGCCACCGCGACACGCTTCTTGGTCACTTCGTTTTGAGCGACATTGTCACCAGCATCCTGCAAAAATATTGCAATAAAATATGACATGAATACTGATCTCGTGACACATAAGCACTAAATGAATGTATAATTAACGATCAACTTACATTCAAGTTAGTTCCACGAGGAGATTCAAAGACACACTTCAACTTGCAGTCCATCAATTGATCTGGGCTGATTTCCTTCCACTAAAATAACACACATAACTTTACAATTTGTCCTAAACTTTGATTTCCCGAAAATAACATATTTTTTATTTTACATACCACTTGATCAATATTGGTATTTCCCTCCGGAGCAACCACGCTTTGGACCATAAACTTATGTTTATGTTTTTCATTGGGGTCCACATACACAGGCTGTGGAGTAACTGAAAGTAATCAATTCATTACTATACATCTAAGACAAAAATATTAACATTATATAAACCACCTTTGTAAGCAGAAAGACATTGCTTCAACAAGTGTAGATATTTACATTATGCAAAATGAAAGAAAACTGCACTTACTCGCTATTTCCACTTTAGAGTTTGGCTCAAGCACGCCAGAATTAGGACGTACACAGTACTTCTTTGGTGCAGTAGTTTTTATCTTGAAGAGTACCGTATCATTTGAGGGGTTTGTCAATCGCATGTACGTGGTGCATCCTGACTCGAAGAGTCCTGAATAATCAACTAAAATAATCAATAATAATGACTATAACTTTCAGGGCATATACAAATGGCAATAATTATGCTAATAGTTAAGTTATTTCTAAGTTTAACCAAATTATTTAATTAAAGAATATTCTTTCAAATCAAATACGGAAAACCATAAAATCTTAATGAAGACTGAACAAGATGATTTTACAGAAAAGTTAAGATATTCTATTATTCATATTAAACCATACCACCATGAGGTTGTACTTTAGGTAAACAAGGTGAGTAAGCTATACAATATCACAACTGTATCATGTAGTGTCTGTAGTAGTATGATCAATATCAAAAGTTGATGAACACATTTAATTATTTGCAACACAAGAGGATTGTTTATTTCTGGTTGTTTGTTATTAGCTTGTATGCTGTACAGCGATTTTGAAAATCTAAGTGTTCATCAACATTTGATGCTGACGGTACAAGTAGGTAGTCCAAGTTTAGTTTATCACAATAGTAATTGAACAACAAGTCTGCCCTAACGCCATTAAAACTGTTCTACTAAATTATGTCACACAGATGTTTTATAACAAAAACCATCAAGGAATGGGGCTACCTAAGAAGCTATGATTTTATCTTAAAACTGTCAAACACCAAGCGGTCACCGGTGACCGCAACCTATTGTTCTATAATTGTGTCTACAAAACCGGTATTCGACGAGTTAATAAGACTAATTAAATACCAGCACAAATTGTTGTGTTTAAACTTTAATCTCTACCCATTAGGTTAAAATTTAAAAAAGAGATCTAATATACAAGTAACTACAATCAGAGATATTAAAATCAAGTAGGTATTTTATATTTTACTAGCAGCCCGTCCCGGCTTCGCACGGGAGGACTTAAGATTTTTTACATAGTTTTACGTTTTATTTATATTTATTCTCAGTTTTTTTTTATTTAGGAAGTATTTACCTTTCGAAAATATTTTTCCGGACTTCATCTTTTTTATGTATTTTTGAAATAGTAGGTAAGTACTTACCTAATAGGTATCTTTTGGATGAATTAATAGTCTTAATCTCTCTAAGGTAACAGATTGAACAATTCAAAAGTTATCTATAGCAAACTTTTATAAGGATTGAACCATTCATTAAAACGATTGTTATGGGTAAACTATAAAAGGTAGACATATGCTCTCGCGGACTTTTTTAAAAATAATGTTAAGATGAACAATTCATCTATAAAGCATTTTTGTATAACTTTAACTATATGCTCAGCGCACGCCACGGAAGGCCTCAGAAACGATACTTTTCCCCCGTTTTTAAAACATTTTTGGTTACTGCTCCACAACTATAGGACCTAGCGGGATATTATATAGCCTATGTTAATTCTGAATAATGCAGCTTTCTAATGGTGAAAAAATTATTGCAATCGGCCCAGTCGTTTTTGAGTTTATTTATTACAAACATACAAAAATACAAATCTTTCCTCTTTATAATATTAGTATAGATATAGATATAGATGTAAGGATATGGCGATACACATTTATGACATCATAGTTTATCGAGACAAAGCTTCTATAACTGAATGACCTAACAAACAATTGAGGGTGCGTCCACATCTGGTGAATGCACCGCGAATGCGCGCGACCCACGAGTAGATTTCGATATGCCAGCGTGCATTTAAAATTATTATTTATACGAGATTTGCCTGAGTTGCACTAAAGAGGCGCACCATTGCCGTGAATGCACATTTCGCAAACGGCTCGAGAGCTGCGCATTCGCCAGATGTAGACGTAGCTTATTGAAAATGTTGAATAAAGTGCTACAGTGAAAACAATTTAGATTTTATATCGCTTTTTAAAAGAATGGTAATTGTTATTGTAACGTTATACATGTTTCTACTTCTATAATAACGTACATCACACGAAGTAATAAGTTTTGTGTAGGTCATGCCGCCTCTTCGATGTGCAATCGGTTGTATAAGTGTCGTGGGTTCGAATTCTAAACGAAACAACTACTTGTGTACGATAACAGTATTGCCGATATTCTATACAATGTCTACGTGAATATATTTAAGAATTTCAGCAATATACTCACAAAATAACCTGTTTTCGTTAATCTACTTTAATTTGTAGGATATATTGATTTGAATTATCGCATGACTTAAATTTACAAATGCAGCTACATATAGGTAGATCTTTCTTACATACACAAAAGAAATAACAGTTGTCAATACATGTGGCTGATATTTTTTTATATAACTAAACATTTTAGTCCAAGATGTTTCGTTTTCATTAATCTCAATATCCTCCTTATGTTATCTCTTAATTAGCATAATATCTAACTATAAGCTTTACTTCTTTTTCCTTTGTTATTTTAGTAAATTTTAATGAAATTGATCATTTTTAGAATTCGTCTTTTATATTAAAATTTACACACATTTATTAAAGAGAAATGTTGTTGTGTTTAGTTAAAAATAGTCTATAATTTTATATTTAATGTAATACCAACATCCTAATTCCAGACAAGGGAATGTGCTATGTAAATATTTGTGTTGCAATAGAATATTAAACTGTCACAACACCGAGCGGTCACCGGTGACCGCAACCTATTATTCTTTAATTGTGTTATAGACACAATTTTTTGACAAAAGGACCTTTATTAGAGCAGAATTTTCTGAATATTGTTACAATTTACATCAAATTATAGAAAGTCTTTAATTAGGTACTTTTAAGTGAAAAAATATCATTAGTTATTTAGTATTGCACACCAATACCATAAGGTACTTTCAATAAGTACACATAACAAAGGCTGTCATGTTCAAAACTATCAAGCACAAGTTACCTATAAAAAGAGAATAATAAAATGTAGCTAAATATTATCTGTTTCAAATTCTGTAAACTTTATAAAAGAAATATTTATAGAAGTGCAACAAGATGGTAATTTGTGTTACAATAACAATACAATACTATATACTTGCTAGTTATGTTGAACAGATTTAACCTAGACATGTAATGCTATGTACATAATTTGAATAGTAAATATTATATTATCCATCTTTGAACTTGGCTTTATACTTATTGTTACACAAACAAATTATGAACATACTAGCTTCTGCCAGCGGCTTCACCCACATCTCAGTGGGATAAAAAGTAGCCTATGTGTTATTCCCCACCATAATCTACCTCTGTCCCAAATTCCATCTCATTCCCTTCAGCCATTTTAATGTGAAAGTGTAATTAACAAACACATGGTGAGGATGTATATCATCATAAACTTTTACATTAATAATATTAGTAGGATTATAAATAATTATGTTAAAATATGGCAATAGGCTTCCCCCCTATTACATGACACTCATAACATAAATAGTGAAAATTGAGTGTTACATTGTACAGTTGCATTAAGTGCCATAAAGTGCACCTCTGCCTACCCTTTGCCTTGCCCTTATGTTATGTTAAAATACCTATGATAGTTGGGACTTGCATTTTTTATATTTAATTTCATAAAAAAGAAAATCTACTTCTAGTATAAAAGCTATAAGCTGTCACAGTGAACAAGTGGTCACAGTTAATAATTTTCATAATTATCAATATAATCTCGGGGACTCAGCAGTTAAAAAATATATTGTATGAACCTAAAACTATCAGTTGTTGTATTGAAACATATCTAGGCTTATATTACTATGAAACTCAAACCTGATGAATCATTTATTTCCATGAACAACATATTGATAAAACAAAACTACATTTAGAATTTAAATTATACTAAAGTATTAGCAGCTATCAATTCATTAATGGTCCTAGAGACTACAGTTGGAATATTTACGGTTTAATATTAAGAGGTACAAAAGTATATATCTAACTATTTCATAAAGTAATTGTAGTTTAAATGTTTATTGTTAAGAAAGCAATATGACTGAAAATTTATCTTTCAATGACACATTTTTCAATTTAATTGTGGATTGGCTATGTAAGCTCATTGTTTGTTATAAAAAATCTGTGAAGAATGTTTCACCTGATTACCTTTATATGCTAAACCTATGTACTTAGTATTGGTACTGGCTGAGTATATTATTTTGACTATTGAACAATATAGAATGTACTGCTTTGTTTATTGATGGCTAGTTGTCAAGAAAACTTCCTACATCTATTATTATGTATTTTGATAATGCTGAGTTTTAATATTCAACTACCTATTTTGTTCTTCTTTTTGAATCAACTTGAAATAGGCTTTAACAAATTAATTATTATCAAACTTACAGCACTATTAACATTAAAAAGCAATAAAACTAACTACATTTTAATTTGAATAGATAGGTACTTCAAGACAAATAGAAACATTCAAGAAAAGATCTAAGAACAATGAGTATCAAATTATTTACATTAATTACAAAAATAACGAATTACTTTTGTTAAATCTCAGTAGCAATGTGTCATTTCATGATGCAGAATGGTTCTCGACATTTAGGTAGGTAGTTAGGTTTTTGCAATTGCGACTTGATCGATGTAGACATATGCGATGATGTCTTGGCAATAATAAGAATAATCGGAAACCCAGACTAATTATATGAAAATTCTAACAAAATAAAGATGCAAGTTATGTGAACGGAACCTTACAACTGGTCGGTACACATAAGTTTCTTAGCGACTACAACCATATCCATGTAGGTAACATTTAAGTGTGAAAACCAATTTTCCTAATGATCACTTTATGAACACAAGCTAATACAGTTAATTATAAGTTTATTTACGTGATTCGTATCTAATTATAAGGAAAATGTAAAAAACCGCACCCTGACAAAACGCCGATATCTGGAAATAGAAACTCCATTTGTCAGTAGCTAGCTCGCGACCTATGTATGCTACCCAAGTTTCAATGCGGCGGTTTATTGGTTTGCGCAAAATAAAGAGATTGAGTACTCACCCTTAAATTTTAGTTCGTTTTGAGGCTCTATAGTTAACACCTGGTTGGGCATTTTGTTTAATTATAAGTTTAGTATCTCGTTGGCAAAAAAATGCAGATCACGAAAAAATGACCGTTCCGCGATGTCGGCCAAAGCGAACGAATGATGAATGACGAATTCGACATGCGCATTGCGCATGCGTTCTCTTTCTTTTTTCTCAGTGTCTATTCTTCAATGTATTCGTAAAGTTGCAAACTAAATGATTATTATTTTATCCTATTATGTAGTTATAATTTTATTATTCCTATTTTTGTGTAAATAAAAATATGATGCTTCTATGAGTACATAATAAGTAAAATCATATAATATTTTTTGTTAGAGAATAGCCTCTTTTATGGATTTATGAATGTGACATCATTTCGTACATAAGTACTTACTACATGATGCGCGCGCATTTTTCTATTCGTTGTGTGATAAATCTGTCATTAATTTCATAGGAATTTTTAGAAACTTATACAATAATTCAAAAAGTAAAATGAACTTATAATAAACTCAGTTTATTATAATAGGTATTTATTAAAATATCCTACAGTCGAAATTGATCAATTTTAGACATCTAATAAATATACTCGTTCTATTACATTTTGTATTATCATTGGCCATCTCTATGGCCATGAACATTTTTTAAGAATGCATAATAAAACAATACATAAAATAATTATTTAATTCTCTAGCAGCGATCTACTATGATCATGAGTAGGCGACGGAGTTATATTATTCTAATCATAATATTAAATTTGTTTAACTTCATGAAAGACAACTATATTTTTGCGTCTTCGTGATTGGCAATAATGTTAACACGTTAAACGCCATGGCAGTCACCGGTGACCGACATTAGCGGAGGATTTGCCTTCAACAATTATTTGTTGGCAGCCAAAGCCTTAATTGGAGACTTTGACTTTCCATGTAAGATATAAGTTAACGATAATGGCAAAGATTTTGTACAAATATAATCTTTAAATATCATTCCTGCAGATGCACATAAAGTAACCAAGTAATTTCGCTTAATTTTGTTCTTCGTTTATTAGGGTATTACATAGTATCACACCATTGGTCATTCAATATTTGACGTTGTTGTAATTGGACCAAAAACCCCATCCTACATTTGCGCCATCTATTGAGTAAACAAACCTTAGCCCCATTGAATGTCAAAGCTATGGAAGTCACTTACTCATGGATTATGTATTGATATTATATTCTCTTTGTACATTTCGTAATGTATTGTAGTGAAGACAAAATCAGGTCATTGTTCTTACGAGCCACTGCTTTGGTAATATTTTATATAATTATAACTCTTTGTACATACTGCAATGATTGCATAAAAAGGTATTTCAATGGTTATTTTTTTAGTCGATTAATGGGGGGTTGGTCGGTGAAAGCAATATTCAGATGGCGCCAGTGTTACTGACCCGAAAGATTTGGTAGCGCTTGCGCTTAATCGACATTATAAAAACTTCTTTATGTCGACAGAAGAGACGAGAGAGGAGACAATAAATTCTGTCTATAGGCCACTGCAGATAGTTTATTCAAATTCTTAAATTGAATGGAATTTATTTATTTTATATTTGTGTATATTTTTTTATGTGAGGAAGTTTGATGTAATCTAAGTTCGGGGCATTAGGGTTCAAAACATAACGCCAATAGTTAAAATTTTTTTTTTATTCATACCCAATGTTGCCAACCTCTATCTTTTATGCAGTACATCAGCATTAGACTGACAATAATGACAGTATATTGTTTAGTTGATTTTTTGACGTTTCGCAATGGAATAGTCGATTATGGAACTATAAATTTAACATCTTACCATAGAGTCTAGAATTAGTTAGTTATTATTTTTCTAACGGATGCGGATGGATTTACTGCAAATTGCGATTTGAGGTTTGAGTCTTTGATTGAGGTTGATTGTTGAAATGAAATGTAATGTCAGTGTGGTTTATTTATTTCAAATTCTTTTTAATCCTTTACCATAAAATTGATTGGTATTGGAAATGTTCAGTGATAATATTCCGGACAATATAATTATTGTATGAGCATGTGTTTGATTGTATCAGTGCAATAGTAGGTTGTAATATTATTATGATAATTAAATGTTAAAATTGGTAATGCTTGCATAACATGATCGTGATCCCCGGCTACTTTGGTTTGTCGTTTTCACGTAGGTAAATATGAATAGTTTGTATGCAAAGTTTTTGTTAAATACGTGTATGAAATTAGATCTGAACATTAAACATAAACTACTGTGGAGTAACCTTCATCTAAATCATAGTAAATCTGCCGATCAGCAACGAAACTTTAGGACTACATGCTATCGCTATTTTAACGCAACTGACACCGAATATGCACTTAAAGATGGTATAACAGTAATCCCTTCGCCGCAAGAAGTAAGTAAATCAATATTATGTTGGTTTTCTAATGTGATTAACGAAATATAAGTACCTTACATTGTTTCTATGCCCGAAATATTTTTTCGAATACTACATAAGTATGAAGTCAATCTAAAGAGGTCACTTGTGGCTTTACTACCATTTAAATGACCAAACGGGGTTAAAATATTAATGAGGAGTAATTTTAATATGAATATTGATAGTTTAGCTTGATTTCAAGAAACACATTTATGTTTAGTCACAAACACATTTTATAATTATAAATGTTTTGTTGTAAAAGAGAAACTAATAAAAGGCCTTTACTGAGACTAGTCTTTCCTGAATCATAATGTAATTAATGTAATTAATGTAATTATAGGTTTATCATGATATATTCTTACTGATTACATTTTTATTTTCATAGGGATATTCATGAGATGCTAAATTATATACATCTAGCTTGTCCCAGTTATGTAACATTCATTAGATATTGTGTAATTCATTGATTGTATTCTATATTAATAATTGTTGCATGTTTCAGGTCACACTTATACTGCGGAAAAATGAATTTAATAAAGAATTCACACAAGGTTCAATTAAGTCATATGACTGTAACCAGCTTGCTTCAAATGACCCTATTGAAGATACCAGAGCTGAAGGAGTCTGCACATTGTCTTCAGGTAAATATAAAAATCATATATGTCATTGTATTGAGTAATGAATGAGTGAGATTGTTGATGTTAACATTACTTTTGTATTGTATGTGTGATAGAGTATTTATATTCATTATTTATCATCAACAGGGATGCTCTTAGGTATATTTGATGGGCATGGTGGGCCACAATGCGCCCAGGTGTTGTCGAAGCGACTGTTAAATTACATAGCAGCTACCCTCCTACCAGCGGATGTCCTTATCAAGTTTCGAGATGGTGACATGCCACCAGAGAAGTTAGTGGAAACTTTTAATGATAAGGTACAACTTCTTTATATTATGGCTATTGTGTTTATTTGCTTCTCAATTATTTTCTTGTAATGGTCAACAAGCTAATGCGACATAACATTGCGAAATCTGTTGTCATGCAAGCCCTAGCTAAGTCATCATTAAAATTTCTTATTGTATGTTAGAATTAATTCAATGAATGCTCGAGTTTATAAAAAATATAATTTATCAATGTCATTAGCATTATGTTCAATTTGATTGAGAACTGTAATGTACAAGGTTCAATTTTTCATGAATTTCAGATGAAAATGGTGGAAGATTTAAAGAATATACATCATTATAGTTTCAAACAATATTTGTCGGATCTTGTAGCTGAACCTAAGGCAAGAACTGTTCAGGCTTCATTAGAAAAAGCAATAATGAGATTGGATAGTGATTTGTCGAAAGAAGTAGTTGATGCTTACAAATTGAATGGTGAAGTGAATTACAAAAGCCTATCCGTTGCCCTATCTGGGGCAGTGGCGTGTGTCGCACATATCGATGGTCCACATCTCTACGTAGCTAATGTGGGGGACTGTAATGCCGTGCTGGGCACTATGACAGACGAAAATGAATGGATAGCCAAAAAGATAACTAAAGAGCACAATGCAGAAAACTTTGATGAACTAAAACGAATTTGGAATGAACATCCTGATAGTGAAAGAAAGACTGTGATAAGAAGGGACAGGTTGCTCGGCGAGTTAGCACCTCTCCGTAGCATAGGTGACTACAGATACAAGTGGCCGGCTGAAGTTCTCAAAAAATTTGCCACGCCATACATGGGGCCCAGAGCGGTACCTGCCAACTATTACACTCCGCCGTATCTTACAGCAAAGCCTGATATTTACTACCATCGGCTGACGCCTAAAGATAACTTTTTAATAATTGCTTCAGACGGTCTTTGGGACATGATGACTCCTGTGCAAGCTGTCAAATTGGTTGGCGAACACATGAAAGGTAAAGTGTTTTTTAATCCCTTGAATTTGCCGAAGAAGAATATTCAACTAGGAGCTATTGATGAACTCTTGTCGCATAGAAAAGAAAGTTTGAAAAGCAAACCCAAGGATAAAAATGCTGCGACACATCTTATCCGCCACGCCATTGGTGGCACGGAGTATGGAGTGGACCACTCGAGACTGGCGCACCTGCTCACGCTGTCACCCGATATCTGTCGCACGTTCAGAGACGACATGACGGTCACAGTCGCTTACTTTGATCCAGAATATCTTAGACAATGTCCATCATAACGTTGAATCGAATTTTTGTGCCTTTTGCGGTTGTATTTTATCGAGACGCCTCATTAGCGTGACTTGTGGCCGTTTCCACCAATCTCCCGTAAACAGTAATTTAACTAAAAGTTACTTAGCGTAACTCAGTAGCTCAACTAACCCCTTACTTGTACTATTAAGTGTCTGTCACTTATAGGTTGTTGAAAACGAAAATGACGTTAAACGTCTCTTATGTTACTTTAAGGTTCATAAAATTTAAGAGAGATTGTTGAAAACGGCCACTAGTGCTCTAGAACAAACAAAAAAGATTGGTCAATTTAGAATGTTGGTGGTGTAGCTGTAGGAAATACTTAGAGTTTTTGCTCGTTCTTCTCCATATGAGTATAAAATTTGGAATGAGCAGACAGATGATATAACACAATTATTTTATTAGGACTGTTTAAAAATGTATGTGTGTTTATTAAAACAAATGCTTCGATTTTGAGGCCGTGAACCAACACAGTGAGTGCCTTTTTCACGCGCTATTGTGGCGTCTCGGTGACATGTTAACCAAAATGCAATGTTTTGCCTATTTACACTAAATCTAAGATTATTTTAGTATCCAAATTATATTTGTGTGTGTGTTTGTGTATTTATGATTAGTACTTTATGTTATTAATTATAGTCGCTGGCGCCGTTAAATTTAAGTAATTTAATGAATTTTACAATAATAGTTTGTATTTGAAGTAGTCAATATAAATTGGTGCATTTATATTAAACGGTATGCTGTATATTTTAAAGTTTCATGTAAACTTTATATGAAGTTACTTCTATGTTACTTATCCACAGGTTGTTCCGATTTGTCTACCATCCAACATACTTTGACTTAATTATACGTTTTTCAGCGATTTTCTTTATAATTTGATGTTCGGTGCGAAAATAGTACTAGTGGTATTATGTAATATAATTATTATATTGTAAAATTCACTTGAGGTTATTATTTAAATTCAATTGTAGGATTTGCGCACACGAAGCTTTTCGTATTTATTACTGATCAGTGGTTTTGTTTCAACATTGGGGTTGGACGTATTGTATAGGCTCACTATACCGGTAGTAATATTTGAGTAATTAAGCGATACACCGAAGAAGATATAGGTGACAGAATTACAGGGCTGAGTGCCCTGTAACAACAAACTATATTTTCGACGTATGAAGGCATCTAAGATGAGGCTAGATTCATAATTTGATTAAAATATTTTATACAATGATGACTATATGGTTATCAGCACATGCTACGATTGAATATTTAGCTAGTAGGATTGAGAAATAAAGAAACTAGTTGAAAATCCTTTATCGTCGAATTTATTCAGAAACGCAACAAAATTACCGATCCGTTGCCAAAAGTAGAGCGATTCGCACCCTAGATGAAAAGTAATATAAAACATCAAAACATTTCACAAACAATATATACGGGTCGTTTTGAACTTATCTCAATTACTTGTGGTTTAGTCGAAACTTATGTAAATACACAATTAGGTACTTATTAAATTAGAAATACTCAATACATGTGATAAATTATCGCAGATTATAGAAGTAATACATTACATGGCAATAAAATAGCAATTTCTGAATATTCTAAAACACTTTATTGTAATGTAATAAATAATT
Source organism: Spodoptera picta (assembly GCA_038387885.1). NCBI lineage: Eukaryota > Metazoa > Arthropoda > Insecta > Lepidoptera > Noctuidae > Spodoptera > Spodoptera picta. The sequence continues at coordinate 7,920,081 of JAZHFQ010000105.1, forward strand.
GGAAATATGTATTACTTTCTGATGATAATATTAAATTGGAGCGAGTTGAATATAGTTAAAATGGCTTACCTTTTGTACCTATATTCTAAATTAGAGACGTACAGGCTGTTTGGAGGGTTGAGACAAAGCCTAAAGGCCGCACACTTTTTTATGAAATTAAATAGGTAATGAACCAACATTGTTTAATCTTCCAAACACCTTGTATTACTAAGTACTTAAATATGGAAATGTCATTTATATTAATAATTCCTAAGAATAGGGAATTTATTTGATAAGTAGAAAGTCCGCGAGACGGATCATGAAAATGTGACTGCCATGCTATTTTACTAAGATTTTCCTGGAATTTGACGATAGTTATTTGTATATTATTTAGGTGACAAGTATGATTAAAAATGGCCATAGAAATAAAATGGGGTTGTAAGGGGAAAATATTGTTGGCTTCACAATTTGCCAGTTTTACCACCGATTTCCCTACGTAATTATTGCTTTGTTAGTGGCTTACAAGTCTAGTCTGCCTTATTTGTTAGTTTATTATGTTTTCCTTAACTGTCCATTATAGGTATTATAGTCGTTTTGTGATCTCTTGGTTTTAAAAATCTAGTATATATTAGCCTGTAAAGTCGTAATGTAACATTATCAAAAGTTTTGGGGCCGATTTAGTTTGAACTACCATTGATTGAGTCTAGGTTCGATCCAAATCATCCATCAACCTGTGTGGTGATAATGTCAATATTTTACAATATAATAGATACTTGGCTTGGATTGCTTCGTTGGCTGAGTGGTCGCAAGTGCCACTGCCGGACAAGGGTCACAGGTTCCATTCCCTGGTCGGACAAAGTATTAATATGTTTTTAAAATCAATCTCAGTAGTAGCACGAAGTTCCCCTATTACATGGGACTCATAACATAAATAGTGAAAAGTGGCTGTTACTTTGTACAGTGGCATTGCGTGCTACAATGTCACACGTCTATCTACTCCTTCGGGGACATAAAGGCGTGATGTTATTTTTTTACGGTTAAATATAAAGCGAAATTATATTTTGAAATTAAAATCTAAATATTTTTTATCAATTCGAGTTAATTATAGCTAATATTTATTTTATTATTTTCTACAAAATAAAATTAGGATGCCATCTTTATGTGCACTGTCATATTATGTCATTGTAACCCATGAGAGAACAAAGTGACTATTGATATCTAGTGGAACAGTTACGGATTGATTTCCTATAATATTTACTATTTTATTAGTAGTGATATCGATATACTTTACAACCATATTTATGCACGAAGTTCATTCATATACCTATCTCTTTTACTCTCACCTATTAAATTGAAATAGACGCTTTAGATTATTTTAACGTCTTGCCAATAGTCTGTGACTGTCTGTGTCATGTTATTTAAATTATTATCTGTGGAAATTTTAATTCGCAGTTGCTTTTAAAAAGTTACATTTTAAAAGTTATATAATTTAAAAGTAAATAAGAGTCAGTATTTGGACAATAAGAAGTCTTACAATTAAGATAAAACTTTTTTAAAAAATTATAGTTAAATTCAAAAGTTTAATTTTGAAAAACTTTGAAGTCTATTTATTTAGACGATTTTCTCCAAACAATGTACACAACACCTTACAGACATTATATACCTATCTAATAAGCTCATTTTAGTGTCCAATCGAAAGTCTTACAAAAAATTGCCAATTTTTATTTTATTCAGTGAGTTATAAAGCGTAAGCGATAATCGCGATCAACTTACTTTATTGTCATCGACTTGTCAATGTTGTTTGTAACTCATACTCTATTTCTACTAACCGATGACTATTTTCGAATAGTTTAACGTTTTTCCAGTCCTACTGCCTTTAGTTTCTCTAAGTTTTCGCTAGAGGCGCTGCTGATTTATGCATGAGAAGAAGTCGGTAATAAACGTACAAAACGAAAACACTTTTCGTTTCCTGCTAACACTCGTATTAAACTTACGAATGTTTACAAAGCTTCTAAATGGTGCTATGAGTAAATAACATTTAAGGGCTGGCGCTCACTGCCGGCACAGCGCGGTATGGCATGGCAAAATATTTATTACATGGCAAATTATTAATGTTTTATTACTAATCAAGTTGTTTTTAATACTATTGCAATGAGTAGAGTTCACTTAATATAACATCACGTCTTTTGTCCCCGAAGGGGTAGGCATAGGTGCACTGCACATTACGGCACTTAATGCCACTGTCACTGCAATGAGGAGTTCATGTTACTTTATTTTGACACCATGATGCCGCGACGCGCTCCTGCGTATCGTGGCATGCCACAGCATAATCTGCCGTGCCGCGCCGGGAGTGAGTGCTGTCTCTAATCGCTCTTCTCCCAAGTGAATAGAATAGAAACCTCTGGGAATGACGCTGACACTGTCAAAATAAATGTCCAGCTCATACATAGGTTCAGTTTTCTATTCTCTCGGTAGAGAAGCGCTTAAATACCTTTTGTGTAAAGGCGGGACACCACTATGGCATATTTGCAAATACAAGTCATGCTGCGAATCGGGATGAAATATAAAAAGTAGGTTAATGAATATAAAATCTCGTGATGTTCTAATAATCTGATTTCAAATAAGTTTATGTGCTTGTAAGTTATTAGATGTTGTTATTATTTCAATATTAAAAAAAAATTGGCGAAAACAATTTATCGGACAAAGCACACGCTTACCTGCTATTTTGGCTCCTATTGTATTAATTATTGAATTGTATGTTTAATTGCAAGTTGTTATGTTTATTGACAATATAAATAAATTGGAAATATACATTTACTCGGTTTTTATTTTTCCCTACCCATAAACTATAGGGTATAAACGGAACGCATCTAAAAACGAAGACAGGTGACCGTAAAAATGAGTTTTACTTAAAAAAAGGTATTATCTAAACGTTTCTTTTATGCAAGTAATAGTTTTAATCAACTGCTCAAAGCATGAATTACACGGAAACAAAAACGATGTAAATTGTAAAAATAACATTTTTGTCTATGTTTTCAGAAAGGTTCTGTTTACACCCAGTATATTACCGAGTTAATCTTATATTACACAAAATTATTATGGTTCGTAGTTGTTAGGATTCTATTGCAAAACTGCCTATTACCTACCTTATGAAGTCCTAGTAGGTATAGGAAATTCAACAAAAAAAACTATAATTTTGAAGATTATTCTTTCGCGGGCAGAACTCTTACTCCATGTTTCACTTTTTTCCTATCGCCCTGGGTTATAAAATAATATTTTAACTAAACAAAATGTTACTACTAAATTTTTATACACTTCTTACTATGGTACAACGTCTTAGTATCGGTTTGTAGGAAGTGATCCGGAGATTTAAAATTTCAACCATATGTAAAGTTTGGTGCAGCAAGGCACTCCCAAGATGCGGTCCTCTAAGTTCCGCTTGAATGATCACTACAACAATGATTTCGGCTCGTTCTTTGACGCAAATTTATTCTTACTCAAAATGTTCGTGGGGAATTTCAAATCAGCGCCGAATGTGACTCCTTTGGTGTTGCGGATATTCATGGGCGGCGCTGATCGCTTACCATCAGATGATCCGTCTGCTCGTTTGCCTCCTATTCCATAAAAAAAACTTCCTGCCGCTGTACTGACTTCGAACCAATTTATATTGGATTTTTCTTGGGTCAGCGCTGACTTGTATCGATTTCGGAGTCAGTTACGGACTTTGTGTAAATCTACTTTTATAGGTTTTGTTTTGCTACTGAACAGAATAAAATAAATAATCATTTCATGGTACGGTCTTTTCTTGAGCCCAAAACCCGAGTTATAATTTCTTTATTATCATGTGGTATTAAATGGGTAGGTAATTAGGTAGAAGGATGTCCAGGCAAATAAAATACGAATTTAATTTCAATTCGTTTATTATTAATCATTATTATTAAAAGTGAATATTATTATAATATCTATGAAAGTAGGCGAATATTAAATTACTATTTACAGACAAAGAGAATAAGTAGGTATTATCAGGTATAAGTAGGTATGATTACAAATCAGTAAATGGCGACTACACCGCTGCATTTGCATTCCTCCAGATTTGGTACAAATTTCTACAAACTTCTGTTCCGTTACAGAATACATGTTATGCAACATTCTTATAGGCTTTATTTCATAATTTCAGTCAGCTCGTCGCCATTAAGAAATTATATAAACAATATAAAGTTTGTCACATTTAAATAAAATGACAGGAATTTTTAACCATACATTATTTCAAAATCGTATTCAGATCGTTATAGCCATATATATATTGAAAGATCCATAAAATACAGATGATGTCCCTTTACCTAAATACGAAGAATCGATTACATTTTCAACATGGCACTATGTTTTAAATACGTTACAAACGATAGATGAGGTGTTTGGGTACCAAAATGAGTACCTATGCTCCTCTGTGATAGAATAGTGATCTAAAAGGCCTAGGTACTTTTATTTAATTACTTCTCTCTTAGCCAGGCACAAGTAATTTCAATTAGGCGCCTTCGTTATAAAAATAAATTTTACATAGGTACCTAGGTTCTAGATGTAAATGGAAACTAAGTAATATAGATAGGTAAATAAAATAGGTTACTGGAGTATTATAATATAGTCGAAAGATTTGTTAAACATTTCTAATTATGTGATTTAGTTACCGTGCTCGATCTAAATGTAAATAGGTTTTGCTCGACTTTTTATTACGTTACATGTTACATGACGTACGGGTAAAGACCTAACATGATGTTACCTCTATGATGTATCCCTATGATGGTGTTGGTACAAGCTTTACCTAAGTTAGTATTAGCTATTCAGAGTCGGCGACCTAGTTCCACCTAGTTCATGCAAGGCGTATACCTACCTGTTCCCCAGAAGCCAGTACAGAAGATTGAAGTATCAAGCAGTAAAAAAGTTATGCAATCGGAGCAGAAAATAGCTACTGAAAAATACTATTTCTATATAACATACAGATATTATTATGTCATAGTAATGTATGAATATATTATACGATTATTAAAATTTTTAGCTTAGGTACCTATAGGATAGGGTCATATTTTACCATAGGTAATGAAACGTTTATATACGTACAGGCCCGGTCAGTCCAAAGGTCTCGTTAGGTTTTAATGTAAGCGAGTAGGTACCCGTATAAATTTTCAAATAAGTGGGGTGCACAGATTTTTCTGTGAGGAAATCAGGATCATTCTGCTTGTCCTTGTCACGCTTACAGCTTAATAAGTCAATCAAATTAATAAGTAAAATTGATAACAAGAAGCGTACGTAATCGTAAGAACGATACGTAGATTGGATTCTAGTTAAACAGACTCAGGTATCTCAGAAGGTAACTTTATAATATTACCTACAGGATATCATACCACTTAGGAATTTCTTTAATGTCAGAGACATTTGTAAAACAAATACAAATTATTATTAAATGAACGGAATGAGTGTTGCAAGTGTAAGATACATTTTCAACAGTCCAACTTGAGATCCGATACTTAACCTATACGAAATGCACAGCCCGCGACAATTTCCCTACACTAGTTCGTTTGAAAAACGCATCTTAACGTCTACAAACACTGTTGAAAGACACAAATTGACACGTGATCCAAAACTACCAATTTAACCTTATCGTACCACCTTATGTTTCAAACTTCAACCGGACAACGCCATCCATTAAATAGCAGAAAGGTTACGAAACGCGAAAGTACAAACCTTCATATTAGTCGTAATATAGAAATCCATTACATATATCATAAGAAGTTTAGTTTATTTATAAGCAAAAGATAACAATTTACTTCGTATAAAGCTGTAGGTAAGTTACTCACACGATAAATAGACTCTTAACAACTACGTTATGTTGAGAATCGCTAAACGGAAATATCCAAAAGTCCTCCAAAAAATATGTGTCGGTCCAGTCACGTGTGTAAATATGTTTACAGTTAGTAAGATTTCAGTAGCTTGTCTACGCCAGTACAATACATTTGTGAGACAATAATTATATGAAAGTATGTCCAGTAGCTTTTCGTAACATTTACCATGTACCATTACAGGTATCATGAAGGTGTTCGAAAATTCGAGTTAATATTTAGAGATAATAATCGGTAGAGCTTTGGTGAGTGTAGCCACATTTATGCATGTGACTGTACCTCATAATATTACGAGAAACAGGATGGACAGTGTGAGACATGTAAGTATCCCTGTCGTAGGGAGAGTGTTATAGATATAGGTAGAAACTATATAAGTATTTGGCAATGATTAATACGTAAAGATAAGTGCTTTCCAAGGTAAGTGCATTACACGCCGCCGAGGCGACTCCGGGCGACTGAAAACGTTACAATCGTGCTATAATTTCAAAGTTAAAATGTATTACACAAACTACATCATCTACTACTGCTCTAACACATGGATAACTTGTCGTAAACATAGATGTGAAGTAAATAGATTACATGTCCTCCTGATAAAACTCGCCGAAACATATACGTTGTAGTAACGCGCTGGGCTCGTCTCAACAATCATCATATTTTAACATCATATTTTAACTTACACTATTTTTATCTTTTTATTAGATACAATTTCACACACCTCTCCATGACCGAAATTGTCATTTACTCCTAACGAATTGCTTTTCCAATTTACTACGTATTTAAAATAAATCAACGCCTAATTCTTAATTTTTATCATTTAATTTACGATTTTCATAAGTTTAAAAATGTTGAATCTCGTTCTTAATGTAGTTTTCAAAAATTTTTAGACGAGGAAAATTTTATGATAAAAAATGTTACAATCCGTTTTATGGCTTTGCCATCTGTGTTCAAATTTTATGAGAATATTTTATATATTAATAAGTAAATATGGGGCAGTAAAAACACGCCAAAAATTTTATATTGTCTTATAATGCAAATTTAACGTTAATGGGGCGCAACACTTAAAAAACTAACAATTTATCAACAACAACAGTAAAGGGTTAACGTTAGGTTCAGACGAAACCATAAATGACCAAAGTCAGCTGAGTATCATGCCAGCGGGGCCCCGCGGGGCGCGCTGTGGCACGGGTGACAATGCGGTCCGGTGGAGACCGTGGCGTGTCTATATTGACACCATTTCCATTTCATACTGTAAGTTTTGTTGATGACGTTAAGATTAGGCGATTGTTTGACAATGAATTATCGTTTTCTCGAAAAATTATCGTGTGTCTACCTAGTGCACTAACAACGATTTTTACGATAACCGGTTGTGTTATCTCCGGTCATTCTCTCGCACGGATGGAGGAGCAAAGCTCAGATTGAGGGATGAATGTAGTCCTATCACATGATTTAATTTTAAAAATTGCATCTGGTTAAGATGTCTAGTAGGTTTCAACTTCAGGAAGGTAGAACGTATATATTATTCATCATTTACTTTAGATAGAGCTCGACTAAATTTGCCAACACGAAACTGATGGCGAGGATCAACTACCACATTTATTACATTAATTTAGAAATAGAAAGCACTTTACAGCGCACACGTAATGTTCTTTAACATTGTAATTAATAAATTAAAACCATTTTCAAGTACTGTTCCACATATGTGCGATAAGCCAGAACCGATTATGAGTTGTTGGAATTCTTTGTTTCCCTTCCCTAAAGCGGTGATTGTGTTCAAGATGGTCAACTTTCCGATATTGAAAACAATGTATCTGTTCTTGGTTTGTGACTGCATTTCGTTGGAAAATAGTTTGAAGCAATTAACGCCCTTTCTTAAGGCCACAACAATATTTTGTCACTTCAAGAAACGTTGTAGTTATATTGCATCATTAATTCACGCGCAAATCAAGACGAGACCACTATTGCTTGTTAGTAGACAGAAATTCCAGAAGTAGGCGGATTCTTAAATTATTTTTGTTACAAATATAAGAAATATAAAAATATTTTTGAGATATTCTTTGTAGGTAAATTATGCGAAACTTTGAGTAAAACCAACGAGGTATATTTCGTTAATTGTAAAAACGTTGAGTTTTGTATCGCACAGAAATAAATAAATTGGTTTTGATTTATAATAGGTACGTAGTGGTACCGAATGATTGATAAATAAAGCCTCGCTCCTGGCCTGGTGTTCATATTGGCAAATGTTTCTAAAAAACCACAATTAATTAATATGCATCCGTCGCCTATGTTACAACAGAATACTATGTTACAAGACATTCATTACAATTCTTGCACATAATTATATCTACGTTTGTTCAAATATTAAATAAATACAATTTGAAATAAAAAAATGATCTTATTAGATCAAAATCAACGAAATAACAACACGGAATTGTATGTACGAAAATAACACCATGAATAAGTATACATTGAAATTACATAGATATTAACGCCTAACACAAAGAACTGGTTACATAATACATTTTAATAACCTTTTAGGATACACATAGGAATTATATACATACCTAGAAACATGTAGTACACAAATTATTACACAGACACAAGCGGCGGAATGATATTAGCTCTTTAAGTAAATGTGAAGTCCGGCGAGAGGATGACCGTCGATTAATCGCCTCCAAGCGAGAGAGCCTGGACAATGCGAGGGTCAGCCTTACTGCCCTCACGGAACTCCTCCAACGTCAGACGATCGTCATGGTTCTTATCCATCTGGTCGAAGATCTTATCGACGCGCTTCTGAGGAGTGTTGTCGTCCTCTGGTTGTGGAGTTTGGCCCTGAAATAGTACACGAGTTCATTAAAGACTTTTAGTTTAACCATGACCGTGTTTTCAGTTCATAGGATCTAAAGAAGTCTTTTGTGAATTGCTCCAAATATGTATTATTTAATAGTACAACGTAAGACAATTCCAAAGTTCATGTTGCAATTGAAATCTAGAATTTTTTAGATTATAGGGACTAATAAGGATTATTGCTTAGGAGTAAAAAGAAAAGTGTACATACCACCATCTGATAGATCGCGTCTACTATGTTGTACATTTCGTCGCGTGTTATGTAGCCGTCGTTATCAACATCGTAGAGTCGGAAGGCCCCTGAAAAGTAGATATACCACCAATTAACCTGCATAAATTTTCACTAAACAGTTTATCGCTATCGGAGCCTAATAATTAAATTATTGGAAATTGCAATATTTGAACTTGGTTATTCGATTTTCAGCCTTGATAAATGGACCGATAATTTTAGGTTTCATAGTACCGTCTGAAAACGGAGAATGGGATAAAAGTGAAGATGTTTATTTTGTGGGGAATGATAAAAGATACCTATTCTGATTTTAATGTGGTGGCTTTACACACATTCTTATTTTGATATAAGGAAGCATTGTAAAATATTGTTAAATCTTTAGAGGTATATAATTCTTCTGTGAGTGTGTATGTCACTGAACTTCTCTCAAACGACTGGACCGATTTTGATGAAATTTTTTGTGTGTGTTCAAGGGGATCTAGGAATGGTTTAGATTCACAAATCAGCCCGGCAGATGGTGCTGCAGTCGATGTTTAGGTTATTTATCTTAAACAGCTGAACTAATTTGAATGAATGTTTGTTTATACATTCAAGTGGATATGCAGGACAACGTCTGTTGGGTCCGCTAGTATGTATATATAAATGAAACCAGTTTCCCGTAGTCACCCCATAACTTATATAACTTATATATATATACATACAGTGCAGCTTTTCGTCGAGATTTCCCCGTGACGTCACCGATAGTGCTCTAATGAACTCCTCGAACTCGATGGAGCCATCCTGGAAGGAAGAAGGTATCTCGTTACTTATGCTGGTCGGACATAGCAGTGCTAGACAAGAAATCAGAGGAATTGCCATCTTGAACAGGAACTTTATATTTTAATTAATAACACTCAATATTGAAGATAAAACAATTCAGTTGTCGTATTAATGGGTTAATAATGCCTATACCTATCTTAAATGAAGTCGATTCCAACCTGCTCGATGGGCATAATGGCTATGAATATTAAATAGTTTTAAGTTATCTAATATTAATTAAGGGCCATATATTCTGGTCGTAATCATGAGGAAAGTGGGCCGATCTTTTTGTGGTCAGGTTTCTCTTGATCGCCTGCTTTATCGTATTTTTGGATGACATAATTTAGTGGAGAAAATAGCGACAATTAAAATTGGCTAACTGCAAAAAAGCTTATGGATTTTATTGAGATCTCTAAATCTGCAGTACTCGATCTTTCTTTTGCTTTTGTTTTAGGACCTAGATTCTACTGAGAGGTAGGTTCTGGTTTTTAGGCCTTTCAATCCAGGTTATAATAAGCAAATATACTAAGATTGATAAGCAATGTTTTTTTTTTTTCATTTGCCAAACTTTTAGCCAAATGGCGGCTTTCTTTTGTCACCATTTATTGAGAATCCCCTAGTGTCCACGTAAATTAAAACCAAATTTTTTTTTTTGCGGATCGTTAATGTAACATTGTGCTATCACTGTATTATTATGAAGGTATAATAAAAAGGTCCACTTACGTTGTTTTCGTCGAACACTCGAAAGACGAGGGATGCAAACTTACTGGGGTCACCTTGCGGGAAGAACTGCTTATAGATCTTAATGAATCCCTGGAAATATACAAGGATATATTATTATCACACAAGAATATTGTTATCTAGAAACATCAATGTGTTGTAAGTAACATTTTCTAGTGTGTACCTAACAGAAATTTATGGATCATAATGGATCATTGTTCCTTGTGGGGGTCGAACCCGCGACATGTTGCTCGACAGTGGGGAATTTAACCTAAGACGCCTAACTCAGTAGTCGTGTAGCCATTCGATCAATGAGGCTGATATTAGTTAAATATTTTACTGAAATACGCACTATTGTTGTTGGAAATTATGTAACTCATTGACATTACCTGTTCGGTCAGGAGTCCATTCGGACAGTCCTTCAGGAACCCTTTGTGCCTAGAAAAGAAATAATAAGTAAGTACCAAACATAAATAATTTTAAAACTAAAGTGAGGTAGATGGTTTATGTTGCTTTGTGGATCCAAATGTTGATACGCATCCACTAAAGGAAATATATAAATAAGAAATAACTAATCCTTAGTAATAAAACTGATAGCCAGGTGGACTTAAGTCCTACCAAATCTTCACCAGAATTATATTATTTGTTTTATCCGATAAAATAACAAAAGGCTAGATCCAAATAAGTTGACTTTGTTAAAAAATAGATAACAAATACTGCCTGACTGACTGCAGACTCTGGAGAGTCAAAACTTGCTAAAGAAAAAGACGATTGTTCAGATGGACAGAATTATGTAACCTACTCTGGTACTCATGCCATACTCTGGTACTCATGGCAATAATAAATTATTTCCTGAATTATACGCACCACAGCCGGATTTCCTTCTCCGTAACTGAAACAAGCAAAATAAAGTATCAATTAGTCACATGAATTACTATTGAGAAGTATTTAATAAGAAATTACATTGGGTATTTGTTTAATAGGATAATCTCTAATTAGCATAATACTGACGATACTGTTATTTAGGGCAAATTCTATTAATACCTAATGAACAGGTATTGTCCCAGGTGCGATGGAATATGTGGAATTTATCGGTATTTTGTCTAGCACTGTCGTCGCATATATTCTCCAGAATTTACATTAAATATCTTAGTTTTCAGAGTAGTAAATGATAAATTGAAATTCACACTCAAAACAAAATACCTAAAATAATTTCGAAAATGCTAATTAAACTGTCTTTTTTGGTATTTTTTATTTAATCAACATTTTCCTTTCATAATTGGGTCGTCACCCTCTTAATCTTGGGGTTTAACCAACGAGAGAGGCTCAGTTATGTTTTACTCGAAAATCCTACTTATTACGGAAAATTACATACCTAATAGAAATAATATAGGCACAGGCACATTGTCACAAAATTACATTTACATTATAAAAATACTGAAACTGCAAACACATTCCACAGTAGGTATGAGAAAAATGTTACGAAATTGTTCGAACTGGATTTAATAACACCACCGAGTAACATTTGCATTAATTCACTACTAGATAGGATTGTCTTAGAAGTTTTAGGGCATTATGAAAATTAGAAAGCTTTTTAACGTAAACAACTTATTTTATTATGATAACCATTCTAGTTAACCGACATTACTATTATTACATTACTATTATTTTCTTTACGTATTTGTAAAATATAAGTGCTTATTGTGAATGTATTTTGTATTGTCCAGGTAGGCAGTAGTTTCAATATAAGAAAAATCAACTTTCAAACTTTGATTAAAAATTCGGCACAATAAAGTTAGTTTACATAATTACGTAGTAGGCCTATTCACCTAAATTTTCCACATTTGAGGGTTTCTATCATCGTCTATCCGTGTGAAACTGTCGTGTTATCGTTTGGTTTTGAATATTTATATATCTCATAGTATCTCACGTGAATATAAACTGTGAATTATAATACTTAATGGTGAGGTTACACCGTGAAGAGGAGCGGCCAGCGAAAAATCTATTTTAACAAATTTGTACAGATAGGTAATGGTACTATTTGTCAATATATTTCCATAGCATTGATTATTTTATTATATAGCATAATTGATCGGGCGACAGTTGTCCAATTTTTTTTCTAAAAAAAATTAGCTGATTGCAGATGAACAATGAAAGACCAATGATTGAAGTGCTAGTAAAGAGCCGGTATTTTATAAATGGTACATTTGTATACAACGTACGAAAGTCAATTTAAATGTAAGTAAAAAAGTTTGCTTACGTGAACCTACATATTTATGTCGCTACCGCACCGCTACGACTAGCACACAATCCGCTGTCTTAGTGACTCCGGAAATGTGATCGACTCAAACTGACCATTTATACAAAATTAGCAAACCTAAGACACATTTTGTCAAAGGGAAAGCGTTTATAAATATTGCCTTTGGGCCGACGACCATCATTTGATGTGTGTATGGGAAAACGAAGATGTCACTCGTGTTGGTCAGTCCCGTCCGATACTAAAACAATAGTTAAAAATTGTGTTCGTGGAGTTTATAAATTGTGTTGTGCGTTGTGATTTAATAAGTTGTGTTTTTTTAGGTTTTCTCAGTGATCAGTCTGGCACTAGCAGATGCAGGCTACCAATATAACACCCCGAGTACACAATTCGGTCTGCCGGGCAGTCAGCCCGCAAATTTTCACACGGGTCATGACTCACATCATCACAGCCCTCTGCCAAATGAACAGGATAAGTTGTCACATTCAGTATCCTACAAGGACTATGTATATTTAAAGAATGATGTTTATCAAAATAAGGAAGATCATCGAGGCTTTATAAACCACTCGTCAGGCAACGGAGGATATGCAGGGTCCCAGGTGAACAATGGTTACGTCAATTCTGGTTACCCACAAAGCATTGCACCGGTGGGGGCGTCCAGTGCGAGCCTGAACACTAACTCCGCGCAGAACTATGCGCAAGTTGGTTACAATTACAACAGTGGTAACAATCATAACTTTGTACCAACATCAGGCGGTAATGTAAATGGCTATTCTCAGATTCCAGCACCTTCTGGCATTAATGCAAATATTGGTTATCAATCTAATAATAACCAAGTCTTAAATTTTGGTAATTTGTCAGCCACATCTAATACTGCACCAAGTTCTATTGTTTCTCAACCTTTACCACAGTCTGGAGCTTTTGGCCTCAGTAATGGTCATGCCCAAGCTTCTAGTGGAAATGTATTAAATAGCTATTCTCAAGCCAGCGGTAGTGCTAGCCATGCTCTTAGCCACGGTTACTCCCAAACCTCGTTGTCACCAGCTGTTGGAAATTCGAATAGTGGGTATTCACACGTACTAGTTCCATATTCTAGCAGTTCAATATTAAATAATAATTACGCTCAGAGTCCTTTACCGGTTGTCGGTAGTAATGTTAACTCGGCATATTCTCAATCTTTCCCGCCAATAGGCAGTGCGAATTCTATAAGCAACGATTATGTTCCAGCTTCGTCTTCAACTGCGGGTCCAAATTACAATTCAGGTTACTCCTATTTCCCGCCGAACCTTTCCGCTAGCTCTGCTGGCTCAAGTAATTCTCATGTCCAAACCAGTTTCTCGTCAGCGGGAAGCTCATTTAATAGAGGATACTCGCAGCATAATTCTAACATAAATACTGGTTACTCTCAAAGTTATCAAATTGGCCAAAGTCTGAGCAACGGTTTTAGCCAACCAATCCAATCAACGATACAGCATGGACAACCCAACTCAAATAACGGTTGGAAACCATTGATTTCACAAACCAGTTCGTCATTCAATACCGGTATCGTCCAAGCATCTGGTGCATCATACAATGGAAACTTGAATTCTATATCACAATCTTCTGCCATCACACAAACAGGGTCTAGTAATGGGATTTTCAACACTGGTTTTACTAAATCAGCTTCAGCTAATATTGTCGGTAGTTCCAGTTCATTATCTAGCAGTGCACCAATAGCTCCCACTGTTTTCAAGCACATATATTTTCATGTGCCACCCCCAGAAGTGGAAGATCCTAAAACAGCACAACCCTCTCCACCGCCGAAAAAGAATTACAAAATTATATTTATAAAGGTACCTTCGCAACAATCTAAGTCGAATTTGGCTCGTTTACAACAAATTGCCGAAATGAGTAACGCTTCAGTGGAACATAAAACCCTCATTTATGTTTTGGTGAAGAACCCGGAGACGCAACAACCGGTAGTATTACCAAAATCGACCCCTTCGGAACACGAGGTGTTCTTTGTGAAGTATAATGGCGACCCATTGGAAATAGCGGAGCAAGTCAACAAAGAGCTGGACAAAACTGGTACAGTACAAAGCATAGTGCCCTTAGATCCAGGTCTAGTGAATGGGAAAAAGTGAGACTATGAGGGTCTAGTGTAGACAATGGTTACCGTGAGTGGATGAGAGGCTATAGGCATTCAGTGTTTACAAAGGTCGTATGTATTTACTTACTCATTGCATTTGAAAACTGGTTCGTCATCAGTCATTAAAGATTGTAAGTAAAATATTATTGAGTAGAAAAAAAATGAAATAAGTGTTAAAACTATGCAATTATATCTGTATTGTATCCAAATTTTTTTATAATGCTAAAAGATGCCAAGCGAATTTTTTTTAAGGATCAATTTAGTTTTTTATATAAACCAGCTTAATGTCTATAGACCGAGCCAAAGTTTG
Organism: Spodoptera picta; assembly: GCA_038387885.1. Classification (NCBI taxonomy): domain Eukaryota; kingdom Metazoa; phylum Arthropoda; class Insecta; order Lepidoptera; family Noctuidae; genus Spodoptera; species Spodoptera picta. Next base: position 7,935,240 of record JAZHFQ010000105.1, read on the forward strand.
TGTTAAGTTAATTAGGTTATTTATTAGTTATTGATAAAAATTTGTTTCTGCGATGAAAGCGGTAACATTGAGAAAATTTTTGCAGTTGATTTCCCGAATTTCCGTAAGTTCATCCTAGTCGGGCTAACAAGTGCATTGTTGTATAACTTACTTGAAGGTTAATGTAAATAATAGTGTAACAGAAAGTTCCAGTTCCACCTTGATCTACTTATTATATTAAATGCAACAAGTAATTCACTAACATTTGTAAACTACACATGATTTAATACTCAAAGGTGCCATAAAAATGTTAATAAAATGTTATATAACAAAAGTATGTTTATTTTCTGTTTGTAACTGCCCAAACTAGTTCGTACACTACATGTATCAATGAACAACATCATATTATGTAAATTGCCTACATTCCATTTCACTATTTAATTATGTAATAGTGAAATCCAGTCATTTCAATAATGAAGCAAACATGTGATTAAAACTAATTAATTGTTGAGTTTAAAATGAATATTTGTACTTGTGTGCTTAGAGAGTTCCGATTAACACAAACAAAAATAGATAAAATGAATTTTCTTTTGGTGCTTTGGTACTCAAGTAGTATTGTGTAATTTATGTCCAGCTCCCGGTATCGTCCTCATTTCTTTGAAGCAAGACAAACAGTGAATCCGACTAATCAGTCTGCAGCGTTTATATGCGATATTATACTGCCAAAGCGAAAGTCCCGTCCCTTTCTTATCATTCTATACCTTTCCAGTCCGTCTTTATTTGGCTACCTTGCCAAGATTAGAGATACTTTCGAATTGATTAGGAATTTTACTGCATTTGTTTATGCCGACGTTTACATTTTATAGCGATTTATCTGACATAACGGGGCTTTAGTGCTTCCTTAATTGAAGTTGTTATGCGTGACTCCCATGTTCATTATGTTGTTGTCGTCGTCATGAATTATTGAATGCTTCTGACGTGGTAAAAATATAAGTATCTATTAGTTAAAACCGAATAACATAACATAACATCACGCCTTTTATAACCAAAGGGGTAGGCAGAGGTGCACATTATGCCACTGTACAATGTAACACCCACTTTTCACTATTTATGTTATGAGTCCTATGTAATAGGGCGTGAGCCTATTGCAATATACCGGGCACAATTATTATTCAGACTCCGGGCTACAACTGAGAATTTTTAAAAACCCAGTATTCCAGTAATACTTTGCCCGACCCGGGAATCGAACCCGAGACACTTGCGACCACTCGGTCAACGAGGCAGTAAAACTGAGTACAAGTTATCTTAATAAGGTGAATATTGGATGTCGCATTATACTAAGCAAATGTTCACATTTGGTCATCTGTCGAGTGTCCACTATCCTATTATGATCCCTTGTACAAATACATACTTGTTAGCTAAAATTAATTCATTGTTTACAATCACATTTTTAGCATCCTAATTCAGATCGAGTAGTTCATCTACAAATTCTTTGTAGAATGACTGAGATGGTACGATATTTAAGTATTACTTAATATTCAGTAACCTTTTAGAATTCTGGCGTCAGACTCGATTTTTGTCGCGGAGATGCTAACGGGGCTCCGGCGCGACGTGCAGGAGTAGGAACGGGGTGGTTTTTAGTCAGTCAGACACTCCCTCCCGCCTCACCCAGGAGGGAGCAGTTATTCGATGATTTTCCCCCCTTTAAAAAAAAGACTCGATTTTTAAGTTGACTATAGTACTTTGAATAGTTTGAATAGACTATAATAATCTATCTTTATATATACCTATAATTCTTCTGTGAGTGTGTATGTCACTGAACTTCTCTCAAACGACTGGACCGATTTTGATGAAATTTTTTGTGTGTGTTCAAGGGGATCTGGAAATGGTTTAGATTCACAAATCAGCCCGGCAGATGGCGCTGCAGTCGATGTTTAGGTTATTTATCCTAAACAGCTGAACTAACTTGAATGAATTTTTGTTTATACATTCAAGTGGATATGCAGGACAACGTCTGTTGGGTCCGCTAGTATAGTTTCCCGTAGTCACCCCATAACTTAAGAACGGCTAGACCAATTTGGCTGATCGTTTTTTTGTTGTGTTTGTTATTGTCAGGAGAAGGTTCATAAAACAATAATTTAAAAACAATATACTTAAAAAATACTGAAAATTCTACGGGAACGGGAGAAAACGGGACTGCGCGTACGAAGTTGGGGGCAGAAACTAGTAATAGAATAAATAGTATGTACGAATATCGTGGACAATAAGCTTGTCTACGATTGTAATGACCCAAATAATACACCATGACACCCTCTTGCCATCGAATTTAACAGTCGTGAAGCAACATAATATAAAACTTACAAAAGTAGGCAATGGCAAGAAAACTCTTAGCGAATGGAATAAAATTGGATGGAAGTTAAAAGCTGCGCTTTCAAAGTAAGAAATCGATTTTTATAGTGGTCGCTGTTTCGAGTACGTAGAAAGACAAAACGAATGAAATTCGATTTTTCGTAGCACCCGAGGTTGCTTGATTCTAAAATCAGTATTTCAGATTCTAGAATCAAAATCAGAGTATCCTACTACACACTACGGCAATAGCCCACTAATTTAGAGCCGATATTTATATCAACAGTTAATTCTTAACTGAAGAATAGAACTGACAGTGGACAGTTTTTAGTATGGTATAATTGACAAATATTCAAAGTTATTCCCTGGCAAAATTTAACTGGCGTTCGAAAATCGACCGTAAATCAGGTTTACTTATGTATATAAGATATTCTTGTGGTAATTATATAGTAGCAGTCCAGTTATAAAAAGCGCCCTTAATTGCTGAACATTGATATACAAAGGTGCGATATACTATAAGTGTGGGAGAGCCATGCTTCGGCTCGAATGGGCCGGCTCGACCGGAGTGATGCCACGGCCTCACAGAAAACCGACGTGAAGCAACGCTTGCGTTGTGTTTCGTCGTGTGACTGAGGTTACGGGAGGCCCAATTACCCCCCCCCATTCCCCAATTTCCCCAATTCCTGAATCCTCAACGATCCTCAAATTCCTAATCCCCAAAAGGCCGGTAACCGACTTGTAACGCCCCTGGTGTTCCAGGTGTTCATGGGCGACGCCGATTGCTTACCCATCAGGTGATCCGTCTGCTCGTTTACCGGCTTAGGTATGCCATGACAAAAAAATACTATACTTTAAAATTCGCGCATCTGTGACAATTCCTGTGTTAGAGAACGGACCTCGCCCACAACGCACATACGTTTTTCGGTTTTCCGATTCATGATTTACATACCTTTATAGGTATATTTGTGCACAGTGGCACTCACAAGGCGGTCGTAAATAAATTAGATTTAGTGGCCGCAGGCGGACTGACCTTTGACAAACAAACGGAAATTACATCCTTATCTGTTTCATCTCGACCTATTAATTCGATTTATACTTGCCATTAAATATAGTCCGCCGTGTGCCCTTCGTATTGTGAAAATGGCACTGAATGCCATTGTTTCTTGACCGATTTCTCTAATTCTCGGTTTACCTTGCTTACCTATTGCTTTGACCTTTTTTTTTTGCGAGCTTTCTTTTTCTGATTAAGTATTTTTTGATCATTAATTCAAATGACTGCACGGTTGGTGCGGTGGCTGGGCAATTAGCTACCGTGCAACGTGTCGCGGCGATTTTTATGGCACACCTAAGCCGGTAAACGAGCAGACCGATCACCTGATGGTAAGCAATCGGCGCCGTCCATGGACATCTGAAACTCCAAGGCGTTACAAGTGCGTACCGGTATTTTAGGATTTGGGAATTTAAGGATTGTGGAGAATTGAGAAGACTGGGGAGGGGGGGGGGGGTTAATTGTGCCTCCCGTAACCTCACTCACACGAAGAATTACAACGCAAGCGTTGTTTCACGTCAGTTTTCCGTGAGGCCTTGGATCGCTCTGATGGAGCCGGCGCTTTCGTGCCGATTCATGGCTCTCCCACACTTAAAATATGGGTGGTTTTCTCAAATAAAAACTATATTTAAGTTTAATCTTTACGTCACAGAACTTCCTGTCCTGCGACGTAAAACCTTTTATCTTAAAGCGGCACAAGTAGGTAGAGAAAGGGATTGGCTGTCGCTCAATATTTGACACCATAAAACTAGGACAGGGCCCACGGGGGTGACACAAGCAGTAAGGCTACCTACCCAAAGATTTCGGCGCCGCGGCTTATATAGTATTCTTATCAATAAAGATAGTTATCTTTTTATTGCTTTGGTAAACATTTTTCTTGAATAAATTTACTTATTTTTAAAGTTTCAGGTATAGTATCGAGTGATCTTACTAATTTATGATAGATGCAAAAGTTTGTGAGAATATAAGTACATTTGATTTTCTTTAAAAACATTCTACGGTATTCTTGGTAAATACAGAATTTAAGGTAGTTTAGGAAAACACATCAGGTAGGTTCTTTCAGTGTTATCTAATTTTAATACCAAATTTTGCATAGATAATATTCATTGACATAATGACATAACATCACGCCTTTTATCCCCGAAGGGGTAGGCAGAGGTGCACACAGACACAGAAGTAACACCCACTTTTCACTATTTATGTTATGAGTCCCATGTAATAGGGGGTGAGCCTATTGCCATATACCGGGCACATTTCCAGACTCCGTGCTACTACTGAGAATTTTTTTTAAAAAACCCAGTAATACTTTGCCCGATCCGGCAATCGAACCCGAGACCCCTTGCCCGGCAGTCGCACTCGCGACCACTCGGCCAACGAGGCCAACGAGGCATAATATTCATTGTTATTAGGATTAAGATCTTTGGCTTAAGTTTAGGTAAACTTATTTATTTTGTAAGTAAATGTGAGAGGGTCGTGAGGTGAGGCAATCTAAGTACCTGCCTGTTTAGGGTGCAAAGAGAATACACCACTAACGTGTCTATACTACGTTCTTGTCAAGACTAAATTATCTTTGTTGGGTTAGACAAGGTTAGAATAAAATATGTAGATGTTTATAATCTTCACAAAATATGTGCAAAACATAGTGTGTTCAGATTTAACCTAAAATTGTAATTTCGTTCAGGTTCGCTTATACTTAATACGTGTGTTTAAACCACAGGTGCATCGTGGCTAAAATTGCAATATTTAAGAGTAATGTGGCTGAGGTTCGCCATAAAATATAGCCATTGGGCTCTTGTTTTTGTCTGCATTTTATAATTTTTCTAGAATGGGGTAGACGACTAATTTTTATTTTAATGTCCGTCTGGTAGATTATTTAAAAACATTAGACACGTATTTTTTATTTTCTTACGGAAACGAATAGTTTCGGAGATATATTGATTTGAAATGTCGCGTGACGTCACTTCTCAGTACATTTTATACTAAGAAATGACGTTTTAGCCCCCACTCCTAAACTTTGATTCGTTTTATCTAAGTATTGTTTTATTATACAACAAAATAAAAAAATACGTGTCTAATATTTTTTATTACCTAAGTTAAGGACTAATTATTAATTTTCATACCCTGTCATCATCCCCATTCGTTTTTAAGAAGATTTCGCGGTTAAAATTTGTTTTTACTTTACGAACTTAATGTTATTTGACAGCTTCTGTTTTAGCCAGAAATATGCGTTAACATGTGTCGGTGTCGTACCCGTCAATTAATAGACATTTTTATCGAATTTGACCATATTGCTAACGAATATTAATTTCATTACGACGAATAGTAGTCGAGCAGTCGAGTCGGGTGAAATCGCGCGGGCGTATTTAGTATTGTATAAATGTAGAGGTGATTCATAGTACTGTGTCCTGTCAAGGGTTGTTAACGATGATGAATATGAAAATGTACGGATGAGCTGAGCTCGGCAGTCAATCATCACAGGAGTATGTGGGAGTTATAGTATTATATGTTGCTCATTTACGCCTACAATTAACATTCTTGACATTTGGCATTAAGATGGATTATTTCGGAAATTAAAACTAGCCTGCTAATCCGTTTAGTTTACCAAGAATTAAGACAATTCTTGTATTCAGGACTCCCAAAAAAGTTTTGAATACAAAATTACTTTAGCTACGATTCCCAGAAAACCTTTGAAATGTATAAAAGAAAAAGTAATTTGAAGTATTTGACAGTTCAGTGAGCTTTTCTTAACTGTTGTTTTGCCAGCTCAACGGCTTTCACTGTTTGTTAGACGTTCGAGTTAAATGGTCCGCCATTTTAACTTATAAACGTGAGCTGTTACATCAAACCAAGGCAATGTTAATTTTAAAGTAATGGGCAATTATTTCATCTTACTTAATTAGTAGACTTTTGGAAGTCTTATCTAGACTTAGAATAAATGCATTCTGGTAAAGTTAGAGTCACTTACTTTTAATAACATATCGTTTTTAGTCTTGGGTACGTACCTATATCATCGAGAGTCCACAAACACGGAGTTTACCATTATCTTTACGATTGGCAGGTGAGAAGATTGGAGTTTCAAGGGGTTGGGTTGGTAATCTCTTATCTTGTGACACCCACGGAGATAGAGGGGTTGATGATAAATGTACTACTTTACTGTTACCACCGTTTACAATAAATCAGCACTAACTAATGTATAGTCTACTGCTCAACTATCGATCACAGGTGTGACCATTGATGCCAGCCCAGGGCTTGGTTTCCGTGCCAGACAAGGTATTGAGCTATTCTGAAATCACGTTACACTTTAACAGTATAGAGTTTAGATTTGTTTACCGCGATCGTCGTATTGAATAACGTGTGCTATGTAGATGTTTAGCTAGGTACATATTTGGGTGACTAGGTACAACGATCTTTTCCAAATTTAATAATTTTAGGGGACTATTTGTTGTTAACAAAGAGTTTTTGTATACGTTAAAAATATAAATTTTTTCTCTTAACATTTTATTATCCTTTCATTTAAAGTAAAATAGACACTACAATTAGATCAATTTTAAAATAAAATACACATACTAAAATTAAATTATTGCAATTACTTAACAACTCAAACAATCCTTAACGATCCTCAAACTCCTAATCCTCAAAAGGCCGGGAATTGAATTCTCTTGCTTTGGCCAGAGATGAACCTCTGTGAACAGCATGGTTATAAAACTTGTACAAGTCCTTCTTTATCCAAAATCAACGTTAACACGCCTTAACTCGTTGAATGTAATATATTTCACATTTCATAACCCATAAAAGCGGTAGTTTGGCCTGGGCGACAACACCCGATCGACGTGAATATACCCCGTGACAGTTTAATTGCAGTTTATAGAAATCTTTTAAAAATGTTTTTAAAAATCTCTGTACATGACAAGTACCTAAATATATTTCAACGGATGCGAGAAACGAGGTTTTCTCTTCTTCTTAGCAGTTTAAATTGTAACATCAATTAAGTCCATACATTTTCTAGAATTTAGCAACATATAATACTTGACATTTTTTATGCAACGTAAGCTATTCAACGAACACGTGTTTCACATATAAATCTTCGCTGAGATAGAAAAATAGCAATGCTTCTGCAATAAATCCGGCCTGCGCTGCGGCTTGTAGACCGAACCAGTTTTTACTGGCTCCCGAGTCCCTCGCCCACGCTGCCAGCCTTCAAACCCTCCCTTATTTCAATAGACTTTATGCCTTAATTCGTGTTACGTTACGGCTATCGGCCACGAACGTTCAAATTAGAAAACTTTTGATTGGAATCGAGAGTTCGAACTGTTTGATTTTTATCACCATTATTCGTATTTGTCATCATTTCGGTTAAAGTACCGTTTACATATACCAACCAAACAAGAGGCTTGTATCAAGGTATCTGATAATTATCTCAAACAAGAATATTGACTAGCATAAGGTTTACCGTGTACCGTCGTTATATTTCAAACACTGTTTTCACAACATGGTTCAACGAATTTTGATGCTTGATGGAAACAACTGAGTACGCACCCAGAGCACAATGCACGTGGGGGACAGATTCAAAACATATTTTTCAAGTGGAGTGCTCTAGCAGTTATTGAAGCATGCTACTGTGTGTACCGGTGAACACGAGTGCGGTGACTTTTATGAAGCGAATGAAATCCTTCGTGAGACTGTCTCGATACATCGAATTTCAGAGATTTATATTCGTGAATTTTGCCTACACTTTGCTCAAATTACATTGTTTTGATCGACATTACGCAATGGTAATTAAACGAGGTTATTTATAAAACTGAGTGCATTACCGTCACTAACATGATAAGTCACAGTTACAATGCTAAATGTTCATTAATGTATATTATATTTACGGATTTTAATGGCCAATTTACAATTAAACATAGTTGATGAGATTAGCCACACATACTATGTCTACGTTAGTGTATACGCAACTTTGGCTTCCGGGTATAATGCTGGCGCCAAAGTCATGTATCTACTTGTATACCCCACTATTGTAGTCTGACGGGAGCCTCGTCATCTTGGGCTTCGGGATTCGAAAAGTTTTCCCTCGTTGTTAAAGTAAAGCCTTCGGCTGTGAACATTTTGTTATTCAGAAAGAAATGCATTGTGATAAAAGCGAAACTTCGTTTTATATGACAGTACATTTGGAGGTAACGTATTGTAATGGATGACCAGAATGTTCCACAAAACAATGTTAACTTTTTGTTGGTAGGTATTAGGTACAACAGGTGTGCGAGAAATAAGAGATAGGTAATTATTGTAACGTTTGTGCCGATCCATCAATTTGTAGGGTGTAAATGTTATTGATCAGACGCTGGCCGGTCGCAGCCATTTCATGCAGATTTTCACTTCAGCCTTTAGACGATACGCATGTGAATCACACTTCACATGGTTTGCTCAAAGCCAATTCTATGTCGACCAGTTTTCTAGAATCATCGGAACTTAAGCTCGATGCTCCCATGTATAGTGTGCACGACGTGAATTTTAAGGCGGTTCTATATAGCTCGTGATTACTCTGAGGACTATGCAATGTACTCTCAGCATCAGTGAGATGAGCTCGATAAAAGTAGGCTATGATTACAGTCGACCGGGAGTTCGTCGCACTGTTACAGCTTACGGCAGGTAATGTGTGTGCATTTTTCCAATAACAGTCCCTAACTTAGGTTAAGTTAACGTTTATTTTCACTTCGCTAACTAGCGACGAGTTTAAGGCGACGAGTTTAACGACAGGAAACACTAAAGTTTTGTTTGAGTTCGGTTCTTAGGCACGTGTCCTCGAATATCGATGAGAGCGAATGAAGTAACTGAATTACGAAGTAGATCGGACCTTAATAAATTGACCTCCAAAAAGGAACAGTGCGGTAATTTGAATGAATTTTTCTGTCGAATATTGTCTCCACTTGTGGGAGTTAATGAACGTGTATTGTTAGAATTCAAACAATGGAGGATAGCGTATTTAAAATCAATTAGGTATGTTATGCTTTAAAGATAGAAGAAATGAACAGTAAAAAATGTGCGACAATGGTGTACCCTTATAAATATTATTACCCTTATAATAATATTTAACATTAAAAAAAAGAAATGAATAGTTTTATAATATGCACCCATAAGAATGTTTTTATAGATGACTTCTCATGTATCCTTATACTAATTTATCTACCCTTTTGCCTTAATTTAACGAATATGCCAATAAAAAACAATTACCAAAATCATCTTTGTATATCACAGTCAATTCAACACTGTACCTCTACAACCACAAAAGATTAATAATTTCGTGATTGATTATTGAATGTTTGAATTGGCTTAGTGTCATTTCTAAATCCAAATCCAAACTAATATTATAAATGCGAAAGTAACTCTGTCTGTCTGTCTGTCTTTGCTTCACGCCTAAACTAATGAACCGATTTGTGTGAAATTTGGTACAGACATAGTTTGGAACTTGAGGAAGGATATAGGGTAGTTTTTATTACAAAAAAAAAATAAAAAAAATTATTGCGTACATACAGCGCCATCTATTGGTATAGAGTCGGCATCAATTCAGTACTGAAAATGCAACGGAAAAATGTAATTATAGAGTAAAAAGGTATGAAAAATACAATATAATACAACTTTAAGTACAAATAAAATACTCTAACGGAGTATAGATAATTCTATTATCGAGTTGGTGATCGCGCAATGGTGTCGATCGTTACACGAGTTCGGTTCATGTTATTGTTTTAAATCATCGGAAAAAAGTAAATAAATAGTAAAAAGGTATGAAAAAAAATTATATAATATAATAAAACTTTTAGTACAAAGAAAATGCCCGAACGAGTATAGATAAATAATCCGAGTTGTCACTATGCTCGATAGATGGTGTTAAGATCAAATTGATCGCGCTATGGTTTCGTTACACGCATTTGGTTGGGTATCGGCCGAATGCTTCGGTACTGTCGTGGAATTGAGGATTGATCGTTTCGCAAATCTAAAATTGGTTCCGTCGTAATAGTAGATTAAAAGGTTTATTTGTTGGGTTGTCTGGTTGTTGTAAAATGTATGTTTAGTTTGATCTTGATTATTAGTAGATACTAAAATTGTATGTCTAAATTCATTTTAATTTTTAAATTAATTAGATCGTTATTTTATATAGTTTTAAGTTAATTATAGATTTAAGCTTGGTTGTTAAGGGATTAGGTAATTTGCCAAGGGAGACAGTCTTTTTTTCTGAAATGACAAATCAAAATAATATTTTGAAAATAAGGGAATAACAACATTGTCGCCTTTTTCGAACGGCAATAACGGCTTTAATGCCCGAAGTGAGTATATATATCTTCAATTCAAACGCAGAGCTCATTATGTTGATTTTTGAAGAGTTCCCTAGATTATCTTCCACATTTCATTTTTGAAGAGATCCGGAACTATGTGGGTAAAACCAAAAATCTGCCGGAAGTCACTATTCCACGCGAACGAAGTCGCGGGCAAAAGCTAGTAAGGTTTATATATTTGATGGGCTTTAGGATACCATCCACAAGGCCAGAGCAACGAGCTCTGACATTATAGTCATTTATCTTCGGTTCGGGCTTCAAGAACATTTAGGTGACACGTTATATACCGTGCTATGATGATATATATGTATATGTACGCACTGCGCTCGTTCCATTTGCTCTGTTTTGAAGTATTACCTATTACGCACGTCAGTTTGTACAACGGCCTACGGGGCTGTCAGATATTCATCAACATTACGCAGTACTTGAAAGTTTTTTTAAGAGACAGGTTGAGTAGGTTAAACTTACGATTGCCGATAACAATATGCACTCCCAAATTGATCAAAACTTTATCATACTTTGGATTTCGGAGACACCGTCTTAAGATCATCATATATATTTGGACGACAAACGAGGATCCACAGATCGACACAGACGTAACCTGTGCTTTGAAAAAGGTCTAAATATTCACTGCCCAAAGTCTATAAGATAGGTTAACCCGAGACCTGTTTTCCGTGCGGTCATAACTTAGCCACGGGCTCTTCAATAAGAAATGACATAAGAATACGAAGCGAACATTGTAAAATATTGCTTGCTTTTACAATTCATTCGGGCGGTTTCACGACAAATTTATTCAAACGGTCCTTTCCCTTTTTATTTATTGAAAACCTTATTTTGAGTTGTTCGTGTTACTGTCGCACTGAGTGGGGAAGTTGATGTTCCATCCGAATGCCAGACACCAGTCTGTGGATTCCTCTAGGGAAATTATTCGAAGGTGGCTGTGGAAAAGGGACTGGATGCTCTCTTACTCCTGATTCTACAACGATTTGTTTTATAATTATGAAATCAATACCATTTTACAATTATACACGTGTATAGGCTGTTACAATTAAGTATTGCAGATTCATAGGTAGCATTATCTAAACATATCAGCAGGAAAGAGATTGGAATATATAATATAAAAGTAGATTTTTTTTTTCTATTAAATAAAGTTTACGAGGCCACCGCATCCTAAACATAAATATCAGGAACAAAGATGTTAGCTCCAGCATTTTATGCTTAAAGTGCGCTATAAAGTAGATCCTTACAAAGCTGCCGGGGGAGCATGTTAAACATCCGATATATTTATTAGAAGAAAATGTTACAAAACTTTAAGTTTACTAACAAGAACGTGGTTAAACAAATCAACATAATGTTTATCTTTCAATGTATGCCAGTAATCATTTTCCAATTCTATTCACAATTCGAAAATGAAGATATTCGAAAATTATCCTAACAGAACTAAGATTGTATTTTACCGTTGTAAATTTTCCTTGTAAGCTAAACAGCAGTTAAAGAAGAGCAAAGGAGGAACCCAGTTAAGCCCTGGATAAAGCAAGCGTTAAATTAATTAACTTGGACTTAAAGTAGTTATAGCAGCTGTCGTATTACAAAATTGGCCATATGACAAAACTTCCACATGTTAATTTGTGAGACACTGACATTAAATAAAAGTCGTTCCAGTCTACTTAGCTTAAAAACATGTGGTGGTACTGTAAACATATTATTGACGATACACATCTACCGCTGCCTGTCGGATCCCGGAACTGCTAAATGTCAAGATTTATAGAAATCCGATATCCTTAATTTGGTTTCAGAATTCATAAGATGAACGGAGACGTTAATGTCGTTATTCAAACCGCACGATCATATAAACGCACAAAAAGAAAAAGGAATGACTTTTTGGTGACGTAAAATTGTAATTGGTTCATTGTACTACTTACACATTTACATGTTGTACACTTCACAAATAATGGTGCAATAACTGAGGGCCTCACTTCAAAAGGTTTAATAAAAAGTACCTGGTGGCTTCACGTTTGCTCCCCGATAACTCACTGTTACCGAAACCCATTATGATAGCTGACATAATATTGAAAGGTGTGATGATAGTACAGTCGAAAACTCTCACGACAAGGTTCGTTTTGTTTACTCAAACATTTTCAAACAATCAATATTAGATGTAAGTGCAGGTGATTTTTTTTTCGTCATTTCATTTCGTGCGGTGTCCTAAACCTGACCACCCGTTGTCAATACTGAAAGTTAATCTTAAAACAATTTGTTTAATATCAAACCGAATTCGTGTTAGTTAGTTAGGAATATCTCGGCGGAATAACTCCGACTATCACAACTGTCATGATGTAAGCAAGTTGTTAATTGCTGACATAAATCGTGGGTTAACATTAAACGCAGTTTAAGCACAGTCTAAGATTACAACTCTTGTTGTTACGAGTCTTGTTAAATCATGACCCTTAAACAAACCGTAATGTAATGATATGTAAATGATAATAAGATCCATGGTTTACCTTTCTGCGTCTGTACCAATTCAAAACATCCTGAGGCAGTGTGTTGTTTTAAAAAACAACAACGACAATCGCATCTTTCACCTGAACACTTTCAGTTTATATTTGTCTCCGGAAAGTGATGGTTTTCACGATCTACCTCTTATGGAGCGTGTGAGTAGATTATATTAACGACTGGTTCTTGTTGGTGCAGTGCTGTGTACAGAGACAGGTAAAATGACTCTAACTTTTCTTTGCAGCTAGCCGCATTTCTGGTAATATTTTCAACAAATTTTGCCATTCAAAGTTATCCTATAGAGAATGGATTTTCGGTGAAGTTTAATCCTATTTCCCCCAAAGAGGAACTCAGACCAAGAAAGTTCGGCACATTATTTGGAAAAATTCCGCAAGAGTTCAAGCAGAAAGAGGATGAACGGCGCGAAAAGCTTATCAAGGCTCATTTCCCTCAACAGGATACAACTACTGGATATTCGAATCAAGTGGCAAAATTGTTGTTTCCCAGAAGAGTAATTTATACTACTGATAATAATAATAATTCATCGAAACAGTGGGCGGGTGAGGTAAATTTCTTGAATCTGCCTGTTCTCAGGCAGCCCTACGACAATTACAAAATTATAGTGGCTACCGCTCCGCCGAACATGCGCCTTGACGGTGACAATAAGCGGACGATAATATACGTGGTGTTCCCGGACGACGGGTCCTCTGACTCGGGCGAGTACAGCATACCGACTGTATACTTCGTGAACGAGCGAAGTGTTGAGAATCCTCGGGAAAAGAAGGAGCCCGTGGAGCCGATAATTATAATAGACAGCAATCGCACAGTCACGGGAATAAAGAGTAAGGAAATTTCAAAATATGTGAAATTCAATAACAAATGGACAAGCCGCAACAGCTACAAGGTAGTTCGTTAGTTTTCATACCTAAAGCATTTATACATAAGATATATTTACAACGGCTAAATGTACAGTTTTGTAATTTACTACCAGTATGTATGATTTTTATAAATTACATTAAGTTATTTTGATAAAAACCTGCGACTGTTTTATTTCTTTTCTAGTGAGACAGGTAACTGGATCGCCACCAAAAAGAGCCTGATAGCATGTGGCCTGAAAGCTTTCGTCTATTGACTTGATTGAATACTTGCATCTTACGTATAAAATCAAAACTGTGTCCAGCTGTGAATCACTCAATCTTCATTCAAATCGCAAGATATGAGTAAAATTTTTTTTCCATTATGTCATTGTCATATCCTTTCATAAGACTGATATTATTTATACCACGGATATTAATGTTAAGTTATTTGATATTATTATTATGAACTGGTATAAATAAATAAATAAACTAGTGATAAATAAATTAGGAGGAGAATGGCATCTGTTTTAACTTCCGATGTCATCATATTGTATTTTGATGTCAGTAGATATACTAAAGCTGAAAAATGATTTAAATAATCCAAGATTTATTTATAAACATTTGAACAAAGTTACTTGCAAGATAGTTGCCGAAATACAATTTTATTGACATCGATTAGTTTGGAGAAAAGGTTGTGAGAAGTAAAAACAAATAAACACTTCAATTTGTATATTTACACGTGTGGATTAATAAAGGTGTGGTTTGCCATTATGAAGTGATTCTTACAGAAAGTTGTACAAAAGTTAAGGCTCTCAAAAGGTTATCAAAAGTCACCTAAAGCTAACAATTTTGGCGATTAAAATAAATTACGATATCGAAAAATTAGTACAGAGCGCATACATTCAAATGAATATGATAAGATAAGATATAATTATAATAATAAGTTGTTAAGGTTTTCGAAAAACACCCTAAGTCGAATATGCTCATGTTACATAATATTGTGGACATACCGGCAGGTATTGCAGCAACGTCGAAGCAAGCAAGAAGGTATCGATAACTTAGTAAATGTATCGGTTAGTGGTGGTGGCCTTAATCTAAGTTTAAACAAGAAAGTTAAATTGTCATTCAAGGTGTCAGTGTAAACTTGGATACAGTTTGGAGTTCGAATTGGTCCAGATGGGAGAAATGCGTCAGCTGAAGTTTACGAAGGTGTGGGGTTAGGAAACAGGGTCGATATTAGCCTCATTGCCCCTTGCAGTCAGTGTTAGCTTGTTGCTACGTTCTTACAGATTGTTTAGCGTTTAACTTTATTTGGGTAATCTAGTAGTTGAACGATTGATTCAAGCATCTTAGTGTTAAAGAACAATGCACTAAGGTCATTAAAAATATGCATGTACTAGCAGCTAAATCAGTAAAATACTTTTTTGCATCATAGTTCAGGTCTCAATTAATAACTGCATCTGTATAACTCAAAACATACTTTCATCATAACAATGTATGAAAGCAGTAAGGAAAACATTGACTTGCTTACAAGAATATTTAGGTAGCTCATGTTCAGACTGCCTCGTTGGCCGAGTGGTCGCAAGTGTGACTGCCGGGCAAGGGGTCTCGGGTTCGATTCCCGGGTCGGACAAAGTATTACTGGGTTTTTAAAAAAAAAATCTCAGTAGTAGCACGGAGTCTGGAAATGTGCCCGGTATATGGCAATAGGCTCACCCCCTATTACATGGGACTTTTAACATAAATAGTGAAAAGTGGGTGTTACATTGTACAGTGGCATTAAGTGCCGTAATGTGCACCTCTGCCTACCCCTTCAGGGATAAAAGGTGTGATGTTATGTATGTATGTTCATGTTCAACATCAGCAATGTTTTGTCACTTTCTATCTTCTAAAGAATGAAAGGGATAAAACCTTAGAGGGTTACTATCATCTGGAGAACCCTTCCCTGTTTGTACCCCATTTCGCGTATAATGCGCGCACAGAGGCAAATTTGACGTAAGTAGCTAAAGTTTGAATGTAAAACGTTGTAACTTTATGTGTGATAAGAAATAAATAGTATACTTTATTTTTATTATGAGTGATAATTAGATAATGAGTAACTGACCTTTATTTTTGGTTATTATGTTCTAAGAGAATCAAGTTGTGGTTCAGAAGACAGTTATTTATATTTTACTGTTTTTAATACACTGTATATATAGTTAAATATATGTTAGTTATAATAATGGTTGACATTTTGGACATGACGTCATTCACGCGTCATTAAACGAACTCGAAATGATAAGAAATGAAGTCTGTATTATAGGTTGTCACAATAATTAATTACTCTAGCGATGAACAGTTTTGTTATTTGATCTTTAATTTGTCACAGGTTTTCCTACCTGTCTTACAGGAGGATGTGTCAAGGAAAAAATATAATAATGGTTCGACAAGGGTCACTGTTATGTCATAACAGTTTATGTTCAGGATTTTGTCCACAAGGCTTATCCTCTCAATCATCGTCATCATCACGCTACTTTCACAATATAAATATATTGGTTACACAAAATATTCATTGGGTGGTAAATGTATCTATAATTCTTATTCAATAATCTTTCTGACACGTTTCCACAAATAATATTACAAGTAGATTTCTGCCCATTAGCCAACTGGAGCCACCTATGATGATACCGAACGCAGTTTTATGTAGGTGCCCGTTCGACATACGAGTAAAAGTTGTTCGCCTCTATAAATTCGAAACTTGATTAAAATATTTGTCAGCAGTTCCGATACATTTTGTATAGATGGCGCCGGTGAATAAAATTAATAACATATTCTAGTCACGATTCAGCTTCACAGATGTTTTCGAATAGCAAAATGATATCCGAAGGTGTGGTGTGGTGTCAGTAATAGTGAAAATGTTTTATGATTTCCAATAATACTTGGATGGATTTATTGGTTTAACTTTGTATTAAGATTTTTTGTTCAAAGTTTTAATGGCAGTTAATATGCCATTTTAAGTTGTCACAAACATCAAAATAACAATTGTCGAATAATATTGTCCAGTAACTTGTCAGACTAGTCCACAAGTGCTTTTTAGGTCGACTTTTATCAGCAGTTTCGTCAAGGTTAGAGGACGATAATAATAATTATGAAGATGAATTTTTAAATTAATTTAACGTAAAATTCAAATAATCAATTGAATAACAAATATTACGTTTTGCAAATTTACTTAAAGTTACTTTTACTCTCAAAACGGTAGTAACAATATTTTAAATTAATAAATAACAGAGCGTAAACTGGTTTAATCCATCTGTTAGCACAGCACTATTGAACCGTTCCCATCACAATATTTAAGTGATTACCACAATACCACAGGATCAACTTGTATGCATTGTCTGGACCTTTGGGGCATTTGTTTTGAGTTTCGACACGTTTTGTTTTATTTTTACTTAAACCTCTTTATATAATGTAAACACTCGCCTTGTGGAACCATTTTCTAAGTGCATTGAGAAATAAAACCATTACACGTATTATGTTCAACGTTAATAAATTCAATAACAATACTTTCAGATTATTGATCACACTTATATATTGGGCACATTGTGAATAGTGCTGACATTTCTCTTATTTATTTAACTACAATGTCGATTGTTTCTCTGGCACAGATGGTTAGAAGCGTGCCGACAGATGTTGACATCGCAGGTTCTATGTTTGATATAAGCTACCGAACGGCTGCCAAAGTAGCAATTTTTTAACTAATTCACATCTTCTTGTTTCCCATAACATATAATTGACATTGGTCGACTTTTCACACATAACATCTCACATCTCAAGATATTATTGTATTCTAAAAATAGACGCCCCATAGGCACTTTAACAATGACAAATCACAGATGTCGATCCGGCAAGTGTCAAAATTACTTCGCGAATCATCCAATTTTAGTAACTGGGATTTTTCCCCTTATTTGTCAAATTTTTATTATCCACGAAGAAAAATGTCCGCTATAAAAGACTTCGGTAGTAAAATTGAGTTCCTATAGGCGTTTCGTACTTCGTAACGACAGTGCGACCAAATTATATTATTTCAAACTTTGACTATTCAAATTGCGTTGTCGTAAAACCTAATGGGTAAATGCTTCGACAGACTGAACAGTGAACACAGTCATTTGATCGATGTACTTTCTTCTTTGGTTTTTGGATCGATAAGTATATCTGTCTAGTCTATTAAACTCTATGTTTTTTATTAGGCCTTAATGCAGTTGAAATTTATTTAGAAATTGCTGTTTAGTGTCGTCACTATTCATATGGCTTTACTTTATAGGACTAAAATTCACCTGGTAGACACTTAGTGCATTACAAATGCATATCTGCCTGCAATGTCGGAGCAGAACTACCATCATGCAATATTAAGTACTGTCTAACTAGATCCGAAAGTAAAGGAAGAATTTTCAAGAAAAATTATTATTTCTAGTGGAAACTGCCAGATTTTATAGTTCACGACACTTTGAAGTTCAGCCGATGCAAAGTTCATTTCAGTTGGGCAGGAAAGCAGAAGTTTTGTGCCAGCCGCCACGTATATTTAATATTGGCCTTTAAGTTTCTACAAGCCTGCAGTGAACTTCGATGGTCACCTATATATAAACCTATATATAACAAATCGTTGCTGAATTTTTAAGCGTCCTACTTCTACCTCTACAAGTTACTTTAGAGGTAATTTCTTATTAATGGTTCTGTCATCAATTTAAATCCTAGGTATGGCACCTATCATTTATAACAAGATTCCGAGTAGCATTAAGGAGCAACCATTGAGAATCTTTAAAAAACAACTTGCATCTTTGTTATTACAAAAGTGTTACTATTCTGTGTCAGATTTTTTATTCGATAACATATAGACTGATTTGCTGTAAGTTGTTTAAGCTATATTTTGTGATTTTTGTAAATTTTCAAATATTATTAGGATTATGTTATCCATGAATAATTATAATAGTCTTATAGATAACTTACATAGTAGGTATTATAGTCCACTATGATCATAGATTTTAAAATTAAAAAAAAATACATGCCATATGGTAGAATGTACCAGGAACGATATACCTTTGTAAGACCTTATATTATGTACCTACATTCAATGCAAATATTTTATTCTATTCTATTCTATTCTAAAAAGAACAGAAGATTAATATTTAATACAATATTGTTTTTATTATCACCTAAATAATTCTTAATAGGTATGTATATTAAATCCGTCTCTGTGCATTTCGTGAGAAGTGTGAACAAGCAAATATAAGGTATGTCAAAGTTACATAAGTAAAGTGCACTTATTAGAATATTTCTATTCTAAAGCACATTTACAAGTTGTCCGCTCTCTTGTTACGTTGTGAATCAAAGTTTATGCAGAAGTAACTTGATTTAACACATCAGCGAGGTGCAAGTTAATAATCTTGCAATCCAAGGAAATATCCTTGGATAGTTGCAAATGATCAGTCGTAACTGAGTACTGTAACAAGCTGCGATATTTATAAAAATATGCTGAGCCTCGTTAAAAGTTTCGATATCGGGGTGGATTACTGGTCTGTACTAAAGCTACCGCTGCAAAAAATTAATTAATTAATTCCTTTTTTAACAAGCAAATTATAATATATACCTCTATATATAATCGAGTAGTTATTCAGTATGATCAATGACCACATTTTCCGTTGGACAGGATAGTGGCCAGCAGTGACAGCAGGACACCAGATTTTTATCTTAAACTTTCATCTTTTGGTCATTGTGAGTCTATGGTAAAAGCTCCATCACTATAGTAATAATAGTTAACATACACACATTTGTTTTAGAATTGTACTATCAAACAAGGACGTTGTAAAATGGCGGACATAGTCTCTTTAAACATCGATTGTGGCACCTGGCTACTATAGACTTACGCGCAGAATACACACACATAGACACGAAGCACATGTGTCGCGTGACATGGCTTGTCATTACACTTCATACATTACAGTGTTGCACACATAAATGAATACACCATATTACAATACATTTTGGTGCTCTAATCATTTCTAAGTGACAATCATTAAAGCAAAGCATATTATGGTGATTCTCATTTCGTGAACGTCATCTATTCAGAAAGATAACTTTTCTCTACCAATTCTATCTATTAAATAGGTTTCTTGAAAGGAGTCAGACCAATATACACCTCTATCTCAGCTAGATTTGAAAGCTAAAGGGGGATGAGAGGACGTTTTCGAATTCATTTCCATGAAAATACGTAGGTTTAATGGACTATAAGCGTTTCAGCTCTTTCTCCATTATTGTGTTTAATCCGAATAAATGGGAACTGAGAAGTTAATAACTTCTAATGATATGGGATTTTGTACCTTGTGGTATTACAGATTTAGGTATAATAAACTATTTATCAATATGTGTGAAATACTGACTGAACGTATTGGCGGTCGTCGTCAAATGTATTAATCGGTGAGAATGGTTAATTTTGTCAATGTATTGGTGGCTGCACTAATTATTGCACATGTTAGGTTATTTTGTAAACCACCAAATTAGTGGTCGTATTCGATATAAAGTAAGTAAACCATTTTATCAATCAAATATGTTTACACTTATTTACACATATGATAAACAGAAAATTATTGTGGTGAGTTTGTTTATTGTGATTTTGTTGTAATAAAAGTTTAGTTGCAGTAGTATTACCCATGAGAATCTGCGGGCAGAACCTTGTTTAGAATTGCGAGAGGTGCCGCATAAACAAACGCATCGGATACACTGGGAAATCGATACTTTTAGAAAGGTGTAGTTACAATTGCGATACTGTAAAAATTAGATTAGTTTTATCGATATTTCTACTATCTACTCTCATGTTTAATTCCAATTGGAATTAAAGTTAGTGGATACTAATATATCGCTCAGTTCTCTCGAGTCTCGTTTTAAATCAGAATTCGAAATGCATATTGAAGCGCTGTGCTCTTAATGCAACTTTGCTGAATATTTTATCGGCGTCACTTTTGATATATGGCGGAATAGACCTGCATTTGGCATTGGTTGGTTATTTTCGGCAACCAGGTAGGACTGCTCTTCAAAGTTTGTATATTTCACAGTTTGCTACGTATTGGTGACGCTTTTAGATTTAGGTTCCAAGCACTATCAATGTTTAATAAGATGGTGAGAGCTATATTTATTCGCAAGTACAGTCATGTTGTAAAAACAAAACGCCACGCCTTGTACTCAGCAGAGGTGGGCATAAGTACATACTGAGTTCGTGCTTCTATCGAGAAATTCTTCAAAAGCATCTTTGTGGTAAGCTGGGCGCGATCTTATAAGGCTTACTTGTAATATTGGCAATAAAAAGATGTAAACTTTTACATAGGAACTTTATTAAAAATTCTTGACTCGCAAATACTTCGGTAGTTGCTTACTACTTGAGTATTGTAGTGAAGTTGAATGTGGGCCTACGGAAAGTTCATAAGATTCATCGTCAAACCTTTACAAGTAGACGGATTAATCTTAAATCTTTTACTATGATATAAAACGGAAGAGTTATCTCTGTAACTACAAGTCTGATTTGAATAATTATTTTGTGTTGGATAGCGCATTTATCGACTATGGCTATAGGCTATAAAACATCACGCTACGACTAGTAGGAGCTGAGCAGAGCTTGTGAAACCGCGCGGAAGTAGCTAGTCATAAATATAATAATAATATATACTTTTCACGTGCCACTTACATATTTTACAATGGGAAATAGATGGTTTTATGACTTTACACATAAATAATAACTTCAAACTAAATGAAAGTTTCATGATTGAAAAAAAATTTTAGGCTCGAACTGTTATCGGTAATTGTAATAAAAAAATGACCTAATCATCTTTAGAAATAATTTTGTAAATGTAATTTACTTTTAATTTATTTAAAGATCTAAGAAATCTAGAGATTTTATAGTACTGTCTTAGTACTTGAAAACACGATTATTTTCTTACCATCAGCTAGAGACAGTTGCTATTTTTCAGCGATCTTTTTATCTCGAGCGAAGTTGTTGCAATGTTGTTTCTTGTTAGAGCGCTCCAACGCGCCGGTCAACTTAGATGGTCTCGAATGAAAAACCGGTTTAGTACGAGTTGAACAGCGCACATAGGTTCTGTACCATTTATCATGTTCATGTACAAAATAATGGGGAAATATATATTCTTTTAAATGGGAGTCATTTTGTTTAAATATCTATGTGGAAAGCAGATAATCCCTGAAAATGTTGACTATCTCGTTATCATGGTTCATGGCACAATACTGGTTGTAAACAAACGGATATTCGGACAGTTTAGTGTCAGTAAAGGGAAGGGTCTTGTTAGATGCGGAACCTTAAAAATAACTTGAACTTTTAAGTACATACGCTTGGAACATACGCTTCGAAAATGTGCTCTGATAGGACTTTCGAAATTATTTATACAACTAGTGCACTATGGGTATATATTTGTTTTATTGACTGAATGGTCGTATGTACGAATAGTATTTATTTTCCGATTTTCTAGTGGTTACGATTTCTTAGACGACTGTCTCATTGGTGACAAATTGTGATTGCTGAGCAAGGGATCTCGAATTGGGTTCCCGGTAAAAGTATTCTAGCGTCTATTTTACATTTTACTGCTCACCCCTTCTGAGATTATGTGGATATTATGAGCTTTTGGAAATGACCGCGGAGGATAGTATTATGTGATTACTTTACTAATAATAATTTCTGAATACGAAGAATATGTAGGTACCTTTTTTGGCTTTCTCCCAAATGGGGATGGGCGCTTGGCTCCTAGATTTAATGAGAGTCATCTAATGCTATTGATTTTATGACTACACAAACTTTTTCTAATAACTACTTTGAAACAAATCGTCCCATTAGATTATTTATGAAGATTCGAGACTATATTTGACATTAGCACTAGATTAAAAATTATACCTCATTTTTTTGTACCTAAAATTTGTTTTGAAGTGCAATGATATATTTATTTCTGTGAAAAGGTTACAAAATGACACTTACACGTCTATATTTAAAATATAGCTAGATATTGGGGGAACATAAAAGTCTCTTTAAAAGTCTTTGAAATATAAACTTTGTGTAATACCTGTACTATTATTTTATATAAGTAGACATAAGGTATATTACATAAATAGGTTATTGTACGTAATTACAAATAATTACAGTTATATTACCAATAGTACTTATTATACAGTCGCAATTTGAACGGACAATAACTGGCTTGTTAGTCAGTCGCGTCAAGCGCGGTAGTCAACCAAGTAATTTGGAGTTCCATTCCCGGACAGGCGTATCGGGTTTTTGAAAAAGCACACACCCAAAAATATATTGATTAGTGTCTGTTTATTATAATAGGTGGATGTAAACTTTGTCGAATAAAAACGTATTACTGAGTAATGTAATGGGGCGCTAGTGTGCATCTCTAGTTTATAGTCCAATAGGGAATTAGCTAATGTTACACCATTGGACCTTAGATATTTGACAAACAAATCATTAACCCCCATTTGACATTATACCTAGGTATAATTGTGAGAAGATGTATGGCTGATGAATTAGTTTTAAGTAATTGGGATGATGACAGGGTATGAAAGTTAAAAATCTAATTAGTCCGTAAGTTAGGTAATTAAAAAATATTAAACACATATTTTTTATTTTGTCGTATAATAAATAAGACGAATCAAAGTTTAGGAGTGGGGGCTAAAACGTCATTTCTACATATAAAATGTACATAGAAGTGACGTCACGCGACATTTCAAATCAATATATAGTCGAAAGTATTCGTTTCTGTAAAAAAAATAAAAAATACGTGTGTAATGTTTTATAAGAATCTACCAGACGGACATTAAAATAAAAATCAGTCATCTACCCTATTATCAATTTTGCAATGTTTTTTTTATATAAGACATAATATAATAGGTACATAAATGTAAAGTAGTAATAATTCATAAGATCACTTATTAAAAACCTGTAAAATAATGTGTTTCTATGAGTAAATAAATAATAAAACCTATAATTACATTACATATATCTTTAGAAATGAGGTCGATAGACTGTCAGTCAGTCGTCTTATACTCCTCGTGAGAATTTGGTTGAGTAATAAAACACTACGGAGAATTTCGGCCGTAAACTGTACATCGTTAATTGGTCATATTATTAAAATTGTTGCTCCAGTGATTACAATGTCGTTCTCAGCATTGATTGGAAGATTTAGAGCCTCATTATTAAATACTAACTTATATTCTTAGCTTCATTTGATTAATGAGTTGTGACTGCGAGGGATCTGAGTACCTATATCTTAACTAGCTGATGTGGAGCGGTTTCACTCGCTCTGCTCGGCTCCTATTAGTCGTAGCGTGATACTTTATAGCCTATAGTCTTCCTTTATAAATGGACTATCAAACACAAAAAGATTTTTTGTAATTGAACCTGTACGTTTAGAACTGAGAGCGTTCAAACAAAACGAACTCTTCAGCTTTACGTACAAGATATATGTAGGTACGGTGAAAATAGCAGTATGCAAAACCTTACAAAACTTTACTAGAACTGAGAATCAATCCGAAAACCTCCTACTAAACAGTCATACTTGTGACTACTCGGCCAATGAACCAGTCAAATTAGATTTATTATTAATTTGCTTCCAATTCAAAATACATGTACATACAACAGACACTATCATTTTTTATCTAATTTATCGGCAAAATTGTAGTTACAAATAGGAATTATGATTCATAAATATGGAAATCATATTTAATCACCGTAATTTGTAATCTATTCGGGAATTAATTGAGTCAGGCGAGGGCGAGACGTAGGCACGGTTTGCTAAAATACTGAAATAATGTGTACTTCATGTTTCATACATTATTTTGAAAACATGGCGATGGGCTCAGGCTCACCCTCTATTATATGAAACTCATAACATGACTGGTGACAAATATGTGTGTGTGTGTGTGTGTAGAAAACATTGACAATACACGCTGCTAGTAGATTAAGGCATACGGCATGTCATGCATACAAAGACTGTTGTCGTCGTAATCGTGTTTTGACAAACTATATTGCTTTTGTGTGTATTCAGATAGAGACTGATTATTAAACGATTGATGTTCTGCAAGTTTCATAACTTTCAATATTTGGAACTGCATTTGTAATGGGCATGGCGACTATTTTTTAATTTTTTGTCCGTCTTTTAGATGTTTTAAAAATCTTCTATACGTATTTTTTCTTTTTTCTCGTATCCAAAAAAACATGTAGATATTTTGAGTTACAATGACGCGTGACGTCACAATTAGGTACGATTTCTCCGTAAGTGTGACGTCAACACCCCCCACTCCCTAACATTCCTTCCCTTCTCTTAATTTGATAAAACAAAAAATACGTGTCTGATAAATTCGTGCGATCTTAATGATGGACTAATTACTTTTTTGATTTTTTTACCCTGTCGACACGCCTATTCTCTTAGTACAACAACTTCGAACAGAACAAGTTCGACATATTAACTATATACTTAAATATTCTGCATATGTGTTATAAATATTTTAAATCAATGTCGAGCTTACTGTAGAACGATGATAGGTAATTTTAAAATTAGAATACCGTTAGATGCAATATTAATAGCCAGTGTTAGTTCAAAGATGGACGATGGGTCTTTGCACAAGAGAGTTGTTGATGTTTCAAATGTACCAAATCAAGGTTTCATTGAAATAAATGCTTTGACTTTGACTCTGAAAGGCCAGCCATACTTGACAAACTTGTTACACATAGTATTATTTATTAGTATTTATTATTATTTGTTAGTAGTTATTATTTATTAGTAGTAGCAGAATGTAGCTTAAAATGTATGCTCTCTGTTAAATATGTATCGTTATCTAGTACGCTACGAAAATTCAGATTCATTTCTGAATGACATTGTAACAATACTCACTACTATCTATAGTCATGGTGCTCAACTTCGGTCTTTCATATGGGGATTAAAGTGAGAGTAGCCGTGCTGGGATGTCCCTAATCCGGTCTATTATTGGGAGATTTATCCATACCCGACTGCAGCTTACCCTGATTACTCCCCCGCCTAGTTATACAGCTTCTCGTTGCTTCCAAAGAATATTACATTATTCTGTTAGGTTTTAAGTTTTCCAATCAAGAATCTTTATAAGTTCGTCATTGTGTATAAAAGTATACAATAGAAACTTGGAGGAAGATAATGAAGATGCCGCCCAGTGCGTGTAATTATGTTCTGAAGATGTTGTTTGTAGCTTGTTGATCCCATGGTGTTTATAAACTTGGTAATTGTACAGGTAATTAGTAAATTATTACATAAAATAAATGTAGCATAATGTTACGTCATTTTATCTCTGATAATATGGGTGACGGTGCATATGTATAGTACAATGTCACACACACTTTTAACCAACTATGTTATAAGTTCCATGTAATAGCGGGATGAGTATATTGCTATTCAATGTTCACAATTATATACTACGTGCTATGACTAAGCATTTTTAAAAGTCTCAATAATACTTTGTTTGACTCAAAAATTGTACCTTTACTCTAATATGAACTTTTACTCGTACCTTTGTTAGAATTAAGTTCATAATAAAATTTAGAACAGGTAGATAGAGTTCCCAGAATTGGTATCGTATAAGTAAATTCAATTTGCCAGGATTCAGTTTTAATGAGCACAAGCCAAGCTTTTAATTTGGAAAAGTCCTTTAAGCCTTCTCATTACAATTTATGACTTTTAATATACATATAGCATAGTTTTGCTTCATTCCACCGATCGAGTATGGACGCGTTTAAATTCTGGTGAAGAAGTTATTTACTTTGTTGTAATTAGGTACTTATTACTTATTATTTACCTACTAGCTGAGCCCGCGTGGAATAGAGATTCACAGCTCCTCCGTCGTAGTTGATATCACGATAATATGTAGCCTATATGTTGACCCGGCCTGTTAGTAATATTCATGCAAAGTTTCAAGTAAATCCATGCAGCACTTTTTGAGTTCATCCCTTACATACATACAGACAAATAGACAAAAATACTAAAATCATATTTTTGGTTTCGGTACCGACTACAGATCACGCCCAAAACATTGTTTTAAAAAAATATTCGATGACCAGTTTTCACTTTCCTACGATTTTATTATATATGTATAGATAAGATAGATAGTTAGATATAGAATAGATATAGATATATAGATAGATAGATTTACTAATATCTTGTATCATCAGCTAACTTTACTGGCTGACAATTTCATTTTAATATTTATTTTCGTAAGTGCCTGTAATAGAAATAAGTGCTTTGGCTTTACCTCTATTGTCATACCGATTAAAGAAGGTATGCAAAAGACCACCCAATAATATAGAATCCTTGACAATGCGATTATCTTCTTCAAATAGTATTACCTTGATCTAATTGTCAACACTGATTTGCCAGAAGTTATTGTTGAATTGTCAAAAGGAAAGCTTTTGTGATTCCTGAGCAATTAAGATGTCGATCTACATTGATAGCTCTAAAGAAAAGTAAATTATATTTTTATATTAATAAAATCTGTATAAAAATAATCTCATTCAATGAAAAATACTACTACTTTCGCCGGTGGACGAGAAAGAGGTCATGTTATTATTATATCAATAAATTGAAATTCGAACTATATTTATAATTTGAATAAAGACCAACAAATGACGTCAAGAATTTTTTTTAATTGACTGCCTCGTTGCCGGGCAAAGGGTATCGGGTTCGATTTCCGGGTCGGGCAATGTATTACTGGGTTTTAAAAAAATCTCAGTCGTAGCACGGAGTCTAGAATTGTGCCCGGTATACGGCAATAGGCTCATCCTCTATTACATGGGTCTCATAACATAAATAGTGAAAAGTGGGTGCTACATTGTACAGTTACATAAGTGCCGTAATGTGGACCTAGCCCTTCGGGGATAAAAAGGCGTGATGTTATGTTCTTCTTCTAATCGTGTGAGTCGATTGTTGACATGTCTTTATACACTTAACGACAATACAACCATATCATATTTACTGGCAGTAATTCCAATTCATAATTATGTAGGATTTAGAACAAATATTAGAACGTGTCGTTTGTCACTAAACTGAACAAGTCGAAGTTTGTCGTCTCGTTGTAATCATGTTAACAAGTTATGTACATATTTCAGTGACATAACATTATTGAATGCACTGGAATTTGTTAAGACAACTGTCGCATTTGTATATAGGATTACAAAGTTACATTCTGTTTGTGTTGTAGTGTCTTAAAAATTAATAGTTTAATATATTAAACTGGGATATTGGCTGTTCAAGTCGTCGCATTGTGAATATAAAATTAATTAATTAAGTTCTGTATTTGAATTGGGGAAAACATCAGATTTGCTTTTTAAAACTCAACGCTTGGTGTTCCAGCTGATCCGTCAACTCGTTTACCGGCTTATACCATAAAAAACAGTAATAGATAATTGGAATGAAGACTAGAGCTAAAAGGGGTGTTATGTAACCACATTTCTACCTACCCTTCTGAGAATAACAGATGAGGCATTATGCACATTTTATATTCCGCGAACTAGGAGGTCAAATTACCAAATATTTTGTAATACTATGTGAAAATGCGGCCAATAGGTACTTAATGATACCATCTAAATAGAGATACATTCATAAATATTCAAAATAACGCAATAATGACTCTGTATTAGGTCATATATGTTTCTAAAGTACCTTCATACGGTACATTGTAATATCAGAATATAAGAAACAGTTGAAGGTGCATCGAAAATCATGATACAATGTTCTCATGTCAGGGTCACTATTCAATAAAAGAATACCAAACCGGTTTTATAAACAAATTCAGTTTACACGATCTCCGTTTTGGAAACTATTTTGTTATAAAATTCACGTAACTATTATGTAAGGTACTTTTACTATGATTTTTTAATTCCTTTTAAATATAAGTTACAATAACATTGACTCGCTTGATAAACAGTTCAAAATGCGCAACGTACTTATTTGTTGCGTGTAGTAAAGGAAAACAATTAAAAAAACTGTTGAGTGTAAGTGATTAAGGTTCAGTCTTAAGTGAACTTATAAAATATAATATTATATTCTTTTTATTTGTAGATTTTACTTTATAATATTCTAGATTTTATGTAGGTATGTATTGACATGTACTAAACATATTTGACATTAATTATTTGTATTGTATTCTATTTTTATTATGTTTATGACATTTTTTTTCTTATTTTAATTAACTAGCTTACTGGCGTTTTGGTACTCACTGTAAGCCGTGCACGGTTCAAATAAATAAATAAATTATTGTACATTCACACAGTAATTTTATCAATGCTCAAATTCAGAAAGTCATGCAAATTCGAGATTAAATAAGAGACTAAGGTCAGGAAACACTTTAATAACATTGAGCCCAGACTAGGGCTCAAACATAATTTACACATTATCATATCATAATTTATATTATAACAGTAATTACATTGTGTTGCCAAATATAGCATTAATTCCTTCACCTTTAATATTTCAATAAGCAATGCAATACTATAGTTAAACTAAAGAAAGTCAGAAATTTCAAAGCGACACGTAAATTAGTACAGTCTTATCAATCCAGTTTATCATTTCAATCGACATTAACATATTACTTAAGGCATTCAGCCAGCGACATTGATAAATTAGTTATTTAGCGCATATTCGACAACGATAAATACAGCTCTATTATTTGCATAATGTAATCTTTAAAATTAAGATAGTTTTACTTAAGATATTATATAGGTACATATTGTTCATTGACGTGTTTATTCTTTGGTATAGCGTCTTTAATCATTATCAACAGCCTATAAGTGCCCACTACTGAACAAAGCCTCTTCTCGTATAGAGAAGGTTTCGGCATTAATCACCACGCTAGTTTATTGCGGGTTGGCGATTTCAAACGTATAATTAGAATTTATAGGTTCAGGAATCCTCATGATGTTTTCCTTCTCCGTTTGTTAATAGTATCTTGATAATCTTAGAAAGTACATATAACTCGGAAAAAGTCACATTGGTGCTTGCCGTTGGTAGGTTTCGAACCCGCGCCCTCATGCATGAGAACCAGGCGTCTTAACCTCCAGGCCCCCAAGACACACGTCTTTAACTCGTCGAGTACCGGTTTTGTAGACACAATTATAGAACAATAGGTTGCGGTCACCGGTGACCGCTTGGTGTTTGACAGTTTAACATCCTTTTGTTAAACTATTATGAAATCACAAAACCTTGTTAGCGTTCTTTACTAAAAACTAAAAATATCACCATTTTCAGTTCAATTGCCAGATCTTAAACAATAATTCGATTTACCATTAAGATTGGCAACCACTAAGTATTATACCTGTAAACTTACATGAGTAATTTTAAGATTCTAAAACTGGTCACTTGTCCATAGAATGGTCTCGAGAATCGTTACCCCACTCCCCTCTAGTTCCCCTCACATTGAATTTGAATCAACCTAATTATTAGGATCACATTTTCCACGCCATTTAGTGTTAGCTTAACGGATAATTAAACTGAAAGTGGGTGTAGGCGAGGAGACAAAGGTATATAACATGGAGCTAATTTATCTCAATAGTCGATTTTGGCGAGCCACATCATTGAATCGTTTAATTAACGTTATATCATATAATAGATATAATCGTATAACTTACGACACAATACTATGACTCATATCTTACGAAATCTGCCGGAATTCCAATACATTATAATTAATACGTAAATACCTAGTCGAGAATTTACATTTCATATTTTATTTCATTAAAGTACAGTGCCTTGACAAAATTAAGCTTAAGGATAATTAATTGACATTGAAGGTAAACAATCCGTCGTCCTTAATATACTTTGAAATGGGAATGTCACTTTATAAAAAAAATAAAATATAAAACTGTCTCAAGGCACCGAATCCGATACACCTTTTAAATATTCCGGACTAATTCTTCTAGTCATTATTTCTTTATTAATTAATATTTATTATAGCCATGAAATTAGTATTATAAGTGATGAAAATTATATTCCTTGGATAAGAAAAATATAGAGGGTGTCCTCTTGCGGCGTTTTATTTTAGTGAACTAGTTTATTTTAACGAGTGTAGTTTGATCGGCCGTAGACGATAAGCATTAGGTACACCGGGGAGATACCTAAGTGACATTTTTATATCAAAACATTGTAAAGGGCTTATCAACTTAATTTTCAATCCCTTGTATTTTAGCTTTTAGAAGTACTAGAATAAACTTAAGGTACAATATAAACGAAATCATTTATGTCATATGAAGCAGAAAATGATGTGATATTACCTTTTAACTAACTAATTCAAAGAATAAACGTTTCGAAGGCGTGTGTTGTAAATGTAATTTTGTATAAAAACAGATATTAGCATAACAAGTGCTCGTCATTTACATGATATGAAATCTTATTCAAGCACATTTTAATATGAATGTTGATGTGAGATGAAGCCACAGGCTCCATCGAAAGTAAAAACTTAAAGTTGATGATTAATGTTATATTGTCTAACAGGTGCAACACTGGTTTAACAACTACGAATTTTATCGGCCAAGGTGTCTCATTTTGTTTTAGAAGTCTAGAATGAAAGTAGCCTAGATCTCTTCAGACTCGCTATCCTTTCGCTGTCTGCTTTGTTTCATAATTATAATTCCACTATTGGCAGATATTTGTGAGACAAACAATAAATAGTTATTATGATGACAAAATATTAATTGCAATTTAAATTATTCATTTAAAAGTTTGTTTATTTAGTTAATCGCCATAGACAGTATACAGACGTAGACGTAGTAGTACAGTTTTTTGGAATATTTTTTTGATTTGCGGTAGAATAACGTCTGCACTGCAAAGATAAAAAAATCAATTCGTAGATATCAGTCTAGGTCGACCGCGGGCAATAAGTTGCATTATTATAAGGAAGCAATGTTGCTAAATAATATGCTTTTAGTTTTTAGTTTCTAGGTTTTTAGGTGGTAATCTGGTGAAATTGCTGGACTACTTAGTTAAAAATTGTCTATTTGTATAAAACAAAATGTTAAATTATGAATTTTGGTGATAAAATATTACATTGGTTGTCTTGAATACACCGGTATGAGATTTAAAGATGTGAAAGGTTAGTCTTAAGATATGCTAGAAATACGATAAAAATGCTTTTAGATCATATGAATTCAGATTGTCTTTTCTGTGGAATGATTTTAAAAGAAGTAAATGAGAATATAGTCCTAGCATGGTCCTAGCAGTCTACGCCACACAGAGCTAGACAAGACACTGAAGCGTCATGACATGAGCCGTCTACAATAAATAGCCATCGCTGCAGGAGTCAAGGCAAACACTACGAAATAATGCATAACTTTCGGTCTAATAACCTTTCAGGGAGGTTCGCCACTCCGTTCAGTCATCCTTTCAGATTTCTTAATGATACCAAACTTAGATAATTTTATTGCTTAGCATTTATCAAAATGGTATCATTCGTTTTGATATATCATTGACACGCCTAATTTTTGAATTAAAATAACCGAGATAAAGTGAATGGAAGGTCAAATTAACATCAGAACAGGGAGGTATTAGCGATCACGTTACGTAATCAGGATGCATGCCAACTTTTACTTCACTTTGTTATGGTAATATACATTTACAACAAAAGTAGAGACAATATTTTATATGTAAAATAGAAAATAAGCTGAATCGCATACATATTATAATTTCAAAATGAAGTTTTTATGTAAATTGTTATGCAAAAATATACTTAAATCTTAACTGTTCTTGTAACAAATTGTAGAAAATACTTTGTGGTGCATAAGTAATTATTTTTAAACTAAATATTTATGAAGCTTGCGCCGTTGACTGTGTGCGGCTTCGATCAACAATAGTTGCTATTGTTGATCGAAGGTGTGGGGGATCAAAATATATGTGCAATTTTTGTTTTTATGTCTTTTGTTTGTTTCCGCTAAGCGTGTTTCGTTATGCGACACCTGTTTTGCTATAATTTCATATACTAATGCCGGAAAAGGTATAAGATATCGGTTCTATTTTCCTTTTTCTCATATCCTGAGTGCGTGGGATTATAGCCACGACCCGCTTAAAAAGGTGTGAAGTACTATTAGTATGTTATTGCAGTAACAGGATAGTTGTTAGGAATAGCATTTTGGGGAATAGTTTGACCTTGTAACGACCTTCACCGTGTTGTTATCATTGGAGAATATATTCTGTATTAATAGCGGAATAGAAACGTTTAATATCCACACTTGAGTGTGGATTTTGTTACGAGATGGGCTTGTTGAACACTTAATTTTGCATTTTCGTGGTTAATAGAAGTTCGAAGTAGACTGAATATTCGATAACTCTCTCATATGATTTCGCCACTATTTGGAAAGAAAACACAATAATTTGTTGATCACTGGTACTTTTGGATGCAGTCAAAAACCTAATCAACGTTTAATTTCGTCATAAAGTAGCTTATCTTTTCAATAGACGTGATGTTGACAAAAACCTATCGATGTTCATCTGAATTATTAGATACCTTCCAACATGGATAACATCTCAGAAATCTTTCGTAGAGACAAAAACTTATTCTATTATCATCCATCTTTTAAACATAATGCGTCGTAAAAATTAAACGATAACCTACTTCTATCGTGAGGGGAGTTTATTTGGTGGAATTCTAGTTATAAAGAGAATATGCTTAGGGACTGATGGGATTGGTTGACGGGTGACGGGTGACACTAGCCTCAATCCAGAATTGTTTGAATTAGAAAAGAATAAAGTAATCATAGCATTATCATAGAGTATCATTTTTTTTTCAAGGGGGGAAAATCAATGTCTGCTCCCACCTGGGTGAGGCGGGAGGGAGTGTCAGACTCTTACTGACTAAAAACCACCCCGTTCCTTCTCCTGCACGTCGAGCCGGGCCCCGGTTACCCGTTAGGTTCTCCGAGTATGACTTCAACCACATTGTATGAGTTCAACCACATTGACATTCTTTAGCAATAATTTGTTGCAGTACTACATACATAACGTACATAACATCACGCCTTTTATCCCCGAAGGGGTAGGCAGAGGTGCACATTCTACCACAGTACAATGTAACACCCACTTTTCACTAGTTGTTATGAGTCCCATGTAATAGGGGGTGAGCCTATTGCCATATACCGGGCACATTTCCAGACTCCGTGCTACTACTGAGAATTTTTAAAAAACCCAGTAATACTTTGCCCGACCCGGGAATCGAACCCGAGACCCCTTGCCCGGCAGTCGCACTTGCGACTACTCGGCCAACGAGGCAGTCAGAGAAAAAAATAATTGAGAGTGTTTTGTAATGAGTGTGTCCATTAGAACAATTACGATCGATGTTGTAAGGCAGAAATTAGTATTTAGTCGCATGCATTTATTCTGAACCGACTTGTTTTAGGGATGAACAGATGTCGCAGCATAGCCCTTATCTTCGTTAAATATCGTCGCACTTATGAAATATTTCCAGTTTTATTTTACTTATATCAAATTCTTAACAAAAGAAGTGGTTTTAGTAAATATTTATGTCTCTAAATTGTATTTTTCTAGTGCTACGAATGATCGTGAAGCGAAAGCTTATTGACTGCGTTGTAATTTATTACAATCAGTAGATATTTGGAAAGTCTTAAAACCGATTGGTTGTTGTTTACGGAGAATACATTATACTCCAAATAAATGCAAGTGGCACAGTTTTTTGTTTTATATTTCGTAGGTGTATAGTTCTAGGTTAATTAAAGCGACTGTTTGATAATTGACTGCACTTTTGGCGCAGTGGCTAGACGGCCGGCTACTGCGCAACAAGTCGTGGGCTCGATTCCTTTACGGAATTATTTATTTGTGTGCCACAAACTGTTGTTCGTGTATTTAGAGTTTGCACTAACAAAACAGTTGTTAAAGAAATATGGTTCGTTCTGATTGTTGTATTATACTTAGCTCATAAACATGCGATTTCATTACATTTATTCCCCATATAACTACATACATTAGCATAGTACTCCACTTACGTAGTTATTCTAAGAGAGCGGTAACTATAGCTATTGGTTAGGCGTATCACATATGGGGCAACACAAGTTTTACAGGGTATGTATACATTTGTTGGTCAAATTAGGGCAACCCTTTATTTCCATCCAGTTGGAGAGGAAACCGAGGGATTACAGTTAATGGAGGCTACCAATGTATTTGTAGATCACAATAACTACTTTTACTATATTGTGTATGTTGGTATTACTCGTTTTGTTTTTGAAAGTATAAATAGAAATGCGGTATTCTAGTGCACTCTTATGTAGACTCTCATCTTTGCTCAGTTAGCCAGTCAAGAGAGATTCCATATTGTGTTTTTTTAAAGAGTAAATCGTCCGCGTAGCTCTCCACTCTGAATATTGTACAAATGTTTGTAGTTACATAACTATGCACCTACAAAATGTAAGAACACATTTTCGTGTATCTGCTATTGCTACGAAAATGATTAATGGCATCGTGCAACCATAATGAACACTTTATTACAAGTAATAATTAAGTTGCAGTGTCTGCACGCCGCCTAAACTTGAACCTAATTACTATTCCATTAGTAGATATATTAGACAAAGGCTATCCTTTATCTAATATATCTACTATTGACAATCCTCGAATACCATCGGCACTTCACTGATTACGACTGTGTTTGGAATAATGTAACGTAACAGCGTCAATTGGCAAACAATATTGCACCAATTTTGAGAATTCATAATGATAAAAAGTGATGGTATAAACAAAAGGACTGTTTCACAACTTCCTCGCTTCGATGTAGTCGTAGGTATACCATGTGGTTGTATCAAGTATTCTTATGCAATCATTTTACGAGTGCTCGAGTTACTCTCACACAGACGTCGCCGGTTGCCTACCGCATCAACGACCGCCTCAGTTATGCTAACTCAACCGGATGTACGTAGCATTAGGGCGCATACAATTTAACTATCAAACAGGTTAAATTCACTCTAATAAAAAAACCTGGTTCGTGTTGTTGAACCGGCGTAAATATGTCTGCGGCGCTGCATCATGGCATCCATGAGAACAGAGTTACGTAACATCATTCAGTCCGCCGTACCGCACGTACCAATTAATTAAAGCATCTAATTAAATGATAATTTGTTAAATCTACAGAGCCACCGTGTGCAGGGAAGTGAGCGGCTAGATGCAAATGGCATTATGCCACTGTAATACAATCTTGCCGCTCTGTTAACAACAATGACCAACGCGACTGATGAAACACCT
Source organism: Spodoptera picta (assembly GCA_038387885.1). Lineage (NCBI taxonomy): Eukaryota > Metazoa > Arthropoda > Insecta > Lepidoptera > Noctuidae > Spodoptera > Spodoptera picta. The sequence continues at coordinate 7,971,574 of JAZHFQ010000105.1, forward strand.
GTTTTTAAACAACTCATGTGACTTCATCTTAACTAAAATAAACTTCATTATTGAATGTTACGTTAATGTATTTGAACTGAATTGCTATTTAGGTTTGTTCATTACGATTAAGTGAAAGGAAATGCGCATCTTCGTATGATCGTTACTGTCGCGGTAAACGCTCCAATCGCCGTAAAGTGTTCCGTAGCTCGAAGATCTTGTATTTTATTAGCTTGTCAAATTGTTGTGATATAGGATTAAGAAATATTGTCTCGACAAAACGTCTATTGTGATAAATATTTTTTATTTGTGACCCGGGGCGAACAATGAACGTGATTAAGATTAGGTGGCCAGACGACTGAATCTAGCACGAGATCTACGGACCTTTCAGTCTAACCTATTAACAATACAAAGTTCGGTTATTGCAATTGATTTCAAAGGCTAGTAATTTCAAAATCGTAAATAAGTTCTAGGTAATTGGAATTGGTTTGTCCGTCGTGCCACTCACTAGTAGGTCTGTGAGTTACATTATAGTAACAGTGGGGACGCGTTCCTTTATAAAGATCTGAAGAACATTCTACAGTCTTAAATGAATCATCACTTAGTGAGAGTGCTCTTAACTTGCCTTGAATTATAAATGAGATACTATCACACACGTAATAAGGCCTTCACACTTCTCGCTCCCCATGTTCACTCACTGCAGCTGCATTAGTTTGTGTTACATTTATTGTGCGTCTAAGAATTCTTTTGTTCTATTAACTTCAAACTTTCGGTCAATTGACCAGACAAACCCGAAACTAATTTTATTTTCATTTTGTTTTTAAAATATCACTGCACTCTTCTAGAATCTCAATTCTACATACAATAATATAATGTTTTCTCTCAAAGTGTATGATTTGTCGAGATTGAGGAGTGTACATAGATAGACAAAGAATAGGCTACAACACACAGTGCAGCTTACGTTCACGAATTAGTAGAGAGTTTTAAAGAACACAAATTTAAAAAGAGTTTAGTAAACTCAACACGGCGAGCAATACAGCACCTTTTTGTGGGGTAACGGCCTAAGTTTCTTATACATCCAGTAGGTAAATAATCATCTTAATCCCGGTAATACGCTCCAGTAATTCGGGAGTTTAATTATTTAGTAGACCAGTCGCAATCAAGAATGGGTTATTCACCGCCGGATCGTGACTTAATCGCCCAAAATAACAGCTCAATTATGAATGCTGTCCGTCCCTATTTATCTGCTTGGTATTAACGGAGTTATATATCTCAGTTTATGAATAGTAGGATCAAGTGCACTTAGACAGTTTTGTAGCAACAAGATCACAAAACAACCTGCTGCTCTATATTTCTTCTGTATATATATTACATTATAAGTTGTAATATACATCACATATGTGTACCGTTGTACCATAAACTCAAACTCAAACTCAAACTCAAAAGCATTTATTTCAATTAAACCATAATTTGGTACTTTTGAAACGTCAACAAAAATGAGATATATAATAGTCTGTCAGTCTGTCCGTCAGTGAAGCTAGGCATAATAAATTAATGTCTATAATCTTGAGTAGTTAAGGTCAAATCTAAATCCAAATAATCAATCCTGAAAGGGATCTGAATTAAATTACGTTTCAATCTTAATACTTACATGACTTGTCGATAAATCTTAACATGTACTTCGCCAAAGTTGAGATGGATCGCTGACCGAACTTTCCAAACAATCGAAATATATATTTAGCCAAGAATATGCTACATACAACATAAGAAGTACAAATAAATTACCGATTGACATTATTTTTGGGTAAAAAGTAAGAAGAAAGTTAAACAGTAAATGAGGCGAAATTCCCTAAGAAACAATGTCTAAGCATAAGTTCAGCGAACAGGACAGACGATAAATTCACAAGATAATTTATTAGAGCGCGATCGGATAGCTCAGAATCCACGATAATATTGTGTACTTGTCTCAGAATAATGTAACTTTACGGAAACCATTACACTGCTCAGCTTTTGGGAAGCTTCCAAACATCGTCTTGTTTGACTTACGTCCCCAGCATTATATCAGTGGATCAATCACAACGTTCTTTTACTTTTAAAAGCAGACAAAATTTCAGGCCGAAGCGACGTGTTTCAGAGGACTGGGTTTTTTGTTGCCTTTATTTGTGTGATCAGAGGCAGTAACGAACGGCGCAACGTGTTCACGCCGTTGTCGTCGCCCGGCCGCCGGTCCGACAGAATGGTCATCGTCTACGTGGGTACCCTGCACGTTAAATATAAATTATTCAACACCAGCAGAAGGTTCGCAGATTGTTCTGTTATTGCTATTTTTTCCGCAAGGTGCAAGGGAGACGCGTGTCTGTTACGTAAACGTGTGAAAGAACCGATGACGAGTATACAAAGGATTCCATTTATCATTCGCTCGGAACACTGTCATTTGTGAAGTGTTTAGCGAGAATCGTGCGCGCCGATAGCTCGCATGTTAATGGTGCTTACCTTCAAAACATATTAATATTACCGTTTTTACAGAAAACCATGACGAGGTCGTGAAATGCTAAAAATAGCTCTTCTATTTTATGAGCTAGTCAGGTCGAGTTTACAGTAACTCTCTTGATTTTCTGAGTCATTAATCAACCTACGTCAGAAACGTCACCACTTGCGACGCCAGCATCGAAACTTGGGAAATATTTGTAGGGTAAAACGAAATGGTATTTTATACGTCGGCGTCGGGTTCACAAGTTTAAAGCTGTTTTAATCTGTCTCGTAGCCCTTCATTTTAAAAATAATTGTAAAAAGGTACGCAAAGATTTGCAAAGCTTTTCACGGTCAGGTAATGGAAGGTGTTAGGCCAATTTATTTATTGTAAAAAGAATAATGGGATAATATTACATTCATTCTAATAAAATCAGTGGTTGAAATGAGTTTAAAATTTAGTTATGTTTCGATTGTTGAACTTTGATACTTTTGTGTTCAACTTAAGTATTTATTTATGTGACGGTCGAGAAATTATGGCTCAGCGTACCTAGCTCGCCGATTTCCCAAGGCACGTCAGATGCAGTCGAACAGCCAACTTCACTACCAGTCCTCGCTATTCTATAGCGAGATGTAATCTTCATAACCTAAGCTAGATTTTACGTGAAATTATTTCTTGGTAAAACGAGTAATTCAGACCTTATTCAATTAAAAATGTAACTATTGTCTTGTGATGACGCACAATATTTTGGCTGTTCGAACACTGTACGTGTTTTGCAAACCACATGCTATACATACGTGTTTACTTTCTTATAATTTATTTCCAATTGATGTCGCACGTTCTTGTGGTGGTTTGAGTTGGCCAACTTCTACTTGTTACATAACTTTTGCCTGTCAAATTGTATACGTATAACAATTAAAAGTAAACGCCTTATTGTTTCGTAGTTGTTAATTAATGTCAAAACTTGTTTTAAAGCGCCACGATTTAATAGGATTCAATAGTCAATGGCCGCTAAGTAATTTCGAATTTGGATCATCTTACAATTATCACAGTATGTGGTCGGATGTAACCAGTAGTGTGTTATGTCGACCACTCACTGGTGACGTCATTGAGTGAACGTCGGCTATCATTCTTGAGAAGCATTTATGGTGTAACAACTGGTTAGGGATAGTGATGAACCAATTTATGGATTTATACAGTCGAGTGGGATTATTAAGATTAAAGCCTTATCACGCAATGTTCAAAGAAAAACCCGAGTTCGAAGCGACCTTCCAAGGTCACATATGAATTGAATGTTGCGTCTCGCAATGCTTAGAAAATTCTTAAAAACAAGCAATTAAGATGTAATGACTTGTCGTATTGGAATGAGGTCAAATGTGAGTGAGAATCCGTGGCATGTGGCGTCCAGCACATCGTTATATAAACAATTAGCCGTTTCGAGAGCGTTCATATTGTACATTTTGTCTTCTTTATTTCGCGTACGGCGCTCATTAAGGAGCACTATACAGTGGGATGTAATAGCGACCTTATTTCACGCAGTCTGAGAGTATGTGTCTCACGTTTCGCACTAAGTGAAATGTAGTTATACTCTGCATATGGCCGGCCCCGTCCAGTTCAGAAGTGAGCGAAAGTGGATTTGCCACCTGGTTTTTGAATTTGCGCCTTCTGTATTATAAGATAACAACAGGTCAAGACTGCGTCATATATTATACATAATTATTAATTAAATCAAATAAAATGACGGCATAGGTTGTACTATGGAACGATTACAATCAATAATAATGCGCTTTTCATAATGATATGTGCATAAAGTTTCTGAGTGAGGCATGGCTGAAGAAGTCATTAAAGTAAATTGTAATAATTGTAATCACATTAGCCATTGAAACGTTTTGAACCGGGGGCACGTTAATGTGTGCTTCTGTAAGCGCACGCGCAGATTACTGCTAAGATAAATTGATCACGGCGCGCCACTTTGTTGTTCTAATGAAAGTTACGAAACTTGTTCGGTATAGACACCACATACCGATTACTCTTATCGATACCTAAGTTTGAGTGGCTCTGATTACATAATGTTTGCCAAAACTGGAGAGCAGCTTCGTTCTATAGACAGTGTGGTTTATAAGGCAAATCTAGAAAATTTCCTTATACGTATCTGTATACTTGAATGCGTACATAACCACTATTTAAACATTTAATACTGGCTTAGGTTACGTTCGCGCTTTTGTAGAGTCGAGTTCTGCGTAAACCAACATCCTCTTGTGTGCTCAGTAGGAGTGATTTTCTTAATTCGCACACGTTCAGGGTCACGAAAGATTTGCGACACTGAGTACTGACCTAATCAAAGGAAGAGCAGATTTCTAAACTAAGTTGATTACTTAACCGACAAAATTTTATAATCGACATGCAACTCACGGGCATCGGCGGTGCGCGGTCACATCTATGCGCAGTTAGTCTGAAAGGGGACTACAAAACTTGCTACCCACTGTGTGATATATGTAAATTCGTATGCAGTATTGCAAATGTTAAGGCAACACTTACCGGTTGTATGTGCTTTGAGTTCATAACAACATTATCCTAAATTGTTCCTTTTTGTTTTTCTTTCATTGATTTACTTCTTTCACAGTCGTCATTCGCTAAGCACCAACGTAAGCAACCCTACCCTAGGTCAATCACTATAACCTTTATATGGCAAATATGACATGCGATGTCATTTATAAACGTATAGTAGTTAAGCTGAAACAGGAAAATTGCAGGTAGTTTGAAATTATACAAATCGCATTCAAGTTATCTAAAATGACAGCAATTTTCTGGAACCGCGAACTGTCAGAGAATTTATTTTTGGTATTGAATGGAACATTTTCCATATTGCACAAAAAAGAGTCGAGTCCGGAAATTTTTTAAAATGAAATTGCCCGTGTTGCTGACAATATTGAGTTTTAAAGCCTTAAATACGTATACGGACGTGAGTTTTCCCTTTTTATTGGCGTCCGATCTCTGACGGTACGTTACGTGCGACAAGCTGCAAAAGTGTGGTTCATTACTTTTTATTGGAAGGCGATTATTTAATAAAATTTTCTTTTAGTTTTTCCGATACCGACAAAAAGAGGACGGTACCAAGCACGGCTGGGGACTTTGAGGTCCAGTGAAGCAAAAAGTGTAATTGGGTTGCAAAAATCCCTGTTATAAGGCTGATATTGGAATTGTGCACGATAAATGGGTATAGGCTCGTTATACCGGCTGCCATCGGGCGAACATTGCCTAAACTTTAATAAAAAGAACTGCTATTATACTCGTATGTGTTTTAAAGATGAGGTTTTGGCTCCGAAACTTTGCATATTAAACCTCATCATCGTTTGCCTATATATATCATCATGGCGTAGGGTAGGGAGTGAGTAGGTTGGTCCTCAAATTAAGGCTATAAAAGTGGTCGTTGTGAAATATTAAGTTACATGATTATAGTCATTAAGAGTATCAAAATACTTGACTCTCTGGTAATGTTATTTACGAATGAAATATTTCGGTGCTTCACAGAAAGTACCTCTATATGACAAAAGATGGGTCTGTTTTATTTATTCATGTTTTATTGCACTAGTGAAATATCGTATAAACTGCCTCATCCCAGCGGATGTCTGCTGGCATCCGATCAAGTATTGGGCTAAGCAAAAACACGACGAATGTTTGTGCAATAAACTTATATTAGGCTCTCCTTACTCCCAGAGTAGATAGATAGTTTCTCTGCAATATAAAACTTTCTTTTAAACAACGTGCACGAATTTTATAATGATTGGTTGCAAATCTTTATTCAAACAGTCATATATTATATCAATGCCTAAATGTTTAAGTAAGGGTCCACGCTACTGATAGACCTTACATTACTTATGTCATTCGTGGTTTGCGGTCAGTGACCGCTAACAACTTATGTAAAATCGGACTGTCCGGTGCCGAGATCAAGAGAAGATTATATCCGTTCATAGGAATTATTTCATTATTTCCTCTTTAGAAAAGGTAGTCAAATGTATTTCTATAGCCCCTTTACCGAGAAATTGTTTCCATTTTCTGTGTACCTAAGGCTGATTTTTCAATCCACAAATAATTCTTATCTGTAGAATAAAATTGAGATTTGATATTGAAAGAATTGTCAAATATTCAAAAATATTCCTCCGATATTTATGTGGCGTTGGAAACGTCAGTCGGAAAATATTCATGTAATTGTTATTCATTTTTATCCCAAGGTACCTACTACCTACTTTGTCTGTTCACAATTTTTTTCTGTATAATCAGTAGTACTAAAGTATTTAGAGGATCCAACCACTGTAGAAGAAGGATTAACTGATTAATTAAAGTGGTGGCAAACACCGAATTTTGTTAAAAATTGTCTTTAAATATTCTTTGTTATTAAGTATACTTGTAGATTTTTAAATCGTGATTTGGGTATAGAATTTATAATTTTTATATTTGTTTTTATTATTATTTGGGCCGACGTATGACCACTATCTCTCCTGGTGATAAGTGATGATGCGGTCTACGATGGAGCACGTCGTCCCATATCATAAAAAAAATCCACTCTTTAGCTGTACGCACAAGGAAGCTTGATGCGAAGCGCTTGCTTTGTGATATGGTGATTTGTATGTTCCTACTGGTACTAGACCACAATCACCAAGCAGAGGGGGAATCGAGGCCGAGTCGACTAAACACAAGTGCAAGGTAATGTGGTCGAAGAAATTAAGTAATACCTACTCAAAAGGAACAATTTTTTATCTTCAAGTGAGAAATAATCATCAATCATCATTAACTCTCAACTAATTGTAGAGGAATTTTAATTGTTTAGGAATCTGTTGTGTTTTCTAGCTAGCTGTTGTTAGTGAATTCGCTAACGCTGCGTTTGGCAATAGTGAAACCACGTACTGTTAAATATATTTCATGGAATATTTTCAGAAGAATAAAGTTTGTAAACCTAATGCACAAGCACACAGTTAATACAAGTAAGCGTTTTATTTCTTGCCACGACATAACGAGGTACACAAAATGGAGCAATCGCAAAAAGCAATGATTAGGTGAACCAAAAAAGTAAAATTAAAATGCAAATGGCCGCACATAATGGCTGCCCACGTGACGATAAAGATTGTAAAGCAAATGGCACGTAAGTATAATTGATTACACAATAATGTAAGGATTACGAAAATAAACAATTTCAGTTTACAGAATATCTAACCTGACTTCAACAATTTACTCTGAGATTAATTTCAACTGTAAAAAGGTTTGTTTGTCTAATTTCAAAATCGTTTTATAATCCGATTAGGCTGGATTTAATTTGGCGCTTAATGAAATAATTTAAACCCTTGGCAATCAGCCTCGTACTCGCAAAAGCTCAATGACTTCTAGAACACTGGTTGTGTGCAACAATGAAATAGAAATAAATGATTATGTGAATAAGAAGCGAACACAAGAGAACTGAACGCTGAAGTATTCGTGGACAAAGAAGGAATTTGAAAAATGGGTGTCGTTATAATAAGTGGATGGTGCATAACAAATGGAGTTCAATATAATAGTTTGTACTACTTGAGCCCCTTCGAGTAATGGCCATCTGCACTTTTTATAACTGCTTCAAATTGGTGAAAAAAATGGCTTGTGTCTATAGCTCCTCTATTTTATACTGGATTACCGCGATTGCAGACGTCGAGCTCCGTGCACAGAAATTACTTTTGATGCATTCACTTTTGAATAGGGAGGTACGCCAAATTCGTTTTCGTTTTATAGCAGCATCATCTTCGAACAACTTATTTTATTTTGATGAAAGTTATAGAAAGGACTGAGGAAGTCACGGATTGAGTGAGGTAAGATATAATCAGACACAGATTATTATCAACAAAATTTGGTTAGTTGATCAGTAGGTGAATGTGTTAGAAAGGTCATGACGAGGTTCGCGGCTGGCCATCAGTTCAACAAAATTTTACATACGTAGCGTACAGATTGCGGTGGTTGGGCAATGCGACCTCCAACCGATAATGAGACCCGTGCAAGGAGAAAAATATCTAAATCATTACCTACCGACATTGCTCGCTGACCCCTATGAGCAGTCATAGTTCAAGGTGTCTGTCGTTTTACTAATTGGTCAAATAACGCTTAACGGGTCCGGTTATGACAGGATTAAGTTCAGCGCTAAATGTAACAGTGTGCACGTAATGGTCTCTAGGCTGAGATTATTCCAATGTTGCACTAGAGCTTACTGGCACTGTCTCTGTTTGATTAATCTTGTTAAAAGATTTAATTAAATTATCGTTTGTTCCAGTTGCAAACTTGAGGTCATTTGGTAATCTTTTAAGCGACTTAGAAGTAAGGTCTGCACACAAGGCTAGCGCGAAGCAATTTTAAGATTAAAGAAGACTTAATAGGAACTTGACAAGACTGTTATGCAAACTATTATAATCTCCGTTCCGTGGAATGGCTTCAATATTTTATGGAGGCGTTGTGTATGTATTTTAGTACGTCGAATATTTTGTTTTGTAAAACCTATTTTATATCTTCTCTTGATTGAGACTCATCACGGAGACTCGTCTTCCATTCTGATGGTTAGAGAATACTTAATTCAAATCTTTAATTCATTTCATGAAGCACAATTTTGTGTGACGTTTTTATATGATTTAATAAGATAATACAATATAATATACAAAGTGTATCATTATGAACCGATCTTTATATACATGCCTGCTTAGATATTATTATAATGGTGTACATGTATGCTGTCTTTTGATTATTATTTGCATTAATTAAGAATAATAGTCAGCTACCACTAAATGAAGAAACCATTTCATGTAGGTAACTTATAACTCAGGAAAAGGAGAGAAAATCCGGATTTACTATAAAACGCTGTTTAATTCTAAACGTCTAGGAAATAATAAATAATTATTGTAAAGCTTGAGGAATGTACTCGTAGAAGATACTAACACAGACTTAATGCAATGTTAAGGGAAATGAAGATTACGTGAATGGTCGACAGAGGGCGGTAGTAAAAGTTTTGAGAAGAAGATAATTCTATTACTGATCATGAAAGCGAGTTTTATTAGGTCGTTATCTTGAACTTATTGATCTTCAAGTGTGCTGGTTGGAAGAACGACTGTTGAGGTGCCCTTGTAAAAAATACAGTTAGTAGGTACCTGTATACCGTTATATTTTCAAAATGATCAGCAGGGCTGTTTTCAAGTCCAGATTGTGAATGCAATAGGTATAATAATAGATTTATAGAGTGGATGGCGATAGAGTTTACATACATTTTGATAAGGCAGTAGGCAGCCACACTGCGGCTGTGGTACCTTGCTTGGCCATCATAAGAGGGTCAATTATAACCAACTAAAGATACATACATACTACAATAATAACAAGATGTAAAACAAAACTTTTAGTTTTCCGCATGTAAGGAGGGCTGACATGCCTAGTTGAGTACGGGCCCCGAAGGAAATTATTACCCCTCGGTCATCCCCGGTTCACGATACTTATTAAATATACACGGAAATAAAGGAAATAAAAGAAAAACAATCTTGAACTATATTCACATAAAACTTTGGTATAATGTATACCAAAGATTGTTGGGTTTTTTTCCGATAACTTTAAAATACGTAAGTTCCTGTAAATTCTTCCTGCGTCATGGTTGTGCTTATATTCACACCACACTGAATTCCGTGCAGGATTCGAATATGCAACTAATTGAATGGCAGCCGCTCGTCAAAAAAACCTTTTCGTATTTTATTGTCGAGACATTTTGACGCACGTTACGTACGTTCGTACAGGTTTGTACTTGAAATGGTATCGTGAAAAAAGGCATGCAAATTTGAGAGGACCCGACCGTGTTCCGGCAATCCGCGTGAGTGTCGATCTTCATTTAGCTCAGTCTACATAGAGAGAACTCGATCGAAATTGATAACGGCGCTTTAGTCGTGTTTAGTGTTCATCAAACCATTAAAATGAACATGCAAAAACTTCTTCTTAAGATTTTTTAGGCACTTCTGAACTATAAATGCACTGTATAAGCATTGGAATCTTTAACACAAGTAATTACATTGATATAGAAATAGCAATGTAATTACTAATTTTATACCTTACATATGATGGACTGTATAAATTGTTGTTCCGGGATTGGGTGTCATGTGTATGTGATATTGTATGTTTGTAAACGCACCCATGACACAGGATGAAATCCTAGTGGGGACAACGTTTCTTTTTTTAATATATACCTACTCGTTCAGACACTGATTTGTTTCGATAGGCTATTGCGCATTCGTTTACTGTAACTCCTATAATTGGCTACGGCTACGTCAGTTGGTGTAACCTATATCACTTCTCCAATCAAGTATCATTGGCTTCTCCATAATGAAGTGTATATGAGAGAAGCCATAAATATTGACTAGTGTATAAAACTTGATGATTGAATATTGAAATCGATAAAAACGTAAATGCTATATATGAACGTCCAACGAAATTATTTTGAACTTGAATTAATTGAAATGTGCCTTCGTTGTAACTATGAGTTCGATCTATGATATTATATTGGTCTTACTACTAATAAAATATGTCTTCAAAAGCATGACGTCACACCTTTGAATCCTCGAAAGGATAGACAGAGGTGCGTATAATATATTGTAACCTTCTCTGCAGAAATGTTAAGTTCCATGAAATAGCGAATGACTTAACTTCACTTAAATATAAATTACTGGTAATTTGCTTTACATCCATTCAATATTTATTACAGAACTTAATCTTTCGACTGTCCTTAAATTGGTTATAATGTTTTCAAACATAGGTGTTTTCACTAGCTTTCTTATTAAATATGGATTTGGATTCTACGGTCAAAACACAAATACTCTTTTAAAATTTAAATTAATTGCAAAATTGTTGTGCCTTTGTAAGTGTTAATACATGTCAATATTATTCTGTTTGTCAAAGAGAGCAGTGACAACACAATGTCAAAGCTTTTATGAAACAATGTTTTAATTAATTACCTCTAAATGTATGAAACATTGAAGTGAAGGTCACGGTCAAAAACGGCTGATTGATAGTTTTAATTTCTGTAATTGTAAAAGTATTCTATGCTATACGTTTTCCAAAATCCAACGTAAGTTAAAATGTGAGTATGTAGTAATAGTGATATTAGAAGCACTTCCTCTGCTTTCGAAGTATAAAATGTGTTATGTTATATGTGTGTTGGAAGAACTTTAACTTTGACGTACACGCTACGGACTACGAATCTCCTCTACATAAGAGGATTTGTCATAATCGTCACCTTCAGCTACCTCAAATAATCGTCACGTTTGTCTCTGTCTAAAGTGTAGTCTCCTACGACAGCCACAGGAAGAGCAGAACATTTGCAATTATGCATTCTTTTTAGTTGTCACCACTAACAAAGCAAACTAACAAAGCAAAAAAAAAATTATCTATATAGTTTTCGAAATAACCCCTTTTGTTACTAAAAAAGATAATAGAGGTACTTTCGTGTCATTATGCGAGTGCAATGAGTTTTGCGGGACTCGCAGTAACTCTGTGTGGTGGTCGCAAGAAATTCAAAACCTACGCGAGTTCTGAACGCGTACAAAGTTACAGCAAACATTTATTACCGCATTGTTTTTGTATTGTTTGTTTGTTTGTACCGTCCTGCTGAGTGGAATGGATTGGTGGATACAATGAGCTAAACTTTATATCATGGTCCGGATGCGATAAGTTACATGAACTATAATACATTTTCCTGACTTTTCCGAAGTTTGTCTTATTAGTTCTCTGCACATTTTAACTAATTTTCTATCAGAATTCACGGAGATTTTATAAGGAACGACCTACAGCTGAACAACTATTGATGTACAATACATAGAACATTCATTTTGCAGTGCTGTGATGACAGTGTAATATATTCAGACAAGTTTTATAATAATAATACAGACTTGATGTTTGTTTGTTGCGTGAGAATCCAAGAGCCGTGAATGAACATGGCGATGAAATAATTACATGTTTGCCAAATCCATCCGCAACTAGCTACAAGCTAATCGATTTAGCCGAATTTCTAAATTCCATCTTAAGCACATCCACAATTACATAAACGTGATTAAGTACAGTCATATGAAGACGTTCTAAAATCCTTGCCACGTATAATAATGTAAAATGTAGAATGTAGCACCTATTTCCCATTTGCTAAGTTATATTTACTAATAGCTTTTTTAAACACATAGACACCGATTACAGATGCTTTGTTACTGGGATTTTTCGAAATGAGAGACTGTACTGCACCATAGTACTTTGCCTAATTTAGGGAGGAAACTCGGAAAATAGCATCTGGATCCCGTTTACCATGAGACCGGAGTCTCAATGACCTGGTGGAAACGTTCGGCAGTAAAATATTTTTTACTACCCGGACCCACGTAGGTAGATATTGTAATGAAACAATTATGTTGGTATTAACAAATGTTTGCTCCGAGTATTTTTAATTAACAATTTTATATTCAAATCGAAAGAAAGGTTACGTAGAGCACGAGGGCACGAGTTTGCATTTCGTACGAAATTTTACGAACAAATTGTATTGTTCGCAATATTGTTCGGAATTTCCATGTTCATGTAAAAATTTCTGGAAATGCATAACTTTTCTTAAGATTGTGTAGATAATGATAACCATTAAACATGTAGTCCAGACTTTAATTATTTTGATGAAAACAACTCTGTATTTACATATCCTGAACTCGGGTTAATGATGAATGCAGAGAGCGAATGCAGAGCGCAGGCTAATTTAATTCATGTATTCCTTGATACTGGTGCCGCGGTGAGGATGAAAATAATATCCATTATGATGTACCTCGTTCGTTAGACGGTGGTCACTGCACATAAGACCTGCACAATGCTAGCATCCATTCATAACCGGAATACTTTTAAAAACAGGTTTTATTTTTACAAGATGTGGCAGCGGCACTCACTTTTTTAACGCTCTCCTTTCTCTGTGGCTAATAAATTAAATTGAACATTAAATAAAAGATGATTCCGTAACGCTAAATAAAATAAGAAAATGCCTTAATATAATAATGCATTAGACTTATTGAAGATTAGTTTTTTTAGAAAGGATTTTGCGTCTAGTTAAGCTGCTGATAGTTCGAATTTTATTGCTCAAGTGCATCGAATTGTGGCATCTATGTTTGGTAATATATATACATACATACATGGGTGGCTAACTATAGCTAATAATTATGGATAACGAAGATGTCTTGGTCGGGTTACGTCCATTGCCAATTGTAAGGCATAATGCACATCGCAAATTAATGCGTTCGCTGGTGTTGACATTTCACTCAGTGGCTGACAGTGTAGTAATTAATGGTTGACTCAATTTAATTATCTCCACTACTAGTCCCTACAAAGAAGACGGGCTTATATTACGATGAGCGTCTAATATTATCCTTTATTATATTAAGCAATTAATGGGAAGCTGTTCAACATACGCCACGATAGATTAACGATAAGACGACGTCATATGAATTACAATTAGAATCGTCAAACCATTATGATCAACGTGATTGTTTAGTAGTAGTAAATACGATTTATTAATGTCTCTCTCTTTTGCAGAAGACATCAATGTTATTCGGGTAGATAGAAAAAATCATATAAAAAAAACGATCAAAGTATATAGGCAGGCAGAAGTTTTCGTCAGAATGCATACATGCATTAAACCAGTAAATGGGTAAAACCTTTTTTATAATTTGTGGGTAAACTTGCAAATAAAATATCAGACAAAACAGCATTCGCGCTAGTTCTCCTATATAATAAAAATATATTCGCGACTTTGATTAAAAGGACCGCACGTCCTAGACCCTGTATTTTATAGGTTTGATGCAAAGGCATCAAGTTAAAAAAACCGCCTAGGTGAAGCGGAGGGGAGTGTCCAGACTCTTACTGATTAAAAATCACCCTGTTCCTTCCCCTGCACTTCGAACCGGAGCCCCGGTAACCCGTTAGGTTCTCCGCGAGGTTTGATGCCTAGTGTACTTATATAGTTTACTAATCGAGCATTTTAGATTTTTCTGTTAGGCTACTGCCAATAGAATGCGTTCGCCACTTTATAGCCGGACCGACGAATCACGTCGGCCGTGACGTGCAAAGCGAAACCTGAATCAGATTTCAACGTTTTCCACTTTTCATTTTGACATTTCATTTTCGCCTTACAAAATCGAATACTACACACAGATTATCAACCCTATTATCATGTACCTTTTGTATTATAAGGTAGGTAATGTTAAACTGACCGCTGGCTGTGGTATTTTTAATTACTAGTTACAATATTATGTCATGAAAACACGGTGAAACATGCTCTTTATGTGGTTTTTTAATCGAACCATGATATGCAAAATTCGATTTGGTGTTTTCCGGAATACGGTAGGATATGAAATTGAGTATATTTATTCAGTGTATATTATATTTTCGGGATACATTTTGTTTAATACAGTTTCGGTTAAGCTAACATATCTAATTACTTTAACTAATGTAATTTAAGTTCAACACGTCTTGATATGATATTAGATTAGACAACAGACACATTCTGTTAATTAGTGTGATTAGATCGTGAATAATTTAATGGACAATGTAAACTTAATTTGTATGCAAGTAGTTTCATGAGTTGATAATTACTTAATGCGATCATCCGATAGCTTTTTAGCTAAGATGATGTGGTCCGTGCAAATAACTAAATATTTTATTTTATCTACCCTTAGTTCTGTCGAATTTATAACATTCCTTATGGAAGTAGCTTTTAGCCATCCTCCATCTCATGAAATGACCGTGCATTTTCTGGGATAATATAATAATGTCTACGAACCGATTTAGATAGTAACATCTTGCTTGTTTTTCTCCGAAGAAGTTAACAGCAGTGTATATAAGTTATACGTGTAGTGTAGTATATGTGGTGTGTGCACAGACTTTTTAGTAGATATAATATATTGTATCATGTCTCCCAAAACGAATTTAGAGTTAGCTGTGAGTGAATGAACTCCCTAGCTTCAAGCTAGATGTGTTTAGGAGATAGGTATTCCACGTACCTACACTTCTACACTTCTATGCACCTCACAGTGCAGAGGGACGAAAATTAAAAAACCTAGGTGTACGTCAGCAGCCATAGTTTAAAATTATGCTGAGAAAAGTCAACGCTGGTTTTAAGTTATTTTGTATGTATGTACTAAAATATTATATATATACTAAAACTGTAATTGTATGTTAATATATATTTTAATTTCCGAATCACTTATTTTATATAAAACCGTTGTCCCTTATTAGGATTTCCCCTATGATACAAACATACTATTTCACATGCATATGATACCCAGGCCTGAAACAACAATTTGTGGATCACACAAAGAGTTGATCCGTGGGGGAATCGAACCCGCTACATGTTGCGCGGCAGCCGGCCCCAGCCACCGCGCCAACCGTACAGTCAATGAAATGAACTAGTGAATTTTTTTTAAGTCATGTATAACAAAAAAATAAATTAAATGTATATATATGTACATATTGTACCTACATATAGAAAGAAGGTTTATATCATAGTCATAATATACGTATATCTTTACTACATATTATTATGAGAGTCCGATACCGATAGTGCTCTGGTACTAAGTGCGGGGAATGCGGTAATTACGAATATGTGGTAATTACGAAGGTAATAACAATTAATTACATTCTGCCGTTACCTGTCATAGTAAAATGTAAAAGCGCTCTTAGATTCCGGAAAAACCTTTATAATGTGAATGCATTTTCTCTTACGGGTTAAAAAGGTTATTAATATAATTGTATAAAGAGAAAAAAATGATTGTATCAAAAAGATAAGTAAATGAAATGCTAAGACTAATTTTGAAACGGCTTTCACATTCTCCACAAAGGCTAGATCATTATCCGGCAATTTCTACAGGACATGGACTTCTAGAAAACAGAAGAAAATTAATAGGAACAGTGTAATTTGTGTGAGTGTGTTTCTACAAATTTATGCTACAGAGGATGGTGTTGTTGTTAACGAAAACTTAGTGGCAAACTTTTATTTAGTCAATGCTCAACAACAAACAGTTGTTGGTACATAAAAGTTTCAGCATCTGAAACCGAATTCCGTTGGACCCGTGTTTCGAGTACGGCGTCGAAAACTTCCAGTATTAATTAATCGTAGAATATATACAGACTTTTGGGAAAACTAGTGTTTATGTTAGTTAGTTATTAGTTATTGTGTTGTTGACTGCCTCGTTGGCCGTATGGACGCCAGTGCGACTGCCGGGCAAGGGGTCTTGAGTTCGATTCCCGGGTCGGGCAATGTATTACTGGGTTTTTTTAAAAATCGTAGTAGTAGCACGAAGTTTGAACCATTGGTACATTGTATAGTGGTTTAATGTGCACCTCTGCCTCTTCAGGGATAAAAGGCGTGATATTATTTTCTTATTGTCGATTTACATGTTTAATAGAGGTACATCCGCCTTATATACCTTATTTTGTGTGCATTAAAGAGTTAAATAAATATAATATACAAAATGATCTTTCCTTTTATTATATCCATGTCTTGCTTTTGAATTCCTCAAATCGTTGGGTTGCGTACAATAATTGCAACACCTTTTTTTCACAAGTTATCAATCCTACGTAGGGGTTTAATATATAAATATACCTACCTATATACTGGGGAACAATTCAAACAAAGCTCGACAACAATTTTCGATATTCCGCCAAATCTGTGTCAAAAGTGCGTCTCTCGACATGGGACACGTTTCGACGAGGTAACTCAATTAATTTTAAGCCAAAATGGGCGTCATAAGTACGAAAGAGCGTCATCATTATCTGCGTTAACTAAATACATATTTGTTTTAAACTAGCACACAACAATATTAGACAAATTCTAGGCCGGATACTGAGTGTATCCTCTATTGCATTCAAAATATTACAATGGTGTTGAATTGTTTATTAAATAAGTTGACTAGACAGTCGTGAGGAAATTAGCTAAAGGTGTAATAATAAATCTTTAATAATAAATCTTTATTCATTATTCATTATAAGTACAGACAAAAATCTTAATTTTAAATCAGAGATCTCACTAGGTTTGAATGCCTGTACTAGGAAGAATATCCTGTATCACAGGCGAAAGGAGCACTCACAATATTACAAATTCTAGGACAAGTTATTTACCTCTATATAAACAAATTCCTTAACATAAGTAATCGATCAAAATTAAAGTAAAGTTGATTATTTAATATACATACATACATACACACGTACATGACTACGTAACATGATAGGTAACTAAATATTAATATTATCGTATTAGTACATTTATTAAACAAGTAATTATATTAGTTTAGTAATTATATATATACCTCATATATAAAACATTGGAGGAACTATAGTACTGAAGAATTTGATACATCAACAGAAATATAATCTAGTTTACAGTCCAAACGGTCATTCACTTGGTGTTTCAATAAAATTTGCTTGAACAGCAACAAATTGTTGAGTACGCCAACCTGTTACGATGTTAGTTGATGTGCAAGGAAAGGTTAATCAACTCTGTAATCTGAGAGTATGACACTTTACGCGTCCTCATAATCGATAGAGTTGATATACCTATATTCAGCTATTTTCCTAGCCGGACAGTCAGTGTCTCCGGTTTTATGTTCATTGGGCTTATTGTAACGAGAGCATGTAGCACATTTAGGGGATTCCGACTTTTTAGTGCACGAGGATTGTACATGTCTTGCTTCTCCGCAATGGCCACACGATGAGTTTATCTCTCTGCATGATTTTGCTGCGTGTCCATATAGTTGGCAATTATAGCATCGCGTTACAAGCGTAAAGTCTCTGACGGGGCAAGAAGTCCAATTGATGTAAATTTTCTCTTGGGATATAAGGGCTTTACGTATCTTGCCTGGAACTTCGATGATGAAATTGCAGGTCGGCGCATCCTTTCTTCCCGATTTGTGACTTAACTTGACTGATGTTAAGAAAGACTCCATTGTCATCTCCGGGAGCTTGTCAGACACGTTCTGTTCATAAATATACCTGAAGACGTCAGCATCAGTGATTGTCGACGGCTCTCCTATTACTGCGATTCGTGGTTTGCGCTTCGTGGGTTCGTCTGAGAAGACCGGATAACGACAGGCCAACTGCTTGCTTCACTTTTTCAGCATCCTGTTTCGACTCAGTGCTGATTGTTACACCTCCGTTTTGTGTCTTGCGGACTCCACGCACGCGCAGCTTCATTTCACTAGGACTTGTAATATAGATAAGTGTTTGCACCATAGTTTTAGTTTCCTCGCTAGTTTTATTCCAATTTATTGGCCGGATACACAGCGACAGAGGCCAGATTGTTTGGTCGAACGAAATCGGATCCTTTTCTCACCATGTCCGCAAAAGACACAGTCTTGGCTATAGTTGAGTCCTTGAGAGATTTTTTAATCTCGTCAATTTGTTCCGACAGGTCACAGTTTTCTCTCATTTCATCCATTATGTTGACGGCTAGACGAGCTTGCTGCTTCAGAGCTTGATAAAGGACAGCCATTTGCGAGATATCAGCTCCAATTTTACGGCTCAAGTTTGATATTCTAACCTTTTGCTCCGAATTCAGTTTGCCTTCCGTTGCGATGACACATACTTCATTTAACTGCTGTTCAATGCTTGCCATCCAGTTCTCAATGTCGGGCGTGGACACAGCTTCCATAGAGAAGTCAGATTTACGGCTGCTTTCTATTGGTGAGGCGCAGGAAGCCAGGTTTCTCGGGATTTTATCCATTTTTATTCAAATATGATTATGTTTCCATTATAAAATACTAAATTTCAAACTAAGCAAAAATAATTTAGTAGGTCACTCTTGCGTTAATTCAACAGTATGTAGAGGTATAATGCACACGTCTGTTCTTATCGAACGTCAATAGTATCTATATGTATGTAAGTAGGATGTAGCAGGTGACTGCCTCGTTGTCCGAGTTGTCGCAAGTGCGACTTGACAAAGGGTCTCGGGTTCGATTCCCTGGACGAACAAAGTAGGTACTATTGGATTTTTTAAAAAATCTCAGTGGTAGCACGGAGTCTGGAATTGTGCCGGTATGTATCATAACATAAATAATGAAAAGTGGGTGTTACATTGTACAGTGGCATTGAGTGCCGTAATGTGCACCTCTTACTCTACTCATAGTTGTTAATAAAAAAATCGAACGAAACAGTCATATAAAGGGCAAAACAGTTAATATCTGAGTCTTTGTTATAACTAAGCAACATAGTTCAGTCTGCTGTTTATATAATCTCATTATATACATATATATTTATCATAATTTATTTAATATATGTACGACACACATTCAATTGCCAAGTATTTTGTAGAAATGTTAATTCAGCAATCGTAACAGCGATTTTATTATGCATAATTTGGAAACCTAAATATTTGCTTTAAAAATAGTAGTATATTATGTATGTCATAGACACCATAACATAATATTATGGCAATCAATGTTATGGGATGAAATTATAAAATAGTGTTGTAGGCATCCAAATCTAGGTTTGTCCTAGTACCTAATTGAAATTACTATTTAAGATTTTTTTTTTTATGGCATTAGATGATCACCTGATGGTAAGCCATCGGCGTCGCCCATGGACACCTGGAACACCAGAGGCGTTACAAGTGCGTCACCAGCTTTTTGGGGATTAGGAGTTTAAGGATCGTTGGGGATTCAGGGATTGGGGAGATTGGGGAAGGGGAAGGTAATTGGGCCTTCGGTAACCTCACTCACACGACGAAACACAACGCAAGCGTTGCTTCACGTCGATTTTCTGTGAGGCCGTGGTATCACTCCGGTCGAGCCGGCCCATTCGTACCAAAGCATGGCTCTCCCACTACAAAATAGAATATCCTCCCACTATACCTCTAAAATAAGATAATCGAAAATGAAATGTAAATTTGTACAAAAGTAAAATGTCGCCATTTAATCTACTTTTATTGGTTATATTGCTTTATTTTAAGTCATATGTAATAAGATGGGCTTATAACCCTAAACGACGATATAATTTCAGAATCCGTGCTATCACTGAGAGTTTCCAAAAAAACATTCAATGATACTTTGCCTGAGCCGGAAATCTGAACCCGAGACGATTTGACCAGGCCGTCAGGCACATTTTTAGGCGAGAGAAACCACATGAATTATCTAGTTGCCTATAAAAAAGGTTGCAGCGTAGATTGCTTCACACTAGAGAACTCGTAAATTAAAGAAGGTAATTAAAATAACGTTTTTCTGCCCATCAAATTGTTTACTAGATGTTTTAAACAAGATAAATTAATGGCTTAACCTTCGTTGGATATTTCGTAGTCCGTTATATGGAATGTTTGCAATGTTATTGAATTACTTCATGTATTTTGAATATTAGGTGTTTGCAAGACATGTTTAAACCATTCGGAAAATAAAAAGGAGGTTAGATTTAGTTACGTATATTTGAATCGCAATATAACAATTGCTTTTGACTTCAACTGGTTTAATGACTCTGCATCGTTTCTGATATTTGTTTCTTACGCGTAATTCAATACAAGATATAAATCGTGGCAGACACACATTAAAAACCGGTATCTGGGAGAGTGGGAATAAAGTCTTAATTTTAGTAATTGTGGTATACGATACAGAGCTCTAATGAAGCTTATGTTTTGTTAAAGTAACTCGAGGATAAAGTAATTAGCGGGCGGTTTATTTCGGGCACAAGCACATTTAGTGAAATTAATGTAAAGGTTTCAAATATATCGTTATAACATATATCGTTAATTAACGCAATGAAATCTTATGATGTGTTGTGGGAATTGATTTCGTCGATAATAGGCGTCTGCGCTTGAATTATTTGTTATTATTATGTAGATATTGTATTTGAATAAATACGATGAACGACGAAAAGGTAGGTAGTACAATCACATCACTTTTTTAGACAGATAATCGACATTAATGCAAATAACTCGGTGTTTGGCAACGGTCTCATCCCTTTGTGAAAAGTATCACACAGTAATGACATGCGACATTTGAATAGGGTCAATTCTACCCCCTCGGGGATTAGAAGGCGTAACTATAACTGCAACTAGCAAGTGACCCACTCAGGCTTCCTTCGACCAATGCGAAAGTATTTCCATTTCGACCTGCTTTTATTCAGAAACCGAGTGACCGGTCTACGTCATTTCTAAGGATGGACATCGGAAGATCATTGCAGTAACAATCTATTTAAATCATATGACGTGAGAGAGCTGGAGAGAATGGGTCGGCTAGACCGGAGTGATACCGCGGCCTTATAGAGAACCGACGTGAAATAACATTTGCGTCTACGTATAGGCATGGCAACCATGAATGACAATGAAAACATGTGTTTGTCGTACATTTTATTAGTTATGTCATTAGTTCTCAAGGGGTGAGTACGATATTGAAATTAAGCCCTTGTTGTAGTAGTCAAGTACGTAATTGTACTGTACTATTTATACAATAACTATAACGATTAAAAACACCATTTGTTTTTATATTTCTATAATAAGGATGAAAATAAATACCTACCGAGAAATCTATAACTCACTTTAGGAGATTGACGCTTAAAAAAATTAATATGATTTCACAGATACTAAGGATTGGAAGGTTTATTAAATTGTGTTATTGAAATGAAGGAATTTCCCAAGATGAATCAAAATGAAACATGTCTGTGTTGACACCATTTGTCAAATAACAAGGATCTTTTGTTTATAAACGTGTCTTTTCTTTTCTTTGACTATTATAAAACTGAAATAATATTGTAACGTAACACACAAGTAATGTTTAATTTTTGTTACAGAAGGGTATCTCATATAAAATTGTATTTATGATTTTCGAAACCGTATTTTAAATAAAATGAGGATTTATGTACTAAATAAATAAGAAAAAACTAGCAATCGGTGTAAAAATTAATACGATTGTAAACCGATTGCACGGATACTGCAATGTTTGCTGTTTGTTCGATTCTACATGTATTCCATTTTTAAACGAATTCTGATTTTGTAATAAAAATGGCGTGTGCATTTCTTTTCATAAAAACGCGGTCTTTTGTTTCTTGAACTATTTGAGTTGACACTCAAATCACACACTCAAAAATCCTTTAGGTACATATTGACATGTGCAAAGGATTTTATTTATTTACCTTCATTGTAGTGTAAATAATAATCTTATATCTTATACTCTTATATCTACTATTAGATATATAAAGCGCAAGAGTTTGTTTTTGTTTGTTTGTTTGAACGCGCTAATTTCCGTAACTACAAGTCTAATTTGAGTAATTCTTTTTGTGTTGGATAGCGCATTTATCGTGGATGGCTATAGGCTATAAAACATCACGCTACGACCAATAGGAGCTGAGCAGAGCGTGTGAAACCGCGCGGAAGTAGCTAGTATATTATAATTATATTGTCAAATGTTAACCGGAATAATACTGTTTTATTATTCAGAACAACATTATTTGTACGCTACTAACTATGAAACACCGTTGTCGTAACTAAAAATAAATATCCTGGCCGGAAAGTTACAATATTTATTATAAATTCCTTACTAATTTTCATCGAATAACATTTATTTTTCAGATCACTTTCCTTGCAACTTGGAACTCATTCTTACGAATATTGTAAGTGATAAAACTAAACCTAAAGAGTGTTTTAATTCATAAAATAGTTCCAAAGCTTAATGATTAGGTACTAAAAAGGGGTTCGCATGAATAAGAAAATTATTTAATGACTATACGTTATGTCGTAGTTAACATACAAAATTATAAGCAACGTGCAGGACTTATGTATATGTTTCAAAATAAATTTAATCAAATACTTAGGTACATACATATTTTGATTCGGGAAAAAATAATCAAGTTGGTAAGGATAAGTTGGCCGCTCCTACTCACCTAGTTACCTAAGCTTTCTAAGGAAATTCGAAGTACCTACGTGTTTTCATAATTTAAGATTAATTTTGAGAAATACGATACTGTTTTATATAACGTCTTCAAAATATAAGCTCCTGTTACACAATGGGTACGTTATATAACAGTCTAAGGCAGCCTAGGCTTTGCATTAACAACACGTCGCCCCCAAACTTTATATTTCACTATAATATTATCATTCGCTGGGACACGACCGTGCCATAAACACAGAACAGTCATAATCACGGTACTAACATAATTTGGTAGCAGCAACGATAAAAAATTCTCACCACTAAGTGGTTACTTTGTAAAGAACAATGATTATTTTGTACACGCAAGCCTCCGGTTATGACGGAGGTACTTTGTCTAGTTACAATTTGACACCACCGAGATGTATCTAATTAAAATTAAACTTGAAAATGCAAAATAAAAGAATTTTTTTTTCATAGATTGAAAATATTCTGACGAAACCTTTTTCTTTTTTAGATTGGCATTGAACTTCGTCATTCGTTGGCGGTTATTTTTAGTTTGAAATTGGAATATGTTCCGATGTTTGATTTAATTTTTACACGAACTGCTACGGTTCTATGTCAATGTCTCTGGATATTAAAATTTCTGTACTTCATTTCAAACAGGAAGCTCAGGGCGACAGAAATGTCATCCAATTTATGCTGCTGAAATGAAATATATTTTATACACACAACGACTAATAAATACTTTTTAATAAGGCAGGACAACACTTTGACTAAGCTAAGGGTTGCACCTAAGACCCAGCATTTAGGTTCTTACCAGTTCATTAAGAATGGTTACAAAAAAAATTTGCTTAAATATTTTCAACAACCACCTATTCTAAGATTATTAAATTCTCTGTTTTCAAACCACACTGTATTTAAAATGCTTCCCTTAAATCCAATCAAAACATACAATAACATCCAACTAACACAACACCAAGTTAAAATGTAGTTCATATTCCAGAACAATGAGGAGACTGGCTATATTCACGGTGTAAACAATTACTGAATTGTTTACACCCACACAGATTTTCGAAAACTGAACACTGGTCCAGTTTTCGAAAATCTGTTCATGTCAACTTTGCATACCGACAAAATAGTGACAAAGCAAGTGTTACATTTCCCGCCTCCCACGTCAGATATTGTTTCAATTTAATACTTGTAGTTGAACAGTTGCAGTTGCAAACTCCATAGCTGGTTCAACTACAAAGTGTCGGCGAGTAAGGCCAAACAAAGTAATTCACTGAAGGCTTTTCCTTAACCACTTACAGGAAAATCTGTTTGTTCTCAAATTATATTATCAACAAACAAGTTTTATGATTCAATTTCTTTATTCGTACGCTCCAGCAGTCGCCGACCAAAAGAAAAACAAGTCGCGTCGACATTGTATCCAGCCACATCTTCAATGTATTTTCTCTAACGCTGATGAAAATCTTTGTGTGGAACTTAAATTCCCGCCGAGTTAATTAGTTGAAATTCTATCACACCCGGTTGGTTGCCAACCGGGTGTGATAGAATTTCAGACAGCTGATGCATTATACGGAAACTAGCATATGTAGATATTGATTACAAAAAAAGAAAACAAATCGATCCAGATGTATGTGCGACCCGATCGTAAGGCGGCCGAGCTAAAGTGGGCTGTAGTGGCAGTGGACGGCGAGCAAGTCGGTGCGTGCAGGCGAGTGGTGGTCGCTAAGGCAGCGTATCGAATGCGCCCGCGCCGGCCGTGGACCTCGGCGAAAAGAAAGGACCGTATAGTTGTTAAATAATGACGATAGTTGCATGTTACCGAGTGAAATGTTCGTAGGGATGGAGTGTTCTGACGAGATGAGCACCTTACTATTTAAGAGCGGGTCGGCATGGCGAATGTCATCAGTTAACACAAGCTCACAGCCACAGGAACATCTCCGAAAAGTGGAGTTGTTCTAATCGGTTGCACCACTCGCCTTTCAAGTAAAGGTCTTTAACACACTGAGCCGTCTCACCCAAGCACAATATGCGCGCATTCATGGTAAGCAGCTCGCGGGATCACTTAATAATGTAATTTCATTTATTTGGCACATGCGATTGATAATTAAATTTAAATAATCAGTGTTCCTAATGTGATATTTTATACAGAGGACTATCAGCATTTCAGGAATTATGGAACTGAAGTGAAGTGTTCAGTGATTGGACTATCGTAGTGTGCCAAATAGTGAAATATCAATACTTCAGTGACGTTGAAGTAGTGACAATGATTCCATGTTATTATCAGTGATTGTGACTTATTAAATCAATAATAAGTTATTATTTAACAGAAAATGAAGTGACTTATATTCAAAAATTTACAGCCTCCAAATTAAAATAAATACAATAATAACTGGAGTTCTGTAAAGCGTATCTTAAAAATAGTGTTTCATTTTCAAATAGTGAATATTGGGTTATCTGTAATGGATACCATATTAGATGGAGCTAAAGTATAATGGTTCAATCGCAATGGGCTCCCCATGCACATGTGAACTTGAATTACACGGGTGTTGGGTAACAGGAGTTCCAATTATGTTGATCACATTTGTTACAGAACTTCATAAAAGCCAGTCGATCATTATTCATTTCGGGTTCGATCTTTCACTGGGTACATACCCATTATGATGGGACGATTTACATGCGCACAATACGCGGTGCGTGCATCTGTATTCTAACAAGCAAACTCATAAAGTGCGAACAGTCTACCGCCAAAATTCCGCGTATCCGTCCCCATTACATAATACAAATTATTTCACCTTGTTTACGACTACCGCATACGAGCTGTCCTTACGTCACATCCCATTCTGTACAGTTTCTTATTTCAATAGATTCACTTTCGTATTTGTTATATTTATTGCAAAACTTACATGGCCCATCAAATATATGGGATAATTATGCTTTGCGAATTAATAATGCTACGCGCTCTCTGTGTCGTGTTAGTTAACTAGTCACTAGTCAATGTGTTATGAGCGTTACCTACTTCTTGGATATCTTTCTCTCCGACTCGGCTAATGTGATGTGGTTAGCTAATGTGGTCATATTAACTGACTTAAGCAACTGACGGCTTCATTTGTGTTAAGGGTTACATATAAACCTCAAAGATTCAATCTGTTTTCATTTCCGTCGATGTTCGTTATCATTGGAAATCAAACTGTCTATACCTATAACATAAACGGGTCATACATCAGTCGCACCCACTTCTCCACAATAACCATTATACGTAGCTTCTTGAACTAAGTCAACAGTAAATTCAATTATAACATGTCTTGTGTATTCTGTCATTAAGTTTGTATTGTTCCTTGTTACAGGTACTCGCCTGCGTGGCGCTGGCTTACGGCCGCCCCGAGCCCCCAGTAGGCTACAGCTACTCAGCCCCCAGCTCTGGAGGATTCTCTGGTGGTCATAGAGGAGGTCACTCTGGTGGACACTCCGGTGGCATTTCCCTTGGTGGTGGTCACTCCGGTGGTGGTCTTTCCTTCGGCGGTGGACACTCCGGCGGTGGACTCTCATTCGGAGGCGGACACTCCTCTGGAGGACTTTCTTTCGGAAGCGGTAGCATTGGAGGAGGTAGCATTGGAGGAGGTAGCATTGGAGGAGGTAGCATTGGAGGAGGTAGCATTGGAGGAGGCAGCATTGGTGGAGGAAGCATCGGCGGTGGATTTGGAGGTGATGATGCCGGATACGCTGGTGGATATTCCGGTGGCGCTCTTGTCCAGAAACACATCTACGTTCACGTACCACCCCCAGAACCCGTAGAACAGAGACAGCCCCGCATTCCTGAAGTTGCTCCTCCCCAGAAGCACTACAAGATCATCTTCATCAAGGCCCCGACTCCTCCTACCCCCACTGCCCCCATCATCCCCATTCAGCCCCAGAACGAAGAGAAGACCCTCGTCTACGTCTTGGTCAAGAAACCCGAAGAGCAACCCGACATCGTCATCCCCACCCCCGCGCCCACTCAGCCCTCCAAACCCGAAGTTTACTTCATCAAGTACCAGACCCAGAAGGAGGGCGGTATCGGTGGTGGTGATGCTGGTGGTATCGGCGGCGGTATCGGAGGTGGTATCGGCGGTGGTATCGGCGGTGGTGCTATCGGCGGCGGTATCGGCGGTGGTGTCAGCGGTGGTGACTTGGGCGGTATCTCCATCAGCAGCGGATCTGGCTCTGGTATCGGCGGTGGTGCTGGCGGTCATGGTGGAATTGAAATCAGCGGTGACTTCGGTACCAGCGGTGGTGATGACAGTGGATCTGACGGCCACAGCGGAGCCACCAGCTCCCAGTACGGACCCCCCGGACACGTGGCGGGACCCCTCCACTAAACGAATATTAGCATGGGTGGTAGGATACTAAGTGGAGTTATTTATTGCTAAGCGAAAATTATGCCAGTCTTCAGCGTTACAAACGATCGCGGCTCGTACCCGCGACCGGGGAAGATGGACCGATCCTACCACCGCGCCACGCAGCGCGCGGCCGAACGCCCTGTACATAGTCACCTGCACCGCGTTCGCCTGCGAGCTACTCTACGACATAACACGACTCATCGATTATCTCATCATCGCCACTCATTTACTTGTTATTAGTGCACAGTGTTAATGTTGTTCGAAAAGAGGCATTTTACTGCGACTGTTATGTTATGTATTATAATATAGCTTTTTTATTTTTATAATAAAACCAAATGTGATGCTTAATCTGTTTGTTGGTACCTATTGGGGAGCGGGCACTCGAAATGGACGATTGCGTCACTTCCGAAAATAATCGTGAAAGGTAGCCCCGTAAGAGAGGGCGTCGGCGGTGGCGAGTTCGGGCTCGATTGGATCCTTTCTCGAGTTTACTACGATTAGTTTCAACATAAAATCGAAATTTGAACAATCAGAGAGAAGTTACGTAAGACGTAACGAGTTCGGGCCAGTCGGCAGCCGAGCAGCCGGGCAGCCGCTTCGCAGTGCGCTGCGCGGCACTTACGTGTGCTTGGCCCGACTCGCTCTCATTAATGACCGCTTTAATGGATCATACATGTAATTACACTTTCATATAATTTAGTGGATGTCGGACGGTTACGTAAACTATCCGTTTCTTCACACCGCCGCCTGATCCATTAATATTTTTATGGGTTAGGGACTATTCCTACTCTTATAATTTTCTAACCCATAAAGAGTATGAAACGGGTTAAATCATGAGAATTTTAAAAACTGGAATGAATTCTTTGAATTCTTATGCGACCTAGTTTATTAAACATTGGGTATTTCTTGGCCACAGGTAGTGTTTTGCTTTCTATACAGTCAAAAACTTCACTATGTAGTTAGACAATTACAAAATATTTATTTAAAAATTCATACAATGGCTATATTTTAAAACTTCTGGACATAAGAGTTATTTGAAACCAGACACTTCCTCAAAGCTCGAATGATGTTTGCAAACATCACTGTCCCACCACTGTAACATTATAAAAAAGTGGAGTCATCCTACCTTGTAAAATTGTTTGTCTGTATATTGTATTACACCGTCAATACACGCGAATTATTTATCCGAGCCCATACCGGGCGAACTAAGCGCAAACTAGGGGGAAACAAATAAATTGGATGAAACAATACAACCTACGCACATAATGTGTATTGAGAATTCCTTTACTTCTTTATTCCCCTTTGCGATTTTGCGAAGATAGTATTCACTGGCGTTCGAACGATTTGAGGGGGGCCTTGGATACTCGGAACAATAGTCGATATTTACGTGGAGATCGCAATAAACTTCTAGCTACCTTTCCCTGGCCGGCAAGAAATGACATTTTGTATTGGCAACCTGCCCAAAAACTTACGCCCGGGCATATCATTGGATGTGGACTGTGGTTTGGTAAGTCGCTCGATACTCGCCTCTGGGACGCCGACGGACGACTGACATGGTCTACCAGCTAACATCGATGGATCTTATTCAATACTTTCATCCAATAAATAGCTATTTACCCATAGAATGTACATTATGTATAAATCTTTATGGACACAGTTTTAAGAGACACACTTTTAAAATTAAGGATAAGCATAATTTTCTCCAAAATTTTGAAGTGAACCAAAAAAAAATCTAAACCCATAGCAAAACGAGAACATGAATATTTTGCTTAACTATTTCAAGTATGCCTCAGTATTAATTTATTAAAAAGGTGAGGGAAATAACTTTTTGTCGGTTCAAGATTATATGAAGCCTGCATCTAACAAGTTTGTTACTCTGTTTCCATTAGTGATTTATCCGGGACTACAGTCCACTTCTCAGATTTACTTTCAAAGCTGAGTCCGTTCATATTGCTCGCCTAGAGGTGACATTGATAAATGGCAGTTTTTACAACGCTTAATCTTGCACTTATTCAGGGCAGTGGATTAAATGACACTGGAAAACATAGTGTTACGTTTTCAAAGTAAGCAGTAAGTCAAAAGTAGGTATTGTATATTTCTTGGGCAATGTCAAAAACATCTGAGAATTAACGGATTTCTACGAATAATTCTTGATAATAATAGATATTGTGTCAGTCTGTAATGGTGTATATTATAAGTAGTCGAACATGGGTTTACTGGAAGGGCATTTATAAAATATTGGAGTAAAATGTTCTAAGATAAAGTCTTGTGTTGGAATTTTATATTTTTAATTAACAAATATTTTATTGTAGTTTCAATCAGTCATTACCTATTGTACGGTACAGTATATAGAAATATCACTATAATAATTTCAGTGCGACTACTCGGGTTTAATCCTTGGGCCTGGCATTGTAATTATTATTGGGTCTTCTGGAATTATACCAGGTCTCGATAAACTCACTCCCTGCCAATGTCAAAAGTACTTATGACGTAATTACCAGCCAGTAAGACTGAAATAAACGTTAACCATTGAGGGATTATACTTAGTAACCATTTTTTTTATATTTAATGGGCCGACGTTTGACTGTTATCTCGCCTGGTGGTAACCGATGATGCGGTCTAAACTAAATAAATTTACTATTCTAATAGAATATATACTTGTCATCACACCTAATACTTGCCCTGGTGGCGCAAGCATTGATTAGGTGACTACATTTAAGAAAGACCAAACGGCAGCTTCCTTTTAAACCCTAACCTACCAATCGTGGTGATTGATTATGACAAACCCGTCTTTTCTAGAGGTGATTATAGTTCTATGTATAGTTGATTTTCTCCTGCTATTGATGAGTGTAAGATGTAACCTCTTTTAGAAGAAGACGTTTTGATTTTTTAGGTTATTACCTAACAAGAGTAGCAATAAGCATAGCTCCGAGGTCGATTCAATTTTGAAATTTTGGCACGATTTCTGAGCTCATTTCAATCACTGCCAAGAATTTTGTTGAATGATATTTTTGAATAATTTTAATTCTGTTTAAGTATTATTGTTGTATCTACAATGCGAAATGTAGCTGCATTCACTTTAAACTATATCAGTTTAATCTACATTCGAAATCAAATGCGAGGTTAAGTGATTTACTTTTTAAGTAGTGTATTATTTGTTTATATTATAGATAGATAATCTACGACTTCCGAGTAGTCGTCCTGACAACAATGAAACTGTCAAACACCAAGCGGTCACCGGTGACCGCAACCTATTGTTCTATAATTGTGTCTACAAAACCGGTACTCGACGACTTAATATGCTGATGCATAGGCTTGTTATAAACTTTGATATAATTTCTTGAATGTCATATAAATCTTATGATCCTATACTATATCCTATATTGACTCGCTCGACTACCGATCAATACCCATTTTATCAGGGGCTCTTTATATTAATACTAGCTTTTACCCGCGGCGTCGCTCGCGTCACAAAAGGATAAAAAGTAGCCTATGCGACATATACCAATACACACAGCGCCATCTATACCAATACTTTTGTTTTCCCTTGGGAATATCAAATTTTTCCGGGATAAAAAGTACTCTATTATTTAATACGGACTTCTAACTTTACGCCTGCAAAAATTCAAAGCAATCGGTTTAGTAGTTACGACGTGAAAGCGGAACAAACAAAGAAACTCACTTTCCGACTTATAATATTAGTAAGGATGACGAGTTTTCTTTTGAAAATACGACTAAAACTCTTTACATTTACAACAGTAAATCAGTGAGGCTTACTAGCTTGTATTGTTGCGTAATACTTAATCAATGTATATATCGTAAATTACTTATTATTGTGACAATAACGGGCCATTCCCTTTTCATGTGTGGGCCGGATATTGTTTGGCACAAATCTCACTTTAAAAATGACTTGTAACATATTAATAAATAATATAGCCTTTTAATCGAAATGGCAGGCAGAGGTGTACCTCTATATGTGCAATATTACACTCACAGTGCAAGTGGAGAGCCATGCTTCGTTACGAACGGGCTGGCTCGACCGGAGTGATAGCACGGCCTCACAGAAAACTGACGTGATACAACGCTTGCGTTGTGTTTCGTCGCGTGAGTGAGGTTACCGGTGGCCCAATTCCCCCCTCCCCAGTCTCCCCAATTCCAAAATTATATGATAACGCACTTGTAACGCCTCGGTGTTTCAGGTGTCCATGGGCGGTGCCGATTGCTTACCATCAGGTGGTCCATCCGCCAGCTCGTTTATCGGCTTATTCCATAAAAAAATTAAACGGAACGTTCCTTCCCAAAACCGCCGACAGGTGGTGGTAAAAATCAAGTTTTATGATCAAGTAAGTAAGGAATTAAATGATTCCTTTATGTACTAATAGTTGTAATAAACCACTCAAGGTTGATATTTAAGTGTGTTTTAAGTGTGGGAGAGCTATGCTTCGGTACGAATGGGCCGGCTCGACCGGAGTGATACCACGGCCTCACAGAAAACCGACGTGAAGCAACGCTTGCGTTCTGTTTCGTCGTGTGAGTGAGGTTACCAGAGGACCCTCCCCTTCCCCAATTTCCCCAATCCCTGAATCCCCAACGATCCTAAAACTCCTAATTCCCAAAAAGCCGGTCACGCACTTGTAACGCCTCTGGTGTGCCAGGTGTCCATGGGCGACGCCGATTGCTTACCATCAGGTGATCCGTCTGCTCGTTTACCGGCTTATGCCATAAAAAAAAAATCTTAAATAGTAATTTCAATTAGGTACTAGGACAAACCTAGATTTGGATGCCTACAACACTATTTTATAATTTCATCCCATAACATTGATTGCCATAATCCGTCGATCGAGTGATCCGTCTGCTCGTTTACGCGTATGCCATAAAATAAAATGTTGTGTGAATAACATGTTAACAAAATCGATTAAAATTGTAAAATCTATTTCTTTTGTCAGTGTTTTCAAACATTGAAAATATATAAATACTAACTAATAATAAGTTTTTACTAGAAACTGCTATGAAAACACAATAGCAGACAGAATGGTATCAGTAATACCATTGGAGAAGCCTCTGGCTTTTACCCAACTAGGTTAGGGTCGGCACTGAGCTGGTATGAACTAAATGTATTTTTTTTATCGAAATATTTGACCTTCAGACCTTAAAATTCACACATTGTTCGCTTTAGGGTTGCTTAACAATAAGACCTTACTTACTTACCAACTTTATAAGATTTAAATTTTTTTTGTATTCAATTTAAGCATATCAAATTATTAGACGTATTTTTGTTATTTTTACATTTAAGGTAAGACGTTATTTGTTTTTATTAAAATTCCGGACCCAAAGAATAAAAACGGGGTTGCCATAAAACACACGTATTTTTTTTGTTACTTTTTTAATATCCGATGTTTTTTCTCTAACCAACAAGACATCATAATATTTTGTGGTGACAAAGCTAAGGAAATTCGCAGGTTAATGACTTGTATAGAAAGATAAGAACCAAGTTCTATAGTACTTTGTTTCGAAAACAACTTTTCACTTTGAACTTGTTCTAAAGTAACCAAAACTATAATTACTTGAAACATAAATATTAATAAAATTGACTGAAGACTGTTCGCCTTTGTTATCAAGAGTTTAAGGCTTAATTTTGGGGATCAACTTAAATCTATTTAATGAAGTAGCGTTTAGTCCCTTGATTGGTTTATGTTATGGAATGAATACTTATTACGTAATTAATTTCGAACAATATGTGATTTCAAGTCATCTAATTGGTAAAATGTGTTAGTTTTTTTTAAACGTTGCGTAGGTAATAACTAGGATTTTATTCTGTGTTGTGGGAGTGTTTACAAACATATAAACTTACATACACTGATGTGTATGTGACTACAGTTTATGGGTTTGATCACCCTAAACAACAATTTGTGGATCACACAAAGTGCGGGAATCGAATTCGCGCCACGCCACGCGGCAGCCGGTTGCCCAGCCACCGCACCCACAGTGCAGTAATATCTATCTTCGTCAAGATGTACCTAATATTTATTGCAATTCTTAACCATTTTTTAACAGGAAAATTTTAACCGTACTGTATGTCTGTATGATATCCTTCGGGTCCAC
Source organism: Spodoptera picta (assembly GCA_038387885.1). Taxonomy (NCBI): domain Eukaryota; kingdom Metazoa; phylum Arthropoda; class Insecta; order Lepidoptera; family Noctuidae; genus Spodoptera; species Spodoptera picta. Next base: position 8,005,404 of record JAZHFQ010000105.1, read on the forward strand.
TGGCTGACGTGATTTGCCGAGTCGCAAACCAAATAAATTATTCGAACAATTGCGATGTTTTTCGTAGTGTATTTTGCGTCCTGCAGTTTGAATTTGGATTGCACAGATTGTGTGAGACGAAGAGTTAAATTAGCCTACCTAATTAGAAAATGTGGTCCAATTACTGATTGAACTTAGGTGTAAAACACAATATAAACTGGGAACCCGACGACAGACGAATTACAACTCAAGAGTTGAACACTGCATTCCACATTTTTGAACCCTAGCATAAATATTCTCGGCTTTTTCATATCTACCGCTGAAAGAGCCAATTAAATAAATCCTATCTTTACGATTATTACTCCTTTATTATTTTAAATTTATGCTCCTGTTTCAATCCTTTTGTCATTGCCGTTGGCAGGTACATCTATAACTTTTATTTCAATGAAGTTTTTTTATTTTATGGTAAGTTTTCCTTATCGCTGTCACACGCTCGGAAATAATACATTTACCCCAATTTCGTTCGCTTGCCGACTCGGTTTTTCTTTACATTTGTAAACAAGGACTCCTTTGTAAACGGTAATTCAGTTACATTATATATTAACAGATTTTTCTCGCTTCTTGCTTTATTTACACAGTCATTTGTAACTCTCGTAACATTGTTAGTATTTATCCTGCTTTAAAGCTGTGTGAGCTGGTTGTAAAAATGATATTACGGTTTGAGAGAATGAGTAATCAACCATGAAAAGTAATTGTAACAGAGTTGTGTCACTCTTTGACGCCTTTTTTACTGCAGCAAAAGGATGTCAGGGTAACTGATACAAGCAAAGATACGATATTTTAAAGTTAAAATATATTTGTTTGACCGTGTACTTTATTTATAATTATCTTAAAACTTACTATCATTTAATTTGAAAGTTCTATTCTCCAGAAAGGCCACTTATAAGAGGGCTTGTATAACGATTTTTTTTGTAAAAAAGTAACCTACGAATACAACTGCGCTGAAGATTGTTAGAAAATCAAACTAGCACTATCTTTCAAGCTAGATTGTTGAAGTTGACGAAGGTCATCTTATTCTTCTGTTTGTCAAAGAGGCGCCATCTGCGATGTTAAAAGACCGTGTTAAAAAGGTTTTATTCTGAAAGCTACTTCACCTGCCGCGCTATTGTTGGTCCAGTGCCAGTCGCGGACAATGTATGTTTTGAACGTTCTATATATATCTACGCTACTCTAACATCACTAATAGGCTTTCAAATCTCACCCAAGCGCCATTCAAATACTTGAATCATCTGCCATTGACTTCGTCTCATTCCAAAGTCAATAAGTTCCTAAGTGCTGTTAAAGTACTTTCTTTTCCGCGTTTGCAGTCTACGGATAAGTTAAAGTTAACTTGTCTAATAGCTGTGAACACGAGGGTCGAGCGTAATTCTATTGACCAACAAATAAGAGACTCACTCATATAAATAAGATGCATCTTCGCTTGGACTAGACTTTAGACGTCACTAAATACATTTACTAAAAGGACTCGAATTTCGAGACAGAAGATAGAACTTGGGACCAGTTTGACAACTCTAAAATGTAACTGTCCTATTCTGTCGCAACGTATTTAGAGATAGAAATACTCTAATTTTGGTTCAGTTGTACAAGAACATTAACACAAATGGTTCCCGTATCGCAACACTAAATAATGTCAATTAATTCGTCGCTATAAAGCTCTTTTTATCTGTACGGACTCGGCATGATTCGCTTTACGTAATTAGATTTGTGCTAATTTGCCTTATATATATTTTGTTCTTGTTAGAACGCGCAGAATGGTATTCTAAAGTTAATTAAAAAATTTATTTTAGTCACTACTATTTAATAAGTAGCTCTTTATTTGTTAGCTTAAAGTTTTTGCAGCCAGAAAATTAAGCATATTTTAGCGTACGTCTTGACTCGTACAAATTGAGATAGATCTGGTGAGTGTATGAACAAGTTTAAGAACGTGAACCGCTATTCCGCACGCTACCCTCGGGGGAGCAGAAATATAATAAAATAAATAAATAAATCCGCCATATCTGCGTGTAGACACCCGGCATGCGGAAGGAGCAATGTGTTAGTGCGTGTTGCTAAATTTGTTTTCTCTACAATTCAACATTTTGAGTGGAACATTATTTACATACATGAGAAGCCGTGCAACTTCACGTGACAACAATATAGATGATTGGCGTGACGTGAACGCTAATCGTGGGAGGAAATCGAAAGTGTCGACGTCATGTTTACCAAAATTAGTTACAAATATATTGCGACAATATTTAAATTTGTTGTATATATTTTGCAGAAATAAATGCTAAATATAAGAGATCAGTAGTAGAGGTATATTGTGTCACCGATGATTATGCAAATATTTACTGCGCTATATACGAACTTGCAGACAGCTATAACTCATATCTATTTGTTTCATTTAAAGCTGGCGTTCATTTGTCATATTTTATTTGTTTTGACATTATATCTAGTGGTGAAGTGTTTCTATATCGTTCTGTATGGTTTCGTTTCCGTGTAAGAGTTATGATGAATCACTATAGGTTTTTTAAGTACATCATTTTTTGTTATGTACTTGTATTAATGAAATCAATATCAATAACAAACCGAACTAAGTACACGTAGCTTTCTAGTCCTTTGAGCAGAATAATGCGGAATAAATATTTGGCATCAAACTGCAAACAAATTTGTTGGCAGTTTTAATGAAACAAGCATCAAATAGAGCATGAAATATTTCAACGAGAAACTTTCAAAGAGTTTGTTTGAGATCGTCAGCCGCCCTTCACGGAATCGCGGCTCGTTTGAAATTGTAACCTTCCTACATAAAGACACTTTGTTTCATATTTTAGGACTTTAATACTTCGGTATTTTTCAAAGAAACGCAGTAATTAGACGACCTGTTTGATTAATTCACATTTGGTTGTAATCCCTAATTTCCCGGGAGATTCATAAAAGAAAGATGCTTGGTTATTAAAAAACAATGTAGGTAGTGGGTTTGGTTTTGGCAAGTTGGGATCCACGATCTTATGTGTACTATTAAAGTAACATATTGTAATGTTTCCTAGTTTCCGACCAGTGTGTAATAGGTGATTTATGTCTGGTGGGCTGTTGCAGTACAGCTGCATTTAGGAAAATTTATCTATTTTACTTCGCTTAAAAACTTCACTTGATGTCAGTGCTGGGTGCCATCTTTTTTGATAAATTGCTCGATCTTGCCTACGTGTGTGATCTCCACAAACTAAAATTTCGCTATCAATAGTTAAAACTATTTGTAAAAAGCTCAGAGTTATACGATGGAGGAGTTCCATAACGTTAGTTCCGTTCATCTAATACCTCTATATATACGTATATCTGTGTGGTGTACTGGGATTACTAATAGATTTATCATGAATATTGTGTTCAAGTTACACAAACCTCCTAGCAACATCGACGTTGACATATGTTGTCCGCTGAATAATGCACATGTTCGACAATATACCATTGTCGCCATTGGAGAAGTGTACCATTGAAACTGATTGAATATTGGCACTCAATCAACTCCTGGCAGTTGCCTGGCATAATGTGTTAGCAACTTGAGTGAATTAGATATGACAATAGGTCAAAATATATTGATTCGTCGGTGTGAAAATAATAGAGTAGGCAGTAATGACGTTATGTAATTTGGAAAGAATGTAAGCAGATAAAACAGCTTGGGAAAAACAAAAATCTATGATGCAAATAACAAAAAGGGTATATAGCCAGTGGGATATGATATGTATAAGTGAAAAGTCTGCATATAAAGCATATATGAGATAAAATCCGTAGGAAGACAAAGAGATCAAGAACTTCAAAAAGAAAATATCCCTACAACAGCAAACCGGAATATATATTACCTATATACAGCAGACCCAACCAAAAAGGGACCAATCCCATTCTAAAAAGATCAAGTTACGTTCATTCAACTTGATACCACAACAATAAGAATCAATAATTATTTTGCCACAAGTATATAGACATTGGAAGTCATGTAATACCTACGTATCCGTGTGATGCATAACAAAAACTTGTGCAGACTGATAATGTTTAATTGATTATATGTATATACATAAGTATGTATATAAGTATATAGAAGAAGAAATGCTAAACCTACAAGTATAATACAGTTAGTTAAAGTCCTGACTGGATTAATAATAAGTAAATTTGTACGAAATCACTTATGTCCATAAAATGGCTATCATACTTTGTGATGACTGTCGTAGGAAACTTGAGTGAACCAAATAAAATCAAAATGTTTACGATAGATTTCTGCTCAAGTCAAATTGTCACTGAGCAATATTATTTGATGGGGATCTATCTAGGATTTTGGGAGTAAGACCGTACAATGTTCCCATAACCGTACCCTGCTGGAGGAACAAATGATGGAAATCAAGCTGAGGGTGCAAGCCAGAATGATTCGTAACGTTAGACGATTGAGTCTAAATTTATTCGCAGCGATAACATTTACGATGAGTAGATGACTCGGGGTCCAAGATTAAGATTGCTATTACTTGAACGCGTTCGTCTATTAAAGTAATGACACTTACGAATCAAACATTCTGATTAGGTGTTGGTATTATTGTTGGTATAAATCATGACTCTATTTTCTTAAAATTAGTGTCCATTTTTCTTTGTTGGTAAAAGCGAAAGAATTTTTGGTAGCAAAGATTAAAATTTTTCTGAAAGCTCTACAACGACTCATCGATCAAGTTACATAAACCACGATGAAAAATGCATTGTAGTATTTCCTATTTCTAGCGAGCAATATTCTAAGAAAACTAAGATGAAATTGACATTGAGTGGTTTGACTAAAGAACGTAGACATGAATAACGTTTCCTTTGAGAAAATTTATTAGTTTAAAATGCATTTATTTACCTTTACAGTAGTAGTAAAGAGTATTAAACGGTTCAAGGAAATATTCAATTACCCGTTAATATTTTCCAAGTATAAATAAAAAACGGAAATGTTTTTGATTCTAATTGTTTGCTTATGTTTAATAGTGACTGTTTATTTTCAACTGACATTAAATTAATGGATAATTTAAATTGTTATTTAAAAACATTTGCCAACGACGTTGTTTTTAGAATGGAATGTTAAAAAAGATATTTGGATTTGTTTTTTTTAATGAATTAAGTAAATATTTAAGGCATAACACTTCTTAAATTTGTATATTCACTTTTCAAAAATCAGGTTCATTAAAATGAAAAAATATGCTTACTTAATTAGAGTCAGATTTAAATACCTAATTAGAATTTCGTGTAAAATCCGTATATTTATTCTTTAACGAAACATTTGATTAGTTCAAACATTAGCGTGATAGAAAAAAAATACTTTCCGTGATCGGTTTCATTTTAAATGTAGTATAATGTTACCCTTGCGTACCCATTATTTTCCATTTTATACATAATAATCAAATAAAATTAGGTCAATGTTTTAAAGTGTAACGTTATCCGGTTATACTTTATTTAACGATGTTTCGATATTAAAGTTCTGAACACATTCAACTAATGGTATATTTTTTTTTTGTTAAAAGTTATTATAAAATAACTTTTAACAAAAAAAAACCGACTTCAAAAGTAAATAAAAAATAAAAAAGTAAATAAAAAACCAAAAAGCAAAAAATAACTTACTAAATATGCAATTTATAATACTTTTAAATTACTACTTACTATGTAGGTTGCCTGGTAGATATCGCTTTTAGCGATAAGGCCGCCCTTGTACCCTCCTTATTCTTTATAATTTCCGAATATGTGTAATTACTTGCTTGGTGTACAATAAAGCTTATTTATTATTATTATTATTATTATTTTCTTAACTAACTAGTCTAACTACTGCTTGGTTTGAAGTCGGTGCCAAGCGTGATGAATTAAACTAACTTAAATAACTAACGTAATGAACTTCCCGAAGAAAGGGCCAGTCGATTGACTGTTCTAAGACAAGTATCAAGTCGCTTGAGAAATACTCGTATAACCTTAGACGAACAGCTGCAGAAGGTATGGTTAATAATTATAATGCAGATTTGTTAGGGCTATAGGAAGGCAACATTGACGTGCAACCTTGTGGAAATGTTACTGTTGAGGAGTTCCCTCAATTATCGTACTGCTTCAATTACACCCCCACTTAGGTGTAAAGTTCTCATCAACACAAATGAATCAAACCCAAACACAAGGTAGTTACTGTTAACTGTTGAGGAGTTCTCTCAACTACCATACTACTTCATCATCAGACCCTTATTGACAATTACACTTCACCTAGGTGTAAAGTCCTCATCAATACAAATTAATCAAACCCAAACACAAGGTAGCTACTGTTAACCGTTGAGGAGTTCCCTCGACTGGCTCTCGGCTCCATCATCAGATCCACCCCAGACCTTTATCAGATAGTAGTGGTTTTTAATACTTAATAAAAAAAATTAGGAATGCACTAGTCGCCCCTATAATTTTTAAAAGATCCCCTCGGTTTCCTTGGTCTTCCATCATCAGATCCTGATTTCCTTATCATGGGACCATTCTGGGACTATCTCCTTTCCAACAAAAAAAGAATGATCGAAATCGGTTTATAAATAACGGAGATATCGGCGAACAAACATAAAAAAAAAGCATATATACGGTCGAATTGAGAACCTCCTCCTTTTTTTGAAGTCGGTTAAAAATGATTTTATTTACATTACTGCTAGAACGATACATCCAATTCATAAAACTAACAATAAAATGCTACCTACGTTGTTAAATTTTACGTAGTTTTGATAAGATATTCGTTTTTATTATTCCCTGAATGGTCGTTGTTATGTAGTAGACGGTGAACCTATTGCTATCAACATCTAAAAACATGAGATAAGATTTTTTCTCACTATATTTCTGTTGCGTGTGCTACGTGGCTTATAAGACAGACATTGATAGCCAAGTCTAATTACGTAGAGGTTAGACGTAATATCATTACGTAGAGGAATTAGGTAAAATTTGTAAATTCTGTATTGGACACAATTAAAACTTGTATCTATTACAACTAATTACATTGAAGGTATCAATAGGTCACCATCTCAATTTCAAATTCAAATTGTAAATTTTCATAAATATTTTCAATTTTCATTGAAAATCCGAACTTTTTGGCGAATGAACTAATAATAACAGAGGCCAAAGTTGCGGGGAACAAGATGCCATAACAAACCGGTCCAGCCATTGCCTAATTAGCATAGAAAATAGCTGTTTATTTAGCTTCGGATAACTTTTCTACAATAACTTTTCATTTTGTACCTACACCTTCTGTTTACATGATCTGTAAAGGCAGAAAAGTTAATCTTCGCATATGTAGGTACTCTATCGACCAGTAAACGAGATGAATTTAGGTTTTAATTTGGAGTTTTACAGTTACCTAATATGAAAAGTTTTGCACGGGAACCACTGTTCATTTTGCAATGGGGATATTGGTTTATTAAAAAGAATTATTCGTTGGATTCATTATTGGTTACATTGTACTTTGTATGTATTGTAAGTAGTTAATTTTAATTTATAGTTGTGACTTTTTAGGAATAACATTGATTCACAGAAATTCGTTTATTTTGGAATTCTACGTGAAGCGATTGGATCTTGTTGTGTAGGACAATGTCTTTGCTCGGTTTCGGGTCCAATTCATTTTGTAAAGTTTCTTAGGATTTCCCCGAAATATCGTTATTTCATTAGTTAATTTGGACTGTGTTTATATTATTATATCTTGTATCTAACTAACTAATCCTTAGTCATATTTTCCAAACGATTAGGAATATTTATCAGTCGAAGTTTTTACCACAGTAAAAAATATTGTATCTATTCTGTGCGTGTTAATTGTCGAATGTTTGCGCATTAAATATTTTTCTAGTTAATATAAATATCAGTTAACGTGCCACGATCAGACACTAATTAAATTTTATTCCCTGCAAAGATGGCGCGAAGACATTCCGCAGGAAAGAGCAGTGTAATTAATTAAAATTAAAAATAGACGATGGTTATTATCTGTGGTGGCAAAATAATTGATTTCAATATACAGATATTAACAAGTTATGGTGTGTTAAATGAACTTAATTGCTGTTGTCTATGTGTGATAGATTTATATATAGAAGTAGCATAAAAAGTTACTTATTTGTGTTATTGGTTTTACTTGTAGCACAAGACAATAGAACAATCTGTCTTGGTTTGATAATAATAGATTTTAACTTGTATTTAGCAATTAAGATGCACACGTAAATTTATTTAAACTGAAAAATGATTTTAAATGCATTATTTTCAAAGTCAATACTTTCTGTTACCTATTCATAGCACCCTTTGAATTAAAAAAGGTAAATATTATGAGTGTACTTATATTTTGTTTAGCTGACCCTTTTTCGGTGTGCGGTAACGAATCGATATTGCTACGTGGGTACCTATCGGTGCCCTCGGGAGAAAATTGTTACCGAATGGATTCTGTAAAATACGGTGTCCCGATTTTTGTAATGCTTACAATTTACTCTTATTGGGAAACCACATTGTGTTTATCTGTTAATGGGAATAGGTATATATCGGAGAGCTAAACTATTAGATTATTTTTATAAAGCTTCATTGAAAATATAGGAATAGAATTCGCTATTCTCACAAATTGTCACTTAGCAAAAAGAAAGATACTAAGCACAACGTTGCTGGTTGAAATTATTACGCTAATCTCATAAAAAGAACACTGTTGAGTAAGATGCACATTTCTTCCTATAAAACCTTATTTAGTTGAAAACAATTTTCGTTTAAAGCGTCCATTATGTATTTTATTTTCGAATGACGCAGCTGGAAAGTTATAGGAGGTCGGGGACATTGTTAACGACTCTTGAACCTCATGTCATATATTCACCACGCGCAAAGAGGAGGGAATTTATTTTTTCCATCCGTCAGTTTCATGTATGGCGCCCTTAAATTATATATTTTCTCCATAAATTCTGTTATATTTTACGCTCCAAAGGAGATGATAACTTCGGGGTGTTTGTGTATGAATTGTTTATGTTTCATGGCGTTGCAGTTGGTCATGTCAATGGTCTTTTGGACTTTTAATGTTAGTTATTTTAATGATTTCTTTGCATTACGAAACAAAGAGTGCGTTGAGAAAGAAATACTTGCGTTTCATTTAAATATACAGCTATTGATCAGTTTGGGTTGGGTACTTAATTTGTACGAACCTCGCCGCGTATTAAAATGGATGTCAATTTCCTTGGTCGTCGCATTACCAGTGAACGGCACGAATAATTTCCCTAATTCCTTTTTTGCTTTGTTTCGTTGTATGAAATGAAAATTTACAAATTCTCCTGGAGAATTAAGAAATATTATTTGAACTATACTGGTGTCGGTATAATGGGCAGCTAGTTTTGGAATACGTACCTATGACCTCATGTCCATAATCAGTAACACGCTGAAACATCTTTCCAATTTCTCAATAACTCTAGGTAACCTTTTATTACTTTGATTCATATGAAACTTGGTTCAAAGGTTCGAAAAAAGGTATAACGACAAAATTAAATGCGTAAAGTTACTTCAAAGTAAGTAAAATATGATTGTTGGGTAAATAGGTCGGCTGGCATGTTAAGCCTGGCCTAATTCCAGCCAAGCTTATCGGTTTGTTTGTGATGACCGTGTTGACTATGTTACAACATTAAGAGGAACCGACTAATGGCTAGCGACTAGAGCTCGGTCAACAGTCGCCAGCAGTGCTACAGTTGACTCGAAAAACATTTCCTTGAGTCTTTTATTAGTTCAGTACTGTTGAGGTACACAGACTTGGTTCCACGTCTAAAAAAGATTTTTAACATTAAATAGTACAATGTTATTATTCTTGAACCAAGTAGTCTTTTAGGATTGTTTATTTGCGGTGTACAAAAACTGTTTAATTTGTGTACACTACTGAGTCCCGTATACTCTTTACAGATACTTTATCGCTCGCCACAAATAAAAACACTAAACTATTATCCTCCGAACTGATTGAAACCGCCTTCTGTGCTGTAGCAATTTATTTTTTCACTTTAAATCTGAACGAAGCATACGTGAATGCTTGTAAAATGTTCCGTACTCCGGTCTATGCGTTCCGTGGGGACCTGATACAGGCGCCCCATTTCTTTTTAATCCCGCTCACAAAGCTCGTGAAACAGGTGGGTTAGGTTCGCGGCGAATGCAGACCATATATCAAGAATTGTCTCCGAGTTGTACCAACTGGATCCTTATGAAAACGACGAGACGTATCACATAAACAACTATTATGTTGAATAGTAAGGAGCTATGCCATATTTTAGGGCGAGGAGCGTCGTAAACTTTGTTTCTTCCATGGAGTTTGTTGAGATAGAGTCGCGACCTTCGCCTAACTAGATAAATATCTTTATGAGATTTATAGTTTATTCTCTTGTTGATACGACGGTACACTAAAGCAATTATTTGCTACGATCCTTTATGTTGTATACCTACTTATAAAAATAGTACAGGCGAAAAGTGAATAAGCTTACAGTTAAGTACTCTGTACCAAGTATGGTAGTGAAATATAAGAATATTTATACCTTTAAGGTCAATCTAGTTGAACTTAAGTAACACGAGAGTACCTAAGGCATTTTATTGTGTTTAACTTTATTGTATTACGTGGGAAGTGGAATATTTTAGTTCTTGGTAAATAAAGTACCTGCCGTTTTTCTAACGAGACGACTCGTTTATAACATTTTTAGGGAGCGAAGGGTTAATCGATGCTATCTATTTTGAGATACGAGGACCCGTGCATAGCGAGCGGTGGTTTCGTCCCTCGGATGAACGTACAGATCTAATTACATAAAACGGTAGTGTTAGGCTCTAGCGGGGACATAAAGAAGGTGCAGCGTCCGCAGGGTTACTTCTAACCGACTTCTTTATTCGCTATCGGTCTGCAGTTTTATTGTTCTTCGGCGCCGGCAGAATAAAACGGGGTTCCAACAATACCGTTCATTTCTTTTACTCTAATAAAATGAGTTTCCGTTTGAGTTTTTGCGTAAATAATAGGGGTTGGTGTTACCTTTCTTTATTTGTTTTGTCATCGAACCGCGTGTAGAGAATGTTGGGATTGTTTTCTTATGTGGTGTCTTCGTTTGTTGTGTGTTCTTAAAAGATTGGCTATAATTGTGTAGTCCATAACAATTATATGTAGCTATAAAAGGACTCAGCAGAAGGAACCTAGAACTGAGCAGGTTTCAGGACAAAATTACATACTTATTATGGACCATGCTTTGCTCTAAAACAGGTCAATATCTCAACTCCTGAATTGAGGGCAAGCCATGATAATATTTTACAATTACAAACAACGTAATTACGAGAAAAGTTTGAAATTTTATCTGTATTTTTGGAGTCAAAGTTTCATTTGAACTAAAGCGTTTTAGCTAATTGTTCCCGTTGAATGTACGGCTAACAGCGGTACAATTTATGGCCTTATTCAGCAGCAATCTCTAATAGGAAAACTGTGATATCGTAACACGGTCAATGAACGAAGTTTTTAGAGGTCTGTTCCCATTACGGCACCTTCTGTCTAAGGCTTCGCTGTCGTTTGAAGGGGTTTAGAAATGTCTTAAGGATAGGCCCCAGACGAATCGGTTACCTACGCCTTTTTGACCCGGATCGATTCCTAGTTCGGGTAAAGTTTTGGTCTTTACTTTGTCGGGTAAATTGGGTTTAGGAAGGGCGTGGTACGTTGAGCGTAATTTTTGAGGTGTATATTTTATAACCTTCATTAATTATATACGTGGCAATCATGCTTTTTTACATTCTAAAATTTTAGTAGTCTTTTAAAACATGCCATGTAAATTTGGTACGGAGACAAATCGAACGAATTAAAGATAGTAGAAATGGATCCAGCCATTCTTGAGTTATAAACCTCGTAGCTAACAAGTCTTTGTTCTACTGTAAAACCGATATCGGACTCAGATTTCTTTGGTTCGGAACTTTGGAAATTTAACCCTTTCACTCAAATTAGGTATTCTATTTTAGGATATACGTATTTGGAATTGGGCTACATTAAACATCTTATGTGCAGAGGGGCAGTAGTCTAGCAGTGGATTGTCATAGTCACATACAAATCAGATAACAATCTGTCTCTACTAAGGGACGATAGTTTTGTAGATTTAAGGCTACAAAGATCAAAATATAGTTTATCATAATCCTATAACTTTAACTTTGGTATGCACATTAAAGGCTCTAAAAGGAGCACCAAGTCACAAAACAGTTTTAGCTAACACGATACATACTTAAATACTAATTGATAAAAAACTAAGTTCTCTAAGAAAATCTAATCAATTCTAATTAGATTTTCCGTAAGAGGTTAATATTAGACACCTACTACTATTTATGAAATAGTCGAATGTCAAAGTCAAAGTATTTATTTCAATTTATCTATTTATGCACTTTTGAAACGTCAACATGAATGATCCGTGAGTCCGTCTGTCAGTGAAGCTAGCTGCTCGTTCCAGGTGTAGTTTCGAATGGAAAAGAACGAGCAAGATACTGCATCGTTACTCTTTAAATAAAATGTTTTTTTTATACAACTACCTAATTGTACTCAAATTATTACTATGGTGTTGAATCATTCCACTCCTAGTAAACCACAGAGTTGAGCGAGAACATTCCTTGTACAAACTTAACTGTGGTGGCAACTTAAACACGGACCAAATTAATTGTTGATTTAATCTCTCTGTTAATTTTAGTTTACACTATACTTCATAACTATATCTACAAAGGGATCGCTAGGCAACTAATAGCCAGGTACCGTAATTGTAATTTGATCGCCCTAAGAAATAATATAAGCCTTGGCCTAATTGGAGGACCGTTTAGTGGTTAGATATGAAACGCTCTTGGACCTCTGGTGACTAGTTACAGTTAAGGCATAAACTTCACTAAGTAAATATATCACAGAAAGCCGACGTGAAGCAACGCTTGCGTTGTGTTTCGTCGTGTAAGTGAGGTTACCGGAGGCCCTCCTTTTCCCCAATCTCCCCAATCCCTAAATCCCCAACGATCCTCAAACTCCTAATCCCCAAAATGCCAGTAACGCACTTGTAACCCCTCTATAGTGTTCCAGGTGTCTATGGGCGACGCCGATTGCTTACCAGGTGATACACCTGCTCGTTTACCGGTTTATGGCATAAAAAAAATAAAAAATATGCTAGTTTCGATTAAACATACCAGCAATATAGGCAATCATTTATTAAATAGGTTTTCGAATTCATTTACAAAAATTATCTGCTCTTCAATACTGCTTTCTTAGTTAAAGATGGCGCTGGTCTCGTAAATTGGAGCCCTGACACATTTTTGTGCTGTTTTTAAAAAGTGATTTGTTAATTACTTATCCAATACTTGTAAAATATATGTATGAGTTTATACATATATACACTTATAGAAAGAAACAAAATTATAAACTATTTCTCAAAAAGATAGGGGTATCCGATTTACTGCGTGGGTAGTAAAGTAACGTACTAATGTTGACAGTCTTTTGGGAATGTTTCTCGTTGACAGTGATGCGGAGGTGTACATAACGCCTTCTATCTATTTTTAACTATCTATTTATAGTTTTTCATTTGCATTGTATATCCTTAAATTACGACCATTTTCCGTGCAACAAGTTATAAATAAAACTCAGCTAATCTGTTATCATGGACACTTTATTTCACTGAGAACTCACAGTTGCAAAGTCAAGTTTCACTTAAATAAGACGTAAAATCTACTCAAGAAATATTGAACTCATAAACCCTACGACCTTCCACTTAAGTCCAGGTCAAGAAGCTGTTACTTTATTAAAAATTCTGATATTAAAATCGAACCCGTTTGAACTGGAAACGACCGCAATCAAGGGCTACTTGTAACATTTTAAAAGATTTTAAAACTTACTGCGGTACAAGAGTGATTGATGTCGAGAAAGGCTGCGTTGTCCATTGTTCCCTCGACCCTCGTCGTTGGAACATTCTAAAGCCTTTTAAAACCCTGATCGATGATAATCATAGTTCACAGCTCCCTGATCAATATTCGTCGATTAAACCCAGTCTATTGCTCATCTGTCCGAATCTGGTATTGTTATTGTGAAGCCTATTACACCAATTACCTTGGTCTGCTAATTCACGCCCGTTAACTGGCGGGTGACGTGCTGTTATAATTGAATTGGTTAGAGGTGTTTATGTAGTGGTATGCTCGGTAGGTACCATGTTCAACTTGCTCGAAATCATCATATCGCAATTTTTCTTATTTCATGATTGTGTATCTAAGACAAGTGTCATAAATATAAATTATATGTAACCTGTTTTATCTATAATTTTCTGGCCAGGAAATACATATATATGTATGTATAGGTAAATACAATATTGTGCGGTAGGCGCCGGTGAACTAAAAGCTAGTCAGTTCACAGCTACGAGTCCTTAGGTCCTCATTAGATCGTAGTGCGGGTCCTGAGTGTAGTGACGTCACTCTTTGCGACTTTGTACACTCATGCGCCGCTCGACTGACGACCTGGCCTACTTATCGGTCCTACACTGCGTAGCCTTTGGCAACGTTTACCGACTGAAAAGAGAAGCCTCGAAGACTGTGCAAGTCTTTTAACAAAATTTTCAGTGAGTTTGCCTATACCAATACTTTGCAAAGTCCCGAAGTCATAAGTCTGTACAAAAATATTATGAGTATTAATTAGCTTGGTTATTCGAATAAACGAGTAAACAGAATTAAGAGTCCGGCGTCACAGCACGCAGCGTCGCAACAAAGCCAACCAAATATATCTACGTAAGTACTCCGTTCTACTGTGTGAAGTCTAAAAATAAAGGAAGAGGAGTCGTTGTTGCCAGGTCCTCATATTTTTAATTTCGCCACAAAAGGTGAATCGCAAAAATTGAAAACAAAACAAGATGTTTCCGACTTATTTCGCCTCCAAGTACTTAGTAACCCACTTTTCCTATGATACCAAAAATGTATTCCGCATTTTCAGAAAAGTTCATATGTAGGTGCCATAAAGTTAATGAAATAACTCGGTGAGATTAAATACCGAGTGGGAGGAATTAATAAATCTGTAATTAAAGTGCCAATGTGGATTGTTGTCCCAAGATTTTGCATTACAAGAAAATGGTATTTCGTTACAGAGCGACAGGCTTCACGGGGAATATTTACAAAGAATTTTACATAATAAGGTGAAACAGAAAGTATTCTTGTCATTTAATTGGTTTAGTGTTCGTAATGTTGCTGATAGGTACACCGTCTTGAATATGAAAATACTTTTATCAGGTGTTCTTCTCTATTGCATAACTCTTAAAATATATGCAAGAATAGATCGTATGTATATACTGTTTAAATACATTATGTACTGTACATACATGTGCTCACTAACTTTACAGAAAAACATTATCATAACTATTTAATTAAAGTTGTAACACTCACAGTCTCAAAGTAATGAAGTTAAAGTATAACTTGCAGCATTTTATACGAGCAATACGGTGGATGAGCGAGCACTGTCGCAAAACAAACGAGGGTGTCAGGAATGGGAAATGCCGACACCTTTGCAAGTGAAAGTGGCCACAGGCACGCGAGGGCCGACCTCCGAGCTACCCTCGCAGGGAGGGCGATCATCAGTACCTTCGTGAACAGCCAAGTAAGCCCTCACCGTCTAATACATTGTCTAACGGTTTGGTTAATCTTTAATTGTTATAAATTAAACACAATACCTAACCTTAACCACGATGTCTTGTACGATAAATAACTCCCGAGATTATTTGTTCCCCTAAACTTCATCCTACATTCGATGTTACAAGAAAGATTCAAAGTAAACAATAGTAATTTAGCGAATGTTCAGGTAAGTGAGATGTGATCGTAGCAGACAGGGGCGCACCTTCACTGAATTTCTCAGTTCATTCCGCGTACGTACCTAACTATTTGACATTATAATTGTAAACCACTAACGAAAAGTTTTGTACTGAAAGTTCGGAACGTTCTTAAGCGGTACGAACGGTAGTCTATACATTTGTGGTTTTTTTTTAAGGGGGGGAAATCATCGAATGACTGCTCCCGCCTGGGTGAGGCGGAAGGGAGTGTCAGACTCTTACTGACTAAAAACCACCCCGTTCCTTCTCCTGCACGTCGAGCCGGAGCCCCGGTTACCCGTTAGGTTTAGGGTTAATTTAATTGCTAGAATTCATAGAAGTAATGTTATGTTTGTTTTTGCAAAAGACTTAAGTAAGTACATGTGAGGGAGTAGGGCAACATTACATATTATAACGCGGTTATGTACATACATAGGTATGAGAGGTCGGTGTTATCGCGCGCGTAGTGGCGAGTAGCGGCGCGCACTGCCAGTCTCCCGAGGCAGCCCGGCCGGCGCCGCCGACAAACTTCCTCACTTAACTTCGCCATAAAGCTAAGTTCGCCACTTATTTGGGAAAACTCCGCAATTACTACACAGCTAAGATCCGGCTACTTGTGACTTAACACTGTTATTTATAGACAAATAAACTTCAATTACCATCTTTAACATAACTGTTGAAATCGTATCTTGATTACGGATTAGTCTGGTTATGAAGGCGTGTGAACTAATTTGTTAATAAGCTTAACTGCTGGTTGTCCGCATAGCTTGGAGCTATTGTTAGCATAAATTCATGCGTCTACTGTTGTGGTTACAACGGCACGACGGCGCCGGATTTCCATATGTTTGTCAATCCACGTGGTTAAACGAATTACACCTTCAATAAATTAATTTATTATGCATGAAATTTACACTTGAGTCTTATGAAATGATGGAGCCATGGACACCATTTCTGTAGGCAAGGATTACACTAAAGTTGGCAGGCGTTATTTATCCTGGTAATCTGTTTTCATTGAGAGGACACGTCTGCAATGTTGCCAGGCTCAAAAGGGGATTTATCTGTTTTTGATCTATTCGTAGATTAACGCAGCGGCCATCGCCCACACTGTCTTAATGATAATTCGTACATTGATAAAAAGTTACGAGCGGCAGCGCGCTGAGGAGGCGCGGCGGGACGTTTCATGACAGCGCGACACGCACCAACTTTTCATTTTTTTCATGAATCATGATCATGACAGTGTCGCATTCACTTCACTTTACCATTAATACCTATTTAGGCACCAGTCGATATGACGTCACGAAATCGAATCGCTTCGTCGCGTTTTTGTTGCCTACGCATAGGGGACTTTTATTTTTATACCCGATAAAAATAGAGCATAACGTATCTAAGTAATAGGTTCGAAGTTTCTCATACATCAACCGCGCCGAAAGTATCAAAACAGAGTTAGCACAAAACACAGAAAACTTTGGCTAAAATTGTAATAATTTACAGGCCAGGTTTTTTGATTCCATGTACCTAAAGAATAACTTTTCGGAATTAAAATATTCTCCGAACCTTGTTGCTTTATATACAGGTAGGTGAGTAGCTATATATCACTACATAGTATAAAACAAAGTCGCCATCCACAGTCTGTCGGTCCCTATGTATGCTTAGATCTTTAAAACGACGCGACGAGTTTTGATGCGGTTTATTTAATAGATAGAGTGATTTTTAAGGAACGTTTATATGTATAATACATGCATATTGCATCCGTGCGAAGCCGGGGCGGGTCGTTAGTTTCATAAAAAAGATATTATAATTTGTTATGTCTGTTTAACAGCGAATATCTTCATAAATACTGAATGGCTTGTCATACAATTAAAAGACAATATTTAGAAATTAATAATTGAGACCGAACGAATCAGGTATTTAAATATAAGTTGGAGTTTTAGAATTTGACCTTTACTAAAATATCATAGAGAATTAGAGCTCACAAACCGAATTCATTACCGAGTGTAGTTATCAGATCGTTTTGGAGTTATTGATTACTGAACATTTACATTCCTATTATTAATATGATTGTTTTTTTACACTGAATGGGTTTCAAAATTATGGAGTTTACTTTTTATGGAATAATAAAGAATAGGTACAATTTTTAGTTAAGTGCCTCGTTGGACGAGTGGTCGCAAGTGTGACTACCAATCAAGGGGTTCAATTCTTGGGTCGGACAAAGTATTACTGGGCTTTTTAAAAATTATCAGTAATAGACGAGTCTGGATTTGTGCCCGGTATATGGCAATGGGTTTTCCCCCATGTGTTGTTTGTCTAAAAGTGGATGTTACATTGTACAGCGGCGTTAAGTGCCGTAATGTGCACCTCTGCCAACCCATTTGGGGATAAAAGGCGTGATGTTATGTACAATTTTAAGGTTTATCTCAATATACCTGTAGAATTGAGATCTGCATCTGAGAAATATCTTATAGAGCTGGTGAAGATACCTATATACATATATATTGAAGGTAAGGTTGAAATGATTTGTCAGACACAGATATAATTTTTTCGCCGAATAATAATTTTTTAACGTTTTGATAAAGTATCCCCCATAGGAATAAACATGTCAATTTTACGGCCGCGATGCAAGACACAGCTTTATTCCCTACCCAATATCCAATCGCCCTGAGGACACGGTGGAACACACGGTGGGAGAATGCCCTTCGTGGGCTGAGCACCGCCGTGCCCTCGGGGAAGTGATCGGCGATGGCGACCTCTCGCGTCCGGGCCTAGTGCAGGCCATGATGCGGGGCGAGGGGGACTGGGATGCCGTCTCCTCCTTTTGCGAAGCAGTCATGCTAGCTAAGGAGGAGGCGGGACGCGTGAGGCAGCGAAGCGCTGCCTCCTCGCAACCCAGCCATCGCGAAGGACACACCGGGCGTCGGGGATCGCGAGACGATCTCCGGCCACCGTAAGCGCGGGCCTGCGGACGGCGAGCATGGGTGGCTCCCCGTCCGACCAGAAACAGACCCGAGCGTACGGCGCGTCGCGTTCCGCGCGCGCCTCAAAGAGCCATCAGACCACCACAGATGGGGCCCAATACGGCCGATGCCGATTCGGAGTCGCGGAGAACCTAACGGGTAACCGGGGCTCCGGCTCGACGTGCAGGAGAAGGAACGGGGTGGTTTTTAGTCAGTAAGAGTCTGACACTCCCTGCCGCCTCACCCAGGCGGGAGAAGTCATTCGATGATTTTCCCCCCTTAAAAAAAAAAAAAAAAAAAAACCCAATATCCAATAGAATAATAAAACAATTTATTTAAATTACATTTTCTTTACATGAAAATAGAATAACAGATAATCCTTAAGTAAAATTTATTCCAATTTCTTATAAAAAATCTAAGTAGATAATGTAACTTATAAATCATTGTAGATCAGACATGATTCATTACAACTTATAAATTACCTTAATAAAAATGAAATATATAGAAAATATTTTTTTAAAATATGAATATTGTTTTTGCAAAAGTACTTTTGTTCGGTGAGCAGGCACCTTATGTATTTAATATGCAATGTAACAGGTGGAGTGTGATGTAACAGCTAGGTGGAGTAGCTAATTTCAGAATATCTGAATACTTACATTAAGTAGGAAATAAGAAACGGCCGAAGTTTGTTATAAAACAAACGTAATAAATATAGACTCTCCTTTCGTAACAATAGTAATATAATAAGCAAATATGACTATATTCATGTGTATTATTTTATACAGCTACATAATTTAAAATTACATCAATATTTTTTTTCTTAAACACTTTTTTGTTAAATATAATATGACTAATGACTATATATATATACTATATACTACTACTATATCAAATGCATATTACTATCAAACAAATATATTTATCAATCCGTGAATGATTAATCTTCAGTAAGTAATTCAGTTGTAACAACAAAACGTTAATTTAGGCCTTTATCGGTCCTCAATTGTATAGTACACTTGCACAATAAAATAATCCCGGAACGATTGTTCGCGGTGGCTTTAATTACAATTCGCACGGTTGCGACCCCTGATGAATCGATTTTCACTTATGGTGGCACTCGGCACCACTGGGACCTTATTGAATCGAGTGGATGCGCAACTTAGGAAAGCTTACCCTGGACTGAATTCAAATACCACTTCAGGCAAGATCACTGCGGTCACACAATTATTGAGTTGCTTTATACTAACTAGTCTCCACAAGAACTTTAAAAGCGTCAACTCGAGTAGCTCTATCAACGTTTGTGTACAATATAAGTACTGAACATGTCCCGAAAATCGAATGACCCAAATCATGGGCAGTAATCGATGAAGTCATCGATGTTCATCATGACTCTGTTAATTAACAGACTTGGAAAACATAGAAAGGTCCAACCCCACGTTGGACCTCAAATGAATACGTTGCGTGGTAAAAGGCATGTTCACACAAAGTGACTCAACCGCGCTTTTGTGCCCGTCTGCATAGCTAATAGCCAAGATTCAAACCCGATTGCCAAGCCACAGAAAAGTTTCATTCCTATGAAAAAATTCAATTGAGTTTTTGGGAACAACATGTTTACAAAATATGTTTTTATTACGCTTGTGAATCTCTGCTCCTATAGTCAGAATTTTAATTAGATTCCAGATTTGACAATAGCTACTGTCATTTTGAGAAATAATGATACCACATATAACAGTGTAGTGATGAACACAAAAATCGATAAACAATCAGTGTGTGTGTTTTATAATAAACTAGCGACCCGCCCCGGTTCCCACGGGTGCAATATGCATGTATTATACATACAAACCTTCCTTAAGAATCACTCTATCTATTAAAAAAAACCGCATCAAAATCCGTTGCGTAGTTTTAAAGATCTAAGCATACATACGGACATACAGCGAAAGCGACTTTGTTTTATACTATGTATATATATATATATATATATATATATATTTACATCCCGCAATCGATTGGACGTCCCATGAAGGCGAAAGTGCATTTAATCTGGCGTCCACCCGCTTTTGGCGTCCGCATACCGGACGCCACTTTTTTGGTCTATGCTACTTAGGTCCTTTTGGTCCTGGCTACACGTAGGTTAAAAATCGACAGAGGCTAAAAGATCGGTCCAATGGCTGTTATAATATTTTGAAAAGTTCCCAAAGAAATCTCAGCGCGGCTAGAGCGCTGCTGTAGCGCGTATATCCACAGCTGTATATTTTTGGGATTTTCTGAGTATAAGCCCGCGTATTTGGCGTCCTCAAAAAAATAACAGCGACGTTGCCAGTTCGCTCATTAAATCTGTCTCAATAGATCATAATATTATCTACCGCATTCAAAACAATATTCACCGTCGTATATTTCGAATGTGTTGCGTATTATTTGGAGTCCGATTTTATTCAAATAGATTTATTTATATTTCAATACACGTCAGTGCAACTTACGACAACTTATCTGCAATCCTGTTCTCTATTTGTCAATGAGTACCTATCACTGATATATAACAAATGAGGGTATAAATTAACTACTTTATGGGATCTTAGAAATAAGTACTAAAGTGACAAAATTATATGTCTTACCACAAAAAAAGGTTAACCAGAGTTTAACTCGTATAGTATAGTTTCCGTATAAATTTTGACGTAATTTTATTAACTTTATCTATTTTTGTGGTAAGAAGGTGCATATAACACTGAATAATTAATGAATGTTGTATAGTATTACTGATAAAATCAATCAACGTTTGTCTTTTTATTATTTTCCGCGGCGTGTTATAAAGATTCAATTAGGCAATTATAAATGTTTTTGATTATAAAACATAAACACTTGAATAAAAGTGATATCCATATTAAACATAACATAACATCACGCCTTTTATCCCCGAAGGGGTAAGCAGAGGTGCACATTAAGGCACTTAATGCCACTGTACAATGTAATATACACTATTTATGAGATAATTAGAACATTCTAGTAATAAGATATATTCTTATTATCTTATTTACTTATTACGAACGCACAATAGCTATACATGGAAGTTCAATAGCCATATACGGACGCCCAATAGCTATATACGGACGTTCAATAGCTATATACGGACGCCCAATAGCTATATACGGACGTTCGACAGCAATATACTGACGTTCAACAGCTACGTGATCTTACATGATACCTTTTTTTTGAGGGAGAAATATCAAAATTAAGTAAAAACGCGGGTTAGTCACGTGAATATACTGAGAAAAGCTCTACTAGTTTCGAACCACAGAGGGGTTCTTCCTCATGAGCAGCGTGCGCGGTCGCGGCGACGTCGCGCAGCTCACTCAATCAAATAAGAGAAATATCATCCAATGCCTTCTCCCGCCGGCCGCCGGCGGCCGCGTGGGTGAGGCGAGAGGGAGTTTCAGACTCTTACTGACTAAAAACCACCCCGTTCCTACTCCTGCACTTCGAGCCGATGCCCCGGTCACCCGTTAAGTCCTCCGCGGCTCCGTATCGGCATAAGCCCCATCTGTGGTGGTCTGATGGCTCCTTGGGGCGTATGCGGAACGCGACGCTCCGTACGCTCGGGTCTAGTTCTGATCGGGCGGCGAGTCATCCGTGCTCGCTGACCGCAGGCCCGTGCTTACGGTGGCCGGAGACGTTTCGTGATCCTCGACGCCTGGAGTGTCACTCATGACGGCTGGAGCGTGAGAAGGCTCGTTCCCTCACGAGCTCCGCCTCCTCCTTAGCTAGCAGGACTGTTTCGCAGAAGGAGGAGACGGCATGCCAGTCTCCCTCGCTCCGTACCATGGTCTGAACCAGTGTCGGACGCGAGAGGTCGCCGTCGCCCCGATTACATTCCTCAGGACACGGCGGTGTTCAGCCAATGCAGGGCACACTGCCACGGCATGCTCCACCGTATACTCTGAGCGGCCCTCGCAATGATGACACCTGAGCGTTTCCTCCCACCCAATCCGAAACAGGAACCTACCGAAACTTTCGTATCCAGTAAGCACCTGCGTCAGGCGGTAGGTAAGGACGCCGTAGCGTTTTTGTCTTCGAGGCCCACCTGACCGGTAGATCTGTCATATACTCCGGTCACCGGGGCGAATGGAACCGGCGAGAGATGTCGCGCGGTGTTCAGCAGGGATCGGTTCTGGGGCCGCTCCTGTGGAACATCGGGTATGACTGGGTGCTGCGCTCCGACCTCCCGAGCGGCGTTAGCGTGACATGCTACGCCAACGACACGCTGGTGCTAGCGCACGGGAGGTCGCACCAGGCGGCGGCCGACTTAATGGCGACAGCGGTTGCGACGGTCGTTGAGAGAATCCGGCAATTGGGATTCGAGGTGGCGCCCCACAAGTCCGAGGCCATGTGTTTTCATGGCCGCGGGAACGCGCCGCCTCCGGGTGGGTCCCAAATAACGGCGGGAGGGCATACCATCGGCGTCGAGACGGCGATGAAGTACCTAGGACTCGTCTTCGACAGCCTGTGGACCTTCGTGGAGCACTTCCGACGTTTGGCTCCAAAGTTGGAGAGGACGGGGGCTGCGTTCAAGCGCATCCTCCCCAACCTCGGGGGGCCAAACGCCTCCTGCTGGGGTCATGCGGTCCATGGCCCTCTACGGCGCCCCTGTGTGGGCGCACACAGGGGCGATGGGGCGATGGGGGCTTATGGCACAGAGGGTTATGGCGATCCGAATGATCCGCGGATACCGCACGATCTTCGGAGAGTCGGCGAACCTCCTTGCCGGATTACCGCCGTGGGATCTGGAGGTGAAGGTGCTCGCGCGCATGTGATACCTGCTGAGGAAGAAGTATTCTTCGCGCGCATATCCTTCGTCAGCCTCCGCAAGAGACTCCTGCCAATACCATGTCAATTATCAGGATCCTCAAATTTTTTCATCTTACACTATCTGATGTACCTACCAATTAAATTCAATTAATTCATCTTGCTCATTCCATTAATATTGATAGGTATTATAATGATTATAAAGTAGGCACCTACTAGTAGATAACATTATTGTATCATTATCGGGCATTAGTAAATATGTATTGATAGATTTAACGAATATTGGAATAATGTTGAAACTCTGTATTACCAGACGAGTGACAAGAGAGAGTTAAAGAAAGAAACAAGTGAACCCAAAGCTGGCAACGTCGCACTCGCAAATACCATCCACGCTGTGGGGACGTTAAGTAGCTGATACCATGGTTAAATCACGATCAATATATCTAGGACTCCAATTTGTTATCACCATTGTTTGGGGTTCAAAAATTTTGCAGCATGACTGCAAGAAGAATATCGTGAAAAATAAAATTATCGGAAAATGACGTATCCTGCAAAGCTAGAAACCGAATAACTAAGCAATATTCATTAAGACATATTAAAAAAATTAAGGGGAACTGGGGGACGTCGTAATGATGCGCGACGTGCGTGACGCCAAAACGATTCTAGGATGTAAATATATATATATATATTGATGTTACAGAAAGTGACAGGATAGCGATAGCGATGACATTTTTTTTATTTATTTCACACACAATTATAAAAGAAACGTCTCAGATCGTTGATTAATCGTCAAAACTAAATTATCGGTTGGTTAAGAAATATTTAATTTCCTGATATACTTAGTTTACGAAAGTAAAATTATAAACGAGAAGAATCGATCCAGAAATATTATATTTCCATATCGAATAATTTGGCAACGTTACTATTTAGTACTTGTCATAACGTCGCAACACTGAAATTGTCAAATCCGGAATCGAATTAAAATTCCGAATATACATATTCAGCACTCATAGCATAGAGCACGTTAAAACAATTGCATTATTGACAATGAACTGGATTTTGAAAGGCCAACACAATATTGATTTGTGTGTCACAATTCAATTGGATGAACACAATTCACTGAATGTAGATTTAAAACATTTATAAACAAGGAAAATCTCGTTTTGAAAATTAAAAATGTTATTTTAGTTCAACTTTTACGTGTATTGAATTTAGTGCGTTGGTATCTGGAGAGGGCGAGAAGCGTTCAAATCAGAGTCTGTCTTGGTGGTGGTATTAGCGACAAGACCCGCACTAAACCGTGCAGCTGGGACGTCTAGAGGCTATTCGTCTTGACAGCGAAGCATTGTACTGCTTCAGTAATGGAATGACGCCACACTCCTCTAAGCAAGTATCGATGAGCTTCCCGAATGAGATTGGATTGGCATTTGCCTCTTTCAAGGGTCGTCGAATTTCTGAGAATGCTTGTTTAAAAAGATTTGTCAAGCTTTTTTCCTAAGTAAGTAATGTATAATGGTACTCACAGTAAGTTGCACTCGTCAGCCGGTCGATCGTATCTTGTTTTAGTTTTGAGTTCTTCTTGCCCATCTTCGCTGGCGACGAGTCTACTGCACCAATTAACACACACGCACTAGGTAAAGTTGGTGTTCGTCACTTGGCGCGACGTATTACATATTATTCAACCTGCGCCCGATTCACTCCACCTGTGAACAGGAAGCTTATGTTAGAACGACCTTCAAAACAATGTAGTCTCGGGGTCCCTAAGCAGAATAGTCTGGAGGAATTATAGTTTTTATTATACACCGTGACATAATATGGTCACGTAGTGTCACAATTTGTACGAAGCTGCGTCAACAAGGTCCCTTACTCTTCTACCTCTCTCTGTCTAACACAAATACTCCAATATGTCCGTCCCGCTCTGTATAAATTATAGCTGTTTTCCTTCTCCTGAATATTGTAGGGTGAGTAGCGAAAGGCGGCGAGACGTAAACTAAATACTTATTTTGGCGTATCTTCGGCAAAAACAAGCCATTTATAAGATGGCGATATATCAAGTGTTCGCATGTTACTGTGTGTTATATCATTATATCTAGTTCTTAAGAAAGGTCTAAACAATAAAGGGTTAGGTGTTTCCGAGGCGACAATATCGTGTGCTGGCTAAAACGTTGGCGTTATTATTAAGTGTTTAGAAGTTAAGTAATTCAAGTTTTTAGACATTTAGCTGGTAACATGAAAGTGCTTTTGTGTACTCGGTACAGTGGAATAGTCGTATGTTGCCGCCATTAACTTGAAATTTTGAAAGCGGCGAGATATAATTAGTGTCGTAAGTGTATGTTTGTGGAGTGCGTAGTAGAGGTATCCACAGTGTTGTACGTATGTGGTGAGTAGCACACTTTGTTATCAGCAGTCCTTGGGAACAGAGATGTAACAACAGCTTACAGTTGTATTATTATAATACTGTATGTAAATGCTAACTCGAAATAGATTCTCGATAAATTGTGTATACAGTTACAAATTCATGGTCAATTGCTACAAAGTTAAGTTGAGGGTAACAAACACAATACTCCACTTTTTATGTAAAATAAAGATAAGGAAAAAAAACCATTATTAAGAATCGAGAAATTAATTTCAGCTGCGGAACGTAATAAATGGGTCCCCGGCGTTCGTTCTACTGAAAACATTAGAATAAAATATATAGGGTACCTTTCTGTAAGATTTTTATTACCTTTTAGTGAAACTGTTTTGTATTTATCCTCCAGGAAAACAGAGCATTTTGGTACTTCATCACACTCTCTGTCTACCGGTTACCGGATTATACACTATTTATAGTTCACAGTTTCACTGTTCTCAAGTATTCGGTACGATATCTGAAAGGAGGGAGAAGAGCTCTCGTTACTATTGTAAGTGGTTTACATTACCAATGCTAAATATTCGCGGAGCATTTTCGCTTTTTCATTAACGCTCGAAGCAAAGTTTTCTTGGCTAACTCTATTACATTCAAGTTTCCTCTGTAGGTAACAATCCTTCTATTTTAATACTGTTTTCAACAAAGATGATTTATGAGGGAAGAATTTGTAATAATGTAAGTTACACTGGGACATAGCATGGGTATAATTCAGAATGGATTTTTATTATTGGAATGGCGACGCCACGTGTGGAGCGGGAAAGCACTTTACTAAATGATCTTTACACGTGAATGTGTGCTTGTAAAAACGCATTTGGAGTGCACTCCTTGTCTTTATATTACAAAAGGACGGAGCCTCGTGTAGAATATTATATCCTCCTCTAAAAGGTCTGTGTTCCGGTGATAGCGTGCCTGTTTAATGCACCGTTGCTGTTCTAACCCTTGAAAAATATGAGTAATTTTTTCAGCTTTAATATAGAGGTAATAGGTTTTATGCGAGCCACAGGTTATGGTAAGTACACGCCGGGAAAGAAAAACTCATAAAGTTTGAAGTAATTTTGTTAGAATTGTCTATTACCGTATGCAAAGGGATTTATATTAACTTCATAAATTGGTTTTATAATTAAACTTTATTCCACAGTTTACTTTAAAGCGAAGTCAGAATTTATAATGTTGCCGTGCATAAGGCATCTCCCCGTGTAAGTTACAGGAACCAGTGCATAGAAACTACTTAATTACTTAATGAAACCATGGTGAGCGAAGGTTTTCTAACTAGCTCACTAACTTATATGGAAACCTCTAAGTGAAATATATTCTCCTTATTAAACGATTTATATTGTTAAAAAGTTTTAATAAAATGTACCTAAATTGAAATTCTATATTTAGTATTTTATGATTGAGTTTAAAAAGTCAGTCGTCCATGTAACACAATTTAGAAGTTGGACGGTTAGTCGATATCAGTTGCGGAAAATCTGTGTGGATCGCGACACGTCAGGAACTCAGAGGTCTGAAGTTAAATTGTTTTGAGAGGTCCTCGGCGCGATAGTTGGAAGATAGCGTTTTGAACTAAAACAATAACAAAATGGTGGAAGCTAGAAAATCTTTTGTCTTTTCTCTCGTGTTTGTCTTTCTTTTGTTACATCCACTGCGTTAACGATTTGAGAGAACAACTTTATGAAATCGTACACTTTAGAGGTATATTTATGTTGTATGAAACCATTCAGACACTGGCAACATCTGTTATTTTGTGTGTGTATTGTTTGTCAATAACTGCATACAAACATTTATTGTATTTACAAATAGTATGAAATGTAATATTACGTTTTAATTTATTTTGTGCACTGTTTATGGAATATTGGAACTGTTTATGGAATCTAGCACAAATATGAAAAATTTTCATTATTTGACCTGTCAATTTATTATTAAATACTAAAAATATTGTTTATTATATTCCACATTATAATTTGTTATTAATGTCAACTCCTACCTAATTTAAGTGTAAAACCATCGCAAAGCTGTACTACCTATACTAGGCATCATTAATTAATTTAGACCTCGAATATCGTAAATTATAATGAAACCAAAGACTATTGAATTCCTTATCATACAATCGTTGATTTCTATCGCAAACATACTGTTTATCTCAAACTACCACGTTTATCAAATAAATAAAAAGACGAAACAATATCCTAACACAATTTTACACAGAAAGGCTATTATTTACGGATCCAAAGTACATTGTGTCATTTTCAATTTATTCTAAACAAAAACTGAACAAGAATGTTCATTAATCATTGTCATTATTATTAATTGAGCTGTTTCTGTATTAAAATAGACGGAATTTAAAACTCCTGAACCTCCTACGATAGGAACTTTTATGATATTGTACCATGATTATTATGTTGCCGTAAAAATACTTAGAAATTATTCACACCATAGACAACGCAAATGAAACCGCTCAATCGATATTCTAATAAAAAAGACTTTAATTGTACACATCGCACCTTTAAAGAAAAACCATTTATAAACGGAATAGTTTCATAAATGGAGTATTTATATGGATGGACTATTTAAAAATTCTAAAATATTAGATGGCATTAACTGAATTCAGGAATATTTTCGTTTAAAAACGCTTTTACTTTAAAGGTGCGACATGACAAGTTAATTTCGCATTGACATCCAATTTTAAACTTTTAAACTATGTACGTACCTTTATATTGAATAATACGTACATTGAATAATAAACCAAAACTTTCAAAAATAAGGCACAATTTGCACAATATAATACAGCGTATTTTTTCTTAATCGTAGGAATGGCGAGAGGATACAAAATCGATATAGCGATACTCATTCTGTGATAACCCTACGGTTATGACTACGATCGTAGTAAAAAGCTGAGATCCGCTATGCGCTACGATATCCGCACGGAGCTAGCGCTTTCCGCTACGCTAGATCCGATACCGGTTCCCACCAAACTACTTATCTACATACACAGATCAGCATTATCTATAGTGTGAATTAATGGTCAGAGTAAATTCGCATTGCAATTTCGCTTGGCCTATGTTAATGCCGATTTAACACGAATAACAAAATGTATTTATTTCATGATTATTTTCAAGAACAGCCGCAAAGTATCGTGTTGTGCTCGTAAACGTTGTTTAACTAATTTTGCTGCAAATACTTAAATGAATAGTTACTTATTTAATAGTTTAGTTGTAGTTAAGCTTAAATGAATTAAATGTTTTGTTCATTGCTAAATGTACGTTCATTGTTACGAAATAAAGCAACAATAATTTTGCTTCAAAACAGCGCCAATATATAGTTGCAAGCAATTTGGTTAAACAACGTGAGTTTGTGGAGTGAATTAAATCGCAAGCGGTTAGTTGGAGTCAGTCAGGCGTTACTCTAGTATTCGTAGACCTAAACGCAAATATGTGTTTACCCAATGAAGTGTTAACTCACAAATAACATAACATACTGACATAAACACTTATAGCCTATTCGCAACCGGTCGTAGATAAACAAGTTGAGAATATCGAATAACAACTTTATGTACTTTAGTTTAGACATAAATAAAACCTTTTTGGGAATATTATGCAGGAGATACAAGTTTGTGTATGAATTTATAGTTTGTATATAGAGGTTAAATAGAAGACGGCACGGTTTTATATCGTGTGTGTGTGTGCGTGTGTCGGATCACGTACGTCCTGCCTAACTCCACTAAATTACGAGTGTCCGTCGTTAGGATGCCGAGCGGTTCCACACGCCGCGGATTATGGACTACTTGAATTATAGATGACTCATATCGAAAAGTCGTGTAAGTTTAAAGTAAAAGCGCAATCTGTGCGCTTTGTATAGTCCTATGTAAGTAGCTGCGACCACTTCTGCGGCTGTTTAAAACGGGATGGACGAAAAATATAAAATTGATTTTTTCCATGAGGTGAAATCTCGGATAAAGCCGGATTCGAATGGTGCACGGCGTGCCAATAATCTTGCCCTATCTAACATGGGGCCAGAGAAACCTAATATAGACGATTTTCGACGTTCGATTGTGTACATCGGACTAAACTTAGAGAGACGTGACCATTAACTATGTAGGGTACTTCAAAGTTATTTGTTACTGCAGAATGTCTTTGTGTCCTGAATAGAAATTTGTGTCGTAATTGAAACTCGGTTTCGAGGGCACATCTAATAAGAACAATGCTACAACTGCATATTATTTTATATTAGTTCACAAACAACACGGTAAAGGACTATATGGTAGGATAGTACTCGTAGATGATACGATTACATTCTGAAGCTTTTTCTGGAGCTTCCTGACGGTGGGTAGTTATAAAATTAACTATTCTAAAATTAAAACCAAAATCTAAAAGCAAATAGATCCCTTCTATCACCCACAGAAAGTTCAAAATTAGTAAATTGGTATCAATTTTACGGTACAACAATCACAGCTCATAATATTTTAATGAGAATTCGTGAAAACCAAAGTCGTTTGCGTATTTTTCTTTGAAGAACATTCAAGTCTAAAGACCGAGGGTTTACGGTTCGTGAACACAGTGCCTACTGTCGAACAAATCTAGCAAGCTGAATCGGCAAAGGGACTAATGACCATGACTGTCAAAGGACCGATGACTGTGGGAGCAAACGTTCGGTGAGTTGTGACCGGAGACCACAAATCGATAAAAAGTGGAGGATCCGAGCTGAACGAGGACAACCGACCGCTTCGCCGGATGCTTTTAAACCGTACGTACTAGTTAGCAACAGACCACTACCTTTTGTGATCCCTGTACTAATTAAATGCTCAGCTTTCTACTTACCAATATTAAACTTTAAAATGGATTATTTTTTAATCGAATTTGAATTTAATTAATCCTTTACAATATTGCTTACACTTTCTTCCAAATTTAAACACAAGTCAATAGATGGGAGCCACATAATTTACATAAGAGCTGTTTTTATTTTCCCTGCCAAGCAAAAATAGAATACCACAATATTGCAATGTTCCGACATTCATTTACTTGATACTTGTAAAATTTGAAAATACGAGAATATTTCCATATCCATTAGCAGAGTTGTTTTAAAATGCAACATTTCTGGCTATAAAATCTTTTTGAGACTGAGTTTTAGCTGCGGCCTGTCATAGTTTAATTGAAGGAGTTGGTGGTAAAAATATTAAATTAAATATTGACAAGACGGTATATATTTAAAAACATTTTTAACTTTGAATTGCAGCAGAGCTTAATGCAGTTAGGGTCGGTGCAACAGTATTTTACAAAGTTATTATCGCAGCAAAAACATGTACAGTCAATTTTATAAAGAAATTCGACCATTGGGATTGCGATGAACTCAAGAAAATGTGGATGACACCAGTTCAGTCACTTTTCATAGTAGTCTAAATAATATAGCATTCTTTCTATTCTCGGGACTCTTTCAGTTTAGATATTCTGTTAAAACTTTGTTATTTTTAAAGCAGTGCAACTCGATAAATGAGTATTGGTTTTGAAGAGTTTTTATATTTTATTTACAGATAAGTACTATATTTATCATTATTTTTTAAAGGGGGGAAAATCATCGAATGACTGCTCCCGCCTGGGTGAGACGGGAGGGAGTGTCAGACTCTTACTGACTAAAACCCACCCCGTTCCTTCTCGTGCACGTCGAGCCGGAGCCCCGGTTACCAGTTAGGTTCTCCGCGACATATTTATCTATATTTAGAAAACGAATCGGTCCCATCATTTAATTAGAGAGAAAGATCAGCCGAAAAAAACAATCATAGTCGGTGGAGAAAATGTCCGCGACCTTTGTCAGATAAGTAAGGGATTAAAAAAAACAATCTACTCTAGAGTGTTTTAGAGTCATGCGTATGTATTTGCTCTCACAAGATTATTCCGTATTCGTGGCAGTAACATTTCACAACTTCATCAAATATGTATTTTGTATTATTTTATTTCATCACAATTAGGTACAACAAGTCTGATGAAATTTGTTTGCGTCGTTTTTTACTGAAGATCTTCTTGAATAGAATACAAAATTTAGCTTTTGAGATTTTTTAGCATTGTAGAATTTAGTTTGCTTTTTTATAAATTTAGGTATGAAACAGCACTGTCGGTTTTACTAAATATCCGATATGTAGAATGTCAGATGTAGAATAAAAAAACGATTACTATTGTTAGGTGTCCTACTGTAGTTCGTTGTAAAACACGCGTTAGCATTTTTGCACAGTTTCGTGTTTGAAAAAACGAGGTTTTGTCGGTATTTATCAAACTATATTCCAGTTCAAAAAGAATTACAATTAAAAGGGCGCCCAAAACCCGCAACGGTAACGAAAAGTCGAACTAAAAACCTCAACTATATCAAAACTGCCACTTCACACTTTTCAATAACCAAAAAAGTCCGCAAAATTTCGTGTTAGTTTCATTAAACAAACAAATTATTTAGACCTATCGCATTTTGTTAATTTACACTAACTAAAGTCAAATTGCCGTTTAGTATTTGTATAGATACAAGTTACTTACACGACATGCAGTTTAAACGTGAAATGAAACTTAGTTTAAGAAAATCCATGTTTGTGTAGGTTGTGCGATATTGCTTTCATGTTTATTTAGTTGAATATAGTGAGCTCCGAATGAGTTGGCGGGTTCTCCAATCATTTTATCAGTCCGTCCGTCTATTTTGGGAGGTAACCTTCAATTTAATCAGATGCGGCTGCTACTTTACATGGTTCTAGACATCCGGCCTTCATTTGCTTTGCTTGCAAATACTCAGATTATTATCTAACGTACTTTATGCCTTTATACGTATACGTACTTTTACTACAAAAATCTATTTTTCCATTTGTTTGTTGAGGCACAAACTATATACGTACTTCGTTGTTCTACATACTTTTCCTAACAAATGTAAAATAACAAGTAGTAGTATATAATAGTAAAATTACACAGAATTTAAAATACTTTTCGATTGAGAAAATCGTTTTAGTTTAATTCCAACATGAGATAATAATAATTTAAATTCAAATGTACACGTACGAGTAAAACATATGGGTAGAGTTGGACGACGACTGTAGTTTCAGAGTGTCCCGCCTTACATATAATTGCAGTTACATCTTAAAGAATGTGCCTTTGTTCATGAGAATTCGCAGGTTCTAGTCCCCTAGCCAAGATATATGGGCATTATCTAAGAAAATAACGTTGTTCTTATTTTATCCTTTATCGCAATGTACTTTTACGTTTGTTTTAGATCAGGTTTTAGTTGTACAATATTACAACATTAATGTAACAATACTCGTATATTACTCGTATATATCTGTTGGTTGTATGAAAATACGTATTGTCTTATTTAGTCTTAGTTAACTAAAATGAAACGTCTAGTATGAATATATATTGTAAAAAGGACATTGGCTTGGCTTTCTAGTGAAAGGTTATAATTAATTCGAATTATTGCTTGATATTCGTGAAAATAACAATTTGTGATTTTTCATATCCGTTGATCATAAAAAGTGGTATTTTCCTTTTTTTTAATCTTTTTGCATTACAAATGCATATTTAACCAAGATCTACAGTAATGTACAGTAGAAACTGACACCGATACATTGCCACATTTAACTACAATATAGTGAGTCGTAATGTACCATTTCGACCAGTAATCCACTATCGATTCAAACTTTAGCCAACATAAAACGGTCTCGCCTTTTAAAACGATAACTTCGGATTTGACTTTAAAACATTTTCAGTTTAATGACTGTGACTATCGTTAAACTTGGGGCAGCGTCGAAGCCTTCTTTACCGACTTCAAGCCAAACAAACTGAGTCTGCGCTCAGATATTCCTTTAAAAAGGATTCCATCTTTTCTCCGCAGTTTAAACTAAATTGGTTTATTATAAAAGATTAACTAAAGTTCGTTTGGTACCCGTAGATAAATGTCGACTTAAACGTTATTTACGTTTATTTTTGACCAACCGCCATGGGTTACAATTGCTGCAATTTTTTCAGGTTAATTCATTTGATAGTAATCAAGTTAAAATTACTTTAAAGTAAATGCCATTAATCTGTTGCTGTCGTGATTTGTATGAAACAAAGAATGTTGGAATGTACTGTTGGAAAAATGGTGCAGCTACGGGTTGCCGCTCCGTCGACATTCTTTCAGAGAATGCGGCATAACTCAATCCCTCAAGACACATTCTTCGTAATAAAATCACAGATCAACCCCGCTGATATTTAAAAAAATGTTAGACAATCACGACATATTGATCATAAATATTTTTACTTATGTTTTAGGATATAAATGTCACAATTTTTGAGTTAGACTTAGAAAAAGAGCCTAGGATTTATATTAACATAAAAGCTGAGTCCGAGTTATACCTAAAAAATAAAATGTGAATGTGTTTTTTATACATTTTCACTTCAGAATCTTTAATTGAATTTATGGTTTTTATAGAAAAGTCTGACTAGAAGACTAGAATGATACGAGTAACGTACCTACATACACTATGGTCATAAAAATTATGTTTTTGGAACACAGTTTACCAAAACAATAACAGTTATTGACAAACCATTATGATAGTAAACAGTAGTATCATTGTTTCGTCTTCTACGTACTCAAATAGTTAATACGGCGTATTCAAACGAAACTGGTCCCTTCTTCATTTCAGACGATGCGACGGCTTGTTAACTCCAATTGCTATTTGAAACAGGCTTTGAAGAATAAACCACAAGTCTCACTGCTCAAATTGAAGGATTACACGATTTCTCAATGAAAACAGTATTGGTTACAGATCCAACAGACCGTTATAGCTTTTTGTCCAGTTATTTTTGAAGTAAGCACGGTATTTGAAATATATTAGGTACGCATAGGTTAAAATTAGTTTTTGTGGGCCAAAATATCTCGTTCTAACTATAAGCCTTCTGGAATTATCATGAAGGTAAAGCAAGCCAGCTAAAGGTGTTGTAGATTTGTTATTAAATATAAAAAATGTATACGTGTACATGTCATAATAGCTCGAGGTCCTTACGGGACACAGGGGACTCTCCGCTAGGCGAGGCCTTTTAACTAATGTGTACAAATTATTTTAGGTATGTTATATCCTAATTATTGTGTGCTTAGACAATAATATATAACGAGCAGCGACACTGACTGCCCAGGGAGCGCCGGCCGGACAATAGAGTATGGTCATTAGTACAGGCCCTTTTTACGCTTTCACAGAATTTCCAACGGAGCAAAATGTTTACTAAGTAAAATACAGAAATTTTCCGCATCAAAAGGTATCGAAAAAGGTACTGAAAAACTTTTAACGAAAAGGAGACACAACAGTGGATCCTTTAACTTGAAGGGCAAACATTGTAATAATACTTTATGGAAGTGTGCTTCGAGAGGACACGTTTGACCAAACCAATAGTGTAATTCTGTGCAATATAATTCCACTGAAAGGGTTATTGGGTCTCACTTCAACCCGTCAAGTGTATAAATTTCCTCGGTGTGCCGAGTGCCGCTAAATTACATTTCGTGAATTGCCGTGCATTTATTATTTAAACCGAACGCTTTTGAAACACGCATCCACGAAATTTTCCATAGAATCATATTTATTTTCAGAACCATATGCTTTAAGTACCGAAGATATGATGAATGTACACATCGAGGACTGCGTTTAGGTCGCTTTATATACGTCGTAAAAATGAATTGGCACAGTGTGATATCTTCAATAAAATTTTATCTTATTTTAATGGTGTCAAATTTTAAACGACATAGGTTAAGTCAAGATTGTAATAAAGTTTTCATAAAATTGATAATTTTGTTAGTCTTTATGGAGTAGTGAAGCCGAAAATAAATGAACGTATAAATATTTAGGCGAGGGAGCGGGCCCGACCGATTTGAGATGAAGGCGACAACGGGCGGGAGCCTCGTCTCCAATTATACGGGAATCAGAACCGTATCACACACTACTGGGGATTACATACAGTCGACATCGATAAACTACCCACAGCAGATATATTATATAAAATATACGCTCGCAATTTACACATCTGTCCCTTGACATAGCACCCCAGGGATTCGATATTTAGTTTATCGAATCTATTTAAAAGTGTCCGCGTTGAAGACAGTTTGATATTCAATGTACGTAGAAACACAATAAAATAATACAATAAAGTAGATAAAAAATAATCTTACATACACTCATATCATCCACACAAATGTAACAAAAGCCCTGTGCATACAGATTATACATACATATCGTTAATAGGTAAAGTTTTAAACAAGAACATAAAGGTCACAATGTAGAGGTAGAACAATAACGCGAGTGTCATCTTCATCTTCAAACTTTACCCTTACGAGCTAAAGATATGAAAACATTAAAGGAAAAATCGAGCAACGATCTCAAATTGAATAAGCATAAAATTTAAAGGAATTCGTCTTCAGAATTTGTCTTAATATAATCTTTCAGATTTGTCAAAGGGTTTATCAACTCTGTAGATATTGCTGCAACTGTCGGAGTACCAAGAAATTCCAATTAAGCGATCCAAGCGATAATTTATAATGGTATGTCTGGTCTCGTCTATATAAGAATTAGATAATCCAGTACAGTGCTAGCTTTTGTCAGGATTTTAATGTTATAAATGTGCTTGTCTATTTACTTGGCATCGGAACGATATTTTTAAATTTAATTTTTGTGTCTGGAGATAGTCAGTCTGAATTCATAGGAATTATTTATTAATAATGGCAAATTAATGTTGAGTGACGTTTATTTTTCGTTCGTAATTGTGCTTATTTTGTGTTTAAAGAGTTTAAAGAATTAGAAGTCATGTCAATTCTTATTTAATGTTAATAAAATAATTTGACAGAGTAAAAACGGTGATTAGCCTTATCAGATCTGAATATCTGTCCCAATCAAAAGCGATTCAGACAGCTCAAAAGAGTTTTTTCAACTCGCTGCCAATAGGGTAACACCCTTGAAAGGTTACTCAAGTTCGTTCATAGGTTCATTTTCACGGATTATTAGACATTATGGTTAGGTTTTATAATAAATGAATTCGTTGAAAGCGGGTTTAATTGACAAATTGATGGCCACATTTAAGAATTTTGTCTCCTATTTGTTAAATATCAAAATAAGATTTGAATCGCACAATTATTTTATGAACGAGTATTAATTACTGTTTTGCATATAGAGGTAAAACAACGAAATTACGATTTTTATTAGGTGGAGATGTTTTGGAGGAACCGAATACCTAGCTCTTAAAAATCGTAATCGGAACTTTATATTATTCAATCGGAAATATTTAGCCATAAGGCATAATAATTTAGCATAATCTACAAAAATTGTAAAAAGTTTACCTAATATTGTAATCTGTCCAAATAAGGGTTGTAAAATAACCATAGTTACATAATACCATAGTTTCTGACGTTCAGCCTAATTCGCTTCAGTTGCCGTCTTGTTAGTTAAATGTCATTCCGAGCGTGTCCCTTCCAATTTGCTAATTTAAATTCCGACACTAAACTTAAGATATAATAATTATTAAGATGAAATGTTTAAATGAGGTCTAATAATATATTTCTTTTGTTAAAAAGTTATATTTCCTGCAATTGTAATTGGTTGCAACTCACAACCACAAACTACCTAGTACCTACTAAAATTCAGGATAATGAAAACAGCCTGAATTTGGAATACGGAGAACTTAAAATGACGATTTGAAACGAGATCAGGAACCGAATAAAACACTTGCGTGAATGATTAAATTTTCATATTAACTTTCCTTATAACATATCTACAAAATAGTTATAAAATCCAAGTAAAACTGCGGACAAGAGCTTGTGTAACGTAATTCTGTGAGCGTACGATAAAGTTATAAAATATGAGGCTATCGGCTTAACAGTACACGGTTAGTTAATAGGTAAACCGTAGTTACATTAAGGTAGGCTTTAACGTTCATATTAATACTTAATCATGGGACTGCCGCAAAATAGCTGCGGGATAAAGAGAGCTTTAAACGAGATCTGGCGCTACAAGTACCGTAATGACATCGGTGAAATTATAAACTAAATTTAGTATTATTAACTTAAAATATTTTTTATTGTGCCTTGAAATATATGATAGTGAATTTGTCTTGATGATTCATGATTAGTGATTTTGGCAATGTTCGTTGTTGTTGTGGTCTGAAAATGTATTCGTTGGATGGACTCCACAATTTCTTACGCGGTTTAAATACTCACTGAACATTGAGGTGACAGTTATAGAATCTGACGCTCTTTTATCTTAACTGGAGTTTATGTGTTTCCGGTAGATCAGATAAAACTAAACTTGATAATAATTCTTGTATAACCTACGTTTTTGAAAACCGACATCAAGTTGGTTTAAAAATGGTCATTAATCCGTCGCTTTAACAAAAGTACTTACTTAACTATAAAATTTAACTTAAGCAGAGATTAAGTAAACGCTTTTTTCCCCTAAACACGGTCTAGTGAAAATCATAAACAATTTAGAAAGTTCCTCCCTCATAATCTTCCAGTCTAAACATGTACAAAACTATGTTAATATGGACTAGCTAAAGTATTCAAGTGGGTGTTATTACGTCGAACCGATAACTCTGCTTAGTGGCTGGCTTGTTGCAATACTTGAGAACTCTAAACTTGGTACATTAGTTAGTGCTTACTACCTCCGATATATTATATGTGTTCAGCTACTACTGATTCGCACCCACTGATATGAGGAGGAACCGTTCTATTAGGTTCCATCAACATCTACAGTGCCTATACAGAAGACTTGACTGACTTGATTGACTGCACGACAACTCTTTGTATGATCCACAGATCGTTGTTTCGGGTCTGGGTGTCATGTGTATGTGAACTTGTATGTTTGTAAACACACCCACGACGCAGGAGAAAATCCTAGAGTGGGGCAAAGTTTGTTTTTTAAAAAAGAAGTGGGGATTGTTTAACCTCAGTCAACGCGTGGCTGGCCCGTTGCAGATCGCAGTTTAAAAAGTTTAAGTTTGTCGCAGAGAGCGTTACTGCTCGGTTACTCAGCCTTTTTTAAATGTGTACTCCCTAAGTCGGGTTCATAGGGGAAAAATACAGTCAACGGGAATTGACTGGGAAATAGGAGCGGAGTGAGCTACTGGTCATATATAAGAAGTTTTATATGGTATTTGCATTAGGCAACAGTACGCGGTGGCCCGGAGGTTTAAGACGACCTTTTCTACCAACGGCAAGTACCAATGTGACTTTTTCCGAGTTATATGTACTTTCTAATATTATTCAAACACCACTGACAGACGGTGAAGGTAAACATTGTGAGGAAACCTGGGGAAATCGCCAACCCGCATTGAGCAAGCGTGGTGATTAATGCTCAAACCTTCTCCGTGTGAGAAGAGGCTTTGCTCAGCACTGGGCACTTAGGTTGTTGATGTGTGATGTGAGTGATGTGAACAGTACGCGGGGCTTAACCCTTTGAGTACCGTCATTATGGACAAAATTAAAGAACAGTAGCTTGCAGTCACCGGCGTCCTCGCAGTGTTTGACAGTTTAAGACAATTATATGCATTAAAGTGATCACTTTTGACTTATATATATATTATTTAAATGTCGTAAGTAATTTCAGAATATGAAACGACATATAAAGCAGATAAAGTAAGGTGCTTCTCAACAATAAGTCACAGTTTTACGCAGTACCTAAACATAAAGCAATACTGTTCAATAACAAGTTCTAGTTGGCTTGCAAGCTTATTGCTCTTGTCTATAAATATCAAGAATGGTTTATTGCATTGCATATTGAAACTTTTGCTGTAGTTTATCAATATTGTGGGACTCACGGTACAAGTCCATTGTTGAACGCTTATTTGAGATTACTGAAGGAGACAATACCTCTAGTATATAATATTACGATTTTTTATTACAGTCAATATTGTCACCCACTCATAACAATTTAATTGTACTACATTTGGGTTTGGTATTATCACCATCCTTGGCAGCTCTATTTTACATCGCAGACGGCGAGCGTACGGCGCGTCGCATTCCTCACGCGCCTCTGAGAATTATCAGACCACCACGGATGGGACATGGGACTCAATAGGGCTAACGCCGATACGGGGCCGCGGAGCACTTAACGGGTTGCCGGAGCTCTGATTCGAAGGGCAGGAGTAGTAACGGGGTGGTTTTTAGTCAGTAAGAGTCTGACACTCCCTCCCGCATCACCCAGGCGGGAGCAGTCATACGATAATTTTCCCCCCTTATAAAAGAAATGAACTGGCTGTCGTGCAACATGTCACGGGTTCGATTCCCGCACGGAACAAATGTTTGTGTGATCCACAGATTGTTGTTCCGGGTCTGGGTATCATGAGTATGGAACTTGTATGTTTGTAAACGCACCCACTGCGCAGGAGCAGAAATCCTGTTTTGTCTTGAATAAAAAAGAAAAAATTGTCAGAGAGTACCTACTGTTGCCAGGTTGGCAAAACATAAGTATTTATCTAAGAATGACAACTACATTTTGCTCATCCTACCTCCGAAAACTGATATCACGTTCAAGACAAAAGTTACTTAGTTAATTTATAGTAGTACCTATCTCACATCAAAGGTGACATTTACAAACAATGAAGATTACATTACATTTACATTCCAATTACATGAAGGTTCCTACTAATCAACAGCTGACGGTGTTAACAAATTATCGCGTTCGCTCAGTAAAGGGGGATTGTGCAGTCTGAATGCGTTCAGACGCTCCCTCATTTACATAGAAAAGTGGTGAACGCGACTGAAACGCAGATGAGGAATGAAAATGTAATACGTAAGTAAATTCATAATTGTTGTAGGAATATAGAAAGAATAACATGTCGTTTCTTCTCTAAACAATTGGCATGTTAATAGATTGACACTGGCTTATAAATAATGCCAGTTGTCAATTGTTACTTTTGGTCTAGTGTAGGAGAACAATGCTTCTGCACGAATGGGCCGGCTCGACCGGAGTGATACCACGGCCTCACAAAAAACCGACGTTAAGCTTGCGTTGAGTTTCGTCGTGTGAGTGAGGTTACTGGAGGCCCAATTTCCTTCCTCCCCTTCCCCAATCTCCCCAATCCCTGAATCCCCGACGATCCTCAAACTTCCAATCCCCAAAAGGCCGGAAACGCACTTGTAACGCCTCTGGTGTTCCAGGTGTCAATGGGCGACGCCGATTGCTTACCATCAGGTGATCCACCTGCTCATTTACCGGCTTATGCCATAAAAACAAACTTAGAACCATTCGTAATTGAGAATTTTCCAAACGAAGAATTGATATTATTTATTTTTTGTCATTCCTTAAAATAACCCTTTCCGCTAGATTTAATAAAATCAATTGAAATCTTAATAAACGTAATAAAATGCAGTCCAGTGCCGTTGAGTCGTGGGTCAATTAATAACATGCCTTGCAGCCGTTAATTAATAATTAAAAACTTGGACCAAAGTCCCTCAGTAACTGATCGTTATTTATGTGACAAGTTACAATAAATAACCGTGCCGTCGTCGCCTGAAGCGTTCTGATTATTATCCAAATATTTCATGACGCCTCCTTCTTTATATCTTGTATTATGAAGCTAAAGGTTTTGTTTGAACGCCTTGATCCCTCGGAATAGAAGTCAGATTCGAAAAACAGTTGTCTTTGATAGTCTTATTCTTTATACAGGTTAGGTGATCTAACACTAAGTAAAAATTGATTTAACGCAAAATGTTTTCATTTTTGTTTTTAGACTAAAATGTAATGCAAGTCGGTCGAGTATTACTGGACTATAATAAATTCTACACTATCATCTTATACACTTGGTGATGGAGAGCAAAAATCTGGTGAATTCCTAAAACAGTTAAAAAATGTACAGTCCCCTAACCTTCACGGATCGAGTTTCCGATCATGACGAGCCACAATCAATTCGAATCAATACCGTTCGCCGCATTACATTACAAAAGCGCACTTTAAGCAATCAATTTATTTTTATTTAATTTATTATATCATTTACGTTTCTTCTGACATTCGCTTTGATTGTGAAGAACGGCAATTTACTTATTAATTTTAGCTATTAATTTAAAACCTTCGTCTTATAATTGTATACTAATGGTTTTTGTTATTTCTTACTGCACTGTTACCGTTGAGGGCCACAAAACGCTTTATGAGACATAATTTATCAATGGAATTATTGTATTAAATTGAATGAGCGGCCTGATCGCGGGTTAGCATGACATTGTAACGATATAGATGGTAGAATTAATGATCGTGGTTGTTTATGTTGCCGCGCACGCAAACCTTTCTGTACCACACCTCTATTTAACAATTACCAACAGGCTCATATTGACAGTTGGAAAAACAATTGATATCGCGCTCCCGACAAACAGACACGTTTCATCGCTTTTTATTATAAAAAAAAAAATCAATACCAAATAAGTTCTAATATTGTTCTATTAAGATTTTATTTTTAATTTCTGATCGAGCCGTTATTCTTTTAGTATTCATATGAGAAAAAATACTTCTAAATTTTAGGGCTTAAAATACCATTAATTTTGTTACTATTGTATACTTTCCGAATCCATTCTATTTACGAAGACTATTAAACTGTGTTTTGAAAGACAATAATATGTTAAAATGATATTTTATTTCACTTTCAATAACTCGCGTTCAGCAACATAAATAAGCGATCCTGACTCTGGAAGCGACATTTAAAGAACATTTTTAAATCAAATCTTTGCTGCACAAGAAACGGGGTTTAAAATAGATTTTCAATAAAGAATAAAATGGATAAAACCGCAACTAGTTTTATGGAAGAACACAAGAGGAAATGAAAGTCTATATCGAAATGGTTCAGGGGAGTCAACAACAGATTATTAAAAGTAAGTGCTCTTCCGATCAAAGACAATAAAGGATAAACGATGTACTTTGAGAGGACTTTAGACCTCGTCCGTTATATTATGGCTGGTTATGACACATGAATACAATTTAAAATAACGTAAAATAATTAAAATGTCAGTAATATGAGTGTTTATGTAGAGGTACATATAGATAAGTGGATAGTTAACAAAGACTACATTGTAAACGATGAAAGATATACCTAGAACACATTTTGATTAAAGACCTAACAACATCTTTTGGTTATCAAAGTTCGAACACGGTTTTAACCTGTTTTCTTAGTGGCCAACAGTCGGTTCAAGTTACTACAGTTACAAGTCACAGTTACTTCTCTTGATTAGATTAGCAAACTGGCTAACACAGTATTGGGTACAAATTGCGAGTTCTTATTCCCCTAGGAGGACATGCGCGATGTTCGCCAGCAGCTGCTGATTTGTCTAACAGTTCCATCTAATCCCAAAGATGTGGTTCCCTCAAACTTGAAACATGCTTGTTCTAGCAGCTAGCTATACTAACTAATACTTATGTGACTGCTTCCAAGGG
Source organism: Spodoptera picta (assembly GCA_038387885.1). Lineage (NCBI taxonomy): Eukaryota > Metazoa > Arthropoda > Insecta > Lepidoptera > Noctuidae > Spodoptera > Spodoptera picta. Next base: position 8,048,790 of record JAZHFQ010000105.1, read on the forward strand.
ATCTGTTTCTACTGAACTGGAGGCCAATAGAGATACGAAGTTTTGTGAATGGCTTTAAACATTTTGATTGTACTTTCTGTTAAAAATGTATAAATTCCCATGCAGAATGTTAGGAAATCGACTGTCAGGGTTTCACAGATTAAACGGTAGATAGAAAATAGATTTGTTAACCTTTAGCTCTTTCAAAATACCGCATTGTATTGTTGAACGACTTTTTTTGCTGAAGGCTGGAACGTTAAAATAACGCGTGTTCGGGCATCGCAAAAATTGAAAATGCAAAAACTAAAACGGCAAGCCACGCCTACTTGCATCCTATAAATGAACAGGGGTTCAAAATATAGTGCAATCACACCAGGAATTCGCTCGAAAAAATATAACTCAGATTTAAAGTTCGTCTTAAAACTTATTTACTGGTACTTTATAAGGTCACCATTTAAATCCTCCTTCAATGAAGAAAACGAATATACCGTCTCACTCTGACAAGTGCAATTACCATATTGCTGTTTCAGTTTTTAACCCGATTCTTGGTGCTCGGCTGCAGTCGGCGATCCGCCTTCACTGCGTGCAGACTGTACCACTTTGGCAGCCGATGCACGTTAAACTGATCGTAAGAATTAATAACTTTCCAACTAGAAAATTTTATTTGCAGAGACGATTGAAAAAGAAAATTTAAGGAAATAGTTAAACTTATTTTTGACAAAAAGAAAAGGAAGTCAATGATTATGTATAACTTATTTTTGTTTGGTTAGGTATATGAATTGTCTCTTATAATAAAATAACTGTAAACTCTACTAACTGAAGGAATGGGTTTAATCATTAAAGTTGCGGGCCGAAGTCAATGGTTGCAAGTGCTGAATTGACGATCCGCGCCGACGAGTAAAGCGGAGTCCTTTTTTCAGCAATATACCTCCGGCTGATGAAGATAAAGATGGAGAGCTTTATAACTACCTCAGTTAGATTTGTTCGTTACCAAAGGTACATAGGAGTAAATTATATAGGTGTCAACAAAGCTACAGAACAGGTCTGTCATTTGGTGGTTTACTTGTCCAGGACTAAGTCGTGGTAAGTTAATAGCAACAAACGTCGAACTAAACATAGGCAGGGCTAAATTAAATGTTGCGGCTGCAGGCCAGGGTATCCAATAAAGCTTCAATCCATGATTATCGGAGACCAAGTTTCAAGTGCACTGCAGGTTGTTATTGCTTTGCTTCATAGTTCATAGTTATAAAACTACACGTGGTGTGTTCCGTGTAAATGATACTGCATAATGTTTTTGTTTTTTGTATGACTGGATTATCACCTGACTGACTGACTTTTTGGACGCTTCTCTTTTGTTCTCGTAAAATCTTTTTTGAATCGGACTATCTTATGATAGTTTATATAAAAGAACACATGTGCTACAGTTTCATTATCGATCTTCTTAAACTGTCAAACACCAAGCGGTCACCGGTGACCGCAACCTATTGTTCTATAATTGTGTCTACAAAACCGGTACTCGACGCGTTAATTAAGTCTCAGAACTACTGAAAATGAGCATTTTACGAAGAATTCTGCACATTCACACACATGGAGTTAGGTAAAAGGCGGTTATTTAATATGGTTCCTGCACCTCCATATCTTTCCCTCGTGGCTGGGTGTGAAGGAATCACTCATCAAAATTCTATGCAAAGGCGTTGGCGTACCACTAATTGTTTTAAAAACACTCTCATTAGAAATGAATGCTAGACTAGTGAATATCACTGAGTTTCTTTGCCTCATATTTCAACTTCATTATCGTGGTGTAGGAGACGGGGAAATTAAAAATTCTTTTAGTACCTTGAGCTTGCGATAGCGTCATTACTTAGGTTTTCTTAATAAGAGTAGATCATGAGCGACGGATACTAACAATGTTTAGATAAAAAGTAGATCAGTGAAACATAATATTGAAGCTTATTTCAAAGAAGGGTTATAAGGAAGGGTATAACGTGAAATTCAGGTTATGTTATGTGTCCTTTGTCAATAAGGGACAAATGCACAGCTATGAAGAAATGAAAAATTCAAATTATATTGTATCTGATCGGGATTTGAATAATGCACACTCGTTCTACACAACGGTCATTCTCTAGTTTAATCATCTTGGCTTAAATAACAGTAACCACTTTTTGACTTTAAAATCTATAAATAAAATTGGACTGCCTGTTTGTTACATTAAAATAACTGCTTTTTACTACATGCACAAAAATAATACATTTTACAATTTTTGTCTGTCTGTTTTATGCTTTTCATGGCTAATCTCTGGAATGGCAGGTATGACAAGACTTTTATTGGTTTTTAGTAGCTGATGTACTAAGGAGTATATAGGCTACTTTTATTTTGGAAAATTAAAATATAAACAAAGTTATGTTCTAAAATTCATATTCTACGCGGACGACGTCGCGAGCAACAGCTAGTATTAAAACATTAAACAAATTAAAGACACCAATTCTAACTAATTTGACATGTAACACTTGTTGGTGGATTCGTAGATAATGTGTATAAGTCAAATCATTAAAAAATAACAATAGACATACGATAATTGTCTAGTTTCCTAGGTTCAAAATAAAATATTTCAATTTTTAAATGCTTTAAATTAATTAATTAAAATATAATCATACTCTCATCCATTGACTTGACAATTTACCTACTTTTGGAAAGTAAAGTAAGCCTAAGTATGCCATTTGACGCAGAAATATGATGCCGTCATTAATTGCGATCCAATACATAGGTAATTCGTAAAACTCTATCGTTTTTGACATTTCAATAAAAGTTTTGAATTTGACTACTTGTTAACTACCGTATTATGTAGGCAACGAAAGTCAAACTAGAAAAATAGCAACAAATTGATATCATGGAGCGAGTATTTATTAATTTTATTTGTGTCCTCTAAAAACTCTATCGAGAAGAGTGACGCTGTTTTTATTTCTACCACGTCACTCTTGCGATAAAGGCAGCCTGATACTAATAGGATTTTATCTCGACAACGATAGAGGATCCCAGCCATATTCACTTAATAGTAAAGTGCATTTCCATATAAGTTACAGTGTGTTAACAATATTTTAATATTTGAAAATTTTCTTAATGAGCACAGTATTCGTTAAATATAATAATGCCAGACATGTGTTTTTACTTAATTCAATTTAATGAAGATGATTTCGATGAATCTCATAAATATCTTCACATTTATTCTCTATATATCTTATACTCTATATATCTTATTTATTCTCTATATATCTTATACTTTCATGGTTAAATGATACCGTAAGATACGCATACAATTTGTATTATTATCTCGTTATAATGGATAATATGGTGACCGTTGATAGTTGTGCTTTTAAAATTTTTCTATTTGCAGTCAAATTATGAAAAAGTAATCTCCCTTTAAAGTAAGTTATTTAAGTAATCATGTCCACTATACCAGAATCACAATGACACCAACCCATGAGGGCACTGAACTCTGTGATATGGGTACTTCCCTAGTACAGAAGTCAGAGTACTCAGAGTCTTAATTTTGTACTACATCATTATGTCTTTTCTTAAAGTAATGTATACTTTTTTGCGTAATAAAGATTTATCACTAGCTTTTACCCGCGGCTTCGCTCGCGTCACAAAAGGATAAAAAGTAGCCTGTGAGACATATACCGATACACACAGCGCCAACTATACCAATAATTTCGTTTTCCCTCGAGAATATCAAATTTATCTGAGATAAAAAGTACCCTATTATTTAATTCATACTTCTAACTTTACGTCTGCAAAAATCCAAAGCAATCGGTTTAGTAGTTACGGCGTGAAAGCGTAACAAACAAACAAACTCACTTTCCCATTTATAATATTAGTAAGGATTATTATTTGTCTAGTAGTTATTAAATCATAATCCCTTAGTCTTAGTAACGGCATGGCCATGCATTAATTGTTTTATCAGGCTTCATTATCAAACAAATTTTGAACCTTGAATTTTTACAGCGAAATGTACATTTATAATGCTTCGTTGTCCCATTATTTTTATTAATTAAGTAGGGGCACGTTGTTGACGGAGACTTCCAAGATATTGCTTTTAATTTAACTTATGGATAAAAAATTGAATCATTTTTTTTGTTGACGCTATACAGAAAGTTCTTTTAATAATCCCCATTGGAGGGTGCGCGGGGGTCTTTTGTACCCGCGTCGCAAGTTTGGTTGCTTGCCGGCTCTAGGCCAAATAAGTACCTATTTTATGGTATTCTTATTGGTTTGAAACTTGATTTTGCTCTTTGCAAGTTTAATTTTACGGTGTCTGCGCGATAAAATATTGAGTACCGACGACAAAAAATTAGATCTTCACATTTTTTATGTGTAACTTCTTTATTTTGAGCATTCGAGTGGCATAAAATAATAATAATAATAATAATAGCCCCCTAAAATCCTACCTTACGTCCTGGTTGAACATCTAACCACGTGGGGGGCGGACACGTATACAATTGAAACTTATACGGCTAACAAGGTAAAGGTAACCCATCAATATGGAGACTAGAAATAGAAGATTACGTTTAGGGCCGCTGCCCGAGGATCGTCGGGGCACGTCTGTAGCTGGTGTCAGGCGTGACAGCATGCTAGCCAGTGACTCCCGGCTGAACGGCTGGGCGGGAGTCGGGGACGCGGGGGGTAGGGGAATGTCCTCAAGGACTACAGCCGAGTTTTCAGATAGCAATAGTAGTAGAGCAACCACTCCAGCTGAGGATGTTTCGCAGGAGGCACTTGCCACTCAACCTGCGACCACCAAAGCTGGTAAACCCAGAGTGCGCATGAAATGGAGCGAAGAAATAAACCTATTTATCATGCGCACATATTATTATGTTACCAGACTAGAAACAGATAGAACTATGTATTGCAAAAAACTTCATGACCGTTTTTCCTCGAAATACCCAGAATTAAATGTTTCTGCACAAAGAATTGCCGACCAACGAAGAGTAATACTAAGAAATAAACTTTTATCTGACGAAACAATACAAAAAATTAAAACTGAAATAGCCACCCAGCTTGCTGAAGAAGCAAATAACAACAATCTTAATATATTGGCATTAAATTCAACACTTCAGTCTCGTGATGATGATCATCAAGAACGCACCCAAACTTCAACAACTTCATTACATACATCATCGGACCCTCATTCGCCCATCACCTCACATTCTTTATACACCCACACCATTGCCTCATATTCTTTAAACACACAATCCCACGCATCAACTCAAACAAATCACTCGAACACTTCTTTAGAGACACAACAATTTTATCAGGAAAGAGATATTATAGAAACAAATAACGACACAGACACGCACGAACTAGCAAATGCACTAGAAGCAGCTCTTACAAAATATCAAGGTACCGATCCTACAGCGCGCCCAAAGTTACCCCGATTAAAAGAAAACAAAATACTTTATAAATACGTTGAAATTTTCAATAAATACATATTAAACCGGTATTGTTCCATAGATTCTGACATAAATACAATTCACACGCTAATTTACTGTAGTGCATTAGTAATAAGTGAAAAGTTAGGATACAATATAAGAGATAAAGTAAGTAGAATAAAGAATAAAAAGTCAAACAAACCTAACTGGCAAATTAGAATTGAATTAGATATTCAAAAACTTAGAGCAGACATAGGGAGACTCACTCAATATATAAATGGCAACAGGTCAAGTAGGTTAGTTATGAAAGTAGAAGAAATATGTAATAAAAATAAAGTTCACTCATCCCATGAAACAAACAATAATAGACCGAATGAATTTTTAGATACCTTAAAGCAAAAATTAGCGTTAAAATCCCAAAGACTAGCTAGATATGTTAAAGCATTACAGAGAAAACAAGACAATAAACTATTTTCTAATAACGAGAAAAGGTTTTACCGATCTTTCAGACAAGGGTCGGTTCAACTATCAAATGGTATACCTACAGAAACTGATCTTACAAACTACTGGTCTCAAATATGGGAAAATAAGGGAGACCATAACCTACAAGCTTCTTGGATAAGTGATGAAGAGAATAGGATAAGCGATATAGGGCCGATGGAATTTAATGACATAACAATAGAGGACATAGGATACATCACAAGAAGGATGAAAAACTGGAAAGCGGCAGGAATAGATAGTGTACACAACTTCTGGTACAAAAAATTTATCAGTTTACATAACACAATTGCAAGAATTATCACTGATCTTATTAAAGGACAACAAGAACTACCCAAATTTATAACCAAAGGAATTACATACATGTTACCGAAAACCGATAACACTACAAATCCATCACAGTATCGCCCTATAACCTGCTTGCCAACTATTTATAAGTTAATAACATCTTGTATTGCATTTAAAATCAATAGTCACATCACAGTTCACAACATATTATCAGAAGAACAAAAGGGTTGCAGGCAGAATCATAAGGGATGTAAGGAGCAGCTTACTATCGATGCTATAGTTCTTAAACAAGCCCAATTATATAAACGTAACTTGCACATTGCTTACATAGATTACAGAAAAGCGTTTGATAGTGTACCCCACTCTTGGCTAATCAAAGTGTTGCAAATATATAAAATACACCCGAACATTATATCATTTTTACAAAATGCTATGTTAGACTGGAGAACTACCCTCCATCTTTCCAACAATAACTCTTCCATAACAACGGATGAAATACCCATTCAAAATGGTATTTTCCAAGGCGATTCACTGAGTCCCTTATGGTTCTGTCTTGCCCTTAATCCGCTTTCCCATCTCCTTAACCATTCCAACTCCGGATACAAATTAACTGATGATACCATTTTAACTCATTTATTGTATATGGACGACATAAAAATTTTTGGAAAAACACAAAAAGACTTACAAACACTAATTAATATTACAACAAAATTTAGTAAAGATATAAAAATGGAGTTTGGACTGGATAAGTGCCGTAGATTACATATACAACAAGGACGACTTAAAAGTCCCGTAGCAATAGAGGATGCAGCCGAACAAAACAACACGTTTGAGGAAATGGGAACTTCTGAAACTTACAAATACCTAGGCATACAGCAATCTAATGTTATAAATCATATACAGATAAAAAACAAACTTATCGGAGAATTTACACGTAGATTAAATCTAATTTGCAATAAACAATTATACTCTAAAAACCTAATCAAAGCCATCAATACATTTGCCATACCCGTGTTAACCTATACCTTTGGAATTATTAAGTGGACAAAAACAGACATTAACAAAATAGAAATAAAAACCCGGACAACCCTAACTAAAAATAATTATTTACACCCTAAGTCTGCAATTGAAAGAATTTCCGTAAAACGAGAAGATGGTGGAAGAGGTCTAGTCGATTTAAAGTTATTGTGGGAACAGCAGATACAATCTCTAAGAAAGTTTTTTTATGATAAAGCTAACAATAGTAAAATTCATGAAGCAGTCACTAACACAGACAATAACTATACACCTTTAAATCTACACAACAAAGAGTTGCAATTCAACTCGGTTAAAGATCATCAAAAAATAAAAATAGATAGATGGCGCGCGAAAGAATTACATGGGCGACATATCCACGATCTAGAACAACCACACATAGACCTTGAAGCTTCCAACAAGTGGCTCAAAATAGGTTCATTATTCCCTGAAACTGAGGGTTTCATGATTGCAATCCAGGACCAAGTAATAAATACAAAGAATTATAGGAAATTTATAATGAAAGACCCCAATACTCAAAATGATAAATGTAGGAAATGCCACCGACAATCTGAAACTATTCAGCATATCACTAGTGCTTGTCCAACACTAACCCAAACAGATTACACACATCGACATAATCAAGTCGCACACATCATCCATCAACAACTTGCCATCAAACACAAACTTTTGACAGAGCCTGCCGTACCATACTACCAATATAGACCAAAACCTGTACTGGAGAGTCCAAATCATACACTATACTTTGATAGAGCTATTTTAACTGATAAAACTGTACACAATAACAGACCAGATATTACCTTAATTGATAAAGTTAACAAAATAGTATATATTACCGACATAGCCATCCCAAATACCCACAATCTACAGAAAACAATAACGGAGAAGATACACAAATATACAGAGCTTAAAGAAGAAATACTTAGAATCTGGAAAATGAATAAAGTATATATTGTGCCGTTGGTGCTCTCCAGTACGGGAGTCATCCCTAAAAACTTACATCACGGTATCCAACTCCTGGACCTACATAAAAACACATATACAACCATGCAGAAAGCCGCAATTCTGAACACCTGTCGTATTGTGAGGAAGTTTTTGCAAGAAGAGACCACCGATCAAGTACCCCATGATTTTCACTTGGTTTAGGCCCGTGAACTTCATATTATTACCGAAATTTGTAATTTCGAGAAAAAGGGAATACCTTATAATAATAATAATAACCTTTATTGTACACCTTAAATAAATGGAATATACATTAACGTTATAATAATAAAAAATAGTAGGGTACAAAGGCGGCCTTATCACTAATAGCGATCTCTACCAGGCAACCTTTGGGTGAATGGAGCACTATTCAATGGAAGTGGAGGTTGTTCTTGGTGTACTCAGGTACTTATACATTATTTTTACAAGTAAAATATATATTCTCTAAATAAATAGTATATTTAAAATAAAATATAATACTTACATAAGACCTTATACATACAAACATACCTATATAAATATCTATACATACAACATATGTACATATATATATACATTAATACATAAATAAAAATATAGTACAGATGATGAATAGGTGACAGTAAAAGAAGAAACAAAAAGAAATAGTAATGGACTACAACGTGGAGAGATAATGGTTTTTCACGAGTGCTTTGAACCTAACAAGTGATTCTGCTTGTCTGACAGAAAGTGGCAGAGCATTCCACAGTCGAACAGCTCGTACTGTAAACGATCTGTCGAATGATCTGCTCGCATGCTGGGGCATCTCAAGCTTCATATCCTCCGACGACCGTACTGGTCTAGAATGTGTGTCATGGTAGAACTGGAAACGTTCTTTGAGATAGTGGGGGGTAGTAGGATTAAACAGTATACTGTAGAGTAAGGATAAGATATGAGTATCCCGGCGAAGGCGGATCGGCAGCCACTTGAGTTTAGCCCGATATTCGGAAATATGATCATATTTGCGTAAACCAAATATAAACCGTATACTAAAATTTTGGAGTCGCTCAAGTTTATCTAGCTGCACTTCGGTAAGATCTGGATAGCTGACGTCAGCATAATCGAGGATGGGAAGAAGAAGTGATTGAGTAAGCGCAATTTTAGTAGCAGTCGGAAGAAAGTTCCGAAGTCTACACAAAGACTTCGCAGACGCAAACATTTTCCGACTTACTTGTTTCAGTTGAGGTTCCCAAGTGAAGTCTCGGTCCATGACAATACCCAAGTCTTTTACTGTGTCACTGTATGGGATTGTGGTACCATTAAAAATAATTGAAGGGATCTGTGACCACCTAATTCTACAGCGTAAGCGGGGGCTACCGACAACAATGACCTGTGTTTTCGCGGGGTTAACTTTCAAACCATAGGTCGCACTCCATTCCGAGATTCGTGCCAAGTCACCATCTTTACTGCCTCGGAGAATTCATTAGGAGGTGCTTGTGAGTAAATTTGCAGATCGTCGGCATACAAGTGGTAGGAAGACAGAAGTTCATTAGAAATGGAATTTATAAAAATTGCGAAGAGTAGAGGAGAAAGAACGCCCCCCTGCGGTACGCCAGCAGCCGTATCAGACCAGGAAGAGTATGAACCCTCTATGGCGACACGCTGCCGGCGGCCACACAGGTAACTACGAAAGAAATCAATCACAGTTGCAGATATGTTAAGAGAGTCCAATATTCCAAGCAGTATATCAAAATCAACGGTGTTGAAAGCATTGCTGAAGTCTAGCAAGGTGAGCAGAGTTAGATTGCCGTTTTCAACACCGGATCGTATGTCATCAGTGATATGGACTAGAGCCGTAGTGGTACTATGTCCCGGACGAAACCCGGATTGGTAAGGATTAAGGAGACTGTGTTTGGTAAGGAAAGCGCTTAGCTGGTTATAAATAAGACGTTCCAGAACTTTAGAAAGGAAGGGTAACATAGAAATAGGGCGATAGTTGGAAAAGGATTCTGGATTAGGTTTTTTAGGAAGTGGTGTAACCTGCGCTTCCTTCCATGCAGAAGGGAAGACGCTGCTGGACAGAGAATAGTTAAGGATGTGGCAGATGACAGGAAGGATCTCATCCAAGACAGGGAGTATCATTTTGCGACTGATGCAGTCAGTCCCTACCGCATTGGAACTGATGGAAATTACACTCTTCCTAACACTACAAGCTGTGAATTGATTGAAGAAAAATGGTGGATAGTCGGGAGCAGGAAGGGAAGAAAGATGTTTTAAGGTTTTGGATTTGATAAACCCATTAATGTAAGGGGAAGAAGAAAAGTGCTTATTTAGGGATTCAAAATCCAAGTTCCCAGAAACGTCATTCTGACGCTGTTTGCCGACTCCCATAGTTTTTAGAAATGTCCAGACCTTGGCCGGATCGCCGTTTTCTACTGACTTATGAATATGGCGGCGTTGTGCATCCCTACACATCTTGTTGCTACGATTCCGGGCTGCAATGTACTCTTCGCGATTCCTCGGATTAGGTTGGCGTTTAAATTTGGCCTTTGCCGCTGCCTTCTTATGAATCACGACCTTCAGGTCATCCGTTAACCACGGTGCAGGTACATGCTTCATTTTAACTGGTCGTATTGGAGCATGAATGTCATACAACTCAATGAGCTTGTTATTAAAGACATTAATTTTCTCATCAATTGTGTCAGCGGCAAAGAGCTTAGACCAGTCAGTGTTGCCGGCATCCTCACGAAGCCTATCATGGTCCATACCACTAAAATTGCGCTGAAAGAGAGTTTTGGGTTTAGATTTAGGAGGACAAAATATGTAGTATTTTATTTATATTTTTCAACAATGTTTAGTTTAGATTTCGGTACAGATAAGAAAAAATTGCAACTGATACATATCGTAAATAAAAATTACGCACAATGGGAAATGGTTTCATTCCGAAGCACAAAAGCCCATAAACCCAAGCAGTTGCACAATAGAACGATCCGCCTACATAACTTACGAAAGAACTATAGCTATACTTTTACATAGTGCTCCCATCTTCTGAATCCTAGCTATTGGCTTGCTGCCAGGAGTCACTTGCGTTACCTTACGAAGCTGGGTTCGGTCTCCCAAATGTAGAATGTAAAGTTTACCTGACTATAGTATAACACAATATTTTAATATATAGCCTTTCATTTCAAAAAGATATTTAAAAAAGAAAAAATCCTGCAGTCAGGTAATTAATAGTTTATTCGAGCCTAGCAGTTTCGGATCCCAGATCACTTTCTCAAAAGTCGTAGGTATCATAACCATGTCCCTAGATCTGTCTAAGTAGTCTATGATAGATTTCATTCAATAATCACAGCTGTCTCAGACTTCAACTAGGTCATAACAAACGAACAGAAAGCCGCGACAGATATCTGCCTGACCTTGTGGGGAAATACCGGCGAGATGACATGTAAAGCAGCGCTCTTGCCTTGAAAATACCCACAAATGAGACAGAACGGAAATTACATTCCTCTATCACACATAGAAATCCTAGTCCGCTTTAGTATGTACATGCTATTGAATGCTGACTAGAATAACAAAGAAAAATTGCAAGTTGTATATCCGACGAGGTTAAATATAAAGACTATTCAGTCCTCTGAGGCACGAGTGTTCAACAAACAACGTGTATAAAGACTTGAAGACAAAGCCAAAGAACTGCACTAACGAGTAACAGAAAGGGGTAACAGGCAGACCTGTGCCGTAATCCGACGGAATATTGAACTTCAAAGGACTTTAATACTCTACAATGCGGTGCACACAACACAAAGATCTTTGTCGTTCTTGTCAGGAGATACAGCTTCCTATTGATAAGATAACCTTCAAAAGGTTGCTACAATAGTAGTTCACATGACGATCGGCTTATGAGTAGCTTTTCCAAAAGTACGCAATAGTCACCTTTAAAGCCACAAAGGACCTATTAAGGTTTACTATTCGACAGGGCTTAAGATATTACGAATTACATGTAATGTTAACTTGGTGGCAGCCTGCGCGTGGGCGGAGCGTGGGCGACTTCAGGGGACTTGATAATGATACCAAACTCTCACCACCTACATCCTACATATCATCAGAGTTTCCAAAGTTTGATTTACCCAAAAATGCAAGTCTTTTCCCTCACTTTAGGAACTAAGTATATCTAACGTATAAGTTAACCAAGAGTGAAAATTTCGAGTACAATGCGTGTGACCATCAAACGCAGTTGCCTGCCTACTAAAGAACCACAAGTGTGAGGAATCTAGAACACTCATGTTTTATGAAGTGAGAGTTTTTCCACAACTCCCAAATCTGCTCTTATGTTCTAAAAAACAAATAAATATTACCTCAGAGATAAGGTTTATGAATCTAGAAAGCTTTATCTTAAACGAGAAAACTGAAGATGTGTACCTCTATAGCAAAAACGAGTTATTTTCTGGAAACATAAAACCGGGTTGGAAATATGGCGCATAGATAAATAAGCTCTCTACGTCAACATGATCAGGGAATATTGCGACGTTGTGAAAACGACTAGGCGACACATACACGGCTCATTCACCGGTACGTATTTTTGCACTAAAGTGTATTTGGAAAGATGAACGTCAACAGCGCCACGTTTATGAAACAATTTATACTATTTGACTTCTTTTGAGCGGGAAAGAGGACTACGAGCGATGTGTTTGCTCTGTAATACGGAGTCTGATTAATTAACTAAACACACTCGGGTACCCACTTTCTAATGAACCGGCTTACATTAAATCTGGGGATACATTTTATCCCTTACCAGTGGGGGACATTTGGCCGTAGCCGTAGGTACAATTGGGAGATAAAATTGTCGACAACTTGTCGTTAATATGTTAATTCCGAACGTTTTATTGTTTTCCCGGTAGCGACGTGGAAATAAAATGAGAGGCATGCGGGCATTCTGATTTCAGAGGGAATTCAATGGTTATTACATGAATTTTTTGGTCATATCTGGAGAGTTGAGATACATTGGCGTAACATCTGTCCTTAAATGTCGAGGGTGGACAATGCTGCGTCTTGGAAATGGTAGAAGATTTAATTTAGACAAAAGCTTTATGGAAACGGACAACCGTCCGTTGGGCAGTCGTTGAAGGAGGGTAAGATTCAAAGTCTCATGAAGTTTTTAAATAAATTATCGTGTATAATGTAGGTATTCAATAAAAAAAAATGTAAATATTATTATTAGACAGAATTTCCAATCAGTATAGTTTTAGAACATATCAATAAAAATATATCTAATAATCGAGCGTTCAAAATATAACCCCTATATGGTGGAGAAATAACTTAAAACTAATAAGAAGTACTATTTTAATTTCAATCGGAGAAAAGTGTTTCGAAGTATACTACCTCTATACAGATATACCGAGACCCATTTTACTACTCTTTATGTATTTCAAATTGAAGGTCTGTAAAGAACCACTTGTGTATTAGATTCATGTCCTCGCGTAGGATCGTAAACCTTTCAATCAATGGCGCTTTCTTCACGTTTGTGGCGTTAGACGAACCAACACATACCATAGTTTTATAGGTGACAGTAAAAAGATTTATAGAGCTCCTTAAAACTATTTGAAATACAGTAAAGTCTTAAACTATTTCCATCTTTGGGCACACATTTTAAAGTAATTCTTTCTTCAAAGACGAATCGTTCGGATAAAAGAGTCTTATTCCCGGCTGCATTGGCCTTTAGGGATGCAGACTCTCTTTCAATATCATAGGTACTTTCGAAATTACACCACTGAGCTCCCATGAATGCAAATGAAATTGACTGGATGATTTAAAATTACGATTTTATGGGGCATATTTATTAGGGTCCAATACTTTTAGATGTGAAATAGCACTGATCCTAACAATGCGAATGTTAATTTTTTTGTTATCTTTATACTTATTTATCTACTCGATTTTGTATACTCATCGTTTGAACTATGAAGAAGGACCTAAGCCAAATCATATTGAAATAGTCGCGAATAAAAGCTAATACAATACATACACACACATTATCATTATTGAATATTCATATTTGAAAACCTTTTCTTTGCTAACTTCGGTGGGAAAACCGAACACAATTAACGGAGGCTTAAAATAATTATAATGTGATCATCGGTAATCTGAATTCTAATTAAAACGTTTCGTAAGTGTATTATCATCTTAAATATTTCGATAAGCGTGAACATTTACATTATTGGATATTATTGATATATACTTGTTCTGAATATAGCAGCCATTTTCCTCTCTGTCTATTTGGTATATTGATAAAATTTCAACTGACTGCGCGGTGCTTGCTTGGCTCGCATTGGCCGACAAGTGCTAATGGATTTTTCTTTAGGAACATACCTAATAGCATGGCCCACTATAGTAATGTTAAGATTAAGTGCCGAGATTAAAACTTTTTAGAAAAATAACAGAAGAAAGGAAATACTAATATTTGAACGAGAAGTAAGTGATCCAAATTTAAAAACAGATTATAATAAGTCTTTTAAGTATTCAGACTACATTACACTGCATAATACAGGTATCCTAAAGATTAAACTATTGAACATGACCACGCCGATCTAGCCATAAATTGCAGTAATTTCCATGTAATCTGAAATTCAGATTTCACTGAATTTTCCCCATCATTCGGTAAATCTACAAAAGGTGTTCGGAATTCGGAAAACCCAATAGAACCCCGAATGAGATAAGATTTAATTTTTTTTTTAAGGGGCGAAAATCATCGAATGACTTCTCCCGCCTGGGTGAGGCGGGAGGGAGTGTCAGACTCTTACTGACTAAAAACCACCCCGTTCCTTCTCCTGCACGTCGAGCCGGAGCCCCGGTTACCCGTTAGGTTCTCCGCGACATGAGATAGGAATAGGAGCAATACTTGATTTCCAATTGGATCAAA
Source organism: Spodoptera picta (assembly GCA_038387885.1). Taxonomy (NCBI): domain Eukaryota; kingdom Metazoa; phylum Arthropoda; class Insecta; order Lepidoptera; family Noctuidae; genus Spodoptera; species Spodoptera picta. The sequence goes on from JAZHFQ010000105.1 coordinate 8,063,865, forward strand.
TTCATTCGCAGTTGTTTGTTATCGGCGATGTGTGAGTTTTACAATAAATATGTATGTGTGTTGTTACGTATGTCTTAAGTAACAAGGTTCAATATATGTATAGTTTCTGTAGTATAATATTGAAAAATCTAAGTATTTTCCTGAGTGTAGTGTAATTTTGGTATAGCAATGACATTAACTACAAAAACCGAGTGTCGACAAGCTGAATAATGACCGTATTCGTCATAAAGATTTTAAAACTACTAAGAATATCCTGACAAATCGAGAACCTCCTCTTTTTTGAATAAATAGATATTAAACGTATTTTTCACCCCGTAGATATTTCCGTAAAATATTATATTTCGAAATCGCATTGTACCCAAGGTGTCTTAAAATTTAATACAGGGGGAGTTCATGCTTGACTGCAACTGAATTTTCCGCCTCAGGTCACGAGCAAAACGCCCTTTCACCCCTTCAGACCCCACCACGGAGGTAATGGGACTTTTTACGGTTTTGTACTGTAATCAGCAGGAAGAATGAATGTATCTATTACACGAAAGTGTACACACACAATGCGTATGTTTCCCGATTTTCCTCTTCGGTTTATCCTCGATAGCCATTGATTTCTTTCTTTTCCATTTCGTTCCATTCTCGTCTGCGTATATCCCACTCTGAGGTTAGCTAAAGTCCGAATGTTTCCTTTAGCGGACAACTTTTATGGTGTGAGGTGTCATTCCGGCGCAAGTAACGGGTTATATTCACTGTTCACTTTATTCACATTCACTTTTCTGGACATTTCAAATTCCCCAAGAAAGCAATTTTGAGATCAGGAAACATATTATATATTGTAAGTTTATCTAATAAGTAGTAGAAGTGTTCCGTTTTGTTAGTACCTACACTTTTTAATGCAAGTTGAAACTAAACAAAATTGGTTTATCTTCCCGAATTGAAGGATTTTTGAAGGTTAATAAAATATCTGAATTAAACAGGTAAGTGCGAAAATATGATTTCTACCCCGCTGTTGCAATAACAATATTTTTAGCTTTATAGTACCTACGTAAAAAAGCGCGAATTTTAAGAAAATAGGTAATATATTCTTTTTATAAGATAATATTTTTGCTTTACCTGCTTGTGAAAGAGGCACGAGGTCGTATCTAAGAATTTCCAAGGTCTATTTCGGGGTAAAAAAGTACGCGAACATAAAGGTTTTAAGTTTGATGTATATTTTATTAATTTTATTAAAATGTAAAACGTCATGACACTGTGAATGAAAGCAATGTTACGAGTTGTAATATTTTTATGATATGTGGTCGAATTACAAGCGGTGTACGCAAATAACAATATAACGTTTTTAAAACGAGACTAAGCAAGTTGTTTGTTTTACGAGCATGAAGTGTTTTCGTTTCACATTTTTCTAACACGGTTTTTAAAGTTGTAACACAAGTTGATGTATCTACTCAGGTCATAATCATAAGTACATAAGACATGTGGTCACACCGTAAAAATAATTAATGCTGACGAAAAACTTAGTAATTTACCGAGTAGATCATAAAATGTGAAGTTTTGCGCGTCGAACCACTGAGTGCTACACAACTTTGGACAATTCCAGCGTTACGTCGACGCGTCAAATGACGCCGGGGGAATGACGCCGGCCTAATGGAATATCCTACATTAAATGAACATTTCTAGCTACAATACTTCGACGCTGTTACTAAATTACGATGTTGAAGCTGTGAGCCGAATTTTCCATTAATTGCAGTACTGATTATATGTACGAGACAATATTTGGAACCATGACCTTTCTTTTATATGGTAATTAAATGCGAAGTTTCCAGAGAAAACAAATTGAATGAACATGTTACGTAAATGTGACTTTAAACGTCTACCATAATAAATCTAACGTGGTTCGTTATAAAAACTCTTGAACTAAGTTTACATGGATAGCAACTTTGACGCGACGCTCTGCCGCCGTTGGGTTGAAACCCTCGGGGAAATACGTGTGTTTTTGGTCAATTTACGACTGTGTTTTTATCTGACTGGTTACCAACACGGCTTTCATTATTCCCGTAACTTAAGGATTTAAAAAAATATCCAAGTTGGCTAAATGTTTTAAGTAAGCATGGATTGGCTATAAATAAGTCAGATCAAAAGGTCACGAATTCTTTAAGTTACAAAGGTGTAAAGAGGCAAAGTGAATAATGAACATCGTTGATAATAACTTGAATGATAAGGGGGGCGCGTGACGAAATTGAGGCTTCGCCAGTAATCTTCTTATCGAGTAAAAGTCAGGGAGAGTGGGAAGGGGAGCTACACGTCTCTTTATAAGTCGTCAGCGAAATCAGACTGCCCCATAACTCTTCCATGATTTCCTTTGAAAACTATCGTCTTTCTCTTCGAATGACATAACAAAGAAAAAAGGGAATATTTGTGATGAAGGTCATATAATTGCGTAACAGTAAAACAGTGAGTGAGCAATTGTCAAACATTTGGCAAAGATACCCGTAGCGTTCGAATCGATACGTAGCTATTGTGAAATCCGATCATAATTTAGTGTCACGTGGAGAATATTTTGTTTGGTTTTGAATAAATGATGAGTTAGCGTAACCTGAGAAAAACAATTTGTATATAATTTATGTACGTAACAACCATGGTTGTTTTCTGCGAAATAGACCAAGTAGGTAATACGCAGCTTGCTGATATAGGTATTAAGGATTAGTGGTAGGCCATCAAGTCTTTAAGTAAAAAGAAACCTAATTGTATTTGGTAATTCATTTACCTATCATTAAACTGTCAAATACCAAGCGGTCACCGGTGACCGCAACCTATTGTTCTATAATTGTGTCTGCTAAACCGGTACTCGACGAGTTAAGCTATTCATCCGTAAATTACGGAAAATTTGATGAAGAAAATATGTTTGTATTTTCAACTCTTATCACTAAGAAATACGAAAGTGGTATAATAACGTAACGTTCCTTTGTTTTGGATTTAACATTTTTAAGGGGTTCGTAGAAAATCTTTGTATTATCGGATTAACAAACGTGTATGTTGTGTATTTTTTCAGGGGAGAATGAAATCACAGAAATGACGCTAGGGTGCATTTTTATTTGCTATAGAGAATTGTGAGTTTTTGGCTATTGAGAACATAAGGCGTCGGGTCATAGGGCAGGATAGATTAGCGTCAGGTCACGTATTCAGGAGTCGGGTGCAGTGGTCATGGAATCACTATGATTTGTCTGCACCCGTGCATTATGATACCACTAACATACCTACTACCTAAACCCATAATATACTCATAATATCCCTATGTACATGTTTCTCGGTTTATAGTAATTCTTTCTGCCCTTTCACGAACAATTTTATTATGTACTAGCAGCCCGTCCCGGCTTCGCACGGGGTAGACAATTATTTATTTTTGGAAATTTGGATTATTGTAGTGACATAACTACAATAGTTGGACATATGCTACCGCGGAGTTTTTTGTAGACATTATGATGTTCTTCAATATTGTTGTACATTATTTTGTTCTATCGCTAATAGCTTCGGCAGCGCATTCGACCAAAGACATATTAAGACTCATTTTTCTACACCTTCGGTTACATTGTTCAAATTTTACCAAGGATCCCTAAGTTTTTCAAAATGAAATGTAGCCTATGTCAAATTGGAAGAATGTAGCATTCTATTGGTGAAAGATTTTTTTAAATCGGCACAGTACTTTTTGAGCCTATTCATTACAAACATACAAACATACAAAAATAGGTACAAATCTTTCCTCTTTATAATATTAGTATAGATAATGTTTCGATAATTTTCGATTATATTAAATTCGAATAAATATAAATAACAAATATAACTAATTTGCTGAAGTTAATCGATGGTCACCACGAGAATTGTATCAGTAATGCTTTTAATTATTATCATCATAAATGTCAGTTGATAGTTATTAATCCCAAGACCGGAGGTCGATCCCGCTGAGACGGCTGTCGATGCTTGAGATGAGCGGTGCCAGAGCCAGTGTAGAAAGTCCCTAGTTCCAGTGAGTCGGAACTGTGCCGCTGAGTGCCCAGTGAGTCGGGTGAACAGTGCAGGGCGATACTCCAGTGAGTCGGAGAGATGAGTTCGCAGTGTCCCACGGTGAGTCGGGGAAGAGATGCTGCGAGGGTAGGTGCGTAGTGGCTGGCGTCTGCGTTGACGGGAGGAGATGTCCTTCAGAACCGTATGCAGAAGTGCTGTGCGTAGACGCTGGTGAGGCCGTAGGGAAGAACCAGGCTGCACAACTTCGTTGCAGGCGACGGTGGTCCCTGATGAGGCTGAGGATGCTGGTTGGCTGCGACTTGATTACCGCTCAGCGGAGAAATGATGAATGAGAGGGATGGCGATACGGATGACGGTGCTGATCTGCTCCGTGAAGTGAAGGTTGCTTCCAATCACGTCGGGGTCACCACTTTAGGGAACAGAGAGTATAGTTCCCTAAGATCGGAAAAGGAGGATCCTCCGACCAGGCGAGGTGATCGTGCCTGGCGGGCTTTCTGCCCAACAGTTGCTCGTTGGGATTTTCTATCCGTGTTAAATCGAATGTAAACTTCGCATGTGCGATGTAGGATTTTATGACGTCATCCGTTGACTTGTGACATGTGTCGCCACAGTAGCTACCTACCTAAACGCCGGCAGCAAATAATTGAGTAATAACTATACGATTAAGTAATTTGCGGGTAACTCGGTTGCCACGGTCCGCTTACTGCTCTCCCGAATTTTAATTAACAGTCTATTACAATAGAGATCTCGGCTTAGTATGAGATATAGGCTTAGATACACTGGACAATATCCATAAATAATATGCTTGTCCCCAAAAATGTAACTCAGAAAATAACCTGCAATATTTACGTTTGCCACAGACGTCGATTGAGTCTATGTGCTGACATAGTAATATTTTTCTATATATTATTATTATTATTTTTTTAAATGCACTTACTGGCTTACAGTGGGTACCAACACGCCAGCAAGCTAGTTAATTAAAATAAGAAGAAAAAATATGTCACAAAAATAATAAAAATAGAATACAATACAAATAAATAATGTCAAATTGATAAATGTCAAATATTTGTAGTACATGTCCAAATACATAAAATCTAGGATATTGTATATTAAATCTACAAATAAAAAGAATCAATATGTCAATATCTCTACAATAGAAATAACTGTGAAGAGCCTTAATAATTAAGAAGTACCAAATCATATTTACGAATATCAAGTCACACATTTAGGTCAAAAGGTCATCATTATTGAATAGCGTTAAATAATTTATATACATCTAAAGACTTTTTTTTTGAGGGGGGAATTGACTTCTCCCGCCCGGGTCAGGTCGAGATGGAGTGTCAGACTCTTACTGACTAAAAACGAGCCGGAGCCCCGGTAACCCGTTAGGATCTCCGTGGCTTTGTATCGGCAACAGTCCTGTTGAGCCCCATCTGTGGTGGTCTGATGGCTCCTTGAGGCGCGCGTGGAATGCTACGCGCCGTACGCTCGGGCCTGGTTCTGGTCGGGCGGCGAGTTACCCGTGCTCGCCGTCCGGAGGCCCGTGCTTACGGTGGCTGGAGATCGTCTCGCGATCTCCGACGCCCGGAGTGTCTCTCGCGACTGCTAGGGCGTGAGGAGGTTCGTTCCCTCACACGCCCCGCCTCCTCCTTAGCTAGCATGACTGCTCCGCAGAAGGAGGAGACGGCATCCCAGTCCCCCTCGCTCCGTACCATGATCTGAACCAGAGCCGGACGCGAGAGGTTGCCGTCGTCGATCACATCCCTGAGGACACGACGGTGCTCAGCCCACGCAGCGCATACCGCCACCGTGTGCTCCACCGTGTCCTCCGGGCGGTCCCTCGTAGTGATGACACCACATCTAGAGACTTAGCTAACTGATTTAGGCTATCATTAATAATTTCTCATTCATAAACAAGAAGCGTTTACACGTCTACCTCGGTAGCTAGGTACCTTCTTGGACCATCTTTTACAAGGAAAATTAAGGAAGAAGACACAAATCCACAATTTTTATCAACCATACACCTAGTACAATATCATACATTACTGGGAATTTAGAATATATTACTTTGTCTGGAAACTGAAACCAGGATCCCTTGCAGTCACATCTAAGACTTTTTAAGTCTTTCAACTTTAAGGGTACATATGCATTCACTCAGCCTTCACTCAAACCTTGTCGAAGGAAATTGAGAAGTGAAATCTTCGAGAACAGCAAAATTATTAATGCTTGTCGCGATCAAACGCCAAGCTCCTGAGACGTGCTATGAATGAAAGCTAATGGCTCGCACAGACCACGACTCCTGGCCCCTCTGTTTAATTGCCTTATACACTTAATCAGAAAATGAGAAACTCGTAGCTAATAAACATGATCGATTGCTGTTTTCATCAAGCGACACCATTCCGTGAAACAATCACTATTTTGTCGTATGTCTTCCTTCGGAATGAGAATCAAGATAACTTATATATATGTAACATAATAAGATAACTTACCTCTATATATATATATATATAACATGATACCAAGATAAGATAAAATAAGAATGTAATATGTACACGAAGAAATTAAATCTTACATTTTGCACAGTTTTTTTTTCTAATAACTTACTTCCCAATTTTGAATACTTCGTAATATAATTTCATGTACAAATAACTAACCTACGAACTTCAAGTTACAGTTCCCCACGTTTGGTACAAGTTCTTGATATTAATTGAATATTGTATTGAACATATTTCACTAAGTTTTCTTTTTATCGTATACCTATTCATTGAATCTTATATACAAAAACTTTTATAAACAAAGTAAGCCCAACAAACCCAATTTAAATATTCTAGAACTAAATTAGATTTTCATTTATACGAGTCTAGTTCTGTTATTCAATAATAAACTGAATGATAATTGACCGCCGATTCGTAATGAACCTGTATGCTCAATAAATGAGCGAACGAATAAAGTCCACACAAAACTTTAAATTTAATAAATTATAATTACAAATCTCAATTTTGCATATTATTATTATTTGGAATCATTGTATTCAATTCGATCTATGAAAATGTAAATGAGAAATATTGTGACAATTGAAAGTATGATTGGAATTTAATTAATGTTCAAGTACACCAATTGGTGGCAGTTCTGACACCTGACAAGTGGAGTATTTATGCCCGATTGTACATTTACCTACCAGAGTTGATTTAGTTAATTATGATTATCATAAAAGCGTGGTCTTTTATAAGAGTCTAGAGACGAGACGTAAGAAAACAAAGTACAATAACCATTATGCACCCACCCAAAGTAAGTAAATAGTGGACAAAATAGGTTCGTTTACCCCAATACCCCTCGCGACCAAGCCTTCACCAATAACAGTAATACAATCACGCGATAACAAAAGCAAAACGCACGAAAAAAGTTTGGCTCTGACCAAACTCAAAGTGATCAACAAACACCTAACAGCTACCATCAATCATTCCTGAAGCCACATAGCTCAACTACACAAAGGAAACACAATAAAAAAAGACTAATATTACTCCTTTTCGTGTTAGGGGTTAAGGGTCATTTTGTTACCACACTTAAATAAAACAGCGGCGTTAAACATATTTATAGCGAACAATAAAGCTATACAACAAGTTCACCGGAGCTAGTCTCGTCATAATACTAATCCGACTTGCATAGTACTTTGAAATTTCAAAGTCTACAATGTTTCCTCAGTTTTTATTTTGCATGGTAACAAAGTATTAATGCGCATCTATTCAAGGATTTACAAATATATAACATTACAAGTAGTGTAAAGTGTAGGTCAAATGCTACCAGTTAAATCTTACTCAGAACAAATCCATAGACATTTTCAGATAAGTAGATCAAAGCATAAAGAGTTTATAAATACGACTATAAGAACGTGGAAATGAAAAATGTAAAAGAAGAAATAATAAGGATTGTACAACGTCCTTACCGCAGAAATAAAGAAAACTTGGAAATCTACGCAGCGTCTCCGCAACCCAGTGACAGATGCCACCCACACTGTTCCACCAAAACAATTGTATTTATCAAGCCTAGCATTAATTTACTGGACAATTCCATGCAAACACAGCTTCAATAGCTATATTGTGTCAGGTAGATACAGGAACAAAAGTAAACGTAAACAGGGTAATAGCTCCGTACGTGTATCTCTATCATAGGCTCGTAAAAGTAAAAAATAAAATCAGAAGCTTTCATAGTCCTAACCTTGACCGAGTGTTTCGTGTTAAAGTCGGTCAAAGTTAAAAAGCCTTTTCGGAGGTTGCGTAAGAAGGGCGCGGGAGAGCGCCGACAGATAAGCTTCAGTGACTAGATGCTGCCCGCGGCTTCCTACATTACTTTTAATCCCCTTTGAGCGTTTGAGTTTGAGGAAAACGAAGAAAAACTCGCTTCCCATAGTACAATTTACAATAACAAACCAATTTCTACAACTAGTCGTTAAATTGGAAATAGGTTGGTATTAAGCTCCGATCCTATTAATTAGCGATGCCATTTCCTACCTAACGATCAAACGGCTCGTTAATAATAAATATAATAATTGTTATGCAAGTATCCTTGGGCATGAACTTCATATTAATCAAGGTTCTACCATGTCATTCGTTGCACCACGCGGTAATAACGTGAGAAACTGCAGGTGCATTAGAAATACGCAGTTTTATAAAAAATAAGTTAGACAAGGTAATTACAGCACACCATTGTACGGTTAGAGACTTGGGTGACTGTTCAGTATATAAAAAATGTCAAACATAAAAATTCTCGATCTTAAGTAAGGAAGAATTTAGATTTGTACTTTTCTTAAATAATCGATAAATAAACTGCTTTTGAACATAACAGCCCCTGCTGTATGTTCCGTCATAATTATATGGGAAGCACGTTCTTTGTTTTGCAACTGTAGATGGCATTTTAAATCATGTTTCGAGCGTTGCAACTGCTTTTACGACATTTGTTTGTGTTCAATAATGCATTGATTGACGACAACGTGTTCTCCCCCAAGCTATTAAAGCCACCACCTCGGCGGTTGCACCTACAATTTTCCGATGCGTTAAATTAACCAGTTATTACGAAATACTAGGAAACTGTAGTTAATGTTAGACCTTGAATTAACATGAATTATAAGCTGCGTATTTTGCAAGGGTATCATTTATGTACCTGCATTTATTTATTGATAATGGAATTGAAATTGGTGGGTGGGTTCTTTCCTGGTATTTTAATGTCAATCGTTACCACGAACATAAACATAATCATCTTTTAAAGAGAATTCGAACCCCTAGAATATCACAAATTAATTACAGATATTCCCTTGTTTATAATTTGTACAATTACAACCAGCAATGCCGAGACTAGTTAATTTGTTATGCATTCAACCTTTTGACCGCCGGCTGTCGTGGAAACAAAACAAGAGACGCTCCCCGAACTAGTATCCACCCGTGCTGATGACATCTTTGGCGCTGACTTGCCTAGTAATTTGTACGCCAACTCGGCATTCGGACCGCCACAGCGCCAGTCGACATCATTCTGGTATCTACACAACTACAGCTACACAACTGTACCATGCAGATAGCAGCCGCTCCGAAGTTGCCATGCTCTGTTATTGACAATTATTAATTTAACAATTACTAAGTAAGGGCATCGTGATACATTATTTGATATGACAATATTCTCCTGAACGTGTTGTGTACAAAGACAGACAAAGAACGCGGCTTTTCTTATGTTAATGATGTTCTTAAATGTTTACGATGGCTTGGTCACGTTATAAATAGAATGTCGGCGAGGCGTGGCGTGTCACAGTCGTTTGCCCTCATAATTTGGGGTCGAACGTAGCTCCTTAGCTATTGCAAAACTAAATATAAGTTTGTCCAACATTATCTCATAAAACTTTATTACAGGCCGTGAAGGGTAAATAGTATTTTATTTATTTTGATTTATGACAATTTTAGGAGTGACCTCTCGGCCACGCGCTCTCAGGCACCATTGAACATTGGAATGGGTTACCAATACTTTGATCTGCTTATTTGGCACGTTTACACCGCGTGTGGGGAACTTCGCCTCGTCAAACAATTCTCTGGAAATAGGACTAACCCGATAGCATTGGATATTGACTCGCACCAAAAACAACTTTGTCTAATGGAATTATACGAGCGAACATGTAAGCTATGTGATTTAGATGCAAGTGAGGGGTAATTGTTACGAAACATGTTGTGTTAACCAAAAATATTCCACGTCCCCTTGTGTTTCGGTAATACTACGACTATATTGCATCTCGGTAAAATATGGCACCCAGAGCGTGCAGGTGCTAGCTACTTATTATGGGTTGTCATAATTTTCAACACGGTGGCGTTCGCCGAACCATAGCTTGCGCGCATAATATCGACTTGTAATTTAAGAGATACCTACCCACGTCTTCAGGCACGCAGCCCGAAATTTCTGGAAACAGGAGAATTACGTAACAAATCCAAATCATTCATCCTACGACAAAGTTGTATTAAATTTGTTTTAAAGAGATTTTGCCGGATCATCCGAACAAAATGTCTGTAATATTTTTAATTTAAAATTTGGTGCCCTTTATGTAACACCAGTACAATGAGGATTGTTCACGCCGGCCGGTGTGTTTAGACGGTTTTAATTATTTTTTTCTCTACATTGTTGGGTAGAATAGAGATGAAAATGCGATAAAGTCACAAAACAATGAAGGTTTTGATTTAAGTGCGACCGCGATAATGCCGCACAAAGAGGTGTCTGTGTCCACGTACAGGGCGAATCGTCACAGATGTTTGTGCGCCGAGCGACCGACGCGACGCTACGTTTATTTGGACCTTTGTCCCAGTTCATTGGAATTACAGCTTGACTGTTGTTGTTTGTTGGTATGGCTTTAGTTACAATTTACACAAAATATACCTCCTAGAGAATGCACATCCTACCAACATCGTCCGGGAAACATTTCAACTATTTCACATGAATGAAAACTTCACCATGATCTTTAGACTGACTTTTCGCTTCCGGTGTCCATATTGACTAACAATTATTTTGAGGTCTGATTACACCTATATAAATAAAAATGAATTTACGTTCGTTAATCTCGCTAAAACTCGAAAGCGACTGAACCGATTTGACTAAATTTGGTTTTGAAATGTCCAGAAAAGGTGACATAAAAAATTTAGGTGGAAGAATTTTGCCAGGACAGCTAGTATAATAATAATAATCAGTCTCTATATAAGTTACTATGCAATTTTAATAAATTAAAAGTTGTACTATAGGTACAAAACCTCAGAATAAAAATCCTTTGCCACGAAATAAAACACACGGGCAACTGGATTTTAATAAGAAAAGTTACTATTTGAATATAATAAGAATTTTACTTACAACTAAATCATTTCTTTCTAAGCTTACTGACTTACTGTGCATTTTATTTTGTACAATTATGAAAAGATATAAATCTACCGCCCTTTCCCTTGTATTTAGGGTCGGTGGGGAAAACAAAGGGAAGGAAATAAAGATAATAATACATTTTAATAGAAATACGCAAGTTGTGGCGCCTTGTTCGGCTCCCCCCTTCATAATTATGTTAATAGTGAACATAGCAAGTAATCTCAAACTTTGTTGGCTTTGTCCTTGTAGTTAGTTATAATAGTCCCTATTCTAGGTCGATCACTTGTCTAGGTTAAGTAAACTATGTCAAATAAAAATCTTAAAAGAAACAACGCGGATTTTAATATCCTGGAGTTCCACTAAAAGCATGCCTTCAATAGATTTTATACAAATAGCTTCACCACCACTACCGTACTTAATAAACACACTATACATGTGTATTTACAAAAACCCGAATTCATTCATTTCGCTGAAACATCAATAAATAACGCTTGTTGTATGAATATTAACAATTGTCTGAACAGAGCCATAAATCTGTTAATTACTTTAATGGAATTTCAATGAGTATTTGTCATGTGCAGTTGCCGAGTAATTTTCGATATTTTCCCCAAGAATATTGCTCTCACTACCTGGTATTAATTGAAGCGGTGGTGGCTCAATTTGTCGATCCCAAATAATATTAAGCGAACAGGTAGTTTATCGGGATATTACGGAACTAATCGTTTTTGATTAATGCCTAAATTACTGTTAATACTTTCTGGCCTTTTGCGAATATTGGATATTGAAGGACAATGTACCAATGTCAATAAATGGTGAGCACTTAGTATGCTTTTACGTGTAATATCTTGTGCGTAAAATTCTATATTATTACGATTAAATAATGTGTAAACTAACAATACCACAGACTTAAAGAAAATGAACATTAGAAAAGGTAACTACGCTCAGTCGTGCACATTAACGGGAAGAAGTGAAGAGTAAAAAGTATAGGTATGTGACAAGAATAAATAAAGCAGCTTCCGTGTCCAATATCTCGTGTTATTGGAAACCATTTAGCCTATCCATTTAAGACCGCATCTCTAGTTTCGTGCATTGACAGATAAAATACGGAAATGTAGAGGTATTATTTTCACAGAAGCGTTTGCAATATTCCGATACATTCCGGTTTTTTACGACGCCAACCTACGTTCGATTATGGACGACAATTTGAATTTATACGTATTATAGCCGATGAAATATTATTACAAGTATCGTACATAATTTGGCAATAAACTCTGTATTGGATGTAGATATTGGCATCGTCATTTGAAGCTAGTTTTGGTATAGTGACATTTTAGTTTAGAATATTTTGTAAAGTGTGTTATATCCTGACTAATGTGCTACACTTTGGTTTCTATTGTTAAATTTAAATTCTTCATAGCCTACCGGCCGTTCGTGCAAACTTGTAGTTTCCACATAGATACAGCTTCCGAGATTGAAAATGAATTTCGTTGGCGGCGGAGGTGTGGAAAAGTGTCATAAAAATCCAATAGGATTACAATATTTCAGTCCGTTCCTACACGAGAAAGATATTGGTTGTCATACCAAATATTCAGTAGATAATCCGTATCACGTGGCCAGTTTACTGCAATCCAATCACTTATCTTCTATCTCTTTGGTTTAAACTATACTTGAGCGCGGCTGGCTCCGGTTTTGCCCGGATGCCAATTTCCAATTTTAGCAGTTAATTTGTCAATGTATTGTTGTAAGTAAAACCCGATGGGGTTGTTCAAATATTTTATGTACACTTCAATAAATCGATTTTACTTAGAAAGTGTACCCAATTTCCACTGTATTACCATACATATTGTGCAACGTTGTATGTACCTCCTGGCTTAGCATAACGATTTTTAGTCCCGAAAAAAACTTAAATGAGATGCAAAATAATGTCACTATTCGCAATGTTATAAAGATATGTCATTAGGAAGCGGTAAAGAGCACCTATTGTCATATACCAGGCACCACTTCCACGTAATTACTAAGAATTTTGGGAGTTGCGGATTCAAAAATACTACATAGCTATATTATCTGAGATCTACAGATTCCTTGCTCATGTCAGCCATTCAGGCCACTCGACCGACGAGTAGTGGTCTGGCAGAATTTCACACTATATTAAACATAGTTGACCAGATACCGAGACCGCTTGCAGATGGGACGAGATTTATCTAACGACAACGGGAGATAGGGAATTTGGGATTACGATTACTGAAGCACTTATCTGATACGACGCCTATGTCCATTGTAAACGGTTCATGTTAATTAAAGTTAAGAAAGGAAATTACCTTATCATTATGTAAATTAAATTCATTTTTATCTTCATGATACACCGGGCCTTTTTTAACCTGTACCAGTCCTTTGCTGAACCACGGGTATCCACCGTGCATAATCAATACACGTTTTTTTTATGTAATAAACCTGTTAAAAAAATCGGCACCGCCTATGGACATCCGAAACACCACAAAGGAGATACAAATGCGTTGCCGACCTTTTTGGAATTAGAAATTTGAGGATTGTTGGGGATTCGGAGGTTAGGGAGATTGGGTAGCCTCCAGTATCCTCACTTACACGACGAAACACAACGCAAGTATTGCTTCACGTCGGTTTTCTGTGAGGCCGTGGTATCACTCCGGCCGAGCAGGTCCAATTATGCCGAAGCATGGCTCTACCCACTTAAACAGGCAGATGGACTGGTTTACTGTTAAAATCAATTTCATTAAACAAAAATTACATATGGGGTTTCTATACATATGAATTATATTTAGTAAAAGCTCATGCAACACCCACACATTGTCTTAATCTCATTAGCGACAAAGAGTGGGAGTCACTCACTCGCACTCTCCACCTATAGATATGTAGAGGTATATCAAATGCAAATCTCTAACTCCGTTCTACTGAATTCCAAAGCCGTTAAATCCACTTAAATATGCGCTTTGTGTCCACAGTACCTACCAACTGAAAGGATTTAATAATAAAGACAGTATCATCGACTTTACGACCATTTCCGAAGGTAGTGGTAGATTTGATGGTAGTACGCGTAGAATACATCTATTTATCTTAAACAAGTAGCCTGTTCTAGTTTAACAGGCAATCTATTTCTCTAAATTTTTTATTACTTCATAATACAACCTTGTCCTGATCGAATGGTCTTGAAAAATGTCTATTATTAGAACAGGCTTATTTTAATGTTCCATATAGACGTTAGTGACTCTTATAATGCATTCCATTAATTACTTTATTAAAGATTTTTGTAACTGTATGACCCAGTGATTGATTTCTTTTTTCTTAGATAGAAATTACGAGCAGATGAATATACAACACCGGTCCACTAGTGAGAAAATGCCTTAAAAGTCGGCCTTAAAAGCCTTTATTTCTTTCTTACAGCGCAGTTATTTCTTTTCTTCCCATTTAGAAAAAGCCTTTCAAAGATTATAAGTTCTTTTGATTTACTATCTGGCTTCAAGGCAAAACTAAATGCCGGGAAGTAACTCCGATCAAAGGACCTTCTGATATCGGGAAAAGCCGACGTTCACGACCAGATAAGATGTTGAACCAGAACTTTTATTCCACAAGTTTTGATTAATTTTTCAAATAGTTTATTCATATTTATATATATTCATAAATAGTGAAAAGTGGGTGTTACATTGTACAGTGGCATTAAGTGCCGTAATGTGCACCTCTGCCTACCCCTTCGGGGATAAAAAGGCGTGATGTTATGTTATGTTATGTTTATTCATATTTAGTATGTTTCTTTAATTTATTTGAAAGAGAACGAGTTTCTAGAATTGGAGTTAATCTCTTGGAGGTTCGGTACATTTCTATACATCTTTTTCTTTCGAAAATATTTTTTGTTCCCGTCGTTTGTGATTTCAATTGTATACAAAAATTATCTTTTCGATTTATTTTCCATTTATTTATTCGCTTTATTCTTGTTTGTTTCACTGACATATTTGTTTATTGGTTTAATGTTGCGATAGGCAAGATAAATACAATATATTACATGCCGCGTACTGATAAAATATCGTTCATATTCTAGCAAATACTTGGAGAATATCTTCCAAAATCTGCTAAAGTAAATAGTTTCATGAAATATTTACATAAACAGCTATTTTAGACGAATACCTACGCCGGTTAAAGCTGAAGCTAAGAAAGGAATATTGAAACATGATCACAAAAGAGTGGTGTGCTTGTCACTGTAGGTACTAGGTTTACTTACTATTGTTACGGCCTACACAAAGCCACCGATTACAGATTCCACACACAGATTGCCGACTGAGCAGCTAATACAGGGATGATAGCCACAGACATCGAGCAGCATCCGTTTATCATAAATAATAACAACCCCGCTACCGCATAATGCGACTCCAAACTGAGGGAATCAGAGGCAGCGGCCGCTTCCGAACTTTCAAGTACTTATTGCACGAGCATTTCGTCCGTCGTGTTAAAATCCGCAAAGCTTCGTAACTACAGCTTTTAACGACACCTTAAACTTTTTGTAATCTCTTTCATTATTTGAATATTAATATTTTAATATTGCTGACTTTTATTATCACCCCGATTTAGCGGCTATTTCGAGCCACATAAAAGGAGATTTAATTTGAGATTTGCATGTTACGACTTATTCTTGATTAAAAATATAAGAATCGTCGCGGTTCGGCCAGGTACTGTCTCGGGTTTACATAACAGATGTGGATTACTGCTGTATTTTATTAACATATGTAGTAAGCATTGTGCATGTAATGCCGTGCTCGGGGTTTTTGTCCGTAATATCGGTATGTTTAGCTTAATAGCACGAACATGCACAGAAAGAGGTTTTAAATGAAACGACTGCCATTGTAGAGGTAAATAAACATACCGTATGTAGATTTCGAACCATATTCCAAACTACTACTTCAACCTATGTTATGTACTAACAAAAATGAATTCTGTCTCTTCATACTTTTGCATTTTCCAGTTAAACATCCATCTAACTAACCAAATGACATTGTTTAAGTAAGTTTCTTTTAAATAATTTCTGTTATTTCTGAGTAAAACTGCAGCTACAGTATATACGGCTGAGTTCGCATGAACCATCACAATGAGAGGTATAACTGCAGGCAGAGAATGTTTCACCATTGAAAAGAGTTTCACAGAAATCACTACAATAATTATAGGGCCTAAGTACATTGCGTTAGATGGAAGAGCGACGTTGCACTTAAATAAAGGCCAAGACAAAAGGAAAATTGTAAAATAGATCGTAGGTAATATTAAACGGAATTTGAAAATATAATAGTACTGGTGATGGTTGTGCTGTAATTTAATGTTCTGACTGCAAGAAAACTGTTGTAGGCAAATATCGTCCAGTAACATTGGTCACCGATGAACCCACATGGCGTTTAATGTGTTAAATCTATATTATTAACATTTTACCATTTGTATCGTAGTTGCATTTCAACATCCTATATAAGTTGGATTGTCAGAATATTTTCTAAACAAAGTTTTTATGCTCTTTCGGATTGAGCAATAAATCCTTTCCTGAAGGAATGAAACTCCCGTCACTCAACTGTAGCGAGTACACCAATCTTGCAATTTACGTTTGACTGCACGGTAGGCGCGGTAGTTGGACATCTGGCTGCCACGCAACGTGTCGCAGCTTCGATTCCCGCACGAAACAACTCTTTGTCTGACACACAGATTATTGTTCCGGGTGTGAATGGCATTTGTATGTGAACTTGTATGTTTATAAACATACCCACGAAAATTTTAATTTTATATTTTATTATTATATTAAATTAAATCACAGTAAGTGGTCTTTTGTAGTCTTTTTTAAACAAAATGCCCCAACATTTTGTTTAAAAAAGTGAAACACGAGATCTTCATAAACCTTATAGTAAGTCATACTTACACCTTATAGTAAGTCATAATATTTAAACCTCATGTCGAAACAGTCAATCAAGAATACAGACGTACAGTTCTGATAGACACCTAGCTGCACAACCATTTATGATTCGTTAAAGTTAGACTGTCCGATACTGCAACAACAGGTTTACGAAGATCAGTCAGTCAGCTATATTGGATTACGTAAAACAAATAACAGTTGTTCCATGTAGAACTAACCAACGAGTTTGGTCAAGAATTGTGGCCGAGTCTAAGATTCTATTTAAAGGGAACAATGAGTAAAATTCCATAAGATCGCAAAAGGAAGGATCCTCCGACCAGATGAGGGGATCGTGCCTGGCGGGCTTTCTGCCCAATAGTTGTTAGTTGGGATTTTCTATCCATGCATGTTAGCATATAAACTTTAGATGTACGATGTAGGATTTTTGTCGTCAATCGAAGCGCGTTATTTGATTTCTGTCATGTGGCGCCACATGTTTATGTGTACGTAAGTATACCTGTTTATAAATCACTTCATAAACCGGTGCTAGATTTGAAAGTCAAAACCACAAACCTTAAAGTTTATAGTTTTAGGGTTAGGGTCTAACCAAAACTATTTATTTACTAAGTATTTCATAAGACTTCAACATTCAGTTTTTAATAAATTATATTTGTATTTTGTTATGTTCTTGCTTAACCTTTGGGAAATGAACCTATGACATAGATTTCATTGCACTCGCGCAGCTAAATATACTAATGTTTTATTATTTACAGGTATTCCACGATTGGGGTGCATAACCGGATCGTTGCTACATTTTACATTTTAAAAGAATTTTAAATTAGGGTGTAGTACAGATTTACACCCTACATATATTTTTCCAAGTAATTTTATTTTAAAACCATGCCTGTTATTTCGACCGTAAAATAAAGTCGGTTATTTAATATCTATTAAAATATATTGATTCGTACACTGTGTTAAATATTTCCCGCAAAATTAAATAGTTAAAGAAATATTTTTGTTCCATTTTTAACTTCAACGATAAACATAAAGTCGTAATACGAAAACTAAAGAAATTAACAAAATTGGAGCATTATGTTTTTTACTAAACATCTCTTAGGACAAAGGACTCACAATGTTTAAATGAGTAATTATCTTATGGACCAAAGAGCCAAACTCATTAGGGATTAGGTTTTTAAGTTGCTTAGCACTAGCTAATAACTATATTACATTACACAAAGAAATATGTTACACAAGAAACATTCAGAAGATTTGCTCTCGAGTAACAAAATCAACAATAGAAAGTAACTATTTTTTAAATTTAATGGAGCGTCCGTAGTTTTGTCCTGGCACGTGCATTTTGCCAATAGAATAGTTCAAAGAAGTTTGGAGGAAACTATTTCATCCATTTATGTATGATGACCACACATTGGACAAACGATTCATGGAATCATTTCTTTTGACGACTAATCGCTGAAGTCACTTGGAGTTTATCAAAGGCTACTTGGTGTATGCAGGTACAAAAATAAATAATTATTTTGTCTAGTAACGATTCAGTACAGAGACGGATACAATTGGTTGACTACTGAGCCTAAATCGATCTAAAGTGGTTGTTGTAATATAAGTATGTACATGTGCATAGTGCATTGTGCAGCTCTACCTACCTCTTCGAAGATTAAAAGCCGTAACTAGTTGTAAAACGCTTGCACTGTTTTAATGGGATAAGGCTGGTTTTATTGTCACGCTGACGGTACGTTGACCGTCGTCGCTGACAGGCGAGATATATGAACCACTAGGAAGCGTATTTGAATGACGCTTGGCAATCGGCACGCAAGGTAGTCAGCGCTGATAACTACGCGGCCTAGTCCAGACGAAAACGAGTCCCGCTAATCGTCAGGGATGACCGACTACGCGCAGGGCTATCAGCGCTGATGGTAAGCAGTTGGCACCGTCCATGGAAACCCGCAACACTAGAAGAGTTACAAAAGCGAAGTTACACAGTTATACGTTACTCAGTAATCACCAACTGTCCCACAATTGAAAATTAGAGGTGGAAGAGAAATAACACCAAAGTCGAAGTTCCTGT
Organism: Spodoptera picta; assembly: GCA_038387885.1. NCBI lineage: Eukaryota > Metazoa > Arthropoda > Insecta > Lepidoptera > Noctuidae > Spodoptera > Spodoptera picta. The sequence goes on from JAZHFQ010000105.1 coordinate 8,083,223, forward strand.
TAACCAATTGTACGCATAACCGAATTACATGAAATAATACAATTCTGGTACGGACTAGTATTACTAACACATGTCAAATTTACGCATGGACAGACAAACGGATGAACGGCTGCATATCAAGCTATGCAATACCAGTATAAACTGACTGTCATATGTTCAGAAAAATCATACAAACCGAGGTCACGTTAAGCTGGTTGTATAAATTGATGTGTGTGTATGCAATATAAGCTAGGATTACCGCCCTTTCTATTTGAATAAGTGACCATGTGTAATACCTTGCCATTTATACAACCTCATCAGCAAATCTAAATATATGCTGAAAGAGCTGCTGAAACAGCATAAAAGATCTGAACGTAATCTATATGAGACTTCCTTGCTTTGCAGTCTTTCCCTAAATTTATATTATTTGTATTAGAAGAAACATTTGTTGATTACTTACATAGAGGTAAAGTCTCAATTCTGTACCTACATTGTGTGCAAATCGATATCGTTTTATTTTGAACGCGATTAAAGTCTCACACGAGTTATTTTAAAAATAATTACATCAAAACTTTTATATACGTTTAGATATTTCACAAGTAACTGAATTCATCTTGGAAAATGTAAAATTATATAATATTATTGTTAGAAATATTTGTATATATTTGTGCAGAATACTCGTACATAATCATGTACGAGTATTCTGCACAAAATTTGAATAATAGAGGTATTTCTTGCATTGAAACAATGTTGAAAACTTTAATAATGGAATCAATTTTGGCTTGCGTAAAGGTCACTGCACTAATGAAAATGGTTTCCATTCAACATGGATACATAAATCTTGTCCGGAATGTTGGACGGCTTTGTTAATCACATTACATATGCACTGGGATTAGCTAACTGTTCAATAACTGTCCACACTAACACTTTTTTAAAATATTAGGTGAAATATTGCCATGAAAAGATTATAAATCCAGAGAAAAGCGATCAGACTAAATCCCTTTTTCTTGTTACGTAAAGACGTAAAAGTTACTAAGCTTAAACTACAGAGCTACGAGGTCTACGGCGTAGCGCTACGACGGTTACGGAAAGCGTCTAAGTGGCGTAGCGCTACGAGAGCAAATTCTTGAAAGATGTGAGTGCTACTGAAGTTCGCCAACTAATGAAGTGAATCGATGCCCAGGTAAACAAATACTTAAAGACGTATATATGTACCCAAATATTTGCTAACAATCTGTCGCTACTTAGCAAACACGTTATATTCCACTTGAGTCACATGTCAAAGTGTTTAGTGAAAATTTAAAAATAAAAAAGTATTACATCGTAGCTATACTTACATTCCATGAAACAATGACGTTGCTATTAACTTAATAGCCACACTTAATCACCAAAGAATTCCCATTAAAAAGTTCATTTGCCTAAACTGTGCGCCTAAAATAACTTTTTAATAAAATTATATTTTTATGACAATGATAATTGAAATCTAATAATGAACATTTTTTTATGTTATATTATTATGTTTACCTCCGGACTTATTTATAGGTATATTTTAGTACATAAATGATTTAATATATTAAATGAAAATATATACAACTTAAAATAATGAACAATTCAACTTGTCATTTGTTATTGTATGTGTTTGTGATTGACTATTATTTTCATGTAGGTATGGCCTTAATAATATTTGTTTAGATCTTTAGGTCTCTAAAGCTATAGTTATTTTTTTATTATTCTTAGGAAGGAATGGAGCAAAGTCTAGCGGAGTCTTGACTGGCGGACCAAGGGCAGTAACTAGTGGCGACGGAACGTCGTGTATGGAGGCGGGCACGTTTACACAGAACTCCTCGATACATTCATAGTACTTGCTAATGAGCACCATAACCTCCATGGACTTAATATGTCACTCTCATTATAAAATGCGCCTGACTGCACCGGTGTTTTGACGTGCTCTCTCAGGTATAAAACCCACTATCATTCCTTTCAACTCTCATTAAAAACCACTGAGCTAGAATTAACACCCGATTATTATACAAATTCAAGTGAATTGTTCACAGAAGTACGTGAGAACTTCATAACATAAATTGAAAACATACTAAGATATGCGCAGGGCACGTTTTAACAAAAAAACTTCTCTAGCTCCCGGGTAACGTGTTCCTAAATAGGTCTTCTAAAAACTTTTGGTTGTTCATTACAAGTGAACCAGAAAAGAGAATTGTTTTTGTCATACATAAAGAATAAGGGTTTCATACCACAAATATTGCTACTTTCACTTATTTATCTTTCCCTGTGTTAAGTGATTCCAAAGTTGTATCATTCAATTAAGTGGTAGTACTAAAAGCTACCTCATCATACCATTGCACATGTGATAATGTTATCGGAAAATTATTTCTACGATAAGATAACCTCACAAAATTATGCAACTATTCCATATGGATAAGTAGGTACGTAACGTTGCGCCATTCATATTTGAAAAATGAGCAGTCTGAACAATGAGATGTGGTCTGATCCCACAGATAAGTTGTACCCGCCGCTATTATAGTCTGGGAACCCGATTGTCAATAACTTTTGTTCTTCAACTACCCTTTTACGGCGAAAACAAGTCAGGCACCGCTCAGATTGGGAGCGTCGGCCGCCAGCGAAATAAAAGTGACGACGTATCTATTCTTTCATCTCATATACTATTATATATCTGTGGTTAGCTAAGTGAGTACATTATATTGAATACTTCAGTAAGTGCACAGAATATGGATATATATTCCATATAAGTGTATAGTACAGATAAAACAGCGGTTATTTGTTGTGGTTTTCGGTCTCCATTACTAAATCTTTTTAGAATGTAACTTCAAGGGTTTATTTTATAAAAATACTAGAATAAAACTTTGATTTTTATAGCGTACATTTTTTAATTAGTTTTATCTTTGCTTTCTCTGTAAAAAATACAACGTTGGCTACAAATAATAGATACCAGGTTTCGAAAAATATTAAAGAATCCGAACGAACCGCTGCAAACATTTTACTGAAAAAAAAATCGTTTTCAATGATTTCCCTGCAACTTACCTACACTTGAACGTTAAAGTGTCACTTGAGCGATACACATTTCTCGATGCTGAATGCAAACTAGGGTTTGCTTTTGTGAAAAAATGCGGGATTTGCTGTAAAAGAGAGATGAGAGTACATAACTCAGAGAAACATCAGACATGGGGATAGAATGACATAAATAAGAATACTCATGAATACTGTGGTTGGTTCAATCTGGTATCACGCAGCTAACCCATTGTATTGGGGAGCTCACCCTGTCACCATCCCTTGATTGACGACCCTACTGACTGACCCTCACTTGCGTAATAAATGTAAAAAAAAACTATATTTCATTGGACTTGTCGTAACTTTGTTAGCAGAGATATTTAGAGGGAAATTTTATAGTCACTTTATTCTCGTAAAGTCGAACTTGGTTTTATAGCCGACATAAATACAAAGAAATGAAGCTTAATTATTATAATTAAATAAAATACTCGTAAAGTGTCCTTGACATACAAGTGCGTATTGTAATATTTAGAGGTAGTAAGTAATTGAATACGGCGTGATGGGTACAGCGTGGAAAATAGGTTTTACTATGTATTTAGTTCATAGTTATCAGAGTACAGTCATTAAAAATAACATACATAGATCTACTACAAATAGATGCTTTCAAAAACCGTTACAAAGTAGCTCCACGTACTTAGTTTTTGTATCAATGGGGCCTCATTAAAAATGTATGCTCTGGCTACATAATGATGTTCGTATTTTATTAAAATTATATCGTGACAGAAATATTGTGGAAAACATAATATTCTATTTTCATTCTATTATTTTATTCCACGTGTGGAGTACCAGTTCTTGCAGTGAACTGTTTATAGAAACGTGTTACCGGTCACGCAAGAGGATTAGTCCTACAAGTATATGGTATTCATTTTGTAAAATGTGTTATCCTGCAACTAAACAACATTTCTTCCTTTGAGATAATTACGCGACTGAATTCTTTTATGAAACGCACGTGCACCTTAAGACTACACTCCAAAGATTGTCGTTTAGAAAGATAACGATAACAAATGTTAGGTACCATAAAAACGTAAGTAACAAGAAATTATTGAAATTTTTCAGGACTTTGGGACTTCGGGACTAATCCTCTAAAATACTCTTAAGTACTTTTATACGACGCGTCATTTGTCGATACAGCTAATAATATTTTTTATGTGGTAATAGGAGCTCATTTTCGGGGAGACACCTACAAACGAGAGATATGGAAACCACATTGCCATTTCGAGTAATGACCACACATAACCGGGACGACACTTTTATTGTTATTTATTTATTTAATGAAGATATTAACCTACAGATATAAACCCTAGTTTAGTTGAATATCTCTCCTTTATTTTGCATTGGTTGCAACTTGCAACTCATATTTCCAAAACCCGATCAAGTATTTTTAAACCAACTGAATCATGTATAGAAACATCGTCATACTTCGTAGCGTTCCTACATTCGGCCGGTGTTGTTATTGCAAAATTATTCTCCCTTGTAATATTAAAAGGCCCGTAGCGTAGCTAACCGTTAGCATAATAAAAATAAATATATTCCACTTATGAATTATACTTAATACAATTGCTGGTTAAATTCCCATGAAACTGTCGTAAACACGTATCGATGGAACCGTCCGTACCCAATTTACGATGCACGGTACGTACTAGTAATATAATAAAACACGAGCTATAATAAGTTGGAATGAATTTACGTTTGTACGTGTTACTGGAGTAAGTAAACGACGGCACTCACTGAATGTGTCAAGACGTAAATGGCATAGTAAGGGCACCGCCGAAATGGGACGCCAAGCGCCAGCGCCTGTACTTACATGAACAAACATTGAGAATCAACGTACCTACTCGGAGCCTCGCCTAACTGCATTTGTCTAGTTGGCTCGCTTTCAGGTCATTACGCGACTCAAATCGATTTTTCAGACGTTAAAAGATATAAATGTTCTAAGCCAGTCATCCCATCCTAGAGTTCTTAATGCCAAGTCGTCATTTTTCTTACAACTTTAACTTTATACTTAGGAATAAGTCACCTGCTCCCAGAATGGAAGGTTGGCAAAGGTCGTTGAGACGCTCTCTATGCCTTGCTGTTGGATTAATGTTCTCTGTTTCTACTGTATCTATAAATGGTCCACTCACTTAAGTATGTTATTATAATAGCAACTTTGTAACTTGAATTTTCAGTACTAATGTGTTGACATTTTCCTTCACCGTCTGTCAGTGGTGTCCAACTAATCTTAGAAAGTACATATAACTCGGAAAAGTCACTTCGGTACATGTTATCATGCAATGTTAAAAGTTCACCTGAATTCAATTATTTCGAAAATGAAATTCTTTACATTCGATATCGTTGCATCCGATACATTGTTAAAGCAATCAAAATAACAAAACATGACTAAAGTTGGATTGAAATGTTTGTATTGGATATTCTAGTCATACAATTAAAAATACCATGGTAGGGAATATATTTGCACTGACGTAGCAGTTTGTATTGAAATATCTGCCGTATCTGCTAGGCTGTTAAGTGCGTGGTTTGTATTGTTATCGATAAACAGGGTATTGCTTCGCGTTGATTGCTCTCTTCTCTGGTGTTTTGTTTGCGAAATCATGTAGGTATTATTATTCTTACGGTACTTATGTAAGTGTGGTTTCTGCAACAGAAGCAAACAGTACCACGTCACAGTTATTAATATTAGATGATATCAATATGTTGTCTATGTGATGAGACGTGAGCTTCATACACGCCAATAACAAGACTATTATGGCAACGTCAAGTTAACGCAACTTAAATTATTGAGAATTAACAGGAATAAACAGAATTGTTTCACAGAAGATTCTGGTTTTATACAGACTTGGTCGTTCGTCAATTTTTACAAGCTGATATTTTATTTGATTTTGTTCAACGAGATTTAAGCACGATTCGGATTGTTTGTTGGTTTAATTGATCCCATGCTTGTGTTGTCTCGGTCGATGGGAGCCGGTCACTTAATCTACTAACCGCAAGGGCGACTACTAATTAATAGGCCATCGGTTTTATTGTGAATGAGAAATGTGACATAAGCATGTTGAATAATAAATTTGCACGCCATATTTGGTAGAATATGCTGGAAAAAAATTGCACTGTAACTTCTTTTGTACCGTATAATATGGTAAGCAAATACACATTTTTGATTTATTTGCGTTTTCGTCCCCGCAGTGGTCAGCAGGATAACACCCACTTTTACCAAATGTGTAAATGTCGAGACTGAATATTTAAGAAACCCAAATAATAATAAATCTGGTTTTTTGTTTAAGCAACTTGTTAATCGAAGTAAGACTTTTGCTTGGCAGTCGTATCGTCGTACATGCAGTTAATGAAAAATAAATAGGTACAAGAACAGCTACAAATTTGTCCCTTAAAATGTAGTACAGACAAATTGTGGTGAGTTAAACCCATCATAAAAGCAATATCTACCTCTATGTCTTAAAGTTGTTACAATTTTTCTCCCAAAATATCATATGTCATAATAATAAAGTATATGATACGTAACTTCGAGCTATACATTTTAAGTTAAAAATATAACCTCCACTGAACGAACATGCCGTATGACAAGCTTGAAACGTTGAACATCGGAAACATATCAATTGCTAAATCTCAGAACCGTTCCGAATAAAGTTCTTTGTTAAATAAATCACTCTGATTTTGTTATAGATGTGAATATATTTGTTCTTTATAACTGAAAATATTGTTAAAATACAAAATAGCTCATAAAGACCAATTTTAAAAAACTTAAAATATATTTTAAAGATTTATTGTCTATTCTTTATTGACTTCCTAGAATAATAAAGTCAACTGCCACTTTCTAAATTCAAAAGGAGAATAGAACAAAAGACTTTCAACTAAAAGGCGGGATTTCAAATATGGAATTCTCAGTAACATTCAGTATTATACATTATATTATGTATGTACTTATTATCCCATTAGTAGTTAGGGTATTTGACCCATTTATAGTCTGGTTGCATACTCGAATATACTGGGGATACGGTCGATGATAAAGTTGCTGAATATCCACCTTCGCAGTATTACATTCAGAGCCAGAGTACTTTGGACCTATATTTGTGGCCAGTTGCTCCCGATAGACCAGGCTTCGTGAGGCTTAAACTGCACAGAAAGTATCTATGTACCAACCTACTTACTGGCGCCCTCGACTCCGTGGGTAACAAAGTAACAATGTTACGTTACCTGTATTGTAGTCGAGATAATTTTGAAGCTTTGATCACTGCATAGTTCGGACATTGTTACACTCAAAAAAATCAAGGCTAAACAAGTTAAAATCTTGCTTGATTGAAAAAAATATGACTGAATCATTCAAGAAAATGTCAAAAATAACAATTGACCATTTTTTGTCACAGTAAAGCTAAAATGATTGAACGTCTATCAATTCGAATCTGTTGAATTTAATAAGTTTACTTTATTCCTGTCGAGACTTATTCAGCTCTATCAAGTTACTTTATCGTTATCACTCATTCCAATTAGTTAATCTCATAAAGATTTTTTATTAAATAAATAATAAACCTATTTATTTCAATAATTATAAAATAATTGTTACAATAAATTTCATAGTTCATTCGATCACTGCAACTTTATAAGAACGAACGCGTCCTTTTTTAATTGAAATGTCTACCTGCAACTAACTTCGTAAACGACCGACGTCTGGCGCGCGGCGCGCATCGTTCAAGTCCCAACATGATTGAATGCATTTTCGATTCGCGCGCACGTTACACTTATTTACGCAAATTGCTAAATTAATTGTATCTATGGTTTTAAAATTGGTGCACTATAGTGTTAATAAGAGTGGAACTCTAAATGGAAGATTCTGAGGTGATGGATTTACTGAGAGCCTGGGGGCTCCCGGAGCTGGGGCCACTTTTCGCAAGTAAGTACCTACCTACTTGTTTATTTTTTGTGCCTAGTTCTTTCACCCATGAATTGGCTAATTTTCATTTTATTTCTCTATGCTAATATTACAGAAAATGAAATTAATATAGAATCCCTGTCTGCACTGACAATGGACGATATAAAAGAAATAATTCCGCAATTGGGGCCCAGAGCCCTATTCCTTCGCTGTTGGAAAGCTTGGGTAACGGATTTCTCAAATGTTAATCAAGGTTCAACAAGTAATCAGTGTACAAGTCTGGACTTAAGCAATCAATTAACAGATTTGACGAATATTTCTCTTTCTGTAAGTACCTACAGTGTACCTTTAACTACAGTGACCGAATGCCCGGTCCGAGAGCGCCGCAAGCCCTCCATGAGCCCATGTTAAAAACAGATTATTCATTTGTTGTTCTTTCGTTCGTTTTAATGTGGTTCCCATCATAAATATTACTAAAACCGGCCAATGAATAGTTCAGTTGACGAATGATTCAGCCAGATCGTGTGCCAGTGAAAATTAATGTAAAAATCGACATCCAAAGCGCGAATAGGCTTATGTATAACGTATGGGCAGTATGGCTGACAATTCATGCGTTGTTTAATAGGGTTCCGCGAATATTCACCGTACATTTGATCAATTTTAATATACTTATTTCAGGACCTCCCTGTTATAATTGAAGATTACCTCCCAACAAGTGGAACAAGTCCCCTAAGAGTCGAAAAAACGCAGAAAACTTCGCCACCAAAATTACCACCAATCAACCTTGAGGATAACGTAAGTACCAACCCACTTGACAGGGTTCATTACATTTATGATTTTGAAAACTAATAAGGGTAGATAATGAAATTACTTATGTATTTGATTTAATAAGTTTTGGATTTTTAGAAGTATGTTTGTGGTTCCGTACCCGTAAGTTGCCAACAAAACCCTATTACTATGCCACTGTTGTTTGTCGGTCTGTCTATCAGCGGGCTGTATCTTGTAAACCATAATAGGTAGACAGTTTTACAGAATTCTCAATTCTGTTGCCGCTGTAACAACAATACATAGTAAAAATATTTCTTGTATTAAAGGGTACCCATAATATAAACTTTTTATTTTTTTGTACCAGTCTGAATTGCACTTGGCCAGTCTATTTACCTATTATTATTTTTTCCAGGTCCTTTTCAAAATATTGCAAAATAATTTTGAAAGTTCAAGCTTATTGCAGTTTATGGGAAAATCATTAGACAATGAAAATGCAAGGAATTTGCTAGCATCAACTATTACCAAAGAAATTTTAAAGGAAAATAAAAATTCACCTATTACTAGCAATGTGTATAATAGTTGGATAAAAAATATAAAAGTGCTGTTTCCGGAGGAAAGAATTACAACTTATTATATTCCACCATGTGTGACCGCGCAGGGGGTAACTCATCAAGCAAGAGGCAAGTTGGTCAGCCAATTGATGAACACAAGGCATAAATACCAAAAGTTAGGTGTTCTTGATTCCAAAGAAAGAAAACTTCAAGTCCGCAGCATAGGGTCTCACCAATCGTCTTTATCACCCCGCCCGCTTCCATCACTGACAATTAATACAATACAGAATACCGACAACACAGAAGAAGATCTTAAATGGTTGAAAAGCAGCTCAGAGCCCTGGGATCTTGTACAGTCAAAGTGGAAAGCTACACTGTTAGAGCGTTTCAGGGACTTAAGGAAGCCGGTATATTCCATTGAGCAATATTTTGATGAGTACCCTGCATTGCAGAAGCCTCAGGGGTATAAATTGGTAAGTGCCTACATTACATAGAATGTTAAAATAAATGCAAATTAATTTTATTTGTTATGAAGATGAAGAATTTGATACTAATTATTATGTAGATAAAGATTGTCGATGATTAACTGAAAATATGATGTGATTATACAAAATGAAACTTACATATTTTGTGAACCCACTTATATTGTTTTATCCTTGTTTCAGCTTGTTGATGACTTTAATGAATGTTACCCCGATTATGTCAATAATTTCTACTTAAATTTTCCTAGCATCAAAAGTAAACTGATAGAGCTGGTATCGAGGAAGTCAACAAAAAATGATATTTACTTAAATGACCTTATTAATTTAGCAAAAGGTAGGTGTTACAAATAATTTGTGTTAAAAAAAATACAAATTGATTATAATTTGACAACATGTGTTTGTAATTATATTGAGTACACAAAAACAGTCAGTAATAATACACATTTTTCTTTACATATTAATGCTACATCCAAAGCAGTGAAATTTTTTTTAATAAAGATGTTTATGATTTCAGACACGAACGAAGAACACAGGAATCTCGCGGCTATATTAAGTTTGCCCGAACTCATTAGCCCCAGTGTGGTAGCACTACCCAGTCAGTCTACATCCTCAAGCTCCAGTAGTGACCCTCCATCAGCTAAAAGGAAGAAGGGGAAAGATAAGAGATGGAAGCCGACGAAAGCCGAAAGCCGGGAAGCGTTCGTCACTCACGTGCATGATGACAGTTATACAAAACTAGTTATAAATAAGAGACACCAGAATATCACAGAAAAAGGCTTTACTCCTCAGCCATACATTGCAATGGTAGGTGCTAATTTATTCACCATTAAATCTTATTTTATCGTGGTGAATCCAAATATATTTTATGACTGTCCTAATATCTTAGCCGCGATCGATTCGTGTTTTAAGATAACATGGGCTCTAAATCTTGAATATGCCCCGTCCACCTATGGCTCTTGGCTTTTCTTACAAAAAGGTTTATACAAACTTGATAGTCCATTTGATAGAGGTTCCACTTCAGTGGAGTCTTTGATGACGGATTGTAATTTAACCAACTGAACAAAATGACACTATGTTTAAGATCTACTTAGATTTTTACAAAAAATATTAAAAGTCGAACAAGGTATAACATACATACATAAACTATGGTTGTTTGCTTTTTATGTAAAAATAATTATGATTCTTTTGGAGCATTTAAAGCTCATCTTACTTTATTTCACGATGCTTCTGAGTATAGAACTTTGGTATGTAGTGAAGAAAATTGTAACAGAAATTTTCAATTGTTTAATTCATTTAGGCGACACTTATTAACTCATACTAATAAAGCACATATCTCTTCAAGTCCCGCGGATAAAGATGCTGAAAGCCACACTAGGGATAGTGAGCAGGTAACTGCAACTTTTAATGAAAATCTTGTTAGCGATGTGGAACCCACATTAGAGCTAAGACATGTGGTTAGTCCAGTTAACACCCTTCAATCAGTATTTGAGACATCTGTATCTACTTTGATTGCTAGCTTATATGCAAACCATAATCTGCCCAGAAATGTAGTCGACATATTTTTTGAAGGATTGCGTGACTGCGTGTCAGACTCCCTACTTATAGCGATAACTAATACATTAGAAAATTTGGCGCGTAATGGTGAAATACCATCTTCTTGCGTTGAGACTGTCATTAAAAGTATTACGCCATTACTAAAGTCACCCTGGGAAAAGTTTGGTAGTGAGTATAAGCGGTTGCAACATTTTGAAAAAACAAATACTTTCATAAGACCACGACAAGTAGTGATTGGTCAAAGACTAGAGACTGTAAAAGAAAACAATGTAAGTCGTCTTATTCCGATAACATGTGAACAAAGTTTTATTAGCCTCAGAACCGTCTTAAAAAATTTTTTTTCTCTTAAAGGAATTCTCGTAGAAACATTAAACTTCATTAAAAGTTTGCAAAATAATAGTCTTAAATCGAATAGTGCCATCGAGAATTTCATACAAGGCTCTTATTGGCAAAGTGTAATGCAACGGCACAAAAATAAAATTGTAATGCCTCTTTTCCTTTACTTTGACGATTATGAAACGGGTAACGTTTTAGGCAGCAGAGCGGGACAGCACAAATTAGGCGCGGTGTATATTTCGCTTCCTTGTTTACCAGCATATCGGTCATCATCATTAAAAAATATTTTTCTATTTCTCTTGTTTCATTCGGCAGATAGAGTTACGTTCGGGAACAAAGTCATATTTCGGTGTGTTATTGACGAACTAAACTATCTAGCAGATGCTGGAATCGAATTCGCTGTTCCCGGCTTCACCGGTACCGTTTATTTTGAGCTTGGATTAATATTAGGTGACAACTTAGGTATTCACTCTATATGTGGATTTATTGAAAGTTTTTCGGCAAACTTTCCCTGTAGAATATGCAAAACACGGAAAGATGTCATGAAAAATCAATGCGTAGAAGATACCTCACTTTTGCGGAACGATATTAACTACCAGTCTGATCTTTTAGTTTGTAACCCTTCTGAGACGGGTATTAAAGAGAAGTGCATTTGGTTGGAATTAAACAATTTTAGTCTCTTCGACCAAATAGCCGTTGACTGGATGCACGACGTTTTGGAAGGAGTCGCAAAGTATATAATGTGCCTTGTTATCAAAAAACTTACTCGAGAATATGACACTTTCTCAGTAGATTTGCTAAATCAAAGACTTGAATCGTTTTCCTATGGTCCTGACAATCGTAACAAACCATGTTCACTGTCATCTGAACACATCAATAACGGCAACATAAAATTGTCTTCGTCTGAAATGCTAACGTTTATACGATATTTATCGCTATTAGTTGGGGAATTCGTACCTGAGGGAAATGAATTTTGGAAATTGTATATACAACTCAGAATCATTATCGATATAATGTCATCTACTGCATTTGCCAAAGGTACTGAAGAACTTTTACAAACTCATATAACTAATTTAAATACTTTATACCTTTCGCTGAGTAATGATACTTTAAAGCCTAAGTTCCACCATTTATTACATTACCACACAGGTCTTAAAAAATTTGGACCTTTGATTCATTTTTGGTCAATGCGCTTTGAGGCTAAACATAGATTATCCAAAATTGCAGCAAGAGCTTCGATGAATAGACGCAATATTACATTATCATTAGCCATTAAAGAACAACTTAAATTAAACGAAATATTTTTGAGTGGTCAATTAGATGATGTCATCAAAACTGGTCCTGAATCAGAATGTAATTATTTGGAATTGCAGTTTGTAGTTTCAAACTTACAATTATCTTCACTACAAAAATTGACAAAGACTTCATGGGCTACAGTAGCATCTACATATTATTCAAAAGATTCAATACTAGTTTATAGTACAAGCCCTGAAGATCTGGTCACGTTTTTCAAATTGACAGATATTTTTATTTTAAATTCAAAATTTGATGTAATTTTGAAAGGCTACTTAATGAAAACCTTATGTTTCAATGAACATTTCTATGCATATGAGGTTTTTGAACCGGAAGAAATCCGATTCGCAGTTAAACTGCAAAGTCAATTAGAGTCTCCCATTCCATGTCATATCAGCATTGTATGCAATAAGAAATATGTTACTTTACGTAGTCCAATCTAATTTGTTAAAATAGTGATTATTTTATTACTTATATGGAAAAATAATTGCTGAAATGTTTGTCTATGTTCTTAAATGAGTGTAACAGTTGGTTACCCAAATAAGTAAGTACATAATGTACAAGGTGTTCATAAATTAACCCAAAACCTCTTAGGTGGTAATCCGGACCATGAAACTGAACAACTTTCATTATGGGAGCAACGCTGAAATCGTTAAAAAATATCAGCTGTTCCCTATAAAAGTACAATACCTACTGACCCGAAATGTATGAAATAGCTGATTTTTTTTTCACGATTCCAGAGTTGGTTCCATAATGAAAGTTGTTCAGTTTCATGGTCCGGGTTACCACCTAAGAGGGTTTGGGTTAAGTTATTAACACCTTGTATATAGAATGTTTATTTTATATAATTTTAGTAGGGAAGAAATTTAAAAAAAGACAGACTTAATGTGTTGATTATTAATATTAGGTTACGCACGATTCATCCATATTTACGGAGATGTGTCTATCTACCCTCGAAACTAAAGAACCTGTTTTTTTTTAGAAATACAATAGAAAAAGTCCTTTTGCCTTATATTTTTTAACGTTGAAATTGCTAGAAGAGTAACATGCAGGAAATTATGTTTATCACTTAAAATTTTAAGTTCTTTTTTTTTTAATATGTATATCAGAAAGATTTCAAAGAGACTGTTAGTAAGTAATAATAATAATATTGTTTATTTTAAATGTTTGTCTACGTTCTTAAATGAGTGGACCACTTGGTTACTCAAATAAGTACATAATATACAAGGTGTTAATGAATTAACCCAAACCCTCTTAGGTGGTAACCCGGACCATGAAACTGAACAACTTTCATTATGGGACCAACTCTGAAATCACGAAAAAAAAATCAGCTGTTCCATATAAAAGTGCTTTACCTACTGACCCGAAATATATGAAAGAGCTGATTTTTTCACGATTCCAGAGTTAGTCCCATAATGAAAGTTGTTCAGTTTCATGGACCGGGTTACCACCTAAGAGGGTTTGGGTTAATTTATTAACAACTTGTAGAGGTATATAGAGTGTTTATTCTATATACATAATTTTAGTAGGTAAGAAATTTAAAAAAAGACAGACTTAATGTGTTGATTATTAATATTACGTTACGCACGATTCATCCATATTACCTATCTTTTTTTTAGAAATACAATAGAAAAAAACCTTTTTCCTTACATTTTTTTTAATTACTGTAATTTTTTTATTTTTTAACATTGAAATTGCTAGAAGAGCAAGAAATTATGTTTATCGCTTACAATTTTAAGTTACTTTTTTTATTATATACTTATCAGAAAGATTTCAAAGAGACTGTTAGTAAGTAATAATGATAATATTGTTTATTTTAGTAATCACTTTAGGGCTAGTATTACACCTTGATTTGTGCGAGTCCAAGTTGCACTAATTTCAGATTTCAGCAAAAATTCCCTGGATACAGACCCCTATTTTGATGTGCTTTTTCGATTCACTGTACTTCACTCGCATCAATCAAAATGCAAAACAGCCTTTACTGAGTCAGCAGCTTAGCTGTTCTACTCGTACTCTTAAAACAATTATTACATAAAAAAATAAATTCCTTTAAATAATAATTTAATGTGTTTTATTATTCACTTATATATTGTGGTGCCTGGTGATAGCCCCTGGACAGGTTTCCCAGAAATACCACATCAGAGCGACAGGATATGATCAGTCAGTGGAAAATATTTTGTTTTCCATGCAAAATCTATTTGTTTGAAAAACAAAAAAATATGCGAATAGCTTATAGTCTTACCAAAAAAGTATAGTTTCACTGACTGTTCATATTCTAACGCTATGATGTAGTGTTTCTGGGACACTGTATCCTATACAGAGTTATTTGTAAAATACCGTTAACTTTTTAAGAGGTCATTGTACTCAACATTATGAAAAACTTTTACTATGGGACCACACCTGAAATCGCGAAAAAAAAATCAACTGTTTCATACATTTTGACGAGTTAAATCATGCGTGGTCCCATAATAAAAGTTTTTCATAATGTTGAGTACAATGACCTCTTAAGAGGTTAACGATGTTTTACAAATAACCCTGTATACTTACTCTAAATAAGTACAATACTTGAATATAACATTACCTTAGTTGATTCTAATAAGAGCACTTTATTACACTGAAAAAGATAACATTTATTTTTAGTATCATGGTATGATAAAAACAGAAAACTATACATACTGAACTCAATAATATATTTCTTTGATCAATACAAATATATATTTTAGATCGAATATGCATCTATATAGGTTCAATTAGGTATCGTTATAAAAACAATTTATTTTTTCGTTTGATACTAGTTTAAACTCGATCAGATCAATCACGGTACTTGTTTAGACTACAAATTTTCTTTATTTAAGTTAATATATGACAATGTTACAGTAATCACAGAATTTTATAAAGATTATCAAGTCTTAGTAACATGCACAAAGGGCAGTTGATAAAAATAATAATCAGACTTGATTAAGTCGACCATTACTTGTTTCAATGTGCTATGTCTGCTTATTCCGTTTCTCTATCAAGAAGACTTGCTTCCCGGGATCACAAAGCTTTGTGCGCTCGTATATTAACAAGTGACTTGATAGCAATAAACATTTTTTTGATGTATGTTAACAATTTTTTTTTTCAGTGTATAGACTGTCTTTTTAATTGGTCGCGCCACAAAGCTCTTTGCACGGGGTTAACATTGACAAACATAACATTGCTCCGCCGGAATGCGAGTGGCTGGTCGGAATCCTTCAAAGCTATTGCGCTTCACTAATTAGTCAGAACACACTGGTGGCCACTGAAACAACACAAACCTACTATGCTCACAAGCTAAACCAACAATTTGTCAGCCGGCTTTAGTTTTATTTTCTCTATACAATTTAAACGTGCATTCCTCTCATAAATAGTGCCAATACTAGCTTTACTTGCTTGTTTTCTCAAGTTTTAATGTAGGTATAAGTTTAGTTTCAGCTTAGTTAACACAGAAATTTAGAAGTACTAAACTTAATCAAGTTCACATAATTGGCATTACCACAGACGGTATACCGCTCATAAAATGAAAGTAGGCATAAAAGAAAACATGGACGACGTGTTAACAGATCCATTTCACGTTTTGGCGTAGTGCACGAGCTAATAACTCAACCAGCCGGGTCAACGTGCATGACTGCCGCCTTGGTGTCGCTGAGATGGGAAAAAGCCGGCGTTGCGGCTAAAAGGCTTCGGAACGAGATTGCAATTAGACATGATTACAAGTTCCTCCGCTTCACTACAGATCTAAAGCCATTTAAAACAACGACTAGCTCTCATGCGCTTTGACGCTATTCATGAAGAATCTCCTATGCACTAATTAAAAGTAATATACGCTGTAGTACATTATATTGTTTATTGTAAGCATGATTGCTCAAAGACAGAAAGTTCAGAGCTCGGTCTTCGTGGCGTCGTCAAGGAATGTTCGTTTCCTCAGTTCTGGCTCAAACGGTTATCGTCTTCACTCTCCGTCGCCTTTGAGACCAAAATAAAAGGAGCTTTTAGTCCTGGCTTCAAGAATGCACATTTGAAGATCCGTGCAGGCAAGCGAGTGAGCGGCGCGGCGGCTGCACGGATGAGTAACAACGTATTGTGACGCCGCCGTAAGTTATGCATCGACCAAGATATTTTGACTTTTCCACTGCATTTTACCTGCCACGAACGATAACAAAAGGTGTACAATTTATAACCTTGCAGAAACGATAAAGGTTTCGAAGTCACAAGTGATACTGTATCGAAGTGTGGTTTATCATTTTTAAAGAGTTTACCCTACTGTCAAAAGTTTCTGCTTTTCAATCTACTGTCCCGTAATATATCAAACCCCAGCAAAAGCCAATTAAACTCAATACAATAAATAATCTATAAGTATTGTTATATAAGTTAGAACATTTCCCCTTGTTAGACAACAGTCAACAATGTGAACGAGGATATTAAATTGTTCTCTATTTACCAGGACTTACGAAGTAAACAGACATTTTTATTAACGAACTTCAATGTAATTAGTGCTGTCACAATTAGTGCCACTGTTCAGCAGAGCGATAAACGAAGATAAGTGTCTACTACATTTATATTGAATGTATTGTCCACTGAGTTCGTATTGATCGTGTTTTGAGCACTGATCACTCCTATAGAAAACCTAAAAATACCTTCATGTCGGGCTAGTCGGTAAGAACCCTACCTAATCTAAGCAGCAAAAGTCGCCAAGGTTAAACTTGCCCGAACGATATTATTTTCATTGTTTTTTATTCAAAACTTTATTAGACTGTTCAAACGAAGTGTTCATTTATGGTAATGAAGTTTAATGTATATGCTTGTCGGTTTGAAGTTATAGGTAAATACATTTTAAACGGATATTATGTGCACAGCATCACTTATTTACTTTTGCTGCCCAAATATAAAAGTTTGAAGCAAAAATACTGGTTGAATTTACAGCGACATGCATCGTCACTTTTACTTCCATATACATTTTATAAAATTCAAGTTCAAAAATATATTTCGTTCATAAATTCAAGAAATGAAAAATGTTACGTCGAAACTTTTCAGTTCAATTCGTAATATCTCTCGTTTGCAAGTTTTTTACACCAGTACTGTCAGCATTTTGATAAAAGTATTATGGAGTTGGTTGTTATTGTGCACATGTGTGCCCTAGAAACAACTGTATCTAAGCGATTCTCAAGCATAATATATAAACCCGAGGTTTGAAACCCAGATGTGTATTTCCACAAAGAGAACAAACTGAGGCAACATAACATCATTATATCCTCGTGAATGAGTTCTTGCAGCTGAATCGCAAATTAACCTTTGCATATGCAAGGAAGAAGAATACACCAACATAGTATCCTGAATTTAGTAAAATACCTTATTTAAAAAGTGCTTATTTTACACGTCCCACGTTGAGATAATGATCGTTTATATAATACACCTAATATTTAGTGGGAAATTCAATGAAAAAACGCAATAAACATAAAACTCAAAGTGGCTTGGCACGTGGATGTAGTCGAACGTCGTTGTGGCATAAATAAGTTGTGAGAGGTATAAACGCGCTATCATTTCTAAGAAGGTAATACGGTAGAAAGAAAGGATACGACAGCCATGACACCTACATATCACATTGCATCGTTAGATCTTTAAAAGAAAATGTATAAAGTGAATTTTCCATTAAATGTCTAGTTAATACATTCTTAAGAGTATTGACACGGTTTATTGTTATTATGTAAATATTATCTGTAGATAGAATACTGTAGGATACTTACTTCGAAATATTATAAATAAAAAAATATTTCTTCGAGAAACTTTAACTCGTCGAGTACCGGTTTTGTAGACACAATTATAGAACAATAGGTTGCGGTCACCGGTGACCGCTTGGTGTTTGACAGTTTAAACGTTTAATGTAACTATAATAAAAATCAGACTGTAGGTACTAAACCTCATAAAATAAGTAAAAAAGTATTTGCTATTCATGATATAAATAGTCTCTTGTATTCAAAGGAATTTTCCTAAGGACTGTTATTTAATGTAAAGTTATTAATTGCGTAAAGCACGTTAACTTTGTTCATTGGCTTGAAATTATTGTTCAAAGAGCGCAAACAAACCCTGTGAACTGTATTTGTATACCAAAGAATTAATACAAATTCACAATTCCGTACCGCAATCACGACACAACCTGAGCTCAAAACCAACAACCGCTTTCAAAGGAAACTTCGTCGGTAATTATTTAATTTAAGCGAAAAATATCGTTGAAATGGTGAGAAATGAAGACTTGGGACAAAATTTCCTCGTTGATATCATCTCTACTTACAATTTACACAAACACTACGAGACTTTAAACATAATGCGAATGTTACTCGCAGTTTTAAAGAGTAAATTGAGACTTTAAAAAGGTACGTTGTCTGCGTGCTTGTATAGAGAAATTAGAGTTCGTGTGAGAGTATAAAACTAACACCGGGTTTATCTACGAGTTTATTGCATGTTGTGTTAATAAATAATTCGTGTAGGTAATTCAATTAGGTACTTGCATTTGTTCATTGATTCTTATTTTACAAGCGGAATTTAACCGTAGTAGTGGTCCTAAGGTGTAAGGTGAGTAACCGACCGGTGTCAGGTGGGGGACATTTGTATGCTATTTGTCCCGACAGTAAGCTGGTGCAAGCCGTCGCGCGAGCAAAAGGGATTGTTGCTCTAATTGGTGTCTGTCCTTAACTGTGCCTCAGTGCGACTAACGAGTCGTTCTCTCTTCAGACGTCTTTTTACTGTCAGCGAAAGCAGCTTTTAGAGCACTAGGAGCCAATAAGCAGTACGTCTCAAACGTAAGATACTTGTACTGTTTGTTAAATTAATAACAGTACTCGTATATACTGCAGCGAGTGGAATTGTTGAATTTTCAGCAATTCAATGTATATTCTCATGAACATGCATACGAATATTTACATTTGTCAACCGAAATGACTGCGACGATTCCACTGATATGCATAAGCTTTTTTTGACTGGCCATTCATTTTAAATCATTTTATCCGACGTGGGAACGCATAAAGATATAATGTTGTAAAAAAATTAATTGTTTCATATTTTAGAACGTCAAACTTTTAATCTAGTTTGAATCAATTTAATAGGGCTTAGGTTGGCACGATTAGTATTTTAAAAATAATATATGCCTGGAGTACCTATTAGGTTGTGGAGTGTTTTAAAAAGAAGTTTCTGAAATAGGCTTATGATATGATTAGAGTTTTCTAAGTAAGATAATTTCCCCTAGGTACAATGAATAAGCTTATTGAATGTATGTAAGACGCGCGTTATGTAACTTTTCTTAACATTTCGTAGCTTCGTAAGATACACACCGTAGACCATTCCCATCGCACTCACTCGTTATTCCTTTTTTATGGTGTAACAATAAAATATTTTGATCCCTGGTGGTTATTCTCCAAGGGGAAACGAAACAAAATTTATGTATCTTGGTTATAAATGTTTCTTCGACTGTAACGATTATAGGGGATGAGGTCTCTGGTTCGATGTTCGAGCACACATAGTGCGACCGAGAAATATCCTACTTTTTGGAAAAAAGTGAACTTTGACATGAAGGCCTGCTATTAAATTTATCATTTGAATTGACTCTAGGATTTTTATTAATTGATGGTTTATATGAAATTTATTTATTAATTGATAACTTTGTTGTCATGTCCACTTCACACACCACTTGAATAATCAACTTAGTTACCTAGAATACTATTCGTTGAATCATTTAAGACATGTTGAGCAAAACATAAAAAGTGTTTTTTAGATATATCGATCAGGGTTCCTCCAACGAATAGATAAAAGCAGACATATTTATATTTCTGGCACGCGCCCCATTCGACTTTATCTACCTCTATACTAATATTATAAACGTGAAAGATTGTGTATCTGTTTGTTTGTCCGTCTTATACGGCAAAACGTAACGATGAATTAACGTTTTTTTTTAAGTGAAGCTATTTAAATGGATGTAGACTGACATGGTTTACTTTTTGTCTCTTTCTAACTAAACTTCCAAAAGCCAATTTCAGAAAAGTGGTGTCACGTCCCTTAAATTGGGGTTGGAAGTTCGTGTGAAACATTTCGCAATTTTCAAGGTAAAAAAGCTACAAATTGAAGTGTGGGTTATTTATGAGTAATAAAAAATTAAGCATCTTTTTTTATACATCTGCGCCAACTCCGTAAAAGAGCGCAAGCGAAGCCGCGTGCAGAAGTAAGTAACTTATATTTCTACAAAGTTTCCATTTGACATTGTGAACTTTGAATGTATACTGTCTGCTTAACTTATTCCAGATATTATCGTTTAAATGTTAACTTATATCGTTACATGAATTTTGTGATCTTTCAAAATTGAAATGATTTTTATCGTTGCTTTATTGAACATGATTTCTGAGGATTTAAATAAAACATATAGAGGTCATTGACCGTACAGTGGGGTGCTGGCAGAATGGATTGCACTTGTCACCTTTTCTCTTCACGTGGGTATCAGAAGATATGACAGTGTTTTCTGATACATTGCGATCTCCAATCATGGAGATATAGAACAATAGACTAACATATATATATGTTTCTACGAAATGATTTCACATTATGAGTTGTGTAACGAAATATCACCCTCACAGATAATACCGTACGTAGGGTAATTTAATCTTTTTATTAAAAATTATCATATACTAGCTTTTACCCGCGGCTTCGCTTGCGTCACAAAAGGATAAAAAGTAGCCTACGTGACATATACTAATGCACACAGCGCCATCTATGCCAATAATTTCGTTTTCCCTCGAGAATAACAAAATTTTCCGGGATAAAAAGTACCCTATTTTTTAATCCAGTCTTCTAACTTTACGTCGGTAAAATTTAAAGCAATCGGTTTAATAGTTACGGCTTGAAGCGGAACAAACAAACAAACTCACTTTCCGATTTATAATATTAGTAAGGATATAAGAAGGTGAGATGATATAAAAAGTATTCATTCTGTAAGAAAACTTTGTCTTAAACTTTAGCGCATAGCTGAATTTATTAAGAGACTGAGATCATCTCGTCACCATCATACACTCCTGAAATAATTGGTAAAACGATGCACCCAGTTTTGCAACGAACACTACAAAATAATAAATCAATTATTTACAATAAATTTTATAGCACAATTGACCTTGGATATGTGTACTATTAATTGAAATAAAACCGGCATGACCACGGCCTCATCAAAATGAACGAATTCTGAACACTAATGAGTGTCGAGAAAATAATATTAATCAGTAATTGATGTTTTCATAATTTGCATTATAATGCTATTAAAGATAATATGTACGCTATTTTACATAATTTACTAAAATTTCATATACGAGGTTAGGTATATGTTTTTTTTTAAATAAAACATTGCCCCACATTAGGATTTTAACCTGTGTCGTGGGTGCGTTTACAAACATACAAGTTCACATACACAATGACACCCAGACCCGAAACAACAATTTGTGGAGCACACAAAGTGTTGTTCCGTGCGGGAATCGAACCCGCGACACGTTGCACGGCAGCCGGTTGCCCAGCCACCGCACCAACCGTGCAGTCAATGGATTGCAAATGTTTATGTATTTTCTTCTATAAAGTATAACTGTATAAGATGTTCCTCTAATTCATATGTTAAATAAAAATATACGTATTTATACATAGTTTGAACGAATAGTTCATGTTCAACAAATTGAAAATGTAACGGGTTTCTTCGAACAAGTAAAGGTTCATGCACGATACCTGTCACTCAAACTAGAGTACTGAACATCTACTACGCAAATACTTAAAGATACTTTGGCACGTATAACATGGAGTACCTCTAGAGTATCGCCTCTTCCCTGCCAAAACCAGAACAATGGGTAATCTTTCAAATTTCCGCTCACACGAACACCACAATACAAGTCAATTTCTCCTCCAAAGGTTGCCAAGTTAAACAAAATCCCGCGACCTACATGCCATTATTGTAAACCGTAGCTTTTGCTTCGATAAAATAAAACAATACTGTTTTTAAAAAGCACTTGCTTTGTATTTTTTGATAAAGAACAATCTCTCTGTTTGTGGCACAATATTGTGAAGAGCACTTGATTAATATTTACAGATTAATTTTTATACCATTGTTTCTGTACCTTCAAATTATTTCAATATAATATTAATAACAACTCTTAAAAATTGAAAGTGAATAGTTCAAATGTAAACGATTTTAAGCGTAGTCGTTGCTACGAACTGCTACGCCGTAGACGATAACCGAAGCTTACCGCGTAGCAGATAGCAAAGGAGCTTTGTTAAACAAAAGATTATCTATCATGTAAAATCAAATTATCAAACAATAAATTGGTCCTTATATTTGTGGATTTAATACTTCGACTAAGAAAACAAAGCTAATTATATATAATCATTATACCTCTAATTGTGGTACACAAGTTAATTAACTGGATCATGGTACTGACAGGTTGACGTCAAAAATTAACTGTAGCGGTTTTAAGTAATCTACAGTCATTAGCTATGTAAAGATCCGGCTTTAGGGTTGTAACTATTTTCATGAAATTGTAATATTAGAGTTTCCATTTTGTTCTTACACATCTTAACGACGCAACAAGATTTATCTACGCGAGATAGTGTTTGAGTAAATGGAATGAGAATATGAATTCTAGAAATGGTTTGAATTTTGAAATAGCAATAAATTCTGATATACTTCAGAATACAATCCAATGTTTCGTTAGACGAATGCTATTTGAACTCAATCGTCTTTGTAGCGACCTTGGGAGCCCTAAATAGACGGTATTTGAAATACTAAGAGATTCTCTGCTAGTTGATAACGTCTTAAGAGGTAAGCTTTAATTAAAATTACAAAAGCAACAGTTTTATTTAAATTTATTTTGTAAGTATAAACGAATAACACTTACTTTTACATTAAATAAAACACTAAATGCACAAAATATCTTTTATAGATTTATCATTTTATTAAGTTCTCTGAAACCGTGTTTTATAACATTAAACTTAACGTTTAACGTTTCAGTTTCACTCACAATTTTCCTTTTTATATTTTTAAATAAATATACTGTTTATTTTTCACAGGAAATCTTTTACAGAACATAGAGCAGGTATATTACTAATGCACTTATATTCCCTAAAGACTTCAGTGGTCTAACGGGGTGTGCTCATTAGAAAGTACAGCCTTTGAGTGAACCGGATATGGCCACTAGAGTGGAAATCACTCGGGAAACAGAACATTTCTTTTTTTCCAAAAAAAATGGAAATTGTGGTTTGAAAAATGATGTTTCAGATCTGTTGACTGTCTGTGTTGACGTTAGATTATATTCTAATATTGCACCTGTTTCTGATAATTTGAACTGAAAGTGTGGTTGATTTTGCCAGTAAATCCAGTGCCTAATTGCCTCATTATGAAATTCAGTAACAAATATTGTGTACTTGTGTATATTTTTCATTATTTGCAATAGTAAATAAACTTGAAAAATAATAATGCAAATAATATGAACAACATTTGACTAATATTCTCTTTATGAATGTTATAATGGTTGTAATGGTTCCCAACCTTACCTTTACTTTAATGATTTAAAAAGACCTGTGATTTTAATTAACCGTGTAAGAGCGTTGGAATAAAATGTATACATCACAAGCATTTCAAAGAGTAGGGACGGACTCCGGACTCAAATACGTAGAAACCAGCTGACCATAGACAGTTATTTGCAGTGTAGACAAAAGTTGAATTCCCGAAAAAAGGTTTTATCATTACACGGACTCTTCGTGTGAAATAAAAATAAATTAAAAGAATTTTTAACTCGCTGCTTCGCTCTCTGGACCCTGGGCTCTGGGCTCTGGGCTGCATACTTCAAATTAACTTTATGCTTTTATCCCCAAAAGATTTGGATGGCGGTTTATGTTAGGTTAAAGTTTTATTAAAATTAAAATAGTGTGGAAAATAGCATTTTGCTGTTTATATATCTGTTATACGCCGACCACATTTTCAGACTTAGTGCAAATATGAAAATTGTAGCATTTGGATGTTTTAAAACTGTAGTAATATTCTCCACAACTTTGAAACGGCTCGGTCTGCATGTGTAGCTAGGCATACATATATAAACAAACCTAGATAGTCAATATTAAAAGTAACCAAGCTTCAATTTAATAGTGTTCCCTGTAAATCTGCCGTGATAGGAGAAAAATGGATGGCATACGTATACGTCTAATACATAACATAACATCACGCCTTTTATCCCCAAACGGATAGGCAGAGGTGCACATTGCGGCAGTTATTGCCACGACACAAAGTAACATCCACTTTTTACTATTTATTTTATGAGTCCCGTGTAATAGAGGCTGAGCCTATTGCCATATACCGGGCACAATTCCAGACTCAGTGCTACTCAGTGTTTTTAAAAAACCTATTAAAACTTTGCCTGACCCAGGAATTGAACCCGTGACCGTTGTCGCACTTGCGACCACTCGGCCGATGAGGCAGTCAGTCATATATTATATGAAGTACATGTATTAGTTCCTCTACCTACTTCTCCGTTATGATGTCACGTAATAATTTACCTATTTAAACGAAAACAAACGCATGAAATGAAAAAAAAATTCACTAGTTCGAAAATCGGATTTAGATTGGAGTTGCTCTTTCTTCAATCAATGGAACTGAATAACGAGGACTATAACTGACAATCAATTTAAATAGAAACGAATATAAATTTGATTCAATACGAACATAATAAATCCCCAAGCGGTCACCGGTGACCGCTTTCCACTAATATTACATTACATTATAGACCTTATTTCTAATGTTTAGAGAATACTTTTGTATGACCAAATTTAGGGGATGGATATCAACGGGTTAATGTATATCTCCTTCTTTCAATGTCACACGCTAGATTTGGATACAAATTCGGACTCAAAAATTATACGTTTATATTTAAACTAGCTTTTACCCGCGGCTTCACTCGCGTCACAAAATGATAAAAAGTAGCCTATGCGACATATACCAATACATACAGCGCCATCTATACCAATAATTTCGTTTTCCCTCTAGAATATCAAATTTTTCCGGTATAAAAACCCTATTATTTAATCCAGACTTATAACTTTACGTCTGCAAAAATTCAAAGCAATCGGTTTAGTAGTTACGGCGTGAAAGCGGAACAAACAAACAAACAAACTCACTTTCCGCTTTATAATATAATAAAGTAAGGAAGTAAGGATAAGGAAGTAAGGAATAAGGATACACATTTTCCTAGGAAAGTTAGTAATACCAATAAACTTGTAGTGAGCAGCCTTAAGCTGAAATCGTGATCTATTATTAAGAAAAACGTTATGGGAAATTATGGTAGGGTTACTCAGAAGGGTGGACCCCAAAAAAGGGTCTCATAGAAATACATTGGGATATGTAAATATACAATTGCTAGTTACTTGTGTTGATATATGAAAATATGTTATTTAAATGTATGGTGGCTTAATAAGGGATTTTGGAAATTTAGAACAATGGGTAAGTTTTCAATAATTATTATAAGAGTTTTTCAGTATCACAGAATGATAAAAATAAGGTACCATATAACCACAGCAAAAGGTTCATTCGCCTTCAATTCCCTTTATCGACGATCAGAAATATACGTCCATTTGTTTCACCTTAGAAAAACATTGCAGGATAATAAATTAATACATACCTACCTAATGTTTAATAGACTCCATTTAAATGAAGCTGTAAAAATGGAACGAAAGAGAAAGCGGATATATCCGATCATCCATCAATTCATATGACAAATAAATTTTCATTTATGTTAGTAGAACATTTGATATGTAGCTTTATATGAAAGAGGCGAACACGCGTACTAAAACCTCCTAAAATAGAAGGGGATTGCTCGTATTGAATTTTATACTTGCTTCGACGTAACATGTCTTTTAGGGTCTCATATTGGTTCACAAATATAGAATGTGAGCTCAATTTAAATGAAGGCATTCAATGTTTCCCTTGCCGATATCCCACAAAAATTTATTATCCGCACACAACTTGTGAGAAATGAATCTGCAATAAATAAATCTTTTGGGCTCGATTCAATATCTTTCCATTTGTAATTTCAAATCGATTGTAGATCTAAAACCAAATCGCGGTATCGTATACAATTGGTTTTATCAATAAATCTGTAAGAGGCACGTAGGAAGTATAAAAATCTGATAAAAATCGAGGTCGAACCTTCGAGGCTTCGTCACGATTCCATTCAAATAACAACCCTTTTTTGATTTGCACTAAACTGAGGAGCTATGTGACCCTTGGACGATATTCTCTCTTGTATTATCAATTTACATGTGCCGAAACATATCACGGCAATTCACATGTACCTACAATATCTCATTCACCCTATATTATATAATTCTCTCGCATCCTACTTTCACATTTTCATTTGCCAATTAACAAGTTAACACGTGTGCAAAACAATATTGTACTACTAGTAACATCAATCATTTATTATTAACTTGCCCTTTATCCGAACTATGTACCTCTAGAAACTAACAAGAATTCGTAAGAAATTAATAAAATGTGACATTTGATAGTTAAGACCAGTAATCAACAATACAAATAGAGTAAGATAGTGGGATAATAAAGTCTTATGGATATTGTACTAAATCAACACACATAGGTAAAACCAATTCGATACAATTTAAAAAGAAACCACACAAACATAGGTATACATAATCGGAATTACTTCGCGCTTGAACTTGAGTATTCCAAAACATATTTCCTGCTACGTTTGAAATATTTTGTTTACATTGAGAGGATTTCATGCATAAGATATATATTACCAGCGAAGAAAAGGTACTTAAGCACACATGGGTGAGGTGTGTGTCTGTACATGTTATGTATGTGTGGGTTTCGGAGCCTTATCGAATTGCTGACGTTCCACACGCGAATTCGATGAGATTCTGTGCTTACACACCATTTACAATGCGTCCAAACGGTTAATACGTAGACATGTTCAGATTATTTTCGATTTACATAGGTACATACATTTCTACAAATCTTGTACGTATTTTCATAAACGGACAGAATTAATTTCTGCATTCGTGCTGGAGTCGAATGACTACTTTAAAATCATTTGTTTTTTAAGTACTCACGGCGGAAAACATTAATTATAAAATCACGATTTCATGTCTAGTATCGTGCTCGGAAAATTCGATGGAAGTTAATTACCGATTGTCAACACAAGTGACTTGAAGTGAAGTGTGAAAAGTCAAACAGCGAATG
This sequence comes from Spodoptera picta, assembly GCA_038387885.1. Lineage (NCBI taxonomy): Eukaryota > Metazoa > Arthropoda > Insecta > Lepidoptera > Noctuidae > Spodoptera > Spodoptera picta. Next base: position 8,111,423 of record JAZHFQ010000105.1, read on the forward strand.
ATAATATAATTTTCAAATTATTGAAATTCTGTTAGTACAGACAGTAAAAAGTAGAGATCATCAAAAGCAGAAAGGATCTTGATTCTAGCTTTTCCTTTCTCAGGGGGTTGGCATAAAGATAAAAGATGATGCTTACACACTGTTTGAAAAGATCTAATTCTTGCATTACAATGAGCGTATGTAAATTCAAAGGAGGTAAACGCATCACGAAACTGACCTCGGCAAAAAAATGAAGAATATTATATTACAAGCCATTTACTTTTTTGTTCCACGGAAGTAGAAGATTGTTGCATGAGACAATGTTATGCTGGAAAACAAAAGCATAGCCTTGAGACGCAAAGAGCCGTAAGCACGGAAAACGTTAACTCAGGTCATTTCCGATCAATCTCCGCCGTCGAAGTGTCACTACGATGATCATTCCATCTGAGAATCAGGCGAATTAACTCCCTGTTCGCAAACGTGATTTAATAAATACAAATCAATTTATGTAAATGTCACCTCGAGCTCTGTCTACGGTAACAAAGGACTTTTCTCTTGAAATTACTGTTCACTTTAAAATGTGTATTGTTTTCGATTAAACTGCGCTAATAGGTCGGAAGTTAGAAGAGGGAAAGAAAATGTAGTTATATAGATTTTGAATTTGAAACGAGATAGATAAGCGAAGAGTATTTTAAAAAAGTCCTTATTATCTAATTGTGTAACAAGTTTTAAAGTTTATTTTGGTACAGTTTCAAGTGAACTGTTCTAAATAAATGTACAATAAAGAACTGTTCGAAGTCACAATTTTATTCAACGTTTGCACAATCACACTTAAGCACAATATATCATTTCTATTTTTAAAATTCTCCCGCGGGTATCCATTGTAGTAGGTCTTCGATGATGCTCACACTTTCCTTCACATTTTTCAAGCTATATTCTCGATATATATTATAATATATTTCCCAGCTTCCCCACTCTCAATTGGCCTCTCCACCACAGTTAAGGGTTGTAAGTGGAAGCTTAAGAATTATATCAAGTGGATGTGAAGTATTCGCTGATATTTCTACAGTCCGCCTACTCGCATACTTGACATTATTCTTTACAGATTTTAATCGGTTAAAACCTCTCGTTATCTTATAAGATTCGTTAGCATTTATTAAGGTAAATTGTTTCAATAATGATTCTAATTCAACATTTCTTACCAATATTTCTTAATGCGCAAAGGTACTCGACATTCAGATATCACCACTCCACAAAATAAGCGTAGGTAACCCACTTTAATGAATAAAGGAAAGAGACAAGCAAATTATTTTGGTCCCCAGAGGCTTTTTTGCGACCTAAATTATCAGCTATTGAAACTGGAACCGTGAAAGGTGGATTAATACCACAATTTATTGATGAAAAAAACGACAATCTGTAGATATTGTTAGGAGCACCGATATAATGCCAGATTTATTGCGGACTTGTAACTAATACGGCCGGGAACCCTTGTCACAAGTTCGCTACAACAATGCTAAGTTAGCAGTGATTCGAAAACTATGTCGTATCACGTATTAACTATTAACTGATGCGACAAATCGCACGGGAATCAAATACTTGCTTAAAATAATCAAATATTTTGATCAAGCGAACGTTTTGACCCTAAAAATATTACGGACAGCTCTTGACGATAAATGGTCGCACAAATATTTGTAATGGAGATTTATATACAAAATGTAGGCGAAAAACGTCCGTATTTATTGGGCTCTGCGAACTGTAGCCGAGTAACCGTGGCACTCAGCGTGATTGTGTTAATAAAACTGTTTCCCTATGAAAATACGTTGGCAAAATTACATAATCCATATCAACACAATTGTTCCCATAGAGTTTATGCCTACAAGACTTTGTGACTAATACTCGTTCCCTTTTATTCATACTCCCTTTTGTTCCACGACGTTCTCTGTGCTCTAAAATAAAAAATAACAATGTAAAAGCGAGTCTTTTAAAACTAGCTTCCTCACCCTAACTCACGTCCTTGTTATGAAATATGAAACGCATTTAAAAATGTACATTTCACGGCGATGCAGTAAAAACGTCAAGCCTCACGCGGCGTTGAGCACCGCGAGTTGAAGCTCAATATCAAGCTGCTTTAAAAACGATGTTTTTATTCGTTATTTTAAAAGTAAAAACGTAGGCCTCGCCAGATAATGAGGAGTGCAACCTTCAACCTTTGCTAAACAAACACGTCTTAATCATGTTTCTTAATTAAACACTGATTTGAGTTATGTCACGGATGCTTTTGTTTTGCGGATTCTCTAGGGAATACCTTTAATTTGGAAACATGGAGCCGCACTTATCTTGCAGCAGTTTCGTGTTATGTTTCAAGTAAAATATGAATAGAAATAAATTGTTTTAGATCTGGTACAAAGGGGCATGATAAAAGCATAGAAGATTTAGATAACGATAGGGTACGCCTTCGGGGATATACAGGGAACAAGGGAGCATCGGAAGCGTCATGGTCCGTGTAATTAGGCCGTGACTCGGCCGACCTTTAGCCCATCTGCGCAGACGGGCCCTTATTCTACTTTTATTTCAACTTTCAATTTCTTTTCATCATTCACCCTTTGCCTGCAGAAACCTTATGACTTCCAAATTGAATGGGCTATATTTCAGCCATATTTAAATAAGAACGGTTAGCCTTTCAAAGTTTTGCTACGAACTTTGTTTCTTCTGCTGAGTGCGAACTATAAAAAGCACTTTAACTCATCTGTAGTATTAATAAAACTATTAACTTTCCTCGAGCTTTAAGCGTGCCTATTTGTAGACATAATTTTTTTAATGGAGTGAATTGAGTGATTTTATTCATTTACTATTGAAGATTATTACCGAAAAGAAATAAAAAGTATTTATATGTTCCAAAATTAGTTCCAAAGTCAATGACATTAAAGAAAACTTTGTAAAGATAAATGGAAAAGTTACACATATACTGTACCTACTAATAATAATCAACCTTTTGCTGTCGTCTTTTGAAAGTCACGCAAACCAGAACTCGGCAACAAACTTAAATAAAACGCGTAATATTTCAATATTGTGTGAGCAATGATGATTAAACAAGTGTATTTTAACACTGGAACGAGCGCCTAGCTTCACTGACGGACAGACTGACAGACTATTATATATTTCATATTTATTGACGTTTCAAAAGTACCAAATTATGGTTTAATTGAAATAAATGCTTTTGAGTTTGAGTTTGAATATATTTTATGGAAAATTTAAACCCAAGTAGTATATAAATACTACAAATAAATACTATAAAGAGCATAAGCTCTTTGCAATATTATGACCGTACCCGTATCATGGCAGTCGGGCATGTGATTTACTCGTAGCTAATTGTGAACGAGGAATGCAGCCCGTTTGAAATTGGACGGGCTTCGACACCAAAGCAAATCAGTGCCATTAACTGATTTCAGTCACTTCCATTCATGACGAGGTCAGCATTTGGTTGTGATGCAAGCTATACGAGCTATAAAATATTTATTTTCCTATAAGAGTAAGTAGCTCTGCCGAATTAAAAGATTAGAATTATATTAACACGAAACGGACTGCCTCGTTGGCCGAGTGGTCGCAAGTGCGACTGCCGGGCAAGGGGTCTCGGTTTCAATTCCCGGGTCGGGCAAAGTATAACTGGGTTTAAAAAAAATCTAAGTAGTAGCACGGGGTCTGGAATGGTGCCCGGTATATGGCAATAGGCTCACCTCCTATTACATGGGACTCGTAACATAAATAGTGAAAAGTGGGTGTTACATTGCATAGTGGCATACTGTGCACCTTTGCCTACCCCTTTGAGGATAAAAGGCGTGATGTTATGTTATGTTATGCTGTGTTATGTTATGTTATAACACGTAAAGTATGGGCTGGTTTTACAAACTAAAAATGTAATTTCTATTTTAACCAAAAAAAGAAGAAAATTTTACTTTACCTCAAGATTAAATTAAAACTGGATATGAAACTTGAAACATTCCTTGGACAACTTTCCATCAACATTTCAACCTCAAGTTTTAAACTTAAAATTAAATAACTATCTTGGTTATATGAAATTAAATAACTATCTTGGTTATATGAAATTAAATAACTATCTTGGTTATATGAAATTAAATAACTATCTTGGTTATATGAAATTAAATAACTATCTTGGTTATATGAAATTAAATAACTATCTTGGTTATATGAAATTCGCATGTATTTGCTTCACTAAGTTGGAAAACTTACTCTTTTTGATGGGAATAACCGATGTCGGATATATTTCATGTGGGACTATGTCAGGAAAAACTTATAGTTATTACTGTCTAACATTTTGTTAGAATGTTAGAATTTATGGGATATTTGTTCAGTGTTTCACTGTCAACACGACATTATATACGGTTGTTTGGTTCCCAGGCCACAATTTATATTATTAAGTTAAATAAAAACTCTTTTTCGTTAAACGTGTCATAACAGAGTTGTCGATTCTTCCCGTTTTTTTAAACTACTATCAACAGCGACTATGCTTAGAGGCCGTTTAAGAGTTTTATAAAAATGTCGCTAAAGTACATTAGCAATCAACAGATACATCACTAGTGCGAATTTGTAGTCTTTATCTACATGTATAAATGAATCATTTCAATATCATATCTCACTATATCAATGTAACAGTACAATATCAAAGACTAACCCAATCTTTTCGTCCTTTGAAAATATTGATAGTTTTATCATGAATATCAATCTAAAATTCATACTTTCACATTACCATAAGACAACTTCATTATAATGTACTAGCTTTTACACGCGGCTTCGCTCGCGTCACAAAAGGATAAAAAGTAGCCTATGTGACATATACCAATACACACAGCGCCAGCTATACCAATAATTTCGTTTTCCCTCGATAATATACATTTTTTCTGGGATAAAAAGTACCCTATTATTTAATCCAGACTTCTAACTTTACGTCTGCAAAATTTCAAAGCAATCGGTTTAGTAGTTACGGCGTGAAAGTGGAACAAACAAACAAACAAACTCACTTTCCCATTTATAATATTAATAATAATAATAGTAAGGAAGTAAGGATGACGCCTACAATATTATTATTATCTTGTCTAAATCTATATATCTGGACTATAGTACAGATAAAGACTGAGTTTAATATACCACCCCTAGTCTTTCCGCGGGTATCGTTAGCCTGTACATGAGTAGGATTCACCAATAACTACGACATTTTAGGTTCTTTAGGAACAGAATTCAGAACTTAACACTACCTCTACATATAAAAATAAAGACAAGGAATGTATGTATGTATGTGTAAGACATTCGAACAATTGCCAACTAAGTATAGACTGTTTTCTTTCAAGAAACTAGGTTTTTTGTTATCGTCTAGATATATTTAGAGCCTTTACTTATGAATGTCTATAAAAGCGTGTATGTGGATACTGTTTGGGGAATCGATCTGACATCATCAGAATTCTCCTTGTGGGATGACAGAACCATTTTATAGTAACGTTTGGTTTCAATAATTGCCTTATTGTTTCTGTGGCGTGTGGTACAAAATCTATCTTTGAGTGTCACGTCACGTGACATTCAAAGATAGATTTTGTACATTGTAAATTCATAGCATTACACGTGTTCCGAATTTGTAAACGGTGCTAATAACTGGAATATAGTGGGATGCATGTGTACTTTGTACCACCTACCACTTCGAAGTGTAGATCATCATTTCACCATGACAACCCCGACGAGGTAGGCAGAGGTGCACATTACGACACTTAATGCCACTGTACAATGTAACACCCACTTTTCATTATTTATATTATGGGTCCCATGTAATAGTAGGTGAGCATATTGCCATACACCGTGCACATTTCCAGGCTCCGGGCTACTACTGAGATTTTTGTAGAAAACCCAGTAATACTTTGCACGACCTGGGAATCGAACCCGAGACCCCTTGCCCAGCAGTCAGGTAGAACTTCGGTATCCAGTCTCTACAAAAGGTTGAAGGTTTGGGAATTGGTATTGGTAATTGGTAGGAATTATTCCCTGTAATGTCCAACTTTAATGGAATACATTATTGAGCAATACAGCCGCTTTTGACTATCAATTTATTTGCTGACAACAATTTAATTAATATAGCTATCTATACCTAAGTGATATTGCAATGTCAATTATTTTACTATCAGAACTTCCGATAATTTTGTGGTCTCATGAACTCGATCCTCGTTAATCCGTTCGTATATGCGTTCCTATCTCAGATTGAAATAGACTGCCATATCAAGCAGTCGCTATAGATAAAAGAATCCTCATAGACTGAAATCCTAGTGGGAGCAAACAAAACGCTCCATTTAGACGTTGCTAGTTCACAAAAAATACGCGTATTGTCGACAGGTCGGCTTCAATACGCGTCGGGAGCGCACACGGACCGCTCTAATGCGGTGATTTGTATGCAAGTCTGTTTGTTTTGTTACATCTCCCCTCTAGTCCGCCCCTGCAGAATCCTCCTTCCCCATAGAGATGCGACAAGAAACAGCGACTTACTTCGTAATAATTTCATTTCAAAACGTTAAGAATGTTGTCGTAACGGCATATATTTTCATTATATTATCTCAACACTATACTTTTTCCACACCAACGAACTTTATCATAAGATTAAGAAATAACTTAGTGGCCGCTCCTCGACCGTAACGCTACCATTATTTATGGTTAATTCTCGATTCGAAAGAAAACAACTTTCTTTTGTTTTTATTCCAAAGACTATATAGAAATTCGGTGTCAATTTTCGTAAAGCACTTTTCGATGATACTTTCTGAACTACCTATGTACTTAAACTTGTGTAGGTACTTACTTATCTTTCAAAGCTTATAAGTAATACTTTGGAATCCGTTCTTGGCTACTAGACTTAGCTGTTCTTTTATAGAAATAAAACTTTTAAGTTAGTTGGGGCAACGAGATTCAGTTTCGCGTGAGGACAGGTAGGCGCTGCTGTGCTAATAGTTAGTTATAGTACATTAGTTACGTTCCAAATATTCTGACAGTACATTATGAATATTAATACAATATGATTCGTCTTTATGCATATTGATGCAGGAATATCGGGTCTCGAATTACCAAGCGTAAGGCGCGAGGGATTTGGATATTTAATGAGACTGATCTTGTCATCTTACTAAACAGTTCATATTTATTTAATGTTACTGATGAAATAGACTAAAGCGGAAACGGTTACCAAAACGTTTTAGATTCTAAGAAGTAAATTGTAAAAAGGTTAAATATTGTTGCTTGTACTAAAAACCAAATTGTGTCTGAATTCATCTCATAATAAATTACAGGTGCCGTAACCCTAGTTCCTGTATTCCGCAGATCCTCTTAGACCTATATCTTGGTTGATTTACTGTTTCTAATTCTCAAGGGCGTCGGCAATAATTCATAGGGGCAATAAATGTCATTGGTGATCATCGACTTCCCCCATAAACGGGCACAGCCGTTCTTGAAGGGATTATGCCTTAATCAGGAAGAAGTGGGGAGCATACTGATGTGGAGCTGACGTGACGACACATCAATATCCTTAATTTCATGCCAACGTGAACTAATCTTCATTTAGAGTGAAGAAATCATGTCAAACTAATACAAAGTAGTCTATTAGCTTCTTAAAGCTTCTTCTCAAATAATATCGTCTATATTAGGTACTATAAATATAACACAAGAACGTTGAAATGTATTTAAACCAAATCACGTCTGTAGCTAATGTCGCAAAATAAATAAAGAGCCGCAAGTTACATTACGCGGTAAATGGACGAACAAAATATAATTTGAAAAAGAAAATACATTTTTTAAATCAGCGGCACTTTTTTGTGTTTTCATTTTGACCTGAGATGTATTTGAGAAATAATGTTTTATAATAATGGGTATTTAGTCGAAGGGTACTTTGTTACGGACATTATCTATTGCCACGGGGAACTATTGTGATTAGGACGGTTGTACATTTTATTAATTTGTTGCGACACAACAGTTCAGTCCTCCTGTAAAGCTGCAACCTAAAGCGACAACAAACTAGAAAACTGCAGAACAATGACGCTCAGTGCGAACCTCATACATTATTCAACTATTTTGGAACTAGCAACGAAAATCAGGAAAAGATATTGGCAAAGAGAGCTACTAATAAATGTATTTGAAAACCACAATTCTAGTCTGTATAGATAGAGAGAATTTTGTAGCACTGAATTGCACTTAAATTAGAGACGCACTGAGAGTAAATATCAGTATAAAATATATTCGACAAAACATGGCAACATATTTGGTGCTATCTTTAATAGTTTATAGTAAAATAATTATATAATCGGCATGGTTTGTGATTAACCATTAAAGAAAAAATGAACTATTGAGTCTTTTATACAGTTAGGGGTGATAGCGATCCAAAACCGCATTGTTTCCGGCAGGACGGTGACAGTCCGGTCCGTGATTAATGGATAATGTGAGCACCCCGCTAGTTATTCATTAGTTACGCCATTATTTATGAAGGCACCTTTCTAAAAATATCTAGAGCTTCATTTGTTGTGTTTTAGCAAGTTATAAAGCGATAGTTCTCTTACATTTTGATAAATAGCGGTTTGTAAGTTATTGCTCAAATTTAGGCCATCAGAATGCTAGGCATGAAACTCTGAAGGTCGCTGAAGCACAAATTCAGATAATCATGGTCAATGTCAAAGACATTTTGTGGATAAGATATTGGAATATATTTCAGTAGAAACGAAATAGCGTAAGAACTGTACAGTAAACCCTCCCCCTTATTTTTAATTATCCAGTTTGATATTTAATATGTATGGCTATTAAATATTAACAATGTTGACAATCTCTTCATTACTATGAATAAAATGTAACTAAAAGTCGTATTGAAGTTGACAAGCAGGTTTTTTTTTTTTTTTTCTTCTATGGCAAATATGTGGCACAATTTCAACAGAGACGCCAATTAATTAGACAAGATAAGTCATGTGTCAGCAACGAGATCGTTTGAAGTCACCAGCAGCTCCTAACAAGCTCAGGGCACAAGAACCTCTCCTAATTGATAGTATACACTATAAATATATGTATATCACACGTGATAATGATACTTCAGTGTGTTACGAGATAGAAAATAAGGATTTAAGGAATATTTCCTGTGTTTTATTATTATTTGAACAGATATATGTAAGCTCCTTGACAAATTATCTTATACCAAACGTTCTTAGACTACTTACCTACGATTAAATTTGCAATTTTGTAGGAGTCAGTCAAGTCAAGAATCATAGAACATAAAATATCAATAACTAGCTGACCTAGCAAACTTCGTATTGCCTCAAACATTTTTTTCTCGCCTTTTATACCTTCTCTGAACTTTCTCGAACATTTCAAAACATTTCGGTTCAGCCGTTCTCGAGTTTAACTCGTCGAGTACCGTCATTATAGACACAATTATAGAACCACCGGTTGCGGTCACCGGTGACCGCTTCGTGTTTGACAGTTTAGCGAGACTAACGAGTAAGCAATATTATGTTAGAAACTAAAATGCCATATTATAGAGGTAAAGTAAAAGGCATTGAATTTTGACCGAGCGTTGCGATATTCAATACCAGTAAGCTCGAAATTGGGCTCATTCGACGAAAGTACAGAATCAGTCCACATTTGACTACATAAGACGGTAAAACGAAATCTCATGCTCGATTACATAGCCTTCAGAGCGTTCAAGTATGATTTTTATGCCTTCAAATCATCTAGACACTTTACAAAATGTAATATGGATACGTGCATACATTTGTAAGTACGTGTATGTAGTTTTAATGTGCATAGTATAATGTTAAATATTGATTTTAGTTAATTATACCATCATCAACTGCCTCGTTGGCCGAGTGGTCGCAAGTTCGACTGAGTTTCGGGTTCGATTCCCGGATCAAGACAATTACTGTTTATAAAAAAAAAATCGGTAGTAGCACGGAGTCTGAAATTGTACCCGGTATATGCCAATAGGCTCACCCCCTATTACATGGTACTCCTAACATAAATAGTGAAAAGTGGGTGTTACATTGTACAATGGCATTAAGTGTCGTAATGTCCAGCTCTGCCTACCCCTTCGGGGATAAGAGGCATGATGCTATGTTATGTATGTCATATAACAGACAATTAAAAACATGGTGTACATAGGTACAGATTTTAATATACTCCAATAAAATGTAAACTTATTTTGGAACTATGAGGTCTAAAAATCTAAACAATTTCAAATTTAAAATAATTACTTACAATGAATACTGATCAACATTAGCATTTAATTTATGTAATATTAGCAGCCCGTCCCGGCTTCGCACGGGGTAGACAATTTTTTTTTTTTTGGAAATTTGGATTGTTGTAGTGACATAACTATAATAGTTGGACTTATGCTACCGCGGAGTTTTTTGTAGACATTATGATGTTATTCAATATTGTTTTACATTATTTTGTTCTATCGCTAATAGTTTCGGCGGCGCATTCGACGAAAGACATTTTTCTACACCTTCGGTTATATTGTTCAAATTTTACCAACAATCCCTAATTTTTTTCAAAATGAAATATAGCCTATGTCAAATTGGAAGAATGTAGCATTCTATTGGTGAAAGATTTTTTTAAATCGGCCCAGTATTTTTGAGTCTATTCATTACAAACATACAAACATACAAAAATAGGTACAAATCTTTCCTCTTTATAATATTAGTATAGAAGTATGTAAATAATGTTTCAATAATTTTCGATTATAGTATATTCGAATAAATATAAATAACAAATATAAATAATTTGCTGAAGTTAATCGATGGTCACCACGAGAATTGTATCAGTAATGCTTTTAATTATTATCATCATAAATGTCAGTTGATAGTTATTATTCATATTTGCCGAGTATTTAACATTTTTTTTTAATTACTGGTAAATATGAATACGTTAAATTACAATATTAATTTCGTAAAATCAAAATGAGATTGTTTTAATCATGATGATTATCACCATCGATTTGTATCGATATATTAACAATGTTGAAACTTACCTAGTTATCGGTAAATGATTACTGTAAATGGATATTCCAGAAAAATATTCGTCAGAAAGATTTAAGTTAGATAAATCTTCACACTGACTGCCTCGTTGGCCGAGTGATCGCAAGTGCGACTGCCGGGCAAGGGGTCTCGGGTTCGATTCTCGGGTCGGGCAAAGTATTACTAGGTTTTTAAAAGTCTCAGTAGTAGCACGGAGTTTGGAAATGTGCCCGGTATATGGCAATAGGCTCACCCCCTATTACATGGGACTCATTTTTTTATTAGAGTGAGTTTTAAGGAAGGTATAAATGTAATTTATGCATATTGCACCCGTGCGAAGCCGAGGGGGGTCGCTAGTAATTTATATAAAGTAAATTGCCTATTAAACTAAGGCATAGATATATAATAAAGAAGTAATATTTCGGTGGGCTACAGACTCACGACGCGATCGCCTACCGCGCACGCCGCGGTTGCAAGCCCAGAGCCTATGAAGAATACAGATATGTATGTAAAATATGTAAGTACATTTCGCGGCGTGTTTTACATCCACGGCGGTTGTTCGCGCCTCCGGCTGCACCGGCGAGCGCGGCTCCGGTCCAGCAGCCGCTGCGGGTTGAACCCGCGCGCTCGGTTGGCGGGCGATCGCAATTGGAGGGCCGGTCTGGAACTCAACTGATTGTCTAACCGCCCGCCCGTCTTGCGATAAACAACTGCCAAGTTTGCGAGCGCAACCGCAACAGCGGCGGCTGTAGGACTGAAGAAAACTGCGTTCTCGTGAGTTCTCGTGAGCGAGCGTGGATAAAAATCACGTCGTGGGTCCGTAGCAGACGACATACGTTAGGTACCAATTATTAAAATACTTGTATCAGAGAACAAGTGAAATAAATAAGAAAGTACCTAAGTAGCTACATGATATTAAAGAAATATAACAACTATAGATGTTCGATAACTGGTTCCTAACTTATCATTTGAAACTTTAAACACATGTCAGTTCCCATAAATGTTAGCTTGCCATGCACCCTCCCACTTATCGTCAATTAACCACCCACACTGCACTTTTCCATTAAATGGATTGACAGAGAAATATAAAGGTGTCAACATGTTTAGATGGAAACCTATGATTACTTAACCGCGGCAATCAGCCTGTCAACAGACTGTCTGTACCTGTACCATGAACCTTTGTCGATACTCATCGATACACATCATCAATCTATAAGTGGCCATTGCTGACCAAAGACCTCTCACACCGAGAAACCACCTTCTCAAGCATCTTCTTAGCATCAATCACCACCCTTGCAATGCAGGTTAGCGATTTCAAACTTATAATTAGAAATTATAAGCTCAGGTTTCCTCACGATGTTTTCCTTCACCGTTTGTCAGTGGTGTCTAAATAATCTTAAAAAGTACATATAACCCGGAAAAATGTCACTTAGGTAGGTACTTGCCGTTAGCAGGTTTTGAACCTGCACTCTCATGCGTGAAACGCGAGCGCCTTAAACCTACGGACCACCATACGATAGCGACGACGTAAATTTTTAATTTGGAAAATTTTCAGCGCCTCTAGTGATTAATCATAGAACTAAAATTTTCCATTCTTAGACGTCTCCGCTATCGAGTATCGACAAATACTATCGCTTTAAAGTTAAACTCACAGTAGAGGTACTGACGAATGGCAGTTTTCTACATCGTATTCCCTTCGCAAAGGCTATAATAATAATCACAAAGAAAATTGTTTTTCATTACAGACTTGTGGTCTTAGTTCTAAGATCGATTAGGTATCTAATCGGATAAGGTATGTTTTTATAATTTTAGAATCCTTGGTTGTGGAGAACTGAATTATAGTTAAGTGGAAAGTTAGTGGGTAATAAAATAACATTAATGGCATCTGTTTGCATCCCTGAAGGCGAAGCACAAAAATATGTATACAGTGAAATACCCACTTTCCTGTGGTTGTTTAAAAATAAAGTAAAAATAAGCCACGTTTTCAAAATGATTTTAAAAATAGAAGGGTTACACTCATCGTATAAATTCTACATTCATAGATAAATAAAAAAAATATGAGACAAAATTATTCTATGTTCAAATTGAATTTCCCTCCTTAATTAATGTAGCTACATTGTAATCTAATTTACATTTCAGACATACCTACATATACATTGATACCATTCTATATAGATTTGTATCTATATACACATAGTGTGACTACAAAGCACACAGTATTCCAACCAATTGCATCGAATTAATAATAATCAAGTGCTGAGCGATTGACTAAACAATTAAGTGAGTGTTACACTGGGATTATTAATTTACTAGTTAATCACTTACAGCTGTCCGATTCTGAAGGCATTGGGAGAGGCCTATGATCAGTACTGGACGTCTTGAGGCTGGTATGATGATGATGTAATCGGTGACATACAGACATCTCATAAAGCTGTCCAAGAATACTACATTTCCAACCTTATTAGAAAACAATGAAGTCCGAAATGTATTGAGCATTAAATTCTATTGAAATCTGCCTGTCAAAAATATCCATAGTTTTTTATCTATCTCTAATTAATTGTTAATCCTTGATGCCAATTTTGTCGTTCGTTCTCTCACAGCTTTTTACTTGGGTTATCGGATTCCGTGCATTATCGAAAGAAATAAAATAAGATTAATTTAAAATGAGAACAAACGGCCAATATGGCCGTTGCAATCGCTCTGGAAATAGATGCTGCGACCTCATCGTCATTGTTTTGTTTTTTTTTGTAATGGGAGATGGCGAAGAGCGAGCACATGATCACATGATGGTAAGCAATCGGCGCCGTTATTTATTATTACAATTCCTTTGCTAGCTTTTTGGGGGAATGGGGCGAGAGAGGAGTTTAAGCCTATTTTTGACCATTTACGAAAACAATCCTCTTGAAAACCAAAAAAAACAAACGGTAAACATTTTGTCTATGCATCTAAATGTTATACGGGTAACCTAAGTTATCAAAGTTCTTTATTGACAGCATATAACTGATTCCTAGATCGAACTGAAGATCAAAGGCGAAAGGGTCGGTCAGAGATAACTACTTATACGTCACGAGTAGTTAGTTTAAGTAATTACAGTAGAACTAAGCGTTGGTATAAACAAGTCATTTGTTGACGAGATGCATGGTTCATTATACAACATATACTTAATGGTCATCACTCGCATTACAAAAGATTATTTATCTCATACTAGCTTTTGCCCGCGACTTCGTTCACGTGGAATAGTGACTTCCGGCAGATTTTTGGTTTTACTCACATAGTTCCGGATCTTTTCAAAAATTAAATGTGGAAGATATTCTAGGGAACTCTTCAAAAATCAACATAATGAGCTCTCGTTTGAATTGAAGATATGTATACTCGCTTAGGGCATTAAAGCCGATCGAAAAAGGCGAAAATGTTGTTATTCCCTTATTTTCAAAATATTATTTTGATTTGTCATTTCAGAAAAAAAGACTGTCTCCCTTGACAAATTACCTATTCCCTTAATAACCAAGCTTAAAACTATATAATTTAAAAGGAACGATCTAATTAATTTAAAAATTAAAATGAATTTAGACATACAATTTTAGTATCTACTAATAATCGAGATCAAACTATCAATCAATCGAGATCAATCCTCAATTCCACGACAGTACCGAAGCACTCGGCCGATACCCAACCAAATGCGTGTAATGAAACCATAGCGCGATCAATTTCAATCCCAACGCCATCTATCGAGCATAGTGACAACTCGGATTATTTATCTATACTCCGTTCGGGCATTTTCTTTGTAGTAAAAGTTTTATTATATTGATATTATTTTTTTCATACCTTTTAACTATTTATTTACTTTTTTCCGATGAATTAAAACAATAACATGAACCGAACTCGTGTAACTATCGACACCATTGCGCGATCACCAACTCGACATAATAGAATTATCTATGCTCCGTTAGAGCATTTTCTTTGTACTAAAAGTTGTATTATATTATATTTTTCATACCTTTTTACTGTATATGTACATTTTCCCGTTGAATTTTCAGTACTGAATTGATGCCGACTCTTGACCAATAGATGGCGCTGTATGTACGAATATTTTTTTATTATTTTTTTGTAATAAAAACTACCCTATGTCCTTTCTCAAGTTCCAAACTATGTCTGTACCAAATTTCACACAAATCGGTTCAGTAGTTTAGGCGTGAAGCAAAGACAGACAGACAGACAGACAGAGTTACTTTCGCATTTATAATATTAGTTTGGATTATAATCACGACTACCTCGTTGGCCAAGTGGTCGCAAGTGCGATTGCCAGACAAGGGGTCTCGGGTTTGATTCCCGGGTCGAGCAAAGTATTTAAAAAATCTCAGTAGTAGCACTGGGTCTGGAATCGTGCCCGGTATATGGCAATAGGCTCACCCCCTATTACATGGGTCTCATAACATAAGCACTGCAGTACAGTGGCATTAAGTGCCGTAATGTGCACCTCTGCCTACGCCTTCCAGGATAAAAGGCGTGATGTCATATGTTATAAACTCGACTGTGATTTAACTTGCGTACTACCTTACATAGGTATGCATGGTTATGCAAAAAAGGATAGTTTAAAACTTTACTCGACACGGGTTTCGCACTTAGATTACCATAATTACAAAATTGCTTCATAACCATGGTAGTTGCAATCTAGTCGAAGAGATTAAGGACACGTTACTCCCCATAATTATGTCTATAGAACATAGATTGTAAAACTAACCCCTCCAAACTAAATTAATAAATCAGTAGGTACTTGCGGTAAAAGCAAACAAACAATTAGTTAAAAGGATTTCTGTATCATATGACAATATTTAATTAGGATTTTGTTAACTTCAAGTTGCAAAGTTGCATGCGAGCTTCAAACAAAATAAACACTGACAAAGTTGGTATGCAAGTCATTTGTTCCCGCGGTAAACCAGCTCAGATTCCTATGTACACTGAGGGACTAAGTACTTATTTATTTAAAATCCTAGCTTGTAGCTTACAACTGTATTAATGTACCTCATATGAATTGATTAAGTTTTGTTTTGATGTGACGTAAATAAATTACACCTTCCTACGGCCCCGCCATGTTGAACGAATCGCAAATTAACCGCAGAATCTGAAATCCTAATTTCAATATAAGCTTCATTTTTTCATTTCATACCAACAATCGAATCGAATCGAATGTAGGTACCTAAGTAAGAAAATTGGTAAAAAAATCTGCCAATTTAGCCCAAGAAATATACGTAACTGAGCTATAACTATTGAAATAGGTCCTGTGGTAAAGCCTGTGCGTCGATAAGTCAATCACTATCCCGTTTAATAGCTTTCTTGTAGATATGGGTTATTCCCAGTAACCTAAATTATATAACTGCGAGCCTACGTCACCACATTCTGGATAGAAGCCAGAATAGGCACTTATCAGGACAATCAAAATGAACTCGAGCAGAAACGGTTTTTTCTTTTACCCCGAGTTCATTAGAACCTAGAACTTTACTCAGCTGAACAACATCATCGTAACATTAAAATACGTAACATTCCCATACAATTGCCGTATGGTTGAGTGGTTGAAAACAGACGGGCAATTCTTCACTGACAAAGTATGGTTCGATAGAGAACCGAAAAGAAACGAAATGCCAGTGAAAATAAATCGAATCCAACCAACGTCAATTCAGGAGAACGACAACGTTATTTTTGTTTTCTATTGTAAATTCGACAGTCTGGAAGTTTGCTAGAAATTTTATTGAATGTATTTTTAAAACACGAGTGACTTTCGAAAGTCCCTCTCCACATTTGACCCAAGCCCTACCCTTTGTTTGTCGTCATTTGCATAATCAATATGCAAAAACAAGCTATCTAAAGATTTATGACATCCTGAACAGTGTTACCCGCTATAAATTAGATGCTATTCATATCGAACGGCCATTAGCACGATGGATGACTGCCGGACAACATAAGCCATAAAAATACCCTGAAGACATGTCGCGCGCACAGCGTAATATTAAATAACGTAGTTAGCAAAATTCTACAACCAAATATACCTACAGCTCTGACTTAACAACTCATCTAAAAGAGCTCTCTAACTGTCAAACCTCCATAATTTCTGGCGCTCGGCATTTGACAAATTAAAATATCACCTTGAAAGTCAGCATCACAGAAGATAAAACTCTACTTCGTACTTACCCGAAGGTGAACTCAAACGCGAGTGATTTATTAGGTACTAGTACATTTCTCTATGCTTAAATAACACTAGTTCCTAGGTATTTCAATACTCAAGGTCAAAAAAGTTCCCGGACCCGCGTAAGGCACGAATAAGTGCGAAAAGCAAACGAAATTCTATTCCCGCTAGCCAAAATATCAAGGTTATGCTGATCGATAGAAATATTGTTTATTTAGATGTAGCCCTAAGTTATTACGACAGTGCATTATTTTTTTTTTTTTTTTATAATAAAACTTCTTCCGCAGACATAGGCGTCCGCGCTCTTTTTTAATATTTTTAATAAATTGTTTGCATTGTTTTCGTTAGTTTAGCTCATATAGTGCACAAAAAAAATATAATATATAGGTAGGTAAAAATATATAATAGGTAGGTAAAAAGTAATTCTGTAGTTTATATGTATCCTATGTTTGTATACTTGTAGCTTCAAGTTTGCCCCATTGTGTTTGCTAAGTAGATTTATGGTAATCCGTGGCAACGTCGTGAGGAGTGTATTTGTTAAATCTATTATTTTACTCACCCGTCTTATATTTAATATACTGCTGTTTGTTGTCCTTGATAAATAAATAAAAGATTGCACGACATCGCGGCTATACGATATAATCCAAAACAATGCGAATATTCGCAAAACGGTATGTATTCTGTAGCCCACCCCATTTGTTAAGTAAAGTCCTTGAGAAGTTATATCTTAGATAATTACGATCCGTGTTGTGGCAAACGTGGCATGTCTGTGCGTTGTGCTAGTTAACATTCCTGATGGTTAAAAAGCATTCCTTCCATTATTTTGAACAACATTTTACACTTGACATCACTTCGTTAAGCTAAAATTTACATACAACTAAATATTGTGCTACTCGAATTCGGTGTAGAAAATATTTCACAAAATATTAATCAAAGAAATGAACGAAACCAACATCTCTAATTGTAAAGTGTTGCAGTTCAGAGCGCACCGGTCAAGGTTATCTGTCCAATTAATATCGAATAGGAAGACAATTTGTCCAATCGATTAACGATGCATTCTTGATCGTTAGCCCTCTCAATATGCAGACAGCTTTAAAAACTTAACTCGCTTAAAATTCAATTTATTCCATCGGTTTCATACTCCAAATTCAGTTTAGCTGATGTTTAAACCGAGTTTGTATGTGGTGTTTGGTTTAATCAAACATAAGTGTGAATTTGAAAAACAAAGCAACCACTCGCTCATATAATTAAACATTTATGTAACATATCGGTTTACTGAAATAATATAGATATAAAAATAAATCGTTCAAAACTGGTACTCACTGTTTAGATTTAATATTTTTGTAAAACGGAGCACGAAAATCACAGTATCTACAGAATATTAATTGGGAGATTGCACGGGAATCAATTGGATATAATAGTATTTATAGTCGGCACTCGTAGAGTAAACAATCATCACAAGAGACCTAAACTAACAGAGCCGGGGCGCAGCGGGCGCGCGAGCGATACTTCCACGCGAGTAAGCTTTAAGTGATCCCAGCTCAGACCTCTCCTGACAACCCGCATTAACCAATCCGCACGATTTAATTTCACTCCATATAAGAGTATCGTATCATACAACTTTAACCTTATTCTCAGAGGTTATCGGATCTCCAAATCACAACACGTTATCACTAACACATAATAACAACATTATCTAACTCTAATTAACAATTATCTTCCTTCTTATCATCTAACAGCCTCATCTCGCCTTTTCAATCTGGATTTCGCCCTGGCCACAGCACTGTCACAGCTCTACTCAAGGTGACTGATGACATTCGCTTGGCTATGGACAATAAATTCCTCACTATTCTTGTGTTGCTGGACTTCAGCTCGGCCTTCAACTCTGTGGACTTTGACATTCTATTAGGGGTCCTGAAGGTCAATAATTTCTCACCTTCCTCTCTGGCCTGGTTTGAATCCTATCTTCGGGGTCGCCGTCAGCGGGTCCACCTAGAGGAAACCTTTTCCGATTGGTGTGACCTTGCGGCTGGCGTTCCCCAGGGTGGCGTCCTTTCTCCTGTCCTTTTCTCCATCTTCATTAACACCGTTGCCAGGGTGATCTCTTCTAATTTCCATCTCTATGCAGACGACTTGCAGTTATACCGTCACTTCAACATATCTGAAGCACTTTCTGCTTTCGATGCCATGAATCGTGACTTGGGTGGAGTTGCAGAGTGGGCCAGATGTTTTGGCCTGCAAATCAATCCTCTCAAGTCTCAGGCCATGGTTATCGGAAGCAGATATTATCGTAACGCTCTCGACGTCTCTGGTCTTGTTCCATTGCGTCTGAATGGCACTGTGATTCCATTCACTGATTCTGCAAAGAACTTGGGAGTGCATATCGACTCAAATTTGTCCTGGACTGTCCAGGTGAACGAGGTTAGTCGGAAGGTTATTTCTCCATTCATTCCCTGAGGCGCCTCCAGACCCTGTTGCCTGTGAAGATTAAGATTCACCTCGTCTAAGCGCTAATCCTGCCTCTGATTGACTACGCGGATACTTGCTATTTGGATGCTACAGAGGAGCTTTTAAATAAACTTGAGCGATTGCAAAATGTTTGTATCCGCTTTGTCTTTGGTTTAAGAAAGTACGACCATGTTTCCGTATTCCGCAATAGGCTCAAGTGGCTTCCGATCCGTCTTCGCAGGAACACTCGCATTTTATGCTTCCTATATAACATCCTCTTCAACCCTGCCTATCCTGCTTACCTTCGGGACCGTTTCTCCTTGGTTCGTCCTCCTGAAGTCCTATCTCGTTCACACCTTAAATCTAATCTTAAAATCGAACCCCATAATACCGATTTCTATTCCTACTCCTTTTCCGTTCATGCAGTGAGACTGTGGAATGCGCTCCCGCCTAACATTCGGGACGCTGAGTCTATCGCTATCTTTAAAAAATGAGTGAGAGAACACTACCTTTCTTCCTGATATGTAAATTTCTTCATTTATATGTATAGTTTATATTTTGTATGTATTTATTTATATATTGTATGTAGTTGTTTGGTTATTTATCTGTTAGTTTTAAGTCTGTTTCCTATCCCAATTTTCTATTTGTTACTACACACGGTGTCATTATATTAGAGGTATTATTACTTTTCCTGCTCCAGGTCCACAGGAAGAAATTCCAATAGGAATAGGTGGTACCTTTGTACTTTAATTTTATTTATGTGTTGTCCTTTATGTTGTACGTGTGTACATAAATAAATAAATAAATAAATAAATAATACCGGAGCGCTGTTTTAGTTTGAATTTATGTAATATCTGCGCACAGTATTAGGATAACAGCAAAGGGAATGCAATTTACTGCCCTCGGTGGTACGCGCTGAACTTCTTGCAGTAAATATTCATTAGTGTACTTTCATGTGATGTTATTCACGCACACGACCGTGTTCCTCTGTCGCCACTAAACGTCCGGCTCAGTTTGCAGGCTCGTAAACTGTTTATATTCATGCCAACGACTTCAAGAACACGGTCCACATCAGGCGCTTACAAAATTATGACGCAGACCCTACGCATACCATTTATTTTGCACGAGGGCCCTAAACAATTTACGAAATAATTATACCTACTCCTAAATAATCCTATATTAATGTACAACAAAATTTTATACACATTCAATGCTCTGTGACATTTAGTGGTAGGTAAATTTTCTTATGGGTACTTTCCAATTTAGAAAGTCGTGTAGCGCGTAATTACTTTGAGCGAATATGCTGTAATGCCGAATTTCAGAATCCAATTCGTTTAACATTGATTCTGGGCTGGTCGAAAAATACAATTTATTTAATGAAGTGTCGATGTGACGTCAGAGATCCACTTAGGCGCTGAAAGTCCGCAACAGATTGCCATAAACGGAACATAACAGAGTTTTAACTGCTTGAATATAAAACTTAAAAAAAAGCCAAGTTGTTTCGTTTGAAAGTGGCAGTTATAAAGTTTTGTGTGAGCTGCAGTGGCCTGTCCTGTGGTTTCCAGCGATCCAAAGCCGTACGTATCTGTTGGCTACCCTCAAATCTCTTTAAACTCATTGTGGTCTGGAATATTAGGTTGACACAAAATTGTGAACGTCAATAAGCACACATCAGTTGTATTGCGGTTCGGAAGCGGTGCGTTGGTTGAAGTCGAGCCTAAATTCAAATGGTGCTTGACAAAACGGAATGAAACAGGAAGCCTCGGGAAATATATCAGCAATGTACCTATAGCTCATTGTGGTACAAAGATAAAATATAAAAATATTTCTTTGAAATGAGACCTATTTGAGACAGTAAATGTTTCCGTGCGTTTTAATAAATGACCCCGCAACTGCTTCACAAGATATTTTATTTTGAATGTTTATTTAAATTATATATAATTTCTTTTAGATAATGCTACACGAAGCAGAGCAAAAGCAATGTAGGAGTTAATGGTGACTTCTGTTAAACAAAATGTTTATCTCGAGTGGAAATGTTAAGCCAAGAATAAAATTTGAGGTACTTTACATAAAGTGCAGTCGTCGGGGACTGGAGTACGTAACGGCCACTCAGCGTCGCGCGCTATCTCACACTTTTTGATTTTGCATACACAAATAACAAAGAAATGGTATTTCAATAAACCTTTAATCCTGAAAAGTGAAGGGACGACGCGGTCTATGTATCTGATAACCAAGCATCGATGTGCTGCACTCAGTGTTCACGGCCACGTACTCGGATCAGATATGATTCGATAACTAAAAGCATGTTTATCAGAACAGCTCCAATATTTTATAAAGTTATTTGTATATGTGTAAACAAAATCACATATGCATTCGTATGTTCCTGACATTGTTGATGGATTATTGCGACGTAAGAAAAACCCGTGGTTTGTGAGCCTACGCGATATTATAACAATCCGATTAAAATCCGTTTTCTTTGAAAAGGGTTTTGTTCTGTCACGAACAAAGCTTAAAACATACTTTGCTATAACAATAAACCTATAAAGCTTAGACGCAATGCTACTCTGATATCTAGACGAACCGAGGGTAAAGTGCTCAGTGTGCCTAGATTACCAATTTAGTTTTTATTTTATTTTGTATTGAAGCGACAATCGGTTGTAAACGTGACTCCTTTAGGTCGGCAAGGAATGTAAAGGTGGCATTGTTCCGCTAAAGTGGAGGAATGGAGGAACGCATCGTAGCTCGCATGTACGGTGAATATATGCAGGCGCCTATGCGGGTCTCCAGTTTTACTGACTGCTTCCTCCACATAAGATGCAATTCAGGGCACAGACGTTCGTCTGTGCCCTGAATTAAAATTCTTCGCCTATGGCAAATAAAACGCGGCACAGTCGGATTGTTTCAAAATTTACAATCAACTTTTGCAAAATGGAGAACTGGGTACGCACGCGGAATACGATTACTTCAATTGTATTACGGAACTGAAATACTAAATATCTTTATAAATAAACAAATACATTGCTATTACTTCGTTCACATTTATATTTTGGCCGGTGGACCACCGAAATATGAGGCATTTTTCTTTTTAGTTTTTTTATTTTGTAGGTGTCGTTTTTTCCCTAAAGAATTCCTTGATAGCCGAGTAAATGCTAAAAGACTATCATGAAAAACATTTTTTCATTGGGAAGGAAGGGCTCGTTGTTTTTTGTGTAGCCACTTATCCTTGTTTGTACAGATATTTTGTCACTATTTAATATAAATGATTAATTTCCTCGGACAGCAGGACAGCAATGGTCGTAACGCCCACGTAGCTACATGCTTATAAAATAAGAGCTGAGTATGGCACAAACAATAACTGTTGCCTCTACGAGATAATATGTGGTAGATAGATCAGTGAGCAGCCGACAGCCTGGTGGCGGAACATTAATCACGAGCCAGCCTCCACATCGGAGCCACGCAAAAATGATAGCCGCTTTATTAGACCTCTACGAATTTACTACGAAGCTACGAAACTTCGTAGGCCCGCGAATTTCGTCAACTTTGAAACATTTTGCGAATTTAATTAATTTTTTCCACTTCACAAAATGTGATTGTTGAACCATTGTAAATTCACAGAGTTCTTAACTGTTAATTTATAAAAGGGGGTGTTTTCATTGATATTTAATTATTCGTAGTAAATAAACACAGTTTCGAGGCGAAGGAGTCGAACGCGCCAAAATGTTATCGCCAGGCTTCCTTTTTCATATTTTCATTGCTATTTTTTTTAAAACACATATTTGAATTGGTTTTACATATCAAGTAACAAAAAGATTTTTTGGAAACATTATAACAAGACACGTAGAAAGTTTTTAAGCTTCTTAGGATCTTCAACACATGTTACATAAAAAATTGCAGTCGAGTATAATTTGCCGCTTAGCTGCCAATTTTAAATAAAAAAAAAACAAAAGTGAGAGCAACAAAAGCCATGTCAAATTGTTATATAACATGGGATGATGCAGAGCAGATGAGAAAACAAAACAAGTAACAAATAATTGTAAGTAAACAAATGGCTTACCGCCTTCGCTGGGAAGTTTGGAGCCAACAACTGAGTATCAAAGTTTAGGATCTAGACTTGAAAAGTGTTGAGAACAAAGATTGCAAAGTCGGAGGAGGTCGGTAGCGCGGGAGGTATCGGCCGGCCGTACTACGCGGCACGCGCTCGCTCGGGGTGAGTGCGAATGCGGCGAGGGTGCGAGTTTGTATGAGGCGCGCGACCCACGGCAGGTCCGCTCTCCAGGGCGGCTCAACTTGGAATCGGCGTCGCCCTCCGCCACGGTTATGTAACACGCGCGGCGTAGCGCAGCGCGGCCCGGACCCCGCTCACCCCGCTTTTAGGGAAAAGATGAATGAGTAAAGTTTCCTAACGGACGTTAGTCCATGGATCGCGCTCCGTTTTAGATCGGCCCGCGGTTACATAAAGGTCCTCGACACATGCGCGCTGCCTGCTCAGCGTGATCAGCATCGCATCATGAGCGCGAGAACAAGATCGCGCGCGCCGCTTCAGTCGCCACGCACGCACCACGCGCCCGCGCTCGTTAGTACGTGGCCTATACGTTGGGTCCATATTTTCTGTGCACAATTTTATAACGTACTACGATCGGACCGTCATATTTCTCGACGGTAGCGTAACTATGACAGCTCATTCGAATTTGTACGTAACGATATTTTATGAGCGCTAGGAGGCACCCAGAGCGGACGGACCATTTACCCTCAGCGTCATAATAAAAGTATTATTAATTAATGTCCTTTTGCCGGGGAAGCTTACCTACCTTTATTCGGGCTTAAATGGTTCCCATAGGCCAGTGCTTTATGGAATTTATGCAAATCTGCTAGATGGCCCTGGTTATTACTATCAATCATTACTTTACAGGGTGTCATATAAAAATAGTGGTTTTGTAAGTACGTCTAAATTTTATAATTTAATTATATAAACGTTACTAACTATGAGTCTACCTAGTTTTTCTAAACAACGCATCTCTTTTCAGTACATCATCAATGCCAGTATGTGATAATAGGTTCTTAAATGCATTATTTTCAATATTGGATGGAACTTGAGAAGTTTTCTTGGGGATGCTAACGTATTGAGTGGGTCGCATATAATAATATGTAATACGCAGTCATGTTAGCCGCCGCTAGAGTGTGCCTCTGACGGAGTAACTTTGGAAATACAAAGTGCAACTGTTCAATTGCACAGTTGCCTAACAACCCTCGTGTACGTGATTAGTCTCATTGAAATTCTCGGCGTTAATAGCAATCAGTCAGATATTATTCAAGGGGTGTGGGCGGTGCCTATGGGACTGTACCTACTGCGCGTACAAGCGCGGAGCTCGGGAGATGTAAATTTTCTTTTGGCTTTAGGCACAGACTAATATTCTTCTTTGAAATGTGAAAGTACTTCATACTGACTATAATATTTACTTGAATGACTGCTGTTGTCGTAGTGGCTGGTCTGCTACTCGATTCTCGCACTCAAAGTGTGAACCACAAATTGTTGTCACGGGTCTGTGAGTGATGTGTACGCGAATTTTTCATATTGTTTAATACACCAACGGCTGGAGAAAATTCTAGAGAGGGACAAGACAAGTATTTTTAAGAGAAAGGTGATTAGTTTGTAATGTCATTGGTTAAATGATGAGTGTTAAGGTCATATTACACTAAAAGTCATCGATCGTATGTTTTCGGCTTACTCACGTAACTATCTGACGAAGAACTCGACTAGTTTCAAGCTATGTTATGCTAGAGGCTCATATTCATGAACAGGCTATACTGGCTGCTCGGCTCCGCAGCACTGCGGACCCAACGCGCCCTCATGGACATGAGCCTCTAGCATGGCTTGAAACTAGTCGAGTTCCTCAGCAGTTACGTGAGTAAACGTAAAACATAATCATTAATTTATTTAGTATGTCTCACGAATGTTATAATATCTACCTATAAACTTAACGTAAAAACATACTAAACAAGCACGGCTCCGGCCCTACTCAAGCACAGTTTCAGCACGGCGTTTTAGGCTTTGGAAACAATACAATAAGGTTTAAAACGCGCCGCCGGCTCTCGGGTCCCATGGTTACAGCTTTTTATATGGGCGTTATGAAATATGTCATACGACATACGATTTAAAGATCATATTTAAATGATAGGTTAATTGCTGGGTTGAAGCGGTGCCGGCTAAAGCTCATCGTACACCAAACAAGCATGGATACGGCATGGCACGGCTCCGGCACGGTTCCAACCCGACAATTAACTAATGAACTAGCCGTGCTAGTTAAAACTGTGATATAAGCTTTAACTGTCTCAAATTCGATCCTGGAGTTAGGAACTACTTATTGAATAGACTCTTGGATATGAAGTCGCAATAACATCCTCGCCGCAGGTCAAGCAAAGTTTCATATTCTAGCTGTAGGGTCTGGGTGTGATATGCATGTGAAATTACCTCTATATGTTTGTAAACGCACCCACGATTCACAACTTAAGGGGAAACCGTAGTACAGGAAGATTTAGAAAATATGGGGTATTTTGATATTGTACTGGAATCAACTTATTTTTTCTCTGTAACAGTGTACATTTTATTTACAATGGAGAAGGGAATGGCTCCATAGATTCCTGGGCCTAGGTGTTAACTAAATGAAATTAGCCCTATAAGTAAGAGGATATAATATATAAGTAAGAGAATAGGCCGATTGCGGTACCCATTTATTGCGACATAATTTTCGTATGGGCTACACGAAAATTATGTTGTATTCTTCCGGATGGCGCGATTAATTCCTCTAAGCTCTAAGAAGAGAGGGAGTTGGTATCAACAGTAGGTATTATAAAAAAATCGTATCTATTACTATAAGGATGTATAAAGAGATAGATTGACTGCACGGGTGGTGTGGTGGCTGGGCAACTGGCTACTGTGCCACATGTCGCGCATTCGATTCCCGCACGGACCAACTCGTTATGTAATTCACAAATTGTTGTTTCAGGTCAGGTCTAGGTGTCATGTGTGTGACCTTGTATGTTTGTAAACGCACCCACGACACACAAATCCTAGTGTAAGGCAACAGTTTATTAAAAGAAAAAAAGAAGAAAGAGCCTACCTAAGGCTATCACTAGGCCTCATGAGGAACCCCCTACGGTCTAGCAGGAGACTGTCTTGGCTACTGGCGATGATGATAATGGTAATGATGATGAACACTTTTAAATATGGAAGGATTTAAATGTGGAAGAGCCATGCTTCGGCACGAATGGGCCAAGTCGACAGATACCTATGATAGTGACCGTATAGAAGACCGACGTGAAATAACACTTCCGTTGTCTTTCGTCATGTGAGTGAGGTTACCTGTTAGTCCCACACCCATTCCCAATCTCTCTAATCCCTGAATCCCCAAATATCCTCAAATTTGTAAGACCCAAAAGTGTTTCGGGTGTCCTTGGGCGGCGCCGATTGCTTACAATCAGGTGATGCGTGTGCTCGTTTACCGGTTTATTCAATAAGTTTATAGTTCTGGTGTAGTATTTCAGCTGTCGACGATAATGATGATTAGAAAAATATTATGTTCTTATACTGTTACTTGTATCTGTATTACTATATATACCTGGACCAAATTGGGTGATATTAAAGTGGTGGAATATTTAAAGTTCTCTTAACAGACGAGCATGCATGAAAAGACTGATAACTGATGAGGAAGCGAAAGAAGTATTTAAATCGTAGTAATTGGAGTTCCATAATCTCTGCATACCCCAATGAGACAGGCTTGAGATTATGTATGTATGTATTTTTTAAAGTAACCTGGTGTGAAAGGACTCTCTTTATATACTTTTTTAGTCCTCTTTGCCCCGAGATCACTGAACCGTGTTTTATGTATAGTTCCCGAGGTGTAATTTACACGAACTGAGTTTTATTACAGGAAAGAGAGAAGATACAACGCCTTAATCGTTTCAAATGTTATACAGAAGTGGTGTTCAAATTATAGATGGAATGGAAAATGAGGCCTCAGGTTTGATTCCTGGATCAGCGAGTATAGAGTATACTACAGAGTGCACCTCATTGCTCAACTGGGCGTTGAAGTTACTGGTCAGTTCAAGGTTAGGGGTTCACTTCTTGTCGCGGAGAACCTAACGGGTAACCGGGGCTCCGACTCGACGTGCAGGAGAAGGAACGGGGTGGTTTTTAGTCAGTAAGAGTCTGACACTCCCTCCCGCCTCACCCAGGCGGGAGCAATCATTCGATGATTTTCACCTCCTTAAAAAAAATGGGGTTCAATTCTTGATTAAGTGGCCTTTCGTTATAGAGCGACTTTTAAGCTAGAGGATATGCAAGTTCGATTCTTCTGTTAAGATAACATTAAAAATCTAAAAACTTTTAAGTTAAGATTAAGGTTGAGGTTTCTATCAGTCTTGTTACCTATTCTCTGGAACAGTTATAATATGGATAAAAGCTCTAGAATTCAAGATTGTTTAGGTATACCAATAATTTCATTAAATTATGTTCACAAATAATTACGTGAACATTGTACCTATATAATTAAAAACTTTCAATAATTATGTAAATAACTTTACTGTAATAAGTTTACGGTACCCAATGGAGTTCAAGATTTTATGAAAAGAGTAAAAGAAAAAACACTAAGAATTTTAACAACAAACTTAACAAGTTACTGGCTCATACTCGGTCCACTTTAAAATACCCTGAAGGAACCTCGTTTCATTCTTTATACAAAATTAATTACATTAATTTAGTTTAGCTGAATTGAGGGTGCGCACCCTCGGCATCTAGATGCTGTTTCATCAAAGAATAGATGTAAAGAAATTGTTGAAAAATGAGTACAAGGACACTTTTATATTCACAACAATATCAGAGTCGCAAATATATAACAAGTATGTACATATACAGGTTTATCTCCCGTGTCGTGAGTGTTTTTACAAACATACAATTTCACATAGAACACGTCTCACTGAGACCCGAAACAATTTGAGGATCACACAAAGAGTTGCTCTGTGCGGGAATCGAAACCGCTACACGCTGCGTGGAGGCTGATTACACAATACACAGCACAGCCACCGCGCCAACCCTGCTGTCATTATATGTTATTTCAATAGTTCTTTTTTTAACGGATCGTCTGATGTCAAGGTGTCGCATGTGGACACCCAAAACACCAAAAAAGTTGTAAATGCGTCGCCAACCTTTTCAGAATAGGGCAACAAAGAAACAACACAAGCAATATTTAACACCAGTTTTTTTCTGTGAAGCCATGGTCCCTTCAGTCCCAGTCAGTCACGTCAGTCACACATTCATGCCGAAATGTTTCTCCCTCTAGAAATATTAAATACTTACTTATTTTGAAAGTAATATAATCAAATTTTTATACTATAATAAATACATTAACATGTTAACAGTCACGTTGGTCGCGGGTGACCGATGGTTAGCGGAGGATTTGTCTTCAATAGGTTTCTGTTAAAAAGATATGAAAAATATATTTACAAATACAACAAAGTGACACTGAAATCATCACTTCAGCAATGAATAAAGTAGTTTCTGAATGTCGGATAGAATAGATAAAAATTCAAGTATAAACTGCCCTCAATAATCCACCACTACGCCCTCTGTTTAAAAAGTCAAATTTGCGTGACTTTTCCAAATCCAAACAGTAAAGTATCATTTACACAATGCCTTAATGGGGTAGGCAGGACTGCGCATTACATTTAGTATCTTTAGCTTTCCACACGTTGTTTAATGCAGGTTGAGTTTCGATTTTTTTTTATTCGGTAGGAATACTTAATGTAATTAATCATAAGTTGGCTGGAAGGTTGGGGATCGCTATTTACTTATAAGGTACCAAGTTTATTAGAGAATGCAACTGCCCGTCTCTATTAAATGTCCAACGACACTCACGGGACAAATAGGCTTATAATAATTATAGTGATAAAGTTCTAGTCCATTGTCACCACGGGTCACCGACCAATTTTCGGAGCTGCGGACAACCTAACGCTTTACCAGTGCACCGGCTCAAAGCAGAAAAAACGGGGTGGTTTTCATTCAGTGAAAGTCTGACACTCTCTAGCCTCACCTAAGGCGGGAGAAGCCTTTGGAAGATATCCCCTATAAAAAAATGGCACCAACCAATAGGTAAACCATCCATAGTTACTGTTTTGGAAATAGAGACAACAAAGTAATAATATATGTACAGGAATATGAAACACGTAAAGCCATACTTAATCAATGGAAACCCTTCATGTCACGATGAAGGAGTATAGTTTGATTTGCTCTATATATCTCTGTTCAGCAAATTGCTTGTACACATTTTATCATTTTCTTTTCCCCCCTATTTACTGGTAATAGTCAAACAGGAAATAAGTAGCCATACTGAAGCATTATTACTTGTAAATCATTGTTACGATCAGAAAAATGACACACACTTGGATTCATTATAATAATTCTTAGGTTAAGATATGCTTAAGCTGTGCTCATCGATGTTAATGGGTGATTCTTATCACCAAATGTCGCTTAACCTCCCTTGTCTTATCTACAACACGATAATCGTTACTGGAAGCCTAGGCCTAAAAAACATCTAATATGGGCCTCACCAAGAATGTTTTATCACCGTTCCGATTCGAAGATTAAAAATAAATTCAAGTAAAATGTTTTATCTTTCATCTGAATCTGATCAAAGCTCACCGTCGGCACCAAGTAGACACAAAGCTCTTTAATAAGCTCCGAACTTTGTACTTCTGTGGGAGAGCCATGCTTCCCAACGAATGGGCCGGCTCGACCGTAGTGATACCACGGCCTCATAGGAAACTGACGTGAAGCAACGCTTGCGTTGTGTTTTGTCGTGTGAGTGAGGTTACCGGAGACCCAATTACCCTCCCTTTCCCCAATCTCCCCAATTCCTGAATCCCCAACGATCCTCAAAATCCTAATCCCCAAAAGGCCGGTAACGCACTTGTAACGCCTCTGGTGTTCCAGGTGTCCATGGGCGACGCCGATTGCTTACCATCAGGTGATCAACAACAAGAGCCCGTGCGTGACAGTCATCTACTAGTACTAGTATATGGCGCCCATTAGAGGGTTTGCCATAAATTCTACGATTGACAGAAGTTCAAAAGTTGAAAGATAGCCTACTTTTTCCGTTCACCATACCGATAAAATCAATGTCATAAGTAAGTACAGTAAATATAAATAAAGTACTATAAACCATTGCATCTATATAACTTAATAACGTTGCGCGTTGCACTGAACTACCTGAAGCCAAAGAAGAATTTATAAATAACAGTCGTCGTAGGCGGCAAATTGGCAAAGGAGTGAGTTTACGTGCACAAGTCTATTATACCTTTACAAGTTCTCAACGGGCTCCTAAATATAGAAAGTAGGCATATGCATAGCTTCAAGCCCATATAAGTTCTAACAAATGTTGTGCGGAGGCGGTTGTAAGGTATATGGGTATACTGAAGGTATAACGTAATTGGCGCGTTGCAAGTATGTTAGGAGTGTTAGGAGCGTGCCACTCAGCTGCGCAGCACCTAGCTAGGGAGGTGGAAGTATGCAACTCGGTATTTATAGATTAACAGCGAAAATGTTAAGTAATAATTATTTATCAAATAAATCAAGACTGCTTAAGGTGAAGGGAGCCGTCAGCAGTAGACTTATTTAACTTTGTATTAATTTAGATACGTCAATCACATTTTCCTTCTCTCTTTCTATTTCAATACTATTGATTCTGAACCAAATGAAAACATCATCTTGCCATCCACGACAAAGATAAAATATGCAAGATGCAAGAATTAATCACGGCTTATCTCAAAACCGTTCCGCAGTACTTCGCTCCGGTTCTCCTACAGATATTAAATACAATTTATGAATACGAAATATAATATACAAAACCCCCAAACAAATAAAGGCTGACTATTTAATTGATGGTAATTCGTGTTTCATAATGTGTTTACGTTACAAAAAGTTTTACGAAGTTCGCCATTAGATTAGATACAGTTGTTATGACATTAGTCTGGTCTAGACGGGAGTTAGGTCACTATTTTACGTACTAACATGAATTTTATTGCGCACACTTAATGATACATTTGTGGGTAATTGTGTTTCTTGGATATAATTGAAATTGAAAGTTGAGAGTAGACAATTAGCTACTTACTGGTTAATGCAGCGAGTGAGCCTGGCACTGGAGTGGCGATTACAGTAATGGCCTCTGAGAGCCGCTGGATCCAGGATGCAGCGACATCAGAAGATATTCTAGAATAGTTAATCTGTAAAAACACTGCTATATCAATAAAAATACTTAAAGTTAACTCGCGATTCTAAGAGATTTTGTAGCACTATAATATCGAAGCCATACATTGCATCTAATAGACACTTGTAAACGTATTTTCACGAACATTTTGTCTTACCCTTTCTCTTAAGTAATCTTTAGAGTTGTACCTATATTTGATAGCATCACAATGGATTTTAGACTCAAGGTGTATTTCATTCTTCTTGCATAACAAAATCTTCAGATTTTGAAATATACATGCGGTAATGATAAAACAAAAAATATTTTCTACGAATAACTAGGACCACTAAGATCGCATTAAGTACTTACATTATTTCCAATTAGTGTTACTAGAACGTTATAACAATCCACAACGTATTATTTCAAAATCCAATACAAAAAGCCATGTTCAACAGTAGGTACAATGCAGACGTGAACAATACATAATATAAATAATACAATAATAAATTTCAAAAAGAAACACGATGCGTAGATACAACAATTTTTGGATCGATTTTAAAGAGATTTGAAAATGATTGTATGCGACATTACGTAAGTACTTATACGTAAAAAAAATCGATCCAATGTGTGGTTACACATTGGATCGATTCGATCCAATGTGTAACCTCTAAAAAACTAAAACAAATATATGTAAGAAAGACATACTTTTATGACAACCTAAGTGATGTCACAACAGTATTTTGTTTACTGGGCACTACTAAATTGTAGTTTGGTCAACACGAGACTATTTACGGCTTCATTGGCCTAGTGGTCGCCAACATGGCTGCCGTGCAAAGGATAACAAAATAGAGCTAAGAGTCATTGTATTTTGGGATCTTTGAAAGGACTCGTTTACTCTCAACCCAGAACGTGGGCTGGTGCCTTATGTATGGCAAATAGAGCTAAGTGTCATTGTATTTTGGGATCTTTGAAAGGACTCGTTTACTCTCAACCCAGAACGTGGGCTGGTGCCTTATGTATGGCAAAATAAAAGGACATTTTAATACGATTTCATCTCTACATTTATTTATTGGCTCAGCGAGGAACGTCGTCGTTTAGGTTTAGCACATTGCATAGTCTAATCTTAGGTAAATGGAATTGTTCTCATGTGTTATCATATCGAAAGCTTCTATCTGCTTCAGTTAGCACGAAACTCATTCGATGTATGGAACATACTATCATGTGCCTACCAGCCTACGAGAATAAGTGTCAAAATGTAAATAGTAACACTCGTAGAGTTCTTTTACCCGTTAAATATAACATTTATTTATGTATCTTACTACATTTTAATGACTGCAGCATATTATGATTTTATACGTGTTTATTTTTTACTTAAAGTTTTACTTATGATGTTTTGTGTAAATTCTTCAGCAAAGTCTAAGTAGCGAAGCCAAGCGGCTCGGAAGAAAATATTAAAATTCAACGGATTCTGATAAAAGTGTGGTGACACTAAGCTCGTTGAGCTGAAAGGCTAGGAAAAGCTATATTTAAAGGCTATTACTTAATTAAAAAGGTAAATGAAAGTTTCAACACTTTTCTAAAGTTTAAGTTCTTCTTCTCTTCTTCTTAAGTAAGTTTAGGTTTTTGATTAGACTAGCTTCTGCCAGCGGCTTCGATCTTCGATCCCTTCAGCCGTTTAAACATGAAGGAGTAACAAACAAATATAGAAACTTTCGCATGTAAACCAGCGGGATGGTTTAAAAGTCACTGTGGTATTTCAAGAACCAAGATCTTCAAAGGATAGTGCACAGATGGCAGTAATTGTCATAATAGAGCTTACTGAATATTCAGACAGCAAACAATGCAATCACTGCGGCGGTACCGCATTTACCATCTGTTGACGACTAATTTCTTCTAGCCTCAATTAGTTTTTTTTTAATAATAAATTTATTTATTATCTCTCTACACAAAGGATAATTTACAGAAATAAGATACAATAATCAAATGCAAACAATGTACTCCTTTGTGAGAGACTGGAGTCCATACTAGGATTCCCTGTGTGACGGATCTCCAGGCTCCCACCTCGGACCAGTTACAGATTACAGATATCCATCATAAATTCGCAGAAGGACAAACCCCTCGATGTAGCAGATATGAAAAATAAAAGAAAATAAACAAACTCAGAGATACACTGCATACTTGTTACAAAACAAAGAGAAGGAGATTACGTAAACAATCTTTTACTTTTTCAAAATTGCATGTTGCGTGTGGAGTAGTGTGTGTAGTGTGATGCGTGTGAAGTGTGTGTGTGATGCGTGCATGGAGTGTGTAGGTGAGGTAAATGAGATAAGGGAGAAATCATATACAAATAGTGGTTATTACTGTCTGAGTCTGGAAATATATTTTTATAATGAGTATGTAATATATGTATATTTTTCCCTTTTATATATTAAGACGGTGTACTTAGTAACAGCTCCGTCGTGTTGTAGTCTAGCTTCTGTAACCACTTTGAAATTTTGATTTTACATTGGGTTTTAGGTAAAGAATAGATAGATAGAATTTCATTTATCTTATTATACAAATGGTTCCCGAGAAAACAATAATTACGATGTGAGAAGGCAGTGTGGAATTTAGTAGTCGGGCATACGTTGTGCTTGCGTCGTCGATTTTCAAACATGCTTGGATTAAAGGTAGTTTGGGAGTGTTTACGAAGAATAACATTCAGCACGTATAGTTGGCGAACGGTTAGTACACCAACACGCTCATAAAGTTCCTTGGTTGGAAATAAGAATGGTAAGGAATTACCGACCTTGAGAACCGCTCTTTGCGTGCGTTCCACGTCAAGTTATTAGTCTTGTTTATTGTTTGCAATGAAGTTTTAATGTTTAGAGTGCGATAATTCGCACTCTAAACATTAAAACTTTCGAACATACGGCGCGTTGCGTTCCGCGCGCGCCGTATGTTCGGGACTTAACGGAGACTTAACCCGTGGAGGACTTAGCGGGTTGCCAGGGCTCTGACTCGAAATGCAGGAGTAGGAACAGGGTAGTTTTAGTCAGTAAGAGTCTGACACCCCCTCTCGCCTCGCCCGGGCGGAAGAAAAGTCGTCACACGTCGGCTCATCGAATATAAAAAAGACATTGGATAATAATCTCCCACAAAAAAGGTGAGAAGAGCCGACTATCTAAGGGACTACATACATTTGACAGAGACCATACAACGAAGCTTTCTGAAGCTTCCATACTGTTATAAAGGTAAGTGGTCACACCTCAATTTACCCAATCGGAGGTAAAGGCGTAATATTTTGTTTGTAATACAAATCTTCAAACATAGCACAAATTGGTTTTGTAGTAGTAGACTAGTTCCCCGTACATTGTTCTACTTACCTTACCTACCTAGCCTAAAGTAGTTCCACAAAATTGATGATTACTAAATTGGTGACCGTTTTATTCAAACAATAGCGTCCTTTGTTGACGAATGCCGATCGGTAATGGTTGTTTATTGATTTCCAGATAATAGTTTCCATGACCGAGTTCTGATCGTGGTCAATCTGAAGGAAAACTCTATAATCGTGACATTGTGTATGCAAACACCGTGCACTTATGCCGAAGGGTAGGTTTATAATGGGCCGGTAGAAGAAACAATATTTGAAAGAATGGATTAATTGTCTAATCGGTTTAAACATCTGTTGCCTATAAAATATTATATTTTAGGGACTCAACTATATAATCAAAATGGTTTTGAGCTTGACTGCCGAGGGTTGATTCCCGGATCAGGCAAAGTATTATAAATTTCAGTGACACTAACGTTAACTATGTCGGTAATTTGTATTTTCGTAAACGTGGATCCATGCGAGACACAATGTATTTAGTATTGTGTCTCATATCGGTGCATTCTAGCGGTTAATGTTTTATACAAATCGCAATAAATGTAAGTGGTGGGTTTTTAATACCAGATAAAACAGAGCATTATTGGGTCTAAGTGGGTTATTCGAAAAAGTATAGTAGGTAGGTAAGACTATATAGAAATATGCAGCTGCAGATCTGTCTCGATCTCTTCGGAGATTCATAGATGAACTTACTTACCAGGTGAATTGAATGTTGTTTATTTTTCTGTACCGTTAAAGATTACAGATACTCAACTTGTGTAAGTCCTTGCATTTCAGTCCATTTATCACGATAACTTCGTTGTGGTCTTGAATACACGATATAGCCTTGCCTCAGTAGTCGGTAGTTAGTAGCATCCTATTAGCAACCGCACCAGTGGTTACTGACTGGTTATACTATTTGACCTTTACTGCCTGTGTCTGAAAGGCTCTTGCTTTATAAGCACTTACTACTTACCTCTAATGTAGTACCAATCAAGTCGATTAGGTAATTGGAACATTCATATCAATTACGCCATTGATTGTAAAGTAATTCAGTTAGTTTAAGGTACCTGTGCGGTAATTATTTTACATAAACATAAGGTACTAGGTATTCTTATATATATCTGCTAACTGTCTGTTCGTAATTCTCATCAAACGTTCACGTAGATGTAGGTAATATCTATGCTCTATCCTTCACTCGTTCTTGGCTTGGTCCTTCTTGATGCACCTTGATCCTTCTTGACCTATGACTATGATTTAATTAGCCCAGAAATGAACGGAGTGAGAGATTTTGCTTAATGTGGAAAATAGAATAACTTACGTCACTGACCGACTGAAGTCTGCTTACCGTATTGCCGACAACGCTATAATATTGGTTAAAACCACGCGAGTGAATTTCTTAAAATGTTTTTACATTGTTGTAGGTAGGTAAGTGATGTACTGTACGGTACGGAGTCATAAACATTACGTACCCACCTACAAAAGTACATATAAGTATACAAAAATAAATCAAATGGAACCATGCACTCTTTCATCTATCTTCAATTCTATACAAGTTCCGTATCATGCTATCTGAATGTTTCAGGTTACTACTACTAACGCCACCTGTCGTAGACGAACGGATAATTGGAAATGTAGTACTTGACTCTTCTAACTTGAAATCTAAGTTTCTTGTTAGTCGTGTAACCTTATGCTGCAAGGTGTCGCTACCAACAAGAAATCGTTACGATAATAATATACCATTAGGGTCAAACATCGAAGTAATAGAAAAAATGTGGCACCCCCTTCTGTATCATCACGCCGTTTTAACTGCCTACTATCCAAACAAAGATATACGGAAATATGATTGAATTCACTATTCCTTCTCATCATCGTTAGATAATAAGTACCTACTTATCATTTATTAACTCATAATGGACTTCCAATTAAATGGAACATCAGTTCACCAACAAGAAAGGCATGAGGCATCTACATATTTATATACCTCTAGGTAGGTATGTTTTACACTTAGACAAATACCATTACCTACCTATAATACTTAACTTACATAATTCATAAAACATCAGCCTATCTAAACGATTCAATAGTAATCATTGGACCAAGTAAAGGCTCAACACTAACCAAAAGCAACACTAGGGGAACAGTTTGTGGATTTTTTCTACCGAATCGTAATTTGCGTGTCCACTAATAAATTTAGGTAGTACACCACCCGAAATGTAGAACAATGCTCGGCTTGGGATCGTTGTGATCACAAACATGAAGCGAACGGGGCCAAGGGAGCGCTTATTTGTTTTTGTACCGATACGATCTGAATAATTCGGACGTTTTAATTAAAACGGCTGTGATCTAGCGCTGGCTAACATGGCTTCTTTTGGTTCTGTTCTCATTACACGATTGTTATCTCTTGGGGAAAAATGGTTCGACGTGTTATAGGTAAGTACCTATACTAATACTTGATTTATATGCAAACGAACGCAAAACCATAAATTTGCTGACGATAACATCTTTCTTTCTAGGTACCTAAGCCTGCTTAGCTGAATATTTACAGCCTTGCTGCAGAATTGCTACATTGTAAAAATCCTAATTAAATAATAATTAGTAATTATTTATTAGATACACGTACCTTGACCGTTTTAGAAGCTAGAATGCACCGCTCAGCGCCCGAGCAACTATTCGCATCACTTGAAACTAATTACTGGCGTTACGGACCAATTACTAACGAATTGATATCGCTGCCTCGTAAACGTAACTTCCATTCAAATATTAGTGCTGGACTAACTGCTGAATAACTCATTGATTAGTCCATATAACTTAGGTAGGTAGGTACACTAACAACTTATAAGTGGGCCAGTTTTGTTTACTTACGAACTAGACTAGTTTTTGAGTAAATGTCAGAATTATAAATACTAAGTTCAGGAGTAATTCAGTAGTTCGGTAATACTCGTTTTAGTACACATTATAGACCTAGGTACTCGAGTATCATCTCGAGTATCACATGGATATGTAGATGCAGTTGTCGAAGAATATAAGTCTGTTGTACAACTAATGGAATTTGCTCTCGGTCTCCAACTACGGTTAGATTAACATGATTATGCTCTTTGCGATAAAAACCTCTGATCTCCGCCTCACGAAGTTCGATATGTAGGTTTACCAATGTTTCAGTAACTGACCATCTTGAACTTCTTGCTGTAAATTATCAAGTTGCATTACTAATTCACATTCCTACTATTAGGTACCCTACTGTCAAACACTACTTGAAGAAACTATGTTACCGACGATAGTAATACCAGTAACAATGCTTGATTTGCATGATTCGTTCAATAAGTGGGCGTTGAGTTCGATTCAACCACTTAGTATCAAGTTCGATTCCTGTTTCGAGCAGTTTTGATGAAATTTATTATATCTCAGTCAGAACACGAAGTCTATAACCCTCTATAAAGATCCGAACACCACAAATTAAGTATGCTTCGTTGACTTTGTTTAAAATCCTGTTGCTAAAAATTGCCTATAGGATTACTTTTGGAAATGCGAGTGGCATGACGCATCAATACTTTTCAACTCTGCTGACCCAGCATCCCCTATACTTATTATACTCTTTGCCCAGCATATATGAACTGACCCCAAGGGTCCGATTGTCACGAGAACTGGGATTCAGCTTAACGTGATCGAGACGAGGTTAAATAGCTTTCATGATGGTAATAATTTTAAACTTTTCACCTATCGCGGAAATGATTCCATGGCAAGTAGTGAAAATCTACAACAGCGCTGTAAAATGCCCGTCAGCCACAACTTCCCTAACAGTGTTTTAAAAAGTATATTATTATCATTCCCTTTATATAGGTTCAAGAAATAAAAGTAAGCCACATTTCACGTACACATTTATTTGCATCTACATTGTGTAAAGGAAGCAAATAATTTATAATCTAAAACAAATCCTTAAAATAATTAACCATTAAGTAATAAAGTATAATTAAATTGTAACCTAAATTGAAAATAATGTGAGCCATTTAATATTTTGTACATAAAGGTAAGAAAGCACAAAGTAATTATACATAATAATATAAAACAATATTAACAAACATTTCATCGTAAAATACAAATATAAGCAACCACGTGCTTTAATTATAACGCTCTTTTGGTATCAAGTAACAGAATTAAATAACATTACGATTTCTAATAAATGTGATTGAACCATACTTTGGTTTTTGTGGGAAAATTACCTAAAACAAGTACCTGAATATAATACGTACTCTGATAAGAACGGGGATTTCATTCGACATAATATTGCATTTATTATATCAAGACAAATAATGTGTCATTGAATTCAGAGAATCATAAAACAAACATTCGATAACATCAAGAATTCCCTTTAAAGCATCATACATCATTTTGTACAACTGTCATACATTTTTTTCCACCATTGAATTTAGGCTATTTAGAAAAGTCAATATTCTCACTGGTTCTTCACCAACTGTCAATTCAAAATAATCAGAACATTAAAAAGCAATACGTATCACTGTGCAAGCATCTAACAACATCAAGAAAGATTTTAAAACATTGTCTACGACATCAATAAATATTATTATATTCTATTTGATATATTTTCATTGTTTTGAGTAATGTATGATGTGATTAATCATAAAATGTATAATACAATACATAAATATATATTCTGTACTAATAAATATGTATATACAGGCTATCTAATCATTCTTCTGTCCCAATAGGCCTAAGACACCATGTGAAAGTGTAAACTTGGTACCAAATATGAGGAATGCTGATTAATCAATGGCTGTCAATTTCCTCAGAGTTATTCAACTTAAATAACTTTAGGATAAAGAATTGAAAAGAGAGGTATGTAAGGGACGGTTAATAGGCAAGACGAGTCAGTCAAAAGAACTGTCTCCTTTTCTAAAAGTTTACAGGAAGAGAACCCATCATACGCATAACTTGGACCCCTGCGTTTCTATGAAAAATATATTTTTATGCCTATCTATTCCTCAATAGAGACCAAACTGTCGCAACAATCGTTAACGTCTGACAGTAGATGATAAACATTATAATTTTAATATACATTCCAAAAGCTACAATATATAGACAATTATGTTCCAAACAATTTGGGAGGTGTAAGGGTATAAACAAACTTTTATATAGACAAATATAAATATATAAAGGGTTAAGTAGTCACTTTTATAAAGGATTTAACAGTCAACAAGTATATAATTTACAATACTATATATATATTTATGATATACAATAATCCATACCCTTTCCTACGTAGGCCACTCAAACAGTCCATCATGATACTAATACTTACGATTTTTCCACGACAAGGGGATACGAAGGTAATATAATGTTTTTTATATAAATATGTACCCTTTGGGAACCATTCTACATTATGTACTTATATATAGCTACAGACTTCATACATTTTTTTTTTAATAATAAGTACTGTGGTGTACCGCAATTTATGCCACCTCGTCAATGGAAAACTTTCTGTCTGTTAGTTCTGGGGGTTGCGATACTTGGTTTGTTACATTTACACATGTCGACAAATACAAGAATTTTTACTACTAATAACATTTAGAGTGAATGAGATCAACCCCATAACAAATAGACAACGTCAATGTCAGACTCCTAATTCTTTCAGAATAGGTAGTCTGGACAGAATAACATTAAAATACATAAAGGCAACGATCTACCACAACATCGAACACATATTATGATATAAATTACGCTTATATAGATTGACAAAGATATTCCATGCGACACAAAAGTACATAAGCTCAAACCTTAATTCCAAGTGATCTTTCACAGATACGTTAAAAATACCTACTAGAGAATAGCTTCATAATTTAGATTCACTTCCAATCCTTATATTTGTCATGGCAAATAGAGATTAAATGCTGTAATAATATAGAGATAAAACAGTTCATAGAACTGGGTCAATAATACGTCAAAATATGCAACGCTATCCTGCAAGAGGTATAATCATGGTCGCAACATTCATTGAAGTGTTATATTCATACATATAGACAGCGTCACGTCAAATATAGAGCCGATAAATTTAACACCTATTTTAATACTGTTACATTTTCATATTTGTCTTCTTGTGCGTTCGAAGTTTTTTATCTCATTATTCAGTAAAATCACTTACCTTAAAGTTGATATTTAATATACACATTATTACACATATATTATAATCCAATATTGTTATTATAGAATATTATTTTAAGTAAGTCATCAGCAACATTAATACTTGCTTGAATGAAGAGGCCTAAAGGCTTCGATATTGTGAATCGAAAGTCCCAAAATGAAATAAGTTACTACTGTAATAAGTTCTTATACTAAACCCTAACACATCAAAGATCAGATGATATTTTACCTACAATAATGTTCCGATGAATGATTACGTCATCTTACAAAATGGGTCATGACACTAGCAACTATCAATACTCAGATATTTATTTTCTATGTAGACAGACTACATTAACAATTAAAAGTCCTATGTTGACATGAAATCTAAGCAATTCACTTAATTAGAAATAGCACGGTATTTCGTGCATTGTCTGTCAGTTGCAAATCCGTGCAAGAAAGAGACGTATGACTAGTTGTTCCCCATACGTAAATAAGGTACAAAGTCCTTTAAAACGCACGAGAGCAATATTTAGGAGCTTCCTTTTTATTTATTTTGTTATCTCTTGAATAATAGAGCACAAATTTGTACGTCAGTACATTTTTACTGACGATTACTCGTTTCTTAAACCTAGGGTAGGGTACATACAACATTTTATATAACATGTAATGTATGCTCAACATTAATTTACTAATTATACATTGGTAACATCAAATATACTGTCTTATCCGCTAAGGTAAAAGCCGTGTCGTATAAAGCGAAAATTATCGTATTTTAACGCTATTAAGTACATAAACAATACTTATTGAAATAAACTGCGTGTAATAAATATTAAAATATTAAGATGTATACAAAACGAATCCGCTTGACGTCCTAATTTAATTATAAGTATTGAAACGTATTAAAAAATTAAGCTTTCAAAATCTACATACTTGAAATGCCAGCGATGATGTGCTTTACAGACAGATTTACAAGAATACTGTTCTTATTGCTATATATAATATGTTTTATAATACTATGACCGTGGCCGTCGCTGACAGCAATGTATGAATGCTGTCCACAGCGCACATTAACAAACCTACACAATCGTTTACCTTTT
This sequence comes from Spodoptera picta, assembly GCA_038387885.1. Classification (NCBI taxonomy): domain Eukaryota; kingdom Metazoa; phylum Arthropoda; class Insecta; order Lepidoptera; family Noctuidae; genus Spodoptera; species Spodoptera picta. Next base: position 8,153,878 of record JAZHFQ010000105.1, read on the forward strand.
AAAGCTTTTTAAAGTCGGTTAAAGCTTCTTAAAAGTCTTTTCTTTAAATTTCATAAATGCGACTTACTTTACCAGACACTGAACACGTCACTGATTGAAAAAAAAAACTGAGCCGTTTTTCACTGTTGTTCTTTTGTTATAAAATATTTATTTTCTCCAACACAAGCATTGTTGCCAGATTGACTTCGATGCTTTTGGAGGAGAAGGTGGATGCTAGTATTGGAAGCTCCTCAATGCCTCGGCGTCCTGGCGGGTGATGTTGAATGCTTCAGTCTTCAAAAAGTCCACAGTCTTATACGCTTCCCTGTCGACGGATGACATGGACAATTGTCCATGTGCTATCTCGGTCTTCTTGCGCAGGTCCGTTGTCTCCTAAAATTTATAGATATTATCAATAAAAAAACAACAAAAAATGAGTTTCATATTTAACTTGAAGTAGTTAATTGTAACAATTAACTAACGCAGACGCTTCAAATAATGAGCTGAAAACGAATATAGAGTAAAAAGTCTATACACTGTGACTTGTAACTCGACGTGTTCCTCTCGGGAAGTGATAGTAAAACTAACACGTTTTTAAAACAACCGGCGTTAGGTCTGGATACCGTGCACCCGTTCAATTCGTCCCCCTGCCAATCCAATGTTTTGGGAACGAGGTATCCGGCCACTGCCGCGCAGTAATTCGATAGTGCGCTGGACAACCAACCCAAAATCAAAATTGTTAAATACCTTGATAAAAATAGATGAAAGTATGATTATTTTTTAATTATTTCTTGCATTGGAAAGTTGAAACTGAGGAAAGTGTTAAAATAAGGGTTTCATGTTAACACCTATATATTAGGTACCCATGTTTGCAAATGGATTTTAAACCAAGAAAAAACAAGGTTGCTTTTACCCTCAAGGTGCACAATATTAAAATGTTATCAATAAATTACCTTTGTTTGTTCCGGTTTCGCAGGGTGGAAGTCTAAGTCTAAATACTGCAAGGCGTCTTGCTTGATGTCATCTACATTACCGATTCTCAACGTACCCTGTAATATGTAAATTACTCAATAGAAACACACACAAACACTTATGCAACAACAAATACAGTAAAAATTGCCCCTAAATAGGGGCTTACCAACATACAGCAACAATACACCATAAGCAAAAGAACGAAAATTACAACAAACGAATTAATTACACAACACTGCATCGAAATCTAGCTAAAGTAACGTCGGGATATAAATGCATAAATTACACATAATAAATTACTTAAAATAATACATTATCGCAAAAAAAATAATTTAAATAAATAAATATAAATAAATGCACCTACAAGGAATAATATACCCTGACAAAACAAAGTATAGCTTTAGTTGGTTATAGTCCTGGTTCATCATTTATTAACAGACAACTGCTAGAAAAATTGCAGTTAAATAATGAAAAAAGTACTACATGGTTCTATTATGCAATTTCATGCAGATTGGAACATTATTAGTTTATACGACGTGTAAAAACGTGTTTAAACAAAATATATAATGTTTCTGTATTCCAGGAACTGTTGTCTGTTTAACGAGAAGAGATAACTGTACGGATGGTGAGGGACTATGTGCTCTGTGGATGATCATATTCTCATTTTTATCATCCTAGGATTTAGCAATTCCAATTTTACACTTTGTATCATCAAATTAACTATTTCGCACAGTAAGATATATAAAGAAATTTCTATAAATATAATTTATTTTACTGTAATAATAAGCACTATGTTACTGTGAAATCATGAGAGGTAAATTATTTACCGTTTCCTGGGGCATGACCACAATGTTTGGGAGTAAATTCGGTGGTATTGTTATTATCCCCACCTTATGGGAAGGGATTTTTATTTCTAGCAAATTGTCTGATGGTATCTCTAGCGTGTCCACTCTACTTGACGGTATGCCTAATATGATTCCGCGTTTTATTGGCCGTCTCTTGTCTTCTAATGTCTTTGACCTGGATGGTGGCATACCATATGCTAATCTGGCATTCTCCGCTCTAACCAGTTCTTTCCTTAGACGACTCAGTTTTGAAGCTTTTGACCGAAAGCTACAAAATTGGATAACAGCCACAAAAATCGTTCTTAGAGCACTTAGAAACCCAGTGCGACGAATAGAGGGCCTGTACGGTTTAACAGTTTCGTAACGATGTACTTCGTTATGAAGTCCATCTTCCTAAAATGGAAATAAACACAACACAGTTATTATCTATTCTTTTGGTGAAGACTTCATAATACATTATAGATATATTATAAATGATAAGTATATATGAATATAAATATATATATGTAGAAGACAATTCACCCATTGGGGGTACTTCGTCATGAGATTCCAAGTTAGACATGGTGTAGGTAAGAAATAATAGTCTAAACACTGATTACCTCTATAATCGTCTATTAACACATCCCCAATAATAAATTAACAAAATCTTAATTGATTAAAGCGATGGAAACAGATTAACTTCGGAAACGCGGTAAATTCGGTACGGGCTGGCAGAACAACCGCTCACCCTCGTGTCCAACTCAAAAGTGACGCATTTCAAATGCCAACATGCCACGCCCCGTACCGACCATCACTCAAGCACACCGCTTGACGTTTCCGACAAATAATAACAGATGGCGTTGTTCTAAAATAACGATACTCGATAGTTGTGCATCTTTGTTGATTCTGCGACATATATATATATATATAAAATAAATATGCAATAATATTATTAGGTATAGACTACATACAGCGTGAGCTTGTGGTTAACAATTGATATAGTTATGTTTCGTAACATATATTTATAAAGCCTGCAGAGTTAAATAATTCTATTGTATTGCAATATCTAATGCTAAACAGATGTTATATACGAAACAAATGTTTGTCTGACATGTAATTCTTTTCAAATAGTGCATACTGCTAGCTGCAGAGGTTATGATCTTAACCATTATAAGCAACTATTTCTAAGAGATTTTCAAGAGAGATATAAGTGTTTGCTGTTGACTCTATTCATCCAAGAATAAATCGCAACAATGCACTGCATTGTTGCACTGGGTATTATTGTAATATTGTGATACAAGATCACACTGGATCTATTGAGTAAAATTTAAATAAGTATACAAACTTGTATGAGTTGATCTAGATACATCTGATATTATAATATACACCGTATTCAGCAGTAATAATATATGTAGTACATAATATTATATTTATTGTAGTGAACATACCTGTGCCATGAAGGCGTTGCTGTGTCCTATGCTATGGGTAGAGTGACGCGGTTTCAGCGCTCTGTCTACTGCCGGCGGCAGCGTGGGCAGATTACAGTACTGTAAAGACTGTAGAAAATATATATTGATTACTAGGTGTTTCCTGCAAATTCGTCTGCATATAATATAAAAAAAAACGTAGCTCTTTTAAATTTAAAGTCCGCGAGCATTTATTTAAGCATTGGCAGACCCAAAACAACTGAGGAAACTATTTTGACAATGTTTTCTATAATGTATTGTAATATTTATGTAGTAGGTATAAGTATTAGTTAAGCAGTATATATTATATATTATTTCGATTTATAAAATATTGTATTATTATATTTATTGTATAGGTTTTTTATGTGTGCAGTACACATGTATTTAATAACAATTTTCTATCTTTTTTTTATTGTGTTCTGGCTTCGCATCAACCGCTTCATTTCTTTGCACTTCCCTATGACTATGGTTGACTGTCAGAGAATGCCTTAAGGCATTCAGTCCGCCATTCACTGTAATCTTTGGTGAAGAAGAAAAAATATATGAATTTTTGGACTCAACTTTCTTTTTTTTTCAATTTTACAAAATAAAAGTAGCCTTTGTTACTCCTTAGTACATCAGCTTCCTTGTGAATAATAGTTCCGTCAAAATCAGTCAAGTCATTCCAGAGATTAGCCAGTATAAACAGACAGACGGACAAAAAATATAATAAATGTTATTTTGGTATGTGTATCGTATGCATATTCATACATGCATGTAGTAAAAGGCGGTTATTTTTATATTACGAACCGACACTCCAATTTTATTTTTCTGTTTAGATAACTATACAGTGTTATATTAAATAATGTATCAGTGAGATATTAAAACTCATTTAAATAGTAATGATGGAGTTTCTTGGAACAATCTCATTTTATACATGAAGTGTTTTTTTTAAGGGGGTAATCATCGAATGACTGCTCCCGCCTGGGCCAGGCGGTAGGGAGTGTCAGACTTATACTGACTAAAAACCACCCCGTTCCTTCTTCTGCACGTCGAGCCGGAGCCCCGATTACCAGTTAGGTTCTCCGGGACTTATAGATGAAGTGTAGTGTGATGTTTGAAAATTTTCATTACATGACTGCACTTACAGACTGTGCTGGCGCAAAGTCTTCCTCGTCTTCTGGACAGCGAGCGTTTAGCAATGAACGCGGAGAAGATGGGGCGCCCTGTGACATGCGACGGGGTACTCTAAGCCGCTGGTGGCTGTGCTGCAGCTGTAATATACAATTATAAAAACATTAATAATATGTATCAGTAGCTAAATGGTATAGGTTGTTATGTACTTAAATACAATAGAATACTTAGGACCTGCTTCACAATATCAGTGCTTTTACCCTTTAGCGCTTGTCTACAGAAAGAATAGAAAACTAAATGTATGGGGAAGACACTGACAAGTGTCAAAATTTACGTCATTCCCATAAATAATTTGGTTTTCTATTCTACACGTAGACAAGCGCTAAATGGCATTTGGCTATAGAGGTAGCTGCTGGATAGCCGCTATCTACCACATAAAATACGGTATTTAACAACTAATCAAATTCAATACTTTTATCGAAACGTCAAAAACGATATTGTTCTATGAATTTTGTACCAAAAACTAACTAATGACGTCATCATATTTTCGAGTCAAATAGCACACTTATTTCTGAAAAAATTGTTATAATAAATCTAAAAATAAGTATATCGTCAAATATATAAATGAAATTGTAATTATTTTAGAATATTTCATTGGATTGAAAAATCAAAATAATTTATTTTTGACCCAGGAAAATACCCAATTGTATTAAGAACGTAAGTTGTATGAACTATCTGTTGTATGAAACCGGCGCTTAGTAAGATTATATCTATAATACGGAAATAGTTACCCACGTCACTACTGCATTCGATGATCGATGAATTCGATTAAAAGTATTTTCTCACTAATTGATTTCATGGAAGTTTCTAGAAGACATTAGTAGTATGTAAACGGACATTTATAAGTTTGACACCATGTAATGAATAAAAATATACATCTACCTATCTCTACTTTTGCCTCTATAAACCTTTGTAATAAAAGTGCAATATAATAAATATACTAATTCAACTACAATCTTGTATAATATGTAAATTTTTATATTTTCTTGATCTTGTTCTGAATACTGAAACGGAATGTATTGGCTTTTAAACAGACACCTTGATTCGATCGACAACTACCGCATGACCCTTACTTCTGCCTTCATGAATATAAACATTAAAAATCAAAATTTTGCACGAAGTCGACAATTATAATTTTAAATGAATAACAACAGGAGACTTTGACGTCATAGAATTGATTAAAAACATAACGAACTTTTAGGGCACCAAACGGTTATTCTTGTAAAGTGATATGCAAACTATTTACATCTTAGAGGTCACTCTTTCCAAAAAGACGCAGTTCCATAAACTTGTGTTATTCAAGTCCCTGCCTCATCCTGTTTACTGCAATCTGTCCTTTTTTACGGTTTTAACTGAATATAAATCAAAGAACTTACAGGTTCCAGCACTACCTCGGTAGGTTCCTGGATTTTGGGACCCTGGAAGGGGTCCTTAGTTAGAGTATCCCTGCTTCTGCCAGCAAAGGTCTTCGGTGGTCGTGGTGGGATGGGTGGTCCTGAAATATTTAATAGCATGAGTGTTGATGGCTCGTTCATGCAGAGATCCTTTAGTCAAGTTATTTTATTTTAATCTGAAGTTCTCAGCACGCAGTCTCAACTAATATTGAAAGGTACGTTTAAAATATTTACCACACTTTACTATTATTATAACAAAACTAAACAACTAAAATAAATATAAATAAATACTGAAAAAGTAAGTAAGACTAAGGACCAAAAGTAAGTTTATTATTTTTTATTTATTTATCTTTATATCACACAGGTAAACCTTTTTAAAATTATCTTGAAGGAACCGTAGAATATAATTTATCATAATGATAATAATACAATAAGAATATTGCTATCATTATGAAACTTAACTCACCTTCTTCAGGACCATTCTTTTTCGGTGATATGGACAATTTTGTGAAAGTTTTCGTCACTGACCAGTCTGCTAAAAGAAAAATCATATGACATTATAGAGCCCTTACTTGACTTAGCGTCACAACTATTTCATTGCATCTAGGTCTTTTCCCATCAATATTGACATTCATAATCATAATGTTAACCAGATTATTATTATGACCTTCTTATTTAAACCGCTTATTAATAAGTGGTAACGACTGTATCGTATTTTATGTTCATTGTCTCATAAATAACTCTTTACAAACAAATGCTATAAATACCGGTTACGCTTGAAAGTAAAGGCTCGAATAATGCATTAAAAGCAAAGGTTACTACTGGACTAAATTATATAAAACAATAAAGGGATAGTAAACAATTTAGAATTTAAGAACAAACATATGAACAGCGCGGATTCAAAATACCAAAAAAAAATAGAACATTGAGGTAAAATGAGCAACCACAACATATTAAATTAAGATGGCTAGGATAATAAAAAACAACTTACGTAAATTCTGATGGCTCGCATGCAAAGAGCCATCATCGTCTTCGCTCAAATTGCTATCATTCTCAGACAGTTCCGAATTCACCCTTATTTGAGGATGGCTGGTGTACTGGTGGCCTCGGGTATTTATTATGTTCCGCTCCTCAAATGTAAAGTGTCTTTGCTCATCCTGTAACATCACAATACAAATTTACCTAAGACTGGTAACCGACCATCCATTAGCCGCGTAAAGCTCAATAAGGAGGAAGGGGTTCGACAAAACACACGAAACAATACGAGAGGGGACGGTATAGTAAAATATCACGTGTATTTATATTTTTTAGTCAAACGTGTGATTTTAAACATTAGTACGGCGTGTAGTTGTTTTTATTTAATTTAAAATTTTTAACCTGTGCACCATTTATGGTTAATTCAGGTACCTACACATACTACGTACTTGTTTTGTGAAAGATATTATACAACATTTTTGAAGGTACGTAAACGTAAGAACTCGTGGTGTTGGGAGGATATAACCAGGGGGGAGGAGGCTCTCTCACCCCCCCCCCGGTTAGTCTAACTGACTAACTTACTAAAGTGTTACAGGTACCACCAATGAGGGCAAAAAAAATCTATAAAATCTCGAAGTGATGAACGGATGTAGGTAGGTACCGTCATGTGCAAATATAATAAAATTGTAATCGACTGTGACTAAAAATATTTAAAAGTATAATTCTTCAAATGTATTTGTGTCTGAAAATTGACCGAAGAAGTCTCTAGATAGAATACTTAAATCACGATAAGTACGAATATTAAACACATAATTAGAAGCAACAGTTCCAAAATCAACCCGTAAAGTTTAAAATAGTTGTAGGTGCATCTCGCACCTGACGAACACTGTCTACCTATTTCTATTAATAGCTGTAGCCAGTCCAACCTCTGACATTTATGCTAAAGTCACATTATGAAAACATCCACCCCCGTCCTCCTCTCGGTGACAAATGATATGGCCAACTATTAATAGAGTTCCATGTAAAAACCCTCGACAATTATTTTGGTTCTGTAATTAGAATTGTTTATTTGATTTTTACCTTCAAATACATATCAATACCATACCTGAGGCAAAACCGAGAAAACAAGATCAAGTATCAATATACAATCTTAATAACGTTCTAATTAGTTACCAAGGTGACCATATACCTGTTTACGACTCATATCTTATTAAATTACAAAATGATTAACTACCTACGCCGTTGATATCAAGGAGATGGATAATGTTCTAACAAACAAAATTCTAAAAGTAGATAACAAGGAAGAATTTTATTCTTCCGATAGCACTAGACATACTAAAGATGTCTTTCGCGTACCAAACACTTGAAATAATCACGTACTTAGATAAAATACAACAATATAGTTTTCTTGCACTCATTTGCAATAGTTTGAACCCTGAAGCACATCACTCCGACTGCAATAAGCTACTCAACTTACTCATTTGTTAGGTTCAACGAACATAAGATAGTGCTCATGAGCACATTTGAATGGCACATCATTAGGAACTAACGAGAAGTCCTATCTTTCATTCTAAGAGCGATTTGTTAGTAATACCAACTTCAAATTAATTTCTACCTAGATTTGAAATTACTCAAGCACCTGTCGAGTAAGCATATTTGATTGGTTTTCTAAAACTCCTGATCCACCTAGTTTGCCAATGTACACGTTAACGTCAAAATACGTTCTTTAGAAAATGTCCTCCAGACTGACTTAACGTTGAAGTTAGAAGTCAAGTAATCTATAGTCCACTCTAAATATAGGCCACACGAATAGTTTCCAAAACGTATGGTTAAAAGCTCCTGAGATGATGTCTGTATGAAGTATAAGTACATGCACTTACTGCCTAATACAGTGTACAACCAATCACGTTTATAAATCCAATATAGTACCAACAAATCCCCTAAGTGATTAGTTTCAAATGCCGATATAAACGCAACCATTGAAACGCTGCGGTCGTGCATATTAGGGATTTGATCATTATAATTGATTGGGACGTGCAGCTACCATTTTAGAGAATCTGGGGGCACGGTAGTGCCCCGCAAAGTCGAGCGCGAAGCAAACACTGCCGTGCCGTTGAAGGGTACACAAGAATGCAAAACCATGTCCAAGACACCATTGCATTAATCTGTCGCCAGAACCGCTGTTTATTCAACTTTTGCCTTGTGGCAATACTCCATCTTCAATGCGTAGCGATACAACGGCCACACAACATTAACTATAATAATAATAAAGAACCTCAGACCTAGCACGAATTGGTCTAGATTTCGTTACTTTTTAGAGATGAACGAGCGGCTCCATCGAGACTCGGACTATTTTTTTACAGAATGTTTTTGATTGGATTATTATTATGATTATGAAATTCTATTGTAATGCAACACTAAGCTAACAAGGGCGCTCCTCAAAGATCCATCAGTCCACCAAGCTTGGTGTGAATTCCTAATAGGGCCGAAGCCGATACGGAGCCGCGGAGAACGTAAAAGGTTACCGGGACTCGAAGTAGGAATGGAGTGGTTTTTAGTCAGTAAGAGTCATTCGATGATCCCCCCCCCCCCTTAAAATAGCTAATGGAAGCTCTTATAAGAGTACAGGGCATATAAAAATGTTGTAGCCTGTAGTGCAAGGAAAAAGTTCTAAAAATATTATCAAAACTGTTTTTCAGACAAACTAAGGTAAAATATATTTTAAGGAAGCGAGAGTGCTGTGTTACTACCTAACATAATAACAGCATCCTATTTTATGTAAAATATCCGAATAAAAAAAGGGCATTAGGCACAAAATGACCTTCATCTACAATGGTTTATTAGTGCGTTAGTCGTTCTATTCGTATTGCATTAGGCTAAAGCCATTAAAGCTGACCGAAGACACGCCTTTTCATTGCATACCTAGAAATCCCAATTTTAGCAACATTTAGAATTGACGGTAACTAACAATGGTGAGGTTAAACCAAAAATAATTAACGCAAAGTTAGATTGCGTAGTAAACGGACAAGACAACAGAAGCAGGTCTACTGACTATGTTAAATTGTGAAACTAGCGAAAAATATGTACAGTAAAATGTATTTAAACATTTTAAACGTGAAAGGAAAGTAGAGCTAAGCTTTAGTTACCGTCCGCCCAGTCCGTCCGAGCACTTACGACTTACGCAAAGTTACAATTAAATGAAAACACCTCAGAACAATGCAAGCTTTATTTTACCGGACACTTGTATTTCTCCTAGGTAAGTACTGAGTTAAATACTAATGAAATACAAACTGTATATTTACTGGGAACTAAAATACACAACAGCGATATTTGTGTTTGGAAAATACGTAGAATTCCCGGGCGAACTGAGCTCACATTAAAATTAAATTAATATTCGCAGTTGCAACTATATTCAATTAACGATAAAATATGACAACTGAACAAAAATAAAAAGCAGAAAGCAATTATTTAATACCTACATAGTAAAACAATACTGATTCCGACAAATTGAAAACGTCATCTTTTGATTGACTTTTCAGAAACAGCACTAAAAAATAAATGTGTATTTTCCTTTGTTCTCTGCTGAAATTTTACCTGTCATTTTATTTTCATCGTTTATTTGTATGAATGCACAGTTCACTATTGAATTGGGTGGAAATCGATAGTCACAGAACAGGTGGTGAAAGTTACAATGTTGAATCGAGTGTACCTACGAGTTTTTAATTGCTAAAATTCATCTTCTTCGTAAGGTCGTGTGTACGAGTTACCCTAAAAGATGACTGGCAAGCTAGTATAGGACTTTTCCTATACATGTTTGCCCGTATTCTCGAAAATACTCTTGTTGTCCTCCGATGATACTAACATTCGATCGTAGGTGTATTCGCTAGCGCGACTGTCGGGCAAGGTGTCTCAGGTTCTATTCCCGGGCCGGACAAAGTATTATTGGGTTTTAAAATCTCAGTAGTAGCACGGAGTCTGGAAATGGGTCCGGTATATGGCAATAGGCTCACCCCCTATTCTATGGGACTCATAACATAAATAATGAAAAGTGGGTGTTACTTTTGTGTGCACCTCTGCCTACCCTTTCGAGGATAAAAGGCGTGATGTTACGTTATGTTGCGTGTATTCGTAACCATTGTCCATTTAAGAAGCCTTATCCAACGGTGTATCACATGTTGCTATTTAGGAGTGGGTGCAGACTCCATACATTTGCTTCGTATTATCCTTTGTTCAATAGATCACTTAAGTAGCTATGTATAACATTTTCCCGAATTGAGACTAGCCTCAAAATAACAAATTATAGTCACGAAAAGAGCTTTCCAACGACATACGTCGGGTCATTATTGGTCGGTAGGTGCATTCTGACCATCATCCTTTTCCTATAATGACTATCTTAACGGTCAAAAACTACAGTACAACAGCAACAATTCTCCCAAGTTAAAGGCGTAAAGTGAAGTTAAATATTTATATGCACAAACAACAAACATCAATATTAATTAATATAACTGAAAGACGCTTTGACCGATACAACTAAGTATATTTTATTTTGCTGCATTCGTAATCAGAGGGCTTAGTACGAGTTTCTTTTTCGTTTAAAGTAATCGAAACGAGACGGCGTCTGGCGCTCCGATTGGTTGGTTCATTGGAGCCGGCCAATCACAGCACCGAACGCGTACTCGTTTCGATTACTTTCAACGTAAAAGAAACTCGTACTAAGGCTTCTGGTCAAGGAAAGTACAACGTGAGGCCGGCCTGCACAGATGTAAATAAGATGCCTCTTGTTAAAGATCAATTATTTTACGCACCGATATATAGACTTGGGAATCCAGGTTAAAAACGTTTCATATTGCCGAGTAAGTGTCCAAAGGGTCCTAATTCATAGCATTCAACTTACAATTTAGTGCCCTTTTACCAAGGACTTTGAAAAAAGGGCACATAATATTAATTAAAAATGATTGAAGCACTAAAATGTCAGTAGGTTATTTATGTGTGCGTGTTGTTTACTAGATTTAAGATCACGACTAATGTCCATCGTGTCAATGTGTGTATGTCGTGTAGTGTAAGTCTATAGTTAGAACCTTGGCAATGACGTGGTAACATTTGATCGTCGATTTCAGGGACACAATTATGATAAAAACAATTGATATTAGAATACGTGTCCATTAATTATTTTATTTCTTACTAATCTTTAAATACAAGCTAGATAAATAAAATCGCTGTAATTATTATCATTTCACTGATTGGTCCTTATTGCGGTGGTCGATTTAGGTAGCCATCTATAGTATGAAAACTATTTTATTATTGAATTTGAAAATGTTATCTCGCTTTAATACCCATTGGAAGTTTATTGGATATTCTCTTTGTTATGTAGTGTAGGCTTCATGGAATTTTAGTAACATTTTGTTACTCGCTGACCATTGTTTTTGTTTTATTTCGATGTATAAAATACCTTTACCGAATATAACAATAAGGCTTACTGTTCACGTTGCGTCATTCCGGGAATTCGTCGCAACTAGTATTTTTTACATTTGCAATTAACAATTTTATCGGATCAGAATATCGGATCCCATTTTAAATTTTAACATACAAACAAAAAGGAATATTGACAAAGCCATTTACGTCATTTGTCTCTGTGAATCGATATACGTACGTATGACGTAGGTAACGTTGCAACTCATCAATAAGCCAGTTTAAATAAAAATTAATCAGAATGGATTATCATCCATTCAAGACTTATTAGTCTAATGGCCGGTTACATCAACCATTCGTAAACCATCACTTAGTCAATAAGCGTGACGAACACCTAAACTAACCCCTATTTTAGGTGCCACTTTAGTAGGTGAAAACAAGAATGTCGTTAAATGTCACCTATCTTAGCTTACGGGTCCTCAAAATTGATTGGAAAGAGATTGGTGAAAATGGGCTTAAGGAGACTACTTATTTTTTTAAATAGATTGGTAGAACTAATCTGTTTTCTTAAGTCGACCATTCAAAATCCGAGGATACAATAGTAAATCCTTAAAATTTTATCATTTGTAATGTAAAAGTGTAACATTTATTGATTCTGCGTGACCTTTAATGGGCACTTTGTGTTGTCGTCCCAACAAAATAAAAAAATGCAGGAACAGGGAGTGCATCGATATTGCGCGTATACACGATTATAAAGGACTGCGCAGTTTATCAAGGTTCCGAGATTGGCTGTCATGGTCATAAGCCGTTTAGAGTCCTGATTGGTTAATCTCGTAATTTCTTGGGTCTCACACATACTAAAGTGACATCGATGATTTCAGTACTTTTCCATAACCATTGCCTACTTTTACACAATATTGTAAGTTAAAACATAACGTTTGCCCCACTGGGTTTGGAGAAGATATTCATTAGGCTTCCTATTAGACTCAGTAGATTTGGAGCTGGCTCAGAAATACCCCTTTGCAAGGAATTGAGACAGAAGTTTATTTAATAAACGTGAGTTTTCTTCAGAGTAAAAAATAATTTCGCCACAATTAATTCCACCGGCGCATAAAGAAAAATCGAGAACATAACATCACGCCTTTTATCCCCGAAGTTGTATAAGAGCTGCACATTACGACACTTAATGCCACTACAATATAACACCCACTTTTCACTATTTATGTTATGAGTCCCATGTAATAGGGGTGAGCCTATTGCTATATACCGAACAAATTACTACACCACTGAGAATAAAAAAATAACAGTAATACTTTGCCCGATCCGGGAATCAAACCAGGGAACCCTTGCCCGCAGTCTTGCGACCACTCGGTCAATGAGGCAGTCTAGTGAATCGAGAACATTAATAATATAATAGTTCGTCATCGTCATCATCGATCGGTTTGGTCTGCGCGGTTGTAACTTGACATTGACTCGTTGTACGCATGCATTATTCAACTTGAGGTCACTGCAACTATGAACCCTTCGAACGATCAAGATATAGAACAAAACAATGTTCCATTTTTTTTAATACAATGAATCTAGCTACAGCCCTAGTTAAATGTTATTTTGTTCAGAAATGTCACACAAACGATAAAAAAGCAACATCTGTCCTATTTCGTAATAGCCCTAAACTATTTCAATTTCAAAAAAACTTGTACAAGTCATTGCACATACAAGTTTAAGCAGCGCATAGCTGCACCCGTAATAACAATTTTTAATTAATTAATTAATTAATTTATTAGGTACACAAAACAGAAACACAGCACAATACACAACAGAGTAACAATACAAAACTGTAAATGGCAGACGCATGGTCTGCCTTTTACATTTTCATTTCCATGACATGCAACGACTAGTATTTATTTATTAACAATTATTTATAATTAATTATAATCCAGAACAAAATTAGAGATAAATTGTAATAATAAAGAGAATTAAGAATGCAATTAGACAATAGATATATTATTCAATATTGTCCTCATTATCGGACCGACCAAATAACAATTTCTTAATAATATTTTTCTTAATAATATTTTTAAATAATATTTTTAAATTCGTGAAGCGAGGTATTGTGGATACTGATGGGCGTGCCTGAGCACGCCCATGTCACTCGAGAGTAGCTCGTTGTACTTGCGACACATCCTTATCACAGGATTGTGATAAGGATGAGGATCCTTATACATTGTTGTTGCACATTGGCAAAGAGAAAAACATCTCGCGTCTAACAGATCTGGTAGGGATCCTGAGGTGAATCTGCGATAATAAGCTCGTGGCAAGAATCCCATTCATAATTTTAAACAAATATACCAAGTCCTGGTAGGACCGCCTAATTCCCAAGTTCGGCAACCCAAAATGAGCAGAACGCTGTGCATACGTCTGAAGTTCCCTTTTTAAGCCATACCTATGTGACATGAAGCGCACAAAACGGCGTTGAGTCGACTCAATCAGGTCAGTATGTACCTTATATTTAGGATTCCAGACTATTGACGCATACTCAAGTCTGCTAAGCACAAGGGACCTGTATAGGGTGATAGCACTGTTTTGATGTCTAAAATCTTTAGACATGCGACATATGAAACCCATAGTTTTCCTACATTTGCTGGAGATATCCGCACAGTGTACGTTAAAAGAAAGTTTGGAGTCGTAAATGACACCCAGGTCTCGTACTTCCGCTAGACGCTGCAAGATGTGGTCATTTGCGGTGTATTCAAAAGTGATTGGATTTTTTGTACGTGTGAATGTAATAACTGAACATTTATTCACGCTGAGATCCATGCCATTCAGTGCACACCATTCCAGCAAAGTGTTGATATCAGACTGTAACTGGTTACAGTCTGTAACATTGCCAACACGAGAGAAAATTTTCAAATCGTCCGCATATAACAATGAGTGGTTCAAGAGTTTAGGAATCAAGTCGTTAATGTATAATATAAAGAACAGTGGACCGAGGTGGGATCCCTGTGGGACTCCTGAGGGTATAGATACCCTGTCGGAGTTGTAGCTTCCGAGGGTCACAATTTGACTCCGATTCACTATGTACGATTCCAACCACCGCAAAAGGCTACCATGAATCCCCCAACAAATATCCAACTTACAAAGCAACATTCTGTGATTAACTCGATCAAAGGCCTTCCTAAAGTCAGTATAGACACAGTCTACCTGTACATGATCGTTAAAAGCTTCAGAGATATAGCTCGTATATTCAAGTAGATTGCTGACAGTCGATTTTCCCTTCACAAATCCATGTTGTTCCGGACGTATAAACGGTTGAATATGATAATACAACTGGTCATACACTAGAGACTCAAACACTTTTGCGAAAGTAGATAATATGCTAATTGGTCTATAATTACTGCAGTCAGATATGTATCCAGCCTTATGAATTGGGACTATGTGAGCTAGTTTCCACCTTGCAGGAAATACACCCGATGATAGAGAGGTATTAAATATAATGTGAAGGGGTACCACCAGGGCCCTGCCACAGTCTCGAATGAAACAAGGAGGGATAGCGTCAGGGCCTGCACCCTTATTCCGATCCAAGTTTATCAACTTCCTGTAAATTTTACTCTCAGTTATCGAGACAGTGGACAGAGTTTGGTTAAAAAGAGGTAAGTCACAAGAAATACTCACCGGGCCAGCGCTCTCCTCCACGAAAACTGATGCAAAGTATTTTGAAAACATGTTACTTATTTCACCTCCGTCACTAACAGTTTCATTCCCTAGCTTCATAGTTTTCGATATTGCGCGGCTATTTCTTTTATGCTTAATGTAAGAGAAAAATAATTTTGTAGTTGTCGCTAAAGATGATTCAATACTAGCTATGTAGTTACGGTAGCAATTTTAAGTTTTTTTGATTGAGCACGTAATACGCAAAATTCGTCATAATCTCGAGGGTTTTTGAACTTTTTATATCTCTTGTGAACGGCGATTTTCTTTACGAGACAAGACTTTAAGTGATGAGTATACCATATTGGATACTTAACACATCCAATCCGTTTGGTAGGTACATTCGCCGCAATAACTCTGTCCAAAACGTCGTAGAAGCGATCAGTTATTATATTAATATCGTGATCATTCAATAGTTCGAACCAATCCACGTCATTCAACTGAGCAATGCAGCCATCAGTTTTACATTTACGGAAATTAGGGATCCTCTTTACTATCTGTGGCATGACTTTAGTTCTATTAGTTAAGATTTCTATTTCAATAGCAGGGTGATGGCGGTCAGGTGTAGACAACGGCAAACAGTCAGTAACGACAATACTCTCCACATCAGACATGCAAAGATCAAGAATCCTACCATTGTCATTATGTACATGATTGTACTGGTGCAATCCAGTAATGTCTAAAAATTGGACAAGCAGGTGGGACTTAGTGTCGGTCGCGCTTCGCGGCTGCTGACGACAAGGAAATGTATCGCCACCCCTCCAAGTAACACCCGGTATGTTAAAGTCGCCTAATATTACAATCCTTTCGTTCAAACCAGACTGATCAATCAGGGCATCCTGACATCTCTCAAAGAACCTGCTATATTCCTCAACACAAAGGCTGGGTGGTAGGTAAACCAAGTAAATATATAATGTAGAACCTCCCTCACAGCTCAAGGATATCGCCAGATCATCGTATGAGCTCTCACGGTCGCCATGACGGGACACAATAAAACTTCTCCTACACGCTATCAGGACACCCCCACCAGTCTGCTTCCGAGAGCCAGTTGTTTCTCGATCTCTTCGAAACACAACGTACCTGTCATCCACAAACTCACTATCGCAGAATGAACCATCGAGATTAGTTTCACATAAACATATCATCATCATCATCAACAGCCTATAAATGCCCACTGCTGAGCAAAGCCTCTTCTCACACGGAGACGGTTAGAGCGTTAATCACCACGCTTGCTCAATGCGGGTTGGCGATTTCAAACTTATAATTAGAAATTATAAGTCCAGGTTTCCTCACGATGTTTTTCCTTCACCGTTTGTCAGTGGTGTCTAAATAATCTTAGAAAGTACATATAACTCAGAAAAAGTCACATTGGTACTTGCCGTTGGTAGGTTTCGAACCCGCACCCTCATGCATGAGAAGCGAGCGTCTTAAACCTCCAGGCCACCACGACACTACACGTAAACATATGATGTCATAATTCTCATTTAGTATAATTATTCAAATATAATTCATTCAGTTTGCTTCTAATACGATTAACATTTTGATAATAAATTTTCATAAATTAGAGAGATACTGTTGATTAAAATAGCAAGACACAAGTGTTGTAAAATATGATACCGATTACAATTCAATAATAAAATAAAATGAATGTAGGCACTATGCAATATGTTACGTCAATTTATTCAAGCAGTCTTTACTTTTAATGTGTATAGCAGAACAATCTATATCCTTCTTTAAATAAACACGGCCGTATTTTACCCAAACAAACCTAAATGAGTGAGCCTTAGCAGCATGTCTAGCTGCAGTGTGGAGATCCTTACATTCCGGGGAGAGATGTTCACTTAGATATATTTTACGGCTTTCACCTGTGATACCTAAGGCTCCAGAGTTCAAAGAATTGTTCGGATGCTCTTTGTTGTATCTTTTAAACCTGATATGACATGGTCACGCAACCGCTCTGATCTCAATGTTACCAATATGTTTCGTGGTCTGAGGCCTTAGTACGAGTTTGTTTTACATTTAAAGTAATCGTAACGAGTACGCGTTCGGCGCTTTGATTGGTCGATTCATTCGAGCCGGCCAATCAAAGCGCAGAACGCGTACTCGTTTCGAATACTTTAGACGTAAATCAAACTCGTACTAAGGCCTCTGTTTGAAATAGGATTAAGCTTTGCAACTCTTCGACACGATATTATATCGCTTTCTGATACGAGGACACCAAGCTTCTCGCAAAGTTTCTTGATAATAAGATCAACGTTCTCGTTGCGGTGCTCAGGAACGGCCTGAACCTCCAGATTACGGCACCTTGACGTTTTTTCTATTGTAAATAAACGTCGTTGCAGCCTGGACATTTCAAATAGCGTTCGTGACTTTTCAAGTTCAAGCTCATGAATGATTTTGTTTGTTGCCTCCAATTTTACCTTTAAATCATTCTGTTCCGACGCTATAAAATCTGTTGTTTGTGTAAAGTCGAGTTCCAATTTTTCTATAAGCGATTGTGGATTACTTTGCTCCAAACATTTAAGCCTGTCATCGTAGCTATCCAGACGACCGTTAAACTTAAATATGTCATCGAGTAAGGACTTTAAGGTCGTTTTCACCTCAACCATATCCGTCCGCAAGTATCTAATTTCTGAGATGAGATCAGCGAACGATTTCGAGTTTTCCGCCTCATGCCTTTCACTCACAGGAGAACTAACAGCCGCACGCTTGTGGGCGCGAGCAGTGGCGTAGCTAAGGGGGGGCGGCGGGGGCGGCCCGCCCCGGGTGTCACCCGTTTAAGGGTGACACCCGAGCCCGACTATGACCATCAGTTATAGTTCTTTCTATTTATAAAAAATCGTAAATCTGCGGCAGAGAGCATAACCGCCACTAATAAAATTATCTAGGTAACTATAATATCGTACCACGAACATAATAATTGATATTAAAAAAAAACAATGTGCACAGTGTCAATCGATCAGGGATCCCCCAAAATTTAATACCCCGTTCGCGCATAACCAACGCTAGTCAGGGGATTCCCTCGATATAGCGCTCGTCACTTGTATTGTGGATTGGGCTTCTTTTGTTTCCGACCGCATTCATTTCAATATTCGCTTACGTGAACGTGTGAAAGTCTAGTGCAAAGTGTTTGTTAAATCTTAGATATTATAAACAACATTTTTTGTATAAAACTCGATTCTTGAAGAAAATAAACAAGGTAAGTGAATTATTTTTGTTATTACAGGTAATAC
The DNA here is from genome assembly GCA_038387885.1 of Spodoptera picta. NCBI lineage: Eukaryota > Metazoa > Arthropoda > Insecta > Lepidoptera > Noctuidae > Spodoptera > Spodoptera picta. Next base: position 8,173,011 of record JAZHFQ010000105.1, read on the forward strand.
TTACATTTTTTACCCATTTAGTTTCTAATAGCAGTATCTTAGATTATTTTGAAAAACCCTTCAATTTTATTCTCTTTTAATTACTGTGTATTTTAAACTATATTATTGAGACGTCCCAAATGATAAATAGGTACCTAAAGAAGGTATTTCAGACGGATTGCAATAATATTTTTTTGTTTAGCCTGGGCAAGTATTACTTATCTACTAAAGGTATTGTTTTATTAAAATAGGTTTTAAAGACTTTGCTGGTGTAAAAAGATTTTACTTATATTTCTACACGTTTTACGATATTACTTTAGGTAATAATGTTTAATTGTAAATAATATTCTTATTTATTATTAACTTACTTAATATTTTCCTATCTAATAGCAATGGGATTTGTTTACAAAAACGGAATACATTCAGTTTAGATTTTTGATTGAAAGTTATCATAATCATAATATCATACAACTTCGCGTACGTTGATTTTGCTCCGAGATGAGCAGCTCGAGCACTCGTGGCACGGATATCACAATTAACGTTGGAGTTTTTAACTAATATTTTTCTAATAATACTTAAAAACATATTTACACCCAGACGCAGGATTGTTAGGTAATACAAATTAACAATCCTGCGTCTGGGAAAAATATATTTCACAAAGCTAGTTACGTAACGTGTAGGTGTTTATTTACTGTTATAATTAGTTTATAAAATCAACGTTTCACTTACTAACTAAAAATATTTTTTAGAATACCCAGAACGAAATATGCCTCGGGGAATTCATACTTCGAAAAGACAAAGCGGGTTTCAACAGAGAAAAGCCAAAAAGGCTAAAATGGATGAAATTCAGAGCATGTCCGGTTCTCTTTTAAAATATGTCACAAAAGCAGATAGCGGCCAAAGTTCAAGTAAAGTACCCGAATCTCCTGCTGACGAAAGTAATGATTCACATCTTGGAGACTAACACTCGGATAGCAACATCGACAATACAGAATCAATGAAGACGACCCAGGACCTTGACGGAATCAAAATAAATAATGAAAATGACGCCGTTAATGCTACTTTCGGAGATAGTATTAGCTTTGAAGAATCAGTTCAACACTTGAGAGATGTTTCACATTGGAGTTTACCGGTACCTGATAATGTTCGCATTGACATAATAAAAAAGGGCAGTGAACATTTCCAGAACAAAGAAGGACCGTTTCCTACTGTATCTCGTCATGGTTCAAAGATTAAAGGTGATTCTCGTCATCTTTCACAGGAATGGTTTTATAAACCGATGCCTAGTGGTGAAAAAATTCTACGATCATGGATGGTATTTTCTCCTATATCAAATAACCTGTACTGTTTTTGCTGTCGTTTATTTGCTGTCAGTAACATACAAACAACATTTACAACTGGATTTCAGAAGTGGTGGAAACTAAATCCTAAAGTATTGGACCATGAAACTTCATGTGAACATTTAGAAAATTTCGAAAAGTGGAAAACTTTGGAAATGAGATTAAAATCTCACACCACAATAGATGATGCAGCCTTGCAATTAATGAATACGGAAAAACAGAAGTGGAAAAATCTTTTATCTCGATTATTAGATATAACATTGTTTTTGGCTAAACAAAACCTAGCATTTCGTGGACATGATGAAACCAAAGGGTCGTCTAATAAAGGTAATTTCTTAGAACTAGTTAAACTGCTGTCAAAGTATGATGCAGTACTCAAAGAACATTTACTATATTTGGAGCAGGAAAAATCACCTAAAGTAACATATTTATCGCCAGAAATACAAAATGAGTTCATAAATGTTTTAGCTAATCATGTAAAATGTCAGCTTGTAAATTAAATCGGCCAAATAGTTCGGAATCATGTTTGATAGCACACCTGACGTTTCACATGTTGATCAAATGTCTGAAGTGATTCGTTATGTAAAAATTAATAATAGAAAAGTAGAAGTCAAAGAAGTATTCTTAGGATTCTTTCCTTTACATGGAAAAAAAGCAGCTGACTTAAGCGCTGAAATACTAAAGAAGCTTGAAAACGATGGCTTAGATATTATGATGTGTCGTTCTCAAGGTTATGATAATGCTGCAGTTATGAGTGGTATACACGGAGGAGTACAAGCTATTATAAAAGAAAAAAAACAATAAAGCAATTTTTATTGGTTGTATAGATCATTCTATTAATTTATGCGGCCAACATTCGTTCGCACAAAATGTGACTTGTGTTACATTTTTCGGAGCAGTGGAAACAATATTTAACTTTTTTTCAACTTCCACAAGCCGTTGGGAAGTGCTCCTCAATCACAGCAAAGCATCTGTTAAAAGACTTTCGACAACGCGATGGAGTGCTCATTACGGTGCAGTAAAAGTATTGGCTGAAAATTTTGATGGGATAATATCTGCAATTGAGGAACTATGTGACCAAGACGTAAATTTAGAAACTAGAGGTGCTGCACAAAATCTTATGCCTGCTGTGTGCAATTTCTCATTTCTTTGTTTTCTTTTCTTTTGGAATGATGTGCTAAGGGAAGTGAACAATGCTCAGATTGCATTACAAAGTAAAGGTTTATGTGTTGATGAAATAATCATAAAACTAGAAGCACTTCGTCTATTCATTGGAGAGAAACGGTTGCATCTAGCAGAAGAGGCAATAGATTTTGCTGTACAAAAATCGGAAAAATACAACATTTCGATGGAACGACGAATTCGTCGCAAGAAACGCATGCCCGGTGAGTTAGCGTCGTCCACCGATGCTGGACTTACACTTAGAGCGGAACTTCAAAAGGACATGTTAGAATGCCTTGACAGATTCAATATTGAACTCGAAACAAGAGTAAAGTCCATTAAAGACGTAGCTTCATTGTTTGAGGTTGTGCAGTCAAAGACCTTGCTTTCGGCAAACACTGAACAGTTAAAATTAGCTATATCAAAATTTACTAACCTTTACGATGAAGTATCAGAAACAGAACTCCTTTTAGAAATACCAAGATTGAGAAGACATTTAAAAGCGGCTAATATTACTGTCTCTAATTGGGTGATACTGGACTTTTTGAAATTTATTGTGGAATGGGATTTTACAGAATCTCTTCCGAATCTAACGGTAGCACTAAAGTTATTTATAACAATTAGCTTCATGTGAGAGAAGTTTCAGCAAATTAAAATTAATTAAAAATTATTTGCGGTCTACAATGACCGAAACCAGATTAAACAATCTTGGTATTTTAACGATAGAACATGAAGCAACACAAAATATAAATTTTGAAGACGTGATTTCGGAGTTCGCTAGTGTCAAAGCTAGAAGGAAGAAATTTTAATTTTTAACAAACTACATAAATTTGTTTTACATAATAAACAAATATTTGTAATAGGTACTCATATTTTAATAAAACGTAAATGATTATAACTTTTTTTTATTTTAACAGTTTCGATTGAGTTTTAGGGTGACACCTATAAAATCCGCCCCGGGTGCCACCTATGCTAGCTACGCCACTGGGCGCGAGACTGAATGTTAACATTTGAGCCATTGATATCAGCGTCACTAGATGACAGCTGAACAGGTGTTTCATTGTTATGGTATGTGCGAGGAGACTTGGAGCGACAAGATGGACATGACCACGAGTCGCGTTTTTTGTTTGTGTCAATTGATGTTGCATTGACACATATTTTGTGATAGTAAGCACCACAAACTGAACATTTTATTGGTTTGCCCGTGGTTATATTTTGTTTACAAGCCGCACATTGAGTGTTCATACTGCAGTTTTTAACACAAGCCGATGATTATGATTTATTATTTATCCACACTACGAAGCATGTGCGTCAGCGCTCGACACGCGTGCGAGCAGTCTAGGAATAGCCCGCTATGCTAGGAGCGACGGAGATGGCGCGCAAAAGGTCACCGCGATGAAATTGTACCTGATCAGCTGTATGTTCGTAATAACCACAAACGATTTGTAAAAGTTTTTAAAACAGTAATGTCATCACAAATCGTAGCATAATTCACGAACTATTGTAAACACTGTGTAATGTTTTGGATTGTCACTGCGCTAAGATAAGTTTTCAGCGTAATAATGCACTATTTACCGGAATTAACTTAATAACAACTGCGAGTACGGCGTTAACGCGTGCTAGCCGGTAAGCCGGACGACGTCCCGGATTTATGAATTACACGTCCATTTTAAAAATCTATGCTTAGTTGTTCTGAATTTTAGGTTTTCTGAGTTTTCCTACATTTTCCGCGCGCCTTTGTAACAATGCTGCCAACTTTAAATCGGCAGGGGGCGGAAAGCCGACATTGTTTTATTACTTATCCGATCACGGACAACTGATAATAATTAACTGTCGGCTGATAATAATTAACTGATAGTAATTAATTATGAGAAATACTTCTACTGATTACAATATTCATCCAAATACGGCTCTGACTTAGACTTTGAGTTAACGCTTACCTAACCAGAAAAAATAAGTAACAATCAAAATTCACATGCGACGTAAAAAATACTGTAAGTAAATAAGATAAGTCAGCAATCGATTAAAATTGTGTCATGTACATATTATCATATTTTTAAAGTAAAAAATGTTAATAGCTATATCGTTATTTCGCTACACAAATAATCGAGTAATCAATATAAAGACTTATTTACACTACGTTCACCTCATCTCATACAAACCCGCTACAATGCAGCGGCATCGCCGGCCCTACCTACGTTATACACACGCTTTGGTGGCGCTCTCTCATGATTTTAAGTGTGGAAAAGCTACGCTTCGGCACGAATGGACCGGCTCAATAGCAGTGATATGACGGCCTCATAGAAAAGAGACGTGAAACAACGCTTGCGTTGGGTTTCGTCGTGTGAGTAAGTTACAGGAGGTCCATTACCCTTTCCCCAATCTCCTCAATCCCGGAATTCCTAACAATAATCTAATCTTTAACCACCAGAACGTCGACAACGCACTTATAAAGGTCCTGGCGTTGCGCGTCTACGTGTGCTTCACCAGATTTTAACATTAAAAAAACACGGTAAAGTAATCCAACGTACTAATGTACCAGTAATTGTCGCCGACATATTCCCGATAACAGCTATACAGACTTACGGACTTTAACCGGATTTTAAAGAGTTTCGAGAAATCATGCCTGATTTTATTAAAAGCTTTTAAAATCTAGAGCCAGCTCTTTCAGTAGATAGGTAAGTATGTTACCGGAATGGTATGAAATCTAGGAATTGTGTAAGTATCCTCGGACATGTATAGAACGCTAAAACTAGGAAATGTTATTTTAAACATTATTTAATACATTTAAGAATTATGTGCATACATTTACTAGGAATTGTATTCAATAACGGATAACTTACATTTCCTTTGACACATAATTATGTATATGTACACAGTACACACCTCAATCTCACCCCTGACATTCGCATGATTACAAATTGAAATGTTATGAAAATGTACAGTTACTTCATTGCATCAACATCCTTTTGGTGCGTGGCGCGTGCATTATTCAAAAAGATACAGATCTTACATGTAAACATCGTAAACTACAATACGCAGATCAAATCTCGAGATTCAAGTGGGGAAGATGCAATAGGTAAACGATAAGCGAATGTAACAATTGCAGCACAGCGCAAATAGGGCTCTAGTGTTCTGTGCCTCGGTCTATTTTCAGACACATTTTCTCGATTAACTCGTAGGGGACTAAGATGGACACAGTACCAGCACGTTTCACATTCAGAAAACATCAAAGTCAAAGCAATTATTGGACTTACTTGAGCACGAACACCTGTGATGCACTCGGAGATGGGGATGTATGGGCCCGTACCGTCGGGGCACTCACTATTGTCACTCATATTTATAGTCGCGTGACCGCTGCTAGGATCTGTAAAACGATATTTTAATTATTATTTCATTACGATATAGACCACACAGACAATAAATCTAAAACGATAATAAAAACTATGAAACTTTAAATCTAAGTAGTCTAAACACTAACCTTATGTACGTGAAATCACGCAAACGTTAAATATTTATATAGTTATATGAAAATAATAACCGTGTTTAGTGTACCACTAATCACTAACATAAAAAAACTTTTAAACACAACTGATGTGACTGACACTGAGATGCTTTAATGTTCGAAGACAGAATAAGACGTTATATTGTATCAATATGAAGATATTGACTGAGATAATGGAGCACCTCCTCAGAAAATATGTGGGTACAAAGTCAAAACAAAAATGATACACCTAATTTGAAATAATAGCTTAGACGTGACGAAAATAAATGTTACGTAAAAATAAAAAAATCAAAACAAATATTAGATATCATAATTCTCAGAGCTATTGGGTAGGTTACTGTGTAGGAGCCCTTAGTTTACCAGATTAAAAAACGGGATGGCCAGGAGCTTTAAATATAGACATTCGTAATTGACGGTACATAAAACTAATTCAACTAACAATATTAATTTATGAATATAGCGGCAAAGTGATTTTAAAACAATTAATGTAGTCAATTTTAAAATCGACTAGACCGAACTAGGGGATGTGGGCGGACGAAGCCTTTGTAATTGTATCATTTGACAATTAGTTAAATGACGTCATAACTTTTACTATAACCGGTCATTTTTTCTCTGGTTAGTGTTATAGTTAACAACTCTTAGTTGTCAGTTTCCCCCTAAGAGTCGGAAGCGTGGTTGTTACATTCCTTCCTACTTATTATAATCCTTTAGGGAACAGAGTGTATAGTTCCCTAACATCGGAAAAGGAGGATCCTCCGACCAGGCGAGGTGATCGTGCCTGGCGGGCTTTCTGCCCAACAGTTGCTCGTTGGGATTTTCTATCCGTGTTAAATCGAATGTAAACTTCGCATGTGCGATGTAGTATTTTATGACGTCATCCGTTGACTTGTGACATGTGTCGCCACAATCCCATACCACTGAACCATGTATAAAATTTAATGTATTATGTTAGTCTAACGATTTACGCCATATCTATCAAACGTGGATTAAATGGTTTTGTTGTTTTGGATGTTTTTATGTGGGTGTTGTTTTAAACTTACCAAAATAAGGCTGGTTAAATAGCAGTGAACGTATTTGTAAAATTAAGAAATAACTCTCAGAAGCGAATTTTATTTTTGAATCACTTTTCTACAACTGTTTGGAAGTTAATCAAAACAAATCAAGATATTATTATTTGTACATACAAATATAAAAAATGTGTTCATACAAAACTTAACCAAAAGGTTTCTTGAAAAAGTTTTCATTCAAATACAGGTTACAGGTTAATGAACCTAGATCTTTTAAGAGGAACCCCTATAAAGTATTTAGGTCGACTTAACCTGTAACCAAGTTTATTTTTAAATGTATTTATTTCTTAAACTCGATGTACATTCATGCAAAAATGTACCTATCAGCAGCTATGTGGGGTGCTGCAAGAAATCCAGATCGGAATAAAACAGGCATAGGAAAAATCATTTCCAACAGGTTTACCCAGAATCGATAAAATTATTTATGTGGTAAGGTACAGTGAGTATATATAGTAGGTGAGCGGCGGGTCTTAATTGCCAAGATAGGGCGAGACCTGACTCTGCCAGCAGTATTTAGGGCTATACTGACAGAGGCAGAAAATTGGAGAGTAGTGTCCTTGTTATGTCAGACTGTAATGTCCTAAAAGGAGGCCGTTGAGCGGGTTCACGAGAGGGCCTATCTTGCTCACAAAACGGGTCGGTTTATTGGACGATTCGCACGAATTTAACTCGAACTCGACGAACTCGAAACGTGCGAATCGACTCCTTTAAAACATATTATTTTTTCTTTAGTCGATTCGCACGAATTTCATTTATTGGCGTGCGAATCGACACCCTTGCAAATATGTAGTAGAGTAGATTCGCACGTTTCGTGCGAATTAAATTCGTGCGAATCGTCCAATAAGCCAACGGGTCGAGCAGGCGTTTCATGTAGGCGGACCTTTCGAGCCACGGGTGCGATGAGTGGAGACGGTCACACAGTGGTCCCCACCATCAGTAAAAAAGGTACACAGGTAGGTAGTAGGTATATCCCAAATTAAAAATTATCAGTCAGATTGTACGTACTGGTTTCTGACGAACAAAATTACTTTCTTTTACGATAATCTTGGTAAATCATATAAGTTTGGGGGTGTTGCTTATAATTCTAGTAAATGTAATTCCTTACACAAATAAGATAAAAAAAATTAATAATGAATACATATTCTTCATTATTTTCCAAACACAACATAAGTCAGTTAGTCACGGGCCCTGCTATACAAAATTGTAATATGCTACAGGCTACTGGCCCGTTCGGTTATGGTTTTTGGCCAAAACGAATGGCGAATTTGCGACCTCTTACTTATCGTCTATTATTTTTAATATGACCTACTACCTCGTGTGTTCATAAGTTTTGAGCCAAATTTTTGCTTATAAAAATAAAATAAATATTACTGGCTGCTGTATATTTCTTTTTCTAATTTTGAATTTGGAATGTTAACTTTTAATATCTATGATTTCGGATTATTTTATTTAAATTTTCTCGTAATGGAGGGAACAAAAGAATTACGTGCGACCGTCATTTCATTATTTAAGGTCGGAAGAAAACCTATGGACATTTTCCGAGAACTGAAAAGTTTTGGTGTGAGCCGTAACTTCGTGTATTACACTATTAAACGATACCAGGCGACAAGTTCTTTACATGATCGGCAAAGAAGTGGTCGTCCACGCTCTGTGAGGACGCCTGCGAACATTAAAATCATCCGAGAGCGACTTCGCCGAAATCCATGTCGTACTCAGAAGAAACTCGCTCTGCAGACCAATATTTCGCGCGTTTCAGTCAACAGAATACTAAAATATGATCTCAAGGTTAAGGCGTATAGCCGTAGAAAAGTACACTTTTTAAACGATCGCCTTCGTCAATTGCGACGCGAACGTTGTCCAATACTGCTTAGGAGACACGATGCGAGGAAGATACTCTTCACCGACGAGAAAATCTTTACCGTCGAAGAAAAGTTCAATCGACAAAACAATAAAGTGTATGCCAAAAGTAACAAGGATGTCCCACCTTCAGCACGGAATGTCTCGCGTACTCATCATCCGGCTAGTGTCATGGTATGGTGGGGAGTTTCGTACGAAGGTGTCACTCAGCTTCATTTCTGCCAACAAGGCGTCAAGGTGAAAGCCAAAAATTATCAAAGTGACATTCTAGAGACTGTTGTGAAACCCCTGTCTAATACCCTATTCCATAACAAGTATTGGGTTTTCCAGCAAGACTCGGCGCCATCCCATAAGGCTAAAACCACCCAAGCTTGGCTGAAGGAAAATGTGCCGGCCTTCATTGCGGCGAACGAATGGCCCTCCTCCCAGTGGCGTGCAGTCCATATAGACGAAAAGGCTTTGCCTACCTATAAATATCGTGAATATATACATAAAATGTACAAACGCGTTTATTAAAATTCAATAATATAATAAAAGTTTGTAAAAAAAACGGCTAACATAAATACGCGCCTTTGTAAAGCAATGAATGCGCCCCGCACGCACCACGCATGCGCTGTTATTCCTTATACTGATGAATGGAGTACACCAGCGCCATCTATTGAATTTTTTGTTGAAACTTCTGAACTCGTACCGGTACGATATAATGCGAATGTATTTTTATAATTGCGTATTTAACAAATATGTTTTAAGTGTTTTAATTAAAGCTTAAATTTTTACGCTTTGTCGGTTTATAGAAATTTTAAACGAGGAACTTTATTATTATAAAAGTTAAAAGGAAGTTATTGAAACTTCAAGATGGCGCCATTTACAACGTTTCAAATTAAGTATATGAATGAATGTTTTTTAGTATGAAATATTGGTTTAAGACGATGATGCAATTTCATTTGACTTACTAAATTAACCTTTGTTTTTTTGAAATTAAACGCTGCATTACCTTAATTTTTAAGCTACATTTTTTTTATAATTAACACTCAATTGACTATTGGTAATGACTTCAATTCATTTCCAATGTTTTCGGCCATATTGTTTTTATGTGATGTGCGATCGCTTTGTTTATGTTTTCGTTTAAATTATTAGGAAATAGTTTTAAACATAAAGTTGCATAAATGTGTAGTAGTAGTTAAATATATGTGTAGGTTTTTCAAATAGTGTATTTGTTTATAGGTTTCTAGTACAAGTACCTATATTATTCGATTGTGAAGTTTTTGTGAATAATAGGTAATTTTATGTGTTAGTTGAAAGTAAAAACAGTAAGATTTCGCAAGAAAATGTCCTTTATAGAACTAGATTCAGGTAATGACCATAGGCAGAGGTGTACTCGAGTTACGAGAATTGACCCAAGTAAAAGGTAGGTAATGTAAATATGTACTTACTATAATGGATCTGTTATTTGATTTAACTTAGACTTCGGGTTGTACTGATTCACATATTAATTCTTATTAATAATTATGTAATGTAATAATAACAAATGTACCGCATAGACTCAGGTCGGCCACAGCCGGCCGCGCTTGTTATTGTTTTGTTTGTTGACATAATGTAGGTATGATTTTGAACAGATTGATTAAACTTAACAATTCCATAATGAAATTTGGTTCATCAAATTTATGCTTCATTATTAAAATAAATAATAGATCCTTCATTATTTGTAAGTTTTGTTGGCTTAATCAATAGCTGATGAAGTACTTCACAAAAAATACGCGAGATGTCAGTGTATGTAATTTGGCGAAAGAATACACCACAATATTCTTGAACGCATTTTTCGAAATGTATTATGTATGTACATGTACCTGTCTTGTGTGAGTATGATTGTATGACCGCCGGGGGGGGGGTTTAATCATACGATATTTAGTTGCCTACCCTGTCTCGAAAACCTGTGCACGCCACTGCCTCCTCCAGCCCCGACCTCAACCCGCTGGATTATTCTCTATGGACCGAATTAGAGCTCAGAGCCTGCCGAAAGTCCCACCCAAACTTGGAGTCACTCCAAGGAGGAGAGTCACTTAAGCGAGTTCTTGTCCGAGAAGCGAAGCGAATTCCTCTGGAAAAGATTCGTGCCGCCATTGATGACTGGCCAAATCGTCTAAGGGCATGTATTAAAAACAGGGGTGGTCATTTTGAATAATAATTATATTTAATTTTTACTTACTATCTACTTAATGTTTGTTATTGTTTTTATAAATATAAGTTTATTATTTAAACTGTCAAATACCAAGCGGTCACCGGTGACCGCAACCTATTGTTCTATAATTGTGTCTGCAAAACCGGTACTCGACGAGTTAAAAAGATATGCAACTTTTAATTTGTCTCAAAACTTATGAACACACGAGGTATATTGGTCATGAATAATTTTAATCGACTCTGGGCTTTTGGCCATTCTTTTTTAGCGGTTCAAAAGTATTATTGGTGCGTTTTGTTCAACCCTCTTTGGTCAAGAGGGAGCGAGTATGATTTGTGAACAAAGTAATAATTCAACTTTATCAGTAACTTTATTTGTACCGCTTTATTTGTACCGCTATATTTGTAAATTTTGGTCGTCATCTAATTATTTTAGTACCCTGATCATTTAATGCTGAATGTTCAACGTTGATAAAGAAAAAAAGCATTGATACCCGTCATTAATCAGTTTTACAATATTTTCTTTGAGCAATATACATTACAATATTAAACTATATTGCAATAACAAATATTGCTCTTAACTTTTGAACCATCGAAAATAGAAAGCGCTGGCATTCTCAGGGGCTTAAAAATGTTGAAAATGACTCCATGTCCCAGTTTGATGCAGATTTCCTGGGACATCTGAATGTTTTAGTTACAGTTAATATAAGAAACTTCTTCGATTTGGGTACATCTATTTTGTAGGACCCTTGTAGAATACGTTCAATTAATTGAATAAACGGAAACACAGGTTGGAGATTGAATGTTGAGATTTTTATTGTTAAATTTTACACGAATTGTGTAACACAACACAATCGCTGATGGCCGAATAATTGAAGTGTTCTGAAAATAAATAAAAAACAGCTCATTCGCTTTACGTATTTGCGCAATAACCATTTAAAATGCATCAGCTTAAAGCAGAACATAACAGAAAAAATCGCTCTTTAGCAATTGTCCGAATTGATTAAGTACTTCAGCATATTCGGCCATCAGTTTCTTTTATAACAAACATCGAAAGCTGTATTTGCACACTGCTTTATTTTTTAACCCTTTTGTTTAACAGCTGTAAATTAAAAGTAATATTTAAATATTTCAAAACTTGCATTACATAAAAAAAACTAACTACTTCACGAGACATGATGTAACTAGAACTAACATTCCCAAAATCGGACTGAATATTCTTCTATTAAACATTACTTGTTACCTTTCTTTTACGACCTGATTTGTCGTTCCTTTCAGAAAACATGTGGTCTGAGACAAAATAAATGTTCAATTAATCAAAAGTCTTGATTTAAAAGCAATGGCAAGTGTAAACATTTAATTAAAATTGTAATAGAGTAAATTCATTCGCGGTGATAGTTTGAATGTCGCTTTGAGCACGAGTGGCCAACCGATCGATCGCGATCGACTTGTCTTTCCCAGTTTTGTTTATTCAATAGTGGTAGAGCAAAGCAATGATTGCTAGCACATTCACACATTTCTTTCAGGCGGTTAGTTAAAGAACATTCACTAATTTTACATCTTGGTCTATTAGAGTTGAATTAATAATTTGGCCCTGGGTCACTTTTGGTTTAGTGTCTGTTGTATAGTCTAATTGGGTACTTGCCTTCTTCAAAAATAAATGATTTCGACTGTTCAATAATACTGCGGAAAAAAACAGCGTCACTATTAAGAAGGTTGAGAGATAGTCAAAACAGCATCCTGAGAACCGTAGCTGAGAGTATGCACTCTCCAATAATTAAAAGATGTGTACAAAGGGTGATTGGTACTAACAATAGTTTGTAAGTTTTCTATGTAATACTAACATTCGATGGACTTTGTCTGAAATAAATGCCTTATTATTATTATTATTATTAATACAATAAAATATAAAAAAATTATCACACTTTCATGAATTGATTTTATACCCATATTACGTACAACTTATAAAATTAAATTTTAGTATTTTCCAGCATATTTTTAACATGACGTCACAATACACAATTTCGTATAAAATTCATATACCTCTAGAAAACTGTCGTTTTTGACAGTTCGAAAAAAGTATTGAATTTGACTAGCTGGCAAGTACCCAATTGGCATAAGTTGACATCTCGCAAAAGGTAATAGATATTTATGACGAAACAGCAGCTGTAGCCCAATGCCATTTAGCGCTTGTCAACTTGTAGAATAGAAAACCAAATTTTAGGGAATTGACGTAAATTTTGACACTTGTCAGTGTCATCCCCATATATAGTTTTCTACTCTCTCTGTTGACAAGCGCTAAAGTGGCGTTTGGCTAAAGGCACAGGCCCCACAATACTATTGCCCGAATACTGAAACGTTACTTAAACTGTAAAAACCAAGCGATCACCGGTGACCGCAACCTATTGTTCTATAATTGTGTCTATAATGACGGTACTCGATGACTTATTCGTTGTAAAATGACAGAGATGGCACGATATTTAATTACATCAACTTCAAAGTGAGCCTTTCAGTATTCGGGCGCATCTATGTTACATAGTTCCATTTAAAGCTTTGATATGTAGTCTGTGCGATAGTTGGCCACCCTTGCACCAGCGCATTGTCTTTGGGTCGTTTCATTTATATTTTTTTTTTCGAAACATCTAACTGTAATATCCTGGCACTATTTTTATAAGAATATTTTGTAGACATTAGTAAACTCTTATTCCGTTTTAAGCTTGTTCTACTGTTGAATAATGTTATGCATGGCACAACTCGCATCTCACAATAGTCAATGATATCAAATAATGTCAAGTTATTCGAAGACTTCTTATTCGCATTGCAATAAACAATATCGAAGTATAATATACTTATAAGATACACCACAACCAAGAAATGTTGAAGAAATGATAAATGACATACCAATGACATTACTATGTCTGGAAGCACCAGCGGGAACATCAAGTGTGGCACGAAGACCACAGACTCGGCAAATGGCATCCACCCACTTCTCCATTTCTGCTTCGCAATCAGCCTCTAAGTGGTATGTTCTTCGCTGAGTTTGAATTGTAAAGACAGATCCTCGGATACTAGGGTTGAACGGAGCCTGTCCGTGCCGTTCCATATGAAGACCAGCATCAACCTATTATTATAAATTACATTTAACTAAAATCCTACCTTTGTCAGTTAGCCTGTATTATCTGAAAGAGAATCTAAGAATCTGAAATTCTACTACAATACAACAAAACTAATCTACAATTGCTATCCGTCACAGCTCTCACGGAAGCAATTTTACAAATACTCTAAGGAAAATAAATAAAATAACTTTTTATACCAACCTCGGCCTAACTATCAAGCTGTTCTGTGGCACTAATATTCTCTTTCAGAGTAATTAATATGTAGTCAGAATAATATTGTAATACAGTACAAAACCAGTAAGATATAGGTAATACACATGTTTAACAAATAACTACTATGTATATCAGTAATACTATTTGATCATAAATATTAGTGTTATTTTTTTGCAATAATTGAATATTTAGAATATAAATGTACTAATGTCCCTGTCAGATAATAAACAAGCTTGCTATGTCCTGACGCATTATTTTTATTCTGTTTGTCGGAAGCTACCTAACACAGGCGTAACTCATAAGGTAAAGGAAAAGTTTCAATATTAAGGGGAAACTAAACATAAATTGAACACAAAAGGATATTATTAGAAACACTATTTAAAATTAAAGTGTTAATGAGTCATAAGCGACAAAAATGTTACATTTATTAGTAGCAAAAATCTAAATAAAATAATATAGTAATATTTACCACCAATTCACCAATATGTCAGTTTTTATCAAAATTAGTTAATTCATCAAGCCAGGTTAGTTGCTTTAAGTACATTTGTACCTTGATAATAGTATTACTAATTTAATGTGAATTTTACTCTCGAAACAGAACTGCTACACTGGTACATACACTGACTTGTGTGTTTTGAATCAGCAAAGTGATTATCAAGAAAATTAACAATAACATATTATGCTGCAATACAAGCTAAGCATAATTACAAAGAAGGGTGCTGAATCATTCTTAGCACTCTGAGAATATCTCTAGGATAAGGTTGAAACTATCCATGTTATCAAATTAAGCAGAAACCATATTCAAGTTTTTATCGGCATGCTGATATCTGTGTGGGAAAACACTATCATTTATTTATTCAACATCAGATTCAATTTTTATTATGGTTAAATGTGTAATAGGGCCTCAATAAAATGGATCAAGATAAATTGAAAAATTGTAGGTAATAATACAAAAAATAATATTTCTAAATTAGTTTTAATACAAACTTTTAAGGTAAAAAAACATAAAAATATTATTTAATTCTAATTGGATTATGATGAGATTGTTTATTCTATATGGTACCTAGGTTATGGTTACGCTAGATGAACTTTATACCCCATTTATTTACTACTGTACATCTGTACTATGTAACATATAACTAGCACTAATATCGCCAGTGACTAAAAATGCTTGTGAACTCTGAGTTTATCTTGAAGTTTCTTATAAGAATAGTTGGTGAGGTAGTGCCGAACTCATCCAATGTTATTTTAATATTGACATGTAAAACTGCTATTTTGTGCCCTATTAGCAAAATAAACCTTATTTAACATTACCGGTTTCTACATTCCCAATGTACTTCATATAGCCACTGGCATCCAAACTCACTTCAATCTTATTCACAGACAGTTTGGTTACCTTTTCACAAAACAAATATTATGACTTTATGAACACTACCACCATCATTCACTGTTTTTTCATCTTACAAAACTGTCACAGATAATGCACTTATTAGTTAATATAAATAAAGCCAATCAGTACAAATTCTATTAGTTATAAACCTCTAAATCCACTTGTGGCTTTCTACTGTGATACTTTGTTAGAGATAACAATATAAATAGATATTTACATTCACTTTTATGCACTTACTTGTTCACAAAGGTCCAGATCGATTGTGCCCTTGAGACGACGGCAGTTCCGATCCGCATAGTAATCTAAAAAATACTGGCCAGGGAGCTCGCCAGACTGCCGCAAGGCAAACCAGCGTCTGCGCCATCTCTGTGGTACAAAAACGAAACTAAACCAATTGCCCAAGTTACCTCTTGCAAATAGCTATACAAATCTCCAGCTGGGAGTATATCTCAGCGTGTTTAGTCCAACTTGATATTCACTTACTCTGTCAACAAAAGCAAAATGCCAAGCTAAAGTTGAGCTCACCGTTCGCCAAATGCGCCTGTTTGGTGGAGACTTTGTTAACCACCCTTCAAAAACTATATTTCTGGACATTATTTTTAATATTGATAACTTGACAATGAAACTATAGTGAGTCACATATTAGCAATGTTTTGAGATTGTGAAGTTTGTACATTCACCATACCACGGGCACTAATATTTTTCTATTTTTTTCGATATAGCTGTAGTGTTGCAAGCACATTTTTTCCATAGAAAGAGAATGTTTTGTTCTTTTTAATCGCCTAAAATTAAATATTTTGTATTACGCTAATATGCTGTTGTTAATAAACATAATTGCCGGGTAGCTAATTGATTTTTAATATTTTATTTAGCCAGGGTTGCCAAACATTTTTTTATAATAATATAATTTAATAATTTCACTGTCTAACGAAATTCGATAGTCCACCCATTACTTATTTATTTCAAAATCATGTGTTAATTTTTTTTAATGTATAATATAATGCCTACAACTGAAACTTTTACATCCTAAAGTGCTGTTGCTTAAAATTACTACTAAATATAAAACATTCAACCATGCAAAGCAAATGAAAAACATAAGTTTCCAATATAATATATGACTGACGATGACGAGTGCATGAGTGAGGTAGGAACAGACGAAGGATGGTGTTGCTCTTTCTTAATTAGGTATCTGTAAATAAAGAAACGTAAAGCGCGTCACTACTAGCTGTGATCTTACTATTTACCTTACCTATGTAGCTAGCAGCCACCAAGTCAGGGAATTCCCCGACATGTCGCAAATTTTGTAGAAATTATTAAGAGTTTACTTACATCTACATTATGGCAATTTTTCTCACACATATTGTCACCAAAATTCACCAACATATGGTCACCAAAAATTCGTATTTAATAAAAACAAAGAATTTAGGATCCTAAAGTGTTTTTAATATAGGTTTAAGAAATCAGTAGATAACAGTTGTATTATGAATAAATCGGATTAGGATTTTTAGTTAGATTTATAAAATTTTGTCTAAATGCATTAGCTAAGGAATGTTTATTTTATTAGACCCACATATTAAATTATTTTATACCAGCTGTCTCCATTTGAGGACTGCTGACTTTTATATTATAGTCTACTGCTTATAACGGTACCCACAAAAGGGCGTATCCTTTATGTATCACTCAAGAGAAAATAATTACACACACCAACACCATTTGTTTAAGGTTCAAGCCCTCTACAGCCTCCCAAAACCGCTGCAACTCATGTAAGTCAGGATATACAATAGATATGACGCTAATTATTGAAATGAGACTTTATAACTACCTACATAATATCCCACACACTCTTTACTTGGGTATGACAATGGATGTCCGCCATTTTATTGATATTTACGGCTGCGCAGTACCCAAAATTCTACTGGGGCGTGGATCCAGAGCCCTAGATGTATCCAGTTTTCTACCTTTGCAATATATGTCCAGCACTCTACATGAGTATGGTATCGGGTGCCTGCTTCAATTTTAATTTATTTTTTACCACTTCCTCCTATTACAAATACCTCTCAATTAGGGGACCTTTTCTAATCCTACCATGCAGAGAATGCATGCTTTTGTCGAAAGTAATCTTTGTCATCTAGGTCTGACATTTCCTGGCCAGTCCAAACCAAGCGCCTAATGGCCAAGCAAGCTTAACGGTTTACTTGAATAATTTAGGAACCGATTTATTTGTCACTATTTCTATTTTTTCCGGTGGCTGGTTTAAATCTGTCTAAGGGATTGCATATAGAACAGAGACAAACCTGATCGATACTTTTAATTGTATTTGTAACTCGCCTACCAAACCTTTTTCTATTGGGGAGACCTGTGGGCCAGCGGTGGATTCTCAAGGGCTGTTAATAATAATTGATAATAATCAAGTTTATCATACAAAGTTTGTAGGTAACGGAAGACAGTATTCACAAATAAGCGGCTTCACCACATATCTTTTGCATGCTAGATCCTCTATTCAGAGAAAACCTACCAACTATTTCAAATAAATTGTCCCGCCACTATAAAACAATTTCATTAAAAATACGAAATTAAAAATAATAAAAATTAATAACTGTAAATTAACGAAATAAAAAAATGAAGTGTATTTTTTTCAGTATATTAAATTTGTATATTTCATTAAACTTACAACAAAGCGGAGTTTCTTTTTCTTCTTCTGCCAACTGTTTCTTTGTCTCCTTTTTTACGGGTTTTTCTCTCTGCTTCATCATGATTGATAACACTTTATTATTATTTCAAAATCTCAAATTTCACGGGGCTGCGACAAGATACCGCAAGTCGCACTGCCGCTGCAAAAATTGTTTTGAACTGTTACTACCGTTTCGTGTCTCGATATGAAGATAAATCAGTGTTGTATACAAAGAAAAACATTTTTAATAATCGATATGTTTTAGTCGATTATTTGTTTTCTGTTACATGAATTTAAAAGTTACTATTTATTAAAAGTTTGGAACCCACGTTAACAGCGTTACATTAGTATTAATTCTTATTTAAATACTGTTTATTTACAATAAATACAGAAAAACATTTTTATATATGATATAAAAATAGTCTATATTATTTCTTACTATTTTCGTTAAAAATAAACTGGTTGCAAACCCATGACGTTGTTATAACTTATTACTTAATACTTAAAAAATACTCGGATTTCATAATAAAATCTACAAATACAATGGGGATCTACCGTACTTTTGCTCACCAGATGGCGCTAGTGTACGCCTCCTATTCTTCATCCAATAGGGAAATAGCCATTATCACACTATTGGACATTAAAGATTTGACAGTTGCTGAAATTGGACAAAATATCTTCTGACATTTATGCCATCTGGTGAGTAAAAATACCCCATTGTTGTAAGTAAAAAATGTTTTGAGTTTTTTAGCAGATATTTGACACATTCTTTTATTATAAACCGACATAATCATCCCATTAAAGTTGTTACTTTGACTAAGTTAATTTTTTGTAGATATTTAATCAAATGGAATCGAATTTTTTTAACTAAAATCGACTACTTGGACATCACTCTGTTATTTTATAATGTGGTAACATCGTGTACAAAACGAAAATCAATAGCCCGCGATGGGAATAGCGTCGAAACATGCAGTTCAGTCTGGCGGTAGTGGTAAAGGTTTCGATTCATTTTGTATGGAATTTCATTAGTTCCAATTTTTCTCACCAGTATGTGTAAGATTGTTGTTGGTAGGTATACGAGTTATTTTTACATCAATTCGTCGAAATGTCACTTAATAGAACTGAAAACGATTTCTATTCTATAATAATTAACTTTGATGCACATAAACCATATTTGCGTTGGGTTTATAGGAGCATTCAATTTCCATATTTTTTATTTTATGGTCCTTTCACGACTCGCCTTCGCTCTTTTTTATTTATTGTAAATTGTAATTGCGGCTCACCTTCCTTTCGCGTATGGAGGGTAAGCTGACATTGGAGTCAATATGGTTAACGAGCAATAGATTCAATAGCCTGATCGGGTAAAGTAAAACTAACATAGTGATATTTATTATTTAAGGGGTCAGCAGTGTTGGACATAATAGTTAATATTGAAATCTAATTTTAAAGTTGTAAAATTGCTTTTTGTAAGGGGAGAAATCATCGAATAACTGCTCCCGCCTAGGTGAAGCGGGAGACTCTTACTGACTAAAAACCACCCCGTTCCTTCTCCTGCACGTCGCGCCGGAGCCCCGGTAACCCGTTAGGTTCTCCGCGACTCTGAATCGGCATCGGCCCTATTGAGCCCCATTTGTGGTGGTCTGATGGCTCTTTGAGACTCTTTGAGCCTCGTACGCTCGACAGTAAAATTGCTTTCAAGTAAGTTTTAAAGTAAAATTGCTTGAAAATTTACGTAAGGTCTTAACCAAGGTATCAATAATTTTCTTTTTAACATACCTTTAAGGTTTTATTTCAGATTTTTAATAAAATACAAATCAGTGCAACAGCGCAACTAAATTAAAAAAAACTTTGAAACGTCAAAATAAAGACAGCGGTTTGTTTACTTATTTTAACTTTAAATTCAAAATTTTACAGTGATAATGAGCACATATCCTGAACATGGAGATATTGGGAAGACAGGCCATCCAGCCCACCCGGAAAGTAATGTCGCTAAATTCGGCGATTACGACCCTAACAAGTAAATGTGAACTTTATGATATACCTACTATGAACATATCGATCATGGAGTATTAAGTTTTCCGATGAGCAATGAGCGGTATAGTAACTTGCGTTTGCGTTTAAGAAGGAGTCGGAGATAATACACTTATAATTTCTGTGTTAGTGTAAAATTATAAAGCACTTTTGTTATACACTTCAGCTTTCTGAAACTTGATCAGACGTACCATAAAGTTCAATAGAGTTTCCCGCCAAAAAACAGAGGTTACATATTAGTCCTTGGTTTTAGTGCCATGATCACATAACCATCAGGTTTCGTGATGCGGGTAGACAAGAACCTCAGAAAACTAATAAAGTGCAATCCAGTAGGTAATCCTTAAACTGTCAAACACCAAGCGGTCACCGGTAACCGCAACCTATTGTTCTATAATTGTGTCTATAATGACGGTACTTGACGAGTTAATCTTAACTTCTATCACAATAGTCATGTATCTGATCATGCAATACCTTTTCTTTTAAACTACCCGCCCTGTGCATGGTGATAAAAGCTCATTTCATTCCATTTACGTATGACGCCTCTACTCAACAGTGGAACAAATGGGCTGATGATTGTGACTTCACTTCGCACCTAGCCCGCTAATGAAGAACCTAAGCGAAAATGTGACAGTCTCTGACTAATTTAATGAATTCCAGCTATGCTATAGTCGATGTATCCAGAACCATTAAGACGCACGAGTGCTTGACACCAGGATGTCCACCTCACTTGACTCAGTGTTGCATCGCCAAATATTTGATACCACTCACTAAAAGTCTAACGGAAGTGCCAGCAAGGTAAGCAAGCAGAAGCTGCGGAAGGCCTAGCGGTTTACCGAGACTCCATCTGGAAGCAGGAGTAAGAATGGGTGATTTTAGTCAGTAAGAGTCTACACTCTCGCCTATCTAAGCGATAATTAGGTATAACGTTTAAAAAAATGTGTATGTGGGAATGGGTAATTTCCTCTTTAGTATGTATATAGGTACTTACATATTTTTTAGGTATAGGTACAGTCTTCAACGCTACATAGATATTTTGCTGCTCTGTACGATCGCGCGATATTGCTCAGGTACCTATATAATCAATTATCATACTTCAAGTAATTATCGAGCAGTGTTTCTACCAATAACGAAGTAAACAACTAATGAGTAAGGAATTGCCAACTGTCCTATACTGAACTAAAATTGGGTGCAATAAACTTTAGAGGTATAGTCGCATTATCTGAGTCATCTTATCTCTACACACTCCATCAACTACAAGTGTACGAATCGAATTAGATAGGTACCTATACTCGAATGGTATTTTTTTTTATTAGGCCGACGATTAGTGAACTTCCCGATGCAGTTATAGATCAGATGGTTAAAAGAGACAAGGCTTTCTGGGTGGATAAGCCCGGCGTCAACGACTACACCATACATGATTCATACATTCAGTATGGAATATGCACAGAAGTTGTACAACCAAGTAAGATTCTATAATTATACTATAGATTTAGTTTTGTCCATATCAGAATAAGATACCATAACATAATATCACGACTTTTATCCCCGAAGGGGTAGGCAGAGGTGCACATTACGGTATTTAATGCCACTGTACAATGTAACACCCACTTTTCACTTTTTACGTTATGAGTCCCATGCAATAGGGGGTGAGCCTATTGCCATATACCGGGCACAATTCCAGACTCCGTGCTACCACTGAGAATTTTTAAAACCCGGTAATACTTTGCTCGACCCGGGAATCGAACCCGAGACCCTTTGCCCGGCAGTCGCAATTGCGACCACCAACGAGGCAGTCATATCATATCAGAATACTGTTGTTGCAATACATATGACACATTGATAGAATAGGATATTTATAGAATATATTTTGATAGAATAGCGCGACAAATGAAAATACGTTTTACCTGATGGTGAGCAATCGGCACCGCCAACCAGCAACACCAGGGGACTTTGAAAATAGTTGTCAAAATTTTGTACTAGTGTGGGAAAGCCATGCTTCGGCACGAATAGGTCCGCTCGACCAGCGTGATACCACGGCCTCACAGAAACTCGACGTGAAACAACATGCGTTGTGTTTCGTCGTTTGAGTGACGTTACCGGAGGCACCTGGGGAGGGGTGGTACCCTCCCCAGTCTCCCCAATCTCCGAATTTCCCACGATCCTCAAATTTCCAATTCTCAAAAGGCCGGTAACGCACTTGTAACGCCTCTGGTGTTTTAGGTGTCCGTGGGCGGCGCCGATTGCTTACCATCAGGTGACTCGTCTGCTTGTTTACCGGCAAAAGCAACATGAAACATTCACGTTAGTTTTCTGTGAGTCCGAAATCCCACTCCGTTTAACCCGGCCTATTATATTGTGTCACACAAGTACCTAGTTAAATAACGTTTATAGCTCCTCAGAATGTATTTCCTCGTTCGTACCAGTACGACCTGGACTGCGTCAGGTACCGCAGAACACGTGCTTGCGATGCCCTCAAAGAACAAGATGAAAAATCAAAAGTAAGATTTTTTACATTGATTGCCATCTATCTGACTGTCTTTCAAGAGGAACAAATACGTATGGTCCAGATTTAGATGTGTTCTATAAAAATATGTTATTTTTTACTTGTCCTATTTAAAAGATTTTGTCGCATTTTTCAGGACATAGGAGCACCGTTAAAAATATATTTATTAGTGGTGGGTTAGTAGCGGGACTGGCGAACTATGGTAATGAAATAACATGAAGGACATAACATAACGTAGCGCCTTTTATCCCCGAAGGGACACTTAATGCCACTACAATGTAATACCCACTTTTCACTATTTATGAAATAGTGAAAATAATATTAAGCCTATGATTTGTTTTATTTTTATTATAAACTAGCTTCTGCCCGCGACTTCGTAAGCGCAATCCCGTTTCTCCTAATCCCGTAGGATTTTTAGGACTTTTTTTGTCATAAGAACCTTCCCCTGACGATAACAAACACAACAAATAAAAAAAGATCAGCCAAATCGGTCTAGCCGTTCTCAAGTTATGGCGTGACAACGGGAAACGGGTTTCATTTTTATATATATAGATGAGTAAATATAAAAATATAAGTAATCCACTAAGTACTTACCAATAATGGCCTCTGGTACACTAGCGCAAAGTTTTGAGTGTTACAAATCTTTATTTTTCAAAAGACAATAGAAATGTTATTTGGACTTTAGCCCTATATAAACGCACTGATATACGAATACAAGCCAAAAAAAAGCTCGACTTGTTTTAAATATTTACTTCAGATGATCTTTCATTGAGGAGGGTGTAAAGTTAACTGAGCTGTGCTCTCACATTTACCCTTTATAAACACACCTGAAAAATGAAAACCTTTTCTAAAAGTAATTAACTGTGACTC
Source organism: Spodoptera picta (assembly GCA_038387885.1). Taxonomy (NCBI): domain Eukaryota; kingdom Metazoa; phylum Arthropoda; class Insecta; order Lepidoptera; family Noctuidae; genus Spodoptera; species Spodoptera picta. Next base: position 8,196,889 of record JAZHFQ010000105.1, read on the forward strand.
ATGCTCTAATAATAAAGATGGAGATCTGAAAAATATCTTACTTATGTTACAAAAGTCTTTGTTGTACCAAACAGACAAGTGTCAAACTGTAAGGCTTTTACGCATTGTTGTACAGAAACCTCTTAGCGCCCATTGTCGCGACTGTCGCAAGCTGCACATACCGCCCTTGACGCCATTCCAACTGGCGTGGGCCAAGGATCCAGGACAAAAGAGATGGAGGTATTATCCAGACCTGACTGCCACCTTGACGCGCCAAGAAATTCGAGCCTCAATGGATAAGTAAATGCACCTGTCAAATACCCCATCATCTTTTATACAAAGACTTATTATTTTCTATTTATTTAGTACTAGCGGCCCGTCCCGGCTTCGCACGGGGGGACTTAAGATTTTTTACATAGTTTTACGTTTTATGTATATTTATTCTCAGTTTTTTTTTATTTAGGAAGTATTTACCTTTTGAAAATATTTTTCCGGACTTCATTTACTTATTTCATTTATTTAATTAATTATTTTCTTCTTAAATAGGAACCTACCTAAAAGTTATCTAGAGCAAACTTTTATAAGGATTGAACCATTCATTAAAACGATTATTATGGGTAAACTATAAAAGGTAAACATATGATCACTAGTTCGATAATGAGTAAAATCATATAAATTCTGAAATTGTTCCAGTGTTGGACGTCCATTTCAAAACGAAGCATGCAATTGGTACTACAAAAACTACCCTCCGGTTAAGTACGAATGCATAGTCCGCAAATTCTCTAGTTAAATAACTTAATTGTACTGTTTTTGGTGTTACGATAATCAAGCTGTTCTTAAAAAAATGTAATAAAGTTATACCTAAAATGAGCCGTTGTTTCGATGGTTGCTACCCACGTAGCCACAGTATACACTTGCACGAGTGTACTGTCTGTAATGTACCTCTAGATGCCCTAAAGCTATATTACATTATAGCTTTGTACATTAAAAAAAAAAGAATTATATAAAACAAGTGAAGAACGGTAGATATCATAATAGAATATTGAATATAACATTTTCAATAGACACCAAATACATAATTTGCTCTGCTGGGATATCCTACTAGGGGCCAAGTCTGGGTATTTTGCGATACACGAGTCAGGCGAGGGTTTATCAACAGATGGTAAGCAATCAACACCACCCGTAGATACTTATAACATCAAAGGAGTCAGGAAGAGCGTTGCAGCTCGCATATACCTCTAGGACCCACTCACATTTAAATCAAATCTCTTTATACATCTGGGACGCGCCGAACTTCAGTGTTCTGGTATTTTCATGGTTGTATCTAATATACTATACTTACAGCGATTGCAGGAGGTTGTGGCGGACTTGGCCCATTAAAAAAGTGTTTAGCCGACCATTGGGACTCTGGAAACCTCACTAACACCACAAAATACAATGCAAGCGCGGTTTCACGCCGGTTTCATGTAGGACACTGTCGACCAATTTCTGTACAACAGTCAGCAGTAACAGGCCTTCACAATGCACACGGTGATGGCACTGAACGTCTGGCTCACTGCCTATGTGACACAGGGACTTCCCGACATACTCGTGCCCCGAGGTCCGAGAGCACTAGCGTCACGCAGAACTACAGCGAGTCGTGCCTTCTCCCGAGCCAGTCGTCGAGTACTGACCAGACCGCCTTGATGGTATTGAGAAGTGTTGAGGTTAGCACAGTGGTAGGGCGACAATTACAACCTGCACAATACCAGCATAGAGCAAAGTCTAGAAGAAAACATTGTATTACTGTCAGTGACATAGTTACATAATAATATTCTTTTGTTTGTAAGAAATGTCAAAATTATAAATATGATAAAACACTTCTGAAAAAAAAAATTAAACTTAAAAATTCCCATCCCCTTTCATAACGATGGCGAAGCAGGATGATGGCCTCTTTCTCCTGGAAGTACTCATCGACAAAATAGTATTTGTCAAGAGTCCTTGCTTCTCTGACAAGGACTTCAGGACCTGTGTGACTATAGAAGTTCCATCAGTCCAACCGTTAGAAATATGTGATGACGATCCTGGAGCATGTGTAGCTAAAAGTGGGGGACCCTTTGTGAAAACCTTCAACAGCGGAAAATCATGTCTGTTTTCACTTCAAGAAGGAGACATTAGCAAAGCCATGAGTAGTTTTCCTATAAAAGTATCAGTATTCAAGTCACTTCCATGCGGTTGTCTACCCACGAAAATCATAATGGGAGAAGCTGTTATAGATATGACAAAGGAATTTGTACAATCTCGTAAAAAGTTTTTAGAAGATCCAACAAATGTTAGCTACGAAGCTTTGAAGGATTCATTTCGTATCGTCGGTCCAGACGGAAGCGAAACCGGTGAAGTAGTCATGTTTTTACGCATCTCTTGCTTTGGAAAATTAATTATTACACGATTCCAAGGTGCGAGTGCGCCCCCTAGATTAGGAGGCGGTCGTGATCCTTCTATTGTGGACAGGTCATGTAATCCAAAGAGAGAATTCCAAACATCTCAAGATCCTTGTGTTTGTGGCGCCGCACAAGCAGCTGCGAGCAGTAGGGCACACGGTTCAGTACCTTGTACCGCTCCCTGCAGGACACCTGGTGGGGGCGGACGCGGAGTTTGTCCAATTGGTATGACTTTTGTTTTAAAGAATTTAATTATCAGGTAAAGAGTACTTACTATTATTTTGAAATTTTATTTATACTCTTTTTTTCAGCTCAAGATCCATACAGTACTATGCCATGTGAAGATCCAGATGACCCTTGCTACTGTTCAGGCGCTAAGCCTCCTCCGAAACCACCAATGATGTGCAGAAACACTGAACAATATTGTTTACATATTCCCAAAGGTGAGGATTAAAATAATGACAATAGTTCATAATTGTTGGATCAAAATTCTACAAACTTTAAAATTTTGATCCAAAAATTTCTATCGAATTAGCGTTTGTGTGCCCCTCAACTACGATTAGGATGATGATAGGTTAATGTTCTGGACAAGATGTTGTAAAATAGGTATATTAAGCCAGTTAATTATACAGTAACTGAATGCATGAGAAACAATTTGTTGATGGCCAGGTCCCAGTAAACAATTTGAAGAGATAGGATCGAATTTGGGTGGCAACGAACTAAAGATTAAAGTACCAGCCAGCGCAGCAATCATCAAGAAGATCAGTCAAACTCACTGTGCTATGCAATGCCCGTATACGAAAAACACAACAGAACAGGGACCTTGTATACAACCTTGTGGAAAGAATAAAATCAGTTTAGCTCTGCCAGCCGAGCCTATATGTTGCCGAGGCATGCGACCGCAAGAAACACAATTCACTTGTACCACAGAAGGATGTATCCAAGCAGCAAAGCATGGCCAACAGGCTATATACAGTCGAGGCGACGCGAAAAATGAGTATCCCAACAAAGATGTATTTGTATTAAAAGTGGCAAAAACGGCTATGCAGGGTGATACAAAATGTAAATTAGAACTGGAACTTGTTACACCTAAGGGTCCAGATAAGAAGCAACCAGTTCGTAAAGCAAACATGAGAATCGCAACTGACCCAGAATGCGACTGTTGTTGTCGAAGAATGAAACATTGCAAAGGGAGCAAAAAGAAACGCTAAATTAGACTAAAAACATAAACCTATACAATGTATGTATAGGTACTGACTATTATTATTGACTGTTTCAAAATTTATAATTTCTTTCATTAATTATTTATGTTCTGTATTATTAATATTATTTCAATTTTAAATTGTATATTACCCTGACAAATCAACAAATTGTGCAGATTGCTGCCCGCCGGGGAACAAGGTCGTATTCCAAATGCCTTCGGACACCTGCGGTATGAACCACAAGCAACGAGCTCATTTTAACTTCACATCTGACGGAGTGGGAGATGTAGCCCGGGACGATCCGCAACAGCTCGTGCCAACAACGGCTGAGGAGTACCCCGGGGTCGTGTATGACTTTCCACCACAAGTGATTAAGCTCCGCATTGGAAAGACTATGGAGATGCCAGGGCGAAAATCAAAATTAGAATACCAATTCATTACACCTGTTACTAACAATGAAAAAGTCATACCTACCGTAGACACTCGAACTGCGCAATGTTTACCCACCTGTCCAGAGTGTTGTCCCTCTTCTAAAACTCCTAAACGTTGACTTCAATGTAACATTTTCGTTATGTAACAATATATTGATTAAATGTATATTCAAGTTAACAGGTTGTTTTTTTTTGTAGATCGTTTTATTCAATAGGTAGGTACTGTTGTATTGAAACAGGTACCAAAATGATTAGTTACTTAAATAATCTTTAACATGAATAAAATGTCGTCAACTCATCCTAGGTGCCCTGCCGAGCTTCCCGATTTATCAAGATTTGACGGAAGATCAAATAACGAAAATTAAATCAACAAAGGAATTGAAACTGCTTCATATAGAAGACCATTTCTTCAATGACTTCAATATCGGATCTTCGATACCGTGTTCTGAAACAACGACTGTAGTTGAAGACTATTCACAATCATTACCCGAGAAAATAAAGTTCTCAGATGAATCATTTCGAACAAAGTTAGATCATTCGCTAACTTCTCTGTGTACCATCAGGTCTAAGAGGCGCAGCGTATCGTTTTCTGACAAGATAGATTATGTCTCTAAGTCTTACAGCCACTTCACGCACCACCGAAAGAGATGCCATCGCTCTATCACACCTACGAGCATATTTGGTAAAAAGGAAACTACTGTTTATATGACGCTGTTTGATGAGTTCTGCCGCCGTCGCACTTCAGGAACACAAGCCACAGCTTCCGTTAACAAATGTTTCCAAGCGTCCCATACTAAAGCCTCCAGCCATAACACCACCTGTTGTTATGACCAAAATACCAGTAATAGTTCAACTTTTAATTCTTCGACATTACCTTTTGGAAGCCGAAGGCAATCAATGCAGGATAGCCGCGTAAGATATTCAGATATATATTATTTCGGAAAAAAGAATGATAGTAAGGGGATGGGATCTAAAAAAACAGTACACACTGTAAACACTGCTACTGCTGCGAGTGAACCAGTAGCATCAAGTACCGCCTCCGTACAAGCAAAAATGCCAAACAACGCTACGGGTGCACAAACTAGAAATTCCTGTTGTGGGTCTCCTAATGGCAAAACGGTTTCAATTAAAGTAAAACCTTGCCCAGGTACTGTTGGTGCCACCAAGGGAGAAATGGTTGCTACAATCTCTCATATAAAAATTTGTCCCCGAGAACCATGCCCAGTTCACGGTAAAGACCCATGTCAAGGGCCAAAGTGTATGGTTGCTGCATCAGGTCAGGATGATCAGGTGCCTGTTAAAGTTTCCACAATGACAAATCCCCGCCGAGGTGTTTTTGAATTAGTAATTCGTAGGATGAATGGAGCTCCACTTGCAAAGAATGAACTAATGCTAGAATGGACTCCACCACCAGCTCGCCCACCTAATTGCTTGTCACCATGTATCATGTCCTGCCCTCCCGGTCCTTTTTGTCATCCGTCAAGATGCAGGATACCTTGCAGCCCCTCGCCTTGTAGGCCCCCAAGATGCTGTAAAAAATCTTGTAAAAGGCCATGCGGGCCGCCCTGTCGAACGCCATGTCGAACGCCGTGTCGAACGCCGTGCAGAACGCCTTGTAGAACGCCTTGCAAATCGCCTTGCAAAAGCCCTTGCAAAGTACCATGTAAAATACCATGTAGAACTTCATGCATAACGCCATGCCGGACGCTATGCGTGACGCCATGCCGAACGATATGCCGAACGCCATGTCAAACTCCATGCCGAACTCCATGTCAAACTCCATGCCGAACGCCATGCAAAACACCATGCCGAACGCCATGCAAAACACCATGCCGAACGCCATGCAGAACACCATGCCGAACACCATGCCGAACACCATGCCGAACACCATGCCGAATGCGATGCAGAACGCCTTGCCGAAACCCATGTCGACCGCCGCCATGTAAGAAATGCAAGCCCCGTAAACCTTGTAAACCTTGCAAACCTTGCAGTCCTTGTGTACCAGCTTCTAAATGTAGGCCTTGTTCGCCAGCGCCGCGATGTGGCAGATGCGCGACACCTCCTGCATGCAGGCCATGCGTATCTCCGCCAAAGTGCCGGCCGTGCCCTCCAACTCCTTGCTTACCGCTGCCATGCAATAGTCCCTGTGGACCATGTGCAGCGCCCTGCAAGGATTATTGTTGTAGCTCACCCTGCACTACACCTTGCAAAAGTTCACCTTGTTTAAGACCGTGTCCTGTTGGATATAAAAGACCCCGCAAGATTCGCAGCCATCCTAAAATTAAAGCTCATCGAAAATTAATCTCTCCGTGCTATAATCGCTCCAAAACATGTCCAGTGGTGCGGTGTCGCAGCGTGCCCGACCCATGTCAAGGTTGTTGCACTCTTTCTCCCTGCCCACCTAGAAAATGTTGCTCAGTCTTTCCCTATCGGCCTCGCAAGTGTTACCCAATGTTTCCATGCTCTCCTCGAAAATGCTACGTGACACCCTGCCCACCTCGGAAATGCTGCCCGTCACCATACATGCCACCATTCCCGTTACCGTGCGTGATTCCACGTCCACCTCGTTGCTGCCAGTCACCCTGCTTACCTCGGAAATGTTGCCTTCCAGCACCATGTACTCCGCAAAAGTGTTGCTCGACATCTCGCTATAAGCTAAGTCCCAATTGTTGCAAGAGTACCTGCACAAACTGCTGTTCATGAAATCAACAAAAAAGACCAATTATTTTATATAATCACGATAGTAAATATTTGTTAGGGAGGTGGCGCTATTTTTAAAAAGTGATTATGGTGCTACTGAAAATTTTATTAGTAATTTTAGTTCTCCCCTTATACTTGTGAACAGTGAGCATTTAAGGTGTTTAACAACCGTTGTAGTCAAGAAATATAGACCGTGAAAGTCGCCTAAAAAAATTTACGTGAAGTATTTGTTGTAGGTAGGTACTCATCAAATTTTGTGAGATAGTTCTTTATATGATTCTTAACTAGGAAAAATTAGTCAGCCACTTTCGGCGCGTTATTATATACGTCAGTCACGCAGATAAAGATAGCATTTTTCTGAAAGTAATAGTTTTACGAGGTGTATGACCATATACACCTCGTGAAATTCGTTGAATACTTATGTTGTTAGCATAATATAGAAATAATCAGATGCAAGTATTCAGAACGAATCTGCGACAGTCAGTACCATAAACATGTTGAGTATTTATTACGAGTGTAAACTTATATATCATGTTTAGTTTTCTATTTACTTTTTATATAATTACTTAGAATGTTAATTTATGATTATTATTAACAAAAAAGATGGCGCTAGTAATATGATTTTTTGTAGTGGTAGGTACATAATAAAATTGTGAATTGTAAAATCTATAGGGACGTGCAAAATATCTTTTTCTTACAAAAGAATTTTCTTACAAAACTTGAAATAGTGTAAAAATAATGAAAAAATAGTGCAAAGCTCTTAAAGTAATTTTTTTTCTACTTTCACGTGCCGTATAGCTCTTGACTGCACCGCGCGCACCGGTTGACGCTCACTGTTGACTTTATTTTATAACAATACATTATATATTATATAATTTATAAGTAGTAAACTTTCTAAAGAAAATCACGCTACATCCCCTACTATATTTGATTAAGATACGGTGGTGTTTTGAAGTGAACCTAGGTAATATTTTTGAGCAGCGTTAATGCTACCTAATAAATTCACGCTCGGTACACAAGGAGAAGCTGTATAATACATAGGAGATGGTGAAAAATCCATATACTACAAACCCAGTAACGACAGTAATGAAATGTTTATCAACGAATTTCTTTGACATTCTACAAATAAAATTAATTTCCAATAGAGTGTTATTTGTAATGGTAATTACCTACTTGTAATAGAACTCTAATGGCGGGTCCACACTAGCGGAATGCATGTGTCTGAATGTAGTTTGCGAAATGTAGACACACCATTACACAAAACCTAAAAAAATATGTCGTCTTACCACTCGAATAAATAAGCGGTCTCGATACGAAATCTGTAGAATAATATCTATTATTTACATTTTTAGTCAGAAGCGGAGATTGATTTTGGATCAAGATCGATTATGAACGAAAATAGATAGTTATTGTCTATTAGATCGGTTATTAATTTCGGCCGTAAGTCTAGTTGCCACAGTAGTGGCACTGGACTTAGTAGGTTAAGGAAATAATGCATGAAACTGATCAATGGTTTATTTATGGGATAGGCCGGTAGACGAGCAGACGGATCACCTGATCGTAAGCAATCGGCGCCGCCCATGGCCACCTGAAACACCAGAGACGTTATAAGTGCGTCCGGCGTACCGGCCTTTTTGGGTTGTTTTGAGGATAGTTGGAGATTTAGGGATTGGAGGGGGGGGGGGGGCAAGAGTATTTGGGCCTCAAGAGGTTACCCCCAAACCTCGGTTATAAAGATCTGCTCATTTTCAATTGGCCGTCAAGTTGAGTTACCTACCCATCCCTTACCAAATGACTGCTTTCACCCTAACTCATATAATAATGCTTTTTTAAACCACGACGCTGAAAAACATAGCACTCAGCTCATCTGCCATCAGCGGTTACGGTGGCCTATGTACGCTTGGAATTATAATTATAATCATAATTTTATGAGCCCCAATATGTGTGCCGCCCATCAGCCTCCCCCAATGTTTTACTCATGGATTGGTTCAAAGCAATCTGCCTTACTCATAGAAAAATAGCTCATAGTCAACTGAATGTTTCAACAGTAATATAACCAATACAATAAATTACAGTCAAGTGCTATTTGTGATGATATCCCAACAAAAGTACGTGGTAAAGTGTTAGTCAAGTTTTACCTACAGCTACCTACCTGTCGCTGAAATACCCAACGTCACTCCATTTTAAGCCGCGCTTAAATATTGTTCTGCAACTACAAATTCATTGTAAAATGACAGAAGTGGCACGATATTTAAGTACAAGTTAATATTGAGTAGCCTTTCAGTATTCAGGCGTATATCTAACAGACACGGGCCTAACTTACACAGCGTAATAGGTAGCGTAGGCCTACTCTTGAGTTAGTTGTTGCTAAGAAAAACAGATGGCGTTAAGTAGTCTTCCAAACAATAGCAAATTATTTTTAAGGAAATACTTAGAAGAACCATTATATCGGTCAAGAAACCATTATTAGGAACATGCTAGCTTCTTCTGACGGATTGGCCCGTGATCCTGGGATAAAAATTATTCAAACTTTAGTCGGTCTACTAAATCTCATCCAAATCCGTCGAGTAGTTTTTCGTAAAAACGTTACATACATCCGTGCATGCAAATGTTTCCTCTATATAATATTAAGTAGTACAGAACTATAGACAAACAGTTATTCAAGTTTAATGGGGTTTATTTTCAGCATTTTTTTCTAAAACACAAGTCCTGAACGGTTATTGGATGTAAGATATACGTATTTCATGTAAGTTCTATTATAATTATATGCGAAGAATAGATTTTTATTTTCGAGGCGTCTTAACTTTTTCCCTTCTTTTTCGGCTTCGTACAACATGTACACGGTGGTGGATCTGGTTCGCACTGAGTTTCTCTGGTGTCTATTCGACATGGTGGTTTCTTTTCGGGTCCCTTCGGCGTCACTAATTCAAGTTCCATTTTACAACGCCGATCTCCAGTAGGCCCTACTTTAGCCACCTGAAATGAAAAAATAAACCATTCCATATAAGGTAGTGATTATACAGAGTGTTTCTTGTTGTAAGGTGTCCAGACACTACTAGCTGGTAGCAGGGTTCCATACCTACCGTAGCGGCTTGACACCTTACAAGAAATAGGTACCCTGTATATATTGACATTAACTTTTAACTTGATTAGGGTGATGGTAAGATTGTAAGCACTGCAAAGGAGCAGCAATTTGGTAAACGTATTTATACCCATTAAGTTAAGGTCGAGTTTAAAATATTTATTAGAACTACTGTAAAAAAGAAAATTGAATGCAGAAAGCTTTTTTAAAATTAAACTTAGGCACAAGATGTTCTCATAATAGGCTATGAAGAAGAAACTAATAAATCAATAGACGTCTATGAAGGTAGGATAGGTAAGCAGAGGATTGATGCTGTAAAATATTTTAGTGATCATGTATAACGTAATATTTTTAAGCTTTGGTACTTAAAAAGATTCCCCACAATGTTCTAATACAGTGATAATTTTACCTTCAGAACAAAGACATCCTTTCGAGGGTGTAAGACTGTCTGGGCTGGTCCAGGCGGTGGAAGGTTCGAGGGCACTAAATCACACAGCCAAGGGCAGGGTCCTTTCTTGTTAGAAGCAGATCGAGTGTCCTTAGAAGGACTTTCTGCCATTTTCCTGTACGCAGACACATACACAAAAATTTTAGCAAAATTTTGAGAGCACCATCAAGGCACCTGTTGTAATAAAAGTCACTGTGACGTCTGAGCAAAGAGTAAGCTATACTTATTATACTCTTTGCAGTAAGCGTCCCCTATACTTGCTAGACTCTTTGGAGTCAGCATTGTCTGGAGTAAATAGAAACCAAAAATCATATATTAGAGCTTTCTTTATTTCAACTTGTTCTCTACAACCTAAAAATAACTGACCTCTGTTATATTGGTGGATTGGTGGGCCCAAGATCAGCAAATATTTTCGAGAAATAATAAGGTACGGTGTCCCCCTAAATCCTTGTTGTACTAAACGGATCGTATTTTAAATGATCTTCATAGGTATCAAGTGCACTAAATATTCTCAAGTGAAGGTGTTACGGTGGTGTTCACATCTACATAAAACCGATAAAGTTAAATACTCTGTTATTTCTTTCTAATTATCGTGGTATTCCATTAATTTACTTTCATTACCACCACAAATAAAATATCATTCACACTCAACACCACATTCTAAATCTTTGACAATATCCATGTGCGCTAAAATTGAAAAACGAACTTTGACCGCTTTAGCCATAAAGTGCGCTACAAACAACTGTTATGCACCAATCTAAATAACAATTGCATACGCGTATCCAAATTCATCAAGCAAAAGTTCAAATTGATCAAGACGTTGACTGTGTGCTCTTACTTACCTAATAATAGCTAACAATCAATCTTTCTGGCCATCGAAAACCGCAACCCGTTTCGATGAATAACTTACCAATTGACATCGATCGATGAGCATCGGTCGGTAGTCAATTGTCATCGATTGCTTTGCATATTAACTAAATGCTACTGGTGCATATAATGCATTTACTTTTGTCATTGTTACGTTATATGACCGCAATTACTTATTGATCTATCGAAGGCAAAATCAATGTGTAATAATTGAAGATAAGTACTTAGGTATGTAGAGGTACATTGTGTTAAACTAAATACAAACCACTGTCGTCATCGTCAGCAGCCCGTAGTCCACTGCATACATTTTTGTATGTTTTTAAGCGTTGCCCCACACTAGGATTTTCTACTGTGTCGTGGGTGCGTTTACAAACAAACAAATTCACATAAACAATGACTATTTGCGGATCACTCAAAAAGTTGCTCCGACAAGACTAATATCTCATCTACATATTTAAGAGTGTATGCTATGATGGGGAGAACTGTTTAAAAGTTCAGGTAGGTATACCAGAGAACACATCTGCCCAATCTCTGTCAGATGTGTAGTCTCGTAAACGACTCTTATGACACTTACGAGTGTAGACGGTGTGGTTATAGCTGCCGCCTGCCGCCTGCAGCATTCAGCTCTGCCGTGATCACAAAATCAGGATTCGGCTCCGATGTAACACTAGAAAGGCCCATACATTAGCCCCATTACATTAGATACTAATACGGTATTTTTAGTTACTACTTAAGTATAATTCTACGCGCATCCTATGAACGTCTCGTTAACAACTTAGCTCAGTAGATAATCTTTTCATTAGTACGTTAGCCGTTAATCTAATTAAGTTCGATTCTTGAAACTTCCTTAGGGACCGATTTGCACCAAATTAAAGCAGACAGATGGTCCTATATACTAGTATATACCAAAGATTTTTGTCACTTATACGTACTTTTTTGAGATAGGGGCAAAGGGGCAGATAGATTATGGATCACGAATGATTCAGTGAGCCAAGGAGGCCAAGAGGGCAATTGGGAGGGCTTGTTATTGAGCAGAATAAAAATATCACACTGTACGTCCATACTAAACTGTGTAAGGTAGGTCATTGATCAAGATGGGCCTTTGGAAATAAGTTTTTCGAGAGGAAATGATTTATATACCTTTTGAAACCGATTTATGTAGTTTGTCTAACTAATGTTCAAATTATGTAGTTTGTCTAACTAATGTTCAAATTATGTAGTTTGTCTAACTAATGTTCAAATTATGTAGTTTGTCTAACTAATGTTCAAATTATGTAGTTTGTCTAACTAATGTTCAAATTCAAAATGCGAAACAATCAGGATAATGTGAGCAACCTTTTGAAACCGATTTATGTAGTTTGTCTAACTAATGTTCAAATTCAAAATGCGAAACAATCAGGATAATGTGAGTAACCTTTTGAAACCGATTTATGTAGTTTGTCTAACTAATGTTCAAATTATGTAGTTTGTCTAACTAATGTTCAAATTATGTAGTTTGTCTAACTAATGTTCAAATTCAAAATGCGAAACAATCAGGATAATGTGAGCAACCTTTTGAAACCGATTTATGTAGTTTGTCTAACTAATGTTCAAATTCAAAATGCGAAACAATCAGGATAATGTGAGCAACCTTTTGAAACCGATTTATGTAGTTTGTCTAACTAATGTTCAAATTCAAAATGCAAAACAATCAGGATAATGTGAGCAACCTTTTGAAACCGATTTATGTAGTTTGTCTAACTAATGTTCAAATTCAAAATGCGAAACAATCAGGATAATGTGAGCAACCTTTTGAAACCGATTTATGTAGTTTGTCTAACTAATGTTCAAATTCAAAATGCGAAACAATCAGGATAATGTGAGCAACCTTCTCCCAATAATAAATATTGCCTTGATTCTCAATGGATAGGTATTTCTGTATTTATGAAATGTATGTCACAGAGTAATAAGCACTAGTTTCACGTACCTATGTACTGTAAGTTTATTGTCTACATTTCCTGTTAAGCCCCCGCTCCTTTGATCTGTAACGTGTAATCTGTCTGATCTCTCGGTGTCGCGTGACGAAATCTTAACAACGAAATCTAAACGTATAGTTCTAGATCTTAGGAGATCGTTTACTGTGACTATGTTTGTATCATCTTTTTCATAACCATCGTCTCGAATTTTAGTTGAAGTTTTGTGTAAGATTGATCTGCTTTCTGTCAAACGGGTCGACCATTGTAAATATGTATGTGCTTCCGAGGCGACATTACTTTATACTTTACTATTAACTCTAGTACAATTAAGTAAACCAATGAACTAAGTAAAAATATCTCTTTTTTCCCCTTATTTCTTATTTCCTTTTTACTCATCACATAAAATGAATACCAGTGAAAAGAGACGAGCTTCTTCTTATCCTTCCCATCGTAACAAGGTACTTGTAAGCGTTGCTATCAGACGTCAAAAATCATTAACAAACAAAAAACGACAACCTAGCAATTATTTGATTCTTCAGTTCAATCTCCGACAAGGAATGTGCACGCATCTTATTGCTGACAGCGAACCACTGACATCTTCTGAGAAACGACTCCAAAAGGAGACAGGCGTATTCATTTATTGTAAACAAAAATACTTACGTAGTGTTTAAATTCACAATCATTCTGGGAATTTATTGATTCTATATTAAATAACATTTTAAAGGTCGTTGTTCGGTATGCTATGAACAGTATGAACTGACTTATACAACATACATCACATTCACATCTGTTTTGTTCGTGAAGCAGGTACTCTATATTACAGGGATTTTCTTTGTGAGATAAGTGAGCAAATGAGCCGACGTATCTTAAACAATCATCGCCACTCATAGACACATGCATTTTAAGTGTGGGAGAACCATGCCAAGTGTGGGAGAGCCATGCTTCGGCACGAATAGGCCGGCTCGACCGGAGTGATACCACGGCCTCACAGAAAACCGACGTGAAACAACGCTTGCGTTGTATTTCGTCGTGTGAGTGACGTTACCGGAGGCCCAATTACCGGGGGGTACCTAGTCTCCCGAATCCCCGAATTCTCCACAATCCTCAAATTCCCAATTCCCAAAAGGCCGGTAACGCACTTGTAATGCCTTGGTGTTTCGGGTGTCCATGGGCGGCGCCGATTGCGTACCGTCTTCTCGTTTACCGGCTTATGCTATAAAAAAAACATGCAACTAGAAGTAACAAGTCGGTACTTTACACCTTCTGGTAGAAAGGCGATTGGGCCTATGATTTGCTCATTTACTCGGTGGTACAACGGAAGCGTTGTTTCACGCCGGATTTCTGTGAGGCCGTGGAATTATTCCGGTCATCGACCCATTCGAACTTTGCTTTCCACTGGAAAAAAGACAACTCCCAATTATAGTAGGTATATCCTGTACTTCCTGAAATTATAAAACCAATATTTTTCACCTGTGGGGTACACTACTTATGCTATTGTAATAAAATAATACGAAGATCTATGTCAACTGATATACTGTTGTGTCTACTCGTAAAACAATAAAGTGGTTGTAGGCATAACAATCAGTCATGCTAGCTAAGGAGGAGGCGGGACGCGTGAGGTAGCGAAGCGCTGCCTCCTCGCAACCCAGCCATCGCGAAGGACACACCGGGCGTCGGGGATCGCGGGACGATCTCCGGCCACCGTAAGCGCGGGCCTGCGGACGGCGAACATGGGTGGCTCCCCGTCCGACCAGAAACAGACCCGACCGTACGGCGCGTCGCGTTCCGCACGCGCCTCAAAGAGCCATCAGACCACCACAGATGGGGCCCAATAGGGCCGATGCCGATTCGGAGTCGCGGAGAACCTAACGGGTAACCGGGGCTCCGGCTCGACGTGCAGGAGAAGGAACGGGGTGGTTTTTAGTCAGTAAAAGTCTGACACTCCCTCCCGCCTCACCCAGACGGGAGCAGTCATTCGATGATTTTCCCCTCGTAAAAAAAAGGCATAACAATACGTTTTGTAAAATCAAAATGGAGACATACGTAAATGTTTATCGTAGACAGTTTATTATATTTTAAACTTGCAAATCTAACTCTTCAGTTTAGTCTCTTTGGTTCTATTGTCTCCACTGAAGGAACAAATTGGAATGGTATATGGGGTTGCATATCAAGCTATATGTATCCCGTACTAAGGTCTCGCATTGTATGATCTTCAGCAAGTTCAAAAGTCAGTTTATAATGATTCTGCAGAGCTTGATGTTTGTTCGTGTTCACCGCCAGGATACATCTTTTATTGGACTCATTTATGAATGAGATGATATCGAAAGTCTCCATATCGTCTCTTCACGGTCAATGACTTAATAATTTATGTGGAACTCGTTCCAATGATCAAATGTCAAATGCAATCTAAAATTAGATATTTTGTTTGCTTTCATTTTTCTCGTTCTAAAGAATTGCTTCCGTGTTACTAACTGGTTCTGTTCATTCACGAGGAATATGTTATCTTCTTACAGACATATTTTCTAAAGAAACTTTATAATAGTACTGTAATTTGGACAAGAATCTGAGGATAGGTAAGTTACACCTTGCCATGTAATATGTTTTTCAACGTCCTTGATAAAAATAATTAATCATCCATCGTTTATCCACCGCTTTACGTACTACAGAAGACTCCTCAATAAGTTATTGACAGTTGTTAAACCAAAAAGCAAAGAAGAAAAAAAATTGACAACTTTCAAAAGTGATCTTACAAAATTCCCAATGAATTGAACTGGTTCCAAATTTTTGTTAATATTTTAAATAATATTATACCATCGAATATGGCAACTACTGTTGCGGATCCACCTCCGAAGCCAAAAAAACCTTATGAAGAAATTAGTGCTATATTTAATGGAAATGAGGTAAGTCAACTGCTCGGTCCGCCTCTGAGGATACCAAACTACTTTTGCAAAATCCGAAGTGAATAGACAAAATGCAATGAAAGAAAATTCATAAAACTTCACTGAATAAATTCACAAAACTTTCTTCAAAATTGAAACGCGTTTCTAGGTGTAAAAGCAGAACAGGAACACTAATATCTTAATCTTATTTCGACCAGGTAAAAATACGAGTGCCAAAAAGTACGTCAAAACCGCCAAAGCTGACTCCATCACAGCTGAAGCTACAACAGAGCTGTACTTGTGAAGACGATGAGTCCATCTGCTCAGAGACCTGCGGCATGGTGTGTGGGGAGGACCAGTGTCCAGGGAATAGGTTGGATTTCCAAGTAAGTGCCTCATCTTTCTAAATAAACTGAAGCTCTAATTGCCAGCTTGAGATAAAAAAAAGAAAGAAAGAGGTATGTAAGAATCGTAGTAATTGGCGTTCCTTTGTCTCTGCCTACCCCCATGGGAGACAAGCGTGAAGTATGTATAAAAAAAAAACTGCTTGAGACATATGCAAATATCAATTTTTCATTCAACTTAGCTATTCTGATCTACACCAAATATCCATAACACCATTTATTCTTCAAAGGGCTAAGCCAGTTTTTGGCCATCAAATACTTATCACGATACTCCAAACTCCATTCTGCCGTTCATAGGTTATGAAAAAAGAAAATTGTATTTTTGCGCGACCAAGGCAAACGGACCCAAGAATCGTTGATTTTAGTAGTATTTTATTACACTAATTACAGATTCCTGACGACATTTGCGAGTCACTTACACACAGGACGAATCTAAATTCAGAGCTTATTTACTCCAAGACCACTGGCAACGACACGATGTGCGATATATGCAATGTGACGCCAAAGGACGCGCCTAAAGGAGTGCAAGCGCAGAAAGTTCTACATCCAGACAAAGACGTATTCATACTCAAGATTGGGAAGCAAACTGATGAACCAAACCGTACGGGGAACATTGAGGTTAGAACTATTTTTCAATTTCAATTTCCGTATTTTAGGTTATTTCCGTTTTTGGCTTTAAATTCATTAACATCTTTTATATCTACTAAGCTACAAGTACAGGTCCAATTCTCTTTCTAGTTAATTCACAATACTAGCTTATAGGTGACACCTTTTTATTAGTGTATCACCTACCTATATACCTTGCCTCATATAAACTCATGGTAATTTGGAAGTAAAAGCGTATGGACGCTTTTATATCATTAGTACTGCAATGAAAAATACTCTCATGGTTTTTTCTGACGTTTGCAATCTGTAACTTGCCACCATGCTGTCAAACTGGTTGTACCTGCAGGCGTATGTAATTACTGATCCCTGTTCCCCAATGATTGGAATGCATATTCTGTCCAAAACTGTACACAGCAATGTGGCTGATGTAATTTCACTCCTGCTTGGCAACTGGAGACGACGCGCACATATTATTATTATTGCAGTAAAGTATTCCTTCCATATGTAGGGACTAGGGAGGTCCAATAGAACATAGCTTACAGAGAAATATTTTGTTTATATATAACTAGTATATTACCAGTGAAACAAAATTAGCCAATTGCCTCTGTTCACAGTTGTCTAAGTAAAGTACAATTTCAATATCACCAAGGGTTAATTAAGGTTTCTAATGTCATTAATGTGCCGATTTACTCATCTGCGTCGTACTGATTTGACTCTTGGACAGAAAACAAACAATGTCTCGTTTTTTACTCCCCGAAGGGAGTTAAAAGACACACGTATCATAATATAGGAAGATAATTTTGTTCACATAAGAGGTACAAATGTAATCATGATTTTCTAAAAGGTGGAGCTGGTGACTCCTCGTGCACCAGCCAAAGCGCAGCCAAAGACCCACCACTGCATGCAGATCCAGTGTGAAGAGGACGACTTTGCTTGCTGTCTCCCTTGCAGAACTTGCCGTATGGTACCTAAGAAGCGAAAAATCAGAAGACCCAGATGTTGCCCTTACTGACTCTGCCACTCTCGAAAGTTTCACATTGTTTTTATACACTTTTATCTAGGTTTATTTTTCATATTAAGCTATACCAAAATAATTTCAACTATAAAGAATCAAATATATTTAACATTTTGTAAGCAAATTTTAATTTTGAACTTGTGTTTGTTTGATATTTCTTTTTAGACTTTGTCTAGACATATGGACAGATCGTCGTGATCCTTTTGTCCCTGACCGTTGCGTATCCTGTTGCCTTTTCCTTTGCTTGGGACTTTATATTTTCTCTCCATTATATTTAGTAAACTTAAAATTTTAATTAACAGTAATTGGTACGTACTATCCAGTTAATTTAAACGAGCTATCTTATTGGTCTCGGACCCAGTTACTGAATGATCTAGGACATAGATTGCATTCATCAGGTCAATTTGGTTCCTATTGTAATTGTCTGGTGTGGGCATGATTTTACGACTGAACAATAGTACTCATAAACCGATATACAAGTAAAACATATCTATAAAAACCTCGTAAAAATGTGGCTGTTACTTTTTAGCTCACCGTTTGCGAAAAATAAGAAAATATTGTAAAGTGAAAATGGACGAAAGATACAAAATCTTAAAGTAGATGCAATAATTTCTTCTTAACACGGTAGATGTAATAATTTCTTCTTGAGACTGGAGTTATGTGAGACATAGCATGTAGATAATATATCTGCAAAACGCAAAACATTATTCATTTATCATTAAGCGAAACTACCTCTATTCCTCTAATGTATTTACGTGCGACATACATCTGTGATTTGTGAATGGGCAGGCTCCGACGACGGCGAAATACAGCCAACAGCTTGTGAATATTGCATCAGACGGGAGTTCGGCCTCACAGATGGCAGTGAACTTGCCCAAACGTGGCCTTAACACTCGACCCACTCTCCAACATCATACCCACGCCTCTTGTAGCTGGCCATGATATTAGAGCCAATAGACCAGTTTTAGAAGCTTCGAAGTCCGGTGTAACAACCTTCAAAGTTGGTCTGGTCTAAGTAATGATTAGTGGACATTCCCCAATGTTAATAAGTTTGAAATGCACTACTACTAAGAGTCATTTGAATTGCTTCGCATTGAAAGTAATGCATGAAACTTATGAACTTATGATAGCGTCAAATTGTCGAAGCACCTATTTTTAAACCGTACTACTACTTAGCGGTGTATGTTTTATACAAACCATTGATTAAATTAGCTAAATGCCTGTCTCGGCAGATATTTACATTGGACTTACACGTTCGTTGTGTGTTCCGACTAAATAAATAAACTTGTAACTGACTTCTTTGTAGTCATTATAAATTGTTTACATAAATATGCAGTGCAGTCCCATATTATGTAGGAATCAAGGCTTTAATCTTGTTACTTGTATGCATCTGTATGTATTTGTAATTGTAATTTTAGAATTAGATCCCTGTCGTTAACTTGCCAATAAATGTAAACCATGACAGCGCCACCTAGTCACATACCTCAGATATTGGGGCTTTTGACAATCCAGAGCCGCTAATCAAAGACAAAAATTAAGTGGCATCGGGACTACCTCAAAACAGGATTTATCGATACATTTGAATTTACTAAAGTAAAACCGAAATGTGTTCAGGCCAAACCTCCACGTACCAGAGTTATTACAATATATTTTGTATGGAGACCATTAAATAACAATTAAATAACAAATATCACCCAGTCTTTCTCAATAAGATACAAGGTTTAAAGAAAATAGTAGGTAAGAATCACATCAACTTCATTCAATACCGTATGTACGATGATGTGATTCTTACCTACTATTTTCGTAAGTCGCAGCCTGGTCGGGCTGTGTACACATTGGGCGATACTGAGGTGACTCGTGTTTATGGCATTCCGTGACCTTGGTGTGACATTTGACTGTCGCCTCACATTTCACGAACACATCTCCTCAGTGGCCGCCGAATCATATAGACGTCTGGGCTTTGTTTTGCGTAATGCGCGAGATTTTAGGGACCCGAAAATAGTCGAAATTTTGTACAATTCCCTTGTTAGAAGCAAATTGGAATTTGCGGCATGTGTTTGGAGTCCATATGAAGTGACGTACACATTAGTAATAGAAAAGATCCAAAAGGCCTTTCTACGTTACTTGTACAGGAGTAAGTACGGATACTATCCCTATGTACCCTACGGATTTTTTGCTGGGTACTCTGGGATACAACTCTCTGGCTGTACGGCGGTCTCGGATACAGATCATAACTGCACTAAAGATTTTGTGGAATGTTATTGATTCACCAGAATTACATAATCTATTATGCACCATCTACGTCCCAGACAACTACCTGCGCCACCGCCACGGCCGCCGGCACAGACTACTCGTGAACCCGCGGTGCCGCACTGTATCACGCGCGCACTCCCCGCTTTGTAGCATGCGCAGCGCAATCAATGCCCTCACTCTGGAGCTACCCTGTTGTGACGTATTAGCCGACAGGTTTAACCAAATTGTACTGTTGACCATACAATTTTGTGAAAATGTTGTACTTAATTGTAAACAACATGTAGGTTACAATATTGTGACTTAATTCTTACGAACAGTTACCTACTATAATATAATTACTATTACCTACTGTTTTTTTTTTTCAAATGTTTTGTGGGTACTTTGAGTCTGACAAGTTTGACATAATGATATTTTCTGATTAATCTTGACATTTCATATGGTTTAGGTTCTGACATGAAGTTGAATTTTATTTTATTTTATTATATTTCTTTTAATGTTGACATGGATTTGAATGTATATTTGTAATATTGATATAATGGTCTTATAACAAATTAATTAATTGCTGTCATTGGTGTAACCGTTGTAATTAATATAAATAAATAAATAAGTATCACATTATGACATAAACGCAAGAAATAGTAACTAGGTACCGGTAGGTAACCTACCATAACATATAGTCCTACACGCACATTCAGCCATTGTTATGCTAAATGTTTGCTTTTTTAATACCTACTTTCAAAGAGGTATTTTGCCATAATATGGTAATCCCTAAGGGTTTTAAATAAATTCTAATATAGGTACTTTTTCCTGTTAATTAAAGACATGAGTAGGTTTGTTCATTTGTTGATCCGAGGTACCTATTTGTTGCGGTTTTATAGGATGTGTCTCGTAACAACATGAAAATATTATTATCCGAAAGCAAACAGTTAAAAAATAAATGGTGATAAGACAAGCTCTTATTTTGATCGAACAAATAGCTGAAAATTGACTTGATGTTTGATGTTCAAATGATATAGTTTTCGTTATGGTTTGGTGGCCATTAGACCATATCATTATTAGGTATTAATTCAACTATTTTTATAAAGCAATGCATATTGTGGATATTTAGTAAAGTTGAGGGAAAAGGTGAGTGTTTCATGACAACGCAAAAATGTATGGTGTATCCAATATTGTCTATGAATTTTAAAGTTTTATATGAGGAGCAGAGAGCAACGGAGTGCAGGTTGCCTCTTACAAAAATTGGCTTAATTTACTTTTTCATTTAAGAGTGCACGTTACTGATATTATTATAACGCGCGTAAATTATTTTTATTTTTAAATAAGCAAAATAATATAAAAAATAAAACCGTTTAAATAGTATTTCGTCTTCTACACGTCAATTTTATTTTCACCTACCTTTTTATAAGTAGTACATCAAGATAGGCTAACAACCTACCTACCTATAGCACATCTATGGCAAGGATTGGCCGCAAAAAGCTTTACATAGAGAGGAGTGGAAGGAGGGTAGAGAGGCCTATACCCGATATGCAGTGGGACGATCATGGCTGAAAATAAAAAAAAAAAAAGATAGGCTAAAGGTTAAGGTTACTTTATTACGGCTCTGCACCCGATATATTTTACTTATTTAGTAGCTAGCTAGCTATAGGTAGCTATTTTTTACTTATTTGCTGGCTGATAATGGCTGGCCAATAATAAATTTCATTATTTGTACTATCTTCACAGATATAATGTTTCTAAATGCCTGGCAAGGAATATAGTGAAGTTGAGGCACCGCGCGCCGCCAGGGCCCAGAGCGTATTGAACTCTGATGAAATTATTTTAAGAGTAAATTCATTAAAACTTTTAATATAAGCTGCGTATATAGTTTTATTTGTAGCAACAATGTGTTTTTATGTTTTTGTCTTTGTGTGGAAGTTATTTATTGTTTCGATGGCCTTTGAGTTCTGACGCTTATGCCTGTTTATTTTATACTCTTGGCTGATTCAACGAACGTCAAATGACCTTTAAATGTAACCTATTTGATTGTTAAGAATCTTTGTAATCACCAGGTCATAAGAGTCCACTGTCGGATTATGGGCCCTTTTGTCCTCAATTTTAAGTTGTGTTTAAATATCGTGCCATCTCTATCATTTTACAAAGAATTTGTAGAGACAGAACTAGAGGTATACTTAAGCGCGATTTATAATTGAGTGGCGTTTGAGTATTTCGACATAAGTATCTCAATCCATCGAATGTATTAAGATCGATTTTTGACAGAAAGTCCGTACAACTAATGTCAAAAGTCGATCTATATCTGCAGATTTTTCGGAGCCCCGGGCAACCCGTTATGTCCTCCGCGCATCCTTCGTGGTGATCTGATGGTTCTTTGAGGCGCGCGTGTAATGCGACGGGCCGTACGCTCGGGTATGGTTCAGAGGACTTAGTATGAGTTTGATTTACGTTTAAAGTATTCGAAACGAGTACGCGTTCGGCACTCTTATTGGCCGGCCGCCAATGAAGCAACCAATCACTGCGCCGAACGCGTACTCGTTACGATTACTTTAAACGTAAAACAAACTCGTACTAAGGCCTCTGGTCGGGCGGCGAGCTAACCGTGCTCGCCGTCCGCAGGCCTGTGCTTACGGTAGCCGGAGATCGTCTCGCGGTCTTCGACGCCCGGAGTGACTCTCGCAGTGGCTGGGGCGTGAGGAGATTCGTTCCTACACGCGCAACAACAAGGTGGTTACCATCCCGTCGCCAGTTCTCCAAGAAATGACGACCCTAATGCTAAGTTTTAGTGTCCCTACCTAAATCATGGAACAAACGCTCGTTAAATACATTGTACATATAAAATCTTCAACAGCGTTCTTACAAACACTAGCACCTTTAATTAATTCTCGGGTAATCACTTGATTTGCTTTGAGTACGTTAACTCTAGCGTGGAGTACTTCATTCACAATCGTTTTACATAAGAATGTTGAGCCAACTACTACTAGTGCGACTGCCACTAGTATTAAGTATTTCTTTAAATATTTAAATAAGAATTAGGTGAATGCGTTTAGCTTGTACAACGCACTGCGACCTAAATACTAGACATTTCTTGAGTTAAAAATTTACCCTTGAGCCTTGAAACTAACTTAGCCATACAAATAAAAGTTACTCATTTACGAATGACGCGAATAGGATGGATGGTCGCTTGTTATGAACAACGCTATCATCATCCGGAATATTCATACCTTTAACTCTAATCACCATGCTTGGCTTGGGGATCATGGTTAGGTCACCGAAGGTTAAGAAGATGTTGCTACCCGTATATTGGAGACTGCTTTTTGTTTTAAGACTAAAACAATAGTGTTTTTTCCAAGAGGTTAGTGAGAGGTAACAAGCTTGACATCTGTACTTACCTCTACTAACTTACTTAACAAAAAAAAAATAACAATACATTCAGCCATAACATGTTACAGATTTATTAACATAAAAATATAGGTAGAAATAAAAGGAAACCGTGACAAAATATTACGATCGACCCTTATTTAGAGTTATGATTCATGAATACAACCTGCAGGCGCATACTCTACGACTATTTCTAGTCCAACTGGCCTAGATGGTACAAAATACCTAAGGTTTATTTAAATTTTTTTCAAGTTATTTTTCATGAAATCAGAACTTCTGGATAAAAATTAAGAGGTCGACCAAAGAAAAAATTAATGGACGCCAAGGATATGGATGAGAAGAGAGTAATGGGATGACGTATATTAGGGGAAGATAGCAGAAGACGTACGGAGCCAGCTCTTAAGTACTTTCGAATAACCAAGGACAGAGCAGAAGAAGAGATGAAAGCTATTATGAGGACCATTACAATTTTAAATCCATCTTCATCGCCAGCCCAAAGTAACGCCATGCTTTGCAGATATGGGCATTTCATCGACGGCTTAGAGGGTAAGATATTGATGGGTGACTCCTATAATGCTTCGTTTTCTTATAAGTGATATCAACTCCACTAAACATCTTATTAACATTGGATACGTTTTGTTATTCGCTTATTGCTACGACAGACGTTGCCGACACATTGCCTCTTCAGCTTGTCAATCCTTTTTTAATTTGGTTGAGTTTTAAGCAACATATACATATACATGATGCTGATTCCATAAAATTACTTATAAAATCAAGTAATTTTCTGAAAAATACACGTGTTATTATTTCTACTACTAGAACTATTTTAAGGAACTTCTCAGTACTGTGTCAGTACTCTCTTAGTTGGCGTTTTTCCAACTAGGTTGGGATTGTCGCTGTATTTACCGGTTTTGGCAAAATGACAGTATTTTACATTGAGGGATCACCTGACTGTTGTTGTCTATTGTACATATTTCAGAAAACTTTGATTGATCTCGAACTACTACCAAAAGGTGGTGGTGTACCTAGCTCCTATTTATCCTATTTACTAATATTGGCTACAACTTTGACTTATGCTAATGTCAATCTTATTGATAAACGCAATAATATTTAATCTGACCCTAGAAATGAATAGTCCCGAAGCTAATGACGTTAGTTAATTTTATTAACTTTCTATTAAACAGTAACTTAATTGGAGTCCTTCAAAACATGTTTTCCTTGTTTTGGAATTCAGTGCACGATGGCACAACCTAAGTATTTTTACGTACACTCAGGAATGTTAATGGCTAACCATCGGTTCACGTCGGTCGTGGCCACACGCTACAATTGCAAACACCACTCCCTGTTGCATCATGCCATATGATCATACCAAAGTAATATGCCATAAAGCCATAAACCATAAACGAATTACAACTCATCTTAATAAGTTAACAAGTACAACGTATGATATATGGTCAATATCATCACTGCGTTCCGCGCGCGCCTCAAAGAGCCATCAGACCACCACGGATGGGGTCCAATAGGGCTGATGCCGATTCGGAGTCGCGGAGAACCTAACGGGTTATCGGGGCTCCAGCTCGAAGTGCAGAAGAAGGAACGGGGTGGTTTTTAGTGTGTGATATTTTATTGAAAAAGGAAAGCTACTTTGGCTATGTACTTATTTATTTACAGATTATCCCTGAGTCTCATTTCTACATTTTTCTCATTTTAAACAGTTTTATTTAGCTTGCCTCCTTTGTTTGTTTGAGTCAAAAGTAATTGGAATTTCACCCCATTCCTGACGACAATCCGACCTGATTTTTGATACACAAACTTAATCTGGATGACTATAATATATATCTATTATATCTCCTACAACTACCTCCGTTATGGATATCAAACGAAAGGGTTCGATTGGTAGATTGGAGTTCGTTAAAACCATTTAACATAAAAAGCTATTTTATTTTTACCTATAAAACTTAAAATTAACTACAACTAAACTATTGCATAAAAAGAAAGTATACAAAAGAAAACAACCAAAAAATAATACCCTTAATTTAGGCGTCAAAGTACTCGTCCGCGTCACTATTACCGGGGAAAGTTCCCAGAAGACTGGCAGCATTGCCACGTTGAATGGCAATTCTTATTTTCTGTCCGAAGAATTACCCATCCATGTAGTAACGTGTAGTTTAGCCTACAGGCAATATCTTTATAGACAGAGTGTACACTGGCCCAAGTGTTTCGACCCCAAACGGCTCAAAACAGTAGTTACTCTTAGGAAACTGGATACATTAATATTACAACTAACTTATTACGAAGTACATACATGTTATATATGTACCTTTAGGGCACATTACGCAACATTACACACGTAAAACCATTTCATATTCTCAAATTCTAAAACAATGCAGAACGTCATAATCCTTGAAACATGCGTCAAGCAAATTATGTATGTAATGGACAATTTGTCACAGTCTCCGCATCAAAACTAACGCTATAGGTACTAAAGATAAAGCAATACACTATTATAACAGTTTAATTAAAGATTACTTCATTACAAGTAAGTATTTTTTAAATCCATACTTCTGACCCCATCGCTAATCTTCCCGTAAGAGCTGATTTTGGGACCACACATTGGATGATTGGACAGAGACCGGGTAACAACCTTCTCTGATAACCTGAACTTGATATGTACATTGTACATACATCGTCTTATTTGACTCAACAGTGCAGGCGACTGTCATCAGTTCATGTTGTGCGTTTCTTTCTTTTTTTTTAATGCGTGTAGACCAACTCGATAATTGAACTCGAGATCCCTTGCGCGGCAGTACCACTTGTGACCAATCAAGGAAGTTGACATTGGATACTAAAACAGACCTACCAGAAAAAAACAATATCAAAACTATAAACTAATTAAAATTAACTCATACTTGGACCACCGACACGACACGGTAGATCATTATACCTGTAAGTATACCTATTTTAGATGAGGGAAATCATCAAATGTTTCTTAATCCCGCCCTGGATAAGTTGAGAGGTAGTGTCAGACTCTTACTATCTCAAAACCACCCCGTTCTCACTTTAGCTTCTGACGGAGCCTCGGTAACCCCAAGGTCGTTACCGCGCGACTGTACCATACGCAACAATCGCTTGTAACTTAGTACATTTGTAATTATAATCAATCTTACTGGATTCGGTCAATTTCTAAGATGATAACATGAATTTGTTACAGTGGAGTGGGGGAGGAGAGATGCATTGGTTAAAATTAAATGAACTAGTACTAAGCGGCTTTGGTTTATTTTAGAAGTCTAAATATTTACGTCTGTTACTCCGTACGAAATTATATTATACGAAGCATTGCCTAGTCTTACAATAAATCGAAAAAAGGAGAACTAATATATGCATAATACTTACATAATTTTATGCTTTGCATTTTATTACAGCATAAAATAGGTAAAAGCTGACTGATATTATCTTTCAACTTGACGATGACCATTAACGCTCCTGTTTTAAAACAAGGAGATTGTCGCTAATTAGCTAATACCTCACAGTGTCCCATTTAGGCTGATGCAACACTATTCGCGGATTTCAAGGCCCCTTTCACGGCATTCAAAGCAGTTCGTGCATTTAGATTTATTTTACATTGCACTAAAACAATACCTACCGATAGCGCAGGCTGCAAACCTATACATTCTAATGCTAACTTTTTTATTGTTAGTTCGATTTAGTGCTTATTCTTTATTATTTTTTGTATAGAACTGTTTCATGAGTGACTTTTTTAAGTTAAGAACCAAGGTCATCTTAATTAAAGTAAATGATCAATGATAGCTATCCTTGCGCAGTTAGTTATTTTAATTGTAACGGGTCTTTGAATAGAGCTGCGGGATTTTTTGTTCCAACGACGCGACGTTAAAAATGTGCCAGCAAAATTAGCACTCGTGAATCATATGCCAAAACTGAATGGTTCCTATAACAACGAGGCGTCAACAAACAAAACGCTCTCTAATAAAAACTGTGCTATAGTTACATCATTGACGTTAAGACCAACAACCATTTGACGTGGGTATAGTAAAGCACCTTCTTTTAGCAATACGTCACGCTGTAACTGTAAACATAGAAACTACAACATTTCTACGTAAATGTTGAATACGCGTGTGATACGCAAACGAATTAAAAGATGATAGTGTTAGAGGGCGCCACGCGACAGGCCGAGGCGCCGGCTCTTCGCCAGGTTGGTGCGCCTGGTCCGCCATGGGCGCCGTGGCTCACAATATTCGAGCAAGAAGACCCGACGTTCCCCAGTGCGCTATGACGCAACAATCGGTCTCGCTTGCCTGTGCGGTGCGCCATGCGTACGTTTGGTCTGGCATCGTTCTTCGGTTCATTCTGATTTTAACTCGCGAGTCGGTCGGTCGCGTTCCGCTCGCTAAATATAAGCACGTGGCCCAGTGCTTCAGATATTCCGCTATAACCTATAACCCGTTGCTCGGCGGCCGGCGCAAGCTGATAGACAGAGGTAAGTGTCGACTAGTATACACCTTGGATTATTCAGTAAATTGTAACGCGATGCTTTGGTATATTCACGCATTTTTTTATTTACTTAGTATTGTATAGTTGTAAAATATACTAGAGCTTTTCTATCGTCACATATGGATGTTGTAGAGGTAGTAATTTACTAGTAGATTACTACAACATTTTTAATTTATGTAGGTATTTGTTCTCATAGTTAATCGAAAAATAGTGTACGGACTGGTTTCACTCAACGTTTAGATTTTATAACTTTGAATGAAAAAAGTATCAACAAATATTGTGATATTTCACGCGTAAAAATGTAAATAAATGGATACCTCAAAAACGTTGTGTTCACAACGTTATCTGAACTAAATTCTTATCTGCTAAATCATTGTATCAATATTCGGGACAATGTTTTACAAAAGGCGGGAACGTGGATTGTTTATAGGACACAACTTCATTGACGCTAACTTGACATTCAAAGTGTGGAAGTGCAGACAACCGGTTGACAACGTGTGGAGCCCCGGCCGGCGCGCGCGCAGCCATCTGTCTGCAGTTCCGCGGCCGCACCGCCGTACGCTGCCGCTACATAAATATAATGTGCACGTTTACGAGCTTACTTGCAGCTGCCTGCTCCTTGACATTAATACTATAAAGCTATTTATTTTACATAACTCCATCCGCGTTATAGGCAAATCTAAAGACAAAATTTTAATCTGTAATTGTCATTTTCTTCATTCAATGCAGCTACAATACTACATATTTGAGAGTTTTTATGTGCAAAAGAGTAGATATTCTGAATCGCCGCATGGTATTTGCATTTGCTTTGATACCACGTTGAGTAAAGACGTCAGCAGTCGTAATAATTAAAATGTCATTTAATGTCGCGTAACAGTCGAAACCAGTCATTTGCACAGCTGTTCACATCAACTTACTAATCTAGTATTTAGTTACTTTTCATATTTTTACGTATTATTTTTGACTAATTGGTGGGTAAGTTTACCTAAAAATACCTCTATATTGTTTTGTTCTTCTCGCTACTTACTTACAAACATTAATGAGCAGCTTGTCCTAATTACTGTAATTGAACAACGCTTAATGATTACTATAATTCTATAAATTAGTCTACG
The DNA here is from genome assembly GCA_038387885.1 of Spodoptera picta. Classification (NCBI taxonomy): domain Eukaryota; kingdom Metazoa; phylum Arthropoda; class Insecta; order Lepidoptera; family Noctuidae; genus Spodoptera; species Spodoptera picta. The sequence goes on from JAZHFQ010000105.1 coordinate 8,226,123, forward strand.
AACAATTGCGACTGTCGTTTTTGTTTCTGTAATAAAATAGCCACGTGAGCATGAAATATTTATCGGTGAACGACGAGTCGACGACGCTGCAATATTTATTTTGTACACCACTAGGTTACTCGTAACAGTTTAAACACACGCCGCGTCATACTTTGACATATGTGAACGCACGCAGAGGCCTTAGTATGAGTTTGTCCTACGTTTAAAGTAATCGTAACGAGTACGCATTCGGCTCTCTGATTGGTTGCTTCATTGGCGCCGGCCAATCAGAGTGCCTCATTTCGAATACTTTAAACGTAAAACAAACTTGTACTAAGCCCTCAGGCCAGCAAGTCAACCTACACCTATCTATTAATTTATTAACAGATTTCATTGGTTTCAAAGTCAAAAATCTATCAATATAAAACGGATTCGTGTATGATGACGTGATGTCTGTACCTAGAACATAGTTTTGCATTTATGTACGTACCTAGTACAAGCTAGGAGCCGAGGTCATTGCTTCTTGGCACAATACCTACTCGGTCAGTGATTACCTGTCATGGCGTATATACTTTCATTTCTCTACATTTCAGCCGAGCTAACAAACCAGATTGAGCCGGATAGAAGTGGTTATCAAAAATAAACTATTGTATATAGGTGTAACGGTGTTACTCATACACTATGTTTAAGTTTTTATACAAGGCAATTAATTCATGCTGTACTGTTACATACACGTATACCTTACAATTAACAGTTGCTTCTATTACTTACGTACATTTATTTAATGTAACATCAATTTTTTTCTCGCATAAACATGCTACACTACTCTAATCACAATAAGTATATCTGATATGAGCGATTATAATTAACTCTATGACCGATTAAAAATAATTATACATCACAGCTGTCGTGAAAGCAATATTTGTATTATTAATTAATATGATTACTTAGAAATTAATTATATTATTAAGTACAGGTTACATTTATCATTTGTCTGAATCCGGTATGAATGTAGTTTAATAACATAATAACGAAAACAATTTAAAAAAATGTGCAGCTATTAGGTAAGACTGTGTCCTATTTCTATCTATGAACTCCTATAAATCCTCGTAAAATGGATGTTACATTAATTAAACCCACGAAATACACAATATCAACTTACCACATTTTTCTCCGTAAAGCAGAAATCCTCTCGTACAGTAAATTCACTTTCCTCAATATGCAAAATTAAGTGTGGGAGAGCCATGCTTCGGCACGAATGGACCGGCTCGACTGAAGTGATACCATGGCCTCACAGAAAACTGAAGTGAAGCAACGCTTGCGTTGTATTTCGTCATGTGAGTGGGCTTAGAAGAGGTTCAATTAACTGGTGTATGTACTATTTATTATGAGCATACCTAAACCAAGCAGGTTAATATTCTAGACTGAATAGTTTGTGGCCATAAAACATTAGTCACAAATTCTAAAATAAATAATGTTTATACCTTCGCGTGAAGTCATCACATTACTCAGCAGACCAACTATTTAAGCGCCTTTTCCGTAACACTTTGCTGAAAGTGAAAGACTGAAATTTCAACAAGTGCGACTACCGAGTGTGGGGTCGTTTATAATTCTTCGAAAATGTATCAGTTTTAATTGCACGGTATATTGTGGCCATGATCTTCTACCTATCTCATTCCTTTATCTACCATCACAATTATTATTGCAGTTTTCGAACGACATCGTAGTCGGATACAGTACCTACGTCATACCCAGTTATTTTAACCGTGACGCCCACTTTGAGCTAAGTCTGTAATGTAGACTTCAAAGTGGGCGTCCCCACCCACTTGTTGACATTTACTAACAATATCACATAATAATTTCTAAAAACAAGTAACAGAAGAAGAGATTATTAATAGAGTCTGAAAATATCAAGTTTTCTTCTTATTATATTTATATGGTCATTAATTTCCTCCATGAGTCTACGTAAACCATATCTAAAAATAGATGGAATGTGAACAAATAAGTCAGTTGTTAAACAATCAAATAACTCGCAGTTGTTGGTAAAATGGTTCACCCAATATGGCCGTGGACCACCCAACTTAGTGTAGGTTTTGGAACATGAGATCAAATGCATACAATTTGTAAACTGAGTTCAGTTGTGACTAAAAGGAATGTTAGCTCAGTACCATACCTACTTGTGTTTATTTGTATCACCTTCTATATCATCAAACCATCAATATAGAAAGAAACTGAGGAAGAATACACATGCTTCCGCCTTCGGAAATCTGGCCAACAAATGGTTTTTTAATTATAACTAAAATCTAAAAGTTACTATAGACTTAGGACATTTGATGCAGACATTATCGTTAACAATTTATTTGTCTAGTTGAGGAAGTACTTATTTAACTTTTCATACGAAATGTTTTAAAATATTTCAATTAGCCCTTGAAACTTCAACTTTAAACTTAAAGTCCTCTATAACTAAAAGACCTACCTATTATATTGTACTAAAACCCTTCGAAATGTTAAAATTAACTTAGAGTAGGGAAACCATCGATATGCCCTCTCAAAGTCTGAACATAACAATAACATCAAGCCATATAGCTACATAACTACTAAATAAGTGGGAAGGACAAGATGTCTTCCATATTAAGCATCGAATCAATATCAATACAAACCAATATGATTGATTGATATGTGCCCAATACGGTTCGATGCACGTGCAAGTCAAACTGCAGTAAGTACTAGGGTACCTAGTACCAGGCTATCAGGAATATGAGGAAGTGCAATCTAATCATATGCCAACAACAACTTGATATGATATGATAATTGACAGGTTGATGTCATCGGTCATACGTAGGTAATCGTTTATATTGATTTCAAAACTTAATATAGGCGATGACATTGATTTTTTTAATGCATTACGTCTTTTTTTTATTAAACAGTGACATTTTGTTGCGAATTCACGATTGTTTGTAAGTTTACCTTATATTATTGTACACATTATCAAAAAGGAGGCCAAGTTCAAGTCCTTATCTCTTTTTATAAATCGGTATTGAATTCCTTCCTTATTCCGACATGCCCTTTAAGTGGATTGTAGTATAAGTACCTAAATCTGATTTTACACGCTATCTCCATTCGGAATATAAAATGCAAATGAAAAATTCATTGCCGTGGTAATATGTAACATTAACACAAGTTACGGTATTATATTTAACAATAACCGTTAAATATGCTTACAAGAACAAATTATACGATTCGACACATAGTATTCAAAAAGAAAGGGGCCGACAAAAGCTCAACCCTAAATTTGATCCTACACAGCTACCTGCATTCTTAACAATAAAAAATGCATTGCCTGCACCGTTGTAACTTGTAAGCAAGTATGTACATCACAGGTTCCAAGAAAGGTTCGCCAACAAAAAGTACCAAAATCATTAAAACTAAGTGTTTTTCTTAAGTCATAAATAATAAACATCTGTTACTGACACTGTAGGGCAAGGTTAACACTGAATGCGATTGCAAATATTCTTAGAAAAAGAAAATCTTATTTTCGACCATGTTTGAAGTGTTATAATTATTACCTAATCTCGAAGAGAGTTTCTCTTAGTTTGTTATAATAGATACATCTATAATTATTACATATTTGCGTGCGTTAAAGGTGTATTAGCCGTAGCCAGTCATTCACCCATTTTATCCTAATTTCTTGCGTTACTGACTATGAGAAATGCGTTGAGAAACCGAGAACCAACTACTTCTAACCTACAACTTTACATGACGAACTAGCTACCTAGCTATAATACCTTCTGCCAGCGGCTTTGCCCGCATTCTCACGGAATTAAAACTAGCCTGACTAGATGTTTTGTTCTAGACCATAATCTACGTTGTACTCTTTCATGACAACGGCTGAAGTGATCACAGCAGTTTTGACGTTAAGGAGTACCTAACAAACATACAAACTTTTGCAGATATACTATTAGGAGGATTCAAACAAAAAACGGGAAATGCAGGGGTACAATATCCAGATTTAGTCTTCCCTTTAAAGTACAGAAAATAAAAAATATTTTGTATCCCCTTGGACATCGTACACGAATAAATGAATGCAAGAATTAGATTAGCCTAAGTCGCTTCAGTTAAAAACAAATCAAGAGTCTCTCATGCTTAATTATTTTATTTTCATTATACATATTATATTATTTTATTTTCATATATTATTTATGTAGGTATGTATGTTATATTTCTAGTAGGTATATTATATCTATTGTAGGTTGTATTGTAGGTATTTTTATTTTGTCTTTTTTATTGTACACTTAACTATACCCCGGCCCATATCTAGTTTCTTATAAATATTTCCATCCAAAGGTTGTCTGGAAGAAATTACCCTTGTGAGACAAGACCGCCCATTGTACGTATATTGTACTGAGCTACTTAAATAAAGCATATACATATCATTAACATATGATTTTAATAAATTAATGAGCAAAAGCTGCACAAACTAGTCTCATAAGTATATCCAGGTATGATATACCACTGACATAATTCCATTATTTTAATAAGTACACAACAACAAAGCATAATAAACGGTCAGTTTGCACATCTGCGGGTATAATGTATCCATAAGTAAATAATACTATCTGGACAAACGATTAATAAAGTTTCAATAAAGGTGTTCACTGATATGATAACAATATATAAAGTAATCGATTGGATGTGTAGGCGAAAGCATCTATTCTAGCATCGAAACACTACCTACATACATAGTTTCGTACATAGGTATAATAATTAACAAGATAAAAATTGCCGTATGTGTTCTTCTAGAGTCTAGAAGAACAAATGCCCTAGGATCTAGACTATGCCACTTCCAGACGGTATTACCTACCTTGTCTGTACCAATTTCATCCAAATTCGTCAAGTAGCAAACAATAAAGTAGTTACTACGAAAACGTATTCCATTAGTAGGATAATCGAAAAGCAAAACCTCTTACTAGTGAAATGTGTATTTTTTATAAAACCTTCTTCAGAAAATGTCACATTGGCGAATGATATAGAAAATTCCCTTTGCTAATTGCTTGTGACAAGTCGCGACAGACAGACTGACCTACATTACGGATCGTAGGCAGACATGACGGATTACAAATATATTTGGCGAGCTAAAATAGGTACTTACCAATTCGATTCCGAATTTCTAGTGCTTTTGCATTTTTTTTTCTAGATTTTGCTACAAAAATCGTATAGAAAATTATGTAACTACTGTTTTACATTTCTGTGGAACAAAATAAAAGCTTTGCACTTTAATGCAATATGGAATTTTCAGAATTCTGTCCGATCGATTCACAAATTGCGGTACAAACGAACACTTACCATTAGTTCACTAAAGTGGACTCATAAATTGCTTGCAGTTGACCTATAAGAGTAAACTTCTGCCTGCAGTGCTATGAATATCAAGCAGAGAAAAAAATAGTAGAAATTTTGTCAGAAATAGATCTAGCTAGGTGCTGTAGGTCTAACAGTTTTCTTTAGAGATTAGTGCTGACGCATCTAACATGACGCAGAAAATGATACGATCATTATAACACGAGATCCGCGTACTATCTCAATACCAAGAGGGCTAGGTAAGGTGAAGGTCTAACAATGTCTAGAACATTTTCTTAGGTCGAAAGCCCATCTAATTAACAGTTCTAACCAACACCACTAGCTCAACAACGAGATATATCTTCTTTGACATATTCTACCAAATCTTAACTAGATTCAACTCTCGGTGTTATTATTGGATCCATTCACCCCTAGGCCTTTACTATTAATGACTATTTACTAATTCTTCAAGTATAAACACTTAGTTTGATAAGACGATTGTGCTGAAGTGTATTGAAGTAGTCTCTTAGTTTGATCCTGTCTCAACAGTAGGCCTTTAAGACGGTCAATGCCTCTGAACAATACAAACACGTCGTTATCGTTTTATTTAAGTTTATAATAGCATGGACAGTAAATGTGTTTATACATCTGGAGCATAGCTAGCGCCGTATCTGCTGTATCAATTATACGGGGACCCCGGACAGGGGCCCCAACGTGCGTAAGAAAAATATAATAAAATCTTTCCAATTTTTATTTTATTTTAGTAACCATAAGAGTTAAGAGAGAGCAGACGGAGGCAAACGCCTGGAAAATATTCCGATTAAATACTAATATTTTATATATAAATTGTTTCTCTTTCAAGAAAACAATTACTGTTTACCCTTTATAAAGGTCCCCAAACAAATATTTAGACGGGGCCCCCGCCAAGGCACACTACGCCACTGATATACATCAAAATATTTGTACGAAGATACGAAGGACAGTAATACTTTTGAGGTGAAAACAATAAATATGTGTAAGGTGTGTAACGAGTGCCATTGTGGATTGGAAAAACAGAAACTTTCTTTTACCGGTTAAATACCCTTATAACCGACTCATAATCTCCAATTACCAAAAATATCTACTTGGGTGATCAATTTATTGATTGATAGGCTAATGGGGATGACAAGAAATGGTTGTCGTTAACAATAATTATTTAATAAGCATAAATTAAAGCAACCTGTTCGGTACGGAAGTCAACAATAGATCATCGAATGGCTATCTCACGCGTTTAAAGTCTGGGGACATTTAAAAACGAATAATTACGATCGATTTAAAAGTCATCGATTATAATCTTTCAAATCATGCAAGGACTCTTCGAAACCTTCAGATGTGTGAATTTTAGAAGGTTAAATGTAAAGAGAATTAAAAACTGTAGTTATTTAATTCATTTCCGTCTTTCTGTGTTTCTTTATTTACTCAAGTGTTTTTTAATTCAAATTAGGTTAATTATCCGTACTGATCAATCAAACTTGTTCATTATTTCGTGTTTTTATATACATATATACCTATAGTAAATGAATTAAGAAAAATAATTGATGATATCTGGGCAGTTATTAAAAAGGGTAGAAATATTTCTGTATATTTTCACTGTTTGTATTTACGTCTGCAGGGCAAAAGACTTAATAATGCTTGTTTATTTAAAATGTTAATTAATTATAAACATTTCTGTGTTGGGTTCGTTTACTTTTTTATTTGCATTTACACGTGTCGGAACGTCATTGCTGTTATTTAGAGGTACATATATATAAAAGTACTTTTATATCTGATACTCTCAGGTGGACTACACTTAATAGCAGCACTTTTTACCCACGAATTTATTTGTATTTTGTCACTTAAGAATTATCTGACTATGACTGGGCAATGTATTATGATTCTGAAAGGCTGTGTTTTCGTTTCTAATGTAGACATAATAGATTTAGTTGTGACTTTTTAATATATCCGGATTTACAGCAAAAATATGGAAGAATAGTAGATTATGACACCTTGGAGCTCAGATAAATAGATAACCAAACCAATGGCACTGTCATGCATGATGACTTGCATAAAAAATCTAAAATATCATCATATTACAAGTATAGTATCGTTGATAAAAATCAATAGGTAGCTGCCTAGGCCCTATTTGAAAGTCATGCAGTTTTATCGAACTAAGATAAACATCCGACCGTCATCGTGGCAAAAAGCATACATAATTCCACTCCCAAAAACCTCCAATCCTTGTCAGCCCAACCATTACAGACCCATTTCTATCCTTCCTTACCTGTCCAAGATCCTCGAAGCAGTTGTTCATAAACAAACGTCCTCTTACATATTTAAACATAAACTGCTGTCTCCCTTCCAATCAGGTTTTCGGCCCGGCCACAGCACATCCACTGCCCTGCTGAAGGTCACAGAGGATGTAAGACATGGCATGGAGGGTTCGAGGTTAACTGTGTTGGTTTTAATCGATTTCTCCAACGCTTTTAACACGGTTGACTACGATATTCTCTTGGCCGTTCTAACTCAGATTGGGTTCTCGACGTCATCGCGGGATTGGTTCTCTACTTATCTTCGTGGTCGCCAGCAGGCGGTACGCGTTGGTCAGGAATTCTCCGACTGGGGCGGGCTAACAGCTGGTGTACCACAAGGCGGTATACTCTCTCCTTTGTTGTTCTCTCTATTCATAAATTCTATCACTAGTCTCCTCAAATGCTCTTATCATCTTTACGCCGATTACCTACAACTATACGCTCAGGCTGATATCACTAACCTGAACACTTGCATAGAACATCTCAACACTGACTTGCTTGCGATTGAAGACTGGTCAAGGAGGTATGGGATTGCAGTGAATGTACGCAAAAGTCAAGCCCTCATCTTAGGTAGCTCCTATTACTTGAATAGCCTAAATGTCAATCAGCTTGATCCGATAACTTTTAATCAAACCACCATACCGTTGTCTCCTCACGTAAAGGATCTAGGTTTGTATCTGGACAGCGGGCTCAACTGGAACTATCAGGTTGCTCAGATTGGCCGGAAGGTGACTGGCACGCTACGATCTCTCTACAGGTTCAAGAACTTTCTGCCACCAAATATCAAGATTCTGCTTGTCCGGTCCCTTGTGCTTCCTGTTGTTGATTATCACATCTCTTCCTTTCGCGCTCAGCTTAAATGGCTTGCTGTCCGTGAGAGGAGATCCCTCAGATCCCTCTGCATGCTCTTCTCTATTCTTAATGATCCTTGTGCTCCAGATTACTTAAAATCCTGCTTCCAGCTATTAGGCAGTTGCCACAACCGTAACCTCCGCTCGACGGACAACTTGCTTCTTGAGATACCTTCCCACCGGACCTCTTTTATTTCTAATTCTTTTACAATAAGTGTCATCAAACTTTGGAATGCGCTCCCCCTCAATATCAAAAAAGCTCCTAATAAAATCTCCTTCAAACACCAAGTTCATGAATTTTATTTAAAATCGCTGCAACGCTAGATCTAGATCTTCGTCGATATATATTTATGTATGTATTTATACCTATATATTTTATGCATATGACTATATATACTATTTACTATTATGTAATATATATGTATAACTATATTATTTAATAATTACCATTATTTTTTCCTCTCTCTCTCTCTTTGTTGTTAGTTTATTCTCCGTACCTCAGTTTTCGCAAATTTTCTACTTAAACCCTAAGGTTGACTGGTAGAGAATGCCATATGGCATTAAGTTCGCCTTATGTACCATAAACAAATTATGTACATTAAAGAATAAATAAATAAAAAAATAAATAAATAAACATTATTTTGACTAAATGGCTCAGCAATTTTGTTACTACATATTTCAGTCTCCATGAACATTATGTATTACACTTAGAAAATGTTATTACCTATCATATATGTATGTACCTATATTTAGCGTTCACGTGATCACATAACCGGTTTACTAAACTATTAGTTATGTAAATAACTGCGAGACGTTTGTACACAAACTGAGTTCAATAGAACTCACGTGTTTCAGCATATAAGACATAGTTGCGTATATATATATTAATATACATATATTTCTTTTTACTCATTTTTACCCACTGATAAGGCCCAAACTGCCATACTTAACCCCACACTTCGTAATTTAAGGCGACCAGATTTTTTTAAGGGGAGAAATTATCCAAGGACTTCTGCTTTGGGTGAGGCGAGAAAGAGCGTCAGACTCTTACTGACTAAATATCACCCCGTTCCTACTCCTGTTACTAGCTGAAGCCCCAGTAGACGCTAGGCTAAGCCGTGCGCAGTTCCTCCGGAGCCATAATTTCTATGGGTAAGTGCCTCACTGTACCTGAACCCTATACTGCCTTGCTTGGAGATCGTAGAGTCGTATAACTAATAATTTCGATGGCTGGTCGCAGTTTTATGGTCCTGAGTCAATTTGTTATTATCATATTCATATGAGCAATATGTTTTAATATTATCATTAAATAACAAGTAGTGACAAACTTGCATTATGTAATATATGCACTATGCACTCACTTAATAGTTTATACCAGCGGTTATTAGTTAATTGAAAACAATAGCTCAGGTCATAATATCGTGGCCATCGACCTGCGATGTTTACGATAGAAAATACCCTATATTAATTTCCTTGTTCCACCTGTATAATACATTAAAATACAAGATATAAGAATCTTTGTAAGTAAATACATTTAATAACAAAAAATATCATGACATAGACCCACGTTTGCGCTGAAATTAGAATTAAATATATTAATAATCTCTATCCGCATTTGTGACTCAGTGACTGATGCAGAATTATTATTATTATTATGTGTATATTGTAAACCTATATTAGGTATACAAGTATGATAAGATACACATGAAAGTGGCAAGTGTGATTTTTTTAATAAAAATAACGAAAGCCACAATAAATGTTAATATTGTAATGGTATCTCTAATGATATACGATCAATTGATCACCGCTTTAGATTATTCATTTGTTCTCATAGATAACGCTGTTTTGGTACCTTTTTTTGGATACTATTGTGCGTGGAATATATATTTATTTAATAATTTTCCTCCTTATTCTAATTAAGTACGAAATTCCACGGAGAAGTTATGTCATCGCCATTTATAATGAGACTAGCGAAAAGTGAATGTTAGTACTATGGTACTATAAGTTTGTCTCTGCTTACCTCTGAGGAAAAACAGCAGTTTCTCATCATTGTAATTTGAATAAAGTTGAGGCCAAGTACCGTCAATGGCAGCGTAAGACGTCCACCTGCAAGGTGGACAGACGACCTGATTAAGGTCGCAGGGAACCGCTGGATGCAGGTCGCATCCAACCCCATCTGGAGTCGCGGAGAACCTAACGGGTAACCGGGGCTCCGAGAAAGTAAGAGTCTGACACTCCCTCCCGCCTCACCCAGGCGGGAGCAGTCATTCGATGATTTTCCCCCCTTAAAAAAAACCCATCTGGAAGTTATTGGGGGAGCTACGTATGTAGTAATGAAATGATGATGATGATGAATTGTAAAATGTAATGATGATGATGAATTGTTGTCATTAAATTTAAAGAAAATTAATATATTTCTCCTTGTCACATGTTTAGGGGTCAAAAGTCTCGGTTAGTTCGCCTGCTGATGTCATGTACCGCAAATACTATAATAGGTTTTTTTTTTAAGGAGGGAAAATCATCGAATGACTGCTCCCGCCTGGGTGAGGCGGGAGGGAGTGTCAGACTCTTACTGACTAAAAACCACCCCGTTCCTTCTCCTGCACGTCGAGTCGGAGCCCCGGTTACCCGTTAGGTTCTCCGCGACTCCGAATCGGCATCGGCCGTATTCGGCCACATCTGTGGTGGTCTGATGGTTCTTTGAGGCACGCGCGGAACGCGACGCGCCGTACGCTCGGGTCTGTTTCTGGTCGGACGGGGAGCCACCCATGCTCGCCGTCCGTAGGCCCGCGCTTACGGTGGCCGGAACTCGTCCCGCGATCCCCGACGCCCGGTGTGTCCTTCGCGATGGCTGGGTTGCGAGGAGGCAGCGCTTCGCTGCCTCACGCGTCCCGCCTCCTCCTTAGCTAGCATGACTGCTTCGCAAAAGGAGGAGACGGCATGCCAGTCCCCCTCGCTCCGCATCATGGCCTGCACTAGGCCCGGACGCGAGAGGTCGCCATCGCCGATCACTTCCCTGAGGGCACGGCGGTGCTCAGCCCACGCAGGGCATTCTCCCACTGTGTGTTCCACCGTGTCCTCAGGGCGGTCCTCGCAGTGATGACACCAGGGTATTTCCTCCCGCCCCATCAGACACAGGTACCTCCCGAAACTTCCATGTCCGGTGAGGACAAGCAGCCAGTCCTCAAAGAGGGGACTTACCGCTGCAATGGCAGCGACGCAAATATTATAATAGGTCCTTAATACTGGTACATTTAGACCTCTAATAATATAATGTATGAAAGTACATTACATATTGATAACAATACCTAAGTAAATAAGTACTAACAAAGCCTGCATAGAAAATATGTCAAATGTGGAAACGTTTGATAAATAAAGAAATTCAAGCCTTATGGGATCACTGTTCGACTTCAACGCGTAGATCTTAAAATTAATTTTATAATAACTCTGATTTAATATTGTATCACAACACAGATTTTTATCTACGTGGTTCTTATTTAGTTGCCAGTCATCATTTCCGTGCTTGTGTACGGAAATGATGACTGGCTGGAAAACAGAGGTAGTCCTCAGCAGACATTTTTGAGTTAACGAAGTTATACACAAATCCGAAATTATGAACACTGATATGTGTGCAAAAGTAGATATAAAAACAATATCTAGTTTTTATATTGACATTGAAAATTGTCACTTCTTAATTAAAGAGCGAAAATCAGTTGTGGTATACGTTCAAACACATGAATTGACGATGACTCAGGCCGTGCACACTATACCTTGTATTGTATGATGTATCTACTCACGCGGTAGTTGTAATTGTATGTTGTACGTACGCACCGTACATTATGCATTCGGTTGTTTTGGCCGAGTGCCCTCCACGATATAAACTTCTAAAACAAACCTTCTTTGTCTTCTATCCACCTATTACAATGTCCTTTAAATATTAAACCTTGCGATTTGAATACCATCTTGACGTATTACTACTAAAATATGAAAATAACTAGGAATCGGTACACACGTGTCTTTTCCGCAGTCATATTTAAAAGCGTAGTACATGCGCATTAATGTATTTTTTCACATTTAATTTGGCAACAACAGTGTTCTTTATCCTGTGCTAATATCTGAATTGATCGTTTTGATGACAGATGCAAATATTTTTTTTGTGTCTTACGCAAATTTACGAGGCAATCACGTTTAATTTTAACGTCAATTGCGGCAAAGGATTAATTTAAAACCCACACAAAGACCTCCCGTTTATTATATTCTTTGTTATAGGTTTTTGCGTCTGAATTTGTTTTTGTTGAAATAAATTAAACATGGAACCGTATTCCTGACTGATTAAAGATACTTGCGATTCAATTAGGTACCGTACTTGAATCTTCCCAAGACCATCTTACCCTAAGGGTACTAACCCTTACTAGTGACAGCATATTGTCAACCTAAGTCTAAATCAACAAGAATGCTAAAACAATATTATTCTATTCTCATCATATCTAGACCAAATAGTCCACCTACAGTCTGTACTAACTCTTAATATCACATTACATGAACTACGCAACGCGACGTCACGAAATCATGATCCAATGAAAACATTAAACCGTAGAAAACACCCTATATAAATATAAAGTAGACACATAGGTACCAGTAAATACTGGCTACTGGTCAAGGCTACGTACGAGTAAGTACTTCCAAACGAGCTAAGGGTTGGGACTAGCAAAATCGGTTATTTTTATACAGAAAGTAGTATTTATTTACACTTAGGTACTCTCATTATCTTTACTGCTGTATATTATTGTGTTTATTGCAGATATTAATATAATATTGTTCGTAGCATCTGTGTTGTTTACAAATAATTGGCCATACTTTATAGATGAACAGGATAATGTGAACAAATAGGTAAAGAGATCGAACTTTCACCTCCTCCTCTGGTTTTTTGTGCATATATTTATCTGACGCCTGCCTTCCTCGAATTCATCACAATGCTATAAAAACCTTAACTAAACCTTAAATCAAAAAATAGTACCTGAATGCACATAGTCTTTGCAACAAAACATACACACACGTTTTGATACATCCGTCACATTTATCACAGTGTACCTAAACCTCGTATCAACGCATTTCTTTGTAGAACGACCCCGCCCACTTTTTAATTAACCTTGTAACAAATTATTTTATCACCTTAATCAAATATTAGTCTTCTTAACATAATATTATTATTGTCAATATTATGGGCACTTCTTTTTTGGTTTTTGCGATAATTTTAATTGATTACGCTCTATAATATAAGAAGAAATTGATAACTATGTAAGTAGGTACGTCAATCAGGTTTCGGTGACAATGGACAATGTAAAAGGAGATACTAAACGGTTCAAATAGAGAAGATGCTTTTGTATTCCTTTCATTATAGCTCCACGAAAGACGTAAATAACAGTTGTTTTATGAATATAGTGAATGACATTGACGTAAAGATAAGCGTCAGTGTAAATAGGCGGTCCTGATACAATACACACAATTACGTATTATTGTAATCAGGTTGTGTATCGCTATATTATCATTCATTGCCCACTATTTTCTGGACTCACTCGTATTTATCAACACTCTGAAAGACGTCGCGTGCGCGCTAATGAATGAATGATAACAACCAAAGGTTTAGTTACAACTGTTACAAGCAGTCTTTATTGTTACAACGTGTATTTATAATGTACCTAATATGCAGTAACGGTCACCGTTAATAGGTTGAGGTTCAAGTAAACGGTACTAGAGGCCATATTGAGAGTACAAGCACGTGCAAAAATCACGATCTTGTTCGCAATCTAGTGAACGATATTTTTTATTGAGTTCAATCAACTTTAGGCTGAATGTTGAATAGGAATAATGATTGGTATGCTTTGCGTGGTTTGTTGGGCCGCACAAGTTACGTGTCATGCGGTATAGAAGTAGCGGTATCTCGCCTTATATTAGCGTTAGTTGCATGGCTTCCCTTCGGTGCAGGTCGTGCAGGGCATGGCCAACGTGTAGTCGCGTGTAGTTACGGTAACCCGGTATCGGATTTCGCTGTATCGGTAAGTGAATGGTGGCACGTCACTAGCGTGAAATTCGACACTTATTTAGTACGTCGATACGTATTGATTAACGCAACTGACAACAAAGCCAATCTTTCTAATTCTGTTTTTTGTAGGCGTATACCTATTTACGTTCGTTAATTAGTACGAGTATCGTGTTTCTGTTATTTTTATAGAATGTTTATTCTTACCATTTAGCCAAGGGCTATAAAGTGGGTGTTTGGCTTTGGAGTGGGTAATCTTGTGTGGGTTTAGTACTGCAGATCATTATCTGAGTTTAGTACCTATATATAGATGTATTATATGTGGGTGGTAGGGGGATGGGTATCAGTATCACTCTTGAGTTTCAAAAAGCGCCTAAAAATATGACAACGTTGGTTAAAGTCCTGTACAATGTTGGTATGTTTGTAGAGAATATGATGATGAGAACCTACTAGTACTAGGCGCAGTCCTAAAGACCTAGGTATATAAGACTATTTATTATTATTATTGATGCTACGGCGATGGATACTAGATACCATATCAATTGATTTCTCGATTATAAAAGAATACACGAAAAAGGTATTAAATGACGTACCCACATTATAATATTGGACATTATGTAACAAGAACAAATAATGTTGATAACATCTTAGACAATACCACCTAGTAAGTGAATTATGTGATACCTACTGATTTCTTTGATACCTACGTAAGATATATCTAAAATTCTGGAACGATAATTAGCTTCAATTGGGTACAGAGATTGCATTTCAGAAATGGAAATGTTTTGTTTAAATATGTTTATCATACATACATACATAACATCACGCCTTTTATCCCCGAAGGGGTAGGCAGAGGTGCACACAGAAGTAACACCCACTTTTCACTATTTATGTTATGAGTCCCATGTAATAGGGGGTGAGCCTATTGCCATATACCGGGCATATTTCCAGACTCCGTGCTACTACTGAAGATTTTCTTTAAAAACCCAGTAATACTTTGCCCGACCCGGGAATCGAACCCAAGACCCCTTGCCCGGCAGTCGCACTTGCGACCACTCGGCCAACGAGGCAGTCAAACAAACAGAGGACGTAGAACATAGAGCACTCAACCTGCGGCCTTTAACAGTGGCCCGTATGCAACAAGAGATAATTGTTATTGTTCCCCAAAAATATAAGAGTTCAAAGAAGTGCTCAAATCCTACTAACCTTCTTTGGGTCTACGTACGTAGGTACATATTGAGTGGATTGTCTTTTTCGAAATATAATACATAGAACGTGTATAGAACTTATGAAAAAGCGCTCACAGTTTTTTTTTATTTTTTTTTTTTATTTTAGTTTTCTTTTAATGTTATATAAAGTACTTAAGTAGCTAGTAAGAATAAGAAATGAGCGCTTCTCGCCGTTAAACGATATGTTTGGCGAGGATCTATAATTATAAGAACAACATGTTAATCCTAAAATTGTACTTTTGTTAAATAAAATAAATAAAATAAAATAAAAAATCATATGAACGGTTAACATCTTAGTTATTCTCTTTACAAAAAGGAAATTATCTTAGGTTGTTACATCGGCTAATATTTTAATGTTATTATAGACCAGAGTAGATAATTTTTGAAACCAAAAAAAATTACAGTAGGATGAAACCCATTAGAAAAGGAGGGGAATATGATCAAAATGAAAGGAAAAATAAATTACGGTCGATCCGAGTTCGGGAAGTGGGAGGGGGGGGGGTTTAAGGGTAAAAAATGGTTTATCTTGATTTCCGGCAAAACTACAAGTCCTATGGAAAATAGTTAAATCGCAAAGTTGTAGGCAATAAAAAGATCTACAACTTTTGTATTTGCAGATTTTTCACATAACCTCAAAATTTTGGTGAAAAATTCAAAAAACCAAGTTTTTGGTTTTTTATTTATATCTTTTTCAAATCAATTTTTTTTTCTACGAAATTTGGTGAAAACTTACCTTATTATGTCCCAAATACACTGTATTTTATTTGATTAAAAATATTTATATTTTCGCTTCATTTTAATTTAACATCAAAAAAGCACCCTAATTTTCAATCGAAAATTCTGACATCAAAATATCAGCTTTTTTCAAAAAATTTAGGGGGTTTTTGTTCGTTGAAATATCTACTTTCTGATGGTGTAAAGAAAAATATACATTACTATAGGAAATATTCTTAGAAAATGCAAAAATATGAAAAAACCTCAAATTCGAAAATTTGTTTTTAATCATCATGTACAATTTTGAGGTATTTATTAAAAATTTACATTTTAATTACTCAAAAAACGTAAAATTTAATGTTTTATTAATAAACGAAAAAAATACAAATTAAAATATCCTTCTATAATTAACAAACAAATAAGTTAATAAAGTTAATATTTAATAGTCTTATACAATATTTTTAA
Source organism: Spodoptera picta (assembly GCA_038387885.1). Classification (NCBI taxonomy): domain Eukaryota; kingdom Metazoa; phylum Arthropoda; class Insecta; order Lepidoptera; family Noctuidae; genus Spodoptera; species Spodoptera picta. The sequence continues at coordinate 8,243,062 of JAZHFQ010000105.1, forward strand.
AAAGTTGTACCTCTAGAACCTTTGAAACCTTAATTGATTTAGTGTTATTTTTTCTTTTTTACATTTATAAATAGATTTAATTAATTGTAATCCATTTTTTTATATGTTCTTTACTTTCATCTTTTTTGTAAAAAACATTGGCCAAATTTGAAAAATTTTTCGCGTCTAATATAGAATTAACGATACTTTTCTTTCCTTTTCCGGCAAATCCAGATGTTGTATCGAATATGTATGAATCTGACAATGAAGAAATGTATCCAAAGAGACAAAAACGAATGAGTAACTAATTAGAATTCCAAATAATTAATAATAATTTTAACTAATTAGAATGTCACTCAGGTATATAAATTACCTTAAAACAGCAATAAATAGGCAACTACAAATATTATTTAAAGAAGGTTCTACAACTTTTTAAAAATATTGTAGATGTCTTATTAAATATTAACTTTATTAACTTATTTGTTTGTTAATTATAGAAGGATATTTTAATTTGTATTTTTTTCGTTTATTAATAAAACATTAAATTTTACGTTTTTTGAGTAATTAAAATGTAAATTTTAATAAATACCTCAAAATTGTATATGATGATTAAAGACAAATTTTCGAATTTGAGGTTTTTTCATATTTTTACGTTTTCTATGAATATTTCCTATAGTAATGTATATTTTTCTTTACACCATCAGAAAGTAGATATTTCAACGAACAAAAACCCCCCAAACTTTTTGAAAAAAGCTGATATTTTTACGTCAGAATTTTCGATTGAAAATTAGGGTGCTTTTTGATTTTAAATTAAAATGAAGCGAAAAAATAATATTTTTAATCAAATAAATTACAGTGTATTTGGGATATAATAAGGTAAGGTTTCACCAAATTTCGTAGAAAAATAAAAATTAGATGAAAAAGATATAAATAAAAAACCAAAAACTTGGTTTTTTGAATTTATCACCAAAATTTTGAGGTTATGTGAAAAATCTGCAAATACAAAAGTTGTAGATCTTTTTATTGCCTACAACTTTGCGATTTAACTTTTTTCCCTATGACTTGTAGTTTTGCCGGAAATCAAGATAAACCATTTTTTACCCTTAACCCCCCCCCCTCCCACTTCCCGAACTCGGATCGACCGTAATTTATTTTTCCTTTCATTTTGATCATATTCCCCTCCTTTTCTAATGGGTTTCATCCTACTGTAATTTTTTTTCACTTTTTACCATTTTTGTAGGCTTTGACCCTGGTGTATTATGACTATCCTGTCTTTTTCCACTATTAAAGAAATCAATCGTTAATTACATAAAAAAATGTTTTACGCCTAAATTATTGACATTTTACAAAATTAGCTATTCTCCACAGCCACAGATTATCGACACTCCCGCGCCTCACCCAGGCCGGAAAAGTCATGCGAAAATTTTTCCCCTTAAAAAAACTCCATATTTAATTTTTTGCTTGACACCGTGACTAAAACGGGTTTGTAGTCCGTAAATAAAAAAGGTTGAGTACCAATGACATAGAGGATAAAATAATGTAGGTACTAGGTACTTACGCCCATGCTAGCATGTAGTAACATAAATTGATACAACAATGACACAAATACTAAATTAAGGAAATATAATGAAGCATTGCGCATGTGTTGTTTTATAAAACGTGACGAAGTAACGAGTGTTGTCGACATCATTCATATTCAGACTACCGGTGAAATAAACACAAGATTAGTCCGCACGATTACCTCTTGACACTTTGACATGCACCAACACAAAAAGCCGTCCTTATTGTTATGCTAATAAGTGCTACATTGGCAAAACAACAATCACGCTGATCATCCGCTACTCTACCACACAATTCACCTTTTCAAAGGTTTAACTAATTCTACTGAATGGATAGACAATGGAACTGTACGGTCGATGGCTCCAATTAAACCATTTCCTATTGCTAAGCATTACCTGGAATTACTTTGCACGATAACTACAATAAGATCTGATGCCAAAGTCCATCAAGTCTGTTCTCGGTCTAACTAAACGATACGTACTTACCTTGACTTGACTTGACTTAATATCCTGTGTCCCCTAGATGGGGCAGAGGGCGTCCACTGAAGGTCTCCATCGCGATCTGTCTTGAGCTTCACGCTTCACCTCACTCCACGTCATACCGATGCTCGTCGCTTCTGCCAGTACGGTGCGACGCCAGGTTTGCCGAGGACGGCCACGCCTTTTTCCCCTTGGGGATTCCAATCCAAGGCTTGCTTGGGTATGTGGTTAGAATCCCTTCGGAGCGTGTGCCCTATCCATCCCCACTTGCGGCGCTTGATCTGGTAGTCGATTGGGCTTTCGTGGCATTTCTCCAAAAGCTCTACGTTGGAGATGGTCTCGGGCCAGTAAATTCCGAGAATGCGACGCAGGCATCGGTTAACGAAGACTTGAAGTTGGCGTGAGATGTCTTTAGTCACCTTCCACGTTTCGCACCCATAGAGCAGAACGGATTTTACATTGGACCCGAAGACTTTCAGTTTTATCCTTCGGGTCAGTTTCCGTGACTGCCACACAGGTCTCAGCTGCGCGAAAGTAACTCGGGCTTTGACGATCCTTGAAGTGATGTCCTCTTCAGTACCTCCAGTCTCTGACACGACGCTCCCGAGGTAGGAAAATTTGTGGACACGTTCTACTGCCTCTATGCCAATAGAGAGCAGGGTAATACCTCTCCAGTTATCGCACAGACTAAGATCTCCTTTCTTAGGTACTGTGATTGACCTACTGCAAAAATTACCAAATATCAAACAAAATTGTTTTTGCAATTTCCAGAATAAAGTACGAAGTTTTTTCGTGAATTTGTATGGCTTCAGGCGAGGAAAGTTCGTTAAAAAATGTTTAGAAAACACTACCTGAAGAAAACAACAGAAAATGTTTTTTCCGGGAAAAAATAAAAAAATACACGTCGTCCCCCTAAATGTTTACAAAGGAACTTTGTGTGATCAAAATGTCAATTAAAGTAGGGGAGAGTTGGATAATACCGAGCCCCTAAGGAATTTCACCTATAATTAGGAAACTGTTTGATATTAAAACAAACAAAATTTTGTAATTTTTAGGACATTTATTTAGGTACGCATACCGTTTAACAAGAGCTTACAAAATTCAAACAAAAAATAATTATCTTAAATTTACGAAAATAGCTAAAAGCGCGGTATTGTCAAACTGGTCTGATAATATCGTGCCCAGGTTTGATAAAATCGTGCCCACATTCATTGCGCACTAGTTGGTAGATAACAAAAGTAATAATAAAAAAAAAACAACTTTCTTCTTGTGTAAATGTGGCCTTTCTCCCCATGGGGGGATCATAATTTTCTCCCAATTTAAATCGATCCCTAATCGTAGATTCGGGGATACTAAAGTTTCTAGCAGCTGCCTTTATTTGGCTCCCGTTTCGTATAGCCTCAAGGGCAGCCTTCAAATTTTCGGGATTCCATAACTTCTTCTTTTTCTTTGGCACAGATTGGTCCATCTAAAACGGAAATAATACATAAAGCTATATTATCCTAATTTGTAAGTAGGGATTATATGTATTTATTATATTATTGTTATTTTCATAAAACGGTAAGTCATAATAATCACAACAATCGATACCACACACAACTGTTTATGTTATCAATAAATGAATCAAATTTAATCAAAATCGGTATTTTCGCTTAGTTTACAAAATACCACAAACAGATTCAAATAAGTTCAAACTCTTTTTTCGAGGAAAAAATAGAGGGTAATGTAAATAAAACGTACTTTTCATAGTTTACAATTTCGCGCCCTCGACTGATAATACCGCGCAACCCCCCCCCCTCGGCGCGGAGTTATCGAATTTGATCATTTTATTTTTTAACCTCAAAATTATATGCAAAAAATTATAGCACGCAAAAACTTACTCTGACATTAATTCTACAGTACAAAAGCATTCAAAAAGTATAGTATCAAAGTATTATAATATATTACTTACCTCTTAAGGAAAGTATACGAAAAATTATAAGCAATGACGAAAAATCTTCTGGATTGCGTGCTATCTACGTTTTCGCGCGGGCCGTAGTGGCGGTGCGTGGGGGAGGGTGTGGGCATGTCCGGCTTCGATGAATACGCGCTACAGCGCAAACTAGTGGATAGTTTTTGAATTACACTGACGCGCGGAGTTATCAACCGCGCGGTATTATCCAACTCTCCCCTGCCCAAAATTTCAACAATTAATTTGTAAGGGAAGTCTGAAATATGCGAACTTTATGGAAAGGGTTATTATTCACGTTATGTTAATCACGTTTTCCGACGCTATTGTTACCCACAGGTGGTAAACCAAACCCCAAAATTTTGAAGCAGGAATCAGGAAAATACTGCTCATTTAGCAGTATTTTCCTGTTGCAGTGTTTTCCTGTTGAGTGCTAAAACAATATTCACAAACATTTTATTAGACAACTTTCACAAGATTTGGACAAAAACTCACGTTTCAGGAAAAAATGTTAGGTTACATTTACTTTCGCGGTTTTTTCAACGGTATTTTTCTCTGAATGTCGAAATATCGTGTACTTATAGGACTGAGCTCGATCCCTAGTCTCTAATCAATAAATTATTCATTTCCTACTGCGACTGACTATAAAACTTAAACTATGCAAAGTAAGTTTAAATACACCTTCGATTTACACATTCTTAGACGTTCTTAGCTATTCTTGTTGTTTGTATTACCCATAAGTTCAAAAGGACTATTAAAATAACGAACTAGCTGTAGTGAGTTCAGTACGAAGTAAAGCGTTCGTTGCTTCATTATATTTTGAAGTATGTAATTACCGTTAGGATACAGGATTAAGTAGACAGTGACGTACACAAACATTTACCATTTCGAATACAATAAAAAAGAAACAACTAATACGTTATTTACACGTGTGATCATAACAGAGTAATATAATTAGAGGAGTGCCCAGGGTGCTATAATTGGCACCTTAATTTGTGCATATTTTATTTTGTAAAATTCTATTTAAATTCCACTAATTATATTGTATATCACACATACCATTCCAAATATCATTACTTGTTGTTATCATGTTAAAAATAGATACGGTTGCATAAAGGAAACCACAGACCACTTTATACAAACCAAACCGTCAATATTAGAACAGCTAATAGACTTGTTTCGACAAAGAGGTTTGAAGTAATAGTAAAGTGACAGTGGGTGGTAGTTAGCCTTTGTTAGTACGCGATAGTTCACAGTTATAATGTCTAATCAATATGACACGTTTTATTGCTGACACAATTAAAACGCGTAGAGGGCAAATGTCGGTAATTATATTATTATTGACTAGCCGCTCGTCCCAGCTTCAACAGGGCACTAATACCCAATAGAATTTTTACTTCATACATACGTAACAATAACAGGCACAAAAATCTAATTCGGTTAGTGACTACCAGAGCTAGATAGTCTATCAACCTATGGGATCAAATCACTATAACTATTATATTGATTTGCAGTATTACTAAGTAATTTGTCATTGATGAAAAGTAAACTATATTTTTATACTATTATTAGACCAAGTCGCTATATTCTGAAATGGCATTGGGAGCGAATAAATAATGATAAAAACGGCCTTTGATACTACTGATAGTTGCACTTGCACGTAAATGCAGCTGTTATATCTTACTATTGATATCTAACCATTTCGTCGAAAGATAATCCTAAGAGAAGAGATAAAATTAATAAGTTCTAAATCTTTACACAATTTCTAAGTTAATCATGATGCTTCACTGCAAAATGTTATATCAACCAACATAGTACTTATCATAAAATAACTGCCTGATTAAGCAGCCCCACTGCATTATGAATAGCTCGTATGCTTCTACAATCTACATCATTAACGGATACTAGGCATGCAGTCAGCGGACAGCCATTAATCAAGACACTAAACGATCATGTAATGTCTTTGTTAACTCAAATCACTTTTCATTTATCGTTGGAAATAGAAATGGCACTACAAAACTGTCATGTTAGTTTAAATCCACGCTTATTAGTTCATTATTATGACACTATTTAGGGTGTAGATGTCAGGTTTCCATCTACAGCTTCTTCGTCAAGAATCAGTTTATCCACTAGTGAAAACTGAAAAAAACTGCTCAGTGATTTGTAAATTTAAGTACCTATTAGGAGTCAGACGCTGATTTTATGATACTTCAGTATAATTCTCATTATAATATTTGAAACTATTTTGATAGTATTAAAAGTCTAGTTTACTATCTAAGTCTTAATCCTCGTTCGTGTTTATTTTTCTGGTAACTCTAACCTTAGTCCACATCGTGTGTTGCCAAGAACTAATTATTTACGTTGTTTACATAAGTTGAGACAGACCGTCCTATGAAATTACAAGGGCAGTGATGAATATTATCACTTCATCACTTTCTCGTACATAATGATAAGCTTCAGCTTCATCTGGCTTTAAATCAGCCTATTGAAGTATCAAACAATTGTGGTTTGTACTCATTTCCTTTGCAATCGCTGATAATGAGCCTTATCAAGCATAATGAGTATTGTGCATAATAATATACTTCATAACTAACTATTCGTCCGCGACTTTGCCTACGTAAAAAGGTCTGAGAGTCAAAGCCTTTTTTGCCTTGATAAGTAGACTATACTAGAAAAAAAATTAATTCGGCGAGTAATTCCTGAAATACGCGTGTTTAATCAAACAAAAAATCCTTAATTTTATAATGTCAGTTATCAGTAAAAACTAGGATAGAGATGACCTGTTTGTCCAGTCCAGTCAGATTTAAATCCAGTCCTAAAATCGAAGAGTATCGTATACTAGTCACATAGGTACAATGCGACTTAGCTCCTAATATAGTGAAGCCTACTAACTACACTAATTGTTATTGTTCGAAAACTTATTAGGTACTAAGTAGTAATACTTGTTAATACTATGATATAACAGAATTGTGTGACTATTGTGATTTGACGCATTCATTCACACAGTTAGTTCAATTCATAGGCACTTAGTTATTTACCGGTTCTAATGAACTAAAATCGATTACTTATATTATGATGTATTTTAACGAATAAGGTATATTATGATGTATTTTAACGATCATTTAAACCATGAGAAAGATGGCAACCTGCTCTGACATTATCAAATTTTAAAGTATCTAATATCAAAATTTCTTCTTCGTTACTGAAAGTGTACGTTGTTTAACATCATATTTGTAAAATAAATAATTGAACCTTGTACATACATAGATTCGTGACTATGCTTACTTAAATATATTTTTAAATCAATCGAAAACAATCAGGAGATTCAATGGCTTTTTGTGAGATAATTTCACCATTGCAGTCACCAGTTTATTACATTTCGTCACGAAACCTCGACAATCTCTAAGCTAGGCAAGTTTTCGCGTCAAAATGTCAACGCGTCCGAAATCGTGTATCAGAGCGTAAAATCTTTTGTGAAAATAATATACTACTTCGTGTAACAGAGTAAAAACTGCCCATTATTACAAAATTACTGTCTCGCTAAAACTTTTTACCATAAACCAATCATAAAATGTCTATTGAAATCTCCTTTTATATTCATTTTCTGAAATATTCATGTTTTCTATCGAATGAGGATTTAAATACCTTTTTAACAATCTAAAGGAAACCGACTCAATAAGTTTCATTGCAATTAAACCTCATAACACCATTTATAGATAGATACGCGGAATCCTTGAAGGTGATTTCAGTTTTCTGTTTGCCTTTCTAAAAGCAAAAATAACATTTAAATCGAAGATTGATTATGAGGAAAATATACACGAATCGCTGTCAAATGTACAAATTTATACTTAATTTTGATCTTGTTCAGTCGTCGATGAGTAGGTACACAGTACAACAAAAGCAGTGCAAAGTTCTCCCGTTATTATGATGTGACCCGAGTTATATTTAGTTCCAGGAAAGGATTCGAGAAAAATGAAACTGCTTTGTCGTCTGGCTCATTAGCCATTTAGTAATATTCGGGGAGACTGTATTTTAGCACGTGTGCTTCAATTCAAAGGCCCACAATCGCAGCAGACGATCGACAACAGCGTGTTTTGAATAACAAAACAACTGTTCAATCGAGGTGAAAATTCACGCAATTCGCGATAATCGATCAACTTCAATGTATGTATGAGTATGTATGTATTATGTATGTTACGGTTGTTTATGCTGACATGTTAGCCTTGTCGCTTGTCGCCAAGTTGCATTCAGATATCGCTTTTTAGATAACTCTTATTAAAATGTAACAAAACAACGACTATGACACTGTACCTACTTCTGATATCCAACCTAAAGAATTTTTAAATATCTACGATGATTATTTGTTTATTTTGTTCATAATCTACAGCGGTTAACGACAGATCTCTTTTTTGGCTGAAATGTCCTTATTTCGGTAAATACTGTATTTTCGACGTAAGTAATTTAAGTAAAGATACACAATTGTATAAAAATGTATTGTTACTTCAAAGATCTTAACTCATTTAATTTCTAAAATCGTGAACTAATAATAATAATTAGGAATACTATTTAGCGCAAAAGATGTTTTGGTTGATCAACGATTGCAAATGGACGTAGGAAACATCAAGTCACCAAAGATAATAATTTGAGAAAGGTGCACGAAGACATTTTGAAAAGTGTCTTGTTTATTTTAGTCAAGAAATTAAAAAGCTGTTGCCTTTTAATGACGGAACACTGGCATTCATTTAAATTGAAAATGTACATCTGTGTGACTGGCAGGCTATAAAATATTCGTCTGAGAGCTGAGAGCATAGACAATAATAGACATACAATGGTTCAAACCGCGCCATTTTAGTTAGTTCGGTATAGGTACAACGAATGATAAAATAACAATTAAATATAAGTAAAATTAACAATCATCACCCCTTTTTAGTGCCAACGACCGATCGTAACAGGTTTTACATGTAATAATTATTTAAACAATCAAACGTAGTAATTATTCTTATAAGTGAGGTATATCAAGTACGTTACTTTGTACTTAGTGAAAATATTTTCATAACATTATTCATATGTTTTAACTTACAACGTGGTTTTAAAATGTATTTTATACATAATTGTGCCTAATCGTGTCAATGGATAACTAACTTGATATTGCTAAAGGTAAATTCAATAATTAAATGCTGTAATAATCAGTCTTGTTACTTTAGGTACGTAGGGTTTAGGTTATTAGTTGATGTTGATACCTCTTGTTTACAAAATACAACTTTCCTCGCAAAGAAAAAATAATCACAACGTTGACAAAATAAAACCGCCGCTGATATGAGTGATTGTCTTCAATTTAAAAAAAGAACTATAAATTAAATATATTGACCACGTGCACAATACTCAACGGAATTCATTCCAAATAATTATATTTTTCCCTGAATTGATAGGTAGTTTGACGTGCAATACATTTAATATTGTACCACCATGCTTTATTTTACCTATTTTCCTGTTCCCTGCAAAATCTATAAGTTTTGTTCAATTAAAAATAATACAAAATGGCATCTCTAAAATCCATTTATACATATACATATGACTTATTTTATCAGCACATAATTTATTATCTCATTACAATTAGTAAATAAATACAAAATTAATAGTATATTTAAGTGTTTAAACTTGAAGATATGTTAACAAATAAGATGGGCCCAAAATAAAGAGAATAAGCCCAAAATATAACAAAAGAAAGCACTCGCTTCTCTGTACTTGACATTTAACCATAGAAATATTCTATGCATACAACCTTATGTACACGCTCATACGGCACTAAATTGCACACGAGGTGTCGCGAATTCGTTTACTGATGGCCGCGAGATTTTTGCTGATATCAGTCGATATTATGGAGGCTAGACTGTTTGCGTTATCAGTCGTGACCGAACTATTGGCGAGGCAACACGCATTGACAGCCTGCTCAGTACAGCTAATCGCGTGAGACCGTGAGTTCAAGTAAGTCATCAATCTTAAAAAAATATTTCCTTTATCTTAAATTCCTAGCGCTAAAATGTCGTCTACGTATAAAACTCGTTATTAATGTAAATCATTCTAATATTTAACCGCTATTATCAATATTTTTATTCGATTTTCGGATTCGAAATAACATGCTCTGTCATCTTAGAGCACTTAAATTTTTTGCGTTAATTTTTTTTCCTACGGTATTTTAAATGATGTCCACGTGGCGTATACTTACAAAAAATTAAATAAGTATTGAGTTGTTTTAATAACTAATAAAGCCAATATTAATAACAAAAATAAAAATAAATATTTGAAATGTTCGAATGACATGAGAATGGTATTCGAATACGGATTGTCTATGAGGAAATTAAAATTAAAAACAATTGTTTATTTTGTGAAACAAATTAATAGCTATACAGGCCTAAAATAAAAAAAAATATAACAATGAATAGATATAGAATTGATGTCACATCACAGCGTTAGCATGTAACGATACGGGGGCCTACAATAAAATAGTATAAAATGCTATTAAAATTTTATATAAGACTATTTTATTGGTCTTTCTCTCAGGAGGAAAATAGCATAACTGTTGGCTTATACATGGCTATCGTGAATAAATCGTTTACCTTGTTTCCAATATCTATAATAAACTAATTCTGATTTTGTAAAATAAATAGGATTTTTATTACACGTTACAATTTCTTTAATTTGTTAAAAAATATATGTGGCTACCACTTTATATCGGATTATTTTGCCAGTTGTTCCTAGTGAAGCACATTTGAGCATCCCACGCGCAGAGGCCAACCTTGATCTTCGAGCATGACTCGAGATAATTCTCACACAGATTTATCCGCTAAGTTACGCAATTTATCGGCAAATACACACATAACAGACGGTCATTTTGACGTATAAAAATATTTATAAATACACCGAAAATAATGAAATATATTATAATACATGTTTAACTTTAGGTAAGTAATTGATAAGATTTCTTGCATTATAAAATTGTTTATTTTATTTTATTCTGACGTCTATAGTTATAGTTGTAATCATAGATATATAAAAAAAGTTAATTTAAATAAAGAACTTTAAATAAATGAAGAATCTATGATTGTAATCAACAAAAAAATAACAAAAAAATAATTACCTAGGTAAATCCTTACCTAGGATATACAGTATGCCCGAATACTGAAACGTTTGTTAAATATTTAACGGCTGCTTAAATCATTGAGCAGCCCTCAAATTCTAGTTTGGTATACTCAAACGTCTGTTATCTTTATAAAGGTCTGTTAAATTTAAGTCGTGCTCAAAAGTCCACTTAAATGAAAAAACCGTATACTGAAACGATACTTATTTTAAGTATGTGTCAATCTATTGTCAAAAGTCACCTCAAATGTACCGGAATACTGACGTTTGTTAAATATGTAACGGCTGCTTAAATCATTGAGCAGCCCTCAAATTCTAGTTTTGTATCATGAATTGTCAGTTATTCTTTTGAAGGCCTGTTATATTTAAGTCGTGCTCAATGGTCCAGTTAAATGAAAAAACCGTATACTGAAACGATACTTATTTTAAGTATGTGTCAATATATTGTCAAAAGTCCACTCAAATGTAAGAGTGGTCTGAAGGCCTCCTAAATGCTTTGAGCGTTGTAGAAATTATAATTTACGTATAAAGTCGTGTGTTTAAAATGTCTCTATCAACGCATCTTCTCTTTTGGCTGATGAAAGTCGTCCAATACGACACAATGAACTGAAATTGAACGCATTTGAACAACTAGCAAATGGGAATATTTATATATATTTTATTCCGCTGAAGAACTGAATGAACGAAGCACGGAGTATCCTCAGGAGTTGTTGACTCGGCGGCTCCCGCGGCCGCGGTCGAGCGATAAATATATCGAGTTTGGTTAGAGTGATTTATTGCGTATCGTGTGTGTTTTGTGTCGCATCTCTGCTGCATGAGCGCATATCTACGGGCGGGAGGTCGGTGTTGCATACTATACATGCATCATACATGCCATTATTTGAACAATAATTATAATGATGTGGAATTTCGTGTAAACTTTTGTGTTTCCAAAGAAAGAGTTTAGTGCTTGAACTCGGTATTAGAGGACGATGTTTTTTTTTTTTTTTTATGGGGGGAAAATCATCGAATGACTTCTCCCGCCTGGGTGAGGCGGGAGGGAGGGTCAGACTCTTACTGACTAAAAACCACCCCGTTCCTTCTCCTGCACGTCGAGCCGGAGCCCCGGTTACCCGTTAGGTTCTCCGCGACTCCGAATCGGCATCGGCCCTATTGGGCCCCATCTGTGGTGGTCTGATGGCTCTTTGAGGCGCGCGCGGAACGCGACGCGCCGTACGCTCGGGTCTGTTTCTGGTCGGACGGGGAGCCACCCATGCTCGCCGTCCGCAGGCCCGCGCTTACGGTGGCCGGAGATCGTCTCGCGATCCCCGACGCCCGGTGTGTCCTTCGCGATGGCTGGGTTGCGAGGAGGCAGCGCTTCGCTGCCTCACGCGTCCCGCCTCCTCCTTAGCTAGCATGACTGCTTCGCAAAAGGAGGAGACGGCATCCCAGTCCCCCTCGCTCCGCATCATGGCCTGCACTAGGCCCGGACGCGAGAGGAGGCCCGGACGCGAGAGGGGAGGACGATGTTTAGAGTCTCTCTGAAGTATGGGATCCGTAACGAGGTAATCCGATAGAAAACTGAAGTTGTCACCGTAGCACAAATGATTATCAAGCTGAAATGGCAGTAATGATCATTTGGGGTAGACGTGTACTGAAGTGGAGAACGCGTCTAGACAGACGTACATAGTGTGGGGCGGTGGAGAGAATTTAACTACTAATAGAAAAATACAGTATCAGTTGTTTCAACTGCCTGCCTGAAATAAATAAATGATAATAATGCTGCGATTGGATGCCTAGAGTTAAAAATTGACCTTAGTGGCGTGCCATTAGAGAGGCTATCCAGCAGTGGACGAGAACAGACTGATGATGAAGATTGCACAACCCATAGGTCTGGATAGCAATCAAAACTTTGTATACCTATTTGTATTAGGACTATGCTAATAAATGGACATGTTCAATCATAGTAAAATAGTTTTATTATTATAACTATAACAGTATAGGCGGCGACGGGGTATGCTGCCATGTTCTGGACAGCTACATCATGATTATAGTGCTGACACATAGAATCCCAAGCATCTTTCTTTTTTTTTCATATGGGCGTTGGTCTCTTTGTTCTCTGTAATATCATTATGCCTGCAAAAATAGCAAGAAGCATATAAATTAACAATAGATCAGATCAGTTCTATGTACCTATACGTATTAAGTTTCATTACATACTTACTTCTTGATCAGCCCTAAAAGGATATCCTTTTCGGTAGTCGTATATAATTGGACCCACGATTCTTTTTTTCTTCCATAATAACATTAAAATTGTAGTATGCTATCTGAAGCCGGAGAAAATTCGTGTTTCATTAAATGCCAACAACGTCTGTATGTCAATTGACTTACAACGTTTCACTACACGACAATCTAGTCGTAATTATTTATTTTTCATTTTAATATTATAATTCTGTGTAGGTACTTAAATTGTTATTTTTATTTTGATATTATATGTTAATAAAATTAGTAATAGAATATTATAAAATTCATTACAGTGAAATTTATAAAATTGTAGTATATTTTAGTACATAAATTATCATCGAATTAGCTATTTAATCAAATCATGCTGCATGAAACGAATACGTAAAAACACAATTTATTTTGTAATCGAGAATATGCTTATGAAATGCATATTATAGAATGTTGCCATAAAGCAAACATTTAACGGCTGCTTACCTGAGTAGACCAGAAATAAATTGATGGACGTTTCAGTATACCAGTTATATTTGAGGCGTGCTCAAATTTAAGTTGCGATTAATTGAGAGCTGTATTTGACAGACGTGACAGACGTTCGAGTGTCAAACGCTTAGAAGTATCTCGTGCATATAATATCTTTGAAAAATTATAAATTAGTGCGAAATGTCTTTATCGTCGTTATCCTCTCTTTCCGATAATGAAAGTCGTCGAATACCGACCCAATGGAGTAAAATTAAATGCATTCGAACTATATGATGGTGTGGAATTCCGTGCACGCTTTCGTGTTTCCAAAAAGACAGTTTGAATTCAGCATTTGGAAGCAGCATCAAGCCTTTCACATGTGAAACCGAGCGCTGCAGCCAATAGACCAAATCCTGATAACTAAAGATTTTAGGCGACAAGCAGTTACCAACGCGTAACAGGAGACATTTTTCATGTAGAACAGCCAACTGTTCACCGGGTTGTGCACAAGGTAACGGCCATAATTGCGAGCATGAAATCTTTATTCATTAATATGCCAACTTCTGAAGAATTTGTAGACATTGCAAACGGGTTTTATGCAATTGCAGGATTTCCCACAGTAAGTGAGGTTGTTGACTAGACCAGACCTATTGCACCCATATTAATTAAAAGCCAAATAGCAACAAGGAATCCAGTAGAGAGTAGAAGTAATTTTGAAGGGTTTCGATAACATTGTCAAAGAAAATTGTAAATTTTGGGAATTTGTTTTTGTATTTACACATTTTTAGGAGGAGGATTAGGAGTTAGTTTTAATTTATTTGAAGGTCTCTTTTTATTTTTTTATTTTATTTTTAGTTTAGTTTCTATAGATATTTGTGACTTATGTAAGCTATTAAAAATGAATAAATTGTAAAAATAAAGAATTGAAAAACAAATCATAATAAAATAGTTTTATTATTACAACTCTTTTTATACACAACGTTGCTCCACACTAGGACTTTTTACCGTGTCGTGGGTGCGTTTACAAACATACAATTACACATACACATGACACCCAGACCCACAAAAAGTGTTTGAAAGGTTCCCCTCGGTTTCCATGGGATTCCATCATCAGATCCTGACCTGGTAGAAATAAGACCAACCTGAGAGTATGACCTTACTACAAAAAAAGGATCATCATAATCTGTCCACAAACGCCGAGTAATCGGGTAAAAAGCACACAAAAAAAATATACAACCGAATTGATAACCTCCTCCTTTTAGGGAAGTCAGTTTAAAATGAAGTCGGTCATTATTTTTTAAACTAGCTGTTCCTCGCGACTTCGTCCGCGTATAATAATGACTTTTGGCAAATTTTGATTTTTTTAATAAGTCTTTTCCAAGGTTAATTCCAATGGTATGGACCAAATCTCATCAGCATCGATTCAGTTATACCTCTATTTATTGTGAAATATTGTTCATTTTGGTGATTTCACAAAATAATCAATCTCACTGGTATTTCACCCGTATAGTATCCATACCCGTGAGGTTTCAGTGATTAAAACTCCATTGGAATTCCAATCGAATAGTGACAGCGGTTGAAATCTCTCAGGAGTCATTTTCCGAGTCTCAAACTATCGTTGCGTCGTTGTACCGAATTCCACTCAAATAATTTCAATGGTTTAAAAAATAGAGTGACCCAGAAGATTAACGCAGTTCCTGTCCTGTGGGATTTCCGGGATAGAACAAGCATACGTTATTTCCAGTGCCAATGTCCCACTCTCTTTAAACCGAATTACAATCAAATAGGTTAATAATATTAGTATTCAGCCTCTTTGCATACCTTAATGTTATATCGTGGCAATAAAAAAATAAAAAAAATAAATTGTCAATCATCCATTGGCATGAAACTTACTTGTCAAAAATATGTCAGATAGGTAATATAGAAATGTGTACATACTTAATATTATAAATTTGTGTCTGTTTGTTTGTTAGAAATTGGCGCGATTTTTTTATTGAGTGTAGATAACAGGGGGTCGACGTTTGTGTGGAGAATTTCATAATTTTCAAGAAACCTAAAATGGTATTAGGTACATTTGTGACCAGTAAAAAATCGGGCACCAAATATATTTTATCTTTTATAATCCTGCTCTCAATACTTTAAAAGAGCGCAAGCGAAACCACGGGCAGAAGCTAGTCCATAAATAAAATGAATTAACTAAAGTTAATTCAATTTACTTTTTCCTTAAAATTCTTGATTCAGATGCAGCTAAATACTATTATTAGTCCTTGAAAACAGTTTTTATTGGTAGTCAAAGGCTTAATCAATATTCTTCCGAATCCTTTTTTAAGATTTTCATGCTGCCGTGTTCTAATGCTGCTTACTGCTACAGCATTATATTGCTGGCACACAGCATCCCAAGCATCTCTGTTTTTTCGTATTATATGGGCGCTGGTCGTATTGTTTTCAATAATATCTGCAAATATAGCAATAAGCCATCAGCAATAGATCAGATTACCGTTATATTATATAAGTATTAAGTTTCATTGTATACTTACTTCATGATCAGCTCTAAAAGAATAAATATATTTTTCGGCGGTCGTATAATTGAATCCACATTTCATTTTTTTCTTCCATAGTTATCTAATAAAATTAAATTTTAGTAACTCGTATAATTGAAATATCGCGCTTTGATTCATTGTTGTCAATAATGTCAATTGACTTAAACGTTTCACTACACGACAATCTAGTCGTATAATGTTCCATTTTCATATTATAATTGTGTGTAGGTAGGTACTTCAAAATTTTTGTTATGATATACATTAAAAAAAATGAACAAGACTGTGAATTCATAAAATTTTAGTACATAAATTATCATCGGATTTAGCTATTTGATCAAATCATGCTGCGTTAAACGAATACGTAATGTAAAAAAAATATTTTGTAATCGAGAACATGCTTTTTGTACAGAATGTTGCCATTGAGCAAACATTTAACGGCTGCTTACCTAAGTACACCTTAATACAAATTGATGGACGTTTCAGTATACCAGTTATATTTGAGGCGTGCTTAAATTTGAGTAGCGATTAACTGAGGGCTATATTTAACAAAGATTTCAGTATTCGGGCAATAGATTTTAAAATAAGTCGCTTTAGGTACTTTCTGTTGTCAACCTATTTATTTAGGATAATAACTCTAAGAATACTGTAATGGAATACAATGTATCACTTCTTTTTTTTCTTCTACTTTATTCCTGAAGGCTGGCCGTCAGTTTTTTTATTTGATCCTTGTCCGGCCAGGCTTCGCTTGGCCAGACGGAAAAGTTGTTGAATTTTGAAATAATACACAGTAAGCTGTTTAATGTAGTGGTCAGCTAAACTATATTAATTAATATACGTAGGACGTAGTTGCCTATTTACTAGAGTCTAAAAATTGCACGTATCTGTCATGCATCGTAAATCCCTGAACAAAACAATGACATGTTTTTAATAAAAGTAAAACTTGTATGAATTTATCATACTTACATTCTTGTTCATGGTTTATTCTCAGCCATTACTTATATTAATTACATACACTACACTCGTGTGGGTCGCTTATTTAGGTACTATATTCCTTTTAAATTAATATAAGTAGGTACGATAAATATAGTAAATGCTTAATTAAATAATCATATAACATTACATTAAATTAATATACTAAATAGGTACTGCCTCGTCGGCCGAGTGGTCGCAAGTGCGACTGCCGGGCAAGGGGTCTCGGGTTCGATTGCCGGGTCGGGCAAAGTATTACTGGGTTTTATAAAAAAAATTCTCAGTAGTAGCACGGAGTCTGGAAAGGTGCCCGGTATATGGCAATAGGCTCACCCCCTATTACATGGGACTCATAACATAAATAGTGAAAAGTGGGTGTTACTTCTGTGTGCACCTCTGCCTACCCCTTCGGGGATAAAAGGCGTGATGTTATCTATGTATGTATGTACTAAATACTGTCTATCGATGAATTAGGTACTTTTCATTTTCTAAAATATTAGGTAATTTCTTTATTCGTTTCGTATAACTAATTGAGATCTAAAAAATATGTCTAATACTAATAGCTAGTAAATACAGACAGTAAACGTCTACATAATTACTAATTTAAATAAAATATTTACAAATGATTATGTAAACATCATTAAAAATCTTTATTTAAAGTGTTGACGACACTAAAGCATAGGAATCATTAATCAAGATTTATCGAGCGTTTAGTAAATAAATAATTTACCTAATTACCTAAGCATTGTGTGCTGTGTACTGTGTGATAGCTATGTGTAGCTAATGTTGTTTATTTTGTTGTCAGGGATCAACAAGGGGAGCTTATCGCTATCACAGACTAGCAACACATCAAAATGGTGAACGTAAGTATTACATATGTTATATTTATTTCATACATTAGATATGGAAAAACTTAATTTTGGCCCCACTGGGGTAAATAAAGGTGAACGTATACAACACTAGTATAGTCCTGACCTGGTGGTCAAATGGGGCCAGTAAGGGATTTGGAGCCGCAGAAGGCCTTAACGGGTTCCACGGCTCCGGCTCGAAGAGCAGGACTAGGAACGGGGTGGTTTTTAGTCAGTAAGAGTTTGACACTCCCTTTCGCCTAACCCACGGCAGAAGAAGTCATTGGATAATTTCCCCTCTCAAAAAAAGTATAATAGTATACACTCAAAACAACTCTGATTTTTTTGTACCATGGATGGGGTCATAATGCAAAATGTATAAAACATCAAATAATATATATCTAGATTCTTTAGTATCGAATCATACAGAATTTGATAACACTTTGATCAACTTATTTGTTTGTAATCTCAAATATCTATTGCTTTCCATTCCCTCGAAGCTTATGAACACTATAAATGTATCTATCTACGTAGTACCTAGGCAATGTAAATAGATAAGTACATACGTAAGTTGGTTTCCGATTTGGTGTCGAGTGAACATTTTTATACCCGACGCGACGCTAGAACAAGATCCTGGCGCATAGGTATACTGTATAGGTACTACGATTATGTTAATTTCACACGACTCTGCATACATTTAGTAGGTATAATATGCTTAGTCAGTTCGCATCACTAAATAAACTAACTAAACAAATCTTTCTCAAGGCTACTTCATAACTCTATTCAATACATACTTGAAAAGGTTTAAATTATTATACTATTTAAGTTACATTTTCCTTATATCACCGGTCTGTTGGCACGTGAACAGGCGCCAAACTTGACATTGAGAAAATTATGGATAGATTGCAACACGTTCCTAATTCAAATGTTTTTTTTTTGTTACGTCCAGTCCAGACGTTACAGATAAAATATGAACTCGTTACCAGTTGATAACTACTTAATTGTTTTTATTTTGTTTATTTAATATTATACGTGTAATGTATGATATGGCATTCCATGTAACTTGCCTAGTCATTCCCGTGTAACATAATGGTTATTTTCGTACATTTATTTTAGTTTGGGTGTCGTAAATTGGTGCAATACTTTTTGTTCCTAATTAAAATTCAACATAAAAAAGTTTTCGTTCTATTTCAAAATTTTCAAATTTCATTTTCATTCATCTTTTTTATACTTTTAATGAAGAGTGTGTATTTAAAGTTAAAACAATTTGCATTTTGACAATAAAATGAATATTATTTTATCATATTAGATCACCGCTCGATTTTGTAATCAAAACTTTTGATTGATACTTTCTATAGCTAATGTTTTGATACAAACATACCTACTTAGAGGTACATGCTATCTCCCACATATGTAGATAGATGTACCAGGTATCCGTTATCTCCAGGTACTTCTATAGGCACAATGCGAGACTTAGATAGATAACTTTTTTTAATATGCGGCTGCTTTTGTGTTAACCCGAAACTCAAGTTTATATTTTTTGGGTTTTCATTGAGACCTTTTACCAGCTAGTTAAGCAGCTACATATCTATTATCGCAACATGCTTCCATTTTGAACAGTCTTTTATCCCTTTCAACAACTGAAGCTTGCACTCATAGTTTCAGAAAAACAAAATCATATTTTTGTAGATTCCTATTTTAAGTAATAAATCCATTAACACAGTCATATGTCGATTACGTATGACATGAATGTCGAACGCTTTGCACGTGACGTGTCGTATCTAAAAATAATCTTGTTCTAGGAATCAAATGGCAATGCGCCTGCGCCGCAGGAACTGGAGACATTCCTGTCCCCGAATGAGAAGAAAAAGGAGAAAGTCGTCAGAAAGTAAGTATTAAAAAAATGAAAAATTTGTTTATTTATTTTGAATACTTATAAACCGCGAAAGTACTGAATCAATTTAAAATTATCTGACACCATTGAGAAGCTTAGTTATTATGGTATGGAATAACGTAGGCGACTGTCTTATCCTGATATTCAGCTACATAATTGAAAATCCTCATCCTTTTATTGAATATTTAACCCACATAAATTACAGCACTTGTACACACGGCCACACATCAATCTATACAAAACCAGTTTATCCTGGTGTCGCGTCGCATCATCTTTCCGCACATTTAACGTTCAGTTTATACTGGTTATGTAAAGCTCGATGTGTAGCCGTGTGTACATAATATAACTCGACATCAATGACACAGATATTTTCATTATCATGATGTTCATTCAGTGGAATGACCAAGTAAAAATGAACATCGAAAAATTTACGAAAATTTAATTTTCGTTTTATCACAATTCATATAGCGACAGTAGAGACTATGAGAAATTTGCTAGGCAGGTAGCAAAGTACATAACCGTACTAATAGAGCTAGATTATAGTATAGACTGAGCAAAACTCGCAATGACAAAGTCGGGTCAGTTCATAATAATTACTATAAAACTTTGTTTCGCAATCGATATTTGCCTTAGCACGAAGCCTTATTGATTTTTCTTTTGTTTTTCACTTTTGT
Organism: Spodoptera picta; assembly: GCA_038387885.1. Taxonomy (NCBI): domain Eukaryota; kingdom Metazoa; phylum Arthropoda; class Insecta; order Lepidoptera; family Noctuidae; genus Spodoptera; species Spodoptera picta. Next base: position 8,263,769 of record JAZHFQ010000105.1, read on the forward strand.
TACTAAAGTATCTATGGCAAAATATGGTTATTGTAATGTGAGAAAAATTCATATCCTATTGCACGGTAGATACCGTGATTGAGCTAGTCAGTCGCTCCGCACGTGGTACTGTTGGGCTCGACTCTTGTACGGGATAACTCCTTGACTATATTGTTGCTACTGGCTGGCTGCTGCGTCTATACGAATTGTATACGTATGTTTTTGAACACACCCAAGATGCGATTAAAAATACCTATGTAATGATTAAAATTCTATGATCCCAACGACATTCGATTAAAAATACTAAGTAATTAAGTTAATCCTCAGAGAGACTAATTCATAATTTTATTTATCTTTCACAGATACAACATGAGGAAAGATGTGGAGTCGGCCGATTTCGATCCGTTCACCGAACGAAAGTTGGAGAATCCTACTTCGTAAGTATATTGACTGATTACCACGCCTTAGCTACTATTTGACTTAAATGTTCGACAGAGCAGAAAGTTTTAACAAGATTTCCCTTTAAGAAATTATATTCTACTCGTTTCATCATATTTTATATTGAAAACAGTTTTACAAGATCACATATTTTGTTGAACTAATATTTACGGGATAAACCCAATATTTTGTAGTTACGTCTAGTAATCATTATGTCTAGACAAGGCCTTAGGGCTAAATTTCAACCATCCTCAAAACATGGTGGTTAAATATATACTTTAAGTTTATTTGCGTAAACAATGCAAATAATTCAATCGCTATTTCTATCTATATAGGTGTGTGTAAAATAAAAAGTAGACGACACTAGATTGACATTAGAACAAAGTGCAAAAAGTAAAGAATACCTGTCGAGTGACCTAAAAACCTAGAAAACGTGGTCCGTAGACGAGTTACTATACATTATAGTAAACAAATTTACGCTTACACATAAAGTAGTTAGGTATAAAATAATTTTTTAATGTTGCTACGCGAATTACCTAGTACTAGTGTATTATAACTGCTACTGCGAATTGCTAATAACTTAGCATTATTTAGATATAACATATCAAGCCATTATAACTGGCTAGTGTCGAGGTACCTGAGTTCATCCATTTTTCTACCTCTATTAATTTACAGAAAAAACTATTTCAAAGATATCTACTATCCCTAATAATAAGTAGGTACTAACAGTATGTCGAAGGGGTGCTAATTGATAAAGGCAATTATTTTATTAGGGGTGATCGCAGTACCTACCTTGCGCGCCCTGCTTCTTAGGGCAATCTTCTTTAGAAAAGAAATTCTCTAATATTAATTTGACATTAGTCATAATAAAATTGTTAGACTTATAGTATCACACTATTTCCATATCGTTACATCAGGGTTCATTTATTACATTATGTTATCGTCTCTTTCAGCATTCATTGTTTTTACTATTGGGTAATGTGGACATTTACTACCGGTTGTGTTATCTACAAAAATATTATTGCCCACTCAATCAACTGTAATGACTCGTGAATTACGGGGTTATAGTACCTAAACTTACACGTTATCAAGTTCACTGTGTAGGTAATAATATTTTCGAACAACCTTGTCCAGAAATGATTGGGTTTTATTTCGCGTTGTTTACAAATATTGTTTTTATAATAACTATAGTAAGACATATTAAAATAACTAAAAACTGCGGGTTACTCACGTGAATGTACTGAGAAAAGCTCTACTAGTTTCGAACCACAGAGGGGTTCTTCCTCAGGAGCAGCGTGCGCGGTCGCGGCGATGTGTGAGCTGCGCGACGTCGACGATCGACAAATATTGATCCGCATGTTTGTTGCGATCTGTCGTTTTGTTTTTCCATCTTATTTTGTTAAGTACCTAATACTTCATTATACATAGTTATTTCATTTTGACCGTAAAACTATATAAATATAATCTCAGTTCGCCGAGTAGATACTTAATAGCGCCGTATTATAATGTGCATGCATCTAAAAGAAACTAAAGAAGTTTAGAAGTCGTAGAGTGCACTTAATACGTAGGTTCAGCTAACCAATGGGAATAACACCAACACATGCCTTATTTAATTTAATACGTGTTAAGGTTTGTAAGTCTAGAAACCTGCATTCCTACGCACTCGTATTCCAAGACTTATAAGGAGAGATCAGGTCTCCAAACCATATCGCGTTCACATAACGAAATACCGCTGATTTTCCCTAGACGTTGCACAATTAGATACGTGCCCTATTATATTTAGTAGACGGAATTGATGGTATACTAATATATTGTATTACATAGTATACAATACACAATGTACCTGCTGAAATTTAATATGATTTGCGTAATTATACTAAGGATAGGACTCACTTTAGTAGAGGTATAGTACTGAAAGAGGTAAAGCTAAGCAGGTATATACGTACCTACTAAATAACTAGCAGAAGCTAGATAAAATAAGTATTCAAGTTCCAAGTACTGTGTCCTTCATTTTTGATTATTTCAACCATGTTTTTATAACATGAATTCATTATACTGAATAAAAAAGAAATAAGATTCCAGGTAACCTAGACATACCTACTTAAAACAGCTTCTTTCAAATCAACAATTCCAATGTAAGAATCGATTTGCGTCAAAAGGGGGATATATTGGTCTCTTACATATGTAACATGCATAATGGCAGCAGAAATAGCGTGTTTTTATTGAATTCTATTAACCTCAGGATAAAATTGCCTTGGGGAATTCAAGGTGAAACTGGAAATCTTAGATTTACGTAAAACCTTTACTTATGTGTGTTTGATTTTGATTATATCTGTCTGCGAATGCAAAACTACATTGACGCCTAATAATAATAATTTTCTATATTTTCTACTATTCGGGATAAAGACCAGTTTATGTAGTGTGGCTAACTATTGACTCGAAGTCACCGAGGATTTCTGTAATGTTTCAGAAACATGGACACGCTGACGCATCTGCTGAAGGCGTCTCTCGGTACCGGCATCCTGGCCATGCCTAAAGCATTTAAGTGCGCTGGGCTCGTCTCTGGCATCTTTTTCACGATGCTGGTCGCCCTCATCTGCACCCACTGCTCCTACATTCTCGTAAGTATACCTCGACGCATAAGCTATGCGAGTTAATCGTTGTTTGGACATTTACAATTTTTGTACCAGGTGTCATAGGGACCAGCGACTGCTTTCGCTATAAAACATTTCTTTTGCGAATTAGCACCAGCTCATGCTTTATGATCATGTACTTAGATAACTCATATTAATTTAGAAAAGGAATTCATTTCCTATGAAACTTCGATAAGTTTCTCAAGTCGATACTTGCGATGTGAAATGTTGCGTGAGATCTTTTTTAACAACGCCTTTTTATTCCCAGATCAAATGTGCCCACGTGCTGTATAAGAAGACCAGAAGAACGCAGATGACGTTCCCTGAAGTGGGACAGGCAGCCTTAGAGAATGGACCACAAGCACTGCGACCGTGGGGAAATGTTTTCAGGTGAAATTTCATACAAAATGACTTAAATCCAAGTTAAATCTAAAATGGCTCATCATCATCATCATTCGAAAATGACTCGAGTGTCTGAGTGCCCTTACTCAATCAGGGATTTCGATTTTACAATCTAGGTGGGCGGGCCTGAATAACACCTTGATGTTAGCAAATATTCTATAAGGTCAAGTCAACAAACCTAAGATATGTGACCATCACCTTAGTGGCGCGAAAATCCTCATTCGAGGATCATCAGAACATTTAATGAATTGTAACCAAACCTGAAAATGATGGAATCAAGTAATATGTGCTTACAAAAAAATGCAAGTACTTATACCTACATTATCACCTGAATGTAACATGTTGCTAAACATAGAATGTATTTCTTTCAGAATCTTCATCCTGGTCAGTCTTTTCCTGACTTACTTCGGTACCTGCTCAGTGTACACTGTAATCGTCGCCAAGAATATCGTGCAGGTAAATTATAATAGTACCTACCTACCTAGATAAAATTACAGCTACAATCCACAATTTTACTTCAATTCGTGTGAAATTTCGATGTTTGCCGTACTAATTGAATGAAAGACTCATAATATGCTGCATCTAAAAGACTCTCTCCTGTTTCAGGTCGTAGCACACTACATGAACCAAAAAGAGGAAGATGTAGAAATAAGAATATTCATCATCGCTCTTCTACTGCCACTGATCTTTATGGCATGGATCCGCAACCTCAAGTACTTAGCGCCAGTGTCCATGATCGCCAACGTGTTCATGGGTCTCGGTCTTGGAATCACTTTCTACTATCTCGTCGGAACTGGCAAACTTATGACGGACAACATTAACTCCATGCTCTTCAAAGCTCCTGTAGAATGGCCTGAATTCTTTTCGCTGAGTATTTTTGCCATGGAAGCTATCGGTGTTGTCATGCCCCTCGAGAATGCCATGAAGACTCCTCGTTCAATGCTCGGCACCTGTGGCGTCCTGAATAAGGGCATGAGCGGTGTCACTCTCGTGTACATCCTTCTGGGTTTCCTCGGCTACCTTCGCTATGGAGAGGGCGTCAAAGACTCCATTACCCTGAATTTGGAAAGTGCTGAAATGTGAGTATGCTCCCAACATATCTACTAAATAACTATAGGTATATATACTCGTATTTCATACGTCTTTAACTTATGAAATATTTATATGGGTCACTTTATTTAGCTAAACAAATTGTTGGATAATTTTATTAAAAGGTTTTCACCAAGAAATTCGTAGGTAACTTAAATTGAATCAAATTTTTCCTTGTTGTTTACAGTCCTGCTCAAATTGTCAAGATCTCCATAGCCATCGCCGTGTACTGCACATACGGACTGCAGTTCTTTGTGTGCGTCGAAATTATGTGGAACAGCATCAAGGACAAGTTCACGAAGAGACCCGACCTTGCTGACTACATCATGAGGACCATCATGGTGACCGCCTGCGTACTACTAGCTGTCGCTGTGCCCACCATCGGACCGTTCATGGGCGTCATTGGAGCATTCTGCTTCTCTATCCTCGGTCTCATTGCTCCCGCTTTCATTGAAGTCATCACCTACTGGGACATTGGCTTTGGACCTGGCAAATATCTCATTTGGAAGAACGTAGTTGTGCTCATCTTCGGTATGTTCGCCCTCATTTTCGGTACTAAGGATGCCATTAAAGAAATTATACGTGTGTATAGTATATAAGGCAACACTTTAGTGCACAGCCTTCTATTCAAATATTCTGTGTTAATGTGTGATAGATATTAGCGTACAGCTTAGTATTTAGTATAGATTATTTTTACCGGTTTTGCGCGTGACACTTTGAAAGTTCGAAGTAGTCAAGGTGTCTAGGTCGTAGTCCATGTTATTTTGTTTCGTCACCCTGGCACTTGGAAAACTATTTCGACCAAAAGTCTCCTGTGAAACGGACTTGAATTCTGTTGTATTGGTAACCGCGAACACGCTGCTAAACGTATGGTGCTACTTATTGCATGAAGTCAATATTTGCTCTACGTCCTGCATGAATCCGAAATAGTTACGATGTGTAACAAGAGAAATTGATGTTGCCTTTTATTGTGCGTATTTTATAAATATATATGTACAATTATAATTGGAGCATGTAAAATTATAAAACCGCTATTACATTCCCAAATCAGAACTGAATACTGTTGGATGGTGTGCTTAGAAATATGTAAGTAGATATTTGAGTCAACATGTATTTTCGGTTGTGTGGAGTAGGCACGTCAATGTTGTATTCAATGATTTGTTGGTCCCAAACAAAATGAGCTAAACAAAGACCAAAAAGCTATTTTACATAACTGTCGTCTAATTATAGCGTCATCGGTACTTAATAGCATTACTTTGACGTCGTAATCAGTATAAACGAACAAATGCTTTCGTTAGGTCTAATTTTTTTCCATTTAAAAAGAACATTTTTATCTTAAATTGGTGACTGGGATCTTTGCATTTAGTGTTTGTAAGCTTAATGTTTTATATATAACTGTAACTGAATTTATAGAAGTTTGTGTGTATTTATAAGCGCATTATACGAATTTCGATGTCATGAAACTGCACTTAACTGTAAGTTGTAAAGATTAATCTTTTTAACCGAAGAACTGAAATAACAATAAGTACACGCAGTCGCATGTGATACATAGTCGAGAAATATCAGGATGAGGCCTTTCTTAGTAAGATTAGAAGCATATAGGTCAGCGATCGAAGTTAGAGGTTTCTTAAGTCGTAAGACTCTTTACAATTCAACACTAAGAAGTTTACAACGACCATTTGATAAAGTATTTTTAAAATAAATTTTATTATTATCTAATATAAATCAAATTCTCTTATTAAATAATATATTAATGAATAATATATTAAAAATCATTTTAATGTAATATGTATAACTATTATCTACATTATTTACAAAATTTATAGGCGTAATTTCGCAAACAAACCCAATAAAGTTCCTATTTGTTCTTAAATTATGTAGAAAATTATTTTTAGCAGTACTTAAATTTTGTTTTGTTCATAACCACAGCGCACCAAACATTGAAAACAATTTATTTGAAATATTATCAGTTATATGATATTATTTTATAATTTAATTATAATCATTAATTACGTGAATAAACCATTTATAAGCTCTGTATGTTTATATTATTTCCCTGATACCTACCATTAATGTGATAGCTCTACTGATTACTTACCTACTAGATTACATATCGGTTCGATGTCACCATTGAGAATTTTAAAAATCCAGTCTCCAAATGGACTTCTCTGGTTTTAAGGGGGAAATCAACAATGACTTTTCCCCCTTGGATGAGGCAAGGAGTGTCAGACTTTTATTGACTATGAATCACCAGAGGCCTTAGTATGAGTTTATTTTACGTTTAAAGTAATCGTAACGAGTACGCGTTCGGCGCTGTGATTAGTTGGTTCATTGGCGCCGGCCAATCACAGCGCCGAACGCGTACTCGTAACGATTACTTTAAACGAAAACGAAACTCGTACTAAGGCCTCTGTTCCCAGTTCTACCTACATCGACCTGGAGCCACGGTAATCCGAAAGGTGGTCCACAGTCTAAGGACTACATTAAGGGACGTGCACCTCTCATTTTAAAACCTACCAGACCTATGAAAGTTTTCATTGATGAGTTAGTATTTAGTAGATACAGTTTGACTTCTGTAGGTACTTACCTATTTAGAATTTATCAAGAAAGATTTTCAGAGGAGAGCTACCAATTTCGACTTCGACGTTCGAAGACCTCATATTTAGTTGCAAGCACATCAACTACCATGTATACCGAGGTTTTTTTTAAGGGGGGGAAACCATCGAATGACTGCTCCCGCCTGGGTGAGGCGGGAGGGAGTGTCAGACTCTTACTGACTAAAACCCACCCCGTTCCTTCTCCTGCACGTCGAGCCGGAGCCCCGGTAACCCGTTAGGTTCTCCGCGACACCTACCGAGGTTTGGGGTTGATTCCAAGATTAAGAAAAGTGGGTACCTATCTAAATATTTTCACAAGTATTAGGTTCTAAAAGGGCGTCTTGTGTTTACAAGGGTCTCTAGCCACCATCTCGACTCCCGCCTGACCCAGAAAGGGGACGAGACATTCAATGGCATCTGCCCCTAAAAAAAGGCCAGCTTTAAGCTCTTCTTCTTGCCCAACTATACCTCAACAAGATTTTTCTTTATTTACACTATCAAACGGTTTTACAATATTTTACAAATAAGTATACTTCCGCCAAGGTCACTCATCTTATGTCTCTAACAAGAATACATGTCTTCACGAGGGCCTGTTTGGAGAAAGTAGTCCCAAGCTGGATAGAGCATCAATAGATAGATATCTTCGAAAATAATATTATTATATGTTTGGGTGTATTGTAAATGGACATTATAATACCTCCATATACAAAATACCTAAATATATTTATATAGCCATATGTACCTTTTTTTTTAAGGGGGAAAATCATCGAATGGCTGCTCCCGCCTGGGTGAGGCGGAAGGGAGTGTCAGACTCTTACTGACTAAAAACCACCCCGTTCCTTCTGCTGCACGTCGAGTCGGAGCCCCGGTTACCCGTTAGGTTCTCCGCGACAGAACCTTACCTGTACCTTAGCCCTGCCTTGTCCTACAATAAGTAAATTCGTAGGTAGGTCAACAATTTTCTGGCTTTGAGGCTCAACATACAGGTGATAAGTGGGTGTTGTTGTTGTGGCAGCAGTTTATGGATTAAACTTTTTGCCTTCGTATTAGCGCGTATATAGCGCTAAACTGGCATTTGGCTAAAGGCACAGGGCCTTTAGCCAAACGCCACTTTAGCGCTTGTATATAGAGAGTAGAAAACTAAATGTATGGGGATGACACTGACAAGTGTAAAAATTTACCTACGTCAATTCCAGACTACCTCGTTGGCCGAGTGGTCGCGAGTGCGACTGCCGGGCAAGGGGTCTCGAGTTCGATTCCTGGGTCAGGCAAAGTATTACTGGGTTTTAAAAAAATTCTCAGTAGTAGCACGGAGTCTGGAAATGTGCCCGGTATATGGCAATAGGCTCACCCCCTATTACATGGGACTCATAACATAAATAGTGAAAACTGGGTGTTACCTACTTCTGTGTGCACCTCTGCCTACTCCTTCGGGGATAAAAGGCGTGATGTTATGTTATGTCAATTCCATATAATTTGGTTTTCTATTCTACATGTATACAAGCGCTAAATGGCATTTGGCTACAGCTACAGTGCCTTTAGCCAAACGCCATTTTAGCGCTTGTCAACGGAGAGAATAGAAAACTATGTATGGGGATGACATTGACAAGTGTCAAAATTTACGTCAATCCCATATAATTTGATTTTTCTACAAGTAGACAAGCGCTAAATGGCATTTGGCTACAGCTGCTTGATACTGGTGTATAATCTTCGGTATACACAACGCCTCACCGACTAATAGCAAAGGTATCGTGTTTGGGTTCATTTTGAAGGTCTCAGTAAATTGATTGTAGATACAGCGTTATTATTTAGACATGGCACTTGGGACATATTACAGGAGTAGATAACTAGGTTCTAAGTAAAAATAAAACAACAATTTCGAAAATTATTATATTTATTATGAACAGTGTCTATTCTCGCTAATATTTTAAGAGAGCTCACTGCTAGCTTAACAATAAAATTACGTAATAATTTTATAGACATTTTCCAAGTCAGCTTTTATAGCGATCAACTAAAACTTCTGTGAACGACGGACATGCGCGAAGTCCAGAACTAATAACATTATGTATATTACAATAACTTACATAGTTTCGGAGGCGGTAACCTTGTGTGTACAGATTATTTGTCAAAACATACACAAAACTGTCAAACACTACATCCAACACTGGATTCATAATGTTAATGTCATTAATTTACTTATTATTAATATCATTTCACTTGGTATTTAATTAATTATAAAAGTATAGCTGGGGTCTATCCCAGAAATTTATTTTCTGTTCAAGATTTTAGATTATTATGACTTAACGTTTTATTTCTGGGATTATGGGAAGCTTCACAAATCGGAAATAGATTTTTAATGAATATGTATACAATACCTATTGTAGCCAGTCTACGTATCTACAGAAGTACAGAGTATTGACCGATTTACTATCTTTTTTTTCTTTGAGTTCTGACTCCAATCTAAAAAATAGCAAGTGAAATCATATTAATCAGAAAAACACCTGTATCAACAAAATCTTTAGAACACAAGTGCACCGACTGACGTTACCGCAAGACGAGTTCCACAAACTTATACCGAACATTGCTCACTAAGCGCGCCATACACTTTCTGACACGGCCTGGATTCGTGTACCCACATGCGCATTATGTCAATGGGTCACAAAAGCTCTCATACAATGCGTCATAAACTTCTGAAACACTGCGTCACAAATGTTCTGCATAAAGTGTCACTCAAGTTCTGACTCTGACATAAGTAGTGCGTCACATAAGTTCTGACACACGAACAATACATCTACTCAAGGTGCAACTTTTACAACACGCGTCAAACTTTAGTTTCACAGATCAAGCCTATATAGTGATAATTCCTCGCAGCACTTTTCAATTAGCATTATATTAAGATTTGTTTAAGGTCGTTAAATAACTATTTGTGTGTTTTGTTTTATAGTATGTACAATGCTATTGTTAATCAAAGTTTCTAAGGTAATACAGTAAACTAATGTTAGTTACAGTTATAATCATGAAAATGCCACGTAGGAACATTCAAGGGGCTTAATCTGTCCCAGTAGTGCTGTGGCAACCTCACTATCAAACAACATCTTGTACATTAACTCTGTGACGTCATATTCCCAAACAATTACATAATAAATGCACATACATAAACAATACTCATTTTATAGACCATTGCATAGTCCCAAATTCAATCTAATCTAGCTTCGAACTTTCACGGTACTACTAAACGTAGACTTTCGATCGAGATCTCCCAGCACCTCAAATAGATAAAATTATACAGGCCCTCTATTTCAATCAAGAATAACTTGACACTACACAATTGTTTCCATCGAACACATTAAATACTAAAGCAAAAAAATACAGTAAGAAATAAATACGTACGATACGAAAATAATACTTTACAAGTTTTGACGTTACACATTATAAGTATATTGCTGACCATAATTATAATTAAGTCTAACAACTAATTTTAAACAGTATTCAGGTAAATGTTAACAAATTTACGAATATTTTTCATTATTATGAACTAAGTATGTAGAGTAACAACGAAATTCGTGCAGGCACTATTCTCACTGTGTTTCTAATAACAGATACTGTCGGGTAAAGCTCCGCTCATATCAAAGGACATTAGAGTTTAAAAGGTGATGGAATACATACAATAATATTTTCCATTGCTTCTTAAAAAGTCTTAGACTCAGTATTGGACTGACTTTAAATGTGCATTTATGTAATAAGTATTCCAAGAAATAATATATGTATGAACATATAGTAATATATCCTCCAACATCTAAAGACATGAACAGAGCTTCTAGGAAGTTGCTACGTTAGAATTAATAACCATTGTTGTTACTCGAGTCCACTTCTAAAGGAGCACCTTTGTACTAAGACAATAGCGTACATTTTCGAAAAACAGTTAAATACAACAGTTGTTTCAAACGTAACAACTTCTCATATAAACGACTAGTTTAATTTATCCAACGATAGTGAAACTTGACCGACTAAATATATTAATATTAATTTCTTAGATTTAAAACAATTCCTGGTTTCTTATCAACTTACATACAGATAATTTCGATGGGTGAGTTTTACTATATTTTTGTTCTAAACGACTGCTATTCTATAATTGCGATCTTAGCTAAACATGTAGTAATTGAATATAGAGGTACACACAAACAATTAATTTTAACATTTATGTTTTTGGTGATTCAATATCTAGCTAACATATAGAATCCATGATTTTTTTGGTAAATATATTTAAACGCTTTTCCATTTAATAGGGGTAAAAAAATAACTTTATTTCTCTTCAAACTGAATATTTAACTATTAGCAAGAATCTATTGGATCATTAGGTCATTTGGAATAATTTATTTTATTTGTTTGTATCAGAATTAGCATTTTTGAGCACCTTAGGTTTACTTATATGGGAAGGTTAATGGAACAATTACTGATCAAGGTAATATAGTAACTAATTATCCAAAATGTTTTACTATTCTTTACTACCCGCGTAGCTATTGACACTCGTTGGAATGGCCAGTGTTGCAATGTCAGCTATGTAAGACATTTATGATTCGAGACATGTACCTGAAGCAAGCTTAAGCTTCAAAACTTTCGGTAGACATGCGAGTACTTCATTTGTTTACAGTTCTACGTAAGTAATGTAAAAATAATATCATACTATAATTACTATAATAGGGATGATGACAGGGTATGAAAATTTAAATCTTCTTAGTCCGTCAGTAAGAAAAAATATTAAACACATATTTTCTTTTTATTTTTTCGTATAACAAAACAATAGGTACTACTAAGATAAAACTAATCAAAGTTTAGGAGTGGGAATACTGTCATTTTTTTAGTATAAAACGCACCCAAAACGGATGTCATGCGATATTTCAAATCAATATATCGTCGAAAGTATTTGTTTACGAAATAAAAAATACGTGTCTGATGTCTGACATTAAATAAAAACAGTCATCTACCCTATTATATCGAATTATTCCGTAACAAACCGCTGCACATACATAGATTTTGACGATTTACGCGGCCAAAAGTCATTTTTCCAAAGTCGATATAACGGTAAATCAGCAATTACAATAGGCAGTCTACAGTTCCAGGTACCTACAGGCCTACCCCCGCTTATGCGCGGGAGTCGACCCCCTCGGTTAGTCGGAATTCGATTGTCGCCTAGTGTGCGTGTGTCAGTTCACGGCGCTCTAAAATCTGCAACTTTAACAAGCTTATAGTTTTTTCTAAACTAATCATTTTAAAGTGTTTGTGATGGATTACGATAAATCAGGTAAGAATTGATTTTATTCGATATATACTAACCCAATTTACATTTTCTTTCTTTAACTTTTATTCAGTCTAACATCACTCTGCTCAAAATGTATTTTTTTGTAATAATTAATATTCAGTGACTGTTTTAAAGTACTTTTGTGCCCGTCCCTATGATAATTTTAATTACACTTCATATGTAAGACATCTAACTATGTAATTCCATAACAAGCTGCCGCGTAAATTCGCGCTTTTTTAAATTACGTCCCTTTGAAAGTTATTAGTCAAATGTAGTAAAATTACTTTGTTCGGGGTTTTTTTTGTATTAAACTCTTTTTATTTTTGTTTTAGGTCTATCTAGTACCTCTGGTACTAAAGTAGTGACTCGGCAATACATATTTGAGCAGATACAAAGTCAAAACCTACCAACTTTGAATGAAAAACTTGACTACTATGAAAATTTTCTCCTTAATCGTTCAATGAAGGGCTCAATGAAGAGGTTAAGAAGGCCATAAAACAAAGATTTTCTTATGGGAAATTCGAAATCAAGAAACGATGGGCGAAAGCAAATAAACATCAAGATGTTTTCCTTAAAAAAAACCAATCCTGGTTAGAGGGAACTTTCGAGATTCCCACTGAATCATCCACCCCGTTAGGTCGACCATCCAAGACTTTTGAGGAATTAAGTGAGAGGAGTAAAAGAAGAAAAACCGAAGAAATACGCGCCTCTATAGGTGACGACGTTCTTGTCCACGCTGCTCAATCGGTGTTGCAGACAACAGGTCATAGGACCGCATCGAATGTGCTAAAAGATATTACTAGCTCACCAACTTGGGCCAGTAAATATCGAAAGGCCTACAGTAAAGTTGCCGACAACGATGAGGTACCTCCATTAACACCTCTGCAAGCACTCCAGATGTTTGTTGAAGCCGATCTTACCAGACGGCAGTGTGAGATAGTAAGAGCAACCAATCCAAGACATTACCCTTGCTATGATCTTGTCTTGAAAGCAAAACAAGAATGCTATCCGCCGAAAGAATCTGTTAGAGTTACGGCGACCTGCGCAGAAAGTAATATACAATGCCTAATGGACCTTACTGTGAAACGATTACCGTGTTTGTATTTTTTTTAAGTAAACCTTAGAATTTTGTCCGTGACTGTACTTTTTATTTTCAAAATAAGTGAAATATACGTTTGTTTTTTAAGAAAAACTATTATTTTTTAATCTTATTGAACATAGAAGAGAATTTAGCTGTAAAATAGTTTTGGCCGCGTAAATCGTCAAAATCTACGTATGTGCGCTGTTTCCATATCCACCCTAACTACGCGTTATTTATTCCACATACACATTAATAAAATTTACGTCATTACTTAATTTCCCTTGCGAATAAAACATCTACTCTAACCGCTATAATTAACGCTCTAACTGCACAATATTCACATCAAATATATTTAAAATAATGACTTTCTTTATATCTCAATACAGCTACTCGTTAACCTATGGAAATAAATTAGAATTTACTAAATGACGTGCTAAATCATTTAATTCTCAAATAAACCAAAATGTTCAAGTTCTCATGTACCGAATAAATTGCTTTCAGTCTAGAAAATAATTGGACGGACATCTAATTTGAGGTTTCCAATTTCCATGCACCAAAAACAATTAAAATAATATAATAGAACTGAGCACGCAGTGCAATTAATGCGTATTTATAGTTACCTCCTGCAGGCATTGAGTAGAATATCACCATTTACGTTCTAAAAAGTTTAGCAATAAACAAATATGGACATAATATGAGTAATTTGCGTTAAAAATAAAAACTATTAAGTGAACCCACCACGCAACAAGAATGTAGGTACAACGCAGCATGTAAAACAATTTATTTTCGCTGTCTATTGTCTTAAATATTTCTATCAAAATAAATCTTATGCAAATAATGCCGAATCTATACTAAAATACCGACCATTAAAAAAATAGGTATTCAAGAATTATAAAATACAAAATACGTAAGTGACTAATAAAAGGAATAATAGTAATTTTATAAAATGGCACACTATTTGTTGATCCTTAATTTGGACGCCTGTATCATCAATTGCGTTGAATATCATGAGAATCGTTTTTTTTTCTAACTACGTAATAAGTGCCAGACAATTATCTTTTATCACAGGATACCCAAGACCTTGTCGAGGCAGCATAAAGAACTGTCTAGTCAAACTTATCATTCGAGAACCAAAATAATATCGAATTTTAAGATCTTTCTGCAAAGGAGAATAGCTAAACGAGTCTAGTTCGACATAATGTAATACCTAAGTCACTGTCCATGGAAGATCCTTAATATCAGTTATTGCGTATAAATATATTAATATTCAAGTAGTAATATGGAATAAATAGAAAGATAATGTATACAAGGCTGGCGCGAACACATCTTTATTATAAAATTGTTATTGAATGCGAATGTTTTTATTTCAATTGAGCTTTAGGAAAAATACACCAAATACGTAAAGTACCTGAAATCTGCGCAAGCCTTACATGAACATTAAAGACAACTTAAAGTACTAAAATAAAATACAGATCTAATCTAACTATTAACCGTAAAATTGTAAACTAAACTATTGAGAACATGTAAATTTTGAAACATGTACCTAACGTGTTATTCCGAAAGCGTGTACATTAATCCTAATATACATCACATATATGTATATTGACCGAAAACGTTGTATATTACACGGACATAATTCACCTTACAACTACATATTTATTTATATTAAATATCCAAGTAACAATTTAACTGACATTATTGCGTTTCTCACTGTAGGTTAGTTATTTGAATGGAATTTTATATCTATCGTATTCTTATATTTGTATATAATACACCTAAAGTTTTAGATTATGGGGGTTTAAAAGGAAACTATGAAGAGACTAAGTACGAAATATTCACATCTAAAGACCAGTCCTGGCTTTGGGGACCTACAAATTAGAAGACGTTGAATTAAAGTTCAGCAACGATAATTATAAGAAACAGTTAAAATCCAGTGTCATTTACTATCTCTGATCTAGCGAACAATAGCTACAAAACGACACTGGATATTTACAAGTATGTATTTAGTGGGACCACTACATTCAAGATACCTAAGCCGAATCTATCTTTGTATTTTTCACTAACAACCAACTTTGACGACCCAAAAATAGCTTACACTATCTAAATATCTCCAATCTATGATCTCATTTTCAAAAAATACTTGTACCTATAACATATATATGGCATTATACATTATATATACACTATTTGTATTGATATAATATATTATTATTATAAACTTGCACAACATGGCTATTGAAAACTGTTAACAGGCTTATACGAACAATATAAAAATGCTTACTAAGTACATAAAAGGCAGCAGTATATACTTTTATGAATGAACAACGTACTATCTATATGGCTTGTCAAAATATATATTCTTCTGTGGCGATAACGTGTTAAACTATGGCTTGTATTGTCAATGTTTATTGTTATGTGCTCGCAAACAACTACAAGCTAAAGCGTGACAGCTTAATATTGCTGTGATTTATTGCGATTTGTACAACATTCACGGGGAACCAACATTGAACACAATCATTTAAAATACTAGGACTAAATACTGAGTGCGTTAGGTTATATTCCTAGTGTTTGTTACAGGCATCTTATTGCTTTTGTCTCCTTATATGAACAATTATATATTTTCTTTCTTTAGGACTATTTGTGGCTAAGGCTACACTATCATATAATTAACAAGAAACAGAGCCAATTATTGTCTTATGGAATCTGCTTGAATAAATTGTAGTTTGCTATAAACTTCCCTAACCTACAACTTTAAGACGACGTAATCTAATGTATCAGTAGTCAAGCAAGATAATACACTAACAAATATGTTATTGCTTCTGTCTTTTAATAATATTTAAATAAACATAATCCTTAACGCGGAATCCTACTTTGTACAAAAGTTTGTGTTAAATAATAGCGAGAATTACTGACTCCGAGTGACGAGTAAAATATAAATACAGTCACAGTTTGTAATGTTAAACATAACTGGCCATTATATGAAAAATAGGAGTAAAATAAGTCATTGAAATTCAATTTAAGATCCGTACATTTCGGCATGAGATTCAATGAAGCGAGGTGTGATATTATTCCCTGCATCAACAACCGGCGTGAGGAGTTCTTCAGATTCGGATGGCACTTGGATACGAATTCTATTGTCTGAGGGTAGGTTGGTGGAGCCGTTGCTGGTGTAGAAGCCGAGAGAGACAGGTTTATGGTGTTCCTCGTTGTTATAGGCTTTGTACTTGGATGGGCTGATGGGGTGCAGGTGCGGGCTGCCGGCGCGAGGGTTGTAGGTCACGTGGATGCGCACCACGTCGTCTGACATCGGTGACACGGACGGTGGGTGCGGCGTCGCGCGCGGAGTCGAGTGCGCCGTCGACGGAGCCCGCTGTATGCTCAACCCGCAAATGCCCGAACTGAAATATTATATTTACAATCCTATATAATTATGGTAACTACTAACACAATAGGGTAGATGACTCATTTTTAATTTAGTGTCCGTCTGGTTCTTTACTACAAAACATTAAACACGTATATTTTTATTTTCTTATGGAAACCAATACTTTTATACGTTTATACTTAGAAATGACGTAGGTAACTGCCACTTTTAAACTTGACTAGTTTTATCTAAGTATTGTATTCTTATACTAAATAAAAAATACGTATCTAATATTTTTACTTTACCTAACTGACGGACTAAATACACATTCAATTGTCATCATCCCTATTGCTGTTAATTATTTACTAAAAACCCATTTACTTATAGACCACATAATGTGCAAACTAAGTAAAAATCCATAGCATAGCCTATATCAATGTAAGATAATATATGCATTGTAAAATATTTACAACTAAATGTTCTGCTAGCTCTGTAGTCAAACTAAGCAGAAATATAGAAGACCATAAATCTTTAGCTTTAAAACTCATACGATCAAATGACACCTGGTACATATTTCAGCTGCAACAGACAACAAACCAAGCTTATAAGTTATGATCATTAATTTGCCATTTAATGATTTGCTCTTGAATGTATGAATGACCTAAGCAAGCACTTTTACTAATATGCCTAAATATGCAGATTAACATAGACATAGTAGAATAAATTAAAAGTTACATAACATTTGTTTAGTTCCCGAAGTCACTGTCTGTGACTGCAGCCAATGAGCAATATATCTGTTGAGATTTGAAGATTATTAAAACGGTTACTCATCAATCATTTTGTTCAAAACATTGAAATTGCTGATTTGCATAGGTGCTATAAGTCTATCAGGCAAAACCATCGAAACATTTTTGGACAGGGTAGTGAGGAGAGAACCAAAGAAATTGCACATACAGGAGGCACAAACAGTGTAATGAGTGCATTCTACATCTACAAAACATCTCACCCATCTGACCCAGTGGCATCATCGCTGACGTTGGAATGTGTGTCCAGCGAGTTGTCCATGGCATGAGAGCGGCCACTCGAGAACACGCTCAGGTCGGCCGTGCTCGTCACGCTCGTGTCGGCGAGCGAGCGTCGCGACCCGAGCGCCGACACCGAGTCATCGCAGCGGATCCCACCCGCCACGCCGCTGTGCTCTGTACAACAACACACCCACCGTACAATAACATTATATCAACCAACGTATAACACAGTCATACACCGCTATTTGCGAAATGCTCAGCTTTCCTCCCCACTTTATCTGCTAAGCTGTTCGATCACTGTTATCGTGTATCCCCACGCGTGGTATGACTGTATGTCTGTCTGCCATGTCTTTCATTAGCCACACTAGCTTTATATGCATAGCACACAAAACAAAAAGCAACACTTCCATGCAAAATATTTTATACAATTCTTACCTTGCTTATGGCACAACGTCAAGCAAATTGAACGTATGTAGGAACACAAAACGCACATGCAATATTTTCGAACCTCAGTAATCTCTGCTCGTACAGCTCAGTGAAATTAAATAAGAAGTAGGTACAACACGTATGGCTCTTATTTATTCAATACATACATACATATTTACATCGAAATAGGGAAAAGGAAGGAACAACAATAATCAAAGTCTTCGTCTTCGCATTTTCTTATATCTCTCACTCTTTAGAAGGTAGCTGTACTTGAAAGACTGATTTTGTTGCACATGTACCGAAGTGAGGACAGGGGAATCTAGGTGAATGTCCATTGAAGCATGGGACGTACGAAGTGGGACGCCGATTGGAGATTTATTATCTGAAGAAAAACGTTGAATTGTGTTATCTCGCTAGTGACAAAGTAAGCCCGGGCTTACATCTACTATCTCGGAGAAGGCGCACTCGGCATTTCAAAATATTTATTGTAGAAACAAGATAAGTTTCGCTATTTAGACTATCTAGGGTATTGGCATTCCAAAGAAACATTGTCACTGTGACCTAGTTACATTTTACAAAACGTGGTGAAAGCTAAAACATAAGGTTGTAGCGTGTCGATATGCGGCAGCCAAATTTAAAAGATGTTCTCTCCGAGGGAGAAAGCGTTGACAGTGTGTACAATACGTCACTCAGCGTACCACTAAAAAAAAATCGAATTGTGGTTAATTCACTGTGAATTGTGAACTCTATAAAAGGATTAATATTTTGCTACATTAACTAATGATACCATTTATTGATCATCGAAAGTTAACGTTTATACAAATTACATCACCATTTAGCGTCAATCGTATTGCGTTTGCTGTTATTATCTACTGTAACAATGTACTGAGAAAAAAATCATTTTAAACGTGATAATTAGAAAAACAACTAAAAGCGACATTGATAAGATATGTAGGTATAATGTGTGCTGTGTCTACGTAATGCACTGTATGTGATGTCTAAATTAAACGACTAAAACATACCATTCATTACAGTTTTATGTGTTTTGATTGTTTTTATAATTTATTGGCGTTCCTCATACCACCACGGGCGGCAATACTAAAAATAAAATTATGTAGTTATGTTTCCTAGGGATATTCAATACACTCATGTACGGCTACATTTAGGTATTACTAAACTCCAATCATAAATTTATAAAACCTTGTCACTAGAGGAAAGTTGACCCGAATACTATGACTCAGTCATTAATAAGGGAATAGAGAGCTCCCACGTTCTGGGTCTGTTCATAGCGAATCGTTCAACTAAAATGCGCAGTTATTGTCAATACTTTTATTAGTTAATTAAACGTTTTGTTCCCATGGGTTAAAATTGAGGACGTACTATGGAGGTTTCTTGATCTTAACTTAATACTAAGAGACAATTAAATAAGTTTTACTACGTTATCCAGTAATCGAATGAAAATATCATATGATAGGGGTGGGTTTATGTAACAACATTAACTAAGAGTGATATACGGATACTATCGAGCAGAGATTCGTGAAGCAGACGTCATAAACGGGGCAGAAGTATTGAAATTTAGAAATCAGAATTGAAGACACGAAAATTATTGCATCAAGTGCGTTTTGGGCGAAACGCAAGCCCATATAACAGTGTTGTAGTAGAATAAATGTTAATAAGGTTGTGAGTAGTATTAAACAGTTTACAGTGGGCGTAGCGTTATCTTATGAGAAATAGCACAAACAATGCAGGAAGCCGGGAATAGGACTTAAGATCTGAGGAGTTAGTAGCCTTATTATATAGAAATATTATTTAATAAACGTTAGGTGCGAATGGTATCATTTTAAGGGATTCTGTTCAACGATTGAAGACGAACACTCCTCAAATCTTAAGTAATGCCATGTTAAATGCATATCGTTTTAATCGTGTTAATCATGACATAAACCCACCTCCATACCACCAATTAACATGCTAGTGCACAAGTTCAAATTACGTCTAAATGTAAAACAAAATATGGGTAATGGCTAAAATGCCATTATTGTTGATAGACTAGTCTATCAGTATAAGTGAAATACAAACAATACTGCAAGCCAGTGCAGCGTCAAACTCGTCTGCAGACACTTGCACAAGTAGGCATCACGAAACCAAACATTATGAAGGAACATTTAGCAAAACATTAATCGAACTAAAAGGTATTGTAGCTGGACATCGTGAAGTAATGACGAGTCCCACACGCACGACAGCAGTAGACGCAATATGGATTTATAAAGACATGACATAACAGAAAAACTAAAAATATAGAAATAGTTCGTGCTAACCAAAAGATCTAACGATCTCACAACATGACTAATTAAACGTATTCGAAACTGCATTAAAACAATGATAGGTGAAGCGAAAATGAAAACTACAGGATGTATAAGTAAATAAATTAAATTATAATAATGTGGCTTCTACAAATACGTCAAACTTTTTGGCTAATGTCTTGCATCAACTTACTATTACAAATCAGAGTTACACTACAAATTGCTACATAAAGAATAGGACACTACCACAGGACAACATAATTATAGTACCTTGCCTTCACAAACACTTATCACATTCTTCAAAAAGAGCCATGGACTAAATAATACATAATTTCGTTATTAATTTAAAAACTAACAATGAAATTAATGTTTCAATTACTTGTTAATATAATTAGGTACATACAACACTTGGTTGTCTGTCTCTTGTTAGACCCAAACATGCCATAAGCTACGCGCATGCCAATAATTTCGATAAACAACTATTAAATATTTAATTGAATTTTAATAATTTAATTAATTGAATAATAATCTCAACAACTTTTAGTTCAATAATTAAAATTACAATATTTAATAAACCACTAGGGTAACAAAGTAGCAATTATTTATCCATTGCCCTTTCAACTGTGTTTGCTGTAATAACGTTAACTAAACTCGTATTCAGAAATAAATTAAAAATTAAATCTAACAAACGTACAAGTAAAACTAGGAGATACGCCGCATTGCTTTTCATTCCTGATTCATCGAACATTTTGCATGCATGCATGCATCACGGAAAAAAGCATACCACTAGGGCAATTTTAAAACACATGAGTTGACATGTTTAATAATAATACTAAAAAGTTTAACCGAACCGTTTACATGACAACTCTGTTTGCGAAATGTGCGGTTGTT
Organism: Spodoptera picta; assembly: GCA_038387885.1. Lineage (NCBI taxonomy): Eukaryota > Metazoa > Arthropoda > Insecta > Lepidoptera > Noctuidae > Spodoptera > Spodoptera picta. The sequence continues at coordinate 8,285,290 of JAZHFQ010000105.1, forward strand.
ATCAAACTATGGTGATTCAGTTACAACTCTCATATCTGTCAGTCTTCACCACCTACCTACATTGTGTATTCATGATTACGATTAGGGTATATTTTAAATAATTTGTACTTATTAGGTCAAAATACTACATCATGATTTACCGAAAAAATCTAAGAGTAGTAGCTCTAACCTAAATCTATTTCAAATACCTGCTAAAGTTTCTTACTTTTGTCGACCTGTCTAAGACAGGAGATACCAGACTTCTATGGAAAGATACCCGAGAGCCGGCATCGAACCGACCACGGCAGTGTAACTATACTTACTACGGTTTGTGACATGATATGCGGCAGCCACGTTGCCGGCATTTCGGGACTTTCCGACAAAAATGCCATTGCAATCTTACCCGACTGGCAAATTAGACTAAATAAAAATATTATTTCTTAAACTATTAAGTATTTTGCCGTGTATACAAATATCAGACAGTCACGGTTAACGAAATTTCTGAATTGTGCAAAATCAGTTAAGAACATGCATGGATTTACCAGTAATACAACGTGAATATCATGCAAATGTGTTTAACGACAGGCATCCAGATGCATGCCAAAAATTTACAGGTACCGTCGAGTACATCTAAACATGATCTAATACAAGAATTGTCGATGAAAGCAAATGAAACAATGAATATCAATTTAACTAGCCCAAAATGCTATTTTACACTTGCCGCTCTTATATTGGCACATGTGTTACGTGATCAAAAGTAACGTTACAAGATAACATCTTTAAATCTCAATTATTCATGAATGCGTTTCAACAAAGTGTGCCAATGTAAATGAGCAAGTTTTATAAATGCGTGAAGTGGTCGGAGCCAAGGCTCTCGTCGGAGGTGGTACGCGAAGTGGGTAGAGATGCTTCCAAATTACCTGACACTGTGTCACTCTGTGAGACTCGAAGCTCCTGCAATTCTATTGCAGCCTTTTCGCGTCTGTAACAATAAAGAATACATTTAAAGAAAATACTAGTAGCAAAGCTTGACATTTTAATATAGCTTTGGTGGTATATTTATGTATGTATGTAGTAGTGGTGAAATGCAATGTGTTGCTAAAGAAAACTCTTCATTTCCATATACTAATAAACTCCCGCCTTTGTCCTATGGTGGTAAGCACTCTTCTCTAGTCGTACTATGTAATACAAAAATTTCCCTTACCTCAATATCACAGTTGCTCTAGCCTGTTTCTCAGTCTCTGAAAAATTCTCTGCCCGTTGTCCAATCTTCGATTTTTTGTCGGGCTCCACAAATAAACCAAGCTGTCGTTTAGGCAGCTCGTTGGGTGGCGGCGGACCTGGATAGTCGAGCTTCGCTCGTTTCAACTCCTCCATTGATCGCTCCAAGTGATAGATTACAATATCATCTTCAAACCCAAAGTCTTTATGTAGCTTAACCTAAAAATTTAATACCTCATTCACTTACAACATACAATCTTGTATTAATATCCGACGTGGATATTAATACAAGATTGTAAATAATATGTTTTAATTTGCATAGAAAAGCAGCACACCTGAATATAATTTACAATAAGATCCATATCATTTAACTTCATGATTGCTTTTTTGTGAAGCTTGAGTATTGTGTAAGCCATTGCAGTGACCACTCTCTCTCCGTCCAACAGATAAATATCCCAAACCCTGAGACATAAGCTAAATGGCACTCTCTCCACGAAGCACACAAAAAACCATTTCAGGGAATACAGGATGGCATCCAAGCCAAACTTGTCAAAGTGATGTTTCAATTTTGGCATAAATTTTGTGAGTATTTTATCATGATGTTCCAGAAATCTTGTTAACTTCGGAAATCCTTCTATATAGAGTCCATGCATGGCATACTTCTTATCTGAGAGCAGCACAGCCAGCGCCCAGAATGCATCTTCTTCATCCATATACATGAGCAGCACCCCCGCTAGACCAGACATTCCTTGACAGTAACCTACTTCCGAGTTATACATGCTATAAGCACAAAGGACATTGAATAATGAGCATTGTTTTTCTGAATATCGTTCTCTATAAAACTGATGTTCCCGGAACTGTCTGTTTACATCTGAATCAATTTGTCTTACATCTGTTGACCACAGCTTAGCTAGTTTTAGCATTTCTTGAAACTTCCCAGGATTAGCAGACTTAATTTTGTTAACATCCATCAACTTGCACCACACTTTTATTCGAAGTGAATTTGGAATGCCTTTGTATATTCTTCTATGGAGTTTTTCTTTGGTGGCTGGTGAGTCCCAACTAGTAAGCATTTTGACCCATTTTTTTTCCCTCTCCACTTCAATGTTGACCTTTTGGGGCCCTGTTTTCTGAGGTAAGCGCTCATCGTGTATGAATCCATATCTGTAAGTAAGAGCATCCTTCTATGTTAATGACAAATATCATAAACTAGTTCCAGACTAGGTATGAGATAACAATGTTATATAAAATTACTGCTCAAGCAAAAGTAAATAAAAAGATTTGCTGTGCCATTTATTTTAACATAATTTTGCAGAGCAAAATTTTCATAGCATTATAAATATTTTCGCACTGACAATATACACAGATTTTTGTCAAATCATATTCCTCATTGTAAGGAATTACAATAACCTAGGATTATTAAGGAAGCACTTTCCATTTTATCAAAGAAAAATTATAATTAAAAATATAGTCACTTGCAATTTGATATGTTCAACATAAAGAAAAGAAAAGACTTCTATTGAATTATTTATTAATACATTGTTCATTATTTATCATTGATTTATATTTACATATTAGTAATTTTTCCAAGAAATGGGGATTTTTAAGTTACTCGTATTTATGAATGGCTCTTGTAATAATATGTATTCTGTATAGTACTGTATACTACGGTATAATGATTACACTTTTAAAAGACAATTTGAAAGTTTGTGTTCTGACAATTTTAAAAAATTTATTGTCATCCACTCAAGATTAAACAGTCGACATTCAAATAAGTAAAAGCTTATAGTAGGGGAGCCCATGAAGGGATTTCGGTAGTTACTCGAGCGCGTCAGATTAACATATGGGGAAAACCTAGTGTCATGTTGAATATACCCAACATATATCCGATCTGATTAGAAGGGGGGGACTGAAAATTAAAAAAAAAGTCTGACTAAATAAAGTCAGTTTCGTCAGATTAAGGGAAGGTAGGTCAATACCGTGCTAAAGTGCGTTTAAAAAATCTGCCCATTCCAACTTGATTTGCAAGAGGTGGGGGGATTTTGAAGGGTTCTCGTTTGTACTCTCCAAAACATTCAACCCCACCATGCAAACTGGCAGATTAAGAGTTTTTTATTATTAAATACACATGGAGCATGTACATTATCAATATCTGACACGCTCGACCATTAGAACAAAAGTTACGCTTAACAATTTCCCCCACTGGTGGAAGAAATTGTCACTAAACCATTTCCTCTTTCTATCAGCATATCTTCAAAATCCAGTAGATCCCAAGGACGCTCAAGTAAATCCCAATTTAGCATCGTGGGCTCCCCTACTATTATTAATAATCACGAGCACAGCCATTATGAAATTTAAGGTGAACACACACTTATCTGAGCCCAGTCATGCCAATCCGAAGTGTGTTAGATTTTTATGAGAATTTATATACAAAATTCTAAAATTTGTTTCGTTTCACTCATTTGGCTCGGATAAGTGTGCGTTTTAGAGGAAAATATTGAAAACATTATTAATAGGGAGGGAAGAAAGCAGCAGCATAATCAGGTATAATGTGATCCATTCAAGGTATAAAATCATATAATGATGCATAGTTATTTTTCCTCATGTGTGATGACAATTCTGACCGTTATTGTTCATGAGTACCTTGCCAAATATTGTTTCGCTAGCTATTGCCAATAACTTTATGAATACCAACAACAAGTCAACAAGAAAGCTAAAGCTTAAACCTCATTATTTAAATTTGCATTCCAGTAGACCAGTAAAATATTAATAACACTATGTTGGGTGAAATTAAATAGAAATTGTATAACAATTTGTAGTTGGGAATTGAACTCAAAACTGATGATGACAATTGGGACCTTGATTCATGTTACAATCTATTATCTAAGATTTATATGATAAACTAACATTATTATAATATTTGAACATGTATCATGTGATGAAAAGATTCTTAAAAATAGATGTAAAGTGCTATAACCATAACCAATTTATTTTTTATTTTTATTTATTTATGCACAACACACAGACTGTACACAGGAGAACACATATATAAATATTTTGGAGGTACATAGGTACTACATATTCCCGAAGGAATCTCTTCCTGCAGTCCTTCAACAGGAAAAACGGTAATTTAATAGAAATTGCAAAGAAAATCTGAACTAAAAGCTAGCAATATCATTAAAACTATTAAAAACTCAACCTAAATTGAATGGATATTATTTATTCTATTGAATTAATGTTTGATAATTTTGCCAGAATCACTAATCCAAGTTATGTCTGGCCATCTGGCAAAATCCAACTTCGTGAATTTTATATACAACCCTTATTATATTTTGATTTATAACATTATTTGCGTCATGCAATCCACATATATTTATTTATCTAGTAGCTTGACATATGTTCCACTACTAATTATAGTACAAGGACATAAAAAATAATATTTCTGTGATTTTAACAAATTAACTTGCACTGACACAATGTATGTTTTATAATCTTCAATATAAATTAAAAGAAATATAGACCTATACATGAACTGTTTCAAACAATTCACCATAAAACAAAGAAATATGAAAGCATAGCTCAACAAAGATTAAACTTAATGAGATTGCATCTGGCTAATTAGAATTCAATAAATATAGCTCTAATGACATACAAAGGACATTTGAATATAAAGACATTTAATAAATGATTGGGTAAACATTAAGCCATCAAACAATATGCAAATTCGCAAGACATCATAAAATAAGGCATACCGATCGGTTTTGTGGTAATCCTCGAACTCTGGATCCTCCCAGGGGTCTATTTGTCCGATGAGGTTCTCTCGACCCCTCTCGTATCGCTGGAAGATACGCTCCCGCTCCTCGGAAGCCCGTGCCAACAGTGCCTCCTCATTCATAACACAGCCTGGTCGTACCACATACCGAAACACCTACACGACGTACGATCTTTTCACCGGACCGACCTACAAAATACTTTGCTCACTTATTTATAAGTAAGACTGACCCGTTTACAGGGCAGTCCTGGAAACATAAACTACTATTGAAATCATCATCACGCCCATTTCAATTGAAAATTCTTGGACGCTTGATGATTTGACGTGCTGTCATGTCATAATTGCTAGTGCTACCAAAGACCCAACTTATCGGCTGGAGACTAACACAATTCACAAGGAGAAAATAACACTAATTATGCAGCGAAATAAATTCAACCGTAGGCACATAACATTAGATTTATGTAATTATAGGGGTTGTCTAATTTCAATTAGAGAAATTCGCCCTCTTTTTCAATTACAACAGGAAAATTACGAAACGAAACTACTACTAACAGAGATTCCTACTCGTACAGTTTTTACTCTCTCTCTCTCTCTCTTTTCAATCCTTATCTACCAAGTCAACGAAACAAATCCAAATCTGTAAGGAAAAACTAAACGTAGCTCTTTTCATTACTCTATTACACGTAATGAGATTTTTAATGATCACTTTTTATTTTGTTATTTCAAAAACTTTTAGGGCATGGAATTCCCATTAGCTAAGCAAGTATGCAGAACAATAACCAGCCAACCCTTATTTGGCCACAACTAAAATAAATTATTACAATCTTATAAATCAAAGTATAAATATTATTGTTTAAATAAATCAATCAAGGATGTACATAATCAAGAACTACATATATATATATATATATATATTATAATTTTGCTGTTTTCAGAACTTCCGTGATTTTAGAAACATGACATTACTAGCTACTAGGATTGCTAACTTGTTTGTTTCGTGCCTGTCGTTTGTTGTTAATTTCTTGTCCTCTTACACTATTATTATCATAGATCTGATAAAATAATAATTTATATCACTGATTATTATATTTTATTTTCTATATATTTCAAAAATATTCATGTTAAATAAATAAATAATAATAAATAATGTTTTAATATAATTTGACAGTAAAACTAAGGATTCGCTAATAGACTCGTACAATAAATAGTACAATGAAGATGAAGTAATTCAAAATTTCAAAACGTCTGTAAAATAAAAATATGAAAACACGTTTAGTCACGTACCTACAAACATTCTTTTTGTAAATACCTAACTTTTCCTACATTTTTATTGACAACGTTTTTTAAAACTTTTGTGTTCAAAACGGAATGCGTTTCATTCATCTTGACTTGAGAATATTTTGTTTTTGTTTGTCCATAGACGTTAAAGTTTGTAAGTATGTACCTATCAGCCTAATAATCAGTCGAATTGCAAATTAACACCGATTACTATTACATAAACAAGTGACTGTAGTACCTACGATTTTGAATAATCTCATTAAATCGAGGTTTGGTGGTGGTCGATAGCAGTGGTTGATAGACTCCACAGCAGACTGATAAGAATATAACCTAAAACAGAACTTTTCAATTTAAAAATGTTTAAAGTGAGTTTATTGGAATAAAAAGTAGATATAATTCAAACAATGAAGATCAATGCCGCGAGTCGTTTATTTTATTTTTTTTATGAAAGATTCCATGCAATGCCAGATAGTTATGAGCCTATGTCTTAATACTTTGATTTTTTATTAGTTCTACGAGTTATGTATGAGTACTGTATAGTTTGAGAATAAGTTTTTCTAGTTTTAATATTTACCTAACCTTTGTACCATTTACTAAAATGGTTAATATGTTTTCTAGGGTCTAGTTGGATTAGTGACTGGAGGTGCGTCCGGTCTTGGTCGCGCCACTGTCGAGCAACTGCTGAAGCAAGGTGGTAGAGTAGTAATTTGCGACCTGCCTTCAAGTCCTGGACAAGAGACAGCGAAGCAGCTTAAAGAAAATGTTGCATTTGTGCCTGTTGATGTAGGTATCAAAGATCAAAGGTTGATCAGTCGATGTAACTTACATTAGTATAATTATGTGATTGTTATTTACATATGTTACATAGGTCTAATCAAGATTAGAAATAATTTGAAATATGTTTTTACTGTGACATCTTAAAAAGGTTTTTCCAATCAGGTTACATCAGAAAAGGATGTTAAGAATGCATTGCAAACCACCATAGACAAGTTTGGTCGCTTGGATGTTGTTGTGAACTGTGCTGGAATTGCCACAGCGTCTAGAATCTACAACTTTAAGAAGGAACAGCCATTTGATTTGAAATCTTTCCAGAAAACTATTGAGGTTTGTATGATTTGTCTATTTTATTTTACTTATTAAGAAATAAATAGAAATGTAATTATGAATGCTATAATAATGTAAATTCTATTGAAACTACAAGTATAAACATATTATGCCGATCTTATATATATATGGGGTATATTTTAACAATCTTATGAGACAGAATATAAATCTTATACTTTTATATAAAGTGGAACAGTTTGTTTTTCTGTTTGAATTCGCTAATCAACTTAACTACAAGTCTGATTTGAATAATCCTTTTTGTGTTGGATAGCACATTTATCGAGGATGGCTATAGGCTATAAAACATAACGCTACGACCAATAGGAGCTGAGCAGAGCGTGCAAAACCGCCCAAAAGTAGCTAGTTATGATATATATATCATCACATCATTCACATCTCATTAGCTTCATATAAATATCATCAATAATAATAGATATATGAAAGGGTAAGGGTATGTTCCGTAAACTTTACTATACTGCTTCTAACTTCCAAATTATACAAAATACATAATAGATACAATATAGCAATAAGTATTTAAAGTATTAAAATAGTCTTTTCTTAAAATAAATTACGTAAAGTAAAATGAGTTGTTTTATCTCTGTTTTTAACAACATGATATAATAAAAATACTTTTTACATGGGTGTGCGTACAGATAACAAAGATAAACTGTTGTTATGCCAATTGTTTATATGTACTAAGGGGCCATTCAAGTATTACGTAAGCACCACGGGTGGTGGGGGGTCTCTGTTTCGCTTATTTTGGATGATATGGGAGGTAGGGAAGTTTTTTTTAAGGGAGGAAAATCATCGAATGTCTGCTCCCGCCTGGGTGAGGGGGGAGGGAGTGTCAGACTCTTACTGATTAAAAACCACCCCATTCCTTAGATGATGATTATGTCATCAGGAGTTATTTACTTTTTTACACAAATGGCAACCCTCATATTGGAATTATAAATTACAAGCAAAGACCAACAAAGAAATAGACATTATGGTATATAAGATAATATTAAAATTAAAATATATATAAAAATATATAATTTAAAATGTTTACATAAGCAAATGTGGGAGGGGGTAAGATCTTTGCTTACTTTTGCTGACATGGGGGATGGGGGGGTAAATCATTGAAAAAAAAATCTGCTTACATAGTATTTGAACGGCCCCTAATAGCAGTTACATAGTCTTAAGTTCATTTTATGTGACAAAAATTATTTATGGTAAACCGTTTTAATGAACACTATTCTACCAATCCAGCAACTTCGGTTGATATTCAGAATGGAGGTAGTTGTGGAAAAAATAGATTATACTGAATGGTTATCAAAAGTGTGTGCCAAATACCCAATCAATCTGGGGTCAGTTTAATCCGAAAGGGTAAAATTCCAAATACTTTAGTCAAATAATTTTTTTTTTTTAGTTTTTTTAATATGTCATACATTAGTATGTCAATCCAATATAAATGGTCAAATCCCAATTAGGTGTGCTTTAATGATGTGAACTTTTCTATTAGTTATATTCATTAACTGATTTCAAGAAAGTATCATTATTTTTTATAATACACTATTATAAATAAATTAGGCCTCAAAAATAATATTACAATTCGTTATACCTATATTTTTGTTAGCTGGTCTGATATTCAAAATATGTATTCTTATATTTTTTTCAGCTAGTTAATTATAATTATTACTTTATTTACATTAATAAGAAACTATTTACAACTTCTAACACACAACAATATAATATAAATTAATAAATAGTTACCCCTTAGTTATAAAATTTGTTGTATTCTAAATACCAGTAGACAGGACAGGAAAAAGCAGATATTTTTTTACATTTTGTAACTTATAAATTCATATTAACATGTTTGGTTTCAACATGCAAATTAACATCCCCTGATATTGCCTTTTAGACAATTTCCTAAAGAATTATTGTTATATTACAGGTTAATTTAATTGGAACTTTCAATGTGATCCGGCTGTCAGCTGGTTTGATTGGTAAGAATGCCCCTGATGCTGATGGCCAGCGAGGAGTCATTGTGAACACTGCTAGTGTTGCTGCTTTCGATGGACAGGTAATCTTTCAAATATTTTGTAAATTGTAATCCTCACGGCCTCGTTAGCCGAGTGGTCGCAAGTGCGACTGCCGGGCAAGGGGTCGAATCCTGGGTCGGCGGGCAAAGAATATCTGGGTTTTTAAAAAAATCTTGGTGGTAGCATGGAGTCTGGAATTTTGCCTGGTATATGGCAATAGGCTCACTCCCTATTACATGGGATTCATAACATAAATAGTGAAAAGTGGTTATTACATTGTACAGTGGCATTGAAGCCGTGTTAAGCCGAAGCATTATTATTATAGTGTCGTGGTGGCCTGGAGGTTTAAGACGCTCGCTTCTCATGCATGAGGGTGCGGGTTCGAAACCTACCAACGGCAAGTACCAATGTGACTTTTTCCGAGTTATATGTACTTTCTAAGATTATTTAGACACCACTGACAAACGGTGAAGGAAAAACATCGTGAGGAAACCTGGGCTTATAATTTCTAATTATAAGTTTGAAATCGCCAACCCGCATTGAGCAAGCGTGGTGATTAACGCTCTAACCTTCTCCGTGTGAGAAGAGGCTTTGCTCAGCAGTGGGCATCTATAGGCTGTTGATGATGATGATGATGATTGAAGCCGTAATGTGCAACTCTGCCTACCCCTTCGGAGATAAAAGGCGTGATGTGATTATATAATCCTCCATTTCTAAAATGTTTTTAAACTGCAACCAGCTTAAATAAAGATAAAAAGCTAAGTTATTCGTAATGAAATGCCTGTACCAGTATCATTCAATGTTTCCTGGCCACACAATGTTTTAATCAAGTGTAATGTAGTAAAAGGAATAAGTTGAATGAAAATGATGAAATGCAAACACAAAACTTTTGATTTTTATAGATTGGTCAAGCAGCCTACTCTGCATCAAAAGCTGGCGTAGTGGGTATGACTTTACCCATAGCCAGAGACCTTGCAAAGCAGGGTATAAGAGTAGTCACCATTGCTCCAGGTTTGTATTATTTTGTCATAATCAACACCTATATAGGGCCAATTTTTCAATCTACAGTTAACTCTTAACTGTAGAATAAAATTGACATTTGACAGTTTTTAGTATGGAAAAATTGTCAAATATTATTTCTAAAATATGTTTTATAAAATTTAATTGGCGTTAAAAAATCGGCCCCGTCTTCTTAATTGATTTACTCTCTCTTCTTCAATGCCATATTATTCCTGTAAAAATAATGACACGGATAAATATTTTCTGTTGATGAAGGTAAGGTGCATATAAAAATATTTAGGGTTTCAGTATTATATTACTGTGGAGGTAAAAACCAAAAGTTCGCCTGCCGATGAATGCTTTTCCCTAAATATTCAGTAATAGAACTTAAAAACAGTGTTGGTAATTGTGATAGACCTGTCTCTTATAGAACGAAGAACATACGTGGCGAAGTGTGGGTGTCACATTTTGATAATATATTATGTATACTAAGCTCCTCAATTGCCAACACGGGAAAACATATAATGCGTTTCGTTGTGATACACAGATATAATATAATAATCATATGCTCTTTCAGGTTTATTCCGAACACCAATGATGGAGCAGCTACCAGAACCAGCAATAAAAAGTCTTGAAGCCACCGTGCCATTCCCCCCTCGGCTGGGACACCCTCAGGAGTTTGCATTGATGGTCCAAAGCATCATACAGAACCCCATGCTCAACGGTGAAACCATCCGGCTTGATGGCTCACTTCGGATGCAGCCTTAGGTATTGTACAAAGAAACTTCGTATGGTAGATACTAAACTATGGAAGAGTAATCCTGGTTTTTCTTAGTTATGTTATAGGTATATATTATTATTATATTGTATTTTATACATTTGGTGTATAAATAAATTTATTTTTCAATTTATATTTGGGTATTATTTTAGATATATATCCTATGTTTAGTAATAGGTGTTTTTGGTAGTGTACTCTAGTTATAAATATGTATTGTAGATCAATAAAGGAAATATTGCAGTAATAATTAGTAAAAATCATGTATTGTAGTTTAAATTGTATTACCAAGATGTTCAAGACTAATATGTAAGGAACACTTTAGAGTAAGTACTTAACAGAAAAAAATATAATATTAAAAGCCTATTTTACAATATCTAATGCTCAGCAGCATTAGACATTGTTGTTAGCTTAACTAACAAATATTGTTTTGTTATCTGTCAGATTATCAGAAACTTTGGGCCGATTATTTTCACGCGAAGTAAATATTAACTGAGGAATAACTTTGAATATTTGACAATTCTTCCATACTGAAAAATGACAATTTTATACCATAGTTCACAATTATTAGGTATCTGTTGATTGAAAAATCGGCCCTTAATCAAATATTTTTAGACAAGCTGTTATTGGTTTTCATGTAGTTAAAAGTCTAAATATTATGTAGATCAATATCTTTACAATTATTTATCATGTCCATTACAAACAAAAGAGAAATGCAATTTGGTATTAGTTACTGTTAAAACCTTTAAATACTACATAAAATAAGCAGTCAGGTATAAAATAAATAAACGCGTATAGCAACTAAGTTAACTTAGTAAAGTAACACTATAATAAAAAAAGTCGTGCCAGAGTTGAGTGATGTTCTCATTTAATTTGGTATAAACAGCATAGATGGCGTTTATCTTCAATTTGACTTTTCTTATTTGTTTTATATATTAGGGCTATTTCTTGCATTCTCATTTTAACAAGATAAACTTTGAGTTCTAATCCCGGTATCAGCAACTATTATTAATTTTCAAAATCAAGCATGAAGTTCAGACTGAAATTGAGCCCGCCATGGGTAATTAGAACGAGTCTTATTATTTGAGACATCTTCCACTGGTGTGAAAGGACCAGTAGAAGATGAGAGGTGTTTTCATTAAATATGATTTTGTCTTCACTTGTCTAGCTACAGCCACGGGCTACATCTCTATTTACCTTCAGTAAACAAAAGGTGATACGTTTTGTATCTTTGCTCCTTCCACGTATTTACCACATGCCTAATCTGTGTTTACCTACATCGTGGAATCATTAGATATCGATTTTTTGGGACAAATCCATTAGGCTTATTTATACAACGGGAACGGGAATTACGCATTAAATTCCCGGGATTCTATTTATTTATGTGCTATCATCAGGTCTTAAGTCTTTTCTCTCCCAAATAAATTCGTCTTTCTTATTCGTTAACTCTTCAAAGAATGGTTGTAATTCCACGATGATATAATTTCTTCTTGGTGTATCTACCTCTATAGTGGTGGGACTACAGGGTTGGCATGTCGGCAAAATGCCACAGGCCTCCAGCTGCTAGGGGTCCCGTTCAGGGGTTTCATCTGAAATTCTCTGTTTTTTTTAATGGGAACTGTAGCCCATTCGATGAATAGGCACGGGCCCCGAACGATGTAATTAGGCCACTGGCCACCTACCTATTACCGCTTGATGAAAAATTATCAAAAGTGTCAATTTTCCGATCTTTATCTTGGTTTTAAATTGGAGTTTGGTACCTAATTAGGTCGTCAGAATAGAGGTCGATGTTCAATTTTCTCAGTTTATATAGCTTAATGAGTAAACAAAGAACGTTAATTGCTATACAAATTAGGAACCAACGAGTCTCATGAGACTGTGTTTGTAGGTCGAAAAACCCTATAGTTCTGTGCCCGAAAGTAGCACAAGTCGTTTAAAAATGGTTTTACCATATGATCTAGTTTATAATGATCGTTTAAAAAGAAGGATAATCGATTAAATTACCGGGCCACGTTTGTTATTGGCTTGATAATGCTTGCTGCGCATTTGGATTCGATAAGGATGAGGCATGACCCAGTTTCGTATGATTACAAAACATTTAGATTGCCCAAACAGCTCTTTGTGCCGTAAATACCAAACTGATATAAATAATTTATATCTACCACTATTTATGTTCCTATTTCATTTTCAAATTCATGTTAAATTGTTTCTTAAGAATTTTGATAAGTATGCAAAATAACTTTTATACGTATTTCTTTTGTGAAGTCAATATCGTAGGTATAACATTATAATGCAGCCACGTCAAACCTATATTTTTCCTTTGTTGGCTTTGTTGCAAAATGTATATGATTAACACATTTACATCAATCAATTCTCAAAAAAGGTCATGCCAGATGAAATCTGAAACTACGTTTCGCCATCGTCGAATGAAAATGAGCTAAAGTGGTGTTTCAGTCCCACTTTATCTTTTGTCACATATGCCTGGTACTGTTCACAGTCTTCATCATTTTTGTGGCAAATTATTTGTACCTTTAATATATTTTACATGAGCCTGTTAGAACGTCGTTATTCTGAAATCTTTATAAACCTAGTCTTTGTTTTAATCCAACTCATAATCTTCCTCCATGATCTCTGCCAAAATTTAGTTCAGTTTAGTCTTGACTCGACTGACAAGCAGTTCTATTTGATATCAATGCAATTTTTTGATATTAGGAAATTTTCACTTCTGGCATGGCGTCTGTAATAAATTGTATTCGATGTATCCATCGTAGGCCGCCGCATCGTCGCTTACCACTAGGCGAGACAGTCGCGAAACGTCGGCCCAAAAAAATTGCAAGATATGGTAAAAAATCTCTACGAATTGCATGCAATTTGTGTAAGTAGGTATCTCTAATATAATATACTTTTGAGACCACAGGATAACATGTTATACATGTTGCATTTTTATTTGAATTAAAAAAAAAACAATAAAGTAGATGTGAAGTTGGTTTCTCTACTATAGGTACTCCCATAGTTCAACTTGTACTTACTAGCAATTTTTTTTTTCGGTTTTTTCAAATATTATCATTGGCGCCTAATATAGGGCAATAAGCGCATCCCCTATTACATGGGACTTATAACATAACTGGCCAACAGAGGGTGTTACATTTACCTCTTCCTCTTAGGAGAATATAAGGCGTGCTTTTATATTAAAGAATAAATCCCGTAATAGCATCACAGTGATTGTTCCACAGTGAGACAGACTTGACAACTCGGGTACACATGCTCTTAAAACTTTAAAGGAATTAGGTAATGGAAGGGAAGTAAATAATTGAAATTAGAATTATTTAAACGAAAATATCATTTATTTCTACAATAACGGGCGGCGGCGCGAGCGCGCGCCCATCGCCGCCGGCGCGTACGTGCGTCTCACAATATTTATTAATCACCATGAAAATAAATACATTGAAGATGCTCGGGCGACATCTCACACCGCCTTACATATCATCTATGTTGCCATCTAAAAATAGATCATTGTGTTTTAAACTTAATGACACCTCTAAACAATAATGATAATAAAAATAAGTTTAAAGATTTAGCGACAACAATAACTATTATATTGTATAAAAGACGCAAATGTGAGGTAATGACACGGTACAATTATGTGGCTGTGGTAGCTAGTGCCGGTTGCTCCACTCTAACTGAACTGCAACGAAGCCGCGTCTACTGACACGACCCCCTCTCATTGATTTACGTATCAATGTTAAATCCTTACAAGGCAATGTGTAATTAAATTATTCGTGCCGTGACAAATTCACATTGTATGCATCTATTAGAAATATTTTTTTACTATCATTAAGTGATGTCAGCAGTGATGTGGTGTTTAAACGTAGGACGTTTAAATACAGCTAAGTAAAATTGCGAACACTCGTTCAGTTAAAATGGTAGCAGCCTCACAATAAGCCTTCGTGGCTGAACATTACTGGGTGTACTTATGTTATTACAATAATAACTATCAGAACGGTCACTGGACCAAGTTGCGAGGGTCGTGTTCCACTCGTGGCGTGGACGGAGCCGCGAGCCACTCTTAGGGTCCGGGCCCGTTGTGCGTCTTCGTACTCGTATACCATACACACTAAAGCTAGGTAGATGCCCCGCAACCGTAATCCCTGCCCTCGACTCGTGACCTCACCACTTCTTTAATAGTAACACATAAATAGCCATACATCTAAGATGGTATCACTTTAAGATTTACTTTATTTTATCAACAGCAAATGCGGTATTGCATTGGTATTTGCCAGCCCCATATTTTCAGATACAACAATTAACCATTTAAGATGAATGCAAACTGTATACCTCGCCCTATCTATATGTACAATTGATAAAGTAGAACTAACACGGCGCGCGAATTAAAGTTAGGTGCAACAGAAATTATCGCTTAGGTACTTAAGATTTACAGCTAGTATGAACCCTTCAGGCTGAGGCCTGTCGATTCGCTCAAATTCACATCCTCACATATAAACTTATCCACGAGAATACTATACACAGACTAAAGTTAAACAACATCGACTGAGATTAATCCTAACTTATCGTTAATGAACAACAAAGTGGTAAACTTACAAATTGCAACGCTTGTCTATGCGCGTCATTTAGCGTTACGTTAGCGATATTTTGGAATGTGTGCGACGCGTACATAGTCATCTGCAACCGATCGCGTAACACAGTTAGTATCGAGCAAGCACGTGATGACGAAACGAATTCATGCGAGAGATGCAGACGTGTCGTCGCCGCGATACTGAATGCGAGACCGGCTACGGATACGTTACGCTGCGCGAGCGAATCTGAGCGAAATAACAGTGCCCGACGTTGGACGAGCATCCCGCTCCCGTGGGCAGCGAGTCGCGGACCGCGGCAGCCACGGGAACGCGATGATCCCCGCTGCGCAGTTTGTTTACTATCTATCACTTACACCTAGTTGAACTCAAAATTTACATTTACATAGAACACTCATCGTGTACCTTAACAATAAAAATACTTATAATTTTAAGTCATAAATATAGATATTACTTACATAACATATGCTAAATAACAACTTTACGTTGTACGATACAACCTAATCTTATATCTAAATAGTAGGTTTAGATTTTTAGATTTATATATTCAAACAAATTAAATGTTTATAGGTAAAATTAAAGTCGATTAAATCAAATGTGAAGCGAATGACAAAAGATGTAATAGCATGGACTAACAAAAACTACTCATTATGAACACTGGCACCTTATTGTTGAACCGTTTACTATCGAGAATGTAACCTTTGTAGTTCGCGTTGTAGTATTGTACTTAACAAGTCGATCACGTACGGTCTACCATCTAGGTCTCAGCAAGGCAACCTTAGGGCTTTCGAAACCTGCCGGTGCCACAAAGATTGCCATTGATAGAATATGTGGATGGCATACATCCCAGAGACCATTTCCGCGGCCAATTACTTCGACTACTACATCACTATGCATACACTTATAAATTTACAATAATTCTAAAATCGATACATACATAATGTTAGCTAAATTAAACCGAACAAATCAAAATATAGTAACAATTAATTTACAGATAAATTATTAATACCACACGCTATATTCTATTGAAAACTCATTACTACTTTGTATTAGGCATAATGCGATATATAATCAATGTTGTTACATTATAATTATATAGTTTTCGAACGTGGAAAATAAGTACTTGTACTTTAGTGCAAATTAACAATTTTTAGATTTGATTTTAAGAAAGTTTAGAATTATCAACGCAATTTATTTAGATAAGCATCTCAAAATATTAATATACACAAATATATCATCTAATGCTATAAAGCGTCGCGATGTATAAATACATAAATATAGTATGCTAGTAGTAAAATGTATGCATGTAGTCGTTTGCCCCGAGGCAATATGAAGCGACCCCTTAAATCAGAAACGTGAATGTTGCTTGAATAATATATCTATCAAAATAATACTGTAAATCTAAGCAAAATATCCATGTGACTGATGATTAAATATAAATATTTAAAATGGTAACATGTTTGGTAATAAATTCACAGATCTAATTAAAGGAATCGAACATTGAGGTATAAACGGCTTCCGAACTAGTGGTGCTAAGGTTTTGTAACTTGTCTAACACGATAGTATTAAGAATTCTTAGTTCACCGACTTTCAAATATGAACCCTGTCGATAAACGAGGTCTATTTTAAAGCTGCACTGGACAAACGGGTGTTTTGATTAAAATTGGTCACAATTACTCGCTGTGCAAACGCGAGTAGAATAATGACCCACGCCGTCTTATGTACTTAACTATGTCATACCATCACAGATCAGCTTTGCCTTTAATAAAGCCCTAAATTTGAGAAGCTGCGAGTTACTTCAATTCTGTATATATGCTTACACCGCTAGCGATGTAGAATCGAAGTGACGTGTGTGAAGAATGCTTTGGACTAAGGACGATCAAGAAACATTGAAAAGAGAAACGTGCGCGTTAAACCAATGATCGATTGTGAAAACCTTTTCAAGTAAATTAATATTACATCAGTACGTGCTTATTCCAAACAGATTCTTCCTTTTCGAAGCTTCTTTTTGTACCTATTTTAGTTAAACATTACTCTTTAAGTTATAACAAGACGTACACATACGTGGAGATTTTGATTAATAATTGTTAACTATTTACATAGAAACTGTGGTCTTCGATTGTAAAAAGTGTAGACGAAATGCTATAATGAAAATGTATTAAATACGGCAAATAACTAAAAATGTTATAGTCGTAAATAAATTTATATAAAACTTTCAACAGTGCTCATTAAAGAAATTCAAGAAATGTGTATATATTAAAAATTGTACCACAACAACGTTTCAAGGAACTTTTTTAAAGTTGTTTGTTACAGGTACCACACTGTTAGTATGCTACCCTTGCTGTATGCCAACTAGTATCACGTCTATAGAAAGTTAATTCGTGAATTGTAAAACAACATGATAATCATTATATTACAGTGTATCCTGAGTGTTCACTGGACGGTATTGTAGATATAATACGGTGCCATAGATTTGTACATTTTGTGTGAACCTACATGAAACATACTAAGCCAAAATGAACAAACACCATTATCAATAACCGTAATCTACTCGTTGACGCAACCTACTAGCTAAACATTCGCACTTGGTGCATTGGTATTACGTAAAAACAATTTGAATAATAACATTCAGTTTAAACACAAACCGTGAAATCACAATGTATAGTTACTTAAATGATTCGTTAGATTACGTACACTGTAGAGTACCCACATGCAATTGCTTAGCGTTAGCGTCTACCGCTCGCCGTTCGGTTGCCAAACTATTACAAGTGTCGTCGTGTCGTCCAGTTGCTTTGATCACGTTTCATGCTCAAATGTCGAAACAAACAAACTGTTGTCTAATGGGCAGTTTCCTTTCATCGAATTGACACCGTTGTTAAAGGAAAACGTTTTCAAATTAAATTTGTAACGTCGTTATGACAGATTTACATAGATTTTTTATGATACACTTTTTATTCAATATTATGTATAATCACTTCCACTTTAAAAGTAGATCTTTTTTACTTGATTACGTACGCTACTATATTATTTGTTAGAAAAATACGAAATCATGTACTTTCAGTTAACATATTATATATGTTAATAAAGAACAATATGTTTTATATAAAAATACATCGCCTTCTTCGGCCATCAGCCGATAGACGCTAGTACCCATATATTTTTAAAAATCTATGATTTTTAAGGCTTCTTGCACGTACGTGGATAATATTTTACATAGTTACACAATCATAAGTAGATTAAATCACTGCAAATGTGCTTATGTTATTTACAAGGATTACATTTGATTTTGTACTGGTATGGCCGATGGAAAAAATATTTGATTAACTTTATACAACATTCAGATAAACATTTTAAGGAACAACTGTAAAATTTTAAATTTGATTTAATTCGCGATTAACTCTATTCATTATACGTTATATAATACACATAGACCAATATCAACATTCGATAAACTTTATTTTCAATCAAGCCCAATATGTCGCTCCCCACAACTGTCCACATCCATCAACAATCACTCAACGCCGCGAGACATGTAAGCTATAGAACACAACGTTTTATACGATATTAGTGAAGACAGTATTATACATTCAAATGTAAAGTGCTTGATAGCCATAAAAAGAAAGGTAATCTATACATTTTATAAGTAACACGAAAGAAATAAACTCAGGCATCGCTAGTTGCGCTGCGCAACCACAACATAAAATGTATGTACGTATGGTACTGAATACAACTAACATCTACAGTTATATTATACATAATGATCATTTCAACTAACATTAAAAACGGTTTTCATCAAATTTCTTCGTTTATAATCACAGACACTTTCCTAAAATATGTATTGTAATATTTCCCTTTGCTTACGCACCGGTGTAAAATAGAACCTAGTTATAAAATGTACTTACTCAATTTTGAAGTAACACGATATAGACTGCTAAATAAATTAACCATAGCTACACAAGACTGGTGTATAATATTTGTATATTATTTTACAGACAATAGGTAGATAAATATTTGTTTTATCTGTATCGGACTAGGCACGCGCGGCACCACCGGCCGGCGCTCGGCGCAATAACTTAAATTTGAAAATCACACACCAAGTTATAAACTAAAACTAACTAATAAGTAAAGTTTGTTGCATATTCTATTCTGATGCGGTGTCGGGAGCGCTTTGCGCTTTTGTGGTCTGTTTCTCTTCACTGAGACTTCAAGATCTGAAAACAGAAATTATCATAAGTATGGTTTAGATTGTATCAAAAGTTACAACATATACCGAACCAAAGAGTAACTAAGTCACCGAACAATGACACACAAACAGATGTTAAAATTGAATAACACATTATGCATGTCAATACGACTTGAAATAAACATAAGGTACGTCACAGTCCGGTATTCTCAGTAAATTGAAGCCTTGCTCTCGTAACATAGAGCTAGAACCCAAAGTAAAATAACATAAAGGAATAAAAGAAAAAAGGGAATGATAAGGCAGTATTAGTGAAAATAAAAAAAAATATTACGATGCTTATAGATTTGGAATAAAATTTTGATCTGTATTATGTCTTCAAGGTGGAATTGGACGAACTACGAAATGTGGAACAAGGTAACTTAAAAGTCGAGCTCGAGTTATTTAGGAAGATAACGAGAATTGATAGTTATACTCGTAAAACTAATACTCGGAATATTGATAAGTATTTAGAGTTTAGACAATAAGTATTTAACTTGTATAATGAAAGCTTGTCAACACAAACGTAGTTTTGAATTTCACCTTGAAGTAAGAATACAAATTATGCCAAATATTATCATGTTGTTATGAAATGCGCCTGCGATTAGTAGGTGGTTCCGTTATTTCTTATCTTTTTAATAAATTGTCCACACCCAAAGATCCTGTTAATTGGTTCCCACCCCATTAACCCACATTCCCTTCAGATACAATTTTATGCACCTCTTTCCCTTTATGATGTAACATAGTTATTTTAACATTGACACCTTGTATTGTAGTAGCAACATAGATGATTTATATTTTAGTTATATCGTACAGAAAAAGTGTTGTATGTGTGATCTCAATCTGCATCTGTGTCCTTCATCATTCGGTAAACCGAAATGATATACCGAATAATTTACCGGGCTAATTTCAAGTTTCTAATAATCCGGGTAGCAGGCTAACGACAACAATTATTTTGTAATATTTTCAAAAACGCAGATTTGGTGTTAGTCGAAACATAATCGCGTGCGCATTGGATAACAATGTTTTCGTTAATTTGATATTTGATTATCTCTCGTATAACCGAAATAATTTTATCGTACGCTCGTTTTTGTAAAAGTATGCCAATTCGCGTAAATAACCAAACACATGTGAAATAAATATTGTTCTGGATATGTGAGAACACGTTTAACCATAAAAGATATAGAAATAAAATAACTTGCAGTGAAATAAGTGCCAAAATTATTAAGTTGAATATTGTTTTAAAATGTGCAAGTAGGAAGTGCGAGGATGGTCTCGGTGTGTACGTTTATTGCGAAAATGCTTACTCTATATTGGCGATTGTTGCTCAATCGCGTCGCTAGGCAGGAATCCGCACCTGATACACACAGAGCAATTTCTTATAGTGTACACATGTCTCCGCTACAAAGCTTTACGAGGTCTAACTATGCCTGTGCGCAAGCCTCCAACTAGTGACTATAAGAATAATTCCTGTGTTTATTTGATAACTAGCAATAAATTAACTAATTATTACGTATGAAATCTTTTATTTTCCATGAAGCTATGGCCATGTGAAACAGATTGGTGTCTATTTAGAGACCATCCTCATTTTTACCCTCCTGTTTTAGTCGGCACAGTCTCGTTCTCGTACGTACACAATAATGTTTTTTTAATTAGTTTTAGTAGAGTTATCCAAAAAGTTCGTAAACTATTGATGGCATACTGCACTATCGGGTGGAAATACACCGCAACAAGTTTTTTCATATTTGTGTAAAGTAACTACTTTTCCAGCAGATATTGCCATTTTGGGTAAATAACAGTTTGTTAATTAATATAATGTATTTAGTGTATATAATTCAGTTTTTAAAGCAGTCTTGCAAAATACACAATATACGAATGCTTCATTATACCCGTCTGTGGGCAATATAATTGGGTGTCTTCGAATTCGAACATACAAATGATACAGTGTTAAGTGGTTGTTGATTGGTTTCATATGCTATAAGTGGCAGATAGAGTCGCAGATAGAATATCCAATTTGTTCAAATGAAGAGGCTTGCTTCATGTACATTCTGATACATTATTCAATAGTCGCGACTTTTAGACCATACGAATATCGGTCATATTATTATAATACAGTTTGCAACAGACTGTGTTTGTTTACATTCTCGATGCCTGATGCTAGTTTTATTTTATGATAATTTACTTGAGCAAAATCTTTCGTCGTATCAGATAAGGGTTCATTTCGGATTGTATTAATTACAAATGGAAACCGAAAAACGGGCCGACTAACGAGTGAATGTTATTATTTATATCCAACTAATTTAATAAGGCCATTTACGTATACTCTAGCGCTTTATTAAATTAGTGATGCTAGGTACCTCATACGTAGCTAGCCTTGGTCTTCATTATGTACGATATTGGTACACTTTATGGTATGTGTAGTAAATCTGTGTATTGTAGTTAATATAAAAATGAGGCCATTATACATATTAAAATCATTAATTATAATATTTGTTTATAATATAAATGTCTGTTTTCCTAAGCTTTGGACACTTCATGAAAAATACTTTAATGGAAATAAATTCATATACTAAATCTAAGATTTAACGAATGGCTAGTATGCTGTATACTTAAATACTTAATATATTAAGTGTGACCATTATACCATGATTTTATATTTTACTTTGATAGACTACAAAGCATGGTGTGCGAATGATGGATCAAAATTGCCAAATTAGCTTATATTATTATAGCAATAAGATACAATATAAGACATAATTAATTACAATTTGGCAACTCTTATCCAAAATTACTGATAGATATTAAGTATATACAAATATGTCGGTTTCGATGGCTAATATTGTTGGAATCCTTTTAATTTGTTTCATTTGAAAGTTACACAAATGCATAAGTACTTTAATTGTTATATAGGTACTAAGTACTTTAATTTTTATATAGGTCAGTACAAATTTGTGTGTGTTTAAATCACGAAATATCGAGTCTCTAGAATATCAAATTATGAAGATTTTTTTATAATGTTTGCCATGGAATAGTAGAGAGAAGTCTCTTAGATAGTAATGTTGTAATCTTAATATAGTGGCAATATTTGGACAAGGAAACATATTATTTATGGAAGTTGTATTTATTAAAATAGAATATTATACATTCAGTTATTAATTGACTGACTAATTAATACGTCTCATTACCTGTATTTATAAAAAAAACTATCGTTGTATTGTGTTAAAACAGTGTCTTTTAAATGTTGACGTATGTAGGACACCATAGAGACTCGATATTTTTAAGATAAAGCGGTTGCCAACATTATTAGCTAATTCTATTATGGGCGCTATTGCATAAGTGGTATATAAATATATTAAAATATGATATGGTATAGAATAACATACAATCGGTCAAGTGTCGACGTGTGCTCGGCATTCCGGTTAACCATTTCACCTCCGTTCGGCCTAGAACGAGATTATATGCTGCATTTCTCATCGGACTAGAATACTGCCCGATTGAATATGTAATCCCATTTCAGAATATAACTGAAAATATTTCATTGAACGCCAAAACGATATGATTGGATAGGAACTAACCAATAATTAGACGGGAATTGTATGTAAACAATCTCATCTTGGTCGAGAATTTGGACGAATACAATAAGAAAGTGGTTGCAAGGGACACTTACTTGCGCTTCGCGTGCAGCATTTCCATGAGGAGAGTCTGTGTAGGTGCCTGTCCAGCGCAGTGTCGCTGGTACAGGTGCTCCTCGCCACGTGCGGCTAGCGCATGTATTTCAGGAACTACCATTACTAGTTTCCCGAATTTGTCCTGAAATATTACAGTGATTACTTAATTGGCGGTAAGCGGCAAGTAGTCAATAATATTGATACCGTCCATATTCCATATTTTAGTGACAACTGACAACATTATGAACATATGGGCTAACGCCAAAGAACTTTTGATTTGGAATCTTCAAGCTATTTACCTGTATCGTTGGATAACAGGACAGCGTATAGTCAAGGAGAGCAGCTTGAACTGTCTGATAACCATCTCGGACGCACTTCACATTAACGATGCCTCTTACTTCTGAAATGTCAAGAAATTCCTTCAAGAAAAAAAAACAATTTTGTGTAGTGTTTGCAAGACAGGACGTGGTTATGTAAAAATTACAAGTTAGTCTAACTTACATATTACATAAATAAAATAAGCAAGTCATTCGCGCTGTGGGCATTAAAAAATTCACTGTTTACACAGACAAATAAAAATAACACAATATAAAAAATATGAATGACATTTGTTAAATACTAACCAGGGTTTAATAGAAGTAAAAATTTAACGCAAATGTAGTCTGGGACATCAAATTTCAGCTCTGCTAATTTGTTCTGGAGCTCGTTGAAGTGGTCAGCCAACGATGGTACACCCAGGAGACCCAGGCAGAGGAGGTCAAACTTTTGGCCATTGTGAAGTGTAGTCTCATCAGGCAAGCCATTGTGCATTCGCTGGTGAAGGTGATCCAACACCAACATGTCAGACCACGAGTGCTGCAACAGCTTCATTTGATCGTCGACCTGCAACAAATCAATACCGCATTGCTACACATGCAGGGCAAAAAGACCAACTTTTCGCAATTGATTGCGATGTAGGATATGAAAGTCGTCGTCACTAATAATGTATTACACTCATCATTTAATTTGATTTCAAAGTAATCTACCTAACAGCAAATTAATACAGAAGCAGTTCTAGTAAGTCGCCATTTTGGTTAGTAAATAATATGATTTTCGCTTAGCATTTTAATAGAAGTGCCTCTGTATTATAGTTAGACCAGTAATACTAAAGTGTAAAAGTGTTGTAACAGCATATTAGTGACGGTAAAACTTGGACGTAGATAGCAGTTACGATGTGTTGGTGGTAAAGGTTAAAACCTTGGTCCGAGCGTGTACCAAATCTTGATACGATATTGCCTACATAAAATTTTAAGTTGAGAATATATATAACTCCGGTTTTATCAATGTTCCTCTATGCGTCATTTTAATATAGAACTAATTCAGGTGTTGTGTGTAATCAAAATATTATCTGACAGTCGCAACCGACGACGTCGTTCCGTGACCTACATTTTATTGAGTTGCATTAGAAAACACGGGGCGGAGCTCGAGCGCGTTAAATTTGCCGTTTACGAAATGTTACAACTGAATTTTAGAGCTCGAAGGCATTGCCACACCGCATGCTGCTTGCTCAACACGATGGATCGAGAATGAAACGATAAAATTCAACTCGCACCGAACAAATTATTTCGGTCGAATACTTAATAGTTAATACCCTTTCCATTACAACTCTTATAAAATTACGATTGTTTTCAAATTAAGCGCACATCTATAATTAAAATTTAATAATTTATTGTAAGTTTAGTTATTTTAACTGTTATCAAGCACTTTGAACCATATGAATACGACATAATGCGCCAAAGATTTCAGTATCACGCGAATATTTTAATTCAAGCTTTTATTTTCACTACTTAGAGTAGAGAATTGAGGAGAGCAGTTGTGACTCATTTGCTGTTTCGGTTCTAGTACAGCTGGCACTCCCTTTGGGCGGCCATCTTGAACAGAGTTGTTGGTAATCGGTAGTGCGCGCGAAGTAGGTCAAAGTCGTCTTGAATTGCCGCGTGCCCAAAACTTTAGATACCAATGTCGTGACGAGAATCTTATTGAGATTACAAATATTTCTAATGCTTATCTAAGTATCGTAAGTTAATTACAAGAGTAGTCCGTAATAAACTAGTACATTGTTGACGAACTTTTCTTGCCAAGCTGAACACTTGTGGGATTTCATTCAAGTGTCAATTAATATACGAAGCCAGTATATGGGTCAGAAGTACGTATCGATGTGCGTTAGTTGTTCGTTACGTACACTGTACTAATGACATAATATACTCCCATTATCCAGTCAATTTTATTACTTTTCTGTCCAGTACAGAATGCTAGACTGTCCTAGCTTGATCCAAAAGTATTAGGATTTAATATCATATAAATAGCTGATGATCAAACGTAATGAAATTGAAAGGTTAAAATGTGACATAATTAAACCGTTATAATCCAGATTGTAGACTAAAGTTATCCTTAATATTTGACTGAATCTCTTACAAATCTCTCTTATCAGTTATCTAAATTGATATAAACAACCTAATTTAATAAAGCTTCTTCACAGAAACCTGCTAAGTATCAAGTCTGTTATTTTTAATAAATGAGTAGATATGCTAATAAACCGATAACCTAAAAATATCTACGAGTTCGATATCACTATGAAAATACGCGGCGGCTCAAGTTCATCGTGCTGTTATGTGACTAATCGCAATTAGTATTACGTAAGAGAAAGCAAAGAAAGGCCGCAGAACTTGTTACGTCTCCGTTACCGGCGGTTACGCGTCGCGGTAAAAAGTGCTTTCTCGCGGCAACTCGGCCACGGGCAGTGTGTCAAGTGCGCCGGCGAAAGTGCAGCGTTGTTGCCGCCCCGCGTGCCCGCACCGTTACATCACATCCGTCTGGGGAAAGTTAAGGTCATCAACATCTGGCGCCCTCTACCCCCGCAGCCCGCCCTTAGTGCTTAGCGCTTTAGCAGCTACACAGTTTTTTTCGACGATTCGAAACAAAGTTGTCAATTCTGTGTGTCGACCTATATTCAAGCAAAAATTGTGTAACATGAAAAGCACTTCGAAATACTATTATTTCCGTAAACAGTCTATCTACAGTGATATAATATATCTTCGTTCACCATCGTCCTAATTCCGAGAATGGGTCGTAAATATGTCGCGTCATTTTAGCACAAACAAAAATTGCTAGTTGTGAAGTGGAGGCTGTCTGTGGGAGTGAGACGGAATGACGAACGCAGAGTGGCAACGTCGCTCGCCCACATGACCGACTGCGGCTCTTGCGTAAGCGTACGACGACCACGGTGCGGCGGCCACCGCCGCTACCACCGACTTGCTCCCCGCTTCTCGCTGATTGACTTCTGTTGATTGATTAACTCCCCGCCTGACACGCGTGTACACATTGTTAGTATTTTTCATTTATCAACCAGCGCGTATAACCAGTAAACGTAAACCCCGTCAGTGAACTAAAAGTTCACATTTTTGTTTTTTCTTACTTTTATGATTAACTAAATTATTCCTACGAAATAATTATTTATTAGTATCGTATAAATAAACCGAGCAATGTATTACTCAATCTAAACCTTACATAACATTTTTCAAATAATAATGACTTGTCTGTAGTTTTGTATATGGAATTGAAGTGCGACCGCAGTGGCTGGCGGCACGCTTGTCGTGGGAACTTGACCCAGTTGGTGGCGCGGCGCGGGCGGCGCGGCGTATCGATTGCGAGAGGCACCGCGTCACCCGCTGCGTCACACGCGCCCCTTACACGCACACAAACACATCGTAACTAGTCACTATCTGTGAGTACGCAAATCACTATAACCATTCGCAATGCGTTACAATTGACTGTAAAGAATAGTAAACAATGCAGTAGCGCAATGGCGTAAAATTCGCAAGCAAATTTGGTGTACACCAGGATAGGGGTTCAGGGATTTCGGACAGGATATTCATACTTATCTATAAATTCACCTTTAAATACTTAAAGAACACGGTGTTTCTCGCCCAATCCACTTGTGAAAATAAGTTTTGGTCCAATACTTTGCACATTAACTCGAAGAGATCGACCTCACACTGATTGTAAGTCTGACTCTGCAAGAGCCCAAATAGCGAATTCTGCCACTCGCGGTCATCAATAGTTTGTACGAATTCGCGTATCATGGGTGAGACTCGTAGGGATTCAGTGCTTGTGGGTTCGGCGGTGCTCGACGGCGTTGCGGCTGCTGTGGCTGGTGCGTCAAACGCGAATGCGTCTGGGGAGGCGGAGTGAGGCGAATGCGCTTCCCACTTGTCGTGAGCGGGTGGCGGCGGAGGCTGGGGCGGCTGCGGCTGCGCACCCAGCAAAGCTGGGCCTGGTGAAGACTCTGGCGATGATGTGAGTGATGATACTTGTGGGATCTGTATCTCTTGCTTAACTGGAACCGCTGCGTAAGGCGAGGCAAAGCCAAGCACTAGACCACTGTCTCCCAAAGATCCACGTAAAGTCTGCACAGCAATTTGCCTCTGTCGCATCATTTGCAGTTTGCGGGCACGATCTCTTTTGTACATAGGACCGAACTTGTTACGACCTCCTCGCATGCGATCAGCTCGAACAGCTGAAACAAAAGGAAACATATTTAAATACGACGTAAATGTTGAAACACAAAGAATATTGTTTTTGTTTTTAGGTTAATGTTATTATGTTCAAAATAATATTTAGGCCATATTTGGTAGTTAATAGAGACAGTGAGATGTTCTAATGTAGGTGAGTCGACGGCATTGGTTTTAGAAGACTTTACAAGTGTCTGAACACATTGATGTCTGCTGTGTGTTACCCACTGTTCTAATGAGGAATACATTTCCTTAGGTACTTAAACAAGAATTTAAATTTGTTTATTGAATTTGAGTCCAATGGCGTTAAGTATATTGTTTTTAATAGTCAAAAAGTCAATAGATTGTTGTAAATAACTTAAATATGATTATATTTTTAGTGAATCACAGAATGATGAGTGTCAAATATTGATCAAAGATAAACGTTACCTATTTAGGTCATGTTATCAAAGATTATAGAATATTCATGTTTAGCGGTGTGATATTGTTACGTCACAGTTTAGTGTTATAAGTAATTGTTTGCCATTCAATAAATATTTAATAACTTGAAATTTGGGACGGTGGCCTTATAACACACGCAGAGTCGACCGCTCTTTATGATTCTGGCTGAATTCCAAATTCCGAACGCCGGGCGCTCCTTGCGAATCGCGATAGATACCAGCAATTTATGTTTGTTCCGATTCTTTGTACACGAAACTGAGCAATTTATTTATTATTCAAGTTATTTTATAAAAGTCTACAGCATTGGTACATAACGTGCTCAGGTATCTTAGGTAAATTGCATTCAAGCATAAAATATAATAATTTAGCTGTTTAGTTGCAACTTAGAAAGTTTATACACACCGCAGTTTTTATTTACATTCTGCGTATTGTGCTTATATGCATTGCAATGTGATTGTTGTATACTATGTACTTTTTAATTAATGGATGATTTCCATTTATTTCAATGCCTACTATTATGTTATCTGAATGGCAACATTTATTGTCACGTAAAAAAGTTCAGTAATATTATGTTCCAGTAATATGTTTGAGTTCTCTATAAATAAGACCACGGAAACCCCTAAAATGCAATTGAAACAAAAAATCAACAGGATTTAGTGTGTATGTATCATACTGTCATTTACGACAGTCTTAATTAAGAAATAATTTAATATGTTCATAGTTGCAAAAAGCAAAAACATATTATTTTAAACCTATTACATGCGACTCATAACATAAATAATGAAAAGTGGGTGTTATACTGTACAGTAGCATTAAGTGCCGTAATGTGCACCTTTGCCTACCCCTTCGGGGACAAAAGGCGTGATGTTATGTTATGTAGATGCAAAACTCAAGAAATACAAATGTAGAATTATTTATTTATTTAAATAATTAAAATGTGTCATGTTATATTGCCGCTTCAAATGTCTGAAGTCTAACAAATTACGCAAAACTGATCAATTGAAATATGAAAACGGCACTATAGTGAGTAGCAAGCTCAGTATTTTTCTATCTTTATGGCCAAAATCGCTTTTATGATTTTTCAAGACTAATTTATAAAATATACTCATACTATTATGTATTTTAAGACTTCTAATGCTGTAGATTTTTGTGTGCACACTGTGTGTTACAGTATGTGAGGTTTAGTGGGTTAGTTTAGTGTTTGACTATATTATAACTATGCATACTAAGCCTATGCATAGTATAATAAACCTGGAACCGAAAGGGGCTTTCAGTAAGTCGGCGGTCCGCCCAACTCACGAGTTAAAAATAACAACCAGTTTTTATTGTAGCCAACGCGGCACTGCGTGATAAAGACAGACTTACAGGGTTTCCTAAAGGGTTTAACAGAGACGGCGAGCGTAACGGATTTAAGCATTGCTGTGTGCAATTCCATCAGTATCGTATTGCAGACCGGGTCGTTTCACGAAAGGATTGTATGCGTTCTTTTGCATCAAGTAAAACATAAGTCTATATAAATAATTTTAGTGAATTTCATCATTATCACGTGTTCGTGTATATGCATATTTTCTTTCATTTTATACTTCTATTTCATTTTTCGGTAGTATATTTTTAAGAAGAATTCATGTAAGTGGAAACTCCATAAAATCGATCAACTACAAATTTATTTAATTGCAGGCACAATATAAATGGAATTACTTTATGTAACAAAGTTTCTTTAAATGAATAAGTATCAGTAAAATACAACACTACCACAATAACAAATAGAATACGTCATCGATAATATTTTGTAACATTGATGACGTAAGTCTGCGTTAGTTTTAGTGACTTGAATAATGCAGTCAAATATCCGATCGCGCTTTGTCGTTTGATTTTCTCTTATTCTTCTACATTTTAATTCAAACCAGTGCAGAATAACTTTGGACAATAGTGTTACAATGCAGTTTTAACGTGCTTTGGGAATATTTAATAATTATTTTTCAATACCTTTTACACCTAAAAATGCGTCTTTGACAGAAAAACGCAGTATAAAGAATAAGGTCGATCGATAGAGTCGATGCTATCGAGCCTATCAGTCACGAGTGCCTCAAAGCCTCTGACTATTCTTACTGCAAAGCCAAACGACAAGTATTCAGCGAAGAAATGATACTTGCTGAAAATCATTCACATTAACATGATTGTCAACATGTCGTAATACAAAACGTAGCACCGTACCATTTTTCCACATACTAAAAGTTATTGCGACCTCTGGTAGAGACAGTGTTTTTGTAACTTAGAACCATGCCGCCATACTACCGGACCATGGGACTCCTCTGTAGTGAGTTCTATATTCAACATTCAGCAGGTGGGTTAGAGATCGCAAGTTAAAAGATTTCGTAGGTTCCGACTTGCGATGCGGGTACTGCAGTTCTGCTGCTCTCTCAGTCAAACGTGTAAATCTCTTAGGCTAGGCTCTTACAACACCTTTTGGCTTCATTATAAAACTTGTCTTTTATTACTTCTGTTTATTTCGTATATGCTTGCCAAATTGATTTCACAAATATGAATTTTATTTCAGTCGTTTTTAAAACTTAGTGTAAGATTGAAGACATTTTTGTGAAATATTAAAAGCTAGCTTCGTCCGTCATAAACAGGACAAAACGTGATAAGAAATCTATCAGATTAGCCCGATAATAAACGAATTTCTTTGTTTTATTATCAAAAAATATCTTAGAATTAATTGAGGTTATCACCACATTCTAAGTTGGAGCATGTAACGGATCAGAAAGTTTAAGTTTACCAAAGTGATTACAGCAAGGGGGTTTGGGATCGATTGTAGAGGTTTTGTTATTTTGTATGTTTGTAATATTTTACGGTGGAGAATAAAATGTATTGTTGTTTAAGACTGCCTCGTTGGCCGAGTATTCGCAAGTGCGACTGCCGGGCAAGGGGTCTCGGGTTCGATTCCCGGGTCGGGCAAAGTATTACTGGGTTTTTTAACATTCTCAGTAGTAGCACGGAGTCTGGAATTGTGCCCGGTATATATGGCAATAGGCTCACCCCCTATTACATGGGACTCATAACAACTAGTGAAAAGTGGGTGTTACATTGTACTGTGGTAGAATGTGCACCTCTGCCTACCCCTTCGGGGATAAAAGGCGTGATGTTATGTATGTATGTTGTTTAAGCTGAATTCGATTTCAATAGAATGTGGTGAATACTGGTCTAAGGGACGGATAGATGTTTTAGGAATACCATACCATACCATACGAATGGATAATTTCAGTGTTTTGATTTTAACTTCTAATGTAAAATATAATGAGCACATGGCGTATAGCAGCCGATAATGCGGTAAACGAGGTCAGTCGTTTATAACAAGACTAAACTAGATCAAGGTCAAGGTCATTTTTACAAATCAAAAACATACGTCGCTGTGACAAACAGCCGGTGTGCAGAAATAGATACATACGTCTGAGTTCACCTCGGATTCTCAAGTTATTTGTAGATCTGCCCCAGTTGTAGATGGGTCAAGGTCGACCTTGGAAAAGAGGTCATGGAAACGCATCATGTCTAGGTAATACCATCCGAATGTGGGAATGTTTAGGTAGAAACTAAGACCCCTTCATCCCTATTAAAAATCTAGCTCCGTACCTGTCACTACCTAAGTATCGACCTTGGCATACGCGTCAGGGCCGTCAAATGAAGTAATCGTGTCAACGAGATAAAAAAATAGTATGTACCGAAAGGACGGGAAGAGGTGGGGATCGCTCCTTGTACCGACGACTCGGTGAAACTTGGTCAAGGCTGGCAATGCCCCTCCTCTCCACATCAGTCCCCTCCGGTCCGAGTACCGGCGGAACTGGCCGATCGCATCCGAACGCCCGCACGCACTCGATCGCGCGCCCAGATAGCGGCAGCGGCGATCGTTACACAACCTAGATAAATCACCCGCGATGATCCGCCTAACTATGTCAAGATCTCATCAATACCTAGAGTAATATAGTCTTAGTAAGAATCCGACCAGATTTGAAAATTGAACAACTTGCTACGCCAGGCAGTCGCAATGTTGGTACACCTACCAAGAGTATGTAGTAATACCAGTAGAACCAATGTTTAAGATCAGATGCTCGGTGCAAATAGAAATATACTGTTGTGAAGTTGTTATAGTGGAAACTACCTATTACGCGCATACTTTTGTAACATGATTTTACGCACCGAAACCGGTTTTTGCGCCACGGAGGCGTGCTTGAAGCGCCTGCGCACCAAAATCCTACCAAGATGGCGGCGTTGGTAGAACTGTCGTAATAATACGACAGGTAATGCCTAAAAAATAGAAAGGCCCGGTGTACGAGGCCGCTCTGTCGAAACACTCGATTCGGGTCAAGGCAGCGCGCCGAAATAGTCGGCTGGCGCGCGAGTTTTTATTATTGTGATCTAACATCTGTCGTTGTCAGCGGCCGTCCAACCCTCGCGAGTTTCAGCACTCTGCAACTTTTAAATATGCGCCCAGCTTTCGGTATATGACAATACTTATTCACCTAGTATGCTTCAGTTGAAGAAAAATATCAATTGGAAATGTACTTAAATATTCTAATTTGATTACGTAAGTAATAGTAGTTCAACTAGAGTTATGTTCCTAATTGAATCCAAATAGCAGTAAAAAGTGGTATTTGAGTCATTTTGTAGTGCAGTAAGCTTTTCGATTCTTCTGAGTAAAGTACCTAGTAGTTAGTCTGCAAACAGAAGTCTTTGGTTGTACATTTAGAAAATATTGAGTGTGGATATGTGTGTCCATCGTTCCATCTGACATAATATTATATCGCCAATCACTGCCGCATCGTTTATTTCTTGTGGAAATGGTAGTTATTAGATCTTACTACGATTTGCTAGTCCTAACGTGTCATAGTGATTAACGGTTTTTGACAACACTATAACCAAACAAAAATTATTAAGGCTTGGCATACAGTATCATGCAAAATGTTTGAGAATAAGTTGCCTTGTTAAAAAAGTTTTTCTGAGTTGTATCATTTCGGATATAGGATATTAAAATAATCCTACATTTTCAGTAAAACTATTATATACTTTCCATTGGAAACTTCGCAGTGTACGTTGAAAACTGAATTTTAGTCCTTCGTACAAGTGCCTTTATTACGTAAAAGAGTGAATAATAAAAGCACCAGGCCGTGTAACAAGTTAACAACTATCATTATTCGTCGACCGTGGTCCGTTGCACCGTGCTACCGGTCGCGGCCGCATCACTATTGTGGAGGAACTAATTACTACATGAAGATATTTTAAGAATTTTATTATTGTTAACTCAAATTTGTAACTGATTCACAAGGTTTACTAACGATATTGTTGCTATAACGGGTTACGCTCAGATCGGCTTGCTTTCTCAAACAATATGATTGTAATCATGTATTATACTGAATGTCAATAATTTTCAGTATAGGTACACATTCTATACAAAAAATGGGTATACTTATATACAATCAACACATCTAAATCTCTAAAAACGTTGAAATTACCATATGTAGGTAATGCAGACGTCATGTTGTGTCATAAGCGTCGCGTCGTATAAAATCATGATGTAAACTCATTCGCTTCGTTTTACACGGGTCTAATTTCATACGAATTTCATATTTATGTCTTTTCGGTATTATTTCACTATTTAACATACTGTGAGTTGAGATACACTTATAAAATGTGTATTTAGCATT
This sequence comes from Spodoptera picta, assembly GCA_038387885.1. NCBI lineage: Eukaryota > Metazoa > Arthropoda > Insecta > Lepidoptera > Noctuidae > Spodoptera > Spodoptera picta. The sequence continues at coordinate 8,319,611 of JAZHFQ010000105.1, forward strand.
TACATTTGATTTTAACAAAAGTACCTAATTCAATACATCAATTACGAATTATATCCGATATTCGACGTATGCATAGGTACACGAATAAGTAACGTGATACGTGTCCAGGTCACATTTGGGTAGCCCATTGCGACAGGTCGACCGAACGTCTTGTGAAACGACGCTTGCGCAGCGTACCCCACCGACGACGGTCGATTGTGTCGAAACGCACGATACAGTCGCCGGCGCACGCCCGATCCGCAACCCCCACTAGACTGACTACACAAATCAGATATAATGTAATTTTATGATAAAGTACCTATTAGTCTACACATCAATCCATTCTGCTACTAATTACCATAAATTAAAGTTTAGAAAGAAAATTTTAACATTTTAGCAGCAAGCCATTACCGTAACTCAGCGTACACATGTTGAGGTTCCTTACGTAAGCCATGGGTGTGCTGTTTTAACGTTTTAAGTTACCAACTTTTTTGTTTCTCTCGTGCCAGACTATAACTGTGTTAGTAATTTGAAAACTAATTGGATCCTAAATAACCCTAAATATTATTTGTTACTGTAACTGTCCACCACAGACGGTACTTATTTTTCTGATCATCGGGTCCTTAAAAATGACGTTGTATGTAGTAAAACGAGCAATTAAGAATCCATTGGTTTAGAGCTGTAGCGTTGGCATTGCACAAGGCTTGCTGCAGGTCGGGCAGGCGGTGCGAGGCTCTCGCAACAGTCATTATTCGGGTCAGGCAACTATTTGTGTGAATTGTGTCATCTGACATATTACTCTTGCGATAAATATTCTTTGTTTACGGCGTGTAATTTTAAAACACTGAAATAAGTATTTGTATGTTTTTAAATATATGTAACCTAAGAATTATTTTGATATTTGTATTGGTCAACTGGTTACCTATTGATTTAACATAAATAGTTGTAGTTCCTGTGGTTAAACATAAATAAGGTTCATTTTGGTTTTTAACTTAAAATAGTAAAATACATAAAATCCTTCCATGTTGTCGTTGGATTCGTAAGATATCCTTGCAATGCTATGTGGATTCTTGAAAACCTATTTTGTGAGCGTGTCGCGTCTAACATATAAGTTAGACGAAAATGAGGCCTGTGAGCATAAAAGCGATTTCTTGTCTAAAAATTTAGACTACATTATAGATGTTGCAAACATCACAGCATCTGGCGAAACGCGCAATGGCGAATGTCTCACACACACATCGGCGCATTAACGTGTACGCACTAACACAGTCAGCGCGCGCGCCGCATCGCGGCCCCGCTCGCAAGTAGGTCAGGGCGCTCTGCGGCCGCGCGCGTTTTAAATTTAGAACGATCCGCACTTCAAGCTCCGCCCCACACGATCACCTAACTACAAGTTAATGTATAAATTACCTTCAAAACATCCACCTGTAACCGCACCCTTGGACAGTATAGATAACTTAAGTCAATTATTAATCATATAAAATTATATGAATTATTAGGAAATTGAACATTAAATGAATTATGCATATCCTGTAGATCTCAATGATCGTGTAATGTGTAATACATATTTATGAATGAAAAATACACATACATCATTAGATTGAATACATTTTTGAAGGACATTTTAATACATTGATATTATATCACAATAAACTGGTAAAGTAAACGTGGATCAATAATTACATTATGCATCTTGCGTAGCAATTATTAATTGCTAGTATCGCCATAATTTTCCAGAAATGATTCACGAGTTAAATGAAGACTCAAGTCTATCTATAGAAAATTAAATACCGTACTTATATTGTGCAGTGATTGATTGCGTTAGAAACGAACATTAAATAAATAATGTGCATTTGTTTCGTTATGAGATCGTTGAAGTTAAATTATTGTTGTGGTTGCTAAAACGAATTTGCTCTCATTAGATTAAGTCTAGTCTTTTAACCAACGTCTGTTTCAGACACCCTGCAGCGTCTCAGGGTCGACCTCTACTACTAAGTGGGTGAAGGTCGGCGGGGGAATCGCCGCCGTAGTCGTTACTTCAACATTATAGCAGAAACGAAGTAGCAAGTTTACAGGACTTGTATTAATTTGCATTAAATGATGTAATCTTATTTAGATCAATAGCTGTGATCTATCGAATACACAAGAATTGCCGTGGACGCACCCTGTAATGATTATGTGAATAGATAACATAAAACTTAAATTGAATGGAAGAGTATATTTTGCTGATGAATGAAAATATGTTTTAGATGATAAGACAAAAAAATCGTTACTCACCTTCGAGTTTCATGCCAACGTCGAGGCACTTTTGGAAGCGGCAAAATGGGCAGCGCTTCCGCTGTGTTTTGTCTATGTGGCAGGCTCGCTCAGCGACACACGTGTACACCTTCTTATTTTGTACGGTCCTCTTGAAGAATCCCTTACAAGACTCGCACGTTAGCAGCCCGTAGTGGTAACCGCTGACTTTGTCTCCACAAACGGGACAAAGTTCTTCGATCACATCTTTAGTGTCGGTTTGGTCGCATACTGTGCCGGCTGCTGGCAAATAAGCGCCTGGTTCGCCACCAGCGCCTGTTGGAAATAGATAGGATGTGTCCAAGTTTGCATATCCGAAAGATTGTTGTTCAGGAGGGCACTGATACGCGGCGCCTTGCGGCACGTATTGTTGCGAGGCACCTGAGGGACCCCCACCTGAACCAGACCCTTCAGGCCCTGGGCTCAGATCAAACGGGGACATATTGAGGGACATGAGGCCTGTTTGCTGGTCCATCGTCATACTCGGCCGCGTGGTGCGGCTGTTTATTAAGAATCCCTACAGCGGCGTTCAACCGCAACAACGTTCACACAGTCACCGAGTTCACTAGCGGTCTGGCCGCAACACTAGCTACCGCTCGTGGGTTGCACCTGTTCAAGCACTATTGTAGGAAGCACATAAATCCAACACATTTTGTTCAATACGAGCGGTTTAAGAATTTAACAAGCGTTAAGCGTCTGTGTCAGTCACCGAAGTAATTATTACTACTGTTCGTACAAGTGTTGACAGCGCGTGGTATGTTACGATCGCAATGAGTGTTTTTTAACAACAAGCGGCACGCGTGCCGCTCGGTAGACGTGCCGCGATCGACTGGCGGGTAGCCGGCCGGCGACAACGGCGCGCGTGCCGGCGCCTCCCGCATGCGCGCCCCGCCGCCACCCGCAGGCCCCTGCCCGCTCGCACAATGGAAAACGATTAGGAGCCCATGTAATAAGTGAAAGTGAGTCGGTGACCCACTTTCCCGCGATCCAGGTCTATGTTAGTGCGCGTTCGCGCGGTTGCGCCACCGAGCGGACGGAGGACGGCGCGGGGGGCGGCCCACTGACCCAGTTGCGCGCAGTGCCGCAGCAGGGCAGGGTTGCCGCGAACACCGAGCTAATGTTTACGTTCGCACTGCATTCGATTATGAGTTGTGTTCGCCGTACGTAATTGCAGCAATAAGTATTTGACAATCCACCGTCAATAATAATTGCCTACCAGATTTTCAAAATACAAACTACCAAACGATTCTTCAATGAAATAGTCTTGGCAGAAATAACTATTCAACAACAAATATGAAAGAAATAATGTACTTATCGTAAGAATCCTGTTTAGGTACCCATTTGGCTTTTTTTTATTGTAATAACATAACCTTCCAAAGTATCTAGGTATTTGTTATAGAGGTATACATTAAGTATCTAGAACAGGACTTTTATTCCTATCGTCTCTTTAACCATTAAAAGTTGCACTCTCTGTAACAATTCTGATTTCCTGAATTTATATATCAATCATCTTTAGGTACCCATTATTTCCAAAAATATTGGCTCTTATAGGTTTTTAATATTTGTTTAAGTGATCATAGTTGTACAAAAAATATTATTAACATGTTTCCACAATGAATTCGAGGCACCCGTCTATTAAAAGCAAGAATATTTGTGAATAAGCAATTACGTATTCGAAATTTACGTAGGTAATTTTAAGTCATAACGAGAGCCATTCAATATCAAAAGCGAAATAAAGATCTTGACCTGGATTTTGTTAAAATCAGTCAACAGGTCACGAACGAGTGACTGTCTGTGACAGCCTTGTATTCGCAATGTAATTCGATTCGACGTGTTCTACAGCACTAAACACATCGCCAACGGACGAGGATTGACTTCAATACGATATCAATGTACCTCAAGAAGGTACATATACACTAGTCCAAGTGTACGTATCTAGTATCTGTGTCTCCTTTACGTCCTTAATGTAATGATAAAATTAACTAGATGTAGTCTAGTTCCGATCTATCTTAAATTGGTCTAACATAGGGCCTGCTCATATAAAACATGGCCAAATAACGAAACTGCTGTCGTTACAAACATAAAACGACATGGAATTACATATCGTGCATAATAAGGCACAATGACTCAATAGTTTCGATTTCATAATCAAGACCTGAATACCGGATGAAAAGTGTCGGCAAGGTAGGTATACCCGAAGTATGTCGTTTTCGCTATCGCACAGACGCCACGACCTCAGACGAAAGCAAGAGTGCTCGCCGAGTCGCACGCGCAATGCTTTCTTCATGCGCAACTGACGTCACACTTTCTCTTGGCGATGACGCACATTGATGTAACGCATCGTAATATTGTGGTAATAACATCGCAATACAAAGTATCAGTGTGTCATGAAGATGTACGTGTATTTATTTATTGCAGCTTTGGACTATATATTTATTTACTTACTTTTCTTTGTTTTCATTACTTCTAGAGGCATTTTATGCTATTTATGTCAATTGTATTAATAATGTAAACACCTAATAAAAGTACATAAAATGACTGCACGACTGGTGCAGTGACTTGGCAACTGGCTCCTACGCAATGTATCACGTGTTCTGTTCCCCCTCGGAGTAATTCTTGTGTGATGCGCAAATTGTCGTTCCGGGACTAGTGTGATGACTGATGAACGTGTGAAATTATGTGTTTGTAAACGCTGCACCCACGACTGAGGAATTCTAGTAGGGACGGCAACATTTTTATAGTGAAAAAATGTTAGAAGACTGCACTAGCAGAGGTTGTAGAAATCACACCTAAATTTAAGCTTCGTCGTGGTTTAGTATTGACCTGTACACCTGTATTATAAAGAAACAAATGTACACACACACACATGTAGTAAAAGAAAAGTCCTATTCCCAAAAAACCTTTTTCGATAGCCATATGTCACTGCTAGAGAAATGCCTCTACCCCTGACAGTTCGATTAAACATGTTATTCCTGAAAAAAAACATCCCTATGATTTTTTAATTCGAACTAATTAATAATTTCACTTTAATAATGAATATTACAAATTATCGTGTTCATGACACAAACAGCTCGCGGTTATATTTACTTACATGTTTCTCGTTACAGTAATTTTCTTTTCAAATTGGTATAATTAAATTTATTAATACCTAAATTCAAATTAGTAAATTGTTTACGGACGTACCAACATCTTTTCACATTATCAAGCTTGATAACCCTATGGACTTTAGTGTCCCGACAGAAGTTTAAAAAACAACTTTAAAGTATACGTGATCTTTCGGGCATGTAAGCAGACACTTTTTGGATAAATGTGGGTAGAATTTAAAAAAAATAACTCTTAGCAATTTAATGACAATATTTGCAGATCGGCAGGCCCTGCGCGTATTTTTGCATGCAATTAAAACAATGAGATCACTCAAAGAACGCGAGATATGGATTGCATGGTATGAGCAATTTATTTACTATTTTTCAGTGTATTTGCGGTATTTACGGTTACTGTACTGATTGTAAAGGTAGTAAGAGAATTTAAAGTGGGCGCCGGGTGGCATTTGTTGAGTAAGGGGTGGGGTTGGGGAGCTATGAAAATGGGAGCAACATTTTAGGTTTCGGAGCCAAGTGCATTGGGTCACTAGGTCAATGATAACGTTTCGTTCCTGGAATTACGTACGTAGGTACAGGCTTTACTCTATGAACTACATAGTACATTCGTCTACGGCCGTGTTTACATTTATGAATGCTGGTTTTATTTGTAAATTCGCTTTCATTTCTATGAATTTCACAAATATAGGTTTCATATTGAATGCTTTGTTCTTTGAGTGCTTTATTAAAGATATACACATTCAGCATAACTTATTTGTTTGTTTTTATTTAATTTTTTTAAGACCAGGATAACGTGTTATTTCGAAAAAGATTTTAATAAACGAGTAATTTTATAGATTTTGATGTGTCCTTTTGTTAGCTTTTTATTTGGTTTTGCCCAAAATTGAAGAAGTTATAAAAAAGTGCTTATTTCGGCCTTCTTGTGTTATATGTCCAGCAACCAGATCAGGCTGATAAAAATGGCGAATTCGGATACCACCGAAAAATCTTTATTTTTCGAAAACCTTGTGGTTTACTACTTTTGATAATATAAACGAGCTCATTCACCACCAGGTATAATTTTGTTCTCTTTAAGAATTCATATTAGTTTCATTGGTTATCTTTACTTATTCATATTGGTAATTCATGATTCATTATCTTCACTCAGACAATATACTATACCTGTGGCAGTGTTCATTTAAAAAGTAGAAGATGAGCTATTTTTACTTAAGCGGGAATGTCATACAAGATAAGAGCTTCCTAAAATTTCTGCATATACGGTGCTTAATTGCAGTATAAAATACTGAGGTAACAAAGTTGTTTACTTATTTATTTGAGTTTTTTTATACATTCATAACACCACGCCTCTTTTTTCCGAAGGGGCAGGAGCAGTACAGGTACTTACTAACGGTACACCCAGTTCTCGGCAGTTTATTTATATAGCCATTGTATAATTTTAGTATACCCTATTGTCAAATACTGGGATCAAAGACTGTTCCGACTGACTGAGAGGAAAGCAATAGAACCATCACCGAAGGGGCTGCACTTGCTTTTATAACACTGTCACAGACGCAGTTTGCACCCGATTCGATTTGCAGTTCATTTCACTTTGATGACCGTCGGTCAGTCAAGTTTTAGGGGATTCTTTGTTTAGTTATAAGGGTGTGTCGTATCTGAGACGGACAAAATAATTAACATATTATGCATATGCATATGTTTAGTCGCAATATAAGGTTTTTAGTAACTTTTGAATTTGTAACCCGTGATGTTTTACTTAATATACATAGGTATGATAACGTAATTTAATGGAACTGTAATAATTTCCATAAACGACGTTAAAAATGATCTGATCTGCTAGCTTACTCTTTCAATTCCGATCGATCGACGTTGGTATTGTGAAATTTCGTACTCTTGAGTTGTAACACCAGCGCCCATTGCAACCGTATTGCGTGGATATTGAAGGAACTAAATGGTATTGTGTTTGGCTTTATATTCCGTACATTGAATGCTATTTTCACAGCTACGATAGGGGTTGTATAGTTTTGACATTGAATGATTATTGAGTGCCTCGTTGGCCGAGTGGTCGCAAGTGCGACTGCCGGGCAAGGGGTCTCGGGTTCCCCGATGTGGGTGTTACATTGTACAGTGGCATTAAGTGCCGCAATGTGCACCTCTGCCTACCCCTTCGGGGATAAAAAGTCGTGATGTTATGTTATGTTATGTGATTATTGAGATTTTATTGGATTGAAATTGCATTGACATTGGTTTCAAGAGTAAGCACGCTGATCCAACTTCAATCTTCCTTTTTTGGAGTCGGTTAATATGGTTTAGCGCGAGATAGTCGCGGACAAACATTAGATACAGACATACAGATGAAACTGAAAACTTTCTTTGAAGTCACTTAAAAGTGCTAATGCAATGAACGAATGAAAGAATGTTTTTAACGGTTAGGTACTGCAAAAACATATTTTTGAATGTAATTTGGCATAGCGATTTTTTTAAGGGGTGAAAATCATCGAATGGCTGCTCTCGCCTGGGTGAGGCGGGAGGGAGTGTCAGACTCTTACTGACTAAAAATCACCCCGTTCCTTCTCCTGTACGTCGTGCCGGAGCCCCGGTTACCCGTTAGGTTCTCCGCGACTTCACCGTTCGACCTTCTTTGTATCCCGATTGTATGGACGAAGGTATAATGTAAAGCTGCTGCAATACTTTTCACAAAGTAAAAAACATTATCTGATGCTATTTTGATTTTATTTTTTATTTTTAAATTGTGTGTATCAAAATAGACACTTTGTCCTAGGTTCGAACCGAGCTCAGGCTGAACAATTATTGTGACTAACCTTGTATTGGATTTACGATCATGTGTATTAGTATGCATCTATCCATTGTATACGAAGTAGGGTAATCACAGCATTGTATAGCTACTTAAGTATCGAAATTCATTTACATACGAAAGGATAAAAATTCTTGTATAGGCCTAAATTAAAAACAATTGGTGTATTTTTATACGCAAAAATAATAACTAAATATACGTTACATATTGGGTTTTTGCATTATACACCAGGATCAAAGGATAGAACTCCGTCGTGATGTAATAGCGGAGTGGAAGACACGACTTGCGCAACCTAGCGCAGGGCACGCCATTATAGCGGCGGTAAGTCCCGTTATGGAGGCGTGGATCGACAGAGGACATGGTGTCCTAAGCTTCCGGTTGACGCAGGTACTTACCGGACATGGCTGCTTTGGAAAGTACTTGTGTCGCATAGGCCGGGAGCAAACATCGGCGTGTCATCACTGTGATGGTGGTTTGGAGGATACGGCGCGGCATACGCTCGAAGAGTGTACTGCATGGGCAGAGCCGCGTCGTGAACTCTTTGCAGTACTCGGCCGGAGTAACCTGTCACTGTCGACTGTTGTACGAGCTATGGTCGACAGCGAGAGCGTATGGCACGGAGTCGCTTCCTTTTGTGAACAAGTCATGTTGGAAAAGGAAGCGGCTGAAAGGGAGAGAGAGGCGTCAAGTCCTCTCCCCTCTCGCCGTAGACGCGCCGGTCGTCAGCGCCGTGAAGCGGCAGCCGATCTGCGTCCTCCATGAGAGGAGAGGCCTGCGGGCAACTGACCGGGGGAGTCAGACGTCCGCTATATAGGCGGGAGTAGGCGTTAGCGTAGTGTTCCACGCGCGCTACTCGAAGAAGGAAAGCAGCCTCCTAGGGCCGCTAAGGTGGCGGGACCTGCCGCAAACATAGCGGTAGGTCGACGCCTGCCGGGTGTGGTGATTCCGTAAGGGCAACCCGGGTCACGGTCACAGGCAGTGAAGGAACACCGCGGTGGTTTTAGCCGGTATGAGTCCGGCACGCCCCCTCGTCGTCCCCACGGCGCGGGAAGTCCATGAGGATTTCCATCGCGATAGAAAAAAAAAAAAAAAAAAGGATCAAAGCCTACAAAAATGGTAAAAAGTGAAAAAAAATTACAGTAGGATGAAACCCATTAGAAAAGGAGGGGAATATGATCAAAATGAAAGGAAAAATAAATTACGGTCGATCCGAGTTCGGGAAGTGGGAGGGGGGGGGGAGTTTAAGGGTAAAAATGGTTTATCTTGATTTCCGGAAAAACTACAAGTCCTATGGAAAAAAGTTAAATGGCAAAGTTGTAGGCAATAAAAAGATCTACAACTTTTGTATTTGCAGATTTTTCACATAACCTCAAAATTTTGGTGAAAAAATCAAAAAACCAAGTTTTTGGTTTTTTATTTATAAGATATAATTAATAAATAATATTTCAAATAAATTTTTTTTCTACGAAATTTGGTGAAAATTTACCTTATTATGTCCCAAATACACTGTAATTTATTTGATTAAAAATATTTATTTTTTCGCTTCATTTTAATTTAATATCAAAAAAGCACCCTCATTTTCAATCGAAAATTCTGACGTCAAAATATCAGCTTTTTTCAAAAAGTTTGGGGGGTTTTTGTTCGTTGAAATATCTACTTTCTGATGATGTAAAGAAAAATATACTTTACTATAGGAAATATTCTTAGAAAATGCAAAAATATGAAAAAACCTCAAATTCGAAAATTTGTTTTTAATCATCATGTACAATTTTGAGGTATTTATTAAAATTTACATTTTAATTACTCAAAAAACGTAAAATTTAATGTTTTATTAATAAACGAAAAAAATACAAATTAAAATATCCTTCTATAATTAACAAACAAATAAGTTAATAAAGTTAATATTTAATAAGACATCTAGAGGTACAATATTTTTAAAAAGTTGTAGAACCTTCTTTAAATAATATTTGTAGTTGCCTATTTATTGCTGTTATAAGGTAATTTATATACCTGAGTGACATTCTAATTAGTTAAAATTATTATTAATTATTTGGAATTCTAATTAGTTACTCATTCGTTTTTGTCTCTTTGGAGGCATTTCTTCATCGTCAGATTCATACATACCTGCTATTTCGCATCAGCTGTAAAGTATACTACGTACGTATTCTTCACTATTAGACGTACTCACAAGTTTTGGTCGGGAGTTTGGTCGGATATGACCATCGAACAAATTTTGATGAGATCTATGAAAACTCAGGGTGGACTTACACATGGTCGTGGTATGTCTGAAAGTGTTTAAACAAAATTCGTATTAACAATGATCATACTTGTAAAAATTTGCAATGAAATGGAAGATTTTTGTAATGTTTCTTTTACAAGTACAGAACAACATATTGATTCAAGGGAATATCGAATAAAAAGAGATGTAGCTGATTTACAAATATTACAAAATTTTTTTAAACAGGTTCGATCCTTTTCCACAGTCTGATAACATTATGTCCATTTTTTCTGGAATTATTGGCAATGATTCTGTAAATTGCCACGAAGCGTATGAAGAAGGAAAAAAATATTTGCAAGCTATTGTTGGAATGAATTTTGGCAGTGTAACATTTAAAAGGAAAAACAAAGTCTTGTCTCTCAAAACAGTTCAATCTTCCGTTAAAGTAAACGAAGATATTATAGCCATCGATCCATTATTGCTATTTCAAAGGATATCGTTAACGATCGACAGTAAAAAAGATATGGAAACTTACTTACAATACGAGCTTGCACCTTTTCCACTGTCACTTTTTACAGAAAATGGCCTCAGGAAAAATGTAAAATCTCAACTCTACGAATTATTTGTGAGTGTGAATCAATCAATGCATTCTGAAAGCATAATGCATGTCGTCGACGGTGGATTTTTACTGCACAAAGTAATTTGGCAGTAAAATGAAACGGTGGAAGAGATCATTAATAAATATTTGCGCTACGTACAAAAACATTACGCAGCAAGCAGTTATATTGTGTTTGATGGGTACCCCGAGATTAAGAAATCAGGTACTGTCACAACAGTACCAGCAGCTACTTCAACTAAAAGAGGAGAACGTAATCGTAGAAAAACCTCAGACAATATTCCAGAGTTCAATTATCAAAACCATACAAAAATACCATTTTCGCAAGAAAAATTTTTATCTAACGAGAAAAACAAGGACAAAATAATTAAAAGTTTAATGAAAACATTACAGTCACAAGGATTTTCCTGTAAACAAGTTGAAGAAGATGCTGATGCCGACATAATTAAGACCTCGATAGAAGTTGCGAGAGATACCAATAAAACTGTTATAGTTGTGGGTCAAGATATTGATCTTTTGGTTCTTTTAAATCAATTAAATTCAAATAATCATGACATTTATTTTCTCAAATCAGGCTCTGGAAATGGAAAGGCTCTATTTTTCACGTCTAATAGTTTCAAACACGAATCCTTCAAAAATTTTGTTGCATTTCTGCATTGTTTTTCTGGTTGCGATACAACATCTGGATTTGCCGGAAAAGGACAGAAAAGTATCGTTAATTCTATATTAGACGCGAAAATTTTGTCAAATTTGGCCAATGTTTTTTACAAAAAAGATGAAAGTACAGAAAATATAAAAAAAATGGATTACAATTAATCAAATCTATTTATAACTGTAAAAGAGAAAAAATAACACTAAATCAATTAAGGTTACAAAAATATCAATTGCCAAAAATTAAATCATCCTTGGTTTTTGCAAACCTCCCACCCACAGAAGGAGCAGCAGAACAACATTGTTACAGAGCATATTATCAGCTTCAAACTTGGTTGGGTAACGAATTGACAGCAACAGATTGGGGATGGAAGCAACATCAGCATGGCATTATGCCCAAATTTACAGAAAAGGATTTAATTCCGGAAGTATTGCTCAAAACTATTTGCTGCAGCTGTGAAACTGGATGCAACAGTTTAAAATGTGGCTGCCGAAAACATGGTTTAAAATGCACTAATTGTCATGGTTCTGAAAATTGCTCCAATATGGAAGAAAAATCTACGAGGAAGTAAATGATTCAGATGAAATTATGGATAAAGAACCAATGCAGACTGGAAATAACATTGAAGACGAAGATGATGGTCTTGAAGATTTCGACGATCAACTAGAGTTGGAAAGATTTGTCGAATCTGACGATGAAGAAATGCCTCCAAAGAGACAAAAACGAATGAGTAACTAATTAGAATTCCAAATAATTAATAATAATTTTAACTAATTAGAATGTCACTCAGGTATATAAATTACCTTAAAACAGCAAGAAATAGGCAACTACAAATATTATTTAAAGAAGGTTCTACAACTTTTTAAAAATATTGTAGATGTCTTATTAAATATTAACTTTATTAACTTATTTGTTTGTTAATTATAGAAGGATATTTTAATTTGTATTTTTTTTTGTTTATTAATAAAACATTAAATTTTACGTTTTTTGAGTAATTAAAATGTAAATTTTAATAAATACCTCAAAATTGTACATGATGATTAAAAACAAATTTTCGAATTTGAGGTTTTTTCATATTTTTGCATTTTCTAAGAATATTTCCTATAGTAATGTATATTTTTCTTTACATCATCAGAAAGTAGATATTTGTACGAACAAAAACCCCCCAAATTTTTTGAAAAAAAGCTGATATTTTGACGTCAGAATTTTCGATTGAGGGTGCTTTTTTGATATTAAATTAAAATGAAGCGAAAAAATAAATATTTTTAATCAAAGAAATTACAGTGTATTTGGGAATAAGGCAAGTTTTCACCAAATTTCGTAGAAAAAAAAATTATTTGAAAAAGATATAAATTAAAAACCAAAAACTGGGTTTTTTGCATTTTTCACCAAAATTTTGAGGTTATGTGAAAAATCTTCAAATACAAAAGTTGTAGATCTTTTTATTGCCTACAACTTTGCCATTTAACTTTTTTCCATAGGACTTGTAGTTTTGCCGGAAATCAAGATAAACCATTTTTTACCCTTAAACCCCCCCCCCCTCCCACTTCCCGAACTCGGATCGACCTCATTTATTTTTCCTTTCATTTTGATCATATTCCCCTCCTTTTCTAATAGGTTTCATGCTACTGTAATTTTTTTTGGTTTCAAAAATTATCTACTCTTGTCTATAATAGAACGTAAGCCTATGTAAGTACTCTCAACATGTATCAATCCTACCTATATATAATATATATTTCCAAGTATCCGCACAACGCTCATTGAACTGAAAATAATAAGTTCAATGAATAAATGTTTTATTTTAAACGTCTCGAAGTTATTGTATCTTCAAGTACCAACAATGTACGTATACTGTTAAGTATTTAAATAAAGTTACCGTTTATTGTCCTGTAAATACAGAGGCAAGTATATTATGTGCTCCAATTTACAGATGTTTGGAATAACAAATTAGGTTACTCAACCCAGTAGTTGCAAAGAAACGGACGACCTGAATTGGAGACGAGAAGATTTCACTTCATTTCAGATACATTCCGCAATCATTTAACTTTAAGATATACAATAAGGTTGAATGTTGATTGACAGTAATATATTCTGCATTTGATAATGCTAATGCTATGTTGTCATGTAGATACTCATGTACTCATATACTCTGATCATACGAAGATATGCACTATGTCCAGTGGTATTAAGAAACAACTCATAATGGATTTTGTTTCATTATGTCAATTCTTAACTCGCAAGAGGTTAAGAAACGTGCGCACTTTTAGAAAAAAAAATGATGGTTTAAACCGGTAAACGAGCAGACGGATCACCTGATGGTAAGCAATCGGCGTCGCCCATGCGGGATCACCAGAGGCGTTACAAGTGCGTTACCGGCCTTTTGGGAATTTAAGGATTGTGAGGGATTCTGACATTGGGGAGACTGGGGAGGGGGAATTGGGCCTCCGGTAACCTCACTCTCACGACAAAACACAACGCAAGCGTGGTTTCACGTCGGTTTTCCGTGAGGCCGTGATATCGCTCCGGTCAAGCCATTAAGTGCCGAAGCCTGATTTTGGATTATGTAAATCTGCTGTTTATTCCTAACTTCAATCTTGTAACCTTTTTCACTCGAAAATCTAGACATGGTGGTACTTGTATAATGATACGAAACGGAATTAAGTATCGAGTTTTGGAGTCAATGGAAAGATACAGTGTCCCAAATGTAATTGAGTGTTGCTCAGTCGAACTTACAGATCATAACATAATAGTAATCTGTGTATACAGAAGCCCGCATAGCAACAATTCAAAGAGAAACCTTGAAATATTTTTTAATAATCTAAATAATCTTTTAAGTTCAGTTTCATTTCATATAAATAGAAAGGTGGTACTGTGCGGTGATTTCAATATCGACCTACTAAAAGACACTTACACAATTTAAGTATCTAATTACAGGCTTCAATCTTAAGTTCGATATAAACGTACCAACTAGATTGAGTAGTGATACAATCATAGACAATATAATCCATAATGTGCGGGGAGCCAGGGGTAAAGTCTTAGAACTAGCAATATCTCATACAGATCATACAGCTCAAGTTCTACGGTGCCCAGTTAAAAAAACATGCAGTTTAGATCACTGGTTTACCACAAGACGAGACTACACTATGGAAAACATAGATAAATTTAAAAACTATCTTAAGAGCATTACTTTTTCCGATGTTTATCAGGAACCGGACTCAAATGAGGCATTCAAGCTGTTCTATGAGTGGTTTGCATTGCTTTATAATTTATGTTTTCCGATTATCAGAATTAAAATGTGTACTAAAATAAAATCAAAATGGATAAGCCGCGGTATTAGGATTTGTAGCAAAAGGAAAAGACAATTATTATGGAAGTACCGTAGGTTGCCAAATGAACAAAATAAACTGAATTTAAAAAATCACTCGACCCGTTTTAAAAAAGTAATAAATCTTACGCAGAGGGCACACAATAATAAATTTATCAGTACAGCTCAGGATCTAGGGAAAGCCACATGGAAAGTCATCAGTAGGAACAAAACCACAATATCAAATGAATATACAGTATGTTAGGTTAAACGAGGGACATATTCAAACCCATAATAGTGTATACTCACATGAACCTAACAATCATATAAACGAAACGAAAACACTAATAAATAACAGACAGAACCATAAAAACGCTTCCGCTTACGCTTACGGGTTACGGCTTAGCGGGCTTAAGGCACTCTATCCTTTTCGGCAAGATCGGCGCATGTTTTGCAACGCGACTTACTTTATGTAAGTACTGTTTCTGTTTACAAGTTCACTTGTTGCGCGCTCAGTGTTCATGATGATTTATTTTATTGGACAATTACTTCAAAAATTTTGGTTATAGGTTTTTTACATATTCGGCACGAGAATCGAATACTGAATACCCTCCCTCAATAAGTCCCTCGTTTAACCTAACACACTGTATAATGAAAATCGACTGTAATCAAAAACTATTAACTAATCCTGACGCAATAGCAGAAGCTTTTAATGACTTCTTTGTAGATCAAGTAAAATTAACTGACCATATCAATATTGACACTTATAAAATGACGATTAATAATAATAAAAATACTTCGATGTTCATGTCCCCTACTTCACCAGTTGACATCCATCGTATTGTAATGTCGCTCAAAAACACGGCTAGCACTGGGTACGATGATATATCTACTAAAATTATAAAACACGTATCCATCATTATTGCACCAATATTGAGTTATCTTATTAATTTGAGCAAGAGTGTGGAACTTTTCCCAGTGAATTAAAAATTACTATAATAAAACCGCTTTTTAAGAAAGACAACAGAGAAAATATGTCCTGTTACAGACCTATTGCTCTGGTACCAATATTTTCTAAGATTTACGAAAAAGTAATTAATAATCAAATCACTTCATATTTTGAAAAAAATAATTTACTAGTTGACAATCAAAAAGGCTTCAGGAAGAACAAGTCAATTGATATGGCCATATACGACTTTCTAGATAAAGTTAGCAGTCAAGTAGATAAGAAATTACCAGCTGTAGCACTTTACATGGACATGACAAAGGCTTTCGATCGCGTTGATCATAAAATACTCCTAAGTAAACTAAATGCATATGGAATTAGAGGAAACGTATTGAGTCTAATTGAATCCTACCTACATAACAGACGGCAAATGACAGTTATCAGTAGAATCACTAAAGATAGCGAGGTAACTTATAGGTCTGGTCAGAGAACTGTTACTTACGGCGTACCACAAGGTAGTGTCCTTGGCCCGACTCTGTTTATTATTTACCTCTACAAAAAATGACTTTCCAACATCATCAACATATCCAATGACCATGTTTGCAGACGACAGTACCTTACTATTTGATGGTGATGACTTAGAAACATTAGAAGCAGATATAAATGCTAACATTGAATCTGTTGTAAATTGGTTAAATCATAATAATTTAATCATAAACCTAGATAAGACGGCAATAATGAAATTTGAACAGCGAATGGGATGGAATTTGAATACAAAAATTTAATCGCACAATATCAAGGAAAAGGTATTAATGAAACAAATGTAACAAAATTTCTAGGACTAAGTATACAGAAAACATTGAAATGGGATGTTCATATAGATAAAGTGTGTAATAAGTTAAATAAATATTCCTATGCTCTTCACATGTTAAATAAAACTGCAAAATGAAAAACAGTGTTGACAGCATACCATGGTCTAGTAGCATCAACATTAAGATATGGAATAATTTTCTGGGGGAATGCAACCGGTAAAGAAATGGTATTCAAGTGTCAAAAAAGATGCATTAGGGCTATTTGTAATCTGCAGTCTACCGACAGCTGCTACACTTTCTTTAAAGACCTCAAAATTTTGACGGTCCCCTCATTATACATCTATAAAACTGGTACGTTCGTCAAAAACAATTTTAATAATTTTGACCGAGTAACCAGTCAACGTCGTTGTGACCAGTTACACTTATTAAAATCTAGAACTGCACTGTACAGGAACAGTATCTTTGCAATGGCTCCAAAAATTTATAATAAACTGCCTAAATATATAAGAAACGAAAATAATATTAGACTTTTTAAACGAAAACTGACATTATTTTTAATTGACAAGACATATTATTCTATTAACCTATTTCTAAATGATAAATTTTGACATACTATCATGATTCTTTTATACTTGTTTAATTTAAATATATTAATAATGCTTGGTACCTGCCTAACTTAATAACTATTTGTACACCAATTTTATTGGTAGAACATAGAGATGCTATTAATGTATGTAAAACACCCTTCTGTATAACCTGTGTTCATAAATAAATTGATTAAAAAAAAAAGCTTGGCTTTCCTACACTTTGCAAAAAACTACTTAATTGGTTATTGTCTGAGTTCAAATATAATAAACAACGTAAAAGTAAAGTACCTACCAAGCAATCAATATAATATCTTTGAAGCTATTAAACAAAGTAGTTACTTATTGTTGGAGGCTGAGTCACCCTCGTCCGTAGGAGAGCACCCTTAAACCAGAATCCCTACACGTGGCCTCCGGGTGGTGCTAACCAGGTGACACTTTGGTGGTAGGCTTCGGCCGCCGGCTTTATGACCACCCACCGAGCAAAAGCGTGTCGCCAAGCGGCCCTGCCGTGTTCCGCCACGATGCTCGGTGACGCCGTATGAGAGGATGGGTCGAGATGGTTGTTCCACTGTAGACTGGCCGGTCTGACGCGCGCTGGTGTAGCTACACCGGGTGCCCAGTCGCGGAGGGTAGCGGGATCCGAGGCACGGTGCACCGCTGGCCGACCGCAGATAGTTGGGGGCCCAACTAGCGTGCTAGCCACACGTGAAAGGCTGCCCCGCCATCTAGCGAAAAATCCCATGGATACGCCGTCGTGCCGGTTGGCGACCGGAGGAGAGGGCCCGATGGATATTCGTGGGGGGGCTCGGGCGTCCCCGCAGTCTCCAGACTGGCCTCCCAATGGTGTGGCTAACTGCGGTGCGCGTCGAGGGGTCGCCTGCGTGGGGGACCATTTCACTGCCATCCTCTCAGCAACCTTCCACTCTACATCAATGACACCGAGAAATAAGAAAAGGGTTCAACAGCGGCTGCACTCCCTCTCCCTCAAAGTGCACCTCTCAAATATTCGAGGTTTGCACTCTAATGTCAATGCGGTCCATCACCACCTCGAGACCGAGAACCCTACACTCTTGTTTCTCTCGGAGACCCAGATCAGGTGCCCGTCGGACGTATCCTACCTGAACTATCCAGGTTTTTCCCTGGAGCACAATTTTGTTCCGCATGCAGGTGTATGCGTATACGTCCGAGACGGCATCTGTTACCGGCGTCTCCGAAACCTTGAGGACCCTAGTTTTTCTGCCCTTTGGATACTGGCAGACATAGGCATGGAGAAAATTCTTTATGCCTGTGTCTATCGGTCGCACAGCGGAGATTTGGAGGCGACCAGATTAGCGCAATATCTCGGTGAAGCGGCGGATGCGGCTCGACAGGCGTACCCTTCGGCCCAGTTGGTGTTACTGGGGGATTTTAACGCTCATCATCAGGAGTGGTTATTCCCATACCAGTGCACCGACCATGCTGGAAGGGAAATGCGTAAACTTGCGCTTTCGCTCGGCCTGACCCAGCTGGTCCAGGAAGCCACAAGGGTACCCGATGTCGATACGCACACTGCCAATTGCTTAGACCTTCTGCTGACAACTGATCCAGATCGCTACTCGGTGACAGTCTCATCACCTCTAGGTAGCTCCGACCACTGTCTGGTGAAATCTGTATCCACACACTCCCCACCAGATCCGAGTCCCAGAGGACCTCGGCGGATGTGGCGATACAAGTCAGCGGACTGGGATGGGATGCGATCTTTTTTCGCATCCTATCCTTGGCGGCCCGTTTGCTTCTCTTCTGATGACCCGTCAGCTTGTGCGGAAGCCGTAACGGGGGTGCTGCGCCAGGGCATGGAATACTACATTCCATTCTCGGACGTGACATCCTTTGGTGGGTCCCGTCCTTGGTTCGATGCCGACTGCGGACGTGCCGAAGCGCAAAAGCAGGCGGCATACTTGGCATGGGCGGATGCCAGGCGCCGTAGGGCTGATGACATTCATCAAAAGAAGAGAGCCTTTAATCGGGCTGCCAAGTCATGCAAAAAGGCATTACGGATGGCTCGATTTAACCATATTGGCCGTATAGGGAACAAACTAGCTTCCTACCCAGCGGGAAGTAAAGCTTTTTGGTCTCTGGCCAAGGCGGTTGAATCGAACTTCTGTCGCTCCTCACTTCCTCCGCTCCTGAGGTCTGACGGGACGCTGGCTCACACTGCGGTAGAGAAAGCGAATCTATTTGCTTCTCTATTTGCGGAATCTTCGCGTCTTGACACTGGTGGCGCCTTGCCTCCTTCTCTTAATAGCGTATGCAAGACGAATTTGTCGCAAATTCGCATTCGACAGAGGGAGGTATATAGGACGCTACGCGATCTGGACGTGAACAAGGCCAGTGGTCCCGACGGAATCCCAGCCCTGGTTTTAAAAACCTGTGCGCCTGAGTTGTCTCCAATCTTGACACGTCTGTTTCGCCTTTCCTTGGAGACGGGTCTAGTACCGGTTGCATGGAAGCTGGCCAACGTACAGCCTGTGCCTAAAAAAGGTAGTCGTGCCGACCCTAATAATTACCGTCCTATTTCGGTCACGTCCATACTCTGCAAGAGCATGGAACGTGTACTCAACAATAGACTCCTGGCATACCTTGAAGGTAACGATCTCCTCAGCGATCGGCAATACGGGTTTCGACGTAACCGATCGACTGGGGACCTTCTTGCGTATGCCACTCACATATGGAGCGAGGCCATAGAGGGGCACGGGGAGGCATTAGCAGTCTCCCTCGATGTCTCGAAGGCCTTTGACAGGGTTTGGCACGACAGTCTAATCGGCAAGCTTCCTGCATATGGACTTCCTACTGGTCTGTGCAGATGGATAGCAGACTTTCTGAGGGATCGGTCAATACGAGTAGTCATCGATGGCTGCTCGTCTGACCAATTCGGTATTAATGCCGGCGTCCCTCAGGGGTCAGTACTTTCAGCGACGCTCTTTTTGCTCCACATAAACGACCTGCTTAAGCCCGGTATCTTTGGGTATGCAGATGACAGCACAGTTGTTGAAAGGTATGTGTCCAGTGCGCGGACTAGCGGAACACAGATCCAGTCTTTAAGAGAATCCATGGTCGATCGTTTGAACTCGACCTTGAAGGCGGTCTCCGACTGGGGTGACGCCAACTTGGTTAGGTTCAACGCTAGCAAAACCCAGGCGTGTCTATTCTCCGCCAAACGGAGTCAATTTCCGCTGACTCCTACTTTCCGGAATGTGTCCGTACCGATGACCGATCATCTTGAGCTTCTTGGTGTAACTCTGACGCCCACACTCAACTTTGGCTCCTATATAGAGTCAAAAGCGCAACTGGCTGGTAGGAAGTTGGGTATCCTATGGAGGGTGAGACGGTACTTCACGCCGAAACAATTGCTGAGCCTGTACCAGGCACAGGTTCGGTCCTGTATGGAGTACTGCTCTCATCTTTGGGACGGCTCGGCAAAATATCAGCTGGACGCGTTAGAGCACATTGAGAGGCGTGCCAAGAGGCTCATCGACGATGATGCGCTTGTGAAGGCTCGGCTTCAAAGCCTCGAGCACAGGCGTAATGTTGCAAGCCTTTCGGTTTTCTACCGGATACATTTCGGTGAGTGTGCAGGGGAATTGCACAACTTGATTCCCCCTAGTCCTTTCCATCATCGTACCACAAGACAATCGGCGAAGCGTCACCGTTTCATGGTAGATGTTCCGCCCACACGCACGAAGCGCTTCGCTTCAAGCTTCCTTGTGCGTACTGCTGAAGAGTGGAATTCTTTGCCAGAGTCTGTATTTCCTGAAGGGTACAACCTGGGAGTCTTCAAGGCCCGAGTGAATAGGTTGCTTATGGGACGACGTGCTACATCGTAGACCGCATCATCGCTTACCACCAGGCGAGATAGTGGTCAAACGTCGCCCCATCAAACATAAAAAAAAAAAAAAAAAAAAAAAATATTATTGGGAGTCTAGGAATTCTTTAATCTTTATAGGTATAAATAGAAAGACGGGTTAAAAGTAAATCATCGTTTAGTAGAATAGCTCAATTTCTCTGATTCTGATTTAAGAATTTCTAGTTAAATTAATATTAAATTCAATTTCTAGTTGAACCTAATTTCACGCCGGTATACTTATAGTTTGATTTCACCCAAGTACTTACTTACTCAAGGATACTTAATTTATTTAAACTTAGAATAAAAGTAGGTATTTAATGTAAGAACAGTCGTTTTTAATTCAAAATAAAACTTACACGTGTTCAACGCATGGGCACTACCAAGTATTACTAGGAATTTTGTACATCAACAACAAAGACTTAACTAAACTGATATTAGATATCTCTTAAACTTATTTCTCGTTGTACTAAACAATGTCTAAACTAGAAAGTTATAAGTTGTTTCTACCTATGTCAAACATTCCAAAATCGCAATCCTTCTTGCACATTTTAGATTTTAGATGAATGGGTAACAGATTAAGCCTTTTATTTGCAATTTTAGTTAATATTGCAAGTGCAAAACGTGCTGTTTTTGTGAGAGTACATTGTAAATATTCAAAACAAATATTAGTCGGTACGTTTGAAATGTAGGAGGAAACAAAAGACCCAAAATTGAGCATATAATGCTCAATATAAACCGTTACGTCTTTAGTTGGAACATCAACAAAGCCTTTTATAGTTTTACAATAACTTTTATGATGAAAGTAACTTCGGACTCTTTCGTTAAAGAAATGGTTTCACACGTGAGGCTTATGCCAACGTGTGACGAAAATAACTGGTATAAGTACATCACTTTTTAAATTATATCTAGATCTTTTCCTCTATTTATTTCATGGTATTATAATAGCCTTTATTAAGAGGAAAGAAATGCTATTTTTTAGCTTCATTTCTGATGCGATTTAGACCAGAGTAGACAATTTTTGAAACAAGCTGATATTTTGACGTCAGAATTTTCGATTGAAAATTAGGGTGCTTTTTTGATATGAAATTAAAATGAAGCGAAAGAATAAATATTTTTAATCAAATAAATTACAGTGTATTTGGGACATAATAAGATAAGTTTTCACCAAATTTCGTAGAAAAAAAATTTATTTGAAAAAGATATAAATAAAAAACCAAAAACTTGGTTTTTTTGAATTTTTCACCAAAATTTTGAGGTTATGTGAAAAATCTGCAAATACAAAAGTAGTAGATCTTTTTATTGCCTACAACTTTGCCATTTAACTTTTTTCCATAGGACTTGTAGTTTTGCCGGAAATCAAGATAAACCATTTTTTACCCTTAAACCCCCCCCCCCCCCTCCCACTTCCCGAACTCGGATCGACCGACACCTCTCAAATATTCGAGGTTTGCACTCTAATGTCAATGCGGTCCATCACCACCTCGAGACCGAGAACCCTACACTCTTGTTTCTCTCGGAGACCCAGATCAGGTGCCCGTCGGACGTATCCTACCTGAACTATCCAGGTTTTTCCCTGGAGCACAATTTTGTTCCGCATGCAGGTGTATGCGTATACGTCCGAGACGGCATCTGTTACCGGCGTCTCCGAAACCTTGAGGACCCTAGTTTTTCTGCCCTTTGGATACTGGCAGACATAGGCATGGAGAAAATTCTTTATGCCTGTGTCTATCGGTCGCACAGCGGAGATTTGGAGGCGACCAGATTAGCGCAATATCTCGGTGAAGCGGCGGATGCGGCTCGACAGGCGTACCCTTCGGCCCAGTTGGTGTTACTGGGGGATTTTAACGCTCATCATCAGGAGTGGTTATTCCCATACCAGTGCACCGACCATGCTGGAAGGGAAATGCGTAAACTTGCGCTTTCGCTCGGCCTGACCCAGCTGGTCCAGGAAGCCACAAGGGTACCCGATGTCGATACGCACACTGCCAATTGCTTAGACCTTCTGCTGACAACTGATCCAGATCGCTACTCGGTGACAGTCTCATCACCTCTAGGTAGCTCCGACCACTGTCTGGTGAAATCTGTATCCACACACTCCCCACCAGATCCGAGTCCCAGAGGACCTCGGCGGATGTGGCGATACAAGTCAGCGGACTGGGATGGGATGCGATCTTTTTTCGCATCCTATCCTTGGCGGCCCGTTTGCTTCTCTTCTGATGACCCGTCAGCTTGTGCGGAAGCCGTAACGGGGGTGCTGCGCCAGGGCATGGAATACTACATTCCATTCTCGGACGTGACATCCTTTGGTGGGTCCCGTCCTTGGTTCGATGCCGACTGCGGACGTGCCGAAGCGCAAAAGCAGGCGGCATACTTGGCATGGGCGGATGCCAGGCGCCGTAGGGCTGATGACATTCATCAAAAGAAGAGAGCCTTTAATCGGGCTGCCAAGTCATGCAAAAAGGCATTACGGATGGCTCGATTTAACCATATTGGCCGTATAGGGAACAAACTAGCTTCCTACCCAGCGGGAAGTAAAGCTTTTTGGTCTCTGGCCAAGGCGGTTGAATCGAACTTCTGTCGCTCCTCACTTCCTCCGCTCCTGAGGTCTGACGGGACGCTGGCTCACACTGCGGTAGAGAAAGCGAATCTATTTGCTTCTCTATTTGCGGAATCTTCGCGTCTTGACACTGGTGGCGCCTTGCCTCCTTCTCTTAATAGCGTATGCAAGACGAATTTGTCGCAAATTCGCATTCGACAGAGGGAGGTATATAGGACGCTACGCGATCTGGACGTGAACAAGGCCAGTGGTCCCGACGGAATCCCAGCCCTGGTTTTAAAAACCTGTGCGCCTGAGTTGTCTCCAATCTTGACACGTCTGTTTCGCCTTTCCTTGGAGACGGGTCTAGTACCGGTTGCATGGAAGCTGGCCAACGTACAGCCTGTGCCTAAAAAAGGTAGTCGTGCCGACCCTAATAATTACCGTCCTATTTCGGTCACGTCCATACTCTGCAAGAGCATGGAACGTGTACTCAACAATAGACTCCTGGCATACCTTGAAGGTAACGATCTCCTCAGCGATCGGCAATACGGGTTTCGACGTAACCGATCGACTGGGGACCTTCTTGCGTATGCCACTCACATATGGAGCGAGGCCATAGAGGGGCACGGGGAGGCATTAGCAGTCTCCCTCGATGTCTCGAAGGCCTTTGACAGGGTTTGGCACGACAGTCTAATCGGCAAGCTTCCTGCATATGGACTTCCTACTGGTCTGTGCAGATGGATAGCAGACTTTCTGAGGGATCGGTCAATACGAGTAGTCATCGATGGCTGCTCGTCTGACCAATTCGGTATTAATGCCGGCGTCCCTCAGGGGTCAGTACTTTCAGCGACGCTCTTTTTGCTCCACATAAACGACCTGCTTAAGCCCGGTATCTTTGGGTATGCAGATGACAGCACAGTTGTTGAAAGGTATGTGTCCAGTGCGCGGACTAGCGGAACACAGATCCAGTCTTTAAGAGAATCCATGGTCGATCGTTTGAACTCGACCTTGAAGGCGGTCTCCGACTGGGGTGACGCCAACTTGGTTAGGTTCAACGCTAGCAAAACCCAGGCGTGTCTATTCTCCGCCAAACGGAGTCAATTTCCGCTGACTCCTACTTTCCGGAATGTGTCCGTACCGATGACCGATCATCTTGAGCTTCTTGGTGTAACTCTGACGCCCACACTCAACTTTGGCTCCTATATAGAGTCAAAAGCGCAACTGGCTGGTAGGAAGTTGGGTATCCTATGGAGGGTGAGACGGTACTTCACGCCGAAACAATTGCTGAGCCTGTACCAGGCACAGGTTCGGTCCTGTATGGAGTACTGCTCTCATCTTTGGGACGGCTCGGCAAAATATCAGCTGGACGCGTTAGAGCACATTGAGAGGCGTGCCAAGAGGCTCATCGACGATGATGCGCTTGTGAAGGCTCGGCTTCAAAGCCTCGAGCACAGGCGTAATGTTGCAAGCCTTTCGGTTTTCTACCGGATACATTTCGGTGAGTGTGCAGGGGAATTGCACAACTTGATTCCCCCTAGTCCTTTCCATCATCGTACCACAAGACAATCGGCGAAGCGTCACCGTTTCATGGTAGATGTTCCGCCCACACGCACGAAGCGCTTCGCTTCAAGCTTCCTTGTGCGTACTGCTGAAGAGTGGAATTCTTTGCCAGAGTCTGTATTTCCTGAAGGGTACAACCTGGGAGTCTTCAAGGCCCGAGTGAATAGGTTGCTTATGGGACGACGTGCTACATCGTAGACCGCATCATCGCTTACCACCAGGCGAGATAGTGGTCAAACGTCGCCCCATCAAACATAAAAAAAAAAAAAAAAAAAAAAATATTATTGGGAGTCTAGGAATTCTTTAATCTTTATAGGTATAAATAGAAAGACGGGTTAAAAGTAAATCATCGTTTAGTAGAATAGCTCAATTTCTCTGATTCTGATTTAAGAATTTCTAGTTAAATTAATATTAAATTCAATTTCTAGTTGAACCTAATTTCACGCCGGTATACTTATAGTTTGATTTCACCCAAGTACTTACTTACTCAAGGATACTTAATTTATTTAAACTTAGAATAAAAGTAGGTATTTAATGTAAGAACAGTCGTTTTTAATTCAAAATAAAACTTACACGTGTTCAACGCATGGGCACTACCAAGTATTACTAGGAATTTTGTACATCAACAACAAAGACTTAACTAAACTGATATTAGATATCTCTTAAACTTATTTCTCGTTGTACTAAACAATGTCTAAACTAGAAAGTTATAAGTTGTTTCTACCTATGTCAAACATTCCAAAATCGCAATCCTTCTTGCACATTTTAGATTTTAGATGAATGGGTAACAGATTAAGCCTTTTATTTGCAATTTTAGTTAATATTGCAAGTGCAAAACGTGCTGTTTTTGTGAGAGTACATTGTAAATATTCAAAACAAATATTAGTCGGTACGTTTGAAATGTAGGAGGAAACAAAAGACCCAAAATTGAGCATATAATGCTCAATATAAACCGTTACGTCTTTAGTTGGAACATCAACAAAGCCTTTTATAGTTTTACAATAACTTTTATGATGAAAGTAACTTCGGACTCTTTCGTTAAAGAAATGGTTTCACACGTGAGGCTTATGCCAACGTGTGACGAAAATAACTGGTATAAGTACATCACTTTTTAAATTATATCTAGATCTTTTCCTCTATTTATTTCATGGTATTATAATAGCCTTTATTAAGAGGAAAGAAATGCTATTTTTTAGCTTCATTTCTGATGCGATTTAGACCAGAGTAGACAATTTTT
Organism: Spodoptera picta; assembly: GCA_038387885.1. Lineage (NCBI taxonomy): Eukaryota > Metazoa > Arthropoda > Insecta > Lepidoptera > Noctuidae > Spodoptera > Spodoptera picta. The sequence continues at coordinate 8,346,149 of JAZHFQ010000105.1, forward strand.
GAAACAAGCTGATATTTTGACGTCAGAATTTTCGATTGAAAATTAGGGTGCTTTTTTGATATGAAATTAAAATGAAGCGAAAGAATAAATATTTTTAATCAAATAAATTACAGTGTATTTGGGACATAATAAGATAAGTTTTCACCAAATTTCGTAGAAAAAAAATTTATTTGAAAAAGATATAAATAAAAAACCAAAAACTTGGTTTTTTTGAATTTTTCACCAAAATTTTGAGGTTATGTGAAAAATCTGCAAATACAAAAGTAGTAGATCTTTTTATTGCCTACAACTTTGCCATTTAACTTTTTTCCATAGGACTTGTAGTTTTGCCGGAAATCAAGATAAACCATTTTTTACCCTTAAACCCCCCCCCCCCCCTCCCACTTCCCGAACTCGGATCGACCGTAATTTATTTTTCCTATCATTTTGATCATATTCCCCTCCTTTTCTAATGGGTTTCATCCTACTGTAATTTTTTTTCTCTTTTTACCATTTTTGTAGGCTTTGACCCTGGTGTAATTGTCAGTTTGTTTTCTTGCAAAAATCTATACAATAATAATAATAATAATAATATATGCTTTATTGTACACCACACAATCACATTATAGGAAAAATATTAACAAAAATAGTGTACAATGGGCGGTCTTATCGCACAAGGCGATTTCTTACAGACAACCTTTGGATGGAGCAGTAATAGGAGTCTGATATGGGTCGTCAAGTGTACAATAATTAATTATAAAGTACTATACATATAATACAAAAATACAACTACAACTCAAAAAAAAAAATATAAAAAACATAAAATAAAATAAAAATAAAATAATATACAATATACAATATGATACATAATGGTGTGTATTTGTGCATGTGTTTGTATGTGTGTGTATGTGTGTGTGTGGTTAAAATAGGATATAAAATTATAAAGAGAGGAAATGCTCTCTAACAAGTTTTTTAAATTGCGATATGGATTGAGCTCGCCTCGCTGCAATCGGTAAAGCATTCCACAACCGAGCTGCTTGCACTGTAAAGGATTTGTCTAAAAAGGAAGTGGAATGCAAACAAATACTCAATTTCAGACTCTTCGATGATCTCAAAAACTTCGAATGTGTATCGCCAAGGTACGTAAAACGTTCTTTTAGATAAGTAGGGGTAGTGGGATTAAAAAGTATATTGTAAAGAAGTGAAAGAATATGAGTATTCCGGCGAAGGCGAATAGGCAGCCATTTGAGCTTGTTGCGGAACTCAGAGACGTGGTCATACTTGCGCAATCCAAATATGAACCTAATGGAAAGATTTTGAAGTCGCTCAAGCTTGTCTAATTGTTCTTGGGTGAGATCAAGATAGCTGGCATCAGCATAGTCGAGAATTGGTAGAAGTAGGGACAATACAACGCAAAAACTACTGAACGAAAATGCGGTCGCCGCAGATGTAATGACGTTGGTGACCATAAAATCCTGAAGATGTCTGAGAGGCAACAAAATGTCCTACCTACCTATATATCAATTTTGGAGTTGAAACATTTTCGAACATTCAATTAAAATGTAATTTTCTATATGAAAGTATCTCATCATTATGGTACAACAAAGTTGTCAGGGGAATAATAACCGCGGCACGGCTGGCATTACACCATCCCGGAGGTGGCAGCTGGCTCCATTGATATTACGTTATCGGGAAATATGATTACTTGAAGGATAGGCCCCTAAGTGAGATTATAGTGAATTATTTTTAACTCTTACGATTATTATACTTCGTATTTATACGAAGAATTGAAATTAAGTCTTATTTATTCTGACAGAAATCAAAAGAATCAAGAAACATTCTTAATATAATAATAATAATAAAGCCCGCAGGGCACCTTGAGGCGAGGTGACGGGCAATAGCGATCCCGCGGGCTACCATCATCCCGAGTGCTCCAGGGAGAAGTCACCGTTCCTTCTTCTCCGGCTTGCCTTGAATTGGCTGGCTGGAGTGAACAATGACAAGGAACAGGTCTCCCACCTCTGGCTTGCCTTCATTGGCCGTCCAGAGTGGAGTCGCGAGAGCAGTGATCCTGCTCGGAGGGTAAGAAACTATTCGTAAGTCGCGAGTGGGCCAGGGATGCAGGAGGCTTCGGCTGGAGCAGATGATCTGAGTAGAAAGCGGTGGTAGTTTCTTAACCCTTCAGCCACTCACATTCTCGTTGCCCCTATGTTGCTATATCTAGCAACCATTCCCGGGGCCCGGTCAGTGAGTTGGCGAGTCTCCGCCTGCCATTTTTACGTGTAAAAATTACATTGTTTCGGCAGGTGCCATAGTCATCCATAGTTCCCAATTTACCAGTCCACAGCAACCCATCCATAGCCCTACCATTTTTTTTTCCATTATTCACAATAGTCTTACACTAACCGGGGACTGTCCTTGGGTGCATTTCCATAGTGCATACAGGGATAGTCGCCGGTTTGTGTCTCCATTACATTTAGATTAAAGTTGTCTAAAGGGCCTCTGCGCAGTTGGCTTCGGCCCCTCGTACGCCTCCCAAATGACCGGGACCCTGTGGTCCCGTGAATGGTAAAGACATACATAATAATAAATAATCTTTATTGTACACCTTAAAATAATATAAACATATATGTAGAGTTATAATCAAGAATAGTAGGGCACAAAGGCGGCCTTATCACTAAAAGCGATCTCTACCAGGCAACCTTTGGGTGAATGGAGCACTGAATGATAGTGGAGGTGATTCTAGGCATACTCAGGTACTTACATCACATACCTATACATACACATACATACATAATATCTGTAGACTAGACATAATAATAAGCTAATTTGCTTTAGATTATTTTCATATAGGAACAAAGAAACTTCCATAAAATAACGGATACCTACTGAAGATAATGCAAACTAGATGATGACATGTATTACAACGTGCGCCAGTCGTATTAAGTTAAACACAATGAAGAAAGCGTTGAAACATGCATGTGAAATATAGGACAGCATTCATAAGGAATATTTGATGGGACCGTTAGATATGAATAACTAACGAGATGTCGAACGGGATTTATGTAGTTGCGCATTTTCACTTACGTCGCATGATGTCATATGACTTGCTAATATATAGGGCAACACGTAAACAGGTAACGATGATTTCGACTTTAAAATTACTATTTGTAATGCTGAAGACCTACTTACAAGTACACTTCAGTTTTGCAATAACACGATACGAGGAAAATCTATGTAGCATATTGATGCCCCGAGATAAATAAGATAAAATTATCTTCAGTATTCCAGATTTATCTATATAGGTACTTGAATTTCGTCGAATTCTAAATTGTAGTAATTATTTTCTGTCTGGGTTTTACTTTGTATGGTTCTCCAATATCCATAAGCACAGCATCTTTTCTCTAACTCGCGGTGTAAAACCTATATTTAATTTTTTTGGTAAACTGTAATATTCGTAAATACCAACATTGTGAAACAAGTTGCTACTTTAGCTAACCATTCCACAAGACTTACTGATAGTAACGAGTGTGCCGCTCGCCCTTCTACCTGCAACTCTTCCATTAATTGCATTGATTGTTATATGGTTAATTAATGTGCAAATAATGGTAAATTTAATAAAAACGCAAATAATGCCTTTCGGTAAGGCATTGCTATTCGATAGTGTTGTTAGAATAAATTCTTTTGCTTTTCTCGTTCTTTTGTTTTTTTTCGAATCCCGTCAATCGATTCTATTTAGATAACTTAGTTATAACAATTTTATTATTCATTTGAGGCTTAATGTAAATAACAAAAAAAAACACTTAAGCTTAATAAATAAAAAACAGGTCAATAAAATAGAAGTGGTAAAAATCAAATTGCTGCTGCATAAAGAGGCTGTATCGATTGTTCTTATTCTGTACCACTATGCCTAAGTGGAAACAGGTTAATTAAACATTCATAGAATTAAATATGAGTTCATTTATGAACATCATCAATAATTAACGCATATTATGCTACAACCTAAAGATTCATATCAAATAATCAAAGCTATCGTTATAATAGAACCAGAAGAATTAAGATTAAAATTAATTTTTGACATCTGTCTAAATACTACAGACACCTCTTTTTATACTCGTTTTAGGAACGTATTATGAAAATTAAATAAAATGTTGCAGATAATTTAGAAAATATAAAATTTTCTGATTGGTGCTTGTTAAAATACTACCTACACGTTAGCACTGTGTGGGTAGGTATTTTTAAAAAGGTTTCAAGCAGTTTAGACTGCTTTATTACCAAAATAAATGTTCGTACTTAAACAGTTATAAACCTTTTCAATCTACTTATGATTTGACTGCTCAACAAATTGGTTAAATTATGCTCTCCATTTGGCATGGTTTCGTTCTGTATTCTTTGGACTCAACTAGTAAAATCTGTATAACAGTTAAGCTACCTTAAAGATAAAAGCGTAAATTATAAAAAGTTCACACAATGCGGACAGGGTGCAAATGTTTTATGAGTCAAACTCAAACCAGTTTTACTATACTTCATGACTCCAGCAACAAAACTATAAATCTACTTCTGATGTTGCATATTCCTAAATTAACGACTTCAATCCAAACATTTGAATTAATTGAATCTAGTACACAATAATAAATGGTTTCAGAAAATTAGACAAAAATGTAATTGGTAAGTTGGTATTAAAGCAGCTTTATGTGATTTTCAAAGATTATCCTTTCCATTTTCCTTTACATATTCGTCTTGGAAAAGTAACTCTATTCTTCTACTCATATGGTTAACTTTTTAATTTCTCTATATCAACTTAACTTACCTATAGGTGCATAAAGTATGTCCTATATAAGTCAAACTTTTCATTCTCTCTACCTGCTTCACAAGGCCAGCGAGTAATGTGGTTTGTACACGGAACAATTATTATTCCATTGGTTGTTCTTATACACGTTGTGTGCTTTTAATACTCCTCGTTTTTTCTTTCAACTTAAGTAGCAGAGCGGGTATAGACACCTCAGTTTAACTAGCTAACCGAAATGGCACATATCGCAAACTAGGTTCTTATTAAAGACTACTAAAGTCTAGCTTTTTGCTGTAAAGTGAAGTAAAATAGGTACTCTATGTGCAGGGAGTGTTCTTACTTATTCAGCTCGATTACGTATTTGTCAAGGAAAATACTTTTTAGATCCGACAGATGAAATATAGTTGTTAGACATACGTATCTTTCACGAAATGTCTCTGTGCCAGCTTTAACAGAAAATCCCTTCTTATTGCTAATTCTTTGGGGGTCCGTAGTCTAATGACCAACTAAGGGACGCTTATTAATTCACCATTTTCATTTGCCTGGATTCTAAAAACTTTTGAATTGTTTACCTATATATACAATATAAGAACTATATTTCTGGCTTTGGCATTTGTATACTCATTTCACTATTTCGGTTCTATAATTTTTATTTCTATTCTAGAATTTAAAAATCCTTATGACTTTCAACCTCGTCGGTTTACTTTTGTACCCTAGTTTTAAATAATAACAAGAGAATAGGCCATTACGGTTCCTCTGTCATTGATGATGTCAGCCTCGGAAGAAAAATAGTAAAAATGTCAAGTGAATGGGATTAAGTATCACGGAAGACCGTAAATCGATGTCGGAAGTCTATTCTCAATTTTAGCGTCATTAAGAAAATTGTAGGAAAATCAACCATAAACTTAATAGCTTATATATTTATAAAAGTAATTAAAATAAGGCAGCTATGTGTTATAAAAATATTCTATTCCATTGAAGGTCTAATATTATATAGTTATTTCTTTTTTTTATTTTTCCTCGTCTCTTATTTCTACATTGCCGTATTTGCTTATCCTATTATATATGTGCTTTATAGAGGTATAGGATAAAGTTAAGCAATAAATTATCATTTAGTTTAATTACGTTTATTGGTAAGTTAACTTCCGCATATGAAGGTATGTGCAGTTGGACATTCAGCCACTCCTTCATAAACAATATGCTGTGCTCATGTCATTAGTATTGTGAATCGTAAGCGTTGTATGCACTGCTGGAATACAATCACCCAACAGCATGCATTAGCATAAATGCATCAGAAGCGATACGCATAACTTGGCACGACATTAAGCATAATTAGGCGGTGACCTACTTTTTTATCAAAGCTCGAGTCGTCGATACGCGGCGCGAGCGCATGTGGCACACACGCGCATCGTGAGTACCAATACAAGGCACGCGCAATACACACCTACAATACAGCGGCAGCGTTAAGATAAACATTTATTTATATACATTGTTTGTAATCAAAATGAAGATAACGAGCGATAACCGCATGCCTACTAGGTATTTTGGTGATATTGATACAAATAAAAAAATGCTTACGTTGCAAAAAGGGGCCACGTGGGTAGGTCTAAGTAGGTACCTATAGGTACATTATGAATGAATAATTTTTAATCATTGGCTTTTCAAAATTTTTACAATGAATAATTAATAATGTTGGTACCTACTACCTACTTATGTATGCAAACATTAAAATACTCTAAGATTAATAAAATTTTGTATTGCATTATATCTTTTCGAGGGTATTTATTAATCGCTGATTTCAACTGATAACGTCAGTTGAAATCATGTAAATTGTATTCACCACATGTATTATTTTCAATTAGATTACAAAAAGTATGTAGGTACGTATTATTACAGTTTTGTAATCTGATTCAAAATATATACCTACATTTATTCTATACCTACCAACATGCTATATGATTATATGAATAGTGAGAACGCTATTTCTCACATACATGTAAATAAGCGGAGCCTTGGCCTGGTTACCACGATTTTAGCGTTATTACAAAATACTCAAGTGATGCGGCGCCCGCGCTCCGGAGTGGGGACTACGCACACACAGAACACACCAACTGCCACGGTTCTAAACAAAGATATTTCAACGTTTGTAATAATCGATTTAATATTCTAAAATAAAGAATTAAATTTTCCACATTTCTAACATCTATTTGCATCACTGTAGTTACTAAAGAATAGGTGGATCTTTCGCAACGAAAGCAAGATGGATATAAGCACGTTCAACGTGTTTAACTGTTTTATAAACAGGTTAAACATATTGTATCCGTCAGCTATCTACACAATATGCTTTTCAAAATATGAGTTCGTATTCTCTACGGTCGTACAACGCCTATGGTGACATGGCAGAATAGTTAAAAAAAAGAGTGTTAATATGACGCCATCCAGGCGGCAAGATTAAAATTAGAACCGACACAACAGCATTTTCAATTTTAAAATACAGAACTGCTTCAGATTTCAACATGTCATGTGGAATTTATTTTACAGCAATTTAAGTTTGCGAAGAACCATCACAGATGGTGAAATTCTCATGTAACCTGTGCCTAGGAGCCTAATATTTGATATTATTATACGAATTAGAAAATGACACAAATTATCAGACCTACACTTTACTTATGAATTATGAACGAGTCGGAATACAAGGAATCGTATTTCGAGGAATGTAAACAAGGCATAAACAGGACATGGTGATATTTTATGACGGTTTTCCTAGAAGATAATATCTACTTTCATCAGATATGTTATTACATTACACCGGGGTAGATCGTCATTAACGGTCAGGAAAGTTCTTAAATAGTAGTAGAATGAAACTCATTGCTAAGGGGAAGAGAATGTGCTCAAAAATATGGACAAATAAATTACATGGGTTAGAAGAAATACTTTCGGTTTATCGGGATTTGCGGAAGAACTATAGGTTCTACAGATTCATCATGTGACCAACAAAAAGAAAATTGTATGTTATAAGAACATAAAAGAACACGTCGCCACAAACATTCGTAAAGTAAATAAAGAAGATGAGGAAGAGAAAAATAAAAAAACCAAGAAACCAGTATTTCGAATCTTTCGCATAAATTTTGAGGATATGTCTAAAAAGTGTAAACACAGAAATTGTAGATCTTTTCAGTATTTACAGCTTAGCAATTTAACGTTTTTCTATAGAACCCATAGTTCGTCCACAAATCCCGATCAATCGAAATTATTTCCTATAACGAAAGTAAAGAACGCAATTGCAACCACTTGATCCCCCAAGCAATTCAATTAATGGAAAACATAATTAACTTAATTCTGCCGGTTCACTATCAGAGAAATATTAAAAAATACAAGGTTCTCCTTTGGTTCTGCTTTGGTTGAAACCTAAAAATTTCTTAGGGTTTGTAGAGGTACAGACTTTGCCCCTGCCTCTACCTTTTAATAAATTTTATATTATTTTTTGTAATTACTTTAAAGCGTAGGTGTATTGATACTTGTATCAATATAGAACAATTAATATAAAATGTGCAAGCAGACATTCATAATTATAAATGTGCAGCATATGTGGAAGTGGCACAAGGCTGTCTGTAGAAACGGTTGCGCGGGTTGTAAGGAAACAACGGATACCGATAATTTGCCTGAAAGCATCAATTTTGATAAATAATGTTATTTTAGTCAGACTACAGTCACCTGCGATGCTACCTGGGTATTGATTATATATGTATATCATATAACTAATTATAATTAATACCTAAGTACGTACTGGTTCAAATTAGATACTACCAACCGAATTGTGTGGAGCACACGGATCGACGGCGATATCTCGCGTCCATCCCTAGTCTAACCCATGCTATCCAAGGAAGAGGCAGGACGCGTCAGGCAGCGAAACAGTGTCTCCTCAGAACTCGGGGTTCGTGAGATGATGTCCGACCACCGTAAGTATGGGCCTGCGGACGTTGAGCACGGGTAGCTCGCCGCCCAAGCAGAACCAGACCCGAGCGTTGGGCTCGCTGCCATCGCAGCGGTAAGTCTTTGAGGAGTGGCTTGAGAGACGCTACGGCGTCCTCACCTACCGCCTGACGCAGGTCCTCACCGGACATGGGAGTTTCGGGAGGTAACTGTGTCTGATGGGGCGGGAGGAAACGCCCGGGTGTCATCACTGCGAGGACCGCCCTGAGGACACGGTGGAACACACTGTAGCGGAATGCCCTGCGTGGGCTGAGCACCGCCGTGCCCTCAGGGAAGTGATCGGCGATGGCGACCTCTCGCGTCCAGGCCTAGTGCAGGCCATGATGCGGAGTGAGGGGGACTGGGATGCCGTCTCCTCCTTTTGCGAAGCAGTCATGCTAGCTAAGGAGGAGGCGGGACGCGTGAGGCAGCGAAGCGCTGCCTCCTCGCAACCCAGCCATCACGAAGGACACACCGGGCGTCGGGGATCGCGGGACGATCTCCGGCCACCGTAAGCGCGGGCCTGCGGACGGCGAGCATGGGTGGCTCCCCGTCCGACCAGAAACAGACCCGAGCGTACGGCGCGTAGCGTTCCGCGCGCGCCTCAAAAAGCCATCAGACCACCACAGATGGGGCCCAATAGGGCTGTTGCCGATTCGGAGTCGCGGAGAACCTAACGGGTAACCGGGGCTCCGGCTCGACGTGCAGGAGAAGGAACGGGGTGGTTTTTAGTCAGCAAGAGTCTGACACTCCCTCCCGCCTCACCCAGGCGGGAGCAGTCATTCGATGACTTTCCCCCCTTAAAAAAAAAGACCCGAGCGTACGGACTCAAATAGGTGGGACCCAATAGGAGTGATGCCAATATGTTGCCGAGGAGCCGGGGCTCCGGCTCAAAGGCAGGAAAGGCTCAAAGGTACGAACGGGGTGAAAAACCCCCTTAGAAATAACCAACCTTTGTGATTTGAACCACGTAGGTATTGAATGTTTTTTCATCCATAAGCATAAATTGTCTTTTGTAATTTGGTTTTGCTACAATAAAATAATTTACACGAGGTCCTCACACATATGCGTGTATTATATTCCACATTTGTAATATTGATATTGTGCTCATGTTCGGACGAGTTACAAGTAGTATGTAGGGTTGCCTAACTTGGCAAGGTCATAACGGAGTGATTGGGTAAAGAACGTCGGTCACAAATCGCTTTGATGTTCTAAATAATATGGAAATTGTGTATAATTGTAAAGTAAGTACATACATGAATACTATTAACGCAATAGTTACAAGTTAATTCTTTAATTGAAAACGATTGTGTTGACTTTACCCACCTCATACCTATGTACTGTTGCTGCAATTTGACAAGCTCTTTTCACACCAACTAAGTAAAAACTTGTATCATTTTCATGAAGCATTCTTCAATTTTGAATTTGAATAAAATGAATGACAAAGGAGTTGGTTTGTAGCAAGACAAGAGTGACGTCCCCGCAGAACATTCATTGGTACGCGTATTGCAACATGCGCGAGCGCCGTGTCCCACTTACCAAGATAAATTGAAATTCAATTTCGCCAAAGGGCAACAGTTGTAAGCAGAATATAAAGGTAGAATATTAAATATAATCAATATTTCCACTTAGAAAGCCTCAGAAATTAAATTATCATAGAAGAGTATCAATTATTGACAGCGACTTAGGTAATGAAACCTAAGCGAAAATACCTAAATAAAATTATTTTTCAATAATGATTCATTGAGTAAAATTTATTATCGATGACCTACGGTAAAGAAAATAGGCACATAATATGTCGTATTACCGAAATCCTTTGTTCTTTGAGTATTCTGGTTGCACATCGGAGTCAACTCTTGCACAATCGTGTAACCTTCGAAATGGAAAAGAAACGCACGCGCGGCCCACGTCGTGCCTCGCCATATTGAAACAGCGTCAAAATCGTCGGAGTTTTATTATTTTAAAAACTCTACAAGCTTAATCATTAAGTAATAGAGGTATTTTTGTACAAACATATAGGTACCTATCCCTTCAGTCAGAGAACTAACCAAGGTTAATTAGGCATTGAAAGAGGTCAAACAGTGTCTGCTTTGAATTATTATAGGACTTTCAAATCGGAACACAGCTCTTGACTCATTTGACAATGCCAATTCAGAGAAATGGTCTGGGGTTCAATCAATTGTCGTGTTCATTGCTTTCAATACGTCTTCGTAACAATAACTAAGTCCCAACTGCAAATCTCGAGTATCACGCTGTACAATATTTAATACTTAATTTTTTTTAATGAATAAAATTTCATTTTAATGAAGGCCTATGTTATTTGTTAATAAATAGAGAATATTTTTTATTAATTAATTTGGTATTTTATAATGTATGTATATCTATATTACATAGCCCAATTATGTGTTTTTCTTGTTTGTAATAAAGTCCTTACCTACTTATTATTACTGAAACCTAATTATTTATTATTAGGCGAGAACATACCTTATTCATATAACTTATGAAGTCTTTTCAATAATAAACGTCTATTCATTCCGTTTTGTGACAAAATTACTTTTTATTGAATCGACAAACATTGATTCTTTTCAAGGTACAAACATTTGGGATGTGGTTTCAGTTTCTGAATCGCTGCTATTCACTAAATTTGTAGAGGTTGTACGGTTTACGTACACTAATTATGTTAAACTTATTTTATTATGATTAACTTAGCCATTAATCTTCGCCACTTGCGTGTATTTGGTAGCACTGCAATGGCTCATGTTCCGAAAATAAAAAGATTGAAATGGGACAAAAAGGCAGAAAAATACATACTTCTTGGATATGCAGAGAATACCAAGGGTTATAGATTGTATAATCCTATCACCAAAAGCATAATAAACAGCAGGGATGTTGTCATCATGGAGACAAGTAAAGACATGACACAAGCTGTGGTGCAAGAGAATGAGCCAGACGTACCCAAGGATGAAACAGAAGAAGAGCAATCAGTAAATGATCAGAATGACAGCTCATATTTACCTGACAGTGAGTCTACCATATGTTCATCCAGTTCCGATGAATTTTGTGACCCAGAGAATGAGGTGGCATATTTAGATCCTGTTGACAACCCTATCACAGAAAAACGTGAGAGGCGGAAACCAGAAAGGTATGGATTCAGTAATGTATGTGCTACTGATGATGTCATAGGAGATGAAAGTTTAACATATGACATTGTCATGAACTGCTCAGAACGGGAACAATGGTGTAAAGCTATGGAGGAAGAATTGCAGTCATTCAGTGACAACGATGCATGGGAAGTAATGGAGAGACCCAGTGATGCTCGTGTTGTTCAGTGCAAGTGGGTGTACAAAAAAGAAGTTAAATAGTGATAATAGTGTGCGGTATAGAGCCAGATTGGTGGCCAAAGGTTTTACCCAGGTACAGGGTATTGACTTTAATGAGACTTTTTCACCGGTTCTTAAATATTCTACTCTGAAACTATTGTTTGCTGTTAGTGTTAACTTAGATTTAAGTATTATTAAGCATTTTGATGTTACAACTGCTTTTTTTTAAATGGCCATCTCGATGAAACTGTTTATATGCAAATACCCCAGAATTTAAAATGTGAAAATAATATGTGTAAAGTCCTAAAGTTAAAACAGGCCATATACGGACTTAAACAATCAGCAAGAGCCTGGTATAAAAAGGCTGAAAATTGTCTACTTGAGCTAGGTTATAAGAAATCCGCTTATGAACCATGTTTATTTATAAAATGCCATAAAACTGTTAAAACTTTTATAGCTCTGTTTGTAGATGATTTTTTCATTTTTTCTAATTGTAACAAGGATATCATCATCATCATCAACAGCCTATAAATGCCCACTGCTGAGCAAAGCCTCTTCTCACACGGAGAAGGTTAGAGCGTTAATCACCACGCTTGCTCAATGCGGGTTGGCGATTTCAAACTTATAATTAGAAATTATAAGTCCAGGTTTCCTCACGATGTTTTTCCTTCACCGTTTGTCAGTGGTGTCTAAATAATCTTAGAAAGTACATATAACTCGGAAAAAGTCACATTGATACTTGCCGTTGGTAGGTTTCGAACCCGCACCCTTATGCATGAGAAGCGAGCGTCTTAAACCTCCAGGCCACCACGACAAGGATATAGATTACCTAAAAGGCCAGTTAAGTACCAGATTTAAGTTGAAAGACTTGGGTGAATTAAAGCAGTGTTTAGGTATGAATGTTAAAATAGAGAAAGATAAAATTTGTATTGATCAAGAAAAATTTATATAGAGATTATTGTATAAATTTAACATGAACAATTGTAAAAGTGTAGAGACTCCTATGGAGGTAAATATAAAACTTGATAAAGGTCAAGATGTATCAAGTAAATATCCTTATCAACAATTGATAGGCAGTCTTATGTATCTTTCAATTTGAACAAGACCAGATATATCATTTTGTGTCAGTTATTTGAGCCAATTTAATAATTGCAACAGTGAAATCCACTGGAAACATGCAAAAAGAGTACTAAAATATTTGAGTTATACAAAATCATTTGGACTAATGTATGTAAAAATGATTCAGATATTGTTGGATTTGTTGATGCAGATTGGGCGTCAGACACAGTTGATAGGCGCTCCTATACTGGTTTCTGTTTTATTTACTCAGGATGTATAGTTTCTCATGAGTGTAAAAAACAACAGACAGTTGCATTATCCAGCACAGAGGCTGAATACATGGCAATTTGTGAGGCCAGTAAAGAGGCAATTTTTCTTAAAAATCTTTTACATGAACTTGTAAATAGAAATGATGGGCCTATATTATTGTATAATGATAACCAAAGTGCCCAGAAACTTTCTGAAAACTGTATGTATCATAAAAGAAGCAAGCATATAGATGTTCGATTCCATTTTATTAGAGAGGCTGTAGAAAATAAATTGGTTAAAATTAAATATTTGAATACTACAGAAATGCCAGCTGATCTGTTTACGAAAAGTTTATGTAAAGTTAAGCATAATAATTTTGTTAAGAAAATAGGTGTTGTTAATATAAAGAAATAACTGTACATATCGGACGATATTCCGTCGCGGCATTCAATTGTAGACCAGTGTGAACTTCAACTCGCTACCGAACGTACCACTGTGAGAATCACCTAACAATCTTACTTGTAATCTTTAAAAATAAACTTTTCGGGACTTCTACAAGTGTTTACACTCACAACTTCCGAGCGTACGGCGCGTCGCGTTCCGCGCGCGCCTCAAAGAGCCATCAGACCACCACAGATGGGGCCCAATACGGCCGATGCCGATTCGGAGTCGCGGAGAACCTAACGGGTAACCGGGGCTCCGGCTCGACGTGCAGGAGAAGGAACGGGGTGGTTTTTAGTCAGTAAGAGTCTGACACTCCCTCCCGCCTCACCCAGGCGGGAGAAGTGATTCGATGATTTTCCACGCTTAAAAAAAAAAAAACTTAACTATCTACGAGTACTTTAACTATAAAAAGTAGTGTACAGTTCACTACACTGTACAGAGGTATAATATTAAATAGCAATAAAACCACTGGTACTCACTGGTTGCCTATAAGAGACATCGGGTTTCTTTAATTTGTTTCAATACTAATAGAGAAAAATAAAAGGTTATTTTCAGCATTGTTACCCAAGTTTCAAGATTAATGGTTACATTAAATTTGACGATCAAACTTTATGTAAACTGATTTTGAAACGTTTAAAGAAACAAGTGAACCATTTTGTCTTTGGTAAAGTTTGGTTAAATAACGAAAGTTTGTAGTTACGAGAATTTGTTCACAAATATCCACAATGAATCATACGTAATACCTTGAGTCGTTCATATATCATTATTTTACTATTTTCAGTAAATCATGATGCACCCATTTCACCTGAACATTGGCAGCAAGGGAAGCAATTTAATCAAAAAAGTTATATAACTGAGCAACTGACATGCCCGTTGCTATGTAATTATTTCCGAAGTAAATTGAAATATCATTGCGAGTTTCTACCCTACCTATTACTTCGATAACGTATTACGTAGGTCAACAGTGAATCCGTTGGCCCTAGAATTGAGTCAGAATTCCATCTATCAATCTTCGTCATGTGTAGATACACAGAAAAGTGGTTGTGACCGATTTGTGTATGTTAATTAATTAGCTAATTATGTCGATAGTACGTGTGACGTCGTTCCCACACTACACACTATAGTGTAACCGTACACACTTCGCTCATTTATTTGTAACCTGCGATTTGATGATTTACGCTTTGGTACTTAAGAAAAATCATATTTGAATTGAATAGAACGTGACATTAAGAACAATTTTCCTTAAAACTTAATTTGCTTTTAACTGCTTTTACCTCAATACAAATTATCTCTACAGAATCACTTGGGTTAGATGTTTTTTGTTGTCACGAAAACTGACAGAAAAAGACTAGAATATTCTTGAAAATGTAATTTTTCAGTTCTATCCTCCGAAACTATAATATTCAACCTAGTAAGTACTTATCTAGCAGTACGTTTTTGTATGATAGTAACATCAACGTTACTTTAAAGATAAATAGTACTTATAATATAATAACTCACAGAAGGTAGATATTTTCACTTGAGGATAGCACTTATATGTACATGGCAACACATCAATCTATACAAAACCAGTTTATCCTGGTATCGCGTCGCATCATCTTTCCGCACATTTAACGTTCAGTTTATACTGGTTATGTAAAGCTCGATGTGTATCCGTGTGTACCAATGATATTGTAGTTTAACACGAACTTATTATCCTTGCTTGAAGATTCAAGTGCCATCTATTGAAAATGACAATGGACGAAGGTGTCCTTAGATACATATCAATTAACAACACAATTCTTGTCATTAAGTGAGAGAGTACTGTTTTGAATGAAATGGAAAAAACCGATAAGTAGGTAATAGGTATTTTTTTATGGTATAAGCCGGTAAACCAGCAGACAGATCACCTGATGGTAAGCAATCGGCGTCGCCCATGGACACCTGGAACACCAGAGGCGTTACAAGCGCGTTACCGGCCTTTTGGAGGATTAAGAGTTTGAGGATCGTTGGGGATTCAGGAATTGGGGAGATTGGGGAAGGGGAGGGTAATTGGGCCTCTGGTAACCTCACTTACACGACGAAACACAACGCAAGCGTTGCTTCACGCCGGTTTTCTGTGAGGCCGTGGTATCACCGGTTGAGCCGGCCCATTCGTGCCGAAGCATGGCTCTCCCACACTTTATACATAGTTTTTGGAAAAAGAATCTCATCTAAAAATCGATTTGGAGGGAGACGAAACCATTTTGTACACATTCGTATGGGCTTAAAAACAGGAGCTCAAACGGGAATACTCCAAGAAGCAATATCTATCAAAATGTTAATATCAATAAATATTTACCTATAAAACTTTGTTTGAGTTATTATAAGAAGACAATATATTGTGCTCAAGTTATTAAGTGTAAGTAGAGTTCTTTATATATGTCAGAGTGCTTAAGAAAGTGGATCATCCACGGTCCCAGGCTGGCCTTGCAACAGGTATTAAGGTAACTATTGCGACTTTATTACAACATCACTCTTATAGTGGGATGTAAGAGAAATCTAAGCAAGGGCTTAACTTAAAATGAACGAGAACAGCTATATTAAAGTTTACTTTCATACCAAGGCTGATATCTTTTTAAAGAAGATTAAATATTCAAGACAATAAGTACCTAGTTGAAAAGATATAGGCCTAATACGAATACTCTTAAAATCTTTTTGGTTTAAAACATAAACAGAGTTGAATTTTGAATGAACATTGTTGCAATTCTATATTATTGGGTTTGGAATTTGGGCCATTTTGTCTAATCTAACCCTATTTTCACAATATTTAGACATTTTGTCCGAAGGTAGTTTGTTAATCAGGATATCTTACCGCGGGTACCAACATTACGGGCACAATGTGCTGATGGTACTGGCATGTGAATTGGCACTGCCAATTCACATGGTACTGGCATGTGAATTGGCATTGCCAATTCAAAATATAGGTGCTCCACTTCCAAGTTTTCCCCTGCCATTTTCAAAAGCAAAGTTGGTTTGTACAACACACATATCCCTAGTCGGAAGAGCTGTCTGAACATGTAGTTCGACGTCGCTTGTCGTGGCCATTGTATTAAAGTACTAATGTTTGAAACGGAACTGGGCCTTAATGAAACAGCTTACTCTCGTGGCAGTGTGTCAAGCTAGTCAGGCTTGGCACTCGAGGTGAATCAATATCCTAATCCAATTACCCTTTTAAACATTAGTAGGAACTAAGGGGCGGTTTCACAATGTCTGGTTAAGTCAATCTTATTGAAACATTTCGTATGGATGGAAAATACATCAAATTATCCATTAGATTAAAAGCAACTTAGACAGTGAAAGTGGTTGTAAATCTGTGCTGAGATTTTGAGTAGATAAGGTTACAACCTGATGTGATAAATTGAGGAATTCAAATTATAGGTATTCACAAAAAAGTTTACGATTTTTCAAGACCATAAAAATGCGGAAAGGGAATTCTAAAGTTTCAAACGAAAAGCGACCTTAGCGAAAAGTTGTTTTATTGTTTATGTAACATGTTAATGAGTTATTCTCAGTAAAAGGCTTCGCAGGAACCATGTTTCCGAGATAAAGGTAGGAGGAAAATTCACGTTTCCTTGGGGTTGGGGTCACCAAAATGAAACAGTATCAAAGAAAGCAAAAACATATTGTTTTCCTCTTTACTTGTTTGGAAATGCCAAAGACTATTATATAACAATTTTTACTCGCGTTTTGGTACGTCATACCTAAGAACGGGGATATCCCCACAATGAGGACAATCGATACACGTTTTTAAAAACTCGTGTTTGTTGGCGAACTCGTTGCTTGTTTTCCCTTTCCTTGTGGAAATGATTAAATATTTTATCTAGTTGCTAGTCACTAAATCGGAATTGAATCAGCACAGTCGGGAGCGCCCGCGCTATCACACTCTGAGAGCATATCCGCGTCCGTGTCCAACGTATTAATCATCACTATCAGGATATTATGTTCTTAGTAATGCGCCTATTATTAACTGTCACTCATATCTGTGAACGGAGACAAACGCAATTACTAGAAGTAAAGACTTCTGAATATAAATCTAGCTACAAAAATACGTATCGAGCATTGAAACTTTTTGTTGAAATAACACAGGCAGGAATGAATCACTTTTGTATTCGGCGTATACTGTTTGTTATTAACGTCTAATACCATCTACATTTTGGATAAAGGATTTTTGATAGCTTTGATTGATGTTTGAGAATGATGAAAAATAACTGGAGCTTGGTATTATTTTCTGATATAAGTATTCCATAACTTTGGTCTTATTTAGAAGTAGTTGATTTGTTAAATAATGTTAGCTGCAGTCTCTCAGGACCTTGGATAGCAGGAGAGGGGGCGAGCGCGCGAGGGGAGGGGGGCATGGTCGCGGATGACGCGCGCCCTACTGGCACACTGACACACTTACCCAGTGACAGTGGTACTCCTTTTGGTCTGACGAGGTCGATGCGTCCTACCTACGTGTAATCTTATGTATACATATGTTCATAGAAAAACTATGTTCATAATGGAACGTACTCCCGATTGACGCGAGCGGAACCGTTGGGAACTCCGCGACGTCGCACCTCACCGGTTATACCACAGTCACACGAACATTTTTATGCCACGAATGAAACAAGACCATCATTCGTTATATTTATTATGTTGGCTATAGATGGCATCGCAATACATCAAGTTAGATACTTCTGTCTAATCTGAATAGGTGCCAAGTGCCAAAAGCAATAACTTTTCTGAATCATGAAATAGAGCTAGCTACCTTATACCAAACCATCCTGTATTTTCTTATAAAATGCTATAAAAATTATATTCATAAAGATGCATTTATCAACATGACACCAAAAATTGGGTAAAATAATGTGGGAAAAAATAATAATTTAATAGAAGATGCAGACCGCACTGCAGCGGTGTTTCAACTGCACACACATACTAAGTATGTACAAATGTAAAATCATTGTTATTTTGTAAAATTGACGACCTTGCAAAATTGCGTTTTTTGTATACAACCTTGAGTGTATAACTACATTCATATCTGTTATTAAACGTTAATTCAATTCACCGACAAAAATAAATCTCAATTTCTATTAATTGACGAAACATTTCTGTGTCAAGGTTCCGTGTATTGCACAGAGTTGAAAGGTAAAATCTACATAGTTACTTCAACCTTGCTGAATATGTATTTAGCAATTAATTTTAAATAAATAAATTATTACTCAATGAGCTTCACTGGAAATTGTGATGATATTAATATCAGTTACTAGAAAAAACTGAAAAGTGCTACACATACATAATAAATAAATTGTTACTTTATTTCTGGCAAAACATAACAGACCACATTTTCTATTAGATACCTTAAGAGTGTCAATTTTATTACACTGTTAGTTCCATAAGTTCACGTATGACGACGTCATGCTATAGAGGATATTACCTACGTACGCGACGACGACGTACGAATTCTTTTTTTTTTTTGGTCAGCATGCCAATATCTACGTTCTAAGTTCTTTTTACATAACATTAGTTGCCAAGCCACTACGAACACAACACTTTATTAAGATAAAATAAATTTGTTATGTAATAATTTTACTATACATATTGTGAAGGAACACAATGACACGAAGAAATAAGGGGAACACGGCAAAATAATTTTTCCTTAATTTTCCCATTAGCAAGCATGTAGACAAGATCCCAGGAGTAAAACCTTGTTAAGATCCTTATTAGCCTTGAGTGGAAATAGGGAAAACTAGTAACTGGATAAGGTAGATTGTTGTGTGACCTTTTTAAAACAAAATGTGAAAGAGAAATAAACTGAAAAAATATTTATAGAATGGAAATATGGCTAGATTAAACCAAAAGACTAACTTGCAATTTTACAACGAGAAAAGACAATAGTCTCTTATTAGTGCTCAAATTGTATCAATCAAATTAATTAAATATTCCTAGGCGCAGATCGAAGATAGAGATAGACCTAAATATCAGCTCTGTATTGATGCAAACCAATCGATTTTGTTTAATAATTCTCTTCATTAACCTACTCAGCAAGGGGCCCGTTATTAGCAGGTAGATTGCCTAAACCTTCGATTGAAGTACAACAGTATACTTTTCAAATATGCATCAGGATCGATCTTTTTCTAGAAACTTTGATGTCCTCGACACAGTTTCTGCAGCACGGTAATAAATTTTCCTCATAAGACGCTTTATATTCCGCACAACCAATATTCTCTGAAACGATAGGTTTTCATCTCGTTTCATGTTACGGTATA
This sequence comes from Spodoptera picta, assembly GCA_038387885.1. Classification (NCBI taxonomy): domain Eukaryota; kingdom Metazoa; phylum Arthropoda; class Insecta; order Lepidoptera; family Noctuidae; genus Spodoptera; species Spodoptera picta. Next base: position 8,366,230 of record JAZHFQ010000105.1, read on the forward strand.
ATATCATCTGCCCTCGTGCATTCTAAGAACAGGTACCTAATATGTTTCAAGTTATATATTCCTGTCGTATATTGTGGCACTTGAGCTGAAGTAGTAAAATATTGGCTTTGTATCCAATAGTTTTCATATTATTTACGTATCTGCATTACCTATTTTGTTCTTTAGGTTTGATGTAGACTGTGCCTCAATAAACAAACGATATCACTAACTATTTTTACAAGTTATTAATGTTTACATATTTAATACTTGTTTGAAAAGTTGTCAGCATTAGATCACATTGTTGGTTTCTTCGAATAAAGTTATAACCTACGAGAAAATAATAAAATTAATTATAAACTTCCTGAGGATTTTAGTACTCGGCGACTGTGCCAAGGATTTTCTAGTGTTGTTTTGATATTACCCGTGAAACAAATAATTCAATACTATCAATTGATCTTAACTATTTAATTTTACTATTGTTTTAAAGTTGACCTTTGAATGTAAGGCTGCATTGTTTTTGTCATTGTTTTAGAAAAAAGAAACAATCTGGCCTTGTCACCACGAGTACTTGAGCCGGAAAAAAGTGATTTTAATTAAATATAATTAACTCAATAATGATCACATCAAAACAAGTGGTTAGAAGTAAGTTATGATCATTCAGATCATAGATAAGAAATCCTTGCGAATTTAATTTCAATCTGTGGTTTCAATATTTGGTAGAATAATGGAATTGTACCTAATTTTACATATTATAGAATTCTATATTTTAACAAAACTAAAATGTGTGAAAAAATGCCAGAGTTATTTTGAGGCTGTAAAAAGATTACTATTCGGCTTTCCTGCATGGAAGAGGATAACGTTTTCGTGACCCACGCATTTATGTGGTTGACCTATATACCCGACAGAAAATGGCTTTATTTTTTTACATAGTAGGTAGGTTTATAAAGAATAAATAATATGATTAAGTTAATTACTTAACTTTATGTTTTAAACAATATAAATAGATTGTATTTAAAGAATTCAATTGAATTCGGTGCGTAATGAACTGTAAGTGTAGCATGTTATTTCATAACACGTACACACAAACTAGGTTATAAAGCCTTTAAGCGCAGTTATAATAGAGGTATTTTATTATAACATCGGTATGAGCAACGTCTGGGGTCGACGTGAATATGGGCCAAGTTTATATGGAACTAGGTCAGGGGGATTTAAACAACTGGGAGTTTACGATCGTTCCTCAACGGATATTTCTGTACTCACGTTTCGAAATTGGTGTACGTCTTGTGCTTGTGATTTTATTTATATTGATGTCTTCATCACGTACATAGGTATATTCAAACATCTATAATATTCAGATATTTCGAAGTTCTGTAAATCGTATTGCTCTATGACACGCAGTGTCTTCCATAGTTACTGGAAACATTGAAATTATTTTATTTGTGTCGATTACGCAACGTCGATATATAGCTATATAAATTGTTTAATAACGCTTCAGATGAATAAGCCGGACGGGTCATGATCATTTCGTGAAGTAGGTCAGAGGGAATCGCATTCATACCTCCCCGGGCGACCGGAGCGTGGGGAGGGTGGGAGTCTGGTGTGGGGGTTAGCCCTGCCCTTGCTCTGTCATCTATCCAGCCAAGGCTATTAAATAGAAATAGCGAGATCTCATTGACTAAACTGCATTTTAAATACTACGATATTACTACGACTCGCTATAAGTTTATGTTTTGACTGCATAATTTTGGTCAATGTTTTGATTCATTTGGGACAGTGACGTGTGACCTAAATATTGTTCATAGAAAACTGTCTATAACTACGTTAAAGGTTCTTTGACTAAACATTCCCGACTCTCTCTCATAATCACTTTTCTCACTAGAAACCTACCTATATGAGTTTGTTTTACATGTTTTGGTTCATAAGGTAGGTGCTTAATTCAGCAAAGAGTGATCATGATCATCATTTAAAAAAAGGATATTTACAATACACCGAGGGACTACACAGTAATAGACGTTTAGTGCATTCACTGTTTTAAAATAGCATGATGTATATCTAACGCATGGCCACTATTATGCGGGCGCGTTATCCTTGACGTAACCGTGAATGCGTCGCATGCACTAGCACTCGACTCGCACTGCATACGCATAATCGTGTTTCCAGCACTTAATAGTGCATTCATGTACACTGTTTATATCATTTAAACATCCATATATTGCTGCAAGTAGGTCAAGTTTATAAAAACCAGGACAGAGGATAACAGAAATGCAGTGGACACTATAATGTAGGTCACACAACACTATACACACGTACATAGTAATGCATGACACGTGGCTATGTATAATGGCATTCGTGTTACATGCTGTAGGTTCTTAGGTAAATACATGTTAATATTAAAATACTGGGCGTGTACTGGATAAAAGCTCATTGTGGGTATCATGGGTCCCCCACACAAATTAACTTTACTGAAAACTTATAAGCAGTGCATACTATACTTGAATCTGTCTTCCATGATTAGGCCCTTTTACTGGATAATGGCTCCTCCCGTCTTATGGGTGGAGTGGGACTGGGAGTGTCAGACTATCGGTGAGTGAATAAAACCTCCCCGTTCCAACTCCTGTATTATGCATAATTAGGTCCAATGAAGTTGCATTTTTTTAAAATGTTAGAATTTCTCACGATTGTCAGGATATTTGAACTAAAAGCAGATACAAACCTTACCTAGCTACCATCAATTGTCCTTTCGGACGTGGGATTAAATTGATCACGCTAATTAGGCAGGAAGATGTAATATACACAACATCTGGCTTGTTATTTTATAATAACACATTAAGAATCTATAGAGCGTGCAACCGCCATCGTTGATGACGGGCTCCACCATAGTATGCTTTGAAAAATGTCCATGCGATTTGTTATAATTAAGGATCTTATGACATAGGGCTTGGTGACTGCACTTTAGTGTTAATACTGTTCGTTCACCTGAAACATTATAATCCCTTTGTTGCTTCTTCATACCTCAGTAAATTGTGCTTGGTCTTCCCTAGCCGTAATCACACACCATAACGTCGCTTTGTTTACAATAATTTATTAGAGAATGCGGCACTTACACAGAAATTTCTCTTACAAAAATGTAATTACGGAGTTTGTCTTGTGTATTTGTGTGCACAGCAAATTACATGTTAAGTTTATATTGTCCTTTGTTGCTAAAATGCCTGCACATATTAGTGTTTTCCCCTAGTATTTTCTGAATTTTCTAATCAAACAACGTCTTTTTTTTTCTTTTTCTTTTTTTTTTAAGGGGGGAAAATCATCGAATGACTGGTCCCACCTGGGTGAGGCGGAAGGGAGTGTCAGACTCTTACTGACTAAAAACCACCCCGTTCCTTCTCCTGCACGTCGAGCCGGAGCCCCGGTTACCCGTTAGGTTCTCCGCGACTCCGAATCGGCATCGGCCCTATTGGGCCCCATCTGTGGTGGTCTGATGGCTCTTTGAGGAGCGCGCGGAACGCGACGCGCCGTACGTTCGGGTCTGTTTCTGGTCAGACGGGGAGCCACCCATGCTCGCCGTCCGCAGGCCCGCGCTTACGGTGGCCGGAGATCGTCTCGCTATCCCCGACGCCCGGTGTGTCCTTCGCGATGGCTGGGTTGCGAGGAGGCAGCGCTTCGCTGCCTCACGCGTCCCGCCTCCTCCTTAGCTAGCATGACTGCTTCGCAAAAGGAGGAGACGGCATCCCAATCCCCCTCGCTCCGCATCATGGCCTGCACTAGGCCCGGACGCGAGAGGTCGCCATCGCCGATCACTTCCCTGAGGGCACGGCGGCGCTCAGCCCACGCAGGGCATTCTCCCACTGTGTGTTCCACCGTGTCTTCAGGGCGGTCCTCGCAGTGATGACACCCGGGCGTTTCCTCCCGCCCCATCAGACACAGGTACCTCCCGAAACTTCCATGTCCGGTGAGGACCTGCGTCAGGCGGTAGGTGAGGACGCCGTAGCGTCTCTCAAGCCACTCCTCAAAGAGGGGACTTACCCGGTTGCGACAGTCGTTGCTGCCATTCCGCCATGAGATCGCGCCGGAGCTCATCCCGCCACGCACTTATCTGGCGCGGCAGCGGAGTTTCGCCCCGGCGACGTGCCTCCGCGCGCATGCACCTTCGCCTCCAGATCCCACGGCGGTAATCCGGCAAGGAGGTTCGCCGACTCCCCGGAGATCGTGCGGTATCCGCGGATCATTCGCATGCGTCCGAGCAGGACGCCGCAACAAGTTCGGCGCCCAAACAGGGGCGCCGTAGAGGGCCATGGACCGCACGACCCCGGCGTATAACCTCCGGCAGGAGGCGTTTGGCCCCCCGAGGTTGGGGAGGATGCGCTTAAACGCAGCCCCCGCCCTCGCCAACTTTGGAGCCAAACGTCGGAAGTGCTCCACGAAGTTCCACCGACTGTCGAGGACGAGTCCCAGGTACTTCATCGTCGTCTCGACGCCGATGGTAACCCCTCCCGCTATTATTTGGGACCCACCCGGAGGTGGCGCGTTCCCGCGGCCATGAAAACACATGGCCTCGGACTTGTGGAGCGCCACCTCGAGTCCCAACTGCCGGATTTTTTCAACGACTGTCGCAACCGCTGTCGCCATTAAATCGGCCGCCGCCTGGTGCGACCTCCCGTGCGCTAGCACCAGCGTGTCGTCGGCGTAGCATATTGTGCTAACGCCGTTCGGGAGGTCGGTGCGCAGCACCCAGTCATAGCCGATGTTCCACAGGAGCGGCCCCAGAACCGAACCCTGTGGAACACCGCGTGACATTTCTCGCCGGTTCCACTCGCCCCGGTGACCGGGGTAGCTGACGGACCTGTCCGTCAGGTAAGCCTCGATCACACGACGGAGGTAGGTAGGCACCCCATGATATCGGAGTGCCTCCAAGATGCAGCTCCAGGGCAGAGAGTTGAAGGCGTAATCAAACAACGTCTAGGAGTTTCACTCATCGTTTTAGACTTAAGCGGGATTGCTTAGTAACCATGTGATATTTTTGGAATATGATAATTTGAATTATCATCATCATCCTAGCGTTACACCGGTTGCTTCCTTTCGCGGTCCAGGATCCGCATTCCTTCTTTTTCTCCACTTCGCGCGGTCTTTCGCACCTTTATTTAGAGATAGGAATATGATAATTTGAATATGATGATCGATTTGTGCTTCCAAGCATATGAGATTGAATCAGTCATGCTAGCTAAGGAGGAGGCGGGGCGCGTGAGGCAGCAAAGCGCTGCCTCCTCACAACCCAGCCGTCGTGAAGGACACTCTGGGCTTCGAGGATCGCGGGATGATCTCCGGTCACCGTAAGCACGGCCCTGCAGACGGCAAGCATGGGTAGGTCGCCGCCCGACCAGAAGCAAACCCGAGCGTGCGGCGCGTCGGGTTCGCGCGCGCCTCATAGCCACCAGACCACCACAGATGGGACCCAATAGGGCTGATACCGATACGGAGCCGCGGAGAACTCAACGAGTTACCGGGGCTCCGGCTCGACGTGCAAGAGTAGGAACGGGGTCGTTTTTAGTCAATAAGAGTCTGACACTCCCTCTCGCCTCACCCAGAAGGGAGAAGTGATTAGATGATGTTCCCCCTTAAAAACGACACGTGAGATTCCAAGCAGTCGATTTGTAAGTTTTTTTATGAACAATTTGGCTCACGGTTGTGGACGTGGAAAAACTTTCTGCGGTTTCACCCGAAACGGCCCGTTATATTACAAAGCTCTTTGTCATGAGTTTTTCTTGATTGATTACAGTTTCAGTTGCCATGGTTTCATCAATAAAATAATCGAAGGTGTAATCTAGTGATGATGATGATAATATTAAAGTATTGTGTGTATTGTACAGTGTGAATTTTTGACAGCTGCAGTGATTGGAATAAAAAACTGCTAACTGCTAGCTAAATTAGCGCCATCTGGTGTTTGAAAAAACGGTAGCCCCATTGGTGATGTTGTAACATTCATTTAGCATATAACTAACTTTTCGTTGTTCTTTTGTAAATTGCTTAGTTACTATTTTGTTACACGTACCTATTCCAAATCATCCATTGGCCAATAACTTGTAATAAAAAAGCCCTATGTACTTAATATCTGCTAATTCCACCTAAAATACTGCAATGGTTATATTTTATTCAGTTGTACCTTTATCCGTCCATTACTGACGCATATAATTGTATAATAGCGTAACTATTATAGTTTAGTACACCACATGACACTCCAAACGTATGTAAGTACAATCTAACCATGAACAACATATTAAACCAAGCGTATGTGAGCATGTAGGTACATCGCCGACAATTTTGTAACACATCATGTGTAATACTTACACAGTTAAAAACTGGCCAACAGCGATATACAATTGTGTGCCTTGGTTCTGTATGACCTAATAATCATAAATTGTCATTGTTTGTTGTAAATTACTATAGTTTCTACAGATTTAAACTTAGTTTATAAGCCAATAAATAAATATTTCATAATTTTTCGACAAAATTATGAAATGCAGACGCAATGTGAACTTTTTTGGAGAAAGTGTCCATAACGTGAATCAGAACTTGGATGATATGTTTGGGAAATCTCCGTAATGGTATGTCATCATCAAATTATGTCTCTTGAGAGCCTTCGTTGTTAAATTATTCTCTCATTTCTTCGTCTAATTCACAAAATTTCCTCATTGTGTATTAATATAGATAAGTCGGTAAGTAGGTACCTACGTTTCCATTTTTCTCTCTGGAATTTTTATGCGGGAACGCAGTCGACAATTGATATAGACACAGACAGGGATTTGTTATTCACGAAAGAACCTTAAAAACGAGGAAAAGAGACAGATATAAATGTTTTAAAAAGATTCGCCCAGTGGCTCGATCCGAACGAGCGAATAAGTAGGCGAAGGTCAAACGCCATTGTAGTCGACGTGAATATGGTGACGTTACACCTTGAGACAAGAGATAAGCCAGTTGCGTGAAGCTGTTCTCTTGAACCTCTGACTGAGCTCAGCGCTGCACCCATGAATATCCTTACGTCAGAAGCTAAGGCATAAACGAAGGCATGACTGGGTAGTTGGTCCACGTTTCGAAGCACGACAAAATTAGCAGATTTCGTTAGGAAAATACAATTATCTAGTTTAGTAGTTGTGAAAGCAAGGTTTGATGAGTAAAAGTTAAATTAATTAAGTAGTTACGTTATTTAAGTCCATAATTTTTAAAGCAAAGGTCGAAGTTGACCTACTCGTCTCACAATCAATGTTGACAGACACACGTGTTATTTATTGATTTGCTTACAGTTTGTACTTAAACATTGTAATTAGGTAGGTACTCTTACGGGTGTTAGAAAATATTTATTTTCCGCGCTATAAGACAAATAAAGGATAGTAAAGAATCCAGGCCCTTTCGCTTTTTTACCAAATACAAATTAAGAATGTAACAAATACTAATAAGAATTTTATCTATTTGTTGATTTAGAGGTATTGTGTTTTGTAAAGGGCTGAATGAAGTTTAACAGACGTTTTATTCTATATTATAAATAAAGTATCAGTCATTATTTATTTTTATAATTATAAAAATATACACGATTTATTTTGATGATGAGCCTCGTGTACCTACTGTTCTACTTCGGTACAAGGCAAAAGAGTACCTATCTTCTATAAAAGATGGTGTGTAGGCGGGAACACAGGGGCGCACTTACAAGATCTGAATACCTATAGCAAGCAACATACTACGTTCAAGTCGATAATTAATTTAATAACCGAGTTTCAAAATTATTTCGTTACAAAGAAACAAAGCACTTCATGTAGAATGAGAATACGCTAATTTTTCAAAAGTACATCTTCAAAATCCAGCATTTTCTGCCTTAAATATTAAGAAAATGTTTGTAAAAATATTTTAATTGAGATGCAATGACATGAAGTATGGTACTATAACTATTCCGCCATGATTTAAGTAAACTCTACTAAGTATCTACTTATTACCTTCGATTGGTAGTATAGGGATAAACATAAATCGTACAATAACAGTACGAATTACGCAAAATTTGATTCCAGTTGACCTCAATTTTAGTGGAATACTACTAAAATTTATATACCTACTCAAATAAAGCAGTTTGGTAAACCCGTTGTTGTAGGTACTTATGTATTAGTAAACAAATTGCCAATCGGAATGACCTTATCTCATAAAATAAAATAAGGCGACAATTAATAAAATCAATCATGCACTACTTATATGTCGTATATGCCGCCGACATATATTTTGACGAAGACTAATGATAATCAAACAAAGATCGATTAATGAAATTCACAGAATTTTTTTTGTTTTTGGACCTTTTTTCATGACAGGGGACACCTTTAAATGCCGCTTTTTGGGGAGAAATATTACTACGACTAGTGTGGGATTGTTACCTCACTAAAACCACTACGGTGGTCACCCTCAGCACCTGTAAGAGGCACCGGGTTCTCTAATAGTCTGGCTCTGGGCGTTACACCGTGGGGGCCCACGGTGTAACGCCCGTTATGGCACATCTCTAGGCATACAAAACGTAGATTCTCTTAAACTGTCAAACACCAAGCGGTCACCAGTGACCGCAACCTATAGTTCTTTAATTGTGTCTACAAAACCGGTACTCGACGAGTTAAGCACGGGATTCGTTAACAAATACAATAGATTTTATTTCTTGTATCTAAATAGTAGTGTATATTTTTTTTTATTTAGGCACAACATGATGTAGTTAATACAACTTAAACAAAACTGATTTTGTCACCACTAACGAGGTTCGGTATCATAATAACAGACAGTTCTACCTTGAGTGAACACGTTGGAGGTGTGCGAAGGTTACGTTCTGTTGGTACTCAGATCACACACACACACATACTAGATTTCTTCGAGTTTCTAAAAGAAAGATATTAATCAATTGTCAACATTCAGAAGTTACATGACTATCCTTTAGCCATCAATAAATCAACGTTCATAACGTCGTTTTATTTGCAATTGATAACTTACCATTTCTAGGGTTACGAAATAACAGCTTATTTTTTTTAGTCTGCACTTCATATGTGTATTATTTCTATTTTAGTTTTTACTGATTAAACTAATAAACACACTCATCCTCTCTCTCACCCAAATGCATTCTAATTCATTACTCCTATTTAGAAGGTATGACACAATATGTCGCAAAGCGCTCTTAGGTATTTGCAGTAGAATTTCTAAAGTTTTTGGGTGCCTCTAATTTTGACGGCCATCAACATAAACAACCAGCATGGTAGGTACACACACATGCATTATACATGTTTGATAGTCTGACTACACACTGTACCATTTACTATAGAACAGTTTTACAACTAACTGAAACGATTATTTCTAATAAATACTATTCAACCTTACTTTTACTTCTAAAAACTTCGAGAAGTGACTCAGAAAGCCAGTAATGGACACGAAACTGTGGACATGCTCGTAGAGTAAATCATGACACTGACATCGTAGTCGCTCTCCTCGACCTAGTCTGCTGGTGAGCCATCTAAGGAGAATTATCGAGAGCAGGGCCATCGAGCTCTTAAGGGGGCATTGTTGACTGCCTATTTATTTATTTTTACACTAAGCAAAATAAATATTGAACACTGCACATTTTTCATATGTACGAACCTATGAGGATTTTCAGGTACCAACATCTAGTATTACAACCTAGGAGCTTGTCTACGGTAAGTGTCGGTAAGTTATCATGTTTCTAGTCATTTCAATGAATTTAATACAGAAAATTCTAGAATTGGAATTCAGGATTCAAAAATCAAAAATTGTCAATTTGGTAAAATAATTTTGGATATTGTACGTAGTTCAGTAACACCAATGGCTTCACCTTACAAAAACAAGTTATTTTCGTAATTGCCGTAGTAAACAATTCACGAAGGTATCTAATTGAATTTTTGAATTTTGAAACTTTTAATAAAGCTAATGTCACAGTAAATACTTGTACACAGTAAATAATTTAAAGACATAACCTAGTTTACTAACGATGACGGCCCGAGCCGTAACAGGCTTCATGATACCTATGGCGTGTCGATGCGTTAAGTTAGATGCCGCTGATGTCATAATTTATATCTCTTTAGCACGCTATGACATCAAGTAGCTGAGTAATAGACAGAAGTGTTGGCGAGCAAAGATACATAAATTTTATTTATAGAGTTTCAAAACTTTGAAGACCATTTTATAAAAAAACTAGCTTATGCCCGCGACTTCGTTCGCGGCAGATTTTTGGTTTTACCCACATAGTTCCGGATGTCTTCAAAAATTAAATGTGGAAGATATTCTAGGGAACTCTTCAAAAATCAACATAATGAGCTCTGCGTTTGAATTGAAGATATGTATACTCGCTTACGGCATTAAAGCCATTATTGCCGATCGAAAAAGGCGAAAATGTTGTTATTTCCTAATTTTCAAAATATTATTTTGATTTGCCATTTCAGAAAAAAAGACTGTCTCCCTTGACAAATTACCTATTCCCTTAATAACCAAGCTTAAAACTATATAATTTAAAAGGAACGATCTAATTAATTTAAAAATTAAAATGAATTTAGACATACAATTTTAGTATCTACTAATAATCGAGATCAAACTATCAATCAATCGAGATCAATCCTCAATTCCACGACAGTACCGAAGCACTCGACCGATACCCAACCAAATGCGTGAAACGAAACCATAGCGCGATCAATTTCAATCCCAACGCCATGTATCGAGCATAGTGACAACTCGGATTATTTATTTATCTATACTCCGTTCGGGCATTTTCTTTGTACTAAAAGTTTTATTATATTGATATTATTTTTTTCATACCTTTTACTATTTATTTACTTTTTTCCGATGAATTAAAACTTTAACATGAACCGAACTCGTGTAACTATCGACACCATTGCGCGATCACCAACTCGACATAATATAATTATCTATGCTCCGTTAGAGCATTAAAATTTTCTTTGTACTAAAAGTTGTATTATATTATATTTTTCATACCTTTTTACTGTTTATTTATATTTTCCTGTTGAATTTTCAGTACTGAATTGATGCCGACTCTTGACCAATAGATGGCGCTGTATATATAAAATATTTTTTTTAATTATTTTTTTGTAATAACCTTATGTCCTTTCTCAAGTTCCAAACTATGTCTATACCAAATTTCACACAAATCGGTTCAGTAGTTTAGGCGTGAAGCAAAGACAGACAGACAGACAGATTTACTTTCGCATTTACCTCTATAATATTAGTTTGGATATTTTAAATACTTGAAAACTACGAGTATCGCTCGTTGCGACACTGAATCGAATTAATTACCTCGCAACCGGGCGTAGTATTAAAAAACGGTTTGCGCAAGAGTCGATCCGCACCTTGACACAGATAGCACTCAAACTGTCGTTTTGAATACACAAAAACCGGACGCTGCCTCACTATTTTAAAGTTACTTGTGTTCAGTCACACTCGCTCGATATAAAACCTATGCAACTGCCAGGGTTTAGGCAAAGGGAACCGTTATTTAAAGACGGGATAATACTAATTTTGCCCCAGAACATTCGGAAACGGTAAAAGTTATAAGGCCTCTTTCAACTTTCCTGTTCCATATTAAAAACTAATTTCAAATAAAATAATTACACTACTTATAACGCCTCAGTCCAAGTGCCTACTCCTATGTTAGGTAGAAATTACAGAACCACAGCTACCTGGTACTTAACATCCATCAAATATATTGATTCAGTAACACATAAGTAAAACATTTTCAGTCAGGGTAGTTGACAGGATAATTTCAAATCAAATCATTTATTCATTTGCGAACATGGGTACAAAAAAAGGTCTTATAAATACAAAATAGTGTCCATTAACCATATTCTACCTTAAAGGCATGCAAATTTAAAAGAAAGATACAATAACACATATTAGGCACCAATAAACTAGTATTTTACAAATGAGGTAACATTAGAGGTATATAAGCTTATCCTGTAAATATTCTGTGACAGAGTAATATACTTTTTTCAGTGTTTTAACATTATATATATAATAATATTTATTTAATAATATAACATTATATATATATTATATATAATTTAAAAGTCTAGTCCGTTAGATAATGAAAAATTACTAGACACGTATTTTGTTACTTCGTCATATAAGAAAACAATACTTAAATAAAACGAATTTAAGTTCAGGAGTGAGAGAATGTAGTAAATCGTGACGTCACACGATGTTTCAAATAAATATATCATTGAAATTATGTCTATAGTTCTGTAAGAAGAGAAAAAAATAATACGCGTCTATCGTTTTAAATTAATCTACTAGACTGACATTAAAATAAAATGGAGGAAAATTCTCCATTGGCATACGTTTGTCTTATAGTAAAGAAAAATTAAAAGCTTTAGAATATTTCTTTATGTAGGTACAACCCAATCAGCGCGCATTCTACAACTATGCATTATAAAATGTTACCTACATTAATTATAATAAGGCCATGTTTTGAAATAACAAGCCCCGCCAAGTTACATATGTGGTGCATACCTTTCTAAAATGTCCAGTTTCCTAAACAAACATAATCTAATTGTGGAGAATCAGTTTGGTTTCAGAAAACTGAGTTCAACAACATTAGCCAGTTATTCTTTAGTAAAACGAATTAGTGAAGCTCTTAATAATAAAATGTCAACTTTATCAGTTTTTCTAGATATGAGCAAAGCATTTGACTTTGTCTCACATAAACGTCTACTTTACAAGCTAGAAAAATATGGTATAAGAGGTAAATCTCACGATTGGTTCAAAAACTATTTGTCCAACCGCCAACAAAGGACTGTTATCTCTAAAATTGTAAATAGTACTAGAATAACATATAGCTCCGAATTAAAAAATAACAACTCTGGCGTACCACAGGGGAGTGTACTGGGCCCGCAGCTGTTCATAATATATATAAATGACCTATCACAATGTCTTAAACATAACTGTATTCAATTTGCGGATGACACTACATTGACGATAGGATGTTTGGAAAAAACGGATATGGAAACTGAAACTAATACTGAATTAACAAATGTAATGAAATGGTTAGAAGACAATAATCTGCAAGTAAATATTAATAAAACAAAATTAGTTAAATTTCAAACATATAACTCAACAATTATACCGACAGCAATACAACACAAAAATACAATTTTACAACCAGTACAGTCGGCTTTATTTTTAGGTATTGTAATTGACAACAAACTCGATTGGAAAGAACATATAGAAAGAGTGTGCAACAAGTTAGATAAGTTTGTGTATGCCTTGAAAAAACTTAGGTTAGTATCCAGTAAAGAAACAAGTCTAAATGCCTATCACGGTTATGTTTCATCGGTGTTGCGTTACGGTTTAGTGATATGGGGCAACTCAGTAGATGTGCAAAGAGCTTTTATAGTGCAAAAAAAATGTATCAGAGCCATAGGTGGCGCTGAATATTTGGATCATTGCAGACCATTATTCAAGGAACTAAAAGTACTTCCTCTACCATGCCTTTACATTTATGAAATTTGTGTTTTTGTAAAAAAGTACTCACATTTATTTCCATTAAATGAACAGATCTCTGCTAGATTAAATAATAAAAATCCTGGAAAACTACTGGTACCTAGACAAAGATTACATTTATACAGTAATAATGTACATTGCATGGCAATTAAAATTTATAATAAATTATCACCTGACCTGAAAATGTTACCAATAAGTAAATTTAAATATCGTATGTTCACTTGGCTTCTCGACATGTGCTTCTATTCTATTAATGAATTTTTAAATCACAAGTTTTGACATTATTTAATATTTCGACATTATAATATATAATATTATGACATTGTATTTAGTATTTTGACATTGAATTTAATTTTTTTTTTTACAGTATTTTGACAATTTACGTTTTGACATATTCACATTGTATTTAGCATTTAAACATTTTATGAAATATTTTGATGGAAATAACATTGTTACTGCTATTTAATGACATGTACCAACCAAATTCTTATAATGTGTTATTCAATTTACTTGGCATTATTGTAATTACTAGTTTTTTTTTTTATTATTTTATTTTATTTTATAAAGCATGGTTAACATAATATTTCTACACCAGCAATGGTAGTGTATGTGAAACAATATTTAATGTAAAACCTCAATGTACCATATACTTGGAAATAAATGACATTCATTCATTCATTCATTCATTCACATTCATTCATTCATTCATTCATTCATTTAAGTACAAGTAGAGGTTCAGTATCCAAAGACATGATCCTTTGATTTCCAAATTGTCAATTTTGTTCATTTGGGTCATACAGAAATCAGTATTATTTCATCTTAGTTAGTAGGACATTGTAAATATATTAATATTCGAATAGGACTTACAAACAAAGTAAACAAGACAATACTTTGTTGATAGAAATAGCAACGGTAATATTACTTCCAATAAATTCATTACGTAAAAGGTTGCTTTGTAATGAGTCATTACGAAGTTACTTGAATGGCAGCCCTATGCTGGTGCTGCAATAAAAAGATGTCTGGAAATTCGTATTGAGGTTAAGACATGCTAAGTTATTGGAAAACTCAACGAGACAATGACGCTCATACAAATAAGATGCTACACGTGTGCGAGTTGCGTAAAAAGCACTCTGTTTAAATTGCTTATCTGTGTGTTGGTAGGAGTGGACATGGAACATGACAGGGAACGCGGACGATTTTAAAGATGCAAAGAGTCCAGGTGCACGTTTGGAAATATCGAAACAAAGAAATCAACATGAAATGAAACGGTAACAGTTCGAAAATTACGAAACTTGCATACTTTATAATAATTTCAGTCCATCGATGGATTGATCTGTATTCAAGTATGAAAAATATCAACCAATTGGATCTCCCAAGTGAGTAAACAGCTGCACATAATGTAAACAGAGAATAAACAAAGTCAAATCATTAAGGATTGGTATGTTCACTGTCTGTTACGCAAATCTTTCGCCAATTGATTCATTGATTGGGCCTGTAGAGGGCAATGCGCTAACGACAGAGTTCGCTAGCTTGCTCATTTCTCTTCACTGTAATCATTTACAACTCTGTTGTCAATTTATTGGCACAATTTATCCTTATATTAGGTTACAATGAGCGACTGCAATTGTTGGCGATATGAGGTCATTGGGAATCAAGCATATGTTGTGTGGAGAGTTGGAGACAGCAGGGTAGAATACGTTTGTCGCAAAGTAGGAGAACTAATTCTCCCAGTAAGTATCTTTAGAAACCACTATGGGACTGCATATTTATATTTGCCAGTGATTAACAGAGGTCTCTGATAAACCAGAATCAGAAAGTCAGACGTGAAGTTAATAGCAATCCCCTCATTATGGATTATTTTCATTTGAGGCAATTTATCTTCTAAATAATTTTGTGGTTTTGTTCTTGTTTCCTTGCTTTGTCGTTCTTACTGTTAGGAAATGCGCTGAAAGTTTCATGTTAACTCCGGATGTCGCAATTAATGGTAATGCCTCCAAATACATTATGATAAGGTCAAGAAAGTCATGAAACTGTACATCGATAGAGGCACGCGATCGCTTGGATTGTGGCTGATTTGTAATCATGCATAATATTCAACAAATCCGTTCTTGCAAATTGAAAATTGGTTTCTGCAATCGACCAAAAAGTTAGCCATTTATTAGCTTCGTTTGACTCATTGTACATAATATATTGCCGGTAATATATTCAGTTTTCTTATGTGTCATATTTTAACATTTTACAAATCGTGTAACTAAAAGGTAAGAAATATCTAATAAAATATAATATTAACATCGTATTTCATTTATTGAAAGAGAAAGAAAAGGAACAACAGACATATGCTATTGTTTATTTCATTTCTATTTTCGTTTTTGTTTATAAACAGCAATAAATATTGATTAATAATATGTAATGATAAAAGTAAAACATTACAAATATATTTGTCGTGTTTATGAGACTAACTAGTCAATAAAAAAGATTCAAGCCACAAACCAGTTCTTTTAGTAAAAGCAAAAAAAAATGTCTGTAGGGTCTTTCATGATTCAATTGAAAATGAGCGACATCCCGCATTTAACGTCATTAGATGTAACTGGTGTGATGGTGTGGTCCATTTCACGCAAGCTCACGCAAGCGGATTGCCAACACTTAACCAAGTGAATAAATGAATAAAATATTCTCCATACAGATTCATATCTTAGTTTTAGTTTGATAGAAGCCTAAAAACCTTATGGATCGTTATCGTATGTATCAGAGTGAGGATTTAAGGATTGTAGGCAACGGTGTAATGGAACCACTATTGCAATAGTGGTTCCTAAAATGTACTCACATTTCGAAAGGTATCTAGTAATTACGAAGTCAAATTATTATCTATTTATCGACTAATAGACAAACCTGATTTGAAACCAACTGCACAAACAAGCCAGGATTCAAAGTGGCACAAATTTTGGAAAAGGCAACTAAAACGTTGAAGAATTTTAGATGAAACTGTTCAATAACAAAAACTCTTTCAATCATTATTAAGCGTAGAAAAAAACTGTGGCTTTAGGTTTGCAGCGTAGGTGCAATTTTGCATAACTTCTATGCATAAGGTAACAATTTGCTGCAGCACCTATTAATCACACGTGGAAAATAGTAGCAGAGCGTTGACTACCTTATAACGTTTTTATTTTTATTGAAAACAAGAGGTTTTTATAACAATGTAAAATGCTAAACCAAACAAATCGTCATCTTATCGTGTACTATCACAGTGATCTGATCTGATAACAACGCGCACACTTCACCATAAAAAACGTGAGTTGTGAATTCGATATTTTATTCAAGAGGTAGTGAGAATGCATAATAGCATGAGATTTCCGGATTGAACCTGCAATGCGTCCTATACTCATGAATGTTTCAAACACCCCACAATCCACTTGTCAATGTTGTTATGGGTGAAGTGATTACAATTCATCCGTTACATAATACAACCGAATTTCCAGAGACTCAAAATTCATTTTAAATTGTATTAACAATATTATTTATAGTATTTTCCGATGTAGGTCGTGTTGGTGTTGTAAATAATATAACAGAAAACAAAATTAAGAATCTTGAAAATACATTCTCTTTCTACATGTGTCACACGTGGGCGATGTGTCGAATCCACTAAGTACTACATATGGAACGCATCCAAAAGTAAAGGATTACGCAAGGGTATGGAGCAAACCAACAGAGAAAAAGCTAGTAAAGAATTCGAAACTTTGCACAACAGCTCTGAAATTGAGTACGCTAACGCTCAGCGTAATGTTTGAAAGAAAAAGAGCGAATAACAAAATAAAAGTTTGTATTCGGAGCTACTTTTGATAGAAGTTGAGAGTGAAAATGACTCTTGAAGTACCAGGTGTGTAATATAAATATGTTGAAGGGAAAACCGAAATAATATTAGATAAACTAATATTTTCTTCGAGAATGAAGCAATCGTGAATTCGTGAATACTTCCCACTCAAATTCTAATGCGAATTGTGGATGTTGCTTGAATATAGGTTACCGTTCGATAGAATATTTTATGTAAAAACCTATCTATCAAATGCAGTTTTGTTTATCCGTTTTGTTTTTTAAAGCGATTCATTTAACTTGCAACATATGTATGTATATTTGTACGGATGCGGGTGAAATCTTGCATTTCAATTTTGAAGTAGCTATCTTCAAAACTACTTCAAAAATAAAATGGAAGATGGTATACAATGGTACTGAAATTTTGTATTACATGTTAAGTTCGGATGACAATGCATGCTGAGCTATGTAACGTCGTAATTCAACACGGCGAACTTTAAAGATGGCAGACTAATTATTTATTTTGATGCAACTTAGGTTTCGAATGAAAGAATTGGTTAGAGAATTTTGAAAAATAAAGATTGAAAACCAAAAAGATGAACCTCGAAAGGTAGCCGATGAAATTGTCTAACGCAATGGTCTTAGTCATAAGTCGGTTAGTCAGCTTTTCATAAGATTTATTAATTTACATGTTTATATGCATAAACAAGTGATTTAATGGATTTTAATCTTTAAAACTAACTCAATTAATAATAGTAGATACTCAATCACACCCCAAGATTTGAAACATAATTATCTTTTATGTTTTAAATCTTTATATAAAGATTGTTTTATTGTGCTGTGAAGCTGTAAATAAGTCGTATATTATATTAAAACATGAGATACACAGCCTCTTTAGTTTTACACTATAAGTATCAAAATACAACAATAAATAGGCCGGCAAATAAGATTAACAAAACTAGACTGCGTGTACACGAGTCTCTGATTACGAAATATCAAGGACATGGGCTCTCCATTACACCGGGAAGCCTTACTAATTGTTTCACAAGTAACTACCAGCCAGTCCAGAGCTATAGAGGGAAGTATATTCCACATTATTTTATTATTTAATTTGTAGCTAGGTGGCTATTTACATTTACGTGCCGCCGTACACAGTAAGGCTTAAAGGAGACACCCGTCTCCCTAGGGATATATCGTAACAGGCATTGCACCGTGGAGGCTCCGGAGCAGGTCTCTTTTAGAGGACCCGGTACTAACTGTAATATTAATAGAATCTTTTATACACGTGGACTAGACATGTTTCACTGTAGGTAGTGTAGGCTTCAAACTTCAGCCAAATGAGGCAGTCTTTATAAAAGTTAGAATTGTTTTCACAACACTACCAGGTTGATACCATATCCAAAATTTTGAATTTTATCGGTTGCAAACTTTTAATAATCAAAGTTTTGGGGAAGCAGGAGGCTGGAATTATTAATTGTGAAGGTGTTAGATATCGCATTCATCTTATTTGTACCTGTACAGTACACGAGTTGTGTGTGTAAGATTGAACTACAGACTATTTAAACCATGTGGTTAAGCAAAGAGGATTATACAATGAAGAACTTTTTCAAAGAGACACGCATCTTTTAGCGGATTAAATACACATTTTACCTCATTTCACAGAGGTTTCAAATTCAACGACGAGACGGACTCGTTATGAGATCATTGTGTTTATATAATATTATATTGATTTGATACAGTATGTATTTTTCAAAAGCAAAAAGGTTTTTCTTGAAAGACCTCTGAGATGTTCTCTGTATACTGAAATGGCAATTTGTATTTGAAGAATGATACAGAAAGCACGACAAAGTTGTTCCGGAAATACATAACATGAATAAAAAAACCTCTTCGCGGTGGTGAGCTACAGTTAACACAGTGATACTGAATGTCTCGTTTTATATGTATATAAAAGAGATATTCACAGGACGTCAAGATGAGTGAATCAAAAATTTCCTTCTACTTCTACTACTTAACCCAAATGTTGCCTGGGACAAAATGCCATGTCCGCCTTATTTACCTTATTTTTGTGTGTGGCATTAATTCCGCTTTATGTACCTTACTTTTGTGTGCATTAGAGTTAATAAATTAAATCAACTTAGTCGTATGATTCTACCTAATTATTTGAAAAGTCATAATACGACAGTCAATTGAACCTTTGAGATGAAACGTTAAAATACTGCTGATATAAGTAAGGCACGTTTTGCTGGGTGTGCATGACAGTAGGTTTTTTATGCTGACCATCTAGGCTACCTATCGACATTTTCTTTCCTTGTTTGGGAACTTCATTACACAAATGAATCAGACAACACACGCAGGTATACATGCGACTGTGTGTACCTACATATCTGTTAAAATTTTATAAACAGTTTAACTTTATTAGCAACGCCAAAGCAATTAAAAGCAAGATAGAAATAGTAGAATATCTTGAATTTTAATTTACGTATTGCAATATTTTGAGAATAATTACTTTTTATGTTCCACCTTGAACTAGTTTGAATTAAACCTGAAAAGAGTATATTGCAATTTAGCACGAATATACATTTAGCTATGACTATGAACTGCCAAAAAGTAAATGTGTACAGATTTGCAGTTTATAACAATAAAGTCTGTATCTAAGGCGTTTTGATAGCATGTTTCGGGTAAATTAGGAATTTCAGCAAGGAAAGTATGTCACAGTTGTTGGCGCCAACTGATGTATGTCACGAGGGCTGGGCGTCATCCATATTATTTTTACTGGCCCATCAGAATGTAGCCCGCTTTAAGCGTTTATTAATTCGCTTTTACGTACAACTCGCCAATATTTAAACAAACACAGTGCATGGTTTAATAAAATTGTTTTCCCAGACGACGCGTCGGTGTCGTAGCAAAACATGACCTAATTATTCGTTATTATTACAAACGTGAATAAATTTCAATTTAAATTAAATGTATTATTATAAAATTTTGTAATAACCTACGAAAAATATTTGATTTGAATGTGCGTGGTTTATGTAGCAAGCCCAACTACAAGATAATTGTAGTTAAATTCAATATGATTGTAGGTACATGTATGTTTGTATTGCGTATTTTATTGCTCGTGTGTTTGTGTGTGTTCGTGTACAGACTAGTGGATGTTCGTTTGTGGACGATACAAACGATTGCTACTCTGACGCGTAACTAGGTCACTAGGTCACAGACGAGGTCCACTGATAGTACCGAGCTGTTGTTTCCCAAACTACTTACAGTTTTATACAATCAAAGGAAATAAATACTGCCAGTAAGGACACCGTCAGTTAGCTGCCATAAATACTTTAGAAAAACCAAATCGCTCTCATTAGCTGTTGTAGCATCATTAGTTCATTACGAATTTAGGTTAACCCGTTGATATCCATCCCCTAAATTTGGTCATACAAAAGTATTCTCTAAACATTAGAAATAAGGTCTATAATGTAATGTAATATTAGTGGAAAGTTAAGTTAATTTAGGTTTAAGTTATATATAGGTATATAGATAGATTATATTCATTGTTATAAATCATTTGGTAATTCATCCATTCCCAATTTGAAATAAAAAAAAATAACAAATGAGAGAAATGTTTTGGAAATTATCTCACGATACGTACTTACACCTAAAAAAATATTTAATATTTCCATATAGAAACAACTAAGTAGGTGCGAGGCCTCCACGGTACAATATAATTTATTGACAGTAAATGAAAATGAGATAAATATATTAATTAATTAAACAGTGGAGTAGTTAGCTCGAGCGCTGTGTACATTGAAGTGTGCGTGCCGTAAGTTATTTGTTCTATTTTAATGTTAGTCGAACGCACCAACCTTGCTCCACATTCAAGATTACAATTAAATAAAAACAGCTAAGTGTGAACAGCATTTCTTGCAATTATACTATTTTTATATACATTTCGCATAGTTTTATGACAACGCTTTAACAAATTCTGTTTCCAAGACGTTATAGAGCTAATTTCAAATACTTTTTTATTGTTTTCCTTAAGATACATTAGTTACCTACGATAGTTTTGAAATATAGAGAGACTTACATTTTCAATAGAACGATCTACAAAGTCTAGTGACAGTACCTGTCAGTGTCATGTCGTAGGTAATTCCTTGACTTCTACTTCGTCTGGCCAGTACATCAGCACTGCCTCAGTAGCCGCAGACGGGCGAAGGGACACTACCACCTATCATTTACTTATGAGTATAATTTGCATGTGAACAACAAAATACCGACATTTAGATTCACTATTTCCTGGCAACTTTGCCGTAGGATCTAGTAATTTAATGACATTTTAGTACCAATACAAATAACCACATTGCTTCACTGAAGACCGTCAGATGTCACTCAAATCGTCCACCATCCATTAAAAATAAATATAATGGAAAAGATGTACCTGCCAGCTACGTATAATTTATTTGGCAACACACAAACATTTTCTCATATTCCGATTAGAAACTTTTTACAAGAAAAACAAATTGGTGGTGATAATGTGATATTGCCTCGGCGAGCAGTGCTTTGAAATAACCACTTAAGAATATTAGGCAACGTGATAGTCGCTAGTTGTGCAACTCACATTGTTATGCGTTCTTTTACAATACATGTCCAAGGACCACCAAAATTTGGCAGTTCAAATGAAAAGAAAATTAAATTAATAGCTTTGTTATTTATTTACTAAAAGCAGTATTCATTCGAAAACCGCTTATTATTGAATATACTAGATTTATTACAATCATCAAAAATCCTGTAAAATATTTTATTTTATCTAACAGTAAAAGTACTATTTTATTTTAAAATTGTTATACATGGACGAATTATACGTGTTGGTACTTAAATCAACTGCCCTAACTGTTACACTCGTATGCCAGTGAATACTGTGCATAATTATCTTACATTGCGTGACGTAACTAGTCAGTTTCACAACTATAACGTCACAATTGTTTGTGAAAAGGTCACTCTATGATCGCATTGTTATTTCAAACTAGGGTTTTGTATTGTTTGCCCTCTTTTATACTTTTAAACCTCTTATTTCACTTTGATTTAATCGGCACTGTTTTAGACGCACGTTTTTATTCTATAGGATATTATAGAGTTCTCGATTTGTGGCAGTTAGATGTGAAATCAAATCTAAAGAGGTTTTAAATTCTAACATTTTTCACAAAAATCATAACTACTAAGCTATTAATTTTCAATATTTTTTATTAAATAAAAAAACTATGCCATTAATAAAACAGCAACAAAAAATAACTTAAAAATGTTATTTGTATTCCTATAATATTTCTTTTTACTTCTTTCAGTGCCGTAGATAATCATTAGAAAATTAGCAAGTTCATGAATTTGCTCTACTTTGTAAAATGCCACAGATAAGTGCATGTTTTGCATTAGTTAGTTTTATTTAGTTGGTAATCTATAGTAAAATTCACAAAGATGTGTAAAAACCGGATCTTGCAAAGTGTGGTTATATGCGTGGGTTTTTGTTTGCGGTTATAGAAACCGATTTATCTGTAATGATTACTCATTGCTTATAACTTAACGAATGCGATATTTCATTTAACGTCTAGTATTTATGTTTAACTAAGAATTTAGCAGACTCTATTCCTAGAAAAAATAGACAACAAAGCCTTGTCAAGTGAATTCATGTACCATTTTAGCACAAGTATTCCAAACGAGCATTCAATCATATTCATCGACAGTCATTTATACCTGTAAACTTTGTTGTAAGTTTTCATTTCTTTGTTATTGATTTCCACCACGTACATGCAACTATCGATTTTCGGTCTTATCAAGTCTTTTATGGTTTTCATCGTGTATATCTGTAACATAATATTAGGCTTTTCTTTCTTTGTGTTACTTTTGTCTTTCCTTATAATAACCAGTTCCTTGTACAACTCTGCTAGGAGAATACTTCCAGATTCCGTGCTTGTGCTTATCAGCAATTTCTAAGTTGATATTTTTATCTCATATTTTATTTTTTGGGTGTTGTTTTACTGAACAGAGTTCCAAAATGCTCTAATTGGCAGTCGTGCATACACTCTCTTTCTCCGACTTTCGACGAGTCCGAAAACATTTTTAGTTTGTTTACAAATACATTTTCACATGTCTCTTTTCACCATTCAAGCACGTCAAATAATAATAGCATTATCTAATTAGGGCACAAACCATTAGACAAAGCAACACGAGACATGCTTTTTTTCAGCGAAGTGTATCGATCGACACGTTCCTACTTAGCAACATTTAGGCCGAATCGCAGTCACGTATGTTGTTTCAACACTCATTTATTCTTGAAATCAAAACTGTCACTGTTTTGTCATCGGATGGGTAATTTTAAGCACGTTCCATAGCTAAGGCTTTAAGAAAGTTATTGCAATTTGAGTGTACGTCTGTACGTGGCATAGTTTAGTTCCTTTCAATAATTACTTCGGCACTTGCAATTCCTTAGAATAGTTTTTGATAAATATAAGGTGAAGTTAGTAAATATCCGTCCAATTTCGCGTTTGTAGCATAGATGGTTTGCGCTCATGAATCTGTTAGTAAATCAGGACATGTTATTTTATGAGAATAGATTATAAGGAGGGACCCTGGTGGACACGCAGTTTTTTAACCAGAATTTGTCAACGTTAACTTTTTGTTTCATTCAATTGAAATCTAACAGAATTGCCATCTTTGTATGCTATGTTCTTAATATTTCGGGGATATTTTCATAAAAAGAGGAAAACGTTTGCTCTTCTGCTACATATGGTATCAACCGTTCATGTCTTTCGATTCCTATTAACTCCTTTTCCTTCAGGAGGAGGCTTTAATTACGTTGAGTGCTTGAATATGGAGACTCATTTTTTGAATTCTGAAATGTGCTGTCAGCCTTTTAGACAGTTCCAGTAATATAAACTATGATGGCACACGTTAACCAACAATTCAGCTGTTTTAAATTAGCCACCTGCATACCTTTTTATCTTTAGAGTTAATCTAGGACAGGGGCTACAGGATTTAGCCACTTATCATAGTCCTTCTCAGCAATACGAAGCGGATAGCCCATCATGCATCAGTTTTATAATGCACCCGTCCAATTGACGGAGGGGGACATTTGCACGTGCCTTGTGTCTAAAATATCCGGTTCACGCGAACTAGATCTGTATGCGTGTCTAGCTGACTGACAATAATGCTACCAAGATTCTTGAAGCGTTTATTTTCTGTTCTGAAGTGGTACTTCGTCGTATATCATTAGTTGTCTGAATTAGTCTAATGAGTTCTTAAATAAAAGAATACTTGAAAATTCTTTCAAGTTATTAAAAATGAATGTAAACACTTCAAAATTCCAAAACATTTATTTATTAGTTAGTTGTTATTATTGGAGTATATAAGCCGCTTATTAGAAATTTTAAGTTAGTGACTACTTCAAATAGAGAAGATGTTATGTTTCATTTCACTAATTGCACCCTCTCAGACAATTTGAAGACTTTTGACTTTGTTATGAGTATGTAAAAATAGGGAGAGCAATGTTTTTAAAACTAATTCCCTGAACCCAAATACTTGAGACGAGTGCAACACTATACACATACATATTTTAACTTTCTCAATTCATTATTTCTATTGTACTCGATTCAAACTTAAAGGTAGTTATAGGTTTGTGGATACGATTGTTTATCTTTGTCTGTTACCTACAAAAAAGATCCTAATCTTTTGCGAGAACGGTACCTAAAAAGGAATTGGATAGACAGTGTTTAGATTATGACGTGGATAAGTAATAGTGTTGCGTTTTAAAACTTTTTTCAAGTACTACTCGTTTACGTTTTTACGATAGAGCTTTTGCGGTAGAGCTTTGCTACTTTGTACTGCAAATTAAAGTCACTTTTAATGCAGGCGTTTAAGAAATCAATTTCATCAATCAATCATACGAAGTTATGAGTCCGACCTTTCTGTGCAGCGTTATAACGTCATGTTGTATGAGGGGAGTGAACTAAATATATAATCGGAAGTCTAACACATCGTATTTCCATGCATTTTTTATTATAAAGCTGTGTTATTAAGATTATACATACACGTGAAGATATTAGGGACATTAAAATATTGCATTTGGGGTCACTTGTGTATATTAAACGGCACCCCTTTGCCTTTGATGGATTACGAATATGCAGAATTGTACATAGGGCGCTGCTGGGAAAGATAGCTTGAGGGCAGTTGAATTAAAACTTTGCATATCATAGGGTTGCTTGCAAAACCCATTGGCTTAGCAAGGGTTGCTATGCAGAGGGGTCGTGAGGCACTTTTTACTACTAACACATACAACATTTAGGTACACGAAAGTCTCTTATACAAATCATGCCCAAAACATTTACGTACCACTAAAATCTGTACTATTTACTTACTTGTGTGCAAAGTAAGATCTATTGATAAGAATGTTTCATTTTAATACATGACTGACTATGATTGCCTGTCTAATGGCGGTTTCGGCAAGTACATAATTGTTACTGTGGTACATTTGCGCAATACGTACTATAGTCAATTAACTAGTTAGCTTATCCTTTAACGGCCAATTTTGACATAAGATGAAAAATATGTCAAAATTATATGCTTAGTTATTAAATCTGTTTACTCACAGTTAATTAATTTTATGACACTATCCGAAAATAATGCCTCATAAGTCTTTTCTCTATGATAAAACAAACGAATTAAGAAAAAAAAAAGTCTGAATAGTTAGATACAGATTAACACAACACTGCGACATTTAAGAATCATGGAGCACGCTTATGAAACTCGGTTGTAGAGTAGTAAGTAGGTAGTACCTACCTAATGAATTTATGTTACTTGGACCGCCTTGTTACGAGTATTTCGGCTGTCGAAAGAGCTTGCATAACGTCACTGCCGAAAAGTAGATGTACCTACCAACTTGTTCAAAGTAAATAATGTCGGGAAAACCATACTGACTTAACTATTACGGATGTATTTCCATGTGAATAATTGTAACGTCGATGCCGACTGCGTTCATGTACGGACGTTTATCTACCTCTACAGTTAGGTATAGCTACTGCTTATATTTCCGACTCATTAATTATTTTCGGGTGTCTGAATACAGCAGGCGGGCGTAGTCGCATATTCCGTCTCTCATTTGTCAGATACCAAACAGACTTCAGTCAACCTATTTCCAAAAATAAGTAGGTAGGTAGATACCTTCTTAAACATTTGCAACGGCGCATCATCTCGACAGGTCGGTCTGATCTGTACAATATCAACGTGAATTTGTATTGGTATGAACCAAATAAGATTAGTGGCTCGTAGTGTGCAGTTAGCTAAGTGTCTCACGTCAAGACTGTTATTTCATATGGTGTAACAACCGGAGTGCCATGCTCGAGCTACTGCAGCACGCTGCCGAGTAAACGTGTCCTACTGACACCAAATGAAATCAAAATGCGTCGCCGCGCCACCCATTGAATACAAAACCACACAACCGTTTGACAGTGTACTTATGTACATTTAGTCACAGTGATGTAGTTTATTATACAATCAAACTATTCTCGAAACACGTTCTATGAGCCACTATTATACAGTAAGTCTTAAAACACTATTTCACACAGCCTGAGCCAACTCTGTCGCAGGATAGCGCGAAAAAACCAATGCGGCGTTGCCACACCGTGCAGCCGAGCGTACGAGCAGGTAGACTTTACAATGCATATACATAATGTAGCTATCTAATCTATGTGCGTATTATTATACAACACTTGTCTTTTTTGAATAACTAATGATATTCACTACTTACAGATATATTTCTTTTGTAGACCTCATGTCCCCCAATTAATCATATAAGACTCCAATTTGAATAATAATATTGACACTTGTAACAAAACATCAAGTGGAAACCACCGAAACAAGTTGTTATTCGATATTTAAACATTAAAATAGAAGCGGTTTAGTCATGCTGGCTCTTTATTACTCAAATTAGAGCGTTTAACATGCTCGATTGCTTTGTAAGACATTTCCATGACGATCATCAAATAATATAACATCTATGAAGTGTTATTACAACATAGCATGGTCCACTTACCGCTGGAGGGGTTCACATAAGCAAGCTTTAACTCCATTTCAATAGTTTGAGAGGGTTTTAGTTCAACAGTGTTCAATTCATAGTCCACGGGGGAGACCTCAGTCACGATCTCACTCTTCGCCTGACTCGTGGAGGCGGGTAGACTTTGTGCTACACTCATTTTTGGAGCGTCTTCGTGCATTATACACAAATAATTGGACAGGGCGACAGGATAATGTCGCCCAGAGAACTTTAAGTATTTCACCTACGCCGTATAAGGATATGCTTTATCTCAAAAATCACGCATAAAAGCGATAATACGTGTGTCAAAATGTAGGTCTCTAGGCCACTTCACTTACACTTTGATATTCCGACCGACATAACTCAGGTTCAATGGAGCTACCGTACTCATGACTGACATTGAACTAAGTCGGTAAAGGGCAGCGAGAAAATAACCCAATTAGAAAAAAACTGTGTCATGACCTATTTTGTCAAAAAATAATTAAAAAAGAGTTGTTTGATCTTTAAATATATTTATTTGGTTTATGAAAGTGCAATATTCGTTCACAGTTGACAAAAAAACGTTGATAGTACTTTTCGTTCCTCAATTTTATGTGACTTTTGCAAACTTCAAAAAAGCATATAATTGATGCAAAATGACTATGTTTGCTTATGAACATACCGTGTTGTGTAATAAATGACCGTTTCTATTGCACAATCCTTTCACAAGGGCTCCGAATGTAGGTCAATCTTTATGAGTATGATTGCAATGTAATATCTTTATAAATAAAAGTCCCTAAATTTAAAGAGTTTTATATAGAAATCGTAGTTATATATTTTTATGTATTTATTTTACGATTAGTTAATATTTAGTTGTTCTGAATTATTAAAAGCGTAACAAAATTAAAAACTGCTTCCGGCGCTCTGTAACGCCATCTGCATGGTCATTAAGATCATCTCCAGAATTTTATATTAGTTACTATAATAATGGATAGATGTCGTGGTTTACAAGTAATACGAAAATTTGGGTGCCTTGATATATTTTTATAAAATGGTTAAGTCTGTATTAATTATTGTTCATAGTGCATGTATTATAACAAATATCTTGATAAAATGTATTTCTAAACATAATTGTGAACCAAATGGTCGGCAAACCTAACAATTTAGAGTTTAGGCAGTTAGAGGTTAATGTTTTAGTAAAACTTGCCCGATTCACAATGAGTGGTGATTGGCATATTTCGGTAGATACACAAAATTATCCTTTAATTTATGTAACAGAAACGTAAATCAGATGTTTCTAAAATCGTTTCCCAAAAGGATTACTAGTTTGTATTGCTATGTAATTATTACCAAAGAAACTTCGTTGTTTTACCAAGTGGACTTTTAACTCGGTTAAATTCAACAAATTGCATTGTAAAATAGTTCTAACAAGTTATCCAACTGAAGAGGTAGATACCTCTTTTCAAATGATAGGCAAATATATAACCTAAACTAATTATAAAGAACATAAAACAATAAAATCTTGGGTGTAGCTAGGAAATTAAACATTTTATGATTTTTTGGAGAATCTATTTATTTATTATAAGTATAGTCTTTCATTGAGAACAGTGCCTTTTCTGTTTTACAATTTACAAACATTCACACTTTATTTACTACTTTGATTTTGTAAACAATCACTTATGTACTTGATAATTGATTCCATTTACAAATGTCAAAAATTATATTATCAAAACCTCTTTTTATGCATAGGTAATAAATAAATATACAACAGTTTCTTGTTTCTGCAAATCACAATTGTACAATTCACATGCTTTTACGGAGAATAAATATGAATTTATTGAAATAATATCGCTTGATTACATAACTTAAAAATAGAAAACATAATGGTAATCATTTATACGCGACGTAACGTTATCGCATTAATTTAGTTGGTCTGCATGGCGTTTGTAATGATCTCCCTGGAGATGATGAGCCTCTGGATTTGTGACGTGCCTTCGTAGATCTGGTAAATCTTGGCGTCCCTCATCAGCTTTTCTACAGGGTACTCGGTGTTGAAACCGTTGCCTCCGAAGATTTGGACAGCGTCTGCGGCCGCCTTGTTGGCGATCTCGGAGGCATGGCATTTCGCCACCGAAGCGAGCACTGTGTTCCTCACACCTGCATCAAAAAACATTATTCAAACCTCTGTTCCTACACGTATTTTAAATAAAGTTTACATGTATTAGTATCATGGACAAAGATTTTCTTGACATCTGATTTGTAAATCGCTTTGTGTTGCCTTAAAAAATACAAAGAGCATTGAGCTATAATGTATGCTTGCACAACTTTTCAGGTCATACAGAACAAAGGAGTGAGGAACATTTTATCTTATGATCGACATAAAAATCCAAATACATAATTCAACATCACTGTATTTACACATTTCGGTTGTGGCGATGACGCCCGCATCTGAATATGGCTTATAAATACCTTAACCTACTTATTGCTACTGGACTTAAAGGTGGAAACAGTTTGTCGCAGTTGCAAATAACCGCTATTGATCAAATATCGACTTGACTCGACACAGAATAAAAATAGTAGCGGATCTGGGTTAACTGTTGCACTGTGAGCTTCGTCAATTGAACTTTAAGTAGGCTGAATGGATTTCAGGGAACTTTGAGGGTAATCTTTATTGATAAGATGGATAAATATAGATTTTGGTCATAGTATTAGAAAGGAATTGATGGGCATTTAATGGATATACTATAACAGAAGTGGGTATCTAAAACACGTTACCATGGTCGGCCATCCAAGCGGCCTTCATCCAGGCAAGACGCGCGGTCTCCACACCGATGGCCATATCAGCCAACATGAAGGCGACGGCCTGGTGCCGGGCAATGGGCACGCCGAATGTCTTGCGCTCCAACGCATATTTCGTGGCCTCAGTCAGGGCTCGCTGGGCCAAACCTGTCGCACCAGCTGCTACCTGCATGGCAAGGCATAAAATGTTTTTTAAAAATGTTGTTTCCCTTATTGTATTTTTTGCCCTATAGACTACTTATATTCTAATAGGTTCGCTTTGTTTGTATATAGTTTTACTCAAACCTTCAGAATTAATAATAGATACAACTGGTAAGTACAATATTTAAAAATATAAAACATTGAAAGCGAAAGTAAAATGAAGCCAATTAACAATACCTACAATAAATTGCATTTAAATACGACTTAAATGTGCACTGTAGTTTTCGAATGGATGCAGTAAACTAAATCAATAGGTATCAACAATCAACATGTAATTACCGGAATGACATACCACTCACATTCCGTAATTGGAACACTTGCCGAGCGTCTGTTATTAACTTCAGTGCCACGATCGATCCTTTATTTCTAGGAAAATAATTTATTCACTACAGTGAAGTTGTTACATAGTAGGTGTCATTAAAGGTGAGTTACCGGTGGGCGAGTCTTGTCGAACGCTCCCATAGCAATCTTGAAGCCAGCACCTTCTTCAATAAGAACGTTTTCCTTGGGTACGCGAACGTCTTCAAACGTGATGCCACGGGTGTCCGAAGCACGCTGACCCATGTTTTGTTCCTGAGTATACCAAAATCAAAGTCAATATCTTATCTCTTGCTTAGAGACAGTCACTTTGGCACAAAATTTAATTTCCCTGTTAAATGCCTTGCTTGCTTTATAGTGCCTACTGTTCTTGCTGATACCGATTTTTGCAACTTCTGTATTCTGTAACGTTATTGTAATGAAGGTTGATGATTGAAACAGCTATTGAACTGTTTATAAAGTCATAGGTAATAAGTATTAAAAAAAATTAAATGATATTAAATTTTTGAACAAAAATTTAAAACTTACATAAAAATATACTTTCTGCAGTTATTAATACTTATAATAAGTAAACCAAGGCTGTTACAAATAAAAACAGCAAAGGGTTAGGTACATGATGATAGGAAGAGACCAGGGTACTTAC
The DNA here is from genome assembly GCA_038387885.1 of Spodoptera picta. Taxonomy (NCBI): domain Eukaryota; kingdom Metazoa; phylum Arthropoda; class Insecta; order Lepidoptera; family Noctuidae; genus Spodoptera; species Spodoptera picta. Next base: position 8,397,549 of record JAZHFQ010000105.1, read on the forward strand.
TCTTGAAACCAATCTCAATGTTAATGCAATTTCAATCCAATAAAATCTCAATAATTATCCAATTTCAAAACTATACAACCCCAATCGTAGCAGTTAAAGTACCGTTTAGAATACGGAATATAAAGCCAAACTCAATACCATTTAGTTCCTTCAATATCCACGCAATACGAATGCAATGGGCGCTAGAGTTTGCAACTCAAGAGTACGAAATTTCACAATACCAATGTCGATCGATCCGAATTGAATTCAAGAGTAAGTTGGGGTGGGTCACCCTAAGGCAGTGTTTACAGTTGCAGGTAAGTGTGTATGTATGTGTGGGCGATAATTAGAGATGGTGTGAAACGGTGGTGTGGTGTGAGACCCCTGTGGGCAACCTTGCGCCATCCCATCTGGCAACTAGGTCAGGTGCTGTCACTGCGGCAGCGTAGACCTTCGAGCAAGCAAACCCAGTGACCTATTGGTACTATTGCTAAACCGCGTAGGGCAGCAATTACGACATATGTACATTAGATGCTACCTACGACATACCGACCGATATTTCACATAACCAGTGATGCTGTTCTTTGAGCGAATAGCAAATCATTGTCATTAAGAATGGTTTCCGATAAGTCATGTTTGTTTAAAAATGTTTCAATAACTTTCATTTACAGTGATTATACAACAATTATTGCAATATTTTCTTATATTATGATATTAATTTATTTATTATTTTAATTGATATTAATTAATTAACTTTTAAATTCTATGGTAATGTTATCAACTTTATGGATGGAAGCCAAAAATAAAACACCACTATACGATCTCCATATGATCACGAAGGCGATCCTGAAATAAGTATCGATGACAAAAAATTGAATAGTGAGTTACTTTAATTATGGTGTTATTGATGTTAGAATTGAAATAAAAGTTTAGAATTGAAACCTTGCGTCCAGGGGTGACTCCGGGCCAATCCCTCTCCACGATGAATCCGGTGAACGCCTTGCTAGCAGGGCACTTGGGGTCGGGGTTGGTTCGTGCTAGCACGAAATACCTGAATTCGTAATGTGCTTCATTTTAAATACTGGCAATAGAAATACTTTATTTTTTATGCATCAAATCTGCATAACCAGACCTCGAACTGTTTCTCAATAACGTCTTTTGCATTGTATAATAAGTCGCTGTGAAAGATTAACAAAATCTTGAGAGCTAGACATACCAGTTGGCTACCCCTCCGTTAGTGATCCACATTTTCTGTCCATTGATGATCCATTCATCTCCTTTCTTCTCGGCCCTGGTTTTGACACCGGCCACATCAGATCCTGCGCCCGGTTCGGTGACACAATACGCCTGAATAATGAAACAATCATCAACCCTCTATCTTAACACAGCGCAGTTCTTAGTCTGTACACATGAATGCCTCCGACTGTCCCGTCCCTGACTCGAACTTGAATTCTGATTTGTTATTGCAAGTGTTTCGCACATTTTGTTTAACTGTATTTTCCCATCGGGTGCTTTGATATCGAAGAGTCAATTTTTTTAAAGATATTTGTGCATAAACGGCTACGGAGCAGTGATTACACCGATAGCTGTCATTATTCGAATGCGATTGGTTACACGTAATTATAAGATTATATGTTCAGTGCCTACTTACAGCCACGATAGGTTCCTCGACGAGTCTGCCCAGGTATTTCTTCTGTTGTTCCTTATTACCAGCGATAATAACAGGCATTTGCTGAAACATTAGCCCATCGATATACCAAACTAATATAACTTCCTTGAATTACACTACTCGCTACTAAAATACATCAACAAACACTATTCTACATAAATGAGATGCCATAACGTATAGTTAGGAGTATTTCACGGAGAACTAGGGCGATAAAGTTAAGCTAATTTACACAAAGTTAATAACAACATAAATATGAATTTTCTTAACAAAACGTTATTGTAGTAACATAGATTACAGTTTAACTTTATAAAAATATAGTTACCATTACATTACACCCGTTAATGTGTTAGTAATTAAAAATAAACTCAAAAAATTGATTAACTTTGAAAGCGTAGTGGTAAGTACCTTAATTTGTTGACAATGAATTGTGATTCAATTCAAAAATCTGTTAGCTTTGTTTTAAAATGGTATAGCCACTACTTTCGAGTTTTCATGGAATAGATATTAATTGGAATGCTGATTACATGGGATATATAAGATACAAAGCTACAATCACACACATGCTGTTATCTACATAAATATATACGAGAGCGACATTGTTATGGTACAATTAGTCGTGCATTATGCAAGCTAAGCAGGCCGCATGAGCCACTCACTCCAAGACCACTGGCTTCCATTGCTGTCATAATGCCAGTACATCCGAACGCCAGCTCTTCGGCTACCATACACCCATCAAACACATCCATATTCATTCCACCTGGAGGGAACAACACTGCTTGTAAGCTTAATGGGTTATGGAGTCGAGATGGTGACACGTCGTACGGAGACGGATTTTTATTCGATTTGTGAAGGACATTTATAAGGTATATACATAAAGAAATAGACACATTAGACACTTTATTAAGTGTTATATCTCATGACACTGGAAGGTTCAGGTTACCTTCGCCTGTTGCGGCCTGAGAAACACAGATGTAATATATAAATAGATAATAACATTGACGAAGCGTACAATATGTAAGACATTTAATGTTTAACAAAAAATAAGCACATTTAAGCGACATTTAAAGTTTTATCCATATCCCTGACAAAAATACAATATTATAAACAACAATATACAAAGGGTCTGTTTATTTGTTCTGTACAAACTTAAACTCATATTATTTTAAAATATATAAAACCTATAATTTAAGATTGTGTACTGGTCACAGCACGACACATTTGATACAATGCTTTGGAAAAGCAGCAACAATGTAGGTACTTTCTTTCAGAACTGTTACGCGAATATTTAGGTACTTTATATGACTTGGTATCGAATTGCATGGTGAGAACTTTTACCCGAATTTAAGTTACTAAGTGGCCACTCTTTTGACCTTCATACATTCATGTGTAAAACCGTCCCTTTCATTAACTTGCACAAAAGTTTATTCATTTAATAATACGATACAAGGGTCGGGTATAATACAACGAACTTGGTCTTTATAAAAAACCGAAACAAATTTATTTTACTTTGATATTTAGGTGCTGGGGTACAGACGCGGTGTCGTGAACAATTTCTGTACTTGCTGCTATCATTGTGTTGTGTAATTTGTAGGTATACTATGAGTAGTATTTAAAATACCCTGATGTTGATTTTTGTTTAATGGTACGAATCCACACATACACACATTTGTCGCATGAGAATTACATAACATAACATAACACCACGCCTTTTATCCCCGAAGGGGTAGGCAGAGGTATATATTATGTCACTGTACAATGTAACACCCATTTTTACTATTTAATCTCATGAAACCGAACTTTAATTATAATCTACTGAGACAAACTACGCTCCTTGAGTACCCATTTCTTGAAGATTTTATTAGATTTTTACCTACTTTGAATTACTATGCAAAAATTCTGGCATCCCAATTAATTTTCTATAACAATAACAACAAGCCCATTTTAAACGATTATCTTCATGCACACAAGCATTGCGAACCGAATTCGAAAAAGTGGCTCATTCAAATAATTTTGAGCATTCTTAAGACTAATTTAAGAGACGTGAACACAAATAGGCACGAGTAATCATTATAGAATCGATACTTTTTGTTAGATAAGTTTCATAGTAATCGATACAGAACTAAAAATATTTTAATTGAATAACTCGAAGCAACGTTGATGGCACCTCAGATAGTTTTAAACGAAACTCACTCCTAAGTTGGTGCTGTCAAGAGCGGTGTTAATTCCAGTGCATCCGAAGGCCATCTCTTCGGTAATGATACATTCATCCATAACCCCAAAGTTGCCAACGCCCCCTGAAATGTCTCTAGAAGTTGATACAGATTGCCAAAAACGTATATTGCCAATTTATTCAATTTTCAAATTACTACCTCGTGTGTTCATAAGTTTTGAGACAAACTTTTTGCTTATAAAAATAAAATAAAAATTACTGGCTGCTGTATATTTCTTTTTCTAATTTTGAATTTGGAATGTTAACTTTTAACCCGTTGATATCCTTCCACTAAATTTGGTCATACAAAAGTATTCTCTAAACATTAGAAATAAGGTCTATAATGTAATGTAATATTAGTGGAAAGCGGTCACCGGTGACCGCTTGGGGATTTATGGGTTTTGTCTCAAAACTTATGAACACACGAGGTATATTGCACCTATGTAACATGTTGTGATATAGCAGTCTAGATTTGAACGAAAGACAATCTTCAAATTTTGATCAAGGAATAGTTGTCTCGTTTTACTGCATCAAGCAAATAAGTTTTAGATCATGAATGTGACTGCAGTAATAATTTAACGGTTAGCTATATTTTATATATTTTACATTTTTATGGGTATTCCTTTATGCACCTATAGAGGTATATCTAAGCTACTCTGAACCGGAATTTTGTCAATAGGTTTCAACTGTATATTGTTTGTAATAAAATGTGTTATTTTTAGGCAAGTTAAATGTATAGGCATCTGTATTAAATGAAGTTAGAACCTAGAATCCATAATCTTAATTTCCTTAATGATGTTATTGTCAGATAATGTTCAAGAATATTTGCTTGAGCACCGATGATACGAAAAATTGTCATTCAAATGTTCCCAATTAGGTACCTACATATTATACTTAAATATAATATGAAAATCCGTTAAGTAGATTCGGATAACATGAGTTAGACAACAAACAGATAATACGAATAGACTGACATACAGAACATAATTATACTTTGAAATCCCGTCCCTTTCTTATTACATTTAATGTACAGAAATACACCGAATCCCTAGTATCAGCAATATCATTATTATTGTTATATTTTCATGCATTTTTTAATAGCTTTATTTTTAAGTAACGTTGATGGCACCTCAGGTAGATTGAGACTAGATCTGTTTAAACGAGACTCACTCCTAAATTAGTGCCTCCAACAGCGGTGGTAATTCCTGTGCATCCGAATGCCATCTCCTCGCCTACGATACACTCATCCAGTACCCCAAAGTTTCCAACGCCCCCTGAAATTTTTCTAGAAACTTAAGACTGGTATTTTATTTTACACGGCTTTATAATCATTAGGAATTAATCTAACTGTAACATGTATGCGTTCAATCACAATTTGTAGGTTGTTGTTGATGGCTAGGAGGTACAGTTAGACATACCTTGATGGCATTGCTCTTGTTTCCAAAGTTAACTCACTTTGGGCTGGTTTGGGTAGAATACCTCGTGTGTTCATAAGTTTTGAGACAAACTTTTTGCTTATAAAAACAAAATAAAAATTACTGGCTGCTGTATATTTCTTTTTCTAATTTTGAATTTGGAATGTTAACTTTTAATATCTATGATTTCGGATTATTTTATTTAAATTTTCTCGTAATGGAGGGAACAAAAGAATTACGTGCGGCCGTCATTTCATTATTTAAGGTGGGAAGAAAACCTATGGACATTTTCCGAGAACTGAAAAGTTTTGGTGTGAGCCGTAACTTCGTGTATTACACTATTAAACGATACTAGGAGACAAGTTCTTTCGTTCAATCGACAAAACAATAAAGTGTATGCCAAAAGTAGCAAGGATGTCCCACCTTCAGCACGGAATGTCTCGCGTACTCATCATCCGGCTAGTGTCATGGTATGGTGGGGAGTTTCGTACGAAGGTGTCACTCAGCTTCATTTCTGCCAACAAGGCGTCAAGGTGAAAGCCAAAAATTATCAAAGTGACATTCTAGAGACTGTTGTGAAACCCCTGTCTAATACCCTATTCCATAACAAGTATTGGGTTTTCCAGCAAGACTCGGCGCCATCCCATAAGGCTAAAACCACCCAAGCATGGCTGAAGGAAAATGTGCCGGCCTTCATTGCGGCGAACGAATGGCCCTCCTCCAGCCCCGACCTCAACCCGCTGGATTATTCTCTATGGACCGAATTAGAGCTCAGAGCCTGCCCAAAGTCCCACCCAAACTTGGAGTCACTTAAGCGAGCTCTTGTCCGAGAAGCGAAGCGAATTCCTCTGGAAAAGATTCGTGCCGCCATTGATGACTGGTCAAATCGTCTAAGGGCATGTATTAAAAACAGGGGTGGTCATTTTGAATAATAATTATATTTAATTTTTACTTACTATCTACTTAATGTTTGTTATTGTTTTTATAAATATAAGTTTATTATTTAAAAAGATATGCAACTTTTAATTTGTCTCAAAACTTATGAACACACGAGGTATATTATACATATGTACAAGTATGAAATAAAAAGGTAAGTGTAAGTGTGTTAAGATTTTGTCTTCGTAATTAAATTCTCGTGGCTTACAATTATTGTTAAATGCACGCAATACAGAACAGATTACACAGTAAGACTAACATTTGCTGATTTTTTTCATTAAATCTTGGGTTGGTAAATTGGGGAACTTCCCAGCTTCACTTTGCACGGTAATGGTAAACTACGTACATGAAATAATGATCGAAATGACTACTCTAAAGTTTTGATCGATGACAATTTAGCCCAAACCATTAAAAAGGACTGTGAGGTTCCCATGCTATCACCGTCTCAGTAAATGATTCACACATTACAGTAATTGCTTTCTTACTCCGACATCAGTGATAGTCAACGCCGCCATTATGCCTGAGCAACCAAACGCGAACTCTTCGCAAACGAGACTTGCTTCAAAAACTCCTAAACCTAAACCCCCTGCAAAACGTCATCGATGACGTATTAATTCCTCGTACCAGAATCTTATAAGGAACACGCATGTTAGAAGCAGTTAATAATAAAGATAGTTCATAAGTAGTTGGAATGAAAGCAGTATTCCATGAAAACTTCCGTCCCTAAAGCTAGTCAGTGCAAATATTTTGCGGGGTTCTTGACTTACACCTATAGAACTGGTAGCAATGGCGGCTTTGATGCCAGCGCAGCCGAACGCCAGCTCCTCGGCTATAAGACAACTGTCGATAGCTCCTAGTCCCATACCTCCTAGAAGGTTTCATTATTTTAGAAGTAACGTTAGTTTAATCTGCAGTGTTAATTAATTAAACCGTTACCTCAAAAGAGGTCTTTTGAGACAGGTTTATTAAATAAGTAGGTAACACCCGTTTTTCGTCAATTATTTACGAGTTTGATAATTAAGGGGGCAAGCCTAACATATCGCATATATAACTAAGCTGTTAAGACTATTTGCTTAGATACCGATCAATAACATTACAATGCCATATAGATTTCCATTATCTTTGATCTTTCTTTTCTAGACAATCGTGACTGCGCGTTACGACACAGGGGTTCACAGTTACTATTGTATTAGCTGTTAACGACTTTTTAATCAACAGAACAACCAATTAGCTATTAGTATCATGCGCGATTTATTACGCTATTCATTAGAACGACAGACAGTTTACTACTGTAGTACCTTTTTAATATCTTAATAATAAATATAAGATTTACAAGCAAAGTATCTCTTATAAATATGTCTCATACTAAAAATCCGACAAAGTGACGAGGTAACCTCGATCGTTGATCATCAAAACTGATTGAACCAGAGAAACTACGGATTTTGGCTCGTTATTTTTCGTGGGACAGAATTAACTGTATTCAATAAATTACCGTGCTAGTCATTTAATCAAAATGGCGGATTAAACCCAAGTGTTGCAGGCATACATAGGCCACGGTAACCGCTTACCATCAGGTGGGCCGTGTGCTTTTTTGCAGCCGTCGTGGTATAAAAAAACCCCATAAATATGACTGTTGAGTACCTACATATACAGAGGACATAGGACACTTTTATCTTTAAATTATAACTTCAATCATTTCAAAAAGTCCTTATACTTTAAATTAAACAATATGCCTCATTTTAAGGAAACAAATGAAGGTTCGATCGTGTGATACAGATCGAGCAATTTTATTAGTTTCCAGAAAGCGTAAATTCTAACTGTTGGGCACAACCACCAAGTAATAATTATGTCTGAAGATTTGGCTTTGAAACAGACTTTTTGACATTCATGGCCATAAATAAATGATTTTAATCCAATATCTTTGCACTGAGGTTGATTTCTGATATTAGTTCTATGTCAATTGATTTTGGATCGACGTTGTTATTCACATTTTGCCAGTAATGTAGTAGACATATCCATCTACATATGACAACTAAATTATTGCACCAAGACGGGTCATAAAGTATGTATCACAAACTATCACCACGATGTCCCTCCTACAAGGATTAAACTATGAATAGTCTAGATTTCCAATATATTTGTACTCGTCTTTCAATAAACGGATCATAGTGATTCTATGTAAAAGAAATCGGATTATTTCTTTTGAGGTCCGAACAAAAGATATAAGTTCGTTAGAAAAACACTCTTTTACACAGATACTGGGTATTAATACTGTTGATAGTTGTTATATTTTCACATTGTCCCTTTGATGTAGTCTTCGAATATATTCGAGACTATAATATTTTTAAGACGGTTCTTAAAACCGAGTTATGGAGTATATTCTATAGGGTGTTTATCTTTAAAGGAATTACAAAGGCTGCAAAGTAAGTACCTACTTATGATCCTAAAATATATTGTAATCATACGACTATATAAAATTGTTTCACAAGATATTACCTAAAATTTTTGGGGTGCCTATTGCAATTTTAACCACAACGTTAAAGCATAAGCTATGTTAAATGTATCCGCCTAATTACAGCTGAAATTATTACACGTCATTGTTGTTTTTAGACATTAGTTCCTCTGAATAATAATCAAACGCCTATTACGATCCAGATATTCTGGATTAAGATCAGAATTTCAGCTGTAAGACCTTTTATCTCTGGTACGTTCCTATGTCACTCTACCTATGAATGTTATTTAATTTATAGTTAGTATACACGATATCATTACCGCAGTGTTCCGGGATGTGTCCGTTCATTAGACCGATTTCCCATGCCTTCTTCACGATGGGCCATGGGTACTCCCCAGTCTTGTCGTACTGGGCAGCTACTGGCACGATTTCTTCTCTGGTGAACTTACGAGCTAAATCTTGTAAGGCCTTCTGCTCCTCGCTCAGCTCTGTAAAGAAATAAATATATCTATTTATAACTTTGGAACTTATTATAATTGAAAATGAAATTTTTGATCTTTAATTTATGGTATAGACTAATAATGATACGCTTTTTAGTTTTTATTTCCTAAATATTTTGTTAATGCGACTATTTTAATTTCTGTAATCAATTTAATAAGTACATTGCATAATATTGATTTTATTTTATATAATTTTATTCTTTTAATAATCTGTTAATTCATATTTGCATGCCTCCTGGTAAAATATGGTTGAGCTCGCAATGTACCTAAACACCACATATTGTATTACCCATATTTGCAAATAAACTATCTTTATCTTTAAAGGAGTACCTACAGGCATTTTTCATCAGTTGAAGGTGATGTAATAGGTTGTGAGCCTAATACCAAATACCGCCATATGGTGCCAGACTCCGTACCATAACCATACCAAAAATCCTTGCTATACTCAAGAATCTAATCCAATACGCCTTACTTAACAATTGCATTTGCAACCACTTAATCAACGACGACGATTTCATAAAATATTAACTTCATCAAAACAGAAAAGTTATCAAGTACGCTACAAGGTTGAGACATTTATCAAAAACACGTCATTTCAATGAACGTTTACCCCTTACTTTGTAATTTGTAGAAATTAGAGTGTTTACCGACTGCTGTAATAATTTGTCGTATATAAACAACAGCTACATTAGAAAGTTTACGTAAAGGCTGCATTCTATCGATTTCCCATTACTTGCCCGGGCCTAAGCGAGCACGAGGCGGCTAAATAAAATATGAGATCGAGGCTTCTTGGCACCTGACAGATGTTGTTTGGTTAGTGCAATGAAAATGGATGACTTTACACCGAGGCGGAAAGGGCTGGACTGAATACAAGATATTATGTACCTGTACTCAAGAATAGTAATCAGCACTGTTACTTATATAACCAAAGCTATTTCTAATCTGCGATTGGGGTCGATTCTCAGCCATCGGTATCGAATAGGTATAACGGACCTCAGGTGCATTTATTTGATCTATCTAGAAAGAAAGAAAGAAAGAAAGAAAGAAAGATTGTTTATTTGTAACTAGCTTAGCTTAGCTTAGTTCTAGCTGCACTTGGTTGACTTATAATCAGTTTATTGCACTCCTTAACATAATTAAGGTGATACTGACATGGGATGTCCCAAGGAGCAAAGTAACATAATTGAGTAATTGCTATGTTCTACTTATGGCTCCGAAAATGTGAAGAATTTCGATAATAATAGCTAGTGTAGTGTCTAGATAATAATACGAGACAAACCATAAAACAGACGAGCACGGAATGTTTTCATAGAAAAAGCGTGCAATTAAAGGTGTACTGTATTTCCTTAATCTCATTAACAAGATCACAACAAGAAACGACCGGAAAAAGGTCTTACGCAATAGGAAACACGTATTCTCTTAACTATTACACCTTTATATAATTTAAATACAAGTCACATTAGCGTGATATTCTCCAGTTATTTATCTATTGAACTTTGAAATTCTTGTCATATAAAATAACATTGAAATATCAGATAATAATTTGTCGATAACAGGGTGGAGACTAAGCCAAGCGGCTTCAAGTGTGGTTATAAATCCGGATAATGCGACTCTAAAATAAATAAAATGTAATAAAAAGTGATAACATTTGATAGATATGTTTCATTTTCAAAACACTTCATTTTTACTATACCTGTTTACATTTTTCCTTATAATAATAGAAATGATTCAAAATAACTTTTGGCTATAAATAAATAAACGTTGTCAAGAATGAGCATGTTTACGGATATTATCTTTTCAGACTTAGATATCGCAACCACCACATACCTCATGGAAGTCAAAAGGTAATATAATATATGTTCTGCATATGTTAGAAGACTTTGAAGATATATCTTACCAAAGCACATTCCAGTTGTAGGCATGGGCTTCGCAGCTGCGACGGGAGCTGTTGTCGACAGCTTTCTGTAAATCGGCCTGGTGGCACGTATCACCTGGAACATAGCAAAATATAGGAATTAATAAAGTAGGTATATTTTGACTTCTTGACACACGCAGAGCCTTGATTTTGAAATTAAAGCGCCAGAAATAAATAAACACCTTTTTTCTAAATTTACGAACAGAAAGAATACTCTAGCATTTTTGATATTGTATTAATATATGGTTGAATTGAGGTTTTCAATCAGATAAAACCTGATCATGCATTAGCATAGAGATATAATTCATGACTATTAGACATTAGTAGAAAGTGTTTTTGCTTACGACTCTTTCGTTGGTACCTTACCTAAGTTAGTTTAACATCGACAGTGCATCTAAGTGCAAAACATACAGCTTGGCAAACTGCAAAGGTTAATTCATTCAAGAAATAATGTTAATTAGTGACCGGCTTTCCAGTAACCTTTTTACTATCATGATGCAGTATTGTGTTTTTACTTAATTGTGACCCAAGGCATAACTGTACTTAGTTACAACGCTTTAAAATGAGCATAAATTAACATTCATGAATACATTTGTCGTAGTATTTCTCATAAACGAAAATAACAACAGTTTTTGTGATTCTAGTGATAATGATAAGATTTTCCGGATGTTACGGAGATATTGTCGAGATTTGCGCATTTTTTTCTTATCGAGATCGAATTTTTTACTTTTGTTATTTTCTTAAATTATCTTTGATCACATTGAGCGTCAAATAATTGAGATTTTCTTTTAAACATCGATGTTAACTAAGATTAGAATGAAATACGTAGATGACTCGTAAAATAATACAACTCTTAACGAATGTAAATGGGTTATTGATACCAGGGTACGATGAAGGGGCAATATTGAAATCGATCGTACTCTGACACTAATAACTGTATTGCAACTAACTTTAGTGACACATGAGGCCACGTGCCATATTCATTAATGGTCTATATGAACGAAGGACAGTTTCGTGGTATTGACACACTTTGTCTTCATAAATAGGTCACATATAAACCATAATTGCAGGGGTACAAAATGCAGCATTCAAATAATAAAGAAATTAGGTTTAACAACTTGAAATTCGTAATTGAAAACTAGTCAATGAGTTGCAGTTTTCGTGAGTTTTACCTGATTCTACAATAGTTTTGTATAAGTACCCTCTATATCAAAGTTCACGAAACTCATTGACTATCATTAACAAGATCATTAAAAGCCGGATCATTACTGAATTACTGATAATTACTACAATTTACTTATCGAAACTTGTTTTGGAATTACAACGTGATATAAACATTCACAAATTAGTTATCAGTCTATGCATATTCATTGAAACTGCATTCAAATAGCAATCGAGTAAATATCATTCAAAAAAAAGCTGATGCAGTCGTTCATTGGGGCATAAAAGTAGCTTACTATAATACTAGCACTTAGGATTTCTGAAAAAAGATTATCTAGTAGACCTAATTAAACATTCCTTCGTTATAGACCTATTTGCTTGTTATAGCATACATTGCCAAAGTCCCAAAAACGTGCACAACGCGACGAAATAGTTGTGGTTTCATATTTATTTAACAATCAATATGTAAATATCAATTTCGTCAAGACGTCTCGTCTTGATATCAGCTGCCAGTTCAAAGTCCGCGCAATAACCGGTGTTCGTGGACTTTGATTGTCTTTATTACAATGTTTACACATTCGCAATACAAAGTCCAAGTTTGAAGAGCCAAACAGGAAACACTAAAATTTATTTAATGCTGTTTAACGGTTAAGATTGAGTGTGGCATTAGCCTGATATGATTCGGCCTTTGTACGGCCGTTGATGTCCTCCGGTTGGTGAAGATGACGAATAAGCTTTTTAGGTAGTCTTTAGGGACGCACGACAAGAAGAAGCCCAAGTGTATTGCCAAACTTTCAAAAAAGAGTATGCTGGTTTGTCGCGGTTTGAAAGCCGTATCGGTTCGGAAATAAGGCAGATGGCAGTTTTGATTTGTGTGTCATTATCATCATCATTAACCCGCGGTATGCACGCAGATCTACGCGAAACTCAATTTGTTTTCTGTGTGTCATACACTGACATTCAAGAGGTTAAGAGCCTAAAAGTGCCCACTGCCGAATAAAATCCTCTGCTCACATGGAGAAGGTTTGAGTATTAATACCTACAAGGATTGAACTCATTGGATTCTTTGGCGTCATATTTATTTTGCAATCAAGTTACCAAATTACGTCGTTTTATTAATATTATTCTCATATTCTGCTATTAATGCGCTTCTGTTGGCTATTCAAACTTCGGACGGACGGATTCTATTCGTATTTAGGTATTACTAGCTAGCTATATACCTAGGTATATTCAAAAATTAATAATACGAAGTACAAAGACATGAGTATAAATTTATAACAGGTACCTACATGTTGTACTTGTACTGTAACTTTTATATTTTATAGGTATATGACAAAAAATATCAAATAAGTAAAACTGTAAATATAAAGACGTAGTTTTTAGAAGCGCCGCAGGAGCAAGTTAAGTTTTTGTTTCGCTATTCTTATTGGCACAGCTTTAGCTCATGAATAAATGGACATTCGCCAATTCAAATCTTACCTAGAAGATAGATAGGTAGATGAGAGTCAGGTGGTTTTTTAAACTATATCAGGAAATCCGATTTCAACATCATGTTGAAATCGAAATTTTTGAATTTCAATTAAAAACAATAGGGAATCGAACCCTCCAATCATCACTGTCTATGTAATATCAGTATACCTAATGTAATACACATTCAGCCAAGTATTAAGTGTATAGGCAATTTAATTATTATTACAAGTACGACTGCTGCGCCGGGGCAAGGGGTCTCAGTTTCGATTCCCAGGTTGGACAAAGTATTACTGGGTCTTTTATAAATTCTGAGTAGTAGCACGGAGTCTTGAATTGTGCCCAGTATAAATGGCAATAGCCTCACCCCCCATTTCATGGGACTCATAACATAAATAGTGAAAAGTGGGTGTTGCATTGTATAGTGGTATAATGTACACCTCTGCCTACCTCTTCGGTAGATAAAAGGAGTGAGGTTATGTTATGTGTAAGAAAATTAAGATTAATTGAGTACAGAGTTGGTAAGCACTGGTTGGCTGCTGAGTTGACCAAAGATATAGTCTCATTAAAAAGTAAGGAAGGAAGTATAACAATAGTCTCTGTACCTAATCAAACTTTATTTTCTTACCTATTTACTAAATGACTTGGCTGACTGTCTATAGTTACTCTATGTATATTAGTGTAAAGTACTTCAGGTATGAGCACAGCAATTCAAGGATCAAATTAATTATTTTTCAAAGAAGATTTTTTATTATACTCTCTGCATAATCAAGCTCAAGGAACTAATTTTATAAGCAGTAAGAATATAAATACTATGCAGGTACTTGCTTTTATTCTTATTTTTTCATTAATATATTATTTTTCGTGTAGATACCAGAGGGCTTAGTACGAGTTTCTTTTACGTTTAAAGTAATCGAAACGAGAACGCGTTCGGCGCTGTAATTGGCCGGTGCAAATGAACCAACCAATCAAAGCGCCGAACGCATTCTCGTTTCGATTACTTTTAACGTAAAACTAACTCGTACTAAGCCCTCAGTTTAAGATGTTGGTTGAGCGCACAGCTTGTTTAATTGTATTTATGTATCAGTGGAATACATACCGAGTAGAACTGAAGTGATGATTAATAGTGCTGACATTTTTAGCTTCTTAAACCCAAGAGTATGATAAACAACTAACTAATTAATAAACATAGGTAAAAATCTTAGATTGATTGGATTTTTTTTACACAAGAAAGATCATAAAGTCAAGTATTAATTACATTAAAATTAATGAATGTAAGATCAATAAAAGGGATTACTTCTTAAATATTATACATGTCACAATAACTATTCTTAAACACTTATTTTCTGATTTGACGCCATTAAATTAACATAATAATGTGAGTGAACACACAACATGGTTTATGGAAATTCTAATGTATCGTCATTGGCTATAATAGCTATATTACATCTTGATAATATACTCAAATTAAAGGGTGATCGTAAAAGTTTATCAGTGAGCACAAAGCTTATAATTTTATTACTGAACGGTGTTAACATCAAGAGATAGTATGAAGTAATAGATAAACAATCATACACATACTTATATTTTTATTTTGGATTGCTTTAGTTTTCATTACAAAATGGCATTTATTCCAAACAATATAGAACTTACAATACTATGTAACAAGTTTAACCTCTCAACTGCTTCTGTATAAGAACTTAGAGGTCTTGCTTAGATCTGCATTCCATAGACCAGCGGTTAAACAATTTTTTTATTGGGCAAAAATGAATTCATAGGATTGCTATACAAAATATGTAAAATAACATTGAAACTCATTTGAAATTATTCCAAAGTAATGCATTTATACCTACCTCAGAATTCACATTACATTACATGCATACATTGGCTAAAATTATCCTTAATATTCACCGTCTATTAACATTATCAAATAATCTTAATGATATTCTATTAACACATGAATGAGAATTAATTAGATTCTTATTTGGACTATTGTAAACAATGTGTAAAAAATATGAATTGGTATTGAATTTTTTTTTAATCGCCCAGCATAATTAGGTTTGTGGCCACTACCAATGTACTCCAAACTTTATTCATGTCAAAACTCATAATACCTACATAATTGTATTACTATTTTGTATTTATTTGAATTTAGAATGAATAGTAAGTTTGAATTTAGAATTTAAAATGGTCATTATTGTTTAGTTTACAGATAAAATAATATAATAATTACAAGACGTCGTTACATTTCTGTCACATTCATTGGAAGATACATCTCATTAATTTCCACTTAATTTTAACCTTTCCATTTATGTGTATTTTGTAGCGTGTGCCATGAGTATGTAAGTAAGTTTTATTAAATAACAACATGTTTTTAAAAATAGAGTAGAAAGTTATAAATACCGATATCTAGAGTACGTAATGTTAGATGGTACTGTTCAATGATCTTTGGACTTTGGACTGGCAAACTAAATCAGGACAGCACACATTTAACCAAAAAATGGCATTATGATCTACAAGAATGATCAATTACGGCTATATTTTGAAATATAACATATAAATTGTACATTAAAATATAAATTAAACTTTTAAAATACATGTTGTAATTAGAAAATCACTTACTTGAGTTATGGGATTCATTGCAAGGTTGTTCTTTCAAAGTAGTGGCACTAAAATTTAATATTTTTTTAGAATTATTTTTAGTTAGACTTTGATCTGCAGAAATTGTACTGTGCCCTTGTTATTCGTTAACACGAAGACAAACAAACTCCTGCGCCGAGTCGAAGTCGACGTATGTGACACAGAACGTATATTTATACATAACGCGGAGTGACACGAATACAGATAACAAATATTTATTAGGGGCTTTGCATTTTGAATATTGGTCTTTTACGTAAGTAACACTCATTTATTAAATTTTCGCAGTTATATTATCGAAATGTTTGGTTTGTATTTGTATTATCACTTGGTGAATATTCAAAGTAACTCTGAGTTACAATGTAAAATCATAGTCTAGTCTAGTCTAGTCTATCTCGATTTTTTTGTACTTATGTTCCTAGTCCGTTAAGGATTCTCGTTATTTTTGCATATAGGTATTACAAAACTATTTATTTATTTATTTCGCACTTGAGAAACTAACAGCTATACAATTTGATTAAAAAAGAATGTGACATACCACAAAAAGCTAATTACTGGTTTCCACGATCAGCAACAAAGAGATAATAGATAATAGGAAGGTACCTTATGGCAATAGGCTCACCCCCTATTACATGGGACTCATAACAACTAGTGAAAAGTGGGTGTTACATTGTACTGTGGTAGAATGTGCACCTCTGCCTACCCCTTCGGGGATAAAAGGCGTGATGTTATGTATGTATGTAGGAAGGTACCTACCTACATAAAATTAATTGCCTGTAACAACCGAGGTGATCCAAAGGTTAATGCACCACTTTTTAAACTTGAAGACGAGTGCGAAATCTGTACCGAAATACCGATGTTACTTTTTCCAAATTATTGACTTTCTTTGTATCGTAAAACTAGGTAAAGCTAGCTAGACTTAAGTTTGAAATTATCCTTGAGTAAGCATGATCTTTATGGCTCCGTGTGTGAAGAGGCCTCTAAAGAAAGGACTTCTTCAGTGTCCCACTGCATAGACCAGAGGCTCTCTGCAGTGGGACAATTACAGACTGATGATCAGTATTCTTTTTACCGTAATTGGGCACTCGGGGCCCGTGCCCAGGATCCCTACTCTAAGGGGGCCCCGAAGGACCGACTTCTTTAATTCCCAAGTGGTCACCGATGACCGCTCTCCATTAACTACATTATAGACTTTATTTTCTATGTTTACAGACTACTTTAGTAAGAACAAATTTAGGGTATGATATTTCAACAATTTCTACGACGGACACACACCTACTACACGTTGGCAACAGGCTACTCCACAACGTTCCATTCCCACATGGAGCAAATCGTTGTGTGATCCACAAACTGTTTGCACAAATTTCTGGTCTGGGTGTCATGTGTATACATGTGGATTTGTATGTTTGTAAATTCTCCCACGATACAGGAGAAACTCCTAGTGTGGTGCAACGTTAAAAAAAGATATATTCCACAAGGGCCTCGAATTATTGTGTGCCCGGCGCGCCGACCGCAAAGTGAAATCTTTTAACAATACTAACTACGATACGACGTCGTTTCGTTGGCGCCTGGTGGGTGTAGTCTTGTGCTTAATAGTTCGCGACTAAGATCACTCAGATCAGTTCGCCGCTCCTAAACGAACTAGTTCGCTCTTTTAGTTCGTCAGCTCCTGACTCGCAGTTGGAGTTGGAATTGGAATGAATCGTATAGGAACTAGGAAGGCACTGGCAGCCAAATCGCTCCCTAGTTCGTCAGCTCCCGACTCCCAGTTGGAGTTGGAATTGGAATGAATCGTATAGGAACTAGGAACGCACTGGCAGCCAAATCGCTCCCTAGTTCGTCAGCTCCCGACTCAGCTCATGACTTTTTAAGTGAGATCATATGTTATCGCATTTTTTAGTTCGGTCTTCACCATAGACTATAGAGGTACATATAAACGACTTCACAATCCTTGTACTTGTACTTTGAAATACGAACTAAGGAACTAAGGAGTTGGGAATGACGTGAACTAGTTCGCATATTTTGAATGTGGGAGCGCTCTTTTGAACTAGTTCGTTCGCGAACTACACAAGCCTAGGTGGGTGGCTCGCCGTCAACTCGCCGACGCCGCGCCGACGGTTCGCAGACGCCGCGTTGTCGGCACGCGAGCGGCGTGCCGTACGCACGCGGGCGCCTCTATTACACATTGAGTGGACCGCGTCCTAACCACCCGCCATCGGCTTTTTGTATTGGCGTTACGAAATGTATCATACGACATACGATTTAAAGTGCATAGTTAAATGACAACTTAATGGCTGGGTTGGAGCCGTGCTTTTTAAATGTGGGATGTCCTTAAGACGGCCCTGCTGATAATGATGACGAAATTGATTCTTTAACAGAAAAACATTTAGTACTTCACTTTGGATTGACCAATTCTTCATTGCTAGCTAGTAGCTAGCTAAGCTAGTATGACTATAATTAAGTAAGTCCATCGGTGTGTAGGTAGATCGTGAGACGTTTCTGGGCACCATAACGTATATAATAGCACGGGCTTACGTATGGGTGAGCAAGGGTAGCTCGCCGCCCCATCACAGGCGAGTTTTATTTTATGTTTAGAGTAATCGAAATGAGACCGCGTTCGGCGCTCTGATTGGTTGGTTCATTGGAACCGGCCAATCATAACGCGTTCCGTTGCGTTCCGTGTGCGCATCTAAGAGCCATCAGACCACCACAGATGGGGCCCTATGAGGCTGATGCCGATATGGAGCCGCGGAGGACTTAACGGGTTGTCGGGGCTCTAGCTCGAAGTGCAGGAGTATCAACGGAGTGGTTTTTAGCCAGTAAGAGTCTGACACTCTCTCTCGCCCTCACCCGAGCGGGAGAAGTCAGAGGCCGATAACCGCCTCTCGAAAAAAAAATTGTGCAGGTCACCTTATAACTTAGTTAAAATGCCCTTTTTATCAATGGACTTTGTCACTCTAATCATTTACTTAGTGCCTAGTTTTTCGTAAACACGCCACTGCGTGTGATTGCTATACTGTGTCGCGGATAGCAGTAAGATATTTTTATGCAATTTACAGTAACACTGATGTAGGTACCTACTGTTTCTGTTAATAGCGATGACTCCTGATTGTACGACTTTTTCTTCACAGAGCTTTGAATACCAGCTGTCTTTCTAGATAGGTAGGTACTTAAAGTGGAAAGTCAGTACATGACGTCAAAATCTCATTTGCGGTTTCTGGCGTTATCTACCTCTAAGTGCAGAATATTAGACAAAGACCAAGTATGTTGACTGCCTTCTGGTTAATTTAGGTATAGGAGAGCCATGCTTCGATTGGACGGAGGACAGGAACCACGGGCTTACAGAAAAGCGGCGTGAAACATAGCTTGTCTTGTATTTCGCCGTGTGAGAGAGAGAGATTATCGGGAGGCCCAATTCAACCCCTAACTTCCTGCAATGTACTTGTGACTCTTGTCGTGCTTATGGTACCTGTAGGTGGCGCTCTTTGCTAAAATTAGGTGATCCGTATCCTATAAAATAAAAGCAAGCAAATTTTTTATTAACAATCAATAAAAATTGCAAAATAATTCCTCAACGTCTTACAATAGATCACTTTATATAAGCTGTGAACGTTTTTATGTATAAATGGGAGACATCAGTTCGACAAAAAATATTTTCAATACGCTATTTGGTTTGGAAAACAAAGCAAGGTATCTTGCTCTGAAGTCTGAAGGCGATCATGAGACCCCACTGTCAACAAAGAAAGTAACAATGGATTAACTCTCACCCGACTACAATCGGTACTACCTCTAATAGAAATTGTTTTAAAAATGATCATAATAAAATTATTTACATTTAGAAGATAGCTTTGAGTTGCTATGCAACCGAAACCAATAAGAATAAATAAGTAAACCTAGGTTTCTGTAGGTAGGCCACTGCGACCGCGCACGCTGCTCAAGAATTCCTCTGTGACTTGACTATTATCCCCGTCATTAAACTGTTATTTTTACGTACGAATGTACCTACTCAAATATTGTCCAACACCGGACCACCTGCACCTGTGCCTGCACCTGTGCCTGCACCTGTGCCTGCACTAGAAATTTGAATTCACAACACACTAAGCAAGTAGGTACTTGCAAGTCAAAATAGTCACAGTACACCGTGATATTGTTATCTTCACAATGGATGCTGCATGTTTTATAATAAGTCGACTTTAAGTTAAACAAGCGTAACACCCAAACTGATCATTACAATTTGAATTGTAGAACGCGTCGCAAGTTCCGTATCATGTGGTCGAATTTAGTTATTATTGTACCTATATTCTTGTTCGTTATAGTTTCGACTAGAGCGGATTTTTCACGAGGAAGAAGCCATGATGGAGCAGAAGATAACTTATTTCATACAAAGAAAAGAGTCGAAGGTAATCGTTTGGCGACAACCACAGGCAGGTCTACTGTTGGGGATACAGTCGTCGAAAAATTTGTCGAAACCTTGATGTCCAGCGAAAGATATTTGAAAATGATAGAGTCTGTGGAACGAAAAATGAACCACTTGGATACGACGTTCCACGAAAGAACAAACAGTATTCTTAAATACTTGTCCGAAATGCTAAGAATGATCAAGGCTTCTTCATCTGAAATGCTTGAAAAGGCTTTAAGGAATGTCAAAACCGATTTGGACAAGCTGAAGCATACGATGTCAGAGCGAGTGGACGAACAACCTAATATGCGAGGTATGTTACATTCATATCATTGTTACGAAATAGGTACTATTCGAAAGAAAGAAAAAACATTTATTCAGCACCAGGAACGATGCAGCAAAAATAAAATAAAGAAAAAATATATAATGTAAAAAAAATCAAAAAAGAAACATGCCAATACCGTGCCCAAGATAAAGGGTTACCCACTCAGTGTAAGCTAGTGCACCCAGCACTGATTTGCAGCGGGCAGTTGGGCACCCCTGCGTGACGCACGAATGGTAGCAATATTTATTGGCTAAAATTGCTTAGGTATTTAGTTCATGAAATCCTGCAGAAGTTTAAAGGTGACATTAAAAAATAAATAATTACAGTGTTAAATACCAAGTGCAATAAATAAAATTAAAGAATTACCTATTCCCGATTTCAATTTCAATTCTGTGAATTGTTATCGACTTTTGAAAGAAACTCGATAGGTACGACTAATGTCAAAATTCGATCTATATCCTGAAATTGTCAGTCCAATTACAGAGCCGATACGGAGCCGCGGAGGACTTAACGGGTTACCGGGGCTCCGGCTCGAAGGGCAGCAGTAGGAACGGGGTGGTTTTTAGTCAGTAAGAGTCTGACACTCCCTCCCGCCTCACCCAGGCGGGAGAAACCATTACATGATTTTCCCCCCTTAAAGAAAAAAGCCCAATTAGAGGAATGTAGGTAACCGCTTTACGTTGTTTTCTTTTTAAAAATAGAAATTGATTAAGCAGTTTTGTTTTCCAACTTAGTAACAAATCGATGTAAAATTAATGTCATTAAACTTTATAAACAGGTTAGGTACCTAGTCAGTTAATTTAAAAAATACAAATAATATGATGATGGATGGGAAAGGAGAGATAAGTAAAACGTATCGATAGACATTTAGGTGGACATATGATATTTTGTGATTCAAAGAAAGATCACAAAATATATTTTACCGAACTGCCGAAACTGCCGAAACTGTTGTTACGTCTTCACGTACCTTCACGTAGTTTTTCTATTTAATCAAATATGTAGATGTAGGTGAAATTTGTACTTTTGTGATCTGTCTCTCAGAAACAATGGTAAAGGTAGGTAAATTACCTAATATTTTTCCAGCAAAGGTTATTGATCTTTCTCTAAAACCAATACTATCTTAAAATCACAACCTATCACGTGCAAGCGGTGCACGCCTACATTCGATCTAATGTTATTAGATAAGTACCTAACTTCATGGTTTTCATGAAAATAGAACGAAATCCCAAAATGGCTACCAATGCAATAATTCACAGTTTAATATCGTTAAAGTTTCGTGGTCCCTAGACATAGTTTTAAAATGACGGCCGACCTAGTTTTGTAAACTAAATATATTAGGGTAGTGCAGCTGCAGTAAAGTTAGGTATCACCTACTTTAAATGATAGGTATTACCTACTTTAAACAGTAGAAAATTGAAGGTTTGTCCTGATTATGGCACTTGACATTTTAATCGAATGTAGAAAACAAAAACATCAGATCAACATCCTATAAGTGGCCCCTGCTGACCAAAGGAAACTTCTTTCGTAAAGAAGGTTAGACCACGCTTACTCAATGCGGCTTGGTGACTTTAAATTCAAAATTAGAAATTAGGTGGTCCCTCTCGTCTGTCTGTCATGACTTCTCATTGGATGATTTTTTACCTAAAAAAAGCGTTAAATTAGACAAATAAAACAAACGCACTAACATAGCGTAAGCCGTAACTTTGTACGTACCGTATGTGTAAACTTCTAAACACATATCTACCTCTATTTTACTGTCCTTAAATTATTTGTAGCCTTTAGAGCGTTATTTAATAAGTTTTGTTTAAATAATGACAAGCAATCATAACAGTTACTAATCATAATTGATAAATGACACGTGTACATGTAATAACGGATCATGAAGCGGAATGTCACTTTATTTGGCAAAAACCCCCGAAGTGGTAAATGCGTAAGGTACTCAATCTATTTGATTAGGCTTCGTACGCTTGTAATAATTTTAAAGATGATGTTTTAATGCGAAATAAAGTCCTCAGTAGTATAAAATCAACACATATCTAGTATCCTTAGATATAAGTTTAAAGAAGATGTAGGATTTATCTAAGAGTATTTTTTAGTTTTGATAGGTAGATCATATTACCCTAGCAGTAGTAAACGTGCCTACTGAAGAATCTATTTTAAATCATAATACATAAAAATGATTGTGGGCTATATTATTATAATCACTAAAGGATCAGAAGGAAGAAATCAAAAAAGAAGACTGGAAAGATACAAATTCCTCCCACCAGAATGTAGCAAGCAAAATGTGTTATTATTATTATGTACTAGCAAATTAGATATAAGACAGACTAGAGAAGGAGAGATTTTTACTTCAATTAAACTACTCCGGTAGACATCATCAGTATAACCTCTGGGGTATGGGGGGGTAAGTGGTACCGGGTCCTTGAATTAGACCAACCCCGGAACCTTTAACCCCCTTTTTTGAGGATAGAGTAAATCTTCCTATGACCTTTCCCGCCTTATGTTAGGCAAGAGACTGTCAAACTCTTACCGACTAAAAACTACTCCGTTAATTTAGGTAATGCCTCTAAAAATGATCTCGTTCAAATCAAAGGAACGAAATATTGTTAGATTTTTAATACAGGGACGGTGAAGGTCGACCAGTATAATATAAATATAAATTAAATACGAAATTCCAACAATGTATGATTATCCCCAGTGAGTTAATAGGTATCTTAACTCTTGAGGCAGTTGCACCCTATAAAATAACGCTCATTAAACTAGGTACATCTACTTACCTTGTACTGACCTACAAATCCCACAACCTAGTTAAGAAAAGGCTAGAAGATATATAGCAGTCCCGTGGCCTTTAATATTGTAGTGGCCACGGGCCATCAATCCATCTGGGGGTTCCACGCTGCTATCGAATTAAGTGTCATATGTACCCAAGTGTGTATCTATATGCTTCTGTGTAAGGCGAGACTCTGCTGTTTTCAACATTCGTCTCTCACAACATTTAGGTAGGTACTTACATTAATATCACAAAAAATTCACAAAACAAACTGCACATAATCTGGGAAATTATATTTTTTGTTTTCTATTTAGGCAGTGACTGAAATTACATAGAATCGGAAACTTTGCGTTGATTATGTTCTTATAAACACTAAACATAATTTATTTATTTATTAATTGTAGTTAACTAGGTATCTGAATCTTTGTTAGGACTAAGCAGAGATAGAATTATTGAACTATAGTTAGGCATCTAACTGAAATTAAGAAATTCAGGTACCTACTTATCATAGTTGTTTCAAAGGTCAATAATTTGAACTTGACTTTAAGAACTTCGACTTTAACATTCAATGGTTTCATTACCTCGATTCGTTTGTTTGGGTGAAGCAATTGGAATCCCCCCCCTCTTCTTGATGACAGATCGATCTGATTTTGATACACACATTTTGATGACCATACAATAATATAATTTTATTTCTACAACTATATACGTACCTCCATTATGGATAATAAACGAAAGGGCTTGATTGGTAGAATAGAATTCATTAAAATCGTTTAACATAAAAATATTATTATGTATGTAATTACTTGTTTTTTTTTCAAATTCAGATAGGGACGTTGTACGTACCCCGTCCTACAGTTTTATAAATTAGGATTTTAACTGAAAAGTGTTGACGGCAAATGTGGTTCGTGTAATCATCGGTAGTATCGTAGGTACTCCGAAAATCAAATTACAAAATAATCCCCGTGTAGCCATGTAGGCACACTATCTTGCTTTTTTTCAAACAAGCTATGAGTGTCTAAATTACTTGCATCGTAATGTAAAGAAATGATAAGTAATGAATCGAAAAGATAAGTGGTAAAAGTGTTGGGGATTTAGGTACCTAGCTGTACCTAATTGTAACCGTTGATAAATACTTCAGAATCATTCAGTTACTAGCACTTTTCTTCGTGTTTTATTTGTACATAGACGACCTAGCAACAATTTGGTAGGTTTTTTTTATAGGATAAGTCGGTAAACAGGCAGATGGATTACCTGATGGACATTTGGAACTGCAGAGGCGTTACAAGTGTGTTACCGGCCTTTTCGGGATTAGGAATGTGAGGATTCTGGGATTGATGAAGGGGAGGGTGGGGAGTAATTGGGCAATAGGTAAAAAAAACAAAGAATAAGAGATATTGCTTACAGTTATTATTTTACAGAGCCGCAGGGGACTTCATGGGTTGCCGGGCCTCGAAGTGTAGTAGTAGGAACGAGGTGGTTTTTAGTCAGTAAGAGTCTGACACTCCCTCCCGCCTCTCCTAGGCGGGTCGATGATTTATTCCGATAAAAAAAGTGAGTAAGTGTACCCGTTGGTTGAGTGGCTGTAAGATAGAGATGCGATAGATAGGTAATAACTTAAACTATAATTAAATATAGGAAACTTCTACTTGTACACGAGATGGTATCTTCAAATAAGCAGCTAAATCCAGGTGCGATTTTTAAAAATCAATTACGTATCTATTAATATACGTAGCATGGCAATCCTGTTTGATTGCCATGCTACACCTACATTAGGTGTTCCTAATGTACGTGTTTACATACCTATGTCACTCTACGTGCTGTCCAAAATAACATTTACCGAGAAATAGTTTGGGCTTTTCCGAAAATAGTTATGTACCTTTAACCTTGAACAGCCTCAAATTTGATTTTTACCTTTACGATAATATTAACTTTGTAGTTTAATTATAAAGGTTCAGCGAAAATAACGTGATAATCCGCTGCAATTTGCTTCCAACGTGAACCCAAAAATGAAAATCTGATTTTCAATAAACGCATTACCTACCCACGTTGCTAAAAATATGTGATAAAATGGTAAACGAATATTCGAATATACAGCTACGAGGAAGTATTGGAAAAAATGAGATTCTACATTTTTTAATATGGTGTCGAGAATTTATTAAAATTCATCGCCATCTCATTAAAATACTTTCGCACGATCAGGCTTCTGTTATTAAAGACTCGTTAAAATTATTGTCATCCATACAGTTATGATTTTTTAATAGGTACTTCTTGTTTTTGTTCTAGTGTCTTCTTAATGGATCATGTAAACGTTGGTTTATTGTTTTGAATTTGTTACTTCAGTCATTTTACTTAAGTTTGAAATTCTCTCTGTTCTCAATTGATTTCTCGGTTTTTCTGCGTTGCACGTGATTAACCAAGGATCATTATTAAGTTGGTTTTCTATGCGAAACTTCGGTAGGTATAAAAATTAGGGGATGGAACCGAGAAATTAGTCACAAATCCACAAACGGAGGATTAAAAAAGTTTTAACATTTCAAACGTGCCCGTTTAGATATTTAATTGCTTTGACTTTGGGTTCTTCGCGGTATTATGGTCAACTAGGGAATTAAAAGGAACACGGCCAGTCGGTTTGGTTACAAAATATTCATTACCGACTCCAATTTAGGGTGAATTTTATTATTATAAGTTACATGACTGTTATTGTCAGGTTCATAGATTTGCTTTAAAAAAAAGTAATTCGAATTTCAACACGGTATGGAGGGCAGCCTTATCGCACAGTGCGATGTTTTCTTCTCTTAAAATACTTTTAAAGGAATATTCTAAGTTTCAGTTGCGCGACGAATTACCTAACAACGTAGTGGCCTCTTATTTAACGAAATAGTTCCTAAGTGTTTGTAAAATTGAATACCTACCTACCTACCTACCGATTGAATTTTTCGTCAAATTCCGGTAAATTCCGTTCAGTATCTTCGTTGAGTTGAGTGATACTTGATTGAATTTATGCTATCATAGTGTAGAATGTACATCCTGCGTTTTAAAAAAACTTAAGTCTTTTATGAAAAGTACTTATACAAAGGTTGTCTTGGCCCTCACAGCAGTATTACCAGCAACCTTACACTTAATTCTTACTTTCTATTCTCGTCACGTCAGCGCGTGCACCGGCAACACGTGTAACCTTCTTCTTTTCATCTTTTTCCACTCATTTTTTAATCTTTCCACCTGGAACGATTCGACGAATTTCAAAAAAAGAAGGTGAAGTAGGTTTCTTAAACGTAGGTATATTGATAATTATTATTACGCAGCTTGGATTCGACAGAAACGATGGCTTCTTGAGTTCAATTAGGTTGCTATATTTTTTAACCGATTTCCCAAAAACAAGGAGGTTCTAATTTGGCTGGTAGCTTTTTTATGTATGTACATCGATTACGCCGCGGTTTGTGGACCGATTTGCCAAAGGGTTTCTTTTTTTTTGGTATAGTAATATTTGGTCCCATAAAAACTTGATTCAGTTTACATAATATAAGATAACATCACGCCTTTTTATCCCCGAAGGGGTAGGCAGAAGTGCACATTTCGGCACTTAATGCCACTGCACAATGTAACACCCACTTTTCACTATTTATGTTATGAGTTCCATGTAATAGGGGGTGAACCTATTGCCATATACCGGGCACATTTCCAAACTCCGTGCTACTACTGAGATTTTTAAAAACCCAGTAATACTTTGCCCGATCCGGGAATCGAATCCGAGACCCTTGCCCGGCATTCGCACTTGCGACCACTCGGCCAACGAGGCAGCAGTGATTCAGTTTAGTTCAGTAATTTTCATATTTATATGAGCGTTATAATTAGGTAGGTACTTCAACGATCTCATTTTCACGATACTTAAAATATTCGTACGCCAATAACTCAAGTATTTTGATCCGATTTGCGTGATTCTTTTGTTTTTGTTCGGTAGGGTATACTTTATAGTTGATACTGCTGGTCAGTATTTGATGATGAGATCCTACGATCTCATCCCCTACGGTAATCGAGGGCAACCCTCAAATTATAAGCACATAATATTAAGTTAATTCTGTCAGTCTCATCAATTGCGTCCGATGGTCATCATTTCATATCAATAAGCTGATGATGGAAGGTACATCAGAGTACATGATCAGAGTACGTTGAGGAGTCAACGGTTAGGAGTTTGAAGAAAATTCTTTCAAAATTATGCTAACATATGTATCGAGCAGAATGTTCTTTGACGCTATTAGGTGGGGATGATTATAGAAGGTACATCTCATTAACGGTTTTTTTAAGGGGCTAAAATCATCGAATGTCTGCTCCCGCCTGGGTGAGGCGGGAGGGAGTGTCAGACTCTTACTGACTAAAAACCACCCCGTTCCTTCTCCTGCACGTCGAGCAGGAGCTCCGGTTACCCGTTAGGTTTTCCGCGACTCCGGATCGGGATCGGCCCTATGGGGCCCCATCTGTGGTGGTCTGATGGCTCTTTGAGGCGCGCGCGGAACGCGAAGCGCCTTACTCTCGGGTCTGTTTCTGGTCGGACGGAGAGCCACCCATGAACGCCGTCCGCAGGCCCACGCTTACGGTGGCCGGAGATCGTCTCGCGATCCCCGACGCCTGGTGTGTCCTTCGCGATGGCTGGGTTGCGAGGAGGCAGCGCTTCGCTGCCTCACGCGTCCCGCCATCTCATTAACGTTTAGGTGTCAGATAGAAAAATGGAGGTGGCACATTTTCATTAATTTGCGTTAAATATATCTTCTCTTTTAATTATTTCCATAGGTTGTATTCACCCTTTTTGAACGAAGAAGGAATATTAGCTTGCGCTTGATTTACCTCCCTATACAATATAGCCAAGTAAAATAAAAACAAAATCCATAAGTCCATCACATTTCCTTAAAGGTACATACCAGGGGGGGGGGTAGTTGGGCCTCCGGCAACCTCACTCACATGACGAAACACAAGCGTTGTTTCACGTCGGTTTTCTGTAAGGCCGTGGTATCACTCTGGTCGAGCCGGCCTTTCATGTTTGAGCATGGTTCTCCCAATTTAATGAATACCTACCTCTAGGTACAAATAACAACTCTTTTCAATACAAAACGACATTCATCTAGGACAATGGATATTGTTTCATTTCTTTGTATAGTATGATTGTATTCTATTGGGCACGCGCGATAGTAAATAGTATATTAGGTTCATCAGCTCATGTTTGACAATTGGAATGTTCACATCTCGTACGTCAAGGTGTGATTAAAAACCAGGGTGGTTTTAGTCAGACAGTCAGAATGTGCCCTTCATCTTCCCCAGGTGAACAGGATCTGAAAGAAAGAATACCTTAAGTATCTCATGATCGTTTTCACTAATCACCCCTAGTCTATCACTTAACTAAATGTCACTTGGAGTGACGTAAACTGGTCCTTTACTGTTAGGGTTCACTTAGGTATAGGTTGGTGGAGACAATAAGGACGTTAAGTGTCATTTATCTTAGGTTAGGGGATTCTTTAAATTTACATACTTTTAAAAACGAGTAATGAATGGAGTTTCTTACTCGTTCTTCTCCATTCGAATCTACATTTTGGAATGAGCACCTAGCTTCACTGACGGACCGACTGACAGACTATTATTTATTTTGTATTTGTTGACGTTTCAAATGTACCAAATTATGGTTTAATTGAAATAAATGCTTTGACTTTGACTTTGACTTCAGAATAGAAGGGTATAAACGAGTATGAGATGCTTAAGCAGATCTTTTCATCTAAATGGCAATAATCAATAATCTATACAAGCCATTATTTGTTTCAAAAAATACGAATAAAAAATAACAGACTGTTGTTGATGCGTTGAAAAGATTAAACTATCATCCTGAATTTCCAATCTCGGTTGCAACAATTGACCACTTAAAATAATTGTTTCCCTTTACGTTATGGGTCCAGTGGGCAGTGTGGGCAAATAACCTAAAATTGGATATTGGAAGAGGCATAGAGATCAGTTAGAAAAGTATCATTTCGTACCTACATCCAAAAGGGCGAACAAAAAGAAGGGATGTTATGTTGTTAGATTTCCACGAACTATTTACTTTACTATAGTGCTCTCAGTGTAGCAAAGTAAACAATTCGTGACAATCGAAACAAATTCGTGAAAGGTTTGTTTGACATGATAACAATCACAAAAGGAGACAGAAGGTCGATTCGTAGAACACCTTTCTTTAAACAACAATAACAATAAGTTTTATAACAACGTCGTCCGGCTACTAATTGACACTGCGATGCAATGCACTTAGGGCACACATCAATGGAGTCTCCTGTAGAGCAGTTCTTGTTAGACGCCAATTATAAAATTGAATGACCTGCAGGTAAATCAGTCACATACTCCACTCAGATTACTCAGTTTCTTGCTTACATTTCGATATCCTGCCTTGTATGAAGTAACGATATCGCGTCTTGTGTTTTACCCGAACCAAGTAATTCATTATAGTTACAGCACTAGGACGGTACATCGATATGATGTGTATTAATAATTTAATGTACCTCTATGTGTATCTCTATAATTATGTTTCGTTAATTGTCATTCATCAACAAGCATTTCTAAGTCTTGTAAGAAAGTTATGAAGTAACAACAGTGTAATTTACTTTGATTTTTCCGTCACATAAAAGTCAGCGTTTAAGTTCTTCGGAGCTGACCGCAACGTTTACGTTTGCCACGGCTAGATAGCGCGTTCGTGGCAGAAAAATTGTATAAATTGTATTGCCGTGCACTCATGTTCAATAAATATTATCATAACATTGTGACAAACAGTATAAACATTAGTAAGAGAAATCTGTGCGAATCACCATGTTCGGGGATTCACCACTGAAGCATTCAACTTTGCGATGTTTTTATTTAGTTCTCACGCGGTTTTGTAAACTCTTGTGGGTATCGGACTGACTATGAAGTTTAACGCCAGTCGCTTCACATCACACTTGGAATACACACCGCATTATGTTCCCAAGTCTCACGGTTCTACAGATTGCACTCGTAGCACTTACGGCAATATCCTGTGAAGTGACGAGAGACAAGAGAGGGCGTCGGAAGAACGACGAACCAGACAAATCTTTGTGGAAGAAGGAGTACGAGGCGGAACTGACAGATGCTATGCTGGCTACCAGGAAGCGGGAGAACTACACCCGGGCAGCACAAGGAGGTCCCTCTAACGAGAACGATGTCGTCATTGAGAAACTGATGGAAAGCATAACTTCCAGTGAGAAATATTTAAAGAAAGTGGACAGCATAGAATTCAGATTGAATAGACTGGACATTGAAGTGCATGAGAAGACTAATGCTATACTCAAGCTATTGAATGAAATTTCAAAAGCTCTTCGAAGTGACAGTTGCGCTCAAAAAATGGAAACCGCCTTGGTTAGCTTGAAGAACGACGTGAACTCTATAAAATTCTACGTAGAGAAGACTCCAATGCAACGCACTAATTTGCCTACAGGTACTGTTATTTGTTTTTACACTGACAATGATTATTTGTATCTAAGTGAGCGAGGTTCATTTGTTAGGTAAATTACCTTTAGAGTTTAACTTGATCATTTAAAATCCATTAATTCGTGAAGTAGAAAATTTATTTTACTTAAGTATACCTATTTTGTCGAAAATCTAACAATTTATGTATGTAGATACTTAACTTTAAATAATACAAAACGATGATAATAATAATGTTTGTGATCTGTTGTATTAGTGTAGTCCATACCTATTTGTGTCCAGAAGTACATTTTTATTAAGACTGCCTCGTTGGCCAAGTGGTCGCAATTGCGACTGCCGAGCAAGAGGTCTCGGGTTCGATTCCCGGGTCGGGCAAAGTATTACTGGGTTTAAAAAAAAATCTCAGTAGTAGCACGGAGTCTGGAACTGTGCCCGGTATATGGCAATAGGCTCACCCCCTATTACATGGGACTCATAACATAAATAGTGAAAAATGGGTGTTACATTGTACAGTCGTATAATGTGCACCTCTGCCTACCCCTGTGAGGATAAAAGGCGTGATGTTATGTTATGTTAAGTACATTTTTAGTGTTTCATATTTTGTTTCTTAGTTTAGTTAGAGGCTAGTACTATTTATCACGACCTAAATTATTTAGATTGCTATCAAAATACATTATCAATGACCGACCAGCCGAAATTTATTAATGCTAGATTTGATTAGATTTCTTGTTCTTGAACTATTTCATTTTACTCAGTGCACATTAGAGGTATGTACAGTAATTTTACTTTAACTAAACTTTTTTTATTTTACAAAAATAACGAATACCTATAGCTCTGGGATACAAGTCCTTGAAACCGATGGAAAATTCTGAAACCTTGTGGAGGAATAGATCTCCAATCGTGCAGTAAATTGCATTAATTTCCAAGTCAAGCTGTGATACGATAAATTGCTTCAATGGCTTTATCAATAGGAGAAATCAAAACAAATTATAGCAGTAGGATTCCTTACTGTATCTAGATTATCTGCCGTTGTTAGTCTACTGACTACCTAAGGCAATCCTAATGCAATTGACCTAGGATTAAGTTCTTTTATTAAAATAATTTTATAAGTAAACAAATTATTCAATCCTCGATGGCATTCATTTATGGAAATAATTTTAATCCTGAGATCTCTTTACTTTTATTGAAAATCTTTCAGAAGTAATTTCGATCAAACAATATAAATTTAAATCATAAGTAGTGTGTGTAAAAGCTTTTACAGGAAAATAGGTTAAAAAGTAACTGTCAAGTACTCGTACGAACTGTTTAATGTCATTATTGGAAGAAAATGTGCATTTTACACTTTTGAATCATTCAATATTGTCACCGCCTGTCGATAATATTTTTAGTGGAACATTGTGTCAATACTTTGAACGATTTGCCATGGCAAAATGCTTTTAGACTATTTTGCCACGTTAGTCAAGCCTATTTCATAAGTACCTAAGTAGAGACAGGAATACAAGCAAAATGAGAGTACCAAAATATATTTATTTTAGTAGAACATAACTAATAGTATCAGGCTGTTTACACCGATAAGTGACTTATAGACACAATATGTACCACCATCTTATATGATAAGATTGATAAGTACGGATTGGTAATTTCATTCATATACAATGATAGTGAATTAGCGCGTGACCTTAATATGTGATTACTTTACCCTTTGCAACATGTACCTATTAAATTATATTTGATCTTCTTGGCTAGAGTACATACATTATAATTTACTGCATTTAGACTAGGGCACAAAAGGTTCCTTGAAGACAGTAAAAATCTGATGGTAGGTAGGTATATCTACGCGATGCAATATAAGAATTATCCTACAATGCACATAAAATTATGACTTTATAGTTACCTGCTTATTAGGTAAACTTTTAATTTCACAGAATTGAAGCTGTACTCGAACTCAAGTAAGTATAAGAATTCTCAATTCGTTCAGGACGTTCAGATAAATTTGCCAGCTTAATGTAGTTGTGGATACATAAGATTATCTAAGAAAATTTCTGTTCACCGAAAATCTGATAGAATACGAAGATGTTTCTTATTAATCTTATGTTTTGGGTTATAGGCTGTACCAACCTACTATTTTCACGCAATTCGTTTGTACCACTATCTGAGGCCTTAGTACGAGTACGCGTTCGGCGCTTATTGGTTGGTTCATTGGAGCCGGCCAATCAGAGGCCTTAGTACGAGTTTGTTTTACGTTTAGAGGAATCGTAACGAGTACGCGTTCGGCGCTCTGATTGGTTGGTTCATTGGTGCCGGCCAATCAGAGCGCCGAACGCGTAGTCGTTTCGAATACTTTAAACGTAAATGAAACTCGTACTAAAACCTCAGAACGCTGAACGCGTACGTGTTTAAACGTAAAACAAATTCGTACTAAGGCCTCGGTTTTGCAAGTGTGAGCCAGGCTGTTAGCAAATGGTGTTGCTCTATGCATGGGAAATAATGGCCCATGTAGATATTTTTGTTGATTCTTTAGTAGATACAAAGATATTGCAAGAAGTATCCCAGTTACCAGTTACTTGCCTTTGTTTTATCGTAGCTTGTTAATCCTGTAACTAATCTGCCTTGCAATAATCTTACTCCAAAATGTTTTTCAAACTGCATTTATTGCAGTTTTCGACGTTTGAATATTATTTTGCCAATTACATGCTTTGAGGCACAGATATATTAATTTCTGTGCTTTGAGGCTTACACACGTACCGTGTGCTGGAGTGTATATTAGTTAATTACGATTTATGCTGAGTAGGATGTAGCACAGTATGCTTTGTGTTGCAAGCTATACAACAAGGTGGAATGTGTTGGATGCTAGATACCACATAAGAAGCTCAAGCAACATAAAACATCGATTCCTTCACCAGTTCCACCGTAGCTTGGGACTTTAACTGCTCATCCTATTATTATTTTCAGTAGAAGGGGGCGAGTATCGCTTAGATTCCAACCTGGATTCCCGTCTCACGTTCTTGGAGACTCACGTGAAGACTATACAGGCTGGAGTGGAATCCATTGTGTCCACCATATCCGAGGTCAAAAACCGGCAGTATTCGAGAAACTTTCCCATCAAGTAAGTGCTTTTCCATAATATTTTAACAGCAGGATGACCATTTTGGCAGACAAAGACCTTCAAAATTAATTAGCGAACAACTTTTATCTTATTGAAATTAATTTTCATTTCAAAAGTAGATAGTACAAAAATGGCATACTGCCTGACCTTGGAAACTATACCTACTTAATTCTCCAGATTGCGTTCTGAATTTTGTCACTCGCGAAGGTACTTCGAGTAATTCAAAGTATAAAAGCTGTTTACTAATTTGTCAAATAAGTATCTATAATGTTAGTATGTAGAGGTATATGATGCTAGCCTAAGAATGTGAGTCGAAATATTTAAAAATTCATAAATTTTCCAACATAACTATGTAGATACCTAATAAGTATCTGCAAATAGAAAATATTTCTCTTACCATGAATACTGCAATCAGAATAATCAGATCACATTTCAATGAAGGACTTTTCCACCGTTCTACATCAACAATTTCAAACGAAATGCAATTATCTGCTGGTTCTATCCGAGTCCCGATTTCCCGTCGAGTTTAATAATTCCATCGACCTAGTTTGTCATCCATTTTCTACGTGTCAGTACTCGTCCTCGGTAATCGTCCTTCCAGGTATTTTCATTTGACGTCACTACTTCTCTGTTCCACTATACAGTTTATTTGCAAACCTTCGTATATTTATATTAGAGGTAAATTACTAGCGGCCCGTCCCGGCTTCGCATGGGGGGACTTAAGATTTTTTACATAGTTTTACGTTTTATTTATATTTATTCTCAGTTTTTTTTTATTTAGGAAGTATTTACCTTTTGAAAATATTTTTCCGGACTTCATTTACTTATTTCATTTATTTAATTAATTATTTTCTTCTTAAATAGGAACCTACCTATTTATAAGGATTGAACCATTCATTAAAACGATTGTTATGGATAAACTATAAAAGGTAGACATATGATCTCGCGGACTTTTTTAAAAATAATGTTAAGATGAACAATTCATCTATAAAGCATTTTCGTATAACTTTAACTATATGCTCAGCGCACGCCACGGAAGGCCACAGAAACGATACTTTTCCCCCGTTTTTAAAACATTTTTGGTTACTGCTCCACAACTATAGGACCTAGCGTGATATTATATAGCCTATGTTACTTCTGAATAATGCAGCTTTCTAATGGTGAAAAAATTATATAATATATAGATGTTTCTGAGATTCCTTCTTTCAATTTGCACATGATTGGCTGGTTGTGTTATTTTTGTATCTAGTAGATTGTTTACGTGCATTGAAGTTGTGCAATTATTCCAATTAGATACCTAATTGGAATAATTATACTTACCTTAGTTTTCTACAATTGGACGTTGATTGAATATATTAGCATCTTACGTTAATATATCGTACCGAAAATCCCCAAAATTTGTTCATACAAAAGTAGTCTCTCAATATTGGAAATCAAGTCTATTAGAGTAAGTGTAGAGCAGTCACCGGTGACAGCTTGGGGATTGAGCAGCTTGGCAAAGTCTTATGCATGCAATACGAGCAAAATTTCGATGGGAACGACATTAAATTTCCTGTTTACTGAAAAGTATTGCTCTCTAATCACTCACCTCCCGTTTTATCTTTACAGTTTCATTAGTGAGGCTTTTACTATTCGCTTAATGAATTTACATTGTAGAAATATGATTCGTTTTGTGATCAAAACATTGATTGTGATTAGATTGTAAGTACTAACGTACGATTTTAAGCTTCTTAGCTGTGAAAATAGAATTCGTTTCATGTGAAAGGTTTCTTGTTCCGATTCGTGGATTTCTAAAGCGCTCACGATAACTGATTAATTTCCTTAGATGGAAGACTGACGGATGCCGTCGCTGTAACTGGCGAGCCTGCTAGTTAAGACGGAAATATCGTGAAGTAATTAGTTCGATACGGTTTTTCTTTTCATCATTGAGTTTAATGTCTTTTCTCATACTTGTAATTATGCCTCTTGTGTATGTCATTGCTGCATTCTGTGCAAACGGAGCTGATTAAACAGATTGACTGTCTTCTTCAATGTCGTAAGGGCGAGTTTTGTGAGTGTTGAGCACGAAGTTTTGTATTTGACCCTAGGTCCTTGTTCCCAGTCCCAGAATGACTAATTAGATACCTATTACTTTATTAAATACAAACACGCGGAAAAAACCTACTACTCTGTCATATTTCCTAATTCTCCTTATATTGAACTTGGACAAGACCGCGATGAGCCACTAGGTCTCATAATATATAAGAATACTTCCGTTTGTATGTTTGTGTTTTAGTCTGCCGTGAGACATTTAACACGGGTGTCGAATACACATGAGATATTATAATATTTGATAATATTTGTGCATCGTAGTCACGACTTTAAGAGTACCACAATAAACGTAATTTTTCTTCATTCTTTGCATCATTGACTCTGGTCTGTGGGTATAGGTAGTCACAACATTTGATTTATTTCGCTAAGTGTCTGGGTTTTAACTATTGGCTCACATTAGGTACCTCTACCTACCTCGACATGAGTGTTGAGAGTGAGTGACTTACGGTATGAGTGATAACAATCCTTTAGTGTAATTGGCGTAAAAGTAGGAACCAAGACTTTATCGTGTATGTATTTAAATATAAAAAATCTGAACTACACATAATAATATCGCCGATTTAATATTTTTCTAAAAGACATATTCAATTAAATAAGTAATCAGATCGCTTCCAACCAGACTATCTAGAAGCCATTGGGGAGGCCTATATTCAGCAGTGGTATTGTAGCTGATAAGATAATGATTCAATGAATAGACGAGGGAATTATAATTGTAAACTTCAATGTTTATGATGGGTTTTTAACCATAATGGGTGTTGCTACTGGTGTAGTGTAGTAAACTGTCGCGGAGAACCTAACGGGTTACCGGGGCTCCGGCTCGACGTGCAAGAGAAGGAACGGGGTGGTTTTTAGTCAGTAAAAGTCTGACACCCCCTCCCGGCTCACCCAGGCGGGAGCAGTCATTCGATGATATTCCCCACTTAAAAAAGTGTAGTAAACTATTTGTATTTTATCCTAGATCGGAGGTTGCAACATCGTCAGACACCATGTCTATCATCAACGAGTTCAGAAAGACGCTTCGTGAACAGAAAACCAAGAAATGCGAGTGCAAGTAAGTGTTTGGTAAACGTAACGTACGATCGTAACCGCCATACAAAACCGCGCGTGCCATTGTTTTGTCTAGCTAAGTGTAAATATTTGAATCTTTCTGGTGTTTTTATAATATGTAAGTAATTATAATGCTCTCGTCTCCGATCCTTAGTTTGAAGGTCGATGGATTTCGTGGGAATCTGGTACTTTTTTATGTATAACATTATTATACTATATAACGCCTAGATAAAACTCTGTCGTCACCGAGTGATTGACTGATAGAAAACGCACAATTGTTAGACCGAGAAAACTGAAACTTGGCTCCTCGCGAAGTGGAATTTTGGGAAATCCACTCTAAATGCTGGAAGCATGGGGACGGGAAAAACGGGAATCATCTTTATTATTGCCTACGCTGATAGAAGCTACTAATTAAATAAACATCGACAATTTTTCGAATTGAAATGAAATGCGCTGTAAATTGATCGGTTTGACGAATGTTTTCAGTAATAAAAGTTTAAATAATGTACATTGTAATGTAAACAACGTTGTTATGCACTATTATAAACGATGTGTTGAATTGTGTTGTTTATAGGCGGTTACAGTTACAGCTGAAGACATCACGATATTGGCATTTGCCTTGAAGAGATAACTATGTAACATTTAATTACATTGTAGATTAATCAGTTATCGTATTTGCAGGAGTGGGAGGGTGGATCGATCTGAGCGGTATCCGACAGACTGTCACGAGATCCAAGTGCAAGGGTTCAACGTGTCGGGTATCTACAAGATCAGGCCTGATGATATGGAGCCCTTCTACGTTCTGTGTGACCTCACGACAGCAGGAGGAGGCTGGACGGTGAGTGCCGATTATTCTAATATATCTACACTTTGTCCAGATCTTCACAATACAATGAAACGAAGCTGTTGCGTTTCAATAATAGCTGATGAAGTGTTTGATTTGAATGATAAAGATCTTTCTCTTTTGGGGCAATGCAGTGGATGCTAAATCTGTCTAGTGGTTGGTGTTCGTATCAGTGCACATTAAGTCTAAAAGTTCTCACATTAAAGTTGGTTTATCAGTATCTATCGGGTACGCCTTGCGCAGGGCAGTCCATGACAAATGTCAAGCATTTGCAGGTTGAGAGATTAATAGCAAAAATCTAGTTAGGCTGAATGTTTTTATACTTTCTATTCAACATCTTCAGGTATTCCAAAATCGTTTCGACGGTTCTCAAGACTTTTACAAAGGCTGGAATGATTATGAGTATGGTTTCGGTAATCTTGCTGGGGAGTTCTGGTTGGGATTGGAGAAGCTCAATTATCTGACGAATCAGAAGCTGTATGAATTGAGGATTGAAATGGAAACACAGCACGACCAGGACGCGTACGCAGGGTACTCCGTATTCACGGTGGGACCTGAACATGAAGGGTACAGAATCAGCACGCTCGGCACCTTTTATGGAACGGCAGGTCAGTATAATAACAAAACCAAACTCTCTGTGTTGTTGAAAATGATGAGCATGATGCACAATCTAACCTAGAGGCTATATAATCTGGAAGTGAGACTCCGAGAATTTAAGTGAAAGATACAATTTCATGTTCTTTAATTATTTTTTTTGGATTTCAGGCGACTCTCTCTCGTACCACGCTGGTCAGAAGTTCTCAACTTACGACGTCGATAACGATGAGTGGAAGGATGGCGCCTGCGCAACGGAGCACGGTGGTGCGTGGTGGTATAAGGAATGCGATAAGAGGTATCTTATATTTGTGTTTATTCTTAGCTTGAGAGATAAATTTCTTCTTGAGAGATAAAAAATTCGAATAATTTTCTTGCACACTACAAGTACAGGTAATTCTCTCAAAATCTGAAAGTTCTAACTTAAAATAACGACATTTTCGTACACTCCTGTATAACATTCCTCATAAAAGACATCCTTTTAATGATGTATGGACTTTGGCAAAGCCAATAGTGATTAATTTAAGTAACTCCGAATATCGAAACTCTCGTCTGCATACAATATTTACCATTAGGTAAATTACCTGACCCATTTTTTTTTTTTTTTTTTTTTTAAGGGGGGAAAATCATCGAATGGCTTCTCCCGCCTGGGTGAGGCGGGAGGGAGTGTCAGACTCTTACTGACTAAAAACCACCCCGTTCCTTCTCCTGCACGTCGAGCCGGAGCCCCGGTTACCCGTTAGGTTCTCCGCGACTCCGAATCGGCATCGGCCGTATTGGGCCCCATCTGTGGTGGTCTGATGGTTCTTTGAGGCGCGCGCGGAACGCGACGCGCAGTACGCTCGGGTCTGTTTCTGGTCGGACGGGGAGCCACCCATGCTCGCCGTCCGCAGGCCCGCGCTTACGGTGGCCGGAGATCGTCTCGCGATCCCCGACGCCCGGTGTGTCCTTCGCGATGGCTACCTGACCCATTAGGGTCAGATCGTAAAAAGGAAAGATTTAGACTGACCCGGTCGCTCAACTTACAATATGGAAACCAGTAAACCAGAGGTTTTTATTAAACTTTTAGTTCCCTTGAAGAATCCAAGCACATACGAATGTGGAGTCTTTCGTACAATTCTTGGGTACCATGTAAAAGCATTCCTTTTTAACATTACAGTAACCTCAACGGAAAATACTCGATGACTACAGAAGAAAACAGAGGGCAATCAATGTATTGGATTTCATTCAAAGGACCGAACTTCCCACTTTCGAAGACAAAGATGATGATCAGGCCGCTGCCTGCCAGCAAACCGATAGACTACATGGACACAAGCAGGGTAATGTAAACCTTAAGATATTTTGTTTACAAGTCAATTTAGTCCTTTAAATATAATTTACCTAAAGCTTTAGGCATTTTGACGCAACAACACCTATGCACTTCCCAAGTATATATATGTGCACATTATCTGCTACATAGTTGGTAATTTTATAGAAAATAAAACAGTATAAATCGTGTGATTGTATTGTGAAATACAAAAAGTGAATTTCTTTCAAAAGTTATTTACTTATAATATCAACATTATATTCCAAATGATCTCACTCTCAGATATAATGCACACATTATCACTGAGGCTCCTCATATTATAATCCTCTAAAATTCTACTTAAATAGTCTGTTATCCTGGGCCTGTGTTTTATTTACATAATTTTTGAAAATTATTTTCTTTTCACAAAGTTAACATCTAATCTAGTGATACCCACAATATTATCTCCTCATTGTTTTATTATACTTTGGCATTCCTTATTTTTATAATTTAAAAGTATTTTTATTATGCATGTGTATTATACGAATACCTATGTATATGTGTACATTTATTTATATATTTTTAATAGGGCCTTGGAATGAGTGGCGGATTAGTAGGTCACCAAAAGCGTGTGCTTGGCAGCTCCAGTCACCAGATGCCCTATATATCCAGAAAGGCTTGGGGTCTCTAAGTATATGCACATACAGCTGCTTTGGAAAAACACTGTGCTTGCTTCGCTTGGTTTTTTGCACATCTATATAAACCACTCACACACGGACTGCAGCGTAAACGCACACTCGGGGGGAAATATTTAGCCCAAGAACGAACCGCTAATGTTATTTTCAGATAACTATAGAAGGTCCGCAACTGAGACCGGTGCCCGAAAAAATTAGAGTAATACCCATAAAGTCGGGACTACGAACGCAGAATGTAAAGGGAATGTACGGCGTAATCCCCAGCCAGAGTCAGTACAGATACGACGAGCCCTCAGCAGACGCTTTCTTCCCCAACTACGCGTGATCCGCACGGGGACTACTATTGTTATTGTAATGCACCGTATGCTAGCGTAGTGTTAGTGTAGTATATATTTGTGAGGACTTCGTAGCTTTGTTTGTACTTGCAGCCGTATTATTGCACTCTGTCTCTCAGTTCTCACACACAGACCCGACTCCTGGTTCAGTCGAGTGGGTTACGTTCAAGATCCGAGTCACCGAGTCGTGTGACGTTGGGACGTAGTGCTGTGTCCTAGATACACTTAGTGTAGCAACATACTTAGATGTCCAAAATAGGCGTCATTAGCCATTTGAAATGCAAATTTTTACTTTTATGCTTAGTAGATATTTAATATTTATATATTTTCATAAAAATTGTTTGCTTTTTTGATGAATGGAGGTTTTAGTTCGTTGTAGTCTGTCCTGTATGAGGTCGAAATATTCATGTACAAAGGACATTTGCGATGATATATTCAAAGTAGTAAAATTGTACAGAGTTCGATGGAAAATTAACTTAATTCTTTTGTTAGCAGGAATCAGATAACACTTGATCGTTGGTATTTTGGTGCAGTATGTTTAAGGTGGTTATATGTAAGTTTAGCTGTGTTTGTCCGTTTGTATATTGTACAGCTGTTTACCAATATTCTTGTACACGAAGTCGTCGAAGTTCACGCTATTATTTTACATTGAAATGGAACTAGGGTATTTTATAAACAGGTTTTATAGCGGTTTTAGTTATAATCATTACATACCTGTCGCAAGTTCATCAGGAGACTAAAATTGGTAGTAACTTCAGTATATTAACAAACTGCTATATAAATCGAATAACTAGTTTTATTTTGTATTGTTTTATCGAGATTTTATTGAACTTTATATTGTAAAGTATGCAATAAATAAAAACATATAATATCAGTCTCATTTGCTTTATTTTCCTTAATGTACCATGAAATTAGCTACTGCACGGTATTGAGCAGTGTTCTGTACATTACAATTTCCCTTTAGTTACTTACGAATATCGTGTAGAATCATGTAGTCACATCATCAATACCAACAACATTGAAAGGTAATAAGTTTTTTATATTAAAAACGTTTATACATCTACTAAAATCTAATACAGCATATTCTAAGAACCGTAAGAGTATTCGTAAACATGACTACACAAATGTACATATTACATCATGGCAGTGCTCAAGCCGACTGTTCGTTATACATATACACTTACATAGTAACAAGGACATTTATAAACAAAGACATATTACGATAGATGTTCAACACGGGCCTACCATCACTACACAAATCTAATAATGTAAACAAACATCGAGTCACGGTGTATTCTTGGTGTAAATAATTATTTCAATGACATAACATTAACTAATATGATATTATAATACAACGTAGCCACTAAATTATCAATCGACATTAAAATTAATAAAAGTATAATATACGCCAACACATGGCGACAAACATGTAAAATAAGAAAAAATAATGTATCTCGTTAAAACATGATTTAAAATAATTGTGAAAATATCTACTAGACCAGTGCCTAGATCACTACATATATAGTATACTAATCGTAAATCCCAGTTTAAAATCACTAAACTAAGTATCATAA
This sequence comes from Spodoptera picta, assembly GCA_038387885.1. NCBI lineage: Eukaryota > Metazoa > Arthropoda > Insecta > Lepidoptera > Noctuidae > Spodoptera > Spodoptera picta. The sequence goes on from JAZHFQ010000105.1 coordinate 8,440,424, forward strand.
TATATTATGGTGTATATTTTACTGACCTGAATTTGGTTAGTGCCTACCTAGAATTCCAATATGTACACATGAAGAAACGACACCGATTTGATAATGTAATACCAGCAAAATTAGAAATCCAACAAGCTAAATAATATTTACATGCATTTTGCGTGACAAAATGAAACGTGTTACGCGATAAACGATTATAATAGTTCTAAAATTTAAAAGTCACCTATTTAGGTAGGTGATTGTAATAATAATTATAATACTATATTAATTAAAGTTGCTAAAATCGCTGTCTCGACTCATATAATATATTATAATATAAAGTACCTATCTACTAACAATAATGAATCCTAAACAAATCGTGTAATAATAAAGCGACATAAATACAACTAAGTAGCACCACGGGTGTAAAAAGCTGTTTGCTCGACAGTAGTGTTCCCACAGACATTAAATTCGCGAAAATAGACGTACACAGACTAAAGAAAATCGTTGCAACGTACTCTAGTATCGTATCGAACTCAATCGAAAAGCGAAATATTTTTTTTGTTATTACAACGACTAAGTTTTAATGTTAATAATTCAGAAATATTTAGATATTACTTAGACTTAATATTACGTTAACATTATTTACTATAAACCGTGAACTAGCCTACAAGTGTACGTTGTATCAGCGTCGCCACAGTTATTACATTAGATATCAACATTTCTCCACAACGCTAAGGCAGGCGATCGAGGTGTAGTCGTATACTATGTACTAGAACTATCATCCGATAACTTGATCGATGATAAAAGCCTGCTGTGCCCTTATTATACTTTTTGGTGTCAATTAAACGTTACAATCAAGTCATGCAAATAAGCTTCGATCGAGATAAAGTATCGATCGCCTGCCGAAGACCACTAATTAGCTAGGATATAAAGTGTATACATACATCTAACTCCCCTAACATGTTGTTCGGAAGGCCGAATGCTGTAAAACAACTTTTCTGTTCACACATCAGCCGATTAATTTATATCCATTTACAATTCAATGTCAAATTGTTCAAATAATAAATGTGTAGAAAAGCAACTTTAGAAAACTTTCAATAGGTAGTTAACGGCGAAGGCATCGAACAAATGGCTACAAGAGTGAAGTGTTCGACGTCTACCCGTTGGACTATTTACGAGAGAATTTACTTTAAATCATTAGATACTTACTTTTAACTTTGATTTATAAGTAAATTAAAACGCAGATCACGTTAGTAACGCATATCAAACAAAATGAAATTACTTTCAAAGTTACAAAAATGGGGAATATAAGCGAGATAGAGCGAAAGAGAGACGAAACCAATGTAAACTAAGTACAGGTTTAAATAAGTAACTTAATACTAAATAGGCGGAACTTTCGACATTTGTCCTAAGTGCACCATAACATTATCCGAATTTGTGTTGAAACGCGTTAATGTTTCTGGCCAATTAACGTAATGTTATAATGGGCGACGGGTATAAGTTGACAGATATAAATACTACCGTGGGATACGGCGTGTGACAGGACGAGAATTTAGATGTTGAACAACGGTTGGCTTGTTTTATAATATATTTATTACGTATAATATAGAAATTTAAAATCAATCTTGAATTCTCATATCTAATAGCGTAATATAATTGACAGCTCTATGGTTAAATGACGTCTACTGACTATGGACGGGGGCAAAGTAAACGGAGTCTACAAATAGAAACCTGCAACAATGAACACAAACATTCGACAGTTAGTCTCAGCATGAAGTAGAAGTTAGGTAAACCGTTTCATGCCGCGGCTAGCTTTACCGAAGAGTGAGCCAAACACGGCGAAACGTTTCCTACTAACATATTTAATATCGGTACATCCTTATGAGACATACACGCTTGAAACAGTATTATCGATAAAAACTTGAAAACACACTTAGATAGTATTATCATTATTTCAGCTTAGGAAAAAGGACAAAAATGTCGTGACGACTGTATTATTATAAATGGCGAATGACTTGAAAAATGTGAAATGATATTATCGACACATAAATAATCTACTAAAACACTGCAAAGACATCAAGTAAAACTGTTACATTATTTCCTAGGATAAAATAATGATGACATATTCCAAATACATACACTGTATCGATACATAATCTATTTAAAAAGTCTGATATATTGAAAAGCTTACATCTAAGTGTTCATTTAATACAGGAATATTCAACATTTCCATTCGAAAAGTTCCAAAATACGCAACAAGTTAGCAATGTTTTTAAAAACAACGAGTTATTTCTACATGGAGGTTAAATGGACAAAATGCAAAAAGATTTGTTACTGTGTGATTTTATATCTAACTCTATGATGTGGGTATTAAAAGGAATACTCTTTAATTAGTTTAAAAACACGCCTCATATTATTATTTCAGCTTATGGCTATATGAATAAACAACAGGATGTAACACGACAAATTTTCTAAGGTGTAGGTTTAATGTAACGACGTCACTATCAAGCTAATATAGAACTAACAACCATAATAACAAGCTCTACAATTGTCTACAGTGGTTAATGATTATTCATACGCGATCGAAGTTTTAATGCAATCCTTTGCATGTGTTCTCCGGCTTCACTTGTATCTGCCTTACAAGTTGTTCGCGAAGAACACGGACAGCAAATCTTAAAATAAAAAACATGATAAATGAGTACAATGACCAAATCTCTTAATATGCTATAAGCAAGTGTATTGTTATTAAAATAATATAGTAAACATTATTATATTAATTTTACTATTAAATTCAGTTTAATGAGATTTGCGCCTGAGTTTGCAACTACAATCGCTAATGTCAAGGTCTTTTGGTCCAAGACTATTTGCTAATGTCAATTCATATTGGTCTAAAATGTATGGTTAGTGACTGTACTAACGTGCTGTGATTGGGCTAACGTTAATGAACTCCCTCTAGTGGGCATTAGAACCTTATTAGGTTAGTAAGATAAAATTTACCTCAGTCATGATCATGAGAGGATTGCTCGCTCTCCGGGCGGAGTGAGTCGATGCAAGCTACAATCTTAAGGGCCGGGCCCAGCTTCATGGATAGAGCCATCACAAGGTGCTCTGGTCTAATCAGGAGTAAAGCTTCGCCATCCACCTCTTGCATGAGGAACTCGTCAGCGTAGCCAGCGCAACCCGGGATATTGCGGATGAAATCGCACACCTCTGATACCTGTGGAACATTGTATGATGTTAAAAACTAGTTGATTTTAAACTTGTATGAATAAAACTTTTGATGCATCCTAATCCTAAAAAAAAATTGATTTATTTATTTTTCTAATATTTTATTGTTTAACATATTTTGGACTAAGTTGACAGTTGAAAGTTAATGGAACAATATATGGAACTTAAAGGTTCTCTCCATCTTTTATTATATATAGAAAACAATAAATAAACTAAGACTTGCTCTTTGTATTAGCCATTGCATGGGGATTGCAATTAAATCACTGAGACCATAGATGATAGGATACCATGGCGAAATTGGAACAAATCTAATGATGTATACATACCGTCCATTTATTAGCATTAGGTATCTTGGGTGCCTGAGTGGTGTCCGAACTGGCACTGGCGGTCTCAGCCGTGCTACTGGCTGCAGCCTCTTCATGTCTAGTCTTCGTGTTGGAGTGAGCCGGAGCGGAGCTATGGGAAGCAGTCTCGTTGCTCGAGCTGATACGAGCAACGCTCGACGCATGGTGTTCCCCTATGTGCTTCTTGCCTATAAACATATTCATTCATGTCATAAAACGACGCCTTTTGGCCTACGAAAGGAAAATGTGAAAAGGAACATGAACTTCTTGTTTTCTTGTTAATTTGACGACAACAACATAACATTTTATATCCTGATGGGGTAGACGAGAATAAACATGTCAAATGTGATAACCTTTTTAAATTACTTATGTTAAAGTTCCGTATCGATACAACGGAAGACATTCTATAGTCCCGAAATCAATTCAGAATATTCGAAAGTCGAAAAACTCAAGCTTTGTGACACAAATCTTCAGCACCAATGTGACTGCTTCGGAACGATACCATGTGAGTGAGGTTACTGGAGATCCAAATCCCCTTCACTCAAGCCAGCAACGCATTAGTATCTCCTTGGTGTTGCGAGTGTCCATGGGTAGCGTCGATTGCTTACTATCGGGTGATCCGTCTTTTAGTTTGCATAAAAACATCGATTATGTATTTCCCTTTCCAAGAACCCACCAGTCTTCGATACGACTGCTCTAAACAGCAGCCAACAAAGAACTTATATCTACATTAATCTAAATTAGTAACTAATCTAAATTAATAGTGTTAGAAAGGAATACTAACGTAACTTACGGGGCGGACCTTCGTCCGTCGGCAATTTGTTTTCCTTGTCTTGTTCCTTATCAACCCAATCGCGCAGTGGTCGGTTAACCTGCACCAAATTGCTCTACTTATCAATCATCCACCGAGCTCACTCGCCGACACAGTTATTTAACAACAGTACTATAAACCAAAGACATTTAAGAGATAGTTTGACGACAGAATAGAAAACATTTTTAGATGGGTGTTACGTATCATTGTACAGTGGCATTAAGTACCGTAATGTGCACCTCTGCCTAATACTAGGATTTTCTCTTGTGCGTTAGTTCACATACACATGACATTCAGTCCCAGAACAACAATTTATGTCTTTATTGGAATGACACTGACATGATTTTTATATCAAAATTTACTTTACCATATTTTCTCTTCTCTCGGCAGACTATCGCTTATGTAATTTCGGTCCATAGCACAGAAGTGAAACAAGTGTAAAACATTTAGAGTAATAAAAACCATTGAAGACATTAAAACATAGAAAACGACATAGATGGGCGACAGTCATAACACTAAATAGACGTGCATAAATAATATTAAACTTATACAACACATAGCTTATTTAAAAATATATATGCAGCATTACAAATTGTATTCATTAGTATTATTGAATATTATGACTTATATGTATGACTTATGAATGAATGGTTTATGTATGTGGTGGTTAGATGTGATTGCACACAGATCATGCGCATTGGCAACCTCTTGAGATTTCCTTCAGATCTTAAATTACTCACGACATCAATGAACATAATGAAATAGAATATACCTTATAGTAAAAGTCCTGATGCCGTAGAATGTAAACAGACAATGCACCAATTTTAGTTACATTCTTACGCAACGATGCGCGTTGTTTTAGAATTCTTATTTAATCATGCCAATCGAAATATTCCAATTTAATGTCGGATGAATTTCGGAACTCTAATGGAATCTATGAGACAATGGTACTGTACGAATTTCAATGAATTTGGAATGGAATAATTTATCAAAGATGAGTTTTGTTTAAAAATTTAGTTCGCGGAGCCTTATCTGTAAGACAAGAAACATGAAACTTACAGCGAAAGGTTCTCCGGCCTCCTGAATGACGTATCCTTCGATGACATGTGTCAAAATGTTCGGTTTCACCATAGCTTTTGGCAGGCCTTTGTCTGTAATGAAATAAAATTATAATTAAATATTACTAAGCGGGAAGTCAGTTCGATGTACAGTCGTAAACATTAAATATACTTCAATGTTGTATAGATTTATAAACTGGCCACTAAGTGCCATTATCACAAACTAAAATCGAACTTATCAGCAGTGAATAAGGTCTACTAGTTCGGTTCTTATTTCGCATTTTAGTTTTTTGAATTTGTATCTCTTCCCATACATTGAAAGTGTAAAATGGATGGTGTAATGTAATATTTTTGAAACAGTGTTCATACAAAACTGACCGTGTGAAGCCTGCTGGCTCATGTGACGTGGAGTACACTGCGTACTCTTGAACAAAGCCGAGCTGGTCCCGCCTGAGGTGACCGGAGCAGTGATAGCGGCGGTCATCGTTGAAGACGACGACGTCGAAGAAGCTACTGTAGTCACCACCTAGAAGAGAATTGAGATATAAGGTATTTTGTTAGATTTCCAAGTTTAATGCTGAATAGGTATGGGGTTCATTTTTGTACTAGTTCATCTTTTGGGTATATTTAGGAAGCATAGTGTTCTGTGTTTTCAGTACGGACTTTTCTCTTCTCTCTTTTCTCCAGCCAGAAGAAATGATAATGTATGACGGCTTAATCCCCAATGGTTATACGACAGTAATATTGGTGTAGTGCAATCTTCAATTGCGCGATGTATATTTTTGCCATTGCAAACGCGCCATCTATTAGTTTAAACTCGAACTATGAGGAAGTCGCTACAATCTATTTTGCGTGCAGAACAAAGAAAATCGTAAGTTGTATGACGTATGTACCTGAGGTGCTACAGGAGTAGTTTGCTGAGCACTGCTGGGTACCGGTGCAGAGCTGGACGCTACCGAGGTAGAAGCAGACGACGGTTCAGCTGTGGTGCTGTGGCTCTCAGCCTTCGTTGGTGTAGACTTATTTGTAGGCGTAGTCTCCAATGGGGTTACCGCACCTGTATTGTTAAAAATAAATAACAATTTTTAATAATCGTAATCATTGTCAGTTTGTTATTACATATTGCATAACGTCCGAATACCGAGGCTACTCTATTTTATTAATCTCTGACATTTTACAAAAAAAAAATGTAGTGACAGTATATTATAGACCTATTGTTTATAATGTGCTTTTTAAAGCATAATAACAAGTTACTCACCAATAGTAGCGGTGCTGGTAGAAACAGAAGCGTCAGCAGTGGTAGTGACCGAGGAGCTAAAAGTGGTGGATGTAGCATCAGACGTCTCAGCAACAACTTGTTGAGTCGGCTGGATCTGCAATACGGGCGCCTGTACGCGACGACGCTACATTTAATTGCACATAGTACATACATACAGAACAATATAATCATTTTATATTATCTATAAACGTGTCTTGTATTACCGGAGTGGATGATATCTGTGGTTTCTCATCCTCGGTCTTGACGTGGGTGACTAGAGTCGCCGGAGTCTGTAGTGGGAGCACGGATCCCGGCACTGGGGCTGCGATCAGTCCCACCGTGCCTTGAGCCGCCTGGAGTGTTAGCTGTTGAACAATCACATTTCTTGAGACTTCAATTTACCATTTTCTTATACAGACGCGAACAAATCAAAGTACATTCAAATGGATGGTTTTTTCAATAAAGTTAATTGATATAGTCGCAATATAGAAGGCCGAGTAGTCGCAAGTGCGACTGCCGGGCAAGGGGTCTCGGGTTCGATTCCCGGGTCGGGCAAAGTATCACTGGGTTTTTAAAATTCTCAGTAGTAGCACGGAGTCTGGAAATGTGCCCGATATATGGCAATAGGCTCACCCTCTATTACATGGGACTCATAACAACTAGTGAAAAGTGGGTGTTACATTGTACTGTGGTAGAATGAGCATCTCTGCCTACCCCTTCGGGGATAAAAGGCGTGATGTTATATATGTATGTATGTTAATTGATATAATTTGTTTGATGTGTAGGCGTCTAGACAATAAAAATATCTTGCAAATAACAATAGGTTAGAATATAGTAACTGATCACTGATCATACAGCATCTGTTAGCAACAATTTTCATTAAAAAAATTAAACAGTTGCATAAAGTAGATAAGCAATACTTACAATATTTATGTTATATAGGTCTCATGCTTATATTTTGTACAGTCGAAAGATAGACGTTTTACTAGAAACATGCCTTATGATTAATGGAACTTCAAAATTAATATCTAACTCTTAATGGTATGGGGAGGAACATGCATTATATAGATATATTATTAATAATTCTTTCATTATATTTCATTCGTTTTGAAAATGGGATGTTAACAAAGATTTGTTTGTAACAATTATCGAAGTGTCTCAAATAAGTTAGATAAAACCTTTTTTTAAATAGGCCGCAAAACAAGTTTATGTTACTTAAATACAATTGTCTCACAACAAAACCTTTCGCTGCAAGGAGGTCTATATGTTTTATCTTTAAAAAATAACCTTTCGACACACTATCTCTATTCAATATGACCGCCATTCAATGTCCATGCACAAGAACCATGCGTGAAAAGCAACATTTGTTTAGAATTCTACTGAAATAATTGATTATTTAACGCAAATATCACAAGACGGATGTATAACTAAATACACGATACAATAAAAAATAAACAATGGTAAGAAATAAACAAAAGGGCGTATTGCTTGTATAATAATCTCCTAATGAGGGGACCTCATAAGACGACTTTGTTCAAAAACAATGCGAAGCTGCAGTTTCGAAGGACATGCCACTGATTATGGCAAACGCATTCAAATTTACAAGAAACTATAGAATAGTAACAGATGAAATAACTGCATTAGAGAGTTAAATATCAATCAGCATGAGCCAATAACAACAAATCATGATGATTTAAACATAAGATAATCTTGTCATATAATCTGTAAATCCAGGACTAAAGTATAGAACATGAATGTAGATGAATAAATAAAAAATACGATGAAGAAGTTGAAATTGATAACATTGCGAGGTTGGTAGGACTACCTCATGGTGCAATAACGCCGGGGAGACTTGGACCAGGGGCGCGGTCAGCAGTGACGCGCCATCGATCGCGATCCCCGGCTGCCAACGTTTTACCACCCAAATATACATATTACATATATCATACATATTATACATAAGTACACTACATTACCAGGTTATTAAAAATATTATTGGGATGTTTCCAGCAAGTCAAATATAATATTTTTGCGAAATGTCCATAATAAGTTGTTAATAAAGATATTTTACGAGATTTTTGGAATCACCTTGAATGAAAGAAAAAATGAAAAAACATTGGTTTGTACCAGGAACAATGAATGCGTGATGGAGCATAAAAAAACGAAGAAAAACATTTATTTTTATTCATAGATCTATCAATCTATTAAAAAAAAAATAACTAAATATGCAATCAAATTATATAATGAAGGAATTTTGATTTAAAAGTATTTGAGAGTAAGATTAGATTAGGCAATCACTTATTTTTGACTTAGGAAACATCACAATTTTCAATTGTTTTAATAATTTATTACATAGATATAGTAATATACATTAGTATGGGAGGGTATACACTAAAAGGTTGTTAAACATATTATAATACATCGCATAACAGATTTGTCTATGTGATGCATGCTTCTCAATAACCTATAATATAGCTTTACAGTGGTTAATATCACCGGTTTTTTTTGTAAATTTATTGGTTAGTGTTCTATATTATATTTATTAAGAGGTGGGATACTTGGAATTACGGTTTGTCAAGATTTTTGAAAATGATAACAAATGATAACCAAAAAACGTACATGTTTATATTAAATTGTTGACATGTACAAGTGTGCAAGAAGATATTTAAGTATTCATTTTAATAATAATTATTGTTTGATTGGTTATCTTATTCCAAGATTCCTATTTATTGATATATTTTGTAGCATACAAAAGAAGCAGAACGATATTTCGACATCTGAATGGAATGAAGAAAATATTCCTAGCAGTTAAATGTAGTCGTTTCTGAACATTCTGAACATATACAGACACTGTTAACAAATAATTGGCGTTTCGTATTTTTCAATTGCTGTCACTACATTGATCGATCATAGTCAATTGATTTATTGATCTTTCAACTCATTGATTTATTCAGTGTACTATCGATCTTGTTGATCAATTAATTACATACATGTAATTCCTTTTGTTTGATGTTTTCTCATTTATAATCTTAGTCAATAAGAGTGCATCATCAACATATGTCTGTTTGTTTGTTATACCTAGACAGATAGACAATAGGCTAACTCGCATGGTCAAAAACGCAACTAAAATGCCTTTATCGAAACGTTTTAGAAACTGCTCTATTGCCAAAAGGTTAGGTACTGCAAAAAATTCTCGATAACTGCCCCTTTTGGTGAATAACTCTTTATGAAATATGTCACAATGGCTTGTACTCACCGTCTGCATAGACGCCGAGTGATTTAAAGCCGCTTGTTGTTGAACGGTCATGCCAACGGATGTCTGGACCAACCCACCCCCTACCAGGGTCTGTAAAAATATAACAATAATTTTATTACTACAATTGTTCATAGTGAATAATCCTTCATAACAAATATGTTTTAGTATTACATGTGGACTATGAAATAGGTAATCTACTTGCAGTTTCAAATGAAATTACTAACAAAATGTTTTAAAATAACCTCTAGAAGGTACTAGACAGACAGACTGCAATTCTACTGGGCTTTTAAGTTTAATTGTAGTTAGTACGATTGTAATAAAATTCGACTGTAGGCATTAGTGCATATACCTCTATAATGTAGTCTGCTGCAGTTCAATATAAGCTTGTAAAAATAAGTAGTGGCCTAATTATACTGTACAGAAGTGCCTTGTAAGAAATCAAACCAATAGTACCTGTGGCTGCTGCAAAGCTTGTACGCTTTGCGGCTGGGACGTGCTCAGCTGACTGACCAGAGTCCCAGGTTGGCCCATGCCACTTAACTGCAACAGAATACAAAGTCAAAACATGTTCCGATTTAAAAAAAACTAATTAAAAGCCACCATCAAACCAGAACTCCATGACGTTTATGAAATATTTGTGCCAATTCTGTAGCTACGTTACGTACGTAAGTACATTTTTTAAGGATTCAACGTCATGAAAAACTCGTGCAAAGCGACACAACACGTATTAGCAGTAGTTATTACCATAACAATACTCACAGGGTGAATTGGCTGCACCATAGATATGGTTTGTGGTATACCTGTCATAGGGAGCGACTGGGCGACGGATCCTACAGTACCTTGTTGCATACCCAGCGACATCCCTGCGAAACCACTAGCATATTGACACAAGAACTTTATTAATTACAAAAGACAAAGAGACAAAAAATCAATAAAAGTCGCTACAAAGATTGGCATGCAACGAGCAATTATGCGCGTCAACGCAAGCCAAGAAAGGAGAGACAGTTGAAAAATAGGTTGTAATATTTTGTATACCACATTAGATGTTACATGGCTTTGGTTCGCGCAGTTGTATAACCTGTAACTCCAATCGAACTAACAGTTTCTTATGAATGAACACTCACTAGTGAGAGCTTACATAGTCCATCCACAGTACAGTCTGACCTACTGAGTACAGTAAGAACCCATTCGTTTACCTTGCTGCTGATAATGCACCATCTGCTGAGTTTGTTGCTGTTGGTGCAATAACTGCTGCTGCTGTTGCTGTTGTTGCTGTAGACAAAGACAGGCGGGAGGTTATATACTTATTTCTTTTATTTAACTACACTAATGACTTATTCACTACATTTTACACATTCCATTTTTAATGGAATGCTGCTCATGAATATGCATGCCTCTAGCATGGCTTGAAACTGGTCGAGTTCTCGAAAAGTTACGTGGGTGAATTGAAAACATAATGTCTCACGGACATTTTAATATAAATCCATTTTTTTTTTGTTTGAATTTGCTGTGAATGTCACTAGTTTTATTAGTAGGTAGTATTGTCATAGACGTACCTAGCAGAATAATTATAAATATAATTTTATAGGCACCTGTAAAGCTTGTTGCTGCAGAAGCGCCTGTTGCTGTATGTTTTTAGCTTTATCAACACTTGTAATCTGAGTCATCTGGCCCGTATTCATCAGAAGTAACCTGCAAAAAACGCCTCGAACGATTAGTACGTGTCCAACGAGTGAGAATTAAATATTCAATGTATATCATCATCACCTTACAGATGATGTCCTTTTTATAGTACCGGGTTCAATTACTCGATGCCTGATAGCATGTATGAAATAAGGCATAAAGTCGAGGGTCTTGAGAATGTTAATAAATGGGTGTATGTATAAGCGCTCATGCTAGGTAAAACATCGCTCGACACTTAACATATAGCGTTTATTAACACAGGTTTCTTTGTGAAAACTATTTATATTATTATAGAGAGATTAACAAGATGCGGGTGCAAAATATTTTATAAGCTAGATCAAAGTACTTTGCAATTTTGATATTTATCGTAATGCATCTTGTTGCTCTTTAAAGATTGCAGCTAGGCAGATAGTCCATGATAATGTAACATGTTTGATACTCTTTCACTAACTCATAAAATATTTATACCCAGGCACTTCTGTTTTTTAATAAATGCATTCATTACGGGAGTATTCTACTTTATTTGGGACAGATAAATATTTAATTTAAGATTTTAATTTCAAGAGACTAACAACTAAATTTTACTTGGACTTTATAAGTTTATATTTAAGAGAGAAGATTAATAGGGATGATGACAACTAGTCAGGTACTGTCAACGAAATGCCAATCATGTTTCTAGTCCGAGGGTACATTGTAGCGACGTCCTACTTGGTTGTCGTCTAGGACCCTATTAATTCATTTGCAAAAAAGTGTCCGAATTAAAACAAATTTTGATGTTGACCGTGGGATCTTCCCTATTATCTACACTGTAAGTTTACAAAAAACTCTGCGTTAATAAATTAAAATATCAATGTATGCTTAGAATGAATGATTAAACATTGTGAATGGTAGGGCCCTCAAGTTTGTAACTGAACCAGCGACCAGTGACCGAGTCAGTATCACTGGGTTGGAGGGTGTAGTAGTGCGGTGGGTTCTGGCTTGGTCATTGGTATGGTTAGTTATAATTAGACACAAAAGCAGGGGGGGCGAGTGTGGGGGCTTGATCAGCTACTAGTCAAATTATTATGGGAACTCACTGCTGTTTCGGCTGTTGGATCTGATGCTGAAGTTTGTTAGTTTGGTTTGCTGCATCTTGTTTGGCGGTTGGGGCTGGTGAGCGCACGCCAGGTTTACCGCGTTGCTTTGCCTAGTACAAGAATAGGATGAGTTGCGAATTGCATAATTTCATATTACGCAACACTATATTACGTGCATAATTATTATGTAGTTACATAAAAATAAATTAAAAGTCAACGGACCTGATTTTGAGGCTGGTTGGGATTGGTTTGTGTGGACACGGAGGAGCCAGCTCCAGGCCTGATGCCGCTGGAAGGCAGGATGTTGGAGAGCGGCCGTGGAGCCTTCGCCAACCCATCCGAAGAGGCGCGGGGCTTCGACGTCGTCGAAGTAGCACATGCTACACTCACGCCTGGAATTAGTGATCGCATTATAAATTACTCAAGTGCAAAAAGCAAATGGTCTTTACATTTTGACACTACTAAGAAGGCAGTATAAAATTACGCGAGCGTCACAAACACATACACAGCAATCGCTTAAACGAGTCAGCATTCGCATGATTGGAAACAAGACAAACAGCAATTTAAGCACAAGACAAATACTTACAATACGAAAATTGTCAGTTGATTGTATAAATAAATAGATATAATACTAACTGGTATGCTGAACGTTGTTTTGTGGAGAATGTTGTATAAACATTGAGGGTGGTGCGTCGGGTTGGGTTCCTCGGATGAAGATGGGGTTAGGGGCGAGCAACCCTCCGGCCGGCAACGTCCCTGCCTGGAGACCACCTGCCCACACCTGGGGCAACGCGCCAGATATCTGCCATGGAGCAAACTGCATCGTCTGACCTCCTGTCTGTAGAACAGACGACTTTGTTAACTCTATAATCTATAAACTACATCAAATATAGTAAGTACAACTTATTACTAAAATAAATAGAGATAATAAAAAACGTCTATAAATTAGTCGCAAATTGTATCAGATAATTAGACATTGACTTGATATTGTTGAATAACTTTTAGCATTGTTAATGAATAATTATAAAATTGCTTCTAATTAGAAAACGTTCTTTACCTAGCTACCATACCTCTATGAGTAATTTAAAAGTATTTAAAATCAGATATATGTTGTTTCCATGAATTTGAACTTAAAAGTTTTTATGAAAGCCAGTGCCATTAATGAAACTTCTCATATCAAGATAAATAGTTTTTTTATGACATAGATGGCAATGGGGAAACGGATCACCGATGGTAAGCGATCAGCGCCGCCCACAAACACCCGCAACAACAGAGGAGTCACAGGTGGGGTTAAATGAAATACTTATAATATTGGGATTCAGGAGGAAGAGAGATATGATATTGCATATTAACACAGAAGGTTTATTCTTGAAGCCAATTCAGATGAATAGACATTGATATTGTGAAATTTCGTACTCTTGAGTTGCAACAGTACCGCCCATTGTATCCGTATTGCGTGGTTACTGAATGAACTTAATGGTATTGAATTTGGCTTTATATTCAGTACTCTGGTTGCGTACTTTCTGATTGGGGTTGTATAGTGTTGCCGTTGTATAATAATTGAGGTTTTATTGGATTGAAATTGAATTGACATTGAGATTAGTTTCAAGAATAAGCGCCCAGTTCGGTACTCAATAGCTTCGTGAAACACTTTTTTGTTAAACAAAAAACGAGGACGACAAGATGGGAAAAAAAACATTCCATAAATATTGTTTGTCGTATTACAAACATATTTTTTTACTACTATACGTAGTCTATTGACTGCCTCATTGGCTGAGTGGTCGCAAGTGCGACTGCCGGGCAAGGGGTCTCGGGTTCGATTCCCGGGTCGGGCAAAGTATTACTGGGTTTGTAAAAACCTCAGTAGTAGCACGGAGTCTGGAAATGTGCCCGGTATATGGCAATAGGCTCACCCCCTATTACATGGGACTCATAACATAAATAGTGAAAAGTAAGTGTTACATTGTACAGTGGCATTAAGTGCCGTAATGTGCAACTCTGCCTACCCCTTCGGGGATAAAAGGCGTGGTGTTATGTTATGTAGTCTATCTAGACTGGAGTTTTAGGTTTATCAAGGTAATTTAAAAATATCTAGACAAATCGCATTTAAACTGTCAAATACCAAGTGGTCACCGGTGACCGCAACCTATTGTTCTATAATTGTGTCTGCAAAACCGGTACTCGACGAGTTAAGTTACAAAAGGGGAGATTGAGTTTGATTAAAATTGATTAAATGTGACGTCAGGTCTTACTTCGACTTAAACATTCATTGTCATACTCCGATTGTATGTAATAATAAGAACCAATCGTTTCGAGAAGTAATTTAAAAATTCCGTACATCGATAGTATAACAAATTGGAGAGGATTCGCGAGTTGTCAGCATTGCGAAATTTAAAAAGCATGTGTCCAATCAATATTTTTCAATAACTAACAAAATGGAAATTAACTTAGTCATCACTTCTATCCCTTAGTCACGACATCACGCGTGGACGGCTGGACCGATTTCAGTATTTATTTTTTTGTTGTTATTTACTATTGTTCACTATTACGATTGAAAGCTAGAAGACCGATTAAAATAGATGGGAATCGTTATTAGAATCCTAAGCTTGCGTCTGGTTGTCCCTTGAAACTTTGGGACTGAAATAGGTAGGTGGGGTCAATTGATCTACATTTGTTTTCGTTTTACAAAATAATAACTTCCAGTAAACTATTACATTTAATCTCTCCAGTGTCTATGCTCTTACTTTCGTATTACATCTTTGCATCATTGCAGTTGCCAGTTTGTACAATGTTTAAGGAAGTGCAAAATACTTGAGTTATACAAATATCATACTGTCGGTAACATAGATTTTTTAATTACATATTATTATAAGTTTTACAACAAAACATGTAAAAAAAAGAATTTGCAAGAGCAGGTTACAGCAACAATAACATTTTAAAATTTTTGCCATGCTTCTGCACGAAAGGGTCGGCTCGCCCAAAGTGATGCTACAGCATCACAGAAAACCGACGTGAAACAACGCTTGCGTTGTGTTTATTGCCTCGTTGGCCGAGTGGTCGCAAGTGCGACTGCCGGACAAGTGGTCTCGGGTTCGATTCCTTTGGTCGGGCAAAGTATTACTGCGTTTTTAAAAAATTCTCAGTAGTAGCACGGAGTCTGGAACTGAGCCCGGTATATGGCAATCGGCTCACCCCCTATTACATGGGACACATAACATAAATAGTGAAAAATGGGTGTTACATTGTACAGTGGCATAATGTGCACCTCTGCCTACCCCTTCGGGGATAAAAGGCGTGATGTTATGTTATGCTTTGTCAGAATATTTGAATTTTCCATCTGAAATGGGGTATAACTAAAATTAGGTACACGTGGTTACTATATTACTACGACTAAATAACTTTATAATTCAAGAATTAAAATATTAGGCTAATGCGAATATTATTTTCTTTGTCTACAATTAACGTATTTGATACATACCTGGATTGTTTGTAGGTATTATTGTAGGCAAACACTTTTATATACTGTTTGATTTTTGATTGAAAAAATGATATTATGGAAAAACGAGATCAATTTGTTATTTGAATTGAAATAGCAATTTTAATTATAATCAATATATCAAATAATCTCCTTGTGCTGACTTTTACAGAGATAAATGTATGTCTTTCCTTATTAATAAGTACTAAACATAACTAAAGCTGTGCTAAGTAATACCATGTTACAATATTAGCATTATTATATATAACATTTAATAAAATAACGCTGAAAACACAACTAAATAAAAATCGCTTATGATTGCAATGCATTTAAAAAAATAGATCGCCATTGCAAAGAAGTACATGAGAAATAAATCTTACTATAATCTTAATTAATAATCTTAACATTATTAATACATTAGTACACATTCGAAAATTTTCCAAGAAAACTTCAATAAACCGATAATTAACAATTTAATATCTTGGAAAATAAACGAAATGATTTCAAACTTTCAGATAAAGGTCTACAAAATCATAAAATACTTGAAAAAAAAAATTCTATCAACACAAATATAATCTGAAGATAATTGAAAGTCTTGGCCTATGCAATCAGGAGCAGGATAGAGAATAATTATCATACCAATTTGTAGACCTTTATCATTAATACTAAAGAGTATATTATACCTGCAGAGGGCTAATGATCTGCGCCTGAGTCGGCTGCTGAGTGCCCAGTACTGGCTGAGAGACCTGCACGCACTGGGCTTGGACTGGCACGGTTTGTGTTACGCCGCTTCCACCAGCCTTACTGGCAGCACCCTTAGCCCCACACTATTGAAAAAAGAAACAGGACTTAACTATGTGTATCTACGTTAAAGACCTGTTTATTAAACTAAAAATGTTTTAAGACAAAATTGCCTTTTAGTCACTATAATAGTAAAGTTATTTGTTTGTTCTAAAGAGTCTATGTAAAAGTACGAATTATAAACTTTATGATTACTGTCTTTGCATAATTTGGTTTAATAAAAATCTCTAATATCCTCTATCTTTATAATTCTGTAGCTGTCAACTGCATTAAGAGTTTTTAATAAACGTTGACTAACACAGTCAACCCTGCCAGCTTCCTAAAAGATAAACGTCAACTTGATTGCTCACAATGGCTGTGCACGTGTTGTTAGAAACTAACTGTTACCCGCGACTTCGTTCGCGTGAAATTATTCGTATTTCTTGTTAATTTATACTTTTTCGAGGAGTATTTGAAAGCTAGTATGAAACAGAACGTTTATTGTCTACTCAAGATGGCGACTGCGGTTTGTCTGTCAGTGTCATTAAAATGAATAAATAAAATGAAATAATCTCCGTAAACCGAATTTTGCGGATATATGTTGTCGACTCGAAATCGATATTTTTTTATGTTTTGTTATTCAGGTAATGTTTCGATCGAGTCTATCGATTATTATGCGGTGATTGTCTTAGTTAATTCGACAGTTGACAGCTAGTAAAATGTATAAAGTTGCTCAATGTTCATTGATTATGTTACTGGATAACCTTTGGATTTAAAGTTTTATCTGTCGTCACTGACATATACCTCTATAGATTATGACAAATCATAGTCGGCGGGTTAACTATCCCTATTATACCCTTGACAGTTAAATTGCAATTATAACGCTATGTCTTCACTAATAGATATTAATTAGTTGCTGCTAAGAATATAATAACAGATAAAGTAATTATTATTTAAAGATATCTTCATAGTATGTCCATCATGTACCACCTATAAGTGGCCACTGCTGAGCAAAGGTCTCTTTTAACATGGAGAAGGTTTGAGCATTAATCACCATACTTGCTTAATGCGGGTCGACGACTTCAAACTTACAATTAGAAAATATAAGCCCCATGTTACTGGTGTCTAAATAATATTACAAAATAGATACATATAACTTAGAAAAATCACATTGGTGTACTAGCTAGATTTCAAACCTGTACCGTCGTCCTAAACCCCCGGGCCACCAACATTTAACATAATACTAAACACCTACTAAATCAGTTTAATTTATGACTCCAGCGAAAAACTAGGAAAGGTTCTTTAGAACTCACTTAATGGCATAAAAATGCACTTAGATGAGCTTTCTTGTCTTAGGGCGTGAATGTGCAACAACCTATGAGACAGATGTTTTTCAATATATGATAAGTAACTAAACTTTATAGGACATTTTATTGTATTAAAATTGGGTACTTGCCTTGATGAAAAATAATTTTTTTCGACTGTTCAATACAATAAAATATTGAAAAATAGTCACACTTTCACTGACTGATTTTATGACTAACTTAATTTTAGTATTTTTCCAGTAAATTTTAAGAAATAAGTATGCTGTTTGACGCTAAAAAAACGTGACGTCACAATATACAATCTCATACAAAATTCATAGAAAAGTGTCCTTTTGGACAGTTCGAAAAATATATTGAATTTGACTAGTTGGCAAGTACTCAATTATATGTAAAGTATAGATCTTACCTTATGCATGTCGCTTTGTTTTTGCTGCTGACCGATGGCTGAGACGGTGGACTGAGAGTGCGCTGGGAGGATGCTGGGCTGCGAGTTAATCACGCCCAGTGGGCTGAACACGAATGTCTGGTTCTGCGTCGTCGGGATCGCCGGGATAGTCGTGTAGCCCGGGAACGGAGCTGACGATATAAAACACGAATCAATTCACCCGCGCAACATTCCACCATCAACAGTAAATCACTACTAAACGACAACACGATACAATCATGGAAAACTTTACAAATTACAAGAAAAAATTAAAGACAATATTAAAAAATATAATAAATCCTTACACCATACAATCCAATACTAACACGTAACGGCTCAAGATACAATAAAATGTGTGGGAAGCTAATAAAAAGCTCAACTTGCAATGTGAACAATTAAAAAGCCTATGTTTGCACTGAACATAGAAATAAATGTTGCTATAAATTGAGTGAAGCATTTAACAAATTCAAGTAGAATTGCCAATTAAAATATATTGCTGAAACAAACCAAATCAATGAAATAAAACTCCCTCATGAAATAAATGGACATAACATCTTCAATCACGAGACTCATATAAACACTTTGAAAATTGTATAAACCTTGTTCCTGATACGTAGTTAGACCTGCAAAATTTACTGAAAAACTAAATAGTGTTGAAGTTCTGTATGGCGCGGACGTTGCGACTGGCGCAAACATATTTGACGGGGACTTAATGTGTTTGGGATAAGTACAAATGTGCGCTAATACGTAACGTTACTGGCGATGGTGGTGAGCTACGAGCCGAGCTGTAGGTGTGTGTACATAGCGGTAAGTTATTTTAGCATTATTGCTGCTATTACCAGAAAAATCCAATGTTTTTTGTAAGTTATTGAGTATACGCCTACAAAAACCGGTATGTATTTTACGGCTTGAGTTTTTAAGTGGACTAGATCGTGTGTATGAATGATGGACACTAGTTTGCGATGACTTACGTTCGGGCGGCACCGAAGCGGCTTCGCCGGAGGCCAGTCTGATGCATACTCAAGGCGAGCAGTGTTAAAGTATTTAGACCTTTCTTACGGCTTATCGCGGTAGTGTTGATTTACAATGACGCAGCGACGCAAGCTCATCGGTTTGCATGGATACGCTGACTTTATCGGATGCTGAGCGCATATCATATCAATACCATGAAATAATGCGCAAAGCTATTGTTACGTTAACACTGTATTTAAGTTCATATTCAGGTTTAACCTGACTTCGTATGCAGTGATATTAGAGGATCAAAGTTTTAGGCGTTGTGTGTAGCACATCTTTGATTTTAATAAGAAACTTTAAAAATTTTGCTTAAAAAAATTGTCAATGTGTTGTGTAAAGATTTGCCAAGTATAGTTTGTAGCTCAAAAAATGGCCCAGTGCGTTAGTACTGCGTACATTATATTTACAAGAATTAATAAGAACACATTATGCATATACTTAAACTATATAGACAAAGGTACATAATAATATTTTATTAAATGCAAATAGATATTGGACAGTTATTTTTGGCTGTAAAACTAAACATAATTCATGCGCCCTATAATGAGCTATCTAGAACCACTATAAGTATTAGAAGTTTTAGTATACAGTTAGATTTTCGAGTAACTTACCGGCTTGCCCTTGTAGGACTTGCTTCCCCTGGGTTGTCAGCATATGAGGAGTCAGTTGATTTCCTTGGAACGGCTTGCCTGCAGCTATGACCTGTGCAAACCAGCAACAAAATAAAGAAAAGACAGGAAACGCTTTCATTTAGATATAGATTGTGTTTAAACTAATATCCAAATGACTCGTGAGAAAAATTCTTGATATCACTTCCGTATAAGGACCTATACAAAACCAACTAAGACAAATACAAAATTAATTCTTGAATGTTATCGGTATTTAAGTTATATTTATGTATCTATTATTTTTATTGTTAATCTTCTGAAATAATTTTACTTGTATAAAATAGAGAAATTAATTACAAATATTTTATAAGTTATTTTTATTCAAGTACGTATTAATAAACCACAATATTAAAATTAATATGGCTCTGACAACCGTTTGGTTAGGTGTCCGAACTCATACTGAACAAAATACAACAGATAGACAGACTCATACATTTTAATGTTATAAGCACTCAGAGAATGTCATATACATAGAGTGAACTAGAGTTTTCGCTACCAGGAATTTATGCAGTTTATATAGGTATTTAGTTTCTTGCTAATACTATTGAAATATTTTTTAAACAACACAGTGTGAAAAAATCAGTTAGAGACGCTCACATCAAGCTACCATAAGCTGTAAATTTAAACAAAATTCAATTCTCACATATTGCAATAAAGTTGAACATTAAAAACGAATCCTTAAAAACATCACTATATGTACGCATCGTCACATACGTACAGCCAGTTTCAATAACCGAGAGTAGCCTGTCTGTCTGTAGCTTTGGCTTACCAGAGATATAAATTGACACATATCGTATGGAGCTTACGTCAAAATATCAGCATAGTAGATAGACTATAGTAAGCAATCCTGCTGATAGACAATTGAAACTGACCGTTCGTTAGCAAGCTGATGAAATTGGACAGTTGATAGCTTAGTGCGCTGGCATGTACTGAGATAGGATTACTGACGTACCTGTATTTGCTGGGAATTAATGCCAGGATGCAATATTGCATTGCCAGGCATGAGCAACGAGCCTTGAGCGTTGTACAATTGTTGCAAATAGGTGCTATTTTGCAATGGCTGCTGGATCACCTGGACGCGGCTGTGCTGGCCCCAGTCGGCGCTGTTGAAATAGTTACTAAGTATATAGCCTAGAGGTATGATGGTCATAATTATCTTCTTTCATTTCATAAAGGACTAAGCTAAAGACCTGATAAACGTAGTGTTCATATGTATATCAATATCTAAGACAAAATTAATTAAAGAAACAAAAAAAAATACTTTTTGAAGTTAACCGATAATGTAAAAGAGAGGTCAAAAGTGGCACGAAGTGGTTCGTGTAAAGATACACTGTGGCGCGCGGTGTGTGCTGAACTTGGCTGACGCGCGGCCGCATGTCTCGATATATCATCACATATTTTTGGCAACTCAAACTCTAACTCAACTTAAGGCTTCGATATCTCATATATCTATAAATCTCGAAACTATCAGCAGGCGGAATTCGCGATCACAATAATCCTCTAGTTTCTTTTAAAGCTAAAGAAAGGTGGACAATTTATTATTTAATATGCTTGACCCTCTTGTGAATAATAAAACAGGTTATGGATCGATATGATTGCTTCAAACGTCGGCAAATCACTTGGCCTACTGGCTACTACTCCTTAACAAAATTACGTAACGAGACTGCATCATTACAATACTCAACTTCTAAGTATCAATATCTGGAAATTTCTAGTTAAAAAAAATGTATCCTCTTATTTTGTTAAAGCCAAGAGCATATTTATCAGCTGGCTGTTTCATTTGATTTTGCATTCAGTTTAAAAATACTAAAAACTAAAAACTGCAATATCTAAGCTCACTGGACTGTAAGATACCCTACAGGCTATATGGCGGTAATAAAAAACGTTACCTACGGGTAAAATAGCAATATTGTGTAAAAACCAATATGAACTGACGAACAGGACATGTCACCGACGTTGCCGAACGCAATATTGCCAATACATACAACAATGTCAACAAAACTGCCCACATTATAATAAAACGTTAAAAAATAAAAAAAGTTTGTGAACAAGTACAACTTCCCGGCGTCCCTCGAACAAAATGAAATTGCATGACGCAACTGACAACGAGTTAGGCACAAAATAAAACAAAAACTAAGTTTAGACTGAATTCATTTATAATTCCATATAGGTACAGGGTGTCCCAAATCACCAAAGGCCTATCACCTGGTCGATGAGTTCTGTGGTACTCTGTGTATATAAGATTTTTGTTTTTACGGAATTTTTCAGTAACAGCATGGAGATTAGAAGTTTGAAAGCAAAAGGCGTGACGTTATGTATCTCTGGTCCATCGAAATGGTTCAGATAAGCTTTCGCGAAAATGCTGAGCACACAAGATCCGACCGCATATATTCTTACTAATATCGTAAATGCGAGAATTTGTGGGTTTGTGAGTAGGTTTATTCAATGATAAGATCAAGGGTTTGGGATGAAATTTAGAACAGGGGTCAATTATGGTAGGGAATGTGTTATTCCTATAGGCTATTTCTTACACCATGCGAGCGAAGCCGCTGGCTGAAGCTAGTTGAAACATAATATTCAAACTTTTAATTATGTAGCATGGAGTATTTAATTGTGCCGTACACCGCAGTGTATGGCAATCATGGTAGCAGGTTTCCATAATTATTACTGAAACATGGAAACCGACTCGTATAAAATCTACTGAGGAGTAAATCAGTAAACAGTACACACAGACAGTATTATAAAAACAAAAGATAGCACGAATAAATCTAAAAGTAAGTTTTTTCCTATTAATTAATCGAATGTATGCCGATGGTATTAATTAATTATCGCTGCCGTACGCTACCTTCGCAACTTTTTTAATAACAAAACAACTGAGTATAAGCTAACAGATACTGTGTACTGCACGGCTGGACGTACACATGATTTTATACACACATTCCATGGACGATAGAAAGGCTGGGCACTCTATGCAAAACATTAGTGCATAGGTATGTACATAGCACGCTCGAGATCACAAGTTTATAAAATCCCCAATGAATTGGGATGATGACAGGGTTTGAAAATTTAAAATATAATTAGTCCGTAAGTTAGGTAATGAAAAAATATTAGACACGTATTTTTTTATTTTGTTGTAATATTATACTTAAATATAACGAATCAAATTTTAGTAGTTGGGGCTAAAATGTCATTTCAACGTATAAATAATGTAGAGGTACATAGAAGTGACGTCACGCGACATTTCAAATCAACAAAAGTATTTGTTTCTGTGAGAAAATAAAAAATACGTGTCTAATGATTGAAAATAATCTACCAGACAGATTGTTTGTTTTTTGGTTCCCCGCCCAGGGAGGAAAACTCTCCACAACGGTGTCATCTGTCTGATCGGTTGTCCGTTTGTTCGTTCGACCGCTGGACGGTCTGTCAACCGGATCATTCGAAACGTAACAGAAATACGTAAAGAAAAAAGTTAATAAAAGTCGTCGAAACGCTGCACTTTTCGCGTATTTTTGTGGAAAACGTTAAGTAGTGTATGCGTCGACCAAATAGGATTAGGCATATGATCGAGATTTCCAATTTCTCTATTCATTTAATATGGTGTCTGCATACATTTCTAAAAATAAATTATTGAAAGCTAATTTGGTAACTAACCTGTGTTAGTTACCAAATTAGCTTTCGATCTTTGTATAATTTTCGTACTTTTTAACCCACGTCTGGGTTATACAATTTTAATCTAACTTTCCCGGTTAACTGTAAAGTGTTCTAAGTTCCCTGTTGGTCCATCAGTCCGTCCGATAACATCCTAAAAGCCTAATAGATATTCTCATCACAATAATCTACATATTCAAAAGAACAGTTGCTATTCTACCTCTTGAATACAACAAAAAATCAAAACGGCCAATTATTCAGAAACATTTCCATCATTAAATTCAAAAAAGTTTTTATAAATAAATTTAAAAAGAAAAAACGCTACTCAGATATTTAAATCGCTGAGCCTAAAGTATTCATGTCTGTTTTTTATACGTCAATATACCACATATTAAACATTATGTTTTATGTATTAAAATGAATGTGATTTGGAATTAATATTAATTTGCCTGTTTTCCTATCAGGAAACATGGAAATAAGTATTAATGTATACATAAATACAATTGTTATGTACCTAAATACATAATAATAGGTCTCACGGGAAGTGACAATAGGGTCAATCAGAATTTTTAGAGGGCGATAGAATAATCGAGGAAATTTAAATATTGTTTTTAACACGAAATAACTGTTGTTTCTACCGACTTCATCTTGTGAGAAATAAAGCAATAAATTTGTCGCACATAAGATATGTAATCATGTACCTAATTGTAAGTCTAAACCTACAGCGATACATAAGCATAAACGCAGAAGAAACACCTAGTACTTAAGTACCTACCAACTAAGAATTTTAAATGAAAATCTTGGCGAGGACTGAAGTATCTTTTGTAACAGTATAAAATGAACCAGGACTTTGCATACAGTTGTCCGCTTGCAATCGCTACACCGAATTAATTAATAAGTATCGTTAATGGAAAGACAAGCTTCTGAAGACTGAAGACCGTAGTTTCTGCTTACCGCTCCGGGACAAAGGCGTAAGTTTATTTATGTAATACCGAACTTGTGAAGCACATAAAATATTCATAAAATCAGTCACTCGATTCCAAAATAGGTAAGCTCAGTGGTGGCAGTAACTTATTTACCTATAGCAAAGAATGTGAACAAAATAATACAGTAAAGGACAGTAATTACCTTATCTGCGGGTGTTGGGTATTCGGCGGCAGACTCTGCAGGGGCGGCATGGTGGAAATGCTACCAGCTTGTTGCTGTATACCACCTCCTGTCTGTTGCTGCTGCACCTAGGACATAGGTCACTGATTCACTGCACTTTTACATAAGAAAAGCAAAACAAACAACCATACGAAAAATATTAATAACTTCCAAATTTATATTCCAATGAAAATAAACTCCCATTCCCAACAACGTTTTAAAAACAATTTTGTGGCAAAAATGAGTCAATAAACGAACAGTTTAAAGCTCGAACCTCGTCCAAATAGGTTGCAGTTACAATCACGAAAATATTTTTAATGAAAATGTATTTAATGTTTATATTGCACAAAGCGGGGACGGTGTAATCGGCTGACGGGCACCAGTCGAATACATTGAACCAAACAACCTAAATGAGGTAAGCACCTGAATATTTGGCTTTCATATCGTAGATCCTTTGTGGCTGAAATATATCAATTGAAGGCCTCAATGTTTATTTTTATTTAATTTAAAAAGATTTTAATCAAACAAAAACAGGCTTAACATCACTCTTGTTTCCATCAAGCCGATTACATTACAATTTAATGCTTACCAGCTACTTCATTACAAAATAGGACGAAAATATGTTAATATTTATTCCACATGAATGTTTTCACCAGAAATACCATAAACCGATTATAAATTTTGTGTACAATATGGGGCTTAAATGAAATACTAGTAAATTGTATTATACCACATCATACAATAATCGTTCGTTTTATTTGTCAGTCATTGTAGCGATCAAACGAGATTTAAAATTTCATTTTTATATGCGACCTACGCGTTGTGCTAGGACGCATTTAAAGCGTCGGGATCGATTGCATACGCTTTGCACATACAGGTACTATAGATAGGTAGTGTGCGTACGCAAAGGCTACTGCAAACAAAGAGTGCTAACACGAACCAAATCGCTAGTCCGGCATTGGAGACTACATTATTCAATGTATCGTCAGCTTTACACGCGGCGTCAAGTACAGGAAAACAGTAGTTAGTTAGTCGGTCTTCCAATCAACACTTACAAGCTAAACCACCGACTCTTCAAGACGTCAGACACTGGGACCTAAGAAGCACTTATTCTATAAAAGTTTGTGCACAAGGAAGTCGACCAATCGTTCAGTACTTGAGATCTGCAAGATGCGATTATAGGCAGAGGCACTGATATTTATAGGGACATGGGATTAAATGCGCAGTTAGTATTCTGTCCTGTTTCTTTTGTAACATTAAAGACAGAGAAGTTACCCACATCAGCCAACCATTCATCTTCCGAAGAAAGCCAAGACAGTTCTAAACTGGATGCAATTAACTAAGTTTAAACTACCAAAAATATTCCCGAATGTCTGTTATTTTAAGCTGTGTAGGAGGAAAAGATTTGACGAAATAAACGATAAGTTTACCTGATGGGTGGCCATGCTACTGGGCATGGATGACACGACGGTCACCGTCTGGTGATGCTGTTGCGACGGCTCGTGTTGTGACATGCTTAACTGCTGTTGGACGACCTGAGTCTGTCCGTCTACGATCTGTGTGCATAAACACGATTTCCATCAATTTTTCGGTTTTTTCGGATTTGACACTGTTTTCGGGGTTGATCTGGCACAGTGAAGTGTGAAAGCGGAACTCACTAAGACTTTGCTGTTCGTCTGTCTGACAAAACCGTGATGGCTAGACAGTTAGAATTTTCAGAGATAGTTAATGTCTATTGCCGCTGAAATACTAAAAATTAAAATAAAATAAGTACATAAGAGAGAAAAACAAAAAGAGGATTCGATTGAAGTCCGATTCGCACTTGACTGTTTTGTTTAATCATCTGGACTATCTGCACACATAATTAAACCAAATCCTAAACACTACAACTCGTTAACCAACGCATAGACAGTAATTAAAGCTTCAATTACTCTGTTTTGACGAGACCGATCAGACGGATGGATATTACAATGTCATATTCACAAAAGGGGCTGACAACTAGTCCACATAAGTCCATATAATTACATATGGTTCGTGTATAACACAACTGTCTACCCCACACCACACGTCAGCGGTGATACCTCGCGGCACTTCCACCTCCATTTTCCCTCCATTATTTTGGCAGCTTAAAATTCAACAACTCAATTCATTGTAAAAAATGTAGTCCATCTTTAATACTAACACCTTTTGTTACGCATCATTAAAAAGTTACATGTTTAACTTTTATATTTCATGCCGGGAAATTGTCTCTGGATGGTAAATACATATTTAGGCTTACTGGCTGAAATTTTAAAAGCATGGGTTTTATTATTCGACGACCGAAGAGTTACTACAGAGAAAGAAACATGGAATATTTTCAGCAAAATTTTAAAAATGCGCTAACGGGGTAAGGCTTAAATATAGATCTCAAAACAAAAGTGTTACTTCATTACTCAGTAAAAGTTTCGATTTTTTTTTAATAGCAGATATGAGACACAAAACGTTCAGCTTCTTTTGTTCCTCTGAAAAATTGTAATTAATTTGAAACTGAATATGAATCATCGATGGTGTCAGCAGTAAAAAATAGAGATTAACATATCATTCGTATGTATTTAAATCGACACTTTTTTTCAAGAAAATACATGTTTACTCGGTGTTAACTTCTTATACATTCAATATTAAAATTCGCCTGTCCCTGTCCTGAATCCGATTTCATTAAAAACGATGAAGAAATCCTCGATGTTTTTCTCAAACAACAGTATTTTGAATACCGGGACGTACTAACCTACGTTTTAAAATTTAAATTGGCAAAGGCCTAAACACATGTAAATTAAAATTTCAAATGTGATCTCAGAATAAACGTTTTTCGCAACAGAATACATCAATTATACATTCTTCGATATCCTTAGAGATCTCATTAAATCACGACAAACAACTATTTTCAATAAAATTGAAACCATATAAACTTTTACATACAGGTAAACTGAAAATAAAATATAATCAGCATAAGTATAATTAAACTGAAAGAGATGGCATTAATTAAGCTAAATTTTATTCAAAGTACGAATACGCAAAACTCTTTTCTCAATTTGAAGAACAAAAGCATTATTAATATGCATTTTAGTAAAGATTATTTTGCGTGTTCATAGCTTCCGCGAACCGTCCGGATTTCATACAGTAATTTCAATCGTTTGTATGAATCTTCACTACAATGGACATTACTGGTCATCATCACTAACCTCATCTATCAACTCTATAGAGCATTGGAGATATGTGACAATTTCTTTGGTCACGATACTATCTAAAGACATCATCGTAATAAATATGTGCAGCTTCATTACTTCATTACTCAGTAAAAGTTTCGATTTTTTTTTTAATAGCAGATATGAGACACAAAACGTTCAGCTTCTTTTGTTCCTCTGAAAAATTGTAATTAATTTGAAACTGAATATGAATCATCGATGGTGTCAGCAGTAAACAATAGAGATTAACATATCATTCGTATGTATTTAAATCGACACTTTATTTCAAGAAAATACATGTTTACTCGGTGTTAACTTCTTATACATTCAATATTAAAATTCGCCTGTCCCTGTCCTGAATGCGATTTCATTAAAAACGATGAAGAAATCCTCGATGTTTTTCTCAAACAACAGTATTTTGAATACCGGGACGTACTAACCTACGTTTTAAAATTTAAATTGGCAAAGGCCTAAACACATGTAAATTAAAATTTCAAATGTGATCTCAGAATAAACGTTTTTCGCAACAGAATACATCAATTATACATTCTTCGATATCCTTAGGGATCTCATTAAATCACGACAAACAACTATTTTCAATAAAATTGAAACCATATAAACTTTTACATACAGGTAAACTGAAAATAAAATATAATCAGCATAAGAATAATTAAACTGAAAGAGATGGCATTAATTAAGCTAAATTTTATTCAAAGTACGAATACGCAAAACTCTTTTCTCAATTTGAAGAACAAAAGCATTATTAATATGCATTTTAGTAAAGATTATTTTGCGTGTTCATAGCTTCCGCGAACCGTCCGGATTTCATACAGTAATTTCAATCGTTTGTATGAATCTTCACTACAATGGACATTACTGGTCATCATCACTAACCTCATCTATCAACTCTATAGAGCATTGGAGATATGTGACAATTTCTTTGGTCACGATACTATCTAAAGACATCATCGTAATAAATATGTGCAGCGGCAGTTGCCGCGCTACTCGCGAACTACTAATTTGTGCGGCGCAGTGAGGCACGTCCGAATTCGAGCGCGCATCGCAATGCACTGAGAGCGGTTGGGCCCTAGAATGAAACATCGTCCAATATACCTCTCTCTACGCAGCTTTACCGTGTCCGTCGAAATTATATAGGTAGTTATATATGATGCGATGTGTTGAAACAAAAGTTGGGAAGCTCAAGGGGTGAAACGGAACTAGTAAACAGGTAACTGGTTGGAACGTCTGTTACATGCATTTCGGTAAAGTGTTTCCTGAAAATATGAAACTGTCATCACGGCTCTATCTTTATTAAAATAGCTTAATTACATACTTACTAGGTATCAAAGTTGCCATGGACAAGGAGACCGTGAAAATATGTTTACGTGACTTGTAAATTCTATTATATTAGGTAAAGACAAGTCCAGCAATTTCAAATGTACGATTTTAGTAGGTATAAAATATTACTTTTAATAATGGTGGTCTGGTAGATCTTAAATAGCAGCGGTGTCTAAAAAGTAATTTTTACCAGATCCCAACTCTAATCTTAAGCTCTAACAAAAAGATGGGCTATATGCGACACTTTGCAAAAAAACTAGCCTAGAAAAGCAGCGTTTTACTAATTAAAATATAATAACGTGCACTATAATTGAATAAACTAAAAAGTATTAAAAAAATACAGAAGAAGAAAACGTATCGTGCCATTATTACGCGTGCGAAAATAAAATAGTAAAATTGCGAAAATAAAACTAAACCCGCGCTATTAAGACTGTCCGTGTTAACATAGAAAAAATTATAACGCACATCATATCTCCTCACAGTCCAGCTCACCGAGCGGGTGAGCATTGTGCTTGATGGAGGAAGAAATACCCGGCGGCAGGCGCAATAAACTCTTGCTAACGCACTGTGCAATAAGAAGCCGCGCGTCGCACTGTCAATCTCCAAGTAGGTGGATAATAATATTATCGATTCACTGTCCAGTAATGCACACGAACATTAAATTAAATTCAATTCAAGGTATATTACGACTCGTTACGCCCTTTCAATTACAGGGTTAACAGGTCACAAAGTTGAGACGACACGGGAATTAACTCGCGAGGCTATGCACCAACTGGACTCCCCGTTGACGACTGACCACAATTTTATCGATGCACCAATGTAATTGGTATCATTCACGAGGAGGCCAGTAAGAGAACCCCTCGTGTATGGACTGATATTATAATGTAGCTGCTACACATTTTTAAACTACATTGCGGCCCTTACTATTCTTAGATCTAACATCGACGGCTTTGTAAAGGAAAAGTAACTGGAACAAAGCGGACTTGATTGCATTCTTGAATAAATAAAATGTTTCAATTGCCTTAGAACGACAAATAATTACAAAGGCTTTGCTTTTTTCCATGTTCTAGCAATTTCCTTGATTATGGGAAGACGGCCACCCTACGTTAATTTCCCTTAATTCAGTTAGATTAGGTTTTAAAATATACACTTAATTACGTTTACGGGGATATTCTATAAATAGGTATGACAGTGTACTAGAAACAATAAAATGAAATTAAAAAAAAATTATCTCATGAAAAGAAAAACAAATGCAGCCGAGTAATCATCAAAATATCATCCACAGCTTAAAGCTACCTACTGCGTAAATTAGAAGAGTGGGCGCGTACTTAATGAGTTATTGGGTGATAAGCATAGTAATTGTATTATCGCCAAATGTCCAAGTCCTGTGCTGTTTTCTAGATATCGAAATACCTACATTGTAACTAAGTTTTGCGCCTCTTACAATGTGATCACCCTCAAATCTGCAAATTGTTGTGTGTCTCTAGTAATACTTTACTTTAGAAAGCAAGAGTATGACTTCGTTTGCTGATTGATGTGGCGCAAAACTAGTTTTGTCAATAGTGACTTACTTGTTGTTTGATATCTCCGCTCATTGTCTTCTGGTTCTTGTCAAAGAGTAGATTGACGTTACTTTGCGGTGACGCCAAAAAGCTGAGGTTGATCTCGCCAATGCCCGGTAAGTTGAACTGGGTGTGCACCGGCTAATACCAAAAACAAACACACTCATAGGGATGCAGTCCGGTTCGCGTTTACTCATGGTTCTGGATAGTGTAACTACAGCGTGATTTAAAATAGTAGAACAATGAACACAGTACATTGAAGCGGGTACGGTGGTTCTACACCTTTCTTTTCGTCTCCTCGACGTTTTTAACGTATTGCGATGATTGCAACTAGCGCCTTTATAAGTATCTATGAGTCCAGAAACAAAAAATTGCTTAGCAGACGACCTATACAACTCATTGGTCTCTCTATGGCAAATTTGCGACATGATTAAGCGTAATATATTTAGTCATTATAATAATAATTGCGGATGAGATTAGCACAGGACCGATGAAAGTGGCGTAAGCAAGGGTTGCCTAAACTTAGCGATGGGTTAGATTCAGCCTGTGGAATGATGATGATGAAACTTGTTTGAAAAGAACTAGTTTTCAATCTTGTGCCTAGGATTTCGCTAATTCGATAGCGTAAATATCGTAACGAGAAGTCTACAAAACACCGTGCTGTATGTTAGATGATGATTGACATTGTCAGATAAATATATGATAACGGTGTAACAATCCGACCTTATACCTGTAAGAGATAGGCATCGATAAATTTATCCATTTATGAACGTGAATAGGAAACATCAGACATTATGTACGAGTTTGGAGCGCGGATGCATTGCAAACAATCACGGCGACAGTCGAACCTGTTCAAAGGGGTTGCCTGTACATAAATAATGCTAGGCAGTCAAGTGTCCCGAAGTAGAAGCACGTAAATGTACGCCATCGTATAATATCATCGGCGTCGCGTGTTACAAATAGCATTAATGATAGCTTGATTAGTGGTTGATGAGGTAATGCAGGGGTTGAGAGTTGAGACATGTCTACTATGCTACATGTAAATACCTGCAAATACTTTTGTTGCGGCTGGTCTCCTTGCTGAGTCACTTGCAACAACTCAGACTTTTGCTGCGACTGTTGCTGCTGCTGTTGTTGTTGCTGCTGCTGTTGTTGTTGTTGTTGCTGCTGCTGCTGTTGTTGTTGTTGTTGTTGTTGCTGCTGCTGTTGCTGCTGCTGCTGTTGGTGCTGCTGTTGTTGTTGCTGTTGTTGTTGAAATTGTTTTTGCAGCTAAGAGGACAAAAATTTCCGAATTACATACATTTATGTTAGCACAATCAATGAGTAATCTGCATTATGTATGCAGTATGCATTATCACAATGAAATGCAGTTCTAAGAAAATGATTGTTAATTGTAATTACATTTCCTAGTATTATAAAAATAAAGCAGCACATCTTCAAAGTGTGTTTTATCAACCGGCTACATTTTTAATAATAAATACTCTCATTTTGTTAAAACATCCACTGTGTGTCATAAGGATTTGTTTTTATATTGGTCATACCAGTTACATTTACAAATGAGTTTTTACATTTCATTTAAAATGAGTTTTATACGAAGTTACATTATATGAAAACAATCAGATAATATAATTATGAGTTTTAAATGGCAGTAACTCACCAATTCTTGTTGATCTTGATGATTTTTGATATGCTGTTGGATAGCTTGCTGCTGTTGTCGCTGCAATGCTTGCTGCAAAGCCTGCTGTTGCTGTAACTGCTGCAACTGCTGTTGTTGCAACTGTTGCAGCTGCTGTTGTTGCTGCTGCTGGATTATTTGCTGCTGAATCTGGACAAACCAAGAATGTTATCAAAACATCATAGAATAAATCACATCAAATATATTTAGAAGAAACTATGTGGGTACTAAGCAAAAATGGTATTAATATAAAATTAATGTTACCTGTAACTTGTCATCTTCCTCTTTTTGATTCCTATATCGGTACTCTTCCTGTTGATTATGGTTATCAGGTTCAGCTTTCGGTGGCTTTAAGTCAGGGAGTCTCCTATTGGTGGAGTTCTGCTTGTCTAGAGCCAATAAGGTATTAGCAGCCTCGTATTTATCCTCGAAAGTTATACCAGCCTTCTCAGCAAGTGTCTCCAAGTACTGAAGAGGCCTCTTAACAGGCTTGATTTGACCCTTCTTGTCTCCTTGACTACCACCAGGTGACTGCTTCAAGGCAGTCTTAGTTATTGTAATACTATTCTTATTACAATCATCTTTCTTTTCATTTTTAGGCTCTAATGTAAAGTAATTTTTGTAAGTGTTGTCTTTGTCCTTATCTCCGTTGAGATTGCTGTTTTCTATCAAAGTTATCGTTGTAGAATTTGCAACCTTTATTGATTTTTCTTTAGGGTCTTCCTTTGCTTGCACAGACTGGCCCAAGGTGTGAGTTGGGGATAACAATTGCTGTGCAGGGACATGCTGTGTTACCGGTACATTGGCATTTGATACTTCAGCAGAATGCAGGGGCTTGTCAACTGGTTTAACAAGCTGTTGTTGGTAGTTAGAGATTTGTGGCTCTTTTTCCTGATCCTTTTTCTTTAAGTTGTCTAGGATTTCAGACCTAAAAAAAATACACTATTTGAAACATGTACTACAGTCACTCAATCACAATACATTGTGATGTTAGCAACATAGTTAACATACATAAATAACCAGTTTAAAATTGGTCACACACAAATTCCAGATAGTATCATGAGAATACAATAACGTAACACAAATAGACAAGAATAATGAACTCGTACTATTGTACAAAATTTATGTAAATCATTTGTAAGGTATAACTATTATGGTTCTGATGACAAGTTTAAATAAATAGGTACTAAGTTTACAGTAATACCTGAACAGTTGAGACATTTAATTTAGAACGCTTGGTCTGATAACACTTTACAATAAATGTATCTGAAGTACCAGTTATCTTCAATATTATAACAGTCTATGAAGGTACAATGAAGTTTTATTACGATAAACATGAATAATCAACTATTCACATGCTATTCCTTCGACAAGATTCAACTTATTCCGAAGTTAATTAAACAAATATAGTACAACATTAGCACAAAATTATACTGTGAATTACATTAGAAAAATATCCCGATTATTATCCCGATCTAAAAACTTGGACAACACAAAGTCAAAACAAAATAACACACTAAAATGACAAATGGAAGAGTGCATGATGATGACAGTGACATATACTAGACGTGACAGTGACATTGGCGGTGTAATAAAGTTGCCAGTACTATTAAACATTAATATGATTGAGAAAAAAATAAACGAATAGGACAAGGTTGTTCTAACTCGTTTAGATTTTAGAATTAAATTAGAATCAATAAAATGTATTCATTAAGAATTTCATTCGAAGAATGTATGTCTACTAAAAAGAGCGTATTATCTAGTGGGAACTGGTTGTAGGTAAGTACTTATACATACCCACGCAGGCGGCGGTCGACTTAATGGCGACAGCGGTTGCGACAGTCGTTGAGAGAATCCGGCAGTTGGGACTCGAGGTGGCGCTCCACAAGTCCGAGGCCATGTGTTTTCATGGCCGCGGGAACGCGCCACCTCCGGGTGGGTCCCAAATAACGGCGGGAGGAGTTACCATCGGCGTCGAGACGACGATGAAGTACCTAGGACTCGTCCTCGACAGTCGGTGGAACTTCATAGAACACTTCCGACGTTTGGCTCCAAAGTTGGAGAGGACGGGGGCTGCGTTTAAACGCATCCTCCCCAACCTCGGGGGGCCAAACGCCTCCTGCCGGAGGTTATACGCCGGGGTCGTGCGGTCCATGGCCCTCTACGGCGCCCCTGTTTGGGCGCCAAACCTGTTGCGGCGTCCCGCTCGGACGCTGCTGAGCGGGACGCTGCACAGAGGGTCATGGCGATCCGAATGATCCGCGGATACCGCACGATCTCTGGGGAGTCGGCGAACCTCCTTGCCGGATTACCGCCGTGGGATCTGGAGGCGAAGGTGCTCGCGCGCGTGTACGGCATGCGCGCGGAGGCACGTCGCCGGGGCGAAACCCCGCTGCCGCGCCAAATAGGTGCGTGGCGGGATGAGCTCCGGCGCGATCTCATGGCGGAATGGCAGCAACGACTGTCGCAACCGAGGGCTGGGCTCGCTGCCATCGCAGCGGTAAGTCCCCTCTTTGAGGAGTGGCTTGAGAGACGCTACGGCCTCCTCACCTACCGCCTGACGCAGGTCCTCACCGGACATGGAAGTTTCGGGAGGTACCTGTGTCTGATGGGGCGGGAGGAAACACCCGGGTGTCATCACTGCGAGGGCCGCCCTGAGGACACGGTGGAACACACGGTGGGAGAATGCCCTTCGTGGGCTGAGCACCGCCGTGTCCTCGGGGAGGTGATCGGCGATGGCGACCTCTCGCGTCCGGGCCTAGTGCAGGCCATGATGCGGAGCGAGGGGGACTGGGATGCCGTCTCCTCCTTTTGCGAAGCAGTCATGCTAGCTAAGGAGGAGGCGGGACGCGTGAGGCAGCGAAGCGCTGCCTCCTCGCAACCCAGCCATCGCGAAGGACACACCGGGCGTCGGGGATTGCGAGACGATCTCCGGCCACCGTAAGCGCGGGCCTGCGGACGGCGAGCATGGGTGGCTCCCCGTCCGACCAGAAACAGACCCGAGCGTACGGCGCGTCGCGTTCCGCGCGCGCCTCAAAGAGCCATCAGACCACCACAGATGGGGCCCAATACGGCCGAAGCCGATTCGGAGTCGCGGAGAACCTAACGGGTAACCGGGGCTCCGGCTCGACGTGCAGGAGAAGGAACGGGGTGGTTTTTAGTCAGTAAGAGTCTGACACTCCCTCCCGCCTCACCCAGGCGGGAGAAGTCATTCGATGATTTCCCCCCTTAAAAAAAAAAAAAAATACATACCCACTGCTTTCCGTTCCGCGGACGTGATTAAAACAAAAGCTGAAGCAGTGATCGTAGGTTTGAAGCAATATTTTTAACATTTTATAATAATGTTCGGTTCTATTTCAGCGATTTATTATTTTTCATTTCATACACACATCGCTACTATAGTAATGGTAAGTACGATATAACTGTTGATCAAGTTAAAACAATTATTGCTTGGCTATTTTATAACGTACTTGCCAAGCGTTTAATTTGACGATTATTTGACACAGCTTTACTAATAATAATCAAACGCTATTTCTTATGATGAAGGCTTGTTAGTTGTTATCCCTCGTAACTACAAAGTGAATAACCTCCTCCTTTTTACAATGTCGGTTATAAATATAATTTTTCGTCTAACATTCGTAACTTCGTATGGTCAACGAGTCTGGTAGACTGTTAGAAGTTTTATACTTAGAGCGTCTATCATGTTAAATGGATTTTTATAAACAGTTTCACATTTCGCTCACAGGGTTCCGTATTTAGTAGTTCCAATTAACGCATTTATTTCAAGTAAAGATGAAATGATCACAAATTACAATATAAAATGATAATGATCACACCTCTTTTAGAATAATTATGTAGATTACAACTTGTTTGGTAGCCGGTAAGGTTTCAGATTCACTGTTGTAATGGAAAGCTATTCTAAGACACGCCTACGCCTACTTACAACAGGTAGACGTAGAGGTTATGTATTGGACGATCCAAAGATGGCCAAATAATATTATAATCATTTGTGGTAAATGGTCTATAAGAAAGATATCACCATAAAAAAGTTTGCTGATAATAAGAGTGGCGTAGATCAATCATCATCAGTCGAGAAACCAAGACTTGATCTTTATATGAGGGTTTCCACTATCTTTAAGTTCGGTGAGTGGTTTCACAGCTAGATTATAAAAAACAATCAGAATGCTGTAGCCGAGCCCATGGTACATAGCTGTTTTATGGCGTTACTCGGGTCCGGAGTCTGGGACCAATTCTGTTTGACATCAGGCGTACATACATGAATTGTGGTGAGAAGTGGGAAACACGGTTGTCTGAAGATAGAAAGAGTGTAAATTAGCGGTTTGTGTACGGATCTATAAATGTATCTCTTTCTACATAATTACTTGAATCATCAACTGATCAAAGCGAAGGCGTGTCAAGTGCGAGTCCAAACTATTCATCTACTTTTCGGTATTGCTGGACAAGTGCCACAAGTATAAAATATGTTAAATTATCGTCCTTTCATTTCTCTCCGTGCCCGACCCCGACCAAAGACTTTTTGAACTAACTGGTATATCATAAACGTTTTGTATTCAACAATTACAAGCTGTAATTCACAAGAACAACCTAAAATTGTTAAAAACAATTGTTTTTGTAACGGCTTAATGACAGGGACCCGACGGGTTTACGCCGTGCCACCATCTGTCCATGGACCGACTGCGGCTAACGTTAATGATTTAAGTCAGAACAAGCGTTCCGTAAAGCTCGCTACCTTGACCAAAATTACTCTACCACGAGCTCCGCTTAGCAACACAGATCAAGTCCAATTAATTACGAGTTACCTACCTACATATATTTATTTTATCTAAGAATTAAAGCATACCCCGAGTCCCGAATACAGACATTTCTTTTGCGATACCTATGTGTGTTATAAGAATTATTGATAATGATAACTGCCAATGTAAAAATTAATGAGACCAGAATTCTATTTGGACACGTTCTTCCTACGGATTTCGCTTTATTAGCAATTTCATTACAAAAAGTCTTCTCAAAATTCGCTTTAAGTTTAGATAAAATTAATATTGGTGAAACGCAATTTTTTACAAAAAACCTGAACAAAATACCTGTACCTTTCAGTAACTTAAGCTAAGTACCCAACGTAGATAACTATTCCTGTCTTTTTATTGATGCTAGATTGGCAAGGAGGATTGCCAAAGGCGTGTGTGGTGGTGATAACGATAATGACAAAAAACCAATGCAAAGTCATGCAAAAACATTGTTTGGCATTCAATAGTATTAATATTCTCAACCCACGCGTAGCTTGCAACAGCTTCAACTAAATATGTTCGATATTATTACATAGATTGGCTATACTACCACCATTCATAAACAATCAATAAAACTATTAACTGCAGTCTGATCTGTCAAATTCTTTTCATCAAATTGAACGTCCATCAAGATACATTGTACGCATAGTGTAAAACAAATGGTATGGATGTAGGTACATCTCTACCAATTGCATTAACTAATCGTTAATCACTAGGAACGCAATTTTTAGACTTAGATGTAGTCCAGCGACCAAGACAAGTTTTTTATGAAGAGAACAGGAAATACAATAAGCCGGGCCACCTGTTTGAAGCATATTCATACTCTTAAAAGAGTCTACAATTATTATTATACTTTCTGAGAAAAATATTTCTGAACTTCTACAGTAACACTCGCGTAAAAGTTATTACAACTTCATCATTTCGCTGGCTTCATTAGAGTACCCAAGTTTGTATTTTGTTAAGGATGGTCGGACAGTAGGATAAAAAGATAAGGAAACCTTTGCCTTTAATGTTTTGTTTTCATTCGTATAGTTACTTTTTACTACTTAAGTCCCTTTCACAAAAGTCTATTGTTATATAAGAAACAGCAAACTTTTTGAAGTATTTGTTTTCTTGTACAACTTCACATAAACTCATAAATTCGCAGACGGCTAGATTTTTACCTTCGGGTTCATTGTTTTACCTTTGAGTTCTCAGCGATTCCTTTAATTTTGGAAATCAGCAACTCGACAGTCGAGCACAGGTCGTCGCCATATCTACTAATTATTATCTATCACGTATATCTTCAATTGATCATTAGCACCGGAAATAACTTTATCTTTGAATAGCATTAAAGCACAACTTTGGTTCACAGATGAATTTTGGTAATACTTGCAAGTCAAACACAAAAGAACGAAAATAATTTTCTATCAAGATAATTATCCAGTCCCACCCATATTGAGCAGGGACAAAATTATTGACATCTTTAAATTGAAATTGGATTATTAAATCAAACCACATCTTGATTTGATGATATCCTTATCAAGATGCAAGAGTCAAGTGGAGAAATTGGGTTATTGCGGATTGTGGGCGATACTCTGTCACTTTTAATTTAGAATTTGCATTGGCCAGCAGTTGAATCCAATAAATTGGAGTCACTGTATTCCCCTCAGTCAACATGGAGAAAAGCCAACTACCAAACACAATAAATACTCATTAACTATGTCATAATTTGCAGTATAACCTAAAAGAAAAGTCCAGTTTAGCTCATTGTTTAAAGTTTTTGAGGCTTTCATTTTTAAGTCATTTAACTAGGAAGTTCACAATTGCCAAGAACTACTAGCTAGTTACTACTTGAAAGACCCCTTATTGTTCAATTAATAATCACATTATGATTGATCGTCGAGAAACTTGTTTCACACTATCACTATGAGATATCGATTTAGTGACAATTATTAAGTTAATGAAATGATTGGGTGATAGACTAGAAATGCCAATTTGTGAGGCCCCCGGGAGTAATTACGGATTAATTAAATTTCAATTGTCGCCAGTTCTTTTTGGGGTATGGAAAGAACTCGTATTGGAATTGGAAGTAACGTATGCGTTGTACATACTATTTACGAGTACCTATGTTTGGTGCTACAGGCTTAATAACTACGTTCCTTGATCACTAATGTGAGCGATTGAATTGAAACTCTATGAACTCTCGGTCTATTATCACACGACTTTGTAACCATCAATCTGAATGCCATGAACTTTGATTTCATCGATTGTACGTAATTTCATTTCACGTACCTCGTTGGCAATAATCTTTCTGGATACAGGTGGGCCGTGAGAAACTCATAAAGAATTTGCCTACGAGCTCTACCATGACGTATTTGATTTTAACAATCAATTATATATTCTACAAGGATAATTTACATTTAGTTGTACCTGACTAAGCCTCTGCACCGACTTTATCCTAGTAGGTACCATTATTCTGTCTAGATGAGTCAAAAGAAGGAGGAAACAATAATATTGTAACAACAAACTAATCCTTGATTTAAAAAACTTCAGTAAGTTTGGTGTTCCAAAATTAGCGAAATAACTACAGTATTCACCTATCACTAAAAACATTTTTGATAAAATAACTATTATCATTACCATTATTAATGTAATCCACACAATAGTGGATTAGCTCCATAAACTAAGATAGCAGGTATAAGAAAGAAAGGTAGGTCAACCGTAAACTTAAAGTACAGATGATAAACCACTCGTTCAACTAATCTATGAACTTTCCTAAAACTAAACTATTGATAGCGTTATACGTTATTATAGAGCTCATACTTGTTGCACTTTCGTTCTTTTGGTAGCACCGAGCGAAACTTTTGAAAGGGGTTCGCCATTTTGTGCGTAGTGGAACTACAATGCTTTGTGAAGGACCCATGTAAGTACAGTTGTACGCAACACTCAGGGTAAAAACAAAAATGAAGGGTCTATTCTATTGACAATCGAGGAATTCAATTATTTTTTATTTGGTTCCCATTCCCATATAACAAAACTTATTGTTCTTGCATAGGTGCTTTCAAGGCGCTTTTTGACACCAAGTTAGAAATAAACAATTTATGCATTAATTTAATCTTAATAGACCTAGTTCCAACTTTCTGAACAGTTGTAAGTAGGTAGTTGTATGTCCTGATTGATCACTTGTATATTCGTAAAACTTTATTCTATCAAAAGTTCCTTTCCAATTGTGTATGTAGTATCTGTTTGAAAGGTTTAAATCTTTGTTGAGACAAGTTGGTTTGATCTACGGCGTCGAGTCTGTTGAATTTGATGGATGGTTTTAATGTGAGTAATGTTTCCTCTAGAAACCTCTCAACATAACGTTGTATTGAATGTTTGGTATAGCGTAGTCAAGTCACATAAAACTTTCTTGCAAAGGTTAGTTGATCTACATTATGTATCAAACAAATAAAACAAATCCAAAATACTATGTGTCACAACTCCACAAAGTGCAATATTAGTGTTGTTATTGACAAGTGAGCCATGCCACGTGTTTTCGTGTTACTTACCATCACTGTCAGAGGCATTAAGCTATACACCTATTTAGGGACAGACACCTAAATAAAAACGGTCCGTCTGGTATTATTTCACAAGGGGAAGCAAAAAATAATGAAAACGTGCGAGCGAGAGAGCGTTATGCGAACGCGTGTGGCATGATAAAAGAAAGAGACCATAAAAGCCCACTAGGGGAGTCAGAGCGCGAACCGGTTCTGCATGTGTGCAGACAGACGGCGCCCTCCCTCCCCTCGGCTGTCGACCCTCGAGTGCGAGAGCCTCACAATGTCGGCTTTTCCCCGAAGCGTTGCAATAATAATAACCACGAAGCTTCTCCGACAGTTTTACAACAAAGCCTTGAGATTGTTATGTATTTTCAAAACAATGTGAGATAGCTGAGTGATTGTGTTAATATTCTATAGCTAATTGAAACATATTAACACTGAACGGCACCCTTTCTCCTTCACTTGTGTAGACCGAGCCGGAGTAAACTTTGTTCGCTGATATTGGTTCAATTTATGCGACTCCATTCCGCTACGATGACGAACCATGCCTAGGGCAAATCAGCTCACTATGTTTAGCCACACGCGACGCACTCACTCACAACAGATCGCAATCATAAATTAAATAAATAACATAAAATACCTTTTGGTGTAAAAACCATAAGAACAACGTTCCATCGTTTCAAAATAAAAGGTTAACTGAAACGTAAGCGCCGTCCCATGCGGCAATGATTAAAAGAAAAAACAAACGAAAAGGTGAGGATCGAGACATTCGCACGGGTGAAAGTAAACACAACACTTATTATCGACGAAAACGACATACAAACACACTTTATCGATAGTCCGGTGCCCGTGTCATTGTAACAATAACCTTCTTTTCGAATGGCGAAACACGACTGCGGCTGTGTAATGCGCGCGCTAGCGGCGCGCCGCACCCATGCCCCGCGCTGCCCATGGATGCCCCGCTCAGCCCCGAGCTGCAACGCTCTCTATCACCCGTCACCAATGGTACGCCCGCTGCCAACCGCGCCTTCTCATTGGTCCAGTAGTTTTACGGCCGTTCCACAAACAAAACCGGTTGCCAAGAACGACTCGAAAGGGCGCGAGGGACGAAATTAGCGTATGCGCGATTATTATTGTTACCACTTGTTTCTCTTTCTAACCTTACTGTTAGAAGCGAGACAGAGTTAGTAAAACATTAAGTCGTCGTTGCACCGCACCTTTTTATCCTCTCACCGGTAGTTTTTTTTACTAAGTTGTAGTAGTTAATTACTAACTTTAGCAGTTGTAACTAAATTATGATGACCCCCAACCGTTTACTTTGATGACCTATAGTTGGGTAATCAACATTAGGTATCTACGTATATCTGTACGTAGTATTATCTAATAAAACTACTTTAGATCTACAAAGTTTAAAGTTTATTTCTGTGTTTTTGAACTAACCTTTTACTTCATTCACATCGATTAATTATTTATGTAGGTACTTATGTGTTGTCCTGTTATGTCGGAAACGAAGACAGACATGTAAACCGTCTGCTGTCTGGAATAATGGTCGGGCTTCAGTTAACAACCCCAAGGGTTTCCCCACGTTCATAATCTCACCCACTCGTCATTAGGGTGCACAGCCCCTTTCTCCACAGCTTATAATCACGGCTTCCACACATACATATATCCCTACATGTAATGTCTGCAAGACTACTCCAGCAACAGTTTTTTGCAACCGATATCCACGGCAGCGGCCTACGTACGGAAAAATTATTTTTAATTTTAGCAACTAGTTAGTCTAATTAGTTGTAAATTGGTTCTTAATTTTAGCAACCGGAACTTTACAAAGAAGAGAGAGTGACATAGTAATAAAAACCAAGATATTTTTTTAATAATTAAACTTTATGAAAGCCACATTTTGAGGGACCATTAAGTTCTTTATTGCGGATGGAATCAAAAATGGACGTGTAGTATACACGTGCATTTTAAAAATAGTTTTAGAAATGGCGGCCCAATAATATTGTTGTCCCCTTCTCGCTCATCCTTAGTTTGCGCTCGAGCGAGATGAACTGATAAATAAAACTGCCCTCAGTTTCGAAGTCCCTTTCTAAATGAACACTATTTTGCACTTTTACAATCTAGCTGATATTGAATGTTATAAAGTATATTAGAAAATTTAAAAAGAAGTTTATTTTTTAGTTTACATAATCTACAGGTAAACTTATTTTCCTACGACAGTGCCATCTAGTGTAATGTATGATCTAATGTTATGTCCAATCCACGCCATCTATGATAAGTATGCAAAAACAGTTAAATTTTTCAACGGAAATTTTTCCATTTCAAAGATAAATTACAACAATTGTAAAAATGTGTACAAAAGTATTCCGATAATTCTAATAACTGAATAATAGAATAGAGGCCTGAACAAATGCGAAACAGGAAAAATAAATTAAATTAAATCATGTTCTACTCAGCTGACTAATGGACCAAAATAATGTTATTGCTATGACGAAAACAAAAGTATGATAAAAGCTAAAAATCTTAAAATACATCACTAACCACAATTTATTTTATTAACATGCAGTTGCAACGATTTTAAACTCTAAGGACCAGAAGATAGAGTTTATTTTACAGTGAATTTGGCAACGGTAGTTACTAACACTTTGCTATTAACCTTTACGCTATTGGTCACGATAGCTGAGCTGTTACTGCTAATCAAATCTATCTAAGAAAAGGTTACTTCCAAAAAACATATCACGATTAAGACATGATAGAGCTTGGAAACGGCGGATGCCTTAGTTTTAATCCGACGCCTATCAGAAGTCCAATTGATTCAAAACTCAAAGGGTGCAAACATAATGTCTAAAATACGTAATACTAAAAAAATACCCGGATTTGTGAAGTTAATGTCTACCTAGGGGTGTTGGGAGAAGGCGTCGCCTGGACCCTCTAATAAATTACAGGACCCTCTTCAAATGCAACGGCAGTGTAAGCTATAGTATACATATGTACTTATGTATGATGGGAGTT
Organism: Spodoptera picta; assembly: GCA_038387885.1. NCBI lineage: Eukaryota > Metazoa > Arthropoda > Insecta > Lepidoptera > Noctuidae > Spodoptera > Spodoptera picta. The sequence continues at coordinate 8,484,728 of JAZHFQ010000105.1, forward strand.
GTTGGGATTCTACCAACGGTTGTTCATGGTAAGGCAGGGGACAAGTTTTTATTTATTTCGCCATGGTTAGGTTGCAATAGTTATTACGAAGCGGTTAATAAGCTAAGCTGAAACGAGGGAGAGCAAACAAGGAGCGAATTATCATTCAAAATTAATATGAATGAACGAACCAAACAGATGTATGGAGCGAGATAGCACACATCACATGGCACGCATGTCATACTATGGGGGAAAAGGAAGCAAGATAAGTCAGCTGTATTCCCCCTCAGATGCTAGGGACGGGGCGAATCGGAACCTTATCGAAATTGGTAATTTTATTGTGGGCTCGCTGACGTGCTAATCCAACGGACAAGTTTCGCGCCAAATGTAGCACTACCGGTGCACCGATACCGGTGCCATTTTTTGTTAGGTAAGTTGAATTTTGTTTTCCTTTTGAGCAAAATGATATTTAATGCTATCGAAGTATAAAATATACCACAAATATCAAAATTCAAAACCCCACTAAGATTCGAAATCCAAGATTTCTGAACCGACGGCGACGTAACAGTCCGTAGCCCGTCAAACTCAACAAGAACCTGTTACACTTCAAAACTACCTACAAACAAGTGCCCTCATTGCACGAGTTCAGACATCAAGCTCCCATCAATTTCTTTAACACATTATCGACTTTATTCTTTTGAACTAAAGTCGAAAATTAACTGAATATCTTTAAGAGTCTGCATGTTTAAGATGTCAGTTAATAAAACTATCAACAGATATTTAAAATGTTGGGATATAAAGAAAGAAATTAAACTTAAAGTACTTAATTTCCATCAAAGTAATATCTCTTTAAAAATATGTTTCGTCTTTGAAACGTGTAAGCTTGAGCTTAGCGTCAATAGACAGCTGCCATGTATCCGAATTTTCACGTAGACACCCAACCATGAACCAGGCTTTTGTCAATATTGTCATAAGCGCAAAATGCGTAAAAAGTATTTCCGTAAAACTTTTTAATTCGCCTGTTATCGCTATTTGCAGGTGACCTGTCCGTAGTGCCTGTGACAAGGTTTATCCGTACGCACATCTCTTTTACAGTCTCGTAGCGATAATTTTTCGTTCGAAATATTTTTCTGTATCCCAATAATCATAGACTATTTTTGGTAATACCATCAATATACGACCCACCGCTAGCATTCATGTTTATAATAATAATAACTTATAATTTAAGTTCACACGTTCAAGCAATACTTTTGGCGCTCAATCACCTCCGTAGTAGTTTAACAAATTTGTTTCTCCAGACGATACATTAGGGACAGATCATTACACACAAACAGGTTTTATTTAGGTACGGAGGACTACAGGTGAGTAGGCAGTCTCAGTTTATGACTCGGGACATTAACTACTGCATGTAGGTACTTGCAGCTGCAAAGTAACCAACCAATTATTTTGTGCACTTAGGTAAGTGTCATTTTGTCCTTTAGTAAACTGTAATCGAACGAATAGATAGTTTATAAAGTAACTTCATTAAATAACTTTAAACATAGTGTGTTCCGAAACATTGTAAGAACAAGGTTTAAAGTTGCTGACGAAAGTATTAATATCAATAAGTAATAAAACAAGAATGAAATGGCGTTTGTATTTCTGTAAAGCAGGTCACGATTTGGCGAAGCGTTTCCAACAAAAACAAGTGTAAAGAGAAATATTCGAAACGGGTGATACGGTGTAAGTATTTATTTAACTAGATCTCGAAAGTTTTTAATTAATTTATTGGTTTAGAAAGACTTTATGAAACCTACAAGGTGTACCGTACCACACACATTAAGAGGCTACAAAATGGGTACTTGCCATTATGTCAAAACAATATTTTTTTCGAACTGTCAACTGTGTTGATTGAAGAAAGTACCCAATGAAATAGCTTTCGAAATGGTTAAGAAGTTCACAATGTAAAAATAAAGTCGCAGTTACAAAGTAGGCAGGGATAATTAATAGACAGCAGAAAGAGCAGTCCCACAGCAACATGACATTAAGTATGTAAAATACGACAAGGAATTGCTCCTAACAGTCCCATGACCTATCCGCCAACCGACACTGGTTAGTCGTTTCAGACCTATTACACACCACATTTTCCGTCCTTATCGGCAAGATCGAAGACCAAGTCTGGATCAATGAGGACCGTAGCACTAAACATTTTTTGTTTTTTGTTCGCAAGGCTTCAAGGAAATTTACCTACGTAAAAACGGGTTTCTCCGTTATGCAATAACGACGCTGAGGAGCGGGCGGCGGCCTTAGAAATTCTACAAGGAATCCCGCTTGCATTGCCGTTACCACGGGGGCACCAACACCCTCCCCTCTTTGTTAAAACACCCCACCAATATGAAGGTGTTCCGAAGGAGGTACTTACTTAACATAAACTTACTCAGGGAAAATTAAATAATTCTCCTATAAACATCTTGTGTTAGAACAACGCAAATAAGAGTCTTGAATTAATAATGGGGATATTTAACTTCCAACGTCAGTTTTTGATTGTAGTACTGCTATTAAAATACTACGACCGTCGCTCCATTTTGAGTACCGGTGCACAAGTAGATGTATGGCACAAACTTAAGATAAGAATATTAAGATATTGAACAGATCAAAACCCACAATCTATCAATTTCTCCTACCACAATGAGGCTTAAAGCTAAAGAAAAATTTTAGGGGTTCGTACCTTAAGTAAAAATAAATTGTAGGGGTTCCCATACAACTGACCGCTGACGTGATTTTGTTGCTCGACAATAATATGTAGCATCAATGAGAACACTTACAAGGCAAAATAGAGGTGAGTTCAGTGCGTTTCCTAGCCGATTTTTACTACTTTCATCGTCAAAAATATTGGAAATTTTATGAAAAAGGAGAATAAGACTTTTCAATAGGAACCAAAGAGGAGACAGGGTCATTAAAAAAGGCTCAACGCCCGCAAGAGATGTAAAATTTTATGAAAGATTTAATATGAAGTCTCTTTTGTGTAACGCCTTATGGTAAGACGAGAATTTTGTTCAAGTAGGGTAAATGAGTAATATGTCTATCAATCTTCTTAAATATTCTTAAGTTATGTAAAAATAAATATCAATGTCCCTTGGCCAACCCATGACGCTGACGGGTGAACGGCAGCACCAATTTCGCTGAATTTTTTGTTAGTTATGAGAACTTAAAAGATGAAAATGTTGGAATATTTAGCCACTCAAATTAAAACAAAAGAAATTAAATACATGTTAGTGCAGTTAGTCAAGTCTTATATGTTTTGATGGAGAAAGACAATGGAAAGTTAGCCCGGGAAGTTGGGAACTAACACACGTGCGAAGCTGGGGCAACAAGAGTCTTACATTTCGAGCTTTATTAAATTCTACATATATATGTGCTTGTTTTTCCCTATGAAAGTCAAAGCTTAGAGAAACACACTCAGTCAACACAATAAAAAATGTTTTGTAAAAAACGAAAACGGTATTTTTATCTTGTTGGTTGAATCGTCTTTGTGGATGAAGTTTATTTTTGATATTTTATTTAACATAACAATTTCACCGCTTCCACGATTGAATGATCACCAAAGCAGTTGTAGAGGTGTTGAAAAATATAAGTATCGAACGAAAAATGGAATTGAAGTCCGTTTTCACAATACACAATAATAATATGTACATGAGGTGTTGTGTAAAGCCACCTAGGATATACTAAAAAACCTGTTTAACCCAAACGGGCCCAGAGAAAATTTTGGGTGTAACTGTAAGCAAAACCATTTTTTATGCGTTTTAATACTTATAGTTAGAATTAGGAACTCGCTGTTATTATTGAATAGTCCTCAGCGACAACAGGTTGACTGTTTTTGTAATAGTTTTTCGTTACCTGTTGCCTACATTCACGATCAAATACTTCATAAGGGCAGTCACAGCGCATTGTCGTAAAAACTTTAATACGCCCTTCATGACCAATAACTCGTTTAGTTTTTTTAAGTTAACAAAAACGTTCTAAGATGTTGATGATAATTTGAACCTTGGTTTTAATGTTAGCTATTTTTTTATTTATAATTTACCGAATAAATACCTATTCAGCTGATTTTGAGGTTATCATTGTGATTTAAACAATAGTAGAGGGACATAACGATAAGATGTTTTCTGACTTAGGTGGTTGTAGCTGGTTTCATTTGGAGTAGATTGATTTCATTTCCAGATAGTCCGGTTGGAAGTAAAATGCATCCAGCGGCTCCCGGTCCTTAACTCAAGTCGTTTGCTATGCTCAGCAGATCCTGGGGCTGATATGGTGATTTGAGTTTATACATCAGTTTTAACTAACAGATACCTACATTGACTTTTCTACACACGTGGGGTTTGAAACAATCTTCACCACGGTGCGGTGGTAAATACTTTTGCCATGTAATATTAAACTGAAGAACCAACATAACCACATATCGAAGTACTAGACTTGGCTAAATGTCAGTTTATGTAAAAACAGCTACTAACTGGCCATCTGCCCTCCACATAATATATTTATGATCATACTCATAAATAAAAATTAATTAAGTTTAACACCACATCAGCTTACCAATAAGTCATAGGTACCGGTAACAAGCCTGTAGGTACTAAACGATACGGTTCAAGAATATAAAAAATATACTTAACTACCTTTGAAAAGGTGCGATAGTGATTTTTTTTTAAATCAATATGAAGATATGGCTGGGAGTGGGGGACAAACAAAAAAAAATCAGCTGGAGGTCGTCCACTCATTGGTGGACAAAGGCGTCTCTTTTAGGGAGCTTACAAACAAGTAGTAACCTAATTAAAGGACACTCCTGCCCGTCTCTTCAAATCCAATGACAATTTTCTTCAATTTTCCGATATTTCGGCACTTGAAAGCATCATGCTATACACATAACTGAAAAAAACCATTAAAAATGGCACCTAACGTCTAACATAACTAATACCAATGCCATTATTGTTGTTGCAAATGCCATATCAATAATTATTAAGTAAGTATTTTAAAGTAAACAAATGGACAGCAAATTGCACAATCTTCTTAATAGCCGTCGTCATCCGATCGAACTAATGAACTTTCTTACTGAGTTTCTTCCTTTGAAAAGCTTGTTGTTGATGGCATTATGACGTATAAATAATGAAGCACTAAGCCACGACAAAGACCTGACTTGAGGAGGCTGATCTTGGAGGAGGAAATTGGAAATCTCTTGCATTTACCTGTGCGAGGTACCTAGTCTTCATTAAAGAGATGATAATGAACTTTATCTCTTTGAGGGAGTTGTTCATAATGATCTTTAGATTATTTTAGTAACTGAGTAATACCGAGTCAGTCAATTTTTTTAAAATAATTCTTGTTTATTTTTGGCTCAGTGGAGTATGTAGCTAAAAATCCAGGATACCATTATTATCAAAGATTTTTTGTGAAAATTTGAACCTGAATTCGCTATCGCGCTTCATGTAATCAAAAAGTAAGAACCAGAAATATTTTTAACATATTAATAACTTGGCGGAAGACTTGATGCGAGCCTTGTTCTTGTCTGGCTCTATCCCGGTAACTAAAAAACCTGTACACGAGAGTTTACTAATTACCTAGGAAGGTTGTTTACCCAGAACAAACAAGTCAAGCAAACACCGTTCCACCTGGTTACATTTATTTTATAAAAGATGGGCAAATATTAGCAAACATTTTAAATCATCAAATATTATATGTAGAATGTAAGTACGTACATATAATGGGAGGAAAATCGATAGGAATCGGGCATTGCCCTACTGATCCACCCCACTGCACGCAGTGCCTAGCCCCAATGATTATTTCCCTAAATTCTGACCGAATCTAGAGCATTGAATGTGCAACACAACTATCTCATAGATAGGTACGTAGTCTATAGACCTACATAAACACACAAGTAGTAGGCACCCAGTCAGAATATTTGTATTTTTAGTGTTACGAATACGAAGACGAATGACAATTAATTTGCCAGCGGTGTAGTGTTGTACTCGTATTGTGTCGGTCGCTAGTTCCCGCCAAGTCGTTGCGGCACAATCACGCACAACGCGACTTCCTCCTCAAGTCGGTGTTACTCTACGTTACTTATTGTTATTCCGCACCAAACGCAACATTTTTTGTTTCATCTACACTCCTCCAATGTTCTCCTACTGTCTCGTCCCTTCTTAGGCAGTTTTGTATTATTTGTTTCGCTCACACTGCCGCGTGGGTGTAGGCCCAGCGGCCAATGAACCCGACCGACACAGCTGTTTTCGTCAAAGAATAAAGGACACTAATTGAGAAAAAGTTGCCTAATAAATGTAAGTTGACACAGCGGGATGCTACACTATCACTGATATTGATTGCAAACAAACATTGATAGATACGAGACGTCATTTGTTATCTGACTAGTACGTGACGATATTCAGCCAAAGCTTAGTGGTAAAAAACGTAGAGCCTAATAAAAAGTTTCCTTGTGATATATGACTAGCAAGATATCCACGCTCGAGTGGGCAGTAAACAGAACTCAAGCTTTATGTTCCACAGCAGATAATAGTGTTGATTGAAACTTTAGTAGTTTGTCTAAGAAACCCGATACCTTCCGGTTTGTCAAAGAGTACCTACTTTTTGTATGAAACGTAATAAATTTTACGATTTGTCACAAATTTCAAAATAATATTATTTTTTATAACCTGAAATTGATGCAGGAAATTGTATATCAAGTTATCAACTCGCTAACTCAGAGCTTTAATATTACAGTATATTTTTAAGTTACTCAGGACGCGGGAAATAAATATCAGATAGGACTTAAGTAGGTAACCTGTAATAATCGTATTGAAACATTCATAACAAATTTCGTAGCCTTCCCTCTTGTTTTTGGTTTTATTATGTCTTCCTTATCCAAATTAACACGTAAGCATGCAAACCAATCATAATACTGTAAATTATTAGAGGAGACGTAACATTTAAATAACGTTGATAAAAACCTGTAGCTAAGTAGATGGCTACCTAGTTACTTAATATTCTTAAAGCTGAATTATTAATATATTTGCATACAAATGTAAGTGCCTCTACCAGAACCAGGTGATTATAGATAGGGTCTTCTAAATTTTGCAGTCATTTTTACAGTTATCATGGGATGGGACAGGATGCACCTCCGAAACATTCGGGATCGATCGGAGGCGAGGGTTGTCCGACCCCTCGACACAGCCCGCCACGCCAGTTCCACGCAGTTTCGAGAATGCTAAACTTTCTGTCTTAACGCGTAAAGTGACGTAAGGACATTGACCGAGGTAATCAGACGACTTTGAAAAGTTACGCCGCGCGCCACTGTCGACTGTGACGCATCCAAAACTTTTGTGACATAATGACAGAAAGACGAACGATTCACTCGAACTTTTACGCCAGAGCCCCGGGGTTAAATGGCCGATAAGAGTCGAGAGGCAGCCAGTAGTACCTAATGTTCGAAATTAAGTTCATATCAATATTGAGTCGGAATCGGAATATTCACATGAATGGTAGGAATAAGTATGTAGGTGTAAGTTTTGTTCATTCATACATTTCAATAGAAGAGTTAAGTTCGGTTGTTTACTTACATACAGGACTAGGATTACACATTACTTTAATTTTTAAATAACCTGACTTTAACTCTTCTTTTTAGAAATAAAATTCAGGCAGGTCTGAGACGGTAAACGATTTCTCGAACGGCACCATGGCGGAATAATCTAGTTTTCTACTTCAGTTGCCAATGTCATCACTGCGACTTCGATACCGATTTATTTTGTTCTATTGTTGTAGTCAGAATAATATTATCGTATATTGTAAAGTTTATCCCAACAAATTTATAAAATGGTTCTGTTTTCTGGTTTTCTCTTTGTCTTCATTTTAGTAAACTTGAATCAATCGATGTGCTAGAGAGAAAACTTTAGAACGTCTAAGAGAAAGTTTCGTACATTTGGAACATTTGTCATACCTACCTAATTATGGTTTGCTAAAACAGAACGAAAATTAAAGATTGCTAAGTGGTGCCAGTCTGGTTTTGTCTTCCAGGTAAAATAGACCCTTCGATCGGCCATTGGAAAAGAATAAACAAAACAAAAGATTCATTTCTCTGAACTTGAACATAGAATTATTGTTAGTCTTTGTTAAATATACCTCTTCTAAGTACAATATAGTTATGGTCATCATGTCGTTTTTTGCCTCATAAAAACAGGAAATAAGTTGACTTACTTTCTTATTTTACATGCCTCTTCAATAAAAGGTTTAGGTTTATTTAATTGCACACTGTTTGTTCGTCTTCTGTGTTTTCTTACACTTTTTTTTTTTAAGGGGGGAAAATCATCGAGTGACTGCGCCCGCCTGGGTGAGGCGGGAGGGAGTGTCAGACTCTTACTGACTAAAAACCACCCCGTTCCTTCTCCTGCACGTCGAGCCGGAGCCCCGGTTACCCGTTAGGTTCTCCGCGACTCCGAATCGGCATCGGCCCTATTGGGCCCCATCTGTGGTGGTCTGATGGCTCTTTGAGGCGCGCGCGGAACGCGACGCGCCGTACGCTCGGGTCTGTTTCTGGTCGGACGGGGAGCCACCCATGCTCGCCGTCCGCAGGCCCACGCTTACGGTGGCCGGAGATCGTCCCGCGATCCCCGACGCCCGGTGTGTCCTTCGCGATGGCTGGGTTGCGAGGAGGCAGCGCTTCGCTGCCTCACGCGTCCCGGCTCCTCCTCTAGCTAGCATGACTGCTTCGCAAAAGGAGGAGACGGCATCCCAATCCCCCTCGCTCCGCATCATGGCCTGCACTAGGCCCGGACGCGAGAGGTCGCCATCGCCGATCACTTCCCTGAGGACACGGCGGTGCTCAGCCCACGCAGGGCATTCTCCCACCGTGTGTTCCACCGTGTCCTCAGGGCGGTCCTCGCAGTGATGACACCCGGGCGTTTCCTCCCGCCCCATCAGACACAGGTACCTCCCGAAACTCCCATGTCCGGTGAGGACCTGCGTCAGGCGGTAGGTGAGGACGCCGTAGCGTCTCTCAAGCCACTCCTCAAAGAGGGGACTTACCGCTGCGATGGCAGCGAGCCCAGCCCTCGGTTGCGACAGTCGTTGCTGCCATTCCGCCATGAGATCGCGCCGGAGCTCATCCCGCCACGCACTTATTCCGCGGATCATTCGGATCGCCATGACCCTCTGTGCCATGAGCAGCGTCCGAGCGGGACGCCGCAACAGGTTTGGCGCCCAAACAGGGGCGCCATAGAGGGCGTTTTCTTACACTAGAATTACTATAAGCAAGCGTTGATTTACTTTGACTTGTAATTTGTTCCGACAAACGTGGCCCAGGTAGGTAGTACTCGGAATAATCCTTTGTACTGATTTTGAAATTAAAAGCAATATGATTATTTAATTTTATCTCTCTCAAGCAGCAAAAAATCTCGTTTGAAGTTGTTGTTGTTTGTTTTCAGAGTCGACATGCGATATTAAAATGGCAGTGAACATTACAGAAAATTAAAATTTTGTAATGAACACGACAAGCATGCTCTTTTTGTAACTGCAACTGGAAGTTACTCGTATAACATACGAGTAACTTCCAGTTGGTAGGTAGGTAGGTAGGTAGTAACTACCTATTAGTAAAATTTTCAAAGCAAAGTGAAACGCAAAGTTTACAAAAAACAAGTTCAGAGGGATATTGCGTAGCGAGGACTTTTATAATAAATACCTTTACTATTTAGTCACAACTAATATCCTTTTACTGAGAAGCCTTTTGAGATTAAATGTGTAAAAAATCCATTCAAATAGAACTTTTCCGTAGAAAAATCTGAATATTTTGTTAATAAAAGCAGACGTTATTTCTCTCTGAGATACTTCAATGCAAACTGCATTGATTAAACAACGAATGTACCAAGTACCTAGACTAGATCTCCAATTAGCTTTTGTGGAACCTGCAGCAAGAAAACGAGAACTTTGTGAATACAAGTCAATCCGGTTGAGTGCATAACGGTTAAATCGAAAAAGTCAAGTAACAATTCAATTAATTCGTCTAAAGCCGCTGGAGTAAACAACCGAAGATTTTAAATTAATTATCCGCCAAGGAGCAGAAGGACGTTGCATTCATTGTTAACGTCGACGAGAGCCTTCGCTCTAAAAGCGCTCGCGTTAAAGTACTTCTACTTTAACGTAATTCGATGTTGATTTTCAATGTATTTCAATTGTACTAGGACCTTTCTAATACTGAAGTTGAAGTTTATAAAACAAACGAGGACTAAAGTTAAAAGGAATAAACCTGTGCAAATGTAGACACAAAGGTGATATCACGGAACAGAAATAGACGTTTTATTCGCACCAATAAACACAGGTATGATAATAAAACACAGGGGTATAGGAAGGAAGCAAGAATAAAATTATTAATTAGTTAATATTCTAATGCTTGGAACGGACGTGAGAGAGAATAAAAACAAAAATAATTGCGAGAGAACTGATACTCAATAGAAAAAGTAACGCAAGACTATATTTAAGTCAATAATGTCGAAAACAAACAGGCGTTTAAAATATTGCAAGTCCGATTAAGCAAAAAGCTTGGCACTCTTCTTGTATGCATTCGATATTGTTTTGATTTATTTATAATTTAATTGTGATTATTTATTGATTTTGAATCAGAGTAAGCTTGTGAAGTGGATGGTCTGAACGTGCTCAAATTACATGCAACAGTAATTTGTAATAGAACCTTATAAGGTTCGAAAAGCACACTCACTATCTACTTAAAAACACACAAGTAAACATAGTGAACAGTTAAACTTGAACCAAGTAGGTGACGTTCTAAAAAAGGTTCAAGTTGAAAGCACCCTCAACTGACGAGCACGCATGAAGAGATTGTTGAATGTAGATGAAGCGAAAAAGGTATGCTTTTTTTTTTTAAGGTGGGAAAATCATCGAATGACTGCCCCCGCCTGGGTGAGGCGGGAGGGAGTGTCAGACTCTTACTGACTAAAAACCACCCCGTTCCTTCTCCTGCACGTCGAGCCGGAGCCCCGGTTACCCGTTAGGTTCTCCGCGACTCCGAATCGGCATCGGCCCTATTGGGCCCCATCTGTGGTGGTCTGATGGCTCTTTGAGGCGCGCGCGGAACGCGACGCGCCGTACGCTCGGGTCTGTTTCTGGTCGGACGGGGAGCCACCCATGCTCGCCGTCCGCAGGCCCGCGCTTACGGTGGCCGGAGATCGTCTCGCAATCCCCGACGCCCGGTGTGTCCTTCGCGATGGCTGGGTTGCGAGGAGGCAGCGCTTCGCTGCCTCACGCGTCCCGCCTCCTCCTTAGCTAGCATGACTGCTTCGCAAAAGGAGGAGACGGCATCCCAGTCCCCCTCGCTCCGCATCATGGCCTGCACTAGACCCGGACGCGAGAGGTCGCCATCGCCGATCACTTCCCTGAGGACACGGCGGTGCTCAGCCCACGAAGGGCATTCTCCCACCGTGTGTTCCACCGTGTCCTCAGGGCGGTCCTCGCAGTGATGACACCCGGGCGTTTCCTCCCGCCCCATCAGACACAGGTACCTCCCGAAACTTCCATGTCCGGTGAGGACCTGCGTCAGGCGGTAGGTGAGGACGCCGTAGCGTCTCTCAAGCCACTCCTCAAAGAGGGGACTTACCGCTGCGATGGCAGCGAGCCCAAAAAAAAAAAAAGGTATGCTAGAGTCGCGTAATTTGGTGTTTCATTGTATTTGCTTACTTGACAAAATAAATGTGGAAAAAGAAAGAGCGAATTTAAAATTACCTGATAATTAAACCATCTTATTTTGACGTAATGGTAAACTAGTAACAAAGGCGACATAGATTGAGTCGTGTTCGATTAAAGGAGGCCAGCAATGACATGGTAGCCAATTTATCGATGAAAGCTTCAAAGGTACGAGTTTATTACAGTGGGGGGATGTAATTAATTTTACTAACAATTTATAAAAATTTATATAATTTATATAATTTTTTCATCGATAAAAATGTTATAAAATGCAAAATAAGAACAAAAGCATACTTATGTGATGGGAGATGAGTAGAAACCAACTTCTGAAGTGAATGTCGAAAGCTTTAATAAAATTATGTTATGGAAAATTTTATTGCATACGAACTTTAATTTGGATCCAATAGATTATCAGGGAGATTTTTCAAGCTTCGGATAATTGTTACTCGGAACGTGGATTATGTTTCCATCTGAGTGCTTTAACGGCTAACAGCCGACGATAATCCATCAATTAGCGGAGATTATACGGTTAGCCTGGGAAGACTGTTGTTGAACTTATACGTATACAATAGTTACGTGATACGTTTGTATATTCTATGGATTTGTTTTATATCTAATGTCATATTACTCTATTTTTGTTAGATTTATAGATGTAAACTGGATGGTAAAAGTAATGGCTATAAAAGACGATTGTCATATGAGTAAACTTTACACATTTTTTGTTTGAATTATGGAGTTCAAAGAGAACTTAAGAGAAAGAAGAACCTCTTGACATTTCTAAATAACAATGAAAACGGTGTTACATCTACGCGTATTTTTTGTATCAAATCAATTAAAGAGAGATTTCAAAACAATCACCGTGTAGGAGGAAAGAAATGGGGCAGAGGGTTTGTGCTAGTCTTAATGCTTTTATGTTTATTTTCGTGATATTATTTTTTCTGTTTTGTGAAGTAATCTGTAAACAAAATGGAAGCTTTGGTCATTTCATTTCGCCCCCATACCTCATACCTGCGGCTACGTCATGGCAACCATTGAGCTATAAATAATTGTATCAGCCCCCGGCGTTTCATTCGGGATTCGGGATAAAGAGCACGCCCACAGGCTTTCATCTGTCTAGCTCATGCTGTATGACGAGTGATTGTGATTTCATATGAAATACATTTTACCGCGAACAATGCCTACCGTACAGAGAGATTACAGATAACATATGTAAAACGTACCGCACACTTCTTTTCTGCTGGAAATAATAACTCAAAGAGCTTTTTCAACGTTCAGTATCAAGCTACTTCAAAAGCAAAATGTGTTTTATTTCTTTCTTTATCACATTTCACCAATACCTATACGTAGATTATCACCCTAAGCCGGTACAAAAAAGCTTCTAACAATAGTCGACGCAGGTAAAAAAGGGACGCTCCGAAGCAAAATCCCAAATCTAGCTACTCATGGAATATTTTGTACTGCGATTTGGCAACGTCGCTGTCACATGATAGGGTGCTAAGTGTGGCAACGTTGCCTGGTGGTGTTGTGCCGTTACAATAATATCTTACGTCACATTAGGATAGGACCACTGGGGTTGAAATATCGATAGTCGTCTGCGTGCTCGCGTCTGTGCCGGGATTTGAGCAATTCGGTGAACATATTTCTAAATTATATTCCGAAACAAGCTTAAAAATATGTCTCAAAGATTATTTTGATATTATTTAATAATATTAAGCCTCAGCCAAGTTTATTTAATACATGTGCCAACGAGAGTGGTTTGATGAGTTAATTACTGAAATTGCTTCATGAGGCAAATAAATATTAAGTATTTTACACAAGTTCAATAGAACTTTGTATTTTAATTAAGCTTTACACATGAAAAGATTCACTCTGCTAAGGAAAAGTGCCTGTGTATTTCTCATATTATCTAATTAGGAATTTCAAATCAAACGGTGTTATGGATAGGTGCTCGGGTCCAAGATAGAAGAAGAGACTTTACTCTCGTTTCGGCCATATTACTGAAAATTGATATAATCTTTTCACGATTCCTTCCATTTTCTGTTCTTTCACGAGCAGCTGATTACCTTTCCTGCGCCACCCAGAGTAAAAAACTGCTTCTTCGGAATACGGGGCACAATGACCTCTCACAATATTTTACATTTTACAAAAATGTTGACAAACCTGTGTTTGTCAACATTGACAGCGGTAGAGTAAGTGCATCTGTATGCACTTACTCTACCGCTGTCAATTGGCACGTTATCAAATTACTTTGAATTTCAACTTCACCACAGAGCGTTAGGATACGTAGATACATTGATACCTAGGTGGACATTAACATAGTTGACAAGCGAGCAAATATGTTTCCAATTCCAATATACGTTGCGGAGCGGAGCCTGCATTCCAAATATCACTAATTAATTAATACTATGCGACTTTGAATGGGATTCGCAAACCGCGGTGTGCCTTTACCATTGGTTGGTGGACAACGGTCAGCAACGTTCGGAAATGTGATTTGACAAAGTGCTATCAATGCAATAGTTTAGTAAACTAGATGAATTCGCGGAGTGCTATCGTTTTAATTAAACTGAAATGACTAGTCTATTCCAATGTAGGTTTAATTTTGATTTGTGTATGATTCGTGTATGTAGTGGTTTTGGTTTATATCTAAAGATACTTACGTACTTATTCCGTTCTCTAAATGACCCTTTTCCAGTTTTGTTATCATTACATGCATATTGATCGTCACGTCTATCCTTTATATGTGTAAGCTGTGGTAATGGAACGACAAATACTCCGCCTCTCACATAAAATCTTTCTTGCTCCTCATTTTCCATTCAATCAAGCCCGACGGTTGTGGAACATTTTTGTACCTTTTTTCTACATCACGATCCTGTGTCAAAGGACTACTCTAGCAATATTTTCTGGGTTCAGTGCTTTCAGTAAATATCGATATTCCTCGTTATCGAACTCAACTAGTCACTGGATTATTAATTTGTTCATGTCATTGTATCTTCGAAAGCTTTTTCAGATCGATCATGTAGAATGTGGAAATCCAGCAATTGCTTCTGTGTAATTTATACAACTACCCGCTGCTAGTTAATTTTTCAATTTTTGTAACTAAATTTCATTCCTAACGATTTATTGATTTCGACATAGAATAAACGATGCAGACCTACTCCGCAGCATTTCGCAAAAATTCACCAATACTAAAATGTATGTCATGTTTTCGGTTAGCAATTTCATACTCTCGCAGCTCGCTCGGCATGATGGGCGGGCTAAAAATATTTGCTTCATCCCTCATCCGAAGTGCTATTCCTAGTTTTTTAGATTAGGCACGTCTGAATAAATCCGGATTCAGGTAACTGAAAAATCCACTTTCGTATGATTTTTAAAGTTTTAATGAGAGGTGGAATGAAGGGACGTGTTAAACAAAGCATTCATTAGTGTTACAGACGAACTATATAAGTAGTAAAAATGAGGTCACAATTAGGAACTTCACACTGTAATTACAGTGTTGGTTACATACATATAATTATTATGTACGGTAATAAGATCCTACTCACAGCAAACCAACCGAGCAGAGCAGATAGATCCGAGTTTCGACCCAAACAAACAATTGTCCGTGCTCTCCAATTCACACTTGAGTGTAATGGAGAGAGTAAAGCTTTACTAGACAGGCACTCGGAGCTCGGAGCAGTGCACAATGCCAGGTAGTTATAACCAGATATGTCGACGATATCATGCATTAACGACATCACTTGTTGCTATGCACACGTACTTTAATATACGATCACATTTGATACTGATTATACGAAATGGCATACGACCGATGTGAATAGAGAATGTATTTCAATATGAAAATCGTTAAAGTAATTTATTTACACTTCCATTTTATAATGTTTCGCATATTTTCCGTCAAGTACTTACCTATAAATAAAGAAAGCCAAAGTTTACACTGAACCCTTATTTATTCAGAATTCAGTGTATACGTAAATTAGTCGCCGCGGCGGTCGGTCATGCATGGTAATTTAACATTTGTGGTAGATGGGTAGCCTTTTTTGGTTGCGAGTCACGTTATTGTTTCATAGGTGCCTACTAATGCGTTTAAGGACATGACCTAAAATATAAAATGATTTAAAATACGTAGCTCTTGTTAAAAGAGAATTGTGAAATCTAATAAGAATTTAAACCAGTTAAATCGTTCTTACTAGAAGTTTAAACAACAAGTTGAGAAATGAGAGCCACTTGATATCGTTTGGCTTTCCATCTTTCATTGAATAGTTAGACAACAATAAAATGGAAAAGAAACCTGTACAACTCGGAACAGGACTCCGGCTGTGACTTCGGTATAAATCTCAAGAAGTTTTTAAAGTTGTTGGCGTTTATTTATTTATTTATTTATTTAAATAGGTTAGCCAACAATTATTACACTTTTTCATTACTGTTAATAAAAGATATAACACATGTGCGAGTATAATAATCACTTATAGGCTAACACAGCATGCACAATAGTATTAGTTAACAATACACTATTTTTAAATTATGATAAAATAAAATAATATTTATTGAAAAATAATAGTGTAAAAACAAACTGACAGAAAAAATATGTTACAATATTAGGAATTCTAAAAAAATAAAAAAAATTTTTTTTTTTTATTTTGTTGCGTTGTTGGCGTTGTTGTATCTACACTCTACAGTCTATAACAAATCTTCAGTTCCTTTGTTGGATTTGTACTTCTCACAGAAGTAACGTAATCCAGTACTATGGTAACTTGAAAAATACGAAACCTAAGAAAATTTGCTTTCAGAACTTAATTTGAAGGGAGGTGGAGGTAACAAAACAACGTTTTATTATAAAATCTCAAAAAATCAACTACGCAACATTCAACAATATCACTTATAAGAAGTCACCCCTTAGCGTTAAGCCCCTACCAGGCCTAACCACTCGAAAAGATCTAACAATACGCATGTCTTTGTCAATATATGGCTTCAAGTCTATGGGAAAGTTAAAGTAATTTTAAGTTAGAAAATGGTTTTAACTCTCCCAAGTCCAATAGGTATTATGTAAAAGAACAATCGTGATTACGGTTTTCGCTGAAGACTTTGACAATTTTAATTAAGAAATAATTCTCTGCCTCGTTGGCCAAGTGGTCGCAAGTGCGACTGCCGGGCAAGGGGTCTCGGGTTCGAATCCCGGGTCGGGCAAAGTATTACTGGGTTTTTAAAAAATTCTCAGTATTAGCACGGAGTCTGGAAATGTGCCCGGTATATGGCAATAGGCTCACCCCCTATTACATGGGACTCGTAACATAAATAGTGAAAAGTGGGTGTTACATTGTACAGTGGCATTAAGTGCCGTAATGTGCACCTCTGCCTACCCCTTCGGGGATAAAAAGGCGTGATGTTATGTTATGTTAAATAATTCTCCTAATTGTAAAGCATCTCAATCATCGATATTCTTATAAGGTTGTTAGGTTCTAGTTTGTCCTGAAACTGTGAGTTACGAGGAGCAGCTTTATTTAACCTTTAAATTTTTTACCTTTTAATTTTCCGATAGTAAAAAAGGGGCCATTGTTAATTTAAGTAAAAAGGCGGGTTACTCACGTGAATACACTGAGAAAAGCTCTACTAGTTTCGAACCACAGAGGGGTTCTTCCTCATGAGCAGCGTGCGCGGTCGCGGCGACTTCGCGCTCACTGTCACCATTGTTAATTGCCAAAGATAAATTAATTGATAGTAGTGACATGATTACGTGACGTCATGACATGAGGTGACGTGACAAGTTTGCGTTGAATACCTGGACATGATGAACTTCTGTTATAGTTTTTCTAAGAAACACCGCTCAAAACAGCGTACTTGTTTACTTAGTACCTAAGTTGTGTAAGTCTACCTGTCTGTCTCGCTAACTCTTGCATAATTAGAGGTAGTTGTGGGAAACTTTAATAAGTTATTAACAAGAGCTCATAAAGAAATTTCTTCGCAACATCTAATAAAATGAACAGAATATATCCGTTGACAGGATAAGTAACTGACAGTTTACATATAATTTAATTACACCGTGCACTGCACCTTCTACCTATATATCTATCTATATAATTAAAGTTAGTGGGTACCTAAATGTGCTACCAAGAATATGATGGATGAACTATATGTATTTTAATCTACGGTGCTGGTGCTGCCCACGATTGGAGTTCAAACAAATCAATATTTAGGTGCCGTACCGTAGGTGGGTACTTGTACTTAACTCTTTTGAGATTGGTTTCAGCTTTCTTCTATAAAGCGAGATATATTTGCTGACTGAACTACAGAGGGCTTACGTTTTATAAGTGTGGAGAAGAAGACTAGTGTTACTGGAACGAGGCCACGATGTACCTAAAACGCTAAGCCGTTCATCACAAGGCCTTTGTGCTCTTTGCTCTTTTATCGAACCAATCACACAAGAACCATTGGCTTAAGTACGTATCAAAGTATCAATAATCTCGAGGATCGATATTTTCTTCTATTATGTACCTCTATTATTACTTACTTATTTTAATCCCCAGATTTGTCTATATTATTGGTCAACAATTACGTGTCATTTAACGTATCGTTTATATCGTTTTATCTCTCAATCTCTGTGAAAATGTTAAATCTAGTTAAATGCTTAAAACTATGAAGGCAGATCTTTGCATCCCTGTGCAAAACAAATGGTGTATATACATAGTAATAGGAATTGTTATCGGAATCGAATAACAAAATATAAACACTAGCAAGGAAATAGGACGTTATTGCCACGGGTATGATTAGTGATTACGAACGTACCTCTACAAAATCAGCATAACACACAGCACGAAACAGTCCCCGACAAGAGGTAACTGAACAATCTCATCGCCTGATACTCACGTGGGTAGGCAAACGCGAATCAGATATACAGCTCGGTGCACTCTAGTAAGGTGCGCATTCAACCAGCAAACTGTACACACAGCCTGCAATGCAATTAATATGGGCAAAGGTCCATGTGCACTACATAATATACCCGCATAAGGGACCCAGTACTCCACTCGATTAATACGTATTCACGGAATCTAGCTCAGTTTAATCTCCTTAAAGTAGATCAATCATAGATAGCATGGGAACCCTGGCTCACGTGCTTCAACTGCATCTCAAAGCACATTAGGAATTTACCTCGGATTAAGGGAAGAGCTTAATACTGAAGCCACTATTAGATGCAATCTAATTACAGATTAACTCCTCCAAATTAAGTAAAGCACCTACTTAGCTGATAGCATCAAAGAGGATTATCAATTAAGTTGAACCCTTGATGCATTTCGACGCTCACAGTTTCGAGCAGTAACTATCTGGTAGGTAGGTAAGTACTTATCGACTTAGTGCTAAGAGGTTTAAGAACGTGGTAGATCGAGTTAGGAACTCAGCCAAATAATTTAGTTGAACTCAATAACTATTCTAAGTTTTAATCATCTGACATTTCATCGAAACCACTAGAAATAACGAACATATTATGTTCTGAGGAAAGATTTTTATGTTTATTGATGAAACCATAACAGTAACTGAAATAGTTTAATTTAGGACCAAATAGATACGTCTAAAATACGCCACCCCAATCTAGAACCTCGGATGCTTTTTGAAACAGCCAGCTTAAAAATACGCTGAAATTAATTCACCAGGGTAGCAGTGTTGCGGCTTACACTCTGGACCGCACCAGCCGCGCATACTGTCCGCATGACAAGAAAATAATCACGGTTTTGTGCTTACTTCGGTTGACAGTTTATTTCACTAAGCTTATACTTAGCCTCGTTGGCCGAGTGGTCGCAAGTGCGGCTGCCGGGCAAGGGGTCTCGGGTTCGATTCCCGGGTCGGGCAAAGTATTACTGGGTTTTTAAAAAAAATCTCAGTAGTAGCACGGAGCCTGGAAATGTACCCGGTAGGTATATGGCAATAGGCTCACCCCCTATTACATGGGACTCATAACATAAATAGTGAAAAGTGGGTGTCACTTCTGTGTGCACCTCTGCCTACCCCTTCGGGGATAAAAGGCGTGATGTTAAGTATAACTATACTTAGCGAAGTGTAAAATAAATTCAGGTATTAATGAAGTCTGGATTCCAGAAGGATGCAAATGTAAATATTTACGGAGAGGTTAGTATCAGATGTTTAGGTTTACTCATGCAGAAAAGTAGATAACGAGTTTTGGTAAAAACTTATAAAATCCACTATCACAATATTACGCTTGTTTTGAGAAATTTGACAAATCGGGGAATTTTCGTTTAGACTGTCAACTACACGAAATCTTGGTCTGTCAACGTATTAGTTACCTCAAATGGTTATAAAACTCGTTATCGATACATTCAAAGCATGCTTAAGTGACTTAACAGTGAATAGTGGGAGCTTATTTAAATGTCGAGGGACGTTGAAACGACAATACGAAATTAGAAGCCCCACGGGGCCCCACAGTATGCGATATCTGCATAGGTACACAGGCACACACCCACAGGTGCAATCTGTTGTGTTTATCCACTTTAAAACACCTAAGCCAGCAGCAAGGTTCGGTTTTAATTACCTGTCTTCCCACTACAGCGTAGATGGCGCTTTTGTTGAAAGTGCAACATATTTATATATTTTGAAAGTAGGACAGACAACTATAATTGAAAACTTAATTACAGTTTTATTCGAAGGAGTTTTCAATTTTAAGCTTAGGATATCTATGTTTCCTTAATTTCTTTTAGCTTAGATTGTTACTTAGATTTTTTTATATTTTTATCTAGAACAGGTTCATCAATTAGTTAGGTCAAAGCCGCAATCAAGTTATCGAACAGGCAGTTACGATGATAATAATTCAATTTAATAGTTATACCCAACCCTTAGTTAGCAGGCCCCCTGCTGAGGTTGTGCCATTGTAAGTGGATCTCCAGACGGTATCCATGGCGACATTAGGTACTACTACATGTTCAGTGCGGTCTCGGGTCGATTATATTCGTTGTCCAATTTTCCTCCAGTGTGGGGTTACAATTATTATTGTTCATGTTATCTTTGTTCTCCTTATGAGTATGAATGAGACAGAGAGTCTTGGAACGGTCTCGTTAAATAAATACCTCAAATAGAGACCAAAAATTGGATCAGGTTGTATTGATCGAATAAACAACTTTATATCTAGTGCGATTATCGGTTCTTAATCTACCTAAACAAACAGTAAAATCTAATCGAATCTTTTCGACATTGCATTGCATAAGGGATAAGTTCATCGGGTATAAGAGACCACGTCACATACCGCATGCCATATTCATACAAACAAAGTCATCTTTAACTAACGCAGGGAATGTGTTAATTATTGTGGGGCGGCCAGGGCAATAAATACCGCTAGGTAGTCTTACGATGGTATAGCTATTGGCATGTAGGTACTTAACTTACTTACCTACATTATTCTCCCATGACTGCGACCCTCTAACTAGTGTATCCTACCGAGTTTCTACGACACATCGGTATGAACAATTGAACGATAAAATTAGACAGTCCCTTGTAAGTATAGACAGGTTTGAGTGACGACAAGACAACAAGTGCTTTTAATTACCTAATATACAGGTTGGTGTCGTAATGAACACTACACATACACAATTTACTACTTTGTAAGTCCCTTACCGGATGTTAGAACCACAGAAAGTCCTATTAATATTCCCTTAATGATTGCTACTTTGTGTCAATACATAAGTATGTAATTGGCACCGCTAGTGAGTACCGATTCATATCACGGAACTACACGGGCAGATAGATATCTGACACGCACTTGGCCGGTATTTTTAAATGTATCATAAGTATGAGTACTGAGTACGGTACTTGAACTACCTCAAGTGGAAACTAGACAACTAAGTTGGACTAATTACTGTGTGAGGTAATTC
This sequence comes from Spodoptera picta, assembly GCA_038387885.1. Classification (NCBI taxonomy): domain Eukaryota; kingdom Metazoa; phylum Arthropoda; class Insecta; order Lepidoptera; family Noctuidae; genus Spodoptera; species Spodoptera picta. The sequence goes on from JAZHFQ010000105.1 coordinate 8,506,285, forward strand.
CAGAGTAAAGATAGCGACAAATGACAGTGTAGCTAGCCGAGTATATCGGCGATACATTGTGAATGAGGTAGGCAGGCTCAGTGGATGGGTAATAGCAAAAAATCAATTTGCTTTCAATGCCGCGTACGGAGCGTAGCGCGGGGGCGCACCGGTGCACAACGGTATCGTCTGCCGCTTCCGCCCTCACAGTTAACAAGGCAATCATGCCTTTATTTGTGAAAATGCAATTTGCAAAACATTTTCCTTCCACCGATCACCCTTATAAGTTCATATTCAATGAGTAAGTTATACTGTACTAACAATTTGTGGTATGTTCGATTTCGATACATCGCATGATTTATGCAAATATCTTTGGATGCAAGTACGTAGCAAGTTGTCTATAAAGGGGAACCGCGAATAAAGGGGAAGATCTTTGTTCAGCAGTGACCGTCCTTATGAGTAAAATAATTTCTAAATTCTAACCAAAAACATTTTGTATTTCAGGAAATATATGTGGATACATCTGATTGTACCAAAAGTTGGACCCCAAGATAATTTGTAGGAAATATTATTTCGAAATATTTCAATTACAAGTTTGTCAGGACTAGTTGGCCAATATAGATCACAATGAGAACCTGCAGTTCGAGAGCTGCATGTTGGTGACACAAACCGGTCAAGTAGAAGTCGACCTCGTGCCCAAAGTGCAACCCTTGCCAAAACAAGTTTCTGGAGACAGTTGCTGAACTTCATATACCCAACCACTTCATAAATTAATTGAAAGACCACTATCTGGGACACCAATCAAATCAAGGAAAACAATGCAGTCCAACGTTTCAAAGACATGAACCATCTTGGAATCTACAATGAAATAAATCAGAAGATATCTTTCGAGGAGAAGGGAGTACAACTTTGATTATTATTACTGGTTGTCAAAGGCTATGCCTATACCTAACACACGTCTCACAGACTGCGGTCAGAGGGTGTGTCTGTTGGTCCGTCCGTCTGTCACAATAGCGTTTTGTAGTGTCCCAATACCAGCACTCCAGCGAACTTACAGCAGATACCTACTTTTAAATATAGTTTGAAAGAAAGTTAAAAAGTTTGGGGAATCGTCTATGCACGTACACGTATGAAACCATAAAGGCATTTGCGCACAAGGGGCTTATTCCCCGTCCAAGATATTTTTTTTCAATTTATATTCTTTAACACTTTGATATTCGGTAGATAAGTGATGAAATCAAAAATCCTCCGCTAACTATTAACATATTCATGCTGTTAATAAGACACCTGAGGGGACAATCACTGTTTTGTATAGGTAACTGAGGAAGGGATGCAGTCAAGACAAGTCGGCCGAACTAATGCTCGCTCATCTATGTAGGTTCTAAAAAAGAAGTCAGAATAGCTTTTTTATCGGCATCAGCCCTATTGAACCCCATCCGTAGTGGGCTGATAACTCTTTGAGGCGCGCGCGGAACGCGACGCGCCGTTAGGCGCGTCCTAATTCGTACTCAATGTAGTAAATAATCGAGAGAACACGAAAACAATATATTATTCTGACCACTTCAAATGTTTGTATTAACTAAAATTGTAATTTTTCTTGGAAAACTTTGCAGTGTCAAGTTTATTGACTATTTATCCTCTATCAGAAGTTTCTAATTAGAAGTCGCTTAGTTTAGCGAAGCAATTCACTTTCCAGTTTCCAGTTTTTTATTTTACGCAATAGTTAGGCAAGTAAAAGTCTTAGAGTTTGAAAAGCAAAACAATTTTGTTATAGGAAGCGACCTTAAAAGAAATTCGGATTCGCAGTCTACTTTTGAAACGTTAAAATAGAATTTTCCATCAGTCAGTCAATTAGAGAATGAATGCGAATAGCTAAATTAAAAGGCCTCATCTATCGAGGCAATCGAAGTCTACGCTAATTATTTATTCAAACAACTTTAGCTTCTAAAAACAGTCAATGGGTCTAACCGATCTGTTCGTTTTTAGATCGTAGCTCTTAGTTGGTTGTGAAGGGAAGAAAGGTAAAATTCCATGTAAAATATTGTTATTTGGTCATATCTGGATAAGATATTAAACTACATTATCTCTTGACAGGATTATGTCAAGAGATAATATAGTTTAATATGAAGATAACTAATGGCGAAATCAAAAAGAAAGACACAACGAATATCACGCAAATATTTTTATCATACACACCATTGTCAAAACCACAATTGAAGCATTCCATTGTTCGTTGCTCGCAAAACGGACAAAAACGGTTAAATTGATGTAGCTCCAAAAATCTTTAACGGGGACAACTTTGTAAGCCTTACACGTATCTAGACCAGCGTTTAGTGCATACATATGTAGATGTACCTAGATATAAAGCACCCTTTACAGGTGCCCACAGTAAATTGAACACTCGAAATAGAACGACTGCCTTTTCATTTTGCTTTTGAAGCTGAACAAGCGAAAAACAATAGAAAACAAAAGCCGCTTGTGAATTCTAGTGTTTGTGAATTCGTGCGTTTTTAGGTCGCTCTATTTGAAATTCTGCAGTTCGTGCCTGTTCTCAATATCTAGTATACCTACGTGTTCTTTTGATTTTTTATAACATAATGTCGTACAAGTATCATTATAAGTTACAAACTGTTTCTTTATGACTTAAATATCATGTATACAATTCCACTATTTCGCTTGCAAACATTTCATGTATTAAATCTCTGTTCTATTTCAAACTTACGAAGTTTATTCAGCTTGAACACTGTTCAAAACTACGCCCTCTAGCGGTGCATTGTTTTACCTTATTGTTTAGTCGGTTGGCAAGTGGCAAACAAAAGACCCAAAACAGAATAATAGTTTGTATGAACTTAACTCTAGAGAGATAAGCCAAACAAAAACATTAGGAGCAAACTAAATACTGAACCTAGTAACTTTATTAACAATTTTAGATATGGTGGTAGTGGTTGCAATTTTGCAAGCGAAGCTGCTCAGTGTGAGATATCGGTAGGTAGTAAGCAGGTTAAGATGAATTTACAGGTTCATCAGTTTTTAGAGTCCAGGCTTAGGAAGACTGAAAAATATGAGGGAGAAATACATATTGAAAGATTAGTGACTGGAGTGGAAAAAGGAAGAAAAAAAAGTTTCTAGTTTGATAGAAAATGTCACAGATAATATCAAAAGGATGGGTGCTACAGACAGAAAAGAGGTACGAGGTGCAACAAGTAGTCAGTAAATGGTAGAAGCGTTAAAATAATTCGAGATAACACAGTGGGTAACCTAAATTTTTTTTTTTTATTATTATTAAATACTACAATCTGTCTCCTTCGTGCGACATTCAGAAGTATATCGGTTTGTGCTAACGCAGACTCGCTCAGTATGTGGCCTGTGCCACATCTTCATTATTTAAACAGTAGTTATAATGACTGTGGTTGGATTAGGTCTTGAGGTATTTTGCGCTTTAATCGTCGCGCTTTGTTGTGATTGTCCATTAGTGACCGAGCCAGAGTATTTGGGTGTTGTTGGATTCTTTCATTATAGCACTTGGTATGGTGTATGATTTCCTGCTTTACAGTGGGCATTCGTAGGTCATGGTGTAGCAGCTCATTGGGTACAAACCAGGGTGCGTTGGTTATCATACGCAGAGCCTTATTTTGAAACCTCTGTATAATTTCTATATTTGAGTGAGATGGTACCCCACAAGGGGTCTCGGGTTCGATTCCCGGGTCGGGCAAAGTATTACTGGGTTTTTAAAAAAATCTCAGTAGTAGCACGGAGTCTGGAAATGTGCCCGGTATATGGCAATAGGCTCACCCCCTATTACATGGGACTCATAACATAAATAGTGAAAAGTGGGTGTTACTTCTGTGTGCACCTCTGCCTATCCCTTCGGGGATAAAAGGCGTGATGTTATGTTATGGTACCCCACAATTGGATCCCGTATGTCCAGATGGGCTTTAATATTGCCTTGTGCAACAGTATTTTGTTGTCGAGAGATAGCTGAGACTTTTGCCCTATGAGCCAGTAAAGTTTTCGTGTTTGGATACCAAGTTGCTTCCTCTTAGTGAAAATATGTTTTTGCCAGATAAGTTTGTCAGATATGACATTCAGTCCTTCTTGGAGTATTTGTGAGGCAATTTTTGGATCACTATGAGCAGCTAGTACGGCGGTGTCGTCGGCAAAGGTTCCAGTAGTTAGCAATTCGGATGTCGGCAAGTCTGCAGTGAACAGTAAGTAGAGTATGGGACCCAGTACGCTACCCTGTGGTACTCCTGCCTGTATGAGCCAGAGTGGTCTCTGGACAATGCTTCCCCGCCTTGTGGGGGTAACCTAAATAACGAGCATTTGAACTTCTAGTTATTAAATTTTGTACTTATATTTTCTTAATGTTTAGGAAAGTATTCCCATCTGGCAAGAATTAGACAAAGAACTAGTATTAAATAAGAATTACGTTAGAAGTCTTTAGCTAGAGGTACTTATCTCGTACTCAGACTTACAACCCTTTCAACTCAATTGTATCCAGGAATAATGTTGTATGAACATTTTTAAGTATCGCAATGGCAGCTCTTAGTGCATGGCCCGCGAAGTAAGACCGAGGCGCCACTAATTGTCGTCACACGTCGCGCGTTGAACAGAACCGGTCAAGTAGGAGTTCAAATGAAAAGGGTTTCAAAGAATGCGCTTAACAAACAGGTAGTAAGTACCAAGCTATAAAGTTCTTTGACATGACTTTATAATAATTAATAGTTTGTAGCCATAACTAAACTAATTTTAGATGGGTATTATTTCGTATCTTTGTTTTAACTAGGTTCTGTGGACTTTTCTACCATGTCGTAGATCTTTAGGTGTGTTCAAAAATGCTTAAAGATCTCTGGATTCCCCAAAAAAATATGTAATGTTAAATGCCAGATAACTATTTCGTATGAAAATCGATATGGTCATAGGTGTAGGTCAGTGGTTGTGTCAACTGTAGTCCGTTCCTTGGAGAAGGGTAAACCCGTAACCGAACCCAGTTCAGAAAAACAAAAGAGGCGGCACAAAAGATCCGGCTAATTTCAAGCCAGCCCACAACTGAACTGAAGGAGTTTAAAACACACTTAAGAGGGAATTAATATTTTCAGCAACTAGCTTCGCTAAAAAGTGTGGAATAAAACAATAGGTTCGTTGATAAAACATACTGGTGTTTTTGAAAAAGGGCCAAGTCAAAAGTACCCTCAGTCGACGAACGTGCATGAATGGATTGATAATGAATGAATTGATAGGGTTATGCCAAAATTGTGACATTTGGCGTGCGATTGTCCTCGGGATAAGGGCATCACGATATGAGTGTGCGTGTATCAGTGCGTGGATGTGGGTATGTATGAATGTGTTCGTTGTTGTGTGTATGCGTGTATTGTTAACATAAAACTTTTTACTAAAACATTAGTTTACTATTACGGTTACAAAATATAAGCAATCTAAACAAAAGACTATAGCCCAAATACTGAAATACCACACAATTTTAGGTCGCGCATAAGTTTTTTTTTATATTGGATGTGACTTACGTTTGACCACTATCTCGCCTGGTGGTAAGCGATGATGTGGCCTACGATGGAGCACGTCGACCCATAATTAACCTATTCATTTGAGCCTTGAAGAGAATGATGCCAGAGGCTGTATTTCCTGAAGGGGCAAACAGACTCTGGCAAAGAATTCCACTCCTTAGCAGAACGCACAAGGAAGCTTGAGTATAGTTCTGTCTCTACAAATTCTTTGTAAAATGAAAGAGATGGCACGATATTTAAGTATAACTTATAATTGAGTAGCCTTTCAGGATTCGAGGGTTAGAAACCTCGTAGTGCCTTTTAAATTGAATGCTTTCTTCTAAAGTTTATGATTAAATCTTTAGTTGTCAAGCCTTTGACTGCCGACAGAAAACTGTTGAAGGCAAATTCTCCGCTAACGTAAGTCACCGGTGACCAACGTGGCGGTTAACGTGTTAACCCAGTGTCTAAAACCATTTTCATCCACCATATTGAAATTAGGAATGCTTTCGTAACTAACTTATAATGACTAGGTAGATTAATGACGCTTATATTTGACTCTAATAACAAACAATAAACATTCTAGAGTGGGACAGTTGACAGGAACTATTAACACCCACCCTATTCCCCTTTCTTTGTATGATTTTATCAACCAAAGTTGACGTCACAAAAGTTTATTATAGATAGCAAATAACAATTTGAGTTTTGAATCAGATAAAAGACTTTCTAAGTTGACGGGACAGTTTCGAATGAGTTACAAGTTAGTCTCTTGAGAAGTTCTGTCTGACCACACCTCAGCATGTAACTGTCAAACTGTTGGGCAAGGTATCTCCTCGCAGTAAGAAGATATAATCATTCAGCAATGAAATTAAATGAAGGAATAAGAAATGAGCCAGTGCACTACGTCTACTCAGGTGGACAGGATATTAAGCTTCTGTTTCTTCCTTCATTTGTTATTACTGATGTCTAAATGAACTAAGAGAGTACACAGATGTAATTTGAAAAACTCTCATTACACTTACACTTGCCTAGTTATATGCCAAAACCAATTACAAGGCTGTTCAATCACCGCGGAAGACTTAACGGGTTGCCGGGGCTCCGGCTCGAAGTGCAGTAGTAGGAACGGGGTGGTTTTTAGTCAGTAAGAGTCTGACACTCCCTCCTGCCTCACCCGGGCGGGAGAAGTCATTGGATGATTTTCCCCCCTCAAAAAAAAGGCTGTTCAATCAAAAATAGTATAACAAACTAGTCTCAATCAATTTATAATTTTGATTATGACTAGATTAGAATCAGATTTTGATCAATCCCAAGCGGTCACCGGTGACCGCCATCCACTAACTCCGTTATAGACATTATTTCTGATATTTAGATATCAGATTATTTTACTCTTGTATGAAAAAATTTTGGGGATTTACATCTACATTTACAAAGTGTATAAACAAAAAAAAAATTCACGCCGACCACCAATTTATCTGTCTTTTACATCATATAATCATTAACCGCCCCAATTATAACAAAACAAAAAATGAGGACTAACTATTAAGTTAAGATAATCGACTCGAATCTACATGGGAATAGAAGAGACAACTTCAGAAGTAGGAGCACCGAAATTGTCACCCGAATTATCGTTGTGGAAAATACATTTCTTTCCTGGGGCATAGTTGATGATACCTAAGTATATATTGCAGCACGTCCACCTCTAGTCTGTCTGCATCGTCAACAGATTTTCAACTTTCCTACCACACTATAACGGCTAAAATTCTATTTATGTTTCTAAGATTGTTATTGGCTATGTGCAAAGCGAGTAGTGGCGGACAGATAACGACCGCAGCGCACAACACGGCAGAAATTGGAAACAAATGCGGATGATGCAAACCTCGTTTTTATTATTATATTCATTTTCAAGTAAAACTATTGAAAAATTTCACTTAAATAATGTCAACAATACTATTTTAATCTTTAGTTATTTGCAAAGAAAATATAATATAGTGTTACATTATATTATTAATATTGTGTTTACATTATTATTATTTGACAGCTTCCGCAAATGTTGTAAACGCTACGTGTCACCACCGTCGCGCACCTATCCAATACATAAGTTGAACAAGGGAAAAGTCAAATTGTATCAAAACGTATGTCAAGAGCACTGAATAGTCAAGAGCATACATTGTCTATTCACTCATTAGACCACCTTCTAAATGTCATTTGTCTGGCAGGGCTAACGACTTCCATAAAGGAGCCATACGAGTACGATATTTTTATTATCATTAATGAAATACCTTATTGAAAATCTAACATGATTAGCTCTTCATTTCATGGCAATATCTACCGAAGAACCGAATATAGAGGTAGGTGACGAAAGGCAAAGCCTATTAAAACAAATACTTAGCTAATGTTTCATCATTTAACTGTCGTATTCAAAATGCAACAATTTTTATCCATTGTTGTGATATCCGTGTGGTACAATGTGGTATTGGATCCAATAATTGTAGAGTTAAAGATTCCAATTGGATTTATAATGTGAATTTTATATTTTTCTACACAATCTCTATTAGACCGACACAATGGTGACAACCAATTATTATTTTCTTATAAGAATAAGTACCCCATCACTTATTAGTATTGGTAATTAGGTGCAAATCATTGTGGTGCAATTTATCGGGTGTGATAGGTGGTCCAAAGCAAATTCCCGGTGGTCGAATGGCAGTTACAATGCAAGGGCCTTACGGAGATATGGGACAAATTTAAATTACTAAACCACCGAGATACTTTATCCATTCCTTCCCAGCAATTCACAAGTAATGTATACTGAACGATTTTTATACGACATTATTTGGGTGGACCCAATGATCCTATCAGTTTAAAGTTTCAGTCATCAAAAAGCATACAACGGTGAAATAATTGTTAATCAACTTATCTCGCTCCCTGTATTGCTTTCAATGCCTAAAATTGAAAAGGCTGATGGGTGCACTGTTTACAAGGTGTACGAATAATGAGTACTTGTGGTTGATGTAATAATATGAACTTAAACGCAGGCGTTGAAGTATCGTTGTTCCACGGATATTGAAGGTAACCCGACCGTGTTTTGTCGCGCTCTCGCCGGCTTAATGCAACACGACTCCCTATTGCACCCGTGCTACATCTTACCAAAACACCCCGTACAATGCTCGTCAAAGTAAAGAACCAAGTATTGAGCTTCCTACTATCCCAGCAATAGATACTGCAGTCAGCTACAAGTTAGAATTAAATAGGGAATCGTTGTGCGCAGGATAGCATTCCGTTCCGCTGTGGAGTTTCCCCTAAGGTAATTCCCCAACCTATAATTTGTGATGGTTTTTTTATCGTCGAATTCGTAAAGTTTTTTCATGAGGTGCAGTTAAGTGAGTGTTTACTGTAGGTAAGAAGAGGGCACCAATGAATGCAACGGCAAGTAAATACCTAGGGACGATAATTGCAATTGAAATTCAAAGGTGTTAATTTTCTTTACCCTCTTTTTCGATATTTACAAAACAAGTTATGTGTCAGGTAACTACAGAACAATAGGTATGGTTGTTATTGTAACGAGAAAGAAAAACAGCATGGTTTTCCTTATATCCTTGAAAAGTTTTGGTCCATACACTTGTTGTACACACAATTGTTTTAAAAGCAATTGTTTTGTTTGTATAAAGTTTTACAAATTCTATTATTGTTTTAGCCCCAGTTAGTAATTAGGATTAAAGAGTTGAAATATAAGTATTTCTTTCACCGTAGGTATGAATAATTAAAAACAAATTGCTAACTTATGACCCCCACTGTAGGATAGCAAGTTGAATTCACGCGCCACTTACCGAGTAATGAGTCACTTTTTGTAAGAAAACTAATAAACAAGAGTGCACGCATTCTGATAAAGGTTGACACACACGATCACAATAACCTAGTCCAATGACACGGCCATTCAACGCGACACCTAACGCCATCTTTTGTCACAACATAGAAACAAAAATATTGTGGAGATTAAATACTCACGTGAACACACAATCTAGAGTTTACGTGACACGTCTACGACATCCCCCAAAATTGCACATGCAACGGAAAAACACATTTGTTGACAAACAATTTCCGACACATGCAAATCGTGTCAACAACACGATCCTTCGCAAGGGCCCAGGACGGACTGTCCGGGCGTCACTGCGGTCCCTTTCGTGCTAGGGCAGACGTGCACCGGCCGCGCACATTGGTTGCGCCGGCAACCAATCACATCGCACTCCGCGCTCCTTTGCCACTGGCTGACATCGTCATAGCGGAAAAGGCGGTGGGGAAAACAACTGACAAATTCGTCTGCACTGACATACTCTTCTCCCGCCATTCGTTTGCACACAAATTGGTGTGCGAGGCCACACCGCTCAAGCCCAGACACCAATCGCCTGTAGCCGATTGCCAGGCGATGAGACCTTACACACTATCAATGACCCTTGCCAGTAACCATTAGGCAGATAAATCGCTATCGCCAAGATAAATAACTCACCAATATAATCTTTAAATCATGCGTAAAAAGTGTCAGTTACGTAATTCAGGTTTATTTCTGGCATTTAGTAGTATCGACACTCGACACGTATGCATGAGTAACGAGCCGATTATTCATACCGAGACACAGCGATTCACTCAACAAGTCAACATGAACTACTCAATATTTCAACTGAATAATTATGTATAACAATGATATGTCTCATACCGACGCGTGAGAATCACTTCATTTCCTGGTTTTATCGAACATTTCAAATCTCTCAAACACCTCTTCACTAAAGATAATTAAAAAAAAACTGACATGGATATTTGGGAATTTATTTCACGTTCACATTTTTAATACCTCACATGGGATATGGTGGTAGATTTAATAACGTCATTATCTTCAGGTTATAATTCTTAACATAATATATCTATACACGAACGTAATGTACTTACCTAACAAATTTTTCATCGGGACTAAGTAAGTACCTAGCAAAACGCATGTCCAAATACTCAAACGCCACTGAATTTTAAGTGTCGTGAGACAGAGATGACACGATATTTAAGTACTACTTAAAATTTAGTAGCCTTTCAGTATACGAGCGTTAATCATTTCGACTCGATGATTGGAGTCATACAAATACAGCCGTACCTATAAAATATCATCAGTGACGATCTGCGTCGTAGCAACTAAGTATACCTTAGATAAATAGTAGGCAATGTTAACCAGCACTCCGTTGGTAGATTTATTTACTCACTTGTGAAAACAACCTGAATTACATTACTTTTTCTCTAATATCAAATCACTCAAAAGATTTGCGAACAATACTCGGAATTTTAATTCGATTCCAGATTTGACAATTTCAGTGTTGCAACGTTATGACTAAATAGTGACGTTGCGAAATTATTCGATATGGAAATTCAATATTCTTCTTGTTTATAATTTTACTCTCGTAAACTAAGTATATCGGGAAATTAAATATTTCTGAACCGATAATTTAGGTTTGACGATTAATTAGCGATCTGAGACTTTTCTTTTATAATTGTGTGTGAAATAAATAAAAAAATGTGATCATGAAGGAACATAACAAATAAAACAGATAGATGTATTATGGTAATAAGTTATTTTATAAATTGTCGCCGTCTTCGCTATCGCTATCGCTGTCATTTTCTGTAACATATATTATAAATGTGTCTCTTATATTGTCAATTAACATATCTAGCCTATCTGATTGTTTATCGATTTTTGTGTTCATCACTATACTATTATAGAGGTATGTGGTATCATTATTTCACAAAATGACAGTAGCTAATGTCAAATCTGGAATCGAATTAAAATTCTGAGTACCTAGTCCTATAGTGCCAACACAAATATCGTTTTTGGTAAAAGTTTTTGGTCAATCGTCTGAAATTCAGAACGTGGGATGAGATTTGTGGATTAAGAGTCTGGGACGTAATAAAAACAAGTATTAGTAAAATGTCTTAATTAGATCTTTATTTTTTTAATACATATTTCAAGAAACGAAGCTATCTAATGCCACTGGCTTTTATCACACGGGCTGAAGAGATCTGTACCTCATGCAAAAATGGCACCTTTTATTGCATTGCACATCTTTTTTTTGGTGGTATGAGGACAAGCGGTCGCAATGAAGCGGTAATAGGTACTAGAAATTATTACAAAAATCCACGAAATAATTTTGAATATTTGAAAAGTGAAGTTCATGAGTTAGCAAACCAAAAAATGTGTTGGGTTTGTATTGCATGGGACTACGAGAAAGCCCTGTTCAAAATCAGTGTCATATTATTTTATTTATGATCGTATTTTTAAAAAACACCCCGCACTAATATCTTGTCCTGAGTCGTGGGTGCGTTTACAAAAATACAAGTTGACGTAGTACACACATGACGCTCAGACCCGGAACAACAGTTTGTGGATTACAGTCACACAAAGAGATACACCACGTTGCGCTTTTTAACAATAATTAACCTTTTGATTGTATTTTCAGTATCAGGCCAAGAATTTTCAGCCCGTGTAATACGTCAGTTAACCACTTAAATTGGCCATAAATATAAATCACAGTCAACTAAAAGTACCAAAACTAAAGCTCCTCAGGGTCCACACTACACTTACCTGACGTGCAAAGTAAGTAATTGTACTTATCAAGTCATTCATTATCATTGTCATTAGACAAGATACTCTCCTACTTCAACTCACGTTTGAAACAAACAATAGGTACTTGGGCAGGGCATATAAGAACAGATTGTGACTAAAATAAATACCATAGGAAAAGAAAAAAAAAACAGAAATAATGGGACATATCTAAACACTATTGTCAATAAGGATTAATGGAAAACGAAATACCCAAGTATATTTTGACACAATCAAACACATTAAGTTCTTAATCAAGTTTGGACGCTCAGAACCAGAAAGCTTAATGAGGAAAATAAACAGTGAAAACTAAAACAGCACTTAATGCTTAGAAAACAGATCACCAAAACTTCATTACACCCCTACTTAAGAAGAGTACAAATATATCACCCACCACCCCAGCTTTTTCTGTTGGTGACTCGTACCTAAGTGTTTAAGATTTTTTGAACGAGACTAGTCCGCCACAACGTCCCAAAACCGCTGCAACTCCCGTAAGACATGATCTACAGTAGATACAGCAATGAAAACACCAGAACACTAGTCCGGCGCACTCCAGGGTCATGAATAACTGTCATGGATCCCTAAACTAATTAAATTAGAAGATAAACAATAAACAACTAGGGCCTACCTACATATTATTCAACGGAGGCCAGGCAGTAGCGTTCTATGGAAACCATAATCCTTTTAAACTGCGAACTCCAACTCAACCAACCCCAACGTAGAGATATCCAAGACCAATCGTTTAGTGGTCAACTCCCAAAGAGGGTTCATGATGGTAATGAACCTCAAAAAACTACGCATGAATCATTACATGAAAGGATTTACAATATCACTGGCAGTAGTAGTTTCTTCTTCGACAGCACAAACACACTTCATCTTGCGTCGTTCAGCTATGCAGACTGCATTACCGGTCGCGTTGTGTACGTCCCACCAAATAGCACCACCAAGAACATTTTTGAAGTATGGGGGGACAGTGCTTTCTCGGAGAAGGTACCTATAAGAACAAAGATAGTTATAAATTTAACCGTCAGTAAGACTAGGCACATCGACACGAGTCTAATTTTCTTTTAAATTTGCGGTCCCCTACAGGACTTTGCATTAAATTTTTCTTTCCAATTTCATGCATTTGTAATAAAGTATCTACTGAAGACTTTTGTAAAATTGTCTAACGGCCGAAATTACGAAATTAATAAAAGTCTCAATCCAAAGAGTTTGACCACGCACTAAACTGACTGTAACGTTGGGCTTTCTATTGGCAGCCTCTACGTCAGGGTGTGGAATGGAAATGAGGTTCGAGTGCGCGAAAACTGGGGTAAAAGCGCTTATCAACTGAAACAAGTGTCCTTAAAACTACACGAACAGGGGTTACTTTAAAACTGTAATCGGGTGCCTTCCACAGAGCACCACCACGGCGGTACTTATGGGTATAGGGAAAAATATCATAAAAATGTACTTAGAAAAATATTGGGAAAATGTTGTGTAACAATGGCCTTTTTACCTGCAATCACTTGATATTAGTACCTAATTCTGTATCAATATAAGGGAGCCGCCATCTTAGAAATGTTATCTATTAAGATTACTTGATACAAAGACTATTTAGGTAAGTATTTTTATCACGATGAGATACGAATTTCCACGTTGATAAATTAAATGTGTTTACCCATTAAATATTTAGGTAAGTATTAGATAGAACAATCTTTATCGGATATATGCCAATAGTTTCTCCAATTACTTAAGTACATATTATATTTACGCAGGACTAAAAACAATTAGTACCATGTCAATATATTTGCTCGTTCTCAGCAAATTCACTGATATATTTAGAAACCATTAATAGGTAGTACTTAGTAACTGGGATACGTAATACCCGTTTTGTCCAACAAATTTTAAGAGACCTCTAAAACTATGATAGCTGACATGTAAGTGACAGATGGCTTACTCTTGAATCCAATTCCGATCGATCGACATTAATATTGTGAAATTTCGTACTCTGGAGTTGCAATCCTGTCGGCCATTGCATTCGTATATCGTGGATATTGAATGAACTAAATGGTATTGAGTTTGGCTTTATATTCCGTACTCTGATTGCTATTGTAACAGCTACGATTGTGGTTGTATAGTGTTGACATTAAATAATATTGAGATTTTATTGGATTGAAATTGCGTTGACATTGAAATTGGTTTCAAGAGTAAGCACCCTGTAGCTGCTCATTCACGCTAAGTAATTTTTAGTTAAGAGATGGTTTAACAGTGGTTGGTCATAACAGCTATTACACGGATACTAATACATTAATATATTTATTTATTTATTTATTTATTTATTTATGTACACACATTCAACATAGAGGACAACACATATATAAAAACAGAGTACATAGGCCCCACATATTCCAACTGGAATCTCTTCCTGTGGGCCTGTGGCAGGAAAAGATATAATAACACCGAGACACATAGTGTGTTACACAAACAATAAAAAAAAAAGTAATAATACTCAAGAAACCGATAGAAATAACAATAATAAACAATAAAACAAACTAATACAATGCTATTATATAAAAAGAAAAAAAAATAACCTTTATATAAATATACCTACATATATATATATATATATATATATATATATATATATATATAAATATAAACAAACAGATCAATATTTCAGGAGGAAAGATAATGTTCTCTCACTGGTCTCTTAAAGATAGAGATTGACTTGGCGCCCCGAATGTTCGGCGGGAGTGGGTTCCATAGTCTCACTGCATGAACGGAGAAGGAGTAGGAGTAGAAGTTGGTATTATGGGGCACAATTTTAAGATAGGATTTGAGATGAGAACGAGTAAGGACTTCAGGAGGACGCACCAAGGAGAAACGGTCTCGGAGATAAGTAGGATAGGCTGGGTTGAACAGGATGTTATAGAGGAGACATAATATGCGAGTGTTCTAGATGAAGAGAGGAGACATAATATGATGTAGTAATATATCATATTAGAGATGAAAATAAATCTATAATAGTACCTACTAATTACACCTTTATTTCACACATCTACAATTGTTGACTTACATATAAAATTGTTCCTCTTTGTACTCCTCGTTGCGGCGACGCCAATACCTTCGCAGGCAGGGGCTCATCTGCTCTGCTTCATCAACTTCTCTCAGAGAACTCTCCCGTTCTTCTTCTGTTTGCTTTGCTTCATCTATATATTGGAGAATGAAGAGGCAAACAAACTTTACTTAATTCCATGTTGAATAGGAAGTATAGTCGAACCGCAATTCTTATACATATCTATTGAAGTACTTTAAAAAGTTATACTCAAATGCAGATAAAGGTTAACTTTTCTTGATTACCTAAGTATGTAGGCACCTAGTTTCGACGAGCGTTCTTGACTGACTGACTGCCTTTTTGATTGTCACCATCACCAAGTCGCAAGTTGCAACTGTAGACCAGGCCTCAGAGGGATTAGCGATCTAAGGTACCGAACGGATCACGCGAAGTATCTGAATAATACTACCTACTTGTTATAGTGTTTTTATACTTAATGTAGCATTATAGCATTACGTTTGTCTAATTTTACTTTTTGTGTACAACTGAATAAGTTTTATAAAATTAAGTCACAACAGAACGACGCGTTATTATTGGGTAACATGGATTCCAACACCGTTCTATTCATTTCTTCTGGATACTTATTCAGGTGATTCATAACGTTACCTACCTTCCAGCAATTCTTCAAGAACAGACAAGTCTTCGGGTTCTGGAGCTGGTTTCGTCGTGATGGAAGGTCGAGATCGTCTCTGAATTTCGTCAGACATTGTAACCTTTAGATCTTCGTATATCCTAGCATGGTATTAAGTACTGATTAGACAAGTCGTTGCAACCATTATACTATATCTAAATTCATTATCACTTCTACGAGGATTGTCTACTTAAGAGGGTATGTGATTATCTCCACTCTTGCCAGGCAGGATGGAGCTCACATTTTAAGAGTATTAAATATATCACAGAATGCTGATATCGAGCATCTGTTTATAGTGCCGGTTCTTACTATAACTGCGGAAATAAGGATAGTGACAAATTTATTGTTCTACTCTGCCGTGATCACACAGGTTCTGTCTAGATTGTTCTTATAACTGAAAAATGTCAAAGGACTAGTTGGCACAGAGGATCACTCACAGGGCAAGGATAAAATTAAGCAAATCAAAGTAGTTTGAAATAGGTAAGGACTTATGTGCAAGAGCTTGTATGATGTCATCAATTTTGCGCTCGTCTTCATCTCTGGAGTCTATAATAGGGACGCTCAGGATGGTCTCGCTGTCAGACTCCATAATACATCGGTACCGGAGCACTGCCCTAATCAACTCCTTTGCTCCTCCTAGTTCCTCTCTTTGTGTCTCATTCCATTCTTGTTCTAAAGTCCTGATGAAGTTTACCAAATTATATCTAGGTATGTCTTGTTTTAAAATTAAATTAAAGAACAATGATATAAACATTGTTCCATATACCCACTATCACGAAAAGCTTTTATAGTTATAAATAAAGGCTTAAAAAAACGAATGACCAACGAAAAGTATAGTTTTTACTTTTCGTTGGTCATTCGTTTGTTTCGTTATAATGCGTAATAAAACAGCTTAATAATGTTAAGTATCTATTAAGGTTTTAATGAATTATTTTGTTTAAAACTTGTGGCACCGACTTCTAACCTATCAGTGGGTGTGTAAGCTATAAGTACGTATGACCAATAATAGTTATTTTTTGCTTTTTAGTTTTGACTTTTTGTTTGTTATTAGTTTTTGGTTTTTTGAAGTCGGTTTTTTACATTTATATTGTGGCGAAACTACAGCCGTAGCTCGTAGCGGATAGTTCGTAGTGTATGGTTCGTAGCGCATGATGTGTAGCGCATAGTTCGTAGCATGTGGCAACGATTTTCCGCCGTTAATCTCGTAGATGTGCTTATGGGGAATAGCTCCGTTCCGTGAATATACTGAGAAAAGCTCTACTAGTTTGAAACCACAGTGGGGCTCTTCCTCGTGAGCAGCGTGTGCGGTCGCGGCGATGTCGCGCAGCCTACTGTCCTACATGCTTTTTTCAGTATATTCACGTGAGTTACCCGCGATTTTAAGTTAATTTAGTATGTCTCACGATAGTTATTATAAAAACACAACTCTGTTCCAACACTTCCAACGTACATATCAACCAATATAAGCAGACACTTGCATTTATAGAAATAGCATAGACTATTTAATAATATTGGGCATAACTGCTATATTCTCTCAATAAAATTATCTTGTTATTCAAAAGAAAGTAAAAAGTAACTCTTTACGTAGAAATGTGTAATGCATTATATTATTAGGTACCTATGTGAAATGTTCCCAAGACTACTATTAAACTAAACGAGACAAACCTAAGAATAAATGCTCTAGGGAGACGCTCTGGCAAAACATTGCATGGCCTTGTAGGCTCAGCGACAAATCTATCGTAAGGTCTCATCCAGTGGTAAAACCCTTTTCCACAATCTTTTTTCAGATCTTTGTATTGGAGAAACTTGGGTGTGTTAGCCAATTTCGATTCCATCAACCATTTCTGTAAAAAAAACAAAGGCAACGCGAGAATTGACGAAATTTTCACAGAAAACCGACGTGAAACAACGCTTGCGTGTTTCGTCGTGTGAGTGAGGTTATCGGAGGCCCAATTACCGCCCTCTCTAGTCCCCGTCTCCCGAATCCCCGAATCCTCCACAATCCTCAAATTCCCAATTCCCAAAAGGCAGGTAACGCACTTGTAACGCCTTGGTGTTTCGGGTGTCCATGGGCGGCTTAAAATCAGGTGATGAAACGAGCAGACCGTTTACCGGCTTATGATATAAACGAAATTAAATTTAATAGAGAAGTACCTAGATTACTCCTCGTTTTGTATACTTAGGTAAAGTTAGTCATATGATTTAGGTATTTTGTCAGTGATTAAAATTGTTAGGTGTCCTAAATGTCGGCTCAGAAGTAAAGACACACGGTAAAAAATAAGTGACACGTACAGATGTGTTATTCTATTAGTAGGTACTGAAAGTAGCGGGTGAAACCTGGGAAATATCTACTTTGACTTTCTAAGATGATTTAGACACATGTAGTTGGAAAATTGTACTTATTATGAGCAAGCGTGGTGATTTACGCTCATTCAATCTCTTATAGACGATGATGATGCTCTATCATCAATAGATAGCAGATTGCTTAGGCAGTATTTAAGGATTAGACAAAGTTACCTACTGAATGGAGGTTAACATTCACCTACCTATACAATTTCGGTTTATGCAACTACATTATTATGTAGTTGCATATTAATTTGTGCACAAACCTCAGTTTCCGTTCGATGGACCGGAGTTAGAATTGACACAAGGTTTCTATGATCTCCAAACGTATCGTAATAATTGATAGAACACCAAGGCTTCCATCGACAAGAACGCTTGTATTCATCCAGTAATGCTCTATGGAGAAGCTCTGCACAATGTAGTTCACTAAACAAATAGAACAAATAACTTTAAATCCGTATAAAATGAAACTCAATAATAATTATTTAATAGACCAGATCAGATTTCCCATATATGTTATGGGAAATCGGATCTAGATCTCTATTCTCAAATATACGTGTAACATAGTAATCGCACCAGAAAGTTCTCGCCCGTCCATGCTTTATTTCATCACAAGCTTATCTAACAAATAACAATTGTACTTGACCTACCGTTTCAGGATAAAAAATCTGAATTTTTTCGCTAAGTACATCTCTCTGCACTTTCCATGAGAAACGACGGAACTCTCAGATTTCACGTCAGGCTCTTTTTCTTCGGTGTCATTTGGAGCTTTTGTCCTTTCCTCTTCATTGGGTAAATTCTCCGCTCGTTCGCCCTCGGAAGCCGTCTCTTCTTCTGAGATGCTGATAGCACCTTCTTCATTTACTACCATTTGTACCTTAAACGAATCTGTCAATTTGAGCCAATTTGGTTCAACTTTTATTAATTCATCATTTGTTGCATTGTCTTCAGGTTCATTAATTATTTTTACGTTGCAGTATGTGTAAGCACTACATTCAGAACACGCTTCGTAAGATATGTTTAAAAATTCTCCATTAAAACTAGCCGATGTTCCATTATCTAATTTCATCTCGTAGTTGTTGTTTTTATCTACCACCACAGTTGTTTCATTCGGTGAGTCCACAGATACCTTGCCAGTAACATTATTTATTGTGATTGTACTAAAATTTTGATGTTCTATTGAATATACAATATGCACCAAAACGTAACCATCTGTCCGTTTCTTATATTTTGACTCTTCCTCCTCTAGCTTTTTTGAAAACGTTGAGGCACTGCTTTCGCATGTGTCCGCAGCACCTGTATAACTTTTTTGCGAAACTGACAGTTTAGACCTGCAGTCATCGATCGTATCAGGATCAAACATTTCAAAGTATTCCATTTCCACATCTGTCCATTCTGGGTAGACTTCTTCATCATCAATTACATAATAGGAAATTATTCTTGTTTTGTCAGGAAATGTAACAATTTGCATACCTTCTTTATTTACTAAAATATTTGTACCATCCATGCGTCTAGAGAAAACTTCTCCCAAGCAGTAATCAGAAGCCGTACGAATAAGCAATTTTTCTATGTTATAAGAAACATTATCAATCCACTTTTGTCTCAAACCTGTGGTTTCTATGATTTCAAAATCGTTAATTACAATTTCATATTCCGGTGGTTTATCATCCAATGGTTTATTATCATCCTGCGATACTTTTACCCGACTGCTGGTAGATTTTGTTGATGTTTTGCTTATTCTACCCTTACTTTTTCTCTTACCCTTCTCCGAAGCAGTATCTTTTACTTCCTGGTCAGGAGGAGGGACCACTCTTTTATAATATTTTGTTAATTTAATATAAGTTCCATCTGGCCTAAGAACTTCAATTAGACCAGATTCTTTAAAAATAATTACTTCACCGTTCAGACTAATACATCGCATTTCCTCATCAAGATGTGGCATTCGGCAAGTATGATATAGTTTGATATGTGAAAGTATAGATGAATTTTCCAGATATACTGTTTCAGTAATCAAACCGTTAGGCCAAGTAACATAAAGAGAGTGGTAATGTTTAGTTTCATACAACTGTTCTATCACAGAGCTCTGTTTATCAACTCCTGACCTTTTTTTCTCAGTAGGTGGCGTGTTTTCATTATTACTATCTGGCATTATTGGCACACGATACAATTGCTTTTTAAAATACATCATAACTTGATCTTTACTTGTAATTCTAAACGAGTCACAAGCATCTTTGATATTTGGTGGAACATACTCACCTAAAGCTTTATGTAACCAAAATTCATTGTAACTATTTCCAGGTAAAATGTTTAGGACGATGTATTCCAAGTTATATGGTATAAGCAAAGTATAAAAACTTGTCACTTTAGTACCATCTTTAGAAAAAAATACAGCGTCTTTACCAAAAACTTCGACTCTTCTATCGCCTAAGTCGTAACCTAAGAAAGGTTTTGTAGGTATGCTCGTATCAATAGAATCTTGAAATTCAGCAATTCCTTGATGCGACTGTCCATCAGTTCGTTGTGAGGCAGATGATCTACGTTTTTTAGTACTTTGTAAATCAATGGAAACCTGTGACTTCGACTTTTGCAATGAAGTATTTGTTAGGTCTGCTGCATCTCGGAGAATACGTTCTTTTTTAAGTGTGTCATGTTTTATGGAACCGTCCATCAGCAATTCTGTTTCGACATCAGTAGTTTCTAGACAAGTTTTTGATTCATGAGGATCAATAACATCTTTAGATTCCGAATTAGCCTGGGATAAAAGATTTTCATCATAAATTTTCTCTTCGTTTTGTATCCAGTCATAATGCTCTTCTAAAATAAAATCAAAAAAATCTTGCAAGCAAAGAGGTGTTGTTAAATGACATCGCCACTCCTCACGCGCTATACCTTCTTTGTCGTGACTATTGAAAAACATGAGAATAAAACAATCAGTTACCTCACAATGTTTATAGTCAACACAGTTGAAATTATTAAAGGCGTCACGTAAAATTTGAAAAGCACAGGTTCCAGAAAGATCTTCAAAAAAGTCGTAATCGTCTATAATGTTGTGCTTGGAGATAGGTTGATTATTTTCGATTTCAGCAGCTGTGACTAAGCCACTTATATCTGGACAATCGAAAAGGTGTTTCAATCGACGGATTTCAGGATCAGGGTCTTCTTGGGAATATGCGCATTCGTAATCATTTTCACTCTTTGTCATAGACGGAAAAGATGGAGATAGATTTTGACCGCTAGCAGCTAAAGAAGGACATGCAGGAAGAGGTTCAGCAACAAGACTACGCTTTAAATAAGTTTTCTTAAACTCTGTTATAGTGGTCGTTGGTAAATGCCGCTTCTTTAATGAACTTCGATGATTATACAATTTGCGGCAAGCTAAAATATTAAGCAGTCTATTCAACTCAGCGGTTTCAACGTCCTCTCTTTCAAAACATGACAATAAAACGTTTACATGAAAATTAACTTTGGCCTCGAGTTCACCATCTGGTCGACTTTGATTGTTCCATAAATTGTTTGTAGGCATACCAAGCAAGGAGGAGTAGACGATGTTATCTAAATTTATATTTCCTAATTGAAACGTATTATATTTAACAAAATCTCCATAATCGATCACAATAGGATCTTTTTGATCTTCATATTCTTCTCCGTACGTTAGGCGGTACGTTTTTTTAGTAGCCTCCGTATTACATAATGTGTTAAAAAGATTCTTCACCAGATGTTCAGAAATGCTACGCTTATGTTCTTCAGTCAAATTTTTGTGATGATAGTAATGTAAGGGATTTATAGTAGCAGCTGTTGATAAGGAACTTCTACTAGTCTCATCATCATAATCTTGAGGGCTACATGCTGTTTGAAGAAGAACATCTAAGAATGAATACATGGTTACACATTCCAGAGGAAAGTCAGCAATTTGTTTTTCATATTGTCTGTTGAGATGTAAATTGCCAACATCAGAAGGTATATTAATAATGTGCATGTTTTCTTTATAATGGACATGTTGCCTAGATAAATCCTGAATGTCGTACATTAGATAACACAGTTCGTCATATATTTTATCGGGATTCCCAGACAGATTTTCTGAATTCCAATACGGAGGAGAAAATACAATAAAAGCGGTTTCCTTAAAATCGTCAACAGTCTCTCTTCGTATTCGCAATAACTGTAAATCTTCCCAAAATTTCATAGATTTTTCAGTTAATAATTCTGTGAGACTTTGACCTCTTTTTGTGGTTCGTAATAAACTAGATGGTATCGAAGTGTTCGATGGATCTATTCTTATTTGCACTATTGCTGTCAATGGTATGTTAGCTTTTACTAAACATGATGGTAGGTAAGGGTCTACAAAACCTGTTACGGCGACATAAATATTGGGTCCGTCGGTAGGATAGTCGTCAACGTATACTTTATCTCTCCATTCCTCACCCCTCACTCTAAGTTGGGTTTTGTATTTTTTGTTGTCCGAACGACCATCTCCGTCGCCTTCCTTCATTCGACTCTTACTGTGACTGGCGTCCAAGCGTGTTTTTGAAGTTGCAGTACCCTTCACTTCTCCTTGATCAAGCATAGTGATAGATTCTTTTTGCATACCCAACTTAACTTCAAGTCTTTGACGTTGAATATAGAGGTACTCATCTTTCATTTTCATTATAAGATGTTTAATTACTAAAGATAATACATCTGCTGGAATGTCTTTCTTATCTTTTAGATATGACTGAGCTTCTTCGAAAATTCTAAGATTTTCATCTTTAACTTTTTTCTCCGCACCTAGTTGATTTATCATAAATATTGTCTCACTTTTACAAATGTTTTTGATGATAAAACGTTTTTCTTCAGCGGCAAATATTTCAAATTTATTGAGATATATCCGTTCCTGTTCACTACCAGCAGATTCAAGTATTATCACTTTAACCGCAAAATTTTCTTCGTCTATAGGTGCTTCTTGAATCTCTGTTTTCCAAGCGTTTTCATCCGGTGGCTCGGGAGCTACTTTTCCTTTTTTAGGTGCCATGAATGTTAAAAATAAATTGACGGGTTTTATATATGAGATCACTCAATAAAATACAAAAATACGGTTTAACACTATTGTTGAATTTCCGTTGATTTCCATCAAACGATCATGTTTGATGATCGTTTGACAAACAAATCAAAGATATATATACTTATTATACTCTTTGATAATAAGTTAAAAGATATTTATATGGTTATGGAAAAACAAATTGACATTGACAGACAAGCTGGTCTGGTCTGGTTTCTTTGCCCAAAATAAGGATTAATACCAAACAGTATTTTACCTACGACCTACGTCTATTACATACTTAACCAACGTCGGACCAAGAACGTTGAAAAAAAGGCGGACATTGCCTCTTGAAACAACGACCGTGCGACCTGGGTACTATAGACTTACACACAGAATACACACATTGACACGAAGGACATCTGTCGTGTGACATGGCCCGTCATTAGGGCATCGCACACTAACACAAAGCACGTCTCCGGCACGGCTTGAATGTTCAACCCAGCGATTAACTCGTCATTTAAATATGAACTTTAAATCGTATGTCGTATGACTCGTATGACATATTTGATAACGTCAATAGGAGAAAGCTGTAAACATTTTTGTATTGTTTCCAAAGTCTAAAACGCCGTGCTGGAGCTGTGCTTGAGCATTGTTTGTTATGTGTGTAATAAATATACACACATATAAATACACCACTGATATGTCGCCCATGGACACCTGGAATACCAGAGGCGTTACAAGTGCGTTACCGGCCTTTTGGGATTAAGAATTTGAGGATTGAGGGGTTAATAAGGCCTCCGGTAACGGTAAACAGAACGCAAGCATTGTTTGACGTCGGTCTGTGAGGTCGTGGTATCGCCGTCGAGCCGGCCCATTCCTACCGAAGCATGGCTCTCCTTTACTGGCAGAACTTTATGGCAAATAAAAACATAAAACTCAATTTTCGATTTCCAAAGAATGATAAAGTACAGGAATTATGGTTATCCTTTCAGTGTGTCAGTGGTTTGTTGAAGAAAAAATTGCCTTACAGTAAACAAATATAACTGGTGTAATAGGTACAACTAATAAAATTTTGAGAGTAACTATTCTAGAATAGACCGTAGGTATATAGAGGTACATAAATTAACCGCTTAATTGCACCGGTATGAAACACAATAATAATAATAATAATAACTCAGTGCAATGAACGACTGAGGAGTGCTTTGGAGGATGCGGTTCGTGAGTACAGACTTGCTCCTAGCAATTTAAGACCAAAATTACCACGTTTGCCCATGTGTAAAAAAAATAGGGCGCTGGTGAGCGCCTTGGATTCGCTACTTAAAAAATATTTTGAGAGTAGCGAAAACCTCTATGATACACACTCAATCTTGTACTGTGGGGCGGTAGCTGCTTGTCGAGTGGCTAATGTCAGATTCCCAAATCTTGACGCAGCAGTCCGACCAAAACCAGTAGTACCTGCCTGGCAGTATAGGATAGAGCGTCGTATCAGTGAGGCCAGGGTACTCATCGGCAAACTATCCTGCTTTAGGGAGGGCAATACTCGCCCTAGAGTGATGCGCTTTGTAAGACGTGCATTTGTGGGGACTGAAATCCGTCCTCATGAATACCTGTCGCGTGTTACAGAGCGCATCGACTTCCTGAAGCAGAAAGTTTACGCATGGGCAAACCGTATTAGACGATACAAAAAAAGAGTGGAGCGCTATACTCAGAATCGCATGTTCCAAAGAGATCAGAGGTGGGTATACAGAGATTGGGAACGATCCAACCAAGAAGTGGCTGACGGGAGGCGACCAGATGATGATGCCACTAACACATTTTGGCGCAACATCTGGTCGGTGCCTGTTAGCCACACAGAAGGTGACTGGATGTTTGATGTTAAGCGAAGGTGTGAGACTATATCAGAGATGGAGGAGGTAGTAATCACCTCCTCTGATGTAGCCAGTGCAGCCTGTTCGGTCCCGAATTGGAAATCACCGGGGCCGGACGGACTGCACAATTTCTGGATTAAATGGCTCAAGAGTTCACACGTTCGCTTAGCATTACACTTCCAGGCAGCTTTGGAAACTGGATCGTTACCACAATTTCTAACAACAGGAGTTACCCACCTGCTCCATAAATCAGGTAGTTCCACTGAGCCCAAAAATTATAGACCGATCACATGTTTACCAACGGTCTATAAACTTCTTACATCCATTTTGAGGACAAAAATAACAAAACATATTGAAAAAAATTCCATCATGTCTGTATCTCAAAATGGATGTAGGGAGGGGTCTCGTGGAACTAAGGAGCTACTCCTCATTGATATGGTTGTTAGCCAACAGGTTCGTCGGTCCCGAAAAGATTTGTCTACATGCTGGATAGACTACAAAAAAGCATATGATTCTGTGCCACATACATGGCTCTTGAAGGTGCTGGAGTTGTATAAAATAGATGCAAGTTTACGCGCCTTCTTGGAGTCATGTATGCGGCAGTGGAGAACTGTGCTTTGCTATCCGGGATGTAGACAAATCCAAGGGAACGAAGAACCTGTAAGGATAGTGCGAGGAATATTCCAGGGTGACAGCCTGAGCCCACTATGGTTCTGCTTGGCCTTGAATCCTCTAAGTACTCTACTGGAGGATTCAGGGCTAGGCTATCCTTTGCGGAGAAGGGGTCTAGTTATATCCCACTTACTTTACATGGATGACCTCAAGTTGTTTGCTCCAAACAAGAAACAATTGATGGAACTACTGAATATAACTGAAAAATTTAGTAGTTCCATCAGAATGGAGTTTGGAGTGGACAAGTGTGCGGTCATGCATGTAAAGCGAGGAGGGATTGTGGAATCTGAGGGACTAGAACTCTCAGATTTCACAAAGCTGAGATCACTCTCCGCAAACGATACATACAAGGACCTGGGTATGTCAGAAGGATTAGGCATTAATGGACCGGACATGAAGCAATCGTTACAGGAGCGCTTCTTTGGCCGCCTGAATAGGGTACTGAAAAGTTCCTTATCAGGCGGAAACAAGGTGCGAGCCTTTAACGGTTGGGTCATGCCAGTCCTAATGTATTCTTTTGGTATACTCAAGTGGACTCAGACTGAACTTGACACCCTGGATAGGCGAGTCCGGACCCTGCTGACTGCAAATCGCATGCATCACCCTCGTTCGTCGGTCATGAGGTTGTACATCCCGCGGAAGTGTGGTGGTCGAGGCTTATTAAATGCTAAGACCCTTCACAACCGTGAGGTGTGCAGCCTCAGGGAATATTTCCTGAAAGTCAACGAGGGTATGCATCGAGAAGTAGCAGTGGTGGACAATGGATTCACTCCGCTATCCTTGGCAAAAGAGAACTGGCGCAAACCTGTGGTACTGAGCGTCAATGATCGCAAGGAGGTATGGCATAGCAAGGAGCTCCACGGACGCTTCTTCCGGACCCTTCATGGGCCCAGTGTAGATTTTCTAGCGTCCGTGTCTTGGCTACGATTCAGTAATATCTTTGGAGAAACTGAAGGATTTGTCTGTGCAATTATGGACGAAGTTATCCTTACGAATAACTACCGGAAATATATAATTAAGGATGGGACGGTTGACATATGTCGGGCATGTCATAGTCCTGGTGAATCCATTAGACATATTGTTTCTGGTTGTGGTCGTTTGGCTAACAGTGAATATTTGCATAGGCATAATCAAGTAGCCAAGATTATCCATCAGCAACTTGCTTTACACTATCGACTTGTTGAGTCTGAGGTACCGTACTACAAGTATGTGCCCGACCCAGTTCTGGAAAATGACCATATCACATTGTACTGGGACCGGTCTATCATTACTGACAGGACTATTGTAGCCAATAAACCTGACATAGTGGTGATAGACCGACAAGTACGCCGCACGATGATAATTGATGTCACCATTCCCCATGACGAGAACCTCGTGAAAGCTGAGAAAGATAAACAAATAAAATATCTAGACTTAGCTCACGAGGTTGTCGACATGTGGAGTGTGGATTCGGCTATCATTGTGCCGATAGTCGTGTCGGCCAATGGGTTAATCCCTAAAAGCCTCGACATCCATCTTAGGAGGCTGGCGTTAGGTGGATGGATCAAGGGCCTGATACAGAAGGCAGTTCTCCTAGAAACGGCACGTATCGTGAGGAGGTTTCTATCTCTGGAGCCCTAACCACCGGTAGCTTGGACCATGTTCCCGCTACTGGTCGGCGCCTATTTTTTATATTTTTAAATATTATTTTTTTTATTTTGTAAGTAGTATTTAAAAATGTAATTTATAGAGAATTTTAAATAAATATATGGATAATAATAATAAGCCCGCAGGGCACCTTGAGGCGAGGTGACGGGCATTAGCGATCCCGCGGGCTACCATCATCCCGAGTGCTCCAGGGAGAAGTCACCGTTCCTTCTTCTCCGGCTTGCCTTAATTGGCTGGCTGGAATGAACGATGACAAGGAACAGGTCTCCCACCTCTGGCTTGCCTTCATTGGCCGTCCAGAGTGGAGTCGCGAGAGCAGTGATCCTGCTCGGAGGGTAAGAAACTATTCATAAGTCGCGAGTGGGCCAGGGATGCAGGAGGCTTCGGCTGGAGCAGATGATCTGAGTAGAAAGCGGTGGTAGTTTCTTAACCCTTCAGCCACTCACATTCTCGTTGCCCCTATGTTGCTAGAGGTATATCTAGCAACCATTCCCGGGGCCCGGTCGGTGAGTTGGCGAGTCTCCGCCTGCCATTTTTACGTGTAATAATTACATTGTTTCGGCAGGTGCCATAGCCATCCATAGTTCCCAATTTCCCAGTCCACAGCAACCCATCCATAGCCCTACCTTTTTTTTTCCATTATTCACAATAGTCCTACACTAACCGGGTACTGTCCTTGGGTGCATTTCCATAGTGCATACAGGGATAGTCGCCGGTTTGTGTCTCCATTACATTTAGATTAAAGTTGTCTAAAGGGCCTCTGCGCAGTTGGCTTCGGCCCCTCGTACGCCTCCCAAATGACCGGGACCCTGTGGTCCCGTGAATGGTAAAGACATACATAATAATAATAATAATAAGCCCGCAGGGCACCTTGAGGCGAGGTGACGGGCATTAGCGATCCCGCGGGCTACCATCATCCCGAGTGCTCCAGGGAGAAGTCACCGTTCCTTCTTCTCCGGCTTGTCTTAATTGGCTGGCTGGAATGAACGATGACAAGGAACAGGTCTCCCACCTCTGGCTTGCCTTCATTGGCCGTCCAGAGTGGAGTCGCGAGAGCAGTGATCCTGCTCGGAGGGTAAGAAACTATTCGTAAGTCGCGAGTGGGCCAGGGATGCAGGAGGCTTCGGCTGGAGCAGATGATCTGAGTAGAAAGCGGTGGTAGTTTCTTAACCCTTCAGCCACTCACATTCTCGTTGCCCCTATGTTGCTATATCTAGCAACCATTCCCGGGGCCCGGTCGGTGAGTTGGCGAGTCTCCGCCTGCCATTTTTACGTGTAAAAATTACATTGTTTCGGCAGGTACCATAGTCATCCATAGTTCCCAATTTACCAGTCCACAGCAACCCATCCATAGCCCTACCATTTTTTTTCCATTATTCACAATAGTCCTACACTAACCGGGGACTGTCCTTGGGTGCATTTCCATAGTGCATACAGGGATAGTCGCCGGATTGTGTCTCCATTACATTTAGATTAAAGTTGTCTAAAGGGTATCTGCGCAGTTGGCTTCGGCCCCTCGTACGCCTCCCAAATGACCGGGACCCTGTGGTCCCGTGAATGGTAAAGACATACATAATAATAATAATCTAGCAACCATTCCCGGGGCCCGGTCGGTGAGTTGGCGAGTCTCCGCCTGCCATTTTTACGTGTAATAATTACATTGTTTCGGCAGGTGCCATAGTCATCCATAGTTCTCAATTTCCCAGTCCACAGCAACCCATCCATAGCCCTACCTTTTTATTCCATTATTCACAATAGTTCTACACTAACCGGGGACTGTCCTTGGGTGCATTTCCATAGTGCATACAGGGATATTCGCCGGTTTGTGTGTCCATTACATTTATATTAAAGTTGTCTAAAGGGCCTCTGCGCAGTTGGCTTCGGCCCCTCGTACGCCTCCCAAATCACCGGGACCCTGTGGTCCCGTGAACGGTAAAGACATACATAATAATAATCTTTATTGTACACCTTAAAGTAATATAAACATATAATATGTAGAGTTACAATCAAGAATAGTACGCCTTTGTGCCCAAAGGCGGCCTTATCACTAAAAGCGATCTCTACCAGGCAACCTTTGGGTGAATGGAGCACTGAATGATAGTGGAGGTGATTCTAGGCATACTCAGGTACTTACATCACATACCTATACATACACATACATACATACATACATACCAACATACATACATACACACAATAGAAAATATTAACATTATCTTGTGTGGATCCACATTTAGACACACGATGGGTTAAAGAATATAGAAAGGTAACAAATAGTTTCAAGTATCGCATAATATAGAGTCATTTTTTTCTTTATTTTGTGCATGTGAATAGTGATGAAAAATTTTCTGTAGGTATTGCACTCCATTTGTTTGTACGACACTAGCGCTTCGTGGAGGCCGAGGCACTACAGCTCAAATTTCATAAGGAATATTACATCACAAGGATAATTATGATGTTTCGGTTCTCAAAAATTCTCAGTAGTAAGAACGGAATTTGTATTCGATGTACAGTCAACGGTCAAAAGTCCACTGCCATCGTGAGTGATGTTCACACGGCATTGCGTAAGTAATTTCATATAAATGTGCATAAATACGCGTGCGTACGCATAAACACACGCACGCGTACACACACAGATAAAAATATGCGTGGACTTTTGACCCTTGACCGTAACTACCCAACGTATTATATTTAGACAGGACTGGACATAAAGCCATTTGCCATGTGCATTAGATGTTAAGGGAAAAAATAAAATAAAGTTAACAGAAACAACGTGATTTCGATCAATTTGTTTAATACATTCATGTATTTTGTATGTACACATATAATAAAATACAGACTTGTACATATATAATTAACTTACATAATAAGACATTTTAAATCTTAATATGTACTTTTCTCGCTACTTAGGGTACGCTCGTTTCAACGGCATTCATTCCCAACTTAAATATAATTTCCCGCATTATGCGACCACAAATATAATATTAAAATTTAATCATCAATTTAGTCAGTCAGTTAGATTAGTATTAAAAAAATATTTAGACCTTAATCGTAATAATAAATAATGATAAAAGTAACGGACTAGAAATCTCGCTACGTCATCGCTCAGTATAAAAAGTAAATAAGCGTGACGTCGAGCGATTTTCGAATCAATATACATCGTTAATGATTAATTCGATTTTTCAATATTTCTTTATTTAATACAATTTAATTTTAATACATTGAACGCCATATCAGACTATGTAGAACCACGCTCTATCAGCAGTTAAAGACAATCTCCCATCATCTTTATTGAGATATATTTTTATAATACTTGCCTATATAGGATTAAAAATAAGTTCGATCTCCACAGGTGTGGTATCTAAGACCAGGTCACACAGACATAGCTTAGAAGTACAAGTGATACAAAATATTACACGCAATACCTATATATTACAGTACTAGCTTCTGCCAGCGGTTACGCCCGCGTCTCCAAGGGTAAAAAGTAGCCTGTATTAATCTGGATCGTAATTTACGTCTATTCAAAATTTCATGCCGATCCCTTCGGGCGTTTCGATGTGATTGAGTAACAAACAAACACACAAACTCACAATTGTTTACATCTATAATAGCGATTCAAACTAATTTCGACCATCGGTCCTACAATTACAGCGTAATTTCAGTTTCGGATAACCTAACATTCGACAAACTTATATTTACGTATGGTACTGTGTTGTGTGTAGTGAACGAGCCGCACAATTGATTTTGTTTTTAGTGTGTATACACACTATGCCAAAGTATAACTTTTTCGCGATAAGAAGACCTTTTCTTATAATATGTATATATATACATTTTTATCCCCTCCGGTGATGAGTGAGAATTTTATTTAAATTTTATTCTGATATGTCACCCCTGATGGCGAATGGGAATCATATTGTAAAAAAATCTCACTCGTCACCTCTAACAAAAATAACTGTTTGTGGCAGTAGCCAACAGCTTCGTCTTTAAGGGTTACTTATATCTTAACTATAATTATGACAATATTACAATCATAATTAGGAAAATAATATCACACATATGAGTCAATCTTCAAAAAGTCAGTTTATGCTGGTTTATCGAACAAAAACACTTCTTGACATGCTGATAAACTTAGAACCTGTATTCTTCATGTCTGTCGACTTTGGCATTCACATACAACGGTATTAATAATCACAATCGGTGAGTAGTTCAGGGGCCACTTTTTTATTCATGTTGGATAATCATACAATGTCTTCTCTCGCCTTAGGTGAGACAAGTTCAGACGCCGTTGCCTATCTTACTCCTGCCGGAGTCCCGGTAATCCATAAGGCCACCCGCAACACTGGGTCGGGTCAGCCCATCTGCGGTGGTTGCTTGGAATTACCTTTGCTCGCTGTCCAGACCAGTGTTTAAGGTGGCCGGAGATCGCCACGCGGTCCTCGATGCTGGGAGTGGAGTGTCTCCCGTGACGGATTACGTAAGAAGTTTTGGCGTCCCCGCCTTCTCCTTAGCTAACATGACTGTTTCGCAGAAGGAGGAGACGGTATCCTAATTCCTCTCGCACACACCATGCCGGCACGGGATCTGTAATTTTGAACAAGTCAAGTAAATAACTCACCCGTCTGTTACCTACTTGTATGAATATTGTAATCGGCAAGGGCCACCATGGCATGGGCATGTTGCTACGTTGTCTTTTGTAATTATTATTATTTTATATTTTACGGTTTATTTGTTTGTTAGTTTTATAGTTACTCATTGTATCTGTCTACTTGGTGCATCACGGCTAATGGCGACTAAATTATTTTTCTTTCTTTCTAATTAGTTCTCATTAATTGTAACATTGACTTTTGTAATAACTATACTTCGTTAATAATTACTGTGTCGCTATTCTATTGCCGAGGAAGGAAGCTCGGCTTTTCGAAAATCTAATTGCTAAGGTAGATACTCAGCAACTTCAATTTAAACTCATTTATGGAGTTTAATCAAAACTTTTCTACAATACTTCATTCAGATTTTTAACGAATTAAGGAGGCTGTGCCTTACTTAGACGGACGGCAGAGGGATCTTATACTGTAGATTTAGAAAGCGGTGAGTAGTAGTAACAATAGGAAATACTTACGAATAATCGCAAAATTTGATCTTGCTATATATGTCGTTGACGGTGGGCGCGTCAAAAGGCGGGCTGCCAACAAGCAGTGTGTACATTAGGCAGCCGATACTCCAGATGTCCGCTTTATATGAATGACCATGCGACGTCAGTATCTCAGGTGCGAGCATCAAGAAGGAAGGAATACAGCGAAAGGAATAAAATACCAACTTGTATACCGGTATACGTATATCTGGATATCCTGATCAAGGAATATATTTCCGGGTTTTAGATCTCGGTGAATGATTGGTCTTCGATGAAGATAACCCAGTCCCAGCAGTATTTGATGAATAAAGTACCGGCACTCCGGCACTGTGATCTTTTGTGTTCTTAATTGTGGCACCCAACAACATGATTATATTTCAGCGACCGCTGTATATTCATTTCTTGACACAGTCGTGTTTTGTTACAAGCCTTTGCCAACATTTTCTTTGATAAAACGTTTGTTGCCCATATTGTAGTTGTAGCAATTTATTTGATGTATAACAAATATCAAATCCACCCTGAAATATAAAAGTCAATTTAAGATGAATGAGTATTGATAATGTTTCAACATATTGATTCTAAAATTAATTATGCTATGCTCAGATATCAATAGACAGGTTCTGTCTAAAGATATATATCATAATGTGTAAATAATTGAACAACTGAAGGTCCTCCATTTAATAGGTTGGCATGGTGGATTTTTTATGTAATGTATTTGTCACAAGTTTATTCTTACGAAAATAAAAGATGTCTGGTAGAAATCACTCATCATTATTATTTTATTTATGTATATTACTTCTTTATTCTGTAAGACCTATATTATTAATGGTGTTAGGTAACCTTACAGGTTTGAGGGTTTGCTTGTAAATCTCGTAAATGTAATCCCGTATCTGTATTGTTGTAATATATTTCTTTCATGACAAATAGAACCAGTATAAACTGACTGTTAAATCTATGGAAAGATCATACAAAGCGAGGCCATGATAAAATAGTTTTAATGGCGGCCGGGGGACAAGTGTGGCAACCCCACAAACTTGAGGTTAAGTTTCTATTGAAAAATTTCTATTCAAAGTTTCTATTTAAACACATGACCCAAAAATAAATGAGTCTTATAGGACGTGGAGT
Source organism: Spodoptera picta (assembly GCA_038387885.1). NCBI lineage: Eukaryota > Metazoa > Arthropoda > Insecta > Lepidoptera > Noctuidae > Spodoptera > Spodoptera picta. Next base: position 8,539,927 of record JAZHFQ010000105.1, read on the forward strand.
AAACTTGCATGGATTGTGATCCTTCTACTTTTGGAAATGTAGGTACCTACATTCAAAATTGTGCGAATTGTATATTATCATGAATCATGGCCAGATTTTTCGAGGTACTTTGCGTATTTTCTCTTTTTTTTAATTTCACTTTCATGTGCCAACATTATTTTTTTTTATGTTAATTTTCTTATAAATGAACATGATTAATACTAAATGATAGCAATAATCATAAAAGCAAGAATTTACTCACACTACAAAATATCTGGTATCACTATTATTATGTACCAGATGGGCTAACTGTGGTGTCTAGCCTAGCTTCGTTGCTAGTGCGTTCAGTTGTTCCAAAGAGTACCGTAGATCCCAATACAATTCGTCGGGACAGCCGAACTCTTCGATTGTTTTAAAGGGATATAAACTAAATGTTCCATCATATTCAATGTACGTCATTGTCTTGAACAACGGGCATATAATCACCTTCGTTTCGTTGTGGAAGTTTAGCTGTTGACAAAAAAATGTGAGGCAAAGCATTGAGAAAATATACTAGGCAAAACTTTGATTTTGATCCTGCCTAGTTTCGAAGCGAACGAAGTCGCTGACCATAGCAGGACATGGCTCTTAGTTATAAATTGTCATTTTAATAGTTACCTGTAATGCCCCATTGCTAAAATACATGACGGCAGCTTCTGTGGTTTTGTAGGCCTCGTATAAATATCTTGATTCAGACTCTTCATCACTTTCGGTTAGAAGTCCATAATCTGCATTATGCGGGAAAAGAACACCATTATTTACATATTAAAAACAATCTAATTTAAAAATGTAATAGTTTACCATTGTTTTTTAGATACCGCATTATACGCGATTTTAAATTAAAAAGAAATCTCATATTTTTATCAATGTCTTCTGTCACAGTATACTGAGTAACAGTCATTAAATACTCCGTTCCGTACTCGGTGATGAAGTGGCTGACCCTACGGACAAAAAATGGACATAAGCAAGAAAATAACATCAGTCAATTTAGTAAGTAAGTAAAACTCACCCGTCATTAGCTATTATGAAAATCTTGGTGGAATCCTTGAAAACTATTCCGATTGTATCATCTGAGAGAAGATAGCCAAAGCCAAGCGGGTACTCAGCCCATTTTATCACCCACAGCGCCGGACGGATCGCGCGGCAGCGTATTGCCGGTATATTACCAAAATGACATTGAAGCTGTAAACAAGTAGGTATTATAAAATGCCAGTTCTTTCAATAACAGAAAGAAGGAAAGAAACTAAGAAAATAGTAACACATCTTGGTGTTGCGTTCATACCTTGTTAAAGTCTTCCCCAAGCAATGAGATAAGGTTCGATCGTATTACGTTAAAGTTGTATTTAATAATAGGAGGTGGTTCCACTTGTGACACTGTTTGTGTTGTGTCGTCTCTCTCTGACAAGTTTGATTTGATTGCGGGCATATTAGCAAAATGACTTTTAACCTGTAAGCAAGTAGGTATTATGAAATGCAAAAGTTGTTTCAATAATAGAAAGAAGGAAAAAAACTAAGAAAAGAGGTAAGAGAGAGAAAAAATAGTAAGACACGTTGTTGTCATGTTCATACCTTTCTAAAGTTTTCACGAAGCAAGGAGGCAAGGTGAGATCGAATTGTGCTTAACTGGCATTTATTCGGAGGTGGTTCTACTTGTGGCTCTGCCTGTGTTGTGTCGTCTGACAAGCTCGAGGTTGTCAGCACAGGATGGGTTTGGACTGCAATTTTGAACAAGTTTAAATACAAGTTATTTGTTCTGTTACCCTAATTGTAAGAATTTTATAATTAATTGGCCGGGGTCACGATGACGATGTTATTTTATTATTTTGATGTTATATTTTTAATTTAATTTCGTCGTTTTATCTTTTGTTTGTTTTATATTTATCATTTTACACGCCTCCAGCAAATTTTGAGTGATTTATATTTTATGAGCTGGAGCAAAATCTTGCTGGTATATCCAGATTTTGTTATTGAACATGGTATAAGTAACAGGGTCTAGAAGGTTCGCGAGTACTGCATTTTGATACACAATCGCATTCTCTTCAACCCTTTCTCACGAAAATGAACCTGAGTTAAGCCACAGAATGAGACTCCTACAAACCATGTGTGAGGATTGTATGCCAGAGTGTTTGAAAGACTGATGCCTACTCAGATGCTACGTCACTTTAACATTAATGTTATTTTCCATGATCAACAATATGGGTTCACCAAAGGACACTGCACTACTGACAGTAGCTCTAATTAAGCAGATTTTAGCATCGTGGGAAGAGGCACAGGATGCCATTGGAATATTTTGTAATCTATCGAAGGCATTTGACTGGTCAGCTTTAGTGTATTATTTATTGTCATAAGGTTATGTTCTTTTTCAATCTCTTTGACTGAATTTTGGTGTCATTGTTCTCGCACAATTGAACCAACAAAACAATATAACATTGTATTGTGAACCTAATTTAAAAAGTGGAGTGTCTTGCTCGTTCTTCTGTATAAGTCTATAGGAATCCACACTTTGGAATAAGCTTTAAATGAATGAACTTTTAAATTATATTGTTTTTAAATTATATTAATTAAAAAAAATTTGAAGTGGACGATTAAAGAGGACCATTGCATCGCTTTGGTTACGCGCCAACTCAGATTTTTGATTTGCTGTAAAAATTTTAATTAAACCTTGATTTGTTTATTATCAAACGATATAATGAAGACTTAAGTATAGAAGACATAAAAAGAAACTGTTTGACTCGCTCCCCTCCGTAAGCAGAAACTGTTGGCACTACAAATAGGATAAGCAGAACGAGGGTGAAAACAGTGTAAAATGAAGATCACAACGTGGGTTGTGAACCTACTTGGGTGGTCAGTCCAGGGCGCAGTGTAGAGGCAGCTCTGTGGAAGAGAGTCAGGTATGACGAGGCTGTTCACAAATTCATGTTGTAAAAGTTTCTCTGCCGTAGGTCTTCGTCTCGGACTTAGTTGCAGTTGCACTGCAATCATAGACGCTGCTTCCTGGTCTATGGTTGATGGCATCCTAAAAACATATATAAACATTTGACATGGACATAATAAATCGGTACCCTTCCAAATGTTTGGAAATAAGCCGTCGTCGCCAGCCAGAGACGAAGCACACTTGGAAACAAAAAGGTATTCCGTCGAGGCCAGCAGCTTTTATACAATCGAAATATTTCAATTCAATAAGCAAGGTATTAGTTGCACTCAAATTATTTTAAGACAATAAGTCCTGCATATATTCATATTCAACCTAATTTATTTATTTATTTGTACACTAACTACTTCCGCGCGGTTTCACACGGTCTGCTCAATTCCTATTGGTCGTAGCGTGATGTTTAATAGCCTATAGCCATTCTCGATAATTGCGCTATCCAACACAAATATATGGAGTTATGGAGATTAGCGCGTTCAAACAAACAAACAAAAAAACAAACTTCTGCTTTATATAATAAGTATAAGATTTGGAAAACCAATAGCTATACAATTTGATTAAATAGAATATGGTATACAACATAAAGCCAATTACTGGTTTCCACGATTAGCAACAGGGAGTAGAAACATGCCAACGTAATACTAAAATTACTTTTAAACCACAGCCAACCTGTAATGATGCACAAATTACTCAAAATATTAAGGACCGTATAGATACCCTACTATGAATTAAACAAGTCAAGGTTCAGCTGCCTGCGCGCCACAGTGAGTTTTGTGTTAAATGGGCCTAAAGAAAAATCTTTACAGAGTTTATTGAAACCATTGCTCGCTCGCACAAAATACGAATTACTCCGATAGTTGGTTGAGGAAGTAGGTACGATATCGATACACTGAACCTAAATACTTACGGAGAACATTAAAATGGTATTTGCAATATTTTAGGGCAGTCAATGTCATTAGTGGTATTTTTAAAATAATTGAAAAAACATCAATCTACGCCTGTTAACAAAGAGTTGCAAGTGAAATATCTTGCAAAGATTCAAATAGCCTGCAGTGTAACAAATATTTTACAATACGCTTCTGGATGTTTTCAATTCAATCATAATATAATATTATATACGATACATTTATTATAATATGGGTTCCATATCTGAGAAACATGGTCGAGGCTACTTCTTACAAATGTGCAGTATAAAATTTTGAATGTCTTTGCCTGTTTAAAACACCCAGATATTCTCGTGACAAAACCGAGCGCTTTCGAAGCCTTAGCTATTATTTGATCAATATGGATATCGAACTGAAGTCTTGCATCATGATAAACACCAAGGTCACGCACTCCGTCCCACCGTTGCAGAACCTGATCCTTCAGCTCGTATGGATGAATCATCGGGAACCGCTTTCTACTAAAAGTAATCACTGAGCATTTTGTGGGATTCAGATCAAGTTTATTCAACTGGCAGTACTCATTCAGGCGCTTTAAGTCATCCTGGGGACGCAGCATATCCTCCACCGATGTTATTTTAGAGTAAATCTTTATGTCGTCAGCATAAATAAGAAGAAAAGAACTATGGAAGAAGAAGTCGATGTCATTCACGTATAAGATGAAAAGCAGAGGACCGATTAGAGATCCCTGCGGACCTCCGCTTGGAATCGTTACCCAGATAGATATGTAGTAGTTATTGACTACGAAAACTTTTTTTTTATTCTGTCGAAGGCTTTGCCATAGTCGGTATAAATGACATTGACCTGTGCCCCACCATCCATACTGTCAGTCAAGTAGTCGTTTAAGAAGATCAAGTTCGATACTGTGGAGCGACCCTCCAGAAAACCACGTTGCGTGAATGAATTAGGACATTCATAAGTAACGTCAGAATCAATACCAGTCGGAGCAAGAAAGGTGGAATAACAATGCAAGCCTTGCAAATTTCTTCGGGCGAGGAAAACGTTACCTACATCGTGCTTAAAATAAGTATAGATTGAGGTAGATATTGTAGTTTATTATTAACAATAGGAAATACTTACGAATAATCGCAAAATTTGATCTTGCTATATATGTCGTTGACGGTGGGCGCGTCAAAAGGCGGGCTGCCAACAAGCAGTGTGTACATTAGGCAGCCGATACTCCAGATGTCCGCTTTATATGAATGACCATGCGACGTCAGTATCTCAGGTGCCATGTAGTTTGGTGTACCGCAAAATTTTTGTTTCCTATCCTCTGTAATATTATTAGTATTTATTAATTAATGAGTAATTATTAATAAAAATTGTGTAGAAAATAAGAAGGAAGGAAAACAGCGAAAGGAATAAAATACTAACTTGTATACGTAAATCTGGTAGCCAGTCCGAAGTCTCCTATTTTAATCTGGATATCCTGATCAAGGAATATATTTCCGGGTTTTAGATCTCGGTGGATTATTTGTCTTCCATGAAGATATGCTAATCCCAGCAGTATTTGATGGGTAAAGTAGCGGCACTCCGGCACTGTGATCTTTTGTCGTCTTAATTGGAGTTCCTGCAGGGACTGTGAGGAGGAGACACATAATTTAATTGAAATTTTGATAAGTAAATTCGATGTTGTAATTAAAATAAGTAAATTGAACAATGCCATATAAAGATATATTATTATGATAATGATACCTAATGTTCATAATACTCACCCTGCCTTTGCACACCTCCATCAACATATATAGAAAATTTATATCCTCAAATGAACTATGGAACGCAACCACATGTTTATGCTTCAGCGACCGGTGTATATTTATTTCTTGGGTCAGTCGTTTTTTGTTACTGGCGTTTGTCAACATTTTCTTTGATATTATTTTGGTCGCCCAAAATTTTTCTGTAGCAATTTCTTTGATTTTATAACAAATCCCAAATCCACCCTGAAATATAAATAACAATTTACGATGAATGAGTGTTGATTATGTTTCAACATATTAATTCTAAAATTAATTATGCTATAATATGCACATAATTGTAGAGAGGAGAGATTATTATATAGAGATATAATAATAATGTAAATAATTGAAAAATCGAAGGTCTTTCATTTAATAGGTTGGCAAAGATGCACCGCACCTTTTATGGCATTGCCTAACATAATCTGCAATCGATGATTTATGAAAAATATCATCTAGAATGACATTACAAACAGAATTGTATATAGAAATCCCAGTCTGTACTGAGTAATGAGCGTTGAAAGGTTACTTTTTTATTCAATTTTTTCTTATTTTTATAATAATTCCTGACTTCAAATTGCGCGCCACTGTACGCCTGGCATGTACCTATGATCATCACACCACAATATGGATGGTATGTCAGGCACTAATTCTTTTCTGCTATTTTCTCTCAGTCGATAACATTGTGTCATGATCGTTTGTGAGCGTCAGCTGCGGTACCAGTGGAGGGTTGAATAGTCGCAGCTGCCCCAACATCTAACAAAGTACTATTTTTAGCCGTAACTACTTAATAATTAGCATAATCTTTTGAAGAAAGGGTATCATCAACTGTTTGGGAAGTGATGGACTACACGTCAGGTGAGAGCACATTTTTTTATATTTATGTGATCAGTCAAAATAAAAAAAAATAAAAATAAAAGTTCTCATCAATACTAATAATTTAAGCCTAAACTCTGTCACAGGTGGATCTTCCAGGAGTTCCCTCGACTGTCTCTCGGTTCCGTCATCAAATCGACTCCAGATCTTTATCAAATAGGGAACATGCAATATTTTCGTTTTGTTTATATTTTAAAGAATTCCATATAAAATAGCTCGTAAAACAATCTAAATTATCGTAAAAAATGCGGTTTTAAAACGAACCGTTAAAATTTTCGCGCTAAAACGGATCTACAGTTGCGATGACGTCATGTGTGTCTATCACTGGTCGTGCTTGCGTTCGTTGGCTCAGTGCTCATCCCTGCGTAATTCGTTTTTTGATAGAACTCCGGAGATTCCAAAATATTTCAGTTAGTTGTCAAGAAATCCTCCTAATTTTTGTTCGTAATAATAATGTATCCTCTTTGGATACCTTAACAAAATATATAAAATATATATATGTATTTTCTTTGTAAACTCACTTGTCTAAAAACGTCAGATGACATATAAATCTATACTAATATTATAAATTAACAAATTACGAATTTATGTCCTATCAATTTTAATGGATACCTATAATATTATGTATAATTTTGACTACGATTGTAAAACTCACGTTAAAAAAATATTATTATATATATGTTACCGGCCAAACCCGATTTCAGGACAAACTAGTTTTGCCTAGGCTAAACTAGTTCTTCCTATACGCGTTATGATTAACTAGTATAGCCTAGTTCAAACTAATTTGTCCTAAGCCCGATAGGATAAATCAGTTTAAGCTAGGACAAACTAGTTGATCCTAGTATAAATACGCATACTTTAGGATTAACTGGTATGACCTAGTCTAAACATTCTAATATATCTAGAAAGTCGAAATAAATAGATAAATTGAATAGAATACTCCGTAATTGAAAAAAATATCATTTTTATTAAACTATAATGATTCGTCGTTAAAACTTATGGTTAATTGGTTATGCGAACAATCATGCTATAACAAATAATAAGTGTTTTTTTAAAAGAAGCAATAATGATTTAAATTGTTATTAATTTAAAATCATAATGATTCGTCGCTACAAGTTATAGATAATAATTGGCAATACAAACAATCATAGGTACTATAACAAATAATACTGTTTTTTATCACATAACATCACGCCTCTTATCCCCGAAGGGGTAGGCAGCGGTGCACATTATGTCACTGTACAATGTAACACCCACTTTGCACTATTTATGTTACGAATCCCATATAATAAGGGGTGAGCCTATTGCCATATACCGGGCACAATTCCAGAGTCTAGTGCTACTACTGAGATTTAAAAAAAAACGTGCGACGTGTCGCGGGTTCGATTCCCGCACGGAACAACACTTTGTGCGATCCACAAGTTGTTGTTCCGGGTCTGGGTGTCATGTGTATGTGAACTTGTATGTTTGTAAACGTACCCACGACACAAGAGAAAATCCTAGTGTGGGGCAACGTTTAAAAAAAATACCCAGTAATTGCACCTACTATTTACTCTTCTCTGCATCACCAGACTGGTAGAAAACACCTGCGGCATTAAGTATTAGTACATTTTGTACATGAAGCATATTCAATAAATAAAATAACTAATACTTTGCCCGGGAATCGAACCCGAAACCCCTTGCCCGGCAGTCACACTGCGACCACTCAGCCAACGAGGCAGTCACATTGTTTTTTTTTTAATAGACGCAATAATCATATTATGACTAGGTCATACCAGTTTATCCTAGAGTGTGCCTATGTATATCAGGATCAATTAGTTTGTCCTAGCCTAAACTGGTTTGTCCTATCGGGCTTAGGACAAATTAGTTTGAACTAGGCTATACTAGAGGTAGTTAATCCTAACGCTTATAGGAAGAACTAGTTTTGCCTAGGCTAAACTAGTTCGTCCTGAAATCGGGTTTGGCCGGTAACATATATATATATACAACATGTAACTTAAATAACGCACATCGTGAAAATAGTTTGTTCAGAATCGTTAACTGAATCGATTTGTATAATTTTTAGTATAGGTAATTTTTTATCCCAAAAATAATTAAAACTACGGAAATTATTGTCATATATACCCTGTAGGTATTGTTAAAACAAATCGAAATGGACCGTAAGTCAAAACAATAAGACTTTTAAAATCGCAGTTTTATTTGTATTCATACAAATTCTATCATTCAATACAAAATAAAGAAAAATAAACCTTATGACAAGACCAGTAAGGATGCATACACATGTTAAATTAAAAATTTTGTGTATGTATTATGATTATAACATAATATTCTAATTGGGGTGTTTGCGGGTGTGTGTTGATTACGTTACATGTTGTATATATATAACATAAGGTACAAAATTAATAATAAAAAAGAACATCTTACCCTGCCGTAGAATTGTAATCTTTGGTATGTGCAGTTGTTTTTACTATCAGTAATAATTTCTGGAATTTCTTTTTCTGCTTCTTCTTTCCATTGCTTCTTCTTCAACTTGCTTAAAATATAAAATTACAAAATTATATCTTAGTAGGTAGAACTTGATCATGGTAAGTACCATCGACATCTTAGCCTAATAAGCACTTTCCAATTAGTCAAATAAAACTGTTGCACAAAAAAGTTCGTTCTGTCTGAGGATTTTATTGCGAGTTGTGGCGTCATTTAAATTTTGGGTCAAACCGTAAGCGTCATGACATTTTTAACTAGGTACCAATTATTTTTTGTAACTCTAACCTGAATATAAAACCAGCCTGTGCAATTCTCAAGCATCCAAAAAATCCGTACACAGTACTACATGAATAAAAAATAATATTTTAAAAATAATAACTATAATTAGTTTGTTCACTTTAAAGCATTGCGTCTATTTTTTTATTAATGGGACGTATAATTCATTTTAAGCCTCTGAAAGGCAGGGAGGTGCGTAGAAGAATCATTATTTTAATATAAAAAAACAACACTGATAAATAGAACTTTTAAAAACGGCAGCCAATCAGTGTTTTGTACGCAAAGCTGTGTATTCGTTAAAATAAAGTGTTAGTGTTTAAAATATTGTTGCTATTGTTGATCGAAGATTCAAATTAACAAATTGTTTAAAATTAAATAATATCTTTATAATTATGAGAAGCATTTGGCCAGAAGTGGGCTTGTTTCCAGGCTGATATGTATATCGCTCATAATCGCTCAGCATCTATTGGCTATGCGCAAAGCGAGTAGTGGCGGACAGATAACGACCGCAGCGCACAACACGGCAGTAATTGGAAACAAATGCGGATGATGCAAACCTCGTTTTTATTATTGTATTCATTTTACAGTAAAACTATTGAATAAATTGCACTTAAATAATGTCAACAATACTATTTTAATCTTTGGTTTTATTTTTATTTGCAAAGAAAATTATAATGTTTACATTGTTATTATTTGACAGCTTCTGAAAATGTTTTAAACGCTACGCGTCGCCACCATCGCGCACATAGCCAATACCTACTAAAGGTTCATCTATACTAGGTTGCCCAAACTAGCCGTCGCGTCGGTATCAAAGAGAATTAACTTCTATCGGTACGCCAATGGGGATGTTGACAACCAGTCAAAAGCTTGACTTTTTTCAAAATGTCAAACATGATAGGATTTTTCTAGGGTTTCTATGATTTTTGTAGGAGATTCATAACTGACTGACGTCACTCACGTCAAAAAGTTTTGATTAACTTTTTTACGTACAATATCTCTAGGTAGTATTATTTTTGTATTAAGTATTAATTTATTTATTTATATCACAAAGGTGAGTACCTATGTACCTATATTATAATCTAAGCCCCACAAAACCGTTGCAATGGTTTGACTGTATGCAATATGTAAGGTATACTTAAATTAGACAGAAAAATATTAATATCAAGTTTAAAATAAATCAAATGACATGGCTGACCGCAATCGAGTTCAATTCGATCTTTCGAATTGAAAGTTACAGAATAGCCTACCTGCTCCGAACCGGGGCCGCTGCTGATACTTATTGCGCTTTACCTGCATATATAAATATACTTTCCTAACCTGTATATATGTAACTACTAATCACGCTTACAATTACAAGAACTATTTTACAAATTCGCATTTCCACTATTGCAAAGGTAATAAAAACGCCAGAAAACTCGCTTGTTGAAATATTGTAAAATCAAAAATCAGTATAAAACAAAAAAGGTTGGGTCACTAATAGATAAAATCTTAATAATTATCATGCTCACAAAGTAATAATTTTACTACAAATATTTTAGGTAATTTGCAAACCTGTTTGTTTTGTTGCTACGGCCTTCGCCCGGCTCACTGATTTTTAACTTTTTCACATCAGCTCCTGTGAGACAGAAAATAAATATGCGCCAAGCGAAGAAAACTAACTTATCTATATTTAACTGCCGATAAACAAAATGCAATCAACTTTCAAATATTGATGCATCCTACCTAGAATAGAATCCGTGCCTACATTTGCCCGACAGAATTGTCAATATCTTTGCTTTGCTTCTTCTATACGTGGTGACAAGCATATATGCACATAGCGGTATGTGCGCTGTATGCATATACAAAATTGCACGTTTTTATCTCCTATAGAAACTGCAGAACCAGTTCCCATCACATTCAAGCACACGGGGAAAGAAAGAAAAAAAGAATTTCCGGAATGCAATATATGTAAATAGTGATGACGAGGTATAAAAATAAAAAAAAATATTTAGTCCGTCAGTTAATATTAAAAAAGCATTAGACACGATTTTTTTTTATTTTTGTCGTATAAGAAAAGAATACCTATTTAGATAAAACGAGTCAAAGTTTAGGAGTTTTTCAAGGGCGGAAAATCATCGAACGAATTCACCCACCTGGGTGAGGCGGGAGGTAGTGTCAGACCTAATGATTACATACAGGATAAAAATGCTTGGAGGCAGGCTGGTCCGGCTCCACAGGATAGCGAAAAACATTGATGTTCCAATGAGTTCCAATCATGTAAAAATACAGCCATTTTTGTTCAAATGTACACTGTAAAACTTAATATAATTATTGTAAATGTGAGAACCCTGTAACTAACTAAATTAAATTAGACTAGTAGAATGCATGTGTGTCAGCTTGGAGTTGTCATGCTCACTCAAAAGTCTCATTGGCAGTGGCACGGGCAGTGGATCGTTTACGTTTTCTATTACCTTTATTGGTCTAAGACATTGGTCTTCCCTATATTTCTCTATGGTGCAGAGTCGTGGACTATTAGAGCCTTAGATCGCAAAAAGATAGATGCTCTCGAAATGTGGTGTTGGCGAAGAATGCTCCGGATACCATGGACTGCCAGACGAACAAATTAGTCAATCCTGGAACAGCTCAAGATAAAGACTAGACTGTCGATCGTATGTTATCAGCGAATGGTTGGAATTTCGGTCACATAGCCCGCCGCCAGTCAGATAACCTCGACAAATTGGTTGTTGTTGGTAAGGTGGCCGATCACCTAGCCGATGGCGTGACCAAGCTGCCAACTATAGTGGACTCCCTGTTACGAAAGCCCTGAGAGAAGCCGAAAACAGGACAAGATGGAGGGAAATATCACAGAGAGCAATGAATGCCTTTCAGGGGCACGACCTTCAGAAATGAAGCAAGCGATCGAGAAGAAGCAGAAGATTACCTTTATGTCGAGTTTAGTGAACAGGTTCAGTCAGGGATGTAAATTAAAAGCCAATGGTATGAAAACATTGTTTTATTATTATTTATGTTACTTATTTTCATACATATGTGTTTAAATTGGCATTATTCATAATGCCTGGTCATTAAACATGATATCTATAGAATTTGGTCAAAGTGATTAATATTGCAGAAATAATCACTTCGCTATTATGAATAATACCTTCGAAGACTTTGATAACGTAATAAAACAAGCAGGTGTAAATGAACAGAACAGTGGATTTACATTTTGACAGTACAATCGGTTTTACTACCCTCGAAAACCATGACAACGCTAACTAAACCCATGATGAAAAGCTGAACATTCCGAGCAGCGGCAGATTTTGACTCAGCCGTATTCATTTCGGCTAGTCGTCCAGCCGTTATTTTCAACGACGCCACTCCGCTCACCGCTAAGGGCTCGTCGTACATAAAACTGCGATGCTACTTCGCATCGCAAAAATTGTGCGAGCTCCCTCTACGCATCGCAACAACATGCGAATTGATTCGCGCATCAAAATAGTATGTTCCCAAAATCTTCTTTGTTTCTTTTTTCTGTGTTTCCTAAGCAATAACAAAAGTGCAGTTTTCAATTTAAAATACGTTTATTACGGTTGACGGTCGTCGAAGGAATTGTCACCCTGGGAGACGCCTTGTCACACGAAATTGCATCGCAGCAATTTTTGTCATAATTTTCTGTGTTGCGAATCCGCATCGCAGTTTTGTGTACGAGCCCTAAGACCGAAGTCGTGGCTGGGCCGTTAGATCGTATTTATCACTTTAGTTAAACTTGAGCTTGCTATTATTTATAATTTGTGGTTAAAGTATTAATTTATCACATTGTGTAATAAATTTGGTTATTATGTATAATGACCAGTCATTGTAAATAATATCAAATTAAACACATCAGCTGTAACATATACATTTCATTGGACGTGAATGTACTTCTAAAATATGATATTATTAAACTCGACATAAAGGGAATAGAAACGAGACAGAAAACTAAGCTCGACTTAAAGGGAATAATTTTTCAAAATATCTTATGCAAATTTCACTTTTATAATTATTTTAGGATACATAGATAGTGCCTTTCCTGATCACTATGGTTTTAAACCCGCTGCGGTTGTGTCATTCGATTTTTTTAGGAATAAGCAATTGGCACCACCAATGGACATCCGAAGAGTACAAGTGCGTTGCCGGCATTTTAGGGGTTAGGGATTGGATATCGGGGAGGAGAGGAATTGGCTCTCCGGTAACATCAGTCACTCGGCGAAACAACGTAAGCAGTGTTTCACATAGGTTTTTTGTGGGGCCGTGGTAGCACTCCGGTTAAGACGAAAATCATCATCATCAACAGCCTATAAATGCCCACTGCTGAGCAAAGCCTCTTCTCACACGACGAAAATGGTTCGATTAAATGCACAAATGTTTTGTATGATTCGTAACATTCAAAGCGTGCAATGGAAATATATTTTTATGTACATCGTCATGACTTTTGTACCCGTAGGAAAAGGCAGAGGTGCACATAGTGAATGGCACGAAGGTAATGCCACATAATAAACAAAGTTTGATCGTGTAGCGGGTTCGATTCCCGCACTGAGCAACTCATTGTGTGATCCACAAGTTGGTGTTGGTGCATGTGTGTGCCCGCCCACGACACAGGAGAAAAAAATAGAGCAGGCCAATGTTTTAAAAAAAATGTATTTTTTTTTCAGCAGTTATGAAACGTGTCCCTTGTAACATGGTTGAGCAATTGAACATTGTCTCTATGTGGTCATAATATGAGGAGAAAATTTAAATTTTTGTATGATTTTTTTACCTACACCTAGACTAGGTACGTACCTATAAATCAAAACAAAAATTAAAATTTTCACAAAATTAGTTTCAAAGTACCTACATATTCGCATATGCTAAATTTAACTGGCTCTTTTTATATCTCACTAATTCACTATAAAATCTATTTTCATTCGTTATTCGCTGAGCATTAAAAATAATCAAACATGGAAAGTGTACCTACAAATAATTTGCCTACTCTCAAAAAGATAAATGTCCACTAGAACGTGTGTATGTCTATGTGTCAAAAACATTAACAGTGCAAATGACCTTACAATTTTAATCTTGTGATAAAGTGTTAAATGTTTGTTCCTATGCCTCATTTAAAAGTAGGCAAATTCTGGATACTCCCTAACCATATATGCCTTTAACGTATGTAATAGGACCTACTATTATAAATGATACTTACCCTCGCAGCCACGCGCTCTCCTTTTTACAGCAACTGGTTCTGGCGCCGGTGCTGCCTCAGGCAGAGCCAGATGCTTAGCCGCAGGCGCAGGCGCTGGCGCCGGCGCAGGCTCAGGTGGAGGTGAAGGCGCCGGTCGTCGCGGCGGCGGCGGCCGAGACATTTTTACATTAGAGCTACCACCATACAAACATTTTTCTTTTTTTAATTTTGTTTTGTTAATATTTTAGTCCGGTCAATTTAGACATTGGAAGTTACATAAAGTCCCAACAAGCTGAATTTCTGTGAAGTTGTTCAAAATATAATAATAAACAATGTCTAGAAGTTCCCCATTATTCCCCTGTAAGGAAAAAATTTAATTCAAGGTCAAAGGTCAAAAAAAATGACTTTACGGTTACGCTTTTATCTTTCCCAATCTTTGATAATTTCCGTTATTTTGCAATAGTTTTACATTAAACAGGATCACAACTGACCCGTGGAGTAGTACTGGGGAAACCGCGCTAAGTACACTATCTCATAGGTGGCGTGGAAACGTGTGCATATTATGACGATAACAACTTTTATATTTTTTTGAATCGTTATATCTCAGAAACGGTGGCTCGTAAGAAAAAAGTATTGGTACATTTTTTATGGATAATTTTATGATCTACAATTTTTGTCTGAGGTACCTTTATGATAAAACTTACCGTTTTGCTGAAAATCGCGAAAAACTCATTTTTTTGACATTTGACCTTGAATTAATTTTTTTCTTACAGGGGAATGATGGGGAACTTCTAGACATTGTTTATTATTATGTTTTGAACAACTTCACAGAAATTCAGCTTGTTGGGACTTTATGTAACTTCACTCTCATTTTTTGGTCTAAATTGACCGGACTATTTCTACAACAATGGGAAGAACAAATGATAAATCGGAGAGTTGAGGAATCGGAATATTTTGTAAGAAACACAAATATAAATGAATAAAATGTAGAAATAGCAAAAAAAACTCATTCAGGGCCTCATACAAATAATTTATAGAAGACTAATTCTAAGTTCTAAACAAAGGGCATTGATTAAAATTGGTGCCTTTCTTTTTTCTGGCATTACAAACGAAATTGTCTATGGGCTTATATATGGAAATCTCAGTCTGGACTGAGTTATGAGCGTTGAAAGGAGGTGGAGTCAAACATTTTACTTCGGTTTTTTATTCAAATTATTCATATTTTTGTCACAATTTCTAACTTCAAATTGCGCGCCACTATACTCCGGGCACAGAAAAACCATATCACACGACAATATATTCATATTGCCAGGCACAAATTTTTATTACCTATTTTCTCTCAGTCAATATAACTTGTGGGATGCTTCTAGGAGTTGTGTCATGAAGCTTCATGAGCGTCAGCTGTGGTACCAGTGGTGGGTTGAATAGTGGTAGCCGTCCAAACATCTAATCAATAAAGTATATTTTTTTTGCCATTGACTCCTAGTGGAACACTCATCTACTTAATAGTTAGCATAATCTTTTGAAGAAAGAAAACCGTCGACTTTTAAAGTGATCAACCGACGCCGCAGCTGACAAACATAGCATTCATGATAGGGCTCAGTAAAGTATTTTGTGGGTTTTTGGCTGAGAGGAAATTGATCATGAAAATCTGTCATAGGCCATAAACCGTATACATATAAATTGAACATGCTAGCCAATCAAGCGAAATTTTTCTTTCTGATTCAGTGGTTATTAACAAAAAAAAAATTGTAAAAAAGTCCACAATAGCTTTATTATATTCCTTGAAATCGTTTATAAACATTTATTACAAAATATTTCTGACAAGTAAATGAAGAAATATGCGTTGTGTACGGTCACCAATGGCACCATCAACAAAATCACGGGGATAAATATAGCACTATTTTCACATCTTTGAACTGATTTAACTCGATTTGGACTGTGTTTTGATATAAGACCTCATATATTTTTTTGTTTGTAATGTTATTCTGCATTAGTTTTTCCACATCCGATCAACTGCCGCGAAAAAATGAAAAGGCATCACGCTCCATACAAACTTGGTCATTGTGATTTATTAAATAAAACCTTAATAGATATCTAATAATTGTTCTTGACAATTTTTTGACCACTAAGTTATATCCAAGTTATATCATTTTGATATGAGCTTATGACGCCGACTTCTAACTTATCAGTGGGTGGATAGCAGCAGGTACCAATAATAATTATTTTTTGCTTTTTAGTTTTCACTTTCTGTTTGTTTTTAGTTTTTGGGTTTTCTGAGTCGTTTTTTTAAACGCAGTTTTTATTTTATCATTTTTAGTATAAAGCTACATAGTCCCATTTTGCCACTTAAAATCCACATAGGCGCAAAGTTCTAATCAATACAAATTTTACAAGAAAAACACATGGTATTACTGTATGCCGTTGACGAGTTCCCTTAACAATTACACTTCTTTATCATCAGACCTTTAATGACAGTCCCACTCTATCTAGGTGTAAAGTTCTCATCAATACAAATTAATCAAGCCCACACACAAGGCAGTTACTGTAAACCATTAAAGAGTTCCCTTAACAATTACACTTTTCATCATCAGACCCTTTATGACAGTCCCAATCCATCTAGGTGTAAAGTTCTCATCAATACAAATTAATTAAGCTCAATCAAACACGAGGTAGTTACTATAATCCGTTGAGGAGTTCCCTCGACTGTCCTTCGGCTTCATCAGATCGATTCCAGACCTCTATGTCAAATTGTACTGGTTTAAAATACCTAATATTGAAAATATTAACAAATGCACTAGTTGTCTCTTTAAGTTCCTGACCTGGTAACAATGGGATCACCTCGAAAGTGTAACCTTTCAAACAAAAGAAGAGTTTTGAAAATCAAAGCTAGTTTTGCCACTACATTATTTAATGGGCGAAGTCTATGCCATGTTTATTTGCATTTTGGCATGCTAAATGTACACAGTACCTGTCCTCTTAGTCATTAATTAACACAAACATTTAACTGGCAAGGTATTAACAGAATAGATTTATAAATATTTGAAGAATGTATACTTACGCTTTTGATTTCTTCCTATTAGGCATGTTTGTAGAGTTGTTGTGAGCCTCGGCCTACGGCAAGGTTAGCCACTGGGATGGAAAAAATGTAATAAAATATCTGAATTTCTTTTCAATTAAATGTGTAATAGTAGAGAAGATGCTAAAATATTTACACTCCCTCACTCATTTACTCATTCATTCATTCACTCATTCACTCATTCATTCACTCACTCATCACTAACGAATTTTATTAATTAATAAAATAATAATTTACAACATCCATAATAAATATTAGTACTATAATACTAAACTAATATCTACAATATGTTGTTTAAAGAAAAACATTCCACGACAAACCTAAGCCAACTACTTCTCTTAGGTTTCTAACGAGGAAGGGACACTTATCCATATATTCATAGGTACTTGAACTAACTAACTAACCCCACTCTGCTCGACTCTTATTGATCCTAGCATGATGTTTTCTAGCCTATAGCCTTCCTCACTATACAAGACAAAAATAATTGTTCAAATCGGATTAGCATGTTTAAACTGTCAAACACCAAGCGGTAACCGGTGACCGCAACCTATTGTTCTATAATTATGTCTATAATGACGGTACTCAACGAGTTAAACAAACAAACTCTTCAGCTGATTTGTGAATCTAAAACATCCAGGGCGCCACTCAAACGCATACAGAAAAATTAATTTAAATCGGTAAAGCCGTTTAGGAGGAGTTCAATGGCATACACACGTACATCAGAATTATATACATATATAAAGTTAAGTATAAGATTCTATCCTAAAAACAATCTTTCAATATTTTAATTAGGTAGTAATTTAGGTATAATATTTATTTGTTATACACATGTTACACTTATATGAACAATAATAATAATCAAAATTAAAAAAAATGGTGGCTAAAGTAAGTAATCTTATAAAGTACTGAAAACCCAGAAGTATTGCACGACTTCTGGGTTTTCTACTCATTCGCTACTCATCGGGTTTCACAGCGGCACCCTAATGCATGAGAAAATACAGTACACTTATAATTCCTGAAGGTGTAGCCCCACTGCTGAGCGAAGGCCAAATTTAGGGAATGGATTTCAACGGGTTAAGCATAATATGTGGAGAGTCGAAACGCAAATCTATGCGAGACATAATGTGTTTTCTATTGTGTCTCATTCGTATCAGACAAGAGGTCAATCACCATATTTGCTCAAGGCGAGCCAGCAAATTTAAACTTATAATCAAATTATATAAGTTCAGGTTTGCACACAATGTTTTTTTATAAATCAGGACACAAGCTGACGGATCACCTGATGATAAGTCATAAGCGTCACCCAGGGACCCCAGAAACACCAGAGGCATTACAATTTTCAGAATTTGGGGATTGTTGGGGATTCAGAGATTGGGGAGATTGGAAGATTGGAGAAGAGAGGAGGCAGGGGGTTAATTGAGCCTCCAGTAACCTCACTCACACTCGCAATCTCCTCAATCTCTGTGTCGCATGGAACACTTTCCATGTTGGTTTTCTGTAAAGCTGTGGTATCACTCCGGTCAGGTAAGCCTCTTCATACCGAAACATGGCTCTCCCACACTTGAATTTCATTTATAGTATTATCAATTGATTATTTAATCTTAAAAGTACATAGAACTCACACCCTCATGCATGAGAAGCGGACATTTTAAACCTCTGGGCCAGCTCGCATCGTAATACACTGGTGCCAATTCTGGACTCCATATTGCTATTGACATTAAGAAAAATTTTAAATGCCAATTGGTAACTAAGGTAATTGAACCTCAGACCACTTGCTATGGTAAAGTACTTGCAACTACTAGACCAAAGACCCTTATCTTGTATTATTGTCATTAAATGCAATAGCATAATTATATGCAT
The DNA here is from genome assembly GCA_038387885.1 of Spodoptera picta. Classification (NCBI taxonomy): domain Eukaryota; kingdom Metazoa; phylum Arthropoda; class Insecta; order Lepidoptera; family Noctuidae; genus Spodoptera; species Spodoptera picta. The sequence continues at coordinate 8,559,299 of JAZHFQ010000105.1, forward strand.
CGCCAACAGGACCTTTGAATTTGTACTTACCACAACGGTTTGTGTTAGTTGGCTGCGAACCTGATGGAGCCTGCTGTGCCCGCGTTGGGCACGTCAAATTCCTAGATGCCTGTGATGGTGGTGATGGTCGTCTATGTTCTTGTGGATGTAAAGCTGGAAGCTGCTGCGACTGTGAAGGGTAGGTACTGTTGCGATGATGATGATGGGGATTGCTGCAATAGTAACGGCGAAGGCTCAGTCATTGGTGGATGCTCCGGTGACACAAATGAGGGCGGAGGTGGTTGTCACTGTCAAAGTAGAGACTGTGGTGGTAACTGCTATTCAGGTCCTGGAACTTCCTCCAGTCCTACCGGTATGCCTTCCTGATCTGGCCTTGGTCAAGTCATAAATATATATTCAACAGCGGTATTCGTTTACCCAGATGGAATATTGCCGATTATTATTCTGACCGGTCTTTACTGACTGCACTTTAATAACAACACTGCAACGATTTTCTTGTACACAAAAAGAATATTTGTAATCACATTTACCTACATAAAATTATTACCGTAGTCTTAACACGTCCGACACACACGCACCTCGACAGTACTTAGTTCAATACTAATATTCATCGTATGGGATGGTTTATTGATTTAAATACCAACAACAGAATGTTATCAATCAATAACCAGCGCACCAATGTTGACAACTTTCTAAAACACTTTTTCCCTTACTTTACCGTGTAGAATTGGTTATTTTTGTTTCAAAGACAAATTACCAATTACTTTTGGGTGCACTTAATTTCTAGTGGCTTAATAGAACGCAAAAAATATTCAACGGTTCAACACAACGAAGTTCCGCGTTGTTATTAAGAACATTATAATAGGTCTTACCTATGATATTGCCGTGTTGTACGAAAAAATGTAAACAAATTTTTACATGTATTTTTTATTTGTATTAATCAGACGAACGTTTTAAGGCAATGTTTTACTGGTGCCCTTTTTAAAGAAAACAGCTGGGACAGGGGGCAAGAAATTCAGAGTATTCTGGTATTGTTTTTTTCCCGCCAAAAAGTGATCAAAATTCTGGAAAAAGTAGTACGTAGTCTGTAGGCGCAAGGTCTGGCGAGTTCTTCTGGAAATCGTCTGCTGTGTGGTCTGAGATCGCGCGTTGTCGTGCACGAGCAACGGAGACGTGCAATTGACTAATGCTGGTTGCTCCATCATTGTGTTCAGTTCATCACAGTACACATCTGCAGTCATTCTCACCCCGTTTGGTAAGAAGCTGTGATGAATCACACCAGTGCTAGACCACCAAACAGTGACCATCACTTTTCTAGGGGTAAGATTTCGTTTAGGGCGTTATTTAGATGCTGACAGCTGAACCAGAATCCAACCAACTTGCTGAGCGCTTGCGGTTATCAAACAGAATCCAGTTTTGATCCGCCTGAATTATGTGATCCACGATATTTATTCTCCTAGCAATAATATTGCCGCCGAATGCTGTAAGTAGAGTGAGTGGTTATCAAGAGATCCTCGCTGATTTACAACATGTTTAGCAACATGATAATGTCATGTCGTGACGATACGAGGTAAGTCCAAATAAATTTATCGAAACGAAATTTTGTTGAATTTTTTTTTTGTGTCGCATTAAAAAATGTAGGGCTTAGTATACCATTTTAGAATCTTTATTGAATTCGCCAACTTACAGTACATACGCGTACAGTACATTTTTTTTTCAGTACACTTAAAGTAAGGTGATAAGTTTATTTAGGAGATTTGTTTCGTCAAAATATGATTCTTTTCCAAACTAAAGCAGTTGGCTCAGAATTTATGATTTCATAATACTGAAGCATTATTCAAGATAACGTTATCAAAAATACCGACGAAAATATAAAGAATTGTAGCAACAAGAGTCAAAAGACTGGCACATGTACTTTCTAGTGATAATACATAATTAAGTCATTTAAAAACTATATTAAGTTGATATTTTTTATATTTTTCTAATACATAGGTAACTGTTGGAAACTTGTCGATCACCTGGTGCCATTTGATCGTCGACTTCAAAAATATCCTGATGTGTAGGTATATACTTACCTAAATTTACTTCATAGAACTATTTATTATACAACATTTATAGTATTTACATATTCTTTGTAGAATTGATTGCTTGCTCCTTGCACCCGCCACTGACATTTTGGATTACACAAACGTTCGACTGATAGAAAATTTCTACGACATTAAGGTAAGTATAAAACTGAAACAAATTAAATTCCCACCACATCGGGTAAATTTTTAAGGTGGGAACCCTAAAGAGTGAAATGAGTAGAGTACGTAATCTCTTGTCTCACTTCTGTATGCTCTTTCAAGACGTTACGTCTCATGTAATTCACGAGCAGGCGCACGCACGGCGCACCCATCCGCCGGTCGCAACATTTATAAATCTGCGTGCGAATGTATTGATTAGATGCTCGGTTCGGGGCGAGGCCCACGGCGCAGCGGGAGATGGAGCGTCGCGCCGCGCTGCATCCTAGGCGCGACAGACAAATATGTACCTACCTATATAAAATGTGTATGCATGCATGAAATTTTAATTAAGGCATATCATTACCTTATTTTAAATATCATTATGTAAAATAATTTGGCTCTTTATTTACCAATTCGTTTGACCATACGATCTTTTTAGCGCCTGCAAAACGGGAGTAAGTGCAGTATTCAAATTAGGTATTGGTTTTTATGTGTTGGTCGTTTATTTATCAGTATAACGGACCGCCACAGAGTTACTTTTATTACCTAGGTACACTGCTGGACACAGGCCTTCAATTGCCTGTCAGTGGACTTAAAGACATCGCACTTAAAATAAGGACGGCTCCAACCCAGCAATTAAGTTGTCATTTAAATATTAACTTTAAGTCCTATGGCGTATGATATATTTCATAACGTCAATACAAAAAACCGACAGCTAGCGGTAGGCAAATTCGATACATTTTTAGATGTGTGATGTCCATTAATCTTTAATACGTCGCATTTAATAAACTTGATGAACATGATTGCATCGGCTATTTAATCGACGACTGCGCGGTTGGCGCTACAGAACCATATAAACTTTATATTATTATGTTCTGGGGTTGGTGCTAGGGGTAGCGGGTTCGATTCTCGCGCGGAACAACTCTTTGTGTGATCTACGAATTCTTGTTTCGGGTCTGGGTTTCGTGTGTATGTGAAATTGTATGTTTGTAAATGGCACCACACAGGAAAATATATTCGAATGGGGCAACGTATAAAATTTACAAAAAAGTCATCTACAGCCATTTCCGAAGTTGTCAATCCACCTATTAAGTTACCCCCCCTCCCTTCCCCAATCTTCCCAATCCCCGAATCACCAATAATTTGACTGCATGGTTGGTGAGGTGGCTGGGTAACCGGCTGCCGTGCAACGTGTCGCGGGTTCGATTCCCGCACGGAACGAAACAACACTTTGTGTGATCCACAAATTGTTGTTTCGGGCCTGGGTGTCATTGTGTATATGAACTTGTATGTTCATAAAAGCACACACGACACAGGAGAAAATCCTAGTATGGGGTAACGATTTATTTAAAAAAAAACTCAAATTCCTAATCCCCTAAGGGCCGGTAACGCACTTGTAACGCCTCTGGTGTTCCTGGTGTCCATGGCAGCGCCGATTGCTTACCGTCAGGTGATCCCTTCGCTCGTTTACTGGCTTATCCCATAAAAAAATTAGAATGAAAGCGTTTACCACATGCCAAGGTGTCGTGGTAGAGATCGAAGAGGGTTTCAATTCAATGAACATTCTATAGTCAGAATTTTAATTAGATTCCAGATTTGACAATAGCTACTGTCATTTTGTGAAATAATGATACCACATATAATAGTATAGTGATGAACACAAAAATCGATAAAGAATCAGTGTGTGTGTTTTATAACAAATGTTACAGAAAGTGACAGGATAGCGATAGCGATGACGACGACAATTTATAAAATAACTTATTACCATAATACATCTATCTGTTTTATTTGTCATGTTCCTTCATGATTACATTTTTTTATTTATTTCACACACAATTATAAAAGAAAAGTCTGAGATCGTTAATTAATCGTCAAAACTAAATTATCGGTTCAGAAATATTTAATTTCATGATATACTTAGTTTACGAGAGTAAAATTATAAACAAGAAGAATCGATCCAGAAATATTGCATTTCCATATCGAATAATTTCGCAACATCACTATTTAGTACTTGTCATAACGTTGAAATACTGAAATTGTCAAATCTGGAATCGAATTAAAATTCCGAGTTTAGTGAGGTGCAAGAAAAAATACAGTACAGTTTACACAAAATATAAGTTTTTATTAAATAAATATGTATTGATATCAAAACAGCCTTTAGAACAGTTTTGAATAAACTGTATATGATCTAAAATGTAAACAATAAATAATTATTTAAAAGGTTTCAACATTATTTTCTCACAAGTATAAATAAAGTTTACCTCAACATCATAAGAAATAAACCTGACTACGGCGGCATACATAGGGTTGCATAACAAGGAAGTATCCATTGCCGGAATACTGAAACGTTACTCAATTTTAAGTCGTGCTCAAATGTCGTGCCATCTCTGTCATTTTACAAAGAATTTGTAGAGATAGAACTATACTTAAGCATGGCTTAAAATTGAGTAGCGTTTCAGTATTCCGACACAAGTCGACATAAATAACTTTTTGAAATGCCAAATAAACTATTATGTTTCAATGAATTTTGTACGAAATTGCGAGTTGTGACGTAATACTTATTTTACGTCAAAATTTTACTTATTTCTCTTATGCTAGAAAAGTACGAAAACTTAGACTAAAATTAAATTAATTAATGAGAGTATCATTATTTTGGGATACTCTGATAGATTTAAAATTGAAAATAATTTATTATCGATTGAGGAAAGCATTTCATTTCAATATTTGTTTTAATGTAACACAATGAAATAACGTGCACATTTAATGTAGCCATAACTTAATATTTGGACAATAATATGTCTACATAGCCGTCTCATAGGCCGTGTCGTGTCAACAAATTAATATATTTATTCAGACTAATAGAAAAAAATGACTTGTTCTTAATAACGCGTTTTTCATCAGAATATGTCATTGTCATAGAAGCTCGTATTAAACTCAGTAGTAAATGTACCGGCATACATTTACTTCTGTATATACCGACTTTAAAATGTATTTACTATGTGGTGGTAATATTATTTAACATTCTTGTGATTTTTAACATTCAATTGATTAGTTTTTATAGTTAATGATTGTAACATTTAAGAGAATGACGAATTAGAGAAGTAATACATTTCTCGACATAATTATTTATATATTAGAATATATTAAGCGTTAAAATAAACGATCAAAATACTCTTCATTAGCAAGTTTCTAAACAATTTTGGTACCATTAATGTATGCTGTGCAATGTTCAATTTGTTTGAATACCTACAAGATAATGTATATGGAAGTTAGTAAGACACTGTCAAGTCTATCGTTACTGTATCTCATAGATATAAGGTCAAGGTGCTTACAGATTATACTTTTAACATATATAACATGGTTCAGTAACATAATAACATAACATTGTGATTCAAATGCAGTTTTCTTATATACGTTATAAAGTTGGAAATTGGAAAATAAACTTAGATAATGTGAAATAAAAGTTATACTACAAGTTACTAACGGTAGAAATTCAAAATCGAACTGTATTTTTGGATTAAGGCCGACTTTTGACAGTAGCTGTTTGGAATTTCAGTCAAAATTCGATCTTAATCAACAGGTTTGAGATTGTAATAATTTCGGCCGTGAATCTGTACACACCTTTAGTCCTAATATATGACTATGGATGTTTGTTTCCCCGAGCAATCTGCCAAACTATGTGTACATAGCTCACATTACTATTCGTTCTTCATATCGCATAATCTAGATACTAGAGGGAAGCGAACGATGCGCAGTTGATTCGCGTAGTCACAGACTATTGCATCTTTCAGAGGTAGTATCTGTCTCACGAAGATACAACCGTCACTTTGGCCTGGAACAATACATTAAGTATATTATACTAATAAGTTTTTTTTAATAACTATCGTGAGACATACTGGTAACATATAAGTGTTACATTACAAATTGCTTTAGTTTAAATATATACTTTATTTTTATATATCCATTCACAAAAGTCAAAGCATTTATTTCCATTAATCCTTAATTAAGTACTTTTGATACGCATCATTAGGTTTATACATATATCAATTCGGTAGTTATTGCTTGGTTCGTACAATAAATGTCTTCATAAATTTACAATTATCGCAGCAAAACTATGTATAATTATGTATTGCGTAGTTTTGTAGCCGTTTTCATTATTTTTTTATGAAATACGACTTCTTGTCGTCGCTGATAAGGGCATTTTACCGTAAGTAACAAAAATTCTAATATAACGAACAATTTACATAATTGTTTTTGCGTATGTACACACGTTTGCACTGTAAAATGTTAAGTACGCCATTTTAACAGGTGTATTACCTAGAAGTACTCGTCGGATGACGTCACCACTGCTGAGATCGTACGCGGTCAGTCCGCTGCGATCTCCCATCACCAACATCGTGTGCGTTAACGGCAACATACGACTCATGTAGTTGAGACCCTGGAAATATAACCTTAGTGTTATAAGCATAGTTATAATTTTGTAAACTAAAGTAGACATTGATAAAGGAACTTCTTAATATTGGGAAATTTATCCTCTAAAAGATATAGTGCACAAATTAACTGTAATACTTAATTACCGCCGCCGATTAGCTATACTGCCACACGAACTGTTTGACTCGACTAGTTTCAAGCCATTCTAGGGGCTTATATTCATGAGCATCATTTCGCGATAGCATATCGTCGAGTCAAAAAGTTACTTGAGTAAGCGATAACAAAAGTTGTGTTAGTATGTCTGACGAAAATTATAAGGCCACACGAGATTTTCGAAAACTTCAAAACTTGTTTAACTTAATATACACAATTTTTGCTAACTCTCCACTGGTAATGCTGTAAAGAAAGGAATATAAATAAGATATGCCTCGTTGGCCGAGTAGTCGCAAGTGCGACTGCCGGGCAAGGGGTCTCGGGTTCGATTCCCGGGTCGGGCAAAGTATTACTGGGTTTTTTAAAATTCTCAGTAGTAACATGGAGTCTGGAAATGTGCCCGGTATATGGCAATAGGCTCACTCCCTATTACATGGGGCTCATAACAACTAGTGAAAAGTGGGTGTTACATTGTACTGTGGTAGAATGTGCACCTCTGCCTACCCCTTCGGGGATAAAAGGCGTGATGTTATGTATGTATAAATAAGATACTTACTATATGTATAGAGTTGAGCATATGCCCCTGGAATCGATCCCAGATACATAGGCGTTCGTCTGCACCCGCTGACACTACGTAGGAGGCGGTGTATGCCAATGACGTCACTGCACCGTCGTGAGCCTGCATACTGTATAGGCATGCACCTAAAATGTATTAAAATATAAAGTTATTCGCTATCATAATATCGCAGAGATGTTATTATTATTTTAAATGTTGCCTTTCACTGTTTTGTGACTTTTCAAACGCAAACTCATTGGCCCTGGCTTTATAATGGAAATATAGCTGTGGAGTCGCTAAACCTTTGACCAGGGTGATGATCAATTCTTAATTACTCTGACCGCGAAGAGTATTTTTTTTAAGTGAGACAAGTAACTGGCTAATTTAGATTTAACTAGTTTTAATGAGGGTAAAAGCTATGCAATTAGCATGAAACAACCGAAGCTCTCGAATAAAGAGGCCTTTGTCCGGCAGTGGACGTCTTTCGGCTGTTGATGATGATTGATGATGAACCGAATCTCGTCCGTACTTCCAACTACAAGTATGTGTTTCAAGACGATGGTTTGATGATCAAGGTTTGAAGATGAAGATTTGAGATACAGTTTTTTTTAAACGTTGCTCCACACTAGGACTTTCTCCTGTGTCGTGGGTGCATTTACAAACATACAAGGTCACATATACATGACACCCAGACCCGGAACAACAATCTGTGGATCACACAAAGAGTTGCTCCGTGGGGGAATCGAACCCGCGAGACGTTGCGCGGCAGCCAGTTGCCCGGCCACCGCCCCAACCGTGCCGTCAAACTGTATAAAGAGGTAGGAAACAAACTAATTATCGCGTTTGAAATACAGTTTTACACACCAGTGTGTAGATCCCAGACGCACAGTAAGCCGTCTTGCGAGCCGCTCCCTGCGATAGTAGGGGTCGCGTGGTCGATGAAGCAGCTGGTGATTGGCCCGCAATGACCGTGCAACGTGAACAACGGGTTCAAATCTGCACTCGAAAATACCTGCGCAATATTACAAACATGAAGCAAATGACAAAATAACACAACACTAGCTGACCCTAAAAACGTCGTACTGCCACAAAAATTTCTTTTTTTACCCGACTGATTTCTCACCTTTTAAACCTTCCCTGGACTTCCATGAACATTTCAAGACCAAAATTAGCCAAATTGGTTCAGCTGTTCTCGAGTTTTAGCGAGGCTAATGAAAGGAAATTCATTTTTGGGACCATCCATAAATTACGTCACAACTTAGGGGGGAGGGAGGGGGTCGACGAAGTGTGACAGTGTGTGACAAGGGGGAGGGAGGGATCCAAAACTGTGTGATGTCACATTTCGAAAAGTGTTAAAATCGAAATAAAAATAACAATTGTTTCTATACTGTAATTCTGCAAAATGCGACGTCACACTAGGGGGGAGGGAGACTCACAAATGTGACAAGGCCGTCCTTGCCCCCGGGGGAGGGGCACAAAAATCATGAAATTCGTGTGACGTAATTTATGGATGACCCCTTACTTATTATAGATAAGCATTGCGTACTTAATCCCCAAAAATTATTCTTTTTTCAAACCTAACATTCTTTTGGCAGTCGCTTTTGTAATTATTAGACATGAGATATTACACATAGATCACATAAAAAATGCTGCAAAATGGGTCTATTCAAGAAATGAAAGTTAATGGATATTTTTTAAAGGGGGGAAAATCATCGACTGCTCCCGCCTGGGTGAGGCGGGAGGGGTGTCTGACTCTTACTGACTAAAAACCACCCCGTTCCTTCTCCTGCACGTCGAGCCGGAGCCCCGGTTACCCGTTAGGTTCTCCGCGACTCCGAAGTTAATGGCCTATGTAAGTATTAGGCATATATCGAAAGTACTGCTATGTGCCGATTATCGAAGTGAATTCTCCAAATAGATAATAAATAACGCTCAATAATAATAATAATAATTAGCGAAATCGGTCTACCCATTCACGCGTGTAACATGATATTGGAACTCATTTTAAGAAGTACAGACCGCCAGCATGAGTTTATCGAGATCGAAACATAACTGCAATTGTCCCACTAATTGGTTGCGTCATTGGAGCAGACCAATTGGAGCGCTGAACGTCATAAACGTGTCGATCACGTTAAACGTAAAACAAATTATTAAACCCTCCGAGGCCTTAGTACGAGTTTGTTTTACGTTTAAAGTAATCGTAACGAGTACGCGTTCGGCGTTGTGATTGGCTGGCGCCAATGAAGCAACCAATCAGAGCGCCGAACGCGTACTCGTTACGATTACTTTAAACGTAAAACAAACTTGTACTAAAGCCTCAGATATCTATAAAAGAGAGAGACTCGTGTTAGTTACAGTATTTATAACCCAAGAACTAGCCCTTCTTGGGTTATAAAACCGATTCGGATGAAAACTTTTTATCCAATACTTTTTTTCCTTTTTACGGGGAAAAACAGTATTGCGTGGACGAATTAGCTTCTGCTAGTAATAGTATAATAATGTTACATTACCTTAAGTACATGATCCTGTCCTCCAGTGACGATGCGTCCTCCCTCGCAGTGCATCTCTGTGATAGGCTGCTGATGCGGCCGGCACTGAGCTATCCGTACGCACACCACCTCTGTAACATTTATACAATCTATGTCAACTATGATTTCAACATATTTGTCTGTGGGTTAATATCAGCTCTGTTATTGAGATTTTATCTTGTATTGCATTTGATATTGATTTTATTGTAGGTACTTTATTTTTTTTTCTATGAATGACATGTCAATGTGTATAAGTTATATTGTTGCGCCCGACAGGGTCCACTTTGTGTCCTAATTATGTTTACCACCTAAATAATACATGTGGAAAGCAAATAAAGTATTGAGTATTAAAACATGGTATTATAAAATGGAAGTAAAAACTATAAAATCCCATGTCATAGGTACATAACATCTTGAGCTTCCATTGTATTCATGTGAATAATAATAATGTTCTGGTATGATAACAAAACATTACCTTCCCCATCGCTGAAATCTGTCTCGTAGGAGAAGCTCATCCTTGAGCGCGTGGGCTCGCCCTCGGGCGCGTATCCCACTCTAAGGGAGCCAGCAGACCCCGTGCGTTTGTGCGCTGTACATATTAAATTCACATTTAAGAATATTAATCATTATTGTCACTCTGTATATGCAGGTGTCTACAATTAGAACATTAGTATAGAAATATACCAGAAGAAGCACTAAGATATCAAGGTTGTGTAAACCAAAATCTAAGTCTAACCTAAAGGGAGTTCTAGCTTACATGCATCTTTAAAAAAAACCTATATGTATCTTTGCTGGCAGTCTCGGGGAATTAAAAGAAAAATCTATACCTATACATTAAATAACAATAATAAATTATTTATTCAAAATAAAGAAGTACACGTTACAATATCATGCCACTAATCTAGAATTCATGAAGACATTTAGTATATAAATATGTTCAATGACCCCCATGCTAGGAAAACCTGTGTTACAGGGGTCATCCCACCGTCCGTGTTATTGGTAAGTACATAATTACGAAATGTGTAATATGATATGATATTTATAACTCAAGAATGGCTAAATCAATTTGTTTAAAAATTGGAGAGAAAAGCTTGGAATCAAAAGTCACACTTTACTTTTAATTTAAGCACTTCCCAAAAATTGCTAGTGAACGGAAAAAACGAGGTGCGCGTACGAAGATACGGGCAGAAGCTAGTATTTAGTAAAATCGTAATGTAATAGGGGGCGTAACGTGAAATATCGCAAACTGTAGGAAGAGGCTTTTTATCAAATCACAGCAGCTGCCAAATATTGAACGTACAATGGCGTGAGACAAGCTAATTTCCTATAGGAAGATGGATGAAAAATCACACTAGCGCCACCTGGTGATGAAAGATACGGTAGACCCCAATAGAAGCTACAAAAGGGTGGTATTTAATATTTTAACTGTAAATTCCATTTTTTCAATAAAAATATTTGAAATTACCACCAAAAATATTTATAATATATTTATAAAATATTTAAAATATAATAGTATTTTTGTTTTACGGTTCATTTTTTTGATATGCACTAGGTTATTAGTGCTGATATTTGGTTTGTATAAATTTCTAAATAGAGGTGCAGTAAAAAAATTCCCCAAATATAATATGTACTGACTTCGTCGATGTGCGGTGCTGAACTGCCAGTCGACGTGTGCGCCTGAGGCTGCGTTATACGCGTCGAGGCGCAGGAGCGTGAGGTGCCCGGCCAGTGACGCCACGCTGACGCGCCGCGCCCCCGCCAGCGCACGCACGTGCGTCGCGCCCGCAGAGTTACACCCGCCTCGAGCTTCTACACTCCACCATATGCACTACGACACATATTTACTAATGAAATTAACTTGTACTTAGAAGTTATCTTTAAGAAAATAATAACGAAAAGAAAATATGTTCAGATAATTGTGCAGGTAAAATACAATTGACAATCTGTGACTGCATGACTGCACGATTGGTGCGGTGGCTGGGCAACCGGCTGCCGTGCAACGTGTCGCGGGTTCGATTCCCGCACGGGACAACACTTTGTATGATCCACAAATTGTTGTTCCGGGTCTGGGTGTCATTGTGTATGTGAACTTGTATGTTTGTAAACGCACCCACGACACAGGAGAAAATCCTAGTGTGGGGCAACGTTCTATAAAAAAAAAAAAAAAATCTGTAAAATGTCGAATTCAATTGTTAAAATTCTGTTACACCCCAAAACTAATCGGTAAAAAACCTAGAAGAAATAAGTACCGAAAAGAGAGTAAACATACCATGAGCTTCCCAGAGCTGGCCTCCCAAAACTCGAGCCGGCCGTCAGCACATCCGAGTATAATAAGATCGTTACAAAAGTCCATACACCACACAGGAGATTCTTTGATCGCCTTCCCTCTCCAATCCAGATTACTCACTGCATCCTCACTCTTATCGTCCTCCGCTGTGGGCCCACTATCACTTAATGTCGACTTATTATTAGACTTATTACGTAAACTATTTACAGATTGTTCACTTGAATCAAACACGAATATGTTCTCATCACTATTATCACGACTCTTAACACTACTGTTCAATATATCTTGATTACTTATATTTAAATTACTAGTATCCACATTTTCTTTAGCCTCGTAACAATTGTATAAATCTTCTTGTTGGTCGCCGCAGTACAAGTTTCTGTAATCACAAAATATCGATTAATGTGGCTATCGCTCAAATACTGAAAGGCTACTCAATTGCAAGTTATATTTAAATATCGTGCCATTTCTGTCATTTTACAAAGAATTTGTAGTCACAGAACATAAACATAACATCAGCCTTTTATCCCTGAAAGGGTAGGCAGAGGTTTTCATTATGCCACTGTACAATGTAACATCCACTTTTCACTATTTATGTTATGAGTCCCATGTAATAGGGGTGAGCCTTGTGCCATATACCGGGCACAATTCCAGACTCCGTGCTACTACTGAGAATTTATAAATAACCCAGTAATACTTTGCCCGACCTGGGAATCGAACCCGAGACCGCTTGCCCGGCAGTCGCACTTGCGACCACTCGGCCAACGTGGCAGTAGAGACAGAACTATTGCCCAAATATAAGTATACGGGCATAGTTATGTTAATAAAACTTATTCTTGTATGTATATAAGGAAAATTGGACATAGCTCACCATCGAAATACTTAAGCTGCTAGCAGTATTGGTGTAGTTCAAAAGAGACGTAAATACCTGTAATTTTTTGCGAAATCATATTTAGTGGTCTCGGCGGTGGAGAGATGGTGCGGCGAGTCCCGCGGCCCCACCGGCCTAAATCGAAGGCCACTCAAGTAACTGCTCAACCCTTTACGTAGCCTATGTACATTCTGTAGGAAAACAAGACATTTGTTACTCGTAAATAAAAGTAGCTACTTAATTTTTACAAGAAAATGGAACTAAAAAGAAGAAATAGCCAAGAGGCTCATCAACGATGATGCGCTTGTGGAGGCCCGGCTTCGAAGCTTCGAAGACAGGCGTAAGATTGCAAGCCTTTCGGTTTTCTACCGGATAAATTTCGGCAAGTGTGCGGGGGAATTGCATAACTTGATTCTCCCTAGGCGTTTCCATCATCGTACCACAAGACAATCGGCGAAGCGTCACCGATTCATGGTAGATGTCCCACCCATAAGCACGAAGCGCTTCGAATCAAGCTTGCTTTTGGGTTTTGCTAAGAAGTGGAATTCTTCGCCACTGTCTGTATTTCCTGAAGGGTGTCTTCAAGGCCCGAATTAATAGGTTGCTTAGGGCACGACGTGCTCCATCAAATATATAAATAGCATACGTAAGTACTACTGACTGGCAGATAGTCTGTGCCAAAAGTCCTACGATATTATATTTTGTAAGCAGTTAAGAATTTGATGGTAGTTGTTAATATTTTCTAAGTACTTACCTCTGTGTTTCTCGGAGACAGTTCTGGATTGTGATTTACTAAAACAAAACAAAGTTCGTTATTACTTCAGCTTATACATATATAGACATTGTATATCGCAAAAATATTTTGTTTATTGAATGAAAAATATTACTACAATTATGTATTTTTATGGTATAGAAATAATGGGTTTTTACCTTTAGTTGCTTCGTACGACAAATTATGTTTCTTTGATACTTTTTCATATAGGTCTTTCTGCAGTTTGAAGAAGCTGAAATGTAAATGTTTATTTTAAATAAGTTACTGTTATCTAATACTAGGATTTACCCGCGGCTTCACTCGCGTCACAAAAGGATAAATGCCAATACACACAGCGCCATCTATACCATTAATTTTGTTTTCCCTCGGGAATATCAAATTTTTCCGGGATAAAAAGTATCCTATTATTCAATCCGGACTTCAAATTTACGTCTTATCTTCTTATCACACAATAGTGATTTCATACAGACAACGTTTAAATGGAAAATATTCTAAGAAATCAGATATGGGGTTCATAAAATGGCCGATGCTAAAATAATTTGACCATGACATTACAGAAAACTTGAACTTCAAAACCAAATCTTATCAAACAAGATAATGTCAACCAAATTAAATAACAGGAACATAAATTAGTCACTCAAATACAGGTAGGTATGTATGAGATAAGATTTACAGATGGATAAGACAGGTGACAAGTTAAATTAATTACCTCTACTATGATAAGTGGTAGACAGAACTCAAGATAAATACTATCGGAATGGCTTTGTGAATCGGTCTGTGGATATCACAAAAATTATAACTCAGCTAAGCATCGTTTCTCGACTAGATAGGTTATTTTTAGGAGCATCAATTACGGGTAGGTTCTACTTCTACTGGTACATATTACTTATTGGTGTGTCGTGGTGGCCCGGAGGTTTAAGACGCCCAGCTCTCATGCTTGAGGGTGTGGTTCGAAACCTACCGACCGCAAGTACCAATGTGACTGTTTCCGAGTTATATGTACTTTCTAAGATTATTTAGACACCACTAAGAAACGGTGAAGGAAAACATCATGAGGAAGCCTGGGCTTATAATTTCTAATTATAAGTTTGTAATCGCCAACCCGCATTGAGCAAGCGTGGTTAATGCTCAAACAAAAGAGAAGAAACTAAAATCACTTTCCAGAAGAAACTAAGATCATTTTACAAACTTCAGACTGAAGTTTTTGTATCTATTTAGTAATATAAGGTTTCTCTATTATGAATGCTGTGTCCACATCTAGTAGGGTATAATCTTAATTAAATTTCTTTCCATATTTTATTTTGAGAGATCATTGTTGGTTACCTCAGAAGTCTTAATATTAATAGGTAACTTGACGAACGAAATATGAACACTAACGAGAGGAGCATTAGTGGTTTATTACGTGCCAACCAATTTTGAGCTCTTCTAGAGTAGGAATAAGATAGTACTAACGCGCCACGGTCAATGTTGGTGAGGATCTCGCCATTCTGGGAGTCCCACACTTTGATGTTTCCTTGCAGGCAGGAGCTGACGACCTTCTCTCCATCTGTCACCAAACACTCCACCTCCTGACTGTGACCAGCCACCACCAGTGGGACTGCTTCCATTACCAACTAGAAAGATAAACAACTTTTATGTAACCACTGTTTAATATACAAACTCAAGATTTTAGAATAAATGCAACTGCAAATGACTAAACAAGGTATCTTGATTTTTTTAAGATATTATTATGGTTGAACAGTCATGTCACCTGATCGTCGCGTGTCCAAAAAATAAATAGCATAAGGGCCTAAACCCGATTCGGTACGATCACGCCGGACTAAATATCGTAATGAGCTCGCACCCCTTTATATGGGACTCATAAAATAACTAGCAAAAATTGAGTGCACCATTTTTTATTATTTTATTTTACTGTGCATCTCGTTATATTAAAACTAGACTTCTGGGGACTTAATCTTGAATCCAATTCCGATCGATCGACATTGTGAAATTTCGTACCCTTGAGTTTCAACACCAGCGCCCATTGGATCCGTATTGCGTGGATATTTAATGAACTAAATGGAATTGAGTTTGGCTTTGTATTCCGTACTCTGAATGTTTTCTTAACAGCTACGATAGGAGTTGTATAGTTTTGACTATGAATAATCATTGAGATTTTATTGGATTCAAATTGCATTGTCATTGAGATTGGTTTCAAGAGTAAGCACCCGTCCGAATTTAATGATTCTTTTTGTATAGTTCATTTATCGAGGAAGGCTATAAGCCTATAGCTTTCGTGCATTTTAATATTAATAGGAGATCTATAGGAACCGAGTAGGGTAGATGAAACCTCGCGGGAGTTGGTCATCCTTAGATTAAGTATGTGTTTTTCCTGGATCTGAGCTATCGCCCCATTGATATTCAGCTAAATTGAATAAGTCGTTCTTGAGTTATAAACAGTAACTAACACGACTTTCTTTTATACGAAGACATATAGAATTGATAAGGTTACCTGTACTGCAGGTTGTTTCGCCACAATCTTCCTGTACTCATCATCATCACTCCACGAAGCTCGCCACTCAGCGTAATGCCGAGAACACACGCATCTGTTGATTAGGTAACAAATATTATAATCACACAGATTTCTCTAAAAGGAGAAATTATTATTCTTGAATTTTGTGATTTAATTTGCAACATTTCGTCCATAACTAGTGTTGACTGGGTTCTTTCGCGGTTTATGCTTTTATATCACTATCGATTTACCTATTTAGAAAGAAAGATAAACTATTTATTACTTCAGTCTCAATTATTTATAAATAAAAAACATAAACGACTACCTCGTTGGCCGAGTGGTCGCAAGTGCGACTGCCGGGCAAGGGGTCTCGGGTTCGATTTCGGGGTCGGGAAAGAATTATATGATTTAAAAAAAATCAGTAGTAGCACGGAGTCTGGAATGGTGCGCGGTATATGGCAAAAGGATTACTTCTTATTACATGAGACTCATGACATAGATAGTGAAAAGTGGGTGTAACATTTGTACAGTGACACTAAGTGTCGTAATGTGCACCTCGGCCTACCCTTTCGGGGATAAAAGGTGTGATGTTATGTAGAACATAGAAACTGTCAATGGCAAAAAAGAAATGATAATATTTACCGGTAAAGCACGACCATCATGTATGCGATGACGGCGACACTGATCGTGCAGAGGATGGCCAGCAGAAGGATCTCCATCGGCGTGGTAGGATATATTGGCAGGTCGGATCCCTTGCCCCACGCGTGAGGCTGGCTTTTACCTTCCATTAGCTCGAACTCTAAACATAGAAAATTGGGAAATATTAGATGTAGCGGAAAATTTATGACACAAACTGACAGTATTTATGAAATATTATTATTGTTGTCTTACATTTGTCTTTGTGATTAATGGTGCATGTAACATAAATTATGAGTTTGATTTATGTACAGTGTGCGTATTACTCTGGACAAGAAATCATACATACATTCACTTTCTCATAGTTATCCAAATTCAATTTTACAAAGTTTTCAAGCAAATCTATGGTTTACGTTAAGTTAATAATTTTTAGAAGTAACAATTTTATTATATGGATTACTTTATTTTAAAACTAGCGGCCCGTCCCTGCTTCGCACGGGGGGACTTAAGATTTTTTACATAGTTTTACGTTTTATTTATATTTATTCTCAGTTTTTTTTTATTTAGGAAGTATTTACCTTTTGAAAATATTTATCCGGACTTCAACTTTTTTAAGTATTTTTGAAATAGTAGGTAAGTACTTAACTAATAGGTATCTTTTGGATGAATTAATAGTCTTAAGGTAACCGATTGAACAATTCAAAAGTTATCTAGAGCCAACTTTTATAAGGATTGAACCATTCATTAAATCGATTGTTATGGGTAAACTATAAAAGGTAGACATATGCTCTCGCGGACTTTTTAAAAATAATGTTAAGATGAACAATTCATCTATAGAGCATTTTTGTATAACTTTAACTATATACTCAGCGCACGCCACGGAAGGCCTCAGAAACGATACTTCTCCCCCGTTTTTAAAACATTTTTGGTTACTGCTCCACAACTATAGGACCTAGCGTGATATTATATAGCCTATGTTACTTCTGAATAATGCAGCTTTCTACCTCTAATGGTGAAAAAAATATTGCAATCGGTCCAGTAGTTTTTGAGTTTATTCATTACAAACAAAAAAAAATACAAATCTTTCCTCTTTATAATATTAGTATAGATGACATGTATGGCATTATTTTGAAAGAATTTAACGTAACATTTGAAACCAAGAAAGCATAGTTTACCTGGCAGCATATCGATGGGGTCCAGCGCAGCTGCGAGTGCTTGCCAGCGCAGCGGCGGTGGATCCCTTTCATCAGGATTTCGTACGCCAGCTGCCAGTTCAGGAGCCACGCGTTGGCTCACTAATAATGGAGGTAATACCGCCACATGCCGCCCAGCGACTGACTCGTTATAGTGGGATAACACCGCCGACCAGTGATGCGATGACAACCTACAGAATACACTCGTTACTATACATCATCACATCGAAGACACTTCAGAACAATAGAAAGAAACGGAAGGATTTTAAGAAGCTCGCTATAATAGATTCGTTTTACTGGCGGTTTAGGTATCGCATTTACGTTACAGATTATCTAGAGGATACTACTAATTTCCCAGCTGGTTGCAGTTTTTTTTACTCTAGTCCACAGCACTACAAACTCGTAACTAATTTATTCTCAACCCACATGTCATGTGCTTGACTTGCACGACCAAAAGGTTAACGATCAATCACAGCATTTAATATCATAATTGGTGCATGATTGAAACGCTGTTTCATTCATACTATGTCAGTTATTATGGTTTCAGAAACGAGATAAATGTTTATTTATTAGAAATAATTAAATATTAGACAGACCACCACTAGGGAACACACTAGTATTCAGATATTATTTTATTGCAACCAACATATTATTATGCTCTCAAGACCAGTCACCAGTCTAACGAGATGTGCATATTTGTCTACGCCAACACATTTAATCGTCGTCTACATAAATGTAAAAAACGTTACTACAAGTTTCGACTTATGAAACTTTATTGACGTTAAAAACACAGTAGTATATATAATGCGTTGTTGCAATATCTACGTAATGTATTAATTTGCTCTCACCTCGACCACGGCCGCGAGTGTGGTGAATGTTTTAGCATAATGGTGTCATTTGCATCCACTACGTTCTTTTCCGAGTCAATATCCAGCATCGGCGGGAACACCAGGGGATTTCTATCGCTGTTGTTGTAAAACATGAACGTCGGCTGCTTCGGCTCGTTCTTCTCATAATTCCTTCTGTTTACTTCAGCTTCAGTTTTCTCGATATTGCTGATGAAGTAGTCAACAACGCCGGAGTTGTACACTATCATCGAGATCCACACCAACATCCAGACCATGAAGGCGCGTTGAAAGAACCGCGTCCTCGCCCACATGTTCACCAGGCGGATTCGTTTCGGTACTCTGTGGTCTTGGTGACCTGGACTTGATTTCCTTTTAGCTACAACATCTGTCGGACTGTTGTGAGCCAGGCCATTCAATCTCGGATGTGATTTCGACTTTGTCATTCTTTGTGGCGAAAAACTATTTTCTTCTACGTAATTCTTACTGAATCTCCAATTAAGAGCGTTATTTGCATTAAAGTATTCCTTTAGATGCAACTTGTTATTTTGATCTTTAAAATATTCCATTCGGTGAACATCGATTCCGAGTATTGTAGCAAAAAATGCCATTTGAATGAAAAAATCTGATATCAAACTGACTATCATGAATATGGAGAACTCTTGGATGAATGGAACAAATGTAAAGAAACTAACCGTAAGTATGGTGATTTCAGTAAGCAAATTCTTGGTAATGGACCAGCCTTCTTTACTAAGGCCCTGAGCGAGTCGAATCTTCACGTCGAGGCGTGAGTCAGTGGATGTAACGCTCTTGGTCAGAACTAACACATTTTCTAGTCCCACGATGATCACTAAGTAGGGGAAGATCTCTTTGCCTTGTAAACTCAGTGAGAATCCGAAATAAAGACAAATGCCCATTGACATGGCCAGACTTCCACCAATCGTGAGGACAGAACAAGCGGCGAGGCCTAATTTAGATCGAATAAACTCTATTTTTCTAACGGAGAAGTAGACATACAAAAACAGTCCCACAAATGTTATAGTTAAAGGAACCAGTTCTCTATAATTGAACTGTCCTGGATAGTAAACGAGAGTAAACTCGTTCACGTGAGTGTACGGCATGTCTTGATATAGTGGGTATATTTCTTTCAGCTTTTTTGTTAAAGATTGAATGTATCTGAAAGTAAAACATTATTCATTATACCTAATAAATATTATAAAATAGTGCAGTGTAATTAATTTTTAAAAATACATAATAACAATCATTTTTTAACGATAAGACTAATGTTGATAATCACGAAAACCAGTCATTTGTCAAGTTATAAATAGAATTACACTAATAATATAAATGTGAAAGTTTCTTTAATTGTGTGTTTGTCCGTCAAACACGCTGAAACTACTTACCCGTTGAAATCCACCCCCTAAATTTGGTCATACAAAAATAGTCTCTAAACATTAGAAAAAAGGTCTATAATGTAATGTAATATTAGTGGAAAGCGGTCACCGGTGACCGCTTGGAGATTTATGGGTTAACGGATTTTTATGAAATTTGGTATACAGGTAGACAAGCAGGCTGACTTATGTGATACGATACTTTTTATCCCGGTTAAATGCTCCCATGGGATACGACAGGAATCTTGTATAGAGACAGGGCCTGACCTAGCTCACGATTCTGACTAAAATCGTTTGTAAATGTCCTAATTTCACGCGGACAAAGCCGCTGGCTGTGATAGTTGATCGTTATACATTATTTGAAAATAGATACGAGTACTACGAGTGATATAACACATTAATGCCGGAATACTGAAACGTTACTTAATTTTAAGTCGTGCTCAAATATCGTGCCATCTCTGTCATTTTACAAAAGATTTGTAGAGACAGAACTATACTTAAGCACGACTTAAAATTGAGTAGCGTTTGAGCATTCCGACATAAGGTACCTATCTTAACAGGTACAATGGGTAACCAAAACTGAATCGGTTAACTTTTTGTATTATATTTATTACATAAATGTAATATTCAATAACTCTGCAACAATGGCTACAGAGCAGATACAGAATGACTGAAAATTTTCAAGACTTAAAGCTATAACTTCTAAACTCCTACCTATAAAGGACAATATTCATATTTTAGGGGATTCGAAATTGGACTGTTGCCCTTTAGTCAAAGATACCTGACCATTTCCTAAATGACTTTGGTACATCCGTGCATAAACAATTTAAAAAAGGCCTGACATCTGCAAACTGTAAAAAGTAACGTTCTAGTAAGTAGGTATGAAATTTGACGACGAATTTTTTGCATAGTAATGCGTAGGTAGACCATTTGTATGGGTTCACTGACACTTCAAACAAAATTATGAGTGCATTTTTCTTTACATATCAGAAATGAGAAGTAGTAACGCAGCTCATAAATAATGGTTTGGTAGTTTGTTGACCGGTTGCGCGTGGATTCGATTTCCACACGAAAAAAACTGTTTATAGGATATACAAAATATTGCTCGACCGCGGGTATGGGTGTGACATGAACGTAAAACTATTATAGGTATGTGACACTGAAGATCATTTCTAGAAAGCTCTTCTCTAGAAATACGTCAACATAAAAAAATATATGTATTCTTACCTTTGGTCTGGTTGCTGGTAGAATATAGTGACGGCATACTGCAACACTCGTGGTCGAGCTCTTAAGGGATATCTTTTGATGCCCGTCTCTCGGAGTTGCATGCCAAAAGCCATTTCTGCTATTGACACTTTGGCTTTCTGAAGATTCTGAAATTGATTTTATTTATTTTCTAATCATGTGTGTCATGATTGCACAGTTGGAGCTGTGGTTGGCTGGGCTGCGTCAAATGCAGCAGAAATTCCTGAACGGAACAATTATCGTATAAGATCCGTTATAACACCGACTTTCACCGATCTGTTAGATTGAATAGGTGAAAATAACTACGACCGAAATACCTGTTTACACCTGGGAACTCGAAACGTTATGTCAAGAGAATAATAGGCATATACCGATAGTGCAAAATTTTTTTCGTTATACTCAATGGTGAAATTAAAAAAACAAATATTTTTCTATCTTTCTATTTACTCATTACAGCCTGGCCAAGATTTTATCACGCAATAATTTTTAACAAAATAAATTGCAAACAACAGATCGGTGAAGGTCGATGTTTTATCGGATCTGAGAAGATTATTTAGTGTGTTACACTAGTTGTTGTTTTGAGTTTAGTCTAATGGGTATATGTCGACACAGTACGAACTCTTAGAGTAGGGCCAAATTTGAGAGCGAGAGAGAGAGAGAGAGAGAGAGAGAGAGAGAGAAAGGGAGCAGCTGAGTAGCTTAAAATGTTATATAACTTTTAAAAAGTATAAAATTACAAAAACCATTGTTTTTGTAATGTGTTTTGATGCGAATCCTGGCTGAATACGACTAAATAATGTGCTTACACCTTTTTCGAACCAAATCTTCATCATATAAGTTAAGTAAGTAGTACCAAAGTACAACAATGATAACCTTATTTGCACACAAACATTTTCTCATTTTAGGAATACTTTACTCAACGATACTTGCATCATAAGGTCTTTGTCCTTATTTAAATGAATATTATGTACTGCTGAATATGTTGCTGAAAGTTAGGGCGAGTAAAGTGACGTAAATGCTGACTAAGGGACTACACATTGGAAAAGATTGGACAGCAGCATTTCATGATAAACTTGTAGTTTTATTCTGCGATCTTTAACCCCTTGTCGTGGTGGGACATAACGGCAAACAATAGTATGTAGTTTATACACAGTCCACTGTAGGACTATTCCTCCAATGGATTGTCAAAGGCACTTGATGATGAAAATTAAAATTTCAACATAATATACATACGTTTTAACATCAACAAAATCAATGAATTATATTCATTCACTCATTCATTAGTTATATTTATTTCATTTTTAATTTGCAACTTTTACATATGTCATTCATTTTGATCGTCCTTTTTGATTATTCATGTTAATTAGATCAAATCAAATTAGTTAATTGTCCTACTTTTCTGTCGTAAATCTTATCTTATACTATTAGAGGTATATAAAGTTTTTTTGGTTTGTTTGTTTGAACGCGCTAATCTCCGTAACTACAAGTCTGATTTGAATAATTCTTTTTGTGTTGCATAGCGCATTTATCAAGGATGGCTATAGGCTATAAAACATCACGCTACGACCAACAGGAGCTAAGCAGAGCGTGTGAAACCGCGCCGAAGTAGCTAGTCTCTTATAAAACTACAGAATTTTGAAACGACATGTTCGAGCATATCAGAAAAGATAGCGACGGTCGTAAAACTCTTGAAGTAGCAGTACAAGTACTAAGGTAATTGAATACAGTGTAAGATCGAGAATAGCTAACTCCTAACTCGTCAACGAGGTAGACACGTGTACGGTGTAGAACAGTCGCAACGATGATTCCGTTGAGGGCAATTTGTCTACAATCATCGTCAGCTGCATCACCTTGAAGAGATTACGAATAATAGTTCTCGTAAAATAGAATGGGACTTGTGACGAAAGGAACCTTGAATTTAACTATTTAGTACTAGCTCTTACCCCTGGTTTTGTCTGCATGAATTTTCCAGGAATCGTAGCTTTTACCCTATATATTACTCAGTAGTCCCAGCTTTAAGTAAGCAGTATTTGAAGATGGGTTGGGTAAATATAGTGTAAAGAGGTATCTAATTTGGTTTTGTAATATTAGTTGAGTTTTACATGCTACTCCTTTGGTCCTAGAATATGCTGCACTGCACATATACACAAACGACGACACTTACTTTTCATAAGTTATGTATTTTATGAGTGTCATGCTCCCATGTAACAATAGGTACACTAAAGCCATGTGCCGATTGCCTGACTTGGAAATCGATCCCGATACATCTTGCTAGGCAGTCAATCAGTCTTTATAATATTTACCTGATAATTATAGACAGTGTTGATGATGTTAGCATCCAGGGAAAACGACTGTAGATTCTGTTGCCAAAGATTTGCCGGAGATAGGAGCAAGCAGCTATATTCCGGCAGTACTCGCTCCATGCTCGCTTTACTATCACGCCGCTTGATACCCCCGATTTGATAACAATGCTGCAGAAGTGTGCTTTTCCTAAAACAAATATAGCATAATTTTGTGAGCAAAGTTTGTGTTAGTATTTATTGATATTATTTACACAGTTCGTGTGAGGTGTCATCGTAGTATTTTCCACTATATTTTTGTAAATTGAGAGATGCAATTAGGAAATTAGTTAAGTATGTACTTAACTAATTTCCTAATTGCATGTTTATGTAGTTATAAACATTTCATGATGTAGCATGTTCATTATCGCTAGCATAGCATTTTAATTCAAGAAGTAATTGGATTAATATTAGATTTCAAACATCTCTCTAAGCATTTTTTCCTCATCTATGCACAGGTATTGAAGAATCAGTATAGCGAGAGTATAGAATTTTTAGTCTACCTACGTTTTGGAAAATATACAAGTGCTAATAAAATACAAATTGTACATCTTTCTGGTCTTCAAAAATACCATTTTAAACAGTTTTGGGAGACTTTGTAAAAAGACAATTCCATTTATTTAAGGTTTTGACTGCTAATAGCAAACTGTTGAAGGAAAATCTTGCCGCTAACCGGTCACCGATGACCCCCGAATGGCGTTTAATGTATTAATAGCAATGGTTAGTTATCGGTTTAAACACTAACATCATCATATAAAATATCTTTAAAATACTGATGCCAATAATTTCGCATTTTATCTCAAACCAATAAAATTCGAATGCATTTGTAATTTACTAATCAAAATCGCATAAAATTAAGCAATAGCCGCATAAAATCGGAATATCGCAAATATAAATAATCATAATTCGCTTAGAAATCAAACAGTGTGTAATGCATTCTAGTCTATACTTTCAAAATACTATGCAACAAAAATATGAAATTATTTCTTTTGTAGCAAAAATATTTAAAAAGTAAATGACCCAACAATTTTTTAAACTTTCTTTTGTTTTGTCACCATCTTGAATAAATCATAACAAAACTGGCTTAGCTATTTTCGAGGTTTCGCTTAGCATACATACTAACAAATTATTTTAGTTTATATTTATCTGATAGCTGACTACTTGTCTAGAAGACTAGGCGAGTTAGGATGCTAGGAAGAGCTTATAACTGGTAATAATATTAAGTTTGATTACGCAAGTTTATACTTAGGGGTAAATCTTGAATGATCGATAGCAAATTAACAATCGCTTACATGATACACATTACATATCGTAAAGTAGCTAACACACTTTCCATTGCCTTAACAGCTAAAGCGGAACATAATTTATTTGCATAAGATTTGGTACACAGAATTCATAACACAAATAGCTTGGCAGCTTGTCTTTGCAATGCAACTATAAAACTCTTTAAATAGTCTAACATAAAACCGGTTGATCAGAAGTCTTATTTATTAGAAGTAAATTAAAAATAATAATAAAAAAAAACAAATGTACAGTAAAAACTCACGTTTCCGGATCTTCATGGTTTCGTATTGTCTCTAGCAATCTAAAAACTTCTTGCAAAGGAGCCCTGAATGCATCCCACATCTTCAAATTGTTGTTCCATGGAGATACACCTAAAGAAATATATATTTTTTTATTTGCTTACTAACAGTAGTGTAGGGATATAAATTAAGGTTGACATAATGACTGCATAATGATTGATAGGATAGACGCATAGTAATGTCATACAAGGTCTCGGTATTTTTGCTCTTGGATTCACAGTTGTGCTAGTTGTAAAATAGTAATGTTGAAACCATTACTGCTAATTAAAGTGTTATATAACAAAAGTGGGTAAAAACAAGGAAAATATGTAATAAAAAGATTGTTTTACACCTAAATATTTCAAAATATTTCATTATCAGACAGGAATTATGAGTTGATTGCCATTATTGACATTATGACATGCTTTTTCGTGCCTAAAGGAGTATGCAGAGGTGTAGGTACCTATGCTAATGCCCACTTTTGAACAACATACTCGCTTTTTAAGTTAGTATTCATAGATACCCACATTTAATGATGTACCCACTTTAATAGGCTTTGATAGGGTTAATTAAATGAAATTTTAATCGTCGTGTGAATGAGGTTACCGGAGGCGCAATTACCCTCCCCTTCCCCAATCTCCTCAATTCCTGAATCCCCAACGATCCTCAAACTTTAAATCCCCAATCCCCATAGGCCGGTAACGCACTTGTAACGCCCCTGGTGTTTCAGGTGTCGATGGGCGACGCCGATTGCTTACCATCAGGTGATCGGTCTGCTCGTTTACCGGCTTATGCCATAAAAAAGGTAGATTTAGAAGTCTAGTGACCAAACACATGGAAATAAAAATCCCAAGTAGCAAAATTGTCTTATAACATTTAACTTATAAGATAACATTAACTTATAAGATTATAGGTCTTAGAATTCTAGTAGGGCATTAACTCAGTCCACTGATCCTGCTAAAGCATCTTCTAAAGTGATTTGATCTACAAGTACTTTAGACTCTATACATTTATAAACATATCACGATTATTTTCCACCACTCTTACTAGACCGGTCAGTCAGGTTTAGTTCTATAAGTGCCAGTTATAAAAGTAATTAGCACAGTTTGACTTTTGATTGGATAATTGCATTTAGTAAGATTGTTTTATCTTTATGGTATCTCGTTTCATTCTTCTACAGGACATGCACTTCCTATAAATGCCACAAATATAGCTGTTAGAAGTAAAGATATTATAGAATTAATTTATCTTAGTCAGTTGTGCTAAAGCACCAATTCCTCGCACTCTGACCGCGCTCAATGGTCTCTTGGATTCCAATCCAACTAGTGATCTGTTTGCGGATGGATGGAAGGAGATTTTATCGGAATGCTGCGGTACTGCGAACTTATGAATGCTACAATTTTTTTAAATAAGTTTTACTCTTCTGGTTCTTTCTGTATGTTTTGTTCTAGTTTTATTATTTCATTGTATATTTTATTAATTTTTCCAGTTATTTTAATTGGTTTATGTTTTCAACCATTGTGACTGTAATAAATAATTAATAATAAATGACCCATAGCAGATTTCTAGCAGCAAGCTATGCATTGATTTTTACAAGTAACTTTCTACTTAAATTTTTTCTATGTTTGCTATTCCCTTAAACTTTAATATTAAATATAGTTGCATAGGTATGTCATAGAAGTGTCTTAACTTTAAATTAAAAAGTGATTTAGTTAAACTAAAAATATAGAAAATTTGTGATTTTAGGAGGCACATGTACGAAGGTATGTTTACTATCATCTAACAGTTCATCAATAAAATAATTTTGCAAGTTGTACTGGCACTCTTTATAAAACAGTTACACAACAAAAGTTATAAACTTTATTATAATGACAGACACTAGAATAATGTGACTACACTTCTTTATGAAAAGGAAAAGCATTTAAAGTCACAGTTAAAAAAAATTATGAAGAAAGAACAAATGATTGAGTGATCAATCAATCTGCTAATGGTATTATTCTGATCACTGTAAGATCAATTACAATCACAGGATATCTATAGGATTACAAAATCTGTACTCCTAAGATAACACACATTTTGCTACTTGGGATATTCATAGAAACAATCAATTTGTGTCAAAATTACGCTAGGTTCTTTTCAAAAACTGCTGAAGTAGCTAGCTAAATTTTTTGTAACATTATGTTACATTATATTATTCATAAAGTATTACCTATTTTCATAATGATTTGTTGCACATACAGTAGAGGTTTGTCCTTTGCCCAAATATAAGGAAGCTTCTGCGTTTCATTGTAAAGGATTTCCAAATGTGAAGGTCTTTCTGCAAATTGTATGAATAAATATTTTAACATTTACATAATAATAAATAATTGTTAGTGTTGATAAAACAAATAGTGAATAATGCATTCCACGAATATTACATACCTTCTGAGCATTTACTTTGGCTGCAATCAGAACTTGTGAGATCATAAATGTCAACACCATGAAGGGGCAATGTTACAACAGTTGGTTTGTTTCCAGGAAGAGGTACATTTAGTAGAGGGTAACTGAAAATAAACATAATACTCTAGTCATCTATTTACACATGTCTTAGAACAAGTTCAAGAAAAGTTTCCACTTACCAGCACAGTAGCAAAACAGATAGTGCCAATGTAATTGCTGTAATAGGATAAGACGAACAAAATAATCCGTAAGTATAATAAATCTGAGCTACCCTCTCGGGCAGCGTGGATCCAGCCATTGTTGACAGTCTTTTACTCGTTAACTGTCTGGGAAATTCCGTTTACTAATCTCAAGACACCATCGCACGAGTATTCACGTCACTTGCAAATTTCAAAACGTTGTTTATACACGATTATGTTACCAGAGGCGCATTTAGTGCGGCCGATAGCGTGTGCAGTAGTGATAGTCACGAATGCTATGGTATTTCGCATCATGCACGAGCATGCCGCTATGTACACTGTAGACTCTGGTTTCTCAGTAGTAGAACCAAATAATAAGTATTACATCAACCAAAGCAACTCAACCACGCAATTTTGACATAATGACAGCACAGCATCACTCGTAACTTTGACAGTGACTCATAACACCACAGACTAAAAATTGTTCGGATACTCGTCTAATCGGATTGTCTTATCGCTTATACATGCCTATTTGTTAAAATTATCTATCCAATACTTAGGAGATTTTAAAGATAAAGAATTTTATAATTTATAAAAATATGTAGATACTGATAATATAGTGACGTTGTAGCGAACGTATTGTCAATGTTACTGTAAAATATATAACATTTCAATTCTTTACTCGACTTGCCATATTATTAGCAGATAAATAGGCCATCTTTTCCTTTCTCGAACGCGCGGAAGCGGAAAGCGCGTGAAAGTTCCTGTATTTCATTACAGGAACTACTCGTTGTTATGAAATAATAATCTTTCCTTGCCGATTTTGGCGTCTGCGACTGTTTGTTGAATCTCATATGACCGGAAATTCACATAGTTTTCATCAGAGTATATTATGTATAGGGGTTAGTTTTCATTTCCACTGAGATGGACGTACATCCCATGCCTCTATTTGCCATGATTTCGCTTCCCTCCCTGAGTTTTGATTAGAGAATATCATGAGGTCCTACTCAATGATTTTCACATTGGCTCGTCCCAATATTTTTAGGTTACTCGATTAGACGTGGATTAGACCATTTCATTTTTTTTTTTGGATTGTACAAAGAAATTTGAGACGACATCGATTAATTGTTTCGATTTAGGCTGATGACAATATTATCGTAGTAGGTTTACTTGCCTTTAATCTGAAATAGTATAGATAGAGCATTTTACTGCAATTAAACCACACCGTTCACCGTGTTTACTTACTAAACGGGATTAAAGTATAAATTAGATAGATTAGATCAGAAGGAAAGTAAAAGTGCATTTTGTCGTACAAGAAAACAACAGTTCAATCAAACCTATATAAGTTTAGGAGTAGGAGTCGCGACGCATATCACGATCCTATACAACTCGTGACGTTACACGATATTTGTAATAAACATAACGTCGAAAATATTTAATTATGTGAGAAAATAAAAAATACGGGTTTAGTGTTTTAACATGATCTACCAAATGGACATTAAAAACATTAGGAAACTACCCTAGGCCCAAGGGCGTGTTGGACGTGACGTAAAACATCATTGAAATCTTGGAATCATGATTTGTTACTAATGTTATAACAATAGATGGCGTTGCTTACACACCAGTATTTCTATCATCTCGCGAGTAAAACATCGTAATAGTTTGAAGTTATTCGTGCTAGGCACACTCTAGTTACGTCGAAGTAAGCACATTTTTAAATCCCTTCTATACTTCTCTGATTCACGTACCCAGAGAAGAATATTATTATGTTTACCTTTCTGTGTGAAAGACGAATTATCTGTGTATTTCAAAATTCTAGAAGCATTTTCATTAATCATTCCGATTGTACACAAGAGCTATGGCGCTACTAAGTTCAAATAATTTCAGTGAAGCCCTGGTTTCAGCCAGAGACTCACTCGTCACAGTTTCAAACACAATTAACTGGCAGAACTCAGTATAATCAGATTCTGCTATTATACTAAAGTGGAGCGACAGCCAACTGCCCTCTACGTCATTGTAAGTTACCTAGCTATCTACCAACATACCTACGTATTACATACGTTGTACATTCAACAGTCTGTCCAAGTTAGACTTCAAGTCTCAGTTTAAGATTCGTAATTAATTTGCTGTCCGTGCAATTGTCTTACAGATTTGCCAAAATAGCAAGTTGTGTAATTTAATAGACCATCAGCATTACGGCATTTTAAGCCTAGAACAAATATGTGAATTACCTTAATCAAGAAAAATAGACAAAGCAAAAGAATAAATATTACACTATTATCTGTAACACAGGTTATACCTTTAACAGACACCAGTCTCTTAATTGTAACATATTATATAATTTGTATCCGTAGAGTATTTTTGAGAAAATAAAGATTTTTATTATTATTATTATTTATTATATATTATTATATCGGTGATAATATAAATCATATGTGGGCAAGCTATACAATAGATAATATGTGGGCAAGCCATGCACCAATGGGCCGGCTCAACCAGAGTGATACCACGTCCTCATAGAAAACGTGACGTGAAACAACGCTTGCGTTGTGTTTCGTCGTGTCAGTGTGGTTAGCGGAGGCCGAATTATCTCTTCCCGAATCTCACTGATCTCCAAATCTTCAAACAATTCTCAAATTATTAAACTCCAAAAGGCCGATAACGCACTTGTAACGCCTCTGGTGTTTCAGGTGTCCATGGACGGTGCGGATTGCTTACCATCAGGTTATTCGTCTGCCATTTACCGGCGTATCCCATAAAAAATATTATTATTATTATTTCACATCCCTTTACTATTATTTTTCACGTCTCTTCGCACGAATGCCACGATTTTTTGCGTCTGGAAATAGGGGAGACAGAAGAGTGAGATTTACTAAATCTCTGTTGACTACGCGAGCGAAGCCGCAGGCAGACAGCTAGTAATACAGAACATAACATTTCATGAGATGTTTTTCAAATAAAACTACAATACAAACATAATTACAATAAAAAACCTTTATATTAATTCGCCGACGAAGTCAAAAACCGCCTAAACTAGGTGTGCTTTCAGGAGTTATCCTGCGACTTTAATATTTGTTACGTTATTAGAAGTCCTTTAAAATAGATAGAACACACGGCTCATTCCAGAGTCTATGCTATTATGGGAATGAATAATGAAATTAATTAAAGAAATAAGGAAATAATAATGAAAATAAAAATGAAATTAATAATGAAAAATCTCAGTAATGTCAGTGGCAGTCTTTTAGGGTAAAGCTGAGCCTGAGCTATTACTATTTTATTTATTTATTTATTCATGTATCCAACACAGACAATACACAGAAATATATATATATAACAAAACAGAGGTACATAGGTACTGCATATCCCGGGATTTCTTCCTGCAGCCATGCGAGAGAAATAAATACATCATTATGACACAGTGTGTAACAACAAAAAAGCTAACTGGCCTTCAACCTGTGCAAAAGGCTGTTTTGCAATTTTTTGCAAAATACTATTTTGTACACATCTAGGTACTTGGTCACCATATCCTACACTTCCTAGTCTTTCTCCCCTAAAAGTTAGTGACATTTTGAATGTTTCCATTCTTTATTAAAAATGTATTTGGTCAATAAGAGTACGTGCACCAAACAAAACATATTATAATGTTTTGTGTAGTGCACGTACACTCATATAACTCTTTCTCCTGGCCGTTTTCCAAATCGGTAAGGGTCAGTGTCTGAATCAAATTCAGCTGAACTGCAATATTTTACGTGTATTGACGATCGTGTACTGTAACTGTTGTCTGGTGTCTGCCTAATATTTAGCATAGCATAAATAGTAATTTAACAAAAAATGTGTAAAGATAATGGGCCATGGAAAAGTAACTTCTGATGTACCTCTATGTAGGTACAAGAAGTATATTACAAAACAGAAGAAAAATTGTATATAACTATCAACTTCCCTAGAAAGAAATCGTACCGAAACATTTTACATGTACAGCCTAGTTTCTTACCCTACTTTCTCTAAAGTCAAAGTCATATTATATAAAGTCCTAATTTTTATGGTGAAATACTACCTACACTCGTAGCTCGTAACGCGTAGTCCGTAACGCGTAGTTCGAAGTTCGTAGCAGCAAATCGGCCGCACGGAAAGAGTTGACAAACACCTCAGTCGGAATGCATAACATTGCCTTTGCAATTTGCCATTATGCATACATACATAACATCACGCCTTTTATCCCCGAAGGGGTAGGCAGAGGTGCACATTCTACCATAGTACAATGTAACACCCACTTTTCACTAGTTGTTATGAGTCCCATGTAATAGGGGGTGAGCCTATTGCCATATACCGGGCACATTTCCAGGCTCCGTGCTACTACTGAGAATTTTTTAAAAAACCCAGTAATACTTTGCCCGACCCGGGAATCGAACCCGAGACCCCTTGCCCGGCAGTCGCACTTGCGAATACTCGGCCAACGAGGCAGTCAATTGCCATTATGCTTGAAGTTAAAATCTATTCAATGTATATTACTTAATACATTTTTGTAGTAATAAAAGGGCCATTTTGTTAAAGATGGTACGCGCGCGCGCTACGAACTACGTGCTACGAGCTACGTAATATTTCATCCCAACAGAAAATTGGGTTTATAGATTTGGGGCTGAGGATGTATAGATCTACTGTTAAAAATAGTTCATTACGAGATTGCTTTTGACAGTACCTGTTATATTTTTGGTCTCAACTTGGCAATATTTTACATGAAAATGTTTTTTTTTTATTCTTGTTCCATACGAAATAGCTGTCATATTACTTGAGTTCTGAACAACCATTCCTATCTGTGCTAAGTAATTAGAAGGAGGGTTAGCCAAGCCTAAAACTGCGAGCTCTCTGAGGTACGGCCGACTCTGGAGATGATAGGACTAGACGTCTATTGACAAAAGTGATAGGGCCGTTATGTTACCATGAAGGTGCATATTTGAGTACAGCTTTGTGTTCTCCGTATCGATTTGATTAGGTTATAGAGAGATATTTGATTAACACGGGCCGTTTATTCTTATGTACGCACGCATTAGGCCCAAAGATTTAATTAATCAATTCTTAAGAATTAATTCTAGTAATTTTAGGTAGGTATCTTGTAGAGGTATAAAAAGCCGTTACACTATAAATATATTGCAACTAAGTATCTTGTCTCATATACTTTCGAACCTCATAAAATTATGGACTTTCATAAAAAACTGAATTTAATTAAATTTAATAAATGGGATTCGCGAAATAACAGCATATAAAGTTAGTTGTGCTGTTCCGTCGTAACATTCTGTTAAGTACCGGCACACCGCCTCTCTAGCTTATTGAAACTACGACGAAATAAGTTTTGTTACCCTCTGTTTATTTATATTTAAAGTAGGTACAGTTCTGTTATTTTACGCATATTATTGTATAATAATCTAGGTTCATACATTTTGTTGACTGTTTTATTATTGTAGTTGTTGCAACTGCAGAATATGTAGGACAGCGCAGTGGGATAGAATTCGATTATTGGATTTGATAAGCAAAATAAAGGTAGGTTATATAGGAAGTGATAGTATGGTGAGTGTAGTGCCTGAGCGACTAAATTTCTCTGGTTTGATTCAGCTTTGAAGCGATGCATGGTGGACCTAATGGCTAATTCACACTTTTTTGCTTTCACTAGATTAAAATGATAGTTAACACAACAAAATTTTAATGTTGATAATAAATACATACCTGACTGACCTGATATTGATTGTACTTTTGGCATGGTGGTTGGGCAACTGGCTGCCGCGCAATATGGCGCGGGTTCGATTCCCGCTCGGAACAATTCTTTTTGTGATCCACAGATTATTGTTCCTGGTCTGAGTGTCATGTGTATGTTTGTAAACGCACCTACGACACTGGAGAAAATACTAGTGTGCAAATAATTACATATGGTTTTTTAAACGTTGCCACGTTTAAAAAACTATGTAATTATTTTACCAAACTTCTACACAGTCACACAAAGGTACTTACATCATTAGTTAACATATTAGTACAGTATTCCTCTACAATTTATAATATGTATTAGCAAAAATCGAATACAATCAAGTCTCTTAAATAAAATTCTGGAGACACTAAAAAAGATATAAAAGTCTAGGTCCGAGGGCAAAGGCTGCCAGCGTCTTCCTTTTTCATTCGTAATTCATAACTTCCATTCCTAACTTATTTTATTATTTTTTGAAGACCGAAATGTTTGTAAGGACTTTATGTTTTTAAACTTTTTGTCGAAAGGATTTTTTATGATAGATGATATACCTTTTTTTTTTGAGGGGCGAAAATCATCCAATGACTTCTCCCGCCCGGGTGAGGCGGGAGGGAGTGTCAGACTCTTACTGACTAAAAACCACCCCGTTCCTACTCCTGCACTTCGAGCCGGAGCCCCGGCAACCCGTGAAGTCTTCCGCGGCTCCGTATCGGCATCAGCCCTGTTAGGCCCCATCTGTGGTGGTCTGATGGCTCCTTGAGGCGCGCGCGGAACGCGACGCGCCGTACGCTCGGGCCTGGTTCTGGTCGGACGGCAAGTCACCCATACTCGCCGTCCGCAGGCCCGTGCTTACGGTGGCCGGAGATCGTCTCGTGATCCCCGACGCCCGGAGTGTCTCTCGCGACGGCCGGGTCGTGAGGAGGTTCGTTCCCTCACGCGCTCCGCCTCCTCCTTAGCTAGCATGACTGCTTCGCAGAAGGAGGAGACGGCATCCCAGTCCCCCTCGCTCCGTAACATGGTCTGAACCAGAGCCGGACGCGAGAGGTCGCCGATCACATTCCTGAGGACACGGCGGTGCTCAGTCCACGCAGGACACACCACCACCGTATGCTCCACCGTGTACTCCGGGCGATCCTCGCAGTGATGACACCCGGGCGTTTCCTCTCGCCCAATCCGAAACAGGAACCTACCGAAACTCCCGTGTCCGGTAAGCACCTGCGTCAGGCGGTAGGTGAGGACGCCGTAGCGTCTCTCAAGCCACTCCTCAAAGAGGGGACTTTCCGCTGCAATGACAGCGAGCCCAGCCTTCGGTTGCGACAGTCGTTGGTGCCACTCCGCCATGAGATCACGCCGGAGCTCATGCCGCCACGCATTAATATGGCGCGGCAGCGGAGTTTCGCCCCGGCGACGTGCCTCCGCGCGCAAACAAAACACGCGCGCGTGCACCTTTGCCTCCAGATCCCACGGCGGTAATCCGGCAAGGAGGTTCGCCGCCTCCCCGGAAATCTTGCGATATCCGCGTATCAATCGGATCGCCATGACCCTCTGTGATGTGAGCAGCGCCCGAGTGGGCCGCCGCATTAGGTTCGGCGCCCACACAGGGGCGCCGTAGAGGGCCATGGACCGCACGACCCCGGCGTATAACCTCCGGCAGGAGGCGTTTGGCCCCCCGAGGTTGGGTAGGAGGCGCTTAAGCGCCGCCCCCGTCCTTTCCAACTTAGGAGCCAAACATCGGAAATGCTCCACGAAGTTCCACCGACTGTCGAGGACGAGTCCTAGGTACTTCATAGTCGTCTCGACGCCGATGGTAACTCCTCCCGCCGTTAATTGGGACTCACCCGGAGGTGGCGCGTTCCCGCGGCCATGAAAACACATGGCCTCGGACTTGTGGAGCGCCACCTCGAGTCCCAGTTGCCGGATTCTTTCAACGACTGTCGTAACCACTCTCGCCGTTAAATTAGCCGCCGCCTGATGCGACCTCCCGTGTGCTAACACCAGTGTGTCGTCAGCGTAGCAGACCACGCTGACGTTGTTCGGGAGGTCGGTGCGCAGCACCCAGTCATAGCCGATGTTCCACAGGAGCGGCCCCAAAACCGAACCCTGTGGAACACCGCGCGACGTCTCTCGCCGGTTCCACTCACCTCGGTGACCGGGGTAAATGACGGACCGTTCCGTCAGGTATGCCTCGATTACACGACGGAGATAGGTAGGCACCCGATGATATCGAAGTGCCTCCAAAATGCAGCTCCAGGGACACCGCCACTACGACCTTACCCCTGGACACTGCAGTCCCCGTCGTGAGGTCTCTTACACGCATGATGGCGTCCACCGTGGAACGCCCTCTGCGGAAGCCGAACTGGCCGTCCGACAGGTCCGGCCCAACATCCGACAGGTGTGCGACGAGGCGGTTCGAAATGATCCTTTCGAAAACTTTTCCCACCTCGTCGAGCAACACGATGGGCCGGTACGCGGACGGAGGGTCCGCAGGGCGCCCCGGCTTCTTCACTAAGACCAATTTACCCGCCTTCCACAATAGCGGGAACTGGCCTCTCTCCAAGCATGCGCTGTAGAGACCAATTAATCGAGGCTCGAGAGCCTCCGAGGCCAGGACCCACGCCTTGCCGTGCAGTCCGTCGGGTCCCGGGGCGGTGTTCTTGGCGCCCATCCGGCGCACCGCCGCTCTCAACTCGGCCTCGGTCACCTCCAAAACTGTGTCGCCGTCGTCTTCGCTGTGGCCCACATAGGGCACCGCAGGGGGCGGAGTCATGGACGGAGGGGTGAAACCCCTCTGTAGTCGGGGGAACAAAGAGCCGACCACCTCCTCCACTACCTCTGGCCGGAGACTCTGAGTCAGCGGGGGAGCCCATGTGCGGAGCTTATTCCGCACCATCCGATAGGGGCGTCCCCACGGGTCTCTGTTCAGAGTCTCCAAGAACTCCTGGAGGGCATTCTCTTTGGCCCGCCGTATCTCCGCTTTGAGGGCGGCCTTCGCCGTCTTGTAGCCCTCGTACAACTCCGCCTCTCTGACCTCTGCGTCCTGAGGACGGATATGAAGCCTGCGGTGCCTGGTGTACCGGTGTCGCGTAGCAGTGCATGCACTGCGTAGAGCAGCCAGCTCTTGCGACCACCAGTACGTCTGGCGCTTGCGCTGACCTGGCCGGACCCGGGGCATCGCCACGTCACAGATTCTGGACATGGCGTCCTGGAGCCACCTCGCCTCCTCGTCAATGTCGGCAGGCCTGTCCGGTGGTATCACCCAGGCCTGCACGATTGCGGCTTCCAGGAATAGCTCCCGATCCAGCTGTCTCAGCGCCCGTAGATGATATACCTACGAATTATATTATAAATGTGTAAGATTGTATGTACGAATTTTACAAAATTGGGTAATTTACCAGTGGTTTTACTAGCTTAAATTTACCTATGTCTGTATGCACCTATCAAAACTTAAAAATAATTAACTGATTCAGTTTCTAACATAGGTATACTTACTAGGTATACTTACTACTTACTAGGTAAACTTACTTTCGCGTTATTACTTTCGTTATTATATACTTAGACTGATCAGATATACCTATATTTATTTATTCCCTTAAAACTTTGTGGAAATCAAAGATACTACTTCCATACATAATTAACGGCAATATAATTACTTATTCATAATGTACTTAAGTACATAAGTTGGGATTATAATTAAAAAGTATTTTCTGCTGCCTCGTTGGACTAGGGGCTCGGGTTCGATTCCCGGGTCGAGCAAAGTATTACTGGGTTTTTAAAAATCTCAGTAGTAGCACGGAGTCTGGAAATGTGCCCGGTATATGGCAATAGGCTCACCCCCTATTACATGGGACTCATAACATAAATAGTGAAAAGTGGGTGTTACATTGTACAGTGGCATTACTTAAGTGCCGAAATGTGCACCTCTGCCTACCCCTTCGGGGATAAAAAGGCGTGATGTTATGTTATGTTACTTTCGATTGATCGTCATGAGTCACTGAATTGCTGAGAAAAGGCTCTTTTCGGATGGAGAAGGAATGAGCATTGATCAGAACCAGAAAGGATTGACCATTTCACGTTGTTTACCTTCACCTGAAGTCGCAGTTTGGTAGGTACTTGCCAGGTTTCGAAACTGTACACTCATATTCTTGAGGAGCTTTAACTTTATAAATTTAAAATTATACCTACAGTCCAGAGAAAAAGAATTGGGATGATGCCAGGGTATGAAAATTAAAAATCTAATTAATCCGTAAGTTAGGTAATGAAAAAAATATTAGCCACGTATTTTTTTTATTTTGTCGTCTAATAAAACAATACTTAGATAAAACGCGTCAAGGTTTAGGAGTGGGGGCTAAACGTACATACATAGAAGTGACGTCACACGACATTTCAAATGAATATATCGTCGAAAGTATTCGTTTCTGTAAGAAAATAAAAAATACGAAATAAATAAATTTATCAGACGAACATTAAAATAAAAATTAGGCATCTGCCCTATTTTCACACGTAAATGAAGTCACGGCCAACTACTAGTTTAGGAATAAATTCTTACTCTATGACATCAAAGAGAGATTACATGACTTACGTTAATGTGGAATTCCTTAAATCTTGACGAACCTCGTAAACAAACACGTCGTAACATAATAATATTTACCTCATAGCCACAGGAACCAAATCTAAGACTTAAATTATACCTAGTTATACTTTAATATCCTGGGCATCACACTGGGTTCTTTTTATCCCGATATAGTGTATACACTAATAAACCAACTTAATTGTGCGGCTCGATCCCTGGACAGGATTACTATAACAGACGCAAAAAAACGAGTTTGTCGAATGTTAGGTTACCCACAATGGATATTACGCCGTAACTGTAAGGTCGAAATTAGCTTAAAATGCATTTGTAATTTTTTTGTGTTTGTAATTGTGCAATCACGGCTAAACGGCTGCAGCAAAACTAAATTTTAAACAGGATGATTGATTGAGTGATTTCGTTTTGAGAAAAAATAATAATGTATGAATGTAATCCTTAATATTTATATTATGCAGTTATGTTTAAATCGAATATATAAGAAAGCGTATTTTTTTACTAGGCACTGTAAGTTTACATATGCAAGTCGGCTGTGTCAGGCGTCCCTCAGCGGTCAGCGCATCGCTTGGTCGGTCGGGAAACTCAATCCGCGTGGAGCGCTTCAGCGAGGTGCGGGACTCGGCACCGTGATCGCATCGCATCCCGCTAGCCCGCCTCGCCACACTATCCGGCGACAGCCGCCAGTCGCCGCTCCGCAAGTCGACGGTCTGCACGGTGCACTCGCATCCTGCTGCTCGCGACCACTGCCATACCGCGCGCGGACTTTTCCAACACTTTTAAATTCTTTAAACTTACATTTTTAATTACTTTATTTAAATTTCAAAATGAGGCCCATTATATTTTTTAAGTTTTTATTACTTTTCAACTTTTTAACTTTAACTTTATCGAAACACTGCCCGGCCAGGTGCCAATGCTTTCGTAGCAAGGTCGCATGTCTACACCAGGACCTTTCGACGGTCCCAAAGCCGGCAGCCGATACCCACAGTCTGTAAGTATTCAATTCAATTATTGTTAAGTTCAGCAAGTTTCCCTGCTAGTTTATAAATAGAGTGTTGTTACTATGGCTTTATAAATAAGTGTGAGATTCATAGCAGCGGCCGCGAGCTCCGGCGATCGCGAAATGTTATTGTTGCGAAAGCATCTGTTTCAGCTATTTCAAAGCTCTAATCTAAAACTAAACCCCAAGGCAACGCTTAGCGATAATTTCTGAGATAGAAATAAATAAAAAGGGACAAACACTGTCGCTCTAATTAATATAAATGATGACATGAGCACATACATCAATCCGAATATCTACGAGTACGTACTTTGATAAGAAAGTTCCGTAGAAGCTTTTATCACTCTCCCTACTCTTTGAAACAAACGGATACTGAGTGGGTAGCGTCTGACATTTATTTCATTGCATACAATCATAAAACTAATTTGTATAAACGCGCAAAAAAATTATAAGTACTTTGTAATTAAATTAAAGTTTGTACAGAGAAGTTAATTTGTGTGGAAATCATGGATTACCTATTGATTTTTTTTGTACTTTAAAAATAAAAACGAATATTGTTAATTTTGTTAGAGATTAATTGCAAAAATCAGGTAAGGGCGTTGGCCGACAGCACGTCTCCGAGTGTATTCGCAACTCCAACATCTAGTGCTGATTTCAAAGATTTTTCTGTATTTTGTTATGATTATTAGGGAATAATATAATAATTTAACTATCTACTATTTAATAGTCCTGTGTTCGGTATCACAAGTTATGAAAACTAATCCTGTGGATACCTTTAGGATTCGAACCGGTTAAATCTGGAACCAAAAGGTTCGAAAACGTCGTACACAAGACATGTCTATTAGAAATATAACAAAAATATAATTATCGTACATGGAATGTAGGGAATTTAGATTCCTTTAAAATGTAATGTAATGTGTTTTTAAAAACATCGTGGGGCCTTTACAAATCTATAGTTTTTTACGCAAAAGCTATCGTTAGAATCTGATTGCAATTTGGCTATTTCCTAAATTAGCCCTTAACTATCACTTAAGTAAAAGGTACTTAGTATGGCGTAGCACCAAAACTAATCCCTTCCTTGTTCCGTTAGGTGTCACTTATAGACTGGCTAAAACGGGTAAAGTCCCAATTACTATTTTTTCCACTTTACTGTAAAAATCAATGATCTATAGATATAGTCTGCAGTCTGTAGATATCACACAAATCCTTTAATATATTTTTTATTATAAAATATATTAGTTTTTAAACCAGACAGTTGGCAGGTAATACAAATAGGTAAAAAAGAGCCCAAGGTCCTATGCGATAACCGTGTTTAACATCAAAAAGAAAAAAAAACAACAATTTTTGAACAGTGTAGATACCTACTCTAGAAGCCATCAGCCTGTTTTAAAATATCATTTTTGAACTCAATTTCCCAAAACGCAACTAAATATACGGTATAAATTGACCGTCGTTTTTAACTAAATTACACCTAAAATTCGTTGCATTTTTTTATCGAGATATTTTGGATATGGGTACTTTTTCCGACAATATTTTCAACGAAGGTAATTAAAATATAAGTTACTTCAGAGAAGGATAAAAATACGACAATAATATTAAAGTTTATCACTACTCGTACCTATGACAATAATATTAAAGTTTATCACTACTCGTACCTATGACAATAATATTAAAGTTTATCACTACTCGTACCTATGTTGTTTCATTAATTTCTTTGTGCCTTTCATGTTGTATGAAATACCTAAGTGTTGTTGTATGAAAAACTACAAAATAAAAATGCGAGAATTATCTAGATGTGTAAAAATTGAGCTCCAAAATATATGTGCGCACTAACATCGTAAATAGCTGCACCAAATTAGATAATTTATTTTAAGCGACTTGAGATATTGTAAATTTCAGCGAGAAGTGAAGGACCTACCAAAACAAAGGATGGGGTCCCTAGTTTTATTTAAGTATAATTCCTTCTTAAAAGTAGCTAAAGAAACTAATGTTTCAGTTCGCTGTAGGTACTCCTTCAACAAGGGTTTATTGCGAACTAATGCAATTGCTTTTATCGATTTCATTTCATGTACAGTGAAGTGCAACAAATTTAAGATACTCCATTTACTTTACCTACTCGCACTGAAAATATCTCATTTAAAGAAGGCAATCCTCGATTAAAACTAAAAATATAACTTGAAATAAAAAACCTACCGCATCTATATAGGGACGTACACATATGTATTTTAAAAATAATTTAAGCACCCTACTGCACTGGTTGAAAATTCATCGCCGACGCCCGAAGCGGTACCTCTCGAATTTTTCGAATAATCAGCTCCTTAGACCAGAAAGGCTGTGAAAATGTTAATGAAAATATGTGGATTGAACAGCTGCTAAGTCATTTTTAGCCAACAAATTAGAAATTTCCGATAAGTGTCCGTTAAGTGAAAAGGGGTTAACGAGACTACTCCAGACTCCACTGCTAATGAATTAACGACTAACTTCGAAGTCCACAAAAATAGGTTTTCTAATATTTCCACCTCTCGGTACTAATTTAAACGCACGCTTCATTTCCGTTTTAAAAATAATTTCCTTTCCTCTATAAGCAAAGTAATTATGTAGACACTTTATTAACAATTTTCTTTACTTGAATTCCTTAGATTTTAATTAATGTACGATATTTTTAATCATCCCCGATGTGTGTTTGTTTTATAAAAAATTCAACTTAGAAGATTATGAAAAGTTTTCTCAGCAATTAAATAGAAGTATTATGCAGCATTCATATTAATAATTTGCGGTGGACGTGGTTATGTATTTTCCAATAAGACTTTCATATCATGTTGATACAAGCTTATAGATTGCAGGGACGGACTATTACTTATACAAAAATAAAAGACAAATTTTAAGCTAGGAACTTGTACACTCTTATGTTTACCTTTAGCCCCTTTAGGTAGTGTAGCCGCAGTTTGATTCAGACTCTGTCAGAAATATTCTTATAACATTTCTAGCTTTCAGCCCGCGGCTTCTTTCGCGTGGTCAAAGAGAAAAAGTAGCCAGTTGGTCCACAACCTTCTACCTACCTCCAGGCAAAAAAATGATAACATTATAAAAAGGCTCGTAAAAGAAAGACTATATTTGTATTGTAACTTTCGTGAGACATACTAAATAAATTATTATGTTCTCGGCTTACTCACGTAATAATTTGACGAGGAACTCGACTAGGTTCAAGCCATGCTACTAGTTTCAAGCCATGCTACTAGTCGAGTTCCTCGTCAAATTATTCCGTGAGTAAGCCGAAAACATAATAATTTAAGAAAGACCATTTCGCATTTGTAACATTAGATGCTGATTTCAACAAGCAAATGACTTATAGACAATTTGTTCTACATATATTAGATCAGTCAGATCAAACAATTCTGCACGTGTTTTATCAAACGCCAATCATGTGAAAGTGATGTCACTGTAGTCATTTCGATTTAGTTGTCTTAATGATAAAAACCCGTTTATACAACAAACTGTAAAAACGTCAAGAGACTGCAAAATTTTATAATTTTTTTAACGGTTCAGATTCTCCCTATGGTCTATGCATGGTTGGTACACTTGTAAAGTAATAGGGTGTAATTTGATAGACGCAAGAATTTATTGTGTGATGGATTAGGTAATCGGGTTTGAAAAAATACGAATTAATTTATACAAGCATAGAATTATTGACAAAATCTCCAGATCCCAGAATCGACAGCTTTGCTTGTCGAGAGATTAGATACGTCATCAACGTCCAAGGCAGTTCTATTCTCTTCTAAACTCTACACAAGGTTATTCTAAGCGCGTGTCGCCTAGATATTTTTTCTTCTGACTATACAGAAAAGTTTTACTCTCAGAAAGGCTTTATACTTAGAAGTCACCTTCTTTTTTTTCGCCCAGCCTTATCTCTACTCAAGTTGGGGTGGGTCGGCACAGAATTTAAAAAATAAAATTGTCAATACTTCACGTAAAAATACGGTCATGCTTACGAAGCATGATAATATGAACTACATTCTTGGTTTAGAGCCGTCAACATTTTACCCTGGAGATATGGCCACATTATGTCAGATATTCGGTCTTTCTGGTAGTTGCCTGTCGCCGATGTTGGTTTGACAGCCGCGAGCGACAGCTTAATGTGTTCTTCGAGACACTGGGTGAAACTTCACGGAACTTACTGTCTTCGGGCTAGTAATAGTAAGGTTAAAATTGGTCACCCTTTAGCACATTAACTTGGCCTTGGGTGAAATTGAATTTCATTTCTAAAATCAATTGATTTAGGATATTGCGTCGCGACTATGGCCATAGAATTTGGTTTTTTATATGGTGCCAAAACTACTTAAAAAAAATAGCCCTACTTAATAAAGCCTACCTACCTAATTTTCCGCACAATATTTTATTAATCAATTATGTTAACAACACAATGTTTGGATTGATCATTAAAGCTATGACGGACTTCGATAGTCATTGTTGTACTTATAGTATTGTATCTAAAAATACAATAATTAATCTACCAAATGTTACCAATCGTTATGTCCACACTTAAAAGTTGTAAGTATTGAGTACCCTTTGTAGACCTATTGTTCCTTTGTGGCATTGCCTTAATTAGGTTTCAATAATGTGGGTATTGGA
Organism: Spodoptera picta; assembly: GCA_038387885.1. Classification (NCBI taxonomy): domain Eukaryota; kingdom Metazoa; phylum Arthropoda; class Insecta; order Lepidoptera; family Noctuidae; genus Spodoptera; species Spodoptera picta. The sequence goes on from JAZHFQ010000105.1 coordinate 8,603,384, forward strand.
TACCTGTATTAATTAGAAGCCTTTTGCGTAATAGTGGTTTTACGTCATGATACGTTTGTAGACCATGATATTAGGTATTAGTGAGGCGGTTGCCGGGGCTCCGGCTCGAAGAGCAGAAGTAGGGACGGGATCGCTTTTAGTCAGTAAGAGTCTGACACTCCCTTTCACCTTACCAGAGTGGCAGAAGTCCTTGCATGATTTTCTCTCCTCAAAAAAAAGGTATATTAGTGAGTATTGACTTAAAAGGAGGAGTTCAATAATTCGTCGATATCTTTTGACAAGTCTTATGTATGTACGTACAATCCACATTCAGTGATGGCTCAAAGGCACCTGGATAAGTTTTTTTTAAGTGATCGTATTTTTCTGTGACGGTTATTTTTTTGAGGTACAACCATATCGTGGATCCTTTTTTCTGTTTTCAACAGTACAATAGGTATTTATTGCGTTACAATGTTGTCTTAGGTAAATTATGAGCTCACTCTAAGTTTATTACAATGACATCACATATCCACTTACACAACTTGTACATAGTCTCAAAAGAGAAATCTCTATTTAATTACTTTGCTATCCTTGGAATCTTTTAAGTATTTTTAAGTAAAAAAGAATTAATATGGACGGTACTATCATCACCATTAGAGTGCTTAAAGGCCTGAGGCAGATCCTATGCTTAGCACTCTTTATAACACCTTCGAAATTTGTACGTAGTAAATTAGAAAGAAGGATATTGGAAACCTAGCGCAAAACAAAAAAAAAGGAAAATAATACAAATCTTAAAAGAATACTATGTATGAAATGTAGGACATAAAAATTCTTAATCCTACTAATACTAAAAATGCGGAAGTTTGTGAGCATGTATGTGTGTGTGTTTGTTACTCTTTCACCGCTTAACGGCTGATGATATAGGGTTGAAATTTGGAACAGAGGTAGATTATGATCTGGAATAACACATAGGCTACATTTTATCCCACGGAGACTCGGGCGAAGCCGCTGGCAAAAGCTAGTAATGTATAAAATATCTTAAGGTCAAATCATATTTTCTACTACCATACATACATATTCTTTTATCAAAAGAAATCCCGTTAAACATAACTATCTTTTTTAAGCAGCCGGGTAAAGAATTCACAATCTACGTAAGATTTTTTTAACTACAGAGTCTAATGTGAATTGACAAAGTGCCTGTACAACAATAGTTTTAATATTGCATTCCACCAACACTTTGTATTAACTATAGGTACTGGACCGGGTAAGTCTGGGTACCTACTTGTAAATTATTTATCAACATAGAATTTTATGGTTTAGGTATAAGTTTTTTCTAAGATATAGTCTACAGATAGAGCATTTGTTTTGTCTGACAGCGAACACGTTGTCGCCGACGCTATCCATTAGTTACTCTTTAGACTTTCAAAGAGAACAAAAGACCTCCTTATTCTAGACTTCAAATGTAACCAATAAGCACTGAATTGCAGGCGCCAGTCCATGACACATTGGTATAGTGTTTAACCCATTGTTAGAGTAAGATGATAAACCTATTATTTATAGGTTACCTACATTAGATTAAGGGCCGGTTTCACAATGGTATGAAGTATGAAGGTGGCAAAACCGATGTTAAAGGTTGTTTTCATAAAAGGGTTAATGACAGTTAAGGATAAAAGTACTTTCTTTTCATCATCCAGATTTTTATGTCTTTGTTTACTGGTAGATTCATAATGAAATATTCTACGACACTCAATTCTTGCTTTTGTTTAAAACCGTACTATGTATTTTGTTATTTTATTTATTTTTGGATAGACTTTGCACATTGTTTAAACTGAATTCAGTACCTAAGTAGATTTATGCATGCGCCTCTATCTGAGAATCACATTACATATATCAATATTACGTTGATATATCGTAGGTACCGAAAATCCTCAAAATTTGTTCATACAAAAGTAGTCTCTAAACATCGGAACTAAAGTCTATAAAGCAGTTAGTGGAGAACGGTCGCCGGTGACCGTTTGGGGATTGAACAGATAACTATTTAAAAAATAACAGCAATGTAATGTTGTTTTATTGGTCAGTTAAGAGAACAGTTTATTTGAACCAAATATTTGCTTCAGAGAACTTAAATGGTCCTTAAATAAAAAGAGCATCTCTTTCCCGGGCAACAAAGAACAAAGCGACGCGACGTGTTCATTCCAAAAATATGTTTTTTAAGTAAACCAAAAACAAACCACGTTTTTACTTAGTAACACGTTGTAGAAAACAGACATTGAATTAATATCCTGGAAATAACTACGAGCACGTATGTTTGCTAAAAGAAGAACTACCCAGTAAGTACCTACTTATGAAAATTAATTTAGAAATTGCTTTCCACAGTTGCGTAAGTAAGCAAATAAAAGTTTTGTAGCTATGGTTTAAGTTAATACGTTGGTTCACGCTGCGTGCGTATTGCGTACACTAAGTTTGTTGTACTAGTCTTGATACAACTTCAAACTAATTTACCTTAACACTAATAAATCATTATAGAACAATAGGTACTTAAGTAAAGGATGAACATTGCGACAAAATATAATTAGAGTTCAGACTACTCGTAGACAGACAAATTGAAAAAAAGTTTCCAAACAAGCACCTTTCCTATATTTTGCACAGGGAATTTTTGTCTTCAAAAGTTTTGTCGGGTTAGAAGTGGTGCACAATTGTGCAGCGGCCTGTGCACACTTGTGGTCTTATTTCAGGTACCTTTGTAACTCTGAAAGCTAAAATATGTCCAACGTGTTTTAAAATGGGTACTGCATAGTATATCAGGAGACGCATGATTTATTTGGATCCTATGCTTTTGGCCTATGCCTGATAGCATGGTCACATTCAGGTATGATTGTATAGGTAGGTATAAGTGAACTATTGTGACGTTTTTATGTTTGGAATAATGAAACACATAGGTATGTGCTTAAGGATACCTGAAGGGCTTTGTAACATCCCTTATTCGTATGCCTATGTAAAAAACTAGTTGGGCACCGCTTACGCGTCGTGTGATGTTGCCTTTCGACTTCCAAGCTCAGCTCGTGTTGCATTCGAATAGATATGATTTTGTGATTATTCGGACACGGTAGGTGATTGATATTGGTTGGTGGTAGCTATGGCGAAACCAAGCCGATTATGTCTGAATAGTAGTTTGTCTGTGTTAATGAATTATTACTACATCTACCGGCTCTACCCAGACTGTAGTGGGCTGGTTTGGTTAATTCAAACATTACCTATATTTAATGTAAGTTTGTTAATTTGTAAACATTATGTATTCCATTAGTTGCCATTTGCAGTAGGGTTTTAGCTACAAATTGTATAATACACAATGCTAGTTCTGTATCACTGGGCTCGCTGCCATTGCAGCGGTAAGACCCCTCTTTGAGGAGTGGCTTGAGAGACGCTACGGCGTCCTCACCTACCGCCTGACGCAGGTCCTCACCGGACATGGAAGTTTCGGGAGGTACCTGTTTCTGATGGGGCGGGAGGAAACACCCGGGTGTCATCACTGCGAGGACCGCCCTGACGACACGGTGGAACACACCGTAGCGGAATGCCCTGCGTGGGCTGAGCACCGCCGTGCCCTCAGGGAAGTGATCGGCGATGGCGACCTCTCGCGTCCGGGCCTAGTGCAGGCCATGATGCGGAGCGAGGGGGACTGGGATGCCGTCTCCTCCTTTTGCGAAGCAGTCATGCTAGCTAAGGAGGAGGCGGGACGCGTGAGGCAGCGAAGCGCTGCCTCCTCACAACCCAGCCATCGCGAAGGACACACCGGGCGTCGGGGATCGCGGGACGATCTCCGGCCACCGTAAGCGCGGGCCTGCGGACGGCGAGCATGGGCGGCTCCCCGTCCGACCAGAAACAGACCCGAGCGCACGGCGCGTCGCGTTCCGCGCGCGCCTCAAAGAGCCATCAGACCACCACAGATGGGGCCCAATAGGGCCGATGCCGAACACTCCCTTCCGCCTCACCCAGGCGGGAGCAGACATTCGATGATTTTCCCCCCTTAAAAAAAAAAAAAAAAGCTCTGTATCAAATCACGATTGAATTATGCTTTGGACATGTGGTTTTGTGTGCCTGCTTCGGGCTTTCAGCTTAGTTCTCTATTGAACCTGACTATTAATACTTTTAATTGACTGTCCAACTTTGCAACAATACCCAACAACATTTAAGTTAATTACCAAAGCTTGTAGACAAGTATGTTATGTTATGTTATGCAGTCATAACAGTTTCCTAATAGTATAGATAGAGAGATGTGCAATTAGGAAACTAGAGCTTGGCAAACCGCATGTTTGTCTTGTCTATTCCACAATAGTACTTTAGAGTTAAGTTTAGACAATGCACCAATGGTCTAAACACCGTGATTTTGGTACAATTGTCTCATGGACACAATAGCTCTTCAGTTTGGATTACATACATTTCACGGCTCGAGTTGGCCGAACTTGCATTTACTATTGTGATGACTAGTTGGTGTGGCAATACGTTAGTATTTTAGGGGCTCTGTATAAAGTTAGTTTCAATTAAAGCAAATAATCTCATATGCAACAAATATTTGTTAGAACAAAATTTGTTGATGTAGATGTAGGACTAGTAAAATGTAAACAAAGGGTGATTCACAAATTGATACATAATACCAACTAATCAAAATCTTCATCAACAATAATAGTTCATTTTTAAACATATCGCATCGCATACGAATGGTATCCAAATACTCGCAAAAGAACAGAAAACAGCTGTCGTGTTCATTATTTCTTCTTAATCACACACACAAATGAAACATGACGTCAGATTATAACGAGCATGAAAGTCAGGCAACGTACAATACATGTACCTACTCGTATGACTAAATTCTGAGAAAGCATATTTTTAAAGCTTACGAGATATTTTTGTACTATTTAAATTCTCATAAACGTAATAGAGAATTGCATTATGTCAGACAGTGTCCAAAAAAGCTGTACAAAGAGGGTCTTTTCTTCTTGTTCCCGGCGTGTGTGGTGGATTATTTTGTAAGTAATTAGGTGCCAAGGTACACCTGAAAAAAAAAAAATACAAAAAAATAGGTATTATTTCCAACTCTGTACACAATCATGGACGAAAATAAAATTATTCAGTTTCTGGTTTGTAATCTGTATTACGCCGGAAACTAAACAAACCAACTAACTGGATTGCCAGTCTGATCGTCTGACGGATTTTTGTTGACGCTATAGGATGTTATTTTTTCAGTATATTTGTTCTAAATCAAACAGTTAAAAGCCGTGTATAAATTGTAAGTAGTTTCGCGTGCGTGCTCAACAACAATACTAGAGCGGTAATTGTTTATCGGAACCGATTTCTTAGAAGGCCGGTAGAGTGACTGAAATATCTCGCATATAGCATGTAGCACCAAGTTTACAACAGCTTTATTACTTCAGCCGTATTTATATCCGATCTCAATCTAGTGTCAAGTTTTTAAAATAAACTCCATAACACTCAGATCGGTAATGGTTCCCACGAAATTCCTACTAGGTACCGTTACGTTTTCTATGAAGCTGAAAATGAATTTATTTTACTCTCTAGGATGTAAATACTTACATGTCTATTTCAGTACCTGCCGATGTTTTTCCAATACCAACTCACTCGTGAATGTCTGACAATGTCATACAAAAAATCTGCGAATAAAAAATGTCCATTTAAAAAAGAATCCGATGACGGTTTTCCAGGATATAACTAACTGGGTTGTACCTACCTACCTCTATATAAGTATAAAGAATTGTATTTTCAGTTCGACATTTCGTATCACTAATTTTTAGAAAGATTCAGAATAGATGTGTCCGGAACTGTTTAGAAAATGTTTTTATTCGTTTCTGTACTTATTATACTCTTTGGTTTTCCGCCTTCATTTTGACAAATGAAAAAACATTTTTGAAATTATAATAAAATTGTGAAAATATGTTTGATTAGGTACTGGTTTTATTTATAAACTACTTGAAGCTTTTCATCCCATTACGTTCATATTGAATCGCGAGTGAGGCTCTTGACTTGCTTCTTCACTGAAAATATAGAGTGCTAGCTCACTAGTATTTTAGAAGAGTAATAAATTATTGCTGAATGAAAGATTAATACACTTACGTAAGCACATTACTTTTAAAGTTAGATACTACCTCAATAAAACCGGGTACATTTTCAAAGCGATTCTATAAAAGTTTGTCTAAATATTTGGAACAAATAAACGCATTTTTAATTAGCAACAACGTATTAATCATTAGGCCTATTTCCTTTGTACTACGTGTGGGTAGACAATGCTCACATATCATAAAACGAAATCTATGGTATCATAAAACTCATGCCACCTGCCGCGTTGTACTCCGTCTATTCGCAATAAACTCAAAAACCAGTGAACAGATTTTGAAGCGATTTTCTACGATGACTAAAGTATTTTTTTTTCTATGTAATCGCTTGGAGTTTGGACACTTTCTGGCCTGGTGGCATTTTCGGTTCACAACGCTTCGTTTGAGTTTGGGTTTTCTTAAAATTAAACTCGGTATCACAATATTCATTAGTAATTAGGTAATCATTAGCTAATCTAGCCATTGATGAAGTTTGCTCAAAATATTGTGGATAATGTAGTATCTACATCAATCTGCACTATCGCTGCATAGATTATACTTCAGTTTGCATTGGCTAATATTGTTTGTGCGCGTAATATCTTGGCTCTTCACTGTAACGCTGTTTATATGTATGGGAAACTCACATCAATTATTAGGAGATTAACAATTAATTATGTGAATTTCATAAGTATATAAGTGTGGGAGAGCCATGCTTCGGCACGAATGGGCCGGCTCGACCGGAGTGATACCACGGCCTCACAGAAAACCGACGTGAAGCAACGCTTGCGTTGTGTTTCGTCGTCTGAGTGAGGTTACCGGAGGCCCAATTACCCTCCCCTTCCCTAATCTCCCCAATCCCTGAATCCCCAGCGATCCTCAAACTCCTAATCCCCAAAAGTCCGGTAACGCCTCTGGTGTTCCAGGTGTACATTGGCGACGCCGATTGCTTACCGTCAGGTGATCCGTCTGCTCGTTTACCGGAATATGCCATAAAAAATACTGTACTAACTGTAATACTGTACTAAAAAATCCTATCTTGCCATTTATACTTAGTATGCTTAAATCTGTAACAATATCTAACTGTGTATAGATTACCGTGCAAAAATTACCGTGGCGCCTTTATGTATTCTATTATGATTAAGAACGTCTCTTCGGCACCTCTCTAACATGCGTTCTGGCCTAGTTACGTCCTGCACCATATACGCATCTCGTAACAGTCCAAATTGGAGTCCACTGAAGTTTGGAATAAATCCTTTATAACTTTGCTCTACATGGGAATGGACACATCCATCTCTGATGCAGTCACCATTATAATAGACGGCAGGCCAGTTTCTTAATTACATTTTGACTGTACATGTACCCACCCCGGGCCCGAGCAAACTGCATCAGTAGTTTGGGCGTTGAAAAATGGCGAACTCGTGTCGTACGTTCAATGAAATCAGCTTAGAATAAATCTGAATGCGTACCTGCCTACGTATACAGGTACACTGTACAGGTTTAGTAGTAAACAATCCTCACACAGTCACACAATAGTAACTTTCGGACATGAGAGTAATAGCAATGTCATAAACTACAACGTTACACAGCAACAAGGCACTGTGAAACTATTCCGTACTTGATGCAAACTATTGTTAACGTTTTCAATGAAAATATAGCAACCAACTAATTGTGAAAATGTACCAGTTAGGGCATAGTTCTGCAGTTACCTTCTGACTATTTAGAAATACTTTCATTTGAAGCTCAACAATTGTCAACGTAACAGACATAGTTATGTCATATTAACCCGTTGATATCCATCCCCTAAATTTGGTCATACAAAAGTATTCTCTAAACATTAGAAATAAGGTCTATAATGTAATGTAATATTAGTGGAAAGCGGTCATCATTTTTCACTAGTCGAATAAATGTCAAGAATTAGCGATGCGGTCTCGATTTCACAGAATCCCAGGAAAATTTCAATAACAAAAAATGGATTAATAATAATTATTATTGGAAATACTGACTCGTTGGCCGAGTAGTCGCAAGTGCAATTCTGGGCAAGGGATCTCGAGTGCGATTCTCGGGTCGGGAAAAGAATTACTAGGTTTTTTAAAAGAAATTCTCAGTAATATCATGGAGTTTGGAATTTTATTGTATCCGGTATATGGCAATAGGTTCACCCACTATTACATGGGACTCATAACATAAATAGTATACAGTGGGTGTAACATTGTACAGTGGCATTGAGTGCCGTAACGTGCACCTTGGGGGTAAAAGGCGTGATGTTACAGGACAGGAACATAACGATGTTACTGGATATAGCGAAGGTATTATAATCGTATTCTACGCTATTAAAAGTTACCTAATTCAACACCTCGTGTTATCGTTTAGCAGGGGCGCCCGGCGCGGCCAGCATCAAGGTAAAGTAATTACGCTTGTTAACTCTTCATTGATATCATCTGGTTCTATGGAGCATAACAGTAACTTAGGAGTGCCGGACGCACCCAGCCATAGTCCCATCTACCACAATGAACTCAAAAATAACGTTGCTATTGACATGAATAATCTATGTTGAATTAAATCAGTTTATTACATCACCGATTGGTGCTCCCATCTATTATGCTCAACAAGGAGGAAACTAGATAACAAAGACTAAGTAGCCTGTCAAATGAGATCTAATTTGTTATTATTAATTTTCATTCTATAGGTATTGATAAAAATAAATTTCTGTTCGTTAGTCTTGGTAAAATTAGGGAGGGGCTGAACACATTTGTCCTCTACTTTCGGTCTTAAAATGTGCCTGAAAATCCAGGTATAGTTTAAAAAGTTTTAGGCCGTACAAACTTAGTCGGGTCGGCTAGTAATTAATACATGATTATACTATAGGTACACTAGTATTATAAATGTCAAATCTGAACTAAATGATCTAGAAAAGATTGTTCAGTTTAGAATAGGAACTCTTTCTGAGTTTCTCCTTTAACATAATTTTTTCCATTGGATCTGTTCTGTTCTGTGCTTGGTTTAGAAATATCGTAGAGTTGTTTTGTATAGAATAATCTTGTCAAGAAATGTTTTATTTTCGATGACGAAAGATAAGAGTGGTCAAACAAAATCTCCTTTATTATATTTACTAGTGCGATAGTAGCGCAATGTAACGTACCTACAGCACATTCTCGTGACATTATTAAAGACAATTTCGCCATTGCTTATTTTACCTAAGCTCATCCAAATCAACTTACATATGTAAGCCACGATTTTCATATCGCTACAGGATTCAGACCGAATTGAGCTATGAACCATCAACGACACGAAAAAGATTGTACAATTGGGAGAAGACCAGTTGCCTAGTTGACCAGAGATTTAGAGATAATCTTTAACTTATAATTTTAGAGTACGATGTAGGTATCCGATGTAGGTATGTAAAATATCCGCATAATCAGTTAATGAACCACATGGAAGGCGGATTCCGATTAAATCATCGAAACTTGAATTCTACAAAATACCTATAAATTCCATATATTCCATACCATATAGTTTATGATGCAGTTTTTTAAGGTGTAAATATGTTAGTTTTTAGTCATTTATATTCTAAGTTGTATAATTATGTTTATTGAATTTTAAATTCCATATCAAGTTTCAAGTCTACAAAGTCCCAAAGAAAATTCGTTTACATCCACTAATTTATTGTAGAGGTATTATGTTATTAAAGTAGTTAAGTATGGCCTCTTAGTTTTAGTAATATAGGTCGTCAGGAGTTGTGACGGAACTTGAAATATCGCGGAAAATGCAAATTGCATGTATATCATTATGGTTCGGATAGCAGAGGGTCGTAACCTAAAACCAAATTGATTACTTATTATGAAATTTTTGTTGACCAGGCAATAGACGAGAAACGATAAGCCGCTCAAGTAGATATCCTAAAGATGGTAAAAGTGTAGGCTGATTTGATTTAGTATCATCCGGTGGTTTACTTCTATTTTTTGGGATTATGCGAATGAATCCATGTTGCCATATATATAGGGTGGTAATAAAAGCTCCAACAAAAAGAGAAGAATTGACCTTACTGCATATATTAAATCTACTGCCTAAAATACTAGCTTTCCGACTACTTTTGTCCGAATAAAAATGACGAAACGACCATATGAGCTAGATACTTAAATCTTCGAAAAATAAACATGACTGTTTATTGCTATGATAATACTAACCTAACCTAACCTAAAACGTCTGTTGTCGGTAACTTAGTAATTTTGTCGGAGGTTCGGTATTCTATTCGGAAGATTAGTTTTGTTATTCGAAGATCCATTTTTATAGTCGGCCATAGATCGCTGGAGATTGATTTGTTTTTCGGAACCATTATTATTTACCATAATATATATACGAGAAAAGATGTCCTATACGGTACAGATATTAAATACAGTGAGATTGCGTCAACCGCGGCTTGTCCGATAACAGCCATTTGGAAGGTCAATTATTATTAGTCTCAATGTAGGTACACAGTTACTACGGTTCTATAAACTAGCCGATACACTTGAGCTATAATACTCGACTATGAACGTACTATTGTAATTTAAAGATAACTCTGATATTAATTGCTGTTACCATGGACGAAACTATTATTTTAATTACCTTTACTTATTTACTCATCTGCCACATCTATCGAAAGGAACTCTGTTAAATGTAACTAAAAATAATAACATACATTATTTATACCCATATCAAGACTATATAATTTGTACAATCAAAATATCATGTTTCAAAATTCGAATGCAAACCGATTCTAAAAAGTACGACCAAGGTAGATAAGTGTTTGTGGGCACTATGAAAGAGGCGAGTGGGTCCAACAACTACCTCTAGATAAAATTTAAGCTCGGACAAAGGCTCTCCTTCTCTATAAACACTGTCCAACGCCTTTGTCACTAAATACGAAGTGAATCACAAAACTTGCATCTATGTTGCTACTATTAAGGTTTTTTTTACAAACACAAAACGTGGGTGGCATGCGTGGGGCATCAGAAAACCTTTGTTATCATACGTTTTAAGAGGCACACGAGTTCATAAGATCACGTAACTTCTATAAACAAATCTAACTAAGTATATTAAGATCATTCATGCTAACGCGACTATTTTAGAAAAAACTGTTGAAAAGAATGAAACTATTTACTTCAGTATTAAAATGTTTTATGCAGAAGTGCAAAACCTTTTTATCTATGTGAAGGAGGACAGAGGTTGCCATTTTAGAGAGGGATGTGCAATTGTGTCATATTTATCAGCTGTTTATGTTCCCTTCGGACAGATCCGTTTCACGCTATATTTACTCACGTCACCCACGGTCGGCCTAATATCGGCTAAAACTACGGAGCCGTATGCATACCCGTGCTATTATTAAATTGTCCTGATATGTGCATAGTGCATAGTGTGTACCTATTTGCGGCGCAATTTTGATGGATCTATATTTCCGAACTAATAACTAAGAGAGTTCAGTGTTGCTTTACTATAATAGCGCTATTACGTATCGTGGAAGGCTTGTTTCTTATGCTCTAATATCAGATTCTATGTTAGGTAAACTATAAAGTTACGGACATTAAAAGTTACGTACATACATAGGTTATAGGTACCTATTCGTTTATTCTCACCGATGCCTCGATGCGACCCGGGATGTCATTTCATATTGCTAGTTGTAAATATTGAACTCTTTTTGTATTGTGATATCGAATTCAGCGTTGGAATATAGCTTTCGGGTCAAATTTCGGGCTACTAACCTAAAAATGCAATATAGGTACCTACCTACATGGAGGCAATACTCGCACTTGGCTCGACAAATATCGCTCGATATTAACTGCTGCATTCATCGCGAATTCTATTCAATTCGATAGTCACTCATCAAGCCACTTTACTACTTCCTCATAGACTGCATATTATTCAAACCTTAATTACGTCCTTTCAATCAACAGTTGAATTTTGATTTAAAAATCAGAGCTACATTGTTCACACTATGTGACTAAATATTGCCTTAGTTTGGTTCTAGTTGCCTGACATTATAGATTAGGGAATGGAATCTACTGAGCACCTAAGTGTTTATAAGTACTTTATCAAGAGAGGTTAGTTTGTCCATCGTTACTAGTAAGTGTGTGTAGGCTTTTCAATGTATTACCTATTGTATGTAATTTATAGACTGCTAAAGTATCGGTAAGTATAGTAGGACTTCGATCGTTTCAGAATTAGGTAAGTACAACTAATGTTGTACTAGTGAAAATACTACGTAGATCCAAATCGACCACATAGACACCACAATCGCACTAAATAGTAGTCAAAAATAAGTGTCTTAATTACATTAGAAACGAAATAGTTATGCAAATGTGTGTTTATTTTTTTATGAGATCAACTGTATACCTGGTAGATAAACTGGAGTATCTCGGTAAATGGCAAGATAGTAATTTGCTGCTAACAAGCGTAAAGCTTTGCCTCTTCGCTTCGCTGCAAACCGCAAAGGTACCAATATCTTATCTTGACTATCTAATCAGTGAGGAAAAGCAATATTTCATGATTTCCTCTCCTTTGATATATCTTGCGAGCTTTGAAGTACCACAAGGATGCAATACTGTAATAATACTGAGTAGTGAGTTAAAGGTATTTGTATTTATTCATCTTCGTGGAGAATGTTTCTTAAACGTGACAGCGGAATAAGTATTTGTCTGAGAACTTTACAACAAATTGCCAGCTGGCCTTCTTCAGACTGCATTGCAAGCAAATACTAGAGATGTACTTCCAAAGAGTAGGTGTTGAGCACTTTTGTCGATTTCACTATTCCGAAGCTACAATCAACTCGAAGTAACGAGAAAAATATCAAAAATACACTCGAGAGTTTACTATTTGTAAGGATGGAAGATTTATTGTATTTTCTTCGATACTTGTTCAAGAAATTGTTTTAGTGATTCAAATCTTTATTCAGTACCTATTGTAATTAATAGTGTTATTTTAGTTAAGATTGTTCTCTTAGTTATTCTATTTATTGTTAAATATTACGGACAAACAAAGTGTTATTTATGTAGGTACTTGTAATGTGTTGATGACGTCAATATACTCACAATTAATATACCAGACGGACGTTATATAAAATTTTAATCATCAGTCCTATCATACGCTTTAACTAACATCATATTATGAGCCAGTAATTAGTATCATTCGGACATCATCAATCATAGTTAGGTAATGAAATAAATTAATCAATAAATGAGCTAATACTGAATGTAGTTTATGTAAACCGAACCATGGTTTATTACCTAATGATATGATCATCATTTGAAGAGATTACAGATATAAGTTACCTATTTATGATACATATCTAATTAAATTATAATCAAGGAAGTAGTAAATATTACCGAGGTCTTATAAGACCGATGGCAGTGTCACTTACTTCGGGATGAGTCAAAGAGTGATGCGCTCGGCGCCCTTGTTCCTTTTCTAAAGTGTTCAGACGTTCAGACTGCTGAGCTGAGACTCGCTACAAACAAGTTGTGTTGAATCGGCACGGCCTGTTTGTTTTATCTTGATGTTACTTACATTACTCACCATCGAATGTTGTAGATGGTTCGTGCATTTCGGTAAAATGTTCTGACATTTTATCGGTCTTGATATACATGTGCTGTTGCGAATATTGTGTTCTTTTATTTTACTGCGTTTTTGTACTATTGTGGGTAATTGTGTATTTAACTTTTACTTTATCTTACTACTAATTATTATAATTGTTAATGTGTGTGTTTGTTACTTAATCGCGTCAAAATGGCTGAAGAGAACAAGATTAAATTTTAAACAAATGTTTCATTAACCATCAGCATTCGCTTACCTCTATTTCCATCAGTTACTGGACACGATAGCGTAGGTTAAACAATAGTAAGAGTGCCTTATGGGTAGATATGAAGGCCCCTATCTAAATGCAAGACCGGTATGGAGTGCCCTTTTACCTTTACGTGCACTATAACGAGATGAATTTTGTATTGAAATTGATATGAAAACTCTTAATTATATTCCAAGTGCCTTCTTTCAAACTCCAATAAGTATCGAGAACCTAGTTACCTATACCTAGATACGCTTTCAAAAGTTGAGATACCTATTTGTAAATAAAACTCAGTGGAAATCTGATACAGAAAAGTATGAACAAACTTCGATACCCAGCGCTCTTCAATAACAACTAATAATCAGATAAGTTTTAATGGCATCAAGTATTTCCTAAGAGCGAATTCACTTCAGTGGTCGTCTGCAATTTGTGTGCACGAACTACCACCTAGATGGCAGATATCTAGTTAGTGACTAGGTTCTAGATATACCTCTACAAAGTAAAGCCAGGGTCTCATCTGATAACCGTTTACCTAACTACTTGTAATGAATGAGGGTGAATGGAATTGCAACATCCAGTTACTTGACACCTACAGATATACATAACTCGGACGCTGGACATTTCGGAATAACATTGAATTAGTGGCGTTTGTAATTCAATTAGCAAAGAGTTAATTGATTGATGTAACTAATTATTGTTCAGATTGAGATGTAACTATCGAATTAGGTTATACTAGACGTGTTTTGGTGAACAGTAATTAGAGACTTACGGACTTATGGAGACGGTACCACTCAGATCTTACCTTCTAAGAAAATATTTGTCTTTACATAATAATAACTAGACAAGTAAAATAATAATTCTAATTCCTTTTCTAATCTAAACTTACACAAAGGCAGTACTATGACTATAATTATAGAAATAAGTAGGTGCGTGGGTATTTTAGCTTCTGTCGTCAACAAAGCTTTGTGAGATGCAGAAAAGGGTTCCCGTAAAGGGGGCCGCCTTAGCCAACCGGCCATGAACTTACTTACTTAGTTGGGAGGTGAAAGTCACATTCAAAATTCAAAGTTTAAGTCGCGACAACTAGAAATATGATTCAATGCTCCTAGATATGACAATCAACGAAGCCGGATCGGTGCTTCACTTCAGAATATTCTAGACTACATTTCTAAGGTGTGAACACTTTGCTGTTTGATTGAAATACGTATCGATATATTTATAGAAACAGAATTATTGGTATATCTAAAGTCTTTTTTATGAAGACAACCTTTCTCCTTTATTAGAAATATCTTAGATCTACCTCTACATGTTGATAAAGATGAATAAGACAATAAAATATATTCAAATTACGTTAAAAATGCAATATATTTTACGGATGCATCATACCTGCGTTGTCGAATGAATATCTCTTGTTAATAAAATAAGATAATGAATTTCAAATGTACGGTTGACATTCTCCCAGATCCTTAATTTTTTTTTTTACTAATGTCCGATTTTTCATTTCTCAGTTAAATTTTAACTGATGAATAACAATTCTTTCACTACTACTTTTCAACTGTCAGATGTCAATTTTATTCTACAGTTAAAAATTAACTGAGTATTGAAAAATCGGCCCTTAATAGTTAGTTAAATCTTCTACGGTAACATTTTGTTCTTATCTAAGAATAAATCTACATAAGTTAAATATTGAGATGTTGTATTGAAATGTACAGAGAAGGGAATAATCAGTGGGTGTTTTATTATATTCTCCCACAGCTTCATAAAATAACATTGCACCAATAATAATTCTCTGCTTTGGTATTGGAAGACTATAATAGTGTGGAAGTGCAGAAAATTTCTTTGGGTAACATTTTATATTGCGCCATCATTTCGAAGCAAAAGTTTTCATGTGAATGCTCACGCTCAAGAAGCTTTTATGTAAGACTTCAGAGCAACAAGTGCAATGAAATGGATAATTTAAAGCAACATGTTTAGAAGTTCATTCTATACCATACTACCTCTATATCTTACATGACACGTTGTTTACGTGAATCCATGTGGAAGGAACAATGTAACATCGTTTATTAAATTACGAAATACTAACTGACGAGGATAGCCGGAGAGGCACGCGCTGAGCCTTTCGAACTCATAATAAAAATAAAAAGAGCCTTTAATACTGAACAGAACTGGTTCCACTTAGGTCCACTCGTCGCGTTCCTTTTCTTTAAACTTTTGCCAAACGTTGTGTGTAGTGTGTACAGTCATACACCAGTTATCCGTCATAACGATCAATATTTGGTATGTTTATAGTCCTCTTCGTGTAAGCACACACCTGTGCCCGACCCCTCATTAACAACACTGAACCCGAGGTCCTGATCAGTTTTGGAACAGTTTAGCTAAGCTAACTTATGACTTACTTACTTACCGAGGTACTGGTGCATAACTTGACTAACTTTAAACATTTACATAGATAAGTGAAGATATTCAAGGATTGTACCGGACTATAACTTTTTGACCGAATCCAAGTTTAGGAGTAAATAAAACTACTTATAATCGTAGACACAATGCAACAGAACCTGTTCATTACGGGGATACATCGTTCAAAACGTCTAAATGATGGAATTCAAAGTTAATTTTGTTGCTATTGTACTGACTCTGCGTGTACCTATGTTATTTGATACACGTACATCTTGCAATAGCTACATGCATGCCAGTAATACCGACGAATACCCGAGCTTTGATGAGACAAAGGGAAGGAATGTAAGTTTGTTTATTTATGCCTTAAACGACTATACGCTAATTTTTATCTGACTTCGGTGAACCATAGGAAGGTTATGATTTTGACTGGCATTACTTATGTTTATTCGGCTATTTCTTCATTCACATTCTTTTAAACCATTCGTGAAAACTTCGGAAATACGATGTTTTTCCAATTACCTACCATGTGAGGGTAATTACATTTACAACTCTATGTAGGTAATTGAGAATGTAGCATATTTGTAAATATGGTACCATGATTCAACCTTAAAACTTAAAATTGTTGTACTGTTTTTAATTAGGGTTACAAACAAAGAAACGGCAAATAACTACTTAGTATAATCGTAAGTCGACATTTTCTAGTCTCATACTTTCAGAACGTGATCGTTCACTTGTGGGCTTCCTATCTTATCCACAACCAAATCCAAGGTTTGTACGTGTCATTCAATGTCGGTCACAGGTCTTGCACTTCTAAGATCAGTGCCGACGCTGTACGTTAGCAATTAGCAAAGTGAATCTTCAATCTAATAATACCCGATCCAACAATAACCAATTTCAATTACCTTGCAAGTTACAAGTATATGCGAAGCTGGTACTAAGTACCTGCACATATACAAAAAGGCAGATGTTGTGTGATTTTGGCCAAGTTGCAAACTTTGCACTTCGAATCTTTGTCTAGTTTTCTCATGCCCGTCAGCTCTGACGCAGTTTCGATGAAAACAATTTCCGATTCAATTTCAAACTTGAGCGATGTTGACTTCTAAAATACGTTAGTAAGTACAATATGGAATGGTAATGATGTAACGAATTTTGTATTCTCGCAGGGACCTACGCTTCAATAAGATCACGGACATAGAGCCGGGAGTGCTGTCCCACCTGCATTCGCTGCGCTCCTTGCTGCTCAATGACAACCGGCTACGACAACTGGTCTCCGGCACCTTCCATGGACTCCGCAAGCTCAAGTACCTGTACCTGTACAGGAACCGCATCCAATACATCGAGCAAGACGTGTTCCAAGGACTCGAGCACTTGGAACAACTGTAAGTAATTATTTATGAATTCTTTCTTATCACTAAATTAGATAACTAGGTTATCTCCATGCTTTCGCGGTGTCAAGGAACTTTACATCGTACAAAGACCTGTTTAAGGTCTAATATGTTGCTTACAGTATCAATAATGCACGTGTAGTCTTCCATGTAGGTAATAATGTCACGTCGAGACTGTATATATATTTTTACGTCGGGTTAGTCAATATTCCAACCTAGCATCGTAGGTAATTTAGTTACTATCGACTTACGAGTTTGATTACATTAGGATGTTAAGTTTATAGAGGTAATTAGGTAAAGGGTTTTTTACAACATTGTTGCCACATGTAGTTACAAAAACATATTGTAATTCCCTCAGTATCTATCTAGAGGTATATAAATAAAAATGAATTTCCATTCGTTAGTCTCACTAAAACTCTTGAACGGCTGAACCGATTTGGGTAACTTTAGTCTTGAAATGTGCATGGAAGTCCAGGGAAAATATAAAAGGTCAGAAAATAAATGTTTAGGAGGTACGAAGTTTAGCTAGTTATCACATATTTATTTAAAATTAACACTAAACACTTCTCAACAAAAAAATAAAATAATTTTTAAAATAAAAAATAGGAGGCGACCAATAGCTGGAGCATAGTAACCTCCTTACGATACGTGCCGTTTCTAGAAGAAATGCCTTCTGTATCAGGCCCATGATCCATCCACCCAACGCCAGCCTCCTTAGCTGGATGCTTTATGGAGCAAGGGATTAACACATTGGCCGACATGACCATCGGCACAATTATATTTTTATTATTATTTGACCACATCACACATGATAAGGATAATCACAGTAGCAGTTAGTGATTACCACGGTTACTTTGATCGTATTTACTCAGCCGTCTTCAATCTGTTTATCGTTTTTTGGCAATAAATTATTTATAAATGTTTGATTCGAAATATCCGGTAAGTACACAAGATAATATGAGTCCCGGCCCCTACCATGAGATAAGATATTGCATGTTTGGACTTGCATGTTTACGCCATCTGTATACTGTCTTTTTGACCTGATTTTTATAGAATTCCTTTCCAAATACTATGGGTTTAATTATTTTTGTTCCAATCATTACGTATCTCCAATCGTACCTCCTAAACATTTATTTTCTGACCTTTTATATGTTCCTTTTTCTTACCTTGTAAAAGTTCTCTGGACTATCACGAGTATTTGCCAAATCGGTTCAGCCGTTCTCAAGTTTTAGCGAGACTAACGAACAGAAATTCATTTTTATTATACATAGATTTGATAAAATTTAAGCACGATACTATGTCTTAGGTACATACATATCAACTTTAACACCGACAATATCATAGATACTCGGGTACACAGTCCCGTCAAGGATGGAATCTCCGTTCCTACATTTCTTTATACTCACATAATTTAATTTGAATATCTTTAATTTCTAAAGCGCTTTTAAAGCACATTTCCCTTTACATGTAAACGGTTATTACTTGCATTTAAACATTATTTATAACAACTTAGTCGTAGTTTTGCAATTAAGGTCGATTAAGTTGTTATTATACAAGTTGACTACTTTTATGAACATCGGTTATCGTTTTTATATATGTATATTACAAGTCGGTATATAAGTGACGTCACATAATTATGTCTTAATTGTTTATGCTGACATGAACATGTTATGATTGACATTATTAATATAATGTTATAAATATATCAATCAACTATTCGGCCTTAAACGATAAGCGTGTACGATAATTTGAATTTAAATTGGTTTAAATCTGTGTTAATTAAAGGCTAGGGTTGTCAGACCAAGAAATGGAGTTTAGTGATTCGAAAGCATGAGATGGGAATCGAGTGGCGTCAAAGGAGGAGGATGGCGTCACATTCCAATTAGGAGAGCACAAATTGCTGTCGAGTTAGTGACACATCTCGGGCCTGCGGACGGCGAGCATGGGTGGCTCCCCGTCCGACCAGAAACAGACCCGAGCGTACGGTGCGTCGCGTTCCGCGCGCGCCTCAAAGAGCCATCAGACCACCACAGATGGGGCCCAATAGGGTCGATGCCGATTCGGAGTCGCGGAGAACCTAACGGGTAACCGGGGCTCCGGCTCGACGTGCAGGAGAAGGAACGGGGTGGTTTTTAGTCAGTAAGAGTCTGACACTCTCTCCCGCCTCACCCAGGCGGGAGCAGTCATTGGACGATTTTCCCCCCTTAAAAAAAAAAAAGTAACACATCTCAGTCCCGTAAAAGGCAGGCGTTAACCTGCAAACTTTGAGTGTTTAGGTACCTGAATAAACTAACACGTATACCATTATTTTAGTAATGGCTGCTAAAGCTGTTGAGTGAATGAGTGCATGTAATTCGAATGTGTATTTTTGAATTACGTAAGTTTCAAGTATTAAGGTATTGGGTGACTGACAGACTGCTCAACCCTATTAACCCCTTATACTACTTATAGGAGTCAGAAAGTTGCGATTTTCTTTAGTATTGAATAGGTTTCTTATGAAGCGATTTCCTGAAATTTTTATGTGCGCGCAAAGCATTCGCAACTTTGATATTTTGAAAACCGAACTCTGTAGGCTAGTACATAAGTATAATATTTAGATGACTTTTATTGTGGATTATTTAAACTGTCAAACACCAAGCGGTCACCGGTGACCGCAACCTATTGTTCTATAATTGTGTCTACAAAACCGGTACTCGACGAGTTAAACAACAACATGTTCCTTCACAATTATTCATGGTCTGATTAAATTTGTATAAGCTGTTAGATAATATGTCGTGTCCTTCAGTGACCCTACGTTGTTAGCTCGGCAGATGATGTCATTGTATACCGTTGTAATACATAACGACTATTCACCGAGGAAAACAGAACACCTACTACTGTGTTCTGAATCTGAAGACGCTCCTGCTATTGTTCTATACATAGATTAACTAGCGTTTGCAGACGGTTTTACTCGACGTATAAAAGATCCTGTACCTTTGTGTAGTATTTTCGTAATATTATAAATTTTTAATATAGGTAAAACATAAATAAGCTGGAAAAATATTTGTCAATGGGTTGCCCCCTTTTTTAAATAACATGCAGCCAAAGACAAATTGCTAAAAAAGAGAGAGGCATCTAGATGGTCATATGGTGTATTTTTGTATAATACAAAAATAAAGTAGTTGTGCCGAATAAGCTATGGATACAGACACAAACCTCTTAACACTGTTTACAAGGCACTAAATAATAAAAGAACCAACTGAAAATCGTGAAAACTGTGAGCATTTCACTAGCCACAGTCCACAAATTGATAGCTAAAAGAGAAAATATTATGAAATGTTCATTTATAAATGAAAACTGTCGTAGGAAAACCTTTGAACATTGAAAATGCTTGGAACATGAAAGAGTAGAAACCAATCGTTTGTGTTGGTCTTCCATTCAGGTAGTTACTGTGTGCCTGTATCGTGTATTCCAGGCACTCTTTGAAAGATGTCTACCGCGATATGAATGTCATCTAAATGTCTGTCTCAAGCAGAAATAGAACTACTTGTATGCCACTATGAGAATTCAAATAAGGGTTAAAAGTAAAGGGTGTTTGCTGTGAAAAAAGTGGTTATTGCTTTTTTCTTCTGTAGTGCGTAAGACGAAATATGCACCCAGTTGTTATTAATGATCTTTCTACTAAGCGTTCAGAAAAAGTAACACCACTCTCAAATGACACATACAATTGTCCTACCTACTATTTAGTACTTAGATATAAATAAATCACTTGAGAGTCTATCGCGAAACCTCCAGTGCCTCTAACAGCTCGACTGTAAACCAAACCAAAGAGTAACTCTTAAATATAATTACTTTCAAAAAGTACCCACATACATGTAGGTACTCAATGTACTCGAATGTGTCATATGCCAATGTCTGGTACGATATTTGAGTTAAACTTAAAACCGAGTAGCTTTTGAGTATTCGACCGTAAGTGTACAAAAACGTAACGCACATATGTTACAGAGAGCCATCTCGGTCCGGGACGTCCGGGTAAACGTTGAAACTACCGAGTCTCAAGCTCAGTCTTCTAAAATACAGAGAAGTAGGTACTTACTAACCCTACTACGGTGTTTGTCAGTCAAATACTACTACGACTTGACTACGCTGCAACTAGATAGTATTATAATTTTGAATCAGGACTTTGCTGACAACAAAGCATTTAATTATATTCTAGCTTCTAAGTAATTGTCGTATTGTTTTGTTTTCTTTTAACACTGCTGTGTGATGTAATTAATAAAAAACCATTGCCCCACACTAGGATTTTCTCCTGTGCCGTGGGTGAGTTTACAAACATACAAGTTCACATACACATGACACCCAGACCCGGAACAACCTGTGGATCACACAAAGAGATGTTTCGTGCGGGAATCGATCCCGCGACACTTTGCACGGCAGCCAGTTGTCCAACCACCGCACCAACCGTGCTGTCAAACTTATAAACGACTGCCAACTTATAAAAGTAATGTTATATCTTTTTACGTGGTGACTCCACTAGTTGCAAACAAGAACATATTTGAGACTACTTCTATAAATAGTCACGTGTATGAGTCGTACCTAAAACATTAATAAACCAATATCTTATATCTACTTATACTTTTATATTATGCTAGCTACTTTCGCGGTTTCTACCGCGGCTGTGCTTGGCGCTTATCGATTGTAACGTCATGTTTTGTAAATCATGTTTTGTCTCGATAAATGGACAATCGAACACAAAATGAATTTTTAAATTGGACCAGTATTTTCTGAGATTAGGGCGTTTAAACAAACAAGCACTTCAGCTTTATATAATACTATCTTAAGCTTTATATAAGATCTTATAGTTGGTTTGTTTGTATGCAATGTTGCTATAGTGCGTTGTTTCTTGGTCCCCGAAAGAGTACCTACAAATTCATAATAACACCAAGAATGCACAATTATATCATGAGCAGTGGTTTTCCATTCTACTTAATTTAATAAGCGAACTACAAAAAGAGACCTTAGAGTTCGTTACAATTTTTTTTTCTTTTATTCAAAGCAATGAAGTATTATACACAGTCTAGTTCTTAATGGCATTTCTTGCTAGTTCTTCTCCATTCGAATCTACATTTCGGATCGAGCACCTAAATTTACTAACGGACAGACTGACAGATTTATTATTTATTTTATATTTGTTGATGTTCCAAAAGTATCAAATTATGGTTTAATTGAAATAAATGCCCTTTAAAATGACCCAAGTAAGTAGGTTTATTGACGAGGTAAATTGTTATTTTGTAGAGTAGATATTTACTAAATGAATGTCATTTATTATTACTTTCCTTTATTATCCGGATTCCTATCTTACTGATTGTTAGTATGATGTTTTTATTTTAAAAGTAGCTGGATCGGCTAACTTCGTGTTACCTCAAATAAATATTATTTCCTCGCCTTTAAACCTATCCTGGACTGCCATTATTAATTTACGACTAAAATTAGCGAAATCGGTTCACCCGTTCTCGAGTTTATGCGAGATTAACGATCGGAAATTCATTTTTTTTATATAGATAGGTACACCTACATATAGATTAAAAAAACTCCAACTTTCCCAACTGGAGATTATAAGACTAATCATTCAGTTGTACAGTTTTATTGATACGTTAGTGACTCGAACTTGATCTTTGACTCGATTACAATCTGATACTTAGACGTAATTCCCAGAATTACTACGTAATGTAATAGTAAGTAATAACTTTGATAATATACTCGTACATATGACTATATGAGTAGACAAAGACTAAAGAGGCATGTTACTATTTTAATTAGTTTCAATTTACGATTTACTGTGATACTTGTGATGTAAGAAATATGATGGTCAGACCATTTCTTGTGTCAGTCCATGCTTCTGCTCAAACTTTTGGATTTCGGCTATAGGTCTCGTTCGATTTTGACAAAACGTAGAACACGTAGGTACTGATTACAAATCATCATCAACAGCCTATAAGTGGCTACTGCTGACCAAAGGCCTCTCACACGGAGAAGGTTTGAGCATTAAACACCACGCTTGCTCAATGCGGGTTGGCGATTTAAAACTTATAATTAGAAATTATAAGCCCAGATTTCCTCACGATGTTTTCCTTCACTGTTTGTCAATGTTGTCTAAATAATCTTGGAAAATGTTAGGTACATTGGTAGCTCATGCATAAAAAGCGGGCTTGAACTATCACAACTGACCCAAGTTAGTAGGAATTACAAATGGACCAACATTTTACGAATGAATACGTATTGTGACTTAATCTGCTATCACAATTCCCCGGTCAGTAGCTACTTATAAAGGTTTCGGTATCACTTTTTAGTTTCAATTCCTATAATTAACCTCATAAGTAGACATATTCATATAATTAGTAACATATTACGACGAAGAACAGTTGGCAAGTTTATCGCAATAACGCACAGTAACTGTAACAATGACCCATTTTCCTCATTTAGTTCACACAACTGCCGCGATAAATAAGTTTTTCTAAGAAATAAATTAATTTAAGAGCGAATAGGTCACCAAGTTCTGTCTAATAAAAGATGTTTATTAATACAATAAGGTCTAAAACAGCCAGATTGTAATTATCCTGTAATTAATTACCAGACTAGACATCCTGATTCTTGTGAATTGGGATGTCGTAGTCTTAGTTTTCTACCTACATACAGTCCTAATGTTAAGCTCATAATGCTTTTCCTTTAATTATTCTGTAATGCAGCATATTAAATGAAACTGAATTATTGAATATAAGCACTCTCTGAATCATGCATCAATTTAAATTTATAGTATAGTTTTTGGTCTGTACCATGGAGAATAAAAACGTAAAAAATAAAAAAAGTACCTAGGTTTATTACCATGAATTTTTTGTTCCACGGACCTATGAATGCTGTGGATTATTTCTAATTATGTGAACTATAAATTACTAGCTGTTGCCCGCGACTTCGTAGAATATGAGTCCTGTTTTATCCCATGGGAAAATTAAATCGGGATAGTGAAAGCATCCTATCACCTAAGTCAGCCCATATCCTGCCTGTATATCAAAATTCATCAAAATCCGTTCAGTACTTTCAGCATGATTGACGGACAAACATTCAAACAAAGAAACTTTAACTTTCACATTAAAATTTATAATATTAGTGTGAGAGTGTGATTCTCAAACTTGTTAACATCAGGTCGACCGTACCTACATCGAACAGAATTTATTTGTAAAATAATCAGCAGATGTAGCCAAATGCCATTTAGCGCTTTTCTACTTGTAGGTAAAACTAAAATATATGAAATTGACATAAATTTTGACACCTGTCAGTGTCATCCCCATACATTTAGTTCTCTACTCTCTCTGTAGACAAGCGCTAAAGTGGCGTTTGGCTAAAGGCGCAGCATATTAATATGATTGACAATCTCAGACGGTTGCTAGACTTGCTAGTTGCTTGCTATGGCACCGCGGCCGCCCAAAAGGCATCGTCCATAGACAACACAATTGATTAGGTAAGTACAGATTGAGTGGGCACAATGCCAACACAGAATATTAAGTATCGAGATTTTGTCTCGACAATTAAATAATTCTAGTAACGTTTTACAACACCATAACATATTTATTGCTGTCTAAATTTGTGATTCCGAAGTCGTTAACGGCTACGCTGGTAATAAACTGTTTAGTTATCAGAATTTAGTAAATAATATTCAGTTTAAAAAAAACACGTAGGTACGATAATATATGAATGAAAGTGTAAGTCAAGCAGTTTATGAAGAGACCCAGGATAAATATTTTAGCATAGTTAGGTAGTAAATACTCGAGCGTCTTGTCCCCGCTGCAAAGTGCATGTTTGCAATATAGGTAACAGCCATATTATCTATGTAGATTTTTTATTCACATTGCGCTCACATCGCATAAAAAAAAACAATCAATTACAATTGCAAAACTGATCATGCAACAGGTACACAAACAACTAAAAAAACAATCAGTTTTTTAACAATTACCACGTGAATGCAAAAACAAACGACAGTTTACATAATATATTTTTATATTCGAGGCTGCTGTATTTTAATTATAGAAATGTAAACATCGGGTCGCGGCCAATGTTTTATTTCTTTTCATATGAACCTGGAATGATTGTTTTTATACAATTTATTTACGAAAACCGCATAATTATGTATTTTAATAGCATGTTCATTCGAACAACAGGAACTCTTTGTTGGATAGCTATTTGAGTATTAAGTTGTAACTTAATTAGTTACGGTTGGCCTGGCCCTTTGGAATAGAACACCATAATGCATTAGATAGTCCAGCGGCCTGTGCCAATGAAACGGTACCTATAACTATAGCTATCCTATATAACTTCTAAGCAATGCATGCCTGCATCTTGGAACAAGATTTGCTTTAATGAATAGTCAAAGTAAATCTCAATGTAAATGTAGGTAAGTATTTAAATACGTTTGTACAAATATTCTGCAGTTTTCCAAGCAGCGCTCTATTACCTAAATACTCATTTTCCTTTGAAGCTTTATTTGTGCGCTCTGAGTACACTATTTACTAGTGTTTACAGTGTTTATATTTCATAAAATAACTTAATAACATGCGTTTGTTGTTTGTCCCAAGAGGAGCAGCAAAGAACGTAATTGTACCTGTCAGAGTCGTACTACCCTTACAGCCATAGTGACAGCGGCGCCAATTTAGAGGCGCCTATGAGGTGCCTACTTAAGGCGCTCTCTAGGTTTTAATCCTCTGGCACCTGTTATGTGCAGCTGTCAATTCTCTTTAATATTTGGGATTAGTTTATTGCCAAACACCAGTATCGAATGATCATGTTTGAGAGTACCTACTAAATAATACGACTGTGTCGTAAATAGTGAAGTGGAACTCTGTCCTCCGTTGATAGATATTATCTTACCTCTTTGACTGCCTCGTTGGCCGAGTAGTCGCAAGTGCGACTGCCGGGCAAGGGGTCTCGGGTTCGATTCCCGGGTCGGGCAAAGTATTACTGGGTTTTTTAAAATTCTCAGTAGTAGCACGGAGTCTGGAAATGTGCCCGGTATATGGCAATAGGCTCACCCCCTATTACATGGGACTCATAACAACTAGTGAAAAGTGGGTGTTACATTGTACTGTGGTAGAATGTGCACCTCTGCCTACCCCTTCGGGGATAAAAGGCGTGATGTTATGTATGTATCTTACCTCTTTGTAGACATCTATCTATCTAATACCTTTAAACGACCAATTGTTGTATAACTCTATCAACGATCTCGGAAACATTTTTTTCGAAATTTAGCAAATATAAGGAGTTTTGGGGCGATAAATCGATCTAGCTTAGTTTGATTTTCTGAAGATGTCGTTTAACTCGTGTTTTTGAATAAAACCTCCTGTAAAATTATTAGAATACTAAGTCAAAATTTCGCCTTATCATTATTATTAAGTTGAAATAGCTTAGTGGGGAAGTTGGGCGTCTTTAATTTAAATAGTTCATTCAGGAACAATCCTCGATTCGATTGTATAACACAGTTATACAGGAGTCTTCAATTCCTTACGAACATTTTCTCCTAATTATCAGGTTTACAAAAGATCTATTTTTTCTTAGAGACGCTTCTGGTTAAATGAACGACAGAAATTGTTTACACGAAAAACACGTTTAACGTTCTAAGAGAACTAGAACATTTTCGCCACTGCACTAATCCAGGCTCTGGTTATGCAATTACGTATCTCTATGTGGATAATATATGTATGTTAAACAAAATATATAATAATAGTTTTAACGTGTATACGTCTGCGTGCCAATGCGGTTGAAGTTCGCTAACATTTGCAGACAAGAGCGCAAGATGAATGTGGATTAATTAAGGAATCTGCTGTAAGCGCAACTACGTTGATAAGATTTAGGAATTTATAACAAAATCTCACGTTACTTCACTACAAAGGTAGAGTTCCATATAACTTGTAGTCATGGAAAAGTTGGCTGCGTTTCGTAAAAATTCATAACACGAACTCCTATCATTGTGCTACGAACAGCATGGTGCCGTGTCGAGAATCCCAACGTGTTGCACGACTACCTAAATCATTTATCTATTTTTGGTACCCATATCATATTAATAAATAATTTATTTACTGTCATATTCTTCGAATTCTACTAACATTTTGATATTTACTTGTCCCGATACCACTTTATTTATTTCTTAAAATGTGGTAGTATCGTGTTCGTGCATTACTGTGACATGGCTTTGTATCGCAACACGACGTTTAACCGTCGAAGCCACGGCATGTGACGTCACATCGAGTGTTTTAGACTTCTAGCTCGTATGTGGGCAGAGTGAGTATGAAAGTACGTTTACCTAAAGAGTAATATACCTATATATGTGTGTGAACTGACCACTAAAGCTTGTGCTCGTGATTTCATTGGAATTTCGAAGAGATACAGAAAAATCTATGATGCATAGATATCTGTTTTTAATTAGAAATGCCCATGTCCAATTTCATGGCATGCCGATGAGATGACTGCTCGTCATCATCATGATTTCATAGTTAGGTACGTGCGAAAATTTTGACCGTGAATTTCGAGCATTAATTACATGGACATACCAATCGGGTTTGTTAGCAAAACATTCAAACCGGAAATATAGGTTGATTGTGTGACATAATGATGCATTCTTGCATTAACGACATTGTATATAGTATATATACTATACCGGTGTCGAGAATTGACATTTTTGGTAAACATTTACCATGTATGTTTGTATGTTTTAGAGGTAGAATGTTTATTTTAACAGACGTAACGATGTGCTGAATTTTCATATATTTTTGTCCAACAACTGCAGACTAAAATGAATAATGCAGAAATAAAACATTTTGCATACCTATTAACGTCGAATGTGTTGGAAAATATCGCAACGGATTCGTCCTCAATATACTATATTAAATAGTACCTAATAGGTAGAAACAATCTATCTATATATGTAATAAATAAGTCCGAAAAAATTGGGGGTCTTTGAGTATATTAACGGCCAGTCCTTTGGTAGGTACCTCGGTTCGGTTATCTAATAAATTAGAATATTTTCGAAGGAAAGAAATAAGGATTATTTTTGTATGAAACAAAAAGAAAACACGAATACTTTTTATTTGACACTGCCGATGTTGAATGATAAGCTTCTTAAATTAAGTTCAATGTTCAATTGTTCTCAATTTGTATGTCTCTGTGGGCAGCCATTTATGCAATTTAAAAATTAGTTGCTATAAAGGCAATGATTTATGTCGCTATATGATCACTGGTTGCAGGAACAGTTAAGTGTTGACAATTTCATAATGGACTCTCAATAAAATTGTAGTCGATTGTGACGCAGGCCAACCAACATCTGTTCTCGTCGTTTTAAATTTTAAAATATAAAATTTAAAGAGCTCTCACTTTGTGATTATTAAATTAAATGAGTTAAATGTCGTTCGAGTTACTGCATTGAGTTTATTGAAGTTGAAACAATGTTTTAATTAAAAATGGTAAATAGTTATACTGATTCGGGTTTTAAAAACGGACAATCGAAATTATCGGTGACTGCGATTCACAAGCCTGACAAGATGGTTTTTTCATAACTCCACGTTATAGAAAACCAACTTCAAGAAGAGCTTTCGTTCAGCAGTACCTATACATATAGATAAGTTCCAAATATTCATTACAGGCATGGTTGTTTTCTATCAATGGTGCTTATGTAATGAAAATATCTTATATTTACGTAACTGCACTGTAATAATAATTATGTACGAACATTTACCAGTAAGGTCAGCCACTTATTGTAAAGCCTGAGCAGTCAAAGTTCAGGCAATTCAGTTCAATTAAGAACTCATAATCACATCGTCTACCTACTGGGTTAGGTATTATTAAGATTATATTCCTAAGCAAGGCTAAGTAAATACGACCCTTTTCAACATAATTAAGAGTGATTTAATAAAACTCTTTATCAATTTGTTGTTCGTATCCACTTGTAGTAAAGTTTATGTAAAGCAAAATGGAGTAACGTTAAGCACTAGCTTTGCGTGATTATGGACCTATATAAGAGCGTTCGCTATAATCGTCACCCTTGGTGCCTACCAAGGGTGACGAACTATAATGTGGACCTACTTAATTATAATAAACTTGCTAATTCTCACTCGTAACATGAAAAGTAGTATGTATCTAGGTTCAAATTAAGTTCGATGTTCAAGTGAAAGGAACCCACAGGTACTTATAGACTGCAAGTACTTTCAAGATCTTACTTTCACAGAGGCGCTTCATAAACTATAGTCTTAAACACCACTTTTACCCGATGATTGTGTACTAGAAAACTTACGAAATGAACTTTATTCTAGTAATTTCTATTTTTCAAATTACATACTGGATACTGTTTCTGTTCATCTCTTGATATTGGTAGGTATAAGTCAGATATGTATCCCACACGTAGGTACAGCTACGAGCCATGTTTCGACAAGAATGGGGCGGCTCGACAGAAGTGATACCACGGCCTCATAGAGATCCAGCGTGAAACAATCCTTGCGTTACGTTCGCGTCTGTGAGGCCCAATTGCTCCCCTCCCCAACTCCTTTCTCCCCCTCGGTCTTAATCCCTAAACACCGGCAACGCACTTGTATCTAACACCTCTGGTGTAGCGGGTGTCCATGGGCGGCGCCAATTGCTTATCATCACCTTACGCATCTAATCGTTGTAATAACAGAATAAATAAAGTTCGTAGCTAGAATAAACTACATTACACTAATATTACGAATGTGAAATTTCCTTTGTGATTGATGGATAAATATGCAAACGTTTGTCCGTCTATCAGGCTGAAACTACTTGAACGGATTTTGATGAAATTTGGTATGCAGGTAGAGTATAGGCTGACTTAGGTGATAGGGTAGATTTTATATTAAATGCTCCCATGGGCTAGAACAGGAATCATATTCTACGCGGACGAAGACGCGGGCAACAGCTAGTTTTTTATAAAACAAAGAAGCTTATCTCTGTATTTTCCTCTTATTCTAGATCTAGATATACTTCGTGAAGTCCGTCGATGTAAGAACTTCAAATGAGTGTCAAAGCTTTGACCTTTGTGAGAAACTTTGACCGTACGAAGTAGTGCCAAGTTAGCCGGGAAGGAAGACTTCTTATCTAAAAATTACTTACACGAATTAGATCGAAACACTGAATTACAAAAGTGTTAAATGTCTGCGAAATTCAATACAGACTTCAATGCAGTTGATGTGTCTAACAGTACCTAACTATTCCTTCATTAATTCCATTTCTATTTATTTTCTTCTTTCACGGTCACGGTTTGCACAATTTTATTGAAATTGCATTTTTATTAAAACACGTGAATTATCACGCGGTAGGTAGATCAGATACGCAAGAAATTTCTATTTATGCAAACCCGTATTGAACAAGCATGGCGATTAATGCTCAAACCTTATCCGTTTGAGAAGAGGCTATGCTCAGCAGTGGGCATTTATAGGCTGTTGATGATGATGATGAGACATTTCTATTCTACCTAGGTTTTGGTAAATAACAACAATCCCTTGTACTATAATGTAGGAGTAGATATGTAATAACGTGTCAATTTATTGATGTATTCGACAAGTTTTCTATCGCCATCTCTCTTTCACACATCTGACAAAATTCGAAATCGGATTGGTGTTTTGCTATGAATAGTGTATTTATTTTTTATTTAAAAGCTTTATGCACCCAAATATGCAAATGGGCGGACTTACTTAAAACCGTAGTGTACTTATATTACTTCTTATGATTTTATTTTATTATATTTGCTTATTTAAAGTGTTTTCTTTGTTTCAGGTACTTGCACATTAACGAGATCCATCAAATCGACCTGCAAACCTTTTCCAATTTGCCACATTTGGAGAGATTGTAAGTACTTAGAAAAACCAGCCAAGTGCACGTCTGTCTCCCGCACAATGGGATCTGTACAATTTTCTTTAAGAAACAACCCCCTGTTCAATATTTTAGTATACTCACAAATCAAATTGATTTTAGATACTTACACAACAATCACATCAAGAGGATTCCAGCAGGATCATTCTCGGACATGCCTAAACTGCGCAAGCTACGTTTAGACAGTAATGCGCTTATATGTGACTGTTCGATGCTGTGGCTAGTGAAAATGATGTCCCAACATAACGATATGTACATCGACGCCACGTGTTATCAGCCTGCTCGAGTCACAGGAATGCCACTTTCTATAATGGAAGAACGGGACTTCGAATGCAGTAAGTATCCAAACTTCTTTAGAGAACATTAGTTTCTGATTTTTATGTCTCCAATGTTAATAAAACCATTTATTTTAGAAATTCCCGAAATCCAGAAGGACCCTGAGGACATTACAGTGAATTTCGGAGATGCAGCTATGTTCACTTGTGTCGTCACTGGCGACCCCACCCCTGAGATAGTTTGGCTACGAGACTCTAACGAAATTCCTATCGACGGGACCCGTTACGAAGTTATGGATAATGGAACTCTGATGCTCCACGACATAAGCGATGTTGACACTGGATATTTCGAATGCATGGCTAAAAATCCTGTCGGTGAAGTGCACTCTAAACCAGCTAAAATGACGGTTCAACGAAAACGAGATAGTGAAAATTTGGAGAACGGTAATAACATTACTTACGATATTGATTTTATAAGATTGAATGTAGTTCAAAGTAACTGTATTGTTGTTTCGTTTTAGCCGCTCCTGTATTTACCGTAAAACCACAAAAACAGTTTGCCAAGCTTGACCAGGAGTCGATTAACTTTGACTGTGCCGCAAATGGACATCCAAAACCTCACGTTGCTTGGCGTTTTAATGGCGAAAGGATTTTATTAAATGAACGTATTTCAATACGATCAAATGGATCTATTTTTATTGCTAACATCCAAGAGTCGGATGCAGGCTTGTACACGTGCTTGGTTGAAAACATTAATGGAAAAGTGAACGCATCTGCAGCGCTGGAAGTGATGGGTAAGTTTTGACATAATTTTGTTGAAACTTGTTCTATAATTGATTTGAAATTAAAATATTTTTCTTATTAGTTCAGGATATTTTTGCAAATCAACGTAAGCGTTTAGTTTTTCACTTGATTATCTTTACAAAATAACATACAAAGATTTCTTTTTAAGTAAGACATATCAGCCAGTCCATCCTCTATGTTACATGTAGATGTTACATTATCCTGTTTGAAACTTACGTAATGTCATATTTTGTTGTAGTTCCGCCCACATTTATCCTGGAACCACATAACAAAACGGTAAGAGTTGGAGACGACGTGGAATTTATATGTACTGCTAAAGGAGTACCGAAGCCACTTATCAACTGGTTTAGAAATACATTAGTTTTACCCTTATCTGAAAACATCATTTTGAGTGATAACAACCAAAATTTAACCATTCTGTCAGTCACTGAAGATGATGAAGGTATATACCACTGCAGAGCAGAAAACGCTGAAGGCTATGTTGAAGGATCAGCTTTCTTAACTATTGAGAATTATGAAATTATTCGCCCACGTATTGTATTGAAACCTGAGGACACTGACGCTTATCGAGAATCATCCGTTCAGTTACCTTGTGAAATTGAAAGTGAGCCTCCTGCCACAGTAGAGTGGAGAAAAGACGGTTCGTACTTAGATGATAGTCGAAAACATTCAATAACAATAATTGGAAGCTTAATCCTGCATAATTTGACAGTAAGAGATACTGGCAGATATGAGTGTTCAGTTTTCAACGAATACGGCCGCGATACCGCGTCAGCTTTCTTAACTGTTAAAGACCGTGTTATACCTGGCGACGAATATGTTAATATAGCACTGACTGAAGCCACAAGAGATGTTGACCTCGCTATAGAGCGAACCATGGATGAGTTATTTAACAACAATAACACTTCCAAAACAGATATTAGTCGATTATATCGAATTACGAGTTTCCCGAATGCACCAGCTAGAGAAGTAGCTCGCGCTGCTGAAATATATGAACGAACTTTAGATAAAGTCAGGGATTTTATTCAAACTGGCCATAAGGTAACTTCGACTGAACCGTTCTTATACCAAAACGTATTATCCAATCAACATCTTGAGGTAATTGCACGTCTATCCGGTTGTGTCGCTCATAGAGATAAAAACGATTGTTCTGATATGTGTTATCACAGCAAGTACCGTAGTTATGATGGAAGTTGTAATAATTTTGCTCATCCTACTTGGGGATCATCACTAAGCGGATTTAGACGAATTCTCTTCCCTATATATGAAAACGGATTTAGTCAACCGGTAGGATGGAACAAAGGCATTAAATATAATGGCTTCTCGCTACCAAGCGCTCGTCTAGTATCTACTTCTATAATAACTACCGAAGATATTTCTGAAGATCAACAATTGACCCACATGGTCATGCAATGGGGCCAGTGGTTAGACCATGACTTAGACCATGCTTTGCCTTCAGTGAGTTCACAGACATGGGACGGCGTAGATTGTAAGAAGACCTGTGCTTATGCAGCACCATGTTTTCCAATAGACGTGCCTCCTAATGACCCTCGGGTCACCAACCGTCGTTGTATTGATTTTATCAGAACGAGTGCAGTATGTGGTTCAGGTATGACATCGGTTCTGTTCGGAACCCTGCAACCACGAGAGCAAATCAATCAACTGACGTCTTTTATAGATGCGTCACAAGTATATGGTTTTGATAAATCTGTAGCAGAAGACCTAAGAGACTTAACGAATGAAAACGGATTATTGCGTGTAGGTGTGACTTTCCCAGGCAGAAAGCCTTTACTTCCCACCGTTGGTATTAATGGAATGGACTGTAGGCGGAATTTGGATGAAAGCAACCGCAATTGTTTTGTGGCTGGTGACATCAGAGCTAACGAACAAATTGGTTTAGCAGCAATGCATACCATTTGGATGCGTGAGCATAACCGAATCGCCATACAATTGAAAGTGCTGAATCCATTTTGGGATGGTGACCGAGTTTATCAAGAAGCAAGAAAGATTGTAGGGGCACAGATACAAATCATTACTTACGAGCATTGGCTACCAATTATTTTGGGCAAAGAAGGAATAAATCAACTAGGCCATTATAAAGAGTATGATCCTAACCTGAATCCGTCAGTGTCTAACGTGTTCGCGACTGCTGCTTTACGATT
This sequence comes from Spodoptera picta, assembly GCA_038387885.1. NCBI lineage: Eukaryota > Metazoa > Arthropoda > Insecta > Lepidoptera > Noctuidae > Spodoptera > Spodoptera picta. Next base: position 8,638,205 of record JAZHFQ010000105.1, read on the forward strand.
TGGACATTCTATGATAAATCCACTACTACACCGTTACGATGAAAACTTTGAACCAATCGCGGAAGGCCATCTTTTACTTCGTCACGCCTTTTTCTCTCCCTGGAGACTCGTAGATGAAGGTGGAGTAGATCCTTTATTGCGAGGCATGTTTACAACACCAGCTAAGCTAAAAACTCCTACACAAAATTTAAATTCCGAATTAACTGAAAAGTTATTTTATAGTGCCCACGCCGTTGCTCTTGATTTGGCAGCGATCAACATCCAGCGAAGCCGCGATCATGGTATTCCTCCATACACAAAATGGCGCCAATTCTGCAATATGTCAGAAGTAAATGATTTTGATGATTTGGCTGGAGAAATTAGTGACGAAACGGTACGTGAAAAGTTGAGGGAGCTCTATGGATCCGTGCATAATATTGACGTTTGGGTTGGTGGTATCCTAGAAAATCAAGTAGAAGGTGGTAAAGTAGGGCCCCTATTTAGATGTTTGCTTGTTGAGCAGTTCCAACGTCTTCGAGATGGAGATAGGTTCTGGTATGAAAACCCATCCGTTTTCAAACCCGATCAATTACGGCAATTAAAAGAAACAAGTCTGGCACGAATCCTCTGTGACAATGGTGACAACATTGATACAATTGGTGAAAACGTGTTTCTTCTTCCTGAGGTTCAAGACGGTATGGTTTCTTGCGAGGACTTGCCATCAATGGACTTACGCTACTGGGCTGACTGCGAAAGTTGTGGCGATAACGGAGGACTGGAACGATCAAAACGGCGAGCTCGCAGAGACACTGAAATGGAGGATGATATTCTAATTGATAAAGCGCGCATCGATGGCCTGGAAGATTCACAACATGATATTGAGAACACTATTGCAACGCTGAAAAAACGAATCGAGCACTTGGAAGAGACCTGCAAAGCGGAATAAATGGTTATTTGTTTACATGCTGTTATTTTGGAAATGTTTTAAAAATTTTAGAAGCCTATTCTAAATACACCTATAATGTTTCTACTATCTTTTTACACAAAAGCTTTAAACCTATCATACGTGGTCCAACTAATTAAGATTAATTTAACTTTCTATTCCCCTATTAATTTAATTGCATTCTCTGCAAGTTACTGATCATGACACCTTTGCTCTTAATTGTGATTAATTTTGCGCTATCTACCTCCTATTGATGAAGGTATATACCACTGCAGAGCAGAAAACGCTGAAGGCTATGTTGAAGGATCAGCTTTCTTAACTATTGAGAATTATGAAATTATTCGCCCACGTATTGTATTGAAACCTGAGGACACTGACGCTTATCGAGAATCATCCGTTCAGTTACGTTGTGAAATTGAGGTATTTATTGTTCAGTAATTTCGACATGATTGATATAAGCATAAAAATATTGGGTGCCTACACAAACTAAGGTAGGTAACTAAATGCGATCTGTACCAAATGCCTGTTTTTACAAAATGTGTAGGTAGGTACTTAACCGTGTCCGCAAACAGCCAAAATCAGGACAAAAGTATTAGAAGTAAGGAACTCTTTATTTCATTACGTGTATTGTAAATGTTATTTTTATGATGTGTTTAATAATTTTCTATTTTTATATGTTATGATATTCTGTGTTTTTCGTTTTTTTACGATGGGCAGCCGAGCTATTTAGTACGCCTCTATTTTAATTGTGATTGAGTTTGGAGACGAAAAAATCATAACTGTTGTGCGTACTTTTTAATAACTGGATATTTGTGTAGCCCAGGATTTATAAAATTTGTTTATGATTTCGTTTCACATGTGTTATTAGAAATGTTATAATTTCTTATTTTTAAGGGCACTCATTCGTCAAATAATTTTTAATTAAAAATAATAAAATAACGCCGCCGCAAATACCTATACCTGCACTACTCAATATAAGTAGGTTCAACGAATTTGATAGAAAATTCAAATCACATTATCCTCGTTTAAAAGTTATTTGACGATTGTAAAATTTTGCTGTGAGGCAAATATTCAAGTATTAGCTAACGCATGTAACCATGTAAAATGCATATTTAACCGCGTTAAGATGTAAACTGTTTGAATCAATATTATATCTGTAGTCGTAATATTTATTGGAGTAACTATAACTCGACCCATATTGTGTAATGTTAACTAAATACCTAGTTGTATTTAACAAACGTTTTACAAGCGTAACCATCCGAACAGTCCCGAACAGACGAAAAGCATCTCATTCTAATAGGTATCGTCTTTTGATAATAAAGTCTGTATGACTTTGTTTTTATAATAACTACTCCCGTGACAGTGAGGCATACTAAATTAACTAAAAATCGCGGGTTATGTACTCAGGATTTTTATTAAATTCTGTGGGACTGTTTGTGGGACAAATCCACTATCCACCAGCTACAATTATGGGTCGAAGTATAGCAATTATTGAATAAATAGTTAATATTCATTAAGGAAATGTATACCTACATTTTATCAACTAAGTTAGACATAACTAATATCTCATGAATGGTTATCAAAGAGTAGAAAACCTCTCACTATGTGAGTTATCAAGGAAAATACCTATCTAACACAAAGCTTGACTGCGTAAGAACTTATAGAAAAGAAAATTTATTGCTTCTTCATATACCTACTAGGTGTTATAGAATAAACGCAAATCCCTGCAGGTGCTAGGCCTGACCATGAAATCGAACCACTTTTGTTTCAGGATTTTAAGAAATCTAAAAAAATAATATTTGATTTTACCATATTAGTTGACACTGCTCGAGAGTCAATTTGTATGAAAAACTGATAGTATATTTCATGGATTTCGAAAAATAGTAGGTAGCAAAGACATGAGATGCTGGAGTCCGTGGTCAAAATTAGTTCCTACCAGTAAAGTTTTGTGTTAATTCTGTTAGTCTGTATAAGTAACAACAGCGTATTTAGCGACTGTAAGGACTTACGTTTATTATAATGGGTATACGATTCTAGGGTTTCCTGTACAGCCTACAGTTAAGTGGACATTCAACAGGTACCGTACAGGTACAAAGAAAGTTCACACATCACGTACTCTTTTAAAAATACGTGTCTTTCAAAAAAGACCTAAGTGCAATCAAGGCTTCTAGAGCTATAGAAGATACTGTTACAAATGTATAACAACTTGAGGTTCATTTACCAGCTTAGGAATCGATCCGTTAACTGATACCTAAATATTGACAAAAAATTAAGTACGTGGAGATTTTTAGGCATTTAAGTAGGTAATTGGTTTCAGCTTTTGATTGCTAATCTGACGATTTTGGGTCGAAATCGGACATTTTATTTTGACCCTAACTAGGTAGGTACTTAAGTACCTATTCACTTCCTGGTACCTATACTGTCATTTATCGACTATCGGTTTTACTATCGTAGTTACCTAACCTTCTGAAAACATTACAGCTATGCATTTCCAACTGTGCTCACATCAAAGAACGGATCGAAAACTAAGACACGTATTAAAGGTATCCTTTCATGAGGTATTTCGTTCTATAAGATAAGGTTTGTCTGTAAAGGGGGTAATTTTAATAATCTGCTAATTGCTTGACAGTAAGACCTAGATCGGACTATGATAAAACCGTGGACGTTTTTGACTTGAGAAGACAAGAAATTGAGTCTCAAAAACAAATATTTTGTTACACAATGGACTTGTGAAGCGTAATTTTGTCACGCAGTTAGATTGCAGGACTACCTATCTAAATAAAGTAGATATCTCCGACTACCTGTCAACTAACAATTTAGAATTGTTATTTGATCGCAATTCGTGGTACGTCTTCTATAATTACCTAATCAATTTGGTGGAACGTACCTGTCTGTACCTACCTGTTTCTGTACCGAAACCAATGAACTTTATAAGTCAACATCAGCTTACTCATTTGTTTAGTGATATAATGAGCTATCCTATTTGTTTGTCATTTGTCGCACGTCGCACCATACGTCGCTGTTGGTGCAGGCAATTTCCTGTGCCTATGGCGGTTACGAACAGTGGCGTCCGCGTAACTATACCGTTCGGAGCCCGTGGCATATTCATACTTATCTGATGGGCCTCCGTTCCCAATACAAACAGAGAAGTTCTGATGAAAACCTCTGAACGGTGGCCCCTTCCAGCCCTAAACGGGGACCACCATGATGTTACGCCACTGGTTACGGACGATAGGAAAGTTTCTGAAAATTGACATGTCGTATAATAAAGGCTGTGGTAGTTTTAAACCTACAGTTAGCACCCTTCTATGTTCCTGGGTGAATATAGAAGTCCAACACCTAACACAGTACCTAGGTACCTAATGTAACTAGTACCCAACTTAAATAACCACCGATGTATTATGGTTCATTATCGCATCATTCAAATGAGTTAGCGAGATGTTACTTTAATCGAGTGATAGCAGGTTAATAAAAATACCTCTAAAAGTAGTGAGTAGACGTAGATGTTCAATTAAACATTTAAAAGCATTTACCATTATTGAATTAGTCATTAATTAATAGATATTACTTAACAAAGAATGACTGGAAAAGATAAAGGTGTCTAGAAAATTTGATGAGTAAGATCTTGTCTGTGAATAATGTGAGTACCTAGGTATGATAATGGATTATTGTAATTTGTCTGTAGGTGATGGTGTTGCACAAATGGTGCTATCTCTTTTTGGCAGAATGGATTTAATGTTAGGATAAATACTTGCATCATGTGATACAGACAACTGATAAGGAATTCAAAATGTCTAATGTCAAAACTAGCACCTTTATAATGGTACGAATTATTTAGACCTAAGAATTTGGCACTCCTGCCCGAGCAGCTTATTCTTGAAACTAAATCTCAATAAAATTATTCAATGTCTACATTATGACAACTCTAATGTTGTAACAATAATGACTACAATACGGATTTTAGACAAACTTAATACCATTTAGTTGATTCAATATCCACCCAATACGGATGCAATGGGGCGCTAGTGTTGCAACTCAAGAGAATGAAACTACTAATGTTGTTAGACTGGAATTAGATTCAAGAGTCAGCCCCCAGGAGTTTACAGGGGTCAGGGTAATGCAGGCTTAAAATTATATTCCACATTTTGAATCTGTTACAATGTAGTGTCAATATAACTGGGTGTTTAATAAAACGTGAAAAATGTAAGTGTTGTTTTATTTGAAATCCTTAGGTAACCAACTACCTTTTTTCATCTGTGGTACTGAAATTAATTATAGTTTTATGGTATGAATGAAACATTAAACTACACATGTATTTTTACTACTAAGTGAAGCATATTCTAGTTATAATTATTACTACATTACATACACATAGTACAGAAATTCCAATATGAAAAGAAAAGGATATTTTATTAAATAAAAATAAAAGAACAAACTATACCAAAATACATTTTGTACATTTCAGAAAATCACTGTTTTTTTTTTAAGGGGGGAAAATCATCGAATGACTCCTCCCGCCTGGGTGAGGCGGGAGGGCACGGTGCACGTCGAGCCGGAGCCCCTGTTACCCGTTAGGTTCTCCGCGACAAAATCACTGTTTAGTTTATAGCTACAACAAAATATCTACAAAATAATTAGCTACAAGACAGATTATTATATTCCTATGTATTTGGTGTGTCTACCGGTAGCCAGTAACTGATCCTTGTCTTTATTCCTCACTAGGACTTCTAGGAAAGCAATTTTCTTTCCAACCTTTTTTGTGATAGCTTCAACTTCAACATTATCTCCAACTCTGGCTGCACTCATGTAGCTGAAAAAAAGAAAAGAGTATTTCTTTAAAAATGGAACTAAACCACAGATTAGTATTTTTGTTTTTATTTATTATCTTTGTACCTCACACTTAGTTCTATTGAAACTCCTCTTGTGTCAACTTTTTCATTAGTTGTTAGTGCATATGTTGATATGGCATCTACTAAATGAGCTATGAATCCACCGTGTAGTGTTCCACGCTGGTTCAGATGTTCAGGTCCCACTTGAAATTCAGTTGTCATCCGTCCATTGTCACAGCATACTACTTTCAACTGTAAAATTTAATAATTAACTATTAATTATTGATATTCAATAAGTTTTGTAAGTATTACAGTTCTAAAAATGAACAGATAACAGATTTTATTATTCTTAACTCCTTCAGTAAGTTTGATATTTCATAATACTCATATAATTAAGTAGGTAAATAATGCAACAGAAACTGTTGCTAACTAGCTAAGAAAATCAGACGGCTACTTGTTTAAATAACTAGGATTCAACATTCTTAGAAATAGAGGAACATGAAGCCCAAACAAAATAATAAGAGAGATTACGTCACCTCTTAGTTGAAACTACGGCTGAAACCGTAAAAAATATCAAAGTCAAATAAATCTTAGTATCTAAAACCAGAATGCCGAAATTATTTATAGAATTTACTCATATCTAATTATAAAATACACTTTGTAACCTGCTAAAAGATTTTTGTTTAAGCTCTACCTTTCGAAGATTTTGATCGAATCCTTTAGTGGTTGCAATTGCCTTCGTAAATAACTCGGCTATAGCAGCTCCTTTAGTACACATCGTGCTAATTATTTGTGAGCCTTCATTTATGAACAATTCATTTTATTTACATTCTCTCCAGTGTTTGCAGTTTGATAACTATTTTGATAACAGCTGTTCCTGTTCTTGACTTTGACACTTTTCTAACTGGCATGTTGCAAGCTGTAAATAAAATAAAATCATGATAAAAAACCAATTTTATTTTGGTGTGGCAATAAAATGTCTTTGCTCGCTTTTGCTCATACTATCAATCCACACGTTACTTTTGGTTTATCCGACAACTATACTATGGTTACATTCTGTTGAATTAAGTTAAGAAGTGATGAGAACGTAAGTACCTAAAGGATGCTGCTACAGTACTACCAGATTACGACATGACATGAGACAATAACTACGAGACAGAAACAAAAACTACGGAAAGTACTACTTTCTGTTGTTTTTCTTTGCTAAGTAAGTATTAACAGTAAAATAAATAAAATGATCGTTTCTTTAGACTATTAGATAACCCAAAGTTAAGTATCCAGGTTATTATTATTGGGCTGCTATAAGGTAAAAATCATTTCCTAGTTTTATTACAAAGCGCCTGATAAAATCTACCGGTTGTCTTGCAACTATGAGGTGCACGAATCAGACAGTCTTGTAGGCGCACCAATGAATTCGGTATTTAATTTATGTAGGTAGATCAGACACATTCTTAAAACTATAAAAAATCATTATTTTTGTAGGATTCCTCAATTACTATGACCTTTTCAAGAATAGGTGTACATGTAGTTAGAAATATTTAAAGCCAAAAATACACATAGCTACAACAAAACACATGCTAGTATGTACTTAGTAACGACATAGTTATACGCACGTTAGACGCCCTAAACAGTAACCAGTGATAATTACTGTGGGTAGATAATTATTACTATCAAATTGGATACCGGGGAGAGCAGGTAATTAAGTGTAAAACCATTATAATACTAAAAAAAGTACTTACTCGAAATGATAATAATTATGTAGGTAGGCAATCATACGGAACGAATTGTGGGTGTTAGGGAAATATAAAAATCTTTTTAGGGAAAAAGACTAACGAGTGTAGGTTTTCACCTCTCTGAAACCTCCCCAGTGGTCACTAACACCACCTGTATTGGGGGCGTTCCATGTCCTCTTATAGACGTACTCCGGAGCTCCCACAATGCAACGCCTGTTCTACAGCACCTCACACCTACAGGACCTAGAGCCTATTAGATACTCCTTTGGGAAAGGGGAGGCGAAGTTTTTTTATCAAGAAAACAACAGCATGTGTATCGCCTGATTACTGAAAGGCTACTTAATTTTAAGTCGTACTTAATTGTACCATCTCTTTTTTTGTCATTCACAAAGAAATACTGGTGACAAAACTATACTTGTGACTTAAGCGCTTAATTGAGTGGCTTTTGAGTATTTGGGCATAGGACTCGCTACAAATTAAGATTCTCTGCCTGTGTCGTAGTCTCGTAGTCGTAGATGAGTTATGTGTATATAAACTTGTATGTTTGTAAACGCACACACGACAAAGGAGAAAATCCTAGTGTGGGGCACGTTTTTTTTAAAGGAAACCTTTTAAGAAAGATACCAGGAACAATACAAAAGGAGATACGAGAACTGCGCTGCCTATCCATGTCAAAAATTTCGTTCCAGTCAGACAAACTTGGCTGCAGGTTTAGTTTATTTGATAGATAATCACCTGTTGTTTAAATCCCATGCGGTGCAATACAATTATTTGTATGATCAACATAGTGTTCGTTCGGTTCTGTACTTCTGTGTGTGTTATGACATAATTGCTTTGAATATTACAATAAGTAAAAACCTCCAAAATTTCTGTATAAGGTTTATATTTGGTTTACGTAAATATGATCACGTCTCCGAATATCGAGCTAAACTCAAGTGGCTGCCGATCCGCCTTCGTCGGAATACTCATATCCTATCCCTTCTCTACAATATACTGTTTAATCCTATTACTCCCTATTATCTCAAAGAACGTTTCAAGTTCTACCATGACACACATTTTAGACCAGTACGGTCGTCGGGAGATCTGAGACTTGAGATGCCCCAGCATGAGAGCAAATCCTACGACAAATCCTGTACAGTTCGAGCTATTCGACTGTGGAATGCACTTCCCCCTTCCATAAAACAAGCAAAGTCACTTGCCACGTTCAAGACACGTTTGAAGGAACATTATCTCTCCACTTTGTAGTTCATTGCTGTTTCTTCATCTAGTGTCACCTATCTGTCACTGTGTTTTTCTAAATGAACTTATGTATGTATGTGTATGTATGTATATATGTATGTATGTATGTATGTATGTGTGTATTTATGTAGGTATGTTTCAGTATGTATGTATATAATTATGTATTAAAAGTAAATAAATTAGTTATGAATACTTTCAATTTTACATAATAAATAAGCACCTCAGTTCACCAAGCTATAACTACCTCATTTAATATATTATTGTAATGTTCTATCCACCCAAAGGTTGCCTGGTAGAAATCGCTTTTAGCGATAAGGCCGCCTTTGTACCCTAATTTCTCTAATTTGTAGCTCGATATACTATCTCAAATTGGTGTACAATAAAGATTATTATTATTATTATTGTATGTCTTTACCATTCACGGGACCACAGGGTCCCGGTCATTTGGGAGGCGTACGAGGGGCCGAAGCCAGGCGCCTGCGCAGAGGCCCTTTAGACAACTTTAATATAAATGTAATGGACACACAAACCGGCGACTATCCCTGTATGCACTATGGAAATGCACCCAAGGACAGTCCCCGGTTAGTGCAGAACTATTGTGGATAATGGAAAAAAAAGGTAGGGCTATGGATGGGTTGCTGTGGACTGGGAAATTGGGAACTATGGATGACTATGGCACCTGCCGAAACAATGTAATTATTACACGTAAAAATGGCAGGCGGAGACTCGCCAACTCACCGACCGGGCCCCGGGAATGGTTGCTAGATATAGCAACAGAGGGGCAACGAGAATGTGAGTGGCTGAAGGGTTAAGAAACTACCACCGCTTTCTACTCGGATCATCTGCTCCAGCCGAAGCCTCCTGCATCCCTGGCCCACTCGCGACTTACGAATAGTTTCTTACCCTCCGAGCAGGATCACTGCTCTCGCGACTCCACTCTGGACGGCCAATGAAGGCAAGCCAAAGGTGGGAGACCTGTTCCTTGTCATCGTTCACTCCAGCCAGCCAATTAAGGCAAGCCGGAGAAGAAGGAACGGTGACTTCTCCCTGGAGCACTCGGCATGATGGTAGTCCGCGGGATCGCTAATGCCCGTCACCTCGCCTCAAGGTGCCCTGCGGGCTTATTATTATTATTATTAAGTACTACTAGTAGGTGCAACTGGTACATTACCGCTACCTAAATAATAAGCTTAGGCACTCGTAGGCACCGCAGACGAAAAAAGACTAACAATCGGCTATTTTCTCACCCAAGAAAGGTATAATAGATATAAATTTCGTGTAAATAAAAGAAATTATGTATATGCAAATATATGATCGCTGACTGTTCACACTGCCGGCGAGCACTCGCAAGGGCATGTACCTAACAGATAACAGAAGCCTTAGTACGAATTTCTTTTACGTTTAAAGTAATCGTACGAGTATGCGTTCGCTGTGATTGGTTGCTTCATTGACGCTGGCCAATCAGAGTGCCGAACGCATACTCGTTTCGAAAACTTTAAACGTAAATCAAACTCGTACTAGGTCTCGGAACTATACGCACTCGCTACCCGCGGGTCGTCAACTCGTTTCCAATTAATCTCTACTCGTTACTCGTTCATCGTTACCGGTGAGACAACTAGGTTCCTACTCCGTAACTGGCCCTGGCGAGCACATTCATTTTTGTTGTCAGTTTAATCCTTTCAAAGTTTGGTTTCTATTCATTCAGATTTACGGTAATTAAGCTCCCACGAGTAACTAGTATAATTTCTTTCCTGCATGTTAGGAAAGAAATTATACTAGTTAATACTTAGGCAGGTACCGACTGCGTTTTCAAGACCTCAGGCCACTCGGGGCGTATTTCCTCTAGACGGATTTATTCACGATGTAGGAGCCTTATTCAAGAAGGTAATCTTAGCATCATATGCATTGAAAACCCCACAGTGAACAATGAACATATTCCAAGTTTTAAGTACCTACACATTACAGAAATTATCTCATCATTCGCATCAGTTTGTAAATTGCAATCGTTTTGACAAAGTAACATGCAAGGAGACTAAGGCATTGATGATATTCAGGAATTCTTCTTCATATCCAGAAGGATATGAAGAAGAATTCTTATTAGATATATTATTTTATATACTCACTTAATTATTTCCAGAAGGAAATAATTAAGTGAGTATATAAAATAATAGTCGTGGTGGCCCGGAGGTTTAAGACACCCGCTTCTCATGCATGCTCATCACCCGCACCCATGCTCCCGCATGGGTGCGGGTTCAAAACCTACCAACGGCATGTACCAATGTGACTTTTTCCGAGTTATATGATTATCTAGACACCACTGACAAACGGTGAAGAAAAGACATCGTGAGGAAACCTGGTCTTATAATTTCGAATTATAAGTTAATAAGTTTGAAATCGCTAACCCGCAATGAGCAAGCGTGGTGATTAATGCTTAAACCTTCTCCGTGTGAGAAGAGGCTTTGCTCAGCAGTGGGCACTTATAGGCTGTTGATGATGATGATGATGATAAAATAATATTGTTTTTAAAATATTATGACGTGATTATTTTAAGAGTTTCTTTTTAACTTCGTAAAAATAAAACTTAGTAGGTACCTAAGTAAGTACTCATAATGCACTTGTCCTGTCAAAGGACACTCGTTTAGGTTTACATACAGTTCAGCCGTATATTCATGTTTAACTGGCAAACATCTGAACAAACTTTGACATTAAATTAGTAACACCATACGCAAAATTTTACACATCGGAAAACTTTAAAGAGTTACAGTTCCCTTTGACCACATTTTATTTTGATTTTTATCGCATTCGCTAACTTGTGTCTGTTAACTGTATAACTTTAGATGAGTTTCATAACTTTTTTTATCATTCGAATGCGATGTCTGTAAATTACATGCAATGCAGATAACTTTATTTGCTTTTACAACTCCATATTTATTTTGTAATAACAAGACTCACCACGTAACTGTATTTGCTTCGTGAGGCGTAGGTACTTACTTACTGCAGCGATAAAGACGGAGGTTTGGGGAATATCAAAAATTTGTTCGAATTTCTATAAATCTTTCTGCATCGTTGAAGTCACCGGATCTTCCACGGTTATGGTACCTATCTTTGAAATATATTTTCACCCGGGGATTTGGAATCCTTTTGAGGATGGGACAAGGCGTAGCTCTAAGGTCTGCAGTCTGTAGTTAAGACCGTTGTCTTTCTTCTAAGCCGTTCTTTATACAAGTCAAAGAACTTTTCTCAAAACAACTTTGATTTATTCTTATTTGAACATTGTTAGTGAGCTTAGACTATTATGTATATTCTATGTCAGAATATGAGATATTGTCGGTATGTACATGGTTTCGTGTAAAGCCCCATATAATGATGGGCGAGCCGAGCCACACACTGGTTTCAAAGAAATTCTGGTAATAGGGATTATTATTAGAATTTCTTTGGGGGCGAAACCAAACTAGGGACTCATTTTACATGACAACAGCGACCATAAAGCAACTTGGAAACGTACAAAACTCAAGTATACGTTAAAATAAATTTTAATAAACAATAGTAACGACAAAAGCGCGCTCGACACCGTGACACCATGTCACCAGCAACAGATTTAATTAGGTACTGAACTAACCAGTTACAGAGTTGACCGGCATGACAAAATGTTAAGTGACAATTTTTGCCCTCGAGGCGTTGATAGCAGGCTAAAAATAGAACTAATGAAGTTTATTTCCTCTCGTATATTCCAATATTTTGTAAACGATTTTAACGAGTCATCAAAAAATTGAAAGCTTCCTTTTTCGCACTCGCTTTTTGCTCTTCGAGGTGTGAAGTAGGGTACCAGGGAAACATTTCGTCGAGTTGAGAAACTCCTCTTTTTGCTTTTGAAGTCGGTTAATAGAACATTGTGAATTTTGATCAGATTCAACGTTTGTTTTAGGTAATTGTTTTGATATACCTTACTGCGTGTAAATGAAAATGAACTCACCTGCCATATAAAACTCAGAAAAAATATTTTGTGGACACCCTTAGGCACCTACTCTTTCCGTGGGTGTCGAAGGAGCCGATAATGAGACATCACAATTGACAGGCAGGCTTTTTATTAAATCAAAAAGTGCTCCTCAACCGACAGCAGATTTTTGCCCATTCGAAAACCAAACTGCTAGGCTATTCTTTAACTGACATTTCAAAATGTCTATCGCATTCTCACCCGTCATTGGTCGAGATTATTCTAATAACCAATGATATGGCGGACGGCAATCGAGTTCACTTTGGTCTTTCAAATTAATTTAAAGAATAGACTAGTTGCTCCCATTTGTCACTCTCCATCATACTCCAACAGTAAACTGTACGGGTTGTTAATTATAACTACAAACACTCATAATTTACTATTAATTATTTTCACAACAATTAATTGGATTAACACGATTGTGATATCTACTTAATGAATAGGGAACAGGTGCTTACAATGATGTATGTGTTTATGTAATACAATTATGTAAGTTTGTATTATGAATCTCGGACGAAACTAATTAAAAATCAAAAGGGCCTCACTGTCCGTGGGTGAACTTGAAAGTAAGGCTTGCGTTCACTTAACGGTACCACAGATAATAAATACATATTATATCGAGTTAGTTGCGAGTTCAGGCTATTTTTAGGCAACCAGCGACGATTAAAATGTATCTAGTCAATTCGATTAAGAAATACTTAATTGATATGTGTTGAATAATATTATCTTTTAAAATTAGCTAAGTAGGTAAGTATTTGAATTTTTACTACTGTTTCCTCATTAGTTCTATGCATTATTAGATAGGCTTAATATAAGCAACTATATTAAGTCTATAATATTACTTATGTAACAATCGGCTTTGTTGTTTGAATGTATCTAATGAAACCCCAAACCATCATGATAGTAAAATATTTTCTTTTCACCATAAAATGCTTTGTACCGACATGAAAGAAAGATAAACAAAAATGCACTGTCGCAATTTTAATAATGAAGTACCCAAGCCTTGACTAACAAATTAATGGAATTCAATCAAAACGTCAATGAACTCAATATTACTAGAGGTACAATCAATGAATATGACTATGGACATGATGTTTAAATGTCGTAAAACTTATCTATAGAGCAATTAACATAATAACATTAACTTATTTTACAATCAAGTGATTACTAATGATGACTCAAATCACCTTTGAACTAGATCACCTAGGCTATCCTGTAACTGTCAGTTGGACCTTTCGAAGTGAGCTCGACAGCATTATCACCAGGCATTGGTCTAGATTATTCTCACAACCAATGACATGGCAGGCCGCGATCGAGTTCGCTTCGATCTTTCGAATTGAACGATATAAAATAGCCTAACTACTATATTATTACTAAAGCGCTTCACTACACCGAGAGCGTGTTTAAGCCTAGTGTATACATATATATACCATTAGGATTGGCGCCTATACCATTGGCGAAAGCTGCGACGCTGGCCGACCGTAGATAGAAGGCACTGGAAATATCACAACTCAGTTGCTTGCAGCGGTGTAACTATACCGTTCGAGCCTCGTGGTAAATTCATCAGAAAAGCCCCGTTTCCTTATAAAAAAAAGTGAGAAGTTCAGATGACAGCATCTGAACATGGGACACTTCCAGTTGGGGGCCCGTGGCATATTGCCGACTTGCCATCCTGTAGTTACGCCATTGGTAAAGGTACGAATAGACTACGACACTACGACATACAATATGGAATCTATGTTTCTCGATAAATGGAACTTGTGTGTCTTCAAGTTCCGATTGAACAGGTTGCTCATAGTTAGGCGTGTTCCATTGTCGGCCACATCATCGCTTATCACCAGGAGAGATGGTGGCCAAATGTTAACCTATGAAGTATAAAAAATATGAGCATGAGTGTCCGTAATTAGAAAAATTTTTGTGACACCATAATAATAAGTGCATCAATCATCGGCTTGACCCGTTTAAATGTGAACTACAGATATTAATGTCATAATTTGTCTCATAGTCTATTCTTACCTTTAGGGTTCAAAAATGTCTATTGATTTAAAATGTGTAATAATAATAATTAGCTTAAGGTTAATGCCTCAAGCTAATTATTATCTTAATAATTATGTTAAAATGGAACAGGAAAAATGCACGATTATTTAGAAACAAGCTGCACCTTATTAGGATTTAGGAATAGCTTCAACTGTCAACAATTATTATTATTCATGTAATTTTAAAATAAAAATATTTTAGTTATAGTTATATTTTAAGTTGTATATATTTTCATTTAGTAATAGTTAATATTAATTGTATATATTATTCTTTGTAATTGGTTAAATTTTACTTATACTTTTATTTAGATTGTATATTTTTTTAAGTAGTTTAACATGTTTATTATTTTACCCCTCAACCTTTTAACTACAGTCTTCAACCGCGGGAGCAGAGTAGCAGCGGAGGGTCTGACTTCAAATGTGAACTGTCACCATCTTTTGATATATATCGATAGTCTACCATACAAGTAAAGGATTAAGTAAAAATGCACACAAACAATAATAGGTGGCGTATACTATCTATTTTCCACATAATTAGCAGTAAAACGTTTTGTACAGGTAATCCTGTAAACAAATGATATTCAAACAAGTTCCAATTACAAATACCATGAACTGTCAATACAATATCGTTTAATTAATACAGATTGAATAGCATTGACACGCACCGAAACCTCCAGTAAACACGATTACGATGTATAAATAGAATTGTTTAAACAGATGAGGCTATACAATAATTTAACAAAATATTTACCGGGATAAACAAAAAGACTAGCTATTATTACCAGTTGGGTTCACAAAGTTTTGATTGGAAATGTGGTTACAGCATCAATTCTACTTATGTTACGCAATTTACCTATATATGGTTTATATGATGCATTATTACGTGTCAGCGCTTCTGCTTTCTGTTTTATTTGCTCTCCTTACCAAGTTACCAAACATTTAATTTAAATTTATACCAGATTTTCTATTTACACCTGTACAGCATTAAACTAAAGGCTAGTTTTCTACGAATATCAAATCTCCACGGCTTTGACTAAAATATTTCCTAGAAGAGAGATAATAAAGATTCTAAAGACTACAAACTCAAAAGATATTTTTACTTAGGTACTGAGACTAAGGAAAGAAGATTAAAGTGGAATAAAAACATGAATCAAAATGCAAAAGAGATTCCCAGACTACTTAGTGCTATGGGAATAAAAATATGTAAGTATAAGTTAAAATATTTTATTTAGTTTTGCTGATCAGATATGCGATAAAGGTTGCATCGTTCGACGCGACGACGAGACGGTAACAAAGAACTGTTATGTCGCTATTGAGGCAGGTGTTCACTGTTAAGCCATTGTTTGGGTTTAACCATATAGCAACAATCGATTTCAAAATAATTCGGAAAATACACAGTTACAGTACTCTTACATAAACTATATCTCAAATTAGGTAGGTGCTTTCATCACCAGTCCCCTTTTGAATCGGAACAAAAAATACACGATTATTTAAAAACAAGTTGCAACTCGGATTTAAAAATAACTCCAAATGTCAACTATAATCCAGAAAGTATGTATATATTGTGAAACAGCATTTCCTTTACGTTGTCTGTTAATTTATGAGGTAAGTATCTTTATAATTGATACTAATCAATCTTCGATAACATTGGAGATACCAAATGTTACGCAGGATACGCAACTATCTCATCAACTGTCTTCTAAAAAATGTCTAATGTGCAAATTAATTATCATATATTATTAATACTAGGTAAAGTGTTGCCAAAAGGAAGCCTTTGGCAATAGACTGCAATAACATGAATGAGATAAGAAGGCCGAGTTAATTTATTATCGGCCTACTTATCTACATCGCAATTTTTATATAATATCCTAGTGACCAGTGACAATACCGATGTGACACATCAGGTAAAAGAAAAACCAAATAATATGATACATGTATCTGCTCGCTAACCAATAACGCTGGCACCAATCCCCATAAACAGGCTAGGGTCATGTCTCAATCGATCAGAAGTGTGTCATTACAGGTGCACGGTCTGTCATCGCCGCACGTAGCCGTTATGTAACGTCGTACTCAATCGACGTATGACGTATTCAATGACACTTGTTTGAGGATCCGTTACGATAGATCCAGGGTATGTGTCATAAGCAAAGCGGCCATGTGGACGTGACAGGTGATGAGTGCGGTTGCTGTAATTACATCGAGAACGCGGCAGCCGTAAGCCAGCTCACGTACGCAGCAACACGTACCAGCTTCACGCACTCAAATATAGTTTGAATCTCATGCGTGGCTGTTTGATTTCACCCGCGAATGCTCGTTGCGAATTATGCTATTTACGACCATTGAAGAGACTAACAGAATTAAGCGCGGCGCACGCGTTGAGCGCGACCGTGGTCAGTGGTCATTGAACTTTAAATCAGTTCTTAATTCTAAAGGTTGTATAATCACTTCGGAAGTGATTGTTTTGTGAGATATTTATCTTGGACTGTAATAAAATATGAAGATGGCAATACATCGAGAGGTTTACAAAATGTGTATCCATTGTTCTTAGGTTCAATAAAATTTGTCAATTCATACTCCACAATACAATAGTCCAGAGACAATGAGCATGTGGATCTATTAGTAAATAATAAAAAAGTAATATTGTTATCCAAAATAGAATTCTAGCTTAAAAGAGTCTCAAAAACTATATTCATAAATCAAGAATTACTAACATCATTTTTCAAATCAAGTCTTGTTATTTGTTTCTTCCTTTTCCTTGGAAAGTCTAAAAATCTAGGTTGATTGGGTACTTATACCTGTCAATTAGTTCAGATTTTATCAAGTGGTTCACTGGAAATTCACAAGGACTTAAATATAAATATGCTTTAAATATTTATCAATAAGGGCAACAACGGGACAGGCTTGAAATGGATACATTTAACGGCCGAAATAAATAAGAAGTAATATTTTTTCAGAAGTTGAAGCTCGCTACATCACTTCCACGTAGCTACATTTTGTACATACGAAGAACCCTTTGTATATTCGACTCTTTGACATAAAAGTGTCTGCATGCTATAGGTACTTCAAATCGGTATACTTTTTCGAGGGGGTAAATCATCAAACGGGAGATTGTTTGATGATTTATGATGATCCTGCCCTGGGTGAGGAGATAAGAAATACCAAACCCTTAGATATTGACCAAAAACCATCCCGTTTCGATTTTTACTTTGAGCTGGAGCCACGCTACCTAGCTTATTGTGGTTTATGCAGATTCCTGATCGGGCATCAGTTCTTTTGGACCCGAAATGGGGTTCGATAGAACTATAGCCTATAGTCATAGGTGACCATTGATGTGTGGTGATTTTAATGGCGATATAGCGGTATACTTAAGTTAATGATTCCGAATCAAAGTATACGTAGATGCTATTTTCGACGCTATAAGCTTAAATTTAGTAAATAATTTAGTAAAATTAGTGTCGTGGTGGCCTGGAGGTTTAAGACGCTCGCTTCTCATGCATGAGGGTGCGGGTTCGAAACCTACCAACGGCAAGTACCAATGTGACTTTTTCCGAGTTATATGTACTTTCTAAGATTATTTAGACACCACTGACAAACGGTGAAGGAAAAACATCGTGAGGAAACCTGGACTTATAATTTCTAATTATAAGTTTGAAATCGCCAACCCGCATTGAGCAAGCGTGGTGATTAACGATCTAACCTTCTCCGTGTGAGAAGAGGCTTTGCTCAGCAGTGGGCATTTATAGGCTGTTGATGAAGCTTAAATTGCAAGTATTTAATAACAACAAAGTCGTACTAAAAAGTGGTCCTCTTCCCTATTGGCGTTTATTATTAAAACAGTCAATAAAATGCGTAATAAATGACAATGAGCATGACAGTGTGCTACATAATGTGCCTGTTTTGTTCAAGTTGCGTAACATTGCGCTAAGCCGAACTACAGGCGAGTATGGTGGGTGGCAGTGCAGTGCGGTAGGACGCGGCTGCTCGTGCTCTGAGAAAGTCATTCGACCCGTTTTACTAGGGAACCTCTTCCGCGAGTTCCGTGTTCATAAGGCTTGCACACACGAATCTTATTGATGGCGATTATCTATTGATTCTGTATCAATCTAACTGTCCTATCAAATTAATAACATTTGACAAAAACGTTTTACTGTCGTCGATTTGTGTCGGACGTAGCGTAGTGCCAATAGTGCTCAAAATACAAGGAACTACTTTAACTCGTTGAGTACCGTCATTATAGACCAATAGGTTGCGGTCACCGGTGACCGCGCGGTGTTTGACAGTTTAAGATATAATAAGTACCTAACTAAATAGCAAAAAGGGTGCAATTAATCATCATTAATTTCTGTTACGTAATGTTACTTAATATTGATTTTGAACCGCTAAAAGTAAAGCTTGAATAAACTGTATCCCGATATAATATGTGAATATTAACTTTGAAATGTTAAGTGATCATAAGGTTTTAATTTATCGTGTATGGTTTAGTCCTAAGGCTCGCTCGGCCCAACCCGAGCCTAGACGGGGTTACAGTTCCTGTACTCCACACTCTTCCTGCTGCAGAATAGTTTGAAAACTTGTCACATTCGTGACTACAAATACGAGATTTTAAACAAACTATTAAGCATCAACAACATGAGTGGAATCTTTCCTTAATTCCTGAATAACACTACAAATATATCAGTTTGGTGTAAAGATCGGCTGCGCGATTGCTGAGCAAGGGCATTATCTTCACTTCTCGGGTTGTATGAAATATAGTCGTCGAGATTATAACGATTCATAAAAAAAAATATTAGGTATTTAATAAGATGGAGTCTGGAAGAGGGCCGGGTACACCTCCTATTATATGGAAATCATAATAATTATTTAAAGTATCATTTAACTGACTTGTCTCTTCGGAGATTGTGTAAATACTTACCTAGTTTTATACCTGTAATTTAGGTTTTCAGCTATGAGATAACGTATTCGAAAATAAAACAAAGTGCTAACTCATCGAGTGGTTGCAAGACATGCACAATATTATATAAATTATGGTGTTTGACAGTTTGCATTCATTTGCACCTAGATATGTAATGTTCTGACGAGTGTATGCTGTATGTATGAACATAGGTACAGCGAGCCAGTGAAACTCCAGCTGCTTGTATTTTGCATAATCTCACAATTTGTTGGTTACACCACGTGGATAGGTAGCTCATATTATACATGAAGTATTATTACTATTACATAACACATCAACACATAACGACTGCCGAAGTACCGAATAACAATGAGAAAATTATAAAAAAAATTTAGTTTAAAGTTAAAATTTTACAGTTACGTTTCTATTGCAAATAGGCATAAAAGAAAATCTTCATGTTACTGTTAATTACGTATTTCTTAGTTACATATTTCAAGAAATTAAAAGTAATATAATTTTAATAATTTGACTTTCGTCTGTTGTGGTGAGACTATTGTTTACAACGCCCTTTATTGAGTTACCCTACTTTTTGATAATTAACATCTGTAGCTTTGCGTGTGTGGAATTTGGAAGATTTCTATCGAATACGTAAATTTCGATCCTTTGAAAATGTCGGGGTAAAAAGTGGCATGTATTACTTCCTGGAAATCTTTGCCAATTTAGTAGTTTTTTTTATTATGTTACATATTCATTCTCCACGGTTTCTTTTCATCCGTGCCTTTGTCATACACAATTTAGTAACTAGTTAGTAATAGGTATTCAAAGCAAGTAAGCAAGCATATAAACAAGGAAACATCTGATATGTTTCCTTGTTTATATGTATTTTTAAAATCGTAAGATTTTGTAAAGAAAAGTGTAAACTTTTGATCACTTTCGTCTACCATTTCCTATTATGTACACGTCCAATAAAATACAATAAATAAGCGAGGCGTTTTTAAAAATTTCAACCACAGTTTTCTTATGATGATAACTGTGTCTGTGGACAGTGGAATAATATTGTTTTATTTTTTAAATGTAGGTACCTAAATATGATAATGTAAGTTAAAAAGTTGTAGATAGGTTATAACTGCTCAGCAAGTGAGAAATTAAAATGTAGCTAACTATTATAGCCTCATTTTATGCCTGAGTTGCGTTGCGCCGTCAATGTAATTCATGTGTGCATTAGTTTTTGTTCGAATCAAGGGATCAAAATGTTGTTTAAGTAACCTATATAGACCTTTTTAGTTTTGTACGCATAATTATGTATAATCATCAGTGGAGGTAGTAAGATTGAATGAGTAGGAAGTAGCATTTCCTACGAGATAGAACATCAACCGGCTCTAACTTATAAAGGGTCTTTCAAATAGGACGGGTCGATGTTAATAATCTGTGGTGGCCATTTTGTTTTGGCGGCATCTGTCAAATCTGATTTTTCTTATTCAGCTGCTGATGCCAAATCACCATGGCAAGTTACACGGTTGAGCAGCATGTGCAAATGATAAAACTTTATTATCATATTTTATTATTAACTTTATTGCAAACGTTGCGAGCATTGCGCCCATTTTACGGCAAACGCGGTGGTCCTTCAAAGTCTAGGTGAGCGCTACAGATCAATGATAAACAATTTTTTTTTGGCTTAAATTTAACAATATGGACGTGAACGACATGTAGTTTCAGCAAGATTGCCCTACTTGCCACACAGCGAACGACACAATCGACATTCTGCATGAACGGTTTGAAGGTAGGGTTATCTCTCGCAGAGGTGACGTGAATTAGCCACAAAGATCGTGTGATTTGACTTCGCTAGACTTTTTCTTGTGGGGTTTTCTGAAGTCGCAAGTCTATGTCAATAAGCCACATTCCACCGTTGCCCTGAAAGCCAACATAACGCAGGCCATCGCTCAGATTCAGCCGGATCTATGCAGCAGAGTCATGGAAAATTGGACCTCTCAGATTCGTGCCGCCATACGAAGCCGCGGCGGACATTTAAACGATGTGATATTCCATCCATAATGGCATAAATGGACCTTTCAAATAAAAAATAAAGTTGGTTAATATCTTACACACATCTTGTTTTATTCAATTTTAACATCGACCCTTTACATAACCAGTGTTATATTAGGTGGGTACATATAGAGGTACATAAGTACATAAGTAGCTCTAGAGGTATAACTGTAGCTTCCTACGTACGCAAAGCTTGAAGATCTTTGCTATCGTTAAAATAATAATTGATTCAAAATTGCCTCGTTCGGAGAATAATCGAGCGCGAAAGCTGATCAAGGGTCTCGACGCTCAGCTTCATTTCCGAATACCTAGTGAAATGTTTTTTAATTTTCCCAATGATTCGCGTAACATGCGTCATCAGATTATAGTAGCAGCTACCAGAAATTTCGTATGCCAGATCAGATGTGACTGCGTGAATAACTATACTGTTTTATTATTATTTTTTTTTGATGCCTTATTATAGCGTATTTATTTATTATTACTTTTTTTTAAGGTGTAAATATTTTAGTTCATAGTTATTTATATTTTAAGTTGTATATATTTTCATTTAGTTATAGTTAATATTAATTGTATATATAATAAAATGTTACATCTTTTTTCAGAGCGACAATATCATCGAGTGACTTCTACCGCCTGGGTGAGGCAGGAGGGAGTGTCAGACTCTTACTGACTAACTCTAACTAACTCTTACTGAAAAACCACCCCGCTCCTACTCCTGCCCTTCGAGCCGGAGTCCCAGCAACCCGTAAAGTCCTCCGCGGCTCCGTATCGGCATCAGCCCTATAGGGCCTCCTCCGTGGTTGTCTGATGGCTCTTTGAGGCGCGCGCGAAACGCGACGCGCCGCGCCGTATCCTCGGGTAATAACTATACCCTAGGGTTGATATTTAGATATTCTGTGTCTGTAATTTATATCTATTATGTATGTACAGTGTACATTCACCACGTTAATATCTAAGATGACGAGTGAAGCTAGCACAGGTACAATCAAACAGACAAACTGCTACAGCTTTATATCAGTATCAGTAACACGTATTAATGAGTGGACAGTGTCCCGCCTCGTGGATTGCTGGACAAATTTAATTATCGTCAGTAATTAATGGCTAACCGCCTCATTAAGTACTAAGTCACGAATCAAAGGCTTATTATTATAACAATTGCATTGCGGGAACTGGTTTTATTATCCATTCATAATTGCAGCTTTATTCATCAATATTTTTCAGATTAATTGAAGTAATGACGCAGTAATACATTGTTCTTATTATAACCATCGTGAGATACACTGATTTACTAAAACATACGTGTCCCTTACGTAGATGTATTGAGAATAGTCGCGCAAGCCGCTCATGAGGAAGAGTCCCTCCGTGACTCGAAACTAGTCGAGCTTTTCTAGTTAATTCAGTAATACATTGCATTGAGTTTTCAGTAGAGTTGATACTGACAATTACTATTAAGTAATTGACAATATTTTAATGTAAATTAATGTAAACGTAAATTAATTATAATTTGATGGTCCTTTGGTCCACAATTTCCCTGCCTGTTAAATTAATGACGATAATTGATGATGGTGATATGTTTTACGCACATTAGGTAAATCATTTCTCAAAGGTCGATAAAAAATTTGCAGAGAATATGACATGGAAAAGAGTGTTTTCTCTCAGTAACTAAAAATAGTATATCATTCGATTTTCCTTAATTTATGTAATTGCCGAGTGGTCGTAAGTGCGACTGCCGGAAAAGAGTCTCGGGTTTCAATTCCCGGGTCAGACAAGGTATTGCTGATTTTTTTAAAATCTCTGTAGTAACACGGAGTCTTGAATTGTGCCCGGAATATGCCAATAGACTCACTGCCTAGTATATTGGACTCATAACATAAATAGTGAAAAGTTGGTGTTATACTGTACCGTGGCATTAAGTGCCGTAATGTTCATCTCTGTTTACCCCAAGGATAAAAGGTGTGATGTTATGTCGTGTGTTATAATGATATGGTTTTTTTATTAAGGGGGGAATCGTTGGCTAGAGGAAGGGAGTGTCAGACTCTTACTGACTAAAAACCACCCCGTTCCTTCTCCTGCACGTCGAGCCGGAGCCCCGGTTACCCGTTAGGTTCTCCGCGACATAATGATGTGGTTATATTACATATTCGAAATGTTTAGATACTTCGGAAGCTGAAAATGTGCCAGTTATATTCAGGACACACGCTTCGCAAAGTAAGTGTCTAATTTGATTATGCCTTCGAGGAATAATTACAGGTATTGAGTATTAAACAGCACTCTGATCAAGTAGACCAACAGCTTATATGTTGTATGTTGTTTACAATTAGACATGTTGAACTTCCAAGCTTGTAACTAGCAGCTAACTGTCATATCGCAAAACATAGTAACTGACACTTACTTACTTACTTAATATCCTGTGTCCCCTAGATGGGGCAGAGGGCGTCCACTGAAGTTCTCCATCGCGATCTGTCTTGAGCTTCACGCTTCACCTCACTCCACGTCATACCAATGCTCGTCGCTTCTGCCAGTACGGTGCGACGCCATGTTTGTCGACTGACACAGACATATACAATTGTTACCAAGATGATAATATTGATAATATTCAAATAACATGTAACTTTATTGTTAAGTATTCAGTATTCACTTTAGTTGTAATGTAGTTGCTGCTACTCGGATTCGGATTCTGAGCAATATTGCACGCAATTATTAAATTGTGGCGTAATTTGTTTTGTGGGCGCCTGACATCTAGGACTTATGTTATTAGCTTGAAGGATTTATTTATATCATGGTGGAAGGGAATTTTCTATATAATGTAGTTATCATGACTTTTATTTAGCAAATACACTTGGCGTCGGCGTCGTATCGAAAATAAATCTAAAGCATCAAAGAATTTTTAGGAAACAGACAGTAAAGTTCGGAAAAGGAGGATACTCCGACCAGGCGAGGTGATCGTGAATGGCGGGCTTTCTGCCCAATAGTTGTGTGTTGGGATTTTCTATCTGTGTTAAATCGAATGTAAACTTCGCATGTGCGATGTAGGATTTTATGACGTCGTCCGTTGACTTGTATCATGTGTCGTTACAAATTCATTAAACCCAACTAATATTAATCAAATGAAAGTATGTTTAACAACACATAAATTAGTGTACTAGAAAACCATATGACATGATCCTGTAGCGTTCGGGTATACGAAGAAAGAAGAGTGACACAGTATCAGCGCTGACACAGTTAGCAGAAGGCCGCGGGTCAAGTTCCGTTTATATAATTTATTTTTCGGTTCTTGTTAATTGGTATCATACTTCCCATAAATGCGATTAACGATTTGCGTTTAGTTAGCTCATCAAACTAACCTTTATTATTAAAGCTGGAACCGTTACTGTTGTTGAGGTGGAAGTGGGAGTGTCAGACTCTTACTGATTAGTACCACCCCGCTTCTGCTCTTACTTCGAGCCGAAGCCCCGGTAGCCCGTTAAGTTGTTCGCATCTCCGGTTTGCGCATTAGCCCTGCCAGGCAACTGTGGTGGTCTGATGACTCTTTAAGGTACGCGCGACCATGGACCATTTACGACGGTCGCTATAACTAAGTCAGCAGCCAACAAACCTAGAAATATTGACTATACGGTTGGCGCGATGGTTGGGCAACTGGCTGCCGTAACGTGTCGCGAGTTCGATTCCCGCACGGAACAACTCTTTGTATGATCCACATATTGTTGTTCCGGGTTTGGGTGTCATGTGTAGGTATGTGAACTTGTATGTTCGTAAACGCAACCACGACACAGAAGAAAATGGTAATTTGTGGACTTCCAATGTTTTTTTTATAAAGAAAGAAAGGAAGGAAGTAAGAAAAAATTAGTGGAGGGTAGATGCCACATATCTGCTTGGAAGAGCAGAATTCTATAATATAGACAATAATATTTGTAGACGTTTAGTTTGCATGACCACAAATGCTAAGCTGCATAAAAACTTGTTTATTAAAGCTTTTAATTTAATTTCTTGTTCGACTGACGTTTAATGTTGAAAGTTCTATTTTGTCTAGTCTGTGGTATGCCACAGGTTACGTTTTTCAGTTAACTGTTTATTTATTAAATAAATTCGACATTTTACAATACAAAAATGTTCGGTTCGACCGAATCATGTACCTGTGGCACCGACCGATAGGTTTTAAAATACCGTTGATTGGTATCAAGGGTATTTTAAAACCTATCATCTATATAATTGTTGAGAGCGCCTAACCATAGGCACAAACCACTACTTACAACCACAAAAACAACGATAAAATCGGAAAGTTGAATTAATAAACACAGCCTATAAACATACGATAGACCAATGTCAAATTTATTTTCACTACCGAACATGTTTTAACCTACATACAAATATAGAGAACGAAATTAATACTCCACCGAGAGATTAAAAAGTATTTTAATGGCATAATCATATTCAAGATTGATTATTCGCTTACAGATGCACACGTAATAATCATTAAGTTCGCCTATTCGTATTGAATATTGAATAACTCTCAATAACTTGTTTTGGCTAGCCGCTCGTCGGATAAAGTCAATCTGGCTCAAAACCAGCTGTCAGAAGTAGGCTATAGGCATTAAAGTGTCGCATTGTCACAAGTCTCCTAAAACTATAACGGCGGAGCTACCTTATAGACTGACTGACAAATCCTAGTCTAGGTGTCTTGTTCATTATGCAAAGGATTTAGGAGGATCAGAATTAATTACCGCAGTAGTCCATTAAGCCATTATAGTAATCCTCTCACAACCTACTTCGTAATATATAGAGGTACATATTACATATATAACAAAGAGGAAAGCTGATGTTTATTAACTAAAAATATCGATTTACTGACGTCAATGTATTGAGATAAAAAGTCCTAGTTTCGAGTGACAGAGGGACAATTTCTCATGAGCAGCATGCTCGTATGCGCCGACGCCGTACAGCCTCTTTTGTTTGTTTGCACTGAATGTACTCCGTAACTACTTCCTACTCAGTGGAAAATTACTTCAAGGAGGAAGGCTTAACCTTTTAAGTAGTGATATAGACTTCTAATCAGAGCCGATATCCCCACAGGATTGAAACCTACTCGAGAGAAATCGTTAAAATTACACGCGAGCGAAGTCGCAGGAGAAAAGCTCGTAATATAATGAAAGCGAAAATATATTTTTAATAAAAGCCTTACGATCGATTTTTGATCATGATGGTCTGCCTAACAAGATTAGCGCACTAACATAACATCATGTCTTTTATCCCCGAAGGGGTAGGCAGGTGTACATTATGCCACTATACAATGTAACACCCCCTTTTCACTATTTATATTATGAGTCCCATGTAATAGGGGGTGAGCCTATTGCATGCCACTAAGTAGTAGATAACTATAGTACACAAGTGTGTGCGCAAACACGGGTGCGTTCTCAGTTCTCTCTCTCTGAACCCTAGGGACGGCAGACCGACACGAGGTCCGGTGCAGGACGGACTTCTGTCTGGTCATGTCGGAAAACGGCTTTATGTGGTTTCCGAGGTATGAGGGTGGTAATACCGCCGAATATCTTGATTCCTGGCATTTTACTCATAAAATGCCATTAGCACTTTTTTGTCCGACGCGGGAATCGAAACCACGGTACGTTGCACAGCAGCAAGTCACCCAGCCACTGCGTCGACAGCGCATATTTTATTAAACCTCCCTCTCAGCTCTTCTTCATAAGAAAGACTTCTTGTCAGGTTCTGTATCAGAAAGTGCTGGTGCGGTGTACGGCCTATGTTAAATGTGCATTCCTTGACCGGCTCTTACCACAACTGCGGGATGAGTACTTGTATTGACTAAAGTGTATTATTCATCTGTCACTAAACACCACATCGTCTTATTCTCGATTTCAGTACCAATCTCAATCCAAACTCTTTAGGTTAAGATTCATTTTCGACATTAGTTCTATAGAGTTTCTGTCAAAAATGAAGATCGATCGTCAGTGTTAAGATCGGTTATTAAAATCCATAATTAGTCTGGAATAATGTTAAGGAAATATGACAACGCATAGGTTGCCTTCGCGCGTCGCATTCTGCACGCGCCTCAAAGAGCCATCAGACAGCCACGGATGGGGCCCAATATAGGGCTGATGCCGATACGGAGTCGCGGAGAACCTAACGGGTTAGCGGGGCTCCGGCTCGAAGTGTAGGAGTAGGAGCGGAGTGGTTTTTAGTCAGTAAGAATATGACACCCGCTCCCGCCTCACCCAGGCGAGAGCAGTCATTCGATGCTTTTCCCCCTTAAAAATAAATAGATTGCCTTGATTCCGTTTACCATGAGATAATTTTCAAACGCAAACAAAATTTAAATCGTTCTGGATATTTGTTTAACAACAGCCGGATGACGCCCACTGTTGGACATAGGCCTCCCATTAGTCCTCCACGTTGAACGACTACTCGCACCTGCATCCACTGGCACATACATATGTAATTAATTAATATACCTCTAGGAACTCAATCATAATTATTATTAACACGTTCACTAAATTGATTCAATCAAATTCAATCACTAAAAAATCTCGATTGAAAGAATCGTATTGGTATATTATCACTAAATTGACTGATGAATATACGCATTGCTCTCCATTATTTATCATCTATGCGGATGCCGTTTAATCTTTTGTATCTATACCTCGTATCGATACCTACAAATATGAATTCAGTAGATAGAGTTACAATAAGAAATACATCGTTAAGTTCTTTTCATTATGAACACCACCGGTCTGTATCCCAGTTCCACTGCTGGGCCACTTCTCACATGGCGGAGACGGAATGAGCATTAATCACCGCGTTTCTTCAATGCAGGTTGGCAATTATAAATTTACAATTGGAAATTATAAGTCCACATTTCCTTAACCATGATTTACTTCGTTGTCTGCTAATATTAATAAATTAGACCTAGAATGTTCTCATAACTTGGAAAACATTGGTATTCGCCAAGATTAGGTGTTATGGGAAAGACACCATTATTGGTAGGTTTCGAGCTAACACCCTTATACTTCAAAAGTGTGCAACTTAATCACCGGACCCCTACAACGTAATTACCCATTCCTACTTCATACCAAACAAAGCAAATACTAAAAATATTTTACATTTTAAAGATGACGTACTTAGAAACATGATACTAGTTAATACTACTAGGTTCTATATTGTAACCTACGTCCTTCCATTATCTGCAAAACAAAGCAAAACCCATGGCTTTTATCCCACAAAGACATGGTATCATTTTCATGGTGTAAACTAATGGACGTCCTAATGGATATTATCACCTAACAGGTAAAAACATGTCTATCACTTTATAAAAACAAAATAAAAATAAAATTCCATATCGTTAGAAGTAACCTCCGGATCATTCAATTTGAACCAGTAGTGTATTGACTACCTAGTTATTGCTGATAAAAATGCCTTATTTTATTATTTTGTGATTCGTTGGTTGAGTCATCGCCAACCGACTGTCGAACAATAGATCTTGGTGTCCGTTTTCGATTCGGGAAAAATGCTATGAGATTTAATATTTTCCAAAGTCCTCGCAGTGAACTGGAGGAGTTTGGAATTGTATCTGAATATAACTTCTATGAGACATGCGATCCATAACAGAAATTGTGATAATTTGGGTGTTACATTTAATACGACTCTGCCAAACCTTTTAAATGAAAATGCGTAATGTTAACTTATTCACAATATTTGCTAGAATACAGACATATTTATAGAATGTACTTACATGTAAACGTCCCACAGTCATGTAACGTCATTTTGGTCATGCTCCCGTAACATGTCCTTCGTAGCACGTACTACGCCAATTGCTACAGGGTCGCTACGACGTGCTACATTCCGTAGCGAAAATAGGTCAAATGTACCAATTTTCTTTTTTCTCAAGAATTATAGAGCAACGATTTTAAAATATTCAATAGCTGTTGTGTATACCTTGAATATTGTAGGCAATAATTACAATCAATACATAGTAGGTGGTTGTCAACATGTTCAGAAATAAACGACCCCAAATATTTGGCCGGCGTCAGTCTATAATAGCTATTATATTTGTATTTGAATTTGATCTTAATAGATTGCCTTCAACAATTATTTGTTGGCAGCCAAAGCCTTAAGTTAGTTCTTGAATACTTATAAGTTTCAAAGACAAGTCGGGAACTTTCAAACATTTTGTTCCTATGGCTTCATGGCTAGACTGTAGTTTGGCGTGGTTGCTGTTTTAATAAAAACTATAGAAAAGCTGGTTACAGTGCAATGTCCTGACGTTTGAAATGAAAATTTTACGTTTTTCTATCATTACAACTTTGTCTTGACATCGACGAACAGAACAAAAAATAAATATATTTAATTTGAAGTCGCGATATAGGCGTATCTTGTGACGTTTTATTTTTATTTGGAAAGATGACAAAGGTCCTTGTTTATTGTGAGTTTTTGACCTCCAGTAGGTACTTCGTTACCTTTGATCAGCTACGGCTACTTCATAATATCAATATGGAAACACAGTATCTAACCTTAGTACCAATAAAAGTATAAGTAAAGTTGAGGATGATAAGATAATGTATTTGTAAAGTATGGTTTTCAAAAATTACTATCGTGTCGTTGGAGACCACTCATACCAATGAGATGAAGGTAAAATATATAAGTTGCTAACTATAGGTATTTATTCAAAAATATTTTATAAAATTTTTCAGTTTCAAAGAAGACAACCTGACCAACGTTATGAAAATTACAGTCGACATGATAATTCGTGTACTGAAATCGTAAATTATCACACACTTGCCAATCTGTAAAGAAAGTTATACGCAAAATAGAGACGCGTCGCATCGTCAGCCATTGAAAATGAATTCAACAAATGTTTTTTTCATGGGGTTGCGTGGTAGTAAATGAATGCAACCTTTTTATACGGATAAAATCTTGTTTCAATCGGCAAAATGGCGACTCTTTCATGGTTGTTGATTAATACAGCTATGTCATAAAGGGTTATATACTTGACGTACACTCAATCGAATGCAATGCAATCGGACTAACGAGCACCTCTCATTTTCAGTATGGAACTGAAACACACAGAGTATCTACAAATTGCATCCATGTTTTACATTGGACAGAAATCATTGCTGATTTTATCATTTTCGTAGTACCTACCCACTGGATCCATTTTATTTTGTGATAACTTCGTCTCGACAAAAAATACAATAAAGGCTCATTAATATAATGATACCTACCACCTACTATAGTATATTTGTACTACAGTAGGTGTTGCTACTTATAAATAAATGCTTTTATCTATTTCATCTAATGATGGGTATTTTTAAATACCATTGTTGAAAATTCGGGACTGAACATTTTTGTACGCGAATAATTTATAAAAAAAAATATTAATAAGAAATTTTTTTGGAATGTGACGACAAAAAAGGATGTTGTTTAGATGTTTGTGAAGACGAGCGTAGGCCGGTAAGGAGCGCGGCCCACGCACCCCGGCGCGGCGCTCGGCTCCGGGTAGCAATGGCCGCGCGGGGTGCCGGTGAAAGTGAACGCGCGCCGCGCCCCACCGCTGTCTGATGGGGTGGACTCCGCCATATATAAAGACAAACTCAAGGTGAACTAATAGAGTAATAACAGATCCGGCGTCTTAGCCAGTGGAACAGCCGTTCCCCGCCTCATCATGAGAGGGACCTGGAGCCAAGTGGTCAGTGTACAATCATTCAAAATATTCTCGGAATTTTTTTAAAGTTCTTATTTAGTTTTCCTCGCTCAATTTCTAATTAGTTAAAGTGAAAAATGTGCTAGTGATATAAATAAACCTCTACCGTACATCGTTATTAATACAATTAAAAGTTTCCAAAAAGTGTGACACTTCGCGTTTTGTAAATATCAAAAAATTGATAACTTTGTAATTAATCCAGTTTCATTGCGGCGTTTCATTAGTTTGATAAAGTTTTTAAAAGTCTAATTATAACTTATACGCGCTTCGGTAACACTGGCGTGAGAGTAACTACTGGATATTTTGTTCAAACATAACAAACTTTGCATAAAAATAACGACAGTAGTAAAGATAAATATTGACATGCATAATATTTGCGTATCTATTCATTGTATAATTATACAACTACTCATGTGATAATTATAGTCAAATATTGCGTGCGCGTAATTGTTTACTCATACAGATTAACGGTTTGTATCCAAATCTCAGGGTTCTTTAATATAGATATAAAATTGTACTGTAAGGGTTTATTTTCATGGACGAGTCGCGGTGAAAATATACGTTGTTTCTGTGAAACGTAGATAATTGTCAACTGGCAACGTACGTATAGTCGGAAGCAGTGTCGAACAGGTGTACGTCAGTGCATCCGTCTCGATGTCACTGTTCGTGACAATGGCTCGGACTTTTTATTGATGCGAGATTTTTTAATTCTGAATGCAACTTCTCGCTATTGTTGTTTTGCTACTATCGTAAATGGCAAATCTCTCTAGAACATTGAAATAATGGCGATGAACTCGACCGGCATTGCGTAATATATTCTTCCGTTTTGTAGATATTAGTCAGGTCACGATCCGGTAACTTCTTTCGGTGATTATAAAAGTAAAAACAACTCACTATAAAAGGAGCTTAGAATCGTGTATGTATACGTTTACGCAACTTTTGTGCGGCACAAATACGGAAACTAAACGAAAATGTTCGAGCCTTACTTATTTTCGTCTTGTACGGTTCATGAATCATGTTTTACTGTGTTGTTTATTATGAAGTACAATTAGAAGGGATGGTACATTAACAACTAACTGGTGGTAGATAAATAATCTTACTTAAACTTTAGCCGTTGTTTGTATTATATTATTCGATTAATAAATCGGATTCGATTATTGTTACTCATCCTCATTGGGAATGGTGACGGTCATTAAATGTGGTCATGAAGGCGGTTGTCGTCGTCGGGTCGTGATGTCGATTCTCGATAGTAGCTCCAATCGCTTGTGTAACCGTTGCATAATGTCGTCCAAATGTTGTATTGTGTTATTATATTAGTTCCATGTGTGAACTATGCTAATGCACCAGATGTACTTTAAAGTGACGATGACTTTCGCAACATAATTTCTCCGTCCTTTACGTAAACTTATTTCGTATTGTTCGTTTAGATAGCACTTAGTGTTTACACTAAGTTAGTTTCAAAACCAATTAAAAAACTACTTGACTTATTTACTTGGTAGTTTAGTGTTTATTTTCTTTCAATTGGTTCTTCATTTAATATCTGAGGCGGTTAAGACAATTATAGGTATGAAAGAATAAAGCTTCCTTTGCAGCGACACATATTCCTACACTTTAAATTAAATGGAGTGACCTAGAAGTGTAGTCTGTACATGGCATACTTTAGTATTCTCAAAACATCGATTGCTTACATAACTGTTGAACTTGATGGATCCGGGTCGTAATTTTGTAAACAGGTTTAATGCACAACGTGTGCCCTAAATTGGTGTTACATATTGTAATTTAATATTGTTCTTTGTGTGGGAAGTTGTGAGACGTAGGCTTGTTTTTATCAGTTTTCTCGAAACTTGATTTTCCAGTGACACTAAGTGTTCTAGAAAGCATATAGCCACTGGTGGTAGGCGACAGGCGACAAGTTAAACATTCGCTTCCTAGATCCGCTCGACCTGCGAATTAGACGAAGCGTGTTCCTAATGGCCCCCACCTCAACCTCACTTAGACAAGTCGACTTATGCTCACTTTCCTTTTGTGAATCACATACAACTCCTGATGTAATCATTTGTGCTTCACATTAATTTTCCTTTTTATTACTTGGTAGACATTGATGAATAATTAAATAACATTTCATTTCTTTTTGTGGTCTATTACCGGATAAACTGTACTTTTTAATTGAAACACTGTTTCGAGATTAAGTTAAAGCTGTGCGACACTGTATTTGTGGCTGGACTATAAACTTAAAATAAAGTAGAGATTAATTCTTGCTGTGCGTTGTCTGGGAAGCTTTGCGTTTATTTGTGCAAATCTAACTTTAATAAAGTTTTTCTTTGTTTCAGATTACCCTAGCGGTAATTTTACAAATCGCTCTAGTTTCGGGAAAGGCATTGATACCACAAAATCAACAAGCACAGCAGCAGGTGGAACAGAAGCAGCACACAGCTCAGAACCGTGTTGGCTACGACTACCCAGCGCCTTCAGTTGATCTCGTAAACCCGTTCCAAGATCACGATGACCTTCATCCTCACGATGACCACCACGAATTGATCGATGACCATGGCGATCACGACCACCACGAGCACCATGAGCACCACGACTTCGATGAGCACGATCATCACGAACACCACGCCATCCACGAGGAGCATCACGTAGAGGAGCATCATGAAGAGCACCATGATCATCATGAGCATCACCATCCCGACCCTGGTTACTGGAAAAAGAAACTTATTTGGAAACCTGGATGGAAGAAAATTTGGAAACCAGCCAAAAAACAAATATGGAACCCATCCTGGAAAAAGATTTGGAAGCCAATATGGAAGCCTATCAAGCGACCGGTATGGAAGGAAATTAAGGTTCCTGACTGGAAGAAAATCTACAAACCCGAATGGAAGCCCATAAAAGTTCCTGCATGGAAAGAGGTTAAAGTACCTGACTGGAAAAAAATTACCGTACCGGTCTACAAGGACATAGTCGTACCGGGTTGGAAGGAAATACAGGTTCCTGCGTGGAAGAAAGTCTGGATTCCGGAATGGGTCAAAGTTGGCATTCCTGGAGAAAAATACTTAGGAAAAGATCACGATGGATGGGAATACACATCTCATGATCTATGGAAGAAGAAATTAGTCTGGAAACCGATTTGGAAGAAGTACTGGAAACCAGCTAAAAAGCAAATCTGGATTCCGGACAAGAAATTAGTGTGGAAGGACGAGTGGAAGCAAATTTGGAAGACTGAGAAGAAACAGATATGGGTTGACGACAAAAAATTAGTCTGGAAGGAGGCCTGGCAACAAATTTGGAAGCCATCAAAGAAATTGATCTGGGTACCTGACAAGAAACTGGAATGGAAGGAGGCTTGGAAACAGATCTGGGTTCCCGGTTGGAAGGAAATTTGGGTTCCAGGTGTGAAGAAAATATGGAGACCTGTATGGATTTCTGAATGGTTCCCCTCGCCAGACCACCACGAACATCACCACGAATCTCACGGCTGGGACAGGAGTGACATCACTGACAACAATACAGCAGGCAGCCAAAAGACATTATCTGTACAACCAGCTCCGCAGCAGCAGCAAGTTGTACAGAAGCAACCACAAAAGAAACAAAACGAAGCACCAAAGCAAACAATGAAGTCATGGTTGTTCCCTGAGTAAATTATAACCTATTTAACCAATTTGAACGCTTTTTATGTAGATTTTTGTTATGTTATAGATCCGAAAATCGGATGTATTATGTGCTTGTCTAGAAAGCGTTACAATGCCATATAAATGTGAAGACTGTAAACACATGCCACAGGCGTCGCGAAGGATAGCGAACAAGGGGGAGCGAGGAAACAATCACATCATGGCTTCTCACTTAGGTAACACCATTTGTTTAACATTATGACCATTGCCATGCGAAAACTGTGAGTCAGCGATGCGATTGTTTCTTGGCCCGTGAATACAAATTCTCACAATTAAAGTTCACAGTAGAGTTCAAATGTTTTGAATACGTATTTATAGTGTCTAAGCTTTACAGTGTTTGTGTATTGTTGTCGTAGATTGTAGGAATACCGAGAGCTTGTTTTCTGTACGTACCCACTGATGCTATGTGTATTGTTGTTGATTAGCTTATTACTTTAAGATTTTATTTGTAGGTTTTTAGATATAATTTTGCGGAACCAATGAAATAAATGTTATGTCATATTAAAGTTAAGCTTGGTTTTAATTCTTAAGAAATTTATGTGCTTTGTATAGGTAAGTATGTGAGTAGAATAACCTTGTAATCGAATCTATGAGCTGGTATCATGGCAATATTTCAACAATAATCTAGTTTCACATAACTTAATTATGATCTCATGCAACAAAGTATCGTTCGTGACTTCCAATGTCAAGTGAAATACTTTGTTTGGAAAATACTGAATACAGAATAACATGATATTAATAATAAAATTAGTTTACAGATTATTCAGCCATTAGTCAAAAATGCCATGACTTATTTGGCAACACATTTAGATCATAAGTTGGTCTTATGGTCTAAATGTAGCTTGGATCTCATAATCCTATCCCGAAAAACAAGAGTCACTTTCATACCCAACATGAGCATTTTTTGCATAGGAAACCGGCTACTGAGCTACTTATCATGGGTTCGATTCCCGCGTGGAACAACTCTTTATTTGTTTTAATTTAAATCCAGCAGACCACGTCTTTTTTATCACCTTCAGTCCTTATCCCCCGTAGCAAGAGAGAGCAAAAGAGCCCTGAAGGGACTGCACATTTCCTCTTATAAATGCAAAAATTTGTTTGTGTGTTCCTTTCTCCTTAACATCTACACAGCTGAAGAGATCTGGGTAAAAGGTACATGGTTAGATTATGGTCTGGAATATGTTGGTGCAGAAACTAGTATTTAAAGATACTAATTAATCTAAACCTTCCTTAACCCACCTTTTAAACAAAAAGATGTACAGCTCTTTTATGTAGAGGAAGAATAGTAGTGACCTGCCCTGAGTTGCTAACAACGTTGATAATGAATGTAAATTCTTTCAAAAGTAAGTATGTGTAAGTATAAGATGGATCGGTACTTGTATTGTTTGACGTTATTATATTGATCTGATATGAAAATACTTCTGTAGAAGGTAAGCACATCATTCGACCCATTTAAGTAGGCAAATCACGAAATGAAATTGAAAAAATTCCGGTTCGAAGTGACGGCTCGTGCACAAAAAAGTACAATTGAGTTGCCAGTCAGTGAGATGGATACAGAGTATAAATATTTTTTCATGAATATGTTCATCTTTAAATATTCTGACAGCGTGCCCAGATTAGTGCCAACTACTAGTATAATTAGCAAGGATAATGCTACCTGTACAATTATGAATACAATCATCACTCGAGCAATTTTAAGCAGTTCGATAATATTGTGATAGTGTAATGCATAGGATTTTTTTAAAACAGTGATTTTGAAAATTCCGGTTCTTGATTTAATATATCATTTCTTTCAGCACAAGACTTTTAAGGTTTTCATTGACTTGGAAATGGCTTTTGATTAAAGTAATAAGGAATGAATTGTGGTCAAATAGTCGTCTCGTACTAGGGTGTACTTTCCGTGAATAAGTTGAATAACACCTATGTCACTGTAATTTAAAGACTTAGATATTTTTGATAAAAAGTCAAAAGTCAAAAGTCTTGGAAAAGGCTTTGATTAAAGTTTTTTTGATATCAGTCGGAACCTTGCCGATGTCAATTGGACGTCGATTTCAGGCACACCTGTATATACCAAAATGCACCTTAAATTTTATTTGGTCCTCAATGTGGCTATTGATGAAGATGATGAAAGAAAAATATTGTATTTAAAAAATTTGCTGCGTATTGAGTAGGTACTTAGATTTTTGCAAACAACCTAAATTTTTTTTACAGAGGCACTTAATACTTTTTGAATATTGTTCCATAAAAAGAATAATACTACTAAACTGCCAGATACATTCACCATTGGACATCTGAGTACCCAGTACCCAGATTTTTAAGTACCCAGTCATAAAATGGTATAATGTTAGAAAAAAGTAAAGTGAATCTGATCAATAAACGAAAGACTGTTTATAGAAGTACTTACTTTGTTATTGCTGTCCTGGTCATCGGTTAAAGACCTAGGTGCTAAGGACCGATCGATCGGCTACTGATTAACCATATGTCTTCAATTCTTTGCAATTTTAATCAAATACCTAACCCAGTTCTCAGACCGGCTACTTTTAAGAAATTATGGACAGTTATCGTGAATCCTTCATATATCCAGGTGAATTGCAAGTTACTCTATTACAGACTGCAGGTTATTTCATAAAGGTGGAGATTGACAGACATGAGTCATGCAGGGTCGGTAATGTACCATGATTATTGTAATAACTTTTTGTTGTCTATGTAACAGTGCATGAGAATATAAACCCCAGTGTTTTGAAAGTATTTGGGGATTTTTTTTATAGAGGTATAAATCATGTGGTATTACGGTCGATTGTTTTAGAAATATGAGTTAGGTACTGGGAATTTCCGAATTGAGAAACTTAGAGGCAAAGCGTCATTTTTACTGAGAATTTTAAAATTAAGAAATTCAATAGAATTTGGCCAACAGGGAAATAAGCCTGATTTATTAAACTAGTTCTGTTAATACATAGTTCCATACACTATAGTAAAAACGAAATTAGAGAGAAGTAATGTACAATTTTACATACATATTGGTTAAATCCTGGCTGAATAAGTCTTCGAGATCCAAATGGAATCGAAGTAAGTAATCCAATACATTCAGAATTAGACCATCTAACCACAAGACTAACAAAGGCAATGGCTAATAACAATTTAGGGATTAATATAGGACACACCGTTGACCAGAAGCCTATTTGGTAAATGGATATGTAAGACAATCATTGCACCGTAGTGCTTTAATTACTTAACCTCAACAAAAACTGGCTACTAGCTTGAGTGGTAGGTAATTGGTTTATAGCCACTGGCCACTATGGCCAATTTCATTAACCTATTTATCTATAAAAATATGATACATTGTAACTATAGATACTTACATGGACAGAAATAACCTAGGGTTTTGGGATATCACACTATGCATCAAAAACCTATAAGTAGCCACTGTTGACCAAACGCCTCTTCTCACACGAAGAAGGTTTAAAAGTTTGAATTAACCGCTTGAAGGCATCGATATAAGACACAATGGAAAATACATTGTGTCTCGCGTGGATCCACGTCTTAGAGACACGAAAGGTTAATCACTACGCTTATTCAATGTAATTGTAAATTATAAGTCTTTTTTAAGGGTCAAAATCATCGAATGACTCAGCCTCACGCAGGCGGGAGGGAGTGTCAGACTCTTACTGACTAAAAACCACCCCGTTCCTTCTCCTGCACGTCGAGCCGGAGCCCCGAAGGTTTCCTATGTTTGTCAGTGGTGTCTAAATAATGGAAGACAGTTCATACATGTAACTAAAAAAAGACACATTGGTACTTGTCGTTGGTAGCTTTCGAACCCGTACCCTCATGTAATAGAAGTAGGTCCGGATCACCACGTTACTTTGTGATATATATACATATATACCTAATATATTGTTTTACGTAGGAGATCTATGCTTCGGCACAAATGGACTGGCTCTACCGGAGAGATAACGACCGCACGCAAAATCGGCGTAAAAACCACTTGTGTCGTGTGACCAAACCAATGTTTTAATGTGGTTACGGAAGCCTAATCCTCTCTCCCATGATCAATACTCAATCCCTAAATCTCCGGTGTTGCGGGTGTGCGAAGCAAACACTGATTTCTTATGATATTCTTATACTTCTGTTCATTTGCCACTATAAAATCCTACTTTATGCACAAAACGGATAAAATGTTGACACTTTGTAGGAGCGTTTGACAGAATACTATTTCATTAGCTATGGTAAACAAATCTTCAAAGAGGAAAGTTATCGAAACTGGCCGTCAAACTAAAATATTTTTTTATTTAAATCTCTTTTCTTTTAATGAACTTTCCTCTACCGCCGTTCAAAAAACGTTTTTAAAAACGTTTCATTGTTATTTTGTACTACTTTTTACGATCAATATCTATGGAATAACTGAACTATAGATCTTCAATTAAAACTGACCCACAAGAATACATTTTATAAGATTCAAGATACTACCTACTCTCATCTGCATAGGATTAATGTCGCCTGGGTCTTGTCTAAATTTTATAACATTTGCTAGACAGAAGGGCGTTATAAGATATTAATCTCAGCCTTCCTTCCTGTCTAATTCCAAAAGCCACTCTAAAAGGTTTCCTCAACCAAATGAAGCCTGATTCATCATCAGTAAACTTAAAAAAGGTTCCCATACGAAGGCTTTTGTTCCACCTTCCATATTACCTTCGCACACTATTCATTCATAAAGTTATTACATCTTATCTTGCACATAAAGGTCAGGTAAGTAATGACTGAAAAATTATACAATAAAATGCACTTCTGTCATTATATAAACAAAGCCACTATTGTGTTTTTGCGGGTTAATTACTTCTATATTCTGAAATAAGATAGTGCGAATTATTATGTACCTGTACCTGTATACTTATTGTATGCACCTTGGTAGATGGTAGTCAAATTCAAAGTTAAAATCATTTATTTCAGTTAGACCAGCAAGGCACTTTTGAACGTCAACAAAAAAAAATTAAAAGCTTTTTGTTCATTCCAAGGTGTAGATTCCTATGAGAAGAACGAGCAAGAAACTCCATGGGTTACTCTTTTTCAATCAGGTTCACAATACAATTCTCTAGTTACATAGTTTTGTTGTATGGATTATGCGAGAACAATTTAAAAAAATCAGACAAAGAGAACGAAAAAAAATTGTCAACGATCAAGTCGAAACTAGCATCATCATTCATCATTTTCATCGTCAACAGTCCGTCAGAGTCCGTCGTCTCCTGTACAAAAGAGGGGTCGAAAATGATGTAACGATTGAATTTTAGTTTTCTTTCCCACAGAAACATTAACAATTTATTTATACTAATATCACATTCGATTGAATAAACTAATTATTTGGTTCATTCAGTCATTCATAATACGTATGTATTACAGTTTCATTAAACTAGTTTATGTTTGAACGATACTGTTTTCCAAACTATTTCTTTTTTAAGGTTTGAAACCGACATCAAACAACAAAATTAATATAAATGAATTATGGTGCATATTTTAACAATTTCTGTGTATTTATTATTTCAATTAAAAGTCATTGTAAACAGAACTAATTGATTGCATGTGAAATATTAAATGTTGTAATAATTATGATAGAGACAGCGTGTTTGTAAAACGAGAATCCGCAATTAAGCGCGTGTGGTATTACATTTTAATGATTCTGCGAAACCTGTTCATATACGTTACTGAAGGGTTTTTTAAACGCAATTAAGTATTTATGTACATAGTATTTTCCATAACCAGATACAAGAGTTATTCCATACAGGAATCGAAACTGCGATACGGCAGCCGTTTGTTTGCCACAAAGCCAATTAATCTGCAATCAAATAAACAGAGACATCGGCATGATCACCTCACATTTCACAATTAGGTATATTATGAACTTCAAACTGATCAACTGTAGTTATGAAAATCTAGAGTGAATAGATATATAAAAGGTGTTCAAGGTAAAGTCAGTTTCAGAATCAATATTTTGTTTGGCAGTCGAAAATGCACGACACACTACCTCATAAATCATTAACTTGTACCCAATCGATAATATCGGTCCATGCATAAAATATACATACAAACTTACGTACCTACATAATAATAACTAATGCTGAGAAAGTGCAATAATAATAATAATAAGCCCGCAGGGCACCTTGAGGCGAGGTGACGGGCATTAGCGATCCCGCGGGCTACCATCATCCCGAGTGCTCCAGGGAGAAGTCACCGTTCCTTCTTCTCCGGCTTGCCTTAATTGGCTGGCTGGAGTGAACGATGACAAGGAACAGGTCTCCCACCTCTGGCTTGCCTTCATTGGCCGTCCATAGTGGAGTCGCGAGACCAGTGATCCTGCTCGGAGGGTAAGAAACTATTCGTAAGTCGCGGGTGGGCCAGGGATGCAGGAGGCTCCGGCTGGAGCAGATGATCTGAGTAGAAAGCGGTGGTAGTTTCTTAACCCTTCAGCCACTCACATTCTCGTTGCCCCTCTGTTGCTATATCTAGCAACCATTCCCGGGGCCCGGTCGGTGAGTTGGCGAGTCTCCGCCTGCCATTTTTACGTGTAATAATTACATTGTTTCGGCAGGTGCCATAGTCATCCATAGTTCCCAATTTCCCAGTCCACAGCAACCCATCCATAGCCCTACCTTTTTTTTCCATTATCCACAATAGTTCTGCACTAACCGGGGACTGTCCTTGGTTAAAGTTGTCTAAAGGGCCTCTGCGCAGTTGGCTTCGGCCCCTCGTACGCCTCCCAAATGACCGGGACCCTGTGGTCCCGTGAATGGTAAAGACATACATAATAATAATAATAAACACTTTATTGTACACCACTTACAAAAGACACGAACATGAAAATAGTAGGTTGGTAAAAAAAAAATAGTTTTGGCATGTTGTACAATGGGCGGCCTTATCGCTTACAGCAATCTCTTCCAGGCAACCTTAGGATGGATAAATAACCGTGAGAGCAGATACCATGTGGGTAGTTCATAGTGTTGAATTAAATACAATGGATATGACAGAACAGTAGCTGTAGCCAAATGCCACTTAACGCTTGTCTACATGTAGAATAGAAAACCAAATTATATGGAATTGACGTATATTTTGACACTTGTCAGTGTCATGTCATGCCCATACATTTTGATTTCTACTCTCTCTGTAGACAAGCGCCAAAGTGGCGTTTGGCTAGAGGCCCAGTTTAGATACATACATACAATATGTACACACATACATACATGCCTACATACTCATATATATATATACATACACATACGTACACAAAATCAGATACATACATAGCAGTTACTCTATTAGAATTAGAAATTAGGGGGATAAAACTTAAAAGATTAATTTCTAATCCAATTCAACATCCAAATCAAGAATTAGATGAAATGGAAATTAAAGTTCTAAAAAATAAAATAAAAAGAAAAAATATTTTATTAGAATTAAATAAATTATAAATTTAAAATAAGAAATAATTAACTTCTTTTAAGAATTGAAAATTCAATATTATATTTTAGTGTAAGATGCATAATAGTTTTTGATATTATTGGATATAGTTTAATTCTATAAAATATAATAAAGGTAATAATAATTACTTAATTTATCCTATCAGAATAACCCTTTAATCAGGCACTTTATTTTTAAAAAAAAGGGATTTCCTTTATAGTTGGGGTATGAACCCAAAAGCTTTATTTAGCTTATTTTTAATTTTTTTTATTAGATAATGATATTTTAGTTGTCTTTTAAACGAATCCAAAGATTGCGCCCGTCTTATTGATAATGGAAGTGCGTTCCACAGTCGAATGGCTCCTACAACAAAGGATTTGTCATAAAAGGCAGTCGTATGTGTTGGCATCTCCAATCTCAAATTCGCAGCAGACCTCAAGTGTCTTGAATGTGCGTCATGAAGGAACTTAAAACGTTCTTTGAGATAAGACGGCGTAGCAGGATTGTACAGAATACTGTAAAGAAGTGACAGGATATGCGTATTCCGGCGAAGACGGATAGGAAGCCACTTGAGCTTGTTACGGAATTTCGAGACATGGTCATATTTGCGCAAGCCAAATATGAATCTTATACAGAAATTTTGGAGACGCTCAAGTTTGTCCAGTTGTGCCTCTGTTAGATCAAGGTAGCTGGCATCAGCGTAGTCCAAGATGGAAAGAAGGAGAGATTGAGCAAGCGCGGTTTTAGTGGCGATTGGTAAAAAATTGCGAAGTCTTCTTAAGGACGCCGCCGATGCAAAGATTTTGCGACTCAGTTCTTGAACCTGTGGAGCCCAGGACAAAGTGCTGTCAAAGAGAATACCCAGATTTTTGACAAATTTACTGTTGTAGTTCCATCAAACGTGACCGGTGGAATATACGTCCAGTTAATTCTAGCTATCTGTCTGGGGCTGCCGATAACAATGAGCTGAGTCTTTGCTGGATTCACTTTTAACCCGTAAGTCGAGCTCCAGTTGGATATTGAAGTCAGGTCGGCATTTATCATTTTGACTGCTTCCAAGAGTTCTTCGAGCGGTGCCTGCGCGTAAATCTGCAAATCATCTGCATAAAGGTGGTAGGAAGATAGAAGTTGGTCAGAGATGGA
Source organism: Spodoptera picta (assembly GCA_038387885.1). Lineage (NCBI taxonomy): Eukaryota > Metazoa > Arthropoda > Insecta > Lepidoptera > Noctuidae > Spodoptera > Spodoptera picta. Next base: position 8,681,855 of record JAZHFQ010000105.1, read on the forward strand.
ATTAATAAAAGTTGCGAAAAGAAGAGGAGATAAGACGCCACCCTGCGGCACGCCAGCAAAAGCACTACGCCAAGTCGAGAAATTTGTGTCCACTCGGACACGCTGTCGACGGCCACACACGTAACTCTGAAGCCAATCGTTTACCGCTGGGGATATGTTAAGGGAGCGCAGAATACCGAGAAGGACATCGAAATCGACATTGTTGAATGTGTTTACTGAAATCAAGTAGGGAGAGCACTGTCAGATTTCCATTCTCCATGCCGAGTCTTATGTCATCAGCAATATGTACAAGTGCAGTTGTAGTGCTATGGCCTCGATGAAAACCGGATTGGAATGGATTTAGGAGTTGATGACGGAGAAGGTAGGAGTTTAACTGGTTATGTACAAGACGTTCTAGGACCTTTGAGAGGAATGGTAGGATGGAGATAGGACGGTACTCTGAGTAGCATTTGGGATTAGGTTTTTTGGGCAGTGGCGTAATCTGTGCATCTTTCCACTGTGATGGAAAAACTGCGGAGGAAATGGAATAATTTAGGATGTGGGTGATGACCGGGAGAATCTCGTCGAGTATAGGTAGCACCATTTTACGGCTAATGTTATTCCCACCTACAGCATTAGATGTAATTGATTCTATACTCTTCCTAACATCACAGACGGTAAAACGATTAAATACGAAAGGAGAGTTTTCAGGGGTTGGTAAAGAAGAAAGATGTTTTAGTGTGTTCCCTTTAACAGTAGAGTTAAAGGACGAAGAACATGAGAAATGCTGGTTTAGCGACTCAATATTTAAATTATTTAGAAAAGGTTCGTCATGATTTTTACCAACTCCCATTGACTTCAGAAATTTCCAAATCTTCGCTGGGTCCTCATCACTGACGGATTTATGAAAGTAGTGGCGTTGCGCCTCCCTACACATCCTACTACAGAACGCCCACATATTTCGCTCGATTCTCTGCGCTGGGCTGACATTTAAATCTGGCTTTTGCTGCAGCTTTCTTATTGATCATCTTTCTGATGTCGTCTGTCAACCAAGGAGCTGGAAGATGCTTGATCTTTATCTTTAGGGCGCATGGGAGCATGTTTGTCGTACAATTCAATAATTTTCCCAGTGAAAACATCAACCTTGGCATCAACACTCTCCGCCTCGATTAGATCAGTCCAGTCGATGTCACCAGCGTCCTTACGGAGTATATCAATGTTTATACCACAAAAATTGCGCTGCAGAAGGATTTTAGGCTTAATTTTAGGAGGGCGAATTCTATATGAAAGGAATATTAGGTCATGATAAGAGAAGGAGTCTGCTAAACATTGACCGTGTTTAGCGACATGTGTAGGTGAAGAGACAAGGATTAAATCAAGAAGAGAAGGTGTGGAATTTGGAAAATGATGAGTTGTAGCTAGTGGTAGGATAGTTAGGTTGCATGATTGGATTATGGAACGAAAAGATGATGCTCGAGTATCTTGCTTGGCAAGACACGTGTTAAAATCGCCCATTATAATAGAATGGTTGTAATTAGGAGTAAGATTTTCTAAAATATGCTCGAAGGATGAGAAGAAATTTATGCGGGAAGAGGGACAGTAATAAACACCGAGTAGTATCTTCGTTTGCTGAAGATCAACCTCCAGGAACAGATGTTCGCCGGCATGTGCCGGAGGCGGCTATGAAGACACACCAATGATTGAAAACACAATGTTCGCACGAAGGTATATGGCCTCCACCAGCACCAGCCCTGCGGTCGTTCCTTATAAGCTGGAAACCAGGAAGAGAATATAAGGAGGAAGGTAGACATGGTTTCAGCCATGACTCCGAAACAAGGATAGCATGGATATTTTTACGGTCGAAGCTGGCCAGCATGTCTAGAAAGTGAGCAGGAATACTTTGCGCATTGATATGGACTACATTAAAACACTTGGGTACGCTAGAGAAGTGTGTCTCAAGAGATTCGGAGAGAGAGGGTATGTTAGAAAAACTATCATTATCAGATTCCGTAGACAAAAAACTATCAGAGTCAGCATAAATGTTAGACATACAGCTACACTACCTGATCGATAAATTATAATAAATAAATAAATAATGAAATAAATAGAATGAAAATAATAATCAAAACAAAACAACTAATAAAAAGGTCATCCACCCGCCAGCTGAGCGTCAGTAAGAATTAAGGAATAAAAATAACAAACAAAAAAAAAATACAAAAAAAGGAATACATATAAAAAAAATCATAAAAATGTACAATGCAACAAAGACAGTAAATTCATAAAACAAATAAAAATAAATAAATTGATTGCAGCCCAGGCAATGTACCCGCAACCATGCCTTTTCATGTACAAAAAATAACATTAAAAAAAATATATATATATATTTAAGTAGGTGAAATACCACCCTAGTGCTGAAAAGGCTAATACTCAAAATAAAAATATCACTATCGAGAATTAAGCAATATTAATTAGCAATATAAAGTTTAACTAACTGGCCTGAGGGTACTACAAGATTTTAAAGTTTCTAATTGTATAACATTCATAGGCATACCTACCTACAATAATATAATATGGTAAGTACCTATATGGTACAACACCATACTTATTTGCCTAAGTTCCTTACGTAATACTGTAAAGTACAGAATGTTTGCAATTTACTTGAAATAAGGAAATAATAACTATGTAGGTACACACACATAACAACTCGCTTAAATACGTGTTGTACATAATGATTGCCAAATACTTTGGATCATAAAATTATTTGTGAAATTCATTTTGTTATTCAAATGGACAAAATATAATTTCATAATAATATATTACTGGAATTTATTATCGAATATTATTTACACCTTCTATAGGTAATACTCGTATGTACCTACATACATTCAGTCACAGTATAAAATATTAGTTATTTCTTTATCAATGTTTATAAAGAAATAACTCATATTTATAATTTCATTTGCACTTGCTCTTTAAGGACCCTAGGAAACGAGTTGCTAACATAGATTTAAAAATTACTAGAAATTCTACTTTTTCAACTGACTGAAATGTGCAGGCCCGACCAGTACTTTAGCCGATACTACGGGACCGCGTCGCAGCCACTATGAAGTAGATGGGGGCCGAGAAAGGAAACACATTAGTCCACAAGAAGTTTTATTTCATGTAATAGAATTATGTCGAAATAATACAATAAAATATTAAAAAATAATCACACTTCCATTAATGTATTCTATGACCAACATAATTTTAGTATTTTCTATAATCTAGCAAATATTTAAGAAATAAGTATGTTGTTTGACGCTAATAAGAGTGACGTCATAATACACAATCTCGCAAAAAATTCATGGAAAACTGTCGTTTTTGACAGTTCGGAAAAAATATTGAAATTGACTAGTTGGATAATATTGAATTTATTGAAATACTATCTTTCATTCCATAACAATTTATCTTTTCAGAGACTTAATGCACGAGTTTTTTAAAAGGTCATAAACATTACAAAGAATTATTTTAATTTTATAAGCCTTTGAGTGCAAATAGAAAACTGTTAAAGGTAAAACCATCACAACCAGCGCCGACCCCATCACCAAGCAGTACTATATTCGTTGCCATATAACCTTTTGAGTGATGTAGGTCGGTAGGTATGTGATTAAAGGAAAACCCGTCATCGAAATCTTAAAGAAAATATGCACGATCTAGTACCACATACATCATGTACGTAGTACGGTCAACGTCACTACTGACTACGGAACTGAAATTTCACAATTTCAGTTTCCTAAGAACTCTTCAACTACGCTGGAGTTAAGTAGACGCTGTCATGTAAAATTGTTAGCATGCCTGTGCGGCTGACTTCACCAGTTGTTAATCTTAACAAAGAAGATAAACGATGAAAATATTTACTTCACAAAGGGTAGATGAAATGCAAACTTTTCATTAGGTATGCTTAAAAGTAGAAGAACTAGTCTGACTTTGGTACAAACATTCTTGCTTCAATTATAAAGATTTTGAAGCAGATGGCAGGCACTCTACGTAAAATAGGGTAAAGCTTGTTCGCGTCCGCGTCCATCCAAAAAACTTTACTTCTTCCTGTCCACCCAGATTGCATTTATTTTACGGATCACTATAAATGTAAGATACTGAAAACCTATAAGATCAAACAGATGTGTACTAATTGCTACAAACTTGGTAGTAAGTAGTATTTTTTATTTTTGGGAACTTTTAAAGGGTTTTCCATTATATGGACGTGAACTGGTGGGTGGACGCGTACAAGCGAACTTACCCTACTTGATTTTAAATCGCGACTCGAAAACCATTCATATAAACTACATTTTTAGTAGAAAAATAAAGTTTCATAATATTATTTGTCAAGGATATCGCTTTATTAAAGGTTAAGTTCAATTATAATGAACATTTATATTTTATTTAACTAAAGGTAATAATACTAGCTGGCATCGCAACTTCTTTTCCATAGATAAAACTGAGAGTTTGTGTGTATGTGTGATTGTAGGGTGTGGTAGCTTCTAAACCGACTATGAATAACCGAATATGTCACCAGCCTTAAAACAATTCACCAAATCGGAATAATATTACATACGCCAAGACCTAAAGGAGCTAAGATTTAATAAGAATAATAAAAGCATTAATTATAGGAAAAGCACCTAATGTTATAAGGTCTTTTTGTAAGGGGAAAAATCATCGAATGACTTCTCCCGCCTGGATGAGGCGGGAGGAGGTGTCAAACTCTTACTGACTAAAATCCACCCCATTCCTACTCCTGCACTTCGAGACGGAGCCCCGGTAACCCGTTAGGTTGTCTGCGGCTCCATGTCGGCATCAGCCCTATTGGGCCCCATCCGTGGTGGTCTGATGGCTCTTTGAGGCGCGCGCAGAACTCGACGCCCCGTGCGCTCGGGATGTTATAAGGTCTAAAATACGATTTTTACTTGCTATCGATACAGAGCAGGGTGTACTAATGTACTAGACAAAAATATTCTAATTCTACACGAGTGAATCCATGTGCGAAGCTGTCGGTAAAATGCTAGTTTATTATATTTATTATAACCTTGTACTACAACTAGAAATTATGTAAACGGTTTCCCCTTTAACGTAATGCCTATAGTTTCTTTTAATATAGTTCACTCACTATGTTATTATGAGAATTGTTCGTCGCAATATATTGATTTTCAATACCCATTTCTTTACTTTATATATTTATAAATATTATTATTGTTTCACCCACTGTTTACCCAGTCTTTCAAAGGGGCTTGACTCTTTACCTGTCTGTAGATAAGGCAAGGCAAGTCTTCCGCTAACTACCTTTAACACACTAGAGGGATAAATCGCCATTATAAAATGGGAAAATCAAAAAATTTATAAATGTTTCACAAAGCTTCATTCATTTTATTAAGTTCTATTGTAATTTAAAACCTCCTAGTAAATATTATTTCTCACTCGAATCTGGCTAAACCATGGCTAAGCCATCTGAACAAAAATAATATTCATATAGGATACAATCTTTACCTCGCGAAACCTCGATATTGGTAAGTTCTCCCAAGATTGTGTTCTATAATCTTGTGAGATCTCGCTTGAGCCCCTATCTACCGATATTTTAATTCTCTACATGTACCTAATAACCTCTATAAACCCGAAACCTAAAGCAAAACGTTTGTAAGATTAGCGAATAAAATAATACTCTATTGCTCTATACGGCCGCGAAATTTCGAATTATTTCAGTAATTCATGCGTGCCACCATATGTCATGTGGTGCGCAGCCTAATTCCTGAAAACCTATTGTGTTGCTGTCGTGTGTCAAGTAACTGCCTCGACGGCCGAGTGGTCGCAAGTACAACAGCCGTGCAAGGGGTCTAGGGTTCGATTCCCGGGTTGGGCAAAGAATTACTGGATTTTAAAAAAAAACTCAGAAGTAGCACGGAGTCTGGAAATGTGCCCTGTATATGGCAATAGGCTCACCCCCTATTACATGGGACTCATAACATAAATTGTGAAAAGTGAGTGTTACTTCTGTGTGCACCTCTGCCTCCCTTCGGGGATAAAAGGCGTGATGTTATGTTATGTTATCCTTTACCTTTTACAATGTTTAAACACTGTTTCAGCTGAGCTGTGCCAGCTGAGTAAGCAACACGCATCGGACCGGTCACATCAATAAACACAATTTTATTTATTTATTTATTTATTTATTTATTTATTTATATATGCTTTATTGTACACATTTATGTAGTTTAAAACAAACAATTAAAAAAAATTTCTTAAACCCAATTCAAGTAAATATGCGTACAATGGGCGGTCTTATCACACAATGGTGATTTCTTCCAGACAACCTTTGGATGGAAATATTTGTAAGAAACCAGATAAGGGGTTACGTGTACAATAAAATAAAAAAAAGACAAAATAAAAAAACCTACAATACAACCTACAATAGATATAATATAATTTTTACAGTTTCATTAATTTTGAAGATATTAACTCAGGCAAGGTCTTTGTTCGGTAGTGATGATGATGAATTTCTTTATAGATACATTTAAAAATATCCAATTTCAGTACTAACTAGATACGGTGGTTCCTGCCTCAGTCGAAATTCAAAGACGTCAGTTTAGTAAACTTGTACTCAACAATTTCCTTTCAGCTCCGTGCGTCATTGCGAACTACTGAGAAATATCGATATTAATATAGTTACCTACACAGTTCTATTTTGAGATTGCCAGACTTAATATCCTGTGAGGACCCAAGAACTCATCTCTCACTTATGACATAAAATAAAAAACTAAAGTCACTTAAGATTTTTATAGAAGGATTTCCCAATCGGTTTTCTATCGAAGTAAAGAACTAAAGATATAGTTTCTAGCAAAAAGGAAAAAAACTTAATTATCCGGTCCCGAGATAGGTACTCTACTCAAAGGATCAGAATTTTCTCACTGCACTTACCTACAATCTTAGGGTATCGTACAAAGATATCACTTATTTTATGGTAAGTACAATAGGTAAATCGAGGTTGATCGTCTTCTTTTCTACTCCCTAGATCACGCAACATAAACTAAGAAAAATACTCACGTTTGCAAATATGCCCATGACTTACGAAAACTGGAGTTGCGACAGGCACATTTCTGTGCAAATACCACCGAGAGTGCTTTAGTCTGCCTGTTTTAGTACCAAAATATTATTATTGAATGTGTCTATTTTCTGCGTGTGTATTTGATTTGTATTTGTTTTGTCTGTTTAATTTGTTTACTAACATATTTGTTAAGATGTTTCATATTTTTTATTTATTTCATTCATTAAAGGTCAGTGGACCTTTGGTGCCTTAAGTAAATGATTATTATTATTATTATAATAAACTTGTAGAACACATGAATATTAAATTTTATTAAGTTTAATACAAGGTTTGTTTTTGTTTTTCGTTATCTCTGTAATAGTTTGAATTTCTTTATTAGTTCGTATAAGTTTAATATGGTATAAGGCGTCGCTAGATTTTATAATACCTTGTTATCGCATTGGGTCCTAAACCTGTAACGTTAACTTGTGTGTGTAAAAATAAATAAATAAGTAATATTACCCGCCCATGTTATTACAATTGGAAGCAAAGTAACGAATCCACTAGCGGTTTTTAGTTTCATTTTATCGATCCCTCTTTAACTTTAAAAAAAGTATTCCTTTTTTTGTGAAAGCTCTCATTTCACAGGTAACTGAATTCTCTTTTATACGACATACGTTACCAAACAATAAAACACTTTTATCACAAAATATTTATCAATAAAATAAGAAGAAAAATTGTAGTAGTTTCATTTCTTCACTCCAGTCTATTATAAACATTACATAATTTTATGACAATTATTGTTTTTTTTTATGGCATAAGCCGGTAAACGAGCACACGGATCACCTGATGGTAAGCAATCGGCGTCGCCCATGGACACCTGGAAAACCAGAGGCGTTACAAGTGCGTTACCGGCTTTTTGGGGATTAGGAATTTGAGGATCGTTGGGGCCTCCGGTAACCTCACTCATACGACGAAATATAACGCAAGCGTTGCTTCACGTCGGTTTTCTGCGAGGCCGTGGTATCACTTTGGTCGAGCCGGCCCATTCGTGCCGAAGCATGGTTCTCTCATACTTAAATCTTATCTATTGTGAAGTTCATCTTTGAACATTCAAATAGTGGGTACACCCATTAACTTAGTTCGTGGAACCTTTAGGGGAATCTCTCTAAGGCGTCCATCGACAAACAGACGACGTGTAGGAAATTGAGTGCCGTGCACAGCTATAGACTGCAGCTCAGCAGGTTACCACGCTGTCATATATCCTATCAATACGTAGCTTTGATGTCCAATACCTAAAGTCAAATAGGTACCCTACAGAATGTTGTAATGTCACTTCAGCGTTGAAGGGGCAGAGATGTGTGCACTGTGCACACTCAGGTGTGTGTATTAGTATCGTAATTGTAAGTAATATTCGCCTATCAGTTAGTGCTATATATGTATCATGTAATTAAAGGATGATCGAGCCAATTGAAAAAATACTTTGATTATATATAAATGAGTCTTCAACCTGCTTCAGGAAAATTAGATTGTATAGTGTCTAATTTACCGAATTCCGCTAAAAAAATATCATCTTTTAAGAAGGCTTAGATGCCGGTCACCTCTTTTGTTTCGTCTCGAAAATATTTCACTTATTGGCTCTTTAGAGGTAGATTATAATTCTTAGAATTAATCGACGAAGGGATCATGGCACAGTTCGGGAACCAATCAATAATCCTACTGCAGAGATTAAAGATAAAATAAAATTACATTTTCATTACACCAAGGATCTCAAAATTAAAGCTCTAATTAGCCAAGACCTAATTAACCGTGGCTAGGATTAAAATTTACCTTGCATGTGAACAAAGTATAGTTCTTTATTTAATTTAATGAAGTCAAAAATAAATATTAAAACAAGCTGTGCGTGAGACATATGAGTGAAGGTTCGTTTGATAAAAAATCCATGCGGCATTTCAACTCAATATCATTCCGTTGGCCGTACAGGAAGAAAAATAGACACAAACATGCCATGTCCATGTTTTTTAATAATCCCGTTCATGCAGAAAATAACATAACATAACATCACGCCTTTTATCCCCGAAGGGGTAGGCAGAGGTGTACATTACGCCACTTTATAATGTAAAAACTACTTTTCACTATTTATGTTATGAGTCCCATGTAATAGGGGGTGAACCTATTGCCATATACCGGGTGCGATTCCAAACTCCGTGCTACTACTGAGATTTTATAAAAACCCTTTTGTACTTTGCGCGACCCGCGAATCGAACCCGTGACCCCTTGCCCGGCAGTCGCACTTGCGACCACTCGGCCAACGAGGCAGCAGAAAATACTTTTTAATTATAATCCGTACGTATGTAAGTACATTATGAATAAGTAATCAATAATCATATTGCGTTTAATTATGTATGGAAGTAGTATCTGTTTAATTTCACGTAGTTTTACGGGAATAAATAAATTATATCTCATCCTAATGGATTTCTGCAATATTAATTCAGTATTTAAGTACTTAAAGGAATATTTATTTAATAAGTGAAATAAAATATTGTATAACATAGGTACAAAGAAATGCCCGTAATATCAAACCGGTACCTACGATATACATATAATTACATCATCATAACATCATGCCTTTTTATCCCCGAAGGGGTAGGCAGAGGTGCACATTTCGGCACTTAATGCCACTGTACATTGTAACACCCACTATTCACTATTTATGTTATGAGTCCCATGTAATAGGGGGTGAGCCTATTGCCATATACCGGGCACAATTCCAGACTCCGTGCTACTGCTGAGAATTTATAAAAAAAACCCAGTAATACTTTGCCCGACCCGGGAATCGAACTTGCGACCTCTCGGCCAACGAGGCAGTCAACGTTAGAACTGTGGTGGAGAAATTGCTTGTTGTAACTTGGACACAGTTCGGAATACTCGTTCCGAATACTCTCGACTTAATGTATCAGTTCTCAAAGCGCTCGGTATAAAACATTTTCTTTTTACATCGCCCAGAATTGAATTGAAACACACCTAAAAGATTAACGATTTGAAATCTACGGATTTGTTTTTATCAAATGTATCTTATTGATGTCAGTACAAGTGTCGTCAAAAACCGTCATGGTGTCTAAATAAACTCGGAACTCAGACTCTAACTTGGAAAAGTCAAAAGTCTCAAAGAATCACAGTAATTTTAAGGAGTCTCTAGTAATCTAATTAATAAAAACGTCTTAAGTGCAGGCTTGCACTCCAATCTATCGAATGTGCATAACTCTAAGTGCATAGTAAATGGAAGAGATGTCCGCGAAAAGGATTTCAAGGAACGGAATTTCTATAACATTACTTGCACCGTCATGGTTGCCTTTTCTAAGAATTATATTCCCACCTTAATTTCGATAATGCAGGTATTTCATCTTACACAGGTTCCGTCGACATCATTTTTGCATGCCTTTCTTCCCTTAGTGCGCTTACTAAGAATTTCATTATACTGGAATGCATAGTTAATTTAATTTGAACATTCTGCTCACATTATTTAAAAGGTTCTAGGTATATTATCAAAATATGACAGCATTTCATTTACTTTTCACCTTATTTAATGCCCACTAACAGTCGTTATGTAGACTTTTGCATACTGATACGATTAGTGTCAAACAGCGTACTTATATCTTAAAAATTTGCTGGAAATATACTAAAATTAAGTTGGTCATAAAATCAATTGATGAAAGTGTTTATTGAAACATCAATTTAAATATTTTATTGTATTCAATAGTCGAAATAATTTATTTTTGATTGAGTAACGTACCCAATTCTAGACTTTAAAAATTTATCTAAAACAGATCAGTAAACACAACAAAGACTTAACTTGAAAGTCACGATCATATTCGAAGAGGTCGCTGTAAAATTAAAATATGCAAGCGATACTACCTCTATATCAGTGTCCAATTAACGTTGATTCAATGAACCACAATTCTAATCGTGAGAATTTATGATACGTTTCTGAACTTGAAGTAATGGGTTTAAGTAACGGCCACACGTTTTATGTAACAAAGAAAGTGACCTCTGCGAACGGTCGCACGTACACTTGCGCACGCACTTAGTAGCCTGTTTAGCAAGTATAGCAAACTAGGCAATGTCGTAACAAGCAGTTTATCTTATGTATTAAAATCAGTTAGAGCATTCCTTTATTGTCAACTTTCAGTCGCACTGTCTACGATGTTATCAGCGAAGAATGGGGGTTTTTTTCTAACTCGAAAATAAGAAAGAGGTTCTTAATATGACCTTTTTTTGAGGGGGAAAATTTATCCAATGATTTCTCCCGCCCCGGTGAGGCGAGAGGGAGTGTCAGACTCTTAGACCGGCAACCCATTAAGTCTTCCGCGGCTCCGAATTTCTCGGTTCTTAGTGTGACCTGAGGCCTTAGTACGAGTTTGATTTACGTTTTAAAGTATTCGAAACGAGTACGCATTCGGTGCTCTGAGGCCTTAGTACGAGTTTGTTTTACGTTTAAAGTAATCGGAACGAGTGCGCGTTCGGCGCTGTGATTGGTTGCTTCATTGGCGCCGGCCAATCAGAGTGCCGAACGCATACTCGTTTCGAATACTTTAAACGTAAATCAAACTCGTACTAAGGCCTCTGATTGGTTGGTTCATTGATGATGGCCAATCAGAGTTTTAGCGTTACGATTTCTTTTAACGAAAAAAAAAATGTTTGTTAAGTGCTTCATTCGTGATTGGCTGAATCGATTTTAATTCGGAAAGGTATTTGTTACACTTACCAGGTTATAGTATATTAATTAGGATTCAAAAAAGGATGGGGTTGAAGTCGGGTTTTTAAATGTAGTTTAAAAATGAATTATTTTAGAGTTTTATCAGACGTGTGCTATTAGTTTTAGAATAAGAATAAGAAAGTTTATTTGCACGAAGTATGGTAATTACAGATAATTATCAAAAATAGTTACACATACGAGTATAATAGGTATATTGCCTACTGTTTTCGGCATGCAAAGTTTAATGTTACTATAGTAGTAAAGAATAAATGTTACAATTAATAAACTTTTTTTTTTATTATTTCTTTTTTTATTTTGTTAGTGTTTGCTACATATATTTTTAATTAAACCATCCCAGGAAACAAAACCAATTGAAATAAATACCCCGCTTGAAATAAACTGTCATCAAATATCAGTTCAGAGTTAAACCAATTTTGACGCAGAATAACATATTGGGAAATGAAAGCACAATTATTTTGTTAACAATCCTTTTAAACAATACATGGATGAGTTGATGTGAGTGATTCAGTTGAAATGATATTGGTTTACTGGTTACTACAAATCCTCTCGTGTTTCTACCCATTCGGTACCAATATACATACCTGGAGGGTCTATTTATTTGGCTTACTGTTTTCATTTTCAATTCACCGATTTTCAGTCCAATATTAAAAATACAACTGAAAATGTAATACTTACCTGGAAATTCTTCGGACAGGAAGTTAGCATTGCCATATTTGCCATTATACAATGTATAAGTAAAAGTACTTAATGTGATAGTGCCGTCAGTTTTGTGGAAACATTTTTCAAATGATATGTTTGGAAAAATGAAACAAATGAAATCGGTTGTTTACATATATGATAGGAGAGCAAACGAGTTGACGGAACACTAAATGGTAAATGGTAAATATAGCAATCGGCGGTTAGCAACACCAAAGGATTTACTAGTGTGTTGCCATCTTTTAGGGGATGCGAGGATTTTGGGGTTAAATTAAACGAGAAAAGATGAGAATAGCTGGGGCATATGTTTTTAATATATAAGTATTTAATACATAATTTAATACATACCCGTAAGGTACATAAAAAGCTTACATAGAAATTAAAAACATAGGTACAAAACAAATCTTAAGCAGGTAGTTTTCGCTGTAGCTACTCAATTAAAAACGAATACGTACTTGATAGTACTATAACAGAATAAACGTTACATTTTGCTTGGGTACTTATTATGCAGATTGCGCCGCGCCGTGAAGATGATCTAAAGTGGTTACTTACAGGGCAATTAGTACAAACAGCGATTATCGGAGAAGTCGAGTGAAGTTGTTGTTATTCGATCATTTCTTTATGCAATCTCCTGCCGAGTAATTAAAATGGGTATTTGTACTTTTATTATTTTAAAGGATATAATTTGTTGTCTCGTAGGGTTATCTATACTTCTATACTAATATTATAAAGAGGAAAGATTTGTATTTTTGTATTTTTGTATGTTTGTAATGAATAAACTCAAAAACTACTGGACCGAATGCAATAATTTTTTATCCATTAGAAAGCTGCATTATTCAGAAGTAACATAGGCTATATAATATCACGCTAGGTCCTATAGTTGTGGAGCAGTAACCAAAAATGTTTTAAAAACGGGGGAAAAGTATCGTTTCTGAGGCCTTCCGTGGGGTGCGCTGAGCATATAGTTAAAGTTATACAAAAATGCTCTATACAGAAACTCAGGCAATGTGATGGGAGTAAGTAAATGAAGTCCGGAAAAATATTTTCAAAAGGTAAATACTTCCTAAATAAAAAAAAACTGAGAATAAATATATATAAAACGTAAAACAATCTAAAAAATCTTAAGTCCCCCCGTGCGAAGCCGGGACGGGCCGCTACTTCTAGATAAAATTTCACTGTATGTGCAATAACGTTAAATAAATAAGACAAACAGGTATTAGGTACTGTATTGTCACGACTTTAGGTCATCGCATATTCAAAACCCTCGGCACGGGGCGTTATTTCGAATTTTTCTACTACTAGCCGCCAGCGCAGCGCGCTGGTGTAAGCGCGCTGCTGGCGCGCCGGCCGTAAGTTCTAAGAGCGCTGCCGGCGCGCCGGCCGTGAGTTGTAGAGCGCTGCTGGCGCGGCGGCCGTAAGTTCTAAGAGCGCTGCCGGCGCGCCAGCCGTGAGTTGTAAGAGCGCTGCTGGCGCGCCGGCCGTGAGTTCTAAGAGCGCTGCCGGCGCGCCGGCCGTGAATTGTAAGAGCGCTGCTGCTGGCGCGCCGGCCGTGAGTTCTAAGAGCGCTGCCGGCGCGCCGGCCGTGAATTGTAAGAGCGCTGTTGGCGCGCCGGCCGTGAGTTGTAAGATCGCTGCTGGCGCGCCGGCCGTAAGTTGTAAGAGCGCTGCCGGCGCGCCGGCCGTGAGTTGTAAGAGCGCTGCCGGCACGCCGGCCGTGAGTTGTAAGAGCGCTGCCGGCGCGCCGGCCGTGAGTTGTAAGAGCGCTGCCGGCGCGCCGGCCGTGAGTTGTAAGAGCGCTGCCGGCGCGCCGGCCGTGAGTTCTAAGAGCGCTGCCGGCGCGCCGGCCGTGAATTGTAAGAGCGCTGTTGGCGCGCCGGCCGTGAGTTGTAAGATCGCTGCTGGCGCGCCGGCCGTAAGTTGTAAGAGCGCTGCCGGCGCGCCGGCCGTGAGTTGTAAGAGCGCTGCCGGCACGCCGGCCGTGAGTTGTAAGAGCGATGCCGGCGCGCCGGCCGTGAGTTGTAAGAGCGCTGCCGGCGCGCCGGCCATGAGTTGTAAGAGCGCTGCCGGCGCGCCAGCCGTGAGTTGTAAGAGCGCTGCTGGCGCGCCGGCCGTGAGTTCTAAGAGCGCTGCCGGCGCGCCGGCCGTGAATTGTAAGAGCGCTGCTGCTGGCGCGCCGGCCGTGAGTTCTAAGAGCGCTGCCGGCGCGCCGGCCGTGACTTGTAAGAGCGCTGTTGGCGCGCCGGCCGTGAGTTGTAAGATCGCTGCTGGCGCGCCGGCCGTAAGTTGTAAAAGCGCTGCCGGCGCGCCGGCCGTGAGTTGTAAGAGCGCTGCCGGCACGCCGGCCGTGAGTTGTAAGAGCGCTGCCGGCGCGCCGGCCGTGAGTTGTAAGAGCGCTGCCGGCGCGCCGGCCGTGAGTTGTAAGAGCGCTGCCGGCGCGCCGGCCGTGAGTTGTAAGAGCGCTGCCAGCACGCCGGCCGTGACGTGGAAGCTTTTTGTCACAACAAGTAAAGTCAATAATACCTAACCTATGAGACGTTGGTTCGCTGGCGCCTAGTGGGCAACTCGACTACACCTCGAGTGGACGTCTCGCTGACCACCCGCCGTCGGTTTTTTGATTTGACGTTATGTAATATATCATACGGCATACGATTTAAAGTTTATATTTATATGGCAACTTAATTGCTGGATTGTAGGCGTGGTTATTAGATGTGCGATGACCTTTATACAATTTTATCAAAACATCTGCATTTGCCTTAATTGTTACGGACAATGCTACACACACTGAAACCATTAGGTACCTACTCAGGTATACCATACAAATAAATGTAACTACTATTTCGTAAAATAATCGTCCAAAGAGTTGGACAGTGGTTACCTAATGTGTTGTAGCAAAGCATATCCAGATTCATTGTACTGACAACTACACGCTGCAATAAACACTTTTTATTTTCTGCCTTTGTGTTCGTTTCGAGAAAGACTATCAAGTTCCCTCATTCGCCTTATTTTCATCATTGAGTAGGTTTTATATGTAGATTTTAGACTTATTATTTTTATCTCTTTTGTTTATTCTGCATTGAATATACTCTGAAATTAATGGACCAAAATATAAAGTTACTATTTGAAAATTTATTTTGTTGGCTTGGCTACAGGTGTGGAAGAGCCATGCTTCGGCACTAATGGGCCGGACCGGAGTGATACCACGGCCTCACAGAAAACTGACGTTGTCGTCGTCGTGTGAGTGAGGTTACCGGAGACCCAGCTACCCTCTCCCCTTCTCCAATCTCCCCAATCCCGAACAATCCTCAAACTCCTTCCAGGTGTCCATGGGCGACGCTGATTGCTTAATATTAGGTGATCCGTCTGCTCGTTTACCAGCTTATTCAATAAAAAAGTATACTTTTCATAGAGTAGGTAGCATAACTAAGGTCAAGGGTTCATTTTTATCCCGATATTCTATATCCATACTTCTACATACTGTTCTATTTCACCTGGACGAAGCGAAGCGGAAGTCTAAGTACAATACTCGAGTTATTATTAATTGATTGATTGATTACATTAATCGATTCTATTTTTGACCAGGGTCCAATACTTATACTTATGTACTACAATACTAATACTTATACTATTTTACAGCAGATACAGTTCATTTCAGCGACTTCTTAGAAACAATATAGATTATTATTCAATTGTCAAAAATATTGTATTGTCAATAATATTCTTGACAATTGAATAATAATCTATATTATATTGTCAATAGTGAAAAAATATTAAAAAAAACACTACGGGCTCGGTGCTACGACAATGAATTTCGAGATTGCGAAACGAAGTTTTTTTTATAATATTTCATCTAACATGAAAATCAATAAATTGCTTCCTTGACGAGTCGTGAAAACACTTACCAAATGTCCTCAAAATATTGTACATCCAAATTATCTACAAAATAATCACAATTTCATTAATTGATTTTATGACCAACATAATTTTAGTATATGACGCTAAAAAATGTGACGTCACAATACACAATCTCTTACAAAATTCATAGAAAACTGTCGTTATATATATTTCAAAAAAATATGTTGAATTTGACTAGATGGCAAGACCCAGTTACTGGACTGTCGCGGCCTGTTGATAATTCATATTTGTCAAATAGGTAAGTTCTTGCTGTAAGTCGAAATATAGCGGTGTCAAAATTGAAAATACCTCACGTGCAGTGTCGCAAGTAAAACAACATTGTGTTGTAGCTATAGCTACACAGCTGGCAGGCTATTTCCATCATCGCATGGTCTATCACATCTTTCTAGATCGTAAGATATTGTTACATAATTATTGTCTACTAGAAGCCATGTCTCACCTTTATCTCTAGATAGGTAGGTATGTATCCCTATCGCACTTTTTCGATCTGTATCTGAGTATTATTGTTCTAATTACGCAAAGGTGAACTTTACCTACCTACTTAAGTACATACGTAGGCACATTCTTAATTCATAACGCATTTTTTTAACATTGGTTAATTGGTTAAAATCTACGCAAGTAAAACCTACCTATGTTAAAATTAGCCTACACATCAAACCACCGATCGACATTGTAACAAACTTTCCGATTTAGGTCGTCAGGTAACCTGTAGTCTGTAGTTTGAATGAATAGAAGACCTAGTACAGTGTTTATTGAGCTGAAAACGTTTAGCTACCGGTTATTGAACAAGAAAACTTTATAGTTGCCTCTCTTCTCTAGTCGGAAGAGTCTCAAATAAGATATTAGGTACCAACGCTATACAAAGATTTTCCATTTAGAAACTCACAGTACTAAATAAATACTCAGTATGAAATGTAACACGGAATGGAACCCTCAGTTTGCGCTTAGTATGTATGTGTGTGTGGATATCGTACGCCAGTAAAAGAGGCTTAGGTATATAAAACGCTGGTTCCACAATTTCAGCGTAAATATGATAGAAATGTATTTTAGCAAGGAATTGTGACTAACTGTGTGTAGGTACTTGTCTACTGCACGGCTTGGGAAATAGGAAATTATTCTCAAAACGTTGCTTCATGTACAGCACTCTGCTTAGTATATATCTATATTTGGCGAATATAATACGTGACAATACTTAATAATTATTATAGATATAAATATTGCCGTGGTAATATTTGACTGCATGGTTGGTGCGGTGGCAGGCAACCGGTTGCCATGCAGCGTGCCGCGGGTTCGATTCCCGCAAGGAACAACACTTAGTGTGATCCACAAATTGTTGTTTCGGGTCTGGGCGTCATGTGTATGTGAATTTCTATGTTTGTAAACGCACCCACGACACAGGAGAAAATCCTAGAGTGGGGCACCTGGGCTCGCTGCCATTGCAGCGATAAGTCCCCTCTTTGAGGAGTGGCTTGAGAGACGCTACGGCGTCCTCACCTACCGCCTGACGCAGGTCCTCACCGGACATGGAAGTTTCGGGAGGTACCTGTGTCTGATGGGGCGGGAGGAAACGCCCGGGTGTCATCACTGCGAGGACCGCCCTGAGGACACGGTGGAACACACGGTGGGAGAATGCCCTGCGTGGGCTGAGCACCGCCGTGCCCTCAGGGAAGTGATCGGCGATGGCGACCTCTCGCGTCCGGGCCTAGTGCAGGCCATGATGCGGAGCGAGAGGGATTGGGATGCCGTCTCCTCCTTTTGCGAAGCAGTCATGCTAGCTAAGGAGGAGGCGGGACGCGTGAGGCAGCGAAGCGCTGCCTCCTCACGGCCCAGCCATCGCGAAGGACACACTGGGCGTCGGGGATCGCGAGACGATCTCCGGCCACCGTAAGCGCGGGCCTGCGGACGGCGAGCATGGGTGGCTCCCCGTCCGACCAGAAACAGACCCGAGCGTACGGCGCGTCGCGTTCCGCGCGCGCCTCAAAGAGCCATCAGACCACCACAGATGGGGCCCAATAGGGCCGATGCCGATTCGGAGTCGCGGAGAACCTAACGGGTAACCGGGGCTCCGGCTCGACGTGCAGGAGAAGGAACGGGGTGGTTTTTAGTCAGTAAGAGTCTGACACTCCCTTCCGCCTCACCCAGGCGGGAGCAGTCATTCGATGATTTCCCCCCCTTAAAAAAAAAAAAAAGAGTGGGGCACCGTTTAAAAAAAATATGCTTATTTCTTATTTCAACATCAACCATCAACAAACCAGAAGGTCCTAGTCCTAATGATATTGTCATTCAGGTAAAATCTTCTTGTGCCCAATTTATTTTCTTTCCTTCATTTATTAGGTATAGTGGGAGGGTAAAGCTCATCCTACGTCTAATAAGAACGCCTCCAACCTAGCAATTAAGTCGTCATATAAATGTGAACTTTATATCGTATGTCGTATGAAATACTTCACAACGTGAATATCATTTTTTTTTTGTATTTTTTCAAAGCAAAAAAAAAAGCCTTGCCGGAGCCGTACTTACTAAGTGTGCAATGACCTTAAGATGTCGATAGCGTACCTACCTACTCCTTATTCTACTTCAATTCCTTCTTTATCTTCAGCCAAATCTCCCTCTGACTGAAGTTATAGAAGGATCAAACATCATTATACGTAGGTACACTACAGCATTTTTACGGAAAAACGAATTCGACTACGAAATATGAAACGAACTTGACACCGTTGGTTCGACTTTAGTTCTTGGCACCACTTTACCACAGAGGCCCAATATTACTTACCTATTACCTAATTTAAGGCGATGATCACCTTTCTCTATCTGTTTTCTGGGTTCAGGAAATATTAGTAAATATACCTATTTGGGTAATTATTATGTTATAATTAACATTTGGGAACCGAGTTTCGGGAAAAAGTTGGTTACATACCTACGGATTCTTACTTTTGTACCGACATTTAATTGTAAAATTTAAATTTTCTACCCATTCTTCCGACCAATTTTTATTCATCATTCTGTGTACCGAAAAATACATACCTACAAAAGAAAAATATGTTATTAAGCTCCGCATCTCATCCCTAGCGCCATCTATTATCCATTGGACGAACTTTACATTAGTCAATTTTCTGTACACCAAATCAGATTCACATTCATGACAATAATTCTAATATAATATTCAAGTGCATTAGTTTACATCGTTTTTATTCAATGGTTTTATTAATTCAGATAATATGTTATTTTGCAAAAAGGAACGAAGCGGAGATAAAAGAATCAATTTACTTGACTTTGACGTTTCTACGTCATCATCGGCAACGTCATATCGAAACGTCGTCCGCGAACGGATGAAATGACGAATTCAACAAGCAGTCTATGTTGGCAGGTTACTCAAATCAAAATTTCTCTATGCTTTTGATGTTGTGTAAATGATAAAAATATATTTTTCACAATTAAGTATTTACAATAATATAGCTTTAAAAATAGGATAAGTTCAAGTGAACAACCAGAATCATGGCTCCGGTAAGTTCGTTTCTTTCGCATGATCAAGCAATTTTTATTTCAAAATAACTTATAAATATTCAATGAATTTTTACAATTTGTAGGTTAAATTCGTAATGGTATTGATATCACTCTTTTCACATTATTAAATTGCTGTTTTGCACTACATTTCACTTAAATAATAAGACTATACTTACCGCTTTTAATTTGAAGCGTGAGTCTCACGTTCGGACTTTCTTTCGACTTACTACACAAATTTTCATAAACGCGTGCTACCCGGACCCTGAACTACAATTTGTGGAACACAAAGGATATTTTCGTACGGACAGCAACAAAATTGTAATAAAATGAAAATCAATCTGTTCCAGCAAAAAGGAAAAGCTCCCACAAAAGGAGCTAAACAAATCTTACTGGAGAACTCGGTGACTCTTAATTTTTATCGCAACATGTCACTGGTAGCCATTGCTGCTTATGGAGTAGTCACTACCTGCCTCTATTTAGAAGACTTGACTACTGGAGTTATTGTAAGTTGTATTATCACTAATATCAAAATTTCAAATTCTATTGGGTTGTATTTGGATTTAAAATTAGAATCATGATACAGGGTTGTAATCAGTGGTTACCATTTCTTTTCAGGTCATGAATATACTGGTATTGTTAATTTATGGTGGTTGTTATCAAATGATGAAATATATTAGCCGGCCAACATATACTGACACTCAGCTCCTGGATCCAGGTTTGGACCTGAACATGGAAGGTGGGATGGGCGAGTAAGTATTGTTTTATTAGCTGTTGCCTGCTCTGCAATTGATAGTAACTGTGCATTAAAATATTGTTAGTCAATTGTTGTAATCATGAGCCACATAACCTACTCAGTACTAGAATCTTACCACACTTGTTATTTGTTAGAGCATAACAAGAGCCCTTAAAATATAGAACAAAGCAAAATAACTAGTTATAGTGTATAATTAAGGGTATTTTTATTTTTTTTTAGTTCTTTTTATATTCACTTCTTCAGTTGTAGTTAATTTTAAGTTGTATATATTTGTTCATTAGTGTCAAGTTTCTAATTTTTAATTTGAATAAAATTGCTAGTTGAAAATTTAAAAAATACTAGTTATCCAATATTTACTTTTCAATTTGGAGCATGGAACAAACTGCCACAAGATGTAATCGCTGCACAGAATGTTAACCATTTCAAAAATAGACTTGACAGATACCCAACATTGAATTAACCACTGATAGAAAAATACAGTATATTAACATTTATAGTACAGGATCCGTGGCCTATTTTTTCACTTGATTACTATCAAGCTAATTTTCCGTGAGTAGCTTCATTTTGATAAGACGCCCAACAATTTCCTGTGCGAAAATTTTTGATTGTGGTAGCTAACAGAGGTAGCAATGATAAAATATGTCGATTTGCTGATTCTTCAATATTTATTACTAACTGAATTGTTTTTATTAAATCTTAAGATAATTATCTAAATTATTTGAAAAAATATTTGTCCTACAAAATCTATGGTTTCATCAAAGAGTCCTCCCCCTCCAACATGTATTGATAACGAGATCACCAAAAATGATTACTAACCAGCTGATTTTTTTTTATTACTTAGTTAATATATATATAATTTAACAGCCATATTGTCCTACAAATTTCGTGGTATGTTATCCCGGTCCTACACTCAGAAATTGTTAATACCATAAAACCATTTTTCTCATTACTAACTGTAGGACAAAAATATTACATAATAGGTTAGTGTGTTCAGTGCCCAAATAAAACAATGTCCTACAAAAAAACAGGTATGTATCACTAGTCCGACAAGAATTGTAATTTTTTCGTTTTCCTATTTCTAACATAAGATACAGTGAAAAAATCTTTTTTAAAATTTAAATAAGTTTATTTCGAGGAAAATTAGGTACAATAATTGGTGTATTGGTGTATTTATAGATAAAAAAAAAATTAATCTTCATCATATTCATCTGATGAATCTTCATAATCTTCGCTACTAACATCGCTATCATCTTCATTTATTTCACTTTCCTCACTCGTGATATCTGAATCTGTAATAACATGAAAAAATTTAGTAAATTATATAATAATGAATAATCAATCAATAAATAACAATAGTATAAATAGGGTACCTTGTATTTCAGAAGATAATTCTTCAAAAGATGGACTTTGGGGACCATCAAACCAATAATATTCATATTTGCCATCAATTATTGTCCATCCAAAATTTTCCGGCAATTTTTCCGTGGGGCACCGCATATGTGCGTTACACCATACATTGCAGATAAATGCAGTTCTTTTAATTTGTTGTAACAATTCTTCTTTTGTTGGTGGCAAACTGGAAGGATCATTCTACAATTTTTTGTTTTAAAATTTCTTCATTTTTATTTTTTGATTTATATCCTTTTCCAAATAACTCGTACCATCCTTTGTTGATATCATTTTTTGTTTTTAATGAATACACTCTGCATACATACTCTTCAATAATTTGAAATACTTCATTCAATGTTGTTAATGCTGTATTTTCAATCCGTAGGAGTTGAATAAAAGCCTCTTGAAATTTTTTATTTTTCTTTAAAATACTAAAAGGTCTCTTTTTTCCTTTACGAAAGAAAGCGGGATTATAATCATTTCCTGTAAAAATATGGCATATAGCGAGTGAACAAGATAATTGATCTCCAAGTTTTTCATACATTTCATTTATGTTTAAGTACATTTTTTTTTACTCGTGCTTAAATTAATTATTATTTGAATTTCATCTTTTAAATACTTAAAATTTGCCAGCATTATTATTGGTATATCAGAATCTGTACAATGTATCTGCACACGATAGTTAGTATTAAATTGACAAATGTGGTATACAATTTTGGTATCAGCTTCTTCATGATAACACGAGAGGAAAAATACAGAAACCCAAGCGGCACAAAGGTTTCTTTGTTATTGTTTTGTTTAATTTCAGTTGACGTTCAGTAATTTTTTAACTTATAAAATTAGTTTAAAATTAGACGTTCAGTAATTTTTTAACTTATAAAATAATATTATTGTTGAGTGAAATCTACCAAAAAGTCAACATTTTTTTTTCACACGCTTGAGAAATAATAAATATATTAATATAATAAGAAATATAAATTGATTTTTAATTTCATGACTTTCCAATATACATTCAATTGGAGCACCGCAATAGCGTACCACGCTATTTTTACATCAAGGATCTGTACTACTACTTTTAAGCGTAGGAACCGGGATAACATACCACGAAATTTGTAGGACAATATGGCTGTTAAATTATATATATATTAACTAAGTAATAAAAAAAAAATCAGCTGGTTAGTAATAATTTTTGGTGATCTCGTTATCAATACATGTTGGAGGGGGAGGACTCTTTGATGAAACCATAGATTTTGTAGGACAAATATTTTTTCAAATAATTTAGATAATTATCTTAAGATTTAATAAAAACAATTCAGTTAGTAATAAATATTGAAGAATCATCAAATCGACATATTTTATCATTGCTACCTCTGTTAGCTACCACAATAAAAAATTTTCGCACAGGAAATTGTTGGGCGTCTTATCAAAATGAAGCTACTCACGGAAAATTAGCTTGATAGTAATCAAGTGAAAAAATAGGCCACGGATCCTGTACTATTATCAGTTGTCTCAACTGCCTGCCTGAATTAAATAAATAATAATAAAAATAATTTCTGTCGCATTAACTATCGAAAAAGATTTTATTTAACACTACAGTAAAATTGTATGCCTATTTCAATTTGGCACTATATAAATTATTACCCGTTAACTTACAAATGTTACAATTAATGCTGTTTGATTATATTATTTGAGTTACTCGAAACTCCCAGTCAGAAACCTGCTGTGTGCTTAGCGAATGTATTAGGTACGTGTAAAACTGTGATGGTTGCAAATACACTATAGGAACTTGTTGATTTTGTTTTGTTAGCTTTTAATTTTGGCTTTCGCATGCGATTTTTTGCGCCTTTCCTGTTTCTGTTGTGACTTTAGGGATTCTTAGACCCTTCAACCCTAACATGCTTAAGAAATTAGCTAGTTAATTAAGAAGTTATGAGGAGTCTTATGTTTCCAATATAAAGTGGTTGTGCTCTTGATTAAGTAATATCATAGAAGATACTTATTAATATTTGACAACAATGGTCGTTAGAACACCTAATTGATTCTTTACTTACAATAATGGATACCGTTTTCAAGGTGTAATTTATATGTAATTATGAATTTAAATAGTATTCAAAATGATTGCTAAAATTTGGGGAATATGGCATGCCATGTTTTCGACATCATGTGCTAGCATTAATATGTGTGTGTGGCTTGTAAATACAAAAATGGTAACATGTATTTATTATATTTTTCCAGGCACGTTAAGGACATAGTGATACTCTCGTCGTTGACTCATGTTCTCAGCATTTTGTCCAACTATTTCTGGTTCTTGCTGTTACTCGTACCCCTGAGGGCATTCTGGCTGCTGTGGAAGAATGTGCTTGGACCATGGTTCTTCCAAGAAGCTCCCGAAGACACTGAACAAGATGAAAAGAAGAAGAAGAAGATGGAAAGGAAAATGAAAAGGTATCAACAGTAGCACCGCCTAAACGCTTCTGCACGTGACGCTACCGCCGCTTTGCCACCTCGTCACTTGTTCACTAAGGGCTGAATGTTAATGATACTTAAGGATCAATTTCTGCCAATAATGTCAGTAATTTTTGGTAATAACGATTCAACTGATAAATGGATGATATTTCAACTTTTGTCCAAGTCATACTCCTTCATTAAAGAATATCTGAATAATCGAAAGTTGCAAGCATCTTAAACAATCTATTGGCTTAATCAGTCCCTGTTGTTTAATGCTGTCAATAAATACCATTAAATTGTTCCATCTAGGAAACTAAAACAAGAAAAAATAATTAAGTTCTAAACTGATCCTTAAGTCTATATGCGGAGTCGGCGCCGTTGTGTGGAGCCCTTGAATGGTAGGTATCAAGAAACCGTATAAACGTTGAGTTATTTAACAGATCACATTGTTAATTAGTGTAGAAATGTTTATAGCTGACAATAGTTTACCGTTATTTATATATTCAGTTATATAATATTCAAACACAAGTTATGACATATATATATTGCTATAAATATATTATAACTTCTATAAAGGGATATGTATTTTAATAGACCAAATATTTATATTTTTGCTATATAATACAATGCCAGTACAGTACAATATATATTTACTGACTATTTGTGTGTGCACCACTTTATACCAGTGTTGTGCACAAGTTGTAACATAACATGAGTTGATGATAAATAATATTGACTGTCTTTTTAAATGTCTTTAAATAATTATACATATTGTTGATATAATTAACCGCCCCATTATTTATTGACGGTAACTGCCATTTATTAGTCTACAACACTATTTTATATATTGTTAATTGTAACAGACAACAATTTTTGTACTTTTGCAGATATTTATATTGGTCGTGCACAGCTAGAATATTATTTATATATACATATACATTTTTAATGTAACACAGTTTTCTGTGATGCAATAAATACATATTATTCAAATCAATATACTAAAGGAAAGATGTGTTCGATAGTTAAATAGTTGAAAGTTACTATACCTAGCCATCTCCTGTTGTGGGTGCAAGTTTTTGTACAACCAAGTTAAGTTTTTACACCTTACATTAACTTCTGAAAGCATATTTCGTATATAAAATGTCTATTTTAATGAACTCCTGGTGTCGGCATTCAGTTATGTACTTGTTATACTTGCTCAGACTCGCAGTATCAATTAATTTATTATAGTTCAATTCATGTACTTCTCACTCTAGTTAAATGTTAATATTAATATTTTGTAAACTTATCAGGGCAGAGTATATTAAAATAATAGTCAATTGTTCACATTTCAAATCTGTTAGAATTATTATCTGGTAACTGAATTAGGTATCTTTAGTCCAATAGATTGTGTTTGTAAGTAATTGTTTTGGTGCCTTTGATCAGTTTATGAAATTGGATCTATTTTGATAATACGTTACAGTAGGTACAATAACCATATAGTATAGAATTAGTATACCTTTGTTTATAATAGGGATGACGACTAAAATATTGTCTATCCATCAGATAGGGTATAAACATCTTAGACATGTATTTTTTCACGTTATCAAGAAATGTTTGCAATACATACATATTTCGATTGACGAAATATGATCACGTTCTGCCTCTGTACATTGGGTACTTGGGTACGGCGTAGTTTGCACTGCCACTACCTAACCATAATGCGCTTTATCTAAATAAGTACGTTAGTTGATAATCAAGTCAATCATCCGAAAAATACGTGTCTAACGCCATCCACATTGAACTGTCTGATGGAGACCTTGGATAGTAAATAAAATGTGTTTATATGGTCCCCTGGTCGTCATCCCTGTTGCTGTGGTTGCTTGTTAGTGATGTAATTCTATAAAGCAATACGTGAAATATCGAAACTTGGTTAACAGAGTTAAATTATACACAAGCATGGTACTTACTAAAGTAAAGATTAGTATATTAATAAGACTTATCACCTTATAACTGTACCTATATGACAGTGAATAGAATTGTAATTAGATTTCTGTTAAAAATCATACATACATACATAACTTCACGCCTGTCTCCCATGGGGGTAGGCAGAGACTAAGGAACGCCAATTACTACGATTCTTACATACCTCTTTCGCTTCATTAACAGTCATCAATCTTTTCATGCATGCTCGTCGGTTAAGGGTACTTTTAATTTGGCCCTTCTTTAATATATCGCCAATCTGGTCACTATATGTCCGTCTAGGGCGCCCTCTACCGACGGCCCCATTCATATCCGCTCTGTATACTTCCGCTACTGTTAAAAATCATGTTGATATAAAGAACTGCTAGAGGAAACAACGTTGTTTATTTTGTACAGTCGACAATGTTTGGTTGACCATTTTATAACGGAATAAATTGTTATTTTTATTATACCAGATAATAAATATCTAATATTATACTTATCTAACTGTACTTACAGACAAAACTATCATACAGTACCTGTTCCGGCACATATGTTATTGCAAAAGACAGGTGGTAAGTGGTCAAACACACATTGTTGGATGTACGTAATGGTTCGTCTTAGTCTGATTTAGTAAACAATGAAGTTATAAAATGATTACGCTTTACGATCAGAATTATGTGCTAAGTCACGTTAGTTAGCGGGCTTCAGCGATGTTGCAAGATACCTTAAGTAGATCAGCAAAATATAGACAAGTGAAGTGTTAATGTATTGATAAATCCGGTACAAATATGTCACCGAATCCAAAGTTCTAATATTGATGCCTAAATTGTCTATGTAACAAAAAAACGTATAAAAATAATTATAATAAAGTTGATTGGCAGCTTCGGACATAAAACAAGTCCGGGGATAAACTTTGGTACATGATTTTGGTTTTTTCACTAGCGATGTACCTACGAAGTTGAAAAGAGTGTTATAAAATTCGAAAAATGGTTATGAATATGAACTCAGGATCAATTATGAATGAAAGATGAACGATAAATTATCTAATAAGGTTAAATTCTCATCCATAGTCCAGCTGGTATATAGCGCAATGCGCAGTGACAAGACTAGATGTACGAATCCACGCACATATGACATAATATTTACACAAGTGGAGGCAAGTCCTCGGACTCCACACTCGTTCAAATCTACTGGTGCCTTAGAGTGTTTCACAAATCTTCCAAACATATAACAAAAATAGTGTAATAAGTAGATAGTAAACCAGAGACACATCAATGCTTAGAAAACAAAAAATCAATGAGTTTTATTCTAATTACGTTCCTAGATAATATCTGCCTTTTACTCTTTTGAACTTCCACTTTTGGCCTACATTTTCTAGCCTCTATTCACCTTTACTAGTAGTACCTAAGTACTTACCTGTATTTCATATAGGAAGGGTACGGTGATCGATTGAACATCTAAACATAAAAATAATAAATCGATTGTGCAAGAAAGTATTGCGCAAATCTATTTAAACCACAACTAAAATATAGGTACAAAAACTAATTATTTAATTTTATAGAATTTTTTGTGTGTTACCAAGACCTATCATGTTGACAAAGTTGCTATAAGTATCTACAATTATATCTTTACACAGAAGAATGTTTTAAGACGTAATAGTATTTTTTTACAAATCATTTGTAATCTATTAGAAGTATTATTCTCTCTAATATACTTTCTTATTTGCTTTTTGGACTAGGATTCTTTATCAACGATAACTGTTGTTAGCTTAGTATTTATAGTACTATAATTTCATTAAACAGGTTCCGTTAAAATTGGTTCAATATCTTCCACGAATCTTGACTTGCAAACTTGTATTTAAACAGCAAATACAATATATGTCAAGGTCTATATTATGGTATTAACAAAAGCCTTAATAATGTTCAAAAACATATTTTTCGGAGAGAAATCAGATCAGCATTGTACCTACTACAGTCCATCGGAATGCTGGTGATATTGGTGATCTTTCATCATCAATTGTACAGTCGCCAATTTGTCAACCTACTTCAAATTATCGGTTGGATTTTCAGTCAAAATCATAAAGTTAAAAATCTATTACAGTACCTGGGGTATGTTGACATGCTGAGGGCTGTAAATTATTGTCTACTAGACTACTGGACTTCTGGGTCCGGGAATTTAGTATACAGACGGCTTTGCCTATCTCTGTTCCAAAGTCTAAATGGAAAGTTTTAGTCTGAATGAGAGACTATCACATAATGCCATGACCATGACATAGCGTAAAATGTATGGCATCGTAAGTGTCACCGTGCCCTTCCCGCGGGAAACAAACTGACATAATTATAATAAATTTTCAAATATTTTTCTTCCTCTAATTACCTTCCATACACCTATAAGAATCTTAACATAGGACAAATTATGAACGTTGCCTTAGAGTTTTTTACTTATAAAATATACTTATGCGCAATAATTAAAAGAAGTTATAAATAAAGCAATGTAAATTATGTATAACCATTGTTAATTTAAATGAATCGATTTTGTTAACTATTGTCATAAACTACGGTTTTAATTATATTTAATAAATTATCAATTAGTGTTTTTATTTCTGATGTTGTGGTTATATCACGTTTCCTGTAGCATAAAGGCTCAATCCTTATCATATCCCATCCTTTTCGTTTCCAATCTCATCACTACTTTTTTAATGTACAATTATATTTTATTGAACAAGAAAACATTTAAAGTTTAAACTACATAATTTAAATATTTACATTATAAAAATACCTATATGATTACCTACACTAAAAATGACTACTCGATCTGATTTATGTCCACTACAAATAGAGTTTTTCACCTTAGTATCTACCTTTCCTTTTTTTCGATATTCTTCTCATTATTTCCATGATTTGATTCGCTTCGCTTCTCAAAATTCAACTCTACAATTTCAGGAAATCATAAACCCACATACCTACGACTGCTTAGAGAACAAAAAAAATAATTTTAGTTAGAGGAAAAACCATTCTAATAATTTCAAGAGCCAGACTTTAGCAAACCTGGCATTTTGTGGATTAGGCATAGATCTATTACGCAGTTGTGACAGGTAATGTGTACCTTACTACTTTTTAGTCAATGAGCTAGCCTCCACATAACACGAACTAAAGGTCCTATAGAATTTTATTGAATAAGTTCTCACTCATTGACTCATTAAAATTTAACGTTTACTAGATGGCTGCCATTTAAACAGATGAAAACGTATGTTGATCCTAATTTTAATCGCGGCAGAATACTTCAGCCGTAACTCATAGTACGTATCAGCGTTTTCCAGTTATTAATTTCGTAGATGTGGTTTTTGTAAATTCTTCGTGTGGTCGATTCACAAGTCGTCGTAGCTTGCTACGCGACACGGACTACACGCTACGAACTACGCGCTGAGAACATCGTGCTACGAATTATGTAGGTACCTCGTGCAAGGAAATACAAGCTACGTAGGTACTACGCGCTACGTACATCTTGCTACGAACTTAGAGCTACGTACTATGCGCTCTTTTCATTGTGCTACGAGTTACGTACTAAACGCTAGATAAGTAGGTACATCGTTCTACGAACTGCTACTTGGTACGCGCTACGTACTACGACCTACGTAAGTACATCAAGACGACATAAACAATTGCTTGGAATCAATTATTAACTGGCTAGATAATAACAATCTTAAAGTAAACTTATTAATAACTTAAGTTATGCACTTTAGCCAGAGACCTCAGCCTCATGATATCCATATAGATTACGGTAGTAACCCTATACACGAGGTTGAGTCAGCGCAATTCCTAGGCCTAACTATTAATAGGCAGTTGAATTGGAAGGCGCATATAGCAAAATTATGCAAAAAGGTGAGCAGTTCTGCATACGCTATGTGCAGATTGGCCCCAGTAGTTAACATCGATGCTTCACTCACGGCCTACCACGGCCTTGTTGACTCTGTCTTACGGTATGGTATAATCTTCTGGGGAAACTCAACAGATAATGCGCTGGTTTTTAAGGCCCAAAAACGTTGCATACGAGCCATGTTTCACCTGGACTCGACTGACTCTTGTAAACCGTCCTTTATAGCACATAAAATTTTAACACTTCCGTCACTATACATATTAGAGACAGCACTGTTTGTTCATAAAAACCCTCATCTATTTGAACAAATTTCTGATGTGGCAAAAAGAAACAGGCACAAAATTAATAGTAATAGACTGTGTCTGCATAGTGCAAAAACTACTCTGGCACGAAAAAGCGTATTACCTATGTATGGCGCCAAAAATATATAATAAAATTCCTAATGATATTAGGAATTGTAATGTAAGATTATTTAGAAATAAATTGAAAATAATTCTGGCCAAGAAATGTTATTATAGTATTCATGAATTCTTAAATGAAAATAATTTTAATATGTAATTGTATCTCATATTATTTTTTAAATTAAATTAAATGTATACCTAATTGACTTGACGTTCACTTTGATTGACTGACATCTTCATAAAATTGTTATCTAAATATTTGAATAAATTATCTAATAATTTAATTTATTTATATATAAATCTATTAATACTAATTTGATTATATTGTAAAATGACTCATTCATATTGATGTATTTAATTTAATAATACTTTTGCGCGCTGTGTTCCACGGCAAAACATGCTGTAGGTACTTAAACATTTTATTCAACATCTTGTTACCTACCATGTTTTGTGCAAATAAATGATTTGATTTGATTTGAAATCAAATCGTTCTACAAACTGCTACTTGCTACGAGCTACGAACTGTATGCTACGAACTGAAGGTGTAGTATGTTTAAAGTATGCTTTAAAATTAGCATCATCATTTCCGTTTCTTTCGTCCGGTAAAACCCCGGGTGGTGAGCACAACCGTGTAGGTACTTTGGAAAATAGTTGAAAATAACGGAAAAGGAAAAAGAAAAATCTGGTGAAACTAGAACTATTTTAAAGTTAAAAATAAATACTAATTTCAAGTTTGCAAAATTACCTTGTGCTGGCTGGTATAATAAACAATACTTTCTTCTGTCTTCATTGCTTAGTTAAACTTGAAATCGAGATCATGTCGACTGGTGACATGACGATTTGCCTGGAGATCCTCAATGAAAAGAAAACCGCGCTCCGTAAGTAGGTACCTAAGTACGTACTAAATGGTAAATGCAATGCTCAACTATTAATATTGTAATTATAATTCAATAATTACGTTATCCGTTTAAAAATAGCATTTAAATTAAGTATTTATTTATAAAGAACCGTGAATCAGATATTTCGACATACTGAACTTTAAAGTTTCACATTTGGTCTAGCATAAAATAATCTTGTTGCATAGAGCTGCAAGGACAACATCACGGTTGTCTAGACTGCAATGTTAGAACCTGGACTGGTTTTGGAATTACCGTTCAAGTTAGGTTGGTACATAATGTAAATGCCTAATTACAAATCGACCAATATTCGAATCATAATCTGAACACCAACTAAGTGCAAGTCAGACTTAGTACGAACCTAGTTATATGTACAAAAATGGCAATAACATCCTGCCTACTATATGAAACAGAATTTATTTTTTTAGTTTAGGCCATTCTTTATGTTTAAAGTAAATAGGTACCTATCTATGTGACTGAGGAGTTGAAGCGTCTATCTAGGTGCCTGCTTCCGTTATTAATATTGAACAAAAACGACCAAGATTAACAAGGATCACGTTCGCGTATCTATTGGAGCTCTATATAGAATTTAGTTTATTCTGTTTTAGTGTTATTTTGTTGCGGTAACAAAAGATTATTTCAGCTGTAAGTTTAGACAACATGGTTCTAATGAACCATGTACGTACTGTATCATTAGATACAGTCCAGTCCAAACGTACGCTCATACGGACTGTAGACTCCTATAGGATAATGATAGGGTACCTTTGAGTACAGAAACCTGAAAAGAGGAGGTAAGTGAAGTACTAAGTGCTAACGTAATTTTTTTCTAAATATTAACAAGTCAGTATTGATCACGCTTTACCTTTTCGTTTCAATTGAACGTAGGTTACCTTTAATTTGAACTGTCTACATTTAATGTATTTTCTTCAAAAAAGCCTTTTCCTATCTTACTGATGTTAATACCCGAAACAGGCAAGTCTTTATAAGATATAAAAAAGGTAAAAAAAACATTGAGCTACGCCCACCAAATTGCTTCACTGTGAGAATCGCCCAGCTTTAAGAAGATTTACCCACTGATTAGTGTCATTGTGCGACTATTACCACTGGACACACAGTTTTTGGAACACCGTGATACAGTTTCGTTTAAACAAAAAGTAGGTAATTTAGAAATACAATTAGTCTCGCATCAAAGTACATTCTCATGCTATGTGTATTACGAGTGCAAACAGTAACATCGCAATCCACTGGACGTAACCCTTAAATTATTACTGTTACAGCATCGGAAAGTAGGCCGGCAAGGCAATCTTAAAACAAAGGAAGCCTATGCTTCCTTTGTTTTAAATTTTATTGATTTGTACTAGATCTTGCAATCAGTCATTTGGTTTGTTTTAATATAATTAGTAGGTATATGGTAATAATATCCACTTCTTTCTAATAATCTTAAGAAAATATATGCATAATTGCTTGTCAGTTTTTCTAATCTTTCAATAGTCTCAACACAAATCTGGATTAGCTACCGATACCGACATACAATAAAAAATATAAATACATATTTGTGGTTACATTTCTTAAAAAGTTACTTTCCTGCTGCGACATCGAGTACTCAGGTAGAGACCTCGTGATGTAACGACATTAGCACTAGATGACTAGACCTTACCTAACTTTATCTTCAAGTCCGAGGATAGATCTTGGTTTCATGGTGAACATGTTCGTTTATTGTTATGAACCTGAATAATAGAAATTATTTCCTTCTTGATTTGACTACAGTGTGCTTGTGTTTGGTATAACAACTACTGACCTATAATGCAGAAATAACCTACTCATAACTTAAGTTTCTCTTAAATCGTTTGAAACTAAATGTTAGACAAAGAAAGATCATCCGTAAGACGGTGATGCAAAATCCCGGGAGGTCACGGGACAAAGTACTGAGGAAATCGAAAGAAGGAGGAGGTACTTTCGTCCTAGGATTTTGGAAGAGTATCAACATTACTGACGCTCCTAATAAACAAAATCATTCTATGAAATTGCCAGCAGCGTTCTAATTAATCTGATCCTTTTAAACTGCTGTGTTAGACCCCCTATCATAGCATGGAGATTAAGAAAACCCCCTCTTTTGTATAGGAACTACAATCCAGTAGTGGACTTCTCACCTCATGTGCAGTTGATAAAATTGATTCTATAATATAAAAAAGAAAAGAGCCATTTTATGAAACTCTGAGTAAATAAAACAGAATCGTAATCTTAAGAAAATTAAGTCAATTAAGTAATCCATTCATTCTAGTTTATGCCGCGATAAATATTGTCCTTCGTACGTGTCGACTATAATAATGTTTAACAAGAATACAGGTCAATTCAGACTTACGGACATTTTCAAATTTGACTGATTTCTTCATAAAGATATATAAGACTTATAACATAATCTCCACACACTTCAAAATTGTAAGACTCATTACGCATCAAACATTTTGGTTCGTCAATTGTTTTACTTTATGCAGTATCCTATACGCAGAAGTGTGTTTTTGGCAGTTATATCATTGAAAGTGTTCAAATAAGCAGTATTTTATATGAAACGACCCATTACATAAATGATAATACATACTTTACATAAAAACGATGTTTAGTTATACTTATATTAATTAAGATTCCGTACATTAAAGTTGTAATGACTAGGTTGTGCTGATTTAGAATTGAGGAATAAAATATGTTTGAAGAATGGCAGATTTTGGTGTATGCCAGTAACATTATTGCACAGTATCTGTAATCATAGTAGAAGACGCGGGTTCCAACGACAGGGTTGGTCATAACGCGTTTGTGCGTCGTCGAGCGCGCTGCAGCGGCCCCTGCCGGATTTACTTACGCGCCAAAACGCTTCAACGTAAGTTTTTTTCTTGATTATCTTTATTTATAAAAAGGAAAATAATTGCCAGTGATTTATTTTTATTTTGAAGTATGAATAAATGAACCAACTTATTTATTATTTTTTTTTGGCTACTGATAAAAATTCGTGTGAATTATTACAATAACAATATGAAAGTGTTCAATTTAATTTTATAAATTAATAGAAACAATAAATCGTACTGAAAACTTGTATTGTAGGTTTAGAAAAGGTTTACTTATAGTGACTGTTAGCATATGAATTAAAAATAATTACAGATTACAAGTGTCTCACTTACCTACAATCATTTAATAACGATCATAAAAATGTAACTACGCACTTAGAAGATACGTACACACCTTTTTATTAAATGGGAATTTTATTAAAATGTGAAAAAAACCATTTTTTTATTATGGGCTTAAAATTTAAATGTGCTAATACTGCGGGCCAAAGCTAAAGTAGGATTCGCATTTAATACATAGGTACATAATATTATACTAGTACGATTCGAGCATGTTTCTCTGACTGTAGCTTAGTTTCCTCATCATCTATAGCCTTTGACAGTCTTCTGTTGGACTATGAGCCAGCTCTACATAAAAGGGGTTTGTCAGAAGCACTACTTACGCTTAAAACTAAAGTACCTATAAAGTTTCAAGGATGTAAAATTGAAATTTTACGAAAACTTTAAAAGATTCAAAATGACTGACGTTCGTATCCAGATACGTTTGAGAATGGCCTAGATCTTCAATCGATACGAGAAAAGCCCACTACTCAAAACAAATGTTTGCATAAAACACTAACTTAGGCAATAAACTTTTGGTGGTTCAAGGTACTTATCGGTTGGTCACATAATTATGTAAACACATTCGAAGTAAAGCGGGTCAAAAGTGAGAAAGAGCTTCTTTTCTTTGCACATTTCTCGATATCAATATTAATATGGTTGACAGTATTGCGGTTGTTCAAAAACTATTGCTTAATTCACAAGTTCCTTGTTTCGCCACTATCAAGTTTTTTCAAAAAATTGTTCATAGGTGCATGAACAATTTGTCGTACTGCATTTTAACCCGTTTATTTCTGCGGGGGCCAGTAAGATCCGCGTTACAAAACCATAACTTGAATCGTTGTTAGTCTACATATAAAGGTAAATAGACATGTACTTAGGTTCTTAAACTAAGTTTACTTGCATATTAACATGTACCTAACTCTCAATACCCAGGCCTGGTTGGTCTAACAATTAGTAAATAAGTTTAAACATCAGTAAATACCCGACAAATACTTATAAAGTCCACACGGAAAGACAAACATATTTAAATCAATATATTATGTTTTGCTAGCTAACATTTTGTGCAAAGAAATACGTTTTATAGGCATAGTATAACATTTTTTTTTTATTAGATAGGCTCTGTGGCTTAGTGCGAATGTAATAATTTTACACTTGTAGAGCATTATTCCTTTTGGTTTAGAGTGAATAAACAAACTAAATTAGAACCAATTCAGAATGATTTTGCAACTGATATTTGAAAAACAATAATATATTTAAACAATCTACCCAATCACCTATTAGGTAGTTAAAAATAATCTTTATAAAACCTTGAAAAAGTAAAATGGCTTGAATAAAACAGTATAATATCTATTACCAATCTATAAATGAGTTGCGTTGATTTATCGTTTATTTATGTACATGGCGAGGCAGCGCAGCGAGGTGCACATTAATCAACATGCTAACTTTACTCTGCCATGGATTATGACATAGTTTTTTAACAATGACCCAAATATTTATCTCGACTCAGACGATAGTTATATCATACGAGTAACAACGTAATCAAAACGCCTTCGGTCCATAAATGCTGGACAGCCTTGCGCATCGCATCTGTAATTACATGTAATTATACAATTCGATGAAGTAAAAGTTTGCCAATAAAAGACTTGATAACCATTTTTTATTTAAAGCTGAAAAAAATATTGTTTGTTGTAACACTTAAAACTTGCTAAAATCTTAACGAGGTAGCAAAGTAATAAAAACATTATAACGTGTTGTTTGACAAAAAACATAATATGTAAAACCAGAGAGTGATAATTAGATAAGTACATATGATTTAGTGAGTACCAACAATGTCGGTGTCCCAAATGTTGCAATTTTGGATACATATAGGTACATTACGAAAATACGTTTATGTTTATTACATAATTTTAAACGAGGTCTACTAGCGTGACTCGTAACATGCATGAATCAACAGCGCCCGCGCCGGTTTGTAGTGTCGCCGCCCACGCCCGCCCCCGCCCCTCACTCGAGATCAGACGAGAGCCCATAGCGAAGACTGGCAATCCAACTTGTTTGAATATTCATATTAGTAGGTACCCAAATATCACGGTCACTCTACACTTCTATAGTCACGATTTTAAATATTTCGAACGTTTATTCGAAATACATACCATTAAATTCTACGTGCCCGTTGATTCAGATATATGATATTGCAGCACCACCAGTCCAGTAGATACCGTATTTTGTATACAAGACGCAAGCGAAGGGATTTAGGTAAAGTAGACGCTAAGTTAGCAAAGTTACAAAGATAATAAGCACAATAAGACATCAGAAAAAAAAACATAGCATTCAAGTTGTTTTATAGTTGACAGAGTACAACCGACAGACATAGTTGCTTCGGTGAGTACCTGAAAAGCTTGAGCGAGAGGCCACAGCAAATTGTCACCACTGCGGACGTGACCTGGATTCCGCACAGCTTACGCTCGAAGAGTGTCCCGCGTGGGCCTCTGAACGGCGGATCCTAGTTCTCAGGATCGATCCAGACCTTTGTCTGCCAGCAATAGTTAAAGCTGTTCTGGCAAATACAGAAAATTGGAGGGAAGTGGTCTCCTTTTATGAGACGGTACGTCACAAAAATAGACTGCTTAGCGGGTTTGTCAGAGGGCCGATTTTATTCGTATACGGCGCGGTGGCAACCGTATTGGCACCAAACCCTAATTTAAATTCCACAAGTTTTTCTCCCCAAAAAAGCCAGGCACCATTTTAAGGTTTCCTTCAATAAAAAATAGGTAGATAACAAACAAGTAAACAAATAAAGTAAAATGTACCTAAAGTTCTACCCCGTCGTAACATTCAAACTATAACAATATAAAAAGAAAAAAACCAACAACAACGTAAAAACTGACAACGACACGCTCCGTAGACATTCGCTATTAATTACATAATTATTCTAACAATAGCTATACAGGTTCTACGGACCATAACCGTTAAAATTATTAACGCAATATAATCTATAGAAAATGCTAAGCAAACTCATTAATAGGATGTTTAATGTCATTCGGTTACCGTAGCGGCGCAGAACGGGTTTACATCCTAGAAGATTTTTCAAGGTTTCAAATTCAAATTCAAATTCCAAAAAAAGGTTTTATTATATGATTTATACCTCTAGTATTAATATGTCCATAAATGTTATTTAAGGCGACATACAGAATGACGAACACTAACTAACTAATACCATAAAAAGTAACACCTTCTAGAACTTGAGCGAGGTCTATGACCGTATTTTGATTCAGGAAACTAATTTTATGCATTCATATTTAGTCAATAAAATATGCAGGCTTTGTTTATTTGTCCTAACGTCAAGGTTCGGTAACTTATTTAAGTAATTTCAATACATTTGCTTACATAATAGATACTTAAACATTATGGAATTGCTGATGAGATCCTATGAATACGCTGTCCGAAAAAAGTTTCACAAAATTCATGTAAATTATTTGTAACCAATTTTCAAATCAAAATTGCATGAATTTTCAATGAGAACATTGAAAATCATTGGATACTGTATCTTGAAAGTAAGTTATGTTATACTTAACTATTTTGTTAATTTCGGAAGGAATGAGACTAATGGGGCAGTCGACTAAGTACGTACTAAATGGTAAATGCAATGCTCAACTATTAATATTGTAATTATAATTCAATAATTACGTTATCCGTTTAAAAATAGCATTTAAATTAAGTATTTATTTATAAAGAACCGTGAATCAGATATTTCGACATACTGAACTTTAAAGTTTCACATTTGGTCTAGCATAAAATAATCTTGTTGCATAGAGCTGCAAGGACAACATCACGGTTGTCTAGACTGCAATGTTAGAACCTGGACTGGTTTTGGAATTACCGTTCAAGTTAGGTTGGTACATAATGTAAATGCCTAATTACAAATCGACCAATATTCGAATCATAATCTGAACACCAACTAAGTGCAAGTCAGACTTAGTACGAACCTAGTTATATGTACAAAAATGGCAATAACATCCTGCCTACTATATGAAACAGAATTTATTTTTTTAGTTTAGGCCATTCTTTATGTTTAAAGTAAATAGGTACCTATCTATGTGACTGAGGAGTTGAAGCGTCTATCTAGGTGCCTGCTTCCGTTATTAATATTGAACAAAAACGACCAAGATTAACAAGGATCACGTTCGCGTATCTATTGGAGCTCTATATAGAATTTAGTTTATTCTGTTTTAGTGTTATTTTGTTGCGGTAACAAAAGATTATTTCAGCTGTAAGTTTAGACAACATGGTTCTAATGAACCATGTACGTACTGTATCATTAGATACAGTCCAGTCCAAACGTACGCTCATACGGACTGTAGACTCCTATAGGATAATGATAGGGTACCTTTGAGTACAGAAACCTGAAAAGAGGAGGTAAGTGAAGTACTAAGTGCTAACGTAATTTTTTTCTAAATATTAACAAGTCAGTATTGATCACGCTTTACCTTTTCGTTTCAATTGAACGTAGGTTACCTTTAATTTGAACTGTCTACATTTAATGTATTTTCTTCAAAAAAGCCTTTTCCTATCTTACTGATGTTAATACCCGAAACAGGCAAGTCTTTATAAGATATAAAAAAGGTAAAAAAAACATTGAGCTACGCCCACCAAATTGCTTCACTGTGAGAATCGCCCAGCTTTAAGAAGATTTACCCACTGATTAGTGTCATTGTGCGACTATTACCACTGGACACACAGTTTTTGGAACACCGTGATACAGTTTCGTTTAAACAAAAAGTAGGTAATTTAGAAATACAATTAGTCTCGCATCAAAGTACATTCTCATGCTATGTGTATTACGAGTGCAAACAGTAACATCGCAATCCACTGGACGTAACCCTTAAATTATTACTGTTACAGCATCGGAAAGTAGGCCGGCAAGGCAATCTTAAAACAAAGGAAGCCTATGCTTCCTTTGTTTTAAATTTTATTGATTTGTACTAGATCTTGCAATCAGTCATTTGGTTTGTTTTAATATAATTAGTAGGTATATGGTAATAATATCCACTTCTTTCTAATAATCTTAAGAAAATATATGCATAATTGCTTGTCAGTTTTTCTAATCTTTCAATAGTCTCAACACAAATCTGGATTAGCTACCGATACCGACATACAATAAAAAATATAAATACATATTTGTGGTTACATTTCTTAAAAAGTTACTTTCCTGCTGCGACATCGAGTACTCAGGTAGAGACCTCGTGATGTAACGACATTAGCACTAGATGACTAGACCTTACCTAACTTTATCTTCAAGTCCGAGGATAGATCTTGGTTTCATGGTGAACATGTTCGTTTATTGTTATGAACCTGAATAATAGAAATTATTTCCTTCTTGATTTGACTACAGTGTGCTTGTGTTTGGTATAACAACTACTGACCTATAATGCAGAAATAACCTACTCATAACTTAAGTTTCTCTTAAATCGTTTGAAACTAAATGTTAGACAAAGAAAGATCATCCGTAAGACGGTGATGCAAAATCCCGGGAGGTCACGGGACAAAGTACTGAGGAAATCGAAAGAAGGAGGAGGTACTTTCGTCCTAGGATTTTGGAAGAGTATCAACATTACTGACGCTCCTAATAAACAAAATCATTCTATGAAATTGCCAGCAGCGTTCTAATTAATCTGATCCTTTTAAACTGCTGTGTTAGACCCCCTATCATAGCATGGAGATTAAGAAAACCCCCTCTTTTGTATAGGAACTACAATCCAGTAGTGGACTTCTCACCTCATGTGCAGTTGATAAAATTGATTCTATAATATAAAAAAGAAAAGAGCCATTTTATGAAACTCTGAGTAAATAAAACAGAATCGTAATCTTAAGAAAATTAAGTCAATTAAGTAATCCATTCATTCTAGTTTATGCCGCGATAAATATTGTCCTTCGTACGTGTCGACTATAATAATGTTTAACAAGAATACAGGTCAATTCAGACTTACGGACATTTTCAAATTTGACTGATTTCTTCATAAAGATATATAAGACTTATAACATAATCTCCACACACTTCAAAATTGTAAGACTCATTACGCATCAAACATTTTGGTTCGTCAATTGTTTTACTTTATGCAGTATCCTATACGCAGAAGTGTGTTTTTGGCAGTTATATCATTGAAAGTGTTCAAATAAGCAGTATTTTATATGAAACGACCCATTACATAAATGATAATACATACTTTACATAAAAACGATGTTTAGTTATACTTATATTAATTAAGATTCCGTACATTAAAGTTGTAATGACTAGGTTGTGCTGATTTAGAATTGAGGAATAAAATATGTTTGAAGAATGGCAGATTTTGGTGTATGCCAGTAACATTATTGCACAGTATCTGTAATCATAGTAGAAGACGCGGGTTCCAACGACAGGGTTGGTCATAACGCGTTTGTGCGTCGTCGAGCGCGCTGCAGCGGCCCCTGCCGGATTTACTTACGCGCCAAAACGCTTCAACGTAAGTTTTTTTCTTGATTATCTTTATTTATAAAAAGGAAAATAATTGCCAGTGATTTATTTTTATTTTGAAGTATGAATAAATGAACCAACTTATTTATTATTTTTTTTGGCTACTGATAAAAATTCGTGTGAATTATTACAATAACAATATGAAAGTGTTCAATTTAATTTTATAAATTAATAGAAACAATAAATCGTACTGAAAACTTGTATTGTAGGTTTAGAAAAGGTTTACTTATAGTGACTGTTAGCATATGAATTAAAAATAATTACAGATTACAAGTGTCTCACTTACCTACAATCATTTAATAACGATCATAAAAATGTAACTACGCACTTAGAAGATACGTACACACCTTTTTATTAAATGGGAATTTTATTAAAATGTGAAAAAAACCATTTTTTTATTATGGGCTTAAAATTTAAATGTGCTAATACTGCGGGCCAAAGCTAAAGTAGGATTCGCATTTAATACATAGGTACATAATATTATACTAGTACGATTCGAGCATGTTTCTCTGACTGTAGCTTAGTTTCCTCATCATCTATAGCCTTTGACAGTCTTCTGTTGGACTATGAGCCAGCTCTACATAAAAGGGGTTTGTCAGAAGCACTACTTACGCTTAAAACTAAAGTACCTATAAAGTTTCAAGGATGTAAAATTGAAATTTTACGAAAACTTTAAAAGATTCAAAATGACTGACGTTCGTATCCAGATACGTTTGAGAATGGCCTAGATCTTCAATCGATACGAGAAAAGCCCACTACTCAAAACAAATGTTTGCATAAAACACTAACTTAGGCAATAAACTTTTGGTGGTTCAAGGTACTTATCGGTTGGTCACATAATTATGTAAACACATTCGAAGTAAAGCGGGTCAAAAGTGAGAAAGAGCTTCTTTTCTTTGCACATTTCTCGATATCAATATTAATATGGTTGACAGTATTGCGGTTGTTCAAAAACTATTGCTTAATTCACAAGTTCCTTGTTTCGCCACTATCAAGTTTTTTCAAAAAATTGTTCATAGGTGCATGAACAATTTGTCGTACTGCATTTTAACCCGTTTATTTCTGCGGGGGCCAGTAAGATCCGCGTTACAAAACCATAACTTGAATCGTTGTTAGTCTACATATAAAGGTAAATAGACATGTACTTAGGTTCTTAAACTAAGTTTACTTGCATATTAACATGTACCTAACTCTCAATACCCAGGCCTGGTTGGTCTAACAATTAGTAAATAAGTTTAAACATCAGTAAATACCCGACAAATACTTATAAAGTCCACACGGAAAGACAAACATATTTAAATCAATATATTATGTTTTGCTAGCTAACATTTTGTGCAAAGAAATACGTTTTATAGGCATAGTATAACATTTTTTTTTATTAGATAGGCTCTGTGGCTTAGTGCGAATGTAATAATTTTACACTTGTAGAGCATTATTCCTTTTGGTTTAGAGTGAATAAACAAACTAAATTAGAACCAATTCAGAATGATTTTGCAACTGATATTTGAAAAACAATAATATATTTAAACAATCTACCCAATCACCTATTAGGTAGTTAAAAATAATCTTTATAAAACCTTGAAAAAGTAAAATGGCTTGAATAAAACAGTATAATATCTATTACCAATCTATAAATGAGTTGCGTTGATTTATCGTTTATTTATGTACATGGCGAGGCAGCGCAGCGAGGTGCACATTAATCAACATGCTAACTTTACTCTGCCATGGATTATGACATAGTTTTTTAACAATGACCCAAATATTTATCTCGACTCAGACGATAGTTATATCATACGAGTAACAACGTAATCAAAACGCCTTCGGTCCATAAATGCTGGACAGCCTTGCGCATCGCATCTGTAATTACATGTAATTATACAATTCGATGAAGTAAAAGTTTGCCAATAAAAGACTTGATAACCATTTTTTATTTAAAGCTGAAAAAAATATTGTTTGTTGTAACACTTAAAACTTGCTAAAATCTTAACGAGGTAGCAAAGTAATAAAAACATTATAACGTGTTGTTTGACAAAAAACATAATATGTAAAACCAGAGAGTGATAATTAGATAAGTACATATGATTTAGTGAGTACCAACAATGTCGGTGTCCCAAATGTTGCAATTTTGGATACATATAGGTACATTACGAAAATACGTTTATGTTTATTACATAATTTTAAACGAGGTCTACTAGCGTGACTCGTAACATGCATGAATCAACAGCGCCCGCGCCGGTTTGTAGTGTCGCCGCCCACGCCCGCCCCCGCCCCTCACTCGAGATCAGACGAGAGCCCATAGCGAAGACTGGCAATCCAACTTGTTTGAATATTCATATTAGTAGGTACCCAAATATCACGGTCACTCTACACTTCTATAGTCACGATTTTAAATATTTCGAACGTTTATTCGAAATACATACCATTAAATTCTACGTGCCCGTTGATTCAGATATATGATATTGCAGCACCACCAGTCCAGTAGATACCGTATTTTGTATACAAGACGCAAGCGAAGGGATTTAGGTAAAGTAGACGCTAAGTTAGCAAAGTTACAAAGATAATAAGCACAATAAGACATCAGAAAAAAAAAACATAGCATTCAAGTTGTTTTATAGTTGACAGAGTACAACCGACAGACATAGTTGCTTCGGTGAGTACCTGAAAAGCTTGAGCGAGAGGCCACAGCAAATTGTCACCACTGCGGACGTGACCTGGATTCCGCACAGCTTACGCTCGAAGAGTGTCCCGCGTGGGCCTCTGAACGGCGGATCCTAGTTCTCAGGATCGATCCAGACCTTTGTCTGCCAGCAATAGTTAAAGCTGTTCTGGCAAATACAGAAAATTGGAGGGAAGTGGTCTCCTTTTATGAGACGGTACGTCACAAAAATAGACTGCTTAGCGGGTTTGTCAGAGGGCCGATTTTATTCGTATACGGCGCGGTGGCAACCGTATTGGCACCAAACCCTAATTTAAATTCCACAAGTTTTTCTCCCCAAAAAAGCCAGGCACCATTTTAAGGTTTCCTTCAATAAAAAATAGGTAGATAACAAACAAGTAAACAAATAAAGTAAAATGTACCTAAAGTTCTACCCCGTCGTAACATTCAAACTATAACAATATAAAAAGAAAAAAACCAACAACAACGTAAAAACTGACAACGACACGCTCCGTAGACATTCGCTATTAATTACATAATTATTCTAACAATAGCTATACAGGTTCTACGGACCATAACCGTTAAAATTATTAACGCAATATAATCTATAGAAAATGCTAAGCAAACTCATTAATAGGATGTT
Source organism: Spodoptera picta (assembly GCA_038387885.1). Lineage (NCBI taxonomy): Eukaryota > Metazoa > Arthropoda > Insecta > Lepidoptera > Noctuidae > Spodoptera > Spodoptera picta. The sequence goes on from JAZHFQ010000105.1 coordinate 8,726,438, forward strand.
TAATGTCATTCGGTTACCGTAGCGGCGCAGAACGGGTTTACATCCTAGAAGATTTTTCAAGGTTTCAAATTCAAATTCAAATTCCAAAAAAAGGTTTTATTATATGATTTATACCTCTAGTATTAATATGTCCATAAATGTTATTTAAGGCGACATACAGAATGACGAACACTAACTAACTAATACCATAAAAAGTAACACCTTCTAGAACTTGAGCGAGGTCTATGACCGTATTTTGATTCAGGAAACTAATTTTATGCATTCATATTTAGTCAATAAAATATGCAGGCTTTGTTTATTTGTCCTAACGTCAAGGTTCGGTAACTTATTTAAGTAATTTCAATACATTTGCTTACATAATAGATACTTAAACATTATGGAATTGCTGATGAGATCCTATGAATACGCTGTCCGAAAAAAGTTTCACAAAATTCATGTAAATTATTTGTAACCAATTTTCAAATCAAAATTGCATGAATTTTCAATGAGAACATTGAAAATCATTGGATACTGTATCTTGAAAGTAAGTTATGTTATACTTAACTATTTTGTTAATTTCGGAAGGAATGAGACTAATGGGGCAGTCGACAGATACGATCTTTTATTTAATAGATGTCCCTACAAACAGACCATATTTTCTACCCTATTTAATTCATCATTCTGTTATCATTCTGTTTCCTGCAGCCTAATTCACCGAGTGAAGTGAAAACTATAGTTTTTCTTCGTCTCCTCTTATAATATCTTCTGACTCACTTCGTTGCGGGAACCAAGGCAGTTACTCATGTCCCTGGGACGCGCCGGACTTCAGTGTTCCGGTGTTTTCGTGGTTGTATCTAGTGTTAGTGTACATCCTGGCTTACAGGAGTTGCAGCGGTTTTGGGAGGTTGTGGCGGGCTTGTCCCATTACCCTATTTCATCAACCTTCTTATTAAATTCAGATTATGTCAGTCGTTCATCTTCGTGACATGTCGAAAGGACAATGTTCTTCTATTACATGAAGTATGTAACTCGATAAGAACTTCAGTGGGGCGTGCAAACCGTGTGGTTTGCCTACTTTATAAATATCAATATTTCCTATACATATAGGTCGGTACCTGTTTGCAATAGGCGCGTGTATTTTAATACAAGGTTAGTTGTAAAACCAGTTTTATAAGGTGCTTACGTAGGTCGGTAAATCCGTACTATTTATAGTATTTATAAGGGAGCGTGTTTGTTTTTATTTTTTCTTCGAAATCACTGTCTGGGATTTTACCGTTTATTTTTTGTGTTTGATGAGTAGCTTGGAGGCTGGAGATGACTCCTCCAAAATACGAGTTTCATTACACCACGCGGAAAAAGTTGCGGATTCTTTCATGAAATTAATTTACCAAGTAGTGCCTACATACAAAAATCATGTCCTTATTTGTATCTAATGTAACAAACAGAATTATATCAGAGCATTACCTATGTATCTATTATTTATTATATTCATGTATCTGATCACAAAAGCCCGTTGGTAAGTTTTTAAACTTTGACTGAATGTAACATTTAAGTAAAGTAGAACAGTAGAGCACCACTAGTGATACAGGTGTCGATTTACAGACACCTGCTTTTGTAGTAAAGGTTTAGATTACCGGGTACTTATAATTACTTTGATCCATCGAACAATTTTCTAAGACATGTTAATTGTTTCCCGGACCGATTTTGAAGAAACTTAATTATTATTGCCTCTTTGCGAACAATTAGATGAAATAAAAAATGGAAACATTTACGCGTGTTAGTTTGCTCGTAGTTAGGTCTGACTTAAGTTATAACAACTTATTCAAGCAAAAACTAATTGGCGAAAAGTAGACATTAACTGTATATCGTTAGCTTAAAACCCTCAAGAAAAGAATCTATGGAATCTTTTATAAGAGGCTGCCAACATACATCGTTCTTAACCCTCTGGTTATTACTTACCATCAGGTGATCCATCTACTCGTGCACCCCTTATCCCGAAAGAAGGATAACAAAAACTATACTTCCTATTATAACCATAATATTATAACTGCAATTATAACTATAATTATCTTGTAATTGTAGAACCAGGTACTTAATTAGTATCACGTTTCTTACCTAATGATTTCTCGGTTAAAATGTGTTCTGCGTCAGTCGTCTAAGATTTTTCCCTTATTGATTTTTAATAACAAAAACGGATATACGGTTTCTTACATAGGCAAATAGGCCCCAAGACGTCTTATTAACTAATCGTTCAAAATATAGGGAGAATTTTAAGTGTCGATGTGTGCATTAAAGTGTAAAATAAAATAAAATAAAAAATAAAATGATGTAAGTGGGACGTATTTCCGATCCAGATTTGATCAGTAACCATTTTTTAGATGATCTTCGCAGTCGAGGCCGTTTAGATTTCTAATGCGATTTTTAGTTTTTGAGTAGGTATCCGGGTAAGATATGTATCGTAAAAAACATTAGGTATGTACGAATTTAGTGCTTAATTACATCATTAGAATACCTAATTGTACCCAGTTACCTAATACCTAGTCGAAAAATGTCTACTATATAATACGCTTTAATTTTTGAAATGGTTAGGCTGACGTAAGTGGGTATGTTGTTATTTAAAGGCCAATTTGATGAATAACAATAATTATTTCATTTTTACACGGAATTAGTTTACGGTTGACCTCAGTCTCACCTGATGATAAATGACGAAGAGATCGAGGGTGCAACACTAATGAAACCTTATTATAAGATATGAATTAATTCGATTCTGAGAATATTGAGTAGATTCCTACTTCCAAATTTTTCAACTTCGACTCCTTTATTAAAATAAGGCGATGAGATCAACATTACTTCATCTTCGAGGTTATAAGCTTTGATCAATAGTTAGATTGAACTTTAAAAAAATTAATAAAAAATATGTCTTATTTTCTGTTGTTAGTGGTCACGCTTAGGCGACAGCGACATTACTTATTTGAATTACCTCAATGCAAGTGGACACGACCTGTCTCATAATTTTCTGCAGCTCACGTTTATTTATAGATTATTTGGTGCAGTCTGTGACACGGGTTTCCGAATAGAAAATATATCGGGACTAACTTCTGACCACAACTGCTTTGCTAGGCCATCACCATCAGTTCTAAAATCCTCTTATGTCATTTTCTGCCAGGCAGCTACGGTTTTATAATATTTCATTTACACAGGAGAACAATGCTTATAAATCACAATTTGTCATTTTGAGTCTGAGTGTGATGAGTCGCAAGGGTCCCTTCCTGTTCTATGCTCATTAAAAATATTATTCAAGGTGCGATATAAATTTTGGTCACTAGATAAATAATACAATTAGCACTGTCTGTAGTTGTGTACTTTATATTATTTGGCCAAATTATTACGTTGCAATTTCTAAAGCTATGCGTGCTGATGTCCGCTTGTAAAAAGTTGCTAATGATTTAGTCACATTGCTCCATCGTGTCCGCCACCGCAAGTAGGTAGATGAATCTATAAGATTCACCTTGTTCGTATGAACTTTTTATGTATTCCTAGTATGAATAAAGTATGCATTGTTCGTTAAAGCATTAAAAATTTGATGTACCCTCGACTTCTTAAGGGCAATCCCGTCGTTCCCTTCCCGTTGTAGAAAAAAAATAGTCTTTTTTATTTTTTATTTCTTTGACAAGAAACCGTTGTCCTGACAATAAGGAATACACGTTATAGAATCATCTAATTTGGTAGAGTAGTTCTGAAGTTCTGTGCGTAAATATAGTACCTACATTTCGGTAATTCATTTTTATCAATATACATGAAATTGTTTTGTTGAGACTTTGATAATAACAAGTTGGTTAAAAGTGGGTGTCCTAGTAGACATCACATTGCTACCTGAAAAACTGTTCCTAATAACTATACATCATCATCATCATCATCATCATCATCAACAGCCTATAAATGCCCACTGCTGAGCAAAGCCTCTTCTCACACGGAGAAGGTTAGAGCGTTAATCACCACGCTTGCTCAATGCGGGTTGGCGATTTCAAACTTATAATTAGAAATTATAAGTCCAGGTTTCCTCACGATGTTTTTACTTCACCGTTTGTCAGTGGTGTCTAAATAATCTTAGAAAGTACATATAACTCGGAAAAAGTCACATTGGTACTTGCCGTTGGTAGGTTTCGAACCCGCACCCTCATGCATGAGAAGCGAGCGTCTTAAACCTCCAGGCCACCACGACACTCTTAACTATACAAATAGTTCATACTGTAATATTAGAGCCGAAACCATGTAAACAATAAACTTTTTTCTAGATATATCATACCATACATATAAAGTTATTGTTTTCATATTTAACAAATGTGGCCGGGTCATAATGCCAGTCTCTTGGTTAGATCCCTGAGAAAAAAAATGTTGGGTATATCCAAATTTTGAAATTCCTAGCTAAATGAAACTCGTAATATAACTGGCCATAAGTTATAAATGTTAATAAGCTAGAGGTAGAAGAATACTTTAATGAAGTAAAAGAATACCTTAAACTTTTGAATTCACCGATATGAGACACAATATAAAATACATTGTCTCGCGTGGATCCACGTCTTAGACACACGAAAGGTCAATTATATTCTGCCGTGATTCTATTTATGAAATAAAAACTTGTCCAGCCGTTTTCGAGATTGTTCTGCATAAACAACATATAATTAGCAGTTCTTTCTTAGTAATATTTTTACATGAATTATGAAGGGACTATTGCCGTATATCGACCACATTATTATAGGAATTAAGTGTCTTTACAAGGATATTTTTACTAGATCTACTGAACTGTTACTCCTCTGGTGTTGCGGGTGTCCATGGACAGCGCTGATTGCTTACCATCAGATGATACGCCTGCTCGTTTGCCTCCTATTCCATAAAAAAGTACTTTACCATTGGATGCATAACCTATATAAATGAATTGAACATTGTCGAAGTGCCTCCATTCTTTGACGATGAAAATATTATTTTTTATAAAGCTAATGCTGCGCAGTTTTACACACTGTTCCTATAAATCGTAGCATGACGATTTATAACCTAGTCGTCCTCGATAAATGGTCGATTCAAGACAAAAATAATTATTCAAATTGAAACAGTTGTTCCAGAGGTTAGCGCGCTCAAATAACCGAACTGTTCAACTTTATGCAGCGTGATGGTTTATAGCCTTTCTTTATAAATGGACTACCGAGTACATTTTCACAAACCACCCCGGTGGCTACCCTCAACGCCTGTATAGAGGCACCGGGTCCTCTAAAAGAGACCTGCTCCGGAGCTTCCACGGTCTTTCAAATCGAACTAGTAGTTATAGAGGTTAGGTTAGCATTCACACAAACAAACTCTTCAGTTTTATATCATATGGTACATATCTATTTATAAGATTGTCCTGTGCCATCATATATCTGTTATAGATAAAATAAAATATAAGTATAATAATTGTCCAAAATGAAAATTTAGGGTCACTTCCCACTAATTGACCTCTAGTTCAATATTTTATATGTATATGATCCAACGGATCCAATATTACCACAGTTTAAAAAAAAGTTTATAATTTGGTTTACATTATAGTACATATTTCGTGGAACTAGATCTGATTCATTAACATATTTTTGAAAGTAGAATTTTATCAAAAATTGTCATTAGATCAAGTTTATTAAGAAACGAATCTACTAACAGAAAATAGAATGATCAAATTCAAATTTAGAATTACTAAGGGCTGATTTTTCAATACTTAGTTGTATTTTATTAAAGGAATAACTTTGATAATTCATCCATACACTAAAAGCTGTCAACTGACAATTTTATTCCACAACTAAGATTTATCTATTGATTGAAAAATCAGCCTTTAAACTATTTTATCTGTCCTACAACGATAATTGATAAGAAGTAAACTTCAATACTTTTAACAAAATATCAAAAAGGTTAATTTTCTATATATTTTACATAAAATCGCAACTAATGGCGTCATCAGAATTGCGTCAAAAAGCATACCTATTTCCTTAAAAAAAAGCTAGCGAATACGAATATTAATTATATCGTCAAATCAATGAATCAAAGTATTTAAATAGTTCTTTTGAATATTTTATTGTATGATGTGAAAAGAACCTAAATCTTAATGAGCAGAACCTAATTGAACCCGAGAGCTCTTAATGTAGCAGTCACTATTTTTAGAACATGTTGTAAATAATTAAGGAAGGTCAGTCGAACGAGTTAATAGAAAAGTCAGTGTATGGGATTGACACTGACATTCGACTAACTATGTCAAAACTTATGTCATTCTTTTCATCATAACCAAAAATTTATAATGATTTTCGACAAACCAAATTAAAAAATAAACGTAACGCAGAATAAAGTTCACCAATCAAAATTTTCGCTATCTCATCTCGATACATATGCACATACATTATGTATTAATTTCATCACATTTTCTACATCCACAAGCGTAGATAATATTGAATAAATAAATAAAAAGATTGTGTCTATGAACTAACAAAAGTATTTAGCAACTTTATGCAAAATACGTTACACAAGTTTGTAATTAAAGTCAAATAGACAACATGAATTAATTATACAGACATATGTCATACATTTATAACAAAGTACTTACTTTAATTGAGTTTCTTTAAGAGTAAACTAGGCATATAGTAATTGCAACCAGAATTGGTTCAAAATTAACGCTATGTTTCAATCGTTATTTAAAACTACTGTTAGTTAATCGTAATCATACATACATCACGCCTTTTATCCCCGAAGGGGTAGGCAGAGGTGCACATTACCTCTATACCACTGTACAATGATTATGTAACACCCACTTTTCACTATTTATGTTATGAGTTCCATGTAATAGGGGGTGAGCCTATTGCCATATACCGGGCACAATTCCAGACTCCGTGCTAATACTGAGATTTTTTTTAAAAACCAGTATTACTTTGCCCGACCCGGGAATCGAACCCGAGATCTCTAATCGTAATCATCAAGAAAAAATTGCGTGAAACGCGTTTATATCCTTCAGCTATTGATGCTACTTAAGTATAAGTCCTAGGTCTGTATCTGAACTGAAATCCATATTCATTATTAATCCCCCTAATGTGCTACTTAATATATGCGAAAGATTGTGAGAATGTATTTGTGTTTGTTACCGTTTCACTTAAATACTACTGGATTTAGATGTAATTTAGAACAAAGGTAGATTATGGGTTGGAATAACAAGAGCCGCGGGCAGAACCGAGTTGTTATATAATTTCTTATTATTATTTCTTGTTATTAATTTACTTGTCTATCTTATTTTTCATTTTCATTTTGAAAAACATCTTCATCACATTGAAAAGAGTCTTTCCGTTCGGAAAGACCACATCTCGTGGTCTTTTTAAAAGGCTGAGGTTTAACCTAATTACATTCGAGGTAGGAGTCTAGAAATATGAGGATAAAGAGAGACAGGATAAAGAATGGTATTGTGTCTACTTCTTTCTTTTGACTAGGCGTCTAAGTCACGGATGAAAATCTATCATAATTGTTATTTGTAATACTCATGTTTATGATACTGGTACTTCCCCAAATGCGGTAGGTAGGTAGGTACATAATTGGGCTCGCTGTCATTGCAGCGGTAAGTCCCCTCTTTGAGGAGTGGCTTGAGAGACGCTACGGCGTCCTCACCTACCGCCTGACGCAGGTGCTTACCGGACACGGAAGTTTCGGTAGGTTCCTGTTTCGGATTGGGCGGGAGGAAACGCCCGGGTGTCATCACTGCGAGGATCGCCCGGAGGACACGGTGGAGCATACGGTGGCGGTGTGTCCTGCGTGGACTGAGCACCGCCGCCGTATGCCTCAGGAATGTGATCGGCGACGGCGACCTCTCGCGTCCGGCTCTGGTTCAGACCATGGTACGGAGCGAGGGGCACTGGGATGCCGTCTCCTCCTTCTGCGAAGCAGTCATGCTAGCTAAGGAGGAGGCGGAGCGCGTGAGGGAACGAACCTCCTCACGACCCGGCCGTCGCGAGAGACACTCCGGGCGTCGGGGATCGCGAGACGATCTCCGGCCACCGTAAGCACGGGCCTGCGGACGGCGAGCACGGGTGACTCGCCGCCCGACCAGAACCAGGCCCGAGCGTACGGCGTGTCGCGTTCCGCGCGCGCCTCAAGGAGCCATCAGACCACCACAGATGGGGCTTAACAGGGCTGACGCCGATACGGAGCCGCGGAAGACTTAACGGGTTGCCGGGGCTCCGGCTCGAAGTGCAGGAGTGGGAACGGGGTGGTTTTTAGTCAGTAAGAGTCTGACACTCCCTCCCGACTCACCCGGGCGGGAGAAGTCATTGGATGATTTTCCCCCCTCAAAAAAAAAAAAAAGGTAGGTACATAATTCATTGTTAACTTGGTCAATAATGGAACTACTCTAGTTTTGTTTTTTTTTTTTGAGGCGTAGGTATGTTACTAAAAATCCGTTCCTTAGCTGCACATCCACGAATTTTATTTCATATAGTGTTAAGGCAAGGAGTACCTAAAATAAATAATAGATAATAATTATTAATTAACTGATCATAATAATTTTATTACTTGTTGTTAATTTAAATAAATTTTATTAATATCATCTTGCAGTTCATGGACATTGAAGTTTAATTCGATTCTAATATTATAAAGAGGAAATATTTGTGTTTTTGTAAGTATTTATGTTTGTTTGTTTTCGCATAAAATGTACCTACCTTCTTAGAGTACCCAGTGGATACTTTAAGAACTGGATCGATTTCACCGACTTCTGACAGAAATCTACAGTTTTATTAAACCGCATTAACGTGTTAAAAAAACCGGGATGTCACTAATCCGTTATTATATATGTTAAATATAAGAGATTAAACAGAAACGTCTGGACGCGAAGATAACGTCACTGCAGCAGATGCTGAAATAATTCAAACATAGATACTATAAAACAATTCACACTTAAACATATTGCCAGATACAATTGACGACGTCTGTTCACGAACATGACATTTATCAAACGAACCGCGATGACATGACATGACCCATGTAACCGTCATAGAGGCCATTGTGAATGATTATTACCAATTGATAATCTCTTCTCAACAAACACATCAAAGACAGGTTCCACTGACCACATTTGACAGGTTCCGTATCCAATTGGTTGCAGAGTGAGTTACACTTTCGCAATAATAAGGGTCGATTTTTCAATTCATATTTTAGGGAACAGAGAGTATAAGTAGTTCCCTAAGATCTGAAAAGGAGGATCCTCCGACCAGGCGAGGTGATCGTGCCTGGCGGGCTTTCTGCCCAACAGTTATTCGTTGGGATTTTCTATCCGTGTTAATTTGCATGTAAACTTTGCTTGTGCGATGTAGGATTTTTGTGACGTCATCCATTGACATGTACCATGTGCCGCCACTATATGAATAAAAATGTGTTTCTGTTTGTTAGTCTCGCTAAAACTTGAGAACGGCTGAACCGATTTGACTAACTTTGGTCATGACATGTTCGTAGAAGTCCAGGGAAGGCTTAAATGGTGACAATTTATTTTAAGCGAATCGAAGTTTGACGGGTCATCTAGTTAACAGATAAATCATAACTGGGGAATAAAGTTGACATTTGGCAGTTTTAAGCATGGAAGAATTGTCAAATGTTCAAAGTTATTCCTCAGTGAAAATTTAACCCTTTTACAATCTTAAACAGTCTTGTTCGACATACATCTTTGCATAACTTTAGGACAAGGTGCGAACTATAAACGGTTTGTAACAACTTAACTGGCGGTGGAAAATCGGCCCTAAATTAGGTATTTAGGGCCAATTTTCCACCGCCAGTTAAAACTTTAAAAAACGCCACTTTAAAAAACTGATGATGTCAAAAAGATCAGGTGACTGAAAAAGTGAAATAGAATTCACCTTACAAATCATAGTATGGATAAGACAATGAACGTAACTAGCGATCACGACAAAACTATTTATGCTAAACAGCGGTTTTTCTTTAAACCAGTTAATCCTTGTTAAAAATAATTATTCTTGTCAATAACCAAACTTGTTAACGAAATCATAACATCACACCTTTTAAGCAGAGGTGCACATTACGGCACTTAATGGCGTACGTACACCCACTTTTTCACTATTTATCTTATGAATCCCATGTAAGGGGGTGAGCCTTTTGCCATATACTGGCCACAATTCCAGGCTCCGTGCTATTACCTACTGATATTAAAAAAAAAAAAAACATTATACTTTGGACGACTTGGCCGGGAATCGAATTTGTCCGGCAGTCGCACTCGCGGTCACTCGGCCAACGGAACGAAATCGAGTTAAACTAAAAATGTGTAAAGCTAAATAAAGATTCTTACAATGATAAAATAACAATTAATTCATTCCCACAGTTTGACTGTACGTCTGTAGATGTAAGATAAGCTCGAAAACTACACGACAGATTTTCACATAATTTTCATTAATTCAGATGCGATGTAGGGCAAGGACAGATTGCAATTAATAGCTTTTTTGAGGTTTATGACTTAACTACCAGTACGAGAGATTGAGTACCTACGAGTTTGGGACATCTCTGCTATGCAAAAGTTGCTTTGCCAAGACTTGCTTGATGAAATTCCATCGAAACTTTTATACATACATAACATCACGCCTTTTATCCCCGAAGGGGTAGGCAGAGGTGCACATTCTACCGCAGTACAATGTAACACCCACTTTTCACTAGTTGTTATGAGTCCCATGTAATAGGGGGTGAGCCTATTGCCATATACCGGGCACATTTCCAGACTCCGTGCTACTACTGAGAATTTTAAAAAACCCAGTAATACTTTGCCCGACCCGGGAATCGAACCCGAGACCCCTTGCCCGGCAGTCGCACTTGCGACTACTCGGCCAACGAGGCAGGCAGTCGAAACTTTTATTTTCTATTTTAACCACGTTAAGTAGATACTTATCTACTTTTTTGCGTTTAAACTAGTTTGTGCTTATCCAAGGTCTATTTGTGATCAATTTTATCTAAATCGATTCAGTAGTTTTAGTGGGAACACGTGTCAGACAGCCAAGATTTATTTCCTATTTTTATCATTCGCTTCCGACAGCTTACGAGGTTTGCCAACCATTTTTTGCCAAAACTACCTTCAGATCACAGATAGTTCGAAGTACAACACACACACGTCATCGATCATATAAATTAAGTGCCTACTTAAATATGTAGGTACTTACCATAACATTTTTTTATCGGTCATAACAAACATTTTGCGAAAAGCAAACAAAATGGTCACTTGGTTAATTATGTAGTAATACTCGGTTCCGTACTTAAAACCTTCACTTGTATGTAACCGGTCCAAATAGGTATGTACCTATGTACGGTTGCAAATATTTTGTCATGTTCTGTCAGCGTGTGAAGACCTTTAAAATATTTCATTATTTCCTTACCGAAACCCAGCTAGGGTCCACATTTACGAACCTAAGGTTTAGGAACTCTCTCCATTCCAATTCAGAGCTACTTTACTACAACCACTGGATTCTCGGGTGTAGCGTGATGTGTGAATTACAATTGAATTATTCTATGAACGAATAAAGGTAAAGGTTGCCATAATAGTAAATGTTAGACAGTAATTGGAATGTTAATACATAATGATTCCAGCTAAATCAAAAGCCAACGAAGCGAGTCATTCCATAGTTCGTCTGTCACGACAGACACGGCTTGTTCACTGGACGAACATGGACATCAAAATTCCGTTAACTATTTGCTTTTTAATGTACATCGGAACAGCACACGGTCTAACATGCGATGAGTACTTAGAACTTCCCATAGAAGATAATCTATCTATATCAGACCTACAATCAATGCAACCGGAGGACGTGGTGCAATGTTTACTGCAACTGGGAAAGGAAAGGCTACCATTACCTGAAGCCGAGTTCATTTGGAAGTCAATTATAAAGTTCTACGACGGCGTCGAGAACATTCCAGACGAAGTGCTTAGTATTCTTCATTGGATCACTGTAGCTATAACACCAGAAGACTACGCAAACATGACGCTTAGTAATATCGATGTGATTCAAAATTTCGGCCTGGACTATAATTTAAACGAGGAACAGCTTTCGGCCCTCGCAACTCGAGTTCTCGAAGATTTTGCGTCAAAAGAACCAGAGGATTACACTTTCTACGACCTGTCTGCAATCCGTCAAATACTGTGCGCATTTAACAAGAGCATCATTGAGAGGATTCATCCTTCATCGTATAGAGAAGCTTCCATCATGATTGGTAAATTACAGAACTGCAACGCTGAAGCAATGGCAGGGTTCGCTACATTAGCTGTTCAGAAACTAGCTTTTGGATCGCCAGAATATTGGAACGAGAATGTATTAAAATTAGTTGGAAAAGTGGCTAACTATTTACCAAAACCACTAAATGTTAAAATTAACGTACAAGAAGCCATAACAACAACTAGGAGCAGCAATATACAGTGATAACCTACAAGTTACCGTTGTGCTCGATTTGTTTACCTGATTGTTCCATGTTCAGTAATCGCTACATAAGATCGATCTCGATAAGGTTTTTTAAAAATTTTGAAAGTTATCAATACTTGGTCTCACGTTTACTTTTTAAGGTTAAAAATTGAAGGTTTGAAGCTAACATTATGACTAGCATAGAGTAGCTTACTGGATATCCTTGGACTAGAACCGATAGGCCGAAAGACGATTGAACGGAGCTTATGCAATCAATTTGTTGTTGAAATACTTTTTGACCGTTGAACTCTTGTCGTTGACGTTGACCGTTGTAATCGTAAACGTTATTGTATCAAAGTCAAATGACTACTGTGATATACCTAAAATGTGTGTGATCTTGTCGATTAGTTCTGTTGTTAAAAATTAACGTGCTTGACCGCTATCGTGAGTGATACTCATCGAATTTAATTGAACCGTTTTTTACCATTAACCAATTGCCCGATTTAGTAACATGGTCTTTTGTAAACAGGATATTTAGTCAACAACGATACATTCTAGTATAATAGTATTCGATAGCATATGTTCCACGTAATAACAAGGCCTTGAGACTTCGCTGCTATTAGTGTAGAAATTGTTGATATTTTCTAAGAAAGATTATAAATATCTTAGATTAATCGATCAATTTAGTGCGTATTATTTGCGTATTTTGCGTGCCTATTTGCAAAATAGAAATATAATAAATGATATCAGTAGAAAATTACTTGTATTATTATATCGATATATAAATACATGTCCACTTAACCTACCAGTTCTAGAACAGCAACCATCCTTTCGTATATACAAAAACGAACAGGCTCAGCAAATGAAAACAATGACAAGCTAAGAGAAAGTCAAATACCGAAAATCAATGTTATTATCAATTACATTATATCACTATTTGTGATGATTCTATTTGAATTGAGGTATTGTTTGTGGTGATGTAAAAGTTAATAAGCCTCGAAACTGTGTTACGAAACGCATAGGCCCGCATTCGACTGGCGCGAGCTGCTTATTGTTACTTCATAATCTTGACATTCAACTACGGAGCCACGCCTAATAACTATATCAATGAACAGACTCACCTACTTGAAGCTGTCACTATTGTGTTATTTTTATTGCAGACAAGCTTTGTGTATCTACAATACTCCTACTTATCTAACTACTCACTGTTACGTGTTCTTTTGAATGCAGATAGTAAATATGAATTATATTGAACTTGAATGAAATTGGCTGTGTCATTACATCAATGTTGGTTCATTTGTTTGATACAAATTGTACCTACTATTGGAATCATTATAAGATTTTTGTGTTGATTTGAAATACTGTATGTACCTCTAGTATTCTCGTTCAAATCAACAAATGGATTATCGAATACCCTTGGATTATTAGTCTCAAAGTAAAGATATTATTTTAAGCTGCAATAGCCTGTCTAGTTGTACTTTTACTTTACCCATATTTTACACATGTATATTGTATACCTAGTACCTACATACTAATAAATAGATCGCATGTTGTAGTTAATATCACTCTTATTATCCATTGTCCGTACAATTCTGACCTGCTGTACCTACTTTTTCTACATGATATTATAAATAATTGGCTTATTTAAGTCTATTATGTTGTTTGGCAAACAAAGGAAAGTTAACAAGTACTAATGATCTAATGATCTAAAAGGCACTTTAGCATATTTGGCGATAGCTATAATCCTTAGAAAATATTTGATCTGGTTTATATGCATGTTTATCAATGTTTGGAACGATAAAATCCTTTCGGATCTTCGATGATACCTAATCCATAAATCATCATCACCATTATCATAACCAGCCTGAAAACATCTACTGCCTGACTGACTTCTGTTCTCCTGACCGTGGACAAAGTCAGTCAGGCAGCGGACGTCTCTCTAGGAAGAGAGACTGAGTCGCTCAGGGCGTGATGGACAGAGCTATTCTCGATGTTTCATAATGAACTACACTTTGTGAACGTCTTTTGTGAGATGAACGTCCTCCTGTATCTGCCCAGCGTGACAGCTGCAGACTGATTCTGATCTTGTGGTCAGACTTCAGCAACAACGCGTAAGAGGCCACTGTTGGACTGTGTGCAACCTTCATAAAAAGAATGGATACCATAATATCCGTGATTGGTAGGTTGGAGATCATTGTTTAAAATGACCAGGTTTAGCCAGGTCTTTCGGAAAAGTGGGGATGAGAAATTAATTCTTCTCTTTCATCAGCACATAGCAAGTCTACTTAGATAAAAAAAAACCGACTGGAGCGCCTCTAAACATATTTTTCAAAAACATAAAGTTAGCAAGCACGATTGCCTTGAGATGCCTCGCCTCGCGCAAAGATCACGCATATGTTCGAGACCAGCTGCAATGGTGATTGACAAGCCCGCAGTTACGAATGGCAGCTTAATTTCATATATTAAATGTCTGTAATCAATTTCCTTCTTCAAAAGTTAAAATTACAAAATACGTTAGTAAATATGAACCTTCTTCGCTTTGTTCTTATAAGTGCTTTGCTTAGTCATAGACTTGAAACGTTCGACTGAATAATTACCTACTTAGTTAGGTATTTGATACTTTGAAAGCAATAAATAACCACATTTAAGTATTATAGCTCATTTTTATTGACGACAACAAAGTAATCCTTTGATTAATATTTTATTGAGTAAAAAACCAATGAAATCATGAAAAAACAATCTGTTGTTATTGTAATCGATACATGTGGAACCTACTACTTAGTTGTACTCATTGTTCAAGTTAAATGAGTTATGAATCTCTTGACGTGCCGGGAGATTTTATAAAGCGGTAGGTGATAAAAGAAAGAACATTAATTTTGCAGTTAAGTAGGAACGATGAACACGAAATATGTCCCATGAACACAGTTCTGAGACAGTTTTTTGTCGGTTTCGTCGCAATAAATCCGGGTTCTATGGGTGAACACAACTTTAAGATAGTTTCTGGCCGTTTCTACGCAATGAAGAAGTAATTCTGGATTTGCTGGTAAAACTGCCGTTAGCATTTTTTATTTTAGGTACCTACAGGCTAAACCAAACCTAGGACTTAATAGGGTGGGTGGCTCCCCGTCCGATCAGAAACAGACCCGAGCGTACAGCGCGTCACGTTCCGCGGGGTCCTCAAAGAGCCATCAGATCACCACAGATGGGGCCCAATAGGGCCGATGCCGATTCGGAGTCGCGGAAGACTTAACGGGTTGCCGGGGCTCCGGCTCGAAGTGCAGGAGTAGGAACGGGGTGGTTTTTAGTCAGTAAGAGTCTGACACTCCCTCCCGCCTCACCCAGGCGGGAGAAGTCATTGGATGATTTTCCCCCCTCAAAAAAAAAGGAATTAATAGAGTCTAGAGGTAAATAAAATTAGTTGGTCACATACTGTAGAGTAAGCTTATTTGTTATAGGTATAACCTACGATAAAGGTAGAGATCTGTCCATGCCTTCGGTACAATGATATCAAACTCTACATTAGCAAATTAATTTCATTGGCCGTAGGTGTGCATATAATCAAAATGGCTATTTATGATCGTAATATAAAAACTATATGTCACCTAGGTACACAGCTTGAAGAACGTCATTGAGTTATTTTTCATCAAAACATTCTTAGAAAATAGATATCATTTTTAGATATGACTTTGAAAAACCCGAATTCAGGGTTGACTAGTTTTATCAAAGTTTAACCAGTCTTCCTGGATGCAATAAAAATTGCTATTAAACAATAGAGTAGCTTAAGCTCCCTACACAGTGCCACCGGCGACTGGACCATAAAAACTGTCTTGGTTAAACCAAGACAGTTTTTATGGTCAAGACAACAGACTTCTACGAGACCAGCTTTTTATCAATTATTTATTGAAGAAAACTCGAACTATAATTTAAGCACTAATAATTATTAATTTTCGCATTTTATAATATTCCACTAAAGGTTATTTTTCTTTCTTATATAAACTGTTGTCGTTAAAAATGACCGCCATTATTTTTCTTTAAGCAGGTGCATGTACATAGCAGCTTCATAAAATATTCCTGTACGTTATAATAATATCGGAAGTTTAGATAATAAAGATAAATAATAATTCGCTGCCCAATCCAGTAATAACACAGGGGTCATCCCCAAAATACTACACACAAGTCTAAAGACCGTTGATTTACATCCCCTCACATTCACACTCGTAGAGAAAGCAGTTATACTCAACACACGTAGACCAGTTAGAAAATTCTTATCGATAGAAATCATCACAAGTCTCATCCCCAAAGTTGCTTTGACCAAAAGTCCGCAACTCTAGTGTGGTTTTATCCTTAATCTTTGAAAAAATAATAAATACACATAAAATAATAATAATTCTCCATTAACTAAATTTTAAAGCTTTCTTCGGACAGCCACACGGGCAGTGCAGCTGTCCTGTCTCAAAAATTGCTTAATTTACATTTTGATTTCTAGATACCCGTTCGTGGAACAACGCCGACCCTGGTCTCGTCGTTTTGTAACGAAACCATAGCGCGATTCAGGATTTAGAGGGGGTTGGTCAACGCCATCTATCGAGACGACAGGAACTAAAATGGTTGTGAATTATATTTAGTTTAAACAAGTAAAATAGTATAAAGAAATGGTTTTTCGTCCTCTAGACGTAAGTTTTAGGTATTCCCACAGATCTTTTTATAGTCTGAACATTAAGATAGGTTAAAGCTTAAGATTATTTTAATAATCGACTTCCAAAAAACGAAGAGGTTCTCAATTCGGCTGTAGGATGTTTTAAACAAAATTAATCGTAGAACCCGTCATTGATACCTTATATTAACCTGTTTACAATTTTATGACAGATAATAACGTTGACGTAAAGTACTAAGTAAGTTATATTTTGTCATAGGCTTGTAGCACTGACTTCTAACCTATCAGTGGGTGGGTAACATTTATAAGTACGTATGACTGATGATACTTATTTTTTGCTTTTTTAAACGCAGTTTTTATTTAATTTTTGCTTTTTAGTTTAGTACAAGGCTATACAGACCCAGTATACTACGTGAATCCACATGGGTGCAAAGTTCTCATCATTACAAATGATTGAAGCTCAAACATCAGGTAGCTACTGTTAACCATTTAGGAGTTCCCTTAGCATCATACTACATCATCTGGTGGTAGATATCTGTGCAAGGTGGTAGTTATCAATGCAGGAAACCAGTGCTCAGGGAGCTGGTCTAAAATCCTTGACGGATGTCTCTATTAACACTTTATCTTTCTACATGTGTTCGATTCATCAAAAAAAAAAACAATGAAAAAAAGTTATCAGTCCCCTAATGACAAACACACACCATCTAGGTGTCAAGTTCTCATCAAAACAAATTAATCAAGCCCAAACACTAGGTAGCTACTGTTAACCGTTGAAGAGTTCCCTTAGACATCTTAATACTTCATTGGACCATAAACATTGTCATGGTTAAAACTGCAGACTTCTACGAGATCATTTTTTTATTAATTATTGAAGAAAACTCAAACTTCAATTTAAGCACTAAAATTACAACGACATAGGAATTATTAATTTTCGCATTCTATAATGTTTCACTAGCTTATTTTTCTTTCTCATACAAACTGTTGTTGTTGAATAAAAATTAAATTATTACTATTTTTCCTCGGGCAGGTGTATGGTGTCTTGAACATAGACATTAGACGCCGCAAAATATATTCCTGTTCCTGTACAATAATAAAGTTTACATTATGAGGGTAGATTTACAATTTGTATTACTTCATAAACTAAATTTTAAAGCTTTATTCGGACAGCCACACGGGAAGTGGAGCTGTCCTGTCTCAAAAATTGCTTAATTTACATTTCGATTTCTAGATACCCGTTCGTGGTACAACGCTGACCCTAGTCTCGTCGCTGTAACGAAACCATAGCGCGATTCAGGATTTAGAGGGGGTTGGTCAACGCCATCTATCGAGACGACAAGAACTACAATTGTTGCGAATTATTTTTAGTTTAAACAAGTAAAATAGTATAAAGAAATGGCTTTTCGTCTTCTAGGCGAAGTTTTGGGTATTTTTACAGATCATTTTATAGACCATACATTAAGATAGGTTAAAGCTTAAAATTATTTTATTACGTCACGACTTTCCACCCGATCTTTAGGTAAAAATAGAAGGTAATTTAAAAAAAATGCTGACTCATGGTAAAACTTAATATTATACTAGCTTCTGCCCGCAGCATCGTTCATTCAACATTGTTTTAAGATGTGAGAGGCATCTTTAAAATCCTACAAAAAAAAATACACGATTTTTCTTACGTTAGATACGTACGATATGCATTCACAAATAGGCGGATTTTAACGTTGCCGCTTCATAGACCATTTTTATTATGGTGTTTAAGCAAAATGCAAGCATTTGTCATTTATAGGCCACCTTTATCATTGACGAATGCATGCATTCGTGAATGACGCAGCGTGCTCAGTAGAGTCCACGACGCATTATTTGACGAATTAATTTAACCAGAAAAAAATTACAAACGACCTGCATCTTTGTTTAGAAACAATGAAAACTGTCCACGAAACGGCAACATTGCGTCACTTACTCCACAAACAAACTCGCATAAAATCCTCATAAAACCAATCGCAAACCACTATCACTCGAATGCTGAAAACGAACTGACGCCAAACAGTGCTGACATCCGCCAACTCTCCCGTAGCGTGTGAGCATTCTACTAGCCAATTTTAACTTGTATTTTCATTGTCTCGCAGAAGAATCCTAAAAGATGACGACCGCAAGTATGCTCCTGACGGTGGCGACTACATGGAACGTCTCTACCGACAAGATTGACAAAGAGGGGTGTCTGAGCATGGCCACAAAGCATGTCACCGCTGAAGCTGCCAAAGAAGTCCGCGAGAGTCAGTCTACGAAGGAACAGGCGCTGGCCATCATGAGGGAGTGGATACAACAGAACATTGACATAAAAAATGTCCGGCAAGGTACGCACTGAATATAATTCTCCAGCAAATCCCCTTTTCTATCTATTGCTATTTTGTTCTTCGTCCTCTCGGGGAAATCATGCCATTCGGCGCGAAATATTCTTCGGTTTAGAAAGAAATAAATTCCTTTGTTTACAACATTAGATACATACCAAATATTGTTTACAAATATTTCTCTGAATTGTTTTATATTTGCCGAAACACCTTCGTGTTTAGACGCAATACAAGAATATTGCGCCTACACAATTATCACGCTACATAAAAATACAATAATTGCAAATAAAATTTCAATGGTTGATTACCACCTTTATCTCGTTAATATTTACCGCCTGTCAAAAACCCTGAACATCCGAAGAGAAAGGATGGACAGATAGATTTTAATATGTTGCTTTTAAATTACAAATCTAAGGTGATTCATTGCTAAATATAAAAATTAAGTTTGCATTTCTGCAATAAGGAGAACGTTCGAATTTGGTCTAAAAGACGTCGGGAGATGAAACCTAGTGTACGTACCTAACTCCTATGTATATGAACGTACCTCTAGATTATCCAATTATTAATTGTAAACATGTTATAAAGTAGAGTAAATAGTTAACTTAGAAATAATTGTGGAGAACATTGCAAAACAAAAAGACATTGCAGCTGCTACCGAACACTTAAAAAAACCAGTTCGAAAAAACAAGGTGATCAGGCAAAACGTATTTCGCGAGTAAGTACTGAAATAACCCAAGTCAGGACATGCATTGTATCTGGGTAACGTGGAAGATGTCTTCGCGTATGTGCTCTTGGGTAAATATTATTATCTAAGGTATTATTAATATAGTAGTTACAAGGTCAATTAAAGTGTCAATCACTTTTTTCTCCATCTGTGGCGATTTATTTATGGTTTAATTTATGTTATAATACTGGTTTATCTAATAAATAAAGTAGATTTCATCGTTCAACACCCATCGAACCAAAGGTTAATTCTCTGACCAAAGTCCATATCAAAAAATGTCCAGTGTCTCTTGTCCAATCAATATTGTTCTATCAGAAACGAAATATTTATGTTCGATTGATTTCATCGTCAAAGTTGATTCGTAGAAGGACAGGTGACGTAATTTTAAAAAATAACATTTTATTAGATAGGTGTTTTTGTTGTAACCAAATAGACACCTATATAGGAGATAGATACGTCGTAGTAACCTCGTCTCATTTTTATTTGTGAACATCACATTTTTTGCTAAAAATAAGTAAAGGTATATATCCGTCTTTAAAATCTTTATAGTAGGTCTTTAATCCAATTAATTAAATTATTTTAAACATAATTACATATGCAACTAATCATATATATATATTTTGGCTGGCTTGGTTGGGTGTATTTCACACGAGTATAGGAGGAATCTTCTACCTACATACATATATGTATGCGTGGCTAATGAAATCGTGGTTTTGATCAACTTTTTTCTATCTTTTTAATATTTCTCATTCCTTTACATTAGCCAGTTCCATTGGCGTAACTGGTGGCATGTTAGCAAAATGCCACATGCCCCAGCTGGAAGGGGCCTCCGTTCAAAGATTTTCATCTGAACTTCTCTATTTTTTATTGGGAAAGAATAGATATACATACGATTAAAGTGTCACAAGTGTAATAGTTACGCTACTGCCATTAGCCATGCATTTGTGTATGTTCCATTCGCTAATATGTTTTCTTTATTATTTTTTAAGTTACTTCGTGTTGACAATTTTAGACTCGAAAACAATGTGGCTTGAACTTAGACTTAGCCATAATTACATCGTCACACCAGATCAGAACAATCGGCCATTAAATTTACTCTTTCGACATTTTTGAGATGTAAATCAATATGATCAATTGTTGTAGTTTAATAACGTGAACGTGTTTAAATGTCACTCAGTCATGAAATATCTAAACTGGTTAATTTATTTATATATTCCATTCGCTTATTACAAAATACATTGTGCCTATTAGGTCAATAGGGATTGTGGTATATATGGTACAGCTCTGAAAGGACCTGTAAATTTGCCTATCTACAATCTACGAAGTTTATTAATCTAGACGAGATTCCAGTATTTCAATTCTAAATTCATTAGTTCCATCTGTTACAGATGAATCATTTCTACTTCGATTTTTACGCCACAAGAAGTACAGTATCCCGATGGCCCAACAAACCCTGCTGAAGTACTTGAGCTTGAGAAGATACTATCCCGAAATATTCAAGAACATCGACTGCGATGACCCAAAACTAAAGGATATTCTCAGCAACGGGTAAATATCTAAATGTTTGTCAACACTGCTAAATAGGTATGACAAACTCGCCATTATTTATTTATTAATGTTTATGTACATACATATTGTTGCACACATGTGAAACTCACTTAAACCTATAACAGACCAGTATGTCAGCGTGAATGAATGAATCCACGACAATTGTATTACACAAATAGAGCTAATAAACAAAGTGAAATTAATGGTTCCAAATAGTAACAAAGCTAACCCACTAACATGGTTTCATAAGATAGTGCCTGATTTACGTAACACAGCTTTATTTTAGTTATGTGGCCATTTATCTGGCTCCATAGATGTGCCAGTAGAAAGTTCCCACGTATATGTACTAAGAGCCTTGAACTCAGCGGACTGTTTCGGGTTCCCCGCATTGCGAATACGCTTCTTATGTAATTTTCACTGTGATATAATTCCATCTTGGAATTTCATAACCATTTCCTAATTTCAAGGTACATAGTGGTTTCACCGGTTCGAGACAGCAAGGGTCGTCGGGTCATCGTTTACAATATGAGTAAGGAGATTTTTGTTAAGTATGGCGTAATATTAAAATGCGTGCGATGCAACTGCGGCTATCATGTATACAAGTGAAACCTTACGCGAATTAACTGGACTGCGAAATTTACAATACTTGATCTAAATGCATAACTTTGATGAAATCAAAATGTGTAGTCTCAATTACTGCTTAATTCATTGTTTAGATTTTTGTAACGCTTTGCGTTGGTGTATGGAGAGCTGCAGTGGTGTTCAATTTAAAATTACTTTGTTAGGTAAATTCAACGCTCATAAATACAACTGCTGGGACATGTGCCGAGCTCACTTGCTGGTGTACGAGAGCTTGCTGGAAGACTCCATGGACCAGATGTGCGGTTACGTGCACGTGGGTGATGGCAGCGGGGTGACCGGAGCACACATCACCACATGGAACCCTACAGACTTCGCCCGGCTCATGAAATGGGGAGAGGTAATTTTGTCCATGTAATTGTTTTTAGGATCCCTTCACAATAATGTCTTTGTTTTCCCTACTAACTTAGGTTCAAAATAAATTTTGAATTTGGAACAATCGCTATCTACCTTTTACAATCAATCATCATCAATCATCAACAGCCTATAAATGCCCACTGCTGAGCAAAGCCTCTTCTCACACGGAGAAGGTTAGAGCGTTAATCACTACGCTTGCTCAATGCGGGTTGGCGATTTCAAACTTATAATTAGAAATTATAAGTCCAGGTTTCCTCACGATGTTTTTCCTTCACCGTTTGTCAGTGGTGTCTAAATAATCTTAGAAAGTACATATAACTCGGAAAAAGTCACATTGGTACTTGCCGTTGGTAGGTTTCGAACCCGCACCCTCATGCATGAGAAGTGGGCGTTTTAAACCTCCGGGCCACCACGACTATCTATCCACGACCTTTTACAATACATAGTGATAACACCAGACATTATTGTTTGTCAGATCACTATAGGTCTTCACTATGTTTAACAACTCATTACTTCTATAAAAATTAACATCTAAGTACCTGGGTACCGCAGAACCTAATTGCCACACTGTCCTTATTAGGGGAATGATACGTGTGTCGATAAAGCACCCCTTTCCGAGAAATCTCGTATTTAAAATCGTACTGCAAAGTACCCGTCCTTGTATTCTTATATAATCAATATGAAGTAATACCTTGCGTTGATCGTGTCGTGAACATAGGGAGCAAGGTTATTTTCTCGTATGACGCAAAGTCCGCGGGAACTTTCGTAAAAATTGAGCTTGAGTAAACATTAGGAGTGCCATTGGATATGAGTGTGTGTGTACCAAGAATTTACAATTGTAGAGAGCAGTAGGTTTGTTTGAACTTTGCATCAAATTAGCACCAGATCATAATACTTCAACAAGGGAATTATATAATTAAAGGTCCTAAAATAAACCTAGGCAATTATGGCATTAGACAGACCGTGCCGAACAACCTGTCACGCACTGAGGGCAAACAAACATGATCTCACTTTCGTGATACCCATTTAACTTAATGACGGTATATTATGTGTTGCAGCAATCGATGCCCATGCGCCACAAGGAGTTTCACTGTGTAAACGTACCGACTGCCCTCAAATATGTCGTCGACTTCGCAGTTAGTAAAGTTACCCCCAAAATGGCGGAAAGACTAAACGTGAGTGTTTTGAATAAACTTTACATTTTGGATGATTTAAAAGAAACGATAGAATATTAAAATCTCGAACCACCATTATTTTTCAGATCCACACAAACCTAAAACAACTGCACCAGCACATAAATGTTGAGTCCCTACCAACGGGATACGGAGGTCCATTGAAAATCGAAGATATGGTCAAATTCACATCGCAGTTAGTACACGAACAGAAAAAGAAAGTTCTTGGTCTGGACACAATGGAAATCCTCAGCACTAGAGGTATCATCTCTTCGAGGAGACCTAACACCATCGTAGTGAACGGAGACGTTGCGGTACAAGGGAGCTTCAGAAAACTAGAGATAGATTAGGCTACTGTATTGTTAGTAATGTTAAACTTTTACTTGTTAGTTAATCTGTCTGTCGTACTCGTGCGCCCTCGAGCACCACTGACTTTAAATATATTTTAGCACTGAAAATTAAATGCTCTGATTAAATATTATTTGTTTAGGGACCTACATATTAAGATAGAATTATTGTATTTTAGTGATTCTTGTATGTGTAAAAAGACTTTACAAGGTGGATGGCAAATAGATGAATAGACATTTACCATTATTTAGTACCGTTACAAAGTTCAAAATCTGATGGGAATACAAAACACCTTTTGGGCCATTCTTCGGCTTGAATGAGTAAAATATAACATCTTATAAAAGACTACCTAATATATCATTATCTAACGAGTAATTTTATAATTTATTTTTTAACTGTTCTTTACTGATAGCTTTTTAACAATGCCATATTTTTACAGTTGAATTTTGCAATACCTACAGTTTTCATATATTTGAATTTTAAACGTACGAGTCTTATGATTACAAAGAATGGCCAAAAAGTTCTAAACATGCAAATTGAGTAATGTTGCTGACAAAATAAGTTTATTTCATGTAGAAATCTCGATTCGCCAACTTTGTTGATTAGGTATTTTAATTATAGTAATAGGAAAATCTATCCATCAGTTCATTGACTTAGTATTGAGTATTGTATGTATATATTCTGTCATTTCTTTTCCGTTAGCTTTATATCAACAAGGATGATAAGATCCATGACAAACTAAATAATGTATGAATTGTACTAAGTTGTAGTAAAAGAACATTAAAGGTTTTGTATATTATATAAACTTATGTCTGTTGTTTCTTTTACCTTTGTGATTTGTGAATATTTTGGCTATATTTTTACATTTGGTCATTGGTCACAATCCCCATTGAATACTCTGTGATACAGACATAATGAACAATGAACAGTAATACAAAACAAAAACCAAAATAGAAAAATAACCCATACCGCAAAAGGCCAGAGCTCAACTTAATGCAGTGATCCCGGCACAAAGGCTCAGGACCACGGCGCTGATTTTTAGCATTAGCCGATACGTACTGAACTCCTGCGCAATAAGCTACGCAAATAACTTGACGTATTTTCAAGTCCTTTACGTTAAATTTATACTTTACACACACACTCACACTATGAATAGCTTGAATCAGAATTTAATAAAAGCAAGCAATGGATGTCGTAAGCAGGGGTGGTCCCAATATTGAACCCTGGGGTACACCAGAGGCAATATTTCGAAACTCAATTTGTGCAGTATCCCCGTAGCTTTTCGGGTTCGGCACGAGTGATCTGTACGATTCAATCACTATTTTAGTGCAGGTGTCTTAGACAAACACGATAGAAATAAAACACAGAAGTAATATATTTTGTAAAATTTATTATTACTTAAACACCATGTGGACACTAATATAACGATATCACATTAATTATTATGGTAGGCAATTATTACTTCATTACAATTAGATTTTCCTTGAATACAAATACAATAGTATTTTGACAGAATTTACTCACTAATTCACTTCCAATATTTCCTCTTGGAAAAATGGCCTTGTGCGCATTTGGAGACGAAATGTGACCACTAGGACGAATGAACCTTGATTTTCTTATTACACTGCAGATACGTGTGTGCTAGAAGCCACTCTATCGTGCCATAACGATTATATACGATTTTATACGATAGACATTATGTAAAACAAAATTGTGTAAACTCTTTCTTGATTCAATAAAATTTATTATTATTATAACAATAACAAAACATTAGCATAATGTAATTGGTAATTAAATATGTTTATAATTGTCTAAAATAAAATAAATAGATTATTTAACAACACTGACTTGAATATTCGGTTGTTTGAGTATTTATTTTAATGAATTCACTAGGGGACAGTTACGACATGATAATTATAAGAAGCAAAGAAAGTGGACCGTGGTTGGATTACAAATAGCCGAAGGTCGAGTTCATTGACGTTCACATCATAGGTACTATTGGAGATATCTACCACTAGAAGTGGATATATCATATAGAAACGGATCCAAAGATGAAAATTAACTATGCGTGATTTTTTTATTATTTTGACACTTATGTTGATTTCTCCCGCTATTTAGAGTTATTTTATTCAGCTTTACATTCGTTGCTAACCTTCACAAAAAGCTAGATAGTTACTATACACCTCGTAAATGTCCCCTAGCGAAAAATTACAATACATTCATTATATTCTAATCTATCGACCATTATTATTGAATAGGTAATAGATAATATATATGTATAATATTAATAATAATACCTAGCACAATTCGCTATAACATTCAATATGATCTAAATTTCTTAACTGAAATAACGAAATACTTACTTCAAATAATAAATACAAGCTTATATAATACAAGGATAAACTGTGTGGAATTTTACGTGACCGTTCTAACGCTAGAATACTGAAAAGCTACTCAATTTTTAGTCGTAGTCGTCGTCTCTGTCGTTGTATATACAAAAAAATGTAGTGACAACTATATTGAAGCGCGGTTTAAAATTGAGTAGTCTCACAGTATTCGGGCGTTGGTATAGATAATAGATATTTAATACTTTTGTTTCATACCAACTGCTTAACGTATAAATGTACTACGTCAATCTTAATAAAAGTAGTTGCAAATAAATAATTGAAAAACATCATCAAAGCAGTAACAAGAATAGGCTGATCATGACATTAGGCCACTGACCTGCGTTTAGCAATTAGCTGGCTTTATGTGCTAGCGGGAAAATACCAACTTAAAAAAAACACAATATAAATAAAATATTTTCCGTTATAGTCCGGTCAGGTAAGACATTCAAAGTCACAATAATCCTCAACCAGATGAAAATTAAAACAGAAGGTAAGGTTGCTCAAAGAACGCGCTTATTTAAAATTCACACTATATTTACAAAACATAACTTACAACAAAATCCTAAACTAAAATAAAATTACTGTGATCTAATGTCGATTCTATAAAAATATTAAATTCTGAACAACTTTACTTCATTCAAATAACTCTTATATACAAACAATATATGACAAAGGAATGGTACAAGGAAAATTAAAACTGATACTTTGTTGACAGCAACTTTATGTAGCTGCAATAAAAAGAAATCCACTAATAGGTACTTAATCGACCACAAAATTAAATGGATGTATAAAATAAATTCGTAACAATATTTTCATATGCCACGGGCGTTAAATCATTTGAATAGGTACTTATATCGCATACGTAAGCAAACTTGAGGCTTGTGTGCGAGTTTGTGTACGTTTAAAGTAATCGAAACGAGTATGTGCGCGTTCGACGCGTTCTGATTGGCCGGCTTCAAAGGGCTAACCAATCAGAGGCCTTAGTACAAATTTGTCTTACGTTTAAAGTAATCGAAACAAGGCCTCGTTCGGCGCTCTAATTGGCTGGCCGGCCGGCGCCAATGAACTAACCAATCAGAGCACCGAACGCGTAATCGTTATTATTACTTTAAGCGTAAAACAAACTCGTATTAAGGCCTCAGAACGCCGGACGCGGTCTCGTTTCGGTTACTTTAACGTTAAAAAAGTCATAAAAGTACCTCCGTACCTTTTTAACGCAATATTCCAAATGTCCGAGTCATATAAACAATCCCGTTCTATTTCCAAGAATACAAACACTTAGAAAAAAAAATATTGCCATTCTAATACCTCATAAACATTAAATTGCAATAAACTTATTAAAAGATAATTTTTGGTATACGAATCGAGCCCTTCGGTAACAGGTATGTACAGCTAAGGTATTCTGTAACTGTCAATTTGAACTTTCGAAGTGAGATCGATTACATTCTCGTCCGTCGTTGGTTGAGATTATTCTTACAACCAATGACATGGCGGATCGAGTTCACTTCGATCCTTCAAATTTAAAGTTGTAGTCTAGCAGGTATGGCAACGAATTAGTAACAGTAATTAAAAAAAACTACTTAAACTGTCAAACACCAAGCGGTCACCGGTGACCGCAACCTATTGTTCTATAATTGTGTCTATAATGACGGTGCTCGACGAGTTAAACAAAAAATAACCATAAATAATGTAAAATGTGTTTATAAAGGTAATTTTGTATCGTCTAAGAATAATAACGCCATTGGAAAAACCAATAATGATAGATGGTCGATTTGGTATCTTCAAAATAAATGAATCATCACGAATCGAAGATTTGGATTATTTATGAAATTTTCTTCTACTTCTAATACTAGTAGTAGAAGATTCTAGAGTCTTCTTGGTAGTCAGTGAACCACAAAATACATTAATTATTATATCTCGATGAAAATTATTTCATACTCTCAATAGATTTTCAAACGATAAAATATAAGTAAGAGCCTTTTTATCCATCATATACAAAACATTACCAACAAACTCATACTTTAAATACCATTAAATTAAAAAAATCAAGCCCTCACATTACCATAGACGAAAAATAATACGAGATGACAACTAGGTATATAATATTAGTACACGACTATTGCACATCTATATTATTATTATTTTTAAATTATGGTAGACATTCTCAACGTAATATTGATAAAAGAGCGTATTACGCAGGCACCAGCATAAAAAGGTACCTTACTGTCAATTTCAATCAATAGATTAACGACTTTAACACAAAAATCTAAAGTTGAAATTGCATAAAAAAAATATCACATAAGAGTACGTTGATTGGGCCTGAGCTATAGAAAAAAAAATGTTTTCTTACGAAAGAAATACACAAAAAAGGTTATATGTGATGTTAAGGAATAATTTCATGGTAAATTAACTCTCGTTGGATCTATATTTAAGTACTACGAGGTCAATAAACCCTGTGACGTAGTATATGTTGCGGTTGTTTCCTTTTCAAGAACCATCGAGTAATATGGCTTTGGTTTTACCCAGCAAGATATATTTTTTGCCGCTTTTCGTAATAGGTTTTCGTAGAAAATGATAGAAGTACTCTAGCGGATTTAAATAAAAATCTGATATGAATTAATAAATACAATTAAATAAATGTAATAATGATTATACAATTATCGAATGTGATGTGAACGCTTCGTTGGGATTGCAACTGTTCATAGTAAAACATATTACTAAAATTATTTAACTAATAAATAATCTTTTTCAAATATTATTGCACTAAAATTGATTGGTACATAATAATAAAATTGTTGTCCTTTAACACATTTGTTATCATCGACGCAATGCGTATAATCGAGTGACGTAAAAACTAATTCGAATAATATAATCGAATGGATAATACCAAGATAGAGCAAAAATTAATAAATAATTTGATGAATATCATTGCAAAGCAGTTAAAAAGTACAATATAAGGGTCCTGAGCATTGCTATCGATTAAAATCTTTTAATTCTTACAGCTACTCTCACTAGTAAAGTCCATAAAGTTACTTTTATGAATTCCTACTATTATCAATATCTATCGGTATATATTTATTCATTTCTACTGAGCTCTACAAGAAAATGCTACGTTAAGGAAAAAACTTTCAAATGTACTATTTAATGAATCATTTACTACTGTATCGATATTACTTTCGATTCGAAACAAATCGGACTGACTACAATACACCAATAAGGTAAATTGTCAAGCCCAAATAATTTAAGGACAACCTCAAAGTTTAACAAACCAACACCTATTACAATGGGCGTAAGGTTCAATTTTTATCCGAGAATTCGCTACTCCACTGCGGAAGTGTCTTAAGGCTGTCGATCAAGTGTGTCGGCGTATCGTTTTTATTTTTACCGAAAATGCGGTAAGATGGATGCAAGTACTGTTGGCTCACCGATGTATCGAAGAAGTTCTTTGCTTCTTGTAGCTGTGGCCGCGTCGGCGGAGTTTCGGTGAAATTTCCTGAAATATACCAATAGGAAAGAAATTAACATCAAGGTGGCTTAAATAGAATAGAAACAGAGGTTAAATACTATCTTGCCATAGACGAATTTTATTGCTACAACGACGATATAGGTATGTAGATTATGTTTATAGGAAAGTGTCTTTCCTAGAAAAGGGTAACCTATGAAGGTTGGTCAAAGGTTACACTAACAAGACCTTTTATAGATCATCAATTAACTATATCTAAAAATAACTGTTTCCTAGACCAAGTCATCACGCGTAGTGCAACAGCTAGACCGATATCATGAAATATTTCATGGAGTCAGAAGAAGGATCTTATGAATGAAAATTTTGGGAAAATGTTCAGAAATATGTATTTATAACCTTACCTATAAAAGCTAAAAGCAGTCCAGTAGGCACCGTGGTCTTCGTAGCCTGAGGAATACACTTGAGCCAGCCGAGAGCCTCATATGTTTGTCCATTGGAGGATATCAAGAAATTATATGGTAGCGTGGCGTTCACCGACGTAACGTTGGCCTGAAACAAGAAGAAAAACTGTAAGTAACATGGTATATCAAACAGATATATCGAACAACAATTTGTGGATAACACAGAGTTCTCCGTGCGGGAATTGAACCAGCTACACGCTGCGCGGCAGGCGGTTGTCCAGTCACCGCGCTAACCGAGCTAAATTATATTTAAGTCACTGATAGAGTAGAGATATGTGGAGATTAATTAGGGAGACTAGATTTCGGGGATACGTCTTCTACTCGCCTTTTAGTAGCTTATTTTTAAGTAAGTAAGTACCTACACGAGTAGAAAAACAAGGATTGTAATTATAGTTAAGGAGTTGTATATTACAATTACAAATAATAATCTTAAAAGTAATAAAATGTCGTTTATAGGTTTTTGAAGGTGAATTGCAGCTCCTGCACGCAATTCTAACATTTTTATGATACACCCAATATAATTAAAATATATAGGTTTTTTATTACTCATTCAGTATTTATGAGTGAATTAATTATCTTCATATTATCTATACCTATGCTGTAATGGATTTATCCGATCGTGTTAATAAGGTTGCTATTGTGAATGTGACTTTTAGGTACTCCGAATGCATATACTTAAGTGTATATTTAGGTACGCAAAGGCATTGTGAGTAAACATTGAGTAGAAACGTGGTATTTCCGTGGTTGCTTTGTAGAAAGATGTAATGATGAAATTATGGCGTCGATGTATGGAACTAATTGGAAGAATACTGATGACCAGATGAATAAACGTGATGAAGCCAAATTATTACTATGTATCATCACATCATGTGTATTCATCGTACAGTTACGCATAGCTAGTAAAAACTGATCGTTGAATGTGCAGAAAGATCATACAAAGGAAACCATACAAAACTGGTTTTGTATAGATTAACGTGTTCATGGTGGTGAACTGTGACTGAAGATTTTATTTGTTTGTTTGAACGCGTTAATCTAAGAAACTACTGGTCTGATTTGAAAAATTCTTTTTGTGCTGGATAAACCATTTATTGAGGAGAGCTAGGCTATAAAACATCACGATACGATCAATAGAAACCACGCAGAAGTAGCTAGTAACAGATAAAGCTGAAGACTTTGTTAGTGTTCTTTGATCTCCGAAACGGCTGGTTCGGACATAACGGCTATAACACATCACGCTGCGATCAATAGGAATCGAGCAGCAGTGGGTGAAAGTGCGGGAGTAGCTATTCTAGTCTATTATAGTAACACAAAGGGCCATTTTGAGACACAAAGGTGTCTAATGTCATTTCTATCCTAATCAGCCATTTACTTCTTATATTTTGTGGCAGAGTTATCATTACCTTTGCCCCGTGACACACGTAATCAATTCAATACCCTTTGTGTACCTAAGTGCTAGTCATCTGATAGTGTCATGCATGAGTAGATATTAGTTTAAATGGAATTGTTTAATATTTGAATATTCAAATGCGTACAACTCTGACGTTAATGTTCAATTTGGCCCTAAGCTTTTCTCTCCAATGAATTCCAGATAGGCCGGTGGAATACGACTAGCGGGATTATTATGACGTCCAAGTCAGAATGGTCCCGAGTGTACGGCGCGTCGCATTCCGCGCGCGCCTCAAAGAGCCATCAGACCACCACAGATGGGGCCCAACAGGGCCGATGCCGATTCGGAGTCGCGGAGAACCTAACGGGTTACCGGAGCTCTGGCTCGACGTGCATGAGAAGGACCGGGGTGGATTTTAGTCAGTAAGAGACTGACACTCCCTCCCGCTTCACCCAGGCGGGAGCAGGCATTCGATGATTTTCCCCCCTTAAAAAAAAGCCTATTTCGGCGAGGATCGGTAAGAATAACAGAAACTTTTTGTACACAGTTACACTAAAAAAAACAGAATAAGTGCCAGAGATCAGTTTTGCGTCAAAAGTCACTTTTACTGATTATCGCAGTTATCGCATGACGCAGAACAAGCAAGAAACTCCATGACAACTATTTAAAAGTGTTACAACATTATTAAATACTAAATACGCTACTTAACTACGAAACATAACGTCGAAAAATGCTTCTCAAAGTCAGTAGCGAACTAGCAATAAGCATAGCTGACCATGAACAACAAAGCTTAAATTTGTAATACCAATTAGCACAAATTAGTCGATTCGAAACAGTAATTTTCACATAAAATCGAGTTATTACCAATTTCGAAAGCTTCTTTTATGATTTATTTTATTTTATTACAAGCTTTTATTTATAAATATTGTATCGCTTGTTGGCAATAACAATGTCGTTTATTTAATAACGCTGCGGTCGATAAGAGTGCAAAATGTTATACTGGGACATTGACATTAAACTAATAATAATTTATTGAACTTTTTTTATTTTGCCGTGTCTGCATGAAAATATAATTTGTATTGGTCTGAAGAGCCATTTGCATGGTGGCCTCACTCAAAAAGCTATAAAATGCTTAATGTAGGTAATAAATGGATACAAAATTTACTGGTATCATGATAAATTAAAACACAAAAAAAGGACTTTTCTTTGTATCGAAATCGAATTCATTATTAATTCAAAATCAATTGAGATATAGGTATCGACTCGATCTACTCGTATGAACTGGAATTAGGGTAGATATAGATATTCCACTCTGATGAAGTTCGAGCTCAAATGATAGTGCATTTAGGTACCTACGTATCGATCGGTAGGTAGGTACTACCTTTAATATCAGTAACAAAACTAACATCAATATGACATGTCCATGATGTCCGTCCTATGATAAAACTACAGTAATTGGTCTGTACATAGGTATGTACAATGTTCATACCTATTGGTACTACCTACCTACCCACCACATAAATTAATTGTGACATCGATATCATCGTTTACCAAAACTGTTATTGGAGTTTTTAGGATTTATAAACATAGCTTTGTGTATTGACACAAGACCTAATTGTGTTATAGATTGAGTAATCCATTTTATTCTTAGATAGACTTCGCGACAAACCATTGTCACAGAATTCACGAAAAAACATTCTTACGGATTCAAAACCAAACCACTTTATCTTTCAATGATAGATAACTAAGCAATTTATTATAATTAGGCAGATACATGACGAAAATAAAATTGAATGAACGTGATTGGCAAGAAAATGTTATTCCCCGAAAGATCATAGGTACTTCCACCCACTTTCAGACTGAAATCTAATTAGTCACACATTCCCATGGCAACAGAGGATGAGATTATTGGTAATGAGGTATACAATTTGTACTTCGTATATTGGATAATAATAGAAAACAAAAATTATAGGTAGGTAGACTATATCCGATCCGATACATAACATGATATTGGGAGCTTTTTCTATCATAAAATCGTGTGACATCGATGTCCACATGGTCGTATTTGCAAATATCATTTATCTATACAAATAAAAAAAAGTTAAGGTTTTCATTTTAAAAAATGCAACGTGATGTGTGTACTTACGAAGATGCGGACAGCAGTTATTTTTCAATATTTTTAGCATCCTTACTTATATAATATATAATTATATTATATATAATATATAATATGTGTGTAATGTCCTACATCTCGACTCGTAAGAGTCGGTATTTCGCAATCCTCCCGCCCTGAGACCCTCAAGGAAGAGGAGAATCGCGGTCCCTGTCTATATAAATAGTATTCCCCAAGACTTTACTCAAGATGGTGGTTGTGTGAATAGCTGCCTGTTTTTGCATGATGTGGATGTTAATGTTGGAGTCTAACTGCGCGCAATATTTGTGAATACTTTTAGCTACCATTCCGGACGCTCCTATGACTATGGGTATGACTTGAGTGTGTGTTTTCCATAAACGGGTTACTTCTTTTTGTAATAGATGATATTTACTTAATTTTTCTATTTCTTTAGCACCTATATTGTAGTCTGATGGTATTGTTATGTCTATCAAATATGTTTTATTATCAGTTTTGTTAATATAAATAATATCTGGTCTATTGTGTGTAACTGTGACATCTGTCTGAACTGGAATTTCCCACATTATTTTTGCTGAATCATTTTCTTTGACATGCGGTTGAATGAGCTGTTCCTTCCACCATAAGCTGGTTGTTTCCATTTTGTGTTTTTTGAGGAGGGTCCAGTACACGTACTGCACCACGTTGTTGTGTCTTGTGGCGTAGTATGTTAGTACTTGTAATCATGTATGCAACCAATATATAACCCGTGTATTACCAGAAATAAAGGCAGTTCTGCATTGTACTTTGTGATGTTTCAATCAATCTGACACCCGTCCTTATATGGCGACCCTGCCACTAAACAGGGCTTGTATCATGTACGCGATCACACTAGAATTCGCTCCGCGCGGCGGTTGTTTAGTAAAAAACTTTATTACAAGTGACTTTTCAGCATGTGCAACTCAAAAGTAAATAATGAAGAGATATTTATCAATCAAGTTAGCGCTGCCAAAAATTCTGCGACGGTGCAGGAATTCAAATTTCATTTGTCGGCGATCAGTATTGCAGCAATAATCATTTGCACAATTTTGTTGCTCGGCACTCTCTACTTCATGTTTAAAATTTATAAGAGATGTCATGAGTCCTGGATGCGACAGCAGATTACGAGACATATCTTGAGGCGATCGTCGGAGCGATCCAGAAGGTACCGCGGCGCTGCTTGTAGCTTGTCTGCAAGCGAGGAATGTCGGGTACATACTTCCAACAAGGGGTCCTAACAACACGCGGAAGTACGATAAATTCGACGATTCGACTAGCTTTGTGAATAATATGTCCTAATAAGTGTGTGCAAAGTGCATTCCAGTAAGTGTGTGAAAGTGCGCCAATTCTAATTTGAACAATGCGCGTCGACCTTCGTGAACTAGATATGTGAACTATATACCTCTAATATATATAAGTAATGTATGAGGAGTTACTGCAACTATACAATGACCTTGGTAAGATAAGAATATATTTAATAAAAATTGGACCACTTAGACGAAAAGGTGAGATTGTTTTGAAAAAATTAAAAGAGGCCGATCATTTACTGTTTATTTTTAATGAAAGCTTAGAACGGTTAAAATTGTTAATAACTGGATTAGAAGACGAGGAGCTTCATAAATTTGATAAATTAAACAAAGATTTTCTTAGTTTGTATGACAATATTTTAGATTTATGCAGTAATTCCTCATCGGCTAAAGAGTCGACATTAGAGTTAAAAATGGCAAAATTTGATTTAAAAATCGCGTTAGGTTTATTACCAGTTTTAAACGACGATTATACTAATACAAAACAACTTATTGACGGAATAGAATACTATCAAACTGAACTAGATTCGGAAGGACAAACTAAATTAATCAATTTTGTTTTAAAAAGCAGACTGTCGCAATCTGCAAAACTTAAACTTAATACAAAATATGACAGCGTTAATGAGTTAATCAAGGCTATGAAAACAAGCCTGTTGCCCAAAAAATCAGCAACAGCCCTGCAACAGAGATTGTTTAATTTAAAACAAAATGATCTTTCTATTGATGAGTATGGTAAGCAGATAACTGATTTATTTGTTGATTTGACGATTTCCCAATCCGAAGGCAATGATAGTAACTTCGGTATATTGAAGCCTATAAACGAGAAATCAGCCATAAAAAGTTTTGCCAATGGGTTGAGAAACCGCCGACTAAGCACTATTATAACAGCACGGCAATTTACATCTTTAAGTGAAGCTATACAATCAGCTATCGACGAGGATGTTTCTACAATGGCTACTTCAGGTGATATGTTATTTATACGGCGTAATAACAGCTCCCAACAATATAGGAATTACAGAGGTAACTCGTGGTCACGAGGGCGAGGACAAACACCTCCACCGGTGGACCAGAGGGGTGATCGGACATGGCCAACAACTCGCGGGGGATGGCGATCCCGCGGCCGTGGTTCATCGAACCGTGGAGCTAGAGGTAGGATTTTCTTGAACCATGCTAATAATCAGGAATCACAGCATATGCATATTTTGACAGACACAAATCCACCAGAAAACCAGTTAGAAAGTAATAATAATGACAATGTAGAACAGTTTTTTCGTGAATAAAAATGTTATGATGTCATGTAATAGCATATATCATATTTCATTAAACTCTAAACATCTTTCTTATACATGGCTCGTCGACACGGGTGCCTCCTTATCGGCTATAAAACATAAACATGTTTGTGAGTTGAATATTCCAATCCAAAAAGGAAATCTCGTTGTCAGCGGTATTGGTGGAAAAATTGAAGCGATCGGTTTTGTTTATCTTGAATTAAGAGCCGATGATCAAATTCTAAATCATAAATTCTACGTATTTGAATCATTACCCTGTAAGGCCAGTGGCATTTTAGGCCAAGATTTTTTGAGCAAATATTGTTCAATTATTAACTTTAAAAATAATTCCTTAAAAATATATAATAATAATAAAGAAATTAATTTGCAGATTACTTTACAAAAGGATACCCTAACTATACCGGCTAGGTCCGAAAGTATTCATTACATTACTACTTCGTTTGTAGAGGATTCTGTAGTCTGCGCGGAGGAAATAGAAAAGGGGATATTTTTAGCAAGTACATTGGGAACTCCCGTAAATGGAAAACTCCCAATTAGAATCTTGAATACCACTGAGAATGATTTTTATTTACAAGATTATAACCCAAAAATACATCTAGCAAGTGAATACAATATCTGCAGTTATGACAAGCATGTTACTAGGTCCGAACGAGTCAAAACACTTCTACGTTTATTAAATTTAGATCATTTAAATAAAGAAGAAAAGAGTAGTATTATAAACATTTGTGCAAAATATAATGACACTTTTTATCTTGAAGGAGATCGGCTCACCACGACAAATACATACAAGCATTCGATAACTATAAAACCCGGTACTCGACCAATATACAGCAAACCATATAGGCTCCCACATTCCCAAAAAGGGGAAATACAGAAACAAATTGACCACATGCTCGAACAAGGTATAATTGAACCTTGTAATAGCGAATGGTCTAGTCCCGTTCTTTTAGTTCCAAAGAAATCAAATGGAGACAAAAAATGGCGTCTAGTCATTGATTATCGAAAGTTAAATAACTGCATACAAAATGATAAATTCCCTTTGCCGAATATTCATGAAATATTAGACTCACTTTCCGGTTGCATTTATTTTTCACACTTAGATTTAAGTCAAGGGTTTTATAATGTGGAGCTCGAGCCCCACAGTAGAAAATATACAGCTTTTCATTCAGGCCAATTTCAAATGACAAGAATGCCAATGGGTCTTAAGACAAGCCCTAACTCGTTTGCTCGAATGATGACCATGGCAATGGCAGGCCTTAATTTCGAAAAATGTTTATGTTATCAAGACGATTTAATTGTAATGGGCAGGAATTTAGTAGACCACAACAAAAACTTGATAGAAGTTTTAGACAGATTACGCAGTGTCAATTTAAAATTAAATCCGATGAAATGCGAGTTTCTTAAGAAGGAAATGCTATATTTAGGACACGTCGTGACAGACAGCGGTGTGCTACCCGATCCTGAAAAGATTAGCGCTATACAAAAATATCCAATTCCCAAAAATACAGAAGAAGTGAAGCGTTTTGTAGCCTTAGCAAATTATTATCGCAAATTTATTCCTAATTTTGCAGCAATTGCAAATAGTTTAAATATTCTGTGTAGGAAAAACGTTCAATTCATTTGGAACAGTGACGCACAAAAATCCTTTGAAATGCTTAAGAAATATATGTCTGAACCTCCGGTTCTACAATACCCAGATTTATCAGATAAAAATCAGTTTATTGTACAAACCGACGCGTCAGGTTACGCATTAGGGGCAGTATTATCTAATACCGATGGTCGGCCAGTCGCTTACGCCAGTAGGAGTCTGAACAAAGCTGAACGGAATTACCCGACTATAGAAAAGGAACTCCTAGCTATAGTTTGGGCCGTGAAACATTTTAGACCCTATTTGTACGGCCGTTGCTTCAAAATACTTACCGACCACAAACCATTAATATACTTATTTAGTTTAAAAGAGCCCTCAAGTAGATTACTCAAATTTCGATTATGTTTAGAAGAGTACGACTATTTAATTGAATATGTCAAAGGTCAACAAAATACAGCCGCCGATGCTTTATCTCGCATTTCATTATCTTCGAAGGATTTAAAGAACATGCACGAGTGTATATTTGTAATGACACGGGCACAAAGAAAACAGTTAGGAGTAACTTCTCAAGTTCCCGAAGTTACCGGAGAAACCTGTATCTCGGGACAACCAAGAATTGCAGAAATAATTAATAGACCTAATAATGCAGTGGAACTGCAATTTGTTGACCAAGCGTACCTAAACAGGTTACACGGAATAAATAGAATAACCAATGAAAATAATACATTTTCTTATGATCGTCAAAACATGATACTATATATAAATCCATTTGCTCGATCACATCTGACGCCAGCCGCATTTGTGACAGCGATGCGTGATTTTTGCAATATTAATAATATAAATGAAATATATTTTTTGAAAAATAAATACAATAGCATATTTATAAAAAAAATTACTAATGAAATTAAAAAATACACTAAATGGGAAGGGCCACGGTTATGTATTTTAAATGATATAGAAAGAGTAGATAACTTAGAAGATAGACGAGTAATTTTGAATGACTTTCACATATTACCGACAAGTGGCCATGCGGGAATAAGAAGAATGTTCAATAACATTAAAAAATATTATTTTTGGCCGGGTCTAGAAAGGGACGTTAATAACTTCGTCAAAAAATGCACTAGTTGTCAAAAACAAAAATATACTATTATGACAAAAGAGCCCATGGTTATTACTACAACTGCCCAATCAACATTTGAAAAAATCTTTTTGGACATAGTAGGTCCACTTGATAGAGACAACGATAATTACACATATATTTTAACACTCCAGTGTGAATTGTCAAAATATGTATGTGCCTTTCCACTAATAAATAAAACGTCGGCTGAAGTAGCTCGTGTATTCGTCAATAACTTCATTCTCCAACATGGAATACCGCGGGAAATTGCTACTGACAGAGGTACAGAGTTCATATCAGAAACATTCAAAAAGGTATGTAGCATTCTTAATATTGGTAAATTGAACTCGACAGCTTACCACCATCAAAGCATTGGCGCTTTAGAAAATTCCCACAAATCGCTAGGGGCCTTTTTAAGAATACACGTCAACGACAGACCAAACTCTTGGAGCTCATGGTTACCCTTTTGGGCCTTTGCATACAATACCACTGTACATTCGTCGACGAAATTCACCCCGTTCGAACTCGTATACGGAAAGAAATGTAACTTACCAAGTAATATCGTAAGAACAGTAGAACCACTCTACAATTATGACAATTATCCCTCGGAGCTTAAATATCGATTACAGGTTTCACAGACAGAAGCACGGAAAAACTTGATTAATTCGAAATTAATACGAAAAAACAAATATGATAAATACGTTAAACCTATAAAATATAAGAAAAATGACAAAATTTTGATTAAAAATGAAACTGGTAATAAACTATCAAACCTTTACACTGGCCCATATACTGTTATAAGAGATTTATCACCTAATGTAGAAGTAAACATAAATGGCAAAAGTGATGTAATTCATAAAAATAGAACGAAGTTGTACTTCTCATAATTATGCATAGTAACAATGGCAAAGTTTACTGATTATGTCATCAACATTACGATTGTGGCCTTTAAGATGAGATGAATTCTATAGCTGTACGGATAGGTTATACCAACTACTAAATTGTAATGTACTTATTGTTTATAAACATTACTAATTAATGGAACATCTGCTGCATGTAATCTTAGATGTAAGAATAATATTAAGTACTATGTTATCAGTGAAATATTTTCAAAACCACATTTTATATGTTGTTGAACTATTATTCATTATAGGATTATATTTAACCAAATATATTATAGGTAAATATATTATTACAAAAAAAAAAATTTAGCATATAGACATATTTTTTTTTTAATTGCCTTGGGAGGTGTGGCGTAGTATGTTAGTACTTGTAATCATGTATGCAACCAATATATAACCCGTGTATTACCAGAAATAAAGGCAGTTCTGCATTGTACTTTGTGATGTTTCAATCAATCTGACACCCGTCCTTATAGTCTCTTGGTGTAGTAAGTTCCAGCTAGCTGCTCGCATCCCGCCACAATATGTTGCGCGGTCTCGTCTTTGACGCCACATAGCCGGCATTTCCCGTCCACCGCTCTCTTGAGCACATCTCTTTCGTGTTGCCTGGTGATAATGGCTTGATCCTGTAGTGAGAATATAGAAGCTTCTAGTGAGGGGGAAATTGCCTGCTTTTTGAGCCATCTAAACGAGTAATTCGTATCTATATTTTCTTTATCTATTACTGATCTATAAAACTGTCCATGTAGAGGTTTAGCTTTCCATTTTCCTATTGTGTATTTTAATTTAGCAGATTTTATTTCGATATCTGCGCATGTTGTATTATTGTTTATTTTAAGTTCTATTCTATTTTCTTTCGCTTCCTTATCTATCGAATATTTATCTCTGTTTTTATCGTGTATAGCTATTGTTTTTATAATGTAATCTGTTTCACGTTCTAAATATTGTTGATATTTAATTATTTGTGTTTTGTATAACATTTCTATATTAGTCAGACCTCTGCCACCTGTTTCTATTGGTAAATATAATCTATCTAAATCAGCTTTTTGTTGATGTGCTTTGTTCATATTTAATATTTTCCTGGTTTTTACATCTATATTTTTTAAGTCGGAACATTTGTAATTAACTACTCCAAATGAATATAACAAAACGGGTACTGCAAAACTATTAATGGCTTTAATCAAATTTCTGGAATTTAAATGAGAATTTGCTATGCGTTTAACTCTTCTGAAGTATTCTTTTTGTAGTCCCTGCCTAACTATACTATGTTCTATTTTGCCCGATTCGTGTATACCTAAATATTTGTAACTTTGATCACTTTTCAGATTTTCGAAATTCTCACCACTCAGTAATATGTGCCCTACACCTTGATGTTCTACTCGCTTACCCGCCTTCATATGCAACACATTACATTTGTCTAGCCCAAAACTCATTCCAATATCATGTGTGAAAATCTCAGTGCTGTCTATTAAGATTGATAGATTGTTTTTTGTATTCGAATAAAGCTTTAAATCATCCATATATAATAAATGATTTATCGGTGTATCTTTAACTTTGTATCCTTTTTCTTTGTATTTATTTAGTATTTGTGAGAGGGGATTAATTGCTAAACAGAAGAGAAGTGGCGACAATGAATCTCCCTGAAATATACCCCTTTTGATGTAGATCGGGTCAGTAGTAACGGATTCATTTGAGCC
This sequence comes from Spodoptera picta, assembly GCA_038387885.1. Classification (NCBI taxonomy): domain Eukaryota; kingdom Metazoa; phylum Arthropoda; class Insecta; order Lepidoptera; family Noctuidae; genus Spodoptera; species Spodoptera picta. The sequence goes on from JAZHFQ010000105.1 coordinate 8,768,382, forward strand.
ACGGGCTGTCATGACGACTTTCCATGTAGGCATGGTTGTCTCCAGAAAACCCTTGATAGAGTTTGGACATTTGTAAAGGTCTAGAACTCTCAACAACCATTCATGCGAAACACTATCAAAGGCCTTTCGATAATCCACCCACCCCATACTTAAGTTCTTCTGAGACTGATGTGCGTCTTCGAGTATGGCTTTGTTCATCATGAGATGATCTTTACAGCCCCTAGCACGCCGCCTACAACCCCTCTGTTCAGGTGCTAATATGTTATTATTATCACAGTGTGTGTACAACTCATCAGCTATTACCGACGTTAGTAGTTTGTACATTGTTGGAAGACACGCTATTGGTCTCCAGTTTTTCGGGTCTTGGGTTTCGCTATTCTTAGGTATGAGTATAACTTGTCCTGTTGTAAACCAATCTTCTATTGTCTCTGTTTTATTTAAAATTCGCGTAAATAAGTCTGCTATGTATCCATGAGTGCTGGTTAAATACTTTAAATAATAATTTTGAATTTTATCAATACCTGGTGTTTTCCAATTGTGTACCTTCCTCAATGCCATTCGTAATTTGTCTAAGCTTATTTCATCTAAGTTTGTATTTTCAATATTGTTCATTGTTGTTTCTATTTCTGTAATCCAGTCGGCTTTTTTATTGTAACTAATCGGTTCCGATAATATTGATGTCCAAAAGTTTTGTATGTTTTCTTTTGTTGGTAAACAGTTTGCAGTATTAGTATTTTCCGTAAGTGATTTGTAGAATTTATGTTGATTTTCTTGAAACATTATATTTTGCGTCTTTCTTTTGTCCATATCGTCGTATCTCTTTAGCCGAGCAGATAGTGCTTTAATTTTTTGTTTTATTTTTTCCATAGCATTATCACGATCGTTGTCACTGAAAATATTGTATTTATCGAATAGTTTATTTTTAATTTTATTTAACTTCTTACTATTTATTCCACTTTTAATTTCTGTTAACCTACCTAGTTCTTTCCTAAAATCTTCTATTTTATTTTTAATCCTTAATTTCCACGGTGGGTCTGTTTTGGGTTTTGGTTTATTGTTTAATGTGTATGGAGTCTGGTTATTGATTTTTATCAAAGTTGTAGCTACTGCGTATATAACATCGTTTAAATGACGTAACGAATTATCAAATTCTAAAACATTTGGGAGGTATTTATTTATTACTTGCATGTTTGCTATAAAATGCTTTGTAAATTTTGGTTTTGGCAAAAACTTTCTATCTTTAATGTCGGTGGCTCTAACTTCAGCTAATATTTGTAAAAACTCTACTATTACGGGATGCTGATTTTCATTAATATCTACATTTTCAGTGCTATTTTGATTTTCCGTGTTTGTTTCTTCATATGGTGTAATTGTAATCGGGTCTGGTTGGTAAATTATTTCAGTTACAGGGGAGTCATTCACGGGGTCTATAGTTAAGTTCTGCGCTTTGAGTTTAATTTGGGCTAAAACTTCGTCTGATATAAGTTTACGATTGAGTATTGTACGAGCTTGGTTCGAAAGTTTATTTCCGTCGAATCTGTGTATTTTTGGGTTATCAGGGTTTCGAGACCGGAACAAATCATAGAATCTTTTAATGTAGCCCGTGCCACCTGATTTAGCTTTAAAATAACAAAACATTAGTTCATGCTGTTCTTCAATAGTCCACTTTCTTCTACTGTCTTCATGTATCTCTTCATTTTCTCGCATATTGCTCAGTTGATCTAGTGCGTGTGGGTTTGTGTTAGGTGTTAGTGATTGTGTGGTTGATATCGGTGTTTGTGATCTAGAATTAATGGGCGTTGATATTGTTGAGTGTCCGGAAATTAAGCTAACTGTATCCACTGCTCGTTCTGCTCTATTTTTAATTAATACTAATTCTTCCTTAGATATGGCTTTACCATTAATGATTATTCGAGCTTGATTAGAAAGTTTATTACCATCTAGTTTATGAGCTTTAAGATTATTTGGATTCCTTTGTTTAAATATATTGTAAAGACGTTTTAGATATCCTGGTCCTTCTGCTTTCGATTTAAAATAACAAAACATGAGTTCTCGTTGTTCTTCTATTGACCACTTTCTTATTCTTGAATTATCTTCTAAACTTGTCGTGGTCTGAAGTGCGGAGGTACCGGCAACGCTTTGGGTCAAAGACCCACATTGCAAAGCATCCTCGGCGTGACGGTTGTGTTCGGCAGTAGCATTTTCAGGTTCCCCGACTCTAGCCCGCCTGTTCAGCGTAGAGCCACTGACGGTTCGCATGCTGAGACGTCCAGCGTCAGCTCCAGACGTGCCCCGGCGATCGCCCCCGGGAAGCGGCCCTATACTAGAATTCCTTATTTCTCTCTCCATCTTGAAGGTGCACTAGAGCTTCGTTAGTCACTGGTAGTGATTTAACTGTATTAACAGTTATCAGTGTCCGCCCCCCACGTGGCTTAGGTGGTCAAACCGGACGTGAAGATAGATTTATGGGGGGCTATATAATATATATAATATAATATATAATTATATTGTATAATAATATTATAAATCGGAAAGTGAGTTGGTTTGTTTGTTTGTTTGTTCCGCTTTCACGCCATAACTACTAAACCGATTGCTTTGAATTTTTGAAGATGTATAGTTAGAAGTCCGGATTAAATAATAGGGTACTTTTTACCCGGAAAAGTTTGAAATTACCGAGGGAAAACAAAAGTATTGGTATAGATGGCGCTGTGTTCATTGGTATATGTCACATTGGCTTTTTATCCTTTTGTGACGCGAGCGATGCCGCGGGTATAAGCTATAAAATAAATAATTGATTTGCTATTATATTTCCATAGAATAGGGGCACTTTTTTTTTTAAGGGGGGAAAATCATCGAATGACTGCTCCCGCCTGGGTGAGGCGGAAGGGAGTGTCAGACTCTTACTGACTAAAAACCACCCCGTTCCTTCTCCTGCACGTCGAGCCGGGGCCCCGGTTACCCGTTAGGTTCTCCGCGACTCCGAATCGGCATCGGCCCTATTGGGCCCCATCTGTGGTGGTCTGATGGCTCTTTGAGGCGCGCGCGGAACGCGACGCGCCGTACGCTCGGGTCTGTTTCTGGTCGGACGGGGAGCCACCCATGCTCGCCGTCCGCAGGCCCGCGCTTACGGTGGCCGGAGATCGTCTCGCGATCCCCGACGCCCGGTGTGTCCTTCGCGACGGCTGGGTTGCGAGGAGGCAGCGCTTCGCTGCCTCACGCGTCCCGCCTCCTCCTTAGCTAGCATGACTGCGTCGCGTCTGCAAAAGGAGGAGACGGCATCCCAGTCCCCCTCGCTCCGCATCATGGCCCGCACTAGGCCCGGACGCGAGAGGTCGCCATCGCCGATCACTTCCCTGAGGGTACGGCGGTGCTCAGCCCACGAAGGGCATTCTCCCACCGTGTGTTCCACCGTGTCCTCGGGGCGGTCCTCGCAGTGATGACACCCGGGCGTTTCCTCCCGCCCCATCAGACACAGGTACCTCCCGAAACTCCCATGTCCGGTGAGGACCTGCGTCAGGCGGTAGGTGAGGACGCCGTAGCGTCTCTCAAGCCACTCCTCAAAGAGGGGACTTACCGCTGCGATGGCAGCGAGCCCAGCCCTCGGTTGCGACAGTCGTTGCTGCCATTCCGCCATGAGATCGCGCCGGAGCTCATCCCGCCACGCACTTATCTGGCGCGGCAGCGGAGTTTCGCCCCGGCGACGTGCCTCCGCGCGCATGCTGTGCACGCGCGCGAGCACCTTCGCCTCCAGATCCCACGGCGGTAATCCGGCAAGGAGGTTCGCCGACTCCCCAGAGATCGTGCGGTATCCGCGGATCATTCGGATCGCCATGACCCTCTGTGCCATGAGCAGCGTCCGAGCGGGACGCCGCAACAGGTTTGGCGCCCAAACAGGGGCGCCATAGAGGGCCATGGACCGCACGACAGAATAGGGGCACTAGAGGATTTATATTAACGTACAATATTCTGGGCAAATCTTAATACCTAATTGAAACCGAATCGTAAATATAGTAAAATCGGGCACAAATCACATCAAATCTAGATCGCGGTGTAATACAATCGCACACGCTACCTTCTATCTTTGGACACAAGATCCTTTTGTTAAACAACTCCGCGTTATATTTTGTTGGCATTGTATACTATCTTCTTAGCTATGTTTCGAGCACAATATTTAAGTACACGGCCGCCACGATAAGCGATTACAAATAATAATAGAAGGCAAGATTTGTCTATCAATGTCACTCTCATTTAGAAGTACATAGTTGCCATATAGTTCGTTTCGTATATAGCTCTCGTATTTTTTTTTTAAGGGGGGAAAATCATCGAATGACTGCTCCCGCCTGGGTGAGGCGGGAGGGAGTGTCAGACTCTTACTGACTAAAGACCACCCCGTTCCTTCTCCTGCACGTCGAGCCGGAGCCCCGGTTACCCGTTAAGTTCTCCGCGACTCCGAATTGGCATCGGCCCTATTTGGGCCCCATCTGTGGTGGTCTGATGGCTCTTTGAGGCGCGCGCGGAACGCGAGGCGCCGTACGCTCGGGTCTGTTTCCGGTCGGACGGGGAGCCACCCATGCTCGCCGTCCGCAGGCTCGCGCAGATATCTCTCGTATAGGATTTTTTTAAAGGGGGATAATCATCGAATTACTACTCAAGGGAGGGAGTGTCAGACTCTTACTGACTAAAAACCACCCCGTTCCTTCTCCTGCACTTCGAACCGAAACCCCGGTAACCCGTTAGGTTCTACATAATCCATACTAGATTAGATTTTGACAACGACTTGGGTCTCAGAAAACATCCTGTTAACAGTAAGTAGAGAGCTCAACACTCTCATTTCGTACCAAAGGGAAAAACCTAGCGTGACGCATGGAGTTACTTACAAGTGTTTTCAAACTAAGTACGCTTAGCAAAAAAATAATTTATTCCAGCATGATATATCTCCGATTTGTCTTACCAACACATGTGCAATTCATTGTTACGTACAGTGGTAACGACTTCCTATAGTGAAGGGGAATTTCATAAAAAAGTGTCAAACCTAATTCCTACGAAACAAGGTTTTCTACTTGACTCGAGTATCGAACCCAGGACAAAGCTATCAATAGTCGCAAGCCAAGCCACAATTAAACCAATGACGTAAATACAAAGTATACAAAATTAATATTTTAAAAGCAAGATAATTAAACACGGGTAGCAATAAATAAGTATTCAAAGTTAATCCATGTACACAACAAATGAATGTACATGTGACATGACCCAGTTTTACCCGACTATTAGAATCATACCTTAATAACAGTATAACAACTATGTAGAATTATAGATGATATTGGATACAAATTACTCAGTTAAATTATTACCTGCATTTCCAATAGTAGTTTCGTACATGACTCCGTACTGTTGCATCGCTCCGTTCCTGTTTGAACGACAGTGACTGCTCTGAGTCTATATGGGAATGATCTCAATGCACTCTGGTCTCCATCGCTAGTGTCCCATTGTGATCTGCTCACTAACTGCAACGGTCTTTCTATCGGTGGTAAAATATTTTCTGGAAAGAAGGTATGTTTTGTTATATACAGTTATAGTTACATGTGGAAACCGCAAAAACTATTTTTTTTTTTTTTTTTTTAAAAACGTTGCCCCACACTAGCATTTTCTCCTGTGTCGTGGGTGCGTTTACAAACATACAAGTTCACATACAAATTACACCCAGACCCGGAACAACAATTTGTGGATCACACAAAGTGTTGTTCCGTGCGGGAATCGAACCCGCGACACGTTGCACGGCAGCCGGTCGCCCAGCCACCGCACCAATCGTGCAGTCAGTATGAGGAAACACTGTCTGTGGCAAAGACCAAATAATTACAGTAAATTTTGCACTACCAGTTAAGTTTACCCTAACGATAACTACGATTTACTCGTGCTTGTTTGATAAACATGAATTTAATATAAGCCTATTTTAACCAATAAATTAAAGAGCATGACCTTGTCACACTATATACTACAAGTATCACTGTGTATACAAGTATACTAGTATGACTGTGTTATATTGCATTATTAATATTTTATAATGCAACACAGTTATACTACGATCAATGTCAAATAAAAAGTTATCACAAAACATTTACCAGATTCATTCTGTAAAATGAGGAGGTATATTCCAATCATGACACCGCCAATGAGTATCACTAGGAGCAAGCTGACAATAACAGTTGTCACTGGATTACGTTCTGACCCAGTGTGCGGGAACCGATGAAGCAGCGGAGTATTTTCTTCTGATGTTACCGGAGTAGGAGTTTCTTCCTCCATGTGATTGGTATTGTGCCGAGTCTCATGGTCTGTGAAACACTTGTCCAGATGAGTTAACTCTTCACAATTTATATTTTTTAAATCCATAACACACATCTAAATGAGACTTGGTTTACTAACGCACTAACAGCTTTGGTTGACTAAAGTATTAACTGATAAGTAAAAATTCCCATTGTTCATACTATCAACACAAACAGACAGGATATGTATGTTAAATAACAGAGATAAACAAAAATCAATTACAGTTTAAACTTCGTAGTGGTATTTCCATCATGAAATAATTTCCTATATTATTTATTTAACAGTACCAAAGCACAATTTTCACACAGCCATTGTAATAGATTCTATCTATCACTACCAGTCTGCCCAGTTAGAAATATTAATGAAATGAATATGCCTCAGGTTGTTACTTGTATCTACATGTGGTCCACACTCTTGATATCATATCACATCACTGATATCATATTACCGTGCGATATAATGAGTTGTTATCTACCTACATGCTCGCAGATTACATCAAAAACATAAGTGACTCGTCAGAATTTGTTTAGTTTGTTCAGATTCAAAATACAACCCAAATTCAATAAAATCCCAAAAGATTAAGTGTACTATACCTCTATACATTTTACGATATTCACAATGAATCAGATATTCTTTCATTCATTTTAGAACAATGATCACAAAGAACTTTATGGCTCTAGCAAATATTGAACTTACCAACAGAATATAAAGGCTGCATCTTTACAATTAATATCACGTAACATTAACCAATTTACTAATAGATTTCTGACTAGGACATGTCCAACAGCGCCAAATATCGACCCATAATGAGTAATTTAAGGAAGGACGAGGAACGGAGGAAAATAATGATATTGTTATGTTCAGGAAAACAAATCGCTGACTTCAGTTTTAGCTGTCAATCTGTCAAACAACGAAAATAAATAATACGTCAAAGGGTGATTAATTTGGTCGTACCTAATCGACATCAATTGCGTAATAATCGTGTGAAGATATTTATGAAAATCACATAACAAATTCGGTAGTTACAAGTTTAGTTTATGTATTTTAAAATTTATATAATATTAAAGCAATCACTCAAATTAAACTTTATACTTAGCTATATAAAGATATCTGTATATGGCTCGACTAAATACTAATGCATTTAGCAACATTAAATCATAATTATTTGAATTTTTAAAAGATATATAAGACATGGCATTAAGCTGAAAACGCAAATTGAAACGATCTATCCTCATATTATGTACTATTTATTAGAAACAAGCAAAACAATAGCAAATCAGTAACAAAGAAAGCTTACGATATCGGATAGATCGTTTCATGTTTATATGGACATCTTTGCATGTTAAGTCGGGAACTGGAACTAGAACTGCTTCGCAGAAGGAGGAGACGGCATCCCAGTGCCCCTCGCTCCGTACCATGGTCTGAACCAGAGCCGGACGCGAGAGGTCGCCGTCGCCGATCACATTCCTGAGGACACGGCGGTGCTCAGTCCACGCAGGACACACCGCCACCGTATGCTCCACCGTGTCCTCCGGGCGATCCTCGCAGTGATGACACCCGGGCGTTTCCTTCCGCCCAATCTGAAACTGGAACCTACCGAAACTTCCGTGTCCGGTAAGCACCTGCGTCAGGCGGTAGGTGAGGACGCCGTAGCGTCTCTCAAGCCACTCCTCAAAGAGGGGACTTACCGCTGCAATGACAGCGAGCCCAGCCTTCGGTTGCGACAGTCGTTGCTGCCATTCCGCCATGAGATCACGCCGGAGCTCATCCCGCCACGCATTAATCTGGCGCGGCAGCGGAGATTCGCCCCGGCGACGTGCCTCCGCGCGCAAACAAAACGCGCGCGCGAGCACTTTTGCCTCCAGATCCCACGGTGGTAATCCGGCAAGGAGGTTCGCCGTCTCCCCGGAGATCGTGCGATATCCGCGTATCAATCGGATCGCCATGACCCTCTGTGATGTGAGCAGCGCCCGAGCGGGCCGCCGCATCAGGTTCGGCGCCCACACAGGGGCACGACAGATCGGTCCTGGAGTAACTTTAAACGTGATTTTAAATCATTGTGTGTGAAAAAGGTTGACGTAGCGAATATACTATACGAGGTCATGAGTACCAATTCCGATAGTTTTGTTACGTATGCGGAGTATGTAAGACGATCCTTATTACGGTTACAAATTGTTAAAGGCTTAAGTGACGAACTAATCAGTGCTATTGTTATACGTGGGGTCAATGAGCCTAATATTAAAGCTGCAGCTACAAATGAAAATGTGAAACCTTGTGAATTAGTTAACTATTTTTCTACTTTTGTAAAACCCGTCGGTGACAAAAATGAAAAGCGCGTAAATCGAGGCTCTATTAACTATAAAGAGGTTGTAAAATCACATTTCGCCAACCGCCCTTCTCAAATGTTTAATAAATCCAAATGTTTTTCGTGTGGACAAACCGGTCATAAACAGATTAACTGTCATTCTAAATAAAAGCCTACCTTGACTAATAGTGATGTAACACGAACAAATACAATCGATAAGGCGTAAAATCCGTACCTAACTAAAATATTTGCGCATATTGTAAAAAGACTGGTCACCATATTAATGATTGTTTTATCAAACAACGTTCAGATAACAGAAAGAACATTGTACAGACGTTCTTAATCGCGAAGGAGTAACGTATGTAGCACATTGTTTAGCTTGCTTGACTAGTAAGCGGATTCCTCGAGCACCATTACAGCCCATTACCTCTTGGGAAAAGCCAGAAGTTGCTTTTCACACCATTCATGTCGACATCCTAGGTCATCTACCGTAATCTAATGGTTATAAGCATATCCTTGTTCTGGTTGATTCTTTTTGTAAGTACTGTCTTATTTACCCACTGTACCGACAAGATCATGAAAGAGCTAAAGTAAGCATTTAAAAAAAATGCTATATCCTTGTTTGGCACTCCTCACCTTATAGTTACCAATCGTGGTCGCATGTTTGAATCCGCAACCTTGGTGAAATGAGTTAATGATGTTGGTTGCTCCATTCACTACATTACTCCTGAGATGCATCATGCCAATGGTCAAGTGGAGCAATATGTGCGTACTCTTCTCAACATGTTACGCGTCTCAACGCGTAACACTTCTTGTTATAGGTCTCAACCTATAACAAGAAGTTACCCGATGAGTTGTGGCGTTTACAACTTGTACTGAATGTTACAAAACAGAAAACTACTCAAGCGTCTCCACTCAACTTGCTGATTGGCATTGAAGGCACAACTCCGGTGATTCAAACCTTAGTCCGTAATGTCGCTATAGATATCTCCAGCAGTGATCTCTAATCTTTGCGAGAGTTGGACCGCCAGAGAGCAGCTGAACGCCTCAATGGTAATCAGATCCGTCAAGACAAGTACGTTAACAAGACACACTGGGAACCTCATGTCTTCCAAAAGGACGACCTTGCTTTTGTCATAAAGTACACGCAGTTTAAAGGGAAATTAGATCCTGGAATGCGCGGATCTTATAGGATCACAAGTGTATTGGAGAATGGCCGATACAAATTGGAACTTGTCGCTGGGGCTTACGGAAAGGTGACTTATGCTGCGGCGCAGTTCATGGTGCCATGGAAGGCCATGGACTCCTGATGAGTATGTTGCTTTCTTTGCACGTGAGTACTTGCTGTTGCGCCTAGCCTTGCTATATAACTAGACCTTGTGTGTTATGTCTAGCCTTGCTATATAACTAGACCTTGTGTGTTATGTCTAGCTTTGCTATATAACTAGACCTTGTGTGTTATGTCTAGCCTTGCTATATAACTAGACCTTGTGTGTTATGTCTAGCCTTGTGGGATAACTAGACCTTGTGTGTTATGTCTAGCCTTGTTGGATAACTAGACCTTGTGTGTTATGTCTAGCCTTGTTGGATAACTAGACCTTGTGTGTTATGTCTAGCCTTGTTGGATAACTAGACCTTGTGTGTAATGTCTAGCCTTGTTGGATAACTAGACCTTGTGTGTTATGTCTAGCCTTGTTGGATAACTAGACCTTGTGTGTGATGTCTAGCCTTGTTGGAAACTAGACCTTGATTGCTTCGTATATGCCTAAACGTGATACATCGTTTATAATCTCAACTGGATTACAAACTATCTTCCGTTCTTTCTGAGGATGGTAATCTTTCTATTGCACACCTGCTTGCTGTTTTATGTATATCGGCATGTGTTTTTGTAAGTGCAGATCGATGAATCTGATCTGATGATACCACAACAGAGGTGCGGAGCACTCCAGCCTCCGATGGTGAGAAGTTGGAGCACCAACACCTGCCGAGGACGCCAGGGTGTCAGGAGAGGCCGTGTAAGGAAACGTCGTCGGTTTGACGTTTGTAAAACTGTCAAATTCAATTGACAGATAAGACAACCTACACTTCCGCCGGGGCACTTCCGCTTGGGGCAGCATCGCGAACCGGCGCATCACTTTTCGTTTCGTCTAAACTTTATTTTTGTTAAATTGTGTGTAGCCAGAAATCAATAACAACAAATATTGTGATTAAAGTTTTAGTAATATTAAATTCATTCGTTTTTTTTTGTAAAGGTTGTTTTATTTGTTTATAATGTATTTACATAAACTAAACTTGTAACAACCGAATATGTTATGAGATTTCATTAAAGGAAGAAAACTCAAATTCAAGTTGTCTAATATCTCAAGAATTACAAGTTTTGTAACTTAATAATTTATAATTTCATATACTCATCGTATATTTCTGCTAGTCGATAAAGGATTAACATTTTTTTTTTACGTTACAAGTAAACCTTATCACAAATTTTATTTTGTTTTTAATAATCCTTCGTCTACTACGCCTCTGTCAGTAGGTATAGTCACTTGCAGTTGGTTCAATGGTTTCAAATTGTTTTTCTTTAAAATGTTGCCCCACAGTAAGATTTTCTCCTGTGTCGTGGGTGCGTTTACAAACATATAAGTTCACATACACAATGACACCCAGACCCGAAACAACAATTTGTGGATCACACAAGGTGTTGTCCCGTGCGGGAATCGAACCCGCGACATGTTGCACGGCAGCCGGTTGCCCAGCCACCGCACCAACCGTGCAGTCGAAATAATAAGCAACTAATCTTCTACACAAAAATAACATAAAACAAAACAAAATTGAGACACAAAGCAAAAAAAAAATGGGCGCTGCGCAATCGACCAAATCTGGATTTTTTATAAAAGTAATTCAAAGGGCGATATCTTAGAGAAAGGTTAAATTTCGGATATGAGGTTTCTTAGTCAGATCAGTCAAGAATAATGCATACTACCACCTCTTAAAGGATTTAGATCGATTTAACCTGTAACCCTGTTTAAAACAATGTACTTGAGAAACTTAATTTTTTGATAATACCTTTAGGAAAAATATTTTGGTCGTATGATGTATGGGTAAACTAAAGCCAGTTTAGTCGACTTTACACAACAGTGACTTTTGACGTTTGAGGTTGTCAATATTTTATTTATTATCTGTTGAACAAAGTACGACGATTACGGTGATCGAGTGACTACTCTGATTTCGTTTCCTTTTATTGATTTTGATAGACCTGAAAATAAAACTATTGCATTCTTGACTTTGTATTTATAAATTAAACTCTTGCAACTACTTGTTGAAGAAAGTGTTCTCAAGAGTAGGAAGAAGAGTTGAAATAAAGAACGACTTGTTACCCTGACCCTCTGTCAAGTTGAGAGATTCGCGAATTTCGTCGAACGCTCTTCTATATTATTGCGTTTGTTCTCAATACCTAGTATAAATACATTTCAGTCTAGTACTGATTATGACGATCGATTTCAGTGTTCTTCACGTAAACCTAGTTGAAGAACATATCATTTAGCACCTATCTCCGTAGGACGATAACAAGAAATCGTCGGCTTTTTGTGGTTGAATGTAGCCATTAAAGTCGTACTCTTGAAATAAAAAAAAAGTTCAGTGCAGTTTTTCGTGAAGTTATCTATAATTAGCATACAATTTGTTAAGGTAAGTGTTGAGTAGTATACTAGAAACATTCCTTAGCATTAAACCATTTAAATTAAGATGTTTTTAAGTTATTATTTGTCGGTTTGCGAAGTAAAGTACGTCTATGCTGCATTTAGTAGATTATAATTGTGTTCATATACCTTCATAGTTATATGACTCAACTGTATCTCACTTGTGAACCCATATTACAATTCAACTTGCACCTCTATTTATGTTTCGAAAATTACTTAATCTTCTGTGACTCTATTTGTATTCGAATTTAGAAATTATTTGTAGCAACAAAAGCAAATAATAAAAAAAAAATAACTACCCATTTTACATAATAAAGCACATTCTTTTGAATGGATTGTAGGTAGATACTATATCTATCTACTATATCAATATAAAATTATCACCAGCAAAGTCATTCACATCAATCTGTAATCTAATTAGATACTCGAATAACTGTCCTTAATATTAATTACAGTTCTGGTTGTACATGTAAAAAAGTGCAACAACAAAAAGTTTAAATTACTCTGAAGATGTACTGGTACTGATTACTCTGGTATTGTTATGAAAATTCCCTCACTGTTTATGTATGAAAAACATATTTTATCTCAATACCTTTTTATCTCTCATGCATATCTTGTAATCTGCATAACTATGGTGATTGTGTGTCACATTCAATTATTAAGTATTACATTTTACCATTCTGGAATTTGCAAGGACTAGATAATTGCTTTTAGATAAACAGGTAATATATAAAAAATATTTTTTGTGTTAAACAGTTTTCCCAACCAATTAAACTGGTGCCACTGGTGACCGCAACCTACTGTTCTTTAATTGTGTCTATAATGACGGTGCTCGACGAGTTAAGTCATTTCGTTCGATTTTCATAATGCAGGTAGTTGTGGAAAAAAATAATTATAATATTGTAGGGTCATCAAGATTAAGGGAGCAAATATCAGATTGATGTGGCATCAGATAAGGTGTAAAATTGCTTACTAGACCTAAACAAGCAAACAAACAAACGAGACAAGCTAAAAAACACTGTTTAAGAATCTTGGAGTGTGCACACAGGAGTACAGTGTCTCTTGACATATTTTTACCTGATAGAAGGGTATGGTTTTTTCTAATTTTATTTGGTGGAGGAATCTAAACATTTATAATACAGCGTTGTCTCTGTCTTGAAGTGTTTCAAAATTAATTTATAAGTTATTTAGACTATTATGCCAGTATGGGTTTACTTACGAACAAATAATAATAGGGATAACCAAATGCTGTTTTAGCTTGAGCACAGGTATAAGCAAAGCGTGGTGTACAAGTAGTGTGACTAGTTCATGAATATGTGCACAATAGGTATGACATGCACAAGTTTTGACCCAAAGTTTATCTTTGACATTATCGAAATATATATTTATTGTATGTTGCGCATTGTATTTTTACTTCCATTTTGGATAGCCACTTGCAAACTTCTGCTAATAGATATTGCTTAGCAATTTTTTTTAAATGTGTTGCTCTTAAGCTTAATCTGCGAATTTGTGATCATTATTTTTCTTTTTATTTGTCTCTATTTTTTATAACTCTTTTTTGTTATTGTGTTGCTAACTTGTACTGTAATTAAAAACAACAACATTGTTCCTATTTGAACTTGCTGACTTTAATCAATACTGCTCCAATAAGCTCCTTGTTAACACAAAATATTACTAGAACATCGGCAACAGTATTGATTTTTTAAATATTTAATGCATTGTAAGTGACACACTTTCACCTAGCTGGTCCTAATGCTATTTTAATATTCTGTGGTAGTGTAGGTAAACATTGCAAATGAAAGGGCATAAATGAAATGTGTAATGATTTACACACATTTGATTTGAGTTATGCATTTTCTCATCCTTGTTTCCTTTATTCTATTAAAGTGTTCATTTTATTGTATGTCTTTCCAGGGTCGTAGAAACAATCAATGATACGAGAATTTTACGATAGTTCGGATGAAGATGACATGGATAAACAGTATCAGATAGATCAGGAATGCTTGGTGACTCGGCCGGACTGCGACATGCATAACCGGTGCTGTGGTGGTAAAGCGTGGTGCATCAGGGTAAGCATCATCACACTATAATATTATAAATGTCATAGTTTCTTTCTTTAAATGCTTGTCCATCAATCACTTGAAACTACTGAATGGATTTTGATGAAATTTGGTATAGAGACAGGCTATGGGACTGACTTAGGTGATAGGGTTTTTTATCCCGATTAAATGCTCCCATGGAATAAAACAGAAATCATATTCAATGTGGAAGAAGTCGCGGGCAACAGCCAGTTTATAATAATAATAAAAAAAACTACCCTAGTTTTCAAAACTAGGGTATTGTAAGTAGTGTTGGGTAAATAGCCAGCTGCTTGGAGTTATTATCGATTATAATCCATAAGTGTCCATTAATATCCTCGCAATGGATGATAACCCTGCTGTTAATAAATTGTTAAAAAAATTAATGCTTTTTTTTGTTTAGTGTTAAATTGGGTATGTGTACGCATTTGTGATTCAATGTATTGTAATTCTTTTTTTTTTATTATCACTTATTGTATGTGAAAAAGTGTTAATAGTAAAATAAATGCACAATTTTTGGGATATTCAGTTTATCGCCATCGCATCCGGCTCTAATTCTGACTATAGTACGAAGCGAGGGGTACTGGGATGTTGTCTCTTCCTTCTGCGAAGCGGTCATGCTGGCTAAGGAGGAGGCAGGGCGCGTGAGTGAACGAATCTCCTCACGCCCCAGCCGTCAAGAGAGCCATTCTGGGCGTTGGGGATCGCATGACGTTCTCTCGCCACCGTAAGCACGGGCCTGCGGACGAGCACGGATGACTCGCCGCCCGACCAGAGGCCTTAGTATAGGTTTGTTTTACGTTTAAAGTATTCGAAACGAGTACGCGTTCGGCACTCTGATTGGCCGGCACCAATGAAGCAACCAATCAGAATGGCCGCCGAATGCGTACTCGTTGCGATTACTTTAAACGTAAAACAAACTTTTACTAAGGCCTCAGATCCAGACCCGATCGCACGGCGCGTCGTGTTCTGCGCGCGCCTCAAGGAGCCATCAGGCCTCCACAGATGGGGCCCAAAAGGGCTGATGCCGATACAGAGCCGCGGCGGGTTGCTGGGGCTCCGGGTCGAAGTGCAAGAGTAGGAACGGGGTGGTTTTTAGTCAGTAAGAGTCTGACATTCCCTCTCGCCTAGAAATCATTGGATTTCTATCGCCCGGTTGAGGCGATGATTTTCTCCCCTCAAAAAAAGCCTGTACTGTCTGTTCTAATCTCGCATCCGCCAGTAAGGCATTGCGCAAAGTTAAGTCGAAGTTTGATGATGATTGGTTCTCATATGACATTGTAATAGACCTCAAGGGGAAAGTAATATCTCCCCTCAATATTTCCCAAACAGAGACAAATACTAGGACTATGGAGGTTTTGTCAATCGAAGTCCAAGCAGAGATGATCATTGATGGAAGTATATATTTTAGCCATACAGATCAATACGAGCAACACAATCGGAGAATACAAGGCCTAGATAGCGGTCTAAAAGCAGTACCCAGTTGGAGGCACTGAAGAACAGTGCACCGGACATCTCTGATATCGTGATATGTATTTACAGAAGCTGGGTCGGGGACAAAGACTACCTACAACATGCTAGTAGCAGCATTTAATATATATTTTAATAGATTCCCGGTTCATCCACATTCAAACCTCCGCATTGGCACTACAGGATCAAGTTTCCAGGACTGGCCAGCACTGATATTTTACGGTTATGTAATCAATCTGTTAGGATTAGCAAAATCTACTGATGTCGTGCACTGAGTATTTCTGGAGGAACACATGGGCAACGACATCGACAGGATGATGACATCGGACGATGAACTTCTCGATCCTTCTGCGTATTTCTCGTATCATGTTGATTTAGGATTGGTCACTAAGTCTGCTTTCTCTGCCACTGCCAACCCATACTTCTTCTAGCGGGTCCACGCCGGGTGTGGACCCATCGGGTCACTGATGAAATCACAGAGATCCCTCAATGTCAGACACATCAATGAGTCAAGTCCCTAGATATCTTAACGAATGCAAAATGTGTTCCCGCACATTCACCAAAGTCTATGAGGATGGAACAGAGATGCAAGAGCACTATGAAGATGACAGCTCTATAGAGGACGATGCAAGTGATGGAGGGAATGAAGTAGAAAAGATTCTGAAGTCCAATGATCCGACTTCTTGGTACACACTCATACGATCCATAGACATAGCTTCCGGAAAAAGTTCAGAAATTTGTGGTAAAGTCCATGTCAAATGTGTCGGACCCTAGAGAGGGAACCATGGAAGAACACTTAAAGTATTATCAACAGTATTCTCGGTTAAGTAATTTTATAATGATAATAAATAAAGATATGTATGTAATTAAAGGTAGGTTGTACCTACAAAAAAAAATTTAACCGATACGTTAAAATATAAGGTACATTGTGTAAGTTTTATCAGCTCCTTACAGCGACTACGGAAAGGACCTTTAGTACTCAAACTGATGTACCTACATACAAAGAAAGAAAACGAAACGAGCAGGCAAAGGCTCGGTATGTGAAGTGCTCACGTTTTAAGTGGGCCATATTAGTTTTAAATTGCACATTTATTTACTACAAACAAAGATGATGAAAATGAAGTCTAATCTGACAGTCCTAAGCGTGAAAACCATGAAGGGAAATTTTCAATCACTAAAATAACATTAACAGCAGGGTTATCAGCCACAATGGCTATTAACTGAGTTTTAATCGATTATTAGCCAAATGATATTAACCGGATTATTATCATTGCCCATCTCTAATTGTAAGTCAAAATGCTTACGTTTTTTAAATATTGATGTTATTGTTACAGGACATTTGTGGTATAATTTGTGCAGTTTTAACATGGCTCTTGATACTGTATGCGGAATTCGTAGTGATGATAGTGATGCTTCTGCCAGGCCTTTCCACATACCCAGTGTATAGTTACATTAACATATTCATATTCCAAAGCCTGGCATTCCTGGCGTTCGCTTCTCATCTCAGGACCATGTTTACCGATCCCGTAAGTAGTGGATTTCATTATAATTCATAAAGCCTTGGCTTTATCTAGTTATTAATAATAACTTATTATCTACAAACTATCCTAAGGAAATCAGCCACATTCTTTATTAGAAACTGTTCTAACAATATTATGGTAGTGTGCTACAAAACACATGTTAAAGCGTAACAAATTGTGTTTTAGTTAAAGGCATTTCAATGACCATTCAAGCTGTACTTTAAATATAATATTATGTTCTTTGTAGGGTGCCGTTCCTAAAGGCAATGCGACAAAGGAAATGATAAAGCAGATGAGTTTTCGAGAAGGTCAGGTGATATTCAAGTGCACCAAGTGTTGTAGTATTAAGCCAGAACGAGCACATCACTGCTCTGTCTGCCAGCGATGCATTAGAAAGATGGACCACCACTGCCCTTGGGTTAACAACTGTGTCGGGGAGAATAATCAAAAATATTTCGTATTATTCACCGTAAGTGTTGTCAGTTATTAAATATATTTTATTACTCTCCTCATATGGTGTAAAGGACCGTTACCCGCAACTCTATAACTGACTGCCAGCACGTGCTTCGCGTGCGCCAACCTATTACGATCTATGTTCGTCAAATGAAGCCATTATTTAAAGCACTTGAATTAAAAAAATCAGTTGGCTTATAGCATTTTATTTTTGTTGAAACTATATTACCACCACACATGCTGTGAACAAAAGTACATGAGAACTACGTCTTTTCTCTACGTACGTTCGCAATAAATTATTTTTGCTTATCAATCTGAGTTTGCTTAACTTTGAGAGATATACCTATTTTTGCTATTCTTGATAAAGTTTTTTATGTGTCTGATTGTTAATGTGTTTTCAATAGTTTTACATTGCGGCGATATCAATCCACGCGGTGGGTCTCGCTGTGTACCAGTTCGTGACGTGCATCCGACATGAGTGGCGAGACTGCAGTGCCTACTCGCCGCCCGCCACCGTCGTATTACTGCTTTTCTTGATCGCGGAAGCATTACTATTCGCAATTTTCACCGCCGTTATGCTAGGCACTCAGTTACATGCCATATGGAACGATGAGACTGTAAGTCTTCATTAATAAAATCGATATCGATTGCTTCTTTCTACGTAACTCAGCCGAGTCCTATGTATTCATTGCATAACTGCATTTATTATTGACAGTCTATTTACCGTGCAGTATGAAAGTGTACAACGATACTTTATGTGTTTGCAGGGCATAGAGCAGTTGAAAAAGGAACAAGCTCGATGGGTTCGCAAGTCTCGATGGAAGAGTATTCAGTCGGTATTCGGCAGGTTCTCCATCCTTTGGTTTTCACCATTCACTCAGCCTTCACCCAAGACGAAATTGGAAAGCTATCTGTATAGTGTTTAGTGTTTGTATTCCATAGACACGGATGAAGAAGATATTGAGGATACATTACAATATTTGAGACATCTAAAAGCGTTTTAACATTGAACATTGGTCTTACATAACAGGTACTATAGTTATACCTAGTGACCTAACAAAGCTTGAGCTACTTGTAGTGTATTGAAACTAATTCAGAAAAGGTCAAATGCCATCATAACGTAGGAATGTGAGATATTTCCATATTTAATTCTCTGTATAAAAAATTGCGAACTATATAGCTTTTAGCAATGTCTGATGATTAGTTCTTGAACTTTTATGACTTTAGATCAAATTTACTTAATGTTCTTCTCGTATTTTCCTCAGCCGTGTCGTTTGTGGTATAGTATTATCACCACATCCACACATACAAACATAGTAGTGTAACATACATCCACAAATTCATATTCACATCTCAATGTATTATTATTTGTAATCATTATAGCTACTTATCTTCAAAAGCAATTGAATTGACGAAATCCAGCAGTCAAATGTTGGTCTTTCAATGCACCATATAATCTTGCCTTTGAGGCCAACATCACAATATTCTTATTGATATAATTTAGTCACTCTCGTCTCACTATGATTGACTATGACTGACAACGGAATTTGTAGAGTATAGATAGTTAGGAAACCAAACGTCTGCATTTACTAATACTTATTTAATTGTTACAAATATTTATCACAAATGATTAATGATATATAAATTATTCTGGTATAGGTAAGGTTACGAATAAATAGTAACTGAAACATTTACAGATTTATACAGATCCCGTATGGTCTCGTACGGAGTCACAAAATAGTAACATTAATATTAGGCCTCGATGTTGTACTAAATTTTTTAATAAATAATGTTATTATTTATCAAGATCATCGTAGATCTCTTTAATATAATAATGGTATTAAGTTCTTGTGCTATGATAAAAGTTCAAATCACAAATTATATATTATTATAGATAAGTTAGCAAATATCTATCTATGCAATAAAATTAATGCTTTATCTTTCGTAAAGTATTGCTTTTTGAATGTATCTTGTAACAAAGTTACTATACGTGTTAGGTATAGTGTAGGACCAATGACATGATAGATCTCTCCTATGCTCATCATTGATGAGTGTATCTATGACCTTGGTTTTGCCTGAAATCAGATATTTGCCTTGACTACAGAATAACACGATATTCTGTTGAGAAGTGCGTGCAGACTGGTCGTTGTTAATTCCATAAAGGTTTAAAATGAAACTTTTGTTGTTGCGTAATCATGATTATTATTAATTTTAAATTGAATTGATTGTGATTGTATTTATTTCGTTGTAATTATTGCTTTCTTTATGTTGTTATTTACATGTGAAGTTTATTTCTTAAGTATAGGTCGACTAATGGCCGCGGGAACAAACAACTCGATGGTTATACATATTTTAGTTGTAGTTTAATGGCGAAGTAATGTGAACGGTAGGTTGCAACGCTGTTGTGATATATTAAGTGTAATCTAATTAACGTCTTTAAGTGAAAATATGATTTTGCTTCAGTTTGAGCAATAGTGGATTTGTATTATCAGTCAGTGATAGACTTAACTTGTTATAACTATTGATAGGTCAGTTTTGGTGTATAAATTATTTACACAAACGCTTATCTTTTTGATGCGTTTGTTGTTTTTTTTTTGTATTATTTTGATTTGTATATAGTTTAATTAAGTTCGGCTGAACAGAGCATTGAAAGCGAGATGGGAGCGAAGATATCCTGAGGTTTCATTATATGTAGTGCATATTTATCATTCTTCCACATAAATCATTCTACAGTCAGTGTAAGAATATTATTTACAAAGTAGTGTTTCAATGCCAAGGTATTGAGGCACCATACTTTATACCTAGTAAGTGTCGCAACTTTGTTGGTCTCCTCATAAAATTGATATTTTCATTCATATATCACGTTCCATATTTATTCCATGTTAGTTACACCTTACATACAGTTTATTAGCGACTGTATATTTAATCTTTCGGGTGATAGGTAAATATGCACTATTTGTGTAGGACGAAGGGATTATCTAATCTATTGCTTGCTCCCGAGGCGCTTGCTCGCGTGTGTACGTTGCAGTAAAGCAGATATTTTAGCAATAGCAATACATACAGAGACCATGAGTAGTTACTAGTTATGCTTCTAACGACTGCATAATAATTAGATGTAAGCGTATATCGGTGATTCTATTAAGAACCGTTAACTTTGCAATAATTAAGTGCTATTTACACGTATTATTTGTTATTATGTGTTAGCTAAGACCTTCGTTTTTGGGAAACAAATCTTTGATGGCTTTAATGTTTTAAGTGTCAAGTTTAGAGCCGACATAGTTTAAAAAATATTTGTAATTTCGCGGCAAACTTAGTTTGGTGTTACTGTGGTGATTATGTCATCCTTATTAGCTGTGTCCACATCGGTCGAGCTTGTGGAGCGACCTTGTGAGTCAACTCTATTTATTTAGACGTGTCACAGTTCTACTCAGACGCATATTTGTGCTCTGATGGACTTACATATAAGGTTGTAATTGCTTGCAACTTTGTTTGCAAGTATCAAGTACCTAAAGTAGCCACAACTTCCTCTAATTAAATGAGCCCGAGCGATGTGTTCACTATATACATTTATAGCCTCTTGACAGTTTTAGATACTATCAATACTAGTATCTCTATCCTGCAATCTCTACCTAGGTCACTATCATCTTAGGAAGTTCGGACTCCTTATAAGTAACACCAAATCTCTAAATTACAATTAATAAAATATCTAAAAGCATTGAAATTCAGAATACGCCAAGCGGAGCCGTACTAATCCACGATATTACAAACATATCATATCAGAATATTTGTTGCATAACGCGAATATTTTGTGATACTTTCTTTTATATACTTAATCGTTTTGAAGCAATATTGACGTCTATATGTAGTTTGCTAGTAGGTGATAGTATAAAGGTTAGTAACTATGCTCACTCCGGATGGCTTACGTGAATTTGTAACAATACGAATATAATAATACTAATACTTATTATAAGCACAAGCTTAGCTTCATTATCGCCTTATTATATATTGCGGAATTTGTAGGAATTCTGGACTATATTTTTAGAAGACAATGAGCGGACACAACACTGTATTGAGCCTCAGAACGCGAAAGGAAATGTACCTCAATAATTATACTAAATACTATTTCCATATATTGAATATAAGCAGGCTATCGCCATCATTCTATCACTATATAGTGAGCGTAGAGTATATTCATGTATACATATTTATTGTGATGAAGGTATAAGTCACTTAATTAGTCATATTTACTATTTTTGCGGGTTTGTTACTATTACTTACAATTGTACTTCTTAATTAAGCTTTCTATTTCGTCGTTGCGTAACGTTTAAGACCTATGTTACGTTATCTACATAACTTATCATAATTATGGGAAAATATTTTAGCTATGTAAGTTTAAATCTATATATTTGATGGAAATAAATAATATAATTAAATCTTATAAGTAATGCAGTTTGTAGCAATAATCCGATATGTTATTTTGGATATTTTAACAATGTTTTTGTATTAGGTACTATATACACATGTACTATAATCGTCATTCTTAGTCATATGTGACCTGTAATAAATAATGCGCTGCCGATACAAAGCGTACGCTGTGCGCTTGTAAGTGATGAAACATTAGTGATTAAAGGTAATGAAATGTTAAGTCTCGACTCACGTTCTCAGGATAGAAAATATTCTGCACTGAAAATTGTGTCTTATTTCCTAAATGATAGAGTAACACCAAGTTGTAGTCCGTTGTAGATTTTTTCGTTAAAAAGCTAGAATAGTATATACCTATATAATAATGTTCATGGGAAGTTTCAGTGGGAATCTGGTTTGCTTAGTGAACCGCATGCCAAAGTAAGGTTGATATATTTAAGTTATAACGTGGCTTCGTTAGTGGCTTTATTATACATATCTTTGTATTTGTCCAATAGGGATGATTTAATGGTTAAACATTAATAATTTTGACTTGTAATTATTATGTAGTTTCTGTGAAATTATTTGTCTATATAAAATGTAATCGATAGTAGAATCTTTTGTAATAATCTTGTGACTACAATCAGCTTGCTAGAAGCTAGTTATACTATATTTGACTTCAATGTTTATAAGTACATTCTGATGTGATAATTTGCCCCCGTTTTGTTCTGGACGAGAGCAAAGTGGATTATATTAGCAAAATGCATATTTTGTGCGTTCAATTTTGAAAGCCACTTTCGTAGCTAGTTCATAGGCTTCTGGTAATTGAATTGAAATACGGTTCGTGTAATAAGGCATTGGTGTTAATTTCAGTGATATTCATTACGGAAGTAGTTAAAAGACAGGACCAGGCAAGCTTTATAAAAACCTTTTGTTCAGTCACACTCTGGAATCGATTTTGACTATAGAATAATATATGAAATTAATTCATTGTGAAATACACTTCAGTTAAGTATATCAAGTAATAGTCTATTTAAGATAAACTTGTACTTGATACTGTAACGTTTAAAAACATTACCAGGCGCTTCCAACATGTGGCTGGTCTGAGTAAATTGGTAAATATTAAATATGGCAATATATTCACTGAGAAATTACGTTCAGGCCATTATACAGACGACCGTATCGGTACCGATATTTAATTACCCTAGTTGTAGTCGTAACTATTTTCATATTAATGTTCACGATTTTATCTAATTATTTATGTCTTACTGAACAAAATAGTTTAGCTTATTAGATTATAATATCAGTTTTACTTGAAGCGGACTTGAAATAACTTTGAGTGGAACATTTTAAACCCCAGTTTCATATTTTTTGTAATGTTTCAAGATCGGTTTCGTGTACTCTAAATACTTAATTCTTTGTGATGTTTTAATAATACTAATACTTAAAGTTCGGCTGCGATTTCTCTATGATTAAGTGTAATAGAAAGTCAGAATATCATTCATGATATTACGATGTTTTAAGTATAATTATATTGGTATAGTCATTTGTCGCGAATATTGCAATATATTATAATATGTAACAGAATACAAAATCAACACTGTGCCTCTTTGATTAGCTGACTCTAAGAACAGATGAAAGTACCTCTAGATGTACATTATTTTTATAGTATAGTACTCCGTAGGTCACTAGTAATCAATCTCATGTACACTTCATGTACTCACAATCATAACATTATCTTCTAATACATCATAATCAAACGTTGTCGAGGCTCTTGCACCATATATACAAACAATGATATTTAAACTAGATATAAGGACTTGCGTTGTATGGTAATTTCGTATAACTTTAGTTATTGTATTTATTCAAACTGAGTTCACACCCGTCGACCATCTGTCCAGTATTAATATTGTTTATAACTAGTAAACATAGGCAATAGTAAGCACGGTGCAAGGAGGCCTAAATATTTATTTATGACTTGATGCTTTCTATCATTAAGCAATCACTACACTAAGCATGAAATACATGATATATTTTTTCGATCGTATTAATTATATTTATGTAGAAATGGGTAGGATACATTTCTCTTTATATATACCTGTGAGGTTTTATGTTGATCACTGCTTGAGACTGCTTCTATGAATTTCTACAGTGTAATAGAACCTATTCGAAACATAAAGCAGCTGCCTCAACAGTACCTTCTGATGTACACGTCTCAATTATTAAAATATAACGTAGTAATAGATTTCAATGGTGTCTACGTTGCAAGTCGACTCTACGCTACTTTTTCAAACTAATATACCCAAGCAACGTTATTTTCAAATGCCCCAAGTTCCAATGATTTTGCAGCCACGTTCTGTTTATAAATACTTTGTATAAAATATTACAAACAATATTTTTATTGTGCTTATAATCAATGTACTATAATGTAATCGACATTGTAATCTTCTACATACAACAAAAATTATGTAGGTACCTATTTTTGGAGCGCTAAATATAATTGTCTATAACGACTATGTAAGCAAATCACTTAAATCTCCCTTAGTAAGGTGTAGACTGTAGACATATTAATCTTATCATGATATACGTTTTTAATTTTTTATAAGTATTTTTTTATCTAGGTCTCCTTGACATTAATCAAAATATTGTAATAAGTTACGCAACGTAATGCGACATAACTGAGTGTGCAAAATCTAAGAGTAACTGCTGAATCTCACTGTAGACTAAACATCTTATACATTTGATCGTTGCATTTGGGTCAACGTTTTAAACACGCATAATGCAATATGTAGAGTAGAATCGACTATGTATTACATGAAGTAATAATTGTCACTGCCCCTAGTAAACAAATTGTATTTTGCAGTAGAATTACCTGATATTGTATTAAAAAATGATATAACCGAAATGAATTATATTTTGCTAAAAGACAATGCATCATATTGATTAATTAATTAGTAATATAATTGCTAATCACAGACATTATAAAATATGTAGAAATTACACATTAAAGCATTTTGAAATATCCTAGATCCTAATTATGTCATTTTTGTCTATAATTATAATAAGTTTTTGACGGAATTTATTTTCATTAAAGATAACATGTGGGATGAGATGTGAGTTTTCTTTTCGTGTCCTTAATTAAGCCCTTTTAGTGTGTATTGCGTATGGGAATATGTTTGCGTATATGAGCACGAGGGCACTGTCATGCTCAGCAGTGTGCGGGCGGCGCCGGCGCACCTCGTTGTCGTCGTCGGTAGGTGTGTAACAAACGCGTAAAGGGAAAGTATTGTGTTGCGGAATAGCGCGCGTCACGCCCCGCCTGTTACACTTCTCGGATTTTAGCATGAGCTGCTCGGCCTCAAGGTGATCGACTGTGGCCGCCCGTTGTCGAAACCACACCGGTTTCATTCAATACGTCAGTACCTACTCCGTTGAACCCGTCTGACATTGCACAATTACCACCATCCAGGTGATCCATTCATTGTTATTTTTATTTCGTACCTTATTAATTCAGTTTATTTGCTTTTGTAATAAGTTTATCTATTGTTTTGATCGTGTTGTTCCAGATGCGGCTAACATTCTGCACGATATGTCTTTTGGCGACAGTGGCGCTATCTGTGTGTCGGCCTTACGACCCAGATGACGAGGGCTTGAAGGATGTGCTGCCCTCTGACGGACAGTTCGAAGCGTTCTATCCTCGTGAGGCGCACGGTATACCGAACGGTTCGTCGAGGCCTGCGCATGGGCACGGTAGTTTCTACAAGCACCGCAACCCGGCGCTAGTTGACGTGAAAAACGCAGCCGCATACGGTTTCCGCTTCGATGGCATGAGGAGATTCAACTTCGACGATGATGAAGAGTGAATGCTAAATCTGTGTCCATTGTAATTTCTATTCATTTTATTTTTATTTTACATTTTGTGTCTAATTTTAATTGAAAAGTTACAATAGCTCGGGTTTTATTTAAATAAAGTTTTATATTTCTGTACAATTTGCATTTATAATAAAACCCCCCACTAGCGTGCTTCCTTGACTGGCCGAACATTTACTGAGTTTATTTTTGTGTTCTAACTGTTCGATAAGTCTGTGTCGAAAAAGAATATTATATAAATTAAGATTTTCCTTTAAAAAATATATAATTTCCCACTTCATAAGGAATACCCGCAGAGCTTTGTCGCATTGGTATTGAAAGGGGCTACAAATGAGATTTTCGACTGAAGATGTCATTTGTTGGCCCAGTTAAAAGAGCACGTACAGGCTGTCGAAAATTCAACAAAAAATAAAAAAAACCTATTAGAATGATGATGATAGCATTCAGTGTAATTACAGGGTAGGTTATACCTATTTATCTACTAGGTAGGGTACCTCGCTTGTCTAAATCATCGGCTTTATAGACTGTAAACTAGAAACCGATTCTATGGGTATATGGACTGTTTATCTATACTTCTAGAGGTATATTAATATTATAAAGAGGAAAGATTTGTACCTATTTTTGTATGTTTGTAATGAATAAGCTCAAAAAGTACTGGGCCGATTTAAAAAATTCTTTCACCAATAGAAAGCTACGTTCTTCCAATTTGACATAGGCTACATTTCATTTTGAAAAAAATCAGGGATCCTTGGTAAAATTTGAACAATGTAACCGAAGCTGTATATAAAATAACTTTTAACAAAAAAAACCGACTTCAAAAGTAAATAAAAAATAAAAAAGTAAATAAAAAACCAAAAAGCAAAAAATAACTTACTAAATATGCAATTTATAATACTTTTAAATTACTACTTACTATGTAATTAATAAAAAAACTATTATTTTCTTAACTAACTAGTCTAACTACTGCTTGGTTTGAAGTCGGTGCCAAGCCACTGTGCCCACAGTATTATGTACTTTGTATCAGACCAACAAAATAGTAATTATCACTATCTGTCATGCAAAAGGAATATCACATGTCATAACATGTAGCATACTACGTTCACTAGATGGCGTTGTCGCGTGACGTTATTTTCTGAATCGCGGTGTTAAGATTCTCCATGATTTGATGAGGTCAACTAACATTTCTTCGCCAGTTGCATTCATTTTCTAAATATTTGATGCGTACTTAAGGTTTAAAAGTATTGTTCGTATACAGTGGCTGATATCTCTTTGTCAATTATTATCATTGAAATTCGAAATTCATAAAAAGAATATTCTCCATACTATAAGACCACTATTATATTGTTGTAGTGTAAAATAGGGTAGAAGTAGTTAGTTCTGGTTTAGAGTTTTATCAGTGCTGGAATTTAATGTTGATTATTCCAAGTACAATTATTTTGTATTTATATAAGTTAGTTTAATTCATCATGCTTGGCACCGACTTCAAACCAAGCAGTAGTTAGACTAGTTAGTTAAGAAAATAATAGTTTTTTTATTAATTACATAGTAAGTAGTAATTTAAAAGTATTATAAATTGCATATTTAGTAAGTTATTTTTTGCTTTTTGGTTTTTTGTTTACTTTTGAAGTCGGTTTTTTTTTTGTTAAAAGTTATTTTATTTCACAATTTTAAGTGATGGGTTGACCAAGCAAGGATGCTTCTCGAATGAGAAAACGTCGATTCCTTGAAACGAAAGATGATAGATGGAAACGATTAGACAAAATAAAAATACATGCTAATAAGAAGAGAGAAAATAAAACACTAGAGGAACGTAAAAAGAGATTGTCGGTTATGAGAGCTTATGTATCAAAAAGACTAACGAACGAAAGTCAAGAAGATCGTACTCAACGGCTCAGTTTGATCCATGAACGCTTATCGAACGAAACCGAAGAAGCCTGTGCTCACCGGTTCAGTTTGATCCATGAGCGCTTATCAAACGAGACCGAAGAAGCCCGTGCTCACCGGCTCAGTTTGATCCATGAGCACTTATCAAACGAGACCGAAGAAGCCCGTGCTCACCGACTCAATTTGATCCATGAGCGCTTACCAAACGAGACTGATGAAGCCCGTGCTCACCGACTCAGTTTGATCCATGAGCGCTTATCAAACGAGACCGAAGAAGCCCGTGCTCACCGACTCAGTTTGATCCATGAGCGCTTATCAAACGAGACCGATGAAGCCCGTGCTCACCGACTCCGTTTGATTCAAGAGCGACGATCAAATAAATCTGCTACACAACAATCTCAACGATTAAGTTACTTACGTAACAGTTCCGCACTAAGGGTACTTAATGAACTTCCAGAAGAAAGGGCCAGTCGATTGACTGTTCTAAGACAAGTATCAAGTCGCTTGAGAAATACTCGTATAACCTTAGACGAACAGCTACAGAAGGTATGGTTAATAATTATAATGCAGATTTGTTAGGGCTATAGGAAGGCAACATTGACGTGCAACCTTGTGGAAATGTTACTGCTGTTTCCTATTACGTTGCGAAATTTTATCAAACCCAAACACAAGGTAGCTACTGGTAGCCGCCGAGGAGTTCCCTCAACTGTCGTACTACTTCATCATCAGACCCTTAATGACAATCACATCCCATCTGGGTGTAAAGTCCTCATCAATACAAATTATCAAACCCCAACACAACATAGCTAGTGGCAACCGTTGAGGAGTTCCCTCAACTATCGTACTGCTTCATTGTCAGACCCTTATTGACAATTACACTTCACCTAGGTGTAAAGTCCTCATCAATACAAATTAATCAAACCCAAACACAAGGTAGCTACTGTTAACAGTTGAGGAGTTCCCTCGACTGGCTCTCGGCTCCATCATCAGATCCACCCCAGACCTTTATCAGATGGTAGTGGTTTTTAATACTTAATAAAAAAATAACAAATGCACTAGTCGCCCCTATAATTTTTAAAAGATCCCCTCGGTTTCCCTGGTCTTCCATCATCAGATCCTGATTTACTTATCATGGGACCATTCTGGGACTATCTCCTTTCCAACAAAAAAAGAATTATCGAAATCGGTTTATAAATAACGGAGATATCGGCGAACAAACATAAAAAAAAAGCATATATACGGTCGAATTGAGAACCTCCTCCTTTTTTTTTGAAGTCGGTTAAAAAATGAATCTTAAAATGTCTTTCGTCGAATGCGCTGCCGAAACTATATAATATAGAAGCCGATAGAACAAAATAATGTCTACAAAAAACTCCGCGGTAGCATATTATTATGTCCAACTATTGTAGTTATGTCACTACAACAATCCAAATTTCCAAAAATAAATAATTGTCTACCCCGTGCGAAGCCTGGACGGACTGCTAGTTTCGAATAAAACGGTATCTGTCAAAATAAAACGGTATTAGGATACATGACGTACATATTTTAAAAATACTCGTATTTGTCGGAACCTGGGATACGGACAAGACTTCCCTCTGAAGAAACACCGACTTCACTGAGACGATTCATCCTTGATATAGGTAAGTTCATTTATTTATTATTTACAAATAATGTTCAGATACTTTTTTTTTAATAACGTAACTCCCCACACTAGCATTTTCTCCTGTGACGTGGGTACGTTTACAAACATACAATTTCACATGTACATGACACTCAGACCCGAAACAACAATTTGTGAATCACACAAAGGGTTGCTCCGTGTGGGAATCGAACCCGTTGCGCGGCAGCCAGTTGCCCAGCCACGTCGCCTGTGCAGTCAAAGTCAGTAATATATAATAATTCCGTTGTTTTATCTCCTTTGTTTTAATCTCAAATTTGAGGGCTCTCTTAATTCTCTCTTATTTCTTTTAATCTCAAATTTGGTTTAAGCTACATTTTGGGCGATATTGAGTTATATAGAGGTATATATTCGGAATCAGCGAATTTTTCTCCGTCGAATAGTCCGTTACCCCTAGATATATGTATGTTACCGGCCAAACCCGATTTCAGGACAAACTAGTTTTGCCTAGGCTAAACTAGTTTTTCCTATACGCGTATATATATAGGTGCTCACCTGAGGTTTCATTTATCAGGTATGCTATGTAGCTCCGTGGCTGAAACCGAAACTATCAGAACTGAAATGAATATAAAAGTTATAAATATAAAAGTAACCTAACCTTTTACGAGTAAATAAAATTGTACTGTGGAATATTGGCTGAGACTGGACACCTACTGAAAGATAAATAAATCTTTTATTCAAAACAAAGAAGTACCTACACATTACAATATCACAACACTTATCTAGGATTCATGAAGATACTTAGTATATAATTATGTTCAATGACCCCCGTGCTAGGAGAACCTGCGTTACAGGAGTCATACTGCCGTCTGTTTTATTGATATCATCATCAACAGCCTATAAATTCCCACTGCTGAGCAAAGCCTCTTCTCACACGGAGAAGGTTTGAGCATTTATCACTACGCTTGCTCAATGCGGGTTGGCGATTACAAACTCATAATTAGAAATTATAAGCCCAGGTTTCCTCGCGATATTTTCCTTCACCGTTTGTCAGTGGTGTCTGAATAATATTAGAAAGAATATAGATAGGTAAAACTCGGAAAAAGTCACATTGGTACTTGCCGTTGGTAGGTTTGAACCCGCACCCTCATGCATGAGAAGCGGGCGTCTTAAACCTCTGGGCCACCACGACATTAGTTTTATTGATAAGTACATATGAAAAGTAAAACATGCATTTGAATACAAAAAAAAACAGAGAATAATCAAGGTAAGGTAAGGTAAATAAACAATCTAAGATGAGAAGAAAGTTTTTCCCCGTATTGGTACACCTACCTACTCGTATATTGTGTCTATCTAAAACCGCTGGTAACCCCTGGAGCTATGGGCAACAAACACCACCACCGCCTAGTAACTTACCAATATATTTCAATTTGCGCAATTTAATTTACTAATGCCCGAATACTGAAACGTTACTCAATTTTACGTCGCGCTTAAGTATAGTTCTGCCACTGCAAATTCTTAGTAAAATTACAGAGATGGCACCGTGGATGGCACCATATTAAGCACGACTTAAAATTGAGTAACGTTTCAGTATTCCGGCATAAATCGAGGACTAATTTAAAGAATTCTCTTTGAACCTGCATTTGACAGCATGTAGTAGCAAGTACGGCTTTTAGTTAACTCCTCGTCTAGACGAAGGTGAGTCAAAGACATCTTCCAAAATGTCGTTGACTTGTCTTTGGAACAGTGGCGTAGCGTGCACAGGGGGGGCCCCGTATAAAAATTTGTTTATGGGTTTATGGGGCCCTTGAAGGGTAAACATTTCTAATAAGAGATTTTTTAAATAAAATACTTATAATTTGTGTGAAAATCGAAAATATTTTCAGGCAACTCCCTCTGCTCTTATTAGCGGACATTAATTACTTTTATTTTTCTTAAGTTTCTGCCAACCTTTGAACGCATGCTTTACGCGGGAAAAATTGTTTTTTTTTTACTTTTATGATTACTGAAATAAAATGGAGAAGTTTTTATTATTTTTGCTTAGGCACGTTGGGGGCCCCTGTATTCCGGGGGCCCCGTATAATTGATTCGGCAGATACGGCGCTAGCTACGCCCCTGCTTTGGAAAGAGGCTTAATGCTGTCTGTGAAGTTTGAACTGGCATGTTACCTTTAGATAGGTTTGCAAGCTCCCTTGTGAGTTTGAAGTAAGGATCTGGTTTAGATAGTACACGTTTTTAAAATTACTTTCGAGTATGAGAGGTTGTTTACTAATAGTGGTATTATTTTATTTTTTTAAGTGGGGAAAATCATCGAATGACTGCTCCCGCCTGGGTGAGGCGGGAAGGAGTATCAGACTCACTGACTAATAACCACCTCATTCCTTCTCCTGCACATCGAGCCGGAGCCCCGGTAACCCGTTAGGTTCTCCGTGACTCCGAATCGGCATCGGCCCTGTTGACCCTATCTGTGGTGGTCTGATGGCTCTTTGAGACGCTCGTGGAACGTGACGCGCCTTACTAATAGTGTACGAGTCGAATAGATGTATGTATCGGGGCACGTGCACATTTACATCAGCACTTATACATCACTTTACTCAAATCACTGTATAAAGCGCGTTCAGCACTCATAACATATATCAGTTGGTACTCACCACGTCAACATACATAGCATTAGTTATTTGGTAGCGAAGTATATAATAAACGGATATTCTTTGACTATCAATGATTTCTTCCTATCTACATCTCAAGTTGTGTGCTCCACATTCAGCAGCGTATACAAATAGGTAATCTGTTACCAAACCGACTTGGGGGTTACTCTTGAATCCAATTCCCACCGATCGACATTGGTTTTGTGAACGTACTCTTGAGTTGGAACACTAGCGCCCATTGCATCCGTATTGCGTGGATATTTAATGAACTAAACGGTATTGACTTTAGCTTTTCCATTCCATACTCTGAATCTGAATGCTATTTTAACAGCTTCGATAGGGTTGTATAGTTTTGACATTGTATAATTATTGAGATTGTAGGTATTTCATTGAAATTGCATTGACATTGAGATTGGTTTCAAGAGTAAGCACCTTGGTCTCAGTCATCCCAATCACTTTAATACCATTGTTGTAGGTACACCGAATTCAATTGACTTCCTGTCTTATATCGGTTCAATTATTTACTTAACCAAAACTTAAGGACCGTTACATGGTTTTTGAGTAAAACAGTTTCATTTTGTTCACTCCATCCATTTAAGATTTCATGCTCGATGTAGCAAAGCAAGTCGGAGGGCACCTTGTTGGAGGAACAGTTTGTTGGAGTTCAATGATAATGAACACGTCTCCTCGATTCGTCACGAGTGTCAACCGCATCCTTCCTTGCCATTACGTGGTCAGCAGACCGAAAGCGCCGCCCTTTTGTGTATACTTGGACTAAGAGAACTGTCTTCATAATTCAGCAATAACTTTGGACTACCTAACTGCCTACTTTTATGGTGTACCTTTAAATATCGCAAAAGTTGACTTAGTTTAAGGTACAGCTTTGCTTTGTTATGTCTTAATGCGGCAAATGCGTAGGCGGTTCACCTAATGGCTCATACACTCGGCGCTTCCTAAGAACTCGGTGATCGGTGCCGCCCATGGATAGCTATCCGCAACACCAACTGCATTTTGTAACTTAAATATTTTTACTTTTTTGACAAAGTATTTAAAACCAAAGAACGTGAATATAGTCTTTGGTATGCGGAAATGTAGATAACCTATGACGGGAGTTTTCCGTTTACTTTGAATTCTATTTAGCAAAGTCACCCGTTAAGAATCTATGACACGCACCTATCCTATGATTTTGCGTTTATGCTATAAGAGAAGACGAGAAGACAAGCTTATATGGAAAACATACAATCCACTACAAAACATACCTATAATTTTGTGGAGACACAAGGAATGAAAATTCAGTAAATTCAAATCAAAAGGAAATGTGCCCGGTATATGGCAATAAGCTCACCCCCTATTACATGGGACTCATAAAATAAATAGTGAAAAGTGGGTGTTACTTCTGTGTGCACCTCTGCCTACCCCTTCGGGGATAAAAGGCGTGATGTCATGTTATGTATGTCAAATCAAGATACTTACTGAAATTTTACCAATTTCATGTTCAACCATGTCAAAGATCACTGTTCCTACCGGCTGCAAAATCAAAGGATTAGAAACTCTTAAAACCCACTATCACATAGTAACCGTTCCTCTGTTGTTAGAAATAAAAAAATAATGTCGAAGATCAACCATGCCTATCAGCAGACATCCTTTTTCCTTTTAATGACTTAAGAAATTCTCATCGTTAATTTTGTGTACCTAATAGTAGGGCTGTAGGTATCCATAATAGACGCTTAGTAGATAATCTGAAGGCAAGAAACTATCGAGGCAGCATTAAATACACCTCATTTTTAAAACTCCATGTCAAAACACTTAGCCGCCGTCAGAAAAAAGTGTGAAATTATCTTAAGTAGCCAGTATCTAAGAAAGCCCTTTTAAAATCAGGCTAATATAACGGTACGTTCTAAGTAAAGATAGAAGTGTAGATAAGTTAATAAGATTATTATTATACCTCATGTTGAGGTCGGGGACCGGCTTTTAAGGACGGAATGTTTCTGAAACCGTGTATAAAAAACGACTGGTCCCCAGGGATCGGTCATTCCGCGGCCGGAGTGGGTGCACGCATCTTCGTTCCCAAAATAACGACTTTTTGTGTTAAGGTTACTTAATTCTTCGTTGGAACTTGAACTAGTAGTATTGAGTTCAATCTCGGAGGGGGTGAACGTTAGTTAACTTCTCTCGTCCAGTTAGCACAACTCCATAAGTGCCATGTATCCGGATGCAGTCAAAGTGGTGAGTAGCATTTATTTATTTCAACACTTGCGATTTTTAATGCTGATGAATTAGCTAATAGTGCATTTTATTTATTATCATTATAATATTTTAATTGTGTTACTTTGATTAAAAAAGTATTCCACTCTCTATTGATAATTACTTAGACAAACATTGTTGAATAAAAATATAAAGAAAAGAAGCCTGTCTCGACGCGCTCCTGACTATCATACAAAAGATTTATCCCTTTTTCGTGTTTACATTATTTGAGCTTAATGATTGTCTATTGTTGGGTAAGATTTCAATTTATGTGGCGGCAATAACAAGGCTGAATGGATGATGAGAGCAGAGTGATGCAAGTCATCCCACGGGACGGTTAGTGCTCAAGGCGCTTCGAGTGCGCGGTACGTTTGTTAACATCTCTGTTTTGACACCCATCGATTGATTGATTTATTGTAATTGAGATAATAATTTACTTACCATTATTTTTTATTATTTTTTTGCGATGTGAAGTAGGTTCAATAATGACTAAACCATTGATTTAAGTGTTTATACTTAAGTTAGATACGTTATTTTGTATTTATCATAGGCTTGTATTCTGTCTTTATGTGTTTTACTGACTAAATATAGGTGCCTATTATATCTTAATGATTTGATTACATTATAGGTAATCCATTATTCGATTTGTCTCGTATATCAATCACTAGTAAGAATAAAATATAGGTGTATTAAAGACCATGTTGATCTTCACGCGGTTGTAGGCGAAGCGTTGAAAATAAATTAAACATTTATGAGTTTGGGACTCGCACGCACCATTTAACGATTATCCACGGTCCGGTACAAATCTCTTTATAATGTTCGTATCTGGCGAAACACGGGAATGCAGTACCTATGGACCTATGATTATGATTACCCAAACGAATCCTCCATGAGAAGGAAATTCAAATTATTATCCTGACTGTAAAAATTAACCTTCGAATTTTAATAGTTTCTAATTAGTTCTCAACAATTGACCGTCCCTATATCTCAACATCCAATTCCGAATGGGAGGTGCACGTCCACAAACACGGCGTTGTTTATTAAAAATGCTAATTAAGAGAGTTTATAATTGAGTGGTTAGTGTTTTTATAACATAAAGCCATTAATAATTAATGTTAGTAGATGCGGATACCTCTAATTGACTCCAAGATTGTTGTTATTTACTGTTGTATGTACCAACACTTAGTAAACATTCGTGTCAATCAATTATCTTTTTGCTTGCGACCTGTGTTTTTAATGCTTTGCGAAAATTGGCTCCAGCGCATAGCTTCAGCATTTTAAAATCAGGTGTAATTGTTTAAAGTAATTACCATTTGCCTTCTTTCAGTTCTTGTCATTAATATTTCAATTACATGTTATTTTCAAATGAAATATTGCATCATGTCATGAGAAAGTAAAGTATTGTTATATATGGCCAAGTTGAACACCTATCATTGAAAATAACGAGTACCCACTTTCATTTTCCCCTTACCTTACATGAGGTGCGCTGTTTATTTTTATCATTTTTAGTTGTTACGTGACGACTAGATGTAACAGTGACTTATTTTAGTTTCTTTGTATAATGAAGGCATTGTTATTAAGTGTTGTAGTTACATGAGTTTCATTCGGTGTTTCTTCTTAGTGTAGTCAGAGGAACCGAAATGTTAGTCTCATTTAATAAACTTTTTAAAATATTGACGTGACCCTGAAAATGCGGTTTCGTAGCCTATTTACAGAAATAAATAAAACCGTCATTTCACTGCTTTATTTTATTATTTAAATTAAATGATGTTTTTAGTTTTTCGTTTATGGCCATTTTGTATGTCTTTCTATGTCCAAAATGTATGTTGTTTGAAGAACATGATTTCGATGTATCTGATTTGTTCGTAGATGCAGTTTGTCCTGAGTCTGGCGCTGGTTGCATCGTCTGAGGCATTCTTCTTAAAATGGGGCTCGGATTCTTCGTAAGTAGAACTCAAATTACTGACTAGCAGATCGTAATCACGCCAAAGGTTCGGTGTTTATCGAAAATAAAGTAAAATGTAACACAGATACACACACATTGATTGGAATACAAGTGGTAGAGTGTAGTGTAGGCCTATATGTATTCGAATTTACCTTCTCCGTTCCTATAAGATACCTATAAT
This sequence comes from Spodoptera picta, assembly GCA_038387885.1. Classification (NCBI taxonomy): domain Eukaryota; kingdom Metazoa; phylum Arthropoda; class Insecta; order Lepidoptera; family Noctuidae; genus Spodoptera; species Spodoptera picta. The sequence goes on from JAZHFQ010000105.1 coordinate 8,805,012, forward strand.
GTGGGTTACATACCTTACGACTTAGCTGTGCAGTTTTGCCTGTAAGCTTAAATCGTTGGTCCATTCCATACATCCCACACACTTTCAGTTAATACTCAAAATTTTAATTTCATTGTAATGCAACACTGGTTGGGGTACAATGACCCTAATTATAATCGTTATGTCATTGTAAACACACTTGTAAATATGTTATTCAACCTTTCAATATTAGAGGTATATTGCTGCGGCTTGGAATTTCGTCTAGAAGTAGAATGAGCCTAAAAATAATAATTAGCCAAAAGGATAATTACCTTAAGGTTATCTTTAATAATGTAGTACAAGTGCACGACTGTTTACTTTATATGGGAAACGAAAGGTGTGATGTTAAGTTAATGTTGTTATAAATTTTTTGGAAAAGAAACAGATTAATGTATACCAACTGAATCAGTGTCATCCCTAATCTTCCTGCGGAGGTCGTAAGAGTCGGACTAAGGAACTACCTATTAGACAGAGATCAACATTCTCTAATAGGTTTATCCACAGAACTACTAAAGTTGTACTATAACAATGTCTATAGGGTTAGTAGTGAAGTGAGACAACGTCATCAGACAAAATACAAAATGTATATTTCTATGACTAGACTAAATTTAAACTAAGTAATATTATATAAATACAAATAACAAAAAACTAAAAAATGGACACCTTCAAATTACTAACAATTAAAATATTGATATAAATGTAGTCAACTTGAGGTTCAATCATTTTCAATTGCGATCAATCTCTTCTGCCAAGCATGGAGGTGAATGGGTACGTAAGGGAGGCTTTTAGTCCGACAGCAACCTGTTATGAAGTATTGATACTGACACTAAAAGCACTGGCGAAGTAGCTTTTTCATCAAACAAACGAAACACCATATAATAATTTCCTGTAGATTCTCTTCATGTTTTAAACACTTAGAGTTTTTTATGACATAAACCGATAAACGAGCAGACGGATCACCTGACGGTAAGCAATCGGCGGCGCCCATGGACACCTAGGTGCTTACTCTTGAAAACAATCTCAATGTCAATGCGATTTCACAAAAAATCTCAATAATTATTCAATGACAAAACTGTACAACCCCTTTCGTAGCTGTTAAAATAGCATTCAGAGTACGGAATATAAAGCCAAACTCAATACAATTTAGTTCATTCAATATCCCCGCAATACGGTTGCAATGGGCGCTAGTGTTGCAACTCAAGAGTAGGTACTAAATTTCACAATACCAATGACGATCGATCGCAATTGGATTTAAGAGTAAGCCCCCTGGAACACCAAAGGCGTTACAAGTGCGTTATCGGCCTTTTGGGGATTAAGAGTTTGAATATCGTTGAAATTGAAGGATTGGGCAGATTGGGGAAGGAGGGGGGGGGGGATAATTGGGCCTGCGGTAACCTCACTCACACGACGAAATACAACGCATCGGTTTTCTGTGAGGCCGTGGTATCACTCCGTTCGAGTCGGCCCATTCGTGCCGAAGCATGGCTCTCCCACACTTAAAAGTTATCTACTGCTAGCATATCCATACTTTCCTTATGAGCCGATAGGTGTGGGAGATATTCTTTACTCCTTGTTCATGTAAAACGGGAGACGGTTTACAAGTCTATTAGAATATAATATAATATCACGCTTTTTGGTTCCCAAGAGGAGAGAGACGTTCCCGTATTTATTATAACTGACTCTAAGTTCTATCCAAGTGATATTAGGTGAATCTATTGCCAAAAACCGGGTATCATTCCAGACTCCGTGCTAATTCTCTCAAACGAAACCAACTGAAAATTGTTAAATAATAATTTACTTGACATGCAAACAAATCATAAGACTATTTATTCTTCGTATTAGAAAAAGAAGCATACTAACACAAAATAGTTCCTATGTTGTTTCAAATAAAAACAATTTATTATTATTATTATATTATATTAGTAATAAATAATCAAGTGTTTAGAAAAGAACCGTCTAGAAATGCCAATCAGAAACTTGCTTAATAAAAGCTCTTGTAGTAAATGCAACTTGTAATTTATTTGGTAAAACCAATTCAAAACATAACATCACACCTTTAATACCCGAAGAGCTAGGCAGAGGTATTACAGCACTTAATGTCACTGTACAATGTAACACCCACTATTTACTATTTAAGTAAATAAGTCCCATGTGGTGGAAGTGAGCCTATTGCCATATACCGTACACAATTCCAGACTCCGTGCAACTACTGAGAATTAAAAAAAAACTCAGTAGAAGGAAGTCCCGTAACGCCGGATACATGTATTATCTCGATAACTGATAACACGAGCGATTCAATTTTTACAAAAAAAATTAGGTATCTGCCACTGGGAGACTTCCCCCTAAAAATTGAATCCCTCGCGTTATTACTTATCGAGATAATACGTGTGTCCGGCGTTAGGTGCCGTCCAGCATTGAGGGATTTCCCCCTAATACGTTGCCCCACCCGGGAATCGAACCCGAGACCTCTTGTCCGGCAGCCGTCCTGGCAAGCCCTCAGCCAACAAGGCAGCAATCAATTCAATTAGCCATATTGTACGGTTTACTATCGTCGACGATAGATACTACCTCTATATATAGAGGTAGAAGAAGAAGAAGTTACGGATTTCATGTCGCTTCGCTGCTCATCGGTTACCGATTAATCGTCACATTTACACAATGCACCAGATAAAAACTCCACGTTTCCTCATTTCATAAAAATAAATACTGACTCATTGTTTGTTCACTTTCGTGTTTCGGACTGGTGTGTCTAATTTTTTATCAGGTGACAGTTTTTGCTCTGCTGTTGTATTTCCTAAGATTCCTAGTTTCTTATAATATGTCGAGTGATAAACGAACATTGTAATTGACGACTGTAATTAAGGTGTGTAAGTTTATTTGAGAAAATATCATATTTGATCAACCCTCGAATACCTACCCTTGATAGACCGGCAGTCCTCTTGTAACTTCTTTTGTATTGCGGGTGTACATGGCCAATGCTGGTTGCTTACCAACAGGTGATCTGTCTCCTTGTTTTGTTGCGGTGGCTGGGCAACCGGCTGCCGTGCAACGTGTCGCGGGTTCGATTCCCGCACGGAACAACACTTTGTGTGATACACAAATTGTTGTTTCGGGTCTGGATGTCATTGTGTCTGTGAACTTGTATGTTTGTAAACGCACCCACGACACAGGAGAAAATCCTAATGTGTGATAACATTAAAAAAAACCCATAAAACAGTTAAGTAAAACAAATGTCCACACTTTTTTCAGACGCGTACCTACATGATTGACATTTCACTAGTTATGCTAAGAATATAATTATCAATTATACAAATTACCTTAAATTCTAAACTCTGACCTTTCAACTTCAAGTTTGGGCATCAGTCTTGCCATCAACATAAACAACAATTGCCCATATAAACGCTTGTAAATTGTTTGCAGAAGCCAGTCATCCGCTCAGAAGACGTGGGTGCAGCCACTACCACCAAACATGTCGCCAGGCTACCGGTACCAGTACACGTACACGCCGTACGAGCCTCGCAAGGTCTACCAGATCCAGCCCCCGCAGTACTCGCAGCCCGAGGTGGTGCAGCAGAACCTGGCGCCAATCCCTATCAGTGTGCCAGCCGGGGCCAGCCTCACGCCCGTGTCTCTCCAACACGTCCAGCTGGTGCCGTGCATGTGTCCTGTCGCTCCCGAGGAAGCTGAGAAACTCCAGGAGCAAGTCGGCCCTGGCCCCTACATGCCACAGACATACAGCCAGCCGGCCTACACTGTCCCACAACAAGCCCCCTCAGACAATGGTCAAAATCCCAATAAACAGTAGTACGCAAATAAGCTTAAGCGTCAAGTTATCCCACCAATGACTGGCTCATTTAAACTATAATTTATTTCATTGAAATATTACTATTTAATTTATCGTCTTGAAGGAAAAACATCATTTTTAGGTATCTTTTTATATCTGAAAACCCATTATTTGCTATTGCATGAGGTTTTTTCTTCAAAATATTACGAAGACTGATAGACTAAGAACACGTGAACGTGTGTTCATTTATTCTAATAAAAGATAACCGTACTTTTGGTTTTATTTTGTGACACCTCAGTACTTACCTACTTATACCTACAGCATGTTCAATTCAATTTTATTGATATTCACATTATTAGAGAGATTATTTTATAATGCGGTTCAGCGTTCTTGAACAGACCTGCATTTGGTACTGGAAATTAAGTGACGGTATCGTGCGGGAAGTAGCATTGTTGAAATACATCCTTTGTATTTTCTGTACTATTCGAAACATATCTACTTAACGTTTCATACATTCAACCTCAAACAACTGTGTCGTAAGTCTTTCGGAGAAGTGGTATCTTTCCATCATAAGCATCATGCCAATTATTAGTCGAATAGTTAAGGAAGATAAACGATGATTAATTATTCGGTTTATCAAGCACTTTGCTTGAGTAACTTTTGCTTAGGAACTGTTTCTTGAATAAATCTTACTGTCCCCTAAAGAGTGAAAAATGAACAAAATGAACACATGAACAGTATTAAAAAGTAAATTGATGATACTGTCGATACTGTCAATGTCATAACTTATCTATGAACAATAATAATAATTTTAACATAGATTAGAGGTATTATCAGTATGTGATTTTGTTAAAATGTATGAATATTGAGTATTTCATCTCAAAGTAAAGCGAATTTAAATCTTCTGGTGGAACATACGGTATAGTACCTATATATACTTATGTTTAATCATGAAGATTTTTTCGTCAAGGAGGAGTAGTATGTTAACCTTAACAGCGCTGCAGAATAATATACAAGGGCTCACTCCGTTATACATGCCAATGAATCTAAATACAGAATATCATAAGTCTAAAGTGACGGCTGTGAATAAACTGCATTACATTTTAAGCCACACAAACAGAAAACTTCTACAGGAACAGGACTATAAACCATTGCTCCTGTGTTCTTTAACCCTGGTTTATTACTTTGGTATGCGAATTAAATTAAACAGACTCATTTCAAAATATTGGCATTGGTGTGGCAGGCGTCGATTTCATCAAGCAGAAACAGCCTTCCAAATAACTATGGATATGTTGTTACCAGAATGTAATGAAGCTACAATTAAGACTACTCTTAAGTTCTTTTCAGATGTACAACTTTGGTCATTTGAGAGTTTCGTTGAACAAATTCTGGAAGTGCTTCTGTTCTTCGACAGAGGAAAGACGACACTCTTCAACATGATGCTCACAGACATTCACTATGTCCTGTTCATCGACATGGAGTCAGTGACCAGACATCGCATGAGAGTCTTGTACAATTTACTCAAAAGTTCTAATTGGGTTATTGAAAATGGAAAGCTTTTACCGTTCGTCACACGTTTGTTAGATTTTTTCGCTTATAGCGTATCCAAGGATGATGGAAGGACAACACAGTACAGATATCTTAGAAAAGGTTTCGAAGTATGTTTGCGTCGAATCTTTGAAAGAGTGGAGAACAAGCATCGTAAGTTAATAATAACTACAATGCTTAACTGGTTCTCAATGGTTAACATGAATCAGGAACATGTCCTAGAGTTCTCCACGTTGTTAGATCACGCTGCTGAATTTTATCAAGTGGGTATATACAAAGATAGCTTCGGTCAAGGATTGATTGAACACGTGCTCGTCAATTTAGTAGGATCTTCGAATGCCACCAACAGTCTTGTTGGTTGTAGGCTTATGCTGAAATTCTTAGACCGCCAGCACAACTCACAATATCTAGTAATTCCAACATTGTTCTATGAATTTTCACAGGTATGCAATGATTCAATTAAATACAGTAGGTAAGGATGATGTTATAACAAAAGTAATTATTATTTATTACATGTGTAGGTGCGACTAAAAGTCGGTGATTATGACATCAAAGACAAACTTTTCATTCGATATCACAGAGAAAAGCTAAACTATAATCTGTTGAGGGCGATAAAAAGACACGGCACCAATATCGTGAATCTGAAAACTATATACACTATAGTGTGTTGTATGGTGTTGGAAGTACCTTGCGGACTGACAGCTGCAGCCGCCGCTTGCATCGTGATGGCCATACAAGATCAGGCTCTGAATGGAGAGAACATACCGGCGCCCTGCAGATACTGGCTGCATGCCGTCGTCGTGTCTATAATGTCCCTGATATGTTGGGTCCACAAGGCGCCCGTGCTTTACACCTACGTGAACCATATTGTGGCACGCCGAGCGAAGGAGGCACCACAATTAAACCCGCCGTTGATGTACTTTTACAAGATTGGCAGGCATCACGTCACATGGAATAAGCCTACCCTGTTTTTTGAAGACTGGGAATTACGTTATGCACTCTGGAAACATTTCCAAGATACACGGGTATGCTATCTGACTGCCGTACTTAACAACTAGCTACATGTAATGAGAAGTAGTAGGCAGTACGACCGTACCAAATTTTCATGTTTATATAACGTTGCCCAGTAATTACTTTCCTGTTAGTGTTTATTTATTGTTATAGACCACACCATTTGCTGAGCAGACCATTACCAGAAAAGTACCATCACTCGATTTGCAAAATTGAAAAGAAGAATGTCTTACATAAGAGTTGAACGAATTTTTGCAATGTTAAGTTCAATTAGAAGTAACGATTGAATTGTCTGTGTGCGAATAATGATAGGTTACGAGTCTAATTGGATTACAAGATTATATCGGAGGAAGTAATTTGCGAGGGTAAGCAAAAGTTACTTGTATGAATTCTGTAGTTAATGTTGGATGGATTACTGCTTTTTGCTATTTCCGTGTTATGCCCTAGAATTTATTACGCACTGATAGTCCAAGCTATCACCATCGACACTACACTTATTTAATGGTAATAGTTCAGATTTCACTCACAACGTGACGTATCGATTTTATAACCTCCTCTTCTGGCCCATGGGTCATTTTTCTGTTCCTTGGCGTGATTAACGGTGATGTAAAGACCAGTGACATGCGGTAAAGAATAAAATCGTGTGGTAATCTGGGTCTATTTCGAATTATAAGTTTGCAATCACTGTCCCGCCTTGATCAAGAATGGTGATTAATGCTGAAGCCTTCTCCGTGTGAGACGAGGCTTGTTTTGGCACATCGGCTGTTGATATATTGTGTTCCTTATAGTGATGTTCTTAAGTATTACTATGAAAAAGCGATATATAAAAAGAAAAGCGGAGTTTTTCAAAAGCTCTAACGATTTCAAAATCTTTTGGCAAACGTCCTTTACCATTAGCCAGCACATTACAAACGAATTTAATTTAAATAATACAAACGAACGGCGTCAGGAATATAAAAGAAAAGGCGGATATATTGTGTAAAATGGTTAAATCCTACCCAATTCACGACGTTTTCGGAATAATAGTTATGCACTTACTTGCAAACAGACTTGACCTTTTTTTATGAAAAAGGCAAGAGTTTATCTCACTTTCAATTGTATAGTGAATAATCACATCTGATGCTGGCCTCGCGACGAGTACTGATGACAATGTAAGATATAATTTGCTCAGCTCCCATCAGTTTCACTAGCATACTTAATGAGGCGAAGCTGATATTTGATTAATGCCCGTATTCTATTGTAATAAGTGAGTAAACTCGGACTTTTGACGTAATCTTGATTATGCTATAACAATTTAATTAATTGGAGAAAATTTATTTCGTACTCCCCGTTTTTAGTACTCGTTAGGTGTCTAGAACGTTTGAAAATTATGCATCTAGTTGCTTTTTCTTGTATGTTTGTGAATTTATTGTGTGGGTTACATTTTTCTAACATAGCGTCTGATGTGACAATACTGAGATGGTGAAGGTGTGAAGGTAATTGAGTCTAACGTCACGTAGTCAAATAAAACAATGGAACCACTACCACCACTATACCACTATACCACTCCAGCGCATTGTCTGTCTCCAGAAGCAAAATTATACCACGAAAGAAGTTCATTAAAATAACCTATTAGCCTATTAGGTACTAAGGAATAAGGATAGGTTCCTACATTATTGTTGATGAGTCCTTTGGTATTACTGTCGTTATAAAACACGTTAGGTATTGTGAAAATTGTAAGTATTAATAAAATCAATTTTATGGTTTTCGTCATTGCAATTCTATAATTATTTGAAACAGCCGATTCCGAGTTACGCGGCGTGAAATGGTTTTATGAAAGGCAAATTGTTTAGACCATGGTTATCTGCAACGGTTCAGTTTACTTGTAAATATTTGTAAATAAACAACCGGTTATGCGGTCATAGTGGTTGCTTCTAAATTAATTTGGAACCCCTTTCAATTTCCTTTATAATTAACCTATAGTGTTGTTCTACTTTTTCGGTAATTGGCTCTTGGAAATTGTAGATAAGTGTTGTTTGTTTTATAGAGGTATTGTCATCAGATATTTAGATATTTGTGTTCTAGCTTTAAGCCAATGTAACATCTTAAGAAATATTATGGAATGCAAATAAAGATATGAATATGAATATAATATTGATATTTTCTGTGTTAGGCCTACCGATCTCTATAATATTACAAAAATCTCTTTACGTATATCAAGGGTCAGAAATACACATTTAAAGACAAATGTAATCCTTTTATATGGTTTGAATTTCAGTATTTCCCAAGTAACTGAGCGAAGCTTTATCACTTTATATCTTATGATGAATTCGATCTCTATAACATGGCTACTTAGGAATTAGGATTAATGGAACTGAGGAGAACTCAACAATATTTCATTGACTTATGATTTGTACACAATAACATAACATAACATAACATCTCGCCTTTTATCCCCGAAGGGGTAGGCAGAGGTGCACACAGAAGTAACACCTACTTTTCACTAATTATGTTATGAGTCCTATGTAATAGGGGGTGAGCCTATTGCCATATACCGGGGACAATTCCAGACTCTCTGCTACTGCTGAGATTTTTTTAAAAACCTAGTAATATTTTGCCCGACCCGGGAATCGAACCCGTGACCCCTTGCCCGGTAGTCGCACTTGCGATTTGCACACAATAATTATCGTTATTTAGGTAGCAAGTAGGTACTACAGACAATTTCCCTTTATTTCCATTACAACGTAGGAAATCTGTAGATCGTACGGGTCCGTAGCAGTTTTTGCGCGACGGAGCGTCTGCTTTGCTAATTATGTAACAAGGCATATTCCTACAAAACATGTCTAAGCTACAAAGGGAGGGGTTGGATTTTTCTAGACTACCATTAGAGAGAGTTAACTACATGCGATATAGAGCTTCTGAAACAGGACGGTCGGATATCAACGGAATACTTGCACTTGATGCTAATATATGCCATATATAAGTATTGATAGGCGCATCGGCATTCATTGCTAGTTAGTTGCCAGACTCGGGCGCATCGCATTGCAGTGGGAAAGTGCGAATTTTCCGTAAGTGCGCAAAAGCGTCGAACGCGCTATTCAGCGAATTGATTTCACACGCGCATCTCTCCGCGAGACTTTTTGCTTCAGACGACACATGTTCGTTAGCTGTGCTTTCCACTACATTGTTGTACAACAATAGATACGATTATGGACTGTAGAAGTGTGGTAAGTTTTTGTTGATCCTGTGAGAACGTTTAACTGTTTGTAACGATTTGCATGTCACTCTTTGACGTCTTTATCATCAAGTTAAACGAGTTATTTATTAATCATCAGATTCATTTATAATCTTGTATTCTGTTGTTCCCACGTTTGTAAGATCTAATTAGTTTGACATTTTTGATTAACTACACGAAGAGCTTATGGAATGTTGCGGTTGCAAATTGTATGTCGTGTTTGTCTCTTAATTGTGATGTCATGGGGGTCCCAACGAGAGAATCGCGCATGCGTCTATTGATTAATTAATGTCTGGGTTGATATAACTAGTGATTTGTATGGAGATTGTCTGCGTCGTAGCATAGCATAAATATAGGATTATAAGCGAACGATTTTTAAGATACAAATTTGATGTTACCAAGTCTCATTTCATGTTTTGGTGTGCAGTACATACAGTATGATAAATATAGCTGTCTTTGTTGTCCAATGTCAGTGAATTTTCATGTGTATTAGACCTTTTTATAGTTATGAACAAGGGTGAAATAACAAGATTGGTAATGCATAAACGTGTGGTATGAATTGATGTACAGATACTGGTTATAGGTTTATTTGTATCCATTAAATTTTACGTGTGTAATATTTTACTTTTTTATATTATTTCGATTAGATCTGTTTGAGTTGTTGGTAGTCGAACTGCCATGAATTTTCTTTCTTTCTATGTTTATCCATGAGACTTATTGTCATTTTAGTATTGAATCTGAATTTTTAAGGCAGTTTTCACACATGCGAGGTATGTTAGTTCGTTGGCATGTTACTTCGTTAGCTAGCTAAGCTTAAATTAACTAAATTGACAGTGAGCAGGGTATACAAGTTCTTTAGGGGGCTTTAGTCCTATATTTCTTAAATGCAGACCGCCAGTACCTTTTATATCGGGGGTAACCTTCAAAAGGTGCCTGGTTTTTCTGGGGAGAAAAAGCATGGTAGTGAGGAATTCCTTCCTGACTAAAACAAAATGTAACACTCTACTATCGCCCGTTCTATTGTAAGTTCCATGTAACAGTTCTATACCATACCTATAGGTTGATTTACGACCGAAAATAACCTGTCTCAATCCAAAATCTGTACATAAAGATCGAGTTTTGACAGAAACTTTATTTAATTAATGTTAAAAATCGAACCATATGTACAGACTTTTGGATTAATAAAGGTAATTAATTTAGAATGACAATTTTCTAAACTTATTTCAACTATACAGCTAAGTAAAAACTTGACTATAAAGTTTACAACGACTCGATTTCAATAATGGATAACTTGCATGGTATAGATTAAAACTTCATCATCAACAGCCTATAAATGCTCACTGCTGAGCAAAGCCTCTTTTCACATTTGAGCTCTTTGAGCATTAATCACCAGGCTTGCTCAATGCGGGTTGCCGATTACAAACTTATAATTAGTAATTATAAGTCCAGGTTTCCTCACGACGTTTTCCTTCGCCGTTTGTCAGTGGTGTCTAGGTAATCTTAGAAAGTACATATGTACAACTCGGAAAATGTCACATTGGTACTTGCCGTTGGTAGGTTTCGAACCCGCACCCTCATGAGACATGAGAAGCGTCTTAAACCTCCGGGCCACCACGACATTAAAATTAAGATTAAAACTTACATGAGGTAAAACTAACTACAAACAACATATAGGAAACGACTGCATACTTGACGATTGCCATATAGGTTGATTTACGACTTGATTTTGTTGATTTTTCAAGTATACATTTGACATGTTTAGAAATTCAACCGTAAAAATCACGTAATAGGGCCCACTATAACACTGAGTAGATCACTAGACTCCATATCATAGTTAATGCTAGCGATGGTCTGGTACTTACGCATGGAGGTAATCACTGGCCGTTAATAGATGCTCGAACTGTCTTATTATAATTAGACAAAGTAGGTAACGCTCGACTTCATCATGGTATCATGACTATCATGCTACCATGGACTCTTAGACAACCACCTTGAAACAACGCTTGTTTTGTGGTACACTGTGTGAGTGACGTTATCGGAGGCCTAATCCTCACCACATCCTCAATTTTCAAAGGGCCGGCCATAAAGTGGCTTCCCTGGTGCGTACAGGCTACCCCTCTGCTAGTTTGCTGACCTATTCCATAGAAAAGCATCCAATATCCCTATGACACGTTGTCTTACCGAGGAATTAAACACGACATCCCGTGCTCGGCCTCGCGTTTGTGACCACTAATTGTGGAGCCTGAACAATAACTACCTAAGTCTAATTATGGCCAAAATAATTTTGATTTTTTTTTAAGGGGGGAGAATCATCGAATGACTGCTCCCGCCTGGGTGAGGCGGGAGGGAGTGTCAGACTCTTACTGACTAAAATCCACCCCGTTCCTTCTCCTGCACGTCGAGTCGGAGCCCCGGTTACCCGTTAGGTTCCCCGCGACTCCAATTTTGACTGCCTTGTTAGTCGTGCTCGTGTGTCAAAAATGCCCACGAATTAAATGTATTTACTGATCCTACTAATATTATAAATGCGAAAGTTTGTATCTATGTTCGTTTGTTGCTCCTTTACATAAAAATGGCTAAAGGGATCGAGATGAAATTTGCAACAGGAGTAGGTTAAGGTCTGGAATATGATCACTTTTTAACACTCAAGAACGCGGTTTATCATTTTACAAAACCATTTTTTAACTCTGGTATCTGGTATCATCATGCTAAGCGTCACTCGTCACGTGCCACTGATTAATTTTTTATTTTTTTTATTTTCAGATCCTGCTATGCCTTGCAGCACTTTTGGTGTTATTAGTTGTCAAAACAGAAGGGTAAGTAAGCATATATGTAATACAAATAACTTTAATTCCTTGACATTCACTAGCCCAACGACTCACCTAATTGCGACTGCTGATTTTTGGAAAATGAAAATGGATCAATAACGGTTTTCGCGTCTGGCAACCCAAACCGGGACCCCTTATTTGACAGTCGCGTACTTGCGACCATTCATACAAAATATTAAGACCATTTAGAGTCTCATAAGACTGAACGAAAAGCGGTCAAGCTTGAAGTACCAGTGAATATACTTCTATTTTCAATACATTTATATTGTTACGTACGAAGGCTTTTTCAGCGAGCAAAGATATTTCTGATTTGATCCTATGTTGGCAATAGGGTAGTTGCCAGCGAATGAAAATTAAGCATGTAATTAGTCCGTCAGTTAGATAATGAAAAAATATTAGACACGTATTTTTTTATTTTCGCGTATAAAGTTAAAAAAACTTAGATAAAATGGAGTCAAGTTTAGGAGTAGGAGGTCGTTACATCACAAAGTGCGACAAAATGTAGCGCATTGTGACGTCACACGATATTTCAGATTAATATATTGTCGAAAGTATTTAATTTAGAAAAGAAAAAATACGTGGCTAATGTTTTAAATTATTCTACCAGATAGGCATTAAAATAAAATTTAGGCAACTACCCTATTAGATGATACTCATTAGGATCAGTTGTCATTAACTACGTATCTATAATTTTCGTTAATTATTCGCCTATTAACTAGGTAGATCTAAATACACGAGAAATGTCCATGACATTCATTTTTATCTGAACAGTACATTGATCTTATAGCATCACTTATTTAGTGACAAGAAAGCCTTGCATGAAAGACGTCTATTTGTGGAATAATTGCATTCCAATTTCAACCGACAGAAATGCGAGGTTCTTAATTCGACTTGTTTTTAATCTAGTAGAGTTTGTATCTATTAAAAAAGAATGTCAGATATGTAGTTAACAGGAAACGTTGGAACAGCACTCAGGCGCATCGAAGTAGGAAGCTCCCGAAATTATTGGCCTATGACGGAACTCCAGTAAAATATAAACCACTGTAGGTTACCTCCACCATTGTTGTTAGTTTGTTACCTCAATTGTATTATGCGCACAGCATAACGACAGACAGACGACGACAAATTGCTCTGTTACGCTTGTAACACGCATATATACATGGTAATAAGCACAAAGTATATAAGTATACACTCAACTACTATATTAGCTGTATTGTGTTCATTTTCCGTTACACAATAATGCGATACTTAAATATGCGAAATTGATATTTGAATGTATCATGTGAGTTTCTACCAGTTTATTATTGTCACACTTTACAAATTTGTTATTGCGAGCCAATTCTATTGTTGCTTTAACTTGGCTAGGCTGATTGATTCCATATGCTTAAACTACCGGGTAAAAGGGGGTTTAGAAACTCTAAATTATTGTCTGAATATCACTAATAGGCTAGTTTATTAAACTGTCAAACACCAAGCGGTCACCGGTGACCGCAACCTATTGTTCTATAATTGTGTCTACAAAACCGGTACTCGACGAGTTAATAGATGAATGCATTTCAATCATAACTGCTTAACGTCTTATTAGGTTTTCACATATTTAAGTGTGGGAAAATTCGTGCTTCGGCACGAATGGGCCGGCTCGACCGGAGTGATACCACGGCCTCACAGAAAACCGACGTGAAGCAACGCTTGCGTTGTGTTTCGTCGTGTGAGTGAGGTTACCGGAGGCCCAATTACCTTCCCCTTCCCCAATCTCCCCAATCCCTGAATCCCCAACGATCCTCAAACTCCTAATCCCCAAAAAGCCGGTGACGCACTTGTAACGCCTCTGGTGTTCTAGGTGTCCATGGGCGACGCCGATTGCTTACCATCAGGTGATCCGTCTGCTCGTTTACCGGGTTATGTATTCCATAAAAAAAAAATATATAAATATTTGGTTTTTGAATGGACCCGTTATAAATTCCATTTAGATTTAGTCCTAAATACAATAGGGCATGACAAAATTTTATAAATGTTTACATTGTTTGACAGTTGTAACACTAGTCTTCCACGTAACATCTATATCTACCTCTATCTATACTAATAATAAATCTGTAGATCAACCAATCAAGAGGTCAATTCTGTATATAAAATATATTTAAAAATAACTATCAAGGGGTGGTTAGGCTACTGATGCCAAAAATGCAATCAGTAAAATTTTTGTCTGTCTGTCTGTCTGTCTGTCGGTATGTTCGTTATGGAAACAAAAACTACTCGACGGATTTTAACGAAATTTGGCACAATTATTCTTCATACTCTTGGGCAGGTTATAGTATACTTTTCATTACGCTCCGATCAATAGGAGCAGAGCAGTGAAGGGAAATATTGGGAAAACGGGAGAAGTTACTCCATTCATTAACTTAATACACAAAGAGTTACACGCTGACGGAGTCGCGGGCACAGCTATCTATACTTTTCTGCCGGAAGTCACTATTCCACGCGGACGAAGTCGCAGGCAAAAGCTAGTTTATCAATAAAACATAAATCTGTAATCCACAGACGAAACAAGAAGGTGGTGATCCACGTCCCAGTCAAAGTGAAGAAGATAAAGCACACGCACACAGTGTACAAGACCATCCATCATCACCACAAGCACCGCGAGCCTCACATGGACCACAACCTTGTGAGCTCCGAAGAACATGAGCATTTCCACCACTTCCACATCCATGATGACTCCCCAGTTGGTCAGCACAGTCAGCCTGCTCCCGGGGTTGGGATCCCGGACTTCCTACCAGACAGCCTCTTAGATGTCCCGCTCCAAATTCCAGATGTGCCTCCCCATGAGATTCCTGGTCTGCCAAACCGACATATTGTTCCACTCTATAGAAGGATTTAGGTGAGTGTAACATTTATTGCAATGTTATAACCAATTCGGATTTGTTAAGTAATGATTTAGTTATTTCAGCAGAAATGTAAACGTTTTATAATGTGAAATCTTCATACGCAAATGATTTTTGGTTACAGGTGACAGCTACCAGCAATATGTGGGTTGGGACAAGCCATAATAGACTGACAAAATAAACTTTACGACATTCATATTTTTGGGCAATGATTTGGTAATGTCAAAAGAAATTAATTGTAAATACATAAATTGAAATAGTTTTTGTAACATTTGAAAATCTTGCAACATTTATATGCATTTCAGTACAATAACCTGTCTATTGTCTATCCTTCGTGTGACTGAACTGAATCAAGTGTTCGTTAGTCAATTATTGGTAATTGTGATTTCTTTAGAAATACTCATAATTTATTATATATTGTGTAATTGGTTATAAATTCGTTTTACGACTTAATCTTTCTAACCAACCGTATTCACAGACTTTTAATGGCAACTTATACACTATTCCTTAGTACCGATTTTGTACCGAAAACAATTGCCGAGGACTGCGTTAAGTAACCATTTAATGACTGTGAGTTTAGCGGCGGTAATAAAAGCGTGCTAAAGCCAAGGATTCACTAGGGGACAAATGTCCTGCGACACGAGTCGCCAGCGGCGACGTCGGGTGAAGTAGCGCGACGTTGCCGGACTTTGGTCGACATGTCTGGCAACATCAACGTCACTGTGGACATAAGTTAGTTAGTTATAGTCACCGTATATTTCAGGCGACATCGGCAGGCTTCGCTCAACATGTCGCCTATACATGTATTGCGACATTTGTTTCTTGCTGTATCATTGGCCTTATATTACGTTAAGATTAATATTTAAGTAAGTAAGTAGTTCTTACTACATTAAGTCGACTATATCTAATTTGAATTTAATTTCCTAAAAATCTAAAACTTTGATCTGTATTTATCAAGGCTATAGTCTTTAATCTAGAATTTAGATTAGTAGTTAACCGCAGGTGACTTATCTATTAAAAATTAAATATTGTACAAATATTATTAAATACTAACAAAGACATGAATTGTATAGAAGTTATTTTTCGTTCTTTCTATGTTATCATAATTATAATAAGACTGACTTGAAATTAAATGATATTTGATACTTCAAACGAGATTACTGAAAATTGGAAAACAAAATCTTGTTCATATATTTCATAATAGGATATATTATATAGGCTATCCTATGAAAAGGGGGAATTTAAAGGCATTGTCTTGTTGAGCAGTAGACGTTTTCCTGATGTTGATGATGATGGCGATTATGATATGGATAAACAATGATATGAATGAAAAAGGAGTTTATGATAGGATGACGTCTATTATGTGAGAATGAGAAAAAGGATATTATTACATCCGTAAGCAAACAAGGTAGAAGTAGATAGAGAAAAGCTTAAGAAAATGTATTATTTCGAAAACCTGACACATTTTATTGACTGATGAGGTATCTCATAGAGAGACTGTTCAAGATTACTTTCTTGCTTAATTTATTTTAGTTTCTAATTACTTAGAGTGAGGTTGTGTGTCATGAAATATTGTTAAGAAATCGTCTATAGTGGAGAAGGGTTATTCTTGGATGTATTCGTTCATGTGAGATGGGATTTATATACCCACGATACAGGAAAACATCTAAGTGTAGGATAATGTAAAGTTGAAGAATTAGTTTTATACCTACTGGTTAACATCTCGCTACTTTCTTTAAGAGCAGAACGTGTAGATGGAACCACAGGAAATGAAAATACTCTTGTACCTAATTATGGCAGAAATAAATAATATCCAAAATCTTCAACATTCAGGTGGCGTATTATGACGTCTTAAAGCCAGTCCAGAGAGGTTCTGTAGAGGGAACGTGATCACGCTAGACGACTTGTATAGCTCTGTTTCTTTTCCTCAATGTAACAAAATCAACAACATCCTGATTTTTTTTTAAGGGGGGAATATCATCGAATAACTTCTCCCGCCTAGGTGAGGCGGAAGGGAGTATCAGACTCTTACTGACTAAAATCCACCCCGTTCCTACTCCTGCACTTCGAGCCGGAGCTCCGGTAACCCGTTAAGTTCTCCGCGGCTCCGAATCGGCATCAGTCCTATTGGGCCCCATCCGTGGTGGTCTGATGGCTCTTTGAGGCGCGCGTGGACCGCGACTCGTCGTACGCTCGGGACCATCCTGACTTGGACGTCATAATAACCCCGCTAGTCGCTTCCAACCGGCCTATCTGGAATTCATTGGAGAAGGCCTATTGCCTTGCTGGTTTATATGATGATGATAATGTTTCAAAATCTCTGGATTTGGGTTTATGAGGGAAAGATAATGCGACCACTGTTTAAATAACACTTCATTCTAATCAAAGATTTTCGATAGAGATGGGTTATCGATTCAGCCGTTAGTAAGAGTTGTTATTTATTTGTATCATTTTATGACTTATTTATTTAGCTTTGATCTTTGCGATATTTCTTTACAAATTAAGTTGTTAATTTTAAGATTGATGTTATAATAAACTAAATTAAAACATTTATATTGTTTCATTTGTGTCATTAACAGATTTTTTGTCAGATTGATGCAATTAATTTTTTCACGTGTTGTGTTCCTAATTTTATATTGACTTATGTCCAAATACTCAAAAGCTAATTTTAAGATGCGCTTGAATATAATTCTGTCACTATAAATTCTTTGTGAATGACAAAGATGGACAATATTTAAATTACTAGTTACAACTTCAAATTGAATAGCCTTTCATTCCTGGAGATTACGATACTGAAGTGTTCGGGGGTTAATGACAGAATTTGACCGATGAACTCTGACTGTGATGTTTACCTATATATCTATATAAATAAAAATGAATTACCGTTTACAATTCGAGTACGGTTGAACCAATATAGCTAAGTTTGGTCCTGAAATGTTCGTGGAAGTTCAGGGAAGGTTTACAAGGGGATAAAATATATGTTAGCAGTACGAAGTTTACTGGGTCAGCTTGTATATATATATACAGTCATCCCAGGAGTCACGGATTAAACTTAACAACCGAACGTAGGTAATTTAAAACCTACGTAAGGTAAAACAGTTTTATAAGGTCTACATAACTAAACAAAAAGTGACAAAAAATAATGAAAAAAATCTTAATTTTTTTTTCATAAGGGACATTTGATAGACCTTATGAAGAGAAAAAGAACCTAACACATTAAACCTACAATCTCCAACAACGCCTGCCAGGCGTGGTTATTATGTAGTGTAACCTATATACACGTCACGAACATACTTATTCAGTATAGTATAAGGTATAATATTCTGTGTCTATTTTGGTTTCGAAACTCAATAACTGAATGGTCTATATGAATGTGAACCACTTTTCCTTTTAAATGAAGAAGTAAAAAAAGAAGTACACTAACAAAGTTATTTCTTTGCCTCGAACCTGATAAAGTCACTATTGTACTTATTGTACTTACGTAGATAATGGCAATAACTTATTATGTCATAGATATTTTAAATTAAAAAAGTAGGTTATGTCCGTTGTTATATTTTTTTAAATAAGAAAAAGAAAATAATGTTTGGCATTCTGTTTTGTGTGACTTGTGTGAGGAATCCATTATTTTCAATCGAACTACCTGTGGGAGACATCACACTCGTCAGATTTAGAACTTTTCATGGTGACTCCTTGGATACTAGTCCATTCAGAACATCACCATCATCTATTGTTTCCATTTACTGGGTGACACTAGAATATGTAGTTGCATAAACCTTAGGTAACTAATTATTAAAACTTGAAATAGGACCAGACAATTATTTTAAGCACTCGTTGTTAAAAGCTTTTAAAGGACTGTATGTAATAATTGATAACATTGAAATATTACAAGTATGAGCCTAGTTTTCATGTTCTGTAAACTCATTTAAACATTGGATACTTAAATACAAGTATAAAACATTTTGATACCAATTGAAAAACACACAGACTAGGTAATCACTTGAAACAAACCAAAAAGTACAGTCAATAACGCACTGGTAATCAATATATTCAATCGTAACGAATGATTAAATTTTAATGGGCATACTCTAAAGAGTTATTTATGAGCACGATTTGACCCTTACAAGTTTTATTTATTGGACGCCACCCCGCACTTATAGAAATAACTAATCGATGTAATCGACCTTACTCACAGCGTCTTCTATTTTTGTTGAGGTCATTCAACGGAGGAGCCAAACTTAGTTGAATGAAGTATCATAATGTAGTTTGTTGTATAACTGACCGTGCGCATTCCAGTATAACTGGGTTATCCAGAAACCTAGACTGAAGTGTACCGACAGATCTGTAGGAAGAACGCAGTCGTAACTATTACAGTATCTACGTTGCGGTTTGGAACGGTAGTGAAATAGTTATTACACACAGAGCAAGCAAAAAACCGCTGCCACCTTATTTCCGGGCGCACGAAAAGAACTCTGCATCGATGGAAACTAGAGCGACAATCGTCCCGTCGTGCACGCCCACTATGTCTTTTGGCATGCTTCGCCGACAGAGGCAATTGTTCTCTTTTTGTTGATATTACGGGTTTATTTAAGCGAAATTGGATAAATGGTCATCTCGCGATGTTGCGCTACTCAATCCGGTGCGGTGTGGCGGCGGTGCGGTGCTGCCTCGTGATGCTCGTCGCTCCACTGCTCTAAAATAAAACTAAAAATCTGGAAGGAAAGAAAGTATTGGTTGTGATGTAAAACAAAATGTGAACGTAGGTCCGTTTCGTTGGTGTTATTAGTCCAGCTGTACTGGTCACCGCGAGTTGTGGACTGTTGTCGTGCTAGTTGGTGGACGTGCTACAGACATGGATGTTACCAAGTTCCTCACGGTGCTCGTGGTGCTGTGCCTCGAGGGAGGCGAGACTGGAGGCGGAAGTAAACACCAGTAAGCATTCGCGTATTACTTACACGTTATTAAATTCTATTCATACTAGTGCTGTGTATAATTTGAGATATTATTCAGGAATTTTATTGAAATAATTTGTGTTTTTTAAAAAAGTATCAAAGATTTTTAACTTAATATAACTTTATAACTTAATATAATTATGCCTTTAAGGCATAAAGTAAGTTAAGTAAGTTATAAAGTACATTATGCATATATTTTCCTTCTTAACACAAGCGAAATGTCTGTGCTTAGCTATGCGACAGTCTCGAAAGTTTGAATTAGGGTAATTTAATGGTGATTTTCTGCTTTGCTACAGCGACTTTATCCACAATTGTATTATTATTTATATTGCTGTTTGTTTATTTATGGTCATCATTTGTAACTTATTTTTCAGTGACCACGTGCGATTGCACATTCCGGAGTTCATTCATCATGATCACCATAAGAAAGTAATAACAATTCATCATCATCACCACAAGCCAAAGAAAGAGCATCATCATCATCATCACCACCACCATAAGCCACAGATGCCACATGGACATCATTACCATCATCATCATAAGAAGGTTCATACAAAGTCGCATACAGAAACGAAGGGGAAGCATCACGGTCATCATCACGGGCACCACCACGGCCATCACGGTCATCACGGTCACCACGGGCACGGACATCACCATGACGCGCCAGTCGTGCCAAGCTTCTCTTACACTCCCAGTGCTATTCCTTCCTATGAGGACGACTATTCTCATTCATATTCGCCGTCAGTACCTGCTTACGGTGGCATCCCAAGTACTGGTTTTTCCGTTGGTCAGAGCCCTCGAGTACATGGAGTAACTCACACAGTAAAACAAGTGAAGGTGTTTGACTCTTTGCCTGGTGCATTACCTAACGCTGGTGGCGGTGGTCATGGCTACGAGGTGACGGAAGAAGGCGAGGAAGATGACGATGTGTTCACAACCGTCAATCAGCTACAAAACAGATTTCCGGCGACATTCGGCTATGTTCGTAGCGCTGCTCCAGAGCCGACAAATGATCCATATTCTGAATTAAGTTCACATAGCGCGATTCCAACACAATTCGCAGCAGCCCCAGTGCCTACGACGGCACTTTCTGATGGAATTGAGACTTTTACGGGTTCTGTGCAGAGTGATCCTTTTGCGTCCTCTGCTCCAACACAGGGCATAGGCTTACCCAGCGTCCAGCCATCAGCTGACTACCCCGTAACGTTCCAAGCTGAGGGCTTTGACGGTCAACTTAACTCGTTTACAGGCTCCGAAGGTAACGACGGATCTTTCATTTCCCACGAGGAGAACAATCTATCTGATGATGCTCCCGTGTCCTTCACAAGAGAGGCTGGTATACAGCATACCACGAACACAGGCAATATTGAGACCCTTGTCTATTAGATTTGTAAGTAATTTAAAGTTTACTGTACTGTTCATAGTTTGTTAATATAGTCGTGAGGTCATTACAAGTGAAGAATAATAGTATTTTAATAACGATTCTTTTTCATGAAATCTATTGTTCTATAGATAACTTATTCAATAAATATAAGATGAAAACGAAAGCACAATCACGCAAACTGTAAAGCGTTTAACAATAACAGTTAGTACAAAAAGATAATTCGAAGGAAGTATTTTTAATTGTTATCCTTTGTTACTGTTTGATTGTTATTTAGTCTGTCTGTAACAACGGTAACTATCTATTCAGTTATTGAAAGCTCTTATATCACCAAACTACTTACATAGTAATTTACTACACCCCAAATAGTAAACGACGTCGGCTGATTCGACTCGCCCTAGATCCGTAGTTGCGCAAGTTGTTAAAAAACGTTTTTTTAACTGTCAACGTAACTGTAGCAGAATAACTTAATAAGAAAAAAAGTTCTATTAAGTGTTGTGTAACTGGACACTAGTTGGAAATAAGAAAAATATACCTCTACAATAGGTGTTTATCTGGGGAGTTTTGTGTGACTTGAATTAATGGTATCTTGACTTGATGTGTATCATGTATTCATACAATTTTGACGGTACGCCGGCGTCATATTACGCTGTAAGTACGTTCGCCTACATAAGAAACTTTGACCTATTTTTACATTTTCTTCATATCAATCAAATTTGAAATAAGTTGCGAAAAATTATACTTTCAATAATAAGCTTATTCCTATATACTTTACTTATACGTTATTTTTCTTATTCTGGACTTGTAGTGTAAAATAACTAGATATTTCCTATTATTGTTGTTAACATTACTAAATACTTTAGTTTACAATGTGTTATAGTTTTAGTACCTAAGTACCTATCTTTGTATTCCCTACCGATATACCAATGAATTATTATTGTTTAGTTATTTAAAGTTAATTGTTAAACTTTGTTATTTGTTTGTTACATAAAATAAAAATTAGAAATTTTGTTTTTTTATTATTTGAAACTATCTTGTTAACAGCCTGTAACAGTCCCCTAATAGATTATTAAACTCCTTTGTACAACAGGATTTTCGATAATCTTCTTGGTAGGCGCAGATTGGAGACCGTAGTACCATAGTAGATTTTAAACCGGTCAGGATTATCTGAGGGCTTTTCTGCCCGATGTCTGTCAAATATGTAGTTCCTTAGTGAGTTCTTACATTAACGACCTAGTTTTTTTTAAGGGGTAAAATCATCGAATGGCTGCTCCCACCTGGGTGAGGCGGGATCCCTCTTACTGTCTAAAAACCACCCCGTTCCTACTCCTGCACTTCGAGCCGGAGCCCCGGTAACCCGTTAGGTTCTCCGTGACAGAAATGTTGTCAAATGTACTACACGTCGCCATCACCACGTAGCATGGAATTTACTATAGTTTCATAATATCAGAAAAAAAATTACATTAAAAAAAAGTTACATATAGGTTTATATGCGCATGATACCCAGACCCGGAAAAAATTGTGGATCAGACAAAGATTTCCGAGGGAATACAACCCAATACACGTTGGCTGCCGGTTGCCCAGCTACGGCGCCAACCACGCAGTCAAGTTGAATTTAACAATGCCTTCATTCAGAAAGATGTGATTAAAATAACCACAGAAAATTTTAATGATAGTAATGCACTATGGTGTCTTGGTGGCCCGGAGGTTTAAGACGCCCACTTCTCATGCATGAGGGTGCAGGTTCGAAACCTACCAACGGCAAGTACCAATGTGACTTTTTCTCAGTTATATGTACTTACTTTCTAAGATTATTCAGACACCATTGACAAATGGTGAAGAAAAACATCGTGAGGAAACCTGGGCTTATAATTTCTAATTATGAGTTCGAAATTACCAACCAGCATTGAGCAAGCGTGGTGATTAAAGCTCAAACCTTCTCCGTGTGAGAAGAGGCTTTGCTCAGCAGTGGGGCATTTATAGGCTGTTGATGATGAACGCACTATGAGTCTATGATAATAATAAAATGCATCAGTTTTGCATATTATGCAATAGATTTCGGATTTTAATGGAGTTTCGGTCCTTCCGTTACTAGTGTCGTAGTGACAGACTGACAAGTAAGGCGCAGTCGAAATATAGAGCTAGGAATAATGTAAAAAAATATATAAGGAAGTTTAGAAAAACTAGAGAAACTGCACGGTTGGCGTGGTGGCTGAGCAACTGGCTGCCCTGCAGCGTGTCGCGGGTTCGATTCTCGCATGGAATAACTCTTTGTATGATCCACAGATTGTTGTCCCGTGTCTGGGTGTTATGTGTATGTGAACTTATGTTTGTAAACACATCCACGACACCAAAGAAAATCCTAGTGAGGGGCAACGTTTCTTTTTAATTATAATTACTTTTCACCAAATCAGCATTATCTCCGCGTGTAAATTAGCACAAAAGTTGTCGTTGTTGTAATAAATAATAAGAAAGTTAAGAAAGAAACTGCTTCGCATTACCTACTTTAATTTTAAAATTGACGAAAATATTAGATACCTACTCTGGTTTAGATATAGACCAAGAAACCCTCGGATTAGTTGGAACGAGTCCATATTAGTGATAACCTTTCCATTTAACCTGGGCTATTTAAAATTAAAACAAGTCTATACTACAAGACACGAAACCACGGCACATTTCTTAAAACTACAGAAAACAGATTTTTCTGTGCTTAAAACGGTAAGAGGTGAAACTAGGATTCGAACCCAGTACATCCAACTGGATGTGATTTGCTTTATCATTATAAACAACTGTTTATAATGATAAAGCAAATCACTTCCTAATAAAAATACTTACAGATTACTGTACATAACAAATTCTCAGGAAAAACAGAGTATATAGGTACCTCTGTAGCTACTCTGTTTTTACTGAGAATTTTCGGAAAGCCTAGAAAACCTAATAATATTTTCCTCGACAGGGAATCAAATCTGCGACTTTGAGATTACTAGAGAACAAACTAAATGTAATGAAGTTGTACCTTGATCACCGATGTTTTTATTTGTAAACATCATTTTGTGAAAATGAAATTTAATTAGATCGATTTCTCGCCCCCGAAAACCCCCAAATAGAATACCTAAAATTTTCTAGAAGATCATTGGGATCTTTTCCGAGATCTCGGACACATAGAAAACATAGCAGTTGCCTATTATCCGACTATTTACCAACGTAAGTTTGTTAAATAGTGTATGTACTTTCAAAAGTTAAAAATATAACACAAATGCCTTACATCCGTGCCGTAACAGAGCAAACGATTGTCATCATTCACGCACATGTCTCTGGACTTTTTGGGCCGAAGTCATAGCGATCTTATTGCATATTTTGTTGAATGCAACAAGTTCTTAAAACTTTGCTAGCTGCAGAATCTAATCACTCAGAATCAATTTGAGAGCGACCAGGAATTATAAGTGGTCATGGGCACCACATCGGCCACTATGCCACTAGTGGTTTATCCAGGCCATAGTAGTTTTCGAAACTATTATGGCGCGTATTTATTTCAACAATCATATCAACAAATTGATCAGGATTGAACAACTGTATTTGGTTTGATACTAAAATGCTATAAATATCATTTATCGTCCTTTATCGATATGTTTTAGATCGAAAGAGTGAATGAATAGAGAAGGTGCCAAGTATTTAGCGATCAGCGCTACCCACGGATACTCATAGCGCCAGATAAGTTAGAACTGTTGCCGGCCTCTTGAAAAGAACTACCTACGATTTTTTCTCTTTGGTATGGAGGTTGTATCAATGTCAAGAAAGTCTCACCTTGTGTTTACCAAAAAAATAAATACGAAGATTGTGTTTAAATTGAAATCTACAGTCGCGTGTTGACCTCTAGACATATTAAGCAATATAAATACATACCTAAGTATATTTTAACGGTCGCTGTAATCTGAGAAATGTGTTAGACAGACTATGAAAGTATATTTATTCTAATAACGCTACTGGTTGTGTAATCAAAAACATATCTTAAGCAAATGAAATAAAAAATATGCAGACAGACATGCAAGTTCCGCGTCTAGTAACAATTAGGAGAACGCAACAGTCTACATAGGCGACCGCATTTAAGGTTCCGGAACGAATTCTATGTAGGAAACAAAAAATATAAGAATTTATAGTTACGTTTGTGCATCAAGATGCGGAAAATCACAAAACGAACAAAAGATGTGCCATGTTAGAAAGTTACAACAGTCGCCATTTGTTTTTTACAGCGAATACCAACCGCGAGTTGGTTTATTTTATTTAGTCTAATTTTATACTAGCGTTGTGCCTACTAACAGTATGGTTTGCCATTGATAGGCACTTGCACAGTGATACGCAATACTGCGGACATGGGAATTGATTATTCAGGGAACAGGACAAAATAAAACACTGTTACAAACGGTAATATTTTAAATAAAAACAGGTATAATATTAATAACAAACTCCCGTTTAAACCGGGATATATTTCACAACAACGGTTACTTAAAGCTATACCTTAGAGCTAGTATACAAACATACAGACGGACAAACACGGGTACAGTCAAACTGTAAAGCTACATACAAGACATTCGAGACAAACCTTCACAGCTTTGTAAATAACATAATGAGGATACAAGTAGTCACTGCAACAATAAATTTAAAACAATGCACGTAATACAGTTGAGATGAACAAACGAATTGGAGGAAATAATATATATTTCCCGTTGATATTTAGCCATAATTTGTACTACGTTCACTACCAATTCATGTTACAACCTTATAATAATGATATGTACAGAGTTATTTGTATTAATGTGATCAGTATCCTCCGTGGCCTATGTCTGAGCCGTATGATACATCTTCACTCTCAGCAAGGCCGTATCCTGTGTGGTCTCCACCTTCAAAGCTGACAGGAGAGTCTCCGTAGCCGCCATCGCCATGAGACTCCTCTGCAGCACCCCAACCGTGACCTGGAAAACAACGAAAATCCTTCATTAAATTTAATTCACACTTTTGTCAGTATCACAAACACATAGGCAAAAAGTACCAAATTCCTTTCATATTCCTTTAGCTTCCATCACATTCATGTATTTAGTTTAAATCTCGCTAGTTAGGGTTACGTTTACACCTGGTCTCTTAGCAATATTTCTCAAATAAAATCAACATATTGTTTTCTAGTCTAGACTTCTTCTACTGGCGTTACATGCGCCAACCATTTCTTATGTAAAAGGTAGTACATATATACATCACCAACACAGTTGAAATCATTAGAAAAACATATATGATTCGAGATAAAGTTGTCATTGTTTGTAATGACAGTTTATCTCTCTCTAATCGTTACTCAGTGTGAAACAAACTGTTTTCTATCCAATCTTTGTTCTAAAATCTTAATATTACTTTAATGAGCAACCTATTGTTTTTCCTAGTCGTTGTCCGAGGTTCTAGTGTTAGTAACCTATATTTTTTACTATCATACTTTTTGCAATCGTTTTCCGTATTTTTCGACGATTTGGATCCTTTCTCTTGTGAATATAAAGTTATTCACAAATGTCCATAACAATCTTATTTTACTGAGTATTTTAAATTAACATTGAATATGAAGATTTTCATTTATTAGTTTACTTATCTCACATCAATAAAAAGAAATTTGAAATGAAATTGCAAAAATCTCAAGATCCAAGGATTTTTACTCAGTTTTTGAAGTGGAAAGTTATAGAAACGTGTCACATACAAACACATTTCTGAATCCTGGTTATAAAACGAAATCTATACAATTCTACAGTCCATTGATAGACCTCCATCACACATGATCACCAATTTAGTCCATAAATAAACTCACCTCCTCCGAAGTGTGGTGCAGGTTTGGGTTCTCCGTAAGTATACCCTAGGACCTCGTAGTGGTCATCACCACCACCTCCGCCGCTCTTGTGGTGTATATGCTTCACAATGGTGTGTTTATGGTGATGGTGCTTCACAAACAGTGGCACGTGGATAATGACCTTCTTGTGGCCTCCACCGCCACCGCCAGCAGCGATCAGCGACATCAGTTCTGCCATGCAGACTAAGACCACCTGGAATTATGAGAAGGTTTGATAAGTTTCTGATAATAAGCCTTTTTTATATTTTATGTGTGAATTTCTGGACATCGTTGACATAACATACAATAACTATTTGTTTCTGAAACCCAAGGTACCAATTAACCTATACCTTTAATTTTAGGTTTAGTCTAATTTCTTTTACATTTGTATGTTTAAACCATTCTCTTCGTGCATAGTAATGAGATAAATCTTGTCAAACTTGGTTTCTCCAAAACAGGAGCTCATATTCATCACAAAACCTTTAGACTAGCAAGATGATTTTTGGGCGTCCACCATTACTGAATTATAACAAATACCACCCAGAAATTATAGTGTGTTGATACTATAACTACTATGAAGGAAACTACATGTAGCAGACTCATTTTATAACATTTTTTCGCCTTCCAAAAGTGCTACGAAGTGTCTACGAAGCGCTACGTAAATCGCGCGGTTGTTTTACTCTATACAATCGTCCTCATATGTACAGAGAAGTACATACTATGTGCCATACTACTCTGTAGGTACATAAGTCACTAGTAACTCCAAAGCAATTTCACTCGGAAGGAAACACACGGAAATGAAAACACAGTCGCAAAGGCAAGCATTAATAGGGGACTTCGCCAGGCGTTAGGGCTTTGCTAACAATAATTTCTATTTTCTAACACATACCAAAGTAAAATTGTTATAAAGCAGTAAATAAATAATAACTAATAAAAAAAGCCTTGGAATGAACGTGACATTCGAGAACACTTTCTAACTTACCGAGTATCGGTTGGTACCTATGATCGAGTGGCTATAATGAAAATGACTCCCTCTCAGTGCAAAATACAATTACCTGTCTATTTGACATGAGGTGAAGTTTGCAAAGCTATATTTACAGTGAATAAGTTTTGAGTGTGTAAGAATACTATTACTCTATGAGACGACTCGCAAATATCAATCTACCTCTATAATATTTACTGCTGAAAGTTCAATTTTATTATTTTTCTTGATTTTATACCATTTTCACATTACTGTGAAATCTCGTTAATAAACAAGGTTGTCACAATAGATGTGAAATTAACTCGATCGATAATAACTTGAAGTGAAATTGTGTCAAAGTTCTTAATTAGTTATCGACAGTTTTCTGTATTGTCCGCGAATGAAGCAATGCTGATTGGATCGCAATCAACACCACCTGCTTCCATCAGATATTTTAATGTTCTTTTTTACGTTGTTGTGACATTATGACTTGCTATTGTTAACGGTAATTGGCATACAATTATCCTGAATAGTTTCACATTTAAGGCCTAATTCGGAACATATTTTGAACACTTAAAGTCATTCAAAATCGTGATAGGCAAACAATTTTTCAGGTGTAACTAGTTGCAACTATTTTACTCACAGTTATGTAAAGGATGTCCGGAAATGCAAAAATATTCCCGCTTCACATGTAATCGTGTGTTATTGTATGTGTGTGTATTAATTATCTAAATATTATGACTCACCAGAAGACGGGCAGACATGGTGTAAGAAGATAGAGCGGTGAGTGACCGAGCGCAGGTGCAGGCAGTTGGTGTGTGATAAAGAAATTTAAACAAAACTTCCTTTTATATCGCAACGTGGTCGCGTTTCGCGACACTGCCTCTCGGCGGCTTCAAGCTAATGCGCGTGCGACTGCACCCAAACCAATTTCAATTCTATTACCACCGGACAAAATACATTATACGGATGTAGATCCGTTTTTATAAAAACTTCAATGTTGCAATCAATTTTAAGCTCGAAAATATTGACTGGCAAGGTTCATATTCCAACAGATGATTCTTTTCGCAGATATCTGCGGGGCTGTATCATTACAGTGAAAATACAGTTTACATTGTGGCAGTAGAGTGGATATTCGTTTGTGATCCGGAGATCCGATTGTGACGAAGATCCGCAAGGGCCTCTGGGCGCGAGAATGAATTGTTGAGGATTTTAATGGAGCGCATCTTACGTCATGTTTATAGGGCAGGCATTGTAGTCATCAAGTAATAAATAAACCTCCAATAAAAGAGTTTGTTTTATTGAAAAATACCGTTATTACCGAGTTATTTATGGACACTAGCTCGGGTGGGATCTCGGAACCGTTGCTTGGGAATAGAAAAAGTTTATTGCTTTATTTGCCCTCCAGTCATGTTATAATCACGTTTGGTTGTCTATCCTTGGGAATCATCGTGTCTACACATTCATGGCCATTAATCGGATATACAATTACAATATTGAAAGGAACACAATCATGAATGAGGAACAACATCTTTGTCTCGAACTTTCAACAAAGTATATTTGGAGAAAATATCGATTGTTTCAAATATCAATCAACACTATAAATTAAAGTATAATTATATTTCAATTAATCAAAATATTGACATTTTCAAACATGCAAGAAGATCGAAGGCTTTTCTAGACTACCTATGCGTTCTTACAGAGAAACAGTAGAAGTTTTAGTTATTCAATCTGTTCTCATGCAAGCGGAAAAATAAGACAGGAAATGATGCGTATAATGTATATATATCTTATACATAAATTATATATACAAAGCGAAATTAAAGTTGCAATGTATAAGCGCGCGCGTCGATGACGGCGGCGAATGGAAGTTGAGACACTTTTACTATCGTTCCAACGAAAGGGAAGACGATGAGATTATAACAGCCAGTGCAATAATACTTTAGAAGGATAGTCACTGATCCTATCGTTGTTGTTGTTCTCCAAACGAATCTACGATTTGGAACAAGCACCGTCTTGTTTTTGGGGGAAAATTTGAAATGGTGTCAACAGTCAATTTTTGAGAAGAATAAAAAATTTAGCAGCAATGTAATTTTTACGTCTCTAAATCCATTACGGTGATCACCGGGTCTTTGTAACACTCCCTGGAGTGTTACGTTGGATTGAGCTCCTAGCTTCAAAGACCGACAGATTAGTGGACGATTCTATGTTTTCATTTCTAAAGTATTGTATATAAAAAAAATACATTATAGGTACTTTTATTCTAAGGTATTACATACACCTACCTTGTTCCACCAGTGACATCTTCCGGCTCATCTGGTTCCTATTTTGAACACTCACAATGTTTAGTTTCTATATAGAGGTAGATACTGAGCTATAAGTGCAATTATCCGTCCACTATTTTGAGTAATAATGCAAGCAATCACTTGTAATAAGAACATTAACAGTAATATCATTCATTAGAGAGGTCAAAAAGCTAATTCACGATATTAAGAAATACTGCACGCAAATAATATTCTAGTTAAGTTTTTGCGAAGTGTTGATACCGGATACCGGAACATTAAAAAAAATATTTCCTACGAAAGGGCGTCCGCGACCTTCAGCGGTTTTCGAAATCTATGGTGGTACGTCAAGGTCTACTTCCTATTTATACGATCAAAATAAAGGCATCATGCACACTTCTTTTGTTTTTAAATCGATTATATGTTTTTTTTTTGAAATTGTTTTTTTTTTAAATCATTGTAAATGTTTTCTTTATTAAAATAATAAGTGATTTGTCATAATGAATGGATTGTGATTTCAAGTAGAAATAATACCAATATATGTACATAATCTTTATTTCTGAAATATGGGTTCATGCTATCGGTCATTAAACGTATCTGTTGCCATTTATGTGTAAGGTAGATAAACATATTTTTCACCCGAAACTAACAAAGTGTACATTACAAACACTTAACAGGGTAAGTACAGTAGTAAAAACTGAAGCAAATTTTGAGCCAAAATAATACCAGTCGTAATTCATCATCAGCGTATCAAACAAGTTACCTCTTCAACCAAACCGTACAACATACTTAATTTACCTATTCTTACTACAGTTATTATACAAAAATAGTACCACAAATTAGAGATGAACCTAGTTTTTGTCTAATAAATGAATGGTGATATCGAGCCTACCTCGAACGTCATACGCTCGCTCGGCCGGAACGTCTGAAGCATTCGACTTGAAACAGAGTTTCCTATGTCCACTTGGAAGGTCAATTGAGGAAATACCCACGTTTCTTAACCTCACAGAAACAGTTTCACTCAGCATTCAACCATCTATCTTAATACGTACACATAATAGGAGACAGGAGCTGAAGCAGCTACGCGTTACATTTTGTTGATCATTACGTTCTTACGTAGAGATTAGATCGTTGTCTGGAAGTAAGTTGTATTTTACATACATAACATCACGCTTTTTATTCCCAAAAACAGAGGTGCACATTACGGCACTTAATGCCACTGTACAATGTAACAGCCACTTTTCACTATTTATGTTATGAATCCCATGTAACGGGAGGTGACCCTATTGCCATGTACTGGGCACAATTCCAGACCCCATAGAATTTTTTTTAAGTCCTGTAATACTTTGCCTGACCTGGAAATCGAACCCGAGACCCCTTGCCCGGCAGTTGCACTTGCTCGACCTCTCGGCCAACGAGGCAGTAAATTTACATGCGTATTGTATAATACTTAATATCTCTGTGTGCCGAGTGAGTTCCTCAATTTTTGTGATCCAACATGTCCCTTTTGTTTGGACAGGTTCTCAGTTGTCAAACCTCCAGTTTTGTAGTACTTCAGGAGTATTTGCTGAGGCGCGCGATTTATAGTGTAGTGCTCAAGTTGTGTGCCTTGTTGACGTTTGTCCTACTCACCATTTTACTGATGATCGTAATGAGACTGAATTTTACGTATTCAGGTAGATGCTGTAGTCTTTTGGAGTGCTGACTAACTATGTGTAGTTCTTTATTATGGTGTATAATAAAATAGCTGCTTCGTTGGTGCAGTGGTCACAAACACTGGTCTCGATTTCAGATACAGTAAAAGATATTGTTTTTTCCGGTTCTGAGGTGGTGTCCAACCTAAAAAAAAATGTGAACCTGTGCAATGCATGTGAAATTATGTGTTTATTTAACGTATCCTACTTATTATATCGTATCGTATCTTAAGTACTATTCTATAGTGAGGAGCAACGATTGTTTTTAAAAAGAAAGTATTGTTGCGATTATTACTTAATTTCAAAGAGTTTAAAGGTTTTATTTCAATATGGAAGTGCTAGATTAGAGGAGCTATCAGCTAGTGCAGTGCTTATTTAATGCCGGAACTATCACGGCATGATTGCAGGTTTGTTGAATCTAATGTTATTTCCTCTGTTGAAGTTTCTATTACACTAGTCACGTTTTATCTAAGTCTCTTACAAAATACTAGGTTTTGCGTGTGACGAACGCATGTAAGTTTATAATTCCGTCTTTTTCAAGAAGCTAATCTAGTTACTACATATCCCAGGAAACTCTATTTTTCCCATCAAACATATTTTCTATTTATTTATTTCAGCCAACAACTGTTTACACATAATATTACAACAAATCGGTTCGCAACACAAACATATTACAAACATCGGTTTTGTTATATTTGCCATTGTAAAAATCAATTAAAGACTAACCCATCACGCACAAAATAATAGTTACTAGCCCAAATATTAGCCCAAATTAAAATTAAGTATTAAATACAAATACAAATTTCCTATAAACAAAAACCTATTTAATGAATACTGGGTGAGGCGGAAGGGAGTATCAGACTCTTACTGACTAAAAACCACCCCGTTCCTTCTCCTGCACGTCGAGCCGGAGCCCCGGTAACCCGTTAGGTTCTCCGCGACTGCGAATCGGCATCAGCCCTATTGGGCCCCATCTGTGGTGGTCTGATGGCTCTTTGAGGCGCGCGCAGAATGAGACGCGCAGTACGCTCGGGTCTGTTTCTGGTCGGACACCCATGCTCGCCGTCCGCAGGCCCGCGCTTACGGTGGCCGGAGATCGCCCCGCGATCCACGACGCCCGGTGTGTCCTTCGCTGGGTCCTTCCATGGCTCATGCGTCCCGCCTCCTCCTTAGCTAGCATAACCGCTTCGCAAAAGGAGGAGACGGCATCCCTGTCCCCCTCGCTCCGCATCATGACCTGCACTAGGCCCGGACGCCAGAGGTCGCCATCGCCGATCACTTCCCTAAGGGCACGGCGGTGCTCAGCCCATGCAGGGCATTCCATTACAGTGTATTCCACCGTGTCCTCAGGGCGGTCCTCGCAGTGATGACACCCGGGCGTTTCATCCCGCCCCATCAGACACAGGTACCTCCCGAAACTCCCATGTCCGGTGAGGACCTGCGTCAGGCGGTAGGTGAGGACGCCGTAGCGTATCTCAAGCCACTTCTCAAAGAGGGGACTTACCACTGCAATGGCAGCGAGCCAATGGGGACTGGGATAGGGGAGAAAACTGGGTCTCAAGTAACTTCTTCCTATCCTTCAAAATATTTTGTGCCGCTCCACGAATCCAATCCTACTGCTAGGCAGTCACAATTCCGACAACCAAAGAGGTAGTCTATTTTTACATGACACAAAAAAGTATAGACACATACGCAACTAGAATTCCAATTACATAACTGTGTAAACATTATAAAGCTTTCATATAAAGGCTCTGCACTCAATACTACATTTAAAAAAAGAATACAATTAAAATTACAATTAAGTAGGTTACGAGTAGAACGTACAATCATCGCAACGATTTTTATCATAACTAACCATGTTATGAAACATTTGATTTTATTTGTATTATTTTTAGAAATTAACATTGTAATCTAATAAATATATGGGAGGCATCTGGTTTGTGATTTTGCGAGCATAACAAAATATGATGAAATATTACTTAACCATCGAAGAGGTGGATTTAAAAGACATATAATTAAAACAAAAAGAAAATGATAATGACGTACGATAATAAAAAATAACACATGACAGCAAGAGAAAACCAAAGAAAATCATAAATCTTCCATTGTGGGAGAGCCATGCTTCGGCACAAATGGGCCGGCTCGAGTGCTCGACCACATAGAAAACCGACGTGAACCAACGCTTGCGTTGTGTTTCGTCGTGTGAATGAGGTTACTGGAGGACCAATTACCCTCCCCTTCCCCAATCTCCCCAATTCCTGAATCCCCAATGATCTTCAAACTCCGAATCCCCAAAAGGCCGGTAACGGACTTGTAACGCCTCTGGTGTTCTAGGTGCCCATGGGCGACGCTGATTGCTTACCATCAGGTGATTCATCTGCTCGTTTACCGGCTTATGCCATAAAAAAAAATTATGCACTTATTATGGTTGCATTATTAATAGTATATCTTTGCATGTTTCTATGCATGTATGCATTATTCACCGCTATCTTTGTAAAGTCAAAGCTTTTCACCCGAGATTAGCATCCGAAACCTTTTATAAAGCATAATAAAAAAAATAAAATAACCCTTTATTGCTGTAGTTACAATAACAAAAATTACAGTTGTAACCAAAGTTGTAACAGAGTTAAATAAACAAGCTTAAAAACTACTCTAACATTATCTCAGCAATTGGTTTCTCTTCTCTTACAACAGCTTGTCTTTCGACAAAGGCCTCCTCTAAGGATTTCCACTTGTTTCTGTCCTTTGCTCCATTCTGGCCCTGGTACTCGTTTCAAGTCGTCTTCCCATGGTTTATGTTGTCTTCCTCTACTTCTCCTGCGGTCTCTAGGGTACCATTCCGTAATTATTTTGGTCCATTTCTCTCTCTCAGCATATTATGTCCTGTCCAACGCCATTTCAGCGTTCTATATACTGATAGGACATTTCCGAACTTGGTATTTTCTTTGATTTCTTTCAGTTGTATCTTATCCTTTCTTCTTACCCCCAGTACACTGCTCTCGATTCCATTTTGGCATATCCTTAATTTATTCAGCTGGTGTTCAGTTAAGGCCAAAGTTAGGCATCCATTTACAAGACATGGCAGTAAAAACATTTTCATTCAAGACTTTTCGTTTCTCTGTCATAGGCATTTCTTCATTTTTCATTATTTCGCTTAATGACCAGAATTTTTTCCATGTATTTGCCATTCTTCTTTCAATGTCCTTCTGCATACACTCTGTCGGTGATACTAATTGGCCTAAATAAATATGTTCGCTTACATATTCCAGCTGCTGATTGTCGATTGTAATAGCAGGTTTTTGTAGGGAATTGTTCATTATTTTTGTTTTTGAGATGTTCATTGTGAGCCCTGCATTAGCGCTTTCATCTGACAATTGCTGTAGCATTCCTTCCAGGGACATTCAGAAAAAATTATTAGATCGTCAGCGAATCTCAAATGACTCAGTTTTTCTCAGTTCACGTCAATACCGAAATTTTCCAAGTCTCCTGAAGATCAACTCCAACACAGCTGAGAATATCTGAGCATAGTAAAAGCATAATAAATAGATTTAAATCGACATCCATCTTAGGAGTCTGGCGTTAGTTGGATGGATCAAGGGCCTGATACAGAAGGCGAACTGCCTTCCTAGAAACGGAACGTATCGTCAGGAGGTTTCTGTCTCTAAAGCCCTAACCACCCGTAGCTTGGACCATGCTCCCGTTGGTCGGCTCCTATTTTTTATAGTTTTATTTTATGTTAAGTTGTACATACAATGTAACACCCACTTTTCACTATTTTATGTTATGAATACAATAAGGGGTGAGCCAATTGCCATTTAACGGGCACAATTCCAGACTCCGTGATACGACTGACTTTTTAAACCCAGTAATACTTGCCTTAGCCGAGAATCCAACCCGAGATCCCTTGCCGCAGTCGCACTTGCGGCCACTCGGCCAATGAGGCCAGCATTAAGTGCCGTAATGTGCACCTCTGCCTACCCCTTCGGGGATAAAAGGATTGAAGTTACGTGTTAGTCATGTTAAGTTATATTTAAAAATGTAATTTATCAAGAAGTTTAAATTAATATATGGAAATAGATTTAAATCAGAATTAAGATGTAGGGCACAGTGATACCTGATTATTTCAGATGACGTTCTAAAATAAATCTGATCACATAGTTATCAAGAGAAAATAATGTTTTTATTTAACGTATCATAATTTTAATTCATTGAAAGATTAAATAGAGTGGGCTCATATTCAATTTTTTCTTTTAAAGTATTGAAACAAACTGTCAGTTTCAGTAAAACTATTTATACACAATTAAATAACTAAAATTTGAGTCAGAAAATAGAATTTCTGGTCTTCTGTTGTGTAGTTTTATTTAGATTTCAATAATACTACGAGACAAGCAAATTAAATCTAGTTAGAACCTAATTTGACTTTTTAAAACATGTAGCTATAAGCTAAATATAAACACAAGGACTAAACATAATACTTACAAAATATCTCAAAAGTATATTTAAATAAAATCATCCCTCACAATTTTCATTGACCCCTTGCTCGATAGATGGCGTTGTAAAAAAACGTGTCAATCCTGAATCGCGCTATGGTTTCGTTACAAGCCGACTACATATACCGGCGGGCGACCCGAGGAAAGATATGGGGTGAAGATCCCAAGAATCGTAAAGGGCTCATGCAGATACTGTGAAAGCGCAATTTTTTAATAGGACTGCCTGCATAGCTGCGGGTCAGTTCTTAATAAATACCGAAAAATTATAATATTGAGACAACTTGTCTCCTTGCTTAATAGAGACAACCAGGAGTTTGATAATTATTCTGTTTCAGCGATTCATTCAAGCTATATTATTCTAATTCCTTACAATCGTATTTTTCAAATATTCAAAGGTGCCTATTATACATACGTCAATTCTTCATTAGTTGGTATTTTACAAAAATTCATCCCTACATTTTCATGAATATGCGGCAGAAAGCACAAAGCGCCATCTGGTGTTATAAAATATAACCATTTTCCATTATGAAGGTAATACTGAAAAAGTTACTTTCGAAGCTTATTATTCATTTTAGTTTGGAATAAAATATATTGGATTTGTTATTTGTTTTATCACCGGGTATGAAACCCACATAATGTTTTCTTTTCTTTTGAAAGATGGGCAGAAATGGGTACATTTCAAATGTATTATCGCTAGTTATTAGTAGGTGCTATGCGTAAGAATATAGTTTCTAATTATTTATAGAAAATGTTTCTAAATTTTAGGTGTCTAATATTACTTAAAACGTCTCAGATAACTATTTCGGGTTTATATTTATGGAAAGCGATATAATACATGATATTATTATCGTATTTTTCTATTCTAAAGGATAAGGAAAATGAAGACATCGCCGCGACCGCGCACGCTGTTCATCTCATCTCAGTATTTTCCCGTGAGGAAACCACGATTTTTAGCTAATTTACTTAATTCTTAATGTTGGCAACATTCATGTGTCCAAGGACATTATACATTACTTTATTACTTTTAATATTTACATACATTAAAAAACTTTAATGTACATATGTAAATATTAAACATTCTTAATTAAGCACTTTTGAAACGTCAAAATTAAAATTGTTCGTCTTTCTGCATGTCAATGAAAATATTAATTAAGTTAGTCCATATTTATTTAGTATTTCATTTATTTAGACGCTTTTAAAATAAATAGGGCAATTTATGGAATTGGTGTGTTTTCTACGGCCTCACAGAAAACCGACGTGAAACAACTCTTGCGTTATGTTTCGTCGTGTGAGTGAGCCAATTACCCCCTTCCTCAAACCCTAATTACCAATACTTCTCAAATTCAAGGCCGATAACGCGGTTGTAACGCCACTAGGCGAACGGGACCTATACCAGGTGAACGGGAGTTCAGGGTGACGCCGATTGCTTACCATCAGGTGATACGTCTGCTCGTTTATGGGCTTATCCCCTAAAAAAAATCGGTTAAAAATTTCAATGAGCCTGTACCTACTTCAGCGGGTGGTGATCCCAGAGAAGAGGTCACTATTCTTATTACCCTGCTCTTTCCACAATATTACTATAATTTGTGCGTGTGTAGTGTCTAGTGGGCTACTGCCCGCCGGTAACGGGAAAAATCCAATCTATCGGTGGTCAGGGCTCCAGAGAGCAGATTTTCCGGACAATACGCGTCGTGTCCAGAAGATTTCTGCGTCAAGCCCTTGACCCAATCATCTAACGCTAGCATATTCAGGTATTGGTCGAGGCTTTTAGCAATTATTTTTACTAGTGGAGGCCCATGATCTAGCGATGGACAAGAGCTGTTGATATAACAGCTGTTGACAACGATGATGTATTTTACAGTAAATAATTCTAGCGAGGATATAAACAGATCCACAGGCAAATAATGCACTTATATAATGTATGTTACGTTGCGTTGGTGATAGGAGATCGTCGCGTGCGCAGCACATTCACCTCGATGAGTGACGCATCATCTTATATTAGTACGAACTGCGAGTACGCTTAGTAAAATGGAGTAGCCTAAATTTTTAATCTTTAAGTTGAAATAGTAAAAATGTTACATATTAATTATTTTCTGTTACTGGTGGTCATAAGCGTGACTACCGAGCAAAGAGGTCTGGTTTGATTCTCACGCTTAGCAGACATAGTATTATTGAGTGTTTTTAGTTTATCAAATTCTCAATATTTCATGAAACTGTCCGGATTCTCCTTAGATTTTTATTCTTTGCCGTTTGCTTTATTCTCGCCAGCCTTTTT
Source organism: Spodoptera picta (assembly GCA_038387885.1). Classification (NCBI taxonomy): domain Eukaryota; kingdom Metazoa; phylum Arthropoda; class Insecta; order Lepidoptera; family Noctuidae; genus Spodoptera; species Spodoptera picta. The sequence continues at coordinate 8,844,183 of JAZHFQ010000105.1, forward strand.
AGTTTAAAATTCTCAATACTATAGATTCAACCATGATTATTTTCAAAATTGTATTCTTAGTTCTCTCAATTAATTTAAGATATAAACAAAATTAATCACTAGTAACTCAAACCCATGGCTTCCCAACTTACACCTACGTAAACTTAAGGCTCATCCATTAAGAAATACGGGCAATGTATAATGTAGCTCTTTATCATTACTTTGATATAGAAGGAAGTATCAATTACCGGTTCTGGGTAGGAGCACATGATTAAGAACAATCTTTTTAAACCATTTTAGTTCGACGTCCTGCATACCAATACAATCAATAGCAGGATTATCGCAGATTCGGGAGGGGACGCTCAAAAAAAATTTTTAGACCACAAGATTGTTTAGAAAATGGTCACGATTTGACCTTTGAAGCAAAATTTCTTACTGCTGCTTTATTCTCATTGTATGCCAAAGTCACTCCACGTTAGCTATTTTGACAAACGCTGTGGTACCGAAAATGGAACCTGAATTTGTTAACGAAAGCATGTGGGACGATGATGACGATGGCGAGAATAACGAAGAAATAACCAACTCCGCCACCAGTTTTCACCGAAACAAAGAAAAGCAACCCTGTGCTCTTAATAGGCAGTTACTGGTTCCATGTGACATATAATAAATATAAGGGTTCTTTAAGGAGTTGGTACTGCTCCAGACGATGCCAAATCGGATGTCGAGTGTAGGGACACACTAGTATGCAATTGTTTATATATATTACGTATACAATTGTATGTGCGAGGTGTCTACTTACATTATTCCTTTAACCCAAGCAACTGTGTCCAGTCGATGAAATTATATGTAAGAGTTCACACGTTCCTTAGTTATCCGCGTGTCAGTTGCGATAAATTATTATAATGTAATTGTATGTCTGTATGTCTAGTGTGTGTGTGGAACAATATATTTTATAACAGTGCTCTGACTTTCATTGACCGATTATTATAGACAGCATACCTACAACCACTAAATCTACATTGGTGACCTCGAAGTCGAGCAAAGGCCATCACTATAAAAAATAATTTAACCTGTGACAGCGTAGATCTGTGTCGGGACACAGATCTACGCGAGACACAATGTGTTTTCTATTGTGTCTCATATATCGACAGACAAGAGGTTAATTCATACTAGCTTCTGCCATCGGCTTCACCCGCGTTCCCCTTGGAATAAAAAGTAGTCTATATGTTACTTTCGACCGCCAACTACCCCTGTTCCAAATTTCATATCGATCCCTTCAGTCGTTTTGACGTAAAAGAGTAACAAACACACACGCACACACACACACACACAAATATATATGTATGTATTGTGTGTCTGTTTGTTTCCTTCAAGTTTTCTCACAAACTTATGATTTTATATTATTAGGATAAGGAGCTTGTCCTATGCCAAACCGTTATAAGATTGATAATCAATATTTCAAAGTTCAGGTCAACTTTTATTTCACCTCACGAAAATAAAAACGCTTAATCAGGTAAATTGTGAATCTACTTCATAACATATTTCATATTGTTTTAGTTGATCATGCATATAAAACGAATATTTAAACCAAACTAGGGCAATCATTTTATTTTATTTTCTTTTTATAATTTACCAACAGCTTCTGTATACATAGTATTAAAAATATAATAATAATAGGTATTGGGCTTATACAGTTATCATTTAACATAGAAACCATACACCTGTACCACATTCCAGTATAAATCTACAGTGCACATTCCATATGTAACACCATAAAATATTTGATGCCGTCTTAACTTTATGAATGTAAACCATAAGATATTAAGGAGTTTTTGACCTTCGAACATTATGGAATGCTATCAATGCCAATTAATGTCAGCCGGGTCATAAACGTGTTTGAGATTTTTAAGATCGACCATAAATTATGGTGTGACGTAAAGCAGCATCTAAGATGCATTTAAACGTGTAATGTGATACGCTTAGGTACAATTAGAAATGTCATATAGTGAAATCTGATTTTTATTTGGTATTTGTTTGAAGTTCCTGGATATTTTGTTCGTTCTTCCAAACACAAGATCTATGCTTAGATGCTCTTAGATGTGTAATCAGAATTGTATAATATAACTAAAAATAGGTGTACTCACAATAAGTAATTGGAAATGATTTCCCTTGTAAACTGCAAATAATTGAAACTTTGACATATCAACTTGCGGTAATCCAGCAAGAAAAATCTCGCTCAAATGTTTCTCACAGTTTATTTTTATGACATTTGTTACTTAATTGATAATGGTAGCGCCCATTAAAAACTAAGAATGAATACAACTTAAATTAAACCACAATATCCATAAAAATATATGAAGTATAACAAAGGAAAGTTAGTAAATCTAAACAGTCCATGATTTTCAAATTATGATGAATAAGTGGTCCTTAAAGAAGAATATTGCTTCCATATATTTTGTTTATGGTTCCCTTATAGGTCTAGGTGGGTGGTATATTGTGATGGGAGTGGACGATCCCCCCCGTGCGGCTCGCGTCTATTCCCAGACAGTTTACATAATATCATCTAATCTCTTTTAACTATTGTAATTAATTAAGGTCCAAGTCCTGCCGAAGAACTTGACGGTAGTCATTTGTTGAATGGCAATGACGTTTTTATTACTTTATAAGGAATGCCTTTTCTAACGGTACCTGTGGGTTTGTGGTCCCTTCGGTAACTTTGTGTGGTTTTGATACAGACATTTTTAATATATAAGTTGAGCGTGACTTTTTCTTAGTCGTACGTTATTTTAGTTCCCAGGAGTGTCAGCGTGTGTCTTTGTGTCCATTATGTAGCTGATATATTATACGTACATATTATTATATTAAAATATGAGCGTTTTTCTTATATCTATAGAGGCGTTGGTATCTTTAAATATATACAAGATTAAGTTTACTTTCGTCTAATTTTTTTTATGGACTATGGCATTAAAAATGTAACCAAACCAAACGAGAAACACAAGATATTTGACTAGATATGTAATTAAAAATGCATTTTAGTTTTCTTACTTTACATAATAATATTAGTCCATGCATTTGACTTAGATTTTATGACATTTTACTAGATTTGGCTAATGGCTAGTGTAAAGTCATAACAGCACCACCTAGAGTTTGTTTGAAGCATTGCAGTGAAAGGAATGTAGTGTAACAATCATTTGTAACAGCTGGTTTGTTACAGAAACCTTCGATGTAAAGGCATCACGAGCAAGTGAAAGTATTCGCATAAACGTTCACTATACAATGATTCGCCAGTTATGCGGTAGATGGCGGCTATTATTTATATACCTCTAATTTCGTCTGTCAATCTCTCATAGATTAATACAAAAATTGGTTTTTATGTCAAGATGGTTGGTTGATTTTGAATAATTTGTTGTTTGTTTGTTGAATTTTAATTATAGTTAACTGCTGCACGGTTCGTGTGGTGGCTAGGCAACTGGCTGCCGCGCAACTTGTCGCGAGTTCGATTCCCGCACGGAACAATTCTTTGTGTGATCCACAAATTGTGGTTTCGGGTCTGGGTGTCATGTGTATGTGAACTTGTATGTTTATAACCGTTCCCACGACACAGGAGAAAATCCTAGTGTGGGGCAACGTTTAAAAAAAATGAAATGGTTTAGTCGTGCAATATATTTAACTATTAAGTTTGACTTGTATTTCATTATTAGCATTAATTCAATCTGAAATAGTGGTACGCATAGGCATCCCTTTTTCTATTTCTGCAATATTTCTCAGTTTCGTGCACCCGCCATCCATCTACTTCCAGAAACCTTGACAATAATGCATGATACGCTTATTAACACGTGGTCCAAAAACATTTTAACATCGGAATTGATAAATTCCTTCCTTTACGTTACTACGAACCGAATCGTGAACACAACAGTAACTATAAAACAAGGAACTCACTTATCAATCTGTAATCGGTATAGAGTTTCAAACATTAACCGAAGTAATGTATGGAGTGGCTCGGAGTTGTCAACATGGACTTACGATGAGAGTGGCGGGCTATGGCCGGCCCAGAACGACCGACCGGAGGAAACGACCAACAAGCCGATTTACCGTAACACAAAAAATGTTCAGATAAGCCGACTTTCTAATAAACCCTACTAGACAACCGACCCTTCTTCCTTGTACATAATAAATCTTAAGGAGTCCTCTTAAATGAAGCGGTTCCCAATGTTTGATAATTGTGTTGAGATAAAGTATTATAAATCGGAATCTCGATTTCATTATAATAAATAGGGATTGCGGCGCTAGTAACATCAAGACATTTATAACGGTACACCAATACGGAGAGGATCATCTATTACATATTTATAAATGTTCTTCGAAGGTTTTATTTCATTTTGTTGCAGTCGTTTAAAATAATTTCCTTTTTAACTTCTGTAGTTTAGTCACTTACTACGTATGAGTAACATGAGTCCAAGGTTGTTTGTTACAAGTTCAATATTATTGAGGTGAAATCTGAATCTCCGTAGAACAATATATTGAAGACAATGTATCAGTAGAAACAAAAGTTTTGGATTCGCTGGCCGATAGTTTAATGTGGCCTAATAATCAGAAAAAAAACAGGCTGGAGTGTGCCGGTGGGCTTTAGCATGGCTCCAGATTGATGCCTCGCTTGTACTGCGCCTGCGCAGGCAACTGGTACTGACCCTTTTTTACCTTTTTATCTTTAGTTTGAATATTGCCTCTCATAATAAGGGCCATGGACCGTTAAAAGTTGGGGAATGCGCGACCCAGTGAATGAACTCGGATATCCACGTGTTTCGATTATGGATACGTTTTTTTAACGACTATTTGTTTCTAGGAATGCGTCAACGCTGATTTTCCCATTGTTCCTGTTTTAAATTTTCATTCATTATTATTTAAAATGGTGTTAAATTTTATTTGTATACACTTGATAAAAATATTAGGTATTTTCTTAATACTATAAACAATTTACTTTAAAAATGTATTTTGATAATTAATTAAGTTGCGTACAACTTGTTATTTATTGCACTTATTTTATTTTGTGCATTTGATGCTAATGTCATATTTGTATACGTGTTAATAAAGTGATAGCAATAGCAGGATGCCAAGAGCTAATTGAACTCAGTGGCGTGTTATTTGAGAGGCCTATGTCCTGTTAACGACAATTATTACCTGCAAGTAGTTAAAACTCTAAAACTGCGATCATCATCACGGAATAATAAATTTCGTGTCAAATACAATTTAACTTTTATTTAACATTAACAACCTTTAAGTGGCCACTGCTGGCCAAAGGCTTTTTCTGCACGCAGAAGGTATTAATATTAAAAATAAATCTAAAATCGTCAACCCGCATTGAGCAAGCGTGGTGATTAATGCTCAGTGTGAGAAGAGGTCTTTGCTCAGCAATGGGCAATAGACTGTTGAAAGTGATGATTTAAACATATACAAAAGAGAAATATACTACCGTATATTCCTTGACCATCCTCTTCCTTTCTTTTCCAACGTTAATAATACGTTGCGTCCAAGATATACTCCGGTGATAGTTAGGAAGTGCGCAGCTGATGCTATTTCCTACGCTACATAATATAAAGATTTACATCGTGTCGAGTGTGAACACTTATCATAACACTAGGAGCCATTACAACACTCATAGAAGCCATTAGATGCGTAGATGCAAAGGAAGTGCTAAGAAAAGGTGATAGCATATATACATATAAATGTAGGTACTAATACTGTAGGATTCTAACATCCATGTTGATAATCTTGAAATATGTGATACTTTGTTGTACTTTGTTTATGAAATGATTGTCGGTGGCGTGGTTATGGTAGAGGGGAATGCAATAAGTAGAGATTGTGCATTTTCTATCGGTTATACCACGGGGAGTGTTCTGAAGAATTGTTTGACCTGATACCTGCTGCATCTTTTCGCCATCAACTCTCACGACAGCATTAGAATCCCCATCATATAATTATAGAGGTTTGGCAGGTACAACTGTGCGCTTCTCTCGTAGCTTTCTGTCTCGCACAGCAAAACTGTGGAATTATCTGTCGTCGGCGGTATTTCCGAACCGATATCTTCAAGCCTTCAAGAAGAGCGTACTCCTTTTTAAAAGGCCGGCAACGCACCTGTGACTCCTCTGGTGGTGCGCATGTCCATGGGCGGCTTTGATCGCTTACCATCAGGTTAATTCGTATGCTTATATGCCTCCTATTAAAAAAATGCATTTTTCACCAGTTAATCTTCGATTAAGGAACGATATATTGTACAGACACTGCATAGCAGATTTCTTAAATGAACTTGAATCTTTTAAACTACAATCTACAAAACATCTGTCAAGCGTTGAGATTCAATAGAATCCTTTAATGTAACGGAGACCCGAAGTCCAGCAGTGTTTCACAAACAGCTATTTAGAGGTATGATGATGATATGATGGCTTCTGGCGGTGGTCCAAGTAGATAACTGCTAAATAATATGATAGGTGTTAACTAAAAAACGCGGGTTAGTCACGTAAATACGTGGAGAAAAGCTCTACTAGTTTCGAACCACAGAGGAGTTCTTCCTCATGAGCAGCGTGCGCATCCGCTAACCCGAAATTATTATTAAATTTAGTATATCTCACAGTTATTATAAAAATATGATAGTTATAACCTAACCTAACAATATCTAAGAAATGCAAACGTAATCCATAAAATTTAAGTAATTGCCTACTATTTATTACTATTTAGTTATATAATTATAAATTAATTTATCATTCGATTGTTATTATCACGTGTGATTGAACGCGTAGAGCGATATATGCGTAGTTTAGCGTCGGATAGTTGCGTGCGCGCTCATCATATTTCCTGTATTTACGCGGCGCTTGCACAGGTGAAACTCATGAAAATGCGCCACCAATCAGGGAAATGCGATCGCGAAAGTGATTTATTAAGTCAACCAAAAATTACTGCGTTCGCCTCTAGAGGTAGATTGACGGAGAATATTTTGTTATTATAGTAATTCTTTTCCGACTGCCTCGTTGGCCGAGTGGTCGCAAGTGCGACTGCCGAGCAAGGGGTCTTGGGTTCGATTCCCGGGACGGGCAAAGTATTACTGGGTTTTTAAAAAAATTTCAGTAGTAACACGGAGTCTGGAATTGTGCCCGGTATATGACAATAGGTTCACCCCCTATTACATGGGACTCATAACATAAATAGTGAAAAGTGGGTGTTACATTACACAGCGGCATAATGTGCACCTTTGCCTATCCCCGGGGATAAAAGGCGTGATGTTATGTTATGTGTTATAGTAATTCTTTTCCGTTTGTTATATTTTTCGCGAAAACGCATGTTTTGTGCGTATGTACGTAAGAGTGTTGAATACGTATATACTTCCAGATTTATGACAGGCCTTGTCTCCTCGGTTTCTCTCTTGTCTCGGTCAGAAATAACTTGGCAAGCCTTAAACTTTGTTATTATTTTGTACTTTATAAAACACTAAAAATTACTTATATAAATAATTTAAGGCTCTGATTTCACAACTACTACATTGGAGCTTTCTATTTCAGAACGCATAGTATTTGGAATTATTATTGACTAACGCTCAATGATCCCCGTAAATGGCCTTCGTAAAGATATTTGTAGTAATTAATAGATATTATAAACTACGTACGTCAAAAACGTATACTTCAATCTCCTTCTATTTTTAAAGTTGGTTAACAATACAGTTAGTTAAAATTGAAACGTGGTCCTAAGTGCAACTAATACTTTTTTTTTAAATTCGTTCGCCTATCATGAGAAAATTGCAGTGATAATTACATACAGGTCAAACTGAGTCCGTTTTTTTTGGAGTCAGTCAAAAAGAGTATCATTGTGATCGATTGCCACAAACTTAATCTCTCACTCCATGCCATATCGTTAGAAATGTTACACGTTTATCAAACAATAAACCCCAATATACAATAAAACCAAAACAATAAAAAACAATTCATTCAATAACGGATTGATTTCAAAGTTCTAAAATCTCTTACAACAATCAATCCCTGTTCTAGTGAACCTCACTGAACCATGACACAGAACTTAACTGCCCCAGATAACAATTTGATTGTTGCATGGGTAATAAAACGTTGAAAAATTGGTCACAATTACTATGGTTACTGCGTCGTAACATTTTAATACCGAGTTCCCGGTTAGTGTGGGAAGAGACGGGTGAAACTAAGTGAGAACATGGAGCTTATAATACTTATAGTCTAAGAGCTACTGAACTATACAAATAAAAAAACCGACTTCAAACAACCAAAACTAATAACAAACGAAAAGTAAAAAATAAAATGCAAAAAATAACTATTATTAGTATTGGTTACCCACCCACTGATAGATTAGAAGTCGGCGCCATAAGTTCAATACAAAATTATTCATTAATATCTTAATAGATACCTAATTTACAATTTATGGACATTTAGTTATATAATAAATAAAAAAATAAAATCTTTATTCAGAAATGTAAATGGGCACAGATACAAAAATATTTCATAGGTAAATAAAATAGATCTCACATGGTTAGGTGCCTGTACTAGGATAATCCTGTGTCACAGGCGAAGGAGGTCTAACATTATTATAATTTTATTTCTATATACGCTCTTACATGCATTAATACTTGACAAAATAAAATATGATTATATAATATACATAAACACATACATAGCCTCGCGCCTTATACTCCCGGAAGAGATAGGCAGAGGTGAAACAACTTAAGAGTAACATGACAATATGGTGTAGGTAGATAATTAGGTATCCAATACTCAACTAGTTAAAATTAGGTACGATTTAACTTCGACAAAAAGCATATTATTTATCACTATAGTCGAGAAATTACTTGCATCGGTAGATATTATATAAACTAGGTCAGAGTCCACGATCATACACTTGCTGTTTTAGTACAAATTACAATAAAGTGCTTAGACAGCAACTAGGCGATGAGTAGGTCAACCTGTTTACATTGCGCAATTGTAATATATTTAGATTAAGTTGTAGCGTTCTTACGTGTCGCCATAGTCCACCGAGTTTATGTACCTTCTTTCGGCCATAACTTTTGCAGGACATTCAGTAGCACCAGTCATGTGATTGTGGGGCTTCTTGAAGTAAAGGCAAGTAGCACATTTCGGCTCATCTGATTTTTTTGGGCAGTCTTTTATGGTATGATCTTGTTCGCCACAATGTCCGCAAGTAAAAGAGGTCTGTCGACATGATTTAGCAGCATGTCCATACTGCTGGCACTTGAAGCACCTGGTCACCAGAGTGAAGTCGCGAACAGGGCATGATGACCAATTTATAAAGACTCGGTCTTTGGATATTAAGGCTTTTCGAATGACTGCATTTACTTCAACCAAATAATTGCAGGTCTCAGCATCTCTCCTCCCGGATTTATGGCTTAACTTAGTTGTCTTTAAGAAAGCGTCAAGACTGCAATTTTCCAATTTGTCTGCCAGATTTTGTTGGTACAAGCATATTAAAGCGTCGTTGTCGGACATAGCTGATGGCACTCCTATGATGACGACTCTGGGCTTTCTTTTCTTCGGCTCATCGACAGTAAGACCTGAGCTTGTAAGTTGTGCTGATTGTCTCAACTTCTCAATATCGCCTTTTGACTCGATACTGATGATGACACCGCCGTTTTTAGTTTTGTGAAGACTAAAAACGGCGAATTACGACAGAGCTTACTTTTAAGGGCTGGATGAAATTATTCGCACCTTTTTTTACCATATCGGCGAAAGAATTTGTTCTGGTAGGGTTGGGAGTTTCAGCAATTCTCTGCTGAAGGTCTTTAAGCTGCAGGGAGAGGTCTAATTGATTTTCAAGGTTACAAGCGCTTTGGTGGGCAAGTAGGGCTCTGGCTTTAAGAGATTGGTAAAGTACTGCCATCTGTGAAGTCCCGTTACTCACTCTCCTACAAAGGGCGTTGACTCGCAGCTTTTGTTCCGAGTTCATCTTGCCATCACCGACAATATTGCATATGTCAGTAAGGCTCTGGTCGATTGTCGTTAACCATTTCTGGATCTCGGGCGTTGCGACGGTTTCAGGAGCATCGGTACCTGGGGTCGGTGCGCGGTGGTTGTAAGCTCGATGCAGGTGTACCAGGCGGAGAACGTACAACCCTGTTACTCTGGGCAAAAGGGCTGTTTTCCATGATGCAAAGTGTTCACTTGTAAATTACAGAACATTGTCAATTTACACCTTTACACGATGACGCACGTTTTGTCCAGTATTAATGAGCAATTGTTAATCTAGGTCACGATACTGCAAGTGTAATTATTTTGTTTTAATTTTCTAATGAGTTAATCAATACGTCCGATTCATACGAAAGTACAATCCTATATAATTATGATATTATGAGCTTATGGCACCGACTTGAAGTCGGTATGGAACATTTTGAAGTCGGAAAAAATCAACCTGTAATGCTAGAATATTGTAGGATGATAACTCGGCAAGAGCAAGGATCACGACCATTTTTAGGGGGGGTGGGAGGGAATGATCCAATGGCTTCTCCCACCGGGTGAGGCGAGAGGAAATGTCAGACTCTAACTGACTAAAAACCACACCGTTCCTACTCCTACACTTCGAGCAGGAGCCCCGGCAACCCGTTAAGTCTTCCGCGGCTCCGTATCGTTATCAGCCTATTGGGCCCCATCTGTGGTGGGCTGATTCTGTTGCCTCCTTGAGGTGCGCGCGGAACGCGATGCGCCATTCACGACTTGGGAGCTAGAGGGGTCATTCGTCTCGAGGTAAGCCAAGTCTCACCAAGCTGGTCTTAGTTGGTGCCCAGTCGGTTATACTCATCCCTCTAAAGGCGATAGTTAGTTAGCGGTAGCAATCCTAACTGAGGTTTTCGGTATGGAAATAAAGATAAAAATAGACCTGGGAGCCACCAGCCGTACACATTATCATCTTAAAAAAACAGTTTAAAGGCTCGTCTTGAGCGATCGTTTCACGCATTCAGCTATGTGTGTAACTATGTATAGTTAGGGAGTACATAGCCAGTGTAAACTGGCTGTGATGTAGAACTGATAACTGCCAGGTTGTTCCAATTCCATTTAGAGTTTTTAAATCATCATCCTACATTAGCCTTATAACTTCAACTTTACTCGGATTGTTCATTAGCTCTTAGACTATAATACTTAACGTACTTACCATACCACTTATGTAACGCGATGGATATCGTACATTTTGTGAAATAAACTTGAATCTGTAATTAATAGTGTATGTAAATGAGTATGTACCTAATATTTGTCACTGAATCTTTGCAATACGACAGAACAAGATATGGGAATGGCATTAGCATTCAACCGTATTTGGTCGTTTTAAAACTTTGGTATAATTTGTTAAAGCTTATGTAAAACTCCCGCAATTATATACTAAAGGCAATAAATAATTATGCAAATACTAACAAATAACAATTCCAACAATACTGGTATTTAGGAAGTAAGTCGAGCTAAATGTTTTATGAAGCTGGTAACTGCCTGATGTGGTTGATGGACAGTGAGCATCAAACTGTAGAAAGCAGGAAGGTTTACACAACGGTTCGGTAAAAACTTATATGTGCGCCTGCGCATGTTTATACACTTACGTTACAAAACGATGCTTTATATGGGTATGTAGGTTACAGGAATCGTTTGTTCGCACTTTATTTTTAATGTATTTACGGGTAATTTGTGTGTTAATGGTATAGTCTAAATTGTATTAAAACACACGTACACATCAACAATTTGTTTTCATTACTTTATCAGTAAATTTAGTTAATAACTACTCATAGAAAAGAAAAATTGGTTCAAGGATTGTGCTGCTATTTGAAATAACGAAACAATATCGTCGGTCCTACAGCAAACAAACTTACTATCGTGAATAAAAAGCAACCAAAAAACGAAACACTGAACTCGAAACAATTACCATTGATATAAAGATGTCTGTATCAAAAATAAAAGCCCTTGGAAGTCGTAACACATAAATTACATGTTATCAAACGCTAGCTAGTTGCACCGTAATACCGTCCAAGAGGTTACACAACGTCGCATGTCTCTGGTTCGATGTCACGACACTACGAAGTAAGGTTGGTTACTTTAATGTTACCGTTTATTGTACCTCTACAACTTGAGTAGCTTTTGACCTGCGGCTTCACTGGTAATAATAATATCCCAAGTAAACTTCGGTGCTTCATCTAGCAATAAATTTCACTCAAGCAGACGTGTGAATATAGAGGTGAATTATAACCTATGTTAATCTTAAAAAAAGTTTTCTTCCACTGAAAGTTCTATCAAAATCGGTCAAGTTGTTGTCGTTGGACGTAAAATCGTTGTCGGTGGTATTTTAGTATATCTTCCCGTTTAGGATAGCTCCGAGGTATAACGATTTATCTCCAAGGCGGTTCGTCCACTTGTCTAGTCCAGATAGGAGACCAAATGAACGAGGAAATAATTTCAATACGTGAAAGTTTGAATTTAAGGTTCCATTGGTGTTTGTATATGAGAATAGTGAATAAATAATAATATACTGGTTTATTTAATTTAAATTAAGGGCCAGTTTGACAATGTTTGAATAACCACTGACTACCAGAAAAATGTGAGTAATAGAAGGTGATTTGCATGATCTATCTGACACATTTTATTCATACACTTATACGAAAATGGTATAAACATACATAATTAAATGACTTTTCAATCATTTCAACTTTAAAAACATAATTGCATAATGCATGTCTTCTAAAGCGATCCATCTAATTGAGTAGATATAAAAATGAAGATACCAATCAAATTACCCACAAATACGTATGTGTTAATTTCAAATAATAAATATTCAAATGTTTCTTATCGAGTTAAGCTGAACAGTTCCGTTATTTGAGCGCATGTGCAGAGCCTTACAAGCTCATGAATGTACTCCATCAGGGATGGTGAACTATTGGCGCGCGTGCTATTGATGGCATGGATCAAAATATTTTAGTCGTTCCAGTGACCAAAAAACATAAAAACTATTGTTGTACACCTGTAGCGCCTTTATGATATCTCTAGTATGCAGGTGTACCTACTTCGAGTGCGGTGACAGTTTACCATCAATGCCAATTGTAAACTTTGTTGCTAGCGATTGATAGTAAGTAATTTGAAAAGTAGAAGAAATTTTTGATTGCACATCTACGGCCACAAAGTAATCGGCACATCAATGTATAAAGGTTCGCCATCCCTGCACTACGTAATGCAACATGCGCACGCGCAAGTGCAAGGCTCCCCACGGTCATGGATAGCTGCCGTAGTTAACTGACGCCACGTAATCGTTCCTCGTAATCTTCATATTTAACGTAAACGAGGAATTTATAATAGCTCATGTTTTTTTAAGGAAATACCCTTATGTTCTTTATTTATTGTGTAAACTCTTTTCTATGTGTGTCTGATTATATTAATTAAGGTTTTTTACGGTAATTGGGTTTTTGTTCTATGCAGGCTATGGTCAACGTCTCATGACCGGTAAAAGTAGCGAATTTAGTTTTAGAGTATCTATTGCGATGGGTGAAACTTTGTCACATTTTGTTCGAGTGATAATTTCTTCAGTAAGCTATGCTATGACAACAGGAGATCGAGAAAAAGGTCAAGTTTACACGAACGCCGAGATGTTATGGTTGACAAATTGATCTTGAACTTAGTTATGAAAAATAATAATTATGTTATAATTTAAGTCGTAAAATTATGTTTTGAAAAATGTTGTAGTATATTAGTTTGCGAAACAAATATATCTAGATTTCATGTTAAAGTAAGAAAGAAATCTAATCATATCCACAGTTGTCAGTTTATAAAAAAATATTTTTCATAGAGCCTATAACATAATAGTGATAGGTTAGAAACAACCAGTTGGCGTAGCTGCTGGGCATATGTCTGCCTTACAACGTGTGGCGGGTTCGATTCCCGCACGGAACAACTTTTTGTGTTATCCACAAATTACTGTTCCAGGTCTGAGGGTCATGTGGATGTGAAATTGTATATTTATATAAACGTACCCACAACGCAGCAGCAAATCCTAGTGTGAGCCAACGTTTATTTTGTTAAAAGAAAAAATTATAACATCACACCTTTGAAATGCGAAAATATAAAATTAAAAGTGGAAATTATCCTTTTTGTATCAATTTCATATTGGCATACACCGGACTCAATCTTAGACTCTACCCTCCCTTTTTTTACTTTACCCTACCTGCGAATCGAATCTGAGACCATATGTTCAACAACCACACTGACGTCTAGTCTAGACAACGAGGCAGTATACATAAAATCATATCGTTTTAAAAACGTATTAACTACCCATTTCCTTAGGATAACGGAACCGCGAACAAAAGACTTCAACGACTAACTTAACCGGAGCGAGTTATTCAACATGAAATTAAGTGCCGTAAAACATATACTAGGCAATTCATATTACCAGCTTTTATTGAACAAATTGAAGCTAATACCGTATTGATTTACAGTTTAAGATTACCGATCTATATCAATAAACATGTGCCGGTAAATCAATAAATGTGCTAAATACAAACTCTACACTGAGTGCGTAACCAAAGGAAATAAGTAGGTACATTAATTTGTAGTTGATGTACATTTAGTAGGTACATTAATTGAACAATACTAATTGTACTTTTGATTAAGCAAGAAAAATTAAGCTTTAAAACTAAATTGTATAGATTTGCGTATACTATACACCATAGACATGGGAATCGATACCGAGATCAGTCGTGCCTCCAGGCCCACGATCATCAAACCAATTAAAAAGACAGTTTAACTTCAAACCAACAATTTCCTTAATGCCCGAATACTGAAACGTTTGTTAAATATTTAACGGCTGCTTAAATCATTGAGCAGCTCTCAAATTCTAGTTTGGTATACTCAAACGTCTGTTATCTTTTTAAAGGTCTGTTAAATTTAAGTCGTGCTCAAAAGTCCACTTAAATGAAAAAACCGTATACTGAAACGATACTTATTTTAAGTATGTGTCAATCTATTGTCAAAAGTCACCTCAAATGTACCGGAATACTGACGTTTGTTAAATATGTAACGGCTGCTTAAATCGTTGAGCAGCCCTCAAATTCTAGTTTTGTATCATGAATTGTCAGTTATTCTTTTGAAGGCCTATTATATTTAAGTCGTGCTCAATGGTCCAGTTAAACGAAAAAACCGTATACTGAAACGATACTTATTTTAAGTATGTGTCAATATATTGTCAAAAGTCCACTCAAATGTAAGAGTGGTCTGAAGGCCTCCTAAATGCTTTGAGCGTTGTAGAAATTATAATTTACGTATAAAGTCGTGTGTTTAAAATGTCTCTATCAACGCTATCTTCTTTTTTGGCTGATAAAAGTCGTCCAACACGACACAATGAACTGAAATTGAACGCATTTGAACAACTAGCAAATGGGAATATTTATATATATTTTATTCCGCTGAAGAACTGAATGAACGAAGCACGGAGTATCCTCAGGAGTTGTTGACTCGGCGGCTCCCGCGGCCGCGGTCGAGCGATAAATATATCGAGTTTGGTTAGAGTGGTTTATTGCGTATCGTGTGTGTTTTGTGTCGCATCTCTGCTGCATGAGCGCATATCTACGGGCGGGAGGTCGGTGTTGCATACTACCTCTACATGCATCATACATGCCATTATTTGAACAATAATTATAATGATGTGGAATTTCGTGTAAACTTCTGTGTTTCCAAAGAAAGAGTTTAGTGCTTGAACTCGGTATTAGAGGACGATGTTTAGAGCCTCTCTGAAGTATGGGATCCGTAACGAGGTAATCCGATAGAAAACTGAAGTTATCATCGTAGCACAAATGATTATCAAGCTGAAATGGTAGTAATGATCATTTGGGGTAGACGTGTACTGAAGTGGAGAACGCGTCTAGACAGACGTACATAGTGTGGGGCGGTGGAGAGAATTTAACTACTAATAGAAAAATACAGTATCAGTTGTTTCAACTGCCTGCCTGAAATAAATAAATGATAATAATGCTGCGATTGGATGCCTAGAGTTAAAAATTGACCTTAGTGGCGTGCCATTAGAGAGGATATCCAGTAGTGGACGAGAACAGACTGATGATGAAGATTGCACAACCCATAGGTCTGGATAGCAATCAAAACTTTGTATACCTATTTGTATTAGGACTATGCTAATAAATGGACATGTTCAATCACAGTAAAATAGTTTTATTATTATAACTATAACAGTATAGGCGGCGACGGGGTATGCTGCCATGTTCTGGACAGCTACATCATGATTATAGTGCTGACACATAGAATCCCAAGCATCTTTCTTTTTTTTTCATATGGGCGTTGGTCTCTTTGTTCTCTGTAATATCATTATGCCTGCAAAAATAGCAAGAAGCATATAAATTAACAATAGATCAGATCAGTTCTATGTACCTATACGTATTAAGTTTCATTACATACTTACTTCTTGATCAGCCCTAAAAGGATATCCTTTTCGGTAGTCGTATATAATTGGACCCGCGATTCTTTTTTTCTTCCATAATAACATTAAAATTGTAGTATGCTATCTGAAGCCGGAGAAAATTCGTGTTTCATTAAATGCCAATAACGTCTGTATGTCAATTGACTTACAACATTTCACTACACGACAATCTAGTCGTAATTATTTATTTTTCATTTTAATATTATAATTCTGTGTAGGTACTTAAATTGTTATTTTTATTATGATATTATATGTTAATAAAATTAGTAATAGAATATTATAAAATTCATTACAGTGAAATTTATAAAATTGTAGTATATTTTAGTATATAAATTATCATCGAATTAGCTATTTAATCAAATCATGCTGCATGAAAAGAAAACGTAAAAAACACAATTTATTTTGTAATCGAGAATATGCTTAGGAAATGCATATTATAGAATGTTGCCATAAAGCAAACATTTAACGGCTGCTTACCTGAGTAGACCAGAAATAAATTGATGGACGTTTCAGTATACCAGTTATATTTGAGGCGTGCTCAAATTTAAGTTGCGATTAATTGAGAGCTGTATTTGACAGACGTGACAGACGTTCGAGTGTCAAACGCTTAGAAGTATCTCGTGCATATAATATCTTTGAAAAATTATAAATTAGTGTGAAATGGCTTTATCGTCGTTATCCTCTCTTTCCGATAATGAAAGTCGTCCAATACCGACCCAATGGAGTAAATTTAAATGCATTCGAACTATATGATGGTGTGGAATTCCGTGCACGCTTTCGTGTTTCCAAAAAGACAGTTTGAATTCAGCATTTGGAAGCAGCATCAAGCCTTTCACATGTGAAACCGAGCGCTGCAGCCAATAGACCAAATCCTGATAACTAAAGATTTTAGGCGACAAGCAGTTACCAACGCGTAACAGGAGACATTTTTCATGTAGAACAGCCAACTGTTCACCGGGTTGTGCACAATGTAACGGCCATAATTGCGAGCATGAAATCTTTATTCATTAATATGCCAACTTCTGAAGAATTTGTAGACATTGCAAACGGGTTTTATGCAATTGCAGGATTTCCCACAGTAAGTGAGGCTGTTGACTAGACCAGACCTATTGCACCCATATTAATTAAAAGCCAAATAGCAACAAGGAATCCAGTAGAGAGTAGAAGTAATTTTGAAGGGTTTCGATAACATTGTCAAAGAAAATTGTAAATTTTGGGAATTTGTTTTTGTATTTACACATTTTTAGGAGGAGGATTAGGAGTTAGTTTTAATTTATTTGAAGGTCTCTTTTTATTTTTTTATTTTATTTTTAGTTTAGTTTCTATAGATATTTGTGACTTATGTAAGCTATTAAAAATGAATAAATTGTAAAAATAAAGAATTGAAAAACAAATCATAATAAAATAGTTTTATTATTACAACTCTTTTTATACACAACGTTGCTCCACACTAGGACTTTTTACCGTGTCGTGGGTGCGTTTACAAACATACAATTACACATACACATGACACCCAGACCCACAAAAAGTGTTTGAAAGGTTCCCCTCGGTTTCCATGGGATTCCATCATCAGATCCTGACCTGGTAGAAATAAGACTAACCTGAGAGTATGACCTTACTACAAAAAAAGGATCATCATAATCTGTCCACAAAAGCACACAAAAAAAATATACAACCGAATTGATAACCTTCTCCTTTTAGGGAAGTCAGTTTAAAATGAAGTCATTATTTTTTAAACTAGTTGTTCCTCGCGACTTCGTCCGCGTATAATAATGACTTTTGGCAAATTTTGATTTTTTTAATAAGTCTTTTCCAAGGTTAATTCCAATGGTATGGACCAAATCTCATCAGCATCGATTCAGTTATACCTCTATTTATTGTGAAATGTTGTTCATTTTGGTGATTTCAAAAAATAATCAATCTCACTGGTATTTCACCCGTATAGTATCCATACCCGTGAGGTTTCAGTGATTAAAACTCCATTGGAATTCCAATCGAATAGTTACAGCGGTTGAAATCTCTCAGGAGCCGAGTCTCAAACTATCGTTGCGTCGTTGTACCGAATTCCACTCAAATAATTTCAATGGTTTAAAAAATAGAGTGACCCAGAAGATTAACGCAGTTCCTGTCCTGTGGGATTTCCGGGATAGAACAAGCATACGTTATTTCCAGTGCCAATGTCTCACTCTCTTTAAACCGAATTTCAATCAAATAGGTTAATAATATTAGTATTCAGCCTCTTTGCATACCTTAATGTGATATCGTGGTAATAAAAAAATAAAAAAAATAAATTGTCAATCATCCATTGGCATGAAACTTACTTGTCAAAAATATGTCAGATAGGTAATATAGAAATGTGTACATACATTATTATAAATTTGTGTCTGTTTGTTTGTTAGAAATTGGCGTGATTTTTTTATTGAGTGTAGATAACAGGGGGTCGAGGTTTGTGTGGAGAATTTCATAATTTTCAAGAAACCTAAAATGGTATTAGGTACATTTGTGACCAGTAAAACATCGGGCACCAAATATATTTTATCTTTTATAATCCTGCTCTCAATACTTTAAAAGAGCGCAAGCGAAACCACGGGCAGAAGCTAGTCCATAAATAAAATGAATTAACTAAAGTTAATTCAATTTACTTTTTCCTTAAAATTCTTGATTCAGATGCAGCTAAATACTATTATTAGTCCTTGAAAACAGTTTTTATTGGTAGTCAAAGGCTTAAGCAATATTCTTCCGAATCCTTTTATAAGATTTTCATGCTGCTGTGTTCTAATGCTGCTTACTGCTACAGCATTATATTGCTGGCACACAGCATCCCAAGCATCTCTGTTTTTTCGTATTATATGGACGCTGGTCGTTTTGTTTTCAATAATATCTGCAAATATAGCAATAAGCCATCAGCAATAGATCAGATTACCGTTATATTATATAAGTATTAAGTTTCATTGTATACTTACTTCATGATCAGCTCTAAAAGAATAAATATATTTTTCGGCGGTCGTATAATTGAATCCACATTTCATTTTTTTCTTCCATAGTTATCTAATAAAATTAAATTTTAGTAACGCGTATAATTGAAATATCGCGCTTTGATTCATTGTTGTCAATAATGTCAATTGACTTAAACGTTTCACTACACGACAATCTAGTCGTATAATGTTCCATTTTCATATTATAATTGTGTGTAGGTAGGTACTTAAAAATATTTTTGTTATGATATACATTAAAAAAAATGAACAAGACTGTGAATTCATAAAATTTTAGTACATAAATTATATCATCGGATTTAGCTATTTGATCAAATCATGCTGCGTTAAACGAATACGTAATGTAAAAAAAATATTTTGTAATCGAGAACATGCTTTTTGTACAGAATGTTGCCATAGAGCAAACATTTAACGGCTGCTTACCTAAGTACACCTTAATACAAATTGATGGACGTTTCAGTATACCAGTTATATTTGAGGCGTGCTTAAATTTAAGTAGCGATTAACTGAGGGCTATATTTAACAAAGATTTCAGTATTCGGGCATAAAACTCTCAGAATAACAAAACCACGAACAAATGACATAAACGAGTCAACTTAACCGGAGCAGGTTCCTCGGTAAGGTTTTATTGAACAAATCGAAGCTTATATGGTATTAATTTACAATTTGGTATTATAATATAGTTAAATAAACGAACTCTTATGTGTATACTAATATATCAAGAATGTATTGAAAAAAAAACAACAATAGAAAAATAATATTTTTAGTGATTCGACTGCACGGTTGGTGCGGTGGCTGGGCAACCGGCTGCCGTGCAACGTGGACAACACTTTGTGTGATCAACAAATTGTTGTTTCGGGGCTGGGTGTCTGTTGTGTATGTGATCTTGTATATTTGTAAACGCACCCACGACACAGTAGAAAATCATAGTGTGGGGCAACGTTTTTCTAAAAAAAGAAAAGAAAAGATTCAAGCAAAATTGTATCACCTTCAATATATGCTCCTATTGAAATGATATACTTTCGCTCGAGAGGTGTTGCAACTGATTCGAATTCAATACTAACTACTTCCAACTTCCAGCAGTCACATAACAAAATTATTCAACTGGCCAATCGAGGTAATCTAGCCATGTCATTGCAAGTAATAAGTGATTAATCAAAGTGTAAACTTAGCACTGAATATCCTCAACAAAACACACGATTTGCCTTTGTTACGCAGTCGGTTAAAATGCGGATACAAGTTGGTATCGCGTGAAGAGTAACCGCACGCCACGCGCGAGCTAATCGAACACATCTCATTGATCAAGCTCTTAATTTTTTCTTAATTAATTACGTGATGAATTGTGCTTCGTTAACATACGTATTGAGGCAGTAGAATACATTAATCATCGCTTTTATTAATGTGGGTGTTTTAAGAAACATTTAAACTTTTTAGGACGTCAGTAAAGGAGTAAAAACACAAACAAACAAACAAGGTAAACTAAATCAAATCGTTTAAAAACATGTACATATGATTGCCTCATTGGCTGAGTGGTCGCAAGTGCGACTCTGCCGGGCAAGGGTTCTTGTACAAAGTATTACTGGTTTTTTAAAGTAAAACTCATTAGTAGCACGGAGTCTGGAAATGTGCCGGTATAATGGCAATAGGCTCACCCCTTATTACATTGCATCCATAACATAAATAGTGAAATGTGGGCCTTAGATTGTACAGTGGCATTTAGTGCCATAATGTGCACCTCAACCTACCCCTTCGCGTATAGAAGGCGTGATGTTATGTTATGTAAAAACTTGTATAGATTGCCCATACTGCAGTAGTAAGCACTCACGGTTCATGACGTAATGACGTTTCCATTTAGCACCTGAATGCTTCACTGCACATTTGCAACAGCCATGCAGAAGCACTGAGAATTCGAAATCAAAACACAAATGCACCTTGTCGAATAGTTTTCGGCAACCTAGTGCTTAACAGTTGCAATATAAAAAGAAAAAAGAACCTGTATGACCGTTTGCACCAACCCTGTCTCAAAATTTTAAGGAACGGCTAAGCTAAAATATATTTTTTATGTCATATATAACGTCATTATTTTGACATTAAACTATATTATGTTTATTTTAACCTTAACCTACAAAATTTTAACCTTGCCTTGCCTCTACATCTTCGAGTCGTGTATATTTGTTTTTAAGCATAAGCAACTCTTTGAGAATCCGGCAAGTTATTACGCTCCACGGTCTCACAATGCCAACAAATTATATCGACCTAAAACAAATCTCACACTCACATCAAATAACAGTTACATTATGTGCATTAAATTATATAACAAAGTTCCAAATTCCATTAAGCCACTACCTTTTCATAAATTTAAACGAGGTTTAAGAAACCTGCTAATTGACAAATGTTTTTACAGTGTGCTTGAGTATTTAGATTATAAATTGTAATATTTAATGGTTTGTGAATTGTAATGTAATATTTTTATAATATGTGTGACATTCCTATAAAATTGACATTTATACAATATTGTGTGTGACATTTATGACATTTTGGGCTAAGTTTGTGACATTTTCTCTTTTATAAAATTCATTATTTTAATTTTGAAACTATTATTTTAATTGAAAAAAAATTTGTAATTTTCTTTGAGAGTATAACAAAATTTTGACAAGTCTGTAAAGTATCTACATTATTTTTGCACGCCGATGTTAAAGACAAAATAAGAGGACGTAAGTTATTACAAAATTACAACTATCTGTACCTTATTTACGCAAATAAATAATTTTTGAATTTTGAATTTGAATTTGATACTTTAAAACTTTCAATATAACTCGCTAGTCGACTAACAAACATAGAAATCAAATGAAATTTTTATTAAAGTCTCAATTAACAATATAAAATTCTTTTGGTAAATGAATTATTATCAAATTTACTCAAATGAGTGTATCACGTGCAATGTGGAGCTATGAGGGAGACGTGTTGTTCTTAGAAATAATTTTAATTTAGTGCCTTAAGAACTAACTTACACTACTTACTTATAGGGCGAGGTGTCACACACACTACACACGCACTGTTTATGAACAGTTGGTTACCCACATAGTCATTATTGTTGCTAATTAATTAATGTGCACTCGACTTATAATTTGAGACTTCTATGGCCAATCGTGTGTAATTTATTGATACTTAATTATTGCACAATTTACACAGAGACATTTTAATAAAAGTTACTGCGTTTTTACAACCGAAGGAAGAAAATTACCGCACATTATGTAATACGCCTCGATGGATAGTACGTATGCGTCGGTTCTTTTCGTCTTTCAAATTTATTTCTTCATGCAAGCTATCGTCTGTTGTACGTTGAACAAGATTTAATAAGTCGCGTGTTAAATTAGAACTTTAACGTGATCAGGTTTAGGTTACCCTAGAACCTAATCTAGGGTAACCGAAATTATTAAAGGCGGCAGATGACATATTATTTTAATGTTAATAACCTCAAGAACGTAACCTGTCTTAAGCATTCATAAAGTTATATTTATCTTGTATCTTCATTGACTTGATTCATTAAGATATTACCTAACTAAACACTGATCTTACTTCTAGTTAATTTAAGGTTGGAAAACTGTACAGACTGTTTGGAACATCGTTTTCCTTTTACCAGATCTAACACTTTTGTATATGTAAACAATACTATTTCCTATCTTGTAAAATAGGTACTCTCAAACCTGGTATTGGTTTATTAACCAATCGTTTAATATGGTGTGATGTTATTTTGTGTTGTCTTATTAAGATCATAGATAAGAGACGAAATTTGTTGTAGGTTTTCTTTAAAACAAATATAAAGTCAACAATGAAACACATGTGGTATTTTGCATAATTATCAGTGAACAATAATGTGTATAATAATGAGAAAATATTAAATATGTCCAACAAAATTCAGCACAAGCCGTCAGCGACGATACCGCAGCGACTGCAGTGCGACTGCAGTGCATTGCAAACTGCAACATGTGCGCGATGTGCAACGCACACAAGCGCAAATCGGGACTCTTTCAAGCATGAAAATGAATGTTATAAATAATCAGGCGCACCGCGAACAATTATCATATGAGCTTGAAGGCCAGTGTTGGTTCCATTGGAGGACTTGTACTAAAAAAAATTAAAACAATAAAAATCTGGTTTCGAATTCGTGTCTCGTCTGACTACAGAAGCAGCGGCAATGGATTGGTTGAAATTGGTCGGTATCTCGTGCTACGTATTTGTACCCAGTACCCATATGTGATAGTGATGATATATGATCTGATAGTGCGGACTGTGATACCCTGTGCCCTGTGATGATGATTCCCAAATATTTTGTGTTGTGAACGTGACTTTGAAGATTTAGTTTATACGCTACGTGATTTTTAAGTCTATAGAAAATTATGGTTATTCACTTAATAAGAAATCGTAATTTGGGCTGATAATGATTGTAGTGTTTGATACAGTTTTATATCTACAAAATTACCCAGCGAACCTAGTTTCCCATTAGATTCTTTTTTTACATAAGAACCTTCTCCTAATAATAACAAACCTAACAAAAAAAGAAGTAACGAAATCGGTTTAGCTGTTCTCGAGATGAGCGCTTAGCAACATATTCAGTGACTCATTTTTACATTATAGAAGAACATTCAAATATAGTGTGCACAATCAAAAATGGAGAACAAATTGTTTGCTAATTGCTGGAAGTTAATCACGAAGTGCTTAACTATCTAAAACTGTAAAAAATCACACACCTTTAAACCTAACAAAACATTTGCTTTTACACTGCTTTTATTACTTGCATAATAACATATTTTCATGATATATGTGATAAACTTCAACCCACTTAAAACATTCTGGAAATTGAAGCCTAATCAAATACCTGGCCCTATCATTTTCAGCTTTTGAAAATTCTCAGTCACAAACTCAGACCTTACTTCAAGACCAAACTATATACACTTCATAACATACATAACTGGTGAAAATCGAGTGTAACATCAAATAATTAGCACTTACAAGAAACAAAAAGTGTGAGAAAAGTGTCATATGTTTCACTTTTTGATCTTGTTTGTTTTTCGGCCGTAATTAACTCGTCGAGTACCGGTTTTGTAGACACAATTATAGAACAATAGGTTGCGGTCACCGGTGACCGCTTGGTGTTTGACAGTTTAATATCCTATTCTAAACCAAAATCTGGTGAAAATTGGGTGTATAATCAAAAAATTACCACTTTCGAGAAATAAAGGGTGTGAGAAGTGTCATATTATTATGTTATACTTTTTAATCCTGGTTTACTGTTTTGTTTTTCGACCGAATATAATATCCTATCCCAATTCTTCTGTGTATTAAGATCGGTATTAGACTGAAACTCCACACAACTAATGTCAGGAAAAGAGGTAGGAAAAGAGTTCCTTTTTAAAAGGCTTGCAACGCACCTGTGACTTCTCTGGTGTTGCGGGTGTCCATGGGCAGCGCTGATCGCTTACCATCAGGTGATGCGTCTGCTCGTTTGCCTCCTAATCCATAAAAAAATATTAATTTTGGTCGTTAATCTCCATAGCTATAAACAACTTTAAACTATCCCAATCCCAGCCCTTCTAAAAGTTAATGATGAAATGTGAAAGGTGTTAAATTAAGCAATTAAAAACTGTATTGTAAAGATTTCAATTATTTTTCAGTCTATTTGATATGAGCTGTTGGAATTTGAAATTAATATGAGTATCAATTTAGTATATACCTATCTTTAAACCACGTCACATCATAAATTTCTCTTTTGAACCTATTTTTCTCCATAATTATGAACAACGAACAACCAGCTTCACTGACAGAAGCGTCTCATAGAAATTAGATACCACATTTGATTTAGGGTCGACTTTTCCAACGCCAGATTAATGTTTTGTCGGAGAAATACTTTCGGATATTTGACAATTATCCCATAATAAAAACTGTTAAATATCAATTTTATTCTGTTTTTCTACCCATTCACAAGAATTGTCTGTTGATTGAAAAATTACCCCTAACTTAAATAAGTGGTTTTGACCTTATTATATAATATTTTTTGCATTATAAGCATTAAAGAAGGGTTTTAGAGTGATTTGGTTTTGAATGCAGTATCTCTCTGTTACAGTTCGCTCTTCTGATAGCTGTAGCTTCAGTACAGATCACGGCAGATGCGCCCAAGTGAGTATATTTATGTTAATTATTGATCATTCTTATTACCAGTGTATTCATTTTTCCGTTTGGTGTCAGGTCCTTAAGTTCCACTATTTTATGAACCTTATCATTGTTTGTTGATTGAGTTTTGACCTCAATGGCTAGGAGAACGACACGTCCCAGAATATCTCGAGTCACTCCAACTATATTGACACTGTACCTTCATTTAACTTAAGTAATCTATAATGCTAGCGCTCTATGTAACCATCCTACAACTTACGTATTCATTACTGATGTTCGTTCCCATGATGTTGTTATTACTCTCATTCACTTGATTTGCTGTTAATTAACCCTATGAAGGACACTAAGTATCCCCACAGGCTAGCGAAAGTGTGCTGATTTCACGCTGAGCGACTTCAACTGTAAGCATTGTCAATGTCAGTGTGCCGGCGATTGTGCTCAAATTGTTATGTTTCACCGCTTAGCGATAATTGCTTGGACGTTGAATCAACCCAACCGGGCACATAATAACTGTCTGCCTATTAGAAAGTGCAAGTCAATCCTCACGTTGTCGTACGTCACACGTTACGAAAATATGATGACACTAGTCGAATTGTGAGTCGTATGTCGAGTGTAACGAAGTGCGGATAGGTAGCGTGGCGACGACGTCGCGACCGCCACCGATCCGACAGCGAAAGCCGCGCGCTACCGAGTCACGCGTCATGCCATTGACACTGCACTAGACGGAACAACAAACAGAAAAACTCCACCGCTCGACATGCATGCGATCAATTACCTCAGCACAGAATACCAGCACTATTTTTTTTTCTTGTTACAGGAAAAAGATCCGCATACATCTACCACAAAAGGTGAAACATATCCACCACCACAAGAAGATCTACATAACTCAACACCCAGCGTCATCACAGTATGCACCGGCTTTCATGCCGAGCGCTGAAGGTGCGGTGGCAGTACCGAGCAACGTCGCGATGCCTACCGTAGCCAACGTGCTGCCTCTCAACTCAGTAGAGGTGTACGACGAGTCACCGATGCGGATGCCCGGCGTCTCGCCCGCAGCCTCCAAGCTGTTGCCGCTGTACCGCGCGCGCGGCTACTATGGGCCCACGCCGCACGAGTGGGACGAGCAGGAGTACGACCTCGCACCTCCTCCTCCAGAACCGACGGATATAACATACATACCCACTGCCTTCGCAGCTCCACCAGCGGCTCCGACTGCGCAACCAAGCTATGTCCCAAAAAGAGTGAAAATTGTGAAACTTAATGAACCGCCCAGAAAAAAAGTGCCAAGAAAGGTCAAAGCGAAACGAGTAGTAGTGCGAGGGAAACCAGGTCAATTAGAGGAGGAACATCCTGTCACAACCTTCCATGAACATTTTTATGCTGATCTGGATGGGTCGGGGACTATTAGAAAAATAAGGAAGCCGCAACGAGTAGAGAAAATCATCGACGGTGATACCGAACACATACACACCTATAGTGAGGAGCACATTCACAAACTAGTGTACGACACCGATGGCGGTATATCAGGGCTTGCGGGTTCACACCCTCTAATTCCTGTTAAGAATCCTCAGAGTCTACTGGCCGTACCTCCTGACACAATCACTCGTTTTGCTGGTGTAGGCTCCATGGGGACTCCGGCGCATTTAGAGTACGCTGCTTACAACCCACGAGAAGTTACTCACGACCACATATTCCATGACCATGGAGAGATTCCCTCCGATGTGGATATAACGAAAGACCATCTCCCATTTCCGCCGAGATTGACTTATAATAATCACCCTATCCGTATCGGATTAAGTGGTAACAAGGGGCTTAAAAGCAAATATTCACAAAAGTACGTGAAATCTCATCATAAACCTACACATTATTCAGACGTTGCTTATTACGATAACCCATATTTCACGTATCATAAGATGCAGCAACCCACCATCCCTACGCCTTTTGAGTCGACATCTGATCAGAGTTTAGAGGACTACAGGCCTATTCCCCATTTCAAAGTGAAAGACAAAGGAAACATAAAGACTCGCAACGTAGTACCAGCACTATATTTTGGGAACGGAAAACAAGTGTCTGACTACCGACTCCAGCAGACAAGTGTCCCGGCACCGTACGCCGTGTCGTCCACCGTCGTCCATGACTACAAGCCACACTCAGCCGAAACGGTAGGCTTGTCTAAATTTAATAAAAATGTATATGCCTATACGAATAACTACGGAGATTCATACGCTTCATCGGCGTCTAACTTATATACCTCAGATAATAGTCCCTCTTTTATAAATTATCAACCTAAAAAAGGTAAAAAAAAATCCATATCAACACAGAATATAAGTTTTGGTGGGCTAGACCATCAGACTACAGTAGATCACTTAGAAGATTCCGGTGTTTCAGCAACGTCAATTAACGGAGCGGCAACGTCGGGAATAGACAACTACAACAGCTATGAACAGCAGCAGTCTACAGATTCAGTGCAGTCCACTGCTTTTACAATATCAGAAAGTTCTCCGGTTCATGCATATTACACTTCGATGGCAGCAAAGGCCTTGCAGGGAGATCAGATTTCATATGCTGAGGCGTCTAATGACAATTACCAATACGCTGAAGCTCCTAGTCCGTCAACAACACCTTTCATTGCCACAGTAGCAACGACTACCGCTGCCTCACCTACGTATTATGACACTCAGAGCGTGGAAGCTATTACAACTGAAGTCACAACTTATGAAACCAGACCGAGGAACACTCTCAAAGACCAAGAATCTGAGGTACCAAAACCACGCAAGGAGCGTAGGTCCAGGTACAAAGTTATAGCTATAAATTCTAAAGAATCGAACGAATCGGGACATTATTACAGTCAGAGTACAGATGCATCAAGTGCCGGAAAACTTAATTATGGTGACAAAATTTGACAAGTGTCAGACAAATAAAACTGTTTAGTATTATAAGTAAGTGATCTTAGGTCTGAGTGCTGCACCAAATGCCGTGAATGAAGTGAGTCATTTTGGAATTGTTACTTTGTGAATATGTCTATTATTTATACTGCCTTTGTAGCTAGAATCTAACTTAATTTATAAGCTATTTTATAGCGAACGACGATGGTATTCATGCATTTTTATACGAATCTATAGGCGAAGTTAAATATAAAACAATGTAAAATATAATGAATTTTATTTCGATATAAAACTAGGTACAAATTTCTTAAATTCAATTTCTCAAAAGGCATATTTTTCGTTTCAATGTTTTCATGCGCCTGTCTGTCACAAGTACAAGTTGCTCATTATAAAAATAAGTTGCTACTTTAAGTGAGTAGGCGCCACGTGGAGCAGGTAAGGTAAGTAAAGACTCTTCAAACCTCATACCTTCTTAAACTCTGTTTTGTATGTGTATCGCATACTTAGATAGTTTTAAGTGGTAAATGCGCTCTTCCTCTCCGTGATAAAATCACCTATCAGCCTAATTGTTTCGGCAATGTAAAATACACCTTGTCGATCGTAAGCAACAAACTCGAAATATACATTTATTTATAGGCATAGGCACGATAATTTGTAATTGCGTGTCGAGTAATAAAATGAAAACTAATGCAATGATTTTGTCAAGGAAGTGGCGTCGTAATAATCGGTCAAATTGTCATATACACGTACTTTCTACGGAGTGATTCATGAAGCATCGTTTGTAAACTCATCGATAAGCTAGCACTGGCTACTTCACTTCCCTGACAGGCTACACTAGACGTAGTGTACATACTTGTAGCAAAAACACTTAATGTCAATATAAACGTAAGTACTTATGAGATAGTAAAAGCGGTATGGAGCTTTACGCGGAAGTACACGATCAGTGAAGGGCGACCCAGCAGGGTATAGTTACGTAACAAAACAGCTAAGATCTGTACTTAAGATTGTTCTTACTTTATGACGTGTAAACTCACATATCTATTTAATTCGTTTGCGGAAAGCCATGTGCCACAGCCACTGATTACGCTTTCGTAACATTTTAATAGACACTACCAATGAGTTTTGACATTCGATACTGTTGTCTAAGACCACTTCATTTTTGTTTTTGAACTCATTGAATTTTATTTGAATCTTGTTGAAATGATAACTAAGTTTTAAAGTGAGGATCCGATCTGATTTCTCCACACAATTCGACTTCAATTCTTCGATTCTTTTAGTTATCGCTGAAATACCATTTTTAGGGCCTAGGCCCTAGGCCATTAACCATATCCATCATCGTGGCTTAGTTACAATTTGCATTCTTCAAAGTTCGTGCATAATTTTCAGGAACCCTTTCTTGGGATTTAAAAATATTTCAAACTGAGGTTAATTGTTGTCAAAAAGCTAGTGATCCATTAGCATAGAAGCTACTTATATCAGGACCAAAATAAGAACTTCTTGATTTCACTAATAGTGCCTGTATCCATAAAAGTCTAGAAACAACATTCCTAAATATATTCAAGTGCCATAATAACAAGTTCATCTTCAGCATAAACTAATAATGCGAACAAAAATGAAATGTCATAAATGGAAACATGTTAAACACAGCTTTGATACTAAAAATACACATCCGTTTGCATTCATGTTGCATAATTAATCAACAACATTTATAGTGATAATGCAAATTTTGTTTAATGCAAAAAAATTGTGAATAAAATGCAAAATGCGAATTAATCGTAGTTTATACCTCTATAATTAATGTCTGTTCCCACGAGAGTGAAACTTAGTTGCGTGCGCATTCTTCCTGTTGTCTTAGATCGCGAGCGCGTCTTAGATGCATCATTTCCTTTCGAGCTTACAACTGCGTGACGTAATCATTGCTCAACAACCGTTAGTCAGCTGCAAGTATTATTATCTGTGTATGTATCTGTAGGTCAATCGACAAATCTGATCTGAGCTTACAGATGTAGTATCGTCTGAACGTCTGTCGTTACATCATGATACATTAATAAAGTATCTTTCATAAACTCAGTTTTATTTGTTATTGAGTAATGTGTTAGTATAATGTTTTAATGATCAGTGTGTAGTTATTTATTTACATTTTTTGTAGCTACATGTTCGTGTTCGTTCGTGCGTGATGTTGTTGTTTTATCTCCGCTGGTTAGTTAGGGATTTCTGCAAGTCGAGAAAATGAAAGAAAGAGAAAAAATTAAATAACTTTTAATTAAACAAACAACAATAACTTAATCTATAACCTATTTACAATAACAATGTTGTACTATATAACACTGGATACACTATCCATGGGCGTTTGAGGACTATGACTTAGTTGGTTTATTAATACTAGGAGTGTGTTACTTTCGCTTGTGGTAGGGCCCGCCGCCGTGACCAGCTCCTAGGGCATTTGTGTAACTGTCACCACCAAAACCTCCACCCCCGTGACCTCCGTGACCTCCTCCACCTCCTCCGATGTCACCTAAGCTAAATCCGCCGTGACCGCCACCTCCGTGTCCGCCACTACCGTGGTCACCTCCAGATCCATGGCCTCCAAATCCGACACTGTAACTGTCACCGCCTCCAAATCCTCCTCCACCTCCGTGACCACCATGTCCACCTCCGATGCTGTAGCTGTCACCACCGCCGTGACCTCCAAGACCGCCGCCTCCACCGAATGAATCGAAGCTTACACTGGAGTAACTGTCATGGCCTCCGCCGCCACCGCCGCCGCCGTGGCCTCCGATACTGTAGCTGTCATGGCCACCTCCACCGCCACCGCCTCCATGGCTACCGATACTGTAGCTGTCTATACCACCTCCGTGACCACCGAAACTTTCTAGACCTGAGCTGCCGTGGCCTCCAGATGAATATCCACCTCCACCTCCTCCACTGTAACTGTCATGTCCACCAGAGAAGCTGCTGCCGTGATCATCGTGTCCTCCTCCAATTCCGCCTCCAAACCCTCCGAAACTAGCACTGAAACCACCTCCGTGACCACCGCCGTGCCCGCCGCCTGATCCTCCATGACCGCCTCCGAAACCTCCTCCAAATCCACCTCCGAAGGAACCACCATGATCATGTTCGTCGTGGCCGCCACCACCACCTCCATGGCCACCTCCGAAGCCACCTCCAAAGCCGCCTCCTATACCTCCGCTGATGCCTCCTCCGAAGCCGCCGCCGTGACCATGGTCATCATGTCCACCGCCACCTCCGTGACCACCGCCAAATCCACCGCCAAAACCGCCGGCGAATCCACCGCTCAGTCCTCCGCCGTGACCATGATCATCGTGGCCACCACCTAAGTCACCTCCGAAGCCACCTCCGTGGCCGCCGCCGAATCCTCCACTTAAACCACCGCCGTGTCCGCCATAATCTCCGCCGCCGTGTCCACCGAAGTCCCCACCTCCATGTCCACCGAAGTCTCCACCTCCATGTCCACCGAAGTCACCGCCGCCATGGTCTCCGAAATCGCCGCCGCCGTGCCCACCAAAGTCACCACCTCCATGTCCTCCAAAGTCACCGCCGCCTCCATGACCGCCTAAGTCGTATCCTCCTCCAAAATCGTGTCCTCCGTGGCCACCGCCATGTCCGCCTCCGAATCCTCCGCCAGAGCCACCGCCGAAGCCTCCACCGTGACCACCGTGGCCGCCACCACCGTGGCCGCCACCTCCGTGGCCGCCACCTCCGTGGCCGCCACCTCCGTGGCCGCCACCTCCGTGGCCTCCACCACCTTTCAAGTAGTCGGCGAAGCCTCCGTGCAGGTGGTCAGTAAGAGATCCTCCATGGCCTCCGCCGCCACCGCCGCCGTGACCACCCCCATGGCCACCTCCGTGTCCGCCCCCGAAGCCTCCGCCTCCACCGCCTCCATAGCCGCCGCCGCCGCCGCCGTGTCCGTGGTCTTCATGTATTACCACTTCTTTGGAAGAGTGATGCTCTTCAGGTATATGCACCCGAATATGAACACTGAAACAAAAACAAACACTTGTTATTTATGTTAATATCATTTTTCTAAAATGTTCGCATCATTATATTTATATGCAACAGCACCTGTACATAGACAGAATGAAATAAGAAATGAGGAACAATAGATCGCAAAGCCAACAGGTCAAACGTGGTACAGTGAAAACCTAGTGCAAGGGTGTAGTGTAGCTCTATCATTATAACACAATAGCTCGGTTTTCACCATTTACCGCAATGAAGAAGCGTGAGAATCGTTATAGAAATCTCAACCAAATTGCTCCATCCACAATATTTTTTGCGGTTCCATCGACTGGTAGCGTAAATAATAGTTCTATCACTGATACTACCGCGTGTTACTTGTGTTTCGATAAATCTTCCAAGATAAGGGAACATAGTAATACTAACTGTTCATGTCCAAAAGTCGCCAGGCAGACGCCAACGCTAGCCAGTAGAAAGCAGCTCAGCTGAAATTATAACGTAAATATCCATTTAGTTTGCATAATTGCTGTAATAACATATAATTACTGCACGTTTGTGAATGCACCCTGTTCCCTGATTACTGTGTAGATATGTTAAATATCAAAATGAAAGTGGTCAGCGCAGTGTGGTGCCGCAGATGTGGGCTGTTACAGTAATCTCGTCGGATGTGTGTAGCAGGTCTCATAACAATCGCGTTACATAAACTTGCACTCCGTAATCAAAACTCTCTAATGAGACCTCTTGAATCCGTCCACACATATCAAACATGTTTGTTTCTAATTACTCGTTATTTTTGTATGACTTTTTATTTATTACAACGGAATGTTTAGATTTATTAAAGTAAAAAACACTCCTAAATAGTGTGTGATTTTACTTCAAATAAAATGTTTTAATAACAATTAACTGCTGATCCACAATCCACAATCGTGAAGCTTTATCAATATGACACTTGTTTCCCAATCGATATCGATAGATCACAGTGATAGGTGCGATGTATCGACACGTGACACGTCCGCTGCGCCCGAGTCGGAAGTAGTTCGCAAACTCGCGTGAATAGTGATGTTACTCACGGCTAATCGGGAAGCCATGATGCGTGGGGAGTGAAGGTGCTGTAAAGGTCGCGCCTTCTCCGCTTCTCCTGGTACCGACGGAACGAACGAAACTACTCTTATGAGGTGTCTCCATTGCCGAAGCCTTTTATATGACAGTGAATGTACAAATCCCCTACTCCGTGCGGTTTATTTTGTATTGATAATATAAGTTTGTAATTAAAATTTTGTCTATCTACGGATATAATACTAAAAATCATACATTTCAGAATGTTTACCACATATACGATTGTCGTCGAAGCCGGCTTAGGTTTCTTAATCTAAGTACTATGAATATAATTACCACGGTTTTTGAAACGCGATCTTTTAATTGTACTTGAACACGCTAAGAATGATTTCAGATTTTGTTGACTGTGACAGATTGAGATATTTTCTGTCCGGATAAAATAGATGGTAAATACAAAGCGTATATATGTATATACTGTTTAATTACTCCAGGAAATTGAAGATGCCCTGAATACAATCCTAAAGGTTTAGAAATAATACATTGTCAATAGTAATTTTATTCATGTATTTTGACGAATATCATACTTAAATATGCTGAAGGTTAAAAAAAACTGCATTCATTATAACTGTCATTGTCATCATCACTATCAGTTCAACAATAAACAGGGGGCAACGTTTTTTAAAAAAGAAAAGAAAGCATGTAAAGATTTTCCATCCACCGCTGGACATAGGGCTCTCTAATCATCAAGTGTGGCGAACCAAAACAAGTAAGTATCTCATAATTTTAAAAAGCCTAGAATCATTAAAACGATCACACATACAGCCACGTAATTACTTTGATATTATGATAGTCCGGCAATCCACGTCCAGTCCACTTATGTAACTATACGTAACCATGAATGAAGTTCTCCCATAAACACTTTGTGTTGTAAATAACTGCATGTTATAACAAATGCTACTTAGGTACCCACTACATACAGTCATTAAGCTTCTTCGTATGTTTTTGTATTTTGAATTCCATGTCTATTATTCTAAGTATCTAGTAAAAATGGTTTGTGTAAAGATTTTCACATGGCTTTGAGCTATAAATACACTAATATACATAATGTTATCTATTTGAATTGTCATGTATCTTACTTACCACTACTAACTATGTACTTAGGTCATCGTAGTGGCATGTAAAGAACTGTAGATTTGAATTTCCGCACCATAGAACATCAGTGGTGAACGTTTGCTATGTAGTTCAATTATACACATGTAGTTCAATTTAGAATGTTGTAATTAATTATGTTTGATTAGTCATTATCTCTTACATAATCTTTATCTTGCGTGTATCTCCCGGTTACCATACGGGGTGGAGATTACCTGCTAAGCAAGATGGAGATTATCAGAGATAAAGAAGAGAAGATAATGGTAAACACTCTAATGTAGGAAAAGTTAAATATCCCAGCTACAGACTGATTGACTGATTATTATAAATGAGAAAAAAGTCGAAGATGTCGGAGCGGCCCGGAGGTTTCAGACGCCCGCTTTTCAGGCATGGAGTTACAGGTTGGAAACCTACCAACAGCAAGTACCAATGTGACTTGTTCCGAGTTATATGTACTTCCTAAGATTATTTAGACATAACTGACAAAAGATGAAGGAAAACATCGAGAGGAAACCTAGGTTTATAATTTCTCATAGTTTAGAATCAACAACCCGCAATGAGCAAGCGGGGTAATTAATGCTCAATTCTTCTGCGTGTGAGAAGAGGTTTTTGGTCAGCAGTGGCCGCTTATAGGCTGTTGATGTGAAATGTGATTTGTAGATGAGGCTTATAGTTCAGTGATGGGCTGTCAGGGGCCGTTGGTGATATCATACAAACCAAAATAATGGTTATAACCATGACCATGTTACCAACACTGACTTTAAAAATGAGTGAAAAATTACGTGTGTATGTGTGTGTGTATGTCGTCTATTAAATCAAGTTAACGCTCAGAACCGACTCGAAAACCTTTCGAAAACCCTTAGACCTTAAGATAACTTTATTCATGATGGACTTTATCGTTATCTCTTTGGTCCAGGTCCAGCAGTCAGGTGCGATTACTGAGTAAGGAGTCTCGTCTAGGGTTGAACCTGATTGAAAAAGAGTTACTTATGGAGTTTCTTGCTCGTTCTTCTCCAAAGGCATCTACACCTTGAAATAAGCAAGCAGCTTTACTTTTTTATTAATCTTGTTCACATTCAAAAGTGGCTTTCTGGTCTAATTGAAATAAATGATTTTGACTTTGACTTTGAAAAGTATTACTTATTGTGGTCCCCAAAATATAAATCGATATTTTAGAATTTTCGAAAAGGTCTCCATTAATAGCACGGATTCCTTATAAAAATTATAGAACCCAAAACGTAACTGGAGAAAAGTGAGCCTTTCCTTATGTACGTATCTAATGGTCGCATAGCAATTGCAATTCTTAAGCCGAGGCATTAGGTTCATTTCCGAAACCAGTAAAGTATTTATGCGATTTCTTGATACTGAAATCCGCAGGCCTAATAGTTTTAATAGACCTAGTGGATTATATTGGGTTTATGGCATTTAATTTCGCTTTATTATGGCTATTTCAGTCAGATAATAAAAGGTATTATATTTTCATTTGTACAACTTGACACCGCTGTTTTCGTTGTATGGACTGGTTAGGGCTGGACTATGCATGTCTTCTTCATGCGAGACGCAGAACCGTGAAGTCTAGCCCCTGTCAAATATGTTGTCCCTTACTCGGCTTCTGATACCCACGGACAAAATAAGTGTGGTGCTGGTGACAATGGATTCTGCCTGCCGTCACCACACGATATGTTATATTTATCATCATCATCAACAGCCTATAGAGGTAAGTAGCCACTGCTGACCAAAAGCCTCTTCTCGTACGGATAAGATTTGAGCATTTATCACCACGCTTACTCAATGCGGGTTCGTGATTCCAAACTTATGATTAGAAATTATAAGCCCAGGTTTCCTTATGATGTTTTCCTTCACCGTTTGTCAGTGGTCTCTAGATAACCTTAGACAGTACCTACATTTAGCTCGGAAAAGTCACATTGGCACTTGCCGTTGGTAGGTTTCGAAACCCTCATAAACCTCCGGGCAACCACGACATTTTTACATATTATGTTATCTGAGTTCAATTTTTCAAATGAGATCTAGAAAACAAAGGACGAGTAGCAAACAAAAGAAATAATTACCTACCTAATCAAATTATGTTTGTTTGTTCAGTGTGTACATCTGTCACGTGGGTAACCACGGTGTGGTTAGTGCAACCAACCATTAACAAAATTGGTTAAAAATCTCTCTAAGAAGCGAGAACAATACCTACTGGGTATTATTTTATGACATCTGTGATAGGGATCATATTAAATAGATATAAATAAGTATGTTCAATTAGAATTATGTTGACCGAGTATCCGTATGTAGATTCCAAAGCTCGATCGGTCTCGGTTTCGATTCTCGCATCATTAACAAGTTACTGCTATTGGTAAGTCAAGACTTGCACATGATATTTGGAAAAATGGAAATTAGAACCGAAATTGGTACCTATTACAATAACTTGTGGGAAGGGGATGTCTTTCACATTTTTTTCCCATGCCTTCAAAGAACAATAAGGTGTGAATATATCAAAATATTAAGACGGTTAACAACACATCACATTACATCAACAGCCTATAAGTGTCCATTTTTGACCAAAGGCCTCATCTCTCACGGAGAAGGTTTGAGCATCGCCACGCTTGCTCAATGCGAGTTGGTGATATCAAACTATAATTAGAAATTACTAGCAAACCCGGCGAACTCCGTTTCGCCACCAGATGGCTTCGTTTTATGTAGCATTCTTTGCTATAAACCTCACGGAGCCCGAAACCTTTCCAACGAATGCAAAACCGTGGAAATCAATTAGTGCGTTCTGGAGTTATAGCGTCAGGAAGGAAAACCTGACTTATTTTTATATAGTAGATAAGCTTAGATCTCCTCTCAATATTTTCCTTCACCTTTTCTCATTGGTATGTAAGTTATCATAGAAAGTACTTGCCATTAGTTGGTTTCGAACCCGCACTCTCTTGCAGACCTTAAACCTCCGGGCCACCACGGCTCTTGTGACATTTACCCACTAATATTTCAAACACAAACGAGATTTTGTTTATTATGATTTTTTGCTGTACATGAATTCATGAAGACGGCTACATACATAAAAATTTACGCGAGAATAGCCGCGGGCTGGGTCTTACATAATAGCTAATTAGACAAGATTGCTTGTGGTAAAAATTATTCAAACGTCAATGGAAAAATACAGTAACCTCTTGGACAAAAGTAAATTATCAATTGCACAAAGTTCTATTATTATGGTTTCCAACTAATTGTATCTGTTGGGTAGGTACTTTCTCGTTCTTTTGGAAATGAGCACCTTTCCTCAGTACTTATACTTGCAAGCACTGAACAGTTGCAAATAGTAGATAACTTAATTTCTTAAAGTATTTGATTGAACTCTACAACAATAGTACTTGCATATAAGTTTTATTGAATTTTTATAATGGGGTTCCAAACTTTGTTCACCGAATTCGGGTTCATGGCCATATAATGACGGAATTCGCCAATAAGAAAACATTTGTCATCATCATTATTCGTGGGTGTCGTAAATGCCGACTAAGGAACTACACTGGAAGTGCAGTAAGGAAGCGCGCGGGCGCGTCAACTAGAGATTATACGACATACGATTTGAAGTTCATATTCAAATGACAAATTAATTGATGGGTTGGAGCATTACTGGAGCCGTGCGCAATGACCTGAACAGAGACCAAGCAACATCGCTCTCTGATAAACAGGATCCTCGTAAACATCTATCTGTAACCTGCTTCTCAAACGATGAGATAATGGCTAACATTTTTGTAGAGGTGGCCCAAAGTCCAGAAGTAGACTCTCACTAAAGATGATTCGTGTTCCGAACATCGTACGTTAGAAAGTTTATAG
Source organism: Spodoptera picta (assembly GCA_038387885.1). Taxonomy (NCBI): domain Eukaryota; kingdom Metazoa; phylum Arthropoda; class Insecta; order Lepidoptera; family Noctuidae; genus Spodoptera; species Spodoptera picta. Next base: position 8,882,704 of record JAZHFQ010000105.1, read on the forward strand.
GTGCATAACCTAGTTAATTTTTGGTTTTACTTGACATAGGTATTTTAGTGATCATAATAATATTAGATACCAACTTTCAGTCATTTCTAAAGAAAACCAAAACATCTCGTTACCGAACCACAAATAAGGAAGGTGGAAATTATAGATTTTTTTCTTATCTTCTAATAATATATCTTATTTCTGTTTATTAGAGTTATTCATGTTTCTGAGACGCGCCGCACTTCAGTGTTCCGGTGTTGTCATGGTTATGTTTACTGTACCTCTAGATCCTGGCTTATAGGAGTTGCAGCGGTTCTTTTTTGGCGGGCTTGTCCAAAAAAACACAAATATTTTTACAATTACCATTTTTTATGCATTTTGCAAACAATATTGAGACCATCTGGCATTTATTTACTGAACAGTTATTGCTGTCTGCATGGCAGTGGGTGGTCAGTAGATATAACTTACTATAGGTATTTGTTGTGAAGAATATAATTATATGTTTAAACAGGTTCGTTGTTTGTTTCGATTTAGATTGTATCCAATACCATTTAATGTCACTTGACAGTGTCATGCGACGATTAATAAAATCTTAATAATTACAAATTAATGTGAAAGTTTGTGTGTTTGTGTGCAAGTTGTTCTTTCATTCAAAAGGACTGAAGGGATCGGGAAGAAAATTTGGAACAGGGCCAAGGGTAGACAATGTCTGGAATAAGATATTACAGACATACATAGGCTTTATTACATATTGTCTTACAGGAATGCAAGTTAACCCTTTGAGTACCGTCATTATAGACACAATTAAAAACAATAGGTTGCGGTCACCGGTGTCCTCGCGGTGTTTGAAAGTTTAAACTACTGATAGAAGCTAGAAATACAATACCATAAGGTTAAATTACTCCTTACAAACCCAGAAAGAGTACATTATTAGTGTAACATCCTCTTTTCTCCAGCTGCACCTAATCAGCAAAATGAGCTTACTTATTATGAGCCCCATGTAAGAGGGGATGAGCTGATTTTCTGTCAGCTCAATTATAAACCACGCGTTATTGGCTGAAAAGTTGTTGAAAAGTCGAAAAATTCCAAAATCTCGCACATAATCAAAACTTTAGTATCTATTTTAAGCTTGTATAGATTTATTTGCATCCCACGCAAAAATTATGCAGTTCAAAACACAAACAGTTTTACGTAAGAAATGTCATTAATAAGAAAAGTTTTATAAATGTTTAGAAAGCGAGATCCTGGTTGTTTTGAGACAGTCGCTCATTAACGACAATTTAATACTTAGCTACCTAGCATAGTTTACACGAGTCGCTACGAAAACTAGAATTCAAAATTCTACTGCTAAGGTCATTACAAATTTTGAAAAGACTGTCTCATTGGTTATCGTTTTGTTGTAGGTATGTGTCACTACTGAATGAGGGATCTCGGATTCCCTATTTGATTTCTGGGTTTGACCCTTAATAAACTTTTACAGATTACAGTTTCTACGAGATAACAGATAAAAGACTTACCTTCTTTTACTTGGGACAAATATCCGTGTCCTTGTTGGTATCTTCCTCCAACTCCTTAAAACGAAATCCTAATGTCATACTACTTGAACTACACGTTAAATTCAAAACATAACGACCATTTATTAAAGAATTTTATAATTCACACGAACAAGGTCAAGTTTCATTATAATATTTTATATTTTTTCAACAGTCCCCTATCACGTAACCATCTTTGTAACTTCCGTTGTTAATATCAAGATAAATAATAAATTATCTGTGTTTTGAGTATTACGATCTGATTGATATGTTAATTATAATACGGCATACCTACAGCATACATTAAATGGCTATGAAAATCCAATGTTTTTTCATTTCTCTCTTTAGTTTAAGTCTTTGACTGCCGACAGAAAAATGTTAAAGGCAAATCCTTCGCAAACGTAGGCCACCGTTGACGTATGCGGCGGTTAACGTGTTAAAGCTTCTAATTTTATTACCTTCGATGTATTGAAGAAGCTATACACAGAAGCTTATGAAGCTGATGATGATTCACCTCAGTTTCGTCTGAGTTTCGGAAAGAATAGAGTTCTAGCGAGAAAGATCCGGGAGCGATGATGGTAAGTGATCAGAGCCATCAATGAACACCTGCAAAAAAGTTACTCATTCTTTTCTTAAAGGATTGAAGGTCACCGCGGCTGTTATGATTATGATTTTTTGTGTCACGTTGCAGTCTGCAATAGAAATCGACATTTGGCAATTAACTATCTCCTTTTAAAATCAAACTAAGTAGGTAGTAAAGTATTGATGAAGAATGAGCGCGGCCAACTTTACAAGAGCCACTCCAACTGGATCTCTGTCAAATGTGTAGACCCTTAGTCGACCTTACGACCTCACGGGAAAGGGATTGCCGTAGATAGGTAACACCATAATGTATCCTACTTACTGTCATCACCGCGTGGCTTTGTTAAATGACACTTAGGTTCAAATTGCCGAAAACTGAATAATAAATCAGTTTCGTAACTTACGCGTTTTCATTAAGTAACCCGGAAGTGTTTGACTCATAAACAGACATCTAGCTGAACCAAGAACTGTGAACTCATTGCCTTTGCACACGGTGACTCACTATAAAATAAAAAAGCCACTAGCGGTGAGACTCGAGCCAAATTACGATAATGAGCTCGAGAAAAGAAAGCAACACATACTTATCATACTTAGGTACTTAATACCAACACTTTATTTTAAGAAAATTACTTTTATGAAGGTTACATGTTTAAATGTCTAATTATTTTCACACAACAATGCAGCGATTTCTTATTTCTGCCTCTTAGTTCATTTTAGCAACAATCGGTGAATTCAAACTAATGAGTGATAGGTAAACGTGAACTATGGATACTGGTATCGTTATGTAACAGAAATACATAATCCAAGACTTCGGTTTACATATCACTCGACATTTTCTTGAAGAACTTATTGGTAAAAGTGTTGCATCTTAAGTTATTGCGTCATACTTTGCAAGATAAAATTCGAACCGAACCGCGGAATTGTACAGAGCAAATTGCTTGCCTCCAAATAACCATATGTACCTACATTTACGTAGGTGGTAAATAACATTTGCATGACACAGCATAAATCTTTTTAATGGACACAACTCGCCATTACCTAATTGTAATCAAGATGTACAAGTTATTTAACTAAACATGCGTCGTTATTTTTATAATCTACATTATTTATGTATTTTATATTAGAGGTATAATAATAATTAAGAAAACTATATAACATGTAACATTCTGGCTTTACCAATTTCGCAATGCGGAACAATTAGAGGTTATGGAATTAATCACTCGAGATTTTACGAATTGATGTAATCATCAATCAAAAATCTATGTAATCAGAGCTTGAAGATCCAAAAATTTACAAGAACGCAGCCGTCATCGTCTATGTAATCTAAAAAAACGACTAATCGGTTATTAACCTACGCCAACGACTACATGGAGCAATAGAAGAATAATAGTTATTAATAATTGTTATAGAATATGATTTCGGCATGGCGTAAGAGTCATCAGGCCTTTACCTGTCTCGATGGTTACCGTGCAAATTGATATGAAGTTATTTATGGCTGTGATGTGAAGAAAGTGCATTTTACACCTATAGAAAGAAATAAAGTGTAGATCTCCAATTAACTATTAAGGCATTATTTCTGAGCAAGTGTTATGGTAAATCTTTCTCCTTTTCTCCCAATTTTATTACTTCCTAACATAATTTGATTTCGTCTACATCATTGTATCTATTTATTTATTTCCGTACTCATTTCGAGACTACAAGCGGTGTGTTGTTACATCAGAAAACTTTGTCCGATTCTTGTATAGAACTGTAGACCTCTAAGCAGTCGCTATCTTATGGTCAGAAGCAATCGGTTGGATAATTAACTATAAGTTGTAGAACAAAATTTTGTACGTTCGAGTTCGTGTCAGTAGGAGAAACTAATTCACTTATTATGTTGTTTATTCGCTAGTGATCTACACAGGAACGCCTTGGACCTTAGGCTACCTAATCGCTTGAACAGAACGAGAGAGGAAGTACTTTGATAAGTATTTACTTTTCCATTGCTTGCTTTTAGCTAGCTAGCTTACAATTTTCGTATCTATTGTAATGTAATATGAATTCTTTCTGAATAGATATTATGCACATACCCACGCACCATTTATCTAGAGCAAGCTTTTGTTAGGCTGCAAAAAAGTCCAAATCATTTTTTCAAAACAGATTGCACATCTTTTCAGCAGCCTTCTCGTTATTTTAACCATAGTTTATTTTTAAATATCGGTCTACTACGACCTATTTATCACTGCGCGAAAATTAATCAAAATTAGTTCAGCAGTTTTCGCAGAAAACTCAAGGAATTGGGACACTTAAAACATTGCTCAGCTATAGATAGCTGATTGCACACAACATTGTTTCTCCTTTGACATTTACCTTCAATGGGAACTTAGTAATGATAGTCATTGACTCTTGGTAGGTGTATTTTAATTTAATAAGGGAAATTGTACCTATTGCGAAACTAAAATAAAAACCAGATATAAGTGTTTAGATGTGAAAGTTTTTGAGATGTTTACCTATCAAGATGTTTTAATTCTATCTAAATATCCAAAACTGACAAAATCTGATAATATGATAATAATACGTGAAGTCAAAATTTGCCACAATCCTGTTGAAATATGGAAGAGAGAAATATGGAAAATAACCGTAAAAATTTAATATGCAATTGAATGACCATATTAAGGTTTAAGACGCCAGCTTCTCATGCATGAGGGTGTGGATTCGAAACCTACCAACGGCAAGTACTAATGTGACGTTTTCCTTTACATATACATTTTAATATTATCTAAACACCACTGACAAACGGTGAAGGAAAACAACGTGAAAAAACTTGGGCTTACAATTTCTAATTATAAGGTTGTAATCGCCAACACGCATTGAGCAAGCGTAGTGATTAATGCTCAAACCTTCTCTGTGTGAGAAGAGGCTTTGCTCAGTAGTGGGCATTTTATAGGCTGTGTGACAGTGATAGATAAATATTACACTACGAATAAGCATCCAAAGACGTTTAAGTACTAACTTTACCCAGCAGTTGCAGTTATGAAGAAGACACATCAATTTTGGCAGTCTAATTGGATTACCTACTGATGTCAACTACAGATAGCTACAGCCATGCTACAGCACTATTGCAAATGTTGATGTGCGTGTGATTACAACTCAAACTTTTCCCTCCGAGATCATTCGTTAAGTAAAGTCAAAGTTCATTATATTTACTGTAGGACGGCATGGTTATTACAGTTATGCTTAAAGCATCCGGTACGCAACTTGAATCACATAATGTTGGTCTCATAAGTTGGCCGGCTAAAATGTTGAATTCTTGTGAAGTTGGTCGGTAAATGAGGTCTGAAATGCTTTTGGATTTAAGTTTGTCTTATTAAACATGGTGTAGGATCTTAGCAGCACGACAGTCGCCGAGTCCCGGGTCTCGGAATGCTGCTCATGAATATGAGCCTCTAGCATGGCTTGAAACTAGTCGAGTTCCTCGTCAAACAGTTACGTAAATAAGCCGAAAATTAATTTAGTGTAGGATCTTATTGAAGTCAGAGGTGGTCCTCGTTAAGAGTAGGTTAGAAGAGGTTCATCCAGTTGAACCAGCATGATTTGCACTATAATCTTAGCCTCGATCGGAAGCGAAGATTAAGGTGTGATGTATCATAGAAGAGTGAAAAGAGAAACGTGGTAATAATGATGAAGAATTATCATCAAAAATAAGTTTTGAAAATTATGTAAGAACATAATTATCATAACATAACATCACGCCTCTTTATCCCCGAAGGGGTAGGCAAAGGTGCACATAGAAGTAACACCCACTTTTTACTATTTATGTTATGAGTCCCATGTAATAGGGTGAACATATTGCAATATACCGGGCACAATCCAGACTCTGTACTACTATTGAGATTTTTTTTAAACTGTATGTAATAACTCATCGCTAATATTGTTTTGGAACACAAACATGAAAAAAAGCAATCAAGAAACTGTTTCACGACCACGGAGTGAACGCCTCTTCTCATTTAGAAAAGAAATAGGCATTAAGACAAGCTAAATAATGTGTAGACTACAGAGTCAAATATGACATATATGCTTAGTCAAATACCAAAAAAAGTACCGACTAGACGGACTAGGTTCATAAAAACTATAAATACTCAAACGCGGTCAAGCGGTCATCACTGACCGTGGGTAACCTACAGTAACTATAAAACCTGACTAGTGACTAACATCCGTAACTATGTAACTCGATTACATAATATATGTTATTGTAATCGGTCGTTGAGTCCTTTCTCAGATCCCACACTCGTTTAACCAGCTCAAATTGATCGTTATTGAAAGAATCGTTATGGGTAATGAGCACGAATTCTTCTTTAGAATGGTCGTTGTCTACTAGAATTTTATTGTGCTGCTTAAAGCTGAAGAATATATTGCTTTGCTTTATCTAATACTACCTTTTACCCGCGGCTTCGCTCGCGTCACAAAAGGATAAAAGCAGCCTATGTGACATATACCAATACACACAGCGCCATCTATACCAATACTTTTGTTTTCCCTCGGAAATATCATTTTTCCGGGACAAAAGTACCCTATTATTTGATCCGGACTTCTAACTTTACGTCTGCAAAAAATCAAAGCAATCCGTTTAGTAATTACGGCGTGAAAGCGGAACAAACAAACAAACAAACTCACTTTCCGATTTATAATATTAGTAAGGATTAAAACTGTTTACACGAGACGTCTATTCGTGGAGGATACTCGTATAGTACCTACGTAAATGTCTCTAAAATCTCGTCTATAAGGTATAGAAGTCAAGCCTCTCCTGAAAATAATTAGGTGGAATGGTTACTGTTACTGTCTAAAGGCTTAGGTCACACTCCCTCTCGCCTCACCCGGGCGGAAGAAGTCATTGGACGATGTTCTCCCCTCAAAAAAAAAGATCACATAGGACTCATGATTATGCAGCTAAATGTGCGTGTCACTTAACGCATGCAATGCACCAATGCCTTATTAATCGGAGATCATACGTGTTCTGCGTATATCACATTAAATACACACAGAATAAAATGACATGAAAAGACTGAGTGTACAGTTTACTTAAGTAGTCGTGAACTCGTGACATCAAAACATATTTTCGATTAAATCAATGAACTGGAAATCAAACGCAAGTAGCATTCGATAATTCAGTTATTTTAACCTCTCACACAGATGACATAATTGGAACGTAAGTACATATACATACATATACCATTTGTCGAATAAATAGGTAGGTTTACCTTTAATATATATATATATTTTTTTAAATATGCTCGTTTACCGGGCGTAAACGAGCAGACGGATTACCTGATGGTAAGCAATCAGCGCCACCCGAAACACCCGAGGTTATGCAAGTGTGATACCCGCCTTTTGGGGATTATTGGGAATTGGGGATATTGGGGACCCCTCTCCGGAATCCCCAATTACCCTCCGGTAATTAAGGCCTCCGGTTATTTACTCACATGACGAAACACAACGCTAGTGTTGTTTCACGTCGGTTTTCTGTGAGGCCGTGGTATCACTATGCATGAGCCGACCCATTCGTGCCGAAGCATGGCAAATAAAACTGTGCCTATAACTTTACCCCATAAACGAGTAGTTAGGGGTCTCGGCCTTAGCCAGACAAAAGGTAGGAAGGTTAACTTAGTTTCCGAATGGTTAGGACTTATAAACGATGAAAAATTTATATTTAGATCTTTATTTCCGGGTATAAATAAATGTGATATACGAGGACATTTTGAGAACTAACAATGAGATTATTGAACATTTAACAGAGGTCAAAATGCCATGTAATATGTATTATTCAAAAGAAATTATGAAACAGCCAGGAAGTAGAGGTGAAAGAGGTCAGCCACTCTACCCACATAGGAGTCTTAAGTGTCATTCAACCACACATTAGCATAGCACAATTATTTAATTTAATTCATAACAAAACCAACCCATTACATAAACTTATGCCGATGATTGTTACATAATACAACATTAGTTCACCATGTACGGCGTACATACATGGGTCCATGTATTAATTATAACTTAATTGAAGTGAAATCATTCCGATCCATCACTTTTAAATTTTATTAAACAAAATTATCATGAGATAGGAGATAGGAGAGACCATATGAACTACCCCTAATTTGATGTTATGTTAATCCCAACAAAAATTACTTCTGAAAACCAGCTCGTTCCTAATTTCAACAAACATAGTCCTTTCATAATATACATCCTATTATTGTTTTGAATAACAAAGAGTAGTTTTTTTGAGTCAGATTAACAAAAAAGTATATCTCGCTCCTTCATTACAGTTCATTGTCAATGAACTAACGGAGAATACTGCAAAAAAGTTCAAAAAAACAAAACCATACTACAAGTTGAAGATTAATACTATACAAACACTAAAAGGCTTATGCGAATTTCGCTCTTACCGTCTTAAGTATTGACACTATGTTGCGAATCATTCGATTCGCCTTCTAGTTTATGTTCGTAACACAAATAATTGTATGGCAGCGATTACGTGAGTTTAAGTCACGTTCACTTTTATTTTTCGAGAGGAAATATCAGTTGCAGTGTTACATAAGGCTGGATGTGGCCGCACTCCGCAGCACGTGTGACCTTATCTCTTTATCAGATTATGTTCACTGCACGTTGGTATGTACGAGTACATTCATACATTTTCCGGTCTAAAGTCAAAACAACATTTTTGTACAGGTTCATGAAATTGAATTCGACCACTGGCCTATAAGAAAACAGACCTTTTTACTACAAGTATTTAGCAGTTAGCAGTTTATTATCTTGTTAGCTTTTTCGGTGAGTCCTGAGCTTTTTCCAAATTTTATCTCATTCACTCACTTTTACACTCAAAAGCTTAAAGCTGTTTGGCTTACTGAAAAGACATCTGTGAGCAGAACCTCGAACTATCATATTCGAGTTGATGCGAGAGTATCATGTATTGTCTATAGGTAGGTAGGTACGTCAATTAAACCTATTTATAGAAACGTCGTAAAAAGTTAGGTGTACAACTCAGTACAACTGCTTCAGATTGAAAAAACTACATGTTCATTATATCAAAAAAGGTTTTTTGATATCTTTCATTCATGCTTTTCTAATATGAAGTGTTTAGTCATGAGTAGGTAGGCTGCTGCCTCCTAATAGATACTTATATCTAAAACATTATATTGTGCGCAGAACTGGTCGCACATACGGAGACAGTAGAAAGCTTCGGCCAGTGCACTTGTATGCCTGCATTCAGGAAATAAGGAAACGCTGCTGTGTAGGAGAATAAACTGGTTCCTGCAACTAGGTATATCAGCACGCGTTGTCGTCATACCGACAGCTGAGATACACGATTTGTCGATTAGCGTTGCAGTAAATAGGTACACTAGACGATCGCTGCATATCTTTCTCGGATTGAAGCACCAGTGGATGATGAGTATAAGGAAGACAATACACCTGTGGATCAAGAAACTTTTTATTTTGGTTAGATATTACCTATTCGCACTTCAAATTGGACAATTTGATTGAATTTGACAAACATTTACAACTTGTTTTTAGACTATGAATTATTTCTGCAACGAACTTTAACTTTTTAGTCAGACAGACATTTTACGTCAGTCTGACAAATCAATAAACATTGCAAAAACATTTATAATCTTACAAACAATGACAAAATTCATGTGAAATGAAATGGATAACATAATACAACAGCCTTTGAACAGTAATGTGGCAGAGTACTCATTATGGAACAAATAATTTACTCTGGGAAATTTTATTGCGAGTGATCCTCCTGGGTTTGGTGTGCATAAGTCAGATTAAATCTCGACCATACATTCGTCACATTTCTGAAGCTGAATTACTGAACGAGTACAGGCGTCCTCGGATCGACTCTTACGTGCCAGCATGGGCCACAGTTCTACTAATAGTGTTCGTGCCTCTAGTGTGCATCTGTACAAGGTACATGACAACCAGAGACTACGTGGACACCGCGCAGTCCTTGCTCGCCTGGACACTTGCACTTACAATAAACGCAGTAATCACAGAGTCTGTAAAACTGATTATAGGGCGACCGCGGCCCGACTTCTTTTGGCGTTGTTTTCCAGATGGACAGGTAATGCCCGGTCTGCGGTGCACCGGCAATCCGCGCGATATTATTGAAGGCAGGAAGTCTTTTCCGAGTGGACACAGCAGTTTTTCGTTTTGCTCGTTGAGCTTTTTAAGTTTGTGGTTGTGTGGGAAGCTCGGTGTACTATCACGAAGGCGTGGAAGGAGCTGCAGTCTTGTTATTTGCCTGGTGCCACTGATGATAGCCAGTGTGGTAGCTCTGAGCCGTTACTGCGACAACCATCACCATTGGGAGGATGTCTTCGTGGGATCATTGTTGGGCGTTGCTTGCTCGTACTTCTGCTACCAACAATATTACCATCCCTTAGAGTCGGAGTGGTCGGGCGAACCCTACGCGATGATAGATAACGAATTGTTTATGACTTCTTACGATAGCAATGACTCCACGCATCACGTGCAGTGCTGCACAAAAGACATAGATAATGTTTATCTCATGCTACAATTAAGTAATAAAAAGAAAATGTTAGACACCAATAAAACATTCAGCTGAAAGATATGTAGTTTCCTTTATCTAATTACCAGTTACTCTCCTCGGGTTTAAAAAAATTCGATATATCGAAAATCAGTATTGTTATCATAGGCAGGCAAACCTATTCAAACAATGATGTGTGTCAGGGTACGTTTTCACAGAAGTGGAAGTGTGCAGTGTAGAGCAGTGTGAATAGGTAGGTGTTTCCAAAAGCAGAAGAGCGGTGCAGAGCAGAGTTGAGTGGAGTGAAGTGGTGCCGAGCGGATCCGAGCGGAGCCGATCGTAGACGAGTTGAACTGGGATGTGAATACATTTTGTTTTCCAGCACAGCGCAACTCCGCTCTACTCGGCACAGCTCCACTAAGCTCGACACCGCTGTGCCCCGCTATCTCCCATGTACCCATACATTTTAAAGTAATTCTTCTCAACTCCACTAACACATTTTCCACTGAATCGGAGCGCGGATGAGATGTGTATTTTGAGCAATGTAATTGGTCAACTTTTGTATGTTTCTGCTTAGCTCCGCGCAGCTTGCTTCTATGGAAACGCGGTTTTACCTGTGGCGCAACTGCTGGCACCGGCAGATGTACCATGGGCAAAATTTTGTTCGCGTAGTATATTCAACCAGTCTAGTTGTAACGTAATAATCATCGGGACTTCCAAATCTGCGGCAATGCTCCTTTGTCCATTGCTATAAATGGTATTCGCCAAACGTTAGCCCATTAAATCCCATGCCATCTAGAATTAGGTGTACCGATATTACGTACTAGGTTCTGACGGCGGTTAGGCTCGCGCTCCCTTGGGATAAGCGTTTGCGTTACTACAGACCATAATCTATTCCTGTTCCAAAGTTTCCATATTATCTATATGTAAAGTAAATAACTTCAAATAAAACAAAATGATATAAATGATTAGTTTTATTTCGCACAGACATTCAAATGTTACGTGACACATTATTAATAATATTGCTGTTACTTTTTAAGCTCATACAGTTAACAAGTTACCTTAACACTGAACCGAACAACTTCATAAACATCTAATACAATAATTGTTTAACGACGTACAAAAAATTGAATATCTTGATACGGCACCATAGTATAATTTAATTCTTTTATTATCAACGTATTGCCACGTCTGGAAATTGCACAATATGAATTTAATATAATATCTAATCTAGTATGAAAATAAATGCATAACAATAACTATTTATTTAAAAATAATACAAATATATTGGAAGCCCAACCAACACTAAAATGGTGCTACGGGTATTTTATGCGCATTCTAGTTACAAATCAACGTTTGATATCCAAAATCTAGTTTAGATACAAATAACATTACAGTACTAAAAAATCGAAAGGGTACTAGAACACCTCGTTTATCGCGTGATATTAAAAATTAAAAATAGATTATATTTAGATTATACGAAGATTTAGTGAGTTTCTGACATCACTTGCAACCCGAACTCTATGCGACAGACACCTAAACATACGGAAGACAGATTAGTTCTAAAAAATGTGCAAACTGACATAGATATCACAATGTTAAGGACTAGTTTTCTAAATAATATAAATAAAAATCTCAATTGGTTCCGAGGTGTTCTACATCTGCTACAGACTTAATACAACCGTAAATGTGAAATCTCAAAGATTAGAACTAGTGACGATAAAATTCATTTAAAACGCAGCTCACCAAACACATAGTATACACATAGACGCCGATAAAGTCCAAGTGTTTATCTTATTACTGTAAAATTAAATTGAACATGTAAGTACAAGGAATGTCGAAGCAAACGCCATTTAAAATAACTATATTTAATTTGTAAAATAAATGCAGATTACCATTAAAAAATTGGACACGGACACATACAACATAATATATAAATGTTCATAAGAATAAAACGTGTTCAAAAGAAGTTCATAGCAATACTTACACTATTCATAAGATATTAATGGATAACTATAACTATATATTATGTTTTACTTATAACAAATAACTAGAACAAATTCTTCGACGGTGATGTATCACTGAAATAATGATAGTATATGCAAGATTCTAATGTAAAGCATAAGTACAATAAACATATTATGATGTAAAATAAATTAATAAATATTTGTTACGATCAACATCATACTTTACTTCACTCGCTAGGTACGTATAGATAAATACCATTAATTAATTTACATAAATACAATTATTTGATTCATTTCTGATATTCATCAATGAGATTATTATGCGCAATACGAAGGTATATTAAAATCTTTGCTACACAATATACATTTTGACTAATAAGTCATCTAAATATGTCTTATGCGTAGAAAAATAACTCATAGACTATTATAACAATAATTGAATATTATCCTTTCGACTACTTTAATTAATAATTACAATATGTTTGCATTAGTCTTTTAAGTAATTTCATATCTAAGTAACATTAGCAACTAATTAAACGCGAGCACTATAGTCGCCCGAAATAACATTGCAAAAATAGATTAATCTTCTTAGATAATAAAACGAAACCACTACATTTGTGTATTGTCAATATTCAAAGTCTTATTGTTGAAATTGTATACGGTTTATAAACACGCATTCTACATTAGACATATATAATGATATTCGCTACATTAGCGCTGTTTCATCCGCCGCTCAGCTCCTATCATAGCATAATATTTTGTAGCCTAAGCAATCCTTGATAAGTATTCTACCCCATACAAAAATAATTATTTAAATCGGACCAGTGATACCGGAGATAAGCGCGTCCAAACAAACAGACAAACTCTTCAGTTTTATATAATAATAAGTATACATATATATAATAAGATATAGTTATAATATAGTTATATAACGATATCAATTTAAATATTATGAGATTGTGTGTAAAGTTTTACAAGTATAATACATAGGATACATAAACTTTACAATAATTTGTTTCGGCAATAGTTTAAGTAAATGCGAGGATACCACTAATATGAAAGACTCAACATGGAAATCGAGTGATGAAGTATAACTAGGATCACAACTCATCCTTCACCTTGCCAGCGTAACTGCGACAGAACTCGTACATCTCATCGAGAGTGCGACCGCCTTCATAGTTGGCAATAAGTTGTCCACTCGTGTACAGTTTAAACGTTGGTAGAGTCTGTATGCCAGCGAGGTCAGCGACCTTCTGGTTCTGAGATGCATCTACAGCATATACTTTAACGGGGATATCTTCAGCTTTTAGCTTGTCTGCTAGGAGATTAACCTGTGGTTTCGCATCCATGCAGTGTGAACACCCTGAGAACAATATTTCTACCATTAATCTCTCGAAAGTTAACTTTTTTTGTGAGTTTAATCGAATTCATATATATCATATTAAACAATTTTATTGCTTTAGGAACTCCATGTTATAATAATATGATGCACAATATCACAATTAGTTTATAAAAAAAATCAGCAATACTTTGCCCGACCCGAGAATCGAACCCGAGACCCCTTGCTCGGTCAACGAGACAGTCAGTTATAGTAATATTCTATATTTTAATTACCGTATGAAGTTTAAAGTACCCATTTAATGTATATTTACTTATTAGTCGTGTAGGAAACAGAATGTGTATAGTCCACAGAACATTAGAGGCTATAGTGTATGCTATGAACATGAGTTCACATCAAAACAAAACTTAGCTGGCCTTCGAACTGTTGGGAAAAGTCTCACGTTCGAATAATAGAAATTATGCTTAAAGTAAACAACCGAGGTGCTGTGTCACAGTCACCGTGGATGTTTATTTCGTATTATAATCTGTGTGACAAGTTGGTCAAAGTTCTTGAGTCAATAACATAGAGGTCATCACCATTTAGGACGTTAAATTATTATTATTATTTCCACTAATAAGGACTATTATTTGTGTGCTCATCAATCAGCGTGAGGTCCTGACTGTCCAATCGTCATTGCTGATAAATAATTTTTATGTTTTTTTTTTCATAAATGGTGTACTCGTCCAAGTTAGGAAAGTAGGACCCTCTAATCAGGCAAGGAATGGTGTAGGAGGGTAATTCTACAAAAAAAAAACAAAAAAATTAACGGCGTCATTGTCCTTAAGATGTGCTGATTAAAATATAAAGTGTAGTTTCAAGAAATTGAGCCGTGCCACTGCTCTCACCCAATCCAATAAAATACAGATGCTAATAAGTTAACGCGATGCTTAACAACGCGGGAGGATAATGATTTGTTAAATAAAAGTTAAAAGTTTTTCGAAAAAACACCCAGGAACGTACCGCTACATACAAAAGCTAACATACATACATTTCGATGCAGGTTACCCTGTACTGTTAACCGAAAACCAGTGCGAGTAAATAGGAACTAAATATCTTGTGTTCCATTATTATACTAGTTATTCCCGGTCTGCTTGGTTCCTATTGTTCGTAGTGTAATGTTTTATAGCCTATAAACCTTCGTTGACAAATTGATAACATAAAAATAATGACTGCACGGTTGGTGAGGTGGCTGGGCAACCGGCTGCCGTGCAACGTGTCGCGGGTTCGATTCCCGCACGGAACAACACTCTGTGTGATCCACAAATTGTTGTTTCAGGTCTGGGTGTCATGTGTATGTGAACTTGTATGTTTGTAAACGCACCCACGACACAGGATAAAATACTAGTGTGAGGCAACGTTTTTTAAAAAAGAATAGACTTATTTCATTCGGACTGTTCGACAGAGAACTGTCTTGTCAGAGAAAAGTCCAGAAGGACTTTAGCGCGTTTAAACAAACAAATTGTACACCCCATATATGAGCATAGATATAGATTAAACAGTATAAACTTACAAGACGCAAAGAACATGATGAAGGAAGGTGTCGATGATTTCATGACCTGCTCAAAGTCTACGTCGCTAGTCATCACTACATTTAGGCCGAATCCAGATTGCTGCGCCGTTAGTTCCTTTTGAGCGGTCGGGTGGAAGTCCGCTTGGCTATGTATGAAGTTCACGAAGTCACCTTCCTGTAAACAAACAAAAATGTTAATGGTAAAGAGACTAGCCTCAGCAACCCATCCATAGCCCTACCTTTTATTTTTTCCATTATCTACAATAGTTCTACATCTACACTAACCAGGGAAGACCTTGGGTGCATTTCCATAGTGCATACAAGGATAGTCGCCGGTTTGTGTGTCCATTTAGGTTAAAGTTCTCTAAAGGGCTTCTGCGCAGTTGCTTCAACCCTTCATACGACTCCCAAACGACCGGGACCCTGTGGTCCCGTGAATGGTAGAGACTAGTAACATGACAATATAGTGCTAATTGTAGTTTCTGTTCTCTCATTCTTCTAATATGAGACATCTGGCGCAGGCTAACAATCAAACTTGAGACATTATTTGCAGTAGTATATAACGACTAGAGCAGGCCAACAAGGCAGTTGTATGTATTAAGTATTATTAAGGCACTCCGTATCTGAATGTAGATATTCATTTATATATATATCGTATTAAATAATTACTATATTATTCGTAAAAACTTATAGTATTATATAAAGCGGAAGAGTTTGTTTTTTTGTTTGTTTATTTGAACGCGCTAATCTCCGTAACTACAAGTATGATTTGAATAATTCTTTTTGTGTTGGACAGCACATTTATCGAGGATGGCTATAGGCTATAAAACATCACGCTACGACCAGCGGGTGAAAGCGCGCGGAAGTAGCTAGTTGAATATATATTCAATTACCTTTCTACCACCTGTGTAATCCTTGACGGCTTTGTCGTAAAAATTAAAGTATTTGATCGTAGGGTAGCCTCTGACGCCATAGTTAGCACACAGTTCCTGATCGGCGGTACAATCAACTGCTCCGAACGCTACCATAAGTTCATCAGCGAATTTCTCTGCGGCCTTCACAAACTCCGGCTTAGTACTTTTGCAGTGTCCACACCCTGAAAGTTAGGTATTAGAATTAGAGTGGGTAAGAACTATACAACATATTTTTTTATAAGAAACGTAACCATAGTACGTGTAGAATAAGTGGTGACGCCACTCTGCCCTATATCTGATTGTTGTCATTCTGATTGGCTGCTCCAAATTAACTAAACAAGCAGAGAGCTAAACGGGCGCCACCGGTAAGATGCACACACATCATTTTCTCGTTTAGTTTCCTAACCTTAACCTTCCTCGTTTAGTTTTGTCAATGTTTGTAGGTAACTGTACGAATTATATAATTTATTTACATCTTAAAATAAACCTAAAAACAAACACCATTACATTAACAAATCTATACACACACACCTACATACATTTATATACATATTTACAATTTGTACGGAATACATAATACTCCTTTACCAGTTGGTCGATAAAAATTCCATCGATAGTCGATAATTGTAAACCTATCGACCGAGCCCTCATCACTAATTACCAATATAGTTATAACTATCGATATTTGCCGATGATCATCTACCGATGCGTGTGCGCATATCTGTCAAAACAGTCTTGCCGAGATTTTGCTACGAAGCGCATAGATTCTCTCAGAATTCTTTCACTTGCTTAACGCTGTAAAAACTACACTAATTCTATCGCAAATATCTTCTATCTATTCCTTATTACTTCCAATACTGACTGTCTTCTCGCTATCTCTGTGCTGTGCTTATTATGTGCTTGTGACTTTCCTACTGTGCCTTCTGTACTACACGTGTGTCGGATCCATCGAATAAACTTGGTGATACGTGAGTCGAACTTTTATTTACACCACGAAATACCCGACACTATCAGACTACTCATCTAACAACCAAGTGTTATTCACAATATCACTAACTCAAACGTGTTACAACAGTCAATTATATGTGCCATGCTTATGGCAAACATCTGTTTATATGTCTGAGTACAACTTACATGGTGCATAGAACATGACAATGGCGTGTTTGATCTTGCGCAGTGTGTTTCTGAACGTCGAGGTGTCGAGGTGGCGCACGGGCGACTCCTCTTCCGACCACGGCTTTTCCGGGGGTGGTGGTGGCGGTGGCTCTTGAGGGTCCTAACACCGAAAACAACAATATTTTTCATCAGCCATTATAATCAACTAGCAATTTCAGTCTGTATTTTAAAATAAACTTCTAATACTTATTTTTCTGTTCAGTAAAATGTCAGTTTCTGTGTTGCAACGTAATGATGACACAACGTCACTAGAGCCCATTTTTCTCGCTATCACTACGGTGACTAGTAATATAGCCAACGAGGGTTTGAAACGATTATGCATGTCATGACTATTATGTATTGTATTTTGCAGTTTTTGTAGTCCATCCTATGCTAGCAGCTCGTAACAGTGGTCAGTGCCTTAAGCCAAACGTCACTTTAGCGCTTGTCTACAGAGAGAGTAGACATCAAAACGTATGGGGATGACACTGACAAGTTTCCAAATTTACGACAATTCCATATAATTTAGTTTTCTATTCTAGATGTAGACAAGCGCTAAATGGCATTTGGCTATAACTGCTGGGCCGGTAGCCATGAGTCTCCACAAGAAATCTGCACAAGAGGGTTTATCATTTCCTAGCTTGGCATGTGAGTTAGAGATCGCAGTTTAAACGGTTGTTTTACTACAGCATGTTGCTGTACGGTCTCTCTCGCTATTGTACCTTAGTCGGCTCCTATGACTTTGTCGGATTGTGCCAATTCTTCTAGCCAGTTCATGGCTTAAAAAACCAAAATACTTTTGATTTTTCTGATTCTGTATTTATATGATAAAAATGTAAACGTACCTTAATAAAACTAATAATTTGGTCTTCTTGCCTAGCATGGCTTGCATCAAACTTATATTCTCCTTTGCTGAAGTACTTTAGAGTTGGATATCCCTTCACACCGAAACGAGAAGCCAGGTCGGGCTGCTTTGTGGCGTCAACTGCCGCCAAAATACCGTTGATCTGTAAATAAATGTAACTTAAATGGCATTAAAGCTTAGATAATAACGATTAGGCATTTATTCCTCTATGTATAGAGGTTTTATGAAAGTTTTCTATTATCGCCCACCTCCTAAGAAACATACAAATTTCAACTCCGATTTCAGTCAATCAGTTATTCAGTAACCGTCAAGCGAAGAAAGTAATCTATACTGATTGCATGCATGATTAGATACGCTACGATACTTATGTAAGACTATGACGAACCTTTTCAGACTTGATCCTTTTGGCTGCTTTCTCAAACTCAGGCTTAATTCTCTTGCAATGTCCACACCAAGGAGCGTAGAAGACTACGAGAGCATTTTTAACATTCGTAAGAGTTTCATCAAAATTGGCAACTGTAAACAAAAATCAATGATAAATTGTATAGAATTCAGTGACATACAGCTATTTTTTGCCTATTATTTTTATCACAGTCATCATTTGTACCCATATTATGTCCAAGCTTCCCTGTAAATGTTTATAATCTCCACCACAAGCTGTTAAGTCACAGAGATTACTGATAACGGTAAAATGGGGTGAATAGAGATCGAGAGGAGAATAGAGACAGAAGAGAGGTGAATCGATACTATGAAGAATTTCTCAGTATCTATTCACCCTTCTTTTTTTCTCTATTCACCTCCCGATTCCTATTCACCCCATTTTACAGTACCCAACTTTCGGAACCCAATGTTATATAAGGAATAGGTCAAAAAACGAGCAGAATGACGGCTCACTTAATGAGCAATCGGCACCGCCCGCATTATCAGAGAAGTTGTCTATTATTGAATGGGGCCGTCGGTAGAGGGCACCTTAGACAGACATATAGTGACCAGATTGACGATATATTAAAGAAGGGCCAAATTAAAAGTACCCTTAACTGACGAGCATGCATGAAAAGATTGATGACTGTTATTGAAGCGAAAGAGGTATGTAAGAATCGTAGTAATTGGCGTTCCTTAGTCTCTGCCTACCTCCCCAAGCTTGACGTTATGTATGTATGTATGTATGTTGTCTATTAGGGACTGGGGATGGTGGACGAGGTTCGGGTCCCCGGTTATCCTCATTCACACGGCCAAACACAACGCAAGCGATGTTCCATGCAGGTTTTCTGTTCTGGTTTCACTACACTCTGGCTAGCCCATTCGTGCCAAAGTATGGCTTTCTACCATTTACCGTTTTAACTTTTAAATTTTTAAACATAATGATGTTGCAACCATAGACCAAAAAATATTGTCTCGTGATCACCCTTAATTTGTCAATGTACTCACTATTTGAAATGTTGTTTTTCAGTACATAATATACTCTCTAAGGTGATAATGATATTATGGATTCAAACAGGTACAGGAAAAGAAAACCACACACTGAAGGAAACCTCTATACTTTTTTCTAATTATAATAATAAAATGATACTTCAGTTACGAATACCTCTAATAATTTTTGTGACCAAATATTTCTGCCACATAATGCGAGGTTTAAACATCACCTCTACGCATACGGTTTAAAAAAAATATAAATAAATATCAAATGGTCATCTTCACACACTCCAGTAAAAATCGTTGTGACATTCTGAATTCTGAAGTTAGAAAATATATTGACACTTCTGTGCCAGTCATTTTATTTTATAAATGAATACTCTTTATTATAAAAATGAGGTTTTTACCAGATATTTAAGCGGTTTCGGCCCACCAAGACATTTTTATCAAAAGATATAACAACTGGATGTCGAATGGGGACAAAAAATCCGTCTACGAAAAACAAGTTCGCTAGTAAAACGCCGTGAATGTGATTCAGCAACCGTTCTCCTGCGACCGATTCGCCACTGGACTGTTCGTCGACAGGACGATTCATTTATTTCCGTTTCCCCAACAGGATCAGAAATACATCACAGACAGACTGACTTTTACAGACTTTTCATCTACGCCGGCGAAATCGCCGTCAATCTTAAGACAAGCAATATTACAAAAAATGCACATATAGGTATCTGTATATAGCTTACTACAGTTGCAGGCTGATGATGGTGATGATAATGAGGATGCAAGGCACTTACCAGTTAAATGCACAACATCAGAGTCTTCGGGCCAGCTCTCATCAACTACTTCTTTCTTCTTTTGTTGCATTGCAGAAGTTGGATCCCTCATGAAATCTATGATAGCTTGTTTTTTGTTCTCGCCATTGTACGGCAGTTTGTATTGGCCTTTTCTGAAAACAAAATTGGTACATTTAATCGTCATAATAAAGCTAAATGATAGACAAAAGAAAAGAGGCTTAGGCTATGGATACACTATGGCACCAAATGTCCTTCGACATGTGTCGCCAGCGACGTTAGGCGGTCAGGTGAAGTAGCGCGTCGTCGCCGGGCTTTGGTCGACATGTCTGGTTGTCATCGTATATGTCAGCCGACATCAGCCGGCGTCGGTCGACATGTCGCCGATACATAATTGTCTTGGGACATTTGTCCCCCCTAGTGTATCCTTGGCTTTAGGATTCTTTAGTTTTAAAATTAATATTATAAAAGTAAATATTGGAAGTAATATTTGAACCATATTTCTATTAATTGAACATACTTACTCATAGTATAACAGCGTAGGGAAGCCAGTAATGTTGTACAACTGCCTTATTTTCGAGTTTCCTGGTTTCGATACATCAATCGCAGCGAGTAATGATTCTCCCTATAATTGAAACATAGACAAAGATATTATTTGCTAGTTTATAATTCTTATGACCTAATATATTAATTGGAATTTAATTGGAAGACAGTCCATAAGCTTTTTAGGTGTTTTTAAAAAACTAAATGACTTGAATTGTTACTCATTTAATTTGTGTGACGTGCCGAGTTACTCATTTAACAACAGAGTTTATGTACCTATGCTTCACGAAACCCATAAACCATAGTCGATTAAATATGCGTAGAACACATATTTAATCGACTAGCGACATCAAAAAACTATAGTCAGAATTTTAATTAGATTCCAGATTTGACAATAGTTACTGTCATTTTGTGAAATAATGATACCACATATAATAGTGTAGTGATGAACACAAAAATCGATAAACAATCAGTGTGTGTGTTTTATAATAAATGTTACCGAAAGTGACAGGATAGCGATAGCGATGACGGCGAGAATTTATAAAATAACTTATTACCATAATACATCTGTTTTATTTGTCATGTTCCTTCATGATTGCATTTTTTATTTATTTCACACACAATTATAAAAGAAAAGTCTCAGATCTTTAAATTAATCGTCAAAACTAAATTATCGGTTCAGAAATATTTAATTTCCTAAAGTACTTAGTTTACGAGATTACAATTATAAACGAAAATAATCGATCCAGAAATATTGCATTATTTTCCCTATCGAATAATTTCGCAACGTCACTATTTAGTAATTGTCATAACGTTGCAACACTGAAATTGTCAAATCTGGAATCGAATTAAAATTCCGAGTATAGAAATTTTCAATCCGTTGTGAATACTTTTTATGATACGCAGGTCTTGTCATCATCATCATCTTGATTCTATATTTTATATACCATACTGGCTTCATCCTTCTAATTATTAACTTACGTAATTAAAAATATGACAATTAGCTCTTACCTTCAATTCAGCAGCAGCATTAACATACTCCGGTTTCATAGTCTTACAGTACCCACACCAGGGTGCATAGAACATTATCATAGATTTCTTGTAAGCACCAGCGCCTTTCTTCAAGAACTTGTTCAGAGCCTGGAACCAAAAATAACGTTTATATCACACACGTGCAATTTAAATCTTGGTAATATTTCGCATCTCTGGACAGTACGGTAAACTATAATAATAATTTTCATTAAGTATTTTTAAGGAAACCGACTAAAATCTTCACACATTCGCAGACAAACAAACATACTTCTCTTAAAGTCGATTAAAAAAATCTCAACCATGTTTATTTTTTCTAAAATCGCGGTGCGAAGTCAAAATATTTTTACTAATCTTGTATTAAAAATAATCTTTAATGTTCTTTTCATCATAATTCACGCATGTATGGTTCATTCGCACTAGCATAGATCAACAAAATGTGACTTATTAATTGTAATGCACAGCCCGTTCGCAATATTCGCAAAATGCAGAGAAAAAATGTGTCTTATGAGAATAAATTACAGAAAATACTTCAAATGTCTTCAAATACGTCTCATAACGATATAATTCGCTTATGTTTCGCATGTAAAAAATAATATCACTTTTAATATTCCTTATTTTTTATTTCTGTAACTAAAAAGTTGTTCCGTGCGGGAATCGAACCCGCGGCAAGTTGCGCGGCATTCGGCTGCCCAGCTACCACTCCAACGTGCAGTTAGTCCTCACTGATAGAGTGGTCGCAAGTAAATATTCTCGGGCGCAATTTTCAAGATAAGAGAGTTTAGTAGTTAGAGTTTTCGACAGTCTCAGTAGTACCACAGATTAGGTAGGTACATATTTTGCATGATGTTAAAGTGTTGGCCGTCCGGTACAACGTAACTGATTCACGCTCGAACATTGAAAGGCTACTAAATTTTAATTTGTACTTTAAATATCGTGCTCAATTAAATCTCTGTTGTTTTACAATTAATGGGTAGTGACAGAACTATAGGTACTTAAGCGCGTCTTACAAATGAGTAGTTTGAGTATGTGTTCTTAAATCTGGTGTTATATTTACGTATACGTAGCTATGTGCACTTCTATCTATCCCTGGAAATAAATATGTGATAAAAGTAAAAAAGACTATGCGGTAAGAAAGGAAAATGAAATTTCGCATGTGCAAATAAATCACTGTAATAATATTGCTCAATCGCATTGCAGAAAATTAACTCACTGTAAGTTTGTTATGTAAATACTTTGAAGTAGGTACATCCGAAAACTAAATAAACAAACAATATCAATCATCACCTGATGACAAGTACCTAGGTATATTTGTTAAGACCTTTTGAATTTTCCTTTCAGTAATTATTATTTATTTTAGCTTCTCCAAATTCTCAGCCGTATCATGGAGGTACCGTTCAATTTCATTAAAGCTAATAACATATCTGGCTGAAAGAGGACACACTGCTTATCACTTTTTTATGGGACTCCTCAGAATATTTACAAACACTACGATTCACACACACATCGGAAATGGTTTTAAAAAACAATAACATTCGCTTTTTGGTCATCACAATTTGCACTTAGTACTATAAAATAACAAGTATAAAGGCTTAATCAGAGTAATCACAATATTAGCCTATATAATAACTAGAGTACATTGATATTTTACTATAGCTCATAACTTTAGTAAAATACAATACATATTTATAATAAAATTGTGATCTAGATAGATCACAATACATATTTGAAAACATTAATGAACTGATTTGTTCACTTTAATGTGTTATGATTAAGATTATTAGCGTTAAATAAGACTTTGCATAAACACAGTTAGTTTACTAAACAAATTTTGAAAGGCTCATTTCAAGTGGTCACACTTATCAAGTAGTTAATTCTGATAAGAAAATGTTAGCACAATTCAACTTTATATAGGGAGCTGCAGTATGAAATGTTAATTGTACGAATTTAATAAAGTACCTACATTTTATTAAAATGGTAGAACAATTTTCACAAAGAAGTACGTGTAAATTAGACAAACCTCTCCATCTTGAAGATGAAATATGTCAGTTGCAGTAGGATCCTCATCCCATGGCAGATCTCCAGTGGGATCCCTCAAGAAGTTTGAGAGCGAGTAACTTGATTCATTTCTGTCATAATCTTTATGGTATTCGCCATCTTTATAATGCTTCATGTAGTAGGGTTTATCTGTAGCCACTTTCAGTTTCTTGCAAAGCTTCCTACCTTCACTGTAAAACAATAAAAAAGAAATATTTATTTCTGTTAGGTTCATACAAATGTAGGAATTAAAAAATTATAATTATAGTGGTTTTATAAACAATGGTAAAAATTATACTGCAATGTCTATTTAGGTTGCTGTTTGTCCCTTGAATTACTTATAAGAAAGTAACAATTTGTTCATTTGATTTTATTCTAACAAAGTAATAATACTTATTACCAGAAGAAAATGAAATGTAGAAGTTTGTCAACTTACCTATTAGTACAGTCTATTAGAGCAAGAGTAGCTTGTCCCTTCATAGCATCAGCAGTGTCTTTGAACACATCTACTATGGTGTGTGAATTCTTCGGCTCATTCACATATAATATCAAAACATTAGTCTTAGTTCTTAATAGTTTCTTAAAATCTTTTATATCACCTATATCTGTAATAACTGCTGTTCTTTGCTTCTTTGCTTGCTCAGACTTTTGAACAAATATTACACATAGCAGTAACAACACCTGAAACAATGATTATTTTATTATAATGTGGACTTAGATAGGGTTTACTTATTTATTTACATTTTATAATATGTACAATAGGTGGTCTTATTGCAGAGTGCGATTTCTTACGGACAACCTTTGGATGGAGCCAGTAATCAGGAGTTAGGGTCAAAAGGGGTCATCCAGTGTACAAAAATAACCAAACCTACTACATACATAATTAAAAAACATATCTTAAGTGACTTTCATTGTATTACTGTTGAATAGATAATTTTAGACAACTAAGACATGTAACCGTTATTCCTACACAACAGTCTTACTGACTGAAAGGTCCTATTAAATAGTTGACTAATTTATACATCGTCATATAACTAGTGGTATGAAAAAATATGTTCGGTAAACGCATTTACAAGTATACAATACAACGTCATATGACGATGTCTATATACGACACTATATAGAGATGTGGGTGTATTTTTTATGGAATGGAGGCAAACACCCATATGTATAAGTTAGGTAAATGTAGTGGTTCTAATGCAACGTCATATTGGTCACATATTGTAAGTTGGATAAATGTTTAAGTAACTAAATAAAACAATGTTTATATAAAAGTAAGTAAAATGGTTTGTTTAACCAGAGTTAGTGCTCCACGTTAACTTTAACATAATTTAAACAGAACATTGCAAGCCGTTTATTTTAGCCCTAGTATGTAACGAAGTATTTTGGTGGTGAACCCGAATTATTGTAGGACAAAGCATTATTTTGTAAGAATTACAAAATTTTAAGCACACATAGACATTACATAAAGGCACAAATAGCTGTTTTTAAACTCCATCATGTTAGCTAAACCAATTTTTTTACAAATTGCAAAAGTACCTACATTCAATAAAATTAATGTAGTTGGTAATCTGATCAGACTTACAGCTGAGGAGAGTAACAAAAAATATTGGTAAATATTTGATATTAACTCAAATATTTATAATATTATAAGAAATATTCTAAATCTAATTTTACATTGCATTGTCTCATTATATTTTATAAAATGTGGGTAGGTACTTATTAGTTTCAACAATTAGTTTTGATTAAAGATTAAAACAGTTTAGGTTGACTTCACACTCTTTAGGCATTGAATATCCTGAGGGAATTTACTTACGACGCCAATACTACTATTTTAGAGGCTACATAATAATGAAGATAATCCCAACTAAATACGAGAGACATCTACTTATCCTAAATTACACTTAATAATGGTAACCTCAACATTGGTAACCTCAGAACAGTGATTGAAGGGAACAATAATGGTATAATTTCCACCTCAATCGAACACCCAACAAACCCTACATTGTGCGAAAATATAATTACAGAAATGCAAGAACGCTCCCGAAGGGAAAAAAATGTCATTCTGAGTGGAATTGCTGAAAGCAAGTCAATAGATCCAAATTTGAGATTGAACCATGACAAACAAGAAGTAGAAAGACTAATCAAGCTTGCATCAGCAGATTGTCCTACGCCTACAAAAGTCATAAGACTTGGTAAATTTAGCAATGATAAACCTCGCACAGTTAAAGCTTTCTTCGCCTCTTCGGATACTGCTAAAACAATATTGCGTAACAAATCTAGCACATACAGTGTCGTAAATGGCATTAAATGCTATTCTGATCAGACACCCCTTCAGAAGAAACACATGGACCACGTTCGAGCTGAGCTAAAACGTCGCACCGACGCAGGCGAGCAAGCTCTCACCATCAAATACATTCAAGGTACTGCAGAAATTGTTCAGGATCTCTCAAAAAACCTATCGGAGCAAAAACGACTATCAGACAACTAACTACCAGCAACATTACTTACCAACTCACAAACACACATAGCAACGTAGTAAATGATAAGAAATCGCTCAAATTTTTATATGCGAATGTACGAAGCATATTCAAGCCTGGCAAATTGGATGAACTGAAATGCATAGTATATTCTATACCTAAAACGGTGCACGTAATTGTCTTATCAGAAACCTGGATAAAAAGTGACTCGGAAGCAGAAACCTTAACTTTACAAGGTTATACACATTATTATAATTATAGAACCACCTCTAGAGGAGTACCATAACTACCCAATACAAACGAACACTACAAGAAAACGGTTATGCAATACTCAACAATATAGACAAGGAATACTGTACGCGCGAAACATCAGAGACACAAACCATCCTGGACCATGTCAGTTCAAATCTGAAATACCACAATTTCCATCTTGGGGTCGTCGAGTCTGCTATGTCAGATCACAAGCACATCTACTTAGAAATCCACAAATACAAACCAGACAATATTAAAAAAACCGCATACGATGCTATAGACTACAATAAATTAAACGAAGCCGTAAAGCAGTGTATGACCGATTACACGCAACTCCAATTTGAGGATCTAGAAACAAAACTTCTTCATGCTATAGAATGCAACAAAGTAAAGAAAACGAAAATTGAAAACCGACCACGATCTGATTGGATCAACAAGGATATATTAGCTGCAATAGATGAAAGGAACAAGATGTGGTTTTCCTGCTTGAAATCGTCACCTAACGGAACAAACAACGAGAAACTACTATCAATTAGAAACAATGTAAAAGCAAAAATTCGAACTGCTAAACATGAATATTATTACAAGGCCTTTAGAGCCTGTGATAAAAAACCTCTCAAAATGAACTTAATTAATTGTCTATGTTCAAATAAGTTACAGCACAACAATGCCCCGTCGAAACTCGAAACGCATTCGGGACCTATTACAGATTTGACAGATATATGTGAACATTTTAATACTTTCTTTTCTCAGATAGGCTACACTCTTGCTAGTAAAATTCCGCAAAAATATCACGATATCACCAATTACATACACTCTAATGGCATGTATATCAACGCAGCATCTAACGAACTAACCCAATATACTCCTACTACGGTAGAAGTTAATAAAATAATAGAAAACTTAAACTCTAATACAAGCACCGGTCTTGACGGCTTATCCTGCAAGGTGTTAAAATCTATAAAACACCATATTTTAGAAAAACTTACATGCACAGTAAATATTTGTCTCGAAACTGGTTACTTTCCAGATTCCTTAAAAGTTGCAAAAGTTAGCCCGATTTTTAAGTCAGGAAGTAAAACAGATCCTGGAAACTATCGACCCATCTCTGTTCTACCAGTAATGTCCAAAATAATAGAAAAAATCCTTCATAATCGCTTAGATACGTACTTGACTTCAATTGACTTTCTTAGTAGCAATCAATATGGCTTTAGGTCTAAATCTAACACTTTGTCAGCATGTGCAGATCTGATCACCAAATTAAAAAGTAAACTGGATAAAAAACAAATAGCTCTTGGAGTATTTATTGACCTGAAAAAAGCCTTCGATACGATATCCCATAAACTACTACTAGATAAGTTACTACAAATCGGTATTAAAGGCACTGCACTCAATATGATTCGGTCTTACCTTACCAACAGGTATCAGATTGTAAAAATTCTTGATACCCAAAGCTCACCTCAGCTCATCACCTACGGTGTACCACAAGGATCCATTCTAGGGCCGTTACTATTTATCATTTATATTAATAACATTCATGAGCTGGGTCTGTCTGGCGATGTAAAATTATACGCCGACGATACAAGTCTCTTTTACTTTGGCACTGATATACAAGCTATGACCCACCAGGCTCAGGGTGATTTGGATATTCTCAGTACATGGTTCCAATATAGGCTTAACTATAAATGTATCTAAAACAAACTACATGATTTTCAGGGCGAAAAACAAGAACATAACTAACTACCCGACATTATCCATCAATAATGAGTCCCTAACACGAGTAGAATCAGAAAAATACCTTGGGCTTATACTCGATAGCCAAATTACTTGGAAGCCACATATTGAAAAAATAATATCAAAGCTGGCGACGTTGATGGGCCGAATTCGTCACACTGTTGGCTGCTTTCCGAAATCAGTTTCTTATATTATATATAATTCCCTAATAAAATCTCACCTCTCCTATCTTATTGAGCTCTGGGGTACGGCTGCTAAAACAAACTTAAATCACTTGCGAATTTCTCAAAATAAAATAGTAAAATTGCTCTTCCGCTTTCCCTATCTTACATCGACAAACACAGTATTTCAAAAAACTGGTCTAATGACCGTAGACCAAATATACATTTACAGTATGTGCATTCTCATACGGAAAATACTAAATAAGTCCATACACACAAACATATCCTTCACAAAAAAATCACAAGTCCAACAATGTTTATTGAGAAATGCCAACAATATATGCTTGCAACCACCACGCACTGTCAATTACGGAAGTAAGAACATCAAATACGAAGGGGCTCAACTATATAATAAACTACCAAATGATTAAAGGAAATAAAGTCATTTCCTTTATTCAAAAAGAAGTTAAAGTACTATATATTAAAACTACCAAGCAAATAATCTTTATCTTTATAACTAAACCACATAATTTAAATTCATATATCTAATTAACAAAAGGGAAAGAATATGCGTACATAGTTATACTATAAAAATAAAACAAACAATACTCCATAACCTCTTGCATATATTGCGTAAATACACACACATACAATACATACATACAGTGTTAATTATTATTTTATTATTTTATGCAAAAAAAAAAGTAAATAAAAAAAGTGTGGCACGGTATTGATAGTTGTCCATAACATAATTATTATTGTACATCTGTGATAGCAACTAATGTGTTTCGAAACTTCGATACGTAATAAGACCATTGCTATTGCAAATTCCTATAAGTAAAAACACAATGTTTGATATTCTCGACCCAATATTTTTAAGATTACCCTCGGCTACTCAAAGTAATTTTATTGTGTAACTGGATGTGTTTTAAGTATATACTCAATGTAATTTTTTGATTGTTCATAAATACGGATATATTGTATCGGGCACAGGTTTGCATTCTGTACCTACTTATGTATATTTTGTATTTTTCAGTCAAGTCAATGTAAATTGTTTTTGAGAAATAAATATCTTAAACCGTATAATGTATGAATAAATAAGGTTTTAACTAAAAATACATGTTAAAACAGGATACACTCAATTTATCATTTGCTGCATGGTGTTGTTCGCAACTGATAAAGTTGCCGGCACTTTCCAACGCCTCCGCATTTAAAAAGTTACGTTCATAACCTGTTTTCACTTCAGGGACTAATTTTAGAATGCACCTAACATTATCAAACTGTAAAGTTATCTGATACTAAAGAAGTTGTACCACAATTATCAAAGAAAGATAAAAATCACTACAATACAGATAGAATTTCAGAATCATGAACGATAAAAGTATTGCAAGTGAATTATAAAAACTACTCACCCTCCAAACTATTTTTCGATCCATGACCGTCGATAGTAGCACCTTTGATAAATAAATATTGCTTTTAAATATTAAAAAATGATGTATGTAATTTTTTACTTTATCCTAACGTTACTTTCATTTACTTTTGGATGACAAGCAAGCTTGATACTACACCATCAGCAGTTTTGAAATGACAACCTTAATGAACCTTATGACATAATGACGACTGGCTGACTAGCAATGACAGATTTGACAATCAGCAATGTTGGATATCATTTTTTTTGTATAAAACTAATTTTACTTTTCACACGGAGAAAATAAATTGCTCACTGCTACCTACATTTATTGTATTTCGACCAATGAATGCCACTACCACCGTTACCACCTTTCGAATTTCGGAATTCATTGTAAACCCAAAGCCACACACACTAGATTGATGGATTTTATTCAACATCGTAAATAGGAATAATTATTATGTGTGCAAGGAAATCATGAAGATAACGTTTAACGCGAAATCATGAAGATAACGATTAATAAGAGAGGATTTTACGGGATTGTTGTCCAAAAGACTAGATGCCAAGTCTTACTAAGGCGGTTCTTTATAACAATACTCAATGTCACAGAGGTCATAGCAGCTGGTTTGTTTTCTTTGTAGCAAAATTGACCGTGTAAATTTGAAATTTTGTGATTGGCTAAACACTCATTCGATTCTGTTTCCCATTGGTTTAATATTAATATCTAACAATTACGAACTATCACATATTTTTAATGTAAATAAGAATAGAAATCATTTTCGATTACAGCACTTCGTTGATCGTTCCGGTTTCCCGCTAGCGGTGAAGATATAATTCGTATTTACTCATGTAAGTGCACAAAATAAATGATTTTTATGTTTACCCGTCATTCCTTTGCTAACACATTCTTCATTAAATAACTTCCTTATTCATAAATAGTACCTGGCCTACTACAAAACCAATTTACAGGTAGTAGTAAATTGCGTTATCATATCAAGGGAAAGATTTTATTTTAAAAATGCAGGTTCTGACATTTAACTATTAATTTATAAAACGTATCAGTAAGTAAGTACCTATCTTTAGATTATGATGCTACCTATAATTTTTCCATATTCCTGGGGGGAGGAGACTGTATTTGAGCGCCTCCTGATCCATGAGCAGATTTGGCCACATTTTTTCTGAAGGGTGACGAAATCAGTCCGGTTATTGAGCATATGGCACACTCTACCTCGTGATTCTAATTTTTTATTTTCCCTCTCGGTGTTTTGTTGGTGTTGTTGCAGAGCGCTTTGTTGCCTATATCTTTGTTGTAGATGCTCTGAGCCGCTTGGAGAATCCACCCTTAGCGCGTATCGGCTTTTTGAGGAAACTCAAGTCCTCACCCCTGTTCTCGTACACGATGACTTCATGATGTTCTGAAGCCCTGACGCATCCTATAAGGTCTGCCGTTCTCCCCTTCTCATAAGCTACCACGGCAGCGTCCACACTAATTATTCTGGGACTCATACCCTCGACCTCTCCCCGCCCACCCATGTCCGACAGCACACTGCAAGCTTGTTCAAAACAAGTCATTGAGTCGACGCTGGAGAACATTGCAATTGTTTTATTGCGTGGTCGCAGTAGTCGACAGCTCAGACCCAACAGTTGCATTTCTGGCAGCTCATCATATGTTTTGAGCCGCTTACTTGTCTTGGATGTGCTGCCATTCATTAGGGAGGCTAAGCTGGGTGAAATAGTAAGCCATTTGCTGTTCTTGCTTTCGCAGAAGGCTATCCCTAGCCTTTCGCTGCTGGTGTTCATGAACAGAGCTACACTTCGTAGCCGTATTCCTTTGGAGCCGCATTCTCCATGCAAGAGTATTTGCCTCTCATTGATGGTGAGCGGTTCAGTGGTACGGGCGATCTCGGATACTGCCATGGAAGTATTTGGTTGATTCTCCAAGTTGGCTATTCAATTTGTATTATTTAATGTGCTGTTTCTTTCAGCCGCCCTGTTGAAGATGGTTTCAATGTAGCTCAGAAAATGCGGTCTTTTGGTTTTATCAGCCAGAATGGCACTCAGATTTGAGGAATCCAGATTTGCATCTATTACATTTTCTAAGTTGGTTCTGGCGGCTAGAAAACGAGGACACACTAGAATAATGTGCCATACAGACTCACTGATAGTTGAATCGCATTCGCAACCTGCACTTTCTTTTAGTTTAAATCGATGCAGATATTCAGCGATCCTTCCATGTCCAGTCAGCGCCTGAACTTGGGCAGGTGTCAACTTTGTTGATCTCACTATTCGATATGCCTCATGGACATCTGGGAGAAACGTTTTAGTCACCTGCCCAGTAGTTGATGTGGTATACCTGTCCTGCCACTTACGGATAGTTTCGTCCCTAATTTTCTTTTTGACATAGGACATGGGTATTCTACAGTAGTCTGCCGTGGTGTTATTTTTCTGTTTGGCAGCGGTTTTAGCTAATTCGTCTGCCCTCTCATTTCCAGCCGTTCCAACATGGGCCCTCAGCCAGTAGAATCGAATCTCTCTTCCCTGTTCCGTTATGGTCTCCAAACACTGCTTTATCTCCTTGGCCAAACAGTGGGTAATCCTGGGATTCTTCAAAACATCGAGGGAGGACCTAGAGTCACTAAATATGTTTACTCTAGTCGCTCTATTGTCTAGAACCATTTTAGCCGCTATGTTCAAAGCGTATAGTTCAGATTGGAAAACCGTGCAGGAAGGGTCCAAACTAAAAGTGGAAAACATGGACTCACGACCGCCCTCCCACCAAGTCAAGGCAGAACCAACGCCTCCGTTAATTCTGCTGCCATCTGTGTATAATTGAGGGCCGGCAATATTTTGGACGAGAGGAGACCCAGAGTCATCGTTCTCCAGGAGCTCATAGTTGATAGACATTAATTTTGAGGGATGTGGCTGGTCTAGGTAATGGACCCGCTTTTCAAGCTCCTTTTGAGGTGGTAAGTAGTCCAGAGAGAATCCTCTTTTAGTTCGATACAAACTGGCAAATTCCTGGACTCTCAGATCGAGTGGGAGAGTTCCGGACAAGATTGTTGCTGATGTGAGCGATAAGCTCTACAGATTTTTTGTGTGAATCCCTTTTGAAGAGCATTTAACTGTTTTTTGATCACCTGTAGCTCCGTCACTGGGGCCCACACGTTTGCGGCGTAAAGTACAATCGGCTCAATGACCGCGACGTATATTGTTCTCGTTATTTCCCCGTTGAGACCCCACGTCACGCCTTGGCTGCGCGTGCTAGCTGTTTGTAAATGTCTGCAGCTTTCTTGCATATGACAGATATATATATGTGACCTGAAGGTAAGTTTTCTGTCTATAGTGAGGCCTAAGAGCTTTACCTCTTCTACGAGATTTATTCTGGTGCCTGCCATAAACAGGTCTGGGGGCTCAAAAACATGCCTTCTTGTCAGCAGCATAGCGTTCGTTTTACTTGCCCCGAATCTGAGCTTGTTGCTGACCCCCCAGGCTGCTACTAGTTCCAAGGCACCATTTACCGATTGCTCCAATGCACTCACTTTATAGTTCGAGAACAAGAGAACCACGTCGTCCGCAAAAGCCTGGTCCGCAAAAGTCTGTGTAGCAACGGATCGAGGACAAGGTTCCAAAAAGTCGGTCCACCTACGGACCCTTGAACGCAACCCTTATTAGTCCTCTTTTCGCTGCTAGCTCCGGCAAAATTTACTTTCACTTTCCGTTCGTTGAGGTAGGAGTTCACCATAGCGTACAGGTTTCTCGGACACTTTCTGGCTATGAGCTGATGTTTCAGGGCTGGCCACCAGGCATTGTCAAAGGCACCCTCTATGTCCAGCGACACCAGGACGACGGTCTTTTTTTCGTTCTATTCAGTTTTTATGCGGTCAACCAGATCATAGAGTGCGTCCTTCGTTCCACGTTGAGGTAGGAATCCATACTGGTTCTTGTGAAGAGTTGGAAGGATGTGCCATTGGATTCTGCCTATCATCAATTTCTCGACTATTTTCCCAAAAACAGACAGAAGTCCAATTGGTCTGTAGGATTTTGGATGGGTATAGTCTTCTTTGCCTGGTTTCCGAAGAATTATAACATGCGCAGACTTCCATTGCTTCGGGAAGTATGCCCACTCCAAGCATGAATCCGCTATAGCAAGAAACACCTCCCGCCCACAATGGATTGCCTCGCGCATACATCAGCTGTCAGACCGTCGGCTCCGGGGGCCTTTTTAGAGTTGGTCGCATTTAAAATCAAATCCAATTCAGCCTGAGTAAAGTGGGGGTCATTATCTGACAGCTCGTCGATCTCATCCAGGCACCTTCCTTCCGTTAGAGCACGAAATCAGCATGGCCGGAATTGTCTGTTGTTATAGTGTCATCAGGATAAAAAGTTTTAGCCAGCAATTCTGCTGACTTGTCTGGGTTTAGTGTCAGACCCTCAGAATCTCTGAGCAGCGTATCTTCCCTGTATTTTGTTGTTTTCCTGATGACTCTGTATATCCCGTCCCACATGCTTTCCCTCTTCTGAGCCGAGCAGAACTCCTTCCAACTCTTTGTCTGTTCTTCGCCTGCTTTCGACGTGTACGCTTCTTTTGCCTGTAAGTATTCGTTAATGACGAACTGATTGCGAGAGGGAGCTGCGTTCCTTATTCTCCTTTTTTTTCGAAGCACATCATTTTTGAGATCCTCTAAAGAGCTTGTTCACCAAGGGGGTTTTGATTTCCCTTTTTTTGGCTTATTTTTAGGGATTGTGATATTGCATACCTCCGTGATTGTGTTTGTGTATGCTGTTATCATGGCTTCTAGTTCCTCAGAGGACCGGACATTCCAGATGTTTTGTGGAGTTATTTGCTTCTTTGCTAGGGAATCTCGAAGGTGTGATCTAAATTTGGTCCAGTTTGCAATTTTAGTGTTGTAGACTCGCGTTGTTGTGGGTTTTGGGGGGTCTAGTGCTTTTTCTAACTGCAAGTCAAACGTAATGGCATTGTGGTCAGAGGTTGTAAGGTCTCTATTCACCATCCAGTTTTGGATTTTTGCTAGTAAGGGTGTACTGCAGGCCGTAACGTCCACTATACTTGCAAAAAATCGATCCCTTCTGAGCGCTTCAAAAGTTGGTGTATCCCCTGTGTTGAGAATGTGGAGGTCCATTTCATTTAGGAACGAATTGTAGTCCGCTCCCCTCTGGTTCTCCGAGGCACTGCCCCACCATGGGCTCCAGGCATTCACGTCTCCAGCTACGATAATATTTTTGGTTGTAAATTTTGGTATGGACTCCTTTAAGCGCACCAGATTGAGGTTTATGTCTTGGTCCTCCTCAAGGTAAACCGATATCACTCCAAGCTGCAGGCTACCTGACACAAGCAGTACGGCTGCTTCAGTTTCCGTTACAAGCTGAGGATCATGTATGATCTCCAGCTGATCCGAGAAAACCATAACGGCCGCCTTTACTGGCTGTTGGCGATTTAAAGTGCACTGGATTATTTTTGTGCCAGGGTATTGTTGCATTTCGCCGGTGTTCCCTACATAGGGTTCCTGAACCAAAGCTATCGAAATACCCTTTCTCTCCGCTACTTGTGCCAGTTCTATGGTCGCTAGCTTTGAGCGATGCAGGTTAGCTTGGATGACACGAATCCTGCCACTGTTCACCTTTGAAGGAGTTCCGTCCCGGTTTGCCCGGTCAACCTTAGCAATATGATATGCGAGAGCGTGCTATAGCATCCCATTTTTGCCGTTCTCGACAGACGTCGCTGAAGGCATTGTGTGTTATGTCTGAGCCGACACCCTGCGCCCTCAAGCAATTCCTGCACACTGGCGGTTTGTGCGAAAGCCTAATTGGGCACTTCTCCCAAGTGTGTGGTTCTCCGCAGTGGCTGCAGAGATGTTCTTTAGCCTGGCATACGGCTTTTGTGTGACCGTATTCCAGGCATTTGTTGAATATTTACCTTTAGGAGAACTGTTTTATTTATCTAGAAGTTTATAAATTGATACAGAGGTTATTGTCGACATCATAGGTTAAGACGGTCAAGCAGGTCATGACTCAATGTCGCAAGAAAGAAAATATTCAGTTTTTATCTATAAGGATATTTAAACTAACTGATTGTATCTATCCACTAACTGATTACAGGTAATGCTATCTGAGTTTATTATCATAATATTATAATCTTATAATAGTTTTTATACTTTACACCATCCAAAATAATTTTGTAATGGAATAGATACTTAATAAGTGTATTTTTTAGATATCCATCAAAATGGGCCGTAAATTCGTGGTTGGTGGCAACTGGAAGATGAACGGTGACAAGAAACAAGTCACAGATATTGTTGATACACTTAAAAAAGGCCCATTGGATGCCAATGTGGAGGTAAAGGAGGATTTCTTTAAACATCGTTACTTTTTGTTATTATGATTACATTCCATATTTTAATATTTTTCAACATTTAATTGCAGGTTGTAGTGGGCGTCCCCGCAATTTACCTGGAGTATGTCCAAAGCATTGTTCCCAACACAATCAATGTTGCCGCACAAAACTGCTGGAAGTCACCAAAGGGTGCCTTCACTGGTAAGAAACTAAAGTTATATACAAAATAATATTCCTTGTATTTGTGGAAGCACATTTAAAATCATTTCTCATATTCCAGGTGAAATCTCCCCTGCTATGATTAAGGACATTGGAGCCAACTGGGTCATCCTTGGCCACTCTGAACGTAGGACCATCTTCGGTGAGAAAGATGATCTGGTTGCAGAAAAAGTAAGTACTAGGTATTAAAGGTATTTTCTAATGTTCATAAGAAAATAAGTAATTTATCTAATCAGATATGTACTAAATGAGAGTGAAACTTTTAGGTTGCCCATGCTCTTGAGTCTGGACTGAAGGTTATTGCTTGCATCGGAGAGACACTTGAGGAAAGGGAAGCTGGAAAGACTGAAGAAGTTGTATTCAGGCAGACTAAAGCCCTTTTGCCAGCTATTGGAAGCAACTGGGACAAGGTTGTACTGGCTTATGAGCCCGTCTGGGCTATTGGCACTGGAAAGACTGCCACCCCACAGCAGGTAATAAAATTTATTTGTTTTATAGAAGATAATAAAATGAAACACGCAAATATTTATTGGTTTGTTGGTTAAAAGTGTATACATATTATATAATTTTGAGCTTATCTAGTATAACAATGTTTAAGAATTAAATCAAAATTGGTCTCAGTAATAAGTATAAAATCTAAAACCTATATGCATTGACTGGACTATTGTTCTATATCAATATGGTATGAGGTATAATTAACAGTCTTAAATGATTTTTTGCAGGCTCAAGATGTGCATGCTTCTCTACGTAACTGGTTGTCGGCGAATGCTTCTGCTGATGTTGCTAACTCTGTGCGTATTCAGTATGGTGGGTCAGTAACTGCTGCCAATGCTAAGGAGCTAGCTGCCTGCCCTGACATTGATGGTTTCCTCGTCGGCGGAGCCAGTCTCAAGCCAGAGTTTGTTGACATCGTCAACGCCACCCAGTAAAACACCAGTCTGCTAGCGCATTCGTATATTTACGTTTTATAATAATTTTGTTGTAAGGTTAATTTATAAATTTAGAAACAAATCATGGAAACAAATATATGAAATTGTACCTATTCCTTATTAAGATTTTTTTATTAAGAACTATACTTTTTGCTTTGGCGAATGTTATTATTGAGATTGATTAGAAAAGTTACTGAGTAACAATATAATTATGTTATACTGATTTATAAGTTATCAATCACTGTCAAATTGCTTTTATTTCATGTTATACATTTTTTTTTCCTAAAAAAGAAATATATTATCACTTACCTAAAGTTTTTGTGTTTGACTTTGGACCCATTGTCTATGTTGACAACAAACTTGAGGATAGTACCAAATATTTTCACAAGAAAAAGCATCTAAAACAAGAAATAGCGATAGGAGTAAATATATCTCTTTATTGAACAGCTGGCAATTTGTGAATGAGTTTACATTTATGTTTATGCACTATGCATAACAAGCACTATAAAACAGGTTTAGCAGGTAGGTACTCCTCATCTTTTTTTGCTTCGCATTATATTGAACTGTAAGTTGTAAACATTTAAGTATGTGCACATTGAGCGATGGTACTTTACACTTAACAATTTTTACATACAATTAGGTTCACAAATACAAACAATAAAAATCATCGACTTACGTCTCTCGAAAGCTAATATCTAACTTTATGAATAGTCAATGCATAACTAAATCAAATTGCCTCGTTCCCTTACATATTCTAAGTACCTACCTAAACTTAAATATAACTAATACTAGTAACTAATATTATTACGCTGTATTGCCATAAAGTAAAAAGATTGTGTAATTAGGAAAAGCAGGTGAGGGTAGGAATGTTTGAAGCCTTTTAAAACCCTTGAACACAATGGTACAAATAGGTTAAATACCTCAAGGCCTGCTCAACTAGTATATGTTTAGGATAGGACACCAGAAGTAAACTACATATTATTAGGTAGGTCCTATTTGTACCTTTGCAATCAAATTTGTTTGCCAAATTGCACATTAGGTATACATATAACGATAAGCTTGGTTATTAATATTTTGAACCTTGTGGTCACTTCATACAGATCTAATTACCCGTGTGAATGATATAAGCCAAAAACTTCTCACTAAAAGTACCTAATCTGAGGCTTTTTAATACTTGAAAATTACCTATGTACCTAAATAATTTTGTGCTTCTATATAATGAACTTAAAAGTAAAAAAACACTATAACACCATCACGCCCATTGATAGGTACCTATACTTATTTGACTACATTAAGATTGACAGTAAACAAAACAATTCCCCATATAATAGTTTGTAGATTTTCTATAGCTTAGGTATGAGATTCTTTCTTCCACAAAACGTTTATTACTAAGGTCCTTCACCTTACAATGGAGAGTATAACTTCACAGTTCTTCAACTTTGCTAACAACCTTGCCTAAGAAAGGCAGGTGTTTCACAATAGGTTCTCCAAAACTGAAGACTGTTTTGATGGGTCCACACCAGGATGCAATGAATGATAAAACAAAGAGCCAGAACATAATCTTGACAAACCAGTCCAGTACATAGAGGCTGAAACAAACAAACAAATTGTAGTAAGTGAACTGAATACGTAAAGTATGAAAATCTCGGATATTTTGGTGTCGTATCTACTAATAATTTATCAACATTATTGCTGTTTCATCACCCTGGCTACACAACTCGCAAGGCATCACTTTCCCAGTTGTGTGCGTTACTGTTCATTCGGATTGACCATATCTTTATCATGAAAGTTGTAAGACAAACGCAAATTATGGTCGGAACCAAACACATTCCTGCTAGCCCCTGAAAGTCTATTGGTGGACTGGTGGCCTACTCTAGTATTTGTAGTCCCTAATGGTTGCACATCCATGTTGTATAAATATAATAATATTATAATCTTCTATTGCTATGCATCCCTTATCAATAAATAACATTAACCTTTACGTCAGCATCTAATTCTGTCAAGGTAACATTATCAGAGCTCAGAGTCGTGTGACTGCGACGATCTAGAGCAGTCAATATTACCTCTATATCTGATAGCCACAGAAACAACGTGTCTATTATTTATTGACTATTATTATTGAGGTATATTAGTATTTAAATTATTTATGGTTTAATTTTTTCCTAATGATGACTTCAAGGTCATTAGGATAATGACCTAGTCTTTCTAACCAGACTGGCCTAGTCTGGCTAGAAAGTCTCTTTTGCACAGTTGATGATAAGAGGGCAGTACTTACAAACGATGATAAATCCTGTTGTAGGGAATTTTGTTCGGGTCTTCCTTAAAGCAGTACACACGACCTCCTTCCACACACATCTTCATATACTCGTGACGATCCACATCCGTAGTGTCAGTGTTGTAGATTTCCTGTTCTTCTGGACTTAGTTTTTCTCTGATTGCATCGTAGTTAGGACACGGAAAGTTCCACGGGCGCATTGTGAAGTATTGCAACACTTCCAAACCTTGGGATATTCTTTCTTGGATTCGTATCATTCTGTAGAAAAAAGTTACAAGGTCAACCTTGACCTACCCGGCTTTTTCAATGAAAAATGTATTGCTAATGGAAATAATAAATACTGGGTACATGTACTGACGCATATGTTACATGCATTGTGATGTAATATCGCCTATGGCGTTGTCGTTACTGAGGCCTATCTAGCTACACAATACCAGTTGAGTAGAATTTAGCTACACTTCGGCATGTGGGTAGGACTTCATATTTTTTTGCAGTTGGTGCGGACATTTAATTCATCATAGGTCTTTTTTTTGAGGTGGAAAATCATCCAATGACTTCTCTCCCCGGGTGAGGCGAGAGGGAGTGTAAGACTCTAGATTGTCCTATCGTTTGAACAACAGAAAAACTGGATGTTAATTAAAAATTAATTTCCTATAAAATTAATCAGAATTTTTAAGAATATCTCGCTTTACTAATAGTTTACTCACATTCTTTTTTGTCCAAGTAAGAACAAGAGAAAATCGATCAGGTAAGCAGGCACTAGATGGTAGAAGATTCTTCGGTACTCATGCAGCACAGCGTTCGTGGTGATGTCTCCGTTAGGATACCAGAGCGGCCAGGACAGGGGGTACTTTCGACCATAGTCCTTAGCTATTGTGAGCACGTCACCCCATGTAGTAGGTTTCTGATGACCATTGTTCACATTGTATACAGGCAATGATGTATGTCTGAAAAAATAGTTTATTTAATGTAAAAACTTGATTTCAATATTCAGGCAATATTAGAAAATTAAATAAAAATCAGAAAATTATATTTACAAATCTAATATTCGTCGTACTTCTAAAAAACAATAGCACAAATAAAACGATAACTGACTAACGGCAAAGACCATGCTGTTAGTGGGACCTTTTCGATTAACCGACAATCTCAACAATAACGTGCCTAACCCAAGTATCGAACCCAAGATTTGACCGATCAGACCCTTGCTGTGCTGTACTCACACTTACTAGAAAACTTAGTCATAGGTGCTTACTTTTCTTTCCTATTTCCTTCAATCATTCCTATAGCTATGATACCGTTGATTGCGATATCTACTGGGCAAACTTGGGCAGTAAGAGATCCGTCACAGAGCATTGTTCTGATAACTCCCTTTCCAGCGCCTAGCATCACGCCGACTGGCCCATTCAGGTTGTCCACCCAACCTGGCACAGGCTCCTTGAGCGATGGACATACTGGAAATCAGAAAACGTTTTTTTACCAACACACTTTTTTCAATGGTAAAAGAAACCAAGTAATGAGGGCCTTGTTAACTTATTGATACACAGAAAATGTAATTGTACGACAAATGCACGGACGAGGAGAATAAGCAATTGTAAATATAAAAAACTTGGGGCATAATAGGAGGTAGTGTAAAATTTGTTGATGACAAGAAGGGCAACAAATTTTACACTACCTCAGTGTAAAATTTGTTGATGACAAGAAGGGCAATAGGCTAGGTACCTAGGTTTAATGAATTTCCTTCTTCCTCCTGCCTTTTACCGCTTTAGGATAAACCCAGTGTTTTAATTAGACTCCTACTACCTACTTTCAATGACTTCATGAAAGCAGACGCAGTAGATGTCCATCACTTGAATGGCATTTTAGTTTTTAGAGGCAAAACTCACTTGATAATAAGTACTTAATCGTGATCCTATGCCTAAAAACAATTAACCTATTCGTGGGACATGGACCTTAACAATATATGTACCTACATAAACTTTGTAATCGAAAAAATATGAAGCAATATTTACCAATACTAGGTCGTGCAATGACAACTGGCAACTCGTCGTGTGCTTGTTCCACAATAGTTTCTGCGAGTCGCTTGGAAAACGTGTAACAGTTGGGATGCGGACCAAGCAGCGAGGGAGTCAACAAAGCCAGCTGTTTGTCATCCAACCATTGAATAAGTTTCATCACGTTCTCTGGTTTGACTGGGGGACCGAAGCACTGAAGTAAAAAGAAAACATTAGGTAGTTGGCGGGAGCAGTCATTCGATGATTTCCCCCCTTAAAAAAAAAGCAAGTCTTTTTTTACGGGAGGAAAATCATCCAACGACTGCTCCCATTGGGATGAAGCGAGAGAGAGTTTCAGACTCTTGCAGACTAAAGCCCACCCTGTTCCTACGCATGCTTCGAGCCAGACCTCTGTTACTAGGTCGTCCTTAGCTCCGGAAGTAGTGAATCCTGAATAATAATTGAGGATCACACAAAGTATTGTTCCGTGTGGGGAATTGAACCCGAAACATGTTGCGCAACTGCCGTTTGCCCAGCCACTGACTACTCAATTTTCAGGTTCAGGACAGTTTTCTCTAAATACGATATAAAATATTATACCTCTAAAGGTATTGCAACTTACGCATGTAAGTTTAAATTAATCAATAATACTAACTTTTTACGCATTCTGCGGCGTTGTGTACTGGCGCAGTACAGAGGCCTTAGTACGAGTTTCATTTACGTTTAAAGTATTCGAAACGAGTACGCGTTCGGCACTCTGATTGGCCGGCGCCAAAGAACCAACCAATCAGAGCGCCGAACGCGTACTCGATACGATTACTTTATACGTAAATGAAACTCGTACTAAGGCCTCTGTAAATTAACTTTTCACAACCACCATTTAATGATTTATTATTAGTAATACTCACTTTCTCCCCCAACACTTCGTAGTCAGGATAACAGAAAGCCGTGGAAAGGTGAACGAAGATGTCCAGTTTCTTAAACTTCTTAGCAATGTCCAATGCTCTTTGAGTACCACAAGTATTCATATTGACATTGTCTTTTAAGGGAGCTTCCAATCTTAGGGTCGCGGCAAAATGGAATACCACTGATACTTCATTACACAACAATTCTATATCAGAATCTGATAGTCCCAAGTTATCGAATAAAACATCACCCTGTAGTGGCTTCATCTTCTTAAAGGCGTCCGGTTTTTCAGTCCGTATTCGTTCGAAAAGCTGGAAAAAAATTATTTAATTTTAACACATAGTTTTCTTTTAGTAATTATTAGGTATTCGTTGAGGTCCTTAAAGTTTTAAACCAGTAATTCAATACAAGTGACAGTATATCAACAAGGCAAGGGAAAACATAAGAACTTAGTATATCGTGAGGATTCCACAAAGAACTTGATAAGTAAAAGATATAGTCTAGTTGAATTATATTTCTATTCTTTAGAATTACTATTATGGGATTGTCTACACAATAAGTCTACTCCCATAATAGTAATTCCCCCCATAATAGTAACCCCTTCAATACATGCAACTAATAAAACGGCTTAGAAAGACATTATAAACAGAAGAACATGTGACTTTACCCTCAATCGCTGCATATCTTCAATCCTTTGGGCAACAGACTTTCCTCTCTTGGGTCTCATGAGTATGTAGATGTTGCCCAGGTCAGGGATGGAGTACAGCATTTTTTCAATTAGCACTTTGCCCATGAACCCAGTACCTCCCGTCACTAGGATGTTTCGACCTTTGTAGAAGTCTCGAATTGAGGGGTTCGACATTTCTGAAAAAATAGAAAAAAAACTATTATTATCGATCTCCTCCCTGACTTTATCAGAAGATACTCTGAATCTCCTAATCAGAACATAGCAATCTCCGTTTCTATTGTAGGTATAGGTCGAAACTCGATTGAAATTCCTGCATAAATAGGTAAATAGGTTTTTTTCTAAGGGGGGAAAATCACCGAATGCCTGCTCCCGCCTGGGTGAGACGGGAGGGAGTGTCAGACTCTTACTGACTAAAAACCACCCCGTTCCTTCTCCTGCACGTCGAGCCGGAGCCCCGGTTACCCGTTAGGGTCTCCGCGGCTCCGAATCGGCTCCCCCGGGAGAGAGGTTGGCTGCTGCCCCACCCTGAGCCCAAAGCTGGCTACGCCCATGGTACTTACATAAGTATTGAAGAACACGCATAAATTATTGATCAAAATGTATCGTGAAGTTTAGATTAGTACTATATTGTACATAGAGGTTTGTATGTACGTGCATTCAAACAATATATTCTTATGTAAGTGTGTGTACGTTTTGAATAAGACACTCCATGATAATTTGTGAAGAAAATCTTCTAATACTGTTTGTTTATGCAAAAAATGTTACATACAATGTTTAAATGTGAGAATGAATGGCATTTGTTTTAATGATTATGATATTTACAATACCTTACTTGTTGGAAAACCTTGAGATTTTTGTTGAGTAGGTACGACACTATTAAGTAGTTAACAAATGCTGTTAAGGTTAGGTATAGGTTTTTATTTTTTAATTGTTT
The DNA here is from genome assembly GCA_038387885.1 of Spodoptera picta. Lineage (NCBI taxonomy): Eukaryota > Metazoa > Arthropoda > Insecta > Lepidoptera > Noctuidae > Spodoptera > Spodoptera picta. The sequence goes on from JAZHFQ010000105.1 coordinate 8,927,255, forward strand.
CCGTCAGTTCAGTCTCAGTTGTCTAACAATCTAAAAGATTAATTATCGCGCTGTTTCCATTAAAAAGGGTGATCCACTGGAATAGTTTTGATTACTCACATTTTACGGGCAAATTAACTGGCACGTATCACCCTGGAAAGGAATTTCAACTGGTCCGCTGGTTCTTCTTCTTATTTAGGCTTGTATTATAGTTCAACAGTGCAAAGTGAGACAGAAAAAGTTTAGATATGCTGTTGAAGTTGAAGGAACCAGTTATGAGTAGCTAGTGTTATAGGTCGCAAGGACAGTCTTGTTGTCATCGCTAAAGATTCTTTCAATCTTTTTGACCAATAATGAGAAATTCGCTTTTTAAGTGCAGTTTACGGTGTCGTTTCTAGAAATTATACCGGTTTAAAATCCATCTAACTTACAAGGACACTTAGGTACTTAAGGACTCAAAAAAATAGCAACCCGTATATTCTAAATACTGAACAATTTATCTCCGTATGGGTACAAAACTAGGTACTTAATTATTAGAGGTATTATCTATGTTTTGGATAAATGACGCATACTTAAAACATAACAAAAACCAATCATAAAAATGGCGCGAAATAGAACTTTCTATGTTGTTCGCGTTTCATATTAAAAATATTCCATAGGTACCACCAACTGGTTTTATTATATTTAACTCGTCCACACAGTTATTATGTAATCATAGTAATGCTTCTATTAATGGAGTGGTTGTAAATTATAAAGCTGTGTTTACAAGGTTGAATCCAGTGCATGTGTAGATGCTTTATAACACTTGCCTATGTGAATGTAAGTAGGTGCGTACTAGTTTTTAAGGATATAAATGATACACGTCTTGATGTCAACTCCGTATATTCACGACTGGGTAGAAACTTACGAGGCGGGCGCAGCGTACATATATGTGTAGTATATTACTATGTATATATTGATATGTGTCCCTACAGTAAAGTTAAAGTTCACTTCTAATAGTCGTCGGCTGGATAGAAGTAGATAAGTAATGTATGAAAAGTAAAAGTAACTGTATTATTGTATTGAATTGAATAAAAACAATTCTGGGTTTACCCAGGAACCCACCGACAGATCCTGACATGATGATTGTTAGACCACTCAATACCTAAGCTCAGATTTACAAAAAATTTAGTGATAACACGTGATCTGGAGTTTTGCTTGGTGTTTATATACATTAATCAACAGTGTCAGCTACAGGTAGTTCTTATTCTGATTAATTAAGTAAATGAATTCTCGCTGACATTGCATCCATCTCTAACGAAGTACCTATCAATTCCATAAAAAAAGGTATTTGATATCCGGATGTGATGAGGAACAATATTCATTCCATGACAAAACCTTTCCATTTGCCTGGCATTATGTTTCGTAACGTTACAAAAAATACATTAGTTTATAGCTTATAGGTACTCTATGTTTCTCTTATTAATTTTGTGCATTCGGTTGCAGCCCAACTATTAGGTACCTACCTATTTGTTATAAATGTTTTTTGTTTTAGGAAGACCAATTAAACTTTTCCTAATTAACTCCTTGAAAACTTAATGTAGGTACCTAACTTATATAAGTACAAAGCCGTTGAAAAAAGGATCTGTACATAATAAAGAAACAAATATATGAAAAAATAAATCTTGCAAATGCATTTTTAAGATTCAACTAAATTCTGTTTGTGTGACCACGTCCGAAGCTGTGGTGGCTCCGGAACATGTCATCCGGTCACTCGTCAGTCAAACTACTAAAATATTTCCAAAATCAACTTTATGTGTACGAGATAAAGGCCATGTGAAAGTCATATTTATATCACAAATGTAGGTACTTATAGTCGGTTTATCGGTTACAAAAATGATTAATGAGTTACGACCGGACAGTTTTACAAGTTTTGTTTGTAAACAACTATAAAAGTGTGTAATTGGTAAATATGAGGTGATAAGAGCATATTGTTTACCAACAGCTATTTACAGCTATCGAAGGTTTAGTGGATACCTACTTCAGTTTGTAAATAAGTCCATTATCTAACTGGTGAAACGTCTAAACCCGACAAAAACCATAGCTGCAACTTGATATTCTCGGGATAAGTTCACAAAATTGGAATACGGAGTCTATATATCAGTTTATTAAAACTCTTCTATTCTAAACACAATAAATATTGTTTGATGAGACGGACTTCAGGTCAGAGATAAAACCTACACCTATGTTTTAGGTACTACTTAAATTGTGGAAAAAAGGACATAATGTCACTTCGAAATTAGCACCAAAACGTCTCTTGGTCATTTATGTGTGCTCGATATATCTCCGTCGTGTCAATGTGTGATTGTTTTTTTTTATGGAATGAGCTGGGAAACTAGCAGACGAATCACTTTATCGTAAGCAATCGAGGGCGCCCATGGACATCTGAAACCCCAGAGGCGTTACCAGTGCATTACTGGCCTTTTGGAAATTTGGGAATTTGAGGTTTCAGGGATTGGAGACATGGCCTCCGATAACATCATTTACACGACAAAACACAACGCAAGCGTTGTTTCACGCCGGTGTTCTGTGAGGCCGTGGTATCACTCCGGTCGAGCGGTCGTTGTTTCAAGAGACTGTGTCCGCCGCTTTTCAACGTCCTTGTGTCTAGGCTTTTAACTTAAATTACCAAACTAGATACCTAAGTAGGTACTCTAAGCTTTAACGAAACGAAAACTGTTTGAGACATAACACAGGAGGTTTTAACCTTTATCACTACTTTCACAGTTTTGTTATGAGCTCGAGATTCCGACAAGATTGCTTATGTGAGTCAAGGTGGAAATATAACTGCCATCTTGAGTTTGGGCTACGAATTCAGGTCATCAAAGTTATGTAGTTTGTCATTGTGTTGAATCTTTATATCGCTCACTAAGGTAGCTGCAACTTAAGCCACAGATTCACTCTTGTTTTTCTTTGATATAAGTAGGTACCTCTACATATCTTGTCCATAACTGAGTGATGAGTTATGCAATCTTATAACTCATTCACTTTCAGATATTAACAAATTCAGACCACTCACTTCGTTAGAATCGATTATTGAGGTCAAGGTTAAATATATAATTATACAATTGTTTTATTATTATACTGACTACATTTCCCCAAGCGATTAAGGAATAAAGCTAGCAAATGAAACCGGTAGGAAGATTTAATAAACATTAGAAAGATATCGTTCTGTAATTCATTAGGTAATCCAGCTAGACTGTCTGCGTATGCATTTATGAACTTTGTCATTTAAAAAATTACTTAATTTCTAAAAACTGGCACAATTTATAGCCACGCTTTTATCTGTAAAGGTTAGGCATTTCCAAACATCGAAGTGGATGCGATATTCTATTTTTTGTAATAAAATGGTAATTGCAGTCCCATTTAATTTAAAAGTAAAAATAATTTATCTTAATTAAAACTGCAGTAGCTGCTTAGAATGTACCGTTACATTTAAACCATAAGTTCCGCATTTTGATATAGATGTCGGGAGGGAGACGCGGCAGTTTTCGATATACATAAGTACCAAAATAAAAAAATACAAATTAGCTCTACTCCAGCACAGTTAACCTGCTGTTATTGATTCTGGTGTGTTCTCACAAAAAGTAGTTTTCAAATCGCACCAGCATTTCCTGAAATTAGCACGTTCAAACAAACAGACAAATCAACTCTTCGGTTTAAAACACAAATCTGAGATGAGATGAGACCTACGTGCTATGAACTAGACAGGAGCAACAGCATTACCAAATTAAACGCGTCAAATAAATAAATAAAGAAAAATAAGATTAGAATAATGCTTGTTGTCTCGAAGAATATTCTAGAAATAAAGGAAAATTTAGAATAAAGGAAAACCAATGCGTCTTAAGATTAAAATCTCGATTTAAACGTCAAACAATTACTTACCTTAACAACGAAAAAATTATCCACTTCATTTTAATTGGATAATATTATTTAAGTACTTAGTTACTGTGTTGCTCGCACTGTGAAGCCCTTTTAATTTATTTTTATCACAAACGCATACTTATGTAGGTAATGAACATAATATACCTACAACTACATATATAATTATGACGAACTTTATACAAAAAGCCTTGACAACTATGTTTCGTACGTGTCAAGAACATAGGGATTACAAGTAGATGCTTAGTACGCACAGTTATGTTATTTTTGTAATTTAAAATTTCATAGGTACATATAATTGAGTTAATTTGTGCCATCGGAACCTATTTAGACAAACCTGTTTTTGCGCATCCGTAAGAATCACTTTTTTGTCGATAGTTTCGCTAAATCCTCGCTCAGGTACAACGCGCGCCTCAAAGAGCCATCAGATCACCACAGATGGGGCCCAATACGGCCGATGCCGATTCGGAGTCGCGGAAAACCTAACGGGTAACCGGGGTTTCGAATCGACGTGCAGGAGAAGGAACGGGGTGATTTTAGTCAGTAAGAGTCTGACACTCCCTCCCGCCTCACCCAGGCGTGAGCAGTCATTCGATGATTTTCCCCCCTTAAAAAAAAATGTACTTGGTACTAGCCAACTAGTCAAAATCATCACTTTTTTCGAACTGTCAAAAACTAAAGTTTTCTATGAATTTTGTACGAGATTGTGTATGGTGAAGTCACGTTTTTTAAGCATCAAACAGCATAATTATATCTTTAAAATTTGCTAGAAAAGTATTAAAATTAAGTTAGTCATAAAATCAATAAATGAAAGTGTGATTATTTTTTTATATTTTATTATATTGAACAGTTAAAATAATAGTTTTTATTAAGGAAAGTACCCAATTGTATTGTATTCTTCTTCAGTATTTAATATTGAGGTGTTATAGAACAATCCTATAGTTAGGCTGTGCCTCATCGAACATTTAACGGAAATGTTTAGTACATCAATCACATAGGTACGTTCATTTTATCCAATAATTTATTAGAATTGAGTAAAATTTCAAATAAAACTATTTAGAAACAAAATACGTGATTCTACTTACTAAGTACAAAAAAGACTTTTTCGATGCGTAACGAAAATGTAATCGTAAAGCGGACAACTTGAGGGCATTGACCCTGTGATCAGCTGGACCGACACTCTTGAGCAATCAAGGCGAGATTTTGTTTTGTTTTTATTATGATTAGAATGTTCCAAACGTACGATGGTCATTGTTTCGACCATGTATTCAACGTACGGTGCTGCTTCAGTTTAATTTAAAGTAAAAAAATTGTCACAGTGCAATCTATCTATATAACTAACTGATACTGATACTGATGTCACGTCTGGTTTGAATAATATTTACTTTCTTGAAGGAAATAATAATTCTCTCCATAGCATTGGCGAACCAAATGGAAGGTAAACTTTTTCTCCTGATGACCACTGGAGTAAGATGATTCTGTAGCTTTCGCAAAACAAGTGAGGCATTTTATCTTAATTTGCAACAGGAAATCCAAAATATTGAAGATAAGCAGTTTTTAACGAATCTACAATAGGTCTTCTCTTTTTTGTAAATATAAACTCCACAAATATAACAAAAACGGTCAGAACTTTGTTTACACTTCCTGCTAACCATTTTAAATCAATCCAATTTGAAGCGAACGAATAAACAATAAAATATCACCACCACGTCAGGTAGTTAAAAAAAACAATTGACTGCAGAAAAAAAAACTGACGTGATAAAATATTTCTGCTAACACTTTTAGGTATAGGGAAGGTAGATTAACATATTGACATACATTCGGTTCGGGGTATAAATAAAAAGTAAAATTTTGTAAACTAGTGTTATTATAATTATACCTACACATGTTCACTGAATTTGAACATATAGAGGTACTGACCAGATTGGCGATATATTAAACAAGGGCTAATTAAAAGTACCCTTAACCGACGAGCATGCATGAAAAGACTGATGACTTTTGAATAAGCGAAAGAGGTATGCAAGAATCGTAGCAATTGGCGTTCCATAATCTCTGCCTATTAGGTACTACTGCCTGCCGTTATGCATGTATGTATAACGCCCGGGTGTCATCACTGCGAGGACCGCCCTGAGGACACGGTGAAACACACGGTGGGAGAATGCCCTGCGTGGGCTGAGCACCGCCGTGCCCTCAGGGAAGTGATCGGCTAGTGCAGGCCATGATGCGGAGCGAGGGGGATTGGGATGCCGTCTCCTCCTTTTGCGAAGCAGTCATGCTAGCTAAGGAGGAGGCGGGACGCGTGAGGCAGCGAAGCGCTGCCTCCTCGCAACCCAGCCATCGCGAAGGATACACCGGGCGTCGGGGATCGCGAGACGATCTCCGGCCACCGTAAGCGCGGGCCTGCGGACGGCGAGCATGGGTGGCTCCCCGTGGCGTCGCGTTCCGCGCGCGCCTCAAAGAGCCATCAGACCACCACAGATGGGGCCCAATAGGGCCGATGCCGATTCGGAGTCGCGGAGAACCTAACGGGTAACCGGGGGTCCGGCTCGACGTGCAGGAGAAGGAACGGGGTGGTTTGTAGTCAGTAAGAGTCTGACATTCCCTCCCGCCTCACCCAGGCGGGAGCAGTCATTCGATGATTTTCCCCCTTTAAAAAAAAAATGCATGTATGTATTCACTGAAGTGTAAGGTAATAAACTTGTTTAAATGATATCTGATTTTAATTGCAAGTTGCATTTTAAATAAAATTCTTTTTATGAATTTATTTATTTAAAATAGAAGTAACGCATAAATTATTCATTACCTACCTAATTGTTGCTTTTTGTTGTTGCGAACTCTTGCATATTATTAATTATTTTATTATATGTTTATTAACCGTGAAGTCTTTATAGTTTTCAGTACTTAACTACGTAATGTGTATATTACGACCTCGGTTGAATGACACTAATGCATATCTAGTAATCGTTTAAATTCAAATGAATTAAGACATAATTAATTAGGTACACTAGGTGTTCTTTTTTATTTTTACGTTCTTTTTCAGAATGTAATATCATTTTCGTAATAATACAAGCATCTGAGTTTTGACACATATTTTTTCAAAAATGAATTGAATTGTATTGTAAACTGAAATTGTATTGATTGGCAATACAATTTCAGTTTACAATACAATTCAGTCAAAAAAGTATCAGGAATAGATGATTTGTTTATGGTTCCAAATTCAAATTTTTGTTTTTTTTTCGTTATTGTTAGATTGGAATTGGCACAACTGTTTTCCATTTCGGCGCGGAGTTTGAGTTGCATCTGTTATTTAGAGGTATATTAAGTCGATCAAAAATCAAAGTCATGTTGACTGTTTTCTTTGACTATCGCGGTGTTGTGCACTCTGAATTCTTACCGGAAGGTCTAACGGCGTTATGCGGCGTTAGACCTTCCGGTAAGAATTCAAGAGAGCAAATTCGACGAAAATGGCCAGATTTGTGGAAAGAAAATTGTTGGATGCGCCTTCGCACAAGGCTATCATTGTGAATGAATTTTTGACCAAACACTCAACAAATACCATCCAGAAACCCTCGTATTCGCCTGATATGGCTCCTGCTGACTTTTTTCTTTTTCCTAAACTCAAATTACCACTTAGTGGCATTTTCTTCTTCACTTGTCTTCTATTTGAAAATGGTTCAATCGATAGAAGACATAAAGAAAAATTCGCGGCGAGAACTGAACTCAATTCCGGAAGCAGCGTTTAAAAAATGTTTTGATGAATGGATTATTCGTTGGCGCAAGTGTATCGTTTCTAAAGGAGCTTTGAAGGTGATAAAACAAATTGTGTGTATTATTGATCTTACGGTACTTTCTTGACAGAGTAGTATATTTTGTAAACGAGACAAATAAATTTGCATTCGTATATTGATGATGTTTGATAGAACTACCAGGTGGTAGTTCTATATATAGGTATATAGCATGTTTAAAAATCAGTTTCTTTTACACAAAATACGTTCATAAAACAGGTTGGTTTAACCACTTGAATGGCCGTATATAAGAACCACCTTTAGACACACAAAGGGTTAAGTAAATAAAATACATTTTGTTACAAATATTTAAACCTCCGAGGAATTTTGACTAAGTGCATAGTGCAAATTACTAAGTGCAACCTCATAATTCTTGCCGAAATAGCCTGTCATACCACAGAATACTATGGTCATACTTCCAAGGCTACCTACGTTTAGAACGTATAGCAGGTTGAGATACCACAAAATAACTATGATTGCTGTACTGCGGTACAAAAATCAGTATTTTGTAGGTTGATACTGTCCAAAAATTCTTAACAAAGTAGTGTACCTAGAACCTATTTGAAAACAAACCTACTCCTTCTGGGGTAGTAATCAAAATTCCAAAGATTTCTTACTGTTTCTTTAAGGGAACGTCGATTTAAGGAATCATCGAACGACTTCTCCCCCTTGGTGAAGTGGGAGAGAGGGTCAGGCTCTTATTGACTAAAACCACCCCGTTATTACATCTGCACTTCGAGCCGGAACCCCGGTACCTTTTATGTTCTCCGCGGCTCCGTATCGGCATCAGCCTTATTGTGCCCATCCGTGGTGGTGTGATGGCTCCCTGGCATCAGTGTGCATGATGAGTCTTTTACCATAGTATATGGACTTTAGGTCAAAAATGTATGTAGATTTATCCATAGAATAGACTATGGATTAAGATCGGTTCTTGATATCGGTCGTTAAACTGCGACTGCGATTTCCAATCCTCCTGTCAAAAGTGTAGATTATGGCGAACCTTCTTGTGTACAGAAGGCCCATAGTCTGGTATCGTACCTACTTTTACGGACTACTAATGGTTCAAATACTGACGCTCTGTGAACGAACATACATACCTAATAATCGGAAAAGTACACGAGTAGAAACCTTCAGAAAGGTTTTATGTTTGACGTAATAAAGTAAGCAGCAGTTGTCGAAATGTTAATGACAGGGCATAAAGGAAAGTAATAAGCGAAAGATTTGTTAATCTGTGACAAATTCCAAGAAATCAAGATGTAAGTACATAAAAGGTAAGTTTCCCGTAGGTAGGTACCTGTAAACTAAATAAACATTTATTTTTCCTTTAAACTAAAGGTTAACAATGTTAACAAAGGAAATAATGACCTTAGAAGGTTTTGAAGGTAAGGTAGACATTTACAAAATGGACTAAGTAAAGATAAGAAGACATATTTTTAAGAAAACAGTTATCTTCGTTTCGCTTAAATAAGGACACGAATTATATTTCCGTTCTGAGAAGATAACAGAATTTACGCGGTCAAAGTTCCAATGGTTCTTGATAATTTTGATATTCTCTTGACTAACTCTACGCTAACCTTCATATTAAAAAAACATGACTTAACAAAAAATATAATAAGAGCCTTCATTCAGCACTCTATTGATCAAATCATCATTATCTTTAAAACAAATATTAGGACAGAATTCTTTCGAAACAAGTAATGCCTAGAAGTTAGCAATGAAAGGCTAATGTTTGTTAAAGAACTACATAAATACTCACATCAATGATTATAAAAATCTAAAATCAAAACAGTGGGGTAGTATATCAGTGGCATTTTATTCGAAAGTTCAATTAGACAATCAAATATTACGTGGGGAGACAAAGTCTTATTTGAACAATTGATCAGTACAAAGCAGGGATTACATAATTATGAAGGAGTGGTGTTGAAAATATCGCTATACTTTCTAACCATGACCAGTGACCAGTCGATACACTATCAAATACGAAGTACCCACTCAGTGTAGATACATAGGTAAGTGGTCCAAACTTGCAATGTCGACATTCAAGGTGAAGTACTCTACCTTTTTGACAAAAATTTTGTCAACAACTATTTGCCTTGACCGTTTTATAAATGACTTTTTAATAGATATGCAACTATATTTTATAGCGGTAATGGAGGTGGATTTCAAATAGCAAAGATGCATTGTGGGACAAAGAGAACTGATATTTTAAATTGAGCGAATTGATAATTTTTTTGTCTCAACTTAACTGACAGCAACTGAAAGAAAAGGCAACAGGAAGATGAGATACAGAGGATAAGAAGTACCTACAAAGCAAATTCGAAGGCATCTTGGTTTTTCCCGCTAACTTTGCTGATGAAGTCTGGGCCATTGGTCTAGCCGTTGATTTTTTTCGGGCGGGTATACGACCGCTTAATATAACAGTGGGGATTAAGCGCAACTAGCGCTGTAAAATACCATCATACGAAACCAATACAAACGCTTTAAAGTGCCAAGTCACGGCCGTTAGAAAAAATATTGGTCTATCTACTTCACTTTTATGTAATGTGTAGTAAGGTGATAATAACATTGACAAAATGTTATTGTTATGAACTTGTCACAATGGTGTTGCGTTCGCACTGTGATGAAATGCTTTCAAGAAGTTATTTGCTCTCCGTGTTGACTCCATTCCTTATAACTACAGGCTGTTTGAATTTCTTCCATATTGCAGGTATACGATGCGTTTTCTAGTAGGTACCTACGACGTTTTTTTAAGGGGGGAAAATCATCGAATGATTTCTCCCGCCTGGGTGAGGCGGAAGGGAGTGTCAGACTTTACTGACTAAAAACCACCCCGTTCCTTCTCCTGCCCCGGTAATCCGTTAGGTTCTCCGCGACTACCCACGAGGTTAAAAAATAAGGTGATTTATAATAATTATTTAAAATTACTTAAAACCAATGTTTTGATATTCTGGCATCAAATCATTGCTTTTATTTTTGATTCACTATTATGTTAATTTTCAGTCTGAGAATTTGCTGTTTACCTTTACCTAGTAATCTGTCTGTATTACTTCACAATTTATTAGTTTTTGTGATATTTAAGCATCAACAGTGATTACTAGTGATTTCCGCGGCCATTAATCGAAGTGCGTCGTGGAGTGTAAACCTAGTTATTATTTGCAACATTGTGAATACAAAAAGGCGACTAATAACTCTTACATAACACAACATAACATAACATCACGCCTTTTATCCTCGAAAGGGTAGGCAGAGGTGCACATTACGGCACTTAATGCCATTGTAATATAACACCCACTTTTGACTATTTATGTTATGAGTCCCATGTAATAGGGGGTGAGCCTATTGCCATATACCGGGCACAGTTCCAGACTCCGTGCTACCACTGAGAAAAACCCAGTAATACTTTGCCCGACCCGGGAATCGAACCCGAGACCCCTTGCCCGGCAGTCGCACTTGCGACCACTCGGCCAACGAGGCAGTCTCACCTCAAAAATCACCACTACTTGAACTCATTTTAAGCACAAAAGCATGCTTCAGTTGAGCACTAGTCATTTAATAGAGTGTGTGTGTGGAATGGTGCTAAAATTAGCATGCTCATTTCAGGCATGTTTGCGAATCGAGGGTCGTTCGATTTTTGATCATTTTTGAGCATGTTCAATAGAACGCCTTTCAGCTTGCTTTAGACCATGTGCAACAGTACCTTATCTGTATGCCTTGAAAATCTACTCTACTTGAAATAAAATAATAAGTTATAATCTTAAGTATAGTATATATACTTTACACCTTTCTTCCTTCACTAAAAGTGCACTTACTGGTTCCATTTTCATTGTTGAAGGCTAGCTATTCTTTTTCAGATTGCTATCGTTACCATCCTAAATGAATGAGGAGTAAATTTGATAAACAATATATCTTTTTTTGCAAAGACAGCCAACGACAGACTGACCAAACAAGTAATAGATGTCTTCACATCTATAGAGGTATTAATACATTATTGGTCTTGGTCATCTACAGCTTATGACAGATTTTTGCAGGACTATTTGCTTCCAAGGTTTTGCCATATTTGGCCGCTCTAATTGGCAGGTACGTTTCAAATTGTAGTTTGAAAGGGTCAAATTTGTCAGAGAGCCAATCCTGGTCAAATGTGTAGTTCCTTATAGGCCTTTGTCCCTTAGTCGGCACTTACTACATCCACAGGAGAAAAATATATCCTAAACAATTTTTTTACATAACACGAGAAGTGATTTCATGTTTAAACAAAAAATGCAAGTTAGTTAATAAATTCGCTGCGCCAAAAGTTTAGACCTGATGTCAGAATTTTGCTAATTTCAATAAATGGTAATGGAATCTTGCACATTAGACAAGTGACAAGCCGAACCGGTCGCATCGAGTTTGCTAATAATTGCACAAAACATGTCTCTAGTTATAGGTACCTACTCTGATATAACTGTGATTGTCTAGAGTTTAGGCCAATATTGGTGAATTTGATGAGAATCATGTAAATCATGAATGTCAATAAAAAATAATGGCATTTGGCAAAGAGCAGGCAGCAGAGCTCTTTAATGAATTTAAACCTTTTAAGCACAACAACGGCTACGTGCCGTGTACGAGCTGATTAGGCCTGTAGCTTAGCAGTGTTCTGTTATGGACTGTTGATGATGAAGAATTTATTCAGGGATCAATGAAGAGTTTTTGTTTAATTAGAACTTTGAAAAGTTGGTGGGTATAGGAGGATGGACTTTCAAATCAAATTAAGTCTTGGTACTTTATAATTAACTGATATAGCGTAAATGGTCGCAAGTGCGACTGCCGGGAAAGGGGTCTCGGGTTCGATTCCCGGGTCGGGCAAAGTATATTACTGGGTTTATAAAAACTCTCAATAGTAGCAAGTAGTCTGGAATTGTGCCCGGTCTATTTCCGGTTATACTCACCCCCTATTACATGGGACTCATAACATAAATAGTTAAAAATGGGTGTTACATTGTACAGTGTTATAATGTGCACCTCTGCCTACCACTTCGGGGATAAAAGGCGTGATGTTATGTTTGATATTTATCTACCTAGTACGTCTCTGTATTTAGAATTACATGTTTTCTTAACTCGCTAGTAGCTCGAAGTATGTGCTCTGCTAATGACAAAAATTAACCAATCACAGCAAGCATTTCAATTGATTGCTATTAATTTATTTACTACGTGGTGTAAATACAATGCCATCGAAACCTGTAATAATTATCTTGAGACAATTCAACTACATTAGTTAAGGAATTAAGGCCATGAAGAAAATGTATGGTTTTTTTATAGCATAAACCGGTAAACGAGCAGACGGATCATTTGATGGTAAGCGATCGGCGCCGACCATGGACACCCGAAACACCAAGGCGTTACAAGTGCGTTACTGGCCTTTTGGGAATTGGGAATGTGAGGATTGTTGAGGATTCGGGGATTCGGGAGATTAGGGAGGGGGTAATTGGCCCTCCGGTAACACTCACACGACGAAACACAACGCGTTGTTTCACGTCCGTTTTCTGTGAGGCCGTGGTATCACTCCCATTCGTGCCGATGCATGGCTTTCTCACACTTATAGTTTTTAAGAAACCTGTCTATTTAGTACTACGAATGAAAATTAGTTTCCTCACGCATTTTCCTTTTTAGTTGATTCTTAAAGGTTTATTCAGTGATATTAAGTTCATGAAGATTGAATACATTTTTGTGAAACAACAGTTTTCCTTCCTTACTTCTCAAGGTGAGAAGAGTCTAGTCCAGACTAAAATCTATTCCTGCTCCGACGCACTGTAGCGGAATGCCCTGCTTGGGTTGAGCACCGCCGTGCCCTCAGGGAAGTGATCAGCGATGGCGACCTCTCGCGTCCGGGCCTAGTGCAGGTCATGATGCGGAGCGAGGGGGACTGGGATGCCGTCTCCTCCTTTTGCGAAGCAGTTATGCTGGCTAAGGAGGACGCGGGACGCGTGAGGCATCGAAGCGCTGCCTCCTCGCAACCCGGCCATCGCGAAGGACACACCGGGCGTCGGGGATCGCGGACGATCTCCGGCCACCTTAAGCGCGGGCCTGCGGACGGCGAGCATGGGTCCCCGTCCGACCAGAAACAGACACAAATAGCCATCAGACCACCACAGATGGGACCCAACAGGGCCGATGCCGATTCGGAGTCGCGGAGAACTTAACGGGTTACCGGGGCTCCGACTCGACGTGCAGGAGAAGGAACGGGGTGGTTTTGAGTCAGTGAGAGTCTAACACTCCCTCCCGCCTCACCCAAGCTGGAGCAGTAATTTGATGATTTCCTCCCCCTAAAAAAAATCCCTGCTCCGAATTTCTTCCCGATCCCTTCAATTGTTTGGATGTGATTAAGACTTTGACTGCCAATAATAAACTGTTGAAGGTAAATCCTCCGCTAACACCGGTCACCGGTGACTCCCATGGCGTTTAACGTGTTAAGTTACAAACATACTTATCATATATATGGAATATTAGTAAGGTTGACATATGTAAATACAAAGCACAGAAGCTGTTATTACTGGGTGCAACAATGTATTTCCTACGTTCATCGACCTCAACACTCTTGAGGTTTTTCACGCGTTTTTGTACAAGTATTGCATAATTGTGTGGTGCGGCTGGCTCACTAGGAATGGCCATTCACTGCAATTATTATGTATTTTGGGCCATAAACAAGTTTTAAACGATATTCAAACAACCGTCGACCACTCATCTTTTTAACGCATCACTATTTTAGATTTGATAGAACCGTTGGCATACTTTTGACTTAGTACTATGTTTGTTTTACGACTGCCTCGTCGGCCGAGTGGTTGCAAGTGCGATTCCGCCGGGCAATGGGTCTCGATTCGGGTTCGATATCCAGTTCAGCCAAACCATTACTGGGTTTTTCGGAGTCTGGAATTGGGCCCGGTATTTGGCAATAGGCTCGCCCCCTATTACATTGGCACTCATAATATAAATAGTGTAAAGTGGGTGTTACATCGCATAGTGACATTAAGTGCTGCAATATGCCCCTCAGCTTATCCCTTGGGGGATAAAGGACGTAATGCTATGTTTTACGTTTAACGAGATCTAAACGTAACCGCATTCGGAGCTTTGATTGGCCGGCTCCAATGAACCAACCAACTAAACCACCAAACGCGGTCTCGTTTCGACATCGTTGAACGTAAAAAAACACGTTTTAAGTCCTAGTCTAAATACTACAGTCAAAGTCAAAATCACTTATTTCAATTAGACCAGGAAGGCACTTTAGAACGTCAAAACCAAATATTTAATTATTAAAAAAATGGTCAGCCTGTCGGTCAGTCCTCTAGTGAAGCTATTTGCTTTGCTTACTAATGATATTAAAGGCCCTACTACTATTCTTATTAATGGAATATTGCAGGCTAATGATGTTATGATGATTTCAAAACTATGGCGTACGTACATGATCGTTATCATCGTCATCATCGGACCGTATCAAAAACTTTTCATTAGAGTCCAAACTTAGTCTCTTAAGTTGAGTGGTTATTAAGAAAAATGAGTATTTTTTAACTATTGGGTACTTGCCAACTAGTCAAATTCAATACTTTTTTCGAACTGTCTGTTTCTATAAATTTTGTACGAGATTGTGTATTGTGACGTCACGTTTTTTTATCGTCAAACAGCATACTTATTTCTTAAAAATTTGCTGGATACATATTAAAAATAAGTTGGTCATAAAATGAATTAATGAAAATGTGACTGTTTTTTAATATTTCATTGTATTGAACATTCCAAATAATTTATTTTTGATTATGGAAAGTACCCAATTCCGACACAATGTTGTAGTTTTCCAATGAACTACTGTCAGAGATGCTATCAAAAGAGATTGTAATGGTGTCAGTCGCATCTTTGCTGTAACACCGCCCATAAGAAGGCCTTTATTCATCATGGAAAAAAACACAGTCAAAATTACAACCTGGTCTTACGTAGTTCCTCTCACTTAACTACCAAGTTGACGGTATAGCTGGTTGTTAACAGTGGCTCTTATTTTAAGTGTCTTTAGAATGATTTTACTCACAATGAAAGTCATTCTGCTCATTGATGTTGGTATTTGTGAAAATTTGTAAGTCATTTAACAGTTGTTATACCTACTGTTTTAAACCAAACTAACGATCCTGTAGAAACATTAGTTACATTGTTATAGGTTGTACGAAATTCTCTAACAAAAAAACGACTCTCGCGAGTCAAAAAAAATAAAATAAACACTGCCATTATGAGTTAAGCAAGTGCATCAAACGCTTTCTAAACAGTTTTCATAATAACAATGAATTCCGTTAAAACGGTGACTCCACGTTTTTAGTTGTGATTGTAACATTCCTAAATTTTATCGTACAAACACACACATAGTACATACACTAAATTTTAAATTAATCGGTTGACGGAAAGAGAGTGAAATTAAAATTACCAAATTTGACCCAAGAAAGAATAAACAAAAACACCTTCAAAAAATACATCACAATCTACAATTGAAAGGAAAACGAACATTAAATAATTATGGCCGACTTCGCAATTGCATTGGTTATTTCGCAAGGCATAATAAGTTAATAACCATTGTTCTGGAAACATCACGGGTAAAAATAGCCCATAAGTTTAGGCAATTCGCTTCGCCGCCGTAAGTTTTAAGGTAACCACGCACCGTTTGAAACAACACAAAATACAAAATATTTATTACAATGTATGTCGATATACTGAACTATCAATAGGTACACCGTGCCTTTGGTGAAGAGCAATTCACTAATCAAACCATAATAACAAATATTCTGAAATAACTTAATGGTAAAGACATTTTCTCCCACTTCTTGTCTAAAACTTGGAACAAGATTTTGACTTTGTGTTTTCAAATTATTAGATACTGAAGATCACATGATTCGAAAAACTTGCATACAGCTTGTTCTAAATATTCCAAGGTGTTGGAGAAAGGCTTTGAATACGTGACAAGTGCATTTTATTAAGACCTTGTCAAATGAGTGTGAGATTGCCTTCAAACGCATCAATTTCATCGTGAGGGTGCTATTTTTTGATATTTAAGTTTATTGAAAGTAAGAGTGTTTCATTGAAATGAATCTAACCAGTTAGGTACCTGGAACAAAATATCAAAAATGTGATGATCAAACTACTAATTATAATGCGAAATGATATTATAATTTTAAAATTGTAGCTAATGTAACTTTTTTTATGGCATAAGCCGGTAAACGAGCAGATGGATCACCTGATGGTAAGCAATCGGCGTCGACCATCGTCCACCGTCCACCTGGAACACCAGAGGCGTTACAAGTGCGTTACCTCGTTGCAAGCGTTGCTTCACGTCGGTTTTCTGTGAGGCCGTGGTATTACTCCAGTCGAACCGGCCCATTCGTGCCGAAGCATGGCTTACCCACATTTAAAATTTATTTCTTTAATCTTAATTGGATGCATACCTACTTTTATAATGAGTGAGATTTTCTCTATTTAAATTAAATCGTTCAACGTTTTGACGAACATACAAGTAACTTTTAGCCAATCGGCGCGAAATGTACCCATCGTGTGAAATTTTCATAAATCAGGCGATGTAATGTCGCATTAACCTGGTAATTATGTTTCAAACAGTTTTACCGTTTACATGGGAAAAAAATCTACACGTAACCGACAGTTAACTAATTGACATTATTGATATAATATTATTGGACTGCAGCTGCTTATTATAAAAGTCGACGAAGAGCTGAGATCGATAACAACAACGTAAAAACAATGAACACCGATTATGTGAGTTGTTACGCTATGCCTTGATTGATTTATCATCAACAGCCTTTTAAGATTCCACGGCTGAGCAAAACCTCTTCTCACACGGAGAAGGTTTGAGTATTGTTCACCAGGCTTGCTCAATGCGGGTTGACGATTTCAAACAATGATTTTCTTTACCGATTGTTAGTAATGTCTAAATAATCTTAGAAAGTATATACTACTCTGAAAAATCCACATTGGTACTTGTGGTTGGTAGGTTTCGAACCATAATGATTAAGATATTACAAGTGTGAAGCCAAGGAGCTTATCCCAACCAGTCAGTTTGAAAGGAATTGCCTAACAAGTTTAGTCAGGCGTTTACACGTGGTTCTTTTGCATATTTGTAATATTTACCTGTATGGAACTTAAACAAATAATATGAATTAAAAAACATTATTAAGTGCCTAACCTTACAAATCGTAGTCGCTGAGAACCTAACGAGTAACCGGGGCTCCGACTCGACGTGCAGGAGAAGGAACGGGGTGGTTTTTAGTCAGTAAGAGTCTGACACTCCCTCCCGCCTCACCCAGGCGGGAGCAGTCATTCGATGATTTTCCCCCCTTAAAAAAAACCTTACAAATCATATCTAAACTTTGTGTAAAACCCCCAATAATCACACATGTCAGGATTCGAGTCGATTCAAAGCGGAAGACTGAGGAGGCCTTTGTCTACCAGTTGACGTCTTTCGGCTGTTGATGATGATGATGATGAATCACACATCTAATGGTCCGTGTTGACTGTTCAGTTTAACTGACCGCAATCAGAGATATTTAGCTAGGTAATTATTACTTAAACTGTTCCATAGAATTCAAGAGACATGGTGTTATGTATGTATGCTATTAGCAAATGGATGCTTTATGTTCTACGTGGCATGATTGAAAATAAATCGTTTTAACGAGAGTCTTACCTTGCCGTAATACAGTCTTTGACTAGCCCGTAGGGCCGAAACACATAACCGCGTTGCGTCGCCGCAACGCTAAAATCGGCAGTTTGCTTTGCGGTGTTGCGGCGTCGTGAAAAAGAGCGTTTTGTTGTCGTTCAGTAGGGTAACCAGTTCGTCCTGATTTTTTATTGTGGATAGACGTGTCTCTGCCATGGACCATTGTGAAAAATTTATTGTTTATTTGTTACTTTATCAAAACGCTCTTTTTCACGATGCCGCAACGCCGCAACGCCGCAACGCACCGCAAACTACGTATACCGTCAGTGGAAATTTATGACATTTTTGGTATTCGACTTAGTATCTTGTGAATTACTGTTGTACACTACTACTGTTAGCAAGGTGTATTATGTGATTAACGTTTTTTGCTATGGATATTCCACTGTTATGTTTACTTGGAAATTTCATTATAAACTTTGCATTTTTGGACTACCCTGAAATTGATTATGATTTCTGTATTATCGAGACGCGCGGCCGCGCGTCAGCCAAGTTCAGCAAACAGCGCGCGCCACAGTGTATCTTTACACGAACCACTTCGTGCCACTTTTGACCCCTCAATAGTTTACCACATTTGGTTAGCTCTTTAATTTTGATTAACACATTAAACGCCATGGCGGTCACCCACCAGTGACCGACGTTAGCGGAGGATTTGCCTTGAACAGTTTTCTATTGGCAGTCAAAGGCTTAATTAAAAATATTATTTCAAATACAGCTCAAAGATTATTGTGTTTTCGATAGTACATCTTACTTATTTTTCAACTGCTTTGGTGAAGACCAAGATTCGTACTGTGACTCCAAATGTTTAGTTAATAAGAAGGTTTCTTAAAGTTACCAAATTAATATTCAATTAACTTTGTGTCTTACGACACAAATTCTAGGATTACAGTAAGTATACATACTTAAAAATAAAGAAGAAGTAACGCGAATCTTCTCAAATGTAAATAGATGCTAATGCGGCACTGGAAAATTGCTGTTTCACAAAAAAATAAATACTATTTTGAAAGTTCGTTAGCCTTTATTACCTCTATTTACATAAGTAAACGGGTAAACATAGTCAATAAGTTTAGTATTTGCCTATAGATAAATAGAACTGCCTACTTTGAAGTTTTATATATAAGTAAGGGTTTAAAATAATAGATAGTTGGTTAAATGGATGTCGTGGTGGCCCGGAGGTTTAAGACGCCCACTTCTCATGCATGAGGGTGCGGGTTCGAAACCTACCAACGGCAAGTACCAATGTGACTTTTTCCGAGTTATATGTACTTTCTAAGATTATTTAGACACCACTGACAAACGGTGAAGGAAAAACATCGTGAGGAAACCTGAACTTATAATTTCTAATTATAAGTTTGAAATCGCCAACCCGCATTGAGCAAGCGCGGTGATTAATGCTCTAACCTTCTCCGTGTGAGAAGAGGCTTTGCTCAGCAGTGGGCATTTATAGGCTGTTGATGATGATGATGATGATGATGATGGTTAAATTTGGATTTAATTAAAGATTATAAGGAATTCGTTTCGTGCTGATATTCACTAGGGTTTTATTGATGTATAAACCACGCACATTTTCGTCTTTCTTCACAAAATATAGGGCCATTTCAAAATAATCTCCCGTTAGGTGAAAATAAGGAATATTCTGCATAATCTGAATTATGGAATATGTTTTTATGGTCCTGGAGCCGCATAGAACTCCGGGTCGAAGAGCAGAAGTAAGAACAAAGTGGTTTATAGTCAGTGAGGCCTAGCCCTCACGGTCGATCTTCTCCCGCGCTTCTCAACGCGCTTCTTCCGCGGCCGACGCGGTTGCGGTATTTTATAAGGCTACGGGCAACCTTATAAATTATAGATATGTATGTACTGCCTTCCCATATGTATGTATTCGTATTTAAATAAAAGAAACGAAATTTCAGATTAAAGGAACACCATGACAGAAAAGGTGTATTTATTTAATAGAATTTAATGACATAATGCTTCCTTTTTTGAAATCAATTAAAAATGTCAGTTTATCCGTAGATACTAAATCATTTTCAACTAAGGCATATTAAATTGGTCATAAATTTCCATTAGGCGAGTACCTATTACCAAATTGTTGCAAGAAACTATGCCGAAAAAATTTAAATTATTAATTACATAACTTTTGAGGTCTATAAATATGTATTACTATACCAAATAGCCGCTTTCTCGAGGTTATGACCTACAGACGGAAAGCAAATGCAACTAAGGGTTCCTAGTTCCTTTAGGTACCCATTCTTCTAAAAATACTTTATATATAGTTGTAAGAAGCAACCAGTTGCTTAATCGTATGTAAACAAACGTTGCAGGATACGTTTTTGTCTAAAAAGACAGATCTAGATAATCGGGCATAATTTCATATCTACAATCACCACAACCGAAATCAGAAATAAAAAAAATAATTGTATGTATCACCAACTTAAATTAAATTACAATTGATCTAGAGGTCCACTCCACTTACCTATAGATGACTTACTTTTACTATGTTGTTGGCATACTTGAATTAAGATTGCCTATTATAAATTGACCCTTACATTGCTTATGCGTAAGATGACTTAGTTGTTCATACGATTTAAATAATACTCGCCAAGGTTCAATAGGTGTGTTTTGCGGCTTATGAGTTACAATGTTACCTACATAGATAAATGAACATTATGTATAAGTGTATGAAAAACATCAATGTAAAACCTAATTAAACTGTCAAACACCAAGCGGTCACCGGTGACCGCGACCTATTGTTCTATAATTGTGTCTATAATACCTACCCACTTCAAGAAACTCATTCGCTGTTCTGATCTTGCAAAAATAACCATCCACTGAACTTAATTGTATTAAAAGGTAATTAAAACCACAATGGCCTCTGATAGTTTACGTCAATCAATCATTAACACAAGAAAAATAACAACGTGATCTAGGGAAATTGTTTTCCTCACTTCGGGACTTAAAAGTAGCGTTAAAAATTAGGTATACATTGATGGAAAAAATTCGTAGATCCGTTTCAATTCCGACGCGGTCGCGTTATGCAAGTATTTGTAACAAACTTACTGTTTTGTTTGTGATGATGTCAGTAGACCGGTAAAAACGGAGTGGAGTGACAGACAGCCTCCTTCGCGCACCTGCCGCCGCAGACTGAGCACCGTGTGCGCAGCTTCGCCGACAGATAAGCGACTTAACTTGGACCGCACTACGGTTTTTTCCCAAGAGAGGTTAACAGCGTTGCCGCTGGAAGCGCACGCGCTACGTTTAAAAACTGCGATACCACATGATTTTCAACCCTAAGTTTCATAGTATGAATTACAGAGCTTTAATTACATACGTTTTTTTTTTGTTTCGTAGCCTATTACGAAATGCTAACTATCTAATGTTAAACATAATGGCCTAGGCCTAGGTCTTAAGGGAGACATTAGGTTTAGCGCAATTAATTAGCCTTGTATTCCGGCCCAGTCCGCGTTATAATTTTAAGAATGTTGAGCATTTTTTTACTACAGACACGATAAATTAATTCGTGGAGAAAAATTATGTAAAATCTAGAAATATTACTAGAAACATTAAAGTACCTACTTGTTTATTGTCAATGAACATTTTTATAGGCTACAGTGAAACCAAAATTCCTAAAGTATCCGAGTATTGTAATTAAATCTGGCGATACTTCAGGCACAGACGCTCATAAAATATTTAATACTTTACGAATGCCCAACTTGTTCCCAAGATCAAATAGGCTATTTATACAGATTTGCAGATATATTTTAGGTAGGTACCTAAATAATACCCATTCTCTTCTTCCCTACTTGAGCGACCACAAACGGAAACACGATTGTTGAGCCTGCGTTTTAGGTCAGATAAAGTAATATTCGGGGAGTTCTTTCAGTGTTCTAAAATTTTCATTGTTATCATGAAGTCTAGAATTGTACAATTATGATAAAATATTACCCCCTATTACACTGAATTCATAACATAAATGATAAATGGTAAAAAGAGTTTTTAATAATCATACATAAGTGTGAGAGAGCCATGCTTCGGCACGAATGGGCCGGCTCGACCGGAGTGATACCACGGCGTCACAGAAAACTGACGTGAAATAACACTTGCGTTGTTTTTCGTCGTGTGAGTGAGGTTACCGGAGGCCCAATTACCCTCCCCTTCCCCAATCTCCCCAATCCCTGAATACCCAACGATCCTCAAACTCCTAATCTCCAAAAAGCCGGTAATGCACTTGTAACGCCCCTGGTGTTCCAGGTGTCCATGGGCGACGCCGATTGCTTACCATCAGGTGATCCAACAGCTCGTTTACCGGCTTATCTATATCTATACTAATATTATAAAGATTTTGTAATGTTTGTAATGAACAAACTCAAAAACAACTGGACCGATTGCAATAATTAAAAACAGATTAAAAAAAAAAGATTGCAATAATTTTTTCACCATTAGAAAGCTGCATTATTCAGAAGTAACATAGGCTATATAATATCACGCTAGGTCCTATAGTTGTGGAGCAGTAACCAAAAATGTTTTAAAAACGGGGGAAAAGTATCGTTTCTGAGGCCTTCCGTGGCGTGCGCTGAGTTATACAAAAATGCTCTATACAGAAACTCAGGCAATGTGATGGGAGTAAGTAAATGAAGTCCGGAAAAATATTTTCAAAAGGTAATTACTTCCTAAATAAAAAAAAACTGAGAATAAATATAAATAAAACGTAAAGCTATGTAAAAAATCTTAAGTCCCCCCGTGCGAAGCCGGGACGGGCCGCTAGTATGCCATAAAAAAAAAACTTATCTGAGTTATCAGTAGTTTGAAGTCTGGCTTTAGCTGGGCTAAAATCGAACGCATTAGCCTTTATTAACGTACATAGATGACCTCAATAAAGATGGAACACGCAGTCACAAAAAATCATGTAAGTAGGCCCATGTATCGAGCGGTCGAGCCCAATGCTTTTGCGGTCGCTGCACGTACGGCTTTCGAGACACCGCGACCGTCACGCGCATATTCATAGGCCCATACAACGGGAGCGTATGCTAATATTGGACTAAAACGTGTTAATAGTTCCAAAGAAGCATGTAAAAGTGAAATACCGTGACGCCACCGATCACACACAGTACACAAAAATTTTTTCTGTAAATAATAAAGTTAAAAAATTACTGGACAGTATTTTTTACTTTATTTTCTACTATATTAGTATGTAAAATGCCTTTAAATGACAATGCCAGATCCTGACCCAGTCATAATATCATTTACAAAAAAAGTAAATTGATGATAATAATTTAGACGAATAAGGAACCTTTTCACAATAAATCTTTTTATTTTTAAACCTGCGGTTTGCAATCTAATAAAAAAAGAAGTTCAATCCCGGAAATACTTTATTACAATGCGTCTTCCATATTGTCTTATGACTATTGGCGTTACATCATACGCATCGCTTGTACGAAACTATGAAAATAAAAAGTATGTAACTGTAAAAAAGATATTATTATACATAAAATATTATATCAAAAGTATAATTATGTATAAAATTTATTTATTTATTAATGATTACAGATGACATCACGAAAATATAAAAGAAACGATTACTATCATTAGTTATGATTTTTTTTGTGTAACGAAACGTTTTGAAGCGCTTGTCAGTTGTTAGCTGTCAGTGTCAATATTACCTTTCATTCGCTCTCTGCGTTTCCGTTGTTTTCGCGATAGTTATCATTATTGTTTTGTGTTTTAAACAAAAACCGCAAGTTTCACAGGTTTCAGGACAAATGTTTAGGTATCGGTAATTAATACACTATACGATGCTGTATACTGCATACTTGTATATGACTTCTAATATAGTGGGTCAAAGATGTACTGAGCACCTGGCATTGTCCTTTTACTTATTTTGCTCATTACAAATTCTAATAGATTTTACTTATTAATTTCTTGAGTTATAAGTACAATTAGTGATGTCATCTGAAACGAAGTGCATTTATTTTCAACACGTTCCACCAATATTGTTTTATTGAGTAATAAATTAGTTATTGCCTCTAGAAAATAAGGACGTTTTTATTCAAATAATTCACTATTTTATTTTAAGCTAGTTACATAAGAAGAAAATGTCTAACGGCTAATTAAATATTGGAATTTAAAAGAAGTTTTTATGACTGACTTCCTATTGTGTAATTAATTTTTTTTGTGTCAATAGGATTTACATGATTTAGTTTTGTTTAAGATGTCGCGGAGAACCTAACGGGTTACCGGGGCTCCGGCTCGAAGTGCAGGAGAAGGAACGGGGTGGTTTTTAGTCAGTAAGAGTCGGACACTTCCTTCCGCCACACCCAGGCGGGAGAAGTCATTGGATGATTTTCTCACCTTAAAAAAAAGTTTTTCTTAAGATGAGCGGCATTATTGTAATATTAGGTTATTTTAAAAATCCATTCTAAATATAAACGGAAAAATATTATTGCCGGCATTATGAGCAATTTTTTATGTCTGACAACAAACTCAATTCGTCGTTTGCTCAATTTTGAATGATTTGAATGCATGGTAAGTCATGTTTTACACGTATTCAATTTATATACTCAGTGTGCATTCAAAAAAATTGGGCAAACGGCCCTTAATCATGGTGACTCGGACTCAGTAGCCGTACTAGCCGTCTTGCGTAAATTATAACTTGTCTGTGATAAATACCGTATAACCTTGTAATGCGTTGTAAGTACTTTGAATAGACAACACCACTTGTGAACTATGTAATTATGTATTAGTATTTACTCGAGACTAAAGGTTTCCTATAGATACACAATCTATATCAAATTAAAATAAGTAAGCAAAATGTATGTACCTAGGTACCTTAAGTGTATGTATAACTCCCGAACTGTTAGACCAAATTCTATTTTTTATGTCGTGTTTGGCTATTATTACGACAGGGTTTTTATGAAAGAAGAATTCGAGTCATTATCCAGAAACATCGGTAAACAGTACGTGAACCAGCGGCGGACTTAACCTATATATAATTTATTATGTATGTGTTTACCAATCACGGTACCACAGGGTCCCGGTCATTTGGGAGGCGTACAAGGAGCTGAAGCCAACTACGCTGAGGTTGTATAGTCTTTAGACTGGTTTAATCTAAATGAAATGGGACACAAACCGGTGGTTATCCCTGGATGCACTATGGAAATGCACCCAAGGACACGCCGGTTAGTGTTAAACTATTGTAGATAGTGAAAAAAAGGTAGGGCTGTGGTTGGTATAATTATTATTATTATTATAGTACTTAGTTACTTACTCTAAAGGTGAATTACGACAAAAACGGCATCAAGACATTCATAAACCTTATACCTCTAATGTATGTACAAAGGTGTGACTAGCGTAATATTAAGTAATATTAATATACATATGCGTTTTGTTTACATATTTAAGTGGGCAAGCAATGTTTACTTAGGCTCTCAAGTTTGTGTAATCCACCAAAAATGTTCAGCTTTAAAGGACATTACTCTGAACCAGTCTTATGAATATTTAAGTCAGCTTAGTTGCACCAATATAACCCTCACATTTTTAAAGAAATAAAAATGTCATAAGATATAGAGAATACAATTGTATTTTATTTATTTGTCGATATATTTGTAACAGTACAATAAAGTATATTGTTAAGGTTTCATAAAGAAGGAGTTCATTAAAAGGTTAATAATACAGCTAAGGATACAATGAACTTTATTTAGACATTGCTGGCATGTTTAGGTGTCACTTTAAGGTGGAGTCTCCGCTAAAAGGTGAGCAGACTAGAGATGCGGAGGTCGTCGTGACAGGGGTACCTGAGCGTGTCACAGCAAAACAAGTTACGCTAATAATAAAGGGCATGACTCGAGGGAAGTCACCCGGTCACGACGGTATCAGCATCGAACATTTTCAGCATGCGGGGTCACACCTCCCGAGGCTCCTGGGACTGTTATTCACGCTCTGTATTAGGCATTCCTATCTGCCAAATAAGCTGATGAAGACGGTGGTAGTGCCTATAAGTAAAAACAAGACTGGAGATAATTCTGACAAGAGCAACTACCGCCCAATCTCATTAGCTACAACCACAGCTAAAGTGCTTGATGGCTTGCTTGAGAGACAGCTTAAGAAACATCTAACATTAAACGACGCACAGTTCGGTTTTAGACCAGGATTTTCGACAGAATGCGCAGTTATGTCTCTCAAGCAGACTGTCAGGTATTACACAGACAGGAGCACGCCTGTTTATGCAGCCTTTCTTGATCTCTCCAGGGCTTTTGACCTGGTTAGGTATGATATACTCTGGCATAAATTGAAGTATTCAGGTGTGCCAGGCGAGATAATTAATATGTTTAAATATTGGTATGATCACCAAACTAACCGGGTCAAATGGCTTGATGAACTTTCTGATGAGTACAGGTTGGAGTGTGGAGTGAGACAGGGTGGGTTGACGTCTCCTACACTCTTCAACTTGTACGTAAACGGGCTGATTGATGAGCTGAGCAACATCGGAGTGGGATGCTCGATTGATGGTTGCTGTATCAATAGTATAAGCTACGCAGACGATATGGTGTTGCTCAGCCCATCAGTAGCCGCGCTCAGAAAGCTGATAGGCGTGTGTGAGAAGTATGCGAGAGTGCACGGTCTCCTATACAATGAGCAGAAAAGCGAGCTCATGGTATTTCAGGCCAGGGGTCGTAAACTGGGGGATGTGGCACCTGTACTGCTTAACGCTGTCACTCTTCAAAGAGTGAAGGAATTTAAATACCTCGGCCATATGGTAACCGAGGATTTAAAAGACGATAGGGACATAGAAAGAGAGAGGAGAGCGATGGCGGTCCGCTGTAATATGTTGGCACACAGATTTGCGGGGTGTAGTCTTGGGGTAAAGATCACGTTGTTTAAAGCATTCTGCCAAACTCTCTACACCTGCAATCTGTGGGTCAGATACACGCAGCGGGCCATCAACGCTCTCCGTGTACAATATAATAACGCGTTCAGGGTGCTGGTGGGGCTCCCGCGCTGCTGTAGTGCGTCTGCGATGTTTGCGCACGCGCGCACTGACGCCTTTCACGCGGTGCTGCGGCGCCGCATTGCCTCGCTGATGTTCCGTACGCGTGGGAGCGCCAACACCATCTTGAGCGTGCTCAGTCAAAAACTGGATAGCCCCCTTATGAGGCACTGGATTCAAACTCAAGTGTGCGTGGCCGGTGCCTCAAAGGGAGGCAAATACTTAAGTTAATTCTATTGTTGTAAAAAAAAATGTGATGATATTTCTTTACCTAAATTGACATTAATTAAATTGGCAATATAAAAAAAAATAACAATGATTGATAGTGCGGTGTTATAATGTAGTAAATTAAATTAAATAAATTAAATTAAATTGATTTATATATATTTCATAATATTAAACTGTAAATGTATGGACCCAGTATGTCTGAAATAAATTTATTTTATTTTATTTTTTTTTATTTTATTTAGAGAGAGGTCTCATCCACAGCCTCTTATATAATGGTTTTGCGTTTATGAATAAAGTAAAATGACTTTGCGAACTACGGTTTATATAGTTTAAGATAACAGTGTAAACATTGATTAACATAAATGCTATAGTTACCAATGATAGCAAAAATAGGTAAAGATATGTATCGCAAGCAGAGCATAAGTGGCGCGATAGCGATTGTGGATGTATTATTAAAGGCATGAACAATTCTTACATACAATGACGATTTATCTGACACATATGGACCTGCCATTTTGAAATTGGTCCCACAAGTACAATAAGTATAAACATATTCACTAAAAATAGATAATGATAAATCAATCCATAATCAGACCATAGGTAAGTTTGAAGAAAGGAGAAGACAACGATATTGTACATTGCTTCCTCTTGATGCAACTAAGCCTTAATTACTAGGTAAGAAAGTTTAAATTCGCATTTTATATTTTATACATGAAAATTATTAAGTGATTTGGAGATATTTCAGACGTCATGCTGATTTGGAGGACGAACAGCCCATCACGGATTGCTTGTTAAGCTCTTAGATTCATATCGCCAAGCCGATGAACCGGCCACATGCACTCGCAGCCAGCAGGAATCACCATGGTACTCGTCTCCCAACAGTCACTGAAATGATAAAACAATCGGACATGATAATCCCACCAAAAACATTCTGTAAAAATCTAGCCAAGTCTTGATAGTTTATCTCTAAAAAGTAATGAATTATAACAAGGTCGTGTCAAGTCTAAGGTACCTTATTGCGATTTCGTTATTATTATAGTTAATGTTGTGTGACTTGGCCGTTGAAGGGTAACACCACGTTTTCCATGTGGCAATTTTCCATCGACAATGAGTAGCGGTTCTGGCGACAGATTGATGCAATGGTGTCATGCACCACCTGGGTTTGTACCCTTGTGTACCCTTAGATATGTATTAAATAGATTCTAATCTATAATAACATGTTATGCAATAATATTACCACCAAGTAGACAGTATTGCTATAATGAAATAGATCACCTAAAATTATCTTTCTTAAATTTACTATAATTCTTCTCGAAGCAGTTGGAGAACATCAGAAGGTGGTCTTACATCTCTCTGGCTCAGTGGTTACAGATATGACTACATAACATACAAATCATACAATTTAGTTAATATAACAACTGCTAAGTATCTACGTGTATATAAAATCTTGGCAAACTTATTTGTACCTACACAAGTATACTAAAATGTATTTAATTTAAAAATGTTTTGAAATCTCGTCTGTTCGCGATAATAATCAAGGATTTTCAGAATTATAATTGTATTTATTTAGCCTCTGTTATGTATTAAATTGTACCTCTAGATAACATTAATTTGTTTTCAAGTAGCTTTTATTCACATTGAGTTAGGTTTCTATTTTCGTACCTGAATTAGTAAATTATTCAAGGGTTGCTATTAAGTAGTAGTTATTAAGTTATTAGTTAGTAGTTATTAGTTATTAAGTTAGTACCAAAGAAGTATTGTTTAAGGGGGAACATCGTCCAAAGACTCTTCCTGCCTAAGGTGAGGCGAGAAGGAGTGTTAGACTCTTACTGACTAAAAACCACCCCATTCTTACTCCTGCTCTTAGAGCTGGAGCCCTGATAAAGTGTTAAGTTTTCTGTGGCTCTTCTGGGCCTCAGCTCTACTGGGCCCATTTTGTGGTAGTGTGGTAGTCTAATGACTCTTTGATGCGCAGAATATGAGACGCGCCTTACGCTCGGTTCTGAGGGCCTAGTACGAGTTTGTCTTTATCTTAATGCAATCGAAGCGTTACCGCTTTTATCCCTCTGATTGGCTCGTTCATTGGATCAGGTTAATTAAATATAAAACAAAGTCGTATTAAGCCCACTGGTTAGGCTACCCTTGCTCGCGACCGCAGATCCATGGACAAAGAAGTGAGACTTAGTAAGTACCTGCGTAATGAGATGTGAGAGCTTCATGTAAAACGAAATAAAATAATTTGACTTTAATAAAACAATGGGTGCTTTAAGATATCAGGATTTTCCCAAGCTATTCTTGGTTATGTTTTTACGAACTTTATTTTTTACAATAATTATATTACATTTAACAATTGTACTTTTTACAAAATCTCGTCTCGTCTTTCTTAATTTATGTCTTTCTTACTAGATAAGTTACTGCAAATATCGTACATATTTATATTTTATGTGGTTTACTTTACATGACGTATTGTGTAACGATCGACACCGGTAGATTGTTTTGTTAAGTTGGTATTGGTTTCAATAGATGGCACTACTGGTCTCATATTTACTTTTGTAGCATCTTGCAGTATACAGTATGTATACATCCATTCATCCGAAAGTACATCATATTATAATAATAAGTATCCTATCTAACTATCTAACGAAAATAAAAATAATTCATTCAACTGATTTTACTCGTAATGCATGTCTGGATTATATCCTGGGTTTTGACAGAAACTCCCTAGTATAAACCAGTCCAATGATTTAGGTCTGCTTAACTTTGTTTATGATGATTTAAAATTGTTTAAGATTGGTTAATTTTAGACGGAAACATCAGCGTCGCACATTCTAATATTTTTTCTACACAACATCAAAATCAGGCGGGGCAGAGTAGGTAACAATTGTCTCTGTATACCTCTGAATAAGTATTTGAAACTCATCATTAGTCTTGTATCTAATGGTTTTTTATACTTAGCTAGGCTGAAGTTTCTAGATAGACGTACACTATGTATAAGAATTAAAATAAATGTCAAAGGTTCTTTGTTACTACAATTACCTAATCAATTGGGCTTGTTACCTAGCTCGATAGGGCGAACCAAGCAATGAAGTTGAACTTCTCGAGTTTTCTTGTAGATTTTAATGTAATTGGCGAATTGGCGATGCACTGGTTTAGTACGTAACTTATTAATAATGTCTTGGCGATCCACAGGTTTAAGTCGCTTCTCATGCCCGATTTTCATGCGCTTGCACATCAGTGACATTCGGCTTAAAATCTCTGATCATAAGTTTGAAATGGCCAGTCCCCTTGAGGAACCATGGTGATTATACCTTCTCCGAGGGAAATGTGGCCTTTGCTCTGCAGTGGAGACTGTTAATGACGATGTACCTACACCATAATCAAATTGGTTTAGGAGCCAGATAGAGTTCCATTAAATTGGATATATTGCTCAACGTTCATTAACACCTTGAAGTCAATCTCAAGTTGAATTTGAAGAGGTAACATTATTACGAAAAGTGTATGTTGAATCATTCAATAGGTGAAAAGCCACAGATTTAGCGTTAGGTAGGTGGTAACCTACCTAACGCTAATTCTGTAGTAACAGAACAAGTAAAATTACCTGTAATTTAGTGTTCCGGTGATCCTGCAGGTACATGTTTTGGATCGTTTTGCTTCTGAATGTTATGCGTGTGTCAAAATTTTTGTAAAAATAATCCCATACTCTAAGGATAATCGTAGCTTCGATTCACAGCATTTAAATAATGCGATGTTTCGCCTCACGTATGCATATTTCCCGACACGGCTAATCTGCCGGTCCTTAATTGTGGAGATATCGTTATAGACCCTAAACGACTTTCTTCGATAGATTTTCAAATCTATTGTAGAAAAGTTTAAAGTCTAAAGTTTGGCCGATTGGGACTATTGGGAGAGCATCATGTTCTGGAAGACCTACTTACTTACTTCACATTTTATAAACATCGAGAGATGAGATCTAATAGGTACACGTGGTATTAACGTCCTAGAACACTTGATACTACCAACCGTTCGTTTACTCATTGTTTGCAATAATAATTGTATATGGATCACGTGTCATCACACGAGATGGCTATAGCACGATATCAATGCAATATTGTTGCCTTCACCCAACTTATAGACACATAAAAGAGGTTTCTAATGGACCAAAAAAAAAGGCTAGAGAACAATGCTATAGAAAGAAATTTTATTGTCTATTATTGTTTTATTGTGATTTTTATTAACACTCAGTTATTATGTTAGGTTTACAACCGAGTTACATCATCAGCCTTTAGCTGTCCCATCTCTTTACCTCCGGACCACCCCAACTCTTTAATTCAGAGGTACCTACTTACTGTAACGACGGTAGTTCATTATCATCATCATCAACAGCATACAAGTGTCCACTGCTGAGTAAAGCCTCTCCTCACACGGAGAAGGTATGAAAATTAATTACAGTGCTTGCTCAATGCGGGTTGGCGATAACAAACTTATAATTAGAAATTTAAGTCCAGGTTTCCTCGCGATGTTTTTGATGAAAATACATATAACTCGGAATAATTTACATTGATACTTGCCGTTGGTAGGTTTCGAACCAGCACCCTCATGCATGAGAAGCGGGCGTCTTAAACCTCCGGGCCACCACGACATTAGTTACTACAACAGTAGTTAATCGATCATAACCCTTGAACTCTGGCACAACTTATAATTTTAATAGAAACTAACTAAGTCACGACAATTTTTTTTTTAAAAAACAAGTTTCGTTTCTATGAAAGTAAGGAATTAAATGATTCTTTTATGTAATTATATTTGTAATCAACTGCTCAAGGCTGATGTTGCATGAACACCACAAAAAAAACGATTAAAATTATAAAAACATTTTTAGTCAACGTTTTGGGGGGGCGTTTCATTTACACCCTGCATAGTAGTGAAAGTCCTATGTACCAAATGACTACCTAAGAGACGGTGTGATATTGTTTTGACGGCGACAAATAATTCAGTATCATGTCAAATATTAGTTCATCTTAAACAGGAATGACCTGTGATTTTATAGAAAAGTTGCATTTCATATATAAATAAATCATGATTACTTTACCTGGAGTATCGTCTTCTTGTTAAATGGATAGTTTTGTTCCATTGGACGCACGCAAATCCGAGACTCGAACAGACCTGAGAAGAACAAGACATTATTTTTTTAGGGATGGTTATGATATCTAAATGCTTAAACAGGCAAATGTAAGACTAATAGACTTCTATAGAGTCTTAATCCAGGTATCTGTTAGAAGAGTAAACTATTAATTAGAGGTAGAGATAGAATTTCGAGCTTCGTTGATATTGAACATTATGTATGAAAGCTCCATATCATTAATTCTATCTCTCCTAGTAATAAGACAATCTATCGATAGATATATTTATATATATTGTTAAGATTGGCCTTAAGTCTGTCGTGGTATGTGAAGGTAAATTAAAATAATGCTTGCACAGTATCTATTGCTCATTCTTCAAGTATGTTTGAAATATCACATTACGATTTCGCCGACTCATCTCAAATTTGGCAATCGTTACTTATTTCTTTTTATTCTCGTTTCAATGCGGTACAAAGTCCACTAACACATTTGAATTAATGCATTATGTTATGCGTAATTCATTAAATAATTTTTACATGACGTACAAAATAAGTAAAGGACTTGGACTTTTTAAGTTAGGAACGTAACTGGAAAAAAATATGGGTTTAACTAGTGATAACTAGATTTAATATTATGTGTACGATGTTTCTAATCATTCGGGGAATATAAGGAGTGATGGTATGTATATATTATTCAATGGCAGAAGCAATAAAATGCATTGTCCTCATTAATTTCGATTTGTTTGCTCTTCACTTTAAGCCACTTTTTGCTATGTTTGCATAAAGTGTTAACAATTGACATGTTGACCTTAAGAATTCTTACGTATCCAATATTTGAGTAATCTACCAGACGGCTATTTTTATTATTTGATCGTCATCCTTGTTCCGCAAAGCAAGCCATAAATCTACTGCTCCTTACCACTAAAGATAGGATACCTTTTATGGGAAAGGATCCAAACGAGCAGTGAGATCACCTGATCACCTGATGGTAAGCGACCAACGGCGTAAGTACAGGCTTATATGGACAACTTCAACACCAGATCTTTGGAAGTGCGGGAGAGCCATGCTTCGGCACGAATGGGCCGGCGCGACCGGAGTGGTACCACGGCCCCCTCCCTACTCTCCTGAATCCCCGAATCCTACACAATCCTCAAATTCCCAATTCCCAAAAGGCCGGTAACGCACTTGTAACGCCTTGGTGTTTCGGGTGTCCATGGGCGGCGTCGATTGCTTACCATCAGGTGATCCGTCTGCTTGATTACCGCCTTATGCTATAAAAAAACCAGAGAAGTAACCAGTGCGACCTAGGGAAAAGACGGGGCTCCTAGTAAGACCTCATACCTCATTTGTGTCTCCAATATCGTCGCTCGATGTCATGGTGCAACGTACTTCTTCATAGTACGCTGGTCGGTATTCGTATTCGTTGGTGTTCAACTTCTTGATTTTCCTCTCCAAATGACATATGGGGTAGTGTTTCTGAGAAAAGTTATATGCATATTATAAAGTCGTAATAGAGTAATCTAAGGAACATTTTTCGATAATTTTGTTAGGTATGAGTTATAATTACGGTGGAATGTATCGTTATAATACCATTTTTCTCGATCCCGACCAAGAGAAAGTACCCATTCGTACATACCATTAAAAATATTGTACGTATTTTTCAAGAACTTGTTCATACTAATTCCTGAACTGCTTGTACGTCGTTCATTATCAATAAAAAAAGAATCATCAAAATCCGTCTACAAACGCCGGAGTAATCGCGTAACATGCTCACAATGCTTTTTTTGGAAGTTGGTTATAAACCGACAAGAACTAGTTAACAAACCGGCAGAATATATTGTATTTAACGCTTAGCTATTTTTACATGGCATCTAAGAATAAAAACCATTCTTAGACATCCTATTAATGAAACACGATTTTATTTGATACCATCCTTCATTATAATTAATATATTTACGTGGGAAACTTAATGTACATACAAAAAGTGTTTTATATTAAATGATTTACATAAATATACTCGTATATCAGCACTGTGCCATGTGACGGCAGAGGAGAATGGATACTTTTGTGGCCACCCGACCCCTACTCCTGCTGCAGGTGTCGAAAGAGACAATCCCCCTTTATGAACGAAAAAACCTTCTAACTTCGATATTGAAATGTTAATCCTCTTCTTATGTATCGAAGGTCCAAACTATAGCTGTGGCCTGTCACGGGCTTTGGACGTGCCTAATGTATGATGAAGCCCTGCTAGCATAACTATTAACCATACCTCAAGGACATCAAACGTGATATTAAGATATTTTTTTTCTTCCAAAGGGTATTCGCACTCAGACTTTTGAAAGAAAGATACTAACCGAGTCGCAGGTCAGATGTTACATATGTAACAATTCTTGTTTGTTCCAAAAATCATTTTTTAATGACAGCCCCACTCTATCTAGGTGTCATTAAGGGTCTGATGATGAAGAAGTACAATTGTTAAAAGAACTCCTCAACGGTATACAGTAACTACATTGTGTTTGGGCTTGATTAATTTGTATTGATGAGGACTTTACACCTAGATAGAGTGGGGCTGTCATTAAGGGTCTGATGATGAAGAAGTGTAATTGTTAAGGGAACTCCTCAACGGTATACTGTAACTACTTTGTGTTTGGGCTTGATTAATTTGTATTGATTAGAACTTTCCACCTATGTAGATTATAAGTAACAAAACGGGTATATGTATCTTTACACTGAAAATGATAAAATAAAAACTGCGTTTAAAAAACCGACTTCAAAAAACCAAAAACTAATAACAAACAAAAAGTCAAAACTAAAAAGCAAAAAATAACTATTGTTAGTACTGATAGGTTACCTACCCACTGATAGGTTAGAAGTCGGTGCCATAAGCTCATATCATAATGATATAACTTAATGTCCACAAAATTGTGAATTAGAATTGTGTATTTTTGAACGTTGCGCTATAGAACTTTTAAATTATAATATTGCAATTGTGTGCATATATAGAGTACCTAATTCAGCTAACTTTAACGAATGTATGAGTAGATTGGATATATTATTGCGTATTCTGATACAAAAACCATTCAAAAATGTTGTACTGGCGGGTGATTTTAATATAGATATACATATTGAAAAAAATAAACACACACTTGAATTTGAAAATTTATCATTGAATTTTAATTTAAAACTATCAATTCGTCAACCTACGCGTTTAAAGAGCAATACATGCATTGACAATTTTGCGCACAATTTTGATTTCTCTCGTAAAGCTATTGTTCTAGAATTGACTTTGTCTGACCACACGGCACAACTACTCAATTGCCCGATTAGAACTGTAAGCCCCGGACACGTTGATGGACCACTAAACGGGACTATAGTAAGGAGAACATGGATAAATTTAAGTCTTACCTAAGCAGCCTATCGTTTACTGATGTGTATAAATCGAAGGACCCAAACATTGCTTACAAGGCCTTTACAGAATTATTTTCTTTGTTATATACTCAGTGCTTTCCTGAAACTCTTGTCTCTGTAAACATGAAAAGAAGGTCTAGTTGGGTCTCCCGTGGTATTAAGATATGTAGCAAAAGGAAGCGTCAATTGTTATGGAAATATAGACAAAAACCTACCGATATAAATAAAAATAAATTTAAAAATTATTCAAAAGTACTTAAAAAAATTATTTATTTAACTCAACGATATTTAACTCAATTTTATGCGTATTCTGTGCAGAATACGCATAAAATTCAAAAATCAAACAATACTTGGGAAATAATAAATCAAAGAAAATTAAATTTACCAAAAAATACTATAGACAAAATTCTATATAATAATGAAACTGTTACTGACCCCAGGATTATAGCAGATATATTTAATAACTATTTTATAGATAAAATAAAACCTATAACTAGTTCGGGAACCATAGTCACTAAATATATTTTGGCAAAAAAAGACTCAATGTTTATGGCGCCTAGTCTGGCAATTGATGTGTTAAAAGTTATAGCGGCCTTAAAAAATACAAACTCTGTAGGAGACGATGGCATATGTACAAAAATTGTAAAGTCAGTGGCATATGAAATCAGTAGTCCCTTAAGTTACATAATTAATTTAAGCATAAGTGAAGGTATATTTCCGATTGAGCTAAAAAAATCAATTACAAAACCACTGTTTAAGAAACAAGACAGGGAGCAAGTGGAATTTTACAGGCCTATATCACTTATATCAGTAATGTCGAAAATTTTTGAAAAATACATTTATAGGGAACTTAATAACTATTTTGAAAAATGACGAACAGAAAGGATTTAGGGAGAAAAAACAATCAATTTGGCCATATATGATTTCTTGTATAATGTTATGACAAACATGGATAAAAACACACCAGTCTGCGCCATTTTCTGCGACATGACACAGGCTTTCGACTACGTACAGCATAATATACTACTAAATAAACTTGAGGCATATGGTATCAGGGGAAATGTTTTAAATCTAATAACATCATACCTACATAATAGAAAACAAGTAACCCAAATTAGTAGAATAAATGTGAACACTCAACGTGAAGAAATTTTCACATCATGTGCGCGTACAGCTCCTCATGAAGTTCCGCAAGGTAGTGTACTTGGACCGCTCCTATTTACTCTGTATATCAATGATTTCCCTAAAGCCATTAAACATCCGATGACTCTGTTTGCCGATGACAGTACGATTACTATACCATGCCATGAAAAACTAATTATGAAATGGACATAAAAAGTACTTTAATTGAAGCGGTGAAGTGGCTTGATGATAATAATAATTTAAAAATTAATATAAATCAAACTATGATAATGAAATTTTAGTCGTCGATTATCCTTATTTTCTAATTTTGACATCGAATATAATAATAATAGAATACAAATTGCTGAAACCACAAAATTTTTAGGACTGACAATCGACAAAAATTTAAATTGGAAAGCGCATGTTGCATCTCTAGCCAAACGCACAAATTATCGCGTACTGTAAATATAGAAACATTATCGACGGCCTACTATGGTTTGGTTGAATCGGTCATTAGATACGGTGTAATCTTTTGGGGTAACTCAACCGATAGGGATGTCATTTTTAAGAGACAAAAATACTGTTTGCGATCTATGTTTAATCTCAAATCTACTGACAGCTGTAAAAATTACTTTATTAAATATCGTGTATTAACATTGCCTTCACTTTATGTATTAGAAATAACAATGTTCGTGAAGACAAATCCACATTTGTTTCCTCGTATGGCAGACAAATTTCCAAGAAATAGACGTGACGATAGCCAACTATGTTTACATACATCAAAAACTGCACTTATGCGCAAGAGTGTATTTTGCATGGCACCAATTATCTATAATAAATTACCCAAAAGTTGGAAAGAACTAACTATACCTAAACTAAACAAACAATGAAATTGTTTTTGGCACAGAAAGCTTATTACAGTATAACGGAATTTTTAAGTGAGTCAGTGATTGTTATAAATAAATAACAATAAAAACTAACATTGCCCTAATTAAGGTTGTGTCACAGTGGAGGACACAAAGAAATATATTGTTAATGTTATTACAATTGAATGTTATTAAATAATAAGTAAAATATATAATTTGTATAATAATTATAATAATTAAATCATTTTTAGTAAATATTAATTGAATATGAACAAATTAATTAATAATGTATAATGATACTGCAGATATTCAATGTAGGTATGAGTGTAAATTTTAAAATTAATGTAATAATTCACAGTCATCAAAAAAAAAAATTTTATATAGAGGTAATAGATATTTGCACGCCATGATAAATGGCAGACATGTCGTAAGCCACTTTTCTCTAAGATCTTGCATGCTGTATTATTTTAATTCTGTATGCACACACATGTTTGAGCAAATAAAATTCTTATTCTTATTCTTATAGATACCTATTAAGGTTTTCTAAATCTATATCTATACTAATATTATAAAGAGGAAAGATTTGTATTTTTGTATGTTTGTAATGAATAAACTCAAAAACTACTGGACCGATTGCAATAATTTTTTCACCATTAGAAAGCTGCATTATTCAGAAGTAACATAGGCTATATAATATCACGCAAGGTCCTATAGTTGTGGAGCAGTAACCAAAAATGTTTTAAAAACGGGGAAAAGTATCGTTTCTGAGGCCTTCCGTGGCGTGCGCTGAGCATATAGTTAAAGTTATACAAAAATGCTCTATAGATGAATTGTTCATCCTAACATTATTTTTAAAAAAGTCCGCGAGAGCATATGTCTACCTTTTATAGTTTACCCATAACAATCGTTTTAATGAATGGTTCAATCCTTATAAAAGTTTGCTCTAGATAACTTTTGAATTGTTCAATCGGTTACCTTAAGACTATTAATTTATCCAAAAGATACCTATTAGGTAAGTACTTACCTACTATTTCAAAAATAATAAACTGAGAATAAATATAAATAAAACGTAAAACTATGTAAAAAATCTTAAGTCCCCCCGTGCGAAGCCGGAACGGGCCGCTAGTAATGAATAATTTTGGTATGGAACTTAATTTATGGCACCGACTTCTTACCTATCACTGGGTAGGTAAACTAGAGGTATAAGTACTAACAATAGTTATTTTTTGCTTTTTAGTTTTGACTTTTTGTTTGTTATCTAGGTCTCTGGGTGTGTCTACCACTACATTTATTATGATAGTTTTGACGAGGTAGTATATATTATAGGTGCATGAACTTTTATTTTAATTAAAAAAGCGAATGCTTCGATTTATATTAAATGTTATTTGGACATCCCCTATTACATGAGACTCATAACATAAATAGTGAATCGTAGGTGTTACATTGTATAGTGGCATTAGGTGCCGTAATGCTTATCTCTACCCCTTCGGGGATAAAAGGTGTGATGATTATATTAATAGGACACTTGAATCCGTATTAAGTTAGTGCTAATACCTATTGCATTCAGTGAAATGAGATGATGGTCTTACGTGATACTATTTCTGATGCTAAACAATATGTTTAGTACTTTTGAAATCTTAAATTCGTGCAATAATATCAAACGGTCAATGTATAGATTTGCAATGTCTCTCGAAACCAAACCAAACAATGGTTCTAACCATTGTAATTAACCGATTTAAATATGACCCAAAATTGTGCCTGATTCTATAGAATTTAGAATATGTACTAATCACATTGTTGTAGAAAGGAATATGCTCGACTTGGCGAGGTACTGTCATGCTCCAAAACATATAGTACAATGCTTTATTAATTACTCACTTGTGCTCCTAACTGTCTGAGCTCCCGTGAACCTTGAAGTGCCGCTGTGTATTCTGGTAAGAGCTGGAAATCAGATAAACATTAAAAAAAATGCTTTCTTGAAAATTAATTACAATAAACCCATGATAATATTTAATCTCTGAGATGATAGACTGTTTACAAAAATACAGCCTACAGCTCAAATATTTTAACTCCAATCTGGGTTTTGCGCGAAGGTTGGAAATTCTTGCCGGTTTAAAGCCTCACTTCAACCGAATCATCAGGAAACCGCAATATCTCTAAATGTGACTGAATTGGAAACTAAACATAGTTTAAATTATAAGTTACCTCGCTAGGATCTTCACAGTCAGCCTCAGCAACACGCTGCCTCAACAACTCCTGTTGTCGAGCCTTCTCAAGTCTACCACGAGCTGAGTTCAATATCTTTTCAGGGTTCGGGATCCTTAGGACATGTTCTATGAATTCTCTAGCCGATTCTTCATTGGACGACGGGGAATTATATGCCAGGCATAGAGTCACGCAGAGCGCCTAAAAGTTATCCAAAAATATGTTTATACAGTTATACTGGCTTATACCTCTAGATAAACAATCTGCCCTGAAATTTCAGTCAACAGTCCTAGCGTACTTGAACTATGAGTGGTCACAAAGAAAGGGTAAGCCACGGCAATTAATTAATATCAGAACCAGTCGAAGATTATTTTCAGTCAAAAACCAAATAATGAATAATGTACGATGATACCTCTACAGGTACCTCTATGTTTTTAACTTCCCATCGCATTGTATATGATAATCAATTGTACTATTATCATGCACTAAATAGAACATTGTTCCGAGTTTCCGACTATAGAACCGGAAAACATATACACATATTTACTACTACATCATTCATTCAAACAGAAATATGGTAACTCCATACAAAACGCCGCTACATTGAATTATAGTCCAGTCGTCAGGGCATGTGGATACCCAACATATGAATTAGATATCAGGTTATTGGCTGGTAATTGAGGAACACGTTGAATCGATCTGTTTCAATTAGCTATTTAAAAGATATTTAAATTTTAGTCACGAACTCGACAGATGTCGTGCAAAGCCGCATTAGGCGCTAGTTCAAATCAGAAACTTAAGCTATCATCATACAGACCTATTAGTCTTCCCTCTCTTGGGTAAACTTTTTGAGCAAATAATATTCAACAGAATGTACGCCCACCTAGAAGAAATTCTCCCAGAACACCAATTTGGCTTTAGACAGAAACATGGTACTATAGAACAGGTGCACAGAATATCAAACACCATAAGCCAAACTATTGAAAACAAGCAGTTTTGTTCAGCAGTTTTCTTGGACATAAGTCAGGCCTTT
This sequence comes from Spodoptera picta, assembly GCA_038387885.1. Taxonomy (NCBI): domain Eukaryota; kingdom Metazoa; phylum Arthropoda; class Insecta; order Lepidoptera; family Noctuidae; genus Spodoptera; species Spodoptera picta. The sequence goes on from JAZHFQ010000105.1 coordinate 8,968,624, forward strand.
GACAGGGTTTGGCACATGGGTCTTCTTTACAAAATAAAAAATCAGCAACCACACTCATTCTACTCCATTTTGGCAAGCTACTTAAATAAAAGGTGCTTTGAGGTAAAAGTTCAAAATGAAACATCAGAGCTATATGATATTAGCTCAGCTCATATCATACTTACAAATTCATTTAAATTAAGTAGGTATGGTAATATGTACGTGTATCAAAATAGTCAAGAAAAAGCAATGCCTGTTCGTTAGTAGATATCGATAAATCTCGAAAATAACTGAACCGATTTGGCTGACAATATAAGGATGAAAGGTGTAAGAAATTGCATTTTTATGGATGAAGACACGGTTACAGCTAGTGGTACCTGACTAATAAGTTATTGGACTTATACAGTGTGTTAGGTTAAACGAGGGACTTATCGAGGGAGGGTATTCAGTATTCGATTCTCGTCCCGAATATGTAAAAAACCTATAACCAAAATTTTTGAAGTAATTGTCCAATAAAATAAATCATCATGAACACTGAGCGCGCAACAAGTGAACTTGTAAACAGAAACAGTACTTACATAAAGTAAGTCGCGTTGCAAAACATGCGCCGATCTTGCCGAAAAGGATTTTTTTTTTTTTAAGGGTGGAAAATCATCGAATGACTGCTCCCGCCTGGGTGAGGCGGGAGGGAGTGTCAGACTCTTACTGACTAAAAACCACCCCGTTCCTTCTCCTGCACGTCGAGCCGGAGCCCCGGTTACCCGTTAGGTTCTCCGCGACTCCGAATCGGCATCGGCCCTATTGGGCCGCATCTGTGGTGGTCTGATGGCTCTTTGAGGCGCGCGCGGAACGCGACGCGCCGTACGCTCGGGTCTGTTTCTGGTCGGACGGGGAGCCACCCATGCTCGCCGTCCGCAGGCCCGCGCTTACGGTGGCCGGAGATCGTCTCGCGATCCCCGACGCCCGGTGTGTCCTTCGCGATGGCTGGGTTGCGAGGAGGCAGCGCTTCGCTGCCTCACGCGTCCCGCCTCCTCCTTAGCTAGCATGACTGCTTCGCAAAAGGAGGAGACGGCATCCCAATCCCCCTCGCTCCGCATCATGGCCCGCACTAGGCCCGGACGCGAGAGGTCGCCATCGCCGATCACTTCCCTGAGGGCACGGCGGTGCTCAGCCTACGCAGGGCATTCTCCCACTGTGTGTTCCACCGTGTCCTAAGGGCGGTCCTCGCAGTGATGACACCCGGGCGTTTCCTCCCGCCCCATCAGACACAGGTACCTCCCGAAACTTCCATGTCCGGTGAGGACCTGCGTCAGGCGGTAGGTGAGGACGCCGTAGCGTCTCTCAAGCCACTCCTCAAATAGGGGACTTACCACTGCAATGGCAGCGAGCCCAGCCCCGGGTTGCGACAGTCGTTGCTGCCATTCCGCCATGAGATCGCGCCGGAGCTCATCCCGCCACGCACTTATCTGGCGCGGCAGCGGAGTTTCGCCCCGGCGACGTGCCTCCGCGCGCATGTTATACACGCGCGGGCACCTTCGCCTCCAGATCCCACGGCGGCGGCGACCTGTCCGTCAGGTAAGCCTCGATCACACGACGGAGGTAGGTAGGCACCCCATGATATCGGAGTGCCTCCAAGATGCAGCTCCAGGGCAGGGAGTTGAAGGCATTGGCGATGTCTAAAGACACCGCCACTACGACCCTACCCCCGGACACTGCAGTCCCCGTCGTGAGGTCCCTAACGCGCATGATGGCGTCCACCGTGGAGCGCCCTCTGCGGAAGCCGAACTGGCCGTCCGACAGGTCCGGCCCAATGTTCGTCAGGTGCGCGACGAGGCGGTTCGAAATGATTCTTTCGAAGACTTTCCCCACCTCGTCGAGCAGCACTATGGGCCGGTATGCGGACGGAGAGTACGCAGGGCGCCCCGTCTTCCGCACGAGGACCAGTTTGCCCGCTTTCCAGAGAAGCGGGAACTGGCCTCTCTCCAAGCATGCGCTGTAGAGACCGATTAATCGAGGCCCGAGAGCCTCTGAGGCCAGGACCCATGCTTTGCCATGCAAGCCGTCGGGTCCTGGGGCGGTGTTCTTGGCGCCCATCCGGCGCACCGCCGCTCTCAATTCTGCCTCGGTCACCTCTGGGACGAGGTCATTGTCGTCGTCGCTATAGCCCGCGTCGGGCACCGCAGGGGGCAGAGTCATATACGGAGGCCTGAAGCGCCTCCGCGGTCGGGGGAACAGGGCGCTTATCACCTCCTCCAAGAACTCTGGCCGGAGACTCTGAGTGAGCGGGGGAGCCCAGGCGCGGAGCTTATCGCGCACCATCCGGTACGGGCGTCCCCACGGGTCTCTATTCAGAGTCCCCAGCATCTCTCGGCGGGCCTCCTCCTTGGCCCGCAATATCTCCGCCTTGAGGAGGGCCTTCGCCACCCTGTATCCCTCGTATAACTCCGCCTCTCTCGCCTCCGCATTAGGAGGACGGATACGGCGCCTGCGGTGCCTAGTGTACTGGCGTCGCGCAGTAGTGCACGCCTTGCGCAGAGCCGCCAGCTCTTGCGACCACCAGTACACCTGGCGCTTCTGTTGCCTCGATCGGATCCGGGGCATCGCCACGTCACAAATCCTGGACATGGCGTCCTGGAGCCACTTAGCCTCATCGTCGATGTCGGCAGGCCTGACCGGTGGTATCACCCAGGCCTGCACGATGGCGGCTTCCAGGAGCAGCTCCCGGTCCAGCTGTTTCAGCGCCCAACGCGGACCACATGGGGCCTGTCTGACCGGCGGGTCTGCGGACTCGGCGGAGACGTCGAACCGGATATACCGGTGGTCGGAGTACGTCTCCACCTCCTCCATGACACGCCAGTCAACGATACGCGGTGACAGAGCAGGGCTGGCGAACGAAATGTCCACCACCGACTCGCCCTGCATCCGCACGCACGTGGGGACAGAACCCCGGTTCAGGACGACTAGGCCTATCTCAAGGGCCCAGTCTTCCACCATCCTACCCCGGACGTCGGTGAACCGGGAACCCCAAGCCAAGTTCTTGGCATTGAAGTCCCCGAGGACGAGCACGGGGAGGGAACGGAACCCGACGACGACGGTGACCAACTCCATCAAGGAGTTGTGGAACTCGGCGAGAGTTCGGTTTGGAGAGAAGTACACGCCCACCACAGCGAGCTCTCCGAACCGTGCTGCGACACAACCCCGACCTCTTTGAGCAGCCTCAAGAGTCGGGGTACCGGCGGCGGCCGACGAAATGATATATGCGGCGGTCACCGAGCCGTCCAGGTCCGCCACCCAGTGATCCCTGGGCGGGACGAAGTACGGCTCGGAGACCACGGCGACATTGATCGACCACTGCGCCACGCTCTGGAGCAGGAGATCCTGAGCAGCGGCGCAGTGGTTGATGTTCGCCTGGAGGAGGCGGAATGGGGCCATTATTTGCAGTCCATCACGACCTCCTCAGTGGCGGCATCGGCGACTGCCGCGGCAGTGGCGGCGGCGGCGGAAACGACGGGGGTGGCGGAGGGCCTACTTTTGGCCTTGGCTTTGGCAGGAGGGGAGCAGCCCTTACTCCCGACCCGGTGATTGGCCGGCTTGCCAGCCGCCGCACATGCATTGCAGTGCAGCGGGGCGGTACACGAGCCAGCCTTGTGACCGGGCCGACCGCAGCGGAAGCAACAGTCGCTGCGGTCCACCTCCGAGGTGCATTTAACGCTCACGTGTTCGCCCACGTGGCAGCGATAGCACCTCAGAGGCCGGGTCTCGAGCAGCTTGACCTGCGCCGAGACCCATCCCACCAAGAGCCTTTTGCACTCCTTCAGCTTCTTGGCCGCTGTGACGGGGCAGCTCACCACCACCGTGCGCAGCCCCGAGTTGTCCGGACGGATGGTGCCCGCCTTGACCTGGTCAGCAGGGTACCCTCCCGTCCTGGCCACAGCGGCCACCACCTCACTTTCCGTGACGGAGTCGTCCAGGCCCAAAATCCGAACATCCACACATTTAGTGGGCCTGGACACGCGGGCCTCGTCTGCCCCGAGCTCGTCCAGTACCGTCATTATAGACACAATTATAGAACAATAGGTTGCGGTTACCGGTGACCGCTTGGTGTTTGACAGTAGTGCGCTTAAGCCCGCTAAGCCGTAACCCGTAAGCGTAAGCGGAAGCGTTTTTATGGTTCTGTCTGTTATTTATTAGTGTTTTCGTTTCGTTTATATGTTTGTTAGGTTCATGTGAGTATACACTATTATGGGTTTGAATATGTCCCTCGTTTAACCTAACATACTGTATACAATACAATTATATACGTATAAATGTTTGAAGAATGCTATGTGATTTGTGAAGCTGATTCAATATGTTTACGTGTGACGTTTTACGTAATGACATCGGCATTGTGTCTTGGGGTCAATGTATCTTTGTATGCAAATACACAGATTCTTCTAAGTACTTTTCGAAGTCATAATTTATACAGAAAGTGAGTTTATTTTCTAAAACAATATATCCGTTAGTTATGACTTCTTTGCGCAAACGACTGGTTTCCGACGAATACGATTAGTTTTATATCGTATAGGATGAGGGGTCGATAATATTATAAGTACATGGGGAACTGATGAAAGTGTTGATATCGAATCATCCAAATATGCAGAACTATTGAGATTAAGAAGAGAAGCGGTGTACCAATATTATCTGATAATAAAATGTTGCACCTATATTCTTTGTGAATATCAACAACCAACAAACGAATACCTAATAGAAATGACCGATAATAACATGACAACTGCATAATGCGAACTGTTTTCAACTAACAGCAGCACCGGAACACATCATTGCAAATAACGGTTAATTAGTTTTAATGCGGGGTCAGATTCAGCTGTACTGGCATATGCCGTACATGCTGTGACGAGGATGACGTGTTAGCATCGAGGCAAATAGCTATTCAACTGATTAGTCCCGAGCGACAAGCCCGCGCTCTGATTGGCAACCGTCCGTAGAGCTCAACTGCTACCACACTGCAGGATCACAGGGGCTCTCAACATTCATACGACTTTTGTTGATTTTTTTATCAGACCTTTTTATCCCTGAAAGCAACACTCACTGTTAATATAACTTATGTCTAAAGTCTCAAGTTTTAGAAAATTATTGGTATGTACAGGGCTCAAACCTGGATTTACTGTTGTTACCTAAAATGTTCGAAAATCTAGTAAAACCTTTTCCATTCTAAACAATCGAGATTGGATTATTATAATGAAGTACAATTTATTCTGCTAGTAACAAAATTCGGGCATCTAACTGTATTCTAAAATGTAATGAGAATCTGCCTCCTTGGTAAACTGGTGAGCTCATGGGAATCTAACATAATGAATGTAAAGAATGCGTTACAAACTTATTACTGGTCAAATTACCTGGCGATGGCAATATATTTCTTAGTTGGTATCTGTTTACTACAGTATCCTATTAAATTTCCTCACGAGAATATGTTTTTTCTAAACATGAACTTCACTTTCTGAAGCCGGTTAGATTGTATACGTACTGCGTAGGAGAGAGTAAGATTGGCAAGCCCTGCGGTCACAGCTTTGGCCCGTACTATAGGTACACTCTGCTCGCAATACGGTCAATGTAACAAGCTATGATGATGGCACCTTGCAAGTGTTTCAGTTTTTTTATGCACAATACGTGTCTACGTGTGCACATATGTCAATGATTCTCCATAACCAGTGCATTTAACAAGTGTTTATTTATTTGCAAAACGAATTGGCGCGCAATGTCAGCTGATATTGTTGACTTCTTATCACCACAGCTTGAAGGGTAAGCGACGTTTTTGTGACAAAACAATAGAGCATTTTGTTTTTTTTCCATACATCTACATACTTGTTTTAAATAGTATTGAAATAGGAGAAGTTATCGATCGTTTTGACCAAATACAAAACCAAAATAAACTTCAACTAGACACGTGTTCATTGTTTATTTATACGAATTTTATTTTTCATTGCGTAGGTACCTATATATTTGTGGACTATTATTATCCTAAGTAGTTCCTAGTCCTACCTATGTATGTGATGATCATCGATGTGCAACGTCATACGGCCTTTACATCGGTCACACAATACATTTATTGTCGTATAAAAGATCGCTAGTTTTTAACACAATGAAATTGAATGTAACTCTGCTCCAATGAGGAGGGACTGCGGATCCTGCCAAATACGACAAAGCAAGGGGTACTAGAGCTACGTAAAATCTATATTTAGAACCTATTATCTTGCCAAACCTCATCTTAATCTTGAGTATGAAGTGTTGTGAAGTTTTGATCCAAGTTAAATGTAAAAGAATATATAGAAATTTTATCGGTGAGTTAAATAAAGGATCAATCACAATAACAGTAAGGTAGGTTTTAAACGGATGTTTAAATGAGCTTAACATTTTTGTTTATCTTTAAGTCTTGGTAATCTGTCTGAATGTGTGCTGAGCAAGGAAGATACTTGATGTACAGGATATAAACAACTTTGATAACATTTGTACAGACACAATATCCGTAATATTATCCATTTATATATTCTTAAAATCATATTGCGAATGTGATCAAGGAGATTCGTTTATCTGATGTGGGCGATGCTGCGTTTTATTCATTACTCTGCTAGACGTTTGTGGCTCACTGTGAGATTTGACCAGTTATCCAATAATTGAAGAGCGTGGCGTATGGTCCAAAAATGTATTCATTTTAAAAAACTTATGACACAATTCATCACAACTTTAAAATTTTGGATGAAAGGTAGGTAAGTGCAAAACTAATCCTTTAACTTTAGTTGGACATAACAAAACGCGGATAAGAAATAAATAGAATTGTACCGGGTAGGGAAAAAATGTTACGTCTTCGTGCATAATTACAGTAAAATACCCACTAGACGCACTTTTTCCCGATAAGCAGTTCACGCTAAGATACGCTTATTTCATTAGAGGTGGCAATGTATTGCTTTCTTTCAAAGATAACATTGACGTTTAGTGCTGCGTATAGAGGTAGTTATTGTTTCAACGTTATTTCCTAATTCCTATAAAGGTGTTAAATCGTGAATGGTGATTTAGTTATATAGTTTTGTTATTCAATACAACTGTTTATTGACATAATGTGGGATTACTGTGATACAAAGTAAGGACACAAATCTTTGCACAAATGAAAGGATTGTTGAGACGGTAAATGCTGCTTTTTTTGTGTTTTTTGAAAGGTTAAAAATCTTCATTTTTGTTTATTGAAATGAATCTCATTATGTACATTTATTTGTTAACTGCAAACTAGTAAACTTCATCAGTTTTCATTGAAGATACATTGTTTACTAAAAACGTTAATATGGTAACGTAAGTAAACATTAGTGGTCAAACTTCGGCCCATTAAATATATTAGAAATCTTGTATTTGTAAATGAAATAGCGATTTTAAAATAGACTTGGAAACAGACTTCCTACACTAACCTAACCTAACTTTTCAGGTGGGTCAGACATATCCGTGTCCATGACCTAGACACTTAATTATATTGTAGTGTCACCGCTATGTTTTACAGCATTCTTAGTACTGAATATAGAAAAATGCAACTAAATTGGGACAAAATGATTGCAACAATCTATTGAAGTTTTTGGGATACGAATAGAAAAACTCATACAATTTTGTTCTGTTATTCCTTGCATCTGTATTCCGTAGGTGTAGCGATATATTAATATGTAAAAACAAATAAAAATGCTAATTTATTGTGACTCTGAGATAAACACAAGGAAATGAATGTCAATATGGGTCAATTCAATTGAATAAGTTATTTACCTACCTAGAAAACTACTACGTAGAATACCCAGATACTTATTATGGGTACAGCAACGAGAGAATGATAATAGTGCTACCGTGTCTACTCATCAGCAGATCCCAGGTACCATCGCAGGAGTGTAGTTTTGATCTATTTTGAGGCGTTTTTATTTCGAGAACCATAATAACCGATGAATTGCTAAAGTGCCTAGGTAGGTCTGAAGTCTAAAATTATTGTTACATTTTTTTTAATTTACACTTTGTCATATAAGGAATTTCGGAATTAAAAATTACAGTACCTAATGGTTTCCTACACTAAGGTTCTGTATACTTTCGATCTTGCTCTATTTTCAATCTTTCGATTAGATTTGCAATACCTACAATAATTTTTTAAATATTTTTTTTACATATTTTTATTTGCTGTTGTAGTTTTAGTTAATTTTAAATTGTGTAGGTATATTTATTCATAATATTATGTTATTTAAGTGTATTAAATAACTACATAGGCAAAAATATAATTATATTTTGTTTTGTATGTTTCACAGCACCCGTAAAGCGGAGATGCGTAGGAGTCAACGTGGTACTTTCCACATGGAGCCGGTACCAGAGCACGAAGGGCTCTTCAAAGTCTCTCAAATTGGAGACAGGTACGTACCTAATCAGTAGCAAAATCTCCACTATGTATTTATTACGGTCGAAATTTTAAACCGATTTTAATCGAAAATGTCTTAATCGATCCCAGTTTTTGACAGAAACTCCATACAAACATGACATAACATAACATTACGCCGTTTATCCCCGAAGGGGTAGGCAGAGGTGCACATTACGGCACTTTTCACTATTTATGTTATGTGAGTCTCATGTAGTAGGAGGTGAGCCTATTGCCTATTCCAGATTCCGTACTACTACTGAAAATTAAGTATATAAAAATCCTAGTAGGTAATACTTTGCCCGACCAGGAAATCGAACCCGAGACCCCTTGCCAGGCAGTCGCACTCACCACTCAGCCAACGAGGCAGTTCATACAATTAATTAATGTCCAAAAGTCGACGAATCCACAGATTTGTATTGTATATTAAGTACTCTTTGGTTGTTTTTCTCCATTATTCACCATACGTCTGCAAATGTTTGTTCCTGTTCAAAGGGTCACAGATAGCCACTTTGTTTTAATCAAAACAATTCGTCGTGTACCAAAAACTGTTATTTCGGGTCTGGGTTGACGTATCCATGTTAGTTTATCCATGTAAGTTGTTAATTACAGAAGAAACTCCTTGAAAATATGAAACTAATATATCTTCTTATACATTATGATTGTTTTTTTTCTTCGCGTCGTAAATTGCAACGGATCGACTGAATGTGGTTTGATTTATTTTTGTGGTCAGTGTTAGTAGCTTAACATGTATAATCTAAAGTTATATCTAAGAAATGTAGGCAAAAAATAATTATAAATCTTTATTCATTATAAGAAATTGGTCATGGTACAGATATAAACATCTTAATTTAAAATCAGAGATCTCACTAGGTTTGAATGCCTGTACTAGGAAGAATATCCTGTATCACAGGCGAAAGGAGCACTCACAATATTATTAATTCTAGGACAAGTTATTTACCTGTATATAAACAAATTCCTTAACATAAGTAATCGATCAAAATTAAAGTTGATTATTTAATATACATACATACATACACACGTACATAACTACATATCATGATAGGTAACTAAATATTAATATTATCGTAAAAGTACATTTATTAAACAAGTAATTATATTACCTTAAATACAAAACATAGATATACATATATATATATATACATAAAACATTGTAGGAACTATAGTACTGAAGAATTTTATACATCAACAGAAACAATCTAGTTTACAGTCCAAACGGTCATTCACTCGGTGTTACAATAAAATATGCTTGAACAGCAACAAATTGTTGAGTATGTCGTACTGTTATGTACGTGTTATGACCTGTTATGATGTTAATGAATGTGCAAGGAAAGGCTAATCAACTCTGTAATCTGAGAATATGACACTTTACGCGTCCTCATAATCGATAGAGTTGATATACCTATATTCAGCTATTTTCCTAGCAGGACAGTCAGTGTCTCCAGTTTTATGTTTATTGGGCTTATTGTAACGAGAGCATGTAGCACATTTAGGGGATTCCGACTTTTTAGTGCACGAGGATTGTACATGTCCTGCTTCTCCGCAGTGGCCACACGATAAGTTGATCTCTCTGCATGATTTTGCTGCGTGTCCATATAGTTGGCAATTGTAGCATCGCGTTACAAGCGTAAAGTCTCTAACGGGACAAGAAGTCCAATTGATATAAATTCTGTCTTGGGATATAAGGGCTTTACGTATCTTGCCTGGAACTTCGATGATAAAATTGCAGGTCGGCGCATCCTTTCTTCCCGATTTGTGACTTAACTTGACTGATGTTAAAAAAGACTCCATTGTCATCTCCGGGAGCTTGTCAGACACGTTCTGGTCATAAATATACCTGAAGACGTCAGCATCAGTCATTGTCGACGGCACTCCTATTACTGCGATTCGTGGTTTGCGCTTCTTAGGTTCGTCTGCGAGAAGACCGGATAACGACAGGCCAACTGCTTGCTTCACTTTTTCAGCATCCTGTTTCGACTCAGTGCTGATTATTACACCTCCGTTTTGTGTCTTGCGGACTCCACGCACGCACAGCTTCATCTCACTAGGACTTATAATTGTTTGCACCATAGTTTTAGTTTCCTCACTAGTTTTCAACTTATTGGCCGGATACACAGCGACAGAGGCCAGATTGTTTGGTCGAACGAAATTGGATCCTTTTCTCACTCTGTCCGCAAAAGACACAGTCTTGGCTGTAGTTGAGTCCTGGAGAGACTTTTTTAATCTCGTCAATTTGTTCCGATAGGTCACAGTTTTCTCTCAATTCATCCATTATGTTGACGGCTAGGCGAGCTTGCTGCTTCAGAGCTTGATAAAGAACAGCCATTTGCGAGACATCAGCTCCAATTTTACGGCTCAGGTTTGATATTCTAAGCTTTTGCTCCGAATTGAGTTTGCCTTCCGTTGCGATGACACATACTTCATTTAACTGCTGTTCAATGCTTGCCATTCAGTTTTGAATGTCGGGCGTGGACACAGCTTCTATAGAGAAGTCAGATTTACGGCTGCTTTCTATTAATTATTTCGTCTAGTTTAATTTAATTTCAAGCAGTAGAGCTGCGTCCACTGAAATATTATTTCTTTAATATAACTATCTATGGCTGCGTCGATATGTGACTTTGAAGTTGTACCCTTGTGAGGCTAAAATTATCTCGTTAGCATGATACTTGGCCCTGTCTCTGGACCTTAACCTGTCAGTTTTAATCATGAACAAGACGTTGGGACCCTCCATCCTATGGGTGATCTCGGTCAGGGTCTAACAAGCAATTTTGAAATTGCGGACCTTTGAATAAGACACAATGGCACACGGACCTGTTAGGATTGTAGGAATTTTGTACCTCTGCAGTCTGATGCATAGCTTTCTGGACATAGGCGAATTGGGGTACCTACCTAACATGTATAAAAATGTTGACTATCGCAAAATAAGGCAAGGCAAAGCAAAGAAATATAATCAAAATTATTGATTAAAAGTACAAAACTTACCTTAATGATGAAATGCCTGACAGCCATCTTAAACTGGTGCTTTCCCCGGTTATTTTTATGATGGTGATTCACGACCAACAATCCACGGTTTTATGAATGATTTCCACAGTCTGAAACTCTTTTTATATCACGAATTATCTTAATCCAGTCCAACTGTCGAAGTGTTTTAATTAAAATGTTCTGGTTAATCTTTCCGATGAGAATAGTAAGGGTCACCATTTTTTTGTGAGAGATAGATAGATTTCGATATTCATGAAGCTTTGTTGAATAATTTCATATGAAAACTAGATTGAAAATAGACTTTTATGTATTTTACTGCAGGAAAATGTGTAGTCTTTTTCTTTCATTTAGTCGCGATGCGATCGATAAAAAAATGCATTATAATTCTATGTTGGGACGTTAGTAACAATAATTTTATTTTTGAGACATACTCGACTAATTACATGCCACAATGATTTCATATTCGTATAGGTATGTATCGTATACTCATTTGGCTCCATACCTATAATTGATATCATTTTGTTTGATTTCAAGATAATATTTGCTTTATTCAATTATATTTCTACAATTACTAGTTCAAAAACAATATAAGTATTTCGCACAGTCAAGTAAAAAGGAAAAAAAAGAAAAATAATGCTTTAAAAAGTAAATATTTTTCTATCCACAATGTCCATCGTCCTATCCATATTTCCAAACGTGAACAAAAAATTTAATTTTCTATATTAGTGGACAGATTTAACAACAGAGAGATTAACACGAAGATAACACCGGGATACTCTCTGATAATTCCCGACAAATGACAATCATACTAAAATGTCAGACTGTGATAATAATAATATTAACACAATCTGCGTCATTAGCTAAATCAAACCAAATAAGCTAATATTTACGTAGATAGGAATTACCCTTTTTAGACGGTAAAAATGTTCAATTTTCTTGGAATTGTCATTTTATTAATGGAAGGAAAAAGGATGTTTTTCGTACAAATTCAATGTTTCAGGCTTTTTGTAGAATATTATTGTGGGCTTTGAACTTTCGCGGTGTTTTTAATATACTTAATCATCATGAACGAAAAAACCTCTTCAATAGTTCCCAAACGCTATTTGCGTAGCTATTACCTAAGTAGGTGTAGGTGATAACTGAAAATATTTTAAGAAAAATTTCTGTATCCATCTGTAACAATACTTAATCGATTAAGTAATAATTTTTACAAGATTATCTTATTAAGTACCTATATATTTTTCTTCATATGCTGCCTGATGAATGCATTAAGTCTTCTTCGTATGGCATTTCTATTTGACTACATAAAGTACACAAATGTTTTATTTGTGTTTACAGAAAAATGACCAGCGACATCATTTCACCAGGAGCACAGGGAGTATTTAGACAGGTACGCAACTAGCCACATTAAAAAAGTTAATATATATGTAGATATTATTGCTTTCCGGAAAACGTTGTTATTGAAATGTACATGACGTCATGAGCGTTTCCATTTACGTCATCATCATTAGCAAATATCTTCCGGCCTTTGTAAAACAATATGATAGGACTGAAAGAAAAATCTTCTTGTAAAGAGAAGTTCGCCTAGGGTTGCAAATCCTAAATAAATTAACGGTTTTTATTTTACGAAAGGGACCATAGATTACTTTATATTATAACTTAAAGGTACTGATAATGTCATGAAGGTGTAATACAATGTAATGCCACCTCATTTAGCAATATTTAAATGGTAAGAGATTCGAGTACCAGGAAGTAACCCTATTGTCAAGTATGACTTGTCTAGTACACTAGGTACAATTCCGACTTCTGTGACAAAACCATGGAATATTGGAGTCTAGATATTAGTATAACTACGTATGGATACCTACTTATTCATTTTATCTGATGTACCGAAAGCAGTAGCAGTCTCGATCCCTCTTTACGGAGCCTAAGTGAAATAATATTGTAGACATTTTTAATCAATGTGGAGTGTCGTCTGTGTTATCTATTAATTAGGTACTGTTTTGACAGTTACTACAATGTTAATCATAAAATAAATGGCCTGCTCTTAGAGGCGTTAGGGCCGACATCATATAATTTAATTTTTTTAGTCGCGGAATTAAAGCTGAACATAATAATTTTTCAGCATTTTGAATCTTAATAGGTAATATTATATTTTTCAGTATTAATAAGAACTGACCCGCAGCTATGCAGGCAGTCCTATAAAAAAATTATGCATTCACAGCATCTACATGAGCTATTAACACATTTAGAGTTTTCACCCCATACCTTTCTACGGGTCGCCCGCCGGTATATGAACTCGGCTTGTAACGAAACCATAGCGCGATTCAGTATCGATACGGTTTTATTCAACGCCATCTATCGAGCAAAGGGTCAATGAAAATCTTAGGGGATGATTTTATTTTGTGTAAAAATATGTGGTCCCCTACGAGTATTTGGCTGCTGAGATATTACTTTTTATCTCCTTATATTTTTTAACTTGTTATGTAGTTTAGTAACTCTTAAATCGAAGAGGAAAATTAGATGAAAATTACTATAATAATAGTTCATTTTGTTATACTGTTAACCCAGTATTATTAACTGTAAAATGATTATAATATAGTGTTAGTATCAACATTATTGTGATAGATTGAAGTTGAAACTAAAATTAGTAAGTCTTGGTAAGTGGCATTTTATGGAATCTGCCTTTCCCCGTGAAATAAAGGCTGTTGTAGGTTTGTATAATGAGCACATAATTATAAGAGTTTATATTATTTTTGTATTGGGGGTTCCCAGTAAATGGTGGTGGTAACTAATGTACAGATAACAAAATATAGATTGCATCTGGTTATATAGGGTTTGTAAAGTTATTTTCACGATAACAATATTAAAATATGCTGTTACGCGCTACGTACTACGTGCTACGAACTACGCGCTACGGGCTACGCGCTACAGACTACGCGCTAAAGACTACATACGCGCTCCGAAAATTTTATGCAAACCCTACCTGGGTTTCCCTAGTGGGATTGGAGTAAAATTTTTAAGTTTCTGTTGCTGGTTCGTTTACATACCGCAATTTTCAAGGACTTGAAGTACTACTGACAACGTTGGCGGTCGACCATCATTAGGCAATATTCGTATGCACTAGACGCGAGCGATCAGAGGGAAACACTTGGTAGACAGAGAGTTTGTAGGAATTACTTTTAATAGTTTACGGTAGTAATTAGTATTACAGTAAACTTTCCCTATAATAGTACTATAGGTAGTAGTAGTTTGAATCAGTCACGAAATCGGGGTATTTTAAGTTTTATATGTAATATCGACGTATTTCTAAATCGGGGTTTTTAGAAATACGTCGAAGCGCTTCGAATAAAAGGTAGCTATAGGTATAGTGCCCTTGTGTTTCGCTTGGCTCATGTTGGTGGAGCACGGGACAGTTAGATTCAGTCATCAATGGTCCTTAAGCCAGGCTTGTCTTCACTATTCATCTAGAAATTCATCGAACCGGAGGTCCAGTAAATATAAAACAGAGAGAAGTCCAGATTGCAACCTCTGAACTGGTGCCCCTTCTAGCTGGGGGCCATTGCATTTTGTTGACTAGCCACGCCGCTGGTCTATAGCTACGTAGCCAGATTAGTACCATAACATTACGTTTTTTAACCTCGTAGGGGTAAGCAGAGATGCACATTATGGCACTTAATGCCACTGTACAATGTAACACCCACTTATCACTATTCATGTTATAAGTCCCATGTAACAAGGAGTGGGCCTATTGCCATATACGGTGCACGATTCCAGACTCCGTGCTACTAAGAATTATTTAAAAAACCCAGTAATATTTTGCCCGACCTGGAAATCGAACCCGAGACCCCTTACCCGACACTCGGCCAATGAGGTAGATTAGTACTTTAAATAAATCGTCATAAGACTTGATAGACTTTATCTTCATAAGATGTAAGCGTTGGACTGGCATTGTTAATAGAAAAATGGACCTATAAATCAGTTAGATAGATCGGATACAGTGCAACAACGAGCACCTACAAATTCACTCATAATCTAGATGTATTTTTATGACGGTTCAGTACTTACAACCGTATGGTCATGGTAGAACGGTGGGTAATAGATAAGAACTGACTGAGGAAACTGAGGGAACTGAGGGAAATCGGCTGGCCTTATGCTTTTATCTCCAATGCAATATAATCTGAAATCTACTTAACATGGAAATGACATTTTATTTCCACAAGTAAAGGGCAGGGGCCTCCTATATGCAATATTATTTGACAAGAGTCCCTATCGGCCCATACATAGATATGATAGATAGATTCTAACTTACTACAACTCATAGGTACAACTATTTTCAACTAAATACAACTCTTCGATCACAATCTAGTACGGCTAAATACCTACCTAAATGTAGCCTATTAAGTAAGTAGGTAGGTAGTTAGAAGGTACTTGTACCTACCTACTTTGACATTAATTGTTTGTATACATTTCCACCGAGGCAAAGTCCAACTTGCCAATCATGCTGAGTCAATAACACGACGACACTTCAATTTATTCTCTCCATATAATCGATCATAGATGATAAAATTTCATGTAGGTAAATACCTAAGTATTCTGGTCTTCAGTTCTCTATTCTGCCTACGTCAATACTTTTTATGTAGGTGAGTATCTATTATTGTTTTACGTTAAATGAGTTTAGAAAGATCTAGGTAGAGGTGTGTATGATTTATTGGAAAATACTCTTACTTTACTTACTTTTGGATTTTCTCCTGTGCCGTGGGTGCGTTTAGAAACATACAAGTTCATATACAGAATGACACCCAGAGCCGAAACAACAAGTTGTAGATCACACAAAGTGTTGCTCCGTGCGGGAATCGAGCCCGCGAGACGTTGCACGGCAGCCGGTTGCCCAGCCACCTGACCAACCGAATAAGCCATGCAAATTATTTATTTAATTATTCGATTTTCGTGTAGTATTTTATAAGACATCTTTATTTTAAGTATTATGTATTTGAAATATATTTATGTTACCTTTTCTAACAATATAGTGGTAAAATGATTGGTGGGTAAACTTCTCTTCTAAAATTCAAAATTGTAATTCGTGCCATCTATTGAATAATTATGAGAATTAGATACTATGGTTATGTATAATTATAGTGCCGAAAAGTTTTAAATAGTAATAATAGATGACGCTACCGATTTCAAATTAAATAAAATATTATTTATTATAAAATGTAATAAATATATTGTGAATATTAAAGTGAATTAAATGACGAACTAAATATTTATTCACTATAGCTTTCCTTATTTTGCATTCCTCAGAAATCATTCGGAGCGTGCGATCGTCAGAAAACCGCATTGTCGTCATATGCGCGAGCCGCGCGCTTGTCGATCGGAACAGCCGCGGCAGGAATCGGAAATTTATTCACTCGCAAAATGGCGACTGCTACTGCAAACAATTTGTGTCCATGGCCCAATAGTCAAGATGATTATGAATTACGAGATGTTATTGGTACGTTTTTTATTAAAACTCATTAAACTATTGCTAACTAATATTTTTTTTCGAGTCTAATGTTTTGTATGTATTCATAAAAGCCGCAGTCAAGTTGATGATGGCTTATTTGGGTCTTTCTGTCAAATTCCATATGATCCAGTGAATGTCAATTTTTCTTCTATTTCTCTGATTTTGTCCAGGGTTTCAATGAATGAAGTGCTTAAGGCTCTTTTAAAAATAGATACGGTCACAGTAGTATGGTTCCAACTGCTGGTATCCATGAAGTCATGGTTTCCTTCGTATCAAAATCTAATGTTATTACAGCAACTTAGATAGCCGCATTGAAGTGTTGTTGATTTTAGGTGTTGGGGCTACTGCTGTGGTGCATGCCGCCTTCTGTGTCCCGCGCGGTGAGAAATGTGCCATAAAACGTATTAATTTAGAAAAATGGAATACATCCATGGACGAATTATTGAAGGAAATACAGGTACACGAGGGCAATTTTGTCTGTTAAACATTATTTAATGGATTTTTAATTACCATAAATTGTTCTGCGTAATTGCTGACATGCCTATTTTTATTTTCAGGCTATGAGTAGCTGTAATCATGAAAATGTAGTAACATACTATACTAGTTTTGTAGTACATGACGAATTATGGCTGGTGCTGAGGCTCCTTGAAGGTGAACATATTCTCATGAATTTTTTATTACTTAATTTATGCTTAAGAACTCAATAGTATAAACAGTTGTGTCGGATTGTTTAATTGAATCATTAAACCGCTTGCTTGATGAAGTTCAAATATGAGGAAGTATTTATTGAGTATATTTTTACTTGATATTCTTTACCTTGTTTACTAGAAATATGATATTATTTAAAAATATTTTTGAACACCTGTTTGTCCATCTTAATTCAATACATTTTGTTTACGACATGAAGTAAAAAATTATTATGCTACACATAATAAATTATTTATGGTAAATAGGTTTAGTCTCTGTTGGAAATGTTTCAGGAGGCAGTTTGCTTGATGTTATTAAACACAAGATGAAAGTGGCAAACTGCAAGCATGGCGTATTTGATGAAGCAACTATTGCTACAGTTCTCAAGGAGGTCCTCAGGGGGTTAGAGTATTTTCATAGTAACGGACAAATTCACAGGTATATTTATAATTATTAATAGAAAAGAAAGGCTTTGCGTTAAAAGAAATATCTTTTAACATTATTATAAATTTGTGCTCTGAGCGTGCTGCCATTCTGCGACATACAGAAAACCTAACCCATATAATTTTAAATAAATATGCTGCAATTTTGTTTTTATATTATGTAGTTATTAACATTTTTTATACCTTAATATTTATATACTTAACAGAGAGTACAGAA
This sequence comes from Spodoptera picta, assembly GCA_038387885.1. NCBI lineage: Eukaryota > Metazoa > Arthropoda > Insecta > Lepidoptera > Noctuidae > Spodoptera > Spodoptera picta. The sequence goes on from JAZHFQ010000105.1 coordinate 8,986,884, forward strand.
TTGTTGTTATAAAAATAAAATTTTACATCTTTTACTTTTGTTGCCCAATTTTCCAATATCATTTGAATACCATGAAAATCTTAGGTTGCCATTGAAATATTATGTTATTTGCTTTTATGTATATTTAAACTATGTATATATATTTTGCTGCTTTGACAAATCTTGTAAAAATTAATGCAGTGTGCACAAATACATGTCTCAGTAAAGCGAAGGTTGAATATTAATATTATTATGACTTACATTTTGATTTTTCTGATCACATTGCATGGATTTGTTTCAATTGGATCATGTGACCTACAAACCTTGGAAGGAAATTGATGATTTATTAAAGTTAGACATTTCCTTGAATGAGACATAACTATACTGTTGCAAGCGTCAAGCGAATTATAACATCTATGCTAATAATTATTAATACTGCTAAGCTTTGCATTGCTGAAATATGAATCTTATGCATATATTCGATAATGTTGATAGTTAATTAAGTATTTTTTCACAGGGATATTAAGGCTGGAAATATATTGTTAGGGGAAGATGGGACTGTACAAATTGCTGATTTTGGTGTCTCTGCGTGGCTGGCCACTGGCAGAGACATGTCTAGGCAAAAAGTTAGACATACATTTGTAGGCACGCCATGCTGGATGGCCCCAGAAGTCATGGAACAAGTGAGATTTGTATGATTCTATCACTACTAATACCATTTTGTTATTTTTTGTTTACTAACACTCGTGTAGGCCTCAAAAGTAGATCACATCATTTTCCACTTTTCATCAGTAATAGATAATAGATGCAAAGCATTTAGTAATCATTCAATTAAATTGATATAACTTGTACATATAACATCCTGCCCGATATTTTTTAAACAGCCTGTGCAGTTATGTTACATGCCATGCCATCAGTCATGTTACTGTTTTAGGGACTTTCAGCCAATTATGTTATGAGTTCCAAGGAGACCCCCCGCCTATTACTTTATACATAACGCTATACCAGACAAGTATACTGCACTACTGCAGATATAACTAGAACATATTCACGTGCAGACTAAGAATTTTTTAAATTGTGTAATCAACATATTGTGAAATAAGATTGTATTTTTATAAAATTTTATATTTTTATTACATTATTATTAATTAATTATTCATTTATGAGCCCGACGTAATATGGCGGACAATGGTTATTCTAAAATAGTAACAGAAAAACATGAAATTTATCAGTGCATAATACAAATAAAAATGCAAATTTTGACTTAGTCTTATCAAGTCTCGGGGTTAGGTTTTCTTTTTTGTTTGGACTGAAATGACGTAAAGGCTATTATTACACCAGGATATAAAAATTGCAGGACCATGGCTACGATTTTAAAGCAGACATTTGGTCTTTTGGAATAACTGCTATAGAAATGGCAACGGGCACAGCTCCGTATCACAAGTATCCACCAATGAAAGTATTGATGCTAACGTTGCAGAATGACCCACCTAATTTGGATACTGGTAAGATATTGAATTACATGCATGTTACATGTTAACTCAACACACATTTATTCATCACTAGCTTCTGCCCGCGACTTCGTACGCACAATCCCGTCTTCTCCCGTTCCCGTAAGATTATCAGGATTTTTTTCTGTCATAAGAACCTTCTCCTGACAATAACACACAACAAAAAAAAATCAGCTAAATCAGTCTAGCTGTTCTCAAGTTATGGCGTGACAACGGGAAACAGTTTTCATTTTTATATATAAGATATATATCTATCTATATAAAAAGAAAAGAATTGTAGTCTTGAAATGTTCGTGGGAGTCCAGGGAAGGTTTTAAAGAAGAGAAAAAAATTGTAGGCGGTACGGAGTTTACCAGGTCAGCAAGTAATATATAAAATTGAGTTGGTTTTCCTTAGTCTCTGTCCACTAATACATTTCGAACTGAATGTATTTAGTGCATTATACAGCGCGAGATTTCAAATTCCTAACTAGACTTATCTACATGCTAAATTTGGAATGGTTACACTTAACCCTCAGAGCGCTATGTCAGTCACTGAGTGGAAGTTTGACTTTTATCAATTCAAACTTAGCAGTTAGTGTTAACATTGCTTCGTCCTATTTATAAACTTGAGATTGGATTTGAGATTCTCTACAGCTGCACTTGAGAAGACTAGACTTAGTCATTAATTTGAAGTAATCCGACTCCAGTTCTGCATAATATGCATATTATGTATTAAGTGATAAATGTACTGGCAACTAATATAAAGTTGGTATTATAGAAATTTGAACCCAACATATCATATTAACTTGCTTTATTGAATTGTGACGACTGATTGATTGCAATATGAGATGTATCAAGCATTCTACACACAATATAATTATGTGTGCAATATAAACAGGTTTTATCCAAATTGGAGATCATTTATTTATGTCTAATCAGTTATAGTTTAAAAATTAAATGTTCATGTTACAAGTAATGTCACACTCGTATCTAAAGTGTTTGTTGAAAATATCAGAAATACAAATGAAATACACTACCATGGCTATTTCATAAACTAAAAACTCCCACCTCAAAGTGCCCATTGATTTCAATTGCTAATATCATGTGGAAAACAGTTTGAAAATGTTTATGAAACATATGTATGAATAGTGTTTACTGCTACAGCTTCAGAGTTTGTTCTGAAGTAAATGAATTCTGCATAATACATAACAATTTGACATTTGTTTACCTTCCCCAGACCACCGTCACAGGACAATGTTGTTTACAAAAACACTGTCTTTCTGTTGCATGAAACATTTATTTTAATTTATGTTTTCCTCTATCGATTATTGTTTTTATTTATAGGTGCAGACGAGAAGGAACAATACAAAGCATATGGAAAAACCTTTAGGAAAATGATTGTAGATTGCCTGCAAAAGGACCCATCGAAAAGGCCAACTGCTACGGAGTTACTAAAGCATCCATTCTTTAAGAAGGCAAAGGACAGAAAGTATTTAACGCAGACTCTAGTCGCTATTGGACCTAGTATGGAAACTAGGGTACATAAGGTATTACTATAAACCTTTTACCTTACTCACACTTTAGCCCCGGTGACAGACAAGTTCCGACAAACACTAAGAAGAATTTAATCAGCTCATTAGATGCCAAAGTTACAGATCATATTTTAAATTGCACCCTGAATAACTAAAATACGGGAAAATAATGAACCTAACTTCTATGTTAACAAATATTCCAGGCAAGCAAGCGCTCTACGGGTGCGTCTGGCAGGTTACACCGCACAGTGACAGGTGAATGGGTATGGAGTGAGGAAGAGGAGGAACAACCAGCTGCTGCTGAAGCACCAGAATCTGATGAGGAGCCATCCATCACTGATGACAAGCGACCAATGAACCAGTTACAGAAGGCTGACTCCAGCGGCAGTGACAATGAAGGCGAGGTGAGAAGAGATTCAAAAAATTCAAAATTCAAATTTCTTTATTACCTTAAGAATTACAATATCTGTCTAACATTGAGGCAGTCCCAGTAAGTTATTATACAATACTTGTGTTGGGACTGACTCGATCCTTTCTTTATTTATTTAACACTCTTAAGAATAATAACCTCGAGATCTGCTAATTAAAGGAAAACAACAAAAATTAAAGTAGATATAGTAAAATAAGAAATAAAAATATACAAATATAAAAAAAAACTATGGTAGAACGGTACGACATGTTAAAAGCAATTGATTTGTATTTTTTTTTTCTGAGAGTAGATGTATGAATCGATGTGCGTGTGTGTGTGAGAAAGAGAGTGAGTGAGTGAGTGAGTGAGTGAGTGAGTGAGTGAGTGAGTGAGTGAGTGAGTGAGTGAGTGAGTGAGTTTATGTATGTATGTATGAATGTATGTATGTATGTGTGTATGTATCTGTTTGTATAGTGTTTGTATGTTTGTTATTGAATTCTAATCAAAATATTCTCAGTGTCTTCGTACGACAAAGTTTTTAACCATTCCGTTAATAACCTCTTACATTCACTAAGAAGTCTGGGATACATTTTGATTTTTGCGTTTATTTTATTGTAGATACAAAATTGTTTACTGATATCAGGCCAAATCAGGAGAAATTATTACATACATAACCTTACGCCTGTCTCCCATGGGGTAGGCAGAGACAATAGAACTCTAATTGCTAAGCCACAATAATTACTATTGTAATTGCATAAACAGAAGAATGCCCAAAAAAACCCAGTCAATAACAATCGTTCATGAAATGTAAAAGACCATAAGTAAGAGGTCACAAATAAGCTATTTGTTTTGGACAAAACCATAACCGGATGAGCCAACAGCGCAAAATATTACAATTTTGTATCGGCGCGTGAATAATTGATATTTTATTTGGTTCTATGTTCTATGTTTGTTACTAGAATATTGAGCGATGATGAATACAGATAAGGAGTTGTATAATTACAAGAACTCAGGGGCATAGCTAGCGCCGTATCTGCCGTATCAATTATATGGGGCCCCCGGACTACAGGGGACCCCAACGTGCCTAAACAAAAATTAATAAAAACTTCCCAATTTTTATTCTATTTCAGTAATCGCAAAACTAAAACAAACGAATTTTATCCCGCGTAAAGCATGCGTTCAAAGGTCCGCTAATTAGTTAAGGTCCGTTAATAGAGGAAGTTGTGTGAAAAAATTTTCGGTTTTCACTAAAATTATAAATTTTATGTGAAAAAATCTATTGTGAGAAATGTAAACAAAGGTTTAGGGGCCCTTGAACGAGCACCTGGCATTGTCCTTTGACAATGCCAGGTGCTCAGTACATCTTTGTCCCACTATATTAGAAGTCATGTACAAGTATGCAGTATTCAGCATCGTGTAGTGTATTAATTACCGATACCTAAACATTTGTCCTGAAACCTGTAAAACTTGCGGTTTTTGTTTAAAATACCAAACAATAATGATAAATAACGCGAAAACAACGGAAACGCAGAGAGCGAATGAAAGATAATATTCACACTGACAGCTGACAACTGACAAGCGCTTCAAAACGTTTCGTTACACATAAAAATCATAACTAATGATAGTAATCGTTTCTTTTATATTTTCGTGATTTCATCTGTAATTATTAATAATTAATAAATGTTATACATAATTTTACTTTTCATATAATATTTTATGTATAATGATATCTTTTTTACAGTTACTTACTTTTTTATTTTCCTAATTTCGTACAAGCGATGCGTATGACGTAATGCAAAGAGTCATTAGACAATATGGAAGATGCATTGTAATAAAGTATTTCCGGGATTGAACTTCTTTTTTTATTAGATTGCAAACCGCAGGTTTAAAAATAAAAAGATTTATTGTGAAAAGGTTCCTTATTCGTCAAAATTATTTTATTAACGGGATGACACCGAAAGAACTCTAAAACTCGAAGGGAAGTGTTAGAGTTGTTTCGGTGTCATCCCCTTCGAGCACAAGGGATACTGCCGGAGTTTACGATGATAGAGACAATAACTTGTGGCGTCTTTTAAATCAAACGCGAAACAAAGTAAAAGTGAAACGGACACCATTAAATTATGTGATATGACATGTTTGGAAGCGTGCCTTCATTTGTGTGCAACGCGAAGGTGGACTTGTGCAACAGTTTTGTAGATAAGTAGGTAGAGAGTGTGTAAATAACTGTAAAAGTGTGTAAAAAACTGTTTTAAGTGTGATGGGAAGTTTATAATCGTATTTATCTACATCAGCTTTTCGGAAGAATGCCGTACCTAGTAAATAATTGCACTTTTAAAACCCTTGTTAGCCTGCCTATTGAGTATCTAGTAGATAGTGACGAACTAGTCAGCTGATTTCCGTTTTCATTCTCAGTACACGTGGAAAGAGATAGCAATTGTTTTCATTGACTAAGCGACGCATCGCGCGTAATTTGTGAACTACATTATGCAGAATGTAGTCAATGTTTACTTAATTACTTTATATGTAATTAACTGGTCCGGGGTACGAAATTTCTTCACAATTATAATCTGTAAACATAACACTACCTCCCATTAAAGCCTTGGCTGATTATTATAGAGCACCTTATATATAACTTAGCTTTTGTTCGCCTGGTATTGTGACTTCCGGCACATTTTTAGTTTGAGAATGTTCCTGCCCCCGCGTGATTTTCGGGATAAAAACTGTTCTATGTCCTAAGTTCCAAACTATGTCTGTACCAAATGACAATGACCAAATTTGTATGGAGCGTGGTGCATTTTCATTTTTTCGCGGCAGTTGATCGGATGTGGAAAAACTGATGCAGAATAACATTACAAACAAAAAAATATATGGGGTCTTATATCAAAAACTCAGTCCAAACCGAGTTAAATCAGTTCAAAGATGTGAAAATAGTGGTATATTTATTCCTTTGATTTTGTTGATGGTGACCGTACGTAACGCATATTTCTTCATTTATTTGTCAGAAATATTTTGTAATAAAAGTTTATAAACGATTTCAAGGAATATATTAAAGCTTATTGTGGACTTTTTTACTTATTTTTTTTATTGATTTTTTTTTCTTATCAGAACAGTGACCATTAACTGACTACTGTTGAAGAAAAAAAATTCGCTTGTTTGGCTAGCGTGTGCAATTTACATGTATACGGTTTGTGGCCTATGACAGATTTTCATGACCAATTTCCTCTCAGTCGAAAACCCGCAAAATACTTTACTGAGCCCTATCATGAAATGCTATGTTTGTCAGCTGCGGCGTCGGTAGCGGATTGAGTAGTGACAGTCGTCAAACGACGAAAAAAACATTTTTCTGTCTACTTTTCCCGACTTACTTCCGATTAGTAACTAATCTAACTTCAGTTAATACTTTAATCTACATCTAGCATAAGATTCTGTACAAAGACATCGTCATTCAGTCACAAAGTGATGGATTTCGACTGATCACATTATATGAAAAAATTATGCGCTCATCTGACGTATAGACCCTCATTTTACAAAATCGACGGTTTCCTTTCTTCAAAAGATTATGCTAACTATAAAGTAGATGAGTCGCCCACCAGGAGTCAACGGCAAAAAAAATACTTTATTATACTCAGAATTTTAATTCGATTCCAGATTTGACAATTTCAGTGTTGCAACGTTATGACAAGTACTAAATAGTGACGTTGCGAAATTATTCGATATGGAAATGCAATATTTCTGGATCGATGCTTCTCGTTTATAATTTTACTCTCGTAAACTAACTATATCAGGAAATTAAATATTTCTGAACCGATAATTTAGTTTTGACGATTAATTAACGATCTGCGACTTTTCTTTTATAATTGTGTGTGAAATAAATAAAAAATGTAATCGTGATTATGGTAATAAGTTATTTTATAAATTGTCGCCGTCATCGCTATCGCTATCCTATCACTTTCTGTAACATTTATTATAAAACACACACACTGACTGTTTATCGATTTTTGTATTCATCACTACACTATTATATGTGGTATCATTATTTCACAAAATGACAGTAGCTATTGTCAAATCTGGAATGTAATTAAAATTCTGACTATAGATGTTTGGACGGCTACAACTACTCAACCCACCACTGGTACCACAGTTGACACTCATGAACCTTCACGACACAACTCCTAGAAGCATCCCACAAGTTATTGACCGAGAGAAAATAGCTAATAAAAATTAACGACTGGCAATATGGATATATTATGGTGTGATTTGGTGTTTCTGTGCCCGGCGTACAGTGGCGCGCAATTTGAAGTTAGGAATTGTGACAAAAATATAATAATTTGAAAAAAAAAACGAAAGTAAAAGGTTTGACTCCAGTTCCTTTCTACGCCCATAACTCAGTCCAGACTGAGATTTCCATATATGAGCCCATAGACAATTTCGTTTGTAATGACATTCTAGAGGTAGATAATATTTTCCATAAATCATCGACTGCCGCCAGAAAAAAGAAAGGTACCAATTTTAGTCAATGCCCTTTCACACAAATCGGTTCAGTAGTTTAGGCGTGAAGAAAAGACAGACAGACAGAGTTACTTTCGCATTTATAATATTAGTTTAGATTTTAATCGACTCTAGGTTATGGCTCTATACATTTTTGGGCATTGTCTTTTTAATTGGTGTCTATAAGGCCTTTCGTCTTTATTATTTCGTTTTTTAATCACTTTTATCCAGTTATCACCAGTTACTTTTCTCCGCGCACACTTACACCATACTAGACGATTACTAGAAAGGTAATTTTCAGGAACACCAAGCGAAGCCCCCAAAGCAAACCCCGGCGCCCTCAGCCGTGGCGCTTCCGCCCGTAACACCTCAGCCCGTGTCACCTCAGCCCGTGGCACCTCCAGCCCCGACGCCACCCGTCCCAGCTCCGGCGCCGGCACCGCCACCGCCACCAGAAACTATGCAGACTCCGTTCGCCTTGAAATCTGATGGAGAGCCTCCAATCGTAAACTTAGTGCTACGATTAAGGTTCGTCTAAAACTCAAACAAACAAAACAAATAAACTCAAATACTTATCATGCCATGATATCACACTTACTGTACTGTTTTTGTAACACGCCCATTTCGTCGGAAGGACTAAAAAGATGTTATAGTACACATTATTAGACGTCAGTTCGATTTAAACTGCTTAGCTTTCGTTTCCCAGGTCGGACTAAACATGATTTTTCGGTTATGTTCCAATAGAACTACCTTTAAGTACTTTCATTACAGGAACGCTCGCCGCGAACTGAATGACATACGTTTCGAGTACATAGTCGGCAAGGATACTGCAGAAGGCATTGCTATGGAGTTGGTAGGGGCTGGCCTGGTCGACCCTCACGACTCAGTTCCCATTTCCGTGAACCTGGCCAAATTACTCGATGCACAGGTGTTGTCTGGTACTACACATCCTAAAGCAGTTACATTCCATTTGGTAAGCATCATTTTCATTTTTCCTGACATGGGTATTAGTTCTGTCTTAATTGGTAAGACAGATTACAATAGCAAAGATGTGACTGACTTTTCTGCATGAAAAAGTCGCGCGCGCAGCCTACCTGCCAGTCCTTCTAAGTTTATAGGCTGAGCTAGCAAATAGAAGTACGGAGAATATATCTGTAATACTTGATTGTTTCGATTTCAGAATTCGGCTGGACCCAACGAACAGTTCGATGACAAAGCACTGATAGGATTTGCGCAAATCTCAATTATTGATTAAGGACAGAAGCAGGGTTGAATTGAAATATTGTGTAAGAGGCAATTTGTTTGGTGGCCGGCGTCTAGCTATATGTACTTGTTTGTTTATGGTGCTAAAATGTGAAAGCTTCATAAAATTATGGTAATTTAATTTTCTTTATATTATTACGTTTTTATTGGCCATTTTTTTCCATCGAGCCAAAGAATTTTAGTCCTTAAATCTTAATAATCGTTTTGGTGAGTAGCTGTAAGATTTATTTTTTGTTGTTTTGTTACTGCGTATGAGTTGCGTGTTCGTAAAGATAATATAAAATTGTTTTATTGATTTATAATAATTATTATTACTGAATGTATGAGTCGCCGTTTAGCCATGGATGTCCGTAATGTCTAGATGTTTAGAGCTAGTTATTACTTTTATGAAACATATCTTCATGTGTTCCTTGCATAGTAGATTAAAGTCATCTGTCAGTATTTCATAATTTACCGAATAGTTTCACATTTTCCTAAACCAAGTGGACAATCAATGTTGTCTATTTTTATAAGTCGACAAAGGTTTACTTCAGTTTCGGAAGATATTACTTGTAATTGATGTACTACCATTACCGAATACAATACGTAATTAATTTTCTTAGTATGACTTTATGTATAGTGAAAATACCCCGCGCTTTGCGTTAACTTCTATGTCAGTACTACGGTCCTCTTTGAATCTTATTAAGACGAATTAGGGAAGCGCCATTATTGACTGTCATTTTGTAATTATAAACCTTAAAACTGACCACTTTAAATCTAAAATTGTCTGGCGTTGCAATGCAATTAGTACTAGGTACATTCAATCTAATTGTAACTAATTTGGAACGTTGAATTTGGATCAAGACTTTTTACTGCAAGTAGTTGATATATTAAAATTATACAATTTATGGTATAATTTGTTCCTAAACAATTTTGAATGATGAAATTCTTACTATTTAAACATCTCATTAGTTGATGTCCCAATTCAGACAATACAATTATGATTTATTAATGCGTTTCAATTATGAAAGAGCAACATGCTCATTGTATATACGGCCCTTTTTATGTAATATTTATATACCTACTTACACTATATTTAGACATTTTAGTATTCATTGAAATCATGATCTGATAATTTAAATAATAGTTTGTGCTATAAACTATTCTATTTATATATTTTTTTAATCGCGTTTACATTCCTTCTTTGTTTCTATTGTTTTATACACTTGAATTATCGAACACGTTTTATTTGATATCACTATCAAAACTTTAAATATGTCGGCATTACAATAATAATAATTATACTTGTACTTCTTCTTTATTACAAAGATGGTAAGAAATAACAACTTGCTATTATACATATTAAGTTCTTATGAAAACGACTTAACGACTTGAAACAATATCAGTATTATTACATATTGTTTAGGAGAGTTCCTATGTATCATGAATAGCATTATTCTTCCATAGTACTAAGAAACAGTCAAGCCGCTGAATGTTTTTATCTTACTCAATACTTCATTGCTTTCCAGTAAATGCAGGCGTTACATTAAAATAAAGCATCAATTACATTTTATGTACCCTGTCAAGCACATTCTACATGAGAAAAAGAGGCAGGACGTTACTATATTAACTATCTTACCAATATTAAATTACATTTATGAATATCATGCTTCTGAATTTTACTTATTCACTTGCGTACATTATAACACTTAAATTATTCATCCATGCTATACCTAGTAGGACATATTTATTAGACACTTAGTTTTAGTATTTTTTACTTTCATGTATAACTACATCAAGTAACTTATTGTACCTATATTTTTGACTAGAAAGCTTGAATAATATATTTTTCGATCGCGATGTCGGCAAATGAAGTATTTTTCTCTGTCTGATTGTGAATTTGCAATGTGTATGTTCGCTTCAAAATCAGGGTCTTTGCGAAAAAATTACCATATTTCATGTGCGTAGGCCTAAATACTAGCGAAAGTGAGTAATTTTTGTACTACTAAACTATTTGCTTTATTTATTATGCCATTGATTAGGTTACTTCATAACTCTGCGAGCAGAAATAAGGATCGCCTTGGACTAGTTTAACCTAGGAAAATACTATTATAATACATACAAAAAATATTTGCTACTAAATAAATCAAACATTTGTGGGAAAACACCGTTATTCAAGAAACATTAAACTACCTTAATTAAGTTTGTTTTATCTTAAATTATACCCATTTAAAGCACGCCACAACTATGTTTATTTACGCACAGCGCCGCCCTCCGTTTTTTAAATCAATATGAAGCATGTATGTAAACATGTATACTTTCTCATTTAAAATATTAACTAATTTATTTTATACATAACTATCTTCTGCCTTCGACTTCCCGTTTTTCCTGTTCTCGTTCGTGATTTTCGGTAAAAAGTAAAACAAAAGTTTTGGATAAAAAGTCCTATGATGGTCTCCTGGTTCTAAGCTACCTCCCCACCAATTTTCATCCAAATTGATTTAGCCGTTCTTGAGTTATAAATAGTGTAACTAATACGACTTTCTTTTTTAAATATAATATATTAAACATATGACGCTACAAACTTATTTATCATCTCGTACTTTTAGTTTTAATTTTCTGTTCATCGTATTACGTATTATGAAATAATTTACAGCAAAGTGGATAAGCCGGGTAAAATCTACAAATAGTTTATAAAATACGAGATTTTTAGTATTATATTGTACGATCAATCTATTATTAATTATATAAAGGTTAGTTTCATATATTTTATTTTGTATGTAGACACAGGGTTTTAACATATTAGTTAAAATTATTTTATTACGTTAAGTGTGTTTGTGGGATATTCGATTTAATTTTCTAAATCATTGCACTACAGGGGTTTCCAACCGTGTCTTGGTCAAGGACCATTGTTAGGTTAGGGATCAGTATCGGTAAACCAATTACTTTTTCATTTCGTTACCCTAAGATTTCATGGGGATCGTTCTCATAAGAATAGTGACTTGGATTATTTTATTTTACAATTTTAGGAAAACTTACAGCTAGGTATAACATAAGCATAGATTAAATTACAGATAAACGGCCAATAACAAGTTTCCGCTTATAGGTAATTAAATTACTTGTTTAATAAGACAGCATACGACGAAACAAAATAAAACTGTACTGTTTTGAAAAACAAAAAGAAATAAAATATTATGTTTGAAAGAAACTTGAAGACATTCATTTCTTTAATCTACGTACCTACACTGATATGAAATAAATCTAAATCATTATATTAAATAATTATTGAAATCATTTGCTCCTCTCAGTGATCTCCTTTGACAAAAAATTACTCGGACAATAAGTATAAATATTTATTGGACAGATGATTTTTATGTTTCGAGACCCGTTTTTTGTCTTGTCTTCTACGGACGACCGGTTGGGAACCACTATTGTAGAAAAATGTATCGTAGCTGAGAATGTTTAAACATATAATTCTCAATGTCAGCGATATTCATTTATATACGTTAATTTTTTAGATTAGGATTCCCATCTGTAAATTAATTTCGAATATTATAAGTGATGCTTCTAAAATATGTTGTTTAGTAGAAGTAATGTATTTTGAATGCATTATTCTTAATCTACCAAAATCATGTATGGTTGGGCGTCAGAAATGTAAATATGTTACTCAAATTAGTATAATTATACCTAAATTGCCTAATCTCACTTCACACGCACGAAAAGTTGAAATCTGTATTAGAATTTTGTGGCAAAATAGTGCTTATTAGTAGTAGGAAAGTATATTTTTTAAATAGACAGACCTTTTGTAATTCACAAACTACATCTTTAACTTTGGTTAATAGTATGCTGTTGTCAGAAGTATATAGACACGTACTATGTGTCTATATACTTCCCTCGTCTATAGGGATTGAGATGTGAATAGGGATAGAGTAGGGGTGGATCAATACTATGAAGAATTTCCCCATATCTATTCACCCATCTTCTGTCTTCATTCACCACTTGATCCCTATCCACCCCATTTTACTGTAATACACACATTGAGAGCCTGCATTAAATACAAATACATGTTTAAAGTCTGAACATTCAATCTAAGAGTACTGATACACTAAACAGCTATCTTTTGAAAGTGACCATTTAGACTATTATTTTGCTATTTTACTGGTTAACTAATCAAATTGAAAGCCACATCTGGAAAGAATAACCAACGTTTACTCGGTATACAATTGTGTTCTTACTGTTAAATATTAATGACTATTTAAATTCATTGATTGGAATTCGTAGCGTATTTACATTTGAATACTTATTGTGTGTAAAATCTATAAATAAAGTTCAATATTTAAATAAATAGTTGGCGAAACTTGATCATATGGCTATTTGATTGTAATTAATGTACGAGTACATTGCATAAAATATACATGTATATAATTTTAATCCGCCACATAATTCATCCAAATACAGTATATGTACTGTAATTTATAATTGGGAAATGTTCTTATATTTTAGCAGACGATAATTACAAAGAAACTAGGTGATTAATGGTATTTACGCTACAAAGTTTACGTAAATATTTTGCCAGCAAATTCTGATAACACAATTTGTTTTGCAGAACTAAGAAAAATTCTATGTATATATTAGGGTAAACCCTAATATAAGCTGATTTGTTCAAAATTATCTTGTTTCCTACAAAAGTCGCTTACAGTGTCGAGTAGATATAAATTCCCTGTGCTGTGCCTTGCTATCTTCGCTTAGACTATAGATAAACCTGCCATACGTGAGTCATAAGGTCGTGACGAATACTATAATTAAACATTTGATGCAATGACGCAATCTCTACAGAATCCTTTAGCTAGAGATCAATGTGAATCTTCGTTGTCCAACGTAACTCTTAACATTTTTCGTAGTAATAAAGTCGATCCTTTGATATTACACATTTATAGTAGATATGATAAGTATTGTACACGAAAGTTTTCATGCATTTTAGTGCAATTATATCGACCACGTCTATTACTATAATACTATGTGACTTATAATAGATCTTGCACGTGAATCTTTTGTTATTGTATTCGTATTTTTTACATATCATTAGCGCGAAAAATTTACGATAGCGCTATATTTTCTGTCCTTGAACTTTACTTATCAAAAGTCTGTATTTTGTACGAATGAAAGCCAAGGTTCCCCACAGATTGAGGGGCCCAAATCTGCGTGCGAGATCATATCTTAGGAATGATTGATGTTTTGTAACTAAGTCACATTACAGAGGCAAGTGATGAACACATGTGACTTTCTTCAGAGACATGATATTCTACAGCGAGACAATAATCAACTGGTATTATTAATAAATAGGTACGTGTCGTTATATTAGCTAAATCGTGACCTGTCTAGGTGTTTCACGATTTTGTTGATTAACACCATACATATCTTTCGACGTACGCTTTATATGTAGGCAACTGGTCAAATAGGGATGATGACGGTGTAATAAACTATTTTTTCTAAAAAAGCACACAGCTTAAAGTGATAGGATATTTTGTAAAAGAACTTGGACAAACAACATTAATGCAATAGGGCAAATTCATGATATTATTGATAATCGCAATATAAAACTTAATTATTGAACTCACAAAATAGTAAATGATTTCAGTCATCATTCCTGTTGAGATCAATCAAAACGTAGAACATTTGTGGTTGTGGATGTATTATCGTAACTTGCAAAGGAAATAAATCGTATGAATGTATAAAAATGTCATAAAATATACAAGTTTTAATTAGTATAATTATTGTTGTTGAAATATGCATTTCTGCCCCACATAGCTGTTACTTTTATTTTGTAAAATGCGATACTAGTTAATGGATTTAGGATATCCAGAAACGCAAGTTTAACATTCAAACGATTTATTTTCATTGGTCGGACCTTTTATTCGTCTTTCTATTGATGAATTTGGATGTTATTTATAAATTAGTTCGAAAATACGATGTTAAATGTTTATGGGGAAAAGTATATTTGACTAGACTTGGGCAGAGATCGACATGAAAATAATGTTTGTAAACACACCATGAAGACAAGGCTACGTACATAATATGCATACCTATCAGGTATGCATCTATACATAACAGGTATGCATTTCTCTGAAAAGGTTGCTTATATAATCTCGATACTCTGCGCTTAATGTTCTTATTTTGGATACTCGCTCCCCACATTTTAACATCGACTTTCCGGACTGTATGTTACACGGAACTAGAGAAATTGGCAAAATCATAAAAAAAACAGGCCTAGCAATGTAAGTAATTTATACATTATTATCATATAGATATTAAAATATACAATATTATACCTACTTACTCGCATTGAATGTCCATAGATTTATTGCTTTTGATGGCATTTTGTAGACATATAACATGTGCGCGGTTACTTGGGACTCAGTGTTTGAGTATGCTATTCTGATATCAATTTTATACCTCCATTTCCAAGATTCATTATTCTTTGATTTAGCCTATATAGAGCCTATTTTCAGTAGCAGACGTCTTGTAGCACGTCTGCTACTGAAAATAGGCTTACACCAATAACTTTATTTACTTTTTATGACTATAAGGGCAATCGTATATGCCAACTACACACGGATATCAAGTTTTCGCGCACAGGTTGTAAGCCCCTATTGCATTGTATTATAGTTTTATAATGTATAGTTACCTCATGTGAACAGTATTCATATACATAATATTGATGTGTGAAACCCAATCAAAAGTTAGACGACACACGTTCGTCGTCAACTCAAGTCACATGCTTACGCAAGTGACAAGACGTAGTGGGGAAGTCCCGCATTTATTTTTATACAAGAGTAAAATGAGACCATCTCCGACATATATTGCATACTAATCTAAACTCCTGTAATTACGAATGAAAACTGATTCTAAAGTATTTGCCTATGCATTATACACGTTTCTAACGAATAGGGAATCTTTCATCGATCTTTTAACCTTATCACGGAATTAAAAATAAATTTAGTGTTTTCAGTGTGCTATAAAATTTTTATAAATTATACATGTATTTATTGGATGTATTAAAATATTGATGTTCTAATAAATGTAGAAATGATGAGTTGGTTCTTACGAGCCAGTTTACCTATGTACGTAAGTTAATAATATATTATATGCCAATTACAATTATTGATGTTATTCATTATTATGAATCTCTGATTCGCACATTTCTTAATCGTTTCTACGTGTCAAAATTTATTAAAATGGTGCCTGAAAGCGCACAATACTGTTTTGATTGTTTTGCGTCGCAATATGTAATCATTTTAATATCTCAATGCTTATGTAACATATTTTATTGTCTTATGATTAGCAGTGACGTTAATATAATGCTTATGTGTATTGTATAAATACTACAAATCACTTGATTCAGTTTATAGGTACCATTTAAGTCTCCCTTTTACCAAGCAACAGAATGTCGTGCGATATTTTGTCGCTTAGTAGTACATTTTTATTGTACGCAATCAGTATCTGTAAGTATATGGAGTCTGTGTGCTGAAAACAAAATTCGTTATTAAATAAAACTGTCAAAGAAGATTTTTGTTGTTTTCATTTATACTGGCACTTGTTTGCAATTGATGATTGGAGGGATGTGAGCTCCAAAAGGAGGAGATAGAGAGGAGGTAACCGCCTCGGTACAGAACATGCTGATATCCTCGTTGGCCGAGTGGTCGCAAGTGTGACTGCCTGGCAAGGGGTCTCGGGTTCGATTCCCGGGTCGGGCAAAGTATTACTGGGTTTTTAAAAATCTCAGTAGTAGCACGGAATCTGGAAATGTGCCCGGTATATGGCAATAGGCTCACCCCCTATTACATGGGACTCTTAACATAAATAGTGAAAAGTGGGTGTTACATTGTACAGTGGCATTAAGTGCCATAATGTGCACCTCTCCTTACCCCTTAGGGGATAAAAGGCGTGGTGTTATGTTATCCTTTAGGATCATGGCCACTTAGAGATCAGCCGTTCAGACAGTGACTTCAGAGACGACGCACCCTGGGCATAACGAGGCTGAATGGAGACTTATCTCCCAGGTATGTGACAGACGTTGCATCAGAGTTGATAAAGGTGTTCCGAGAACTCAGTGCCCCTTATACTTAAATGCCAAAAAGTAACCACCTGGCATGGCATTTAAGTAGTATATAGTAGTATCAGGGTGGTGTTAGTGACGTACGAATCCCATAGTTTCTAGCCCGGAGGAAATAATGAAGTTAAATGTACATTTGACTACTTAATGTTGATAACTTATTGCGCCAAAATGTAGATCAACAGCATCACACCATGACGTACTCTAAACGATGCCTTCCAGCAAAAAGGTTTCGTGTTAAGAGGGGAAAATCATCGAATGACTCCTCCCGCCTATGTACTGACTAAAAAACCACCCCGTTCTTACTCCTGCTCTTTGAGCCGGAGCCCCTGTAACCCGTTAAGTTCTCCACGGCTCCGTGTTGGCATCAGCCCTATTGGGCCCCATCTGTGGTGGGCTGATGGCTCTTTAAGGCGCGCGCGGAACGCAACGCGCCACACGCTCGGGTCTGATTCTGGTCGGGTGGCGAGCTAACCATGCTCGCCGTGCGCAGGCCCTTGCTTACGGTGGCCGAAGATCATCCCACGATCCCCGACGCCCCCTAGCTGCCTCACGCGCTCCGCATCCTCCTTAGCTAGTATGACTGCTTCACAAAAGGAGGAGACGGCATCCCAGTCCTGTTCGCTCCGCATCATGGCCCGGACTCGGGCCGTTCGCGAGAGTTCGCCGTTGCCGATCACATCCCTGAGGGCACGGCGGTGCTCAGCCCACCCAGGGCATGCCCTACAATGTGTTCCGCCATGTCCTCAGGGCGGTCCTCGCAGTGGTGACACCCGGACGTTTGCGCCCGCCTTATTAGACACAGATGCTACCGGAAGCTCTCATGTCCGGTGAGGACCGGCGTCAGGTGGTAGGTGAGGACGCCGTAGCGTCTTTCAAGCCACTCTTCAAAGAGGGGACTTACCGCTGCAATAGCAGCGAGCCCAGGTTTTGGTTGCCACAGTCGTTGCTGCCATTCCGCCATAAGATCGCGCAAGAGCTCTTCCCGCCATTAACGATACACCTCTTTTGGCTGGAAGGCATCGCAAATAAAATTTAAATCTGTTCAGTACCTAAGTTACACAGATTGGGTACTTTCGCGCGAAAATAGTAACTATCTTACTACGATATCTATCGACTTCTGCGTTGAAAGTCCGTATCTTATTACATCCAACAGTATATCGCTCGACCTCAGATGCTCGTATTATAAACAAACAATTGCAATGATTTCTTTATTTACTATCCATAAAATGTTCACGGAATCTAAAAATAAAGTTGTTCTGAAACCCTGACCCAATTTTTGATCGAAGGAGTTTTCGCATTATTCTGTGAATAATTGGTACAGATTACTGATTAGGGAGTTATCAGTTGGTGGACCGATAGTAGCAGAGAAGACGCTGAATGTGGCCGCCTGGCCGGACATAGGACGGCTGCGCATATGCGATGCGATGTGAAGTGCGAAACTTGATACCTACAGTTCCTGGAATGATATTGCGAGTCGTATACTTAATCTACAGTGTACATAAATTGCTTAATAAAATCGTCACATGAGCGTCAGTTCACAGGTCACACCAGCGACAAACAAATTTGTATCAAGGTCAAGTGCGGGCTCGACCAATCAAACGGTTACCTAACAATTATTTCTGTTTTCATGTCATAACATTCTTTTATATGTGACACTGTTCCCTACATACCTACTTAAAAGACGCGACAACAATTTATTCTGGAAGCATTAAGTTTAATGCTCCTACCTGCTACGGAAACTAGATTTCTTATAATTGTATACCTAATAAATTAAATTACCCACTATCCACAATTTGTTGTTCAAAGTACAATCTAAAAAAACTTTCAAATTGTTTATTATATAGGGAGCGTGAAACAAAACAGTTAATAGAGGTTCCTTTTTTAAATAATATAACATTATGTACATTGAAGGCGATAACCGACCACGTGATTCGTCATATTTTTTTCGCGAAAGATCCGTTTTGTGTTGACTAAAGGGGGTGGCGTGGGATGTGAACTAATTTGAAGTGGTAGATGACAAGGACACTGAATTTGAGTGCGTCTGGAAAAAAATACGCATTAACAGTGTATGTTGGTTGTAACGCGTACATAGTGAGATGTTTGGCGCATAGTGGCGAGGCGCGTTGTTTATCATTACGGGTCTATATAAGCGTCTGAGCGGACCGGCGTGCTCATACATTAACGGAATACACCACGCTAGTAGTACACAAGCGATTTCTTCATACTATTTCAAAATGAAACTGCTGAAAATGATTGTGTTTGCATTCTTCGCACTCCTGGTGGTCGCAGTGAGGTCCAATCCCTTACCTTTTGAAAGTAAGTTTATATTTAGTTCTGCATCTTTACGCTTACAATTATTTTTTCAATTAAAATATAAATCACGTTCTTTTATATTTGCGCACGAAAATGAAAAGAAAGTCCTTAATTTTTTTTTCTTGTATAAATCTTTCGTAAATTAAGTGCTTGTATTTTGTGCTAAAATAAGAATAGGCTTATGAGGGGTATTCATAATATTTATTCTACTTTCTTATACGAACTGTTACTCTTTGTTAGAGGCAAGTACCTTCCATAGCGAAATAGGCTACGTGTGCAAGCGATGCAAAAATGCGAAGTGGCTATCTACGAACTCTCAAAACAAAAATACCAGTGCCATTTTTATATTAAGTAATCAGCAAAAACATTAGGTATCTACCAGGTATTTATCCAAAAATAAATACCTAATAGTAGGTAATGAAAGACATTGGTTAAACAAAACAACTTGATTACAAATTGTATTCAAAGACATTATTCATAATAGTTTTTTAGTTGTTGCTTGCCTTTCTCGCGTTTAGATTTATCTATTTGCGTAATTGATGTTATGTGTGTTGATTAAAAAAGTAAATGAGGTGTATCTTTGGTCTTCAATGGAATCTCAGTACAATCTGCTCAGTGCATTATAGTGATCCCAAATTAACCCTACCGGGTACCTAACCTAAAAGGCCTAAGTTTGTGTGTTTACTGTAGGTACTCATCTATGCGTTAATACTACCATGATCCGTTCATTCGTTTGTATATAGTAGGTACCTACCTAAGAATCAGACCAAATGTACGTATTGATTCGTCCACACGGAAGATTTTTTATATAAAACGTAGTTAACATAAGCGCATACTGACTGATAGTTTTGTCGGTAGTGGTATTAAACGACAGCTGATCAATCTGATCGAGAATTTGTTACTAAATCACCGATATCTTGGACCTATTTTCTGATACCGATTGCCCTCTAGTTTTATGGTAATGCAAAACCAGAAGAGCACAATGTATTGGTACCTAAAATGGAGAAACAAAAATATTATACAGATATTTTCGAAGTAAATTAAAAAAAATCAACAATAACCTGTTGCGGATTTCGCCAGCGGCACCGCGCGTCAATTCAGTTTGTGTCAATTACTTGACACCCTCCCCATTTCTAGTCTTCTTTCTTTTGTAACATTTTACTATCTCCTCTTTTCGCAAAAAAATAAAATAAATAAATGAATATTCAATGATGAAGAGGAAAATTTTAATAACTATTTCAGTACAGAGCTTTTGAATTAATTCAGAGCTGTTGAATTAAGCAAAGGCCTAAAATGTTTATAACTGAGTAAACGTTATGTGTTTATTCTTATGCTGGTGTCATAATTATCTGTCCTCAACCTGAAACTAAGCCACTACTAAGAAAAGAGAAACCTTTCTCCCTTTGAATTTTGAGTCTTAAACCTTTGTTATAAAGGTAGTTTAGGTACAACCTCATAGAGCCTTGGAATAAAAACTTATAAATTATAGTACAGCAACATTTTGGCTTATCAAGTTTGACAAAAGTTATTAGACATGCTAACACATAATAGTTTGTAAAAGCTTTTACAAATCAATCTACATTACGTATAGATAGCTTGCTGTTAAATATTCACGGCTTCGCTAGGTGAAAATCAGCTTAGGAACGTTACTCTCAACTCTTCAGACATAAAAATCATACCACCTCTGTCGTGTCATGAAAGAAAGACAAATTAAATAAACATATTTTCGTGTTTATAATGTTAGTAATGATTGGGACATGTAATTGCGAGAAATTAATACATTTTGCACAAGTAACTCTTTGTAATTATTGCATAACATTGCATATAAATTAAGCAGAATACAAATTAGTAAATTGTCTCATTATTAGACTATTACTTGGACTTACTATGCTTATTGGGTGTCAACGTCAACTGATTTACAAGTTATTGACGACGATGATGACTTGTGTCTGCTACTGCATGCGATATTGTGCAAGAATATTAGCTTAGTAATAAAATAACTTAATTAAATTACATTTCTCCACAGAACCTTGTCAACAAAAGTTTTGAAATTATGTCATTCATACATATTTTTCATTGCCTACATAAAATATTCAGGAAATATATTTTTACACCTAAATAATTAAACGGAAATTTTTATCTAAAAATATTTGTGCCAAATATAGATTTTTTTAAAACAAGCTAGTTTGTAGGTACCTATTTACTTTATGGATGTACTTTAGAATGTTATTATTAGCGAGAAAAATGCGACAGTGATATGTCATATTACGTGTCGTGTATATTCTAGGTGATTTTAAGTGCTGGTTCTATTTTGTCGAAATGCTATCGGGTTATAAGATTGACCGAATATAGAGTACACCAATGAATAGTCGGCTAATCTGTTTAAAAAATAGGTAATGAAACATTGAAGAAGAATAGTACCTACTTGTAGCTGCGAATAACCTAAGGGTTTTAAAAAAAAGGCAATGCATTAAATCATCCAATGACTTCTCCCGCCCGGGTGCGGCGAAAGGGAGTGTCAGACTGGCTTGTGGTGGTCTGATGGCTGGGCTCCGACTTAATGCAAGACTAGGAACGGGGTGGCTTTTAGTTAATAAGAGTCTGATACTCTCTCATTTTACCCTAGACGAAAGATAAGCCACTGAGTGATTTGAAATCTCCCCCCCCCCTCCTCAAAAGGTGTGATTCCACAATCTGTCACTCTTAGTTTTTTTAATCTTATATACCACAAGAAAATAAGTAATTTAGCAATAAAATGCAGTAGCAAGTAAAGTGGTTTTCAGGTAAAACAAACAAGATTGGGTAATTTCAGGTCTGCAACCAGCTTTTCGTTAAATCTCATAATTTCATTTTGTTTCTACAATAATTAGCAGATATTTGTCAGAAGTAGGTCCAAATCATAACATTACAATGCAATTGACGAATTCCAGATAAAAACGGTTTTGACGTCATTATAGTTTGTATTGCGATAGTAAATTCACTGTCAACACAAACTATATGCAAACTTATAAATTAACATATAGCATGTATATAGTACTTACCTATTTAAGTCCAGTCGCGTCACGTGAAATTACTTTTGCATAAACTGTGTCATTCGCTATCGGACCGTACGTTAGTAATTTCAAATTCATTACTACCATGGCATCATGTGAGAACTAAATAATAATTAATAGGTACCAATGACTCATTGCCGAAAATTTAATTATGTAGACGTTATTTCGGGATTTTTCGTAAATACAACGATAACAATCATATTATATACAGTTAATCTTTTTCGACGTATTGATGTTTATACCTATCGCTTATTATAAGATACGCGCAATTCTAATCGACGAAATTTTGACAATATTAGTAAGGATTTATCTCAAGTTACTGATACTTTTTAAAAATGTGAACAACTATAATTAATAGACCTTTCAATTAAGTACAAAACACTGAAAATCGCACGCGTCTACGCATTTATACAACGCAGTTTTTCGCCAACGATCGAAGCATTTTCTAAAAGATAGTGGTTTTAAAATAGGTCAATGTCGATCTAAATGTTTTTTATAACATCCGATGGATTACGTGAAGTACCTACGCCAGATCTGACATTGACCTGTTTGCCACAAATAAAGTTGAGTGCGAATGTTATGACTGTTCCGAATAACGCTGTAAATAGAGTAACTACACTTTAATTTCACTTACGTCACAACCTCGTCTTACGAGCTATCCATTAAACTAAGAACAATAAACTTTAGCGAACATCTACGTACGTTGTATGTTGTGTTATAAAACAGAAGCAGTTACTTTTGTTTACATTATCTTGATAGTTTCAGTTTAACAATTTACTTTTCTTCGCGAATGTACCTCCTTGCACATGCTGCTACGCTAATCTTTGGATGAATAAAACAAGGATACAAAATCACAAAACGTAGAGGATACGACCATTAGGACTGTAAAGAAGTCTCGGATTTGCTCATTCTTATACTCTTTAGTAAGACTCTTGAGTCTTACATACTCCGTAGTCGATGGTAAGATAAGCGACACTGATCGAAATTTAAGTGAAACAGATTGGACTATGATCGGAAATTCCCAAGATAAGGCGAATTTTGTGGAATCTTGAGTCAGGCCCTTGATCCAGCCGCCTATTAATCTTATGAGGTCATGATTAAGGTCAACATGACGATAGGCAATGACTGGTGAACCCATGTGACAAATCATTTGATTTAATGACGATCATTCGATGATTCTGGAAAATTCAGGGATTACTTCGTTCTAATAGGTACCTATAATCATTATTATTTAGGTATTAGGTAGATGAAGAAAAGTAGATTTAGATCTAGACAGAAATTTAATTATGAACGACATTTAAAAAAAACATCTTAAACTCCCTTTTCTTTTTGAAGTCGATAAATTAATATAAGTAGGTATTAATACCACCTCTAAAGTATAACAAACACTTCGCTGAAAACCACATTTTTAACCGTTCAGCCAATCACGAGATAATCATGCACATACAACTCAAATTGAGAAACTCCATTTTTTGAAGTCTGTTAAAAAAATACACTACTAATTACATGTATGTTGTATAACAAGGTAATAACTGAGAAAACGACGTTAATTAACTACAGTATCAAATAATACTTTATAATTAACTAATGCATGCACATTGTATTGATGACGTGTGTTATCCATGTTTTTCCATCGTGTACGATTTTTTTTTGCTTCGGCATCTTTTGCAACCAGAATATCGAATATCGAAGAGAGCTAGAAATATCCTTTTACAATTTTTATGACTTCATATACCTCTAATAGCTTTTTCTTTCAAATTAATAGCTACAATAATATGCGTGCTTCATTGTTGTATTAAAAATATTCCGATACGCATTCTGTGTTGGGCAGCAGTGTACATATTAAATGTTAACAACCAACCAAGTTTTGACAGAACTTGGAAAATAAGAAAAGCCAATAAATATAAAAAAAACTACAACAAAATACGCAACCAATCCATCACCTATCAGTTTTTTACCGGCTTCAAAAAAAGGAGGTACTATGTTCTGCTGATTGTTTTTTTATTAGTTGTTGTCTATAAGTGTCATGCCATTTAACCTGAACCTCCATTCTTACCTATTTTCATTTTTAGTGCAACCAATGGTGGGTGGTGGGTGTCAAAATAATGCAATTTTGTATAATCAATCAATGTAAGAAGAAACTCGTATCTAAGTAATAGAGATGTACATGCATAGCGAACCTACGGATCTCGTATTTTCGGATATTTCATATTAATAATATTAAATAAACTAATAAACTGTTTATTATTTCGATTAGTACTGATGACGTAACAGAGACGTATCGTCATTAACTGGAATATGGGATCTCTTTTAAAAGGGAATGAGCCGAATTAACGATTACGCTTAATGAAGTCACCGTTAAAGAGACGACCGTCATTAGGACGATGATCAGGTAAGAAGCTACGGAGCTTTTTATCTGATCATAGTCGGAGGATATGAGTATTTGCGGACAATAGTTATATCAAACGCGGAAAAGTATAAATAACTTTGTTCAAGTCTCAATTCAATATCAGTTACTAATGAGACCGTATTGATATAATAGGAAGTAAATATTTTATATCATGCTATTGAAATAACGTAGCCATGAAAATGTCGTGGTGGCCCGGAGGTTTAAGACACCCGCTTTTCATGCATGAGGGTACAGGTTCGAAACCTGCCAACGGCAAGTAGGTACTAATGTGACTTTTTCCAACTTATATGTAGATACTTTCTAAGATTATTTAGACACCACTGACAAAAGGTGAAGGAAAACATTGTGAGGAAACCTGGGCTTATATGTAATTTCTAATTATTATTAGTTTGTAATCACCAACCCGCATTGACATTGACCAAGCGTGGTGATTAATGCTCAAGCTCCGTGTAAGGAGAGGTTTTGCTCAGCAGTGGGCATTTATAGGGTGTTGATGATGAGCCATGAAAATATATTGACGTATAAGCGGATAAGGTATGATAATACCACGTGTAATGCACATCACTATATTAACTGATAAATAAAATTAGTTTTGTTTGGAGAAAGTGTAATAAGGCAATAAAACTGATATAAAGGTTATGTAAAATACTTCGATAACCTTTTGTGATTAATATATAAGTCGTACTTATTATCCCTAATACACAGTTACATAGTGGTTTGTTTAATGTAAACTGGATTGTACCAAAATATCATTTTTGTATATGAGTTGAATAACAAGATACCCTACCTAATTACTTTACAATATTTAATAATAATATAATAATAATAATACGTTTATTTGTTAGAATATTGTTACAAAGGTGTTACAAATAAATTTATGTTCTGAATATTCTGCTGTTTCCAGCGTACAAATATTAAAAGTTAAAATTAAAACAAGACAGGTAAAAACATACAATCAAAAATAAAAAAATGGATAATATGGACGATTAATTATCACAATGTAGTAAAATTATTTTCGGTACAAAATTAAGATTATTCTTAAAATTTACTTAAAGGATAATAAAAAGTCGTCTAGGTTGAATTTAGAATTAATTTTTTCATTCAAAAAATCATTTGTTGAATAATAACATTTATGCAAAAGAAAACAAAACAGCTTCTTTTTAAATTCCATAAGATTAAGGCTTCTAAAACCATTTGGTAATTTATTATAAATACGAATTGCCATACAGTATACATTATTAGAAAAAAGATGAATTCTTTGTTGTGGTACACATAACTTATGAGTATGTCTGATGTACATAGTTCAGATTATTTTTTAATTAAAACTAGAGAAAATTTTAAGAAAATGGTTTTAAGTTTAATGAAAATCTTTTTACGCCGTTATCGCATAATGTGCTCAAGATTATGACCCTCTGCCGCAGCTTGAAATTAGTCGAGTACTCTCGAACAGTCTTATTTTAGCCGTGTATGTGGTTCGTTTATGCTACAACTTTGTTATTGAATTACGATAATGTATTTATTTATTTATTTTACATTACAGTTATACAACCAAGGCCTTATACATTTCGGTTATAATGAATGTTTATTTCTCTTAATTGCAGCTGTACATGAGTTGGAAGACCCGTGTGTGCGACAAGGCGGTCTCTGCGTTATGAAGTCTGACTGCCCACCAGAAAATATCGTGTTTCTTTCGGGCACACTCTGTCCAAAACAACAACACTTAGGCGTCACGTGCTGCTACGTAAGTATCTGCAAATTATATAACATAACATCACGCCTTTTTATCCCCGAAGGGGTAGGCAGAGGTGCGCGTTACGACACCTAATGCCACTGTTCAATGTAACGCTCACTTTTCGCTATTTATGTTATGACTCCCATGTAATAGGGGGTGGCAATAGCCATATACCGGGCGCAATTCCAAACGTCGTGCCACTTACTGACAATTTTTAGAAATCCCTGTAATACTTAGCCCGACCTAGGTATTGGAATGGGAATTGCCCAAGACCCCGTGCCCGGCAATCGCACTAGCAACCACTCGGCCAACGAGGCAGTATCTGCAAATGACTTCTACATATTTATAATTAACTAACCTCTGCCTGCGGCTTGGCTCGAGTTCCCGTGGGATAAAACTGGCACGTGTTGACCCCCTTAACCGTTTTGACTTGATTGAGGAACATACACACGAACACACATACTTTCGCAATTATAATTACCGACTTAAAAAAACGATTTGATTTTTTTTGTAAGATTAATACCAATGGTTAGTTATCGGACTATATCGCCAATGAGACAGTCATTAATACTGTATTTAATTTAATAGAATCATAATTAATTAATAAATTATTATTTTCATTTCAGTTGTGAGCCGAACATGGCAGCTGGCTCCTTCCTGGTACTTACCTATACTTAATTGTTAAGGATTTAATATTTAATTAGCTGTATGGTATTTTAAGCTCCTGTAAGATTTACTTAATTTCTTAGTGGGCCGCGCCGTGTCTAAACTCATATACATGTCGCGGAGAACCTAACGGGTAACCGGGGCTCCGACTCGACGTGCAGGAGAAGGAACGGGGTGGTTTTTAGTCAGTAAGAGTCTGACACTCCCTCCCGCCTCACCCAGGCGGGAGCAGTCATTCGATGATTTCCCCCCTTAAAAAAAAACCTCATATACATATTTTGTCTTTATCATAACTATCGATTTGACAATGTAAGTTGTATGTAAACTTCGAGTGTACCCATAATGTAAATTGAATTCCCTACTCATTAACTACCTACTGAATAAGGCACGAGCACCCAAACCAATAAACTTTACATTTACTATTATTTAATGTTAAACAAAGAAATTGTGTTAAGCTGTAATTTAGGTATTAATGTGTCAAATTGACTTATTTACTTAAATAAATGTAAGTTCAATTGTTTATGTTTATTTACTAACTAACCAATTGCCCGCGACGTCGTCCTCGTAGAATATGATTTCTCTTTTAATTGAGCATTTAATCGGGATAAACAGTATACTATCAACTAAGTCATCCCATACACTGCCTTTATATCAAATTTAATCAAAATAGGTACATTAGTTTCAGCGTGATTGACCGGCAAACATCCAAATATTATAATATTACTGTGACTAACCGGCTTTCGGTTTGGTTTTGCGAAGTCCCATCTTTTGCGTGTCAACCGTAGCCGATATTGCAACAGTTGCTACGGCTAGCGTAGTGCGTAGCCAACGTAGCAAGGCTTGTTCCTTCTTTCATCTTCTCAAACAATATTAAACAGGTGATGTGTACCAATCACTTTTGTAAACTTATTATCAAATTGTTTTACTTTCTTAATTTAGTCCGGTTAAGAAGACAAACACCTCTCTTATTTAAACTCCCTCTCTAGGGTAAAGTCAAACTAAAAATAAAGAATTATTTTCAATTAAGTAATCAGTAAGGCTCAGTCTAGACAGATGGACCGTGTTTCAACTGCTATTCAGCTGCTTTGCAGTTCGGAAGCAGTTTAAAAGCAGTGGATACCACTGACTGCACGTGCGTTGCAGCGTCAGTTCCCTAGTGAAAATGTCAATGTTCGTTATAAAGCGTAGATTTTTCCGAAAAATAATAAAAAATCCATGAGAAACTTGTTATTACCTTTAAGTAACTGTTTATTATAGTGAATCGAAGACCTTTGCCAAAAAGCACCCAGATCAAACAATACAATTATTAAGTAGTTCACCAATAAAACGACAGATATCATTTGTTGAACTACCAAAGCTCAGATAATACTACCTCTATTATTGTTACGCAAACTAAAATTAATAGTTTTAGTGCCCAAATTAAGAAGTATAGGTACTATTTGGGGAAAACCTTCAAATGACGCCTAGCTTTTTGAGAAGAAAGATTAGGGAGTGTAGGATATTTTCCTCACTAAAAACACCCCGGTGGCCACCTTCAGCACCTGTAAGGAGCACCTGGGCCTCTAACAGACCTGTTCCAGAGCCCCCGCAGTCAACGCTTGTTACGGCAGATCCCTAGGCAGACACGCGTCTCCGTTGCGCCTGACTGTGCAGTTGCACGGCAGCACGAGGTCATTGTGCTCAGTCTTTCCTGGGGCCACTGGGTGGGCACCCCACTCTATGCACCCGTGGTGTCAAAGGCCCAAAGAGATTACAGCGTGTTAAGCGTCATGGCGGTTGCCTGCTCCACGTCATCAACGACTTACGAGCAGGATCTACTTTCTCGTGAACCCGCTATGAAATCCTTCTGAGACATTACTGGCTCATAAAATGAGGCCACTTTCCTTCAATTTTCAGTCGCTGCCAGCATATCCTTTACTATTACTGACTGAGACAGGTCTACGACCGGGACCTACTAGTTTATTACATAGGTATTAAGTAGATTTTGATTACCACATAAGAGAAAAAAGGTTTGAAAGATGAGCGTAAGTGACAACTATTATCACTATTATCAGACCTGTAATTTTCCCGCTGTGTGTCTGTAATCAGAGGTTACAATTAAGTACTGTCTCAGATATTAATACATACCTTCAGACTCGAGAAATGAGAATATTCCAATGTTTAAACGGTTACTCAATTTTTCTTCATTATCTTTTCTATTCAGAGTCT
Source organism: Spodoptera picta (assembly GCA_038387885.1). Taxonomy (NCBI): domain Eukaryota; kingdom Metazoa; phylum Arthropoda; class Insecta; order Lepidoptera; family Noctuidae; genus Spodoptera; species Spodoptera picta. Next base: position 9,016,524 of record JAZHFQ010000105.1, read on the forward strand.
AGTTATCCGGACCACTTTAAATATAATTGAAATGGGACACCGACTGACAATTATCGCTGTATGCACTATTGAAACGCGCCTAAGGGTATTTTTCAGTCAGCGGCCTATTGTGGAGTATAGGTACCTTCTTTATAGTAAAATGGGTAAGTATATATAGAATACTCTCTTCGAAGTATAACTCACTTATACTCATCATCACTCAACAATCCACGGTCCATATTAGTAATATGTACATGTATATGCCTTATTATCTTTTTAATTATTTTTTATTTTTTTCTCTTGAATCTCCAGCGATAACGTTCACCCGCATGCATAAATATTAAACAGTAATCATTGAGCCTCATAAAATGACTGAACACTGCTACCCAAAATACAAGCTTTCGCTTAGTTTGGGAGACAGCATCAGTACCTATAGCACATTACATTTTAAACCTGTGTCTAGATATAAGTCACCCAAAGAACTGTATAACCTTTGCGACAATAAAGATTATTATTATTATTTTCAAAGATACTTTAATTTCCTTCTCGTATGAGAGTTTAAGAACTTTATACACAGGCCGGAGCCATGTGTATAAGGGAAAGTTTAAATAGAATAAGTGGATGATAAAGTAGATGACGTTAAAAACTTTCTTGTGATGCGGCAAGTGTTGAGGATGGTTGCTTTTTGGAGTGTGTGGAGAGTGTAGGTCCTATGTGGAGAATATTGAGGCTTTGTGTGAGAGACTTAGGTACGAAACCGGTGGTTGAGAGGACGATGGGGACAATATGTACTGTTTGTGCTCTCCACTGCGTTTTAGAAATTAACTATTGCTATATCTATTATATAACTATTACTATTGTAACTACTACTATATAACTATTACTATTATATACTAACTATAACTATATCTATAACTATTACTATTACTATATCTGAAAAATTAAGTAAATACCAAGGTATTTACTTAATTTCGATCGATGTCTCCCGTGAAGTGCTTTTTGTGACCATACTGCGATCTTGTCTTCATTGCTAACAATTACTTCATTTGTTTGTGTGTTTCGATTTTGCAAGTTTAGGGGTGTGAAGTTTTTATCTGTTTCTGCAATTTGTTTGTGAAGTACCGAATGTTCTGATTTACTATGGAAATAAGTTCTAAGGTTTGAAATTTGTTTGTTGTGTAGGTTTTGTATATCTATTAATCCTCTTCCTCCTTCTTTGCGTGGTAACGTGAGACGTTGTATGCATGATTTAGGATGATGTTTTCTGTGTTTGGTGAGTGTTGTGTTGATGATTTGTTGTAGTTTTCGGGTATTGGTTTTCGACCATTGTATTATTCCAAATGAATATGTGAGAATAGGTATTGCAAATGTGTCTGCCTAAAACCTAAATATTTATAAGTATCATTTTCCTCCATGGGTTCAATCGTTTGGCCCGTTTCAAGTGTGTAACTGTTATTCTCAAATTTCCCCTTTACTATTGACATAACTTTACACTTATCTACTCCGAATTGCATGCCTATATCTATAGAAAATTGTTGTGTTACATCTGCTAAATGGGATAATAACATTTGGTCTGCAGCATATAACTTTATATCGTCCATATACATGAGATGTGAAAGTGTATATTGTGTACTATTATTAGTAAGTGTATAACCTGCATTTGTTCTGTTTAATAGATATGAAAGTGGGTTCAGTGCCATACAGAACCAAAGGGGACTCAGAGCGTCGCCCTGGAAGATGCGTCTTTTTATGTTAATTGGTTGAGTAACTATTGTAGCCGTGGGTTGGTTAAATTTGAGAACAGTTTGCCAGTTTTGCATAGTAGATTGTAGAAATAATTTTATTGTTGGGTGAATTTGATATAAGTTCAATACGTGTAGCAACCAGCTGTGTGGGACAGAATCAAAAGCTTTTTGATAATCTATAAACATTGTGTGGATATCTTTTTTACTCTTAACTGCGTGGTTCATAACGACGGCGTCAATAGTGAGCTGCTCTTTACAGCCTTGGCTATATTTGCGGCAACCTTTTTGTTGTTCTGCTAGGATATCGTGTTTTGTGAGATGACTAGAGATAACTTCACTGATGCAAGCTGTTAGAATTTTGTAAAATGTTTGAAGACAAGTAATAGGTCGATATTTAGCCGGGTTGATAGTGTCATTCATGTCTTTAGGTATCATGTATGTTATACCCTGAGTGATATATGATGGTAGTAAATGAGGTGCTTGAATAAATCTATTTAAGTGATTGTGTAAGTATGGATGTAAACTTGTAAATTTTTTATACCAATAGTTGTGTATATGGTCTGTACCGGATGATTTCCAGTTTTGTGTGTGGTTGATGACATTTATGAATATATCTATGGGTATATTTTCGAATTCCATTCTCTCGTAATCTTTGTTGACCTCGTGTATCCAAGCCGCTGAATTATTATGATTGATCGGGTTTTTCCAGATACCTGCCCAGAATTCTTGGAGTGTTTCAGCGGGAGGAGGTTGTACATTTTGGGTTAAGGTGCGTGTGGATGTTAGGTTTCGATAGAAAAATTTCTCATTACTTGAGAATCTACTGTTATCGATTAGTGAATGTTTTATACCGTCTGAGCCTACTAGATGCTGCGCTTAGCTTTTGCTTCATTGTATCCAGAAAGTCAGTGAGTTGTGTGTTGGGATTTTCATATTGTGCGTGTAGTTGAAACTTTGCCTTTATGACTTCTATAGCTGTTACTAGTGTTGGACTTCTATTACCTCTTATATATTGCGATAATCTTCCTATATTTGCCCTCAGACTTCTTATTTTCTTTTCTAATCTGATTTGCCATTTAGGTTTTCTGGTAGTAATTGTTTGTCGTTCGGTCTGTACAGTGTATGATATTTTAGCTCCATTATGTTTTGCTGCTGCCCAGGCAGCAGAGTAAATAATAGTTTGCAAATCAGTGAAGTCAGTGTCTGTGTTTGCGTACTTAGGGAGAATAATATTGTTAATGTAAGTTATAATACTGGAGAATTTTCTGGATGTTTTTTGTTTAGGGATGTATGGCCTATTGGTGGGGTCAGTATCAGTAAAGTGTTGATGTGCTTGTTGAAATAAATCTTCGATTTCTTGATTTATTTCTGGGTTTGTGTGTATCGTGTCAAATTGTTCTAGATGAATATCATTTAAAAAGTTGCCATCTACCTACATATGTTTGGAGAGTGTAGTGTAGCATCAGTGTTTGTGTTGATATCTTGGAAGACATTATTTGTGTGCATGGGAGTGTGTGTGCCAGATATGAATGGGTTTTCTGGGATGTTTGAATGTGTTATATTTGTATCGCGTATTAATTCTTCAGAAACTTCTTTTTTTATTTTTGATAACCTGCTACTGGTAATATATTTGTTGTTTATAATTACTCTAACTTGGTCCAATAACAGCTGCTCGGTAACATGGGATAATTTTGGATAAGCAGTTATGAACTGTTCATGTAAGGATTTCCTGTAACCTGTTTTATTCGTTTCTAAGAGAGTGATTTTATAGTATATCTTCATTATTGTTTCATTGTATTCATTAGTCCATTTCATGCGTTGACCCGGTTGTATATTATTATGTGTATTTATTGGTATTGCAAGAGTTGGTGTTGAGTGTTGTTGTGTTGTCATGTTAGTTTGCAGTTCGGCTCTAACTTGATCATAAATCTGGTCTATTGTCGTTTGCGGCAATAGTTTCTTTTGAACTATTGCTCGACGTTGGTCGCCTATGCGCTGACGGCTAGCTTCCATGAATGGAAATTGTTCTAAAAATTTTGCATGTAATGGCGGAAGGTAAGCATTTTTGTCTGTTTCTATGTTAGTGAGAAGAAGATAGTTGCGTAGGATGAAATCGTTCATATCTGTCGTCCATTTCCTACGAATTGTGACAGTACTTGTGGTGGGTACAGCTTCGTCGACAGAATTTGCCGGCTGCACAACATCCACTGACTGAACAGTTGATGATGAAGATGGCGTCGGGGAGACGCAGAATGATTGTGATGATGATGAAATAGACGGAAAAAGAGACGTGGAGGATGACGAAGAAAATTGGGAAGATTCGTCATCTAATTGAGGCATAGCCTTACATTGTTTTTTCATTTTAGATCTAGTGATCATGTGATCCCCACGAGTAGCTAGGGACCTCAAAAGTCGACCACAGCAGAGCCCTGCATTCACTGTGGCAAGGGTAAATAAAACTGGAGGTCCCCTGGTCTCCAGAGTTGGCATACTCTCGACTAAGCACCCCCTTAGCCACGCAGCCCTCAGCGTATGCAACCTTGGCTTGGGTTGTATCTCTTTTGATCGGGCTCCTACCCCAGTCAAGATAAGACTAGGGATCAGAGCCCTTAAGCCCCACCACGTCTCGATAACGTAGAGATACGTCGGTGGGGTTATTATTATTATTATTCAATAGGGAAACCATGACTGCATGACAGGTTAAGTAAAAGTGTTTATCGAGGTCAAAATTACTATAATTAGCGCATTTCAGTTTTGTATAATAAGTAGTATAAGATTTTTTATTATAGAGGGTGTCTGGCGCATGAACATATTTCAGGAATTTGAGAGGTCATTAGCTTCCTTTCACTCATAAATCCGTCGTCCCAAATGTCATGGTTTATCACATAAGATTATTTTTGAAATTAAAAAATATCTGAAAGGTTTCCTTAAACTTGAATTTAATCTAAATACATGTTTGTTTGATACAAATGGTTTTATAAAAGAATCTTACAAGCTTCCAAATTTTAATTATTCATTCCCACATCTGAAAGTCAGCTTCTAGATTAATCATAAAAAAACTAAAAGCTATTTTGATCTTAATTTTATTTTAAAAAGTTCCTTAGTTAATTGTTCTGTCTAACAGTATGCTAGTCACACAGAAATTATTCAAAATCTTAAACAAATACGGGTTACTACTTTGCCATACCCGTAATAGTACTTACCGATTATAGGAATCATCTATTATGTTATCTAACTGTATGCAGCTTAGTTGTTATTGTCTTGTGGCACAGAATTCTTATCGGCTTATTTTTTTTTAAGGAGGGAAAATATTCGAATGACTTCTCCCGCCTGGGTGAGGCAGGAGAGAGTGTCAGACTCTTACTGACTAAAAACCACCCCGTTCCTACTCCTGCACTTTGAGCCGGAGACCAGGCAATCTTTTACGTGCTTCACGGCATTCCTACTGGTTTTTTTTTTTTTTTTAAGGGGGGAAAATCATCGAATGACTGCTCCCGCCTGGGTGAGGCGGGAGGGAGTGTCAGACTCTTACTGACTAAAAACCACCCCGTTCCTTCCCCTGCACGTCGAGCCGGAGCCCCGGTTACCCGTTAGGTTCTCCGCGACTCCGAATCGGCATCGACCCTATTGGGCCCCATCTGTGGTGGACTGATGGCTCTTTGAGGCGCGCGCGGAACGCGACGCGCCGTACGCTCGGGTCTGTTTCTGGTCGGACGGGGAGCCACCCATGCTCGCCGTCCGCAGGCCCACGCTTACGGTGGCCGGAGATCGTCCCGCGATCCCCGACGCCCGGTGTGTCCTTCGCGATGGCTGGGTTGCGAGGAGGCAGCGCTTCGCTGCCTGACGCGTCCCGCCTCCTCCTTAGCTAGCATGACTGCTTCGCAAAAGGAGGAGACGGCATCCCAATCCCCCTCGCTCCGCATCATGGCCTGCACTAGGCCCGGACGCGAGAGGTCGCCATCGCCGATCACTTCCCTGAGGACACGGCGGTGCTCAGCCCACGCAGGGCATTCCGCTACAGTATGTTTCACCGTGTCCTCAGGGCGGTCCTCGCAGATTCCTACTGGCTAGTGGGTCGGTGTTGACTTTATTGAGGGTTCTCGTAAAAATACGAAAATACTCAACCACTAATACTACCTACCAAAGTTTTCATAAATAGTTTTGTGGGGCACCGACTTCTTAACTTTCAGTAGGTGTTGTTGGTAGGGCTAGATACGGAGTACAATGAATAATATTTCTTTGGTTGTTAGTTTAATGTTTTTAAAATAGATATTTTTAAACGTAGTTTTGTCTTTGTTCAAATTGAATGACAATTTTGAGATATGTATACATTCGAGTCTAAAAAAGCACACTCCCACTACTGGACAATCGCCTCTTCTCACAGGTAGTGTTGCAAGCATAGATATAATAAAGAATGTTTTTAATATTTCTGTGGTTGCAACACAGCTATTTGGCGATTTGAGATTATTAATTTCAAAGGAAAATCCGCCAAGTTTTATCTATTACTTGCTTAACCTTAAAGGAAAAGATTTCTTGCTACTTGTCAGGTTCTTACTTTGCATCCTCATTGCCTTGCTGTACTGCCGATTTCAATGAGCGATCTTTTTATGTATACCTACCTGTATTCTAGTCTACGCGTGTGTCGTAGCGTAATAAATCGTTTCTCTTATCTTTCTTTCGTTTCTTTTCTTTCCGCTTAATTCAAAACCTGTGAATTGAGACCGATTTTTAACATAAACTCGATACAATTAAATTTCAATAGTCGAACCATATCCATAGATTTTGTATTAAAATGAGCTGATAGATAAGAGGGATCATGCATTGACCATTTATTTTAGAACTCAAAAAGGGACATTCGCTCATTGAGATATAGTAAGTAGATCTTATTATAAAACTGTAAATATAAACTTTGTGCCCACAACAAAATGGTTGACTACTAACTGCACAAAAATGTAAGAAATTAAACGTTTTCTCGACTGCACTTCGTCAGCGAGTAATGTATGATGTTGTATCGCTTTCGCACACCACTCGAGCCGTCCGAACAGTCGTCGCGTAGATTCGTCTATTCAAATCCTCGCGTGGTTTCCGAAAATGGAACAATTTTGTGTCCTAGAGTTCATTTCGGGGAGAAAGAGACTGGTAATTATAAAAAGGGCAGTCCCGTTCAAAACGGGACGTCTGGTCACGTCAATCATTATGTATAGTTTCATGCCCTCGGAACGCATATCTTATTCTGAAAGATTTCCTTAAAAGCAGGAGCACAAGTTAATCGTCTCAATAAGTAACGAACTAATTACTTGGTAATTTGTACCTACATTTATAAGAGTTTGTATCAATTGTACATACACTAATAAGAGTGAGTATCAATGAGAAACAAGCCCATTTTAACCCACTTTAAAATGGGAGGTTCTCAATTTAAACTGTCAAACACCAAGTGGTCACCGGTGACCGCAACCTATCTATCTTCTATATATATATATAATTAAAAGGTGATTGACTGACTGACTGACTGACATAGTGATCTATCAACGCACAGCCCAAACAGCTGGACAGATTGGGCTAAAATTTGGCATACAGCTATCTGTATGTTATGACGTAGGCATCCGCTAAGAAAGGATTTTGATAATTTCCACCCCCAAGGGGGTAAAAAAGGGGATGAAAGTTTGTATGAAACTTTGTCAGTTTTTAACTGATCGCGTTGAAATTTGGCATGCAGATAGATGTTATGACATAGGTAAGCATCTTCTAAGAAAGAATTTTGATCATTTTCACTCCCAAGAGGGTAAAATAGGGGGTTAAAGTTCGTATGGAACTTTGTCAATTATAAAACGATCTGGTTAAAATTCGGCGTGCCGATAGATATTTTGACGTAAACATCCTCTAAGAAAGGATTTTGATCATTTCCACCCCCCAAGGGGGTAAAATAGGGGTGAAAGTTTTTTTTTTATTTATTTATTTAAAACCTTACCTAAAACTATCATTACAGTTTTCTCCATTGCGATAGCTTAGGTCTAAAACTAAATCTATGTACCTAATTACTAATACATATGCATTTGTATGAAACTTTGTCAGTTTTACACCGATGGGGATGAAATTCGGCATGAAAGTAGATGTTACTTATGACGTAGGCATCTCCAAGTAAGGATTTTGATCATTTCCACCTCCAATGGGATAATGTAGGGGATGAAAGTTTGTATGAGGCTTTGTCAGTTTTACACAGATCGGGTTGAAATTCGGCGTGCAGGTAGATGTTATGACGTACACGTCCCTTTAGAAAGGATTTTGATAAATTCCACCCCTAAGGGGATAAAATAGGGAATGATAGTTGGTGGTATGAAATTGGGAATGAAAATTGAATCTAGAATCATCACTTTTAATTTTATGTAGTAATAATTAAAATTGATAACTAGAATTATCAAAAAATAATGTTTAAATACACAACAAGAGTTATTATGTTGCAAACGAAAATTAAACGACAACTATTTTGGTTTCGTCGAAATGACATTTAGAATCCGAACAATAATCTGTCAATAAAAAACTTAAATAACAATTATTTCTTAAATAAAATTAAAACTAAATATTACTAAATTAAATATAAACAACTTATGATTTAAATTAATTATAGGAAAAATAAACTATTTATAAGGCATCGAAAAACTCGTCCGCATCGACGTCAGTGGGGAAAGTACCCAGAAGGCTGGCAGCATACAACGTAGCAATCACGTTGTATGGCAATGCTTAACCTCTGACTGAGAAAAAGACCAGTCCTCTGGTCACGAGATGTGTCGACCAGGCGTTTCGAAATGTTTTTGAACAATTTAAGCGCACTCGGACCCCACGGTCCTAACGTCTCAACCCCAAACGGCTCAAAGATATAACTACCAGCAAGGTTGTTATACTTGCGCCGCTTGAGGTTTTCTGCAGAGGCAGTAGCCGAACCAGCACAACTCGCCGTTACTGGAAGATGAGAAGGTGCAAGGGTGTCGACGCAGGTTGCGTCCCACACCAAAGAATAGAATCATTGAATCTTTTTGAATTACATTCGGTAAAACGATGATTTGGGACCTGAGTAACGTATGATAGTTTTTATCACAGAAGTCCCTCGGGAACGGGAACTATGCGTCAATGCTCCAGGACTCTCTATCTTTTAACCACTGAAATTATTTCATAGAGATTATACTCAAAACTTACGTGATCGGGCCGGGACTGGTAAGAACCCTGCGTGATTTTTAATTTATTGAAATTACGATAAATCATTTCACAATAGGTAAATCTTAATTGGGCACTGAATTGATTCTGATGAATTCTGTCAGAAGTCATAAATCTACGCGGACGAAGTCGCGGGCAACAGCTAGTTGTTCTATAATTGTGTCTATAATGACGGTACTCGACGAGTTAAGGGCCGATAACGGGTAGGCAGAGGTGCTAATTCTACGGCCCTTAATGCCACTGTAAAATGTAACACCCACTTTTCACTATTTATGTTATGAGTCCCATGTAATAAAGAGTGAATAATGCATATTGATGCATTGGTAAGAAATAGCCTTTCGTCCACGAAATATATGTGTATAGTAAAATGCTATATTTACATATGAATGTGCTGAAACCTGTACGACAATTTGTGGAACACATAAATCATATTTCCAGTTGGGAATCGAACTCACAAGACTGCCGAGCAGATAATGCCAAACTCCAAACATTTGTTCTTAATAAACGACACTATGATTGCCAGACACTACACAACAAAAGAAACAAGTTAATACACTCTAAAAAAAGTAATTTGTTCAATGTCTGGAGAAAACCCAAGTGACAGTCGCGCAGGGTAGGGTAGGGTAGGATACTAGCGAAGCAACTTGGGTAGCGGACTAGCGGAGCGAGTAGCGAGAAGCGGTATAATGTCGGTGGTTGGTCCGCGATCGCGTCACTTCTCGCCTTGAAGTCGATGAGAACGCGCGCGTATCCTGCTCGCTCGTACGACGAGCAAAGTTCCGGTTGCCGATCGCTTACCGTTGCAGCTATTCCGTTCCATCCGTATCGACGAAAGGTAAGCAATATTTTTCTTCTTATTTCATTTTTATTTGAAATGTTAGCAATTATTAGACACTTTGTTCCGTTATCGTTATTTTGTTCAAATAAGCTACCTCTGTCATACTTTATCGAGTTCTCAAACTTTCAATTGATAAGTTAGGTAGGATACATACAGATTTGGTTTGGTTTTGGTTTGGTTTACCCATCTTCAAATATCTAACTTGTTAACAATATGAAAATTGCATTAAAATAAACTTAGAAGTTGGATATTAATAATAATTATAATTCGTGTAAAAACGTAGAAAATGGTGTGTTAGCTACAAAGCTAGGTCGCTAGGTGTAAGTTGTCTATATAATTCACAAATGAACAACATTTATGTTAACATACTGCTATGTATTGCTCATAAATGAACAACATTTTCAATTTTTACAAACGAAATGTGTCAAATATACCGAGCATTCATTACAGTGAAATTTTATTTTTTATATAAAACCCTGTTTTAGACATGTAGGGATTTGAACGTTTTTATTTTTAGCGAACTAAAAGATTGACAGATAGAAAATTATTTTAATAGTAGTTCAAACAAATGTTTTTAATAAAACGTAGAAAGGTTTATCTGAAGAAATTAAGCGCGCCAAATTGGTAGGCGGGAACTTAAGTTACTAAGTACAATAACCTTTAGTACCTTTTTTTGCTATTTATTTGGAAGCCCTTACTTTTTTAAATCTCTTTTATCTAATCACATACCTACTTTATTTGTGTATAATTGCATAGAAGTCGTTGGAGGTGGTCTATGTGCGGAGGGACGTCTTGTAGCTGACAATAATAACGAATTGCACAGAAAGAACTTTTAATAATTAATAAATTGTTTCGGCAGGTGCCATCCATAGTTCCCAATTTTCCAGACCACAGCAACCCATCCATAGCCCTACCTTTGTTTTCCATTATCCACAATAGTTCTACACTAACCGGGGACTGTCCTTGGGTGCATTTCCATAGTGCATACAGGGATAGTCGCCGGTTTGTGTGTCCATTACATTTATATTAAAGTTGTCTAAAGGGCCTCTGCGCAATTGGCTTCGGCCACTCGTACGCCTCCCAAATGACCGGGACTCTGTGGTCCCGTGAATGGTAGAGACATACAATAATAATAATAATTCTTTTATTCATATACCAAATTATGTACTCACACGATATCTACTTGCTCTGTAGACGAGACTTCCATGCAGGTGTGGATGATACAAAATATTGTTCCGGCCGGGAAACGAATCCCTATCTCCCGTTCAGGTACTCCTATGCATAATAGTATTATAGTGAGTTCAAAACCCATTCTATGTCATAGAATGTTTAGATTTTTTTATATAATACGTTATAAAAATCCGGGAGAAATTCAAATGGAACATAAAAAGCTTACAACATCATTTTTGTGATGCTAAGCGAATGAGAATAAGAATATATTGATTAAAGCGTTTGAACATCTTCTTTATAATATGTTCTGTTGTTTGAACCATATCAATTTTTATATCGACAGTAAATATACAGAAGAATTAGTTGAGCCAATTATTGCTAGAGAAAACTGTTTAAAAGTGTACGGACTATCTTTCATAAGAAACCACCGCAAGTGTGGGTTGTTTTTCGTTTTGTATCGTCGTGCGAGTGAGGTTACCGGAGGCCCAATTATCCTCTCCAATCTCTCCAATCCCTGAATCCTCAAATTCATAATCCCCAAAAGGCCTTAAACGCATTTGTAACGCCTCTAGTATTTCAGGTGTCCAGTCCATAGGCGATCAGGTGATCCGTCTACTCGTTTACAGGCTTATCCCATAAAAACCGATATTACTTACTATTTATCGTCTATAGGGATGAATATTGCCTACATACTTTATCACCAAGTCATCCCCACTCCTCCCGCGGAAAAAGCCGATAGCTGGCAGTGCTCTTTGAAAGCTGAAACTTTTAATATGCGGTCTCCAATCAGTCTATAGACTTGTGTAGAGATTATGGCAAAGCTAAGATAAGATGTACTATACTCGTAAGATGATGATAATGGTCTATTTTAGAAACCGGTTGCTAACAACTAAGTACTTAAAAACATAATTCAAATTTTTTTGTTTCGTCTTTTTAGGGCCGATTTTACAAGCAACAGATAATTCGTAACCATAGAATAAAATTGACATTTTACAGTTTTTATTTAAGTTTTATACAATCGCATAAGAAATACTTAATGCTAAATGCATTCTCTGCCAGTCATCCTTTGGGTACTGCAGAAATGTATGTAGGTGGTAGGTGGTAAGCTGCAAAAAAGCTGTGAGAGTCAAATATTCCAAGTTACATCATATAATAGAACATCACGCCTTTTATCTCCGAAGAGGTAGGCAGAGGTGCACATTACGGCACTTAATGCCACTGTACCTCTATAATGTAACACCCAATTTTCACTATTTATGTTATTTGTCCCATGTATACTATAGGGTGAGCCTATTGCTATATACGGTGGCTTATTTCCAGACTCCGTGCTACTACTGAGGTTTTTTTAAAAACCCAGTAATATTTTGCCAGACCCGGGAATCGAACCCGGGACTCCTTGTCCGCCAGTCGCACTCGCGACCACTCGGCCACCGAGACAGTCCAAGTTATTCCTCTGATAAAATCTAACTGGCGTTGGACAAATCGGTCCTTAGCCCTTATATTCTTTTCCTAGATCGACATTTAAATTCCGCCTGGACACACATTACAAATCAAAAATAAATTGTAATACGAGACTATTTTCACAAAACCATAAGAGATACATACAAACAGCATGGTAATATATTAACACTACGTGTGTTAACTTATAAGTAAGTAAAAGCATGGGATTACCCCATCGATGTCCTGTACGTCGGTACAGGATCAAATCCAATCAGAAAAATAGTTTGGGGATATGCCATTGCAAATGCGGCTGTAAAATATAATTTTATTAGTTTTGATAATTAATTAGTCTACGAATGCAGTGCTAGTGACTGGTAAGCTCATAGTCAGACATTGAATTTAGTTAATTGAATTGGTTATCTATACTAATATTATAAAGAGGAAAGATTTGTACCTATTTTTGTATGTTTGTATGTTTGTAATGAACAGGCTCAAAAAGTACTGGGCCGATTTAAAAAATTCTTTCACGAATAGGTACAATGCTGCATTCTTCCAATTTGACATCTAGGCTACATTTCATTTTGAAAAAATAAGGGATCCTTGGTAAAATTTGAACAATGTAACCGAAGGTGTGGAAAAATGAGTCTTAAAATGTCTTTCATCGAATGCGCTGCCAAAACTATTAGCGATAGGACAAAATAATGTACAACAATATTGAAGCACATCATAATGTGCACAAAAATCTCCGCGGTAGCATATGTCCAACTATCGTAGTTATGTCACTACAACAATCCAAGTTTCCAAAAATTAATAATTGTCTACCCCGTGTGAAGCCTGGACGGGCTGCTAGTTATTAATAAAATTAGTTTTAGGATTGGTACATTATTATTATTATGTTTGTTTTTGCATTACTCTCTCATTGTTATTAATTGGACAAATCTATATATATCAATGATAATTGGCATCATCTCATCATTAGCCGTCTGCTGCTGAATATAGGCCTCCCCTAATGACCATAAGAGGCCAATCTTTTCTATATTATGAAGTTGCTAAGTCCATCATCACCATCAACAGCCTATAAGTGCCCACTGTTGAGTAAAGTGCGTAAAGCCTCTTCTCATAGTCATATGGTTCTAGCATTAATGACCACGCTTACTCATTGCGGGTTGGTAATTTCAATCTTATGATTGGAAATTATAAGTCCAGGTTTGCCTCGCGATGTTATCATTCACCATTTGTCAGTGGTATCTAAAAATGTTAAAAAGTACATACAACAACTATAAAAATGTCACATTAGTAGGTACTTGCCGTTGGTAGGTTTCGAATCCGTACCCTCATGCATGAGAAGCCAGGCATCCTAATCTCCGGGCCTTCACGACGTTGCTATGTTGCTTTTTGTTAAATGACAGAACAGTATTAATTAAAGAGTAATGGATTGTCGATTTAATTTGGAATTTTAAGTCTAAGTTTGGTTTAGGTAATCCAGAGATACAATAAAGATTTAATATTTCTGTGGGTATATCTTTACATGAATAAGCAATACATATCTAATTACTAAGGAGTTCAGTATTCAGGGAGTCAGTATTGTTCTCAATTCCACTATGGGAACCATGATATTAATTTTAAGTGAGTGTCCTGTGCTATAATATTACGTTTTTTATGTTTCTCTGCAGCTGTAGCCAAATGCCATTTAGCGCTTGTCTACATGTAGAATAGAAAACCAAATTATATGGAATTGACGTATATTTTGACACTTGTCAGTGTCATCCCCATACATTTTGATTTCTACTCTCTCTGTAGACAAGCGATAAAGTGGCGTTTGGCTAGAGGCCCAGGGCCTCTAGCCAAAATATACGTCAATTCCATATAATTCGGTTTTCTATTCTACATGTAGACAAGCGCTAAGTGGCATTTGGCTACAGCTGCTGGTCCTGCATCTGTCGACAACATCTGACAATAATCGGTTACAATAATTTTCAATTTATGTTTAGATTAAAAATTGTCTACTAAAATGTGGGTATATCTTCGAAGTGTACATACAACTAAGTACACAGAGGTTTTCGAGTTAGTACCTCCTATTTTTGGCAGGCAGTTTCAGACCTAAACTTAAACCAATTCTAAGCGGCTACCCTATAAAATAAACGTATCAAAACAACTCGAGCGCAAATCACTGACTTAGGCATCGTTCACACCAAACGTGTTGTCCGCCGCCGATTACATTATGAATACCTATGCTCACTGTCGACCTCACTACGTATTGGCATGTAATCAGTCGTTTCAGTGTGAACGAGATGGTAAATATACATATATCAAAAAGCGATGAAATAAGTAAAGCGCGCTTACAGTTAGCGGCCGAAAATACGTTTTAAAGATAAAGATAAAGATAAAGATGTATTTATTTCTAAGTACATGGTACACTGAGATCTTACAATGACATAGAAACACATATACTACCATTTCTGGTGTAGAAATATTAAACAAGCTAAGTCCATGCAAATCTTAGACATTACAGTAATCTTCATTTGATACAATTTATTCATTAAAAAAAAAACAATAATACATTTTTCGTCCAAATTGTTATGTCAAAAAATAAATACCAAACAGAATAAAAAAAAAAAGAAAATATATGTCATAGTTACTGGTTCTAATGTAAAAATATATTTACATATTAATCATAATGTCAATATTTCTAATAGCATCAAATATTAATTACAAGGTCAAAAAGGATGATTTAAAAATTCGTTAACGGAGTAAAAACACATGGGTCCAGGAGCCAAGTAAACATTTTACATTTGAATTTATTCATTGGTAACATTTTCAATGCAGGTGGTAGTTTATTATAAATTTTTATTGTCATGCAACTGGCATGTCTACTATACAGTTGCAATCTTTGAGAAGGTACTAGTAATTTACCGGCATGTATTTTTTTCAGTCTCTCAGAGATTTGTTCATCCAATATAAATAAATGCGGATGTCTCCTAACAAATAGACAAACCTCAAAAATATATAAACAAGGGAGTGGAAGAATCTTAAATTTTTTAAATAAAGGCTTACAATGATCCAAATAATCTGCTCCACTCATGGCTCTGATAGTTTTTTTTTGTACTAAGAATGCTCTTTCTATATCCACTGAATTACCCCATATGACTAGGCCGTATCTCAATACCGATGAAACATAACCATGATAAGCGCTTAGAACTGTTTGTTTACTGGATACTAGTCTTAACTTCCGGATAGCATAAACAAACCTATCAAGCTTACCGCATACCCTTTCCACATGTTCTTTCCAGTTCAATTTATCGTCAATGACTATTCCTAAAAACAAAGTTGATGGTACTGGTTGAATAATAGCTTTATTATATTTAATTGCCGTCGGGATTATTGACCAGCTACATGTTTGAAATTGAATTATTTTAGTTTTTTCAATATTAACTTGTAGATTATTAGCCACTTCATCACGTTGATTAATTCATTATTAGCATCAATTTCTATGTCATTTTTATTAGAACATTTTATTGTCAGAGTAGTATCATCGGCAAATTGGGTGCAGCCACATTTCAAGCATTTCTTAAGATCATTAATAAATAGTATAAATAATGGCGGACCTAGTACGCTACCCTGCGGTACTCCGAAATTATTAACTACGAGTAACCGCTCGTGTGGTACAAAATCAAAGGCTTTGCTCATATCTAAGAATATAGACAAAGTAGACTGTTTACTATTAAGAGCTTCAGTAATTTGTTTCACTAAATAAAAACAAGCTAGGGTGGTTGAGCTATTTTTCCTGAAACCAAACTGATTCTCAACAAGTAAATTAAATTTAGTCACAAAGCTATTTATCTTGTCATGCATTGCCTTCTCAAATATTTTTGAAAAGATTGGGATCAGTGTAATGGGTCTATAGTTGCCTACGTTTGGTATGAACGATGCCTTAACTTTCGACAGAGGTACATACGCAACGATTGCGCCGCAGACTAGCCGCCGCCGCTAGAACGCAGCGTATCACATAATTACATTTCCCTCAGTTAACTGCACGACGAATCCGATATCGGTCGCTAGTTCTAAATTTTGTGTAGGATTTTGTTGACACGTGTCAATTATTTTATCAACGTCGCTGAATCAAGTTATAAGTGACATTGTAATTTGTAGGCATTTGATGTAGAAGTATACCTCTAGGTATAATTTCCAGATGAACCTATTGTGTTGTGAGATCGATGACTTAATTACTTAAGTATAGTATTTATGTTGTATTTTCACAGTAGTTCACAGCCACCTACCTATAGCCACTCGTCAAAATAATATGTTTGGTTCAACTATAAACTCCTCTTTATGATCAGTAACTTCTTGCTGTATTAGAAGCAGTGACAATTGGTATACGGCTACAAAATCTCTAAGCAACCACCTTAAGAAAATGTTGTACAGAGAAGTCGTTTGATCAAAATGCTAGGCTTCCAATGTATTCTGAAGGATAGTAAGTTATCAAGTAGCTGAGTCTGTCACACTGCTCCGTACATTGGTGGCTTTTGATGCATTGCAGGGCTCGGGCCGTAGCCGGCGGCCTATGTCCTTGTTGCACCGATAGGCGTGAGTACATGGTTGTACCCTACAGGCTTTTGGTACACAGCCATCAGTACCAACCTCCAGGCATCAAACGATTTGTCCAAAGCCGTTACATCTATAAATAAAAAATGTGCAATGATTATTTCTGCATCATTTTTCTTACCAAAAGGCTTGTGAGTGTTGATTGTATTTTATTTATTAACTGCAGATTCTTTCAATGAATTTTAAAGTAAATGACTTTATTCGTCCATCAGTTTAATTGGACAGAGCTATACCAGTTACCTCTACAAATACAAGAATGACCTAGTTGATTACCTGTGAAGTACCTACGTATGAAGGAAAAAGAAATTATTTTTTACGTTTTTCACTGAAAAAAAATGACTGTAGAAAGTGTAAAACGTAGTTTCTGTTTCGATTCATTCTCAATTTTAGGGTTAAATGTTTGAGTCTCCGTTGTACCGAAGAGGTATGCGTTCCTCGGTTGACGTCGGACTTTAGCCCGTGGCGTAAAACCTAGGATCACTCGTCTAGGTAGTAAACTGCAGCTAAGGCACTAAGTGGTAAAACCATCGTCCAGCCATGCCTAAATAGTGGATCTTGATCTACGGTACGAACGAGATAGCTGCACTAACTGACGCGCAATTCTATTTTGTCGTTTTGAAAACGCCTGTAGGTGTAACGTTCCTTAGGATTGTGTGATTTAGGGTTATTTTTGATAATATTTAAAAAACTTTTCTATTATTTCTTTGACATGATTATGTTTTTGTTTTTTAGTCAATTTTATCTAGACTTTGAGTTTTATAAACTCAATAATTCGACTTTTGGCCACCATCTCGCCTGCTGGTAAGCGATGATGTTGCCGATTAAGTTAAATATTGTTTGAATTTAATTTTTATCTTTTTACCGACTTAAAAAAATTGAGGTGGTACTATGTTCGGCTGATTGTTATTTTTTATTTTTTCACCGATTACTCCGCCATTTGCGAACCGATTTCCAAAATTCTTGTTTTTGTTTTTCTTTATATATATATATAACTTAATAGCCACAAAATTGTAAATTACGAATCTATTAAGGGTCCAATAAATAATTTTGAATAGAACTTATGGCGCCGACTTCTATCATCAGTGGGTGGGGTAGGTAACCTATCAGTACTAATAATATTTATTTTTTGCTTTTTAGTTTTTACCCATTGTTTGTTTTTGGGTTTTTGAAGTGGGTTTTTAAACGCAATTTTTTAATATTAATGCGGAGGAAATGAAAGCCCTGAGAAGTATGTGTAGAGTAATATTGAGTGAGGACGGGGAGGAACAATTCGATGATTTTCCCCCATTAAAAAAAAGACGGACGGATTGGCGGTATATTAAAGAAGGGCCAAATTAAAAGTACCCTTAACCGGTGAGCATGCTTGAAAAGATTGATGTCTGTAGATGAAACGCAAGAGGTAAGCAGAAATCGTAGAAATTGTCGTGCCATAGTTTCCACTGGCAGTAGGCCATAGGAAACAGGCGTGATGTTATGTTATGTATGTATGTATGCTAAGTTTATCTATATTATATAGTCTACAATATGCTTTTGTAGTAGGTACTACAAAGATTATTTATCACTTAACTGAGTGATTACTCCAAGCTACCGTACGCATTTCACATGACGATCACAGTACGTTACAGTACGTACAGGCGTTTATTCGCTTTGGGGGCACCTGCCTGGGACGTTTCCTTAGGTACATTGGCTAAGGGCTGTTTCTACCCTCCAGGCCCGTAATGGGAACAACGAATACCTATAGTTTATTGATTGCTGTCTGCTTACTTGAAGGGTAGCCTCGAGCTGTGTGCCTATAAATATTATATTGTATTACTAACCCTACGGCTATGTCTTACGAACTCTTTCCTAATTTTGGATTTAGTTGAACAAAAACTTGGTTGGGTTAGGTATATGTACCTAGATATAACACTGGATTACATTTTATTGAAAAAATATACTTAGCTGTAGAAAATCTTAGTAAAACAGTGCATAGATTCACATTTAACAACACGTTCTGTGATAGGATAGAATCAGAAGCTGTGTTCAAATATGAGGCACAATATAGACGTTTTTGTTAATCATCTGTAGGTCGTGACGATTCAATGGACCGACAATGAGCTGATCTTTAGCTCTTTTCTGGTATCTACCACCGCACCCGTTAGAGCTTGCCTTGATTGCGGTGTGACTGTCAAGTATCCAGAGTTCAAAATTCAGGTTATAAGTTCAAATAGGTACACGACTACTAAGTCACTACTAAGTATGTACGTTTTTAAGGTGTAAGAGATGAGCGTAGCATAAGCCTAACACCTGGCGTTTCTAGTGCCGGTATTGTCGTCTATGTAGGTACATTTTGTATCTTCTAATGCCCTATTACTAATTGATTTTTAAATGTCCCAAACTGGCTTGGCATAGCTCTCTATTCAATATCTACACGGTGTTCCCGTATAAATAAACATTACATTTTGTCACTTTGTGCTGCAGGCAGATTTCTGTTTTAACCGACTTCTCAAAAAGGAGGAGTTTCTCAATTCGACCGGTATCTTTTATGTGTATGTACAAAGATTACGCCGTGGTTTGTGAACCGATTTGCGTGATATTTTTTTTTGTTCGACGTGTAGGTACCATTTGGTCCAATAAAAAAATTATTCAGGTTGTTTCAGTAGTTTTTATATTATAATCGTAATAGTTATCCGAACGATATCATTTTCACGATACTTCATACATTTGTACGTCAATAGTTAAGTATTTGTGATCCGATTTGCGTTATTCTTTTTTGTTCTTAGAAGTCGGTGCCCCAAGCTCATAACGAAATGTTATGTATGTACTCATAAATGTACTCATAAAGTCATAAGATATACCTACGCCTACCTAAGTTTTCATAAATAGTTTTGTTTAGGACTTGGGGCCGCGACCTCTAAACATTCAGCAGGCGTTGCAGGTAGGACTAGTACTGAGTGCAATGAATAATAATATTTTTAGTTTGTGGTTTTTGACGTCGGTTTTTTTAAACGTAGTTTTGTTTTAGTTTGTTCTTATTCATTACAAATTCATATTCTGTTCGAAACGTCGACCTCATGACCACTTTGATCATAAGTGTACCATCATCCAATTCCATACCATTACTTTTTATCATATTAACTAATATTTACTTATTTTGTTAATAATTGCTATCGGAAACATAAACATTTTCAATTTAGTTAATTTTTGTTACACTACGTAATTTTGCATAATATTACATAAACAACCACTACAAACAAACCGGAAATGATTTGAAAGCAACTAATGAGGTATTATTATTAATCTGCAATAGTATTTTTTTTTAAGGGGGGATATTCATCGAATGACTGCTCCCGCCTGGGTGAGGCGGGAGGGAGTGTCAGACTCTTACTGACTAAAAACGACCCTGTTCCTTCTTCTGCACGTCGAGTCGGAGCCCCGGTTACCCGTTAGGTTCTCCGCGACATCTGCAATAGTATACTGTTCACAATCGGTGAAGTGCTTTTTTGAAAGCTTTTGTTTCAACGTAGCAGGTGCATATTTTATTACAATCCATTAAGTGTGGTTGAGGTGTGCCTTACAAAAAGCAAACAAATAATAAAACCATCTGTTCCACTTCATGAGTGAAAACTAAAAACTGTTCAGGCAGATTCGTGTTAAATTTCAGTGGAGGGTCGTGCGCGTCGCTAGGTACGTAGAACTTTAGAAGCGCGACCGTAGGCGGCGGTAAGTCGATAGCTCAATGACTCAGTCTCGAAGGCTCCAGGCAGTTTCAAAATAATTTTCGAAATGATTGTTCTGCAGATGAGCGCCTCGAGTAAAATGGCCTGAGGTATCAAAAGCAGAGCTACGAATAGGTGTGCTTTAATATCGTCGGCGCCGAACGCTGCCGGCGAGCGAGCAGCACCGCGACGCCTGCGGCCTCATCCCCTCCGCCCCTCCACCCGCTCCACATTATGCCTCGCTTATAATATAATATAATCATATTTGTATGTATGCTTCGCAACCGATGTGGCTAAATAATAATTTATGGCCCGAGTGCGTTTTATATACAAAGCCAACGGCGATGAACAAGTCGTGATGTGCCGCATGACCACCGCGCGGCCACCGCGATCATTCTTACATTAACCTCGAGAAATTTGGACAGCCTGCGCGAAAAAAATTGCGTCTTAAATGTCTTATTTCGAGATATTTGCGACATAAATAAATAAATGCTTGTTAATTCGAACTGTAAGATTGCAATCTTCTCAGTAACAGACAACAGAACCGTTTCAATAACTTTACGTGTGTTCTTTGAAACTTGAAGTACATTATAATTATCAAATTATATTTAATGCTGTCAGCAGACACTTGTATAAGATGAACGCCGTCTCCTATACCGAAGAAGCGCACAGTCACAGCAGTCGGGTTAGAGCTGTCAATTCAGTCTATTCAGTTCAGTTCAGTCTCTAATGAGTTTGTGATAACTAGATGCTTATTGAAGCTGCTCAAGCATAATTATTTTGCCATTGCACAATTATTTTTGCAGAAACTCTGATTTCACAAGTTTGATAAGTACATTTTATTTTTTCATTTCAAACTATACCCATTATGTTTTGACTACGTTCTGGGTCGTATAGTTACTAGTGCGACTACAGAGTGAGATCTGCTAGACTCGTGTTCGATATCCAGGTTGTACTTTTTATTATAATACATAGATTCATCTCCTATAACGTCTACGGCTTCATACATTCACTTTAAGAAATTTGAAATGGAAATAAGCTTAGTTAACACTAAAACTGTTTTAATTTAGCTAAACTCTAATGATATTTTCCGATTTCACTTCTATTTCGAAAAACACATGGTACCTAATTCTGAAAATTTAAAAAGGATTGAGGTCCACCTACTTTTTGACACCAAAAAGTGTTAGGGTGGGTCTACGTCAGGAGGGATGATAACAACACATTCCTTGGGATACAACCTGGTGATAGACAGACGAGCATTGGAATGTTTGTATTATCTTCATTTTTGTCCTTTGAGTAGAAAACCTTAAAAATCTGCATATTTTTAAAAATTTTGTTACCTACCTGTATCATGTCTCTTCACTATCTTTTTAAGTTATTCCCTCATTATAATCTTCTATATATATAAAAGAAAGTCGTGTTAGTTACACTATTTATAACTATAGAACGGCTAAATCGATTTGGATGAAAATTGGTGGGGTGGTAGCTTAGAGCCAGGAGACGGACATAGGATACGTTTTATAATTTTTTTTGTTATCGACTTTTCAAGAATGACTCTGTCTACCCGTCATATGATGTTGTGTGTACACGTGGTGTGCTCTGCACATTAAATTAATAAATATCAATAAAACCAATCCGAGTGTAATTTAACAATCCACCTCCATAACACTAGCAATGAACTTTTAAGTATTTTAAGTATTACTTACATCAGATTTAAGTATCAATGATTTACTTGTTGAACAAAACTTAGTACATATTCTCATAGTCATACCTACAGCTTAATACCCACAAACAAACTTATACAGTCAAGGTTCACTATTACATTCTTACCATATAAAACGTTATAGTTTTAATATAATATTAGGTAATCATATACGTTTACCTACAGCTTAAAAACTACTGAAGATAGAAAGTAAAATAAAACTAAAAATAACTAGATATATACGTATATATACACATAGCGTCAAAAAATATATTATAACAATTATATACCTCCCTACTCCACCACGCTTACGAAACGTTTTTCAATTAATGTTATATTATTAGATAATATTAGTTATATTATGTATAATATTATACATTAAACTTTGGTTAACGGAACGAACGATTTATCAAAGAGATTGTAACATATATATTTCTAAAAGTTCTCGCTCGCTCTTCTCCATTCGAATCTACATTTTGGAACGAGCACCTAGCTCCACAGACGGACAGACTATTTTTTATTTTGTATTTGTTGACTTTTCAAAGGTACCAAATTATGGTTGAATTGAAATAAATGCTTTGACTTTGACGGGAACACAAATGTTAACTTGTTTTGCAATGCTGACAATAGTCTACTCGCTAGAATATGCGAACGAAACAATACACTGACAGAGCAAAATTTTGACAAGTGAATAGCGTGCAGTACCTTTTATTTATTTATTTTTTGATGACGGGGGAAACCTTCAAAGCGCGCAGTACCCAATTTCTTTATTTATCACTCTACTCGGTTTTGTGCGAATCCTCGAAAAATGCGTTTCGTTTTCAAACAAAGATATTTTGAGGCTTGTCAAAAGTAAGTAAACACCGATGACGTAACTATTATGTAGATTGCCCTACCCCCTATGTCGTCCAAAATAAACAAAGTGAAGATCCCCCACTACCTTTATAGGGCTGAAGTGATACTTGAACGGCCCCAAAAAGGTCCACATATGGAGTTCATCGTTAAGCAGTATTGAATTTTTTATTAACCTGTAAACTGTACAAAACAGTAAGGTAACCTAGGTTCTTTCGGCAGAAAAGTTACTAGTTCCAATAGGACAAGTTTCACGGCGTATATTTTTTCACTGATCAGTCGAAAAGTTTCCAAACAAATAGCTAATTGGACGCCTCGTGAAAGCAATGGCGTTATTTTGTACCTACATATACATATATGTGTGAGTACATAATATCGTTCTATTTTATTCTATTTTACCTTAAGTCATTATGAAGGCTTAATGAAAATCTTAACATAATTTTGCTAAAGTTTACAGAATATCCTTAGGATAATAATTTGATCTAGATCTTCTCTCTTATAAAATAAAATGTTCAATATGATCTTGACTTTCTTTTTTTTTTTCATACTCTTGTCTTTACTAGTGCATAAAATATAACGACTATTTTGCGTATAATACAACTAAAATCTTTTTATTTTTATAACTAGGATTAACTCGTCGAGTACCGTCATTATAGACACAATTATAGAACAATAGGTTGCGGTCACCGGTGACCGCTTGGTGTATGACAGTTTAAACAGGAACTATGAGTAGGGGAAACGATCTTGATTAGTCTTCACATCCAGGGATCTACGTTAATTAGCCTGAAGATTACGTTTCATAAGAGCTGTGGGTAAAGATAATAATTATAAAATGTAAAGGGAACTGATTAGCTGTATAAGGCCAACAGTGATTAAAAATGCAAATGTGTCTGACAACAATTTTCTTTTGAGCTGGCGCTCTCTGACCTAAGTAAGTAGTCTCTAAATATCGTAGCGCGTTAATTCGCCCTCTGGAATAATAAAATTTTCAGAAGCAGAAATTTAATATGCGTTTAAAACCGACTTGGTACTTGTAGATAGTGATTATAAAACACTCTATAGATAAAGCTGCGTAGTCTGTTTGCCTTCAAACAAACAAACTCTAAGCTCTGATATTAGTTTATACTGTAATATATGAACTTAGTTTATAGGTTATACGTCGTGTTAGTCAACATTAACGTTCAAATCATAACGCCTATATATTTCGTCTTAGGTACAAACTTAGTACACAAATAATGTTATATAGGTACTGAGGTAACGCTTTTTTGGTTGTTTCAGTCACACAAATAAAGCTCTCTTGTTGGTTTTAATTTTGTCGTTGTCTGTGAGATCAAGAAATAGTTTTGTGCTGTTTGGTGTGGCTTGCGCCTTAGAGGCGAGATAGCCGGAGGCCCAAACATAAAGTATTGATAAAACGGAAAGGGTGCCTACAGGCCGCGAGCGCCGCCAGCGGCCACGACATTGTATTACGACCGCTCTATTGTGTGTTGAGTACACACCAATAATTCTCAAATAACGTACCTGCACACTATATTATAATATTCACTACAATATTAGAGGTATATTCAGAACGTTCCCAGGTACATGTAGGCACTTAGGGCGCTACGCATTTTGTACGTAGAACCGAAGTTAACACCATCAACGCACGATGTAGCCAACCCTTAAAGCTTGCCCGGTTCTTAATAAGGATAATTAGCAATTCGAATTCAGTTCTCGATGCCTCAAATTCGAATCGACTTTTGATTGAATCGAAAGGAGATAAACGAGAACCAAAAACTACGGACGGGGCACTACAGGCGGGTCGTAAGCGACCGAAACGATTGAACAAAGCACAAATCCCCTTGTGATGTTTTTTAACTGTTTTGACCATCTGCTCAGAAAGAGAGAAGGTCTGTGAAGCTGTGGATCTTTTTGACAAACAAAACCTAGTCTGCTATTACCACGTGTCAGTGAATCAGGAATAGGAAAGGATTGGGTTGTTCGACCTTCTAACATTCAATTTTCTACCTACAAAGTGATTCATAATATCATTTTGAGTTTTCAATTTAAACTTCGCAATTCGCATAGGTTGGCTCTACAGTCACAATGAGTTGAGTATAGTTGACCATTACATACAATAATCATTATTAATGACTGTGTATAAATATGATTAATATTAATTGAATACTAATTTAGTATACGGAATACAATATTAATTATGTAAGTACGCGTATGTATTATAAGTACCTAGCTGTCAATGTAACTTCAGTAGTATTATTTTGTTTTATATGTTAAATTTTTGGGTTATTTGTTCTGGTTCAATGTTAGTAGACTAGTATAAAAATACTGACTGCCTCATTGGCCGAGTGGTCGCAAGTGCGACTGCCGGACAAGGGGTCTCGGGTTCGATTCCCGGGTCGGGCAAAGTATTACTGGGTTTTTCTCAGTGGTAGCACGGAGTCTGGAACTGTGCCCGGTATATGGCAATAGGCTCACCCCCTATTACATGGGACTCATAACATAAATAGTGAAAAGTGGGTGTTACATTACAGTGGCATTAAGTGCCGTAATGTGCACCTCTGCCTACCCTTTCGGGGATAAAAGGCGTGATATTATGTTATAAAAATACTTATTTTTATTTTTCGTTACACATTTTTCAAAAGTAGTAGTTTAAATTTTGTTATCATATATATTACTTTTGAAGATTTTGTTGTTTTCCTTGTTGATTTGCGCAGATGTCACGGTCGGAATAGAACTTGAATGTATCTAATTACCATTACATTTATAAACCACATCATCTTCATCAACATCTACAGCCGGTGCCGGTCCCCCATTGGACTACCAGTCTCCTCTACATAAGAGGGTTTGACATACATAGGTACCTATGATTGGCAAAAGGTTAATCTTCAGAAGGCGCTGAAGCTTTATTTCTGTGAAACTTCTAAGAAAATTGACTAAGACTTTAGCACTTGTTAATCTCGTAAGTAATCTATCAGAGCCAATCTCAATAGCATTAATATTTTGATCGGGATATAGATACAGGTCAGACAGATATAAGCAAACATTCACTGGAACAACGGACGGAATTCTAGTGTCCCGAGTGATATAATATGTCAACTATGCCGAAATAGCTTAGAGAGGAGCCTTGTCTTAGTTGCTTTTAGTTAGATATATACCTTCGACTGGCTATTATAGTTGCCTTTGACTTTAATGGGGCAACATTCAACGTGACATTCAATGAATCTACTGTAGGTACTACACAAAAGTGAAGGCCTGGATACATGGCAGTTTAACTCGTCGAGTACCGGTTTTGCAGACACAATTATAGAACAATAGGTTGCGGTCACCGGTGACCGCTTGGTATTTGACAGTTTAATAGTCACTCTAAACGTCAATCTAGTGGGTATATTGCCACAGAGATAAAGTCTGGACTAACAGACAGGACTATTTTTACCGAAAAGTGTAAGCCAAGCCGCTTAGAAAAACACTACAAATGCTGTTTCGTCCGAGTATCACATCGTTTAGCTATTAAACGTTTACGGAGCAAAATAATCAGATCTGATTATGACATTATGTATGTAAAATTATAAGCCAGCCAAATAGCAATCAATGGTTACCGTCTTTATTTACTTACCTGCATACTAAATAGATTTGTTGACTTTACTTTAAAGTAGACAAAATTCCCAGAAATTAACTAGATATTAAAGTAACGGGCATATGTAACGCTAGCCCTTAAGCGTGCGCTTATGCGTAAATATGTTCCAAAAAATACTTAACTTATCTTTATTGAAATGAATATCACTCTGAGCTCATATAAAATGAAGTTGAAAAACTAATACCCAAAATCAACTAACCCTCTTTTTTGGTTCCCCGTAGGCTCGTAGCCAGGTAAAAAGAAACTACCTATCACATGCATACTAATAGTTAATTAAGAAAGAATTAATAAATAAGGAAACTTAAACTGGTCAATTTCATTATTGCTTTACGCAGAATCGTACGTGCATTGTTAAGAGAAAAGCTGATAGGGCACCAAGAAATAGAACCTGCGGCAATGCTAAAGGCGCGCGTTGTGTCCACGTGCACCTCCGAGGCGGATTGCGCAGGAGCACTCTTTTCTCTATACACCCTGAGGTGGAACCCGCATGGTGGCCTGCCACATGTGCAGGAGAATAATAATTTCCATCGATCCCGAACCTTAGTTCCACAACCAATAGACTTGATTTTCGGTCTAATTGTTAAAATGCTGTCCTCGGCCTTCGGTGACATTGCTAACTTAACCTAACCTCGAGGAGGTTAGGTTTTATTAGGTTTCTTTAAGCCCTGAAAAGCTTCAAAAATATCATTAAAACTTCGTATCTGATCAGCCACACCTTAGAGGCAACAGTGCATTCGTTTTTACGTAGGTTGCCCCAACAAAGTTTAAATTCAGGTTACTCTGTTCCCGTACCTTGCCTCGGGACAGTAATTATTACAGTTGGAATAGAAGGGATGGTCAACCCGATGGCGAACCCGCCGGCTAACCCGCTGATACATTGCCGCCCTTTGAACAGTTTTTAAACTAAAAAAAGTTATATACGCATTTAAACGCACTGTCAATTTAAAATGAACACAAAATGAAAAATAAACAAAGTCTTCATTGTTTTTGCATTTTAATATTGGGTGTTTCTTCCCCTAGCCCTGATAACAGCTTGCATTCGTTCTGGCATACTTTGGATGATGTTTCTGATCTCAACTTGTGGTATGCTTTCCCAAGCGGTCAGTGCTGCATTTCGAAGCTGGTTCAGAGTTTCAGCCGGGTTGGGGGAGGACTTTATTTTTCTTTTAAGCATAACCCAGATATGCTCTATTGGATTTAAGTCTGGACTACGAGCTGGCCACTGCAATTTTTGAATACCAACCTATGTAAGGTATTCCTCCACGCAATGTGCAACGTGTGGGCGCGCGTTATCATGCATTAGGAGGAATTCGTCGAACCCAAGAAACCCCGAATATGCCAACACATTTTCCTGAAGAATCTCCTCGATGTATCGTGTTGCCGTTAATCGGTTATCGACGATAACTAACTCCGTACGTGCATCGGAACTTATTCCTCCCCAAACCATTATAGAGCCTTCATGAAAACTAACAGTTTGTCTGGTGGTAATGGGTAAAAACCGCTCTCCTCTTCTTCTCCATACTTGCTCCCGACCATCTGGAGCTCGTAAAGCGATTCGACACTCATCTGTGAACAGTACTCGAGCCCACTGCTCTTGGGTCCAGTTGACGTGTTCTCGTGCGAATCTTAGTCGAGCTACTCGGTGACTTCTGAGAAGTCCTGGGCCACGTGCTGGTCTACGAGCTTTTCACTTCCTCTATTCGTCTTCTCACTGTACGTTCACTAACATTGACACCTCTTGTGAACTGGAGTCGCCGGCGTATCTAAACAGCGGTAAGGTAGCGGTTTTTCAAAATTTCTAGGACAATAAAGCGATCATCCCTGGCTGATGTGCATCTGACACCTCCGCTGCCTGGTCTGCGGGAGTAGCGGCCTGTCTCCTGGTATCGTTTCAGCGCATACTGCATCGATGAACGTGGTACATTCAGAATAACAGCAACTTCTCGCTGTGTCAGCCCTTGTTCGATCAATGCTACAGCTTGTGCAACCTGTGATGGTGTTAATGGCATTTTTATTGGAATCAAATCACCTTTAGTCATTGAAGAAACAGTACGATATGACAATAATTGAATAACCTAACAATAAACTTTCACAAAACACAAATTTAAAACAGCAACTTAGTCGCTCAGATGACCAGGTTCAACTAAAACTTAAAAATAACGTCATATTGCACTCAAACGTGATAAATTACCCTCTTGAACTAAAGGTAAACATTTTTTAGACCTACCTTCATAATAAATAATCATAGGAAACACTTAAAGCTCTTGTTATCGCGAAATACGCACTTGGCCAAAATTCCGTGCCGGTGAGTGTATAATAGGCACAAAAAATTGCAGATTAAGAGCAATTTTAAGACTATTGACTATGGGGTTAATTTATATATATATCGTATTTTGGGCAGAGTATCTATAGAGGTATTAATAATTTCGTCAAGGGGTACGGTAGACTTGATCGAAACATTACCTGAATAACTAAACATAAAACAACATCGATTTCGAGTCGAAAATATATCCGCAAAATTCGGATTACAGAGAATATTTCGTTTTATTAACTCATTTGAATGACGCTGACAGAAAAACCGCAGTCGCCACCTTGAGTAAACAATGAACGTTCCGTTTCATACTAGCTCTCAAATACGCCTCGCCAATCAACACGGTGTCGCGTCAAAAAAGTATAAATTAACGAGAAATATGAATAATTTTACGCGAACGAAGTCGCGAGTAACAGCTAGTATTTGAATATTTGCTTTAGTCTGAAACTATCTGACCAAACTAGACTATAATGTGGGTTTCAAATGCATTTCTCCATGACCAGTAAAAATTGTTCATACAGAATCGGTTCAGCCGCTCTTATGTTACGCACTTAGCGACATAATTGACTATTGGTACGGCTTAATTAAGTTCGGTGTAGTTTCGTAAAGGGTAAAGGCTTCCATTGAGCTAAAATTATCCTATAAAATGTCGAACTTAATCAACCGTTCATTTCTGCGAAATTGCGAAATTAAAGCTCTAAATATAGATTTTAATATACGTCTAAACAAACTAGTATTTAGTTATACGGCTTAGTCAAAGGTAGAATGAAGATATTTATTGCTGTTATATATAGAGTCTATTTTGGTAAATAGAAGTTATCGAAATTGAACACAAGGGCTAGATTTTGTAGTGTGCGTATATATCTATTTAGTATTACTTGTTTTATAGACCACGGTTTGTTAATCTCATGCAGTATTGCCGAACTGAAAGTACCAGCAACGCACCTGTGACTCCTCTAGTGTTGTGCGTGTCCATGGGCGGCGCTGATCGCTAACCATCAGATGATCCGTATGCTCGTTTGCATCTTATTCCATAAAAAAATCGTAAAATATTCAAAAAAGTACGCACTCCTTTTTTATTCTATTTTATTTTAGGGGCTTTTAACCTACTCTACGTCAGCACCATCGTAACACAAACATATCAACCTAAAAACATTAAATTAAGTAACAATTGGGTAAAATATTAATCATCAACAGCCTATAAATGCCCACTGCTGAACAAAGACTCTTCTCAAACGAGAAGGTTTGAGCATTAATCACCAAGCTTGCTTAATGCGGGTTGGCGATTACAAACTTATAATTAGAAATTATAAGCCCAGGTTTCCTCACGATGTTTTCCTTCACCGTTTGTCAGTGGTGTCTAGATAATCTTAGAAAGTACATAATATAACTCGGAAAAAGACACATTGGTACTTGCTGTTGGTAGGTTTCGAACCTGTACCCTCATGTATGAAGAGGCCTTAAACCTCCGGATCACCACGACACACGACACAACGAAATATTAATCACCTGCGGGTTATCACTGTCGCAACATCATAACGTTTGTTTTTCATCTTTTTTTTTATTAAAGTTCACCCAGGCGGGAGAAGTCATTCGATGAATTTTTCCCCTTAAAAACATCATTACAACAGATTCTGCCTATTGCTAAAAGGCTGTGATACTAGAAAACAATCCCAATTCATATTTTTTATGTTAAAACATTTCATCAGTGATTTGGCCCTTAACTCTATTTCCCGATAATTTTCTAAAATATTATTTTATTGGAACTCCTCCTGACCATAAAATAGTATAATATAAAATAAATCTTCTCCAGTATTAAGTTATTAAATTTCGGCTATATTTTTATAAATATCACAAATTGCACCCTTTCTTGTGTTGTCATGTCATACATGATTGCCCCCAAAAACGAGATTATACTTTTCTAACAAATTGTTATTTGGGTATTTCATATGGTAGCATAGATACAAGGAAGCATATTATTGAACACCGATACTAAAGTACAACGTACGTACTCAACTACATACAAAGTATTGATATGACATGACAACAAGCCACAAATCAAGCAAAAAGGTTTTGATTTATTCTAACAAGACATCATACACTTGAGTATATGAATCAATTGAACCAAATTGAGACATTACTCTTTGAAAACAACTTTGTTGACCCGTATATCAAGTATCACTTACGACACCCAGCTTTATTAAACTCCTTAGGTACTGTGTTAAGTACCTATCTAGAATGCTAGTACATCTATATTGCACCTAGTTACAAACAAATGCGAAATGGTCTGACACACTAGCAGTTGGTATACAAAGAGTGAGTTAGAAATACGCGAGAGGGTTTATCCTCAGGCGATATTTTCGAATGTGGCGGGTAGCGGATTATTTTGAATCGCAGTTCGAATTTCGGACATTGGCGCACATCATTTCACTAAATAGACAGTCTTTCATTCAATGTACGAACCTTTGAACAACCGTTTTGACTGATATGTATCATACATCTGAGGGATTTTTTACTCGATGCCTTTTTTTGGTATGATGAACGATGCGTTGCCTCAAGCAGTGGTGTGCCTCAAGGCATCAGAGGATCGCACGCGCCTTCCACTGCCGCAGGCGTAGAATACTTCGTCACTGGTGTACTCAGTAAACTGATGAATATAGGTGATTAAATATTTTTACTTAAAGTTTTATGGTGGCCATAGGTTGTATGGTATACTACAGTAATGGTAAAGTCCGCAGATTGAACAAATCCTCCATAATCAATAAAGAATTAAAAAAATAGTGTCCGCATGTTTTAGGAAATTAAAATTATATTCGAATTTTGTTCGATACTTAAAGAAAGAAACACTATTTTTCGGTAACCTTCTAGTTATATAGTTTAAAACCTATGCATTGTTTGAAAAATGACATTGTTTGAATTGCGTTAAAATTTGCAATATGCCTACTTGTATAGAGCTATACAAACAGTCCATGTAGGTTTAATGAAATGCTTTTTAGTGAATACTTATTCACCATGATTTATATATCGGGTTTATGCATTTAATCTAAAGCTAGATAGAAGTTTTAATAGATAATTTCAGCACTATTACGAGTGTAAGTGTAATCGTATTCACGTTTTATCACGCTCTGGTGTCCTATCTTGGCTCGCTGTCAGTTCACTATTGAAACATATCCAACCTATGATTAAATTCTACTTCTTAATATATTCCTTAATAGTAAATAAATAAAATTATGATATTATACGAATATCGTGCAGTTTTTCAAATTGTTGTTTTCATATGGAAACCTATGTTTAGTAGTTAAAATCTTCTTGTTGTTAATGATGATGATAATGATACATAATCAAACAATTTGATTGCTCAGAACTTTTATTATAACTGTTGCTTTTACAGTGCTCTTGAGGCAAGTTAGCAAGGATATGAAAGTAAGCTTAAATTTACCTACCTTTGTCTATTAAGCTACATGTTTTTACCACTAAGCTAGATAGTTATACCTGCTACAAAAGGTTTCATATTACTGCTGATACACAATCACCGAGAACTAATGTTATCATATATGTATAGTGATTGCCATTTACGTAACCCTGCAATTTCTGAAAATTATTTTCATATGTGATAACTGATAAATAAGTATTATTACGTATTACGGGTATTAATTAATATTTATTGTTTGCAGTTTATTGTGTCACAGGTACTTGTGATTTGTCTATTGGTGCTTCGACTTTTTACATGTATCGAAAGCCTAAGACGGTTCAAGTTTATTACTTTGGACGGTATCCAGCGATTAGGTATTTGGGCTGTCGCGGAGCAGGCAAACAGCCTCAGGCATATTTATAATGGAACCAGACAGGTAAGAGTGGTTCGCGACGTAACGCCCTCTAGCGGCTCGCTACTGTAACTACAAGTATACAGTAGCCGACTTTACTCGCTTGATTTCCAACTCGTTTTTCAACCGGTGTACTATTTACTGCGAGCCACTAAATACCATATTTTTTCTACTTTTACTAAATGACTATAATTGTCAGTGATTACAAAGCGAATAATAATAGACCGACGTAGTCATAAAAGCTCGCTAAAAATGTCTCTTTAGAGAACAATTTAGCTATTTTTAAATTATGCAAAATGCAGAGGTAAAAACCATTTTTATTCATTTAAATATTCTGAAACATGTTTTATGTAATAATTTGGAGAAGTAGGTTACCAACAAGAGCAAGAAGTTTCGTTTGGAAAAGAGAAATGAACTCGTTATTTCTAGTTCATTCTGTTGTACATAGAGTTTATTTCTTTAAATAATGCTGAGGTAGTAAGAGGTTCTGGAGAGAATAAAGAGCGCCTTACTTTACAGTCACAAGTGTAGCCTGAATAGAGCTTTAGGTGTGAAACTAGTGAGATAGGCCACCAGCCGACTGCGCCGGAGATGCATTCAAGAGATAAAAAATAATTGAAGTCGGACTTGGTCCGGTGTGTGGCCCCAGGCGGCTAGCCAGCCACACGACATGGCAAATGACAATTTTCATTGCAATTTGTTACTTGCAAGCATCCTGAGCACCAACTATTTTCACTGTCAACGTAAATGCTACATGAATAATGTATTTAAAAAGGTTGGTGTTATTTATATAGGGGGTGATTAATGTTTCTCCGTAACTAATTCGATTGTCATTTATTTAAGAAAATTTATGTAAAAATATCGATGGGTAGTCAGTGAAGAGTGCCGTGGGAGCGATGGCAGTAGGTCGGCTCTCGGCTTGTTGGCAGCTCCCACGCTGACGGCGTCTCACGTCTCCTACACTTTTACATTTCCAACATCATCGCAATGGGCACCTACGGCTTAGACCTTAAAGCAACATTCCCTCCGTGTTTAGGAAGATGGTTCATCACATCTAAGCAATCATTTTCGCTAATGCTTTGTAAACTGCATGGTTTGTGAATTTATCAGTTTTGTCTTGATACATTATTTTATGGGAAATATGTCGGATTTTTCAATAGCATTAAACATTTTGTAAAAAGTAGTAAAGTAGTTATTAATACTCACGTCAGTACCTACGTTTCAACTGAGGCCACGTTCACATTTTAACTAAGCTATGACAAGATAGTTATGAAGACGATGATAAGGTCGAACTTCGTTTGATCGTTTGTAACCGTTTAGAATCAATGAAATTACATAATCACAATAATCGTTGACGATACCTAGAAGTAGGGTTGTGACTTCGAATTCAGCTTCGATTTTTGCTGAACTTCCGCCTTCACTCAGAGGGAATGTGCTATGGTATGGTATAATATATTTTTTATTACGAACTCTAATTTCGTATTGCGTCCGCCTGAGGACCCCTCGTTGCCGATTGCCGGGGGCTTAAAGATGTGGTCTAAATAGCGAGGCAGGCGCCCAGAGCCCCACGTACCCGCGATCTCCTCGGGCATCCTATCATTATACGAAGAATTAAAATTCTATGTACTAAACTACAAGATAATTGGATGTATTTGTATCAAGTTTCAGATGCGAGTTACGATATGGAAAATTACTAGTAGTAGTCCAATAATTTCGGGAATTTAATCAATCCATACTGTTTGTGTTAAATTTTCAATGCACATATTGACAATCGCAAAATATGTGAATCTAGTTCATTGGTTTTTGGCATGGAATAATATCAGAATATTGTGTCTGATCATTTCATGGAAGTTGACTTTGTGTAAACTAATATTTATTATAATATGTCAGTACCTGCACAGACTCTAACATGTAGGTAAGTATTTATTAAAATGTTGATATTAATTGTTTACTCGATGAAACGTACCTACAGATACATATTACCTACATCAAAATGACTATCAAGTCATAATATTTACTTAAATAAGGACATTATTGGATCCATCCTTTTTATTATTTTGATTCATAATAGTTTCTTCGCGATTGGCACAGTCGCTGAGTGAACGTGTACGAGTTCATTGACACGTTGACCAAAAACTACTAAAAAGTAAAAAGTACCTCGATTCCTAGTTCTCTTCCTTCCTTCCTCTGAGAGCAGGGTTTCAGTTGTCACACAAACATCTGCGATAGTTGTTATTCTCCAAACATTTCAATACCAAATTTGCAATGATTTCTCAACCAAGAACAACGGTCCTTGTTAAGCTATTGTGGAGGGCAAATGGTGTGTAGCGACTATACGTAGAAAACTGACACTCATCGATAATTATTATTTAAGAATTAGTTCGCAGTATCGACTTCACAATTGGTTGGAAAAAGGCAAAAAACATAAAGTTGCATAACAATTCCCCTTCTGTTCCTTCCTGCATCATAATAAAGTTCTTTAAACCCCTAACTGAAAGCAATTTTGTAATAAAGCAAATTCCTTTTCTTTCTTTTCTAGACGTGTTTCATACTATAAAAACAAATAAACTTACTCTAGCTCAGCTCAGACGGTGGTTGTTGATTCTTTTACAATTGTCTAGCGATATTCCAAGCTTTTAGTGGACAGTTTCCTATCATTTGTGTCTAGAAAATGCTGCAAATTTTATTGTGGCTGTTAGCACCTTGCATTTTACTTACTTATTTTTATTTTCTTGTTAAATGAAACATACCTATGGATGGACGAGACGATGGACATATGGATTCTGTTTCGAACTACCAGTGAATAATGGTAGTTTTGTACGAAATAAAAAGAAACTCACTGTCACATTGCTGTTGTCATGCTCGGAGACAAAATTCAATCGTATATTTTATTTATCCCTACTATTTATTTTTGTGGGCGTGGGCATAAATATTAGTCTAATCGTTCACTTTTACACCAGTCTCCTGCAACCAGTCTCCCAATGTGGTAGTCATAATTAAAGATGGTCTGTTGAAGTAGTCCTTGAGCTTTTATTGATTTTACGGGAAATCTTTACTTATCTTTTATCAAGTTTATAAAATGTTATCCACTTTACTAACAAAAGCTAGGCGATGTACCTCTACCTACATTATCTGTTGGGTGCGCTTTCTGCAAATAATTAGCAAGATATGTATTTACTAAGCTATATTATGTAGCTATTGAAAATGGTCTTTAAGTATAATTGGTTATTTAACTCGTTGAATACCATCATTATAGACACAATTAAAGAACAATAGGTTGCGGTGACTGCTTGGTGTTTGACAGTTTAATCTTTTAACAACTAAGAAAACAATACCTATAGATAATGTGGATTTCGGATAAGCTTTTATTTAACCCTTAAATAACAATTTGTGGGCCACGCATAGAGTTGTCCCAAGAGACATTTTGCATAGCAATTTAATACAATAATAACGACGCATAGATTACGCTAGCACTATTTTAGGCTTCTTCTTATTACCCACTGAAAATAGAGGTCTTACCAAGTACTTAGTTTTTTTAAAACGTTAATTCACATTAAGGTTTTCTTCTGTGTCGTAGGTGCGTTTACAAACATACAAGTTCACATACATAATGACACTTAGACTTGAATCACAGACACGCTGCGCGATAGTCAGTTGCCCAGCCACCGCGCCTACCGTGCGTGAGTAAATTAAATCTAAGACATCACATTAATAACAAGGCAATATTAGCACTAAGAAATGGCTATTGTTTCAGATGCAAGCCGTCAAGGCAGGTAGCCCGTTGCCGGAGGAAATGTCTTTGGCGGTGGACAGCAAGCTGATCGTGGGCATACCCCGCGTCGCTACCACCACCAAGGACAATGCTCCTGTCCACATCGACGTCGGTGGCACCATCTATACTTCGTGTCTGGAAACGTTGACTTCGTAAGTATTTTATACATAGAACACAATATCTATAAGCTTACTTGTAAATTAGGGTATCAATATTAGGCCGGCCGGTCGGTACAGCTCTCTGCGTGTGACTGGCAGCATACATGTCATGACACAATGTGTATCCCTACGGTCATCCTCCCCTTTTTAAATTAATAAACAACCCTAAAGCTGAAAGTTAAAGTACATAATTATCTAATATATCATGTCCATAATATTACACGGTTACGCGGTGTGTCGAGCGTTGATTCTCTTGTTTCATAACAATGATAGCAAGTATGCACAGTAATTACATTGGATACTATTAGTATTGTTTAAAGAACAGGTTCGATTACCGTTTGAATTTACTTACAATATAAAATGACAAAGGAGGCACCATGATGCTTAGACACATAATATCAATCCGATTATTAAATACTTCAATTACAATAGGCTCGCACTATCCGATATGTTAAATTGATGTTGCTTTGGGTTCATTGCTGCTGGACCCAACGCAATATTTGTCACCTCACCTATGTTTCTGGAACAATTTTTGCGTATATTTTTTATTGTGTTGATATAAAACATAGACACCCCAACAGATAGACAAGAGAACTACTCCAACATAAGGATCTCGTACATGAGATTCATTTTGTTTTCCATTTCACTGTGTATAGAACTCGTGTAGTTAGCACCATTCTGCGCTATGATTATGTCCTGTTTTTTTACTTTGGCTCTTTCCCACAATGCTAGCAAATATAGATATTTTTGTAGAGTACCTATTGTTTCGTATTTTACAATTGATTATATAAATAGGTATCTACATGTTAAAATTATTTAATCCAATCAATAAAGTGCATAAATTGACAAATTTGACCGACTAAGGGTGAGTACGTATTGTTCAAACCATCTTATATGTTGTAATACTTACATACCTAACTAGATGCTTATTACTAAGTATACCCGTGTTGACCAGAGGACATGTGGTCTTGCGATCGGTTTACTTAAGTAGCCATTTCACGGATTTTTACAAATACAGACTACTATCTATGTGCATAAACCTTACGGATCGCTCGATCAATCTGCCACCACGAGAAAATTTTGATACTTTTTCACCTGAAGTTAAACCTACACCTATTTATGCCTGACCAAAAATACTTTTGCGTTAACAATTTACGTGACAGCCTTACCCCAAGATGACTAATATTATGTAGCGAATGTTTCGAAAACATGTATTTAACATGTTTCCGGAATTGCTCTGGTATAAATTATATACTTACCAGATGATCTGGTATATATTATTTACGTATAATCGGCCTTGATGACGGAACATCAATTTTATTTTTTTAATTAGGCACGTAGTAACAACTATCAGTTTGGTCTATATTAGTTAGGATACGGATAAGTTTTTTTTGAAGAGTGAAAAGAGAAGGTGTGTCTGTGCTATTTCCCCACAAAATAATTCCGTAGCTAAGCCACGCATATGCGTAGGCATAGTAAGTGGATAATGTTGTCTGAAAGTCAGTGGTCTTCTTGATTACCCGGAAAGCATAGGCGAATCTTGATATTTTTGTTCGGATATTTTTTACATGAGTCTTCCAGTTTAAATTTGTATCTACGGTTATTCCTAATAGTGTGAAATCTTTAACGTTTTCTATTTTTATACAGTTGGTTGAAAAATCTATTTCTAATGAGGACTTTTGATATGGATGGAAGGTTATTAATTTAGTTTTTTGGTAGTTGATTTCAAGATTATGTTCTCTCATCCATTCTGCTATTTTAACAAAAGTGTTTTGGAGCCGTTCATTTAATCCGTTCATATTTTTGCACGAGGTGAGTAGTGATATGTCATCTGCAAATAGTACACACGGTTCCTTTGTAATCTTCGGGAGGTCATTGATATAAATTAAGAAGAGTAGACATCCGATTACACTACTTTGCGGTATTGACGCATTTATGATTTTTTTGTCCGATCTAATGTTTATAATTTCTTTAAGTTCAAAGTTATAATTATCTATTTCTACGTATTGCTCTCTATTTTTTAGATATGAAGTAAACCATTTGTGCGCTTTTTCTCTAACTTTGCTCGCAGATGCTACTTCTCCTGTTAGCGATCTTTCCATCACCATATCCACGTGCTAGGTTGTCGAGATTCTGATCTTGGCTAACTGCTAACACAGCTCAAACTGCAGGAGGTAAGCGAGATGTCCAATGATTCTTTACGGTCTCTTCGCTAGCCTGACAGTTCAGATTATATCACAGATCATGCAGTAAACTTTTAATGACTGACTACTACTGTACTAAGGTTATAGAAATAAAAATCATGTATAATCATGTACTGTTAAAATGGTACCTAACTGACATAAACTTTAACTTATTTATCGACCACCTACACGCGTAGTTTTTTTTTCTAAATGAACGTAAATAATGTAAACGTAGGTCTAATCTAGGTATGTCCAGTTTGCGGCAAATACATAAATAACAGTACCCACGGGGGAAGTTACTTAAAAATAAATTAAACCGAACACAATTTTATTGTTGTTGAACCAGGTTTACCTTTCATTACTTTTCCATTTTTGCTGGATTGAAATTAAACAACTGTATTGTTGCTATCGTAATGAATGAGTATCGATTGGATTATAAGTACATAATATTGGTAGTACTTTACGTGTTGCAGACTTACTTTTGCAACTGACCTGTATTGTCGAGCGCGTACATCTAAGTGCGACCAGAGTAGGAAGGGGTTAAATTTAAAGGTTTAGTACAATGTATAAAGGTTTTGGCTAAGCAGACTAATTCTTAATGACCGGGTTTCCACACTAAGTCTAATAGGGAGCTACTACAATTAGGCTATCAGCCACTTACCAATGTTACGCACATAATAATATTATTACGTTCAAAGTACCTGCTACCTACACTGCCTATCATCGGGAAATGAATTAACGGCGCTATACTTTGTCTAAGCAAAACTCTTCTAACCATACAATCGGTATAAGTCTGCCTACCAACTCTTTACTTTATTCTCTGTTGTTTATGCCATTCTATAGATCCAGTAAGCCCGCGGGATACTTCTAGCCCGAGGTCGTGCCATGCAAATGAGCCCCTAGCATTTTCATATCGTGGATATCAATGACAATGCTTGCGGCAAATGAGGCGTCAACTCCAATTAAGTCTTTGTGCTGGATATTTGCTAAAACATACCCAGTTGTTTTTAATTAGTTTGTTTTTGTTTTAAACTATAAGGAGTAGGCGACAGTTCCCCCGTATAAGTTGTTCAAAGAAACTGCGTTATTTGCCATAGTTACTTGGTTGAATTTGATTCGAATATTATTGTTTTATTTATTTGTCAAAAATAGTGACTATACTGAAATACTTGCCTCATATGATACCTGCATTTATAATAGAAATTCCTTTGGTACTATATCAAGATATAATATGAGAAAGTTTTATCACTTCTAGTAATCTTGAGCGCAAAATGTTTATATTAATTTCTTTCTTTCCAACAACAGAATGAATTGAAAAGACCTAAG
This sequence comes from Spodoptera picta, assembly GCA_038387885.1. NCBI lineage: Eukaryota > Metazoa > Arthropoda > Insecta > Lepidoptera > Noctuidae > Spodoptera > Spodoptera picta. The sequence goes on from JAZHFQ010000105.1 coordinate 9,056,967, forward strand.
CATCTAAGTACTAAACATTTTAAAGTTCGGTTTGGGTATTAGTATTGACTCTGTATAAAAATTTACATGACCTAATGGCATTTGTGGAAATAACGTCTGTCCTACAAATGGTGCAACAAAATTGCATGAAACTTTAGAAAATAAACAAAATGAAAGGCCACCCTTTCGATGTTATCTTTGCATGGCTTACGAAAATGAACGCATGAACAAAAAAAATCGTTTTAGTCTTGTTATAAAACAAGGTCTGTCCCTTTAAATATACAGTAAAATAATTTATTCATTATAATTTTCTAGAAGAGATTTGTGAAAAAGTAAAAGGTAGAGTGCGCTTGAAGAAATTACTTAAATATTAATATACAAAGGTAAACGGTACACAAAGAGCGATATAAGCGATATAAGCGATTCCCGCAAGATTATTTATTATACATGTACGTATTACCAAGTCTTTGGTTACAAAGAAAACGGTACAGTATAATGCTATTAAAAACTGTTTACAGTTCTCGGGTCTTTAATACAACAGGAACTTAATAAATCGTTCATAGCCCTTCAAAGGGTTACTGACCCTAGAAAAACACTTCTTCTCCCAGTAAGGCATAGTACTTGCGGATTTTACAGGAGGAATTGTACATTATTCATCGAATTGAATAGTCAATCACTTTGTGTTATTCAGTGACTATGAAGGCATCCTGTAGTAAACTTGTTATGATGACGACAATGCATTTGTATCTTGGTTGAAGTGTACTTTTTAAAAATTCAAAGTTGAGTTTCTTTTGAAAAATTCATAACGATTAGGGAACTGGGATTTCCAGTGACTAATAGAAACTATAGAGCGATAATTGATTTATGAACAACTTGTACTCTAGGAGATTGGTTTAGTTTACTGTAAGTAGTTTAAGTTCTAACGTGTTTGGTTTTATAACCTTTTGTGCTGTGGTTATTTATAAAACGATGATGTACTGATGTCGAACTTGGTCTATATATACCTAATTAGATTTTAAACTGAATTGTGTACATAAAATGCACACAGTACCTACATTCAAATAAACTTCTAAGTCCGGTAACTTGTAACTACACTAGTTTGATGAATGAATAAATATAAAATGTCCACTTGAAGCAAAACACGCGATAATCCCATCGGATTCATTACATGGACGAGTACATAATAACAACCAGAACATAGATATAATCTATGTTTCAAGTCTTAGACGCAATGAAATCTGTCAACATAATTTACCATGAACCATTCTATTTCATTCAAGGAAGACGAACATTGCAGTTAAGTAGTTAGGTACTGGTTTCTTATTTGTACAAGTTTGTCATTCCAATTCATATATTAGTATATGATACAAAGGAACTCTTCAAATAAGTGAACTATCTTTATACCCATATACATTTACGAAGCTTCTTTTCCTGCACCAGCACGGCAATTGTGAAGAAGCGAGGGATGTCACTGTGGTCGCGGCACCATTGCAAGTTGTTGTCGCTGCGTTATTTGACTACATGATCAGCGTTATGTGCGCTGTTAGCTCGCATTGTATAAGCTTGTTTTATCTGAGCTCGCCGTGTTATTTCTCAGTGGGAGCGTCGGTCGGAGCGCGCCGCCGGCCCTGCCGCGGGGCCTGCGGGATATGCAGTGCTCCAACCCCGCCCCGCAACGCCGCCTTCGCCCCCTCACTTTTTCTTTTAATCAACTCACTTGGGGGCACAATATAAAATATTCTTCGCTTCAAAATCTTGCGAAATCATGAATATTCAGAGCCCAACAGTCGGTCGTTAGTCGCAAAATGTAGGTACCTACTCATAGTTAGTTTAGCGTCTAACGATACAAAGATGATTATTTTTGTAGTTAGACTACAAAATATCACTTTTCACGTCAATGTATCATAAATAAGTATGTCCTGCTTTTCTTATCGAACTCCCCAGATAAGAAAAACTGAAACAAACTCAGAGGTCACAGTCTCTTTCCAAGTCTAGACATAATAGAGTGGGAGTACAGTGCAATCTAGAGGTAATTCTGTAGTGATGTTTTGAAGAAAGTAACCACAAGTTTGAGTGCGTCAGTCTGTTTAAATGTGAGGATGATACTCCATGAAACGTCATTATGTTCCAGTCCTCTGGTCATTTCCTGAAGACTAGAACATTTCGTCTTTTTTTTTTAATGGGGAAAATCATCGAATGTCTGCTCCCGCCTGGGTGAGGCGGGAGGGAGTGTCAGACTTTTACTGACTAAAAACCACCCAGTTCAGTTGTTCAGTTTTCAGTCAGTCGAAGCGCAGGAGAAATCCTGCGCTTAGAGCCGGAGCCCCGGTAACCCGTTAGGTTCTCCGCGACTTCGAATCGGCATCAGCCCTGTTGGGCCCCATCCGTGGTGGTCTGATGGCTCTTTGAGGCACGCGCAGAACGCGACGCGTCGAGAACATTTCACCTTGTGACTATTATAATACTAAGTAGGTACCTATAAATTAAAATGCCAAATTCTAGTAAATGCGTGTCGTTAAATATGATGTCGCATTGTTAATAATCAGTCAATTGTCACAATCGTGGCAATCATCACAACTTGTGCAGAAGTTACAGCAGATCGTTGTCAAGTGTGACCCTTTAAGTAACCATTTATTTTTTCAATTTACTCGGTACTTGAGTAAAATAGTTGGAGAGCACTCAATCGGAAATCATTTTGTATCTAGTTCACTCGAATCAACGAGTCACTGACGCACGATCAATTTGCATCACTCAACAACTGATCGCAGAACGGTCGGGTTGTTTAATAGGTGCTGTTCTTTATCATTTTGTAGTTGCATTTTTATTTATAATTTCTCCTGTGCCTTGATTCGGATCTCCTTTTTTAGCCCTAATCCAAAAATTTTGGATGCAGTAAATTAATTTCACTTAGCGTAATCATCTTTTCTGTGATCATTGGTATTGATATAGTTATCAGCCACAATTTGTTCAGTGCTGACACGAGCTCCTATAAAATTCTCTGATAATTTAATGATAATGTTTATTGTGTATCTATATTTTGCTAAATTATGTTATTTTTTCACAGATATCCGGAGTCTAGACTGAGCAAGATGTTCAACGGCACGATTCCAATAGTCTTGGACACTCTGAAGCAGCATTACTTCATCGACCGTGACGGTGGCATGTTCCGCCATATCCTCAACTTCATGCGTTACAAAAAGCTGTTGCTGCCGTCAAACTTCCAATACTTGGACCTGCTGATCCATGAGGCGCAGTTCTTCGAGCTGGACAGTAAGTTCTTTCTTCTTTGTTATTAATTTTAAAGACTTCTTAGGTGTTCGTATTAATTAGTTTCAATTATAATTACCTACATAAATCTATATAGACTTCAAACTACATACACAAATTGCGATCTTGTTTTTAAATTATATGACCAGAAGTGGATTCTACCTAGGAAACGCCCTTAGCGAGCCCCTCATATGCACTCCTAACTTTTTTCGTGTCGTTGCGCCCGCGCCCCTCTGTATCCTTTCGCCCAAGGCACTTTCCTAGTGTACCTTAGGGATAATACGACTGCATATGACATGGTATCAATTTACTAACCTAATTAAGAACGTGGATTACATATATGTTGATTTCGTTGCATTATGAGTTTAAGAAATATCGTACCCTAAATTTGTTCGTACAAAAGTAGCCTCTAGTTATCGGAAATAAGGTCTATAATGTACTTAGTACAGAGCAGTCTCCGGTGACCGCTTGGGTATTAAAGAGTTTGCTGTGCATTTATACGTACGTATTCGCTAGTGCGATTCAACCTTTTTTCAGTTGAATTAAATATTTTGATCCAAGAATCTGATCAATGTGGTTCCTTGCGACTTTGCTATGGTTTTAAATACCTGCCTTGCGAATATTTAGTAGGCACTACTGCGTTATTTATTTATAAGCAGTTATATATTTGTACATACAGATAAAAATATTAAACTGCTGCGTTAAATTTGTGTCGTTGCAATCGACGACATTCTGAATATTTGAAAAGGATGTTTTTGATGGTACAATTTTCTGCTTCAGCAATTTGGTTAATTCAAATTTACAATTATTATTAATGGTTGTATGTATCATTCGATTTATTTATATATTTGTATTATGCTGCTGTTGCAAAAATGTTACTTATAAATAAATAAAACAATTTAATGATTTTCTTGGAAAAAATACTTCGTTTATGTATTCTTAAAATAAAACTTATTTCATATATATTTGTATTACAATATCGAGAATTATGTTAAAGACTTGACACGAATTATGTTCTAGACACGTTAGGGGCTCATATTTATAGCAGCATTACGCGACACAATAATCAAGTATTTAATTATTGAAGAACTAGCTGTTGCCCGCGACATCGTCCATATAGAATATGAATTTTAGAATATAACTTTTTTTTTCTATTTAAAAAAAAAAGTGGCGTATGTTACTCAAAATTGGAGTGTCTGTTTGGACAATGAATACTTAAATAAAAAGTAGCACTAAGTACTATTGTTCATGGAAATAACAGATTCGTAGAACTGATGGAAAGCCTTTTTATTTTGTCGTCATAATAATTTTATGATTTTGATAATTTCTTTAGTTATATTTTGTCATGTAAACGGTATGGGTACGATAAATATGTAGTTGGAATGCGATGGGAATGTAGATAATTGGGATGATGACAGGGTATGAAAATTAAGAATCTAATTAGTCCGTAAGTTAGGTAATAAAAAATATTAGACACGTATTTTTTTATTTTGTCGTATAATAAAATAATACTTAGATAAAATGAATCAAAGTTTAGGAGTGGGGGCTAAAACGACATTTTTACGTACCTATAAAATGTAGGTACATAGAAGTGATGTCATGCGACATTTCAAATCAATATATCGTCGAAAGTATTCGTATCTGTAAGAAAATAAAACATATGTGTATAAAAATACCAGACGGACATGCTCATATTTGTCAGTTTCTGCATTGTGTTTATTGATTAAAGCAATAATAGGCAGTTATAGCACAATCCCCAATTTCAAACACCGCACACAATCGTAATGCCTTGTATTTAATCACACTCCGTGAGTGTTAATACGATCTATGCACGTACTTGATTATCAGGTACCTACGAATACAACTGAAAGGTATGAGGGGGTTGACATGTACACTATATAAAAAACCCCTTAATAAAAAATTGTTTGAAAAAAAAAACAGAAAGTAATTATGTTAATTATAAGGAAGCTTTCATTTTTGTTAAGCAAGTGCTATTAACACGCTACCAGCCGATGCGAATATTTTTATTGCAAAATGCACGACTTTATACCTCTACCTAAGTACATTAAATTATATATATTTCCTTTAATTATATATTATTGCTATATTCTTACAATAATTGTATTTACTATATACTTAAATTGAGTATGATGTAAAGAATGAGCAGTCTTATTTTTGCTCCTCAGAAGCCGCGAATGTAGGTGTGAGGTATAAATACATAGTTCAGTCGCTGTACTTAGGTGTCAAAATAATTGTCTAATGGTTTGCCGCTAGTTGGTTGTCCATTATACAAACAGGACTACACGATATTTAGGGTGGAATTTTGTAATGCCACCCGAGAGAAAATTTCATTGTTTCCCTTTCATTTAACTTATGAAGTTTATTAGAGAAATTTCATCCTTATTTACCCTAACGATCGATGCAATAAAAGATCAACTTTTACAGATTTTAGTCGGTTTGATAACGGCAAGCGAATGTTTTTACCAACCCGCAACTATGCAAGCGTGGTGATCTTCTTTAATATATCTATGGTGGTGATTAAACCTTCTTTGTGAGAAGAGGCTTTGCTCAGCAGTGCACATTTATTGGGTCTTTCTTTATTAAAATAAAGGAATGTTTTCTTTGAGTAAAATTTTCTATCTAAGGTTTTAAAAGACTTCTCCTTCAGGTGGTATTACAATATTCTATCCTGTATAAGCGCAATTTGGAGAGCAAAAGACAATAACCCTGTAAAGTTTCGAAATGTAAATATATAATGTCTATGTTATATTTTTCAGACATGGTGTATGCGCTGACGAAGGTGAAGGTAGAAAGGGAAGGCATAAAGCAGGACAGGGAGTGGCTGAGTGAAGCTACTGAACGTCTGAGGAAGGAAACTGAGATGTTGATGCACGAACGTGACCGTCTGCAACATCGCTGGTCTTAAGCAGAGGTACGATAGCCGATTTTATAAATCCTTTTTTAATAACTAACCTGTAAAAGTAGTCTCTACACATTGGTAATAAGATCTAAAATAATGGTGAGTGAGACCTCTCTCACACTTGTATCCTTTTGGCTTGTTTCGGGAAGTTAGTCATTTTGCCCTTGTTATCGGATTTGAAAGGTTATTGGTTAAGAACTATATGTAAGTAGCAATCATTATAAAATTTCCATCAGACTCCGTGCTACTACTGATAATTTTATTTTGAAAAACCCAGTAATACTTTGCCCGACCCGGGAATCGGGCCCGAGACCCTTTGCCCAGCAGTCGCAATTGCGACCCAGCCAACTTGGCTACAGAGGCAGTCCGAGGCAGTCCGAGGTATTCCGTGTTCAATTATTATATAGGTACCTACATTCCAATACCACGGGGTCTAGCGTAAATCTCCGGGTTGGGCAAATTCTATTTTAGGTCGATTACTTTTTAAGTATCCTGTAGGTCCGAAAATACAAGGACGTTGAGAAAAGGCGGCCAATCTCTCTTGAAGCACCGAATGTGGCACCTGGTTACCATAGACTTACACGCAGGACATATTGACTCAAAAAACATCTGTCATTTGCTTATGATACCTACCAAAAGGAAGCCTATTAGGTACACACGCACATATACAAATAAGATAGTAAAATTTTGATGCTTTAATCATTTATGTCCACTTTGTTTTTAATGTCCTATCAAAAATATTTTAAGTTTTGGCACTGAATAAATAATTTCCTACTCAATTAATTTGGTTTATATTTCCCGCGTTATTTTGACGTCCAACAATTCATGAAGTAGCGCCATCTTTTATAATCTTTGCGTATCAATTCTTGAAATACTAAGGCGACTGCTTACAAACTTGTAAATATTTTATCACAATTTCTATACAATAAAAAATGTTGTAACTTAAAGTCAAAACAACTTTTAGTTCACGGTTCTAATAAAGTGATGTGTAGAGTTTGAGTTGACTAAACTAGCTTAGCTTTCATTTTAGTTCACAATACTTTTGTTAGATGGCGTTATCACATATTTTAGATAACAAAAAAATATTGTGGTGTCCTAATTGACGAAATTAATATTATTTTATCAATTTTGTTATTACAGACTACAGTTTCTAAGAACATCAGCTGATCCACAACCGAAGAGACGTCGCATTTAAGTATTACTTTTAAGTTCTTTTTGAAGTACCGTTTCGTATTTACTATTTAGAATTTGTAATCAATTTATTTTCAGTAGAATTCCAAAGTTAGTTATATTTAGTTACGTTAGTTATGTTTTTAATTTTCTAATTAGGCATAGTAGCGAGAGTTTAGTTATTATAAAATTAGTTATATTAAATTTAATTATAAAATTCTCTTAGTTTTAACATTCACAATTCGTTAACACGTTATAGGGATTCACAGAAATAATTTTGACTATGTAGGATATAGAGGTAGTAAACCTAAAATTATATAACTTGCTTAACTGCTATATGGATTTAATTTACCAACCGACTAGATACTTCTGTACCTAACGCAATATTTACATACAATAAATGTATAGTTGGTAACCGACTGTAGAATTCAGGTACAAAAATATTGTTCAGGATAATGCATTCATTGTCGTGTCCAAATTTGCCTAGGTGTGTTATTTCTAAGAACCTATATTTTTTATTCCTGTGAATATTTATAACGTGGAAAATATTCGTTGTTCCTTTATAAAAACAGTTGTTAAGTACTATTACTTGGTTTAATTGTTAATCTTATTTTATAAACGTGAAACGTTACATTATTTTTAAGTAGATATTTTCCTAGCTACATATTTCTTTTTTAAGTAGGTACCTAATTGATTCAAAAACATTATTATACTTACATATTATAATTGTTCAATATTATACTATTAAATCATAAGTAGAAGTAGCATTATTAATATATCTAATTAAGTAAATACTTATATCGTTAATTCTATTTTATTAATTTAAGGTGAAATTTAAGTGAATGATATATAAAATGGTAATTATAAAAGCTAACTTAGTATTCATGTTTCAGAGCTAATGAAACATGTTTGGTGGACATTTATTGGCTATATTGTTTAAAATTATTTGTAGATAATAAATATCGGTGAATCGTTTACCAGAATTGTGCTATTTACTTAAGTGTAAACCTCTATAAGCATTTGTATATAGATAGGGCCGGTGGCTTTTAGGGTAGGCTACACAGAATGTATGCTCACTTCGGCATGAATGATTAGTTCAGGTCATGATTGTATGGATTCAAGGAAACTAGAACAAAAAAGCAAGCGATATAGAAGCAGACCTGATATTATAATTATCTGTCCTGATAAATTTAATACGATGTGAGGACAAAATCTTCTCAAAATTAATTAAGATTTCGATTTAATTTATGGATTAAAAAAGAATGAAGTGAGGTATCAGAACCTTCGCAAAGACTGATCTTATTGATGATGGTTTCGGTATTAAGATACCTACGGGTTTGAAAGTGTTTAATGGCGTTAAAAAGACACGTGTCAAACTGAATTAGGACTATTAATATGAATGAGCGCGAGATGATGACAACAGAAAGACTTGAAAAATTATAGAAGCAAGAAGCAGAGAAAGTAGAAAGTGATATCTTTTGTTATAGGTAAGCACTATTTATGTGAATGCACGTTGTACAGATTAGGTGACCATCAGTCGACCTGAAAGCTTTGCTGCCACCAAAAGTAGTATGAAAAGAAAGGATGAAATCCATATAACTGAGCGAATGTGATGGATGGATGTAACGGAATGAAACCAAAGATTTGTTTAGAAGGTTTGACAAGAAGTGAAAATGATGTCATAAAAGTAATAGAAAAAGTACAATACTAGATACTTGGGATGAGGCTAGACTTTTTATAACTACATTCTTCAAAAAATAATCAAAATTACGCAGGTATTGATCACTAAATTATTGTTGTTGTGTCCACCTCGAAAATTCAATCTATCGAGCTTCTTCTGCAATAGCATTCAAGTTTTTATAAATATTTATATTGTCATTTACTTGAACTTCTATTTTTATTAAACCCTCATTAGGGGTAGTATTTAGGGCTCTCTCATTTCAACAAAATATACCTCGAAAAGTAGCTTAGTTGTTTTTTTAGTATAGACATGCGCACAGGTGTCTGGAAGTCTGATCTCATTGATAAATTAATGTGATTGGCTATTGTGAATGAGGAAGACGTAAAGCGATGGTGCTGCCACCGGCTTTAATCCTTAACTTTGACTCACATAGATTTGTTCTATGCATTGACACTAAAGGAAAAGTACGTGACTGGCACTGTCGTTTTGTTTCTTTCTTTCCAATAAGAATTATTATCTATTTCTTGACGTTTTTTAGCCTCATCTCTGTCAGTTAAATTCCCAAAATTCTTATCTGAACTATAAAAAAATGACAGAATGTTTTGTTTCGATCAATCTTCGAGATGTCTGATGTTACTTGTTTAGGATAAGATTTAGTTAAGTCGTTGTTTGAGGCTAGTTAATTTTGATTTTACCTGTTATCTATGAGGCTAATTTTTAATTTGCTCCATTTCACGTAGAAGACAAAGATAAAACACCTTGATACATAATTCCAAGAACAAGTTACTGTACCTACAGTAGATATTATTTAGTCCATTTAGTGTCAGTTAAAACTTTCGCTACCTTTTAGCTGCAATAATATTAAAATTACCCCCATCAATATTTATTAAGATTAATCTATGATATAAACTTATTTATAAGTAAATGTTTTCGGATGATCTGCAACCTATTAGATTAGACTAGTATAAGCCCGTACTTTGGTATTATCGTCCTGGTACGCGGTATTTTATCCCAGATTATACGGTGTAGAAAAAAGAAACCAGGAAACTTCAAATTCACTACTTCAAGGCAGGCATTCTTGATTCATATGAATAAACCAAATATTTGCAAATAAATTTTGGTTAACATACAATATTATACCTAATATTAAATTATGTTAGAGACAAAAAAAAAAAATAAGTAACATGTATTTCTAGCCACACAACCGCTCCAGCTTTTGACAATACAGAGGACCCAAACGCCGATCAAAACGATACAGTCCTTTGTCTCGTCATTACTTTTTAGGCCTAGCATCAACATCCCTAATTGCCCTATTCTAATTAAAGCTTATTTATTGTGTCTGTTATGACCCGGTTAGGTTCTAAAACTGCAACCAGCCACCGAGGAATGGGCTGCAGCATTCCTAACTGCGATCCTCAAGCTTGGTAGGCCCAAGCGCGAGGATCATGGCAAACCCCCTCCCCCTTCACTATTAACAACAATATACGCACACGGCACCCATTCCCCGGCAGCTCCGCTATTACTAATGTAGGTAGCGGATCGGGTAATGGCGGAACGGAGCGCTAAGAATGGTAGATGAACGTAGCGGTTCATCTACCGGGGATTCTTACCCCCAACAAACTTTGACCCTGGAAACACACAACATCCGCACACTGCGTACCGATGAGAAGATTGTCGAGCTGGAGTGTCGATTGTCGCTGGAGGACCTAAATATCATGCTCAGCGACCTCAATACCGTCTCCAAACAGATGGGTCTAGAATGAACATTGACAAGACCAAAATCATGTCAAACATCCATGTTACAATTGTACTGGTCATCGTTGGGAACGATATCCTCGAAGTTGTCCCCATTATACATACTTAAGGCAGATTATCCAGCTAGGTAGACCCAACTTCAACAAAGAGGTCGCGCAAAGAATCCGACTCGGATGGGCAGATTTCGGGAACGGCACGAAATCTTCTCATCGAAAATGCCTCAGTGCCTGAAGACCAGGATATTTAACCAGTGTGTGTTGCCAGTGATGACGATAGTGATAGTACCGAGACGTGGTCCTTGACCTCTGGCGTTCTAGAAAAACTCAAAGTCGCTCAGTGTGTGATGGAGAGAGCTATGGTCGAGGTTTCTTTGCGCAACAAAATCCAAAATATTGATATTCGCCAAAAAACTAGAGTTACTGACATAGCTCGCAACATCTGCAGACTAAAGTGGCAATGAGCAGGCCTCGTCGCTTGACGAACTGTCAGCAGATGGGCCAGGAAAGTCCTTGAGTGGACCTGCCCACGGACCGAAACACGGAACATGGGCAGGCCTCCCGCTTGGTGGACCGACGACATCGCCAGAGCTGCGGGGAGCCAGTGGATGCAAGTGGCGAGTTGTCGTTCGATGTGGAGGACTAACGGCAAGGCCTTTGTCCAGCAGTGGCTAAACGTCTCTCGGCTGTTGATGATGATGATTGTGTATTCATTTTATTGGTCGTACCAACTATGTTTTAAATATATTGTACAGATTTTATGATAAACAATAAACGGTGTTTTGGGACGAACGAGGCGGCCAGATGTCTCATTGGGTGTGAGCATGGTTGTGGCAAAGATATACCTGGCATAGTATAAAAGCCGTCGCCTACAAGGAAAACTCCTTTCCTCACTCATCCTTGGAGCACTAAAATCGCCTACGCCATAAAGCATCCGAACGGGCACGCTTTACCACACGAAACCAACACGAAACACACCAATAAAACAACCAACCAACCAACACGAAACACACCAATAAAACAACCAACTAACCAAAACGAAACACACCACGCTTTACCCACCCACACGACTTTAGCTTGTTTCAATCAATGCACACAGTATCTCCCAATATTCTTATTTTAGAGGTAGTCAATTTTTGATTCTTGATTTCTTATTTCTATGCCGTATATTGTTATAGAATAATTTTAAGTTGATTAGTAAGTACAATAATTAAGGTTACCCGTAAGTTTATATTCCACATAGTGGTAATTTTTAGCTTAACTAATTGCGTACATTTATCTTTATTATCCTATATATAGATATTTCACTTGTGATTAATAAACTAATAAAATAAATAAGTGGTTTTATTTATATAATTTTAAATATCCTTTATTCACCATGTAACAATTAATTTTTCCATACTTGATTTCCATATTTAAAATATTTGATTATAAAAAAAAATATTTAAAAATATGAAAAGCAGTAGGTACTGCTGCCGTTACTGGTGAGGTCACCAGTAACGGGAGAAATCCAAGCTACCAGGCCTGGCAGGGCGCACAGAGGAATTTCTAGAAGTTCTGCTTTCTGCATCCAGCCGAACGAACGCTAACCTATTCAGGTGTTGGTTGAGGTTTTTGGAAATGAGGCCATGTGCAGATATGACTATCGGCACAGTAAAAAATTGCTGTTATTCATCATGTTATCATGACAATTTTCCTGAACTTAAAATAAGTCTCTGCTGGTGAAATGTCAATGTGTGATCTCAGGAACTTCGGATGTTTGTCACCCAGGAACTATAAACGTTCCTTTATATAATATGGGGAAGCAGGATTTAAAAGTACGTTAAACAGTAAAGAAAAGATATGAGCATTCTGGCGAAGGCGGATAGGAAGCCATTTGAGCTTACTACGAAAATTAAATGTAGTTACTAAAGATTATAAAAATAATCAACTCAAGTGAGCAAATGAGCCCTTTTCAGCTTAATTCACTCCCATCCTGCCCATCAATTAGAAAATATTATACCTGGGTATGCATCATTAGGGGTATTTGGATACTTTATGACATTAAAACTTTCTTCATAATGTATTAAATAGATTGACGAATAAAACAAATAATTGTTTTTTTTATATTCTTTATTCACTACCCACAAATTACAAGTATTGACTGAAAGGTTACAATTACAATGTTGCTTTACATTAACTTTACATCAACAATCAATCTAATTATGTGGCTGATGAATCCTGGCCAACTATTGCGGGTATCCGCAGCTACGTATGTAGCTACACATGGAGGTGTAGGTAGTATATTATGTATTAAGATTATCATTACGTATCGTCAATCGTATCATCTGTATTTCAACACTTCGACTAATTTATCAAACTTTTCCAATTTACTTACGAAAATATTTTTATTTCGAATTCGATCAAAATCTTCGTAAAAATCACTTGAAATTTTTTTAAAATGTATAATTTCCCAAATATCAACGTGTCATATATTTTCGTATAAGTTCGACAGTCCAAATCCTCTTTTAAAGCTCGCACTTTCCCTAATTTCCTACTATGGGTAAATAATATGAAATTCCATCAACAAAGATTTGATGGTTGCCCAAAACTATATTTTTATATAATTATGTCTGGAAACTTCTTAATGATCACTACTACTACATTGTTCGTAAAGTTCGCTTCCAATAATATCAGATGGTTTATTACAATCATTATTATTATTCAAAGGACCACTTATCCAATCTCAAGGTTTTGAAATAAAATCTACAATACCTCCTCTAGATGTAGACGTGGACGAAATTTAGAGAGCGCCCTAGTCAATAGGTGTCCTTAATATTTTTTGGCGCCACCGTCTCTCTATGCCAGTTGGGCACGCGTGTCTTGCGGAGGCTCTCTGCCGTCTGACGCCCTAGGTAAGTGCCTACTTTGCCTTAAGGATAGTACGGTTCTGTCTACGTCACTATAAGAATTTCCAATAGGTACTAAGTGTATACTTAGTTGTAAGTTATTTGTTTAGCCAACGGTTTATGAAATAAGTGACTGGAAAAGTGTATCCTTTCGTACCATTTTGTAGATATAGTTACATTTCTATTTCTATGTCAATATCATAAAATTTGGGCTCACCCTAAGCCCTAAACTTAAATGAATTCCATTATAGGATTTTAATTTAAAAACGAAAAATCATATAACATTTTGTTTCAAAATGGATACATGTAATTGAAAATAATTGACCAACAATTTTCGTCTTTTGCTTCAGTACGTGTCAGAAACAGTTATGACATTAGGTACGAACCATTTATATTAATCAAGTTACAAACGACCGCTTTTAAGAAAATCGTAAGTTATACAAAATAACAAAAAGAAAACATAAACTATAATTATTAAGGTAATGCCTAATTAACGAATTAGTCGTTCGATAAAGAGTTTTTAGATTCGATTAGACAAGCACAGTCAACAGTATTTGGCACTTTCTATTAAAAACTTACATTTCACTATTAGAAATATTTACTTTTATATGACGAGATTACAACATATGGCCACGTCGCTAATTAGGCCTTCGTCGCAATACAATATTTGTAAAACATTGAGAGTTCAAACTACATTTTGTTTCTCATTATCTAAAAATCTACTGCAAACTTGTTAGCTTTGCCCCACGATTTCACGTCTTCGCTAACTACATGGGTCGCAGAGTAGTGATAGCAGAAGGAGTTGTAAAAACATTTAAACATCCGACCTGTAGTTATATTACCGCATGACAAACAAACAGACTTGTTTACGTATAAGCATATATTATGTAGATTGATGAGATCTATGCACTCGTATGACGACCAAAATTGTATATATTGGTGTGCACACAAGTAGAGCGAAGCTCCGAGTAAAATTACGTACCTACAGTGATAAATCAAAGTCCTAATGTCAAATGCAATATTAAAGTCAACAATTTTCGGTACTGACTGGCTCTACCCACTAGTCTAACTAGAATATTAATGTTATGAATATAATCGAAGTGTTATGAAGAAATTAAGCTTTGATATCTATAACCTTTATAGCAATTGCTCTGTTCCGTCTGACACAATGTGACAGGATACATGGCAACTTTTACAAAAAAAAACTATTTTTTTTTCTATTTAGGCATTATTAGACCTCTCTTGAACATTCTACAGATTTAAAATCATTGATCAATCAGTGTTTAACTTTCTAACTACACAAAAGATATTCATCTTACCTTTACTTTAATTAAAAGGTTCCATGATGCACAAATAAACAATAACATAATAGAAATTAATTATCCCCTCAGGGTTTTATAAAAAGGTAATAAAAATCAAAAAGTCAACTACAAAATGCTGAAATATAAATCTAAACAAATCGCTTAAACTTTAACATATATTTTGAAGCCAACAATTAAAAATACTCAGTCTTACGATACGTCAAAATAAGATATTTCTAAGTTATGCGTTACACGAAAAACAGGGACTATGTCAAGATTAGTTTCACTTTCAAACTTTGTCTTTAATTAACGAAATTGTTGTGACAAACTGGTTGACGTGACTAGTTATTTTAACATTTAAAATTTTTGTTTAACTTTGGCAATATAGATTACCTACTAATGAAGGTGTCTTAACGAAATATTTTGCTTGCTACAATTCTATAGGCGTGTTCTGGTATACCGCAAGCTGTTAATCAAATCAAAATTTGCGATTACACTTACCTCTACATAGCTTAGAATAATCTTAAACAAGTGATTTTGTCGAATCTGTTCGACGTAATCACTAGCTACGTGTATTCGTACACTACTAACGATATAGCTACCACTACTCATAACATGGATATATATACCTCTAAGAACAATAAACTTAAGTATATTAAAGTGTCCATTTTGGAACACCACTTTAAAACTAACCAGTTATATCCTGGGCTAATCAACGTTGATAAATACAGGGTTATTCGTTACTTTATACTTTTTTAAACATTTTGTTGAGACTCACCAACTATATGGTACGTGCCGTATTATTATTGAATCGATGCTGGTTCTAAAATAACCCTGTAATTAATGAAATCACTGAGCTGATAACGAAATACGCCTTATTCACAAACTAAATGCCAATGCTATATTTAAATTTGCTTAACATCTAGACACTTATTACGCTTAACAGTGACTACAAGGACCCGTAATTTTGAAATCTTGATATCAAAGGTTAATGACACTAAATCCATAACAACTACAGCCCTACAATTATAGCTAAAACATGTCATAACATCTACCATAATATTATAAACTAAATCTACATATTAATATTTTATCCGAGATCTTTACAATTCAACTTTGAAATAAAGGTACAAGAAGTACTCACAGTTGCGGTAGGGTTCTTAGAGTGGCTACTTCCACACCTACCACAGAGCGCTACTTTCAACAGAATCAACAGGACATTGAACAAAACCTCAATCCATCTAACACATTAGTAGATTAATCACAAAACATTAGTGAGTTTTGTATTTAAAAACTTATTCATAATTTGATAAATCAACATCTGGTGGCTTTTGCTCCTCTTCTTCAGCGTGTTCCTCAATTTGGTACAGAATATCTTCGACCTCAGAGGAACTCTGAAATGTTACAAAACTTATATTAGTCTCAGTTATAAACTTATAACAGAATATTATAGCAATTTGATATGGACTTAGTATAAAACATATTATTATTTTACTTGCATTTAACTACAGGGCAAAGGAGAAGTAACTATAACTGTGACGTATGTAAACATAGCGATAGCGCAACATACAGTTACAACTTACCAATAAATCAAGAAACGATGGATCAAACTCGTCCAAAGAATTCAATGCCGATTCAATTTGGTCACTGTCCAAAACTGAAAAAGACAAAATCAAATTAGTACCGTCTTTTTTTTTTTTTTAAGGGGGGTAAAATCATCGAATGACTTCTCCCGCCTGGGTGAGGTGGAAGGGAGTGTCAGACTCTTACTGACTAAAAACCACCCCGTTCCTTCTCCTGCACGTCGAGCCGGAGCCCCGGTTACCCGTTAGGTTCTCCGCGACTCCGAATCGGCATCGGCCCTATTGGGCTCCATCTGTGGTGGTCTGATGGCTCTCTGAGGCGCGCGCGGAACGCGACGCGCCGTACGCTCGGGTCTGTTTCTGGTCGGACGGGGAGCCACCCATGCTCGCCGTCCGCAGGCCCGCGCTTACGGTGGCCGGAGATCGTCCCGCGAACCCCGACGCCCGGTGTGTCCTTCGCGATGGCTGGGTTGCGAGGAGGCAGCGCTTCGCTGCCTCACGCGTCCCGCCTCCTCCTTAGCTAGCATGACTGCTTCGCAAAAGGAGGAGACGGCATCCCAATCCCCCTCACTCCGCATCATGGCCTGCACTAGGCCCGGACGCGAGAGGCCGCCATAGCCGATCACTTCCCTGAGGGCACGGCGGTGCTCAGTCCTCGCGGGGCATTCTCCCACCGTGTGTTCCACCGTGTCCTCAGGGCGGTCCTCGCAGTGATGACACCCGGGCGTTTCCTCCCGCCCCATCAGACACAGGTACCTCCCGAAACTTCCATGTCCGGTGAGGACCTGCGTCAGGCGGTAGGTGAGGACGCCGTAGCGTCTCTCAAGCCACTCCTCAAAGAGGGGACTTACCGCTGCAATGGCAGCGAGCCCAGCCCCCGGTTGCGACAGTCGTTGCTGCCATTCCGCCATGAGATCGCGCCGGAGCTCATCCCGCCACGCACTTATCTGGCGCGGCAGCGGAGTTTCGCCCCGGCGACGTGCCTCCGCGCGCATGTTATACACGCGCGCGAGCACCTTCGCCTCCAGATCCCACGGCGGTAATCCGGCAAGGAGGTTCGCCGACTCCCCGGAGATCGTGAAATTAGTACCGTCTATGGTGGATATAACACTGTTCTAAGTGCTCATAGGACTTTTCATGTCAACATAATTACTCACATGATTCATCAAATAACGATTCAAGTGGTGATCCTGAGTTTGAACTTTGTTCATTTGTTCGGAATACTTCGGTTTCTGTCATCTTCTTTTTGTAAGCAACCTCGCAATCGTCAAACTCATTACGTCGCTTATTTCCACACGAGTAGGTACTTGTGCTCGGTTCTGGGTCCAGATATGGTTCAAACAAGTCTGCTGGCACTGAATATTGGGACGGCATATAGTGCGCCGGTTCTGGTGTCTCATATGGGATTTCCTCCACAGTAGCAGGAAGGGGTTGCTCATAAAAAATGTCATCAGCATTTTCATTCTGATCAAAATTACCCAAAAATAGTGTAAAGTCAGAGAATGGACTTGGTGACGAGTCAAAATAGACCAAATCAGGAGACGCCACTGTGTTCAGAATCGATGGGGGATTGTATTCTTGTTGTGGTATTTCAGGGGTAGGAGAAGGGTATCTGAAGATGTTCTCGGGAACGTGCACGTAGTTTGACACGTGGCAGCTTTGAAATGGAGCCACCGGTGCTAGCTGTGAAGGTGCTACATTCTTTTCTATTTGGTTTGTATTGTTATACTTGGGAGTGCTGTGGCTTGACCCGGCGTAGCTACTTCCTTCTTCATGGTTTGAATCTCTGGGGACCGCTTTGATAACACTGTAGATTTTTTCAATCGCGCTAACTATTCGCTCCTTGTTTGGAGGAATTATTGTAAGATGATGAGGCGATTTCTTCTGCGGTGAAGAATTTGGTTCATGATTAGATTCTGTTGGCGCAGGCGATGGTAAATTGGTGACCAAATGTAGAATAACTTGCTCGAGGCGACGCGGGTCTTCAACCGGAACCGCCTCGTCATCATTTTGCTGAAAAATCAAAAGGAATATTTTAATTTTATAATTGATCGTATTGAATACAACTAACTCTTCCGAATCCTGACTAAATCAACAAGTTAACAAAAGTATACAAGACACTTACCTCATTTTCTTCAGGAGCATCTTCAATTTCATCCACTCTAGGGGATTCATTGTTGTTTACCAATAGCCTGAATTTCCTTTTCATGAGTTTAATTAATTGTTTGCCTTCTTCCTCGTCGACAACAGTGTTGGTACATACAAAACTCGTGACAGCGCGCGAGTCCCTGTCGACGTCCAGGGAGCCGCGTGTCCTCATGTAGATGGACTGACCATTTTTGGTAATGAGTCGGTAGCATGATTCGCCAAATAGCCTGTGCTGGTCGTACACTGCCAAACAAAAATTCTCAAGTTAGATGCTAATCGATGTATGTTTTCAACGCTAGGGATATGAAAGATGGTCGCTAAATGCATCAGGCATAGCAAAATATCACACAATTATTATTATAGTCCTGCAAATTACTATCATATTTCAATAATATTCTGTGCGTATTATGAAGGACTGAAGGTATACAGTTTAAACAAATAGATAATGTGCCCATTTAAGTATATAACAAATTCTGAATATCTATTCATTTGCCTTTGAGAACACGTCTAAGTATACCTCTTGATATCAACTCAAACTGATAAAGTAATCAGCCTTGAATAAAATGTATTAGATATAAGACTGTCGTTATGCGGTGTAATGGAAAAATAGAAAGTGGTTAATTCAATTAATAATAATTTATAGAATGGCGATAGACGTGACAGATGAACAGGCGGTAAACAAGTGCCACTAGATGATAATACAGTTTGTCTGATTACGTACATATTTACTAACAAGCCGTTAAG
This sequence comes from Spodoptera picta, assembly GCA_038387885.1. NCBI lineage: Eukaryota > Metazoa > Arthropoda > Insecta > Lepidoptera > Noctuidae > Spodoptera > Spodoptera picta. The sequence continues at coordinate 9,076,399 of JAZHFQ010000105.1, forward strand.
CGACATTTTCATATTCTATTTGTCAGAAAATGCACCTACGTTACAAAGGAAAATATTCCAAACATTTTATTTTATACTGAAACAAACGCATTCCTTAGTAATATGTGTCATATAGTCAAAAACGGATTCGCAAAGCCCATAAAACATTTGAATGTAAACAATACCTATGCAGTAGTATATTTTAGGAATATGTTTTGCATACATTTTAAAATCGACATTTTTTAATCATAAGACTGCTCTCGTATACCGACACGCTTTGCCTGTAAATCGACGAGCAAGGCATCTTTACTAAGTTGTGTTGTTAATGTTTTTAAGACTTTCTATGAACATTCGTATTTCATATTGGTATATTGTTCAGATTCTTATAATTCTATTTCAGTACTAGGTAATCAAACGACATGAAGATATAAAAATATGATTTTTTACTGATTTCTATGTAGTATTGACTACAACCAACACCGAAGTATTTCCATAATTTTCCATTCTATCACGGAAATCAAGAATGTACATTTAGTACTTTACCTCTATACATATTGCTGTATCATTATGTGGAGTTGATAACGTCGACTTAGATCGGTCACCTGTTGTTAGTTTATGTGAACTGTTGCAATCTTATAACCTAACCTCGGAGGTCGAGTCAAACTCATTTACATACATTCGCACGGAAAAAGAACCTGTGCAAATTAAACCAACTATCTTAACTATTGTTCCTTTCTATTAGAATCTTGATATAACAAATTTTTCACTCACGCAACCTTTTTTGTATGTTTACTTTTGTATACATTTAATTGCACAAGCAGATAACCTTCCTACGTTTTGAAAGTTATCTTTATTAGGTCATTTACTTGCAGTTTTAGTGTAAACTATAGTAGTTTCCTGCATTATATAAGTATCTGGCACGTGTCTGTTGTTGCTGCGGAGGTTTATTGAGAATTGATGTTATCATAATTGTTGAAATGTTACTTGGGTAGCGAGGCTCCCCGGCTGGTTAAGGACACAATTGTTCACAAGGGACTTACTCTCTCGAAGAGCGATGATGACCCAGCGCACGTCGTCGCGGTGCATGAAATTCATTGCGTTCACGCCCCTGACTTCGTGCGTCATGTAGCCGGTGACGAGAGCAATGCGAGAATCGCACTGTATAATCTCGCCGTCGATCGAGTGCCTGGTGCGATACTCCATTCGGTACGATTCGAGGGCACTCTCGTTGATGAACGTTTCGCTCGTAGGTCGCACAATACCTATGAACACCTGAAACACATTTCGATTTCATTAATTACCTATTGGATAGCAAGTGAATAGTACTTAAAACACGTTTGGGTATTGCAGTCTACATAACTGTTAAGATTAGGTGTTATGCTGTTCAAAAAACAGGAGTATTATATTTTAACTAAAACTATCTGCACTACGCGAGCACATTAATCGTATGCACTCATTTACGATTGACCAACTCGGTATCAGTGTTTCTCAACCTTTGGTCGCATGAAGTTTGTAAAATAGTCATCTATATCTATATTTATAATAAATCTGTAGAGAGATAAATTCTGTACATGAAATATATTTCCGAAAAAACTACTGATGCCAAAAATTTTAATCAGAAAAAATTTAGTCTATCTGTCTGTCTACCTGTCTATATAACCTTTATAGAAACAAAAAGTACTTGAGTAATTTTAACGTAATTTGGTTTTTTATGAGCTGGTTATACTTTTCATCATGCTACAATCAATAGGAGCAGAGCGGTGAAAGTCAAGAAAAAAATTTATCGTAATTTTATTTATTATGAAAGGTTGAGCATCGCTGTCGTACCTGTGACCATAATATTTGTACCCTACATTCGCGAAGGTACGTATATGGCCATCTCGCTTGCACATGTAGGAGAAATTAATTGTTACTATACTCTTCAGTTACCTGATTACAATTTAATATCTAAATACCCTATCTTCTTCATTTTTATACAAGCCGTGTGTATTTTACCTACATGTTTCAGTGTATTATGAATTGTATTGTGATCATTTATTATAAGTTTTTAACTAGCTCATCTTGTAGATATTATATCTGCGTAGGTGCACACTGGTGGGTACTTGCTCAGGTCATATTGGTATTTGTATTCTTTGTTTGTTGAATGTTTGGACTGCTTAATAATGACCTACTCATTTTGTTGTTGTTTTAGTGATGACAGGCTGATTTTATGATTTTTTTAGACTCGCATATGGCTCTGAATGGCAATAAAAACTAATGATACGCTGTCACTTCAGTCTGGCCTGGACCGTCTGACTGATTATTGTCAGCCCAACAGGTTAGATTTAAACCTCGCTAATTGCTCTGTCGTCACCTTTATTAGGAATCATGTTCCACTTCAGACTATATATAGGTTAAAGGGCCAAATATTATCTAGTTGTCTTGGAGTGCAGGATCTAGGCGTTCACAATGACTTAAAACTCCTTAAATGGTGACGAAAGCCCCCAAAGCACTTGATTTTGTACCGGGGCTCGGGAGCTGTTGCAGGACAGCCAAAACACTTAACATCTTATACTGCACATTTGTCAGAAGCCATCTTGAATACGCTTTCTAAATCTGGAACCTCTAACTATGACAGGTATATAGACCACATGGAAAACATACAAAATATAATTCGCCATCGAATAGCGGATTGCACTTATTTTGTCAAAACCAACAACGAGATCGAGACCTTCTGCATAAGTTGTCGTTTAATGTTCCGCAAAAATCGGTTCGTTTTAACCCACCAATTTTTCCTTAAATTATTATAGGCAGAACTTTTATATTGTCCGAGTAAGCAGGGATTTTAATCAACTGTGCAAAGATTTAAGCCTCGATCCATTTACCACAAGCAGTTGCATAGTGCGTAGCCGGTGAAACCTTAATTTTTTTGAATAAATATCCTTATTTTTCTACATTTATATGCATTGCTATCGCAAAACCTGTATCAAGATATTACTGTAGCTAGGCTGACAACCTATAATTGGCTTTGTATAGCATATCGTGAATTGTTTGTAATATAGCTGTTGGTTACCCAAATTGAAAATAGTTAAACAAAAATTATGAATTATTGTGAACTCATGGTCACGCATCGGTTATAAAGTTTCAAATTCCAAGTTACTGATTTTCTAAAAGCCGAAAATCTCAGTACCTATTTACGTATATTTTATCTTGTCGAATATAACCAGACCATGTTCAGTCCATTTGAAATCTTATTTCAATAAGATTTTTCTAATAACAACTAACCGACTAACTTAACAGAGCAGCAATATCTGTTCAAAAACTCATTCTGTATGGTTAGACACAAGTATCCAATAAGGAGTAAGTAATGTAGGAACACGTGAAGAATTTTCTAGAACATCTCTAGTAATGAAAACAATGTAAAACTTGTTTTCTGTTTGTTTATTCTCTTTCATCTAAAGCTTTTTACTCTCGGCGCAATATTGCCACGTGTGACTGCGCAGCAAGAAGACTGCTTAGGAAAACGTAAAGGCTCAAAACCCGGGAGTGTTCACGTTATTGATAACGTTTTTATAACACGCCTAAAAAGTGAACATGACAGACAAACAGTAAACGTACGGGATACAAAAAGATAAAATCTTTTGACATAAATTCGGTATCTACATCACATTTTTTTCGAGAAAGCGTCCGAATATTGATTCTCATAAAAACCAAATAAAATCAAGTTACGTTGTTAGGCTGAAGACATTTTACCTAATGTAGTGTTTACGTTGAACTTAGGCAACTAGGCAAGTTAGACGAAGTTATTGTCACTCGGAAATTTCCATTGAACTTTCTTAGTTGCGCTCCTGCACAATATAACGAGGCGTATCGATTTTTAAAACTACTTTCAGTTTTGTGAACTAAAATGGATTTTGCAATAAAATTTTCTTGTAGAACTTTGGTACCAGAAATGTAAAGAACTTGTCACGAACTTGAAAAATTTTGTAATTGGAGAGAGAATTTACATAAGTGCTTTAAAATACTTATGCCTAGAATTAACGCATCCATGAATGTCTCTTATTATAATTCATTAGGAAAAAATATTGTAACAAACGACTAAATATTCAAGTTCAAATAAGCTATTTACATTTTTAGTTATATATATTTCTCTTAGCTATCATAAGTGATACTATGTAGGTACCTACATAAAATTTATGTGAAAAATTAAGACAAATACACTTTAACCTGCGCTATACTTGGTAGTATAGCGCAGGTTAAAGTGTATTATTACATATAGGTAATTAAATACATTAATTATTTATGGCTGGGTATCAAATAAATAAAATCTATAGAAGACCTATAAACATTTAAACATTTGTACGTATTGTAAATAAGTACGTATCTAGTGCTTATACGTTGCTTGAGTGCATAGTGACGTGAAAAATAAGTGAGGATCTACATATAGTCACTGACAGATGTCAGTTATCGTTAATATAAGAAGACCTCGCAAGAATTAAACGATTACTGAACCTCATAAGAAGTGCCTAAATATTACCGAAAGTACCGAAACCATTCCATTTAATGGAAAAACTACAGTGATAGATATACACATCACAACTACAAAATAGAAACGAATAATACAGACGTGTGTGTGGAATAAGTTGGATTTGTATTGAACACTTTCCTTAAATTACGAAAATCTTAAAATAAAACATTAACAGATAAAACGATTTTCCAATACAATCTTTTGGATTTTTCCACCCAAATTTTTCCTGGTTAGCAACAATGATATAACATCCACGTACTTATTACTCCGCGTAGGCACTTATTATATTGCGTAGGTACTAGGTAACAAACAAATAAGGGCTGCTGTTGCTACAGGGTGAGTAAAAAATTTAAACGTAAGTTCACGTGTATCGAACACGCTAGTATAATGTCCCATTGCACGGAGATGCTAAATTAAAATTCTAGTACCAATTTTGTTTCAAGTTATGAATAATTGCATTTCCCTTCAAATGTCAGGCTCGGTGTTTGAATGTCTGAATATTTTAGTGTTTGGGGATCATAGGGACCATAGAAACGACTGTTATGGTAAGTTGTTCTCTAATAGCTCAATTGCATTTGACAAACTAATGACCCAGACTTTCATGTTTCGTTTGATATTGTATTCAAAGTCTGTCAAAGTTTGCTATGACCTATTATGGCTTTGTAGGTAGGCACGTGTTTTTTCTTTTCCTTGATGAAGTTATTTTGATTTTAATGTGATTGTACTACTAATGAGTATTGAGAAAAACGCACGATACGTACTTAAGTATCTGACTCAAAGTAATAGAAGAATAATCACAAGATAATTTAAATGTTTATTATGCTGTTGTAAAAGCGATACTACCTCTAGGTATTATCTTCCTGTAAATCCATTAAGCAGGAAATGAGATGACAAAAAGAACAATATTAGTTTTAAAAATGTTGCAACAAGTGAATCAATTATATTGTTCGTAGCATTGTATGAAAACAGAGCGCTATTTCTATCTATTACAAATTGTTGCCAACGTGGGCGGAGGCGACATTCGATTTACTTCGAAGCTAGGCACCCCCGACCTGTTGCGTCACTTGAAGCATGGCTTGTAAGCCAGGAACCGCGTCCGTAACTGGCTTCTTAGAACAAATACACCGTAACACGTGGAAAAGTATCTCGTTGACTCCGATCTACAGTGATCAACTTACACCCTTTAGTAAGTTGAATCGAAATTCGAGTTGAATCCAAATGCCTAGGTCCTCTAGCGACTAGTCGCTCAAAGAAGTTTCGACTTTTACATTTCTGTTCCATTTGAAAAGTTAATTACACATCAGAGTTAGCTCAAAATTCCAACACGTGGCACCATTGAATTTTTTCATTAACGAAACTGAAAATTAAAATTCGACTTGTATCCCTGTGGCGCGATTCAAATGAAAATGTGAAAACTTCTGCAGCTTATGCATCGCCACTGCAACTGAGTATGAAAACTGTCCTCGATACATAAACATTAGGGTATCACGAAATTTAACTTGGAAAATCTAATTTAAGAATCATTTATTCGCTTCAGTTTATATTAGTAAATCGATATTGGTCTCATAAGATCATCTTTAAAAGATGGTAGTCACATTGCCAGATGGAATACATTTATAAAATGAATTCGAAGTTACGATATGGGATAGTTACATAAATATAAGTAACGGTACTGTGTTGCTTACTTAAGTACATGTTAATTTGGTCCTGTATTTTAAATTTATATTACGAAACCCTCCAATTGGAATATGTATTAAAATGGATCGTGTTTATTGACGACGTTGACGCAGCTGTGGCATAAATAATTTGAGACTTTTGTTTTTCAAATGCACTATGCACAAAATGGACATGAATCCAGCTAATATGGATTTCATATTAAAGTTTAAAAGAGTTGCATCCTCTATAATCAAAAGTAATTCGCTACTGTATGTGTCGCGGATTACAGTTTAACCAGTTATGATGAAATCAATTATAATAATTACTAAAAATGTCTGATACACTAAACATTACAAAGTGCCTATGGCAAACTAAGAGAAAAAATCGCACAGGTACAAACTTCATTGACATTTTTGCGCATGACAATATCAGCAAATTAAAAAAAGGCAAAAAATAATGGGAGAACATTCTAGATTTGAACAGATTAAAGGTTATTTATGCACTAACTGAAATGTATACAAGATTTTTTAGTAATAATAATAAAAAAGGTATCTTAAATTACTTGTTTATTTTCGCTTAATATAAAGGACTTGTACCCATCCAACATTTTTTCAATGCGTATGTATAAAGTACCGTTATACTGCAAGTATTAAAGGTAAACTATACATAATTCAGTTTATAAGGACGTGCTTTACAATAGATGTTAATTTTTGAATACATTAGGTCTTAGGTTCATCATTCGGGTCAGTGAAAGGCAGTCCATTACATATTGATACTGAATCAGTTTCCATTTTTAACATATTACGTTTGCAACTGGCAAACGAGAGATACAATTGTTGTATTTTAATGTACAAAATACTTTGGGGGTTTTCAGTCAAGAACGTGACGTTTTAAACTGTCAAACACCAAGCGGTCACCGGTGACCGCAACCTATTGTTCTATAATTGTGTCTATAATCACGGTACTCGACGAGTTAATCGAAAAAAAAATCAATATTGTGATAAAATTTCACTAGTGGTCAAACGAATTGAATAGAGTTTACTAAAACTTTATTTATCTGTACTATTATCATAATTATCCGTACAATGACATCAATAGTGTAGTGCTGTAGGTATAGCGTTCACTATCGACAAATTCAACTCACCAAGAGATTTTAGCAAACATAAGTTACAAATAAGAAATATCGACAGATTTTTGTAAGTCCAGATACATAAATGTGAATGTGATGAGTACTAAAGGATTGGAGCAGTTGGCGCTCTATTATTTTATTCATTTTGACCTGGTGGGACTAAAAGTGCGAGTTTATTATGCAAAAAGGTACTTACGATATCATTGCCGCTGGAGCACGGGTTGTCAGACCTGGCCCTCCCTCGGCGCACGACCTGACAACAACGGTTGTAGGTGCGGCAGGCACGGTCTGACTTCCTCAGGGATCCCTCCACGTGGCATGTTATGTACTGGTTGGGCTCAGAGCGCTGGCCTAACTTCTTAAGCCTGTTGATGTAAAGAGTCACATGAAAAAAGTAGCGCAGCATATAAAATACATCAAAATATTCGCAAAAGGACGTTAAAAATAGTATTTGAAATGTTCTGTTGGACGCCAGCAGCCAGCAAAGAAATTCATCGCAAAGCTAAAGAATATCTGCAATGAAGTATATGCTATGTGATGATGTCGATGGAAATGAGAAAATTAATCATTATTTTCAATTACGATAATCTAAAATTCTCTAAAAATGACAGGTGATTTAAATATTAAACACGTTACCATGTTTTGAAGTTAGTCTTCTGTTTTCTGATTTTAGTTATACAAGCAACTTTCATATTTAAGATAAGTATTATTTTAATAAACATTTTAGAGGACTGCTCTTGGTGGACGCGGAATTCGGAATGATGGAGTATTGGAAGTCTCCCTATTTCGGTTACGCGGACCCTTTTTACCTTAAATATAAGGCTTCACGGAAGTAAGGAAGTTGGGGATACAACAAAACATCAGAAAATAGATGAAAACTTGGAAGTAGAATGTTGCTACAGTTGGTGGTATAACAGTACGGCTATTAAAATAAATACACTTTTAGAAAATACCAATATTAATAGTAAAGTAAGAACAAATGCCAGCCCCATTCTCGGCCGCTGATATCTATTTGGCCATTTTTTAGGTGTAACCCCACAAAGAAACGATCAGTTGTATCGGTACTTTCAGCCAAAACCACAATATGTCTGGGTGAATATAGCTTAAGTTACTATTTTCGCATCTGTGGATGTTTGAGACAAAATACACCCACCCACAAAGATGCTAATGTTGAAAATGATAATGGTGATGAATGCGGCGAGGAAGTGGGTTACTTATTTATGATTTCATTATATTATTAGTATTGTATATGAGTTCGCTTATTATTCGCTAGGTAAATATTGTTGGCAGCATTAGCAACTTGTTTATTGTTCTAAAAATCGCTCTGGACGCTTAATATCAATTTGCTATTTGTTGATCTATTTCTTCACTCGCATTTGCCGACCAGCTGATAATAACACAGTTAGTACAACATTACCATTATCCCCTGAATGGTGGAGTTCGAGTCTTAGGTGAACTAGGAGTGCTATCAGCTATCGTACACCCAATACATGGCTTGATCGTTGGCGTTTAGTAACGATGACACCTGGCACATTATGCAAAAATAATAAAAGCTGGCATTAGGGAGTGCACAGACGCGTCACAGGACCAGGCCCTATCTACACCGAATACTTGTCAGTTTAATATTAGGTCCCGCGTCCGTTGCCTATAACCTGTAGTAAAGAAGAAAGATACTTGCATGAAGACCACTCACCTAATTGTAAATTTCCGTTTCTCGTTTGCCAAAGCCCTTTTGACTTTTTTAAGGGCATCAGGTTCGTCTGGTATCAAGAGTTCTCCATTCGGACCCAGTTTCTGGGACCTTGGCATAAGCTGGTCGCGAAGCAAGGCCCGGTCTGCTTCGTGGGTTATTGTATGGAGATTTTGACCGAGTAAGTCGATCTGTTGGAACCAAATTTGGCGAATAAGCAAAATGTTGCCTGTTGCGATTAGGTACACATATTCTAATTAGACGCAGTGAAACATTTCTTTTATAAATCGACCATTCTTATCACGATAAAATGCACCGAAACATCGCTACAGTTGACAAAACCAAACCCCGTTGCGTTTGTAGAAATATAAAATAGATTAGGAAATAAAAAAAACACTAGCATGAAGGAGGGAGTGGTAATTGACGATGAAAACCCTACTTTAGTATTTTGCATATGCGTTTTACACTTAATATGTTAATCGCAAATTCGCTGGTGCGATTAAATTCAATTAGCAACAGCAAATAAAATATTCATGACTTTTTAAGAGGACTACGTATAAATATTAGTCATATTAAATCCAAAAAAGTGAAGTAGTGAAATTCATTGAGTTCATGTTTCAGCTCTTTCAGCTATTTATTTTAATGCACATGTATACGTTTGCAATTTATTGATAGCTGCAGCATTATTGAATTTGAATACATAATATGACGTCAGGTTTTCCTTAGAAAAATTGAACTAACCACAACTATCCATAAAAATATTATTGAGTCCTAGATCATAGAATTAAATTGCAAATTCAATCGCTTAAGAATCTGTGCATATCAGTTTATCATTAACATTTATGACTACAACTAGGTAATTACTATCTTACAAACGTTTTCCTTATTTACTTTAGTGAGTGCAATTGTAGGTGAATAAACTGTCGAAGGTTTTCTTGTAGAAAATAAATAATAATATGTTGCATTACTTATTTGTATGCTCTGTTACTATTTTAGTATTCAATGCAATATTTCGGATATATGTTGCAAGAAATCAATTACTGATTTATGCTGAGATTAATAAATAGTTATATAATTAGCCATTAAATTATCTATCACTAGAAATAGCACAATATTAGAGAGTTTTGGCATTAATTAAAATTAAAGTAAATATATTTTAGCAATACTAATACAAACAATTCCCATCAATCATAATTATAACGTTTTAAAAAACATTTTGTTTACTCATATCAAATAAGAAACCTGAAATACATAAGTTCTGTGTGTCATTTTGTGTTCTATATCTACAGACCCAGACCTTTTTCGTTTGAATTAGAGACATTGTTGTTTTACTACATGCGCACACAAAATAATATTTTTAAATCTTCTTACCTCATTATATCCCAGATATTGGTTGACATTTTGTGAAACGACCACAATGATGCCCCTATACGTTGTAGTTATCAGGAATCCATTGAACATGCTCAAAACTTTTTGAATCGAAGCTGCGCTGAAGTCCCGTGGGCACTTCCCAATCGAATCACCAAATACTGCGGAAAAAAGGAACTTATTTAGGAACGATTATAATACCTCTAGAGTAAAAGTGGTTACTAGGTTTCTAATGTTATTTCTATCATTTAAGCACTGAGAGGTTAAGTTATATATCTTCGTACATCATCAATATCGCTGATAATATCCATGACGAAATATGAGGTACCTAATTAATTTCCATAACGAGTAGTCTGCAACCACAAACTCTCAACTACCTTAATTTTTTCCAAAATGTGATGCATTTTACATTTTAGAAGAGTAGAGTTGTCTTTGGGGTCCAGAGTTCAATTTGGGCATATGGAGCCGCGGAAGGCCTAAAGGGTTGCCGGGGCTCCGGCTCGAAGAGCATGAGTAGGAACGGGGTCGTTTTTAGTCAGTAAGACTCTAACACTCCCTCTCGCCAACCCAAGGCGGGAGAAGTCATTGGATAATTTTACCCCCCTTACAAAAAAAAAGGATTCTAATCTTCTGGAAGCTGTTACTGCATATCCTGTTCTAATTTTTCTTTTTTTTTAATTAAGTGCTTCAGAGAAGATTGACAGGTGTAGCAATATAAGAAGTTCTTAATTAAAATTTCGGCAGTCAGGAAATAAAATATGCCGTACATAAATGTCGCGTCGGAGTATGTAATGATATAGAGGTAAATTATTCTTCGTAGTTCTGTAAAAGATGTTTCATTTAAAAAAACATGCATAAATATCTGTACAGACGAGAAGTTTCTAATTAAAAACTGTGCTCTATGTAGACAAATGATATACTTTTTATTATTTTTTAGAGTTAGTAACGGTAATATACCTTTTTTTTTTTTTGAGGGGGGATAATCATCCAATGACTTCTCCCGCCCGGGTGAGGCGGGAGGGAGTGTCAGACTCTTACTGACTAAAAACCACCCCGTTCCCACTCCTGCACTTCGAGCCGGAGCCCCGGCAACCCGTTAAGTCTTCCGCGGCTCCGTATCGGCGTCAGCCCTGTTAAGCCCCATCTATGGTGGTCTGATGGCTCCTTGAGGCGCGCGCGGAACGCGACGCGCCGTACGCTCGGGCCTGGTTCTGGTCGGGCGGCGAGTCACCCGTGCTCGCCGTCCGCAGGCCCGTGCTTACGGTGGCCGGAGATCGTCTCGCGATCCCCGACGCCTGGAGTGTCTCTCGCGACGGCCGGGTCGTGAGGAGGTTCGTTCCCTCACGCGCTCCACCTCCTCCTTAGCTAGCATGACTGCTTCGCAGAAGGAGGAGACGGCATCCCAGTGCCCCTCGCTCCGTACCATGGTCTGAACCAGAGCCGGACGCGAGAGGTCGCCGTCGCCGATCACATTCCTGAGGACACGGCGGTGCTCAGTCCAAGCAGGACACACCGCCACCGTATGCTCCACCGTGTCCTCCGGGCGATCGGTTGCGACAGTCGTTGCTGCCATTCCGCCATGAGATCACGCCGGAGCTCATCCCGCCACGCATTAATCTGGCGCGGCAGCGGAGATTCGCCCCGGCGACGTGCCTCCGCGCGCAAACAAAACACGCGCGCGAGCACCTTCGCTTCCAGATCCCACGGCGTACTCCGGCAAGGAGGTTCGCCGCCTCCCCGGAGATCGTGCGATATCCGCGTATCAATCGGATCGCCATGACCCTCTGTGATGTAAGCAGCGCCCGAGCGGGCCGCCGCATCAGGTTCGGCGCCCACACAGGGGCGCCGTAGAGGGCCATGGACCGCAGGACCCCGGCGTATAACCTCCGGCAGGAGGCGTTTGGCCCCCCGAGGTTGGGTAGGAGGCGCTTAAGCGCCGCCCCCGTCCTTTCCAACTTAGGAGCCAAACGTCGGAAATGCTCCACGAAGTTCCACCGACTGTCGAGGACGAGTCCTAGGTACTTCATCGTCGTCTCGACGCCGATGGTAACTCCTCCCGCCGTTAATTGAGACTCACCCGGAGGTGGCGCGTTCCCGCGGCCATAAAAACACATGGCCTCGGACTTGTGGAGCGCCACCTCGAGTCCCAGTTGCCGGATTCTTTCAACGACTGTCGTAACCGCTCTCGCCGTTAAATTGGCCGCCGCCTGATGCGACCTCCCTTGAGCTACCACCAGTGTGTCGTCAGCGTAACAGACCACGCTGACGTTGTTCGGGAGGTCGGTAACGGTAATATACCTAGTAGCTTAGTTGGAGTAATTGTCAAATTTATATGAAGTATGTAGTTATATGAAGTAGAAAATGTTAAGTATCTATGTCTATTTATGCACATTCAATAAGGTTGTACTGAAGTACCTATCGTAGCGTAGTTGAAGTAGTAGCGTAATTTCTATACCCAAGTCATTTCAGCTTGATCATGATATCTATGTATGCTCCCAATTACCCATTAATTGGTTTAAAATGTATTGTAAAGAGTAGGGGGAAGTATAATGGGATTAAACCTTTGGTTGTTTACCAAAACCCATTAAAATCAGATGAAAGGTTTTCCTATATATTTGTTCTAAAGTAAATTAAGTGGTCCCTCCACGAAACTTAAGCATTATAATTAGGTACCCGTTGCATTTCCATTTTGGACCGTTTCTTTATGGATCGAAAAACGTTATTTTAAAATAATGATTTACTCCATGTTGGATAAGGTTATGGCTATATTACGCCACCGAGCTACGACTTGTTCACGCTGTTTACGGTGACATTGAAACTAAAATAACTGAATTCGCAATGCAGTGTGTTGACACCCTAAGCAGAGGAGCATGGCGCCGCACGTGCGCTGGCGCACTCACGTTACTATACACGACCGGATTTTATATTGATAGACAAATATGTTACATTGCAATAACTAATTGCACTAAATCCCACATAATTACTAGGTATGTTAATGTTTAATGGCATTCAACTTAATTCAATCTTACTTGCCTATTTTTCTACACTCATCTAATCAAAGTAGGTACTATTCGCGAAAGATAACACTAGGTGGTAACACTGCATAATTAATTTACACAAACAACGACATTATCTAATTTGACAGCAAAATATGACGTACGAAAACAACATGTACTACATTGTATGTACCGTGAATGAATAATTAGAGCATAAAAATTAATGTAATTATGTAGATAAGATCATACGTGAATATGTTATGATGTAAAGCGTGGTTAATGAAATGCATGTTACATTTACAGAGCAAACTAATAGTGACACGAATGTGTGAGCCGCTAACTATGAATAGATTTGCACTTTGCACTAGTTTATTGGCTACGTCCAGTTACCGACGGATCCTCATCGAATAGGCATCGGCCGTCTTGCAATGTAACGTCAGTCCCTAAAACAACCACATAACCATCTCTTAATCGAGATCAATCGCATACAATTTTATTAGAACTGTAAATATCCGTTGAAGTGTCACATTGTATGAAACGACGATGCAACATTGTTGCCTAATAATATTGCACTTTCACGATGGAAAATCAATATAATACAATACATCTAGAAGGTATTGCTCATGTTTAAACATTAGTTTCATCAATATTAAGCCCTGCCTTGAACCCATTTAGTGGAAGGAAGCTTCCTTACTATGTTGTTTAATTACTAAATTACTACATCTTTATCTTTAAACGTAGCTTAGCCTACCCCACATCACCCTTTATATCAAATTAATATTCTAATTTCGTGAGTCATTGTGTTTATACATTGCAAGTAGGTATCTATTTACTAAGGTACTCGTTTCACGCACACCGCATATACTTACAAGTTGTTACTTTACAAGTAATGGACTATTTTATGACTTTTATAGGTTTTGTACTTAATGGGTACACTTAGGTTATGACAACAATTAATATGATGAAACATCTGTATTGTAGAACAATAACATAGAATGTTCTAGGCTAATGCACGAACTTCGGATTGCTTAATATGAATGCATTGATTTTGTAGTTAAGTAGGCACTTACCTACATAGCCTACGATCGAACGATTGTATTTAACTTCTTACTAATTTTATTAATACAACAGAACACTAAGTAATGTAAAGTATGTAATGGACGTCTTTCTATTAATTCTCTGCTGTCTCCTTATTTTATCTAAGATATAGTCTCGTACGTGGAAAATGACATGCCATTAATAACAAGATACAAAATGTGCGCACCTGCATCGTCCACTGGCTATCCTGCTAAATCTAATAGTATCTTGTTACACTCACAATAGTAGTTTAGTCTAAGACAATTTAATTTAGTCGTGTATGCCCATCGTAATTGGTATGGGTGGAGCTTGCATTCCAACACATAACAATTACTGAATGGAATGTGGTGAAACTAGAAAATATTTGCAAATTAAAGCGTAGAACTAGATCACTCACTGCGTCACTCAAACCCATAAGGTGATCAGGTAATACAAGTCTGGGAGCTGATGACATACTGACGATGGGGATCCAATTGCATATCGAATACGCGCTTACATAACATATAATAGCCTCTAAGTGAATTTCGAGAAAGACTGAGAAAATGACAGTATTATATAAGGGGCATTTTATTGTATCCTATTAATCTGGACTTATAGCAGTCTTTATTTTAGTTCGGCAAAATCTAAGGTAAGGTAAGCATGTACAAAACACGGCGTAACTTTATGTCACCTAACCTTTTA
Source organism: Spodoptera picta (assembly GCA_038387885.1). Lineage (NCBI taxonomy): Eukaryota > Metazoa > Arthropoda > Insecta > Lepidoptera > Noctuidae > Spodoptera > Spodoptera picta. The sequence continues at coordinate 9,091,482 of JAZHFQ010000105.1, forward strand.
CGGGCGGTCAAGCAAAGTAATTAACTACTTAAAAAAGTACTTTCTGTAGTTGAAAATTCAAACGAACCTAAGTAAGAATAAAGACGAAAATTAACTCTGAGACAGTTTAAACTAGTTTAAAGCTTAGCTATACTTGAAAACATATTTATTTAATGTTACGCTTTGCACTAACCAGTGATATTATTGTATTGTCTATTCGTATTTGAAAGGACATTACTAGTTTATATACCTAGATTCATCAGCTTTCCCCTAGTTAAGTATAATACCAATGTAATAAGAATTGAGCTGTCTTGAAATCCCTAATTAATTACTATACTGACGAAATAGTTCTTTGCTAACATCTCTAATTGTCGTGGTGGCCCGGAGGTTTAAGACGCCCACTTCTCATGCATGAGGGTGCGGGTTCGAAACCTACCAACGGCAAGTACCAATGTGACTTTTTCCGAGTTATATGTACTTTCTAAGATTATTTAGACACCACTGACAAACAGTGAAGGAAAAACATCGTGAGGAAACCTGGACTTATAATTTCTAATTATAAGTTTTAAATCGCCAACCCGCATTGAGCAAGCGTGGTGATTAACGCTCTAACCTTCTCCGTGTGAGAAGAGGCTTTGCTCAGCAGTGGGCATTTATAGGCCGTTGATGATGATGAACATCTCTTCCCGCCCAATTAAAGAGTTAAGAGTAGGAAGAGGAGTATAGAGGTAGAGTAAGAAACAAGGTAGGTATTAACGTAGACCCCTGCCTCACCAGGATGCCATGACAACGCGATTCTCGAACACATTTTGAAATACGAATTGACTGTCACTTATCGATGAGCCATGCGCCATGGCTACTCGCTTTGGCGGCACGCTCGGATGCCAGAAGTAGCCAGGCCTGCGCTGCTGCCATTGCATGCTAATAAGCCTTATGCCTTAAGAGCCCTACGCTACGGCATAATCGACATCGACAACGTATTCAGTTAGAAGAATCAGGAACCATAGGTATATTATAATCTCCATAATAAGTACATGGGCGGCTACGATTGCTTACCATCAGGCAATCCGTTTTGCTTTGTCGCCCTTTGCCCTGAACCTGCCACTGTAAGTAGTTGCTTACCGTATTGATGAGCTCGCAGATAATGTGCTGTGAGACGCAACACAGTTGTCTTGTCCAATTTACGCCTAGCTGCTACTACAGGCGGCACCATAGACGCGAGATCGGCAACAGACTGGTTCAGTCTATCCCGTCTCATCTTCTCCGCACGGTTGCGGACCTCCCTCGGATTCTCTCTGCAATACAAAACAAATCACATTTTTACAAATATTCTATTAACATACCAAATGTTAAAATTTTATGTCCAAAATCCAAAATAAGGAAATCAAATATCATCATTCGTTGTCCGCGTCCGCGTCGTATTGATCAGAATAAGAGATTTGTTTGCTTTGCCTCTTTGTAAACTGTCGTCTTCTCAATATTGTTTATTGGCCATTTTATTACTCCCGAAATATTATTATTTGTTTTGGTTTCCAAAATATTTATTCCCCGCGTAAAAGAAAAGTGGTCAGGTTTCTCGAAGACATTTTATAGATAACTATTATTTGTATATTGGGAACATGAACTAGCATCTAGGAATAGCCTAATTGAAAGTTTACAATTCATGACTTTTGTATAATCAAACATCCTGTTAGTCGAACGAATTACATTGTATTAATGTTCGTCAACATAATTATGCACACTTACATGCGAATACATCCTGATTTACGTCTCGTTTATAGAATTCTACGTTTTTCGAACTTAAAAAATAGAATCAACACTCTTGGATACGCTAGTTTGGATTTCGCGGCACTTACAACTATAATCTAATGTAAATAACAATTTATTTAACATAGGTCCAAAATTATTAACGTGAAAAATTAACTAATAATAATCTTAAAATTATTGCAAAAGAACGAAATAGTTTTTTTTTTCGATGCAGTGAAAAGGCGTCTCTGGTAATACCACAACACACTTCATTCTGCCTATTTGTCTATGGTCAATTATTTTGCCACGCATTCTGAATTCATTGTATGAAATACTCAATACGTTCGAAAATAAGTCAGCTAATATTTTATTTTCTCTATATTTTGCGAGTCGCAGGCGACTGCGATGTAGGTAACGTGCTTTATCCAATCTTGTGCGGCGCGGTACAGTAGCGGCACCACCGCACTGAAGCGTCGGTGTAGGCGCCCATATCATAGAATTTACGAATTTCCTCTCTTTGTTAGAATAAAAAAAAAGTTCGATTTTTGAATTAAAATACTGCATTTTTTTTTAAATCTTTTTATTACATTTTAATTTCATTATACAGATAAAAAATCAACTGTAAAAATATTTTACGATATTAAATGCTATCTATCTTTTTATTGTTATTTTATAGCTTTTCAAGGATATAATGTGACTAGTAATCAATTATAATTATATTTACTCTATATTTTACTATTAGTAGATAAAATTGAATATATCGCAGGTAATCTTAACAAAATAATTTGTCCAAACCACAGTGATTTGTTTAAGCTACATTAAATAAATTCTAATGGGTTTGAGCACAAAACTATAATTAAAAATATTCCTATGTAAGTCGGTAACGCATTCGTGATTTATCTAGTATTTTTGCAAATGTACTCAGGCTACGGTAGGTAACCACAAGCAGTATAAAAATGTAGAATAAAAATATACGTAAGTATAATGTATTTTTCACAACTTATATAAAAGTTAAATGAGGCTAGGGTAATATGAAATGCATGAATTATTATTTTAAGATAGAACTTGTTCAATGTCTAGGGAAAATCCCAGGCGTTATACGTACCGAGGGCGTTTATTTATATGAAGCAATGAGAACGTACTACAATACTTAGTACTACATAATTATGTCTGTTGTTGTGAGATATCAATTTTAAACTTTCTCTATAGTAGAGGTAAATAGAGTGCATTTTCCTACTGAATTAGAAAACTTTCCGTCTAGGGGCCCGATTATAATAATGTTATACATATTTATCTTTCGAATCTAACTAAACAACAGTATCTAGTACTTTTATACCCTTTACCAATATAGGTACTGTATTTAATACGATTGCACTTAAGTTAACACCAACATTTGTTAGTATTTCTTTGCTGTCATCACTCGACTTTAAAAAGTTCATGTAAACTATACCTCTGTTTTTTATAATTTGTAAGAAAAAAACCACTCGCTTATCGGCACATAAAATACCATATATAATTAATAAGTTCCGGTGTTTAACTCACTTTTTTTAAGGGGTTAAAATCATCCAATGACTTCTCCCGCCCGGGTGAGGCGGGAGGGAGTGTCAGACTCTTACTGACTAAAAACCACCCCGTTCCTACTCCTGCACGTGAACCGGAGCCCCGGTTACCCGTTAGGTTCTCCGCGACATGTTTAACTTACTAGGGATAGTATTTTCATACCCTTGGGATTTGCTTTGTTAATAGGTATAGCTACAACAACACGGGTATTTGCTTTGAAGGAAATATTAGTGCATCGAATATCTGTCTACCTCCAACTAGATCAATAGTGGATTTGCAACCAGCTTCTCTAGTGACCAGCTCAGGTTTACGATTCAGCAGTTCCTTTAATTAATGTCGTTTCCTTATCTTAGGGGAATTGGCTTACATGCTCCTTATTCCGTTTCAAAATTTCTTTTGTTGGTGGTCTTAATCACATTCTATTTTTAAGTGTGGGAGAGCCATGCTTCGGCACGAATCGACCGGAGTGATACCACGGCCTCACATAAAACCGACTTGAAGCAACGCCTGCGTTGTGTTTCGTCGTGTGAGTGAGGTTACCCAATTACGCCCAATCAACGATAGGTTCATTTAACCTGGTGCTAGTTAATATTGAACCGAGGAATAAATCACCACTTCAATTCCTCCAATAAAAGTCTCTAATTCGTATTCCTATGCCCAATTTTCTCAGTTGCCGGTAAAAGTTTACCCGTAGCTACGTAGTTACATAGTTAAGCGCCCATTAAAATTTTACTGCAATGCTAGAAAGTAGCCAATGCTCACAGACTGTGTTTACTGTGTAATAGTAGTGAGTGCTAAACTGATAGATTTATATGATTGGGCAATATCCTAACTTTCATGTGAGCACCTTAAAGTTTAACCTGGTTCGCTCATTCTATATCAATGTCATACAATAATTGACGTTCGGTGTGAACAGACGTGTTCATAATTAGAGGTATAACCTACAAGCAACCCGCCCCGGCTTCGCACGGGTGCAATATGCATGTGTTATACATATAAACCATTCTTAAGAATTACTCTTTCTAGTAAAAAAACCGCATCAAAATCCGTTGTGTAGCTTTACAGATCTAAGCATACCTAGGGACAGACAGACGGCGGACAGCGTCTTTGCTTAATACAATGTAGTGACTATTGAATTGAGAGTGTCTGAGATTTTACGCTCGTCACCAGATACTATAAATGTCAGCTGTCACGCAGCAAAAACGTGCCGAGAGCTTTCGAGTGGCCACTGTGGAGAATGGAGACATTTGACATCTGCGTGTACTGAGAAAGTGAAATCCCCATATGCGCAACTTATTTTCGATTTAACAAACCCAGCCAGCATAAAACGGGAGACGCTGAATGTCCCGCCAGATAGCAGAATATAGGTATATTAACTCAATCGACTATGTAGGCGAAAAGAGTGCGTCATAATCTAGGTAAGATTTCCGAGTTGAATAGCCTTTGCCCTGCATAATAATTAGACAGGTTGACTTGCACTTCGCTTTAATGCTGTCTTAGGACATTATGTATATTTGTGATAAGTAAATTATCGAATGAATTGTAACCACATTATCTTTTCTGCTGATGTAAGAATTCGACCAATAACATGTTTTGTTTTAAATAAATGTTAATTTAGTTATTTTATATATTAGGTATATTTTATACCTATATAGGAAGGTAGACAATTTATCATAATCTCCACTCTTCACAACCAGTTTGGAGATCGTACTTCAAAGGGTTCAGGTTTATCATTGCCTACCTTCGAAAGACGCTCGCTAAGAATATTATTGCAGGTGATAAATATAGACATCCTACTCAGCACAGAATTGATTAAATTCCCTAAGCCGAGATATGAACGATTATTACATTCCGAATAGTGTATGACTGTGTAGATCTAAGCATCAAATTCCATCAAGCGAAGTGGGTCGTGCCTTAGAAATGGTTTACACGGACCTTGCTAGTTGATTGGTATTAGTAGTTATTGTTTATTTGATCAAATGTAAAATGCTGGTTACAATGTCAAGGGCTTTTACTACTATAATACAATACTGAAACTCCCTTTCGTAATCCTAACTTAAAACATAATACGAAGAAGTAGGTTTCTTTATTTTTGATTACTGAATTGTTTGATTAGAATTAGGGATATATTTTATATTTTTCTTGAGCTCGGAAGCTACACTTGTGGTTAGAATGTGCTAACAATCACCTTTTTACTTATAACATGAAGGCTAACAATTGTAAAGTATAACTGCATCGATCAACACATATTTTATAAGTGTCAGGTCTCCGAAGACAAATAGATACCTATTGGCTTTTTCCAACATTTATTATGTTGTTGGTTGTGGTGATTGATCACTATTGGTTAGTGAAAGACACTTCAGTTTCCCCTCTTTTTGAGGGGAAATCATCCAATGACTCTTCCCGCCTTGTGTGAGGCGAAAGAGAGAGCGTGTGAGACTCTTACTGACTATAAACCATCTCGTACCATATTCCTATTTCGAACTGAAGCCGGTAAACTACAACGAAACTGATCTCAAAGTAAACAGTGGTAAAGAAACATGACTTGAAGAAAGAAGAGAATTATTTAACAAAGTCTTCTTATCGGAACGGATAGAAACACGATGACCTAGAACAACGAACAATGAAACAAACTAAAGACATCCAGTCTGCCTCATACTGTTAGTCATTAGAACATTCATTACATCACATGTAGGAAACCTTGAAGGAAATTTCTAATCATTAGTATAAATACATACTCGTTAAGTATTTGCATTCTCACCTGCTTTTATTAATGGCTTATCACAAAGCGCTGTCTGGCAGGTGCGGGGATGTTATTGTTATATTACTTGTCATGTTTAACAGTGCTGTATAGTCTGCCCTATTGTATAGATGCCGTTTATCTGCATTTTGAATTGAAATTGTGTTGCTGTGTGACTTACCGAAGATTGTTATTACAAATCTTGTTGTTCACAACTATCATTAAGTGAATTTTTTATCAAGTCATGATATTAATGTCCAGAAAACAAAGATCAGCGCGTTTTGAATAAAACTATTGGTATTCAGTTAATAATTAGAGGTATATACTTAGTAGAACTATCAGCAGCTAGTTGAACCACTTAGATTACCTAAGTTTTCGAAGTTTCTCGATTAAACTGAACACAGAAAGGTTTGGCAAATGATACCTACTGGAGTTTTTAGATAAGGTTTGACGACGAGAAATTCAACTTATTTTCCTATCCTGTGATAAACTTGAATAGAATTCTTGGAATTAACTTTAGAGCAGTTGTTTCTTATAATTGAAGAAATAAGAAGTTGAGTAAATAGTTACTTTGCATTTTACTAGTACTACATAGCTAATGATCTCATTGCAAGAAAATTGTTAACAGCAGAGCTACTTCTAGATCTGGGGCGACACAGGCCCTAGACTCACGAAGTGCCATAATTTCGCTACATTAAACCCTTCAGCTTCAACTGTATGCTAGTTGCAAGAGATTTTCATCTGCTGACGTTGGTCCCTTATCGACCCAATAGTTAATTACTAAGGTACTTAAATAGGTGCATGTGCAAAAATTGGGTTCCTTTTATAACCCAGATTTATTTTCTATGCAAAGACATTCAGAAAATCTCGTTTTGGTTGCAGATGTATATCCTAAGGGCGTTTGGGCCTCCAGTAACTTTGTTCTCATTTCTAACATAGCTAAATTTATTACACTGGTTTTCTTTGTGGCCGTGGTATCACTCCAGATATAAATTAGAATCAAATAGAAACGCTTACAATGTAATATCACTATCTCGTCTGTGTTTTCTCATTAGGATATGCGAAGGTGTATCTACAGTGCTTATGAATTGCAATATTATCTTTACTACCTACTGGAAAATTTCCCTTAGCACGATGACTTTAGAATTCTAATCAGTCATTCACCGATTTGAAACCAAGCCTAAGTTTTGCCGCGTGATCTCTCGTGTCTGGTCGGTTGTGTGATCGTGAGCGTGACAAGTGACGGGTGCAGAGTTCGAAACAGTGCTCGATATATGGAAATATGCTCATTTGACTTCTAACATATCTAATTGGTGAAAAATGGTGTTATATTCTACGTGCTCTCTAAATGCAATTCTGCTCTTTGTGACAAAAAAGGGATGTTATGATTGAAAATGAATTAATTTACAAATACAATGAACAATGACGAACGAAAATGACAAATTATTTTTCTCCATCATGATGGACTAAATATATTATTATGTTTTCGGCTTACTCACGTAATTATTCGACTGTCGCGCTGCTACAGTAGTAGCACGACAGTCGCCGAAAACATAATAATATATTTAGTATGTCTCACGAAAGTTAGAACAGAAATATGACGGACTACAGTCCGCTTGTTTAGTATTACTTCTGTACTGCATCCATTTTGCGCCAGTTATGTGTAGTACTACGTTTTAGCGATAAGGTTAATGCCCGACACCGGGCACAATTCCAGACGTTGTCCTACTTACTACTACCATTCCAGTGTACCGTAAAACACTGCAGGTACAAATGTTATATTCATTTTAATCCATTCTAAAGTGGAGTGGTAGCGATCATTATCTTCTGACTTAAGTACTAGGTTATAGATACATACAATAATGTACTGTATGCATGAATGATAGCAATGTTTATGTCTGTAGACTATTTAGCTGAAGTAAATTGGTTCTGTGTGTGTTTTTCTGTCTTGCCTATCAGTTTAGACTTTGGTGCGATAATGTTACATAATGTCAAGGAAATGCAAAAGTACTTAATCGATTACTTGTGTTTTGTATAGTAGGAACTGTTTATAATACAGTACAACTGAGCTAGAAGAGATAGAAATATATTTTTAGAAAGTCAAACCTGTTACAATTGCGACCAGTAATCTATTCTAACGTTTTATGTATCCAGATCATCAATCTCTGTACTTGGGGATTGAAGACATTCATTGGGTGACCAGTGAGTGACTATAGGTTGACTACTTATGTATACCTGTCTCCAGATTCATGCTTATAACGTGTATCACAACCTATCTCAACTTCGGTAACATGTCTTACATTCGTAATGGTGACTATAAACTTGCACTATACTGATGCTAATACACCTCACTCTGAATGTGAAACTTACTGCACACTGACTGACAATTTCGACATTGAAATAGGGGTTATTAGTCAGAATAGATATAGCCAAACATAGTAAGAACATTGAGACGAACATACAGAAAGCCCTGTTGTGTGCTGTATCAAAGGCAAAAATGAATATCTTTAATTTCAGAGGACATCGATTAGTAATCAGAACATTTAACAGTTGACTTTCTTATACAAGTGTTGGCTTGTGTGACTGCCCAAGCAAGGAGTGATTTTTTTGTCGAGTAAAGTATTATTCGATTTATTTGTTTTCAGATACTTTTGCTTAGGTAAGTATCGAATCTGAAAAGCTCTCTGGTGTGTGATACGCCTAGTTCTTGAGGGAATTAAAGGTGTGTATATAGCTACAGTTATAAATGTATAGGCTCGAGATTGTGTCAACTATTAATATCGTGTAGTAATGGAAATTGCTTGAATTCTGTTCTAGGACACTTCTGTTTACTTCGTTATTGGATTGCGTGTTTACTGCGCCCCTACTCCCTGTACATAGCACGTGTAACTTGCATTAGGACCCGATTGTGTATTGTGTAACAATCAAGCTGTTTCGAAAACGATTTCAATTTGCATTTACTGAGTGAGATATTTAGATATCTATTATAGAATACAAATATAACAAAAGGTTTAACTAGCCCTTAAGCTTAAACACAACATAATTAACTGATACAATTTTCTAACTTCAGATGACAGTGGTGACGCTAAAACATTGTGATAAAAACCAATATTAAAACTCTTAAAACTAATGACCTGATCTCTGGTACTCAATACGTCGACACTCATACAAAATGTGTTTACATGCACATTTATTGAACATTGAAATGTTGAGTTTATACCTCCTTTCGTTAGATTATTTTTATCAGTCCTACTCTTGTTGCAAGTATCCTACATCCAAATAAAGAAAGGACCACACATTTGCGGAAGGAATTTGTAAATGTGTTTTTATTTGACTTGACCAGGCAGCTGCTCTTTTCGTTAATCATTAACATCGAGCTCCAACCCACCAATCATCATCATACATACGTCATACATCAACAGCCTATAAGTGCCCACTGCGGAACAAACGCCACTTCTGACACCTAGAAGGTTTGAGCATTAATCACCATGCTTGCTCATTGCGGGTTGGCAATTTCAAACTTATAATTAGAAATTATAAGCCTATACGATAACGATGTTTTTCTTCGCCATTTGTCAGTGTCAGTCACATTGATACTTGCCGTTGGTAGGTTTTGAACCCGCACTCTTGGTGCATGAGAAGCGGGTGTCTAAACCTTAATCAAGCACGGAGGTTATAATATGTAGCAAACCTAATGTAGAAAATACCGATAGTCGATCTAGACTATTCTGTTACTATAAATTCGATTTTCGAAGTGAGTTCGATTGCGTTCCCGCCCGTCATTGGTCGAGAATATTCTCACAACTAATGACATAGCGGACCGCGGTCGAGTTCATTTCGATCATTTGAATGTTAAAGAATAGCCTTATAGCTATAGTGCATGGGCACGATGAAGTTGATATCCCCCTGAATTTGTTCATACAAAAGTAAACTCTCTAAATATTGGAAATATGGTTTATAATGTATCATTAATGCCCCTCAGTACAGTGAAACGTGTCGTCGATATACGGGAAGCTGAAGGTATGTGCTTGATAGCTTAGATATTCATAAATGAAAGATGAAAAGTACCAATTTATTAATTTTCGTTTACTTTCAACTATTTGTAAATACTTTTTTGCAGACTGTCACAACGTATTCGCGCTAATGTGCCGTAATAATCAAGAGCTCAAAGAAAAGTTGTTCTCTTTTAGCTGCTGCTCAAAGAAAAGTTAGTGGAGAGCGGTCACCGGTGACCGCTTGGGGATAATAGGGTGAAAGACTTCTATATTTTTCTTGGAAGATTTATGTATACCTAGCCAACCTATTTAATGTTTACCCAACTAGAAGTGTACTAAAAAGTACCATTAAATCGTTACCTACATTAATTAACCTACTCTCGAAGATTGTATTAGTTTAAATTCACTAATTCACTAATTAATTGACGTGTCTTCGTCACTTAGATAAAGCGCATGAAAATGTCAATTGTGAGTAGGTAACATTGTTGGCATATTTCCAAATCGTATAAATTAGCATCACGTTAGAGGATCAAGATAACATATGTAAACATAACGTCTGAGGTAGAGGCAGAATTGCACATTTTCAATGCATAGTGGCGACAGATAATCCTACTCCAATCTGTCAATCTTATTCATTATATTTTCGACGTTATCTCAATACAATAAAGTTAAAGATAAACATAACATAACATAACATCACGCCTTTTATTCCCGAAGGGGTAGGCAAAGGTGTGCATTACGGTACTAAATGCCACTGTACAATGTAACACCCACTTTTCACTATTTATGCTATGAGTCTCATGTAATAGGGGGTGAGCCTATTGCCATATACCGGGCACAATTCCAGACGCCGTGCTACTACTGAGATTTAAAAAAAAAAACCATTTATACTTTGCCCGACCCGGGAATCGAACCCGACACCACTTGCCTGGCAGCCGCACTTGCAAACACTCGGCCAACGAGGCGGGAAAACTGAAGATGTAATAGAGATATAGAAATATGACAGAAATGGAAATAGGTTGACTTCCTGGCCTCCGTACCAGCCACTTTTCTTCGTTGTTACAAGAGATCAGTGAGATGAGTTACAGTACAATAGTAATTCCAGACTCTGTACTATTGACTCAAAATAGTCAAAAAACATATTTGGCTGAAACTGAAACTGCGATTTCATAATCCGCAGTCGCACGATTACAGCCACATAACTAACGAGGTAAGTCTTTAATGGATCTAAGGAATTCGTGGAATTGTGAAATCGTATTTTTATTGTTTGTTTAAAGCCTTATTGTATACTTCCTGATTTGCAAAACAATACAGAATACTGTTTATTTGATGTTTTATTTAAATAAAAAAAGAAAATTCTATTGATGAACACAACAATTGAAGTGGTACAATATTTTTCCGGGAAAATATCTTTAGATCGTGCCCGGTATTGTTTGAAATATAAATGAAATTATAAGTATTATTATCCATTTCTTTTTGGAAGTAACCTAGAAGGTAGGTACCTAGTCTAAAATTCTAAATACAAAACGGAACTGATACAATAAAAATCACTAAATTGCTGTTAGGTGATATAACGCCCAATTAGAATTCAAGGAGCATAATACCACTAATCAACTGAAAGTACACCACTTCTATAATTCTACGTAATCATAAAAATTATTCATATTTCTCAACTATTTCCTTATTAATTTTACCTAAAGATAATTAACATTTTCTACAATTTTGAGATGAAGTTTTAAGCTAGTTATCATTTCCTTAAACAAGGAAAAATACGGTCAGAATCAAATAGGAATATCCTTCACGGAAACGCGACAAGGGCTACTTCTGCCTAGATTTATGAACATTAGATTACCTATTGTTCGTGCCCTCACTCGCTATAAATTTGATTTTGTAGTCTGGCCCGTGCATGCCACTCATTTCATAACTCGAACCACTGAGAATTTTAACTGAAATGAAACTATAGTCGACCGTACGAAGGGAACGATTACGTTTATTACTTAGATATTAAATCATTAAGTATTATGCCCATATTTTCGTATTAAAACCACAGAAACATATAAAAATATCGTCATCTTCTTCAATTTACGAAGATCTTAAATATAAACATCTTAAATATAAACATAATATAATTCTCTAAATGATTTGTAATGTACTGCTGGCAAGCCGCTTAATACGTCAATTAATTAATATATGACTTGAACGATTGTTGCATTTATATCTGTATGTATCTACATTGCATATAATATGCATCTTATTAATATACATATACCGCTCTATATATTATGAATGCCGTATTATAATATTCGTGCTCGCTCACACAACGATTGTTAGGCGGATTGTACTTCATACAAAATATTCCCATTTGCTTCTAGTATCAATTCGGCTTTTATTCAACATACATTCAGAAATGGTTCTTAAGAACACAACCAACATTGCAATAGCTCGCTTTTAGTAAGTAGTCTTTTGTTTCACAAGACAATGTTTTTCATTTAGGTCCCTTCCAGGTCAAACGTTTGCAAAACATTTGAAAATTCTACAGAACATTTTTCGTTAAAAAAACTTTACAATTTTACAGCACTTTGGATTTAATATTCTAAAATACCACCGACTCTCTAAACTCTTTCACATTTCTAAACAAATTTGCATACGATTACACAATTACAAATTAGAAGGGTGCCAAGATGCAGAAATGTGTCATCAAAAAGTGTGCAAAATGGCCTAGACAATAGACGTCAATAAATAATATAACTGCCCACATAATATAAAACTATCATTGACTCACTGTGATAAAAATACATAAAATAATATTTAATACAAGTACATAAATAATATGGGATATTAAATATGATAGCAGCAACTCCCATAAACAACGTTACACACACATTAAAACTACTTGTAGGTAAGTGTGTCTGTCTCAACACGAATAATAGCCGTGTAGAAATGTTTCCATAATTACCATATTTTGGCAAATGGATTTGTTGCAATTTGTGTGACGAGTAGCTAAACTATATCTACATACGTAGGTAACTATTGATGTATTATGTTCACAAAGTCGTCGTCTACGAGAACAAAGTGGGCGGAGCCAAAAAATTCTTTTCACCGTGCCACACGACTTGGCTTCTATCTCCCCAAATAGTAGAAACATTTGATAGTAAGAGTGCAAGTAGGTGATTACGTTTAAGCTTATGTGGACTGCATCGCGTACGTAAGCGATGCCAAGTTTTAATTTTAGCGTCTTTCGCTAGCCAGTACAGTGTATCTGAGCCGACGGCCAAGTCACATGGAAAAAAATGTTAGGTACTCCTACTTGTTTGGTTTTTATTCCCTATGAAAGTTTTTGTATGGTTTAACCCGTTGATATCCATCCCCAAAATTTGGTCATACAAAAGTATTCTCTAAACATTAGAAATAAGGTCTATAATGTAATGTAATATTAGTGGAAAGCGGTCACCGGTGACCGCTTGGTGATTTATGGGTTGTGGTGAAATTTTGCGTGCAAATCTTCTGAAAGTATTTCGGCACTTTCATCATAGTACGTTACATAACATTTTGTGACATGTGGTAAATAAATGGCGTTGCGATCTAAATAATATAATTGTCCGGAAAGATGTGTTAGCATTTAGATGAATAGATATTACGTAGTTCAGCTTAGAGAACTTAACGTAGTCTGGAGTGTATATACCTCTATGTACCGATTTACCTATACAATTTAGATTTTGACAATCTCTAGATTGTCAATTAATATAGCCGATGTTTTCGGCTTGTTAGCAACACAAGCACGTGTCAAAAATTGTCCTTAATAATGTATTCAGAATAAATTACAAATGATTAGGAAAATTTTAGAGTTAACCTCCTACGCTACGCCCACAAACGATCGATCGATCAATTTATACCATGAGTATATAGATACTTTACCTTGATAGCAAGGTAGAAAGAATAACATCTTTGTGATGTAAAATAGTAAAAAATCTAAGGAAAAAAATGAATTGACAATGTGTAGATAATTATTATATATTCCTTACTTGATATAATAAATGTGAAAGTGTGTTAGTTTTTCTTTATCTCATGTTGATTTAATTTAAAATTAATATTTACTGCGGATTTGGAAAAAAAACTTCGAAAACGATGAAATAGACCATTTCTACGTTTTAATATTTTGATCTAGGAAAGAGTTCCTAGATCTAGATATAGATGTTCGCCTACAATTGGAGTAGAGACTCCAAATGTAGGCGCACATAGACTACGCGCAATAACCTTCTATATCGAAGAACCTTAAATACCCCTTTGTCCACCAAATTACACGTGATATCCCTTGATCAGAACTCGCATTAACACCTACATCTACATAGCAGACTTCTTCAAATCCTCTTTAAATTCTACGTCATTTAAAAAAAACAATGCAAAGTTTCGTAACAACAAATTTATGAATGGTCAGTTATCGGCAAGATGTAACACTTATGTCCGACCTAAGACAACTTGGTGCTCACATACTCACATACTCACATACTCACATAAGCACATTCTTATGTCTCCCACCGTCATCCGTTTACTTTGAAATTATACACCATACTCGTATTAATACTAAGAAAGAAAACAACGCTATAGTGTCGAATATATGCTAACGGGAAATATGTAAGTAAGATGAAATAGCTGAAGCTTGCAAAGTCAGTTGTAAACCGATATATAAATATGTTTTGTACAATGGGAATGAATTATATGCGACGTAAGCAACGAATTATATGATCGAGTAAGTAATAGTTTGTTTTGTCATTTGTACTTAGTAGTGGGTTTATAAACGCTAAGCTGTTTGCCTTGAAATTCAGCGTTTTGCAAGAAACTCTGTTTCTGTCTTCTAATACCTTAAAAGTATTCAATTAACCAGGCATATTGATGAACCTGTCCTGTTGACGCAATGGTTCGATCCTTGTATTCTTGACTCAATTCTTTGTTCTTCGTGTTATCCACAATTTGTTGTTCCAGGTTTGGGTGTCAGGTGTATGTGAACTTGTATGTTTGTAAACGCAACCACGACACAGGAGAAAATCCTAGTGTGGGGCAATTAAAAAAAAAGTAACTACTAAATAGAGAAATATAGACACTTATTTGTATGTAGCATTGATCTTTTCTAGTCTATGTGTGTGGACGTGTATCAAAAATTATGTTGTTTCAAACACAATAGAAAGAAATACAAAAGGAAATTCTTGCTTAGAGCAACGTTTTTAAGAATGAAATGACGATGTAATTAACTTTTATACCTTAAAATAAGTTTATAAAAATAAAGTCGAACGAGTTGCAGCAATACCAAAACCTTTTTTTTAACTTCTCAAGAAATTGAGCAACACATTTTTATTTTCTCAAGAAATTGAGCAACACATTTTTAACTTCTCAAGAAATTGAGCAACACATTTTTAACTTCTCAAGAAATTGAGCAACACATTTTTAACTTCTCAAGAACTTGAGCAACACATTTTTGGGATTTATGCAATCTAACGAAAATAAAATTCCTTATTAAAGGGCAAAACTGAAAAGTTATTTTAATAATAACATTTTCCTTGTTTCAAAAACGTAAGCATAAACGTAATAAGGTGAACTTATTACTTAGTTGCGCAGCGATAAAGATGAAAATAGATTCAATGTGTCAATCCATTAAAGTATTAATAAGTAACTAGGTACTAAATAGAGAAATATAGATACTTATTTGTATGTAGCATCGATTTTCTTCTGCCATTAAGGTACTGGTACATATGGGCCAATAAATTGCCAAAAAGCATGCTCAAAAATTTTCAAAAATCGAACGTCTGTCAATTCGCAAGCGTGCCCGAAATTACCAAGCTAATTTTGGCCAACATTCCAATAAACATGCTATTAAGTGACAAGTACTCAACTGAATCATAATTTCATGCTTAAAATTAGCATGTGTAATAGTACCTACCCACCAGTTATAAGAAAACAAATGAAGGGCCTCGAGATTTATACCTTCAACTGCAATATAGCTAAGTTTGTTAACAAGTACCCAACGTAATAATGCAGAGTAGGTAATTTAAAATAGGGTCTATTTTGATTTTCCAATTATCCGCACCAACTACGTCTATCCTATGAAACAAACAATGTCATGATTTACTTCTATGTTACTTATTAACATAGAATAGAATAACTAACACTATGTATCGACATTTAATGGCGTATAATTGTTTACAGCACTATAATTGGAACGTATTTTTTTCATAGAAATTGTTACAATTATGTTTTGCTATAACTAATGTGTGATTATGTTCGTAAATGAATATTTTATGAACAAATTGTATAAATGCTTGTGTTTATTTTGTTTGATTAGTTATTGATTGAGCTTGGGTAAAAACACAAAGACATTTACCTAATCTCAGCGCAAGTGTGGGAGAACCATGCTTAGCCACGAATGGGCGGGCTCGACCGGAGTGATACCACGGCCTCAAAGAAAACCCACAAACAGCGCTTGTGTTGTGTTTCGTCGTGGGTGAGGCTACCGGAAGCCTAATTATCCCCCCTTCCTAAATCTCCCCAGTCCCTGAATCTCCAACAATACAAATTCCTAACCCCGGTAAAAAGGCCAGCCTTTAAAAAAAGGAATACCAGAGGCAAGTTACAAGTGCGTTACCAGTAACGCACTTGTAACGGTATTCCAGGTGTCCATGGGCGACGCCGGTTGCTTATCATTAGATAATCCGAATGTTCGTTTACCGGATAATTCAATGTATTCTTACTTAAGGTGTGTATACAAAATTGCGCAAGTATCTCACAGGTGACCAACACTCATTTACAAGACGATGTCTTACCTCATGTAAGGACGCATTCTATTGTATAGTTCCATGGGTATTATTTAAACAAGAGTTTATTTTTTTTTTCTTGTATAGAAGCACTATTTTATATGGATTGTCAGTATACATATGTGAGGACCATGTCAGACTTAAGATATTTGTTTTCTCTTGGTTTTGTTTTTTTTTCTATTTTAGTATGTTCTGTTATTTGTATGTTGCGTCAGATATGTCTTTACATTATTCTCACTTGTGTGTACAATATTGGAATATGTATCAGAGCAATGTAAAACAGACTTTTTTTAAAAGAGTAACGAATGGAGTTTCTTGCTCGTTCTTCTCCACTCGAATCGACATTTTGGAACGAGCGCCTAGCTTCACTGACGGACAGACTGACAGACTATTATATATTTCATATTTGTTGACGTTTCAAAAGTACCAAATTATGGTTTAATTGAAATAAATGCTTTTGAGTTTGAGTTTTATTATATCTAGGTTTATGTAAATTCTAGGATGAAAATAGAACAGATAAACGAGGGGCGTAGTGTGCAGGTTGGATGAGATTTCGCCATGCGTTGGCCAGGTGCAGGGATTGCAAACAAAACAAATTGTCTATCACTTAGCTAGGGATACGCGTGGAGATGCCACGCGTATCCCACACTGCTGAAAGTGGTTTTCCACAGATCGCTCTGTATCTGTTTAATTTATTCTAAAACTTGTACCTATTTTGCAATGTAATCTAAAACTATTGCATATAATTGACACCAATGGCGACAAATAAGATGAGGTACGATATTACTGGCTAACTTAATTTTGTATACAGCCGCAATCATTTAAAAATGCATAGGATAGTTTACTGCTAACCACTTTCATTTTAGATTAACTTAGATGAACATTCTTAAATTGAATATTTGGTTCATTTATGTGAAACATTATTACAGTGACCAGATGAGATCACTGGCTTTGATCTAGGATCATGATCACAAAAATACTAATTACAATCGCAGGCACTACAAGTTCTTCTGGCTTGTTTTGACAAATTCATACCTAGTTATCGATATTAGAGATATCTTTGATTTCATATCAATTTTCATTATTTCACCTCTTATTTCATCTCTTTTGACATAAGCATGTGACATGAGAGCTTGCTTTGGTGAATGAATTTTACTAATACTATGTATAAATGTGTATGTGTGTTGTGACATACTCATGTCAAAATGGCCGAAAAGTTCGGAATGAAGTTTGGAACAGAAGTGGATTATAGCATGGAACAGCACATAGGCTACTTTATATCCCACATCCCACGGAACGAGGGCCAAGACGCCGGTAGAAATTGATCAGATATAATATGTAACACCTTACACTTTATAAGCAACTTGAATATGATATTACGGAGAGATGAAGTTTTATGAGATAATGTATCAGTTTCCAAGAAATAAGCTAGGGGTTTTTTGTCGTGAAACATTGACTTAAACTTATTAAAGTACATTACATGTCGTTACGTGTATATTACATTTCGGCTTTAAATTCACGAAGTATTACCATCTTAAAGTATTCTAAATATTGTGCAAAACTTATATATTTACAATATGAGGAAAGGAAAAAAGAGACACTAAAACTAATGGAAAAAATTAAATGAATGAAAACTAAAAATGACTATTTCGTTATTTCATTATTATTGAATTGTCTGACTTTTAAGATTAATAATGTGAAAGATAGTTACGTCCGTATACTGCAAGGCAACTCAATTTTATATATATTGTCGCGGAGAACTTAACGGGTGACCGGGGCTCCGGCTCGACGTGCAGGAGCAGGACCGGGGTGGTTTTTAGGTAGTAAGAGTCTGACACTCCCTCTCGCCTCACCCAGGCGGGACCAGCCATTCCATGATTTTCGCCCTTACAAAAAAACTAAATTTTATCTTGTTACTTAAATATCGCGCCATCTCTGTTATTTTACAAGTAATTTATAGTGATAGAACTATATATAAGCACGAATTTCAGCGTTAGCTCTTTAAACTCGCTTTAGCGACTCACACACAAAATGATGCGGGCTACCATCACTACAGAAGACATTATGTAATTAACTTATATAATAAAAACGGTTATCATCCCAATGCACTTATTTACTTTTAGTACAGAAAATTTACATAAAAGTAATTTAGATTTGTCCGAATGATCCTTATTAAAATGAATTACTTACTGAATCGAAATAATTGACATGCTAATGAGACCTCTCACTATTTGTTTATTGAACATAATGGGTTTTACCTCATCACGCCTGTTAATATCTGCTAGGATAAGCAGAGTTGTTACTCGCAGTACATCTGTAATTTACAGTTATTTTCTTGAATTTTGTGTGTCTATGTATTACCTAAGTGGTTTTAATATTGTTTTAATATGGAACTTTTAGATTTTTAACGCCGGTTAAATATATTTACTGATAGGTAGGTACTTGGCGAATATGAAGGTTTTATAAAAGACTTTTATACAAGAAGCAGAGGGGAGATTTATATACAACTAATGATTGGTGACTCAATGATTGATACCGCGATAATTAGCTCAACTACTGCCACTTATGACTAATTGGTACTATCTTCTGATGATTTTCAGGGAAAAATTCTCTGGAAAATACTTACTACCTATATTATATTTTTAATTTGTATTGTTATACGAGGTATTTAGTATTAAATTGCCACTTAGTATTAAGTTTTCTATAGAAACTAAATATAGTTAGTTAAAATACTTAATTACTGTGGATCGTTAATCGTGCGGCTAATTGGAACCGCGTTGTTTTCACTGTGGAAATTATCATTGGATGATTAGAGCAATTGTAGGTAGTTATATACTATCTATTGAAACATATATCATTACTTATATAGGTCTCGTCTCTTTCCTCCAGTGTAGATAAATGCAATTAACTCTAGTTAAACTGAATGAATAGAAAATTTTGCGTTTTGAATTGATTAGCAGTTAGCAAAATCGTTGGGGGTTTCAGATGGGTTGCCACGCCACGTGTGGCTGGCTTCCCACAGGAAAGCGACCGCCAACCATTGATTGTCTTTAGAAGTAATGTTGGCTTATTAAGTGTTTATTTGCAGTATTTTTTTTTTTTTTTTTTTTTAAGGGGGGAAACTCATCGAATGACTGCTCCTGCCTGGGTGAGGCGGAAGGGAGTGTCAGACTCTTACTGACTAAAAACCACCCCGTTCCTTCTTCGTCGAGCAATGAGTAATGATGCAACCTCATTTCTCATTCATTCAAAAATGCTCCATAGTTCAGTAATTACGGGGTAAAAGATTGTCAATCTAAAAGGCAAACGTCTGCGCGTTGCATACGTTCATCGAACGCCTACGCTAGACAAACGCTAGGGTGAACTGCTCTAAAATTCCATATAAACCGTAGCACCATATGTGATAGCCACCGATCAAATGCATACAGTGGAAATTCTGTCTTAATATTCAGTGACAATACTCAATCAAGTTCTCTTTTTACGGCAACGTGCGCTGCAAAACATATCAATCTACTTCCGTGCAACACCCGGGCTCCAGCGTAATTATTGTTACTCGTATTCATGTCGTATAACTAAGTGCTGCCAAGCAATACGACCTGAACAATCATTATTTATGCTCCCTTTTTTGCGGTGCTAAGGGTAGGTACTGAACTGTGTTGATCTAATGACCTTTAAACCTTTAGGTTAGGATTCACAAAGTAACCTGAAGGAATCTGAGATATGTAATATTATATGCCAACATATTTGATAATATCTACAGCTCAATAGTACGAATGAATTATTATAGTTCAAATCAAAGACATTCCTATCACAATTAGTGTATATCGTTATGAAGCTCAATTCAAATTGCAATGTGACATCAAAGGCACAAACACCCACGGCCTACTTATTGGAAGTGTATTGTATAAAGCAAGTACTTCGAGTACATACCGAACTGTACAAAGGCTGGGTGGACAATAAATTAGCGGGCGGATGCGACCGCGTGAAGGATGCATTGCAATATATTATGGAGCCATTCGGCTCCGGCTCGACATGCAGGAGAAGGAACGGGGTGGTTTTTAGTCAGTAAGAGTCTGACACTCCCTCCCGCCTCGCCCAGGCGGGAGGAGTCATTCGATGATTTTCCCCCTTTAAAAAAAAATGGAGCCATTCGACCCGCTTCGGCTCTAGACTTTTCCATACTCAGTACTCAATCATATTACTCCGATACTCAAATGACCCTTTGTCCCACAAAGTCATCAGACTGCAGAGCAATCGACAATCAAAATTGCAAATAAACTAACGTATTGCGGAAGAAATTAATAATAGGCATTAATCCGAAATATCTACGAATCTAGATTTTTGACAGACATTCAACTGAATGTCAAAATCAATATAAATCCAAACGACTCTTATCGATTATCGCGCGTGCGATGATAAAGTCAAAGTCAAAGCATTTATTTCAATTAAACCATAATTTGGTACTTTTGAAACGACAACAAATACAAAATAAATGATAGTCTGTCAGTCAGTCCGTCAGTGAAGCTAGTTGAAGCTAGGTGCTCATTCCAAAATGTAGATTCGAATGGAGAAGAACGAGCAAGGAACTTCGTTACTCTTTTTTTATATGATTTACTTCTAAAATCGCAAGTGAATTTGAATCGCAAGCTCGTATGAATCTTACAAAGTAGGCAGATGCTCGTTCGTGACCCGTTTTGTGTCATATTATCGGTATTCTTTGGGGAATTGCAAGTATTTGAAATATGCTGCTTTAAAATATGACACGGCATCCTCAAAGGAATTGATAGACGACGGCAATAGTGTCGCCTTTACATTTGCATTATTGCATATTTCGTTAATTAGAATTGAGCCTATTGAATGTTAAATCAAATTCATACGAATTACAAAAGCGGAGAGATATGTAGTTAGGTCGTTTGTTAAAACATTAATTTGTATTCCTCTGAGATATGTTAATAACGCAGTATTAAGCAGTTGAAAATGCAACAAACGCAAGCAATTCATAGCGCAAAGAGAAACAACCACAATGGGAAGCCTCAAAGCATACAGAAGCAAAACCTCGAAACCGTATCAAACAGAAAACATAGTATCTGTGTACCTCTAGAAATATAAACAACTCTTAGAATCCCTTATTCCTACTCCTGTCAGTCAAACTTGATGAAAAATTCCTACAAAGCGAAAGCGTTTCATTCAACATGTTCGAATCGCGATGAAAGCGTGATTTTCTTCCTGAACAACATCGCTGCAGCTGAACTGGATTGCAAAACGCTATGAGACGCCTCTGTCATGTTTATTGAGTACTTTGTAAAATATTAGACCGGAGAAAACAAAAACATGAAGAAAATTCCTCAAATATTTATTCATTCATATATTCATCAACAGCCAGAAGACTGCTGAACAAAGGTCACCCCCACATTATTTAAACATAATACATAACATCACGCCTTTAGCCCCGAAGGGGTAGGCAGAGGTGCACATTATACCACTGTACAATGTAACACCCACTTTTCACTATTTATGTTATGAGTCCCATGTAATAGGGGGTGAGCCTATTGCCATATACCGGGCACAATTCCAGACTCTGTGCTACTACTGAGAATTTTAAAAAAACCCAGTAACACTTTGCCCGACTCTGGAATCGAACCCGAGACCCCTTGCCCGGCAGTCGCACTTGCGACCACTCGGCCAACGAGGCAGGCAATATTTAAACAATCTCAGAATACGAACTTGTTATCCTTCAATGATGAATGAATATTGTACCCAAAATAGCTGATCACGAATAACCTACGTCCGTCCATTTTAATTTAGATTGTCTAGGTAGAAATTAGGTACTAAAATTATTACTTACTATACATTGTACAGTCAACTCTGTATTTCTATTATAAGCGTTATCAATACGATGACACGAAACCAAATGACTTTTATGTCCAGGTAAATTACTGATAATTAGTATTACTTATTCCATATTTACTTATTTCTAGTAATACTTTACTTTTGATCGGAAATAAGTACTTAGTTTAGGCAATTGAACAAAACATTTTTGCTCTACAAAAAACAATAAATGTAGATATCCAATTAGAATTCAAAGTATCTAAATAGCGAGAACGATAGCAATGCATTTTTTTTTAAGAACCTTGCCCCACACTAGGATTTTCTCCTGTGTCGTGGGTGCGTTTACAAACATACAAGTTCACATACACAATGACACCCAGACCCGAAACAACACTTTGTGGATCACACAAAGTGTTGTCCCGTGCGGGAATCGAACCCGCGACATGTTGCACGGCAGCCGGTTGCCCAGCCACCGCACCAATCGTGCAGTCAATTTTGTTTCTTAACCGTTGAACAATAGAGAGAGATTTCGTGAAAACTAAATATGCTAAAATGTATGAATACTTTTCAATATCAAAGTTTGAAATGCGATGCATCGAATTGCTATGCTATATAAAAATAAATGAACATTCACAATACTCCAGGCTTTTAGAATGATCTAAAAACTACAGTTGTTTAGGAATGCTGTCAGAATTTCTGATATTTCAAATGTCTATTTTCATTTCATGTTTGGTAAAATTGATATTGATAACAAAACTCCAAAATGGCCGAGCTGAATGTTGTAAGTGGCGATTACTATTTGTTAAATTTGATTATTTCCACGTTAAAATGATCATATATTTCTTAACGAAGATTCTATTCTACTCTTAGATTAGTATCAAGTTAGTTTCCGATGAGTCGAGAGATATCGATTAAAACATAGGTATCACCTGCAATTAATTTATCAGTTTCTTAATATGATGGGTCCTGCGAGTCTCGACCTAGTCTCAGCCACTCCAACAAATTATTTTTAATTCCCTCTGAGTATTACACAACTGGTAGTAATTGTTTATTAGAAAACAGCAGAATTTTCTCTCGTTCTCGAAGTACTGCTAACAGCAT
This sequence comes from Spodoptera picta, assembly GCA_038387885.1. Lineage (NCBI taxonomy): Eukaryota > Metazoa > Arthropoda > Insecta > Lepidoptera > Noctuidae > Spodoptera > Spodoptera picta. The sequence continues at coordinate 9,115,235 of JAZHFQ010000105.1, forward strand.
CTTGCACTTAGGTCATTAGGAAATCTACTGAACGATGTGAAGCTTAAAATGTTATTAAATTGTTAGTTGCTGCATGGTGATGACCATGAGATAACAGAGTAGAAAATATTGTCGTTATTCTTCCCGCGAGTTATGAAAGTTGAACAGTACACATTTGACAGAAACCAAAGAGCAACGTTCTATGACAACTGAACCACAAGGCATGTGATTAGAAGAGTGTTTCCTTTCATTTTTTGCAAACTAGCGACTAATAATTTAGTCTGTTCTCTCGTTTATCGATCTCGTTTATGTATTTTCTAAAACATTTATTTAAGTTTTTTTATTGAATAATACAATTGTTTTATTAATTGAACCTGTGTTGTCTAAAGAACATACTCCAAGGCAGACAATGCATTCAGGTATATTAATCTTTTAAATTGAAACCTACCAGCTGATATATTTAGGCATTCCATTCTATTTTATATTTTAAACTCTTTAATCCTTTACGTTCCTGTTTAGTCATTCTATGAAGGATTTTGGTTTATGTTTTGTATTGTTAGGTGCAAAGGATCATAAAGGAGTCAAGGGATCACAATAGAGTGCAATATGACTTACATAGTGTGAGGCAGTTCTATACGTTTGGGTCTCGTTTAACGTGAAATTAATTTACATCATTCCACTTGAGAAAATTTGAGAAATCACCCTTTCAGTAGAGGACGAAACGTCTGTTCTTTGAATTTCTAAATTATATTGTGTTGGTTTATTTATATCTTTTAATGAGTTTGCTAGTATTGGTCGAAATTATCAACAGAACTCAAACGAACTATCTATCTAATTTATTTATTCAACTCCATTACAGATAGGTTTCAAATTCTGTATCAATCCAATGGTTTTGGATATCGGCCATTAGCCAAATGTTGTATTTCTAATATATTACTATATAGGATGAAGATACTTCTCAATTATTATTGATTTCAAGATTATTTGATTACAATCTAAGTCATGACAACTGGGAGTAGTTTGGTATCTCATTGTGATAGCAAATTAATTTACTTTTCGTTCTCATTCTCATGCGAAACACGTACGATTTGATTTAATAAAACCGTGTATGAATCTAAAGTAGGGATCGTGTTTCTCCATTGTTCGCAATTGTCCAGGTTTCAAATGCTTTTTATTTGAGCTATTTTCTACCTTATTGTATCAGAGGGTAGAATTTATAAACTCTCAATTTTATAGAAATTATTGCAATTAGGTTATAGTAGGTACATTGGGACGCGATTATATCTCCATATTAAATTAAGTGGAAACGTTCTCCAACTTATTCTTATCTTCGCCTGATTTATGAAGAAAACAATGTTCGTTCATATATTTATGGCTCAATAACAAAAACATTTTGTAAAAAAATGACAAAGAATAATAGTTCGTAAGTTCTTATCAAAGAATAAACGAATTACAAAACGCATGCAATTTTTATATAATATTTTATATAAAAACATCTATAAAATATAGATGTTTAATAGCGATTGATACTTTTGGGTGGGATTTGTGTTCACAGTATCGTGTAGACGGGCCGTCGAACCGATAAATTTTTGCACTACCGTATGCACGCCACATCAGTTCGCATTGGCAGTTCCCTTCTCATGTGCTCAATGGCACGTAGCGATACATGTATATTAGGTGCCTGTAGCCCGAAATAACATCAGAGTTTAGTATTACGTTTAGGATATCTCAAATTCTTGTTCATATGCAATTTGTTATTATTGTAAAATTGAGCTCGATGCAGACTCAAACTTTGCAACAGTTAATTATTAAATCAAATAAACGACATTCCAAGATTTGTTGTATTATTTTACATGTTTTTAATGTTTCCATTATTAGTTCATTGAATTAAAAAATATATGTTGCTTTTGCATCTACTTATATCGTCTTCGATCTTGACAATATTAAATTCGTAACAAATAATGACTTTATTGATTTCTAAAGATCCGTAATAAAATAAATTGTTAATAGATATTGATTGATTTAAATATATTTACTTTTAATTGAAATAATCTTTGTATAGTTGAATATAAATATAGGATTGTAAACAATGTAAGGATAATAAATAACTTCATAGCGTGAGTTTATTTTTTCTGTCATGGTAATTCATAAATATGTAATGCGGCTGCGCATAACGTGTCACGTGTGACTACAGAGGTCAATATCAATATGACAAAACTTTATATCAATAATCTATAAGACTTAGATTGGGCTATACCTCTAAGATTTTGAATGTCAATAAGTTGAATGTTCTTTTCAGTGTTACTTTATTAAAATTAAAATAATTAAAATTTATTATGAGTTTACACCAAACTGTCCCTGAATGAAATTATGGTGAGTTACAATCTTTATAATAATAAATTGTATTTAAACCTAATCTCCTAACTGAAAATTATTGTATAAGAATTAGCAAGACTCCAAAAACTAAATTAGACTTCAAATCATTTCTATTATTACATCTAGTGACTAGTTAATCTTAAACGCTGAGTCAAGTGACTCGAGTGCATTGAAAATATCGTATAATGTGAGGGCTTTCATAGTCTCATTAACTCATTATCGGAACAAGTGTACTGTGCATTAAAATCTGTTAAGTCATCCGCGGCTCCGTATCGGCATCAGCCCTACTGGGCCCCATCTATGGTGAGGATTTGTTGGCTGTATTGCACGTATAAATGTATGAATGATGTAATAAAATGTATGTTAGAGGTTTTTGTTTGTTTTGATGCTATATGCAATTGGCTACGTAGGCTTCTTTTGGGGTTAAAGTGATCTGATCTCGAGTTCATAAATAGGTTTTTTTCTCTACAGCTTGTCAGTCAAAAAAGGACGTAACAACCAATTAATACCCTTCTATTCCAATAGCTAAATACATCCTACCATTAAACGCAAAATCCTTTGTTCAGCAGTCCCACTTGTAATTACTTGAGCAATGAGACTAACCTCTCTTACGTATGCAATAAGGTGCAGATTTACTAGTTCATGTTACCTTTAATAATAAAAGATCAGATTTTGACCTGCAGAACAGACGTGTTATCATTACTAGTTGCAAGACCATCAAGTTTCAGTATCGCCTGAAGATATGCATGAAACTTCATTGCTGAACTTACGAACAATTAAAGCAATAACATGAATATAAATATGAAACATAATTTGTTATTCATGAACGGGAAATAAACACATAAATCCTAATAATACTCTGATCACTTGCAATTTAGAACCTTAAACTTCTTGAAACCAATCGTGTATCAAAACCATGAAAGCAACACAATAGACTAAATGCAAATACCCGACTAATGATACAAAGTCAAGCACCTTCGACATTTTACTCAATAATTAATTTTATCAATTTCTTTTATAGACTATGTTCAAAAAAACCTTTCTGAACACCGCTAAACCGCATCAAATTGGTTCAGCGCACAAACATACATACATAGGTACATACATGCATACACACATTCATACATACATGCATACACACAAACATACGTACGTACATACATACACACACACATACATAGGACCATACATACATACATATGTACAAACTGACGACATCCTTCTTTATTGATGTTGGTTAAAAAGCTGAAGATATTCAGCACTCAAACGATTTGACAGAATCACGAGAAAGCTTCTTAAAGAATTATAACGCAATAAAGAAGTTGTGTGTGTATTTCAATGCGTGTATATAAACGTATTAAGTATAAATATGTGCCTAGGAAAGCGGCAATGTATTGAAACCACAGCAATGGAACCGTTTAGAAGAATCAAATACGACTTCAAAGCTTCTTAGGGGCTGTAACACGTGTGGTCTTAGAATTGCAGTGTAAGACGCAATACTGAGGTAACAAGATAAAGCTATTTTTCTCTGAACTATCAAAGGGAAGTATCAGCTACTCTTACCTATACAGATTATTCGCGGTTAAGTGAAATGTGACTTTGTAGTCTTTGTAGACTGTGTAGGGTAACTTTTCCTTTGAAAAAACTGTATAACATGTTCTAACTGTCGTACTTATTCCACCACAACACTCCGTTATTGTTAACAATAATTATTTGTATTAGGTAAGTCACTAGTGATCACAGAACATAAATAAAAAAATAACAAAATATAGTAATCCGATTAGATAATTGATCTTCCAATTACTTGGCATTAAAATTTTCCAAAGTTAGGTCTATTTTAATAACACAAATCCGCTCAACTAAAGCTTCTGTTCCGCAGTATATTTTTTTTTTAAGAAAAACAGATAATCCTGATATCATAAGCCATTTTTTATCATGGAAAAACATTTTTCATTAATTAGTTAATCGCAAAAACGTGGAACAGATTATCGCTCTATTTTGGAAGAGATTAAAAATTCCAAGCTTAGGAATAATGCTTAGAAAAAAATATAATAAAGGGAGGAAAATACCCTTTCTATTTAAGATCAACAAAATATTCCGAAAAAAATAATATTACCTAAATTAATGGATGAAGATTTTAACGAAATTATTCTGTCATAATTCTAATAATTTAAAATACAGGAATTCGTCTACGATCCGAATTTTTTCCTTTTTTCTACTCTACTTTTAAATATCGAAATTCTTTGTAAAAATACCGAAATATCCTATTCAGTGTTTTATGTAGACTTTATTTGCCCTTAATTCGGAAGAAAAATTTTATATTACTTGAAATAATGAATTTTAACAAAAGTATTTTATCATAATTCTAACAATTTAAAAGACAGGACGGATTCGTCTACGATCTGGATTAGGTACTTTCTTTTTTAGAGGTAAGCTACGCATTTTAAAGGTCGAAATTCTTCACAAAAATACCGAATTATATTTAGTATTTTTAGTAGACTTTATTTGTCCCAAATTCGGAAGAAAAATTCCTTTCTATCTTAGTTCGACGAAAAATCCCGAAAAAATTAATATTGTTAATGGACAAAAATAATGAATTTTAACAAAAATATTTTGTCATAATTCTAACAGTTTAAAAGGCAAGTATTCGTTTACGACCTGGATTTTTCTGGGGCGCTACGCGGTTTAAATATCAAAATTCTTTAGAATAATACCTACCTAACCAATTTTATTCAGTGTTTTTAGTAGACTTTATTTGTCCCAAATTCGGAAAAAAATCCTTTCTATTTTACAAATTTAATTTATTATTTCAAAATATTTTGTCATAATTCTAACAATTTAAAAGACAAATATCCGTCTACGATGAATTCCTTTCCTTTTTTCAAGGGTAGGCTAGACGTTTCAAATATTTGAATTCTGAAAAAAATACCGCGCGGAAAAGGTTTGAGCATTTATCACCACGCTTGCTCAATGCGGGGTGGCAATTTCAAACCTACAACTAGAAATTATAAGCACCAGGTTTCCTCATAGTATTTACCTTCTCTTTTTGTAATTGGTGTCTTGTTGTCTTGGTGTAAGTAATCTTAAAAAGTACCTCTACATACAGTTCGCAGTAAATGTCACATTGGTACTTGCCGGTGATCCGTGTCGGACCCATGCACGAGAAGCGGGCATCTTAAACCTCCGGGCCACCACTTTTCCATGTTTATGTTAGGGTAACTATTTTATAGTTTATGTTACTAAAATGTTCTTCCCAAGAGGACTAAGATAGATGATCCACAGTTGAGTTTAATGACCAATTATAAGTTTTTCTACTAGCTATCGTCTCTCCGAGTGTTGTAAAACTGGAGCACTTTTAAGTATTTAGAGGTATATTGTAAGCGCAGTAATTAAAGAACTATCTTACATTTCTTTGAGGAAGCCCTAAGTACTTAGAAGTCGTTTATTTTAGGATCGATGGGGATTTGGGTATTGGGGAGATTGGGAAAAGGGGCAATTATGCCTTTGGTAACCTCACTCACACAAAACATCGAGGTATAGTATCACTCCGGTCAACTCAGCCCTTTCGTGTCGACACATGGCTCTTCCACACTTAAAATTTTGACCTCATGGGTAGCTAGCTACATTAGACAAAAGATAAAGCTAGATACATATTAAAACTAGAAAATAACATTCCACTAAGATTTTCCTCATCTCTCTACTTATTTATCAAAGTTAAACTGTTCCATATATTGAAAAGAGTTAAGATCAATTTAAAAATTTCCATTTCTAGTATTTTTAGCTGCACAATTTTCAAGCGACTGCCTTCCATGCTGACAGTAAAGATAATAAGTTTCTTTTAATCCTGTGTGTACAATTTCTTAGTAAAAGTTCGCTTTAGACATACATACTAACTGATACCCGCAGCACACGTGTGATCATAGAAAAAATAATAGCCTTTTCTTATAATTTTCAATGACTCTTTTATCTCACGATACAAAATCCATAAAAGCGTCTCTCTGCAATATATGCATGATAATCTTCTTTCTAATTTACATGAAATCATAAATATAGTTGCCACATAGCCACGAGCTACTTTGTATTCTACCTCTAATTCTAAATCTGCAATGTTCATTTGATAACTCCGACTGGACCAGTCACGCTCAACCTGAAGCCAAATTTCCATATAAATTGCCCCTATTTCAACGATAGACACAACTCAGTTATTTATATCTGTGTTAACGTTGTTTTAGTTAGTATACATACTTAATAATTGTGCTTATGGAACGTGGCTGAATTAGAACAATATTCCGCGCCCACGCGCCAGCCATCTATCTTTGTTTTAAAAGACTAAACTAACAACAGTACTTGCTTACTATAGACATCAGAACCCCTAGGTTAGTATAAGCATAAAATTACTGCAATGTTATCATATTATACTGCACTTGATAAACAAATACTTAATTTTCCCTAACGCAGTAAGGAATCAATATCAATTTACAATTATAGATTTTTTTGTTTAAACGTATCAGGTGAATGAATTGTGTTACATTTACAAAAGGCATTCGTTCTGACGTAATTTGAGTTTCGTAATATTTGCAAGCAATAGCAAACTTGTAGAGAACCTCAATCGATAATATCTTACTACAACAGTATGAGTAAGCGACCGGCAGGCTATTATTATGTACAAACGTGTAAATAAGTTCATGTAAGCGACCGGCAGGCTATTATTATGTACAAACGTGTAAATAAGTTCATGTAAGCGACCGGCAGGCTATTATTATGTACAAACGTGTAAATAAGTTCATGTAAGCGACCGGCAGGCTATTATTATGTACAAACGTGTAAATAAGTTCATGTAAGCGACCGGCAGGCTATTATTATGTACAAACGTGTAAATAAGTTCATGTAAGCGACCGGCAGGCTATTATTATGTACAAACGTGTAAATAAGTTCATGTAAGCGACCGGCAGGCTATTATTATGTACAAACGTGTAAATAAGTTCATGTAAGTACGAGTAAAGAATTTTCAGCGTGCATTACTTTCAAATAAAAGCCGAAGATCAAGAAAACAAAAATTTGTGGCCAAAACTTATGTTTCACATGTTTTCCGAAGTCTTTTATGACAATTTTTCCTTCATAATTGAACTAATTAAATATTATTAGGTAAACGTTTTTATTATATGACACGATCTAAGTAAAATTTAAAATTTATGTGACATTTTAAAGTAATAATTAAAACTTAGGTAAACATATTTTTTTCAGAGGGAAATTTTTTCAGACGCCAGATGAAGCGTAGCAAATGCTGTGACCTGAGTTACCACAAAAAACATCATATCATAATTCTTTATTTAGAAAACAAACTTCATAGAACATGAACCGGTGTCAAGATACGATTTTAAAGGAATTTCTGATGGAGTCGTGTGTCAGATGTGTGGTGATTAGGCGTGTTTGCATCGCGTCAAAACATTCTACATTCACTGGAAACTGCCGCTGGAATATACCAGTACCATTGCTATTACGCATGATTGTACAGAAAACCAATTGTACTAGTATACCTAATATCAGGGTTGATAGTTTCACGGTCAGAATTCCTTAAAAAACTGTAAGTGCAATTGAATAGTTACGTAAATTATCAGCTGTACCTACGTACTTGTGACGCTTTTGGTGTTACATTTGTACTTATCCCGTTAAAGGTAACAGCTCATTATTAGAGGTAGATTCGCTTGTTTTTTTACTTGCTACCGACAGCATTAAACAAAAATACCTTAAACATTTCTGTCATTTGTAAGTTCTTAATACCCTTATTCTTTAGTTACTTGTAACACTTTTATATAGGCCTGCCGTAGGACCGTCCACCTACTGCCAACTCTAAACCGCAGACAATTATGTAAGAGTATGAAATAAGACAGGAAACTTATTTTCTCACATCTGTTCCTTGCGTGCACGCATCGTTCAGGATACATATCATACAATATGTATATTTATCCACCCACACAAAGGACTCAAATTCAATACCCTCTTTTGTATACTTTTTATTTATAATACAGTTTGCTGTATAATTAGTGAACTGTAATTACAAATACTTATTTTGTTTGAACAATAGTCGAACAGCTGCCATTACCCAATAGGTTAAAAGCAGTTCAATTCAAGTTTGACAAAGAGTATCCGATTGCTGTGGAACTTTCAAAAGTTCATCAAGATCCAAGTGAATCTGCGTCAAAGACTTCAAGTCCTGAGCAGGTACAAATAGGAGATTAATTAGTTGAATGCAGTATCAAGTATTATGTAAATTTAATTAAGTGGTTAAGTTGGAAGTGGGTAAAGAAACTGCATGTCTGTTGTGTAACTTAGACTTCGGTCGTCCTTAAGGAGTTCACTATGTTGCCTTTGAGAACATTTCCAGATTACGGAACGGAACGGAACGAACTACGTCGTAGATGTGAATGAGCTTGCAGCTAGTTAATAGACATTATTAACTTTTTTCTGATACTTTGCACTGAGAATATACTTATAAGAATTAAAAACTTTACCGCCCTTTTCTTGCAGTCAGCTGTAGAAACCGCAACAATTTTATAATCATGTACTATTTACATGTCCTTAGAAAAAACTTTTTTCTTTGGACAAAGCAAATTAAATAAGTAGTTATAGTTTGAGACTACACAAAAGGAAATCTTAAAAAATATCGAACAAGAAACAATTTCCTATACTTTCATGAGCTATTGAAATAAGGTAAGTAATACTTTTACTTTTCGAACTTGAAAACTTCTTAGTGTATTTACTAATACTAATGGCGATTGGAAAAACTATTCTAACAAAAGTTTGAAGGTCAAGTTTTATATAACAGCTTACGCCCGAGTATCGAAAGGGTATTCAAGCGCACGCTTAAGTATAGTTTTGTCTACAAATTCTTTGTAAAATGATGGCACGATATTTAAGTAGGTACATTAACTAAAAATTGAGGAGCCTTTCAGTATTCCGGCGTTAACATCTTACCCGTTGATATCCATCCCCTAAATTTGGTCATACAAAAGTATTCTCTAAACATTAGAAATAAGGTCTATAATGTAATGTAATATTAGTGGAAAGCGGTCACCGGTGACCGCTTGGTGATTTATGGGTTAACTCCGAAAGGTGTATAATTAGTTTTCGGTCCCTTATTGCTATTCTGTTAAATACTGACCACAAAATATTGAAGTATCGTAATAGAAATTGGGCATCAAAGTCCAGTAATACCCCTTTGCTTTCTGCTTCGTGGTTACGCTGACCACTAAGTTAATGGGGGCTATTATATCAAAGGCATTTTATTTCTTAATTGTATTGTTACGAAGCCGGCGGTGCACCTGACGGCTAAGACACTTAGACATCTGTAGGCCATGTATGCTGTAATGAAGTTACAGTGCTCTGTTAGTTGGCAATATCTGTTCAAGCTGGACGTGATTAGGTAGTGTATTAAGGATATGGTTGTTAATCTTTCTTACCTACCTTCTGTTCATAACAATATAAATTCTCAGTGTGGAGCTGGACAATCAATACGCAAGTGCATATATTTACAAAAACATGAATGGGAAATTATGTTTTTCGAAAATGATGATGCTGCACGGTATTAAAACCTTATCAACATGACTGTCAACGCCATTAAGAGTTACCATGGTTGTGGTGTAAGTATAAGGTACTTAGGTTACGGCGTAATGAAGTCCGAAAATGGGTTTATTAAATTAAAAAAAAAACAATTAGCCGAACATAGTACCTACTCCTTTTTTTTGAAGTCGGTAAAAAATATAACTTGATCCGGATATTCTTATTTATTTGGGTAATATCATAGTACTCCTGCTGGTCTCGTAGCTTTCTGCGTCACACAGTAAAACTGTGGAATAATTTGATACGACCCTCAAAATTTTAAGAAAAGAACGCACCTTTGTCTCTTCTGGTGTTGCGGGTGTCCATGGGCGACGCTGATCGCTTACCATCACGCAATCCGTCAGCTACCATTGTCTATCGCGCTACCCAAGGTGTTAAAGTCCACAAGTAAACTACGTCATTATATTTACTTCAGTTTTCTGTGATCAATAATTTTGACTGTGCGTAATTTGTTAATTATTCAGTCATAGGTAGACATCCAGTCTCATAAACATTTCCTCCAGAAACGAAAGAACCAGAGTTTTATATCTAGAGGTATATAACAATGTAATATTATAATATCTTCTATTAATTTCTTAATAGCATGTCCAGAGTATTGAAGTACAGCTCGAAGTCGATCCTAATTGAATTGTTTAGGATGGATCAACTCAGTAGTGAAAAACAATACAGCTGCGTGACTGGTGACTCTGACCATGATTTGTGAGAAGAATTTATTGAACTTCTTCATATCATATTCGATTAATTTTAATGTGAACTAAATAAATAAAATTAGTTATTCACGGTTGATGTGGTAGCAATTCTAGCACCGAACAATTATTATTTGTGTGACAAGGCACAATCGAAAATCCTATCGTTGAAGAACATTCATAGCTCTATTGACTTTAAAATCGTTAAGAAATCAAACTCAATTCAAAAGTAACCGCACTAAAGTCACTTAAATATTTATAAAGATTAATAGTAAAACGTTAGTTATAACGTAACGTAAGTAATTGTATATTAAATAATAATATTTCAGTTAGCTATGTAGTTCTATACAAACAACTGATATGGGCCGACGGCGGCGCCGACGGGAAAGAGCGAATACATACATAACTCGTTAAGTACCATTAATAATAATATACGTTCAAATAATATAAATCCGCACCTGTACAACAAAATGCGAAAGTTTAAAAGATTGATTCTTAATCAGGTCAGAACCACTGAACAGATCCTGATAGCATAAAAGTAAAAGTAGATAAGTATTTATTAAAAGCCGGAATGTCTTGGTAATAACGAGCGAGCCGTTGGATGAAAGTACAAAAAAAATGTATCAGTCAAATCATTTATTTCAATTAATCTTTTAGCAGTTAAAACATTGCGCTTTTCTGAGTACTGATTGTAAGGAAGTGAGAGCTTCTAATCGCTACCTTTCATAGTATTGTGAAAAGTTTTAACTGAAGGACGTGGGTTACAGGTTTATTAGTAAGCTATTCGACATAATGTTTCATCGATTAAAACAATAACATATAGTTTCATACAAAATCATTGTGAATTATATTATTAGCCATGCCCTTACAATGTAGAGAGCGGCTAAGTTAATTCTGCCAAAAGTTTTATTGATGCCGTTGTATTTTTCCGGGAGATTCGGATTTCTTTGCAGTTGGCTTGCATGCAAATTAAACACGCTGTTGGCCTAATGCAATGATCTCACAAGTATTTATCATACAATAATACTTGATACTAATTTATTTGAGGTATGAATGAAAATAGGATAATGATTGCCAAGGTATTTGTTAAAGATAAGACGTTCCTACTTAACTGATCGATCAGAAATTTAGAAATTTCCGGAACAGACTGAAAGCTCTAGATCTTTTTAGTATATACTTATGTACTCCTATTAACCTTTTGATATATTGTAATTGACGTATTTATAATAATATGTCCTTTTGAATAGAACATAAATAAGAATATATATTCAATACAATTTTGATTAAGTATAATCGAGTATTTTTGACGTCATTACATAGAAAAGAACAAAATTACCATCTTTGAATTGGGACCAAATTGGGTTTGAGTCCCATTATCTCCAGGGGCTGAATATATTTGTCCACAATAATTGTACCGGCAAAAAATTCCTATAGAATATAGAAAAATAAAAATGGGATAATAATAAATAAGTACGTACGCCCACAGCGCCATATTATCCCTAATGATATAGATTCTTTCGTGATTTGTTGTGGCTATGATTGTTGCTTGAAATATTATACTTTATATCAAGGTACAATTTACTAAAAGTTATATCAAATTATTAGATGCAAAAGAATGCGACTGCGTAATATGATCTTAACAATAACAAAGTTCCTGTACCTAGAAGTTATACGTTGCAATTTTCTCACTGACCTGACTCGTACAGTACTGTTAATCTGGTAATTACGTTTATTTAGGAAAATATTATCCCTATATAACAAAACTGGCTTCTACCTGTAGGCTCATTCGCGTTCATAGTAGTTAGTCACCATAATATTATCCCTATATAACAAAACTGGCTTCTACCTGTAGGCTCATTCGCGTTCATAGTAGTTAGTCACCATAATATTATCCCTATATAACAAAACTGGCTTCTACCTGTAGGCTCATTCGCGTTCATAGTAGTTAGTCACCATAATATTATCCCTATATAACAAAACTGGCTTCTACCTGTAGGCTCATTCGCGTTCATAGTAGTTAGTCACCATAATATCAGTTCTAAGACGTCCACTGTTGAACACAGGCCTTTCTCAATAACTTCCAGATTCTTTTTACATGTATATATATTAAGTAAGAATCATAATGTATTTGCAAGATTGTAAAAAAAAAAATACTTGAAAAGAGTTACGATGGAGTTCCTTCTCTCTCTGTGTCTCGTTCTTCTCTATTCGATTCTACATTTTCGAACCGGGACCTACAATTCCATTTTTGACGTTACAAAACTGCCTAATCAAAGATTAATTGAAATAAATGATTTGACTGATACATTTTTTTTGTACTTTCATCCAACGGCTCGCTCGTTATTACCAAGACATTCCGGCTTTTAATAAATACTTATCTACTTTTACTTTTATGCTATCAGGATCTGTTCAGTGGTTCTGACCTGATTAAGAATCAATCTTTTAAACTTTCGCATTTTGTTGTACAGGTGCGGATTTATATTATTTGAACGTATATTATTATTAATGGTACTTAACGAGTTATGTATGTATTCGCTCTTTCCCGTCGGCGCCGCCGTCGGCCCATATCAGTTGTTTGTATAGAACTACATAGCTAACTGAAATATTATTATTTAATATACAATTACTTACGTTACGTTATAACTAACGTTTTACTATTAATCTTTATAAATATTTAAGTGACTTTAGTGCGGTTACTTTTGAATTGAGTTTGATTTCTTAACGATTTTAAAGTCAATAGAGCTATGAATGTTCTTCAACGATAGGATTTTCGATTGTGCCTTGTCACACAAATAATAATTGTTCGGTGCTAGAATTGCTACCACATCAACCGAGAATAACTAAATAAATAAAATTAGTTATTATTTGTGTGACAAGGCACAATCGAAAATCCTATCGTTGAAGAACATTCATAGCTCTATTGACTTTAAAATCGTTAAGAAATCAAACTCAATTCAAAAGTAACCGCACTAAAGTCACTTAAATATTTATAAAGATTAATAGTAAAACGTTAGTTATAACGTAACGTAAGTAATTGTATATTAAATAATAATATTTCAGTTAGCTATGTAGTTCTATACAAACAACAGATATGGGCCGACGGCGGCGCCGACGGGAAAGAGCGAATACATACATAACTCGTTAAGTACCATTAATAATAATATACGTTCAAATAATATAAATCCGCACCTGTACAACAAAATGCGAAAGTTTAAAAGATTGATTCTTAATCAGGTCAGAACCACTGAACAGATCCTGATAGCATAAAAGTAAAAGTAGATAAGTATTTATTAAAAGCCGGAATGTCTTGGTAATAACGAGCGAGCCGTTGGATGAAAGTACAAAAAAAATGTCTCAGTCAAATCATTTATTTCAATTAATCTTTGATTAGGCAGTTTTGTAACGTCAAAAATGGAATTGTAGGTCCCGGTTCGAAAATGTAGAATCGAATAGAGAAGAACGAGACACAGAGAGAGAAGGAACTCCATCGTAACTCTTTTCAAGTATTTTTTTTTTTTTACAATCTTGCAAATACATTATGATTCTTACTTAATATATATACATGTAAAAAGAATCTGGAAGTTATTGAGAAAGGCCTGTGTTCAACAGTGGACGTCTTAGAACTGATATTATGGTGACTAACTACTATGAACGCGAATGAGCCTACAGGTAGAAGCCAGTTTTGTTATATAGGGATAATATTATGGTGACTAACTACTATGAACGCGAATGAGCCTACAGGTAGAAGCCAGTTTTGTTATATAGGGATAATATTTTCCTAAATAAACGTAATTACCAGACTATCAGTACTGTACGAGTCAGGTCAGTGAGAAAATTGCAACGTATAACTTCTAGGTACAGGAACTTTGTTATTGTTAAGATCATATTACGCAGTCGCATTCTTTTGCATCTAATAATTTGATATAACTTTTAGTAAATTGTACCTTGATATAAAGTATAATATTTCAAGCAACAATCATAGCCACAACAAATCACGAAAGAATCTATATCATTAGGGATAATTTGGCGCTGTGGGCGTACGTACTTATTTATTATTATCCCATTTTTATTTTTCTATATTCTATAGGACTTTTTTGCCGGTACAATTATTGTGGACAAATATATTCAGCCCCTGGAGATAATGGGACTCAAACCCAATTTGGTCCCAATTCAAAGATGGTAATTTTGTTCTTTTCTATGTAATGACGTCAAAAATACTCGATTATACTTAATCAAAATTGTATTGAATATATATTCTTATTTATGTTCTATTCAAAAGGACATATTATTATAAATACGTCAATTACAATATATCAAAAGGTTAATAGGAGTACATAAGTATATACTAAAAAGATCTAGAGCTTTCAGTCTGTTCCGGAAATTTCTAAATTTCTGATCGATCAGTTAAGTAGGAACGTCTTATCTTTAACAAATACCTTGGCAATCATTATCCTATTTTCATTCATACCTCAAATAAATTAGTATTAAGTATTATTGTATGATAAATACTTGTGAGATAATTGCATTAGGCCAACAGCGTGTTTAATTTGCATGCAAGCCAACTGCAAAGAAATCCGAATCTCCCGGCAAAATACAACGGCATCAATAAAACTTTTGGCAGAATTAACTTAGCCGCTCTCTACATTGTAAGGGCATGGCTAATAATATAATTCACAATGATTTTGTGTGAAACTATATGTTATTGTTTTAATCGATGAAACATTATGTCGAATAGCTTACTAATAAACCTGTAACCCACGTCCTTCAGTTAAAACTTTTCACAATACTATGAAAGGTAGCGATTAGAAGCTCTCACTTCCTTACAATCAGTACTCAGAAAAGCGCAATGTTTTAACTGCTCCATCACAAAATAAGTGATGGTAAATAAACAAAAATGGCGATTATGAAATAAATTAGAGAAATAACAATCTAGTTCTGCCATTAATTTTATTAAATGCCGCTCTAGAGGTAGATTCACTAAAAAGTGATAGAAGTTTATAAAAAACTTGTTCAAAGTTTTTTAAAGACAAGATTCACTAATTTCACAGTCCTGAAGCTCAAGAAAATTAGGAAAATGTCACTTGCTTACCCATTGGAGGGGGCGACTGCCGCGCTGCCATATTGCAGCGGCGGCGCGAAGTGCAGGGCCATGGTGGCCGCAGCGCTCGGTGGCAGACAGGGTTGCGCTTGCGGCGGCGGACCGGGGGGAACTCGCGGCACCGGCTCGTGCTTGCAGCTCGAGGGGTAGGTCGCGTAGTGATACGGATCGAAGTGGTTTATCGGACAGTCGAGGTCGGGTAGAGACCATTCGGCCATGGTCTACTCATCGACATAGGCGACTGACTACTGCGCAAGCCGGGGACACGCGTGCATCTGTCGAGGCAACGCGCGCGCACTGACGCCCCGCTCGCGTCTACCGCCGCCGATGCAACGCATAAACAAACTGCAAATCCTTTATCTGGCCGCTTCACGGCACTCGGCGATGTACGTAGTTAGCCGACTACTGATAAAGGGCAGTCTTGAGCAGCGTTCACACTAAACTAATCAATCAGCATGCTACTGCAACTATCATTACGATCCGATTACGTAGGCGACCCTTAATTTATAAGGAGTTAGCGCCCGTTTTTTCTTACGTTTTGTTTAGATTATTACGCAGTATTTGCAAGTACAATATTAATGTAGTTTTTCGTCACAGTTTTACTGTTCTTGTTATAATCGTATTAAAGCATAGTTTACGTTTATTGTTGCGCCATATTCCTTCATTTAAGCTTAGTTGGGTTTATTATGTGAATGTGAGAACGAGACGACGTTATCATTGTCTCGCATCATTTGAACAAATTAGGAACGGCGTTGACTTGAGTACTTAGGTACAGACTTACATACAGACGTACTTAGTTCTAATTGATTTAAGGTGGAGTGGTGTGATAGAGATTATAACAAAGTTGCGGATCGAAAACACGCCTTGTTTACCCATAAATCTGCAGTCGCGGTATTCGAGATAGGTATGTAGCGCTGATATCAGCCTGTAACTTTTACGGCTAAACGTTGGCCTCCAACCTAGACACAGCTGCAATTAACTATTGACGCATTTAGAGGCAAAATGCATATATTTTACTGCTACTCTTGAAATAATTGTCAGTTAGTAATTGCAGGTACGCAATGCAGTCATTCTTATACATCGCTACGCACATAATGTAATTGGATGTAATACTAACCTTTTATTAAATGGTGTGTTATAATATAATAATTAGATGATTATTATTATATACTTATTATCGCGACTATAATAACAGTGCTGGCAATACTAATTAACAAAGGTGACTTCCAGATATAAACAAGATGGATATCGATAAATAGCAACATATTTTCAACTCTATGTATATTTTGATAAAGATTATATTCACTCAGTAGAGAGTGTGGTTAGCTGTAGCAGGGGAGGGTGAAAATGTAAGGTGTGAACAATACTTCAGTCGGTTATAGGTTTTAGAAGTGCAGTAACAAATTTATGTATGTAAGTATTTTAGCATTAGTTTCCATATACCCAATATTTATTGTTGAGATCAAGGACGTTAAAAAAAAGGACAGAATGTCACACTTAGAAATGATTGCAGCACCAAAATGCCAGTGGTTTATTTATGTGTGCGTGTGTAATTGGTTGCCACGTTACGAGACTTAAGATAATAACAGATGTCCTTCGTGTCAATGTGTTTATGTTCCGCGTGTAGTCTATAGTAACCAGGTCATTGTTTCAGGACCCTATATCCGCCATTCAATGCCCTTGCTTTAGATAAATATAAGACCCGTCGAATACTTGAACAAATTAATTTATCGACAGTAAAGGTGAGAAAACATGTTTAATTTTCCTTAGTATAGGTACATAAAACATGTTCGTTAAAAGAAAATTATATTTAGCTTGACATTATGCACCTGTCGTTTATAATAACACTTTAGTTTCAAGAAGAGGGAACGCGTCGAGTATGGAAATATAATTTCACCTATTTCAACTCCACTAAATGTTCAGTATTTTGAATTATTACCTAAAATTGTAATGCCAGTTGCATTGTCGATTATCGGCTAATGAATTAATTAAAATTCCACGCTATTGTGACATATTTGTATCAGATATTTTATTATAATACATCGTTTCAGTCTTCACATAATTGTGTACTCAAGTATGGCGTATGAACTTTTTCGTCACACCAACTATGATGTTTTCACCAATCCCCAAGCCACCTGTCAAGTTAGGGGATTAGGGTACCTATCCTCCCTCTTTTGACGGATATAAATGGATCTATGTTCAGAAATTAACAATATCTGCCTACACTTTGCTAACTGAAAAGCGTGATGTTAGGTATATTAAAAAAGAGAGTTTAAAAGTCAATCCGATTCGAACATTTCAATTTTTCAGACTATTTCTATTGACTTGTCGACAGTTCCCTATTTCGCTTTTCGGGCTTTGATGTTTGATGTTGACCTTTTCGACGTCGACATGTTTTATGTCATGTCTACCTAGATATATAGACGAGGTAGGTACATATGTGCCCTTTATGTCGAATATACACAGTTTTTAAAGTTAATAGTTGAGTCCATAGTATCAAATATTATTAAGATAACGACTAGTTACTAAACTAGTTCAGTTGTTACTCCTGGCTTTTTTCCAGTTGGTTTTAAAATCGACACTGTGTCTTAACTAGATTTGTTTAAATGTCAGAAAACGTGCAGAAGTCACGGGCAAATACCTACCTATTTATGCGCATTTTTAAGCTTCTGATTTGCTGACGATCGTCCTGTATGACATCTTGTCATCCCCTTGCGGACAACTTTACGTTCATTTTCGGTATTTCACCTTTAAATTGTTCCAGATTAAAAACTTTCCACCTTAAAATTCAGCCAATTGTTTTTTATTATTTAACGGCCAATTGTGGTAGGTGTAATTATTTTGTTTAAGTATATTATTTTTTTCAATAAATAGGCTCCAGAAATATAAGACTGGTTGGAAAAATTAAACTTATTGAAACTATATTTGAGAAAGAGTAACAAATGGTATTTTTATTTACTAAATTCGGGGCGGGAATCTGGATTTGAAATAAAGTAAAAAAATATATTTCATTTGACTTTCGGGTAACTCCGTTGTTTCTAAATATTATACCTACCTAAATCTACATAATAATCTGTATACAATAGCCTTAATAGGATACGACAGAATCGCGTTTAATTTATGCTTCTATTGTCAATTTTCGTAAACAAAGTTTGCGAACGGTGACAAAGGATGTGGCAGTGCTGTTTATAAATAGGACCCTATATCTATGTAGTTAGAGTGGAATATAAATATACAAATGTAACAACATAAGGTGTTGTTAGCACATGCCACATATCATCAATGTTACAGGTTCTATTTAATAGAGCTGATGCCTTTACAGTTCTAGAAGATGTAAATAACTTTCTTTCTCCGAAAAGTAGGAGGTTATAGAGTTAAACAACTCGTTTTGGAATCGGTAGGAACTAAAATAATCTTTATATACGTTAGTCAAATCATATATTATTTCCCTAGTCTCAATAGTAGAGAAACTATGTAGAATAAATCTAAAATAAACTATATAGAACCTATCGAGCTGCAGGTAATTCGGTGGATTCTCACTGTCAGCCTCTCAATGCCGATTGAAAATTTAAAACTGACTGCAGCCTATGTCGCTTTAAGTAGGAATGTGACACGCCATTTCGGATCTGGATACGGATGAGAGTTGAGGAGGTAAGTATCGATTTGGTTAACAAAGTTGATATTATTTCGGATCTCAAGATCGCTGAATAAGGGTTCATTTTCTGCATCGGGTTAGATGTTGTAGGGATTTACATTTTCTAAACTTAGTATTAGAAATGAGTCTTGAATATGGTCATGTACTAAGTGTTATCACAAAAAAACGCATAATAATCATAATAATTATTTAACGGAGAAGAGTGTCATATCACTTTTAGGTACGTTTTAACATGATTTGAATAAAATGTCGTAATAAATTTATGTTATTTCAGAAATCACTACCTACCGTTTTATTTCGCAGATGGCCCTCGAAGAAAGTTTTAACTATATACCGAAGAGAGCCGAGACTGCCCGCCACCTTCAGAAACTTTCGACAAACTTTTACAACATCATTGTCGTTAAAATTCATACAATATACGCGTACCTACTGAAACTATCGGGAATTTCAGATACGGTTCCGAATAAATTTTCATTTCTCTTTACGGTTCTGGTTACAAATTCCTGTAACATCCCTAGTTGAACAGATTTAAGCGAACGATCTGCACTCGTAAAGAGCTGGGACCGCAAATGACAGAAACAGAGCCCTCGGTTTTTTCGTTTCACGAAATAGATCATTTCAACCTACATCGGATGACTTGATCATTATCATCGGATGACTTGATAAAATCCATTGATTTTAGTCATTCGTAGCGGCTATTTGAAGTGCAGTTTTATGTAGCTTTAATGAAATAGAGAGAGAGTTAAGGTTACCGACGATATCGGTATTATATTTTTTGGAAGTTTCCTAAATTGAGACTGAAGGTTTGATGGATTTTGTGCAGTTAAATTTTACTTTTATTGTCCCTTCCGAACTCTTTCCAGTGTTGTAAGAGACCAACTGAGGGAGTACATAAATTTAAAAAATACCGATCCACAGCGCTTTTTGGTAAACCTGAACCTTTTAAACTGCGATTTCTAACCCACATACAAAGCGTAGAGATTGTGGCAGTAGACTGTCATAGGTTCTTCATGACGAATAAATTTTATAACTATGTTTGAGCTTACATAGTTGATCGAAATGCTGTAACTGCGACTGCCGACTATCGAAGTTTCGAGATCTGCGACCGACCGGAAAAGTTATTATCGAGATTTTCAATATTTTTTAAATATCCGGTAAGAAACGGTGTTGGATCAGACTAGGCCTTGACTTAAATAGGTTTGTCATAAATGATAAACAGTATTATGATAGGAGTGCGCTTGGAATTACGGGATATAAAAAGTGATTTTTTTAAGTGGGTAAGTTGCCGCTTGAATGCCTGTATATGAGGCGCGAGACACAATGGAAAATACATCGTGTCTCGCGTGGATCCACGTCTTAGAGACACGTAAGGTTAATAAGTACGGTTTATAGAAACGTATTTTTCCATTTTTTTGAGACTGAAAATCTTACTACAGTACATTGATTTGAAATATCACATAAAGTCTCTCTTTTTTTTGTCAGTTAAAAAGAATACATCGAAATAATGAACAATAGACGAAGCTTATTAATAGATATACACATACTTCATTTGGGGCCGATTTTTCCAACGCAAGCTAGATACAAGAGGAATAACTTCTGAATTTTTAACTATTGTTCCGTATTAAAAACTGTCAAATGTCAATTATATACAGTTAAGAATTCTCTGGTGTCTGAAAAGTAGACTCTAAGGTCTTTTTACTTATTTGAGGACAAAAAACAAATCTATAACTACGTATCTCAGGTAATACTCTGTCATTATCTGTAACAGACGGAGTAACTGTATGCTTACTTACACACACAAGTAACAGTTACTTATTTTATACTTACCCACACGACGGTCGAAGTTTCCGCTTACTTACCTTCATTTCTTATAAAGCACAGTTATCGTTTTGAGCAAAGTACATTTTTGTCCATTAGTCCTAGAACACCCACTAATTCAAAGTTTGTATTTTTAAATTTCGTACCCCAAACCATTTTATTCTGAATTTTATAAAGAACAAAATAAACCGTCGTAAAATCATTTTCAAATTAATGTAAAACCAGTTACTATTTAAATTTATGTTAGAAAAATACAAGTTATTATCTCTCCGATGTTACTAGCGATTCCCGATAGACGAGTTCAATTCGAGCCCCGGTAACAGACTGAGAAGAGTATCGCTGAATACCCGCACTTTCGGCCAACGCGACGGTTGTGACTCGCCAATACCGAAGGTGTATCGGGACCGAATGCCCATTTTCTCATTAAAGGGACTTTTCTTTAGGTACGCGAAGGATTTTATTGTAATAAGTACTTTAAAGTAAAGAGCATATGGCTCTAAATGAAATAGCATTAGATAAACACGTTGTTAGAATTCGTCAAGCATGCGCTTGCTATGCTACGAGTTTCAAATAAAATACTAAAAATCTATTCCCTATTATTGGACCTCCGGACTTCATTAGTCTTTCTATAAAATTGATATACATATTATGTAATGATTGTAAATAGCTCACCTTTGATCAGGTATCATTCCTAAAATAACTAAAATAAGTACTTTAACACCGAACAAGCTACAAAAATCAATAAAATCATAGGGCTTTGATTAAAAACAAAGGAGCTTTAAAAAGGATTTTCGTTCGGTTCGGTTCGTTCACGAAAAAGTTTTTAGTAATAAGGTAAGGGATGAAACCTGATTAATTGAAACCAGATCCTTAGTTATGTGTAATAGGAACAATTGATATTAGTTATTCTGACATCACCCTCTTTCATGGTACGCAAGAATGTATGAGACTAGCAGTTTTCGAAAATGCGTGATTCTAAATTTGTTTAGTGGATTGTGAACGTCTCCTACCTGAGTGTTTGACAGAATATATTTATGTTACTTATCATTCGAAACTTCTACGAGACTTGTGAGATCTCGTGATATTGATACGCCTCATTGTCATACAAATCGTCTTTCGATGTTTCTTTGTAGATAAATCGAGTAAAAACCCCCATTGTTAAAAACTCACGGCTAATACAGAGACAACGTTTCAAATAAAACTTATGAACATTTAACACGATACTATTTGAACAGGATTAGTCAATGACACTGATGTATAAACAAACAAAACCTGACTTAAATAAATGCACACCAAACACATATGTGTATATGATGAAAATCATGAATTCACGATATGAAATCAATCTTCGAAATTACAATTTCAAATGTTCCATTTGTGGACTGTACAGTGGTTAAATAAAAGATACTAAGTCATATTGCTCATTGCTACAACGACATAAATCCTCATCAATAGCTTCACTAAATATATAAGTTATTTATTAAACACCACATTAATTGATAACTATTGATCAATACAATGTAAGGTCGTATTCACAATGTGAAACTGTACACTGCCTGTAATTACCATACTTATACCGAGCGTTATTCCAACTCAAAGCTACGACTGAAAATTTTCGAAAAATCGACTCATTCCCAATTTTGCTTTATCCGATCCAAAAGCAGATTCCTAATTCTAAAGTCGCGCTCGCCAGCACGCGACCTACGAGGTAGTCTAATTAAACTGTCAAACACCAAGCGGTCACCGGTGACCGCAACCTATTGTTCTAAAATTGTGTCTACAAAACCGGTATTCGACGAGTTAGTTAACCATTTCCAAATATCAAAGAAACAGACTACGAAATACACATTTTTTATTTTCTCGTAGCACGTCTGTAGGCGCTCGTAGCCGTATCTGTAGCCGTAGCCCGTAGAATGCAATTTTTTATTATTTCGTTTGATATCGATGCACGATATTTTTCATTAGGTTCAAAGCTATTTGCTGCTTTTGCACGTCATCTTTTGGTTTGAAATTGAAAACGTATTTATTTATTTTTGGTTTCATGACGACTAACGAGCCCGTCTAGACTGAATCCTTGTTTTGCTTAAATTTCCACATTAAAGTCAAAGTCAAAGTCAAAGCATTTATTTCAATTAAACCATAGTTTGGTACTTTTGAAACGTCAACAAATACAAAATAAATAATAGTCTGTCAGTCAGTCCGTCAGTGAAATTAGGTGAAGCTAGGTGCTCATTCCAAAACGTAGATTCGAATGGAGAAGAACGAGCAAGAAACTCCATTCGTTACTCTTTTTAAAAAAAGTATGTTCTACAATGTCTCTAAGGTATTAATAGTATTAAAAGTAAGGAAATCAATGACTTAATATTGGCAATAAATCGAAGCGAAATAACATTCAGTGTTGAAACAGATTTACTGAAAGTATCTACCTAACATTTCTTGCAAATAGTTTTCAAAATATTTTAGTAGCAATTTTTGAAAATGTCTGCCAGAATACTCGTAAAAGCTCTATGAATGGTTTTCCTTGAAACTGTCTTGTCGAGGCTTTGCCGTGCACATTGACATGAAGTGCACCGCAGATGTTGCCACCACTAGTCTGGCGTAACCAGGTTGAAATGTAGCGAACTTTAGTTTAGTTTCCCAGATTATTTTCCAAGGCAGCAAGTTTCCCTCTTGTTGACACTTTTCTTACGTCCACAGTCTTCTGTTTTCGAAGATAATTATTTTTTGTTTGCTCTTCACTTCTTGTCTTTGTGCGCAACATTTTAGACTTGACTTAAGTTATAAATATAAGGCTGAATTTTAAATTAAATTTTAAATCTTTTGAGATGTTCTGGTTAGGAAATTTTTTAAGAGTTTCCTCTGTTACCGGCATCATACTGTGGAATGGAGTTAAAGGAGCAGCCCGGAATATAAGATCAGGATGCGATTACCATATGCATAGTCACGGTTTGTACTTCGGTTGTTCACAGGCGGTGCTGATTGTTTACCATATGCCATAAAAATGTGCACTTGCGACCAGCTGCTAATTATTGTATAAATTATTGATTATCTTACTATGTAACTCTAAGCAATATCCGAAGACAATATCATTTTAAAAAGAATTTGTGGAACAGAGAACATTTATCAGATGATGGTGATTATCCTTACCCCTTTAAAATCAGCGCCGCGACTCGAGCACACTCGTGTCACGGCATTTAAGCTGAGCTCTGGCCTTTTTGCGCCGTCTTTGCTATATTGTTTTATATTTTTTTTTGTGTTATTGTACCTTGTGACGGTGTGCAAATGAACTATTTTTCTTTCTTCTTTCTTCTTTCTTTCTTTACACCCGATAGATTTTTATTTGGAAATCGTCTATGTAATGGTTTTTACACCATTCTGTAGAGCCGTAGGGGCTTCGAAAAAATACTGAAAAAAATCTCAGGTTTATAGTTAACCCAGGAGTTAACCCTCACGATCGTGAGTTTCAGGTACAACTTGACTACTCACGATCGTGAGGGTAATTTAAATAGAATGTTTATCTTGATAGTTGGATGGAAAATTAAACTGATATATAAATGTTTGGGAGCTTAGCCACATTATTAAACTTACTATCGAATCCTTAATTCTTAAAAAAACAGCTTTGCTACCAAAAGTCATAAAAACCAAAGGACTTCTACAGCTGAAACTAATTAATATTATTTAATCACAAAAAGGAACTATCAAAATTATGGTTCTTGATGATAGGACTTAAAACAGTCTTTCCCACGGGAAAGCACAAGTATGTATCACATTTTTCGCATCGTATCTTCGTGCGGCTGCCACAAGTTTCACGTCGACTCATTCTTGGAGCTTTTATTTCACCAAATACCGGAAAATGCTCATAACCGTCATATCTTTTTGCTTCAGAGGGTTTATTTGCTGACCTGTAGTATCTTCGAACTGAAAAATCATTTTCCACTGGCGGATCATTCTCAATATCACTGGACATTCGGCGTTCTTTGGATGGAATACTTGATAATCCGTCGGCTATATTAGACGAAAATCCAATAAGGGCAAAATGTTTTTCCTGCTTAGCCATCCTAGCATCAGTGTTGAATTTAATTGCAGCACCATCAGGGATCCGGTTTATCATTATCGTTCCAGTGCCATGAAGATTCCTCTTGTGCTCTTCGATCAATGCAATAGTAGTAAAAAACCTACCATGGCAGATACAGCTTCCAGGTGGGACAATTTTACTCAAATGGAGAACCACAGAAGGCCTCATCCCGATTGGATAGTCTCCAAACTCGGGTTCTTCTTCTGATTCCATGCCAGATAATATTTCCTCGAAATTGAGATCTTTCAGGAAATTACGTTGAAAATTATCATCATCTTCACCAAAATCTTCAATTTTGGAAAGGTTTCCATCACCCAAGATTTGTGAATTTTGACCGTCATTCATCTCTTGTCCTAAAAACAAGAAAATATGCACATTTTCAAATTTAATTCAAGCACAATTAATAAATAAAGGTTTCTAAGTTTTAAATTATTTCTTGCACGTACAACCGAAGCCACACAATCGTAGCAATCAAATTTTATGACGAAATTGTATCCAAATTACAATGAAATTAATTAAAGTAAAAGAACTTTATTAATAAGTGTTTATTTGACTTTAAATTTACTTAAAAACCTAATACATTACTAAACAAATAATACGCGTAACTAGTACTTACCGGTGACGCTGCGAGAGTCAAAACACGTCGCCATCTCCCACCAAGGCTCGCAAGACACTGGCCGCTCGCACGGGCCTCGCGATTTTGTTGGCGCAAGCGAGATACCCTCACGATAGATCGATGCCGGTTGCGTTCGCAAAAAGCAAACGGTTTAGCGCCAGAATTTTTTAAAAGTTAAACGCACGCTCGTTTCATCCCGGGTGTAAAGGGTTACGAAAAAATAATATACCTGTCACATGACAAAATACCTAACAAACCTTTTATTATGCCAGGTACCTAGGCAGGTACAAGCGTAGGGGCATAGAAATAATAATAGGTAAATTATGTAAGTACCTACCCAAAAAAATAATTTTGAAAAATGTAGATTATAATCTCTCAATCAAACAGACAAATGATTCTGCAGCAATATGTAAAAGTATCTAGTATTCTGAGTTGCCTTAAATCTTCGTAGGCCTAATTAGCCACACCTCTGAAGTTTGATTTCCACTGCTGAACAAAAGCCTGATAGGTAACCAGTTTACTATATGTATTTCTGTTGCAATATTGATTTGATATTTCTATTTTGAATCTCTTTATCAGAGTTAGGTCTATTGAGTATTGCAGTGGTCCAAATGTATTGCAGTGAAATTCATTATTTACTTGGTCGTCATTATTTTGCTATCTCGCGTAGTGAGTGGGGGGTTCTGTAGTATACCGAACTTTAGCCGATCCGATCGAAGCCTAATCTAGACAAGAAAAGGACGATAACAAATTGAATCGCCCGTGACAGTTCATTACTGTACTAAAGACTTATCTACAGGACCACAGTTTAAAATAGGTTTGGGTAACCTATCTAACAAATGAGTGTAATCCCTTAAAGTACTGTCCAACATGCTCCAAAATGGCATGCTAAAAGCGTTCTATTGAGCATGTTCGAAAATGCTCCAAAATATAACATCTGTCGATTCGCAAACATGCCTGTAATGAGCATATTAATTTTGATCAACATTCCGAAAAACATGCTACAAAGTGACAAGTGCTCAATTGAAGTATGCTTTCGTGCTTGACATTAGCATGTGGAACATTACCTAAAGTTAGTTGCTTAAGGTTATTTAGTTATTTAGATTAGTTATATAATTTTAAGGTTAGTAAGTTAATTTTCATGTTTCAATATTATGCAATAGGTCCAGTTGAAACTGTTGACTAAATTTTAAGAAAATATTTATTTCATTTATTTTTTATGCATTTACATGCATTGTACATTAGTACAATAAGCCACTAGCAGTAATAAGTCATCTCAGCACACAGTAGCTCTTGTGAAAGCACAAAGTACCAAAAGGGCAAAAAAATTCCTGTACACGGAAATTTCTTGTGCACCAGAACGTATACATACTTTTGTCTGGATTCTTAAAGAACTTGAAGTTTGCGTTTTCGTTCATTTTATGTTAACTTAAATTTGCTGCCTCGTGTTTACCTACCTCGAGTATTCGAGAAAAAATTATTGAACTACCTCTATTTCTCGATCTCGATATTGAAATTACTCATAAATACTAACTTAATAATTTTATTTTATAGTTTAGTTTATAGTTTAAATGAGATAGCGAATTACGACGTGAGATGCATAAAATTTTTTCTTTCTTTCCACTGTCTAAATAGCTATTATTGTATTTTAAAATTGTACAATATACCTAGCTTGCAGTTTATTAAATTAATGCAATCAACGGTTTCCTCAAGCACAGTTTTGTTCTTTTCTTTGTATAAGTGTCAGAAAGGGGTTACATTGTTTGCCGAAACAAAGTAGTGCGTGCTTCATATTCGTCGAAACTCGCCTCATATACACGCTACAATGAATGTTGGAGAACTTTTATAGTCCTTTTGTTCAAATTTTTTAACGATAATAATATGATATTTGAGTTGAGGTTTCTAAAACCTTTCGTTACGATCGGTACGAACAGATGTATTTAGTAGGCACCAAAAAGAGTGCCATTTAGGTACTTCTTTAGTTCCATCACAATTGTACATGTTATTATACAATTGTACATGTTATTATTATTATACCGGCTAAAATAGAACCAAAATAAAAAATTAATGTTCCTTTTATAATATTTCTGGTTTAAGTTGTGCA
The DNA here is from genome assembly GCA_038387885.1 of Spodoptera picta. NCBI lineage: Eukaryota > Metazoa > Arthropoda > Insecta > Lepidoptera > Noctuidae > Spodoptera > Spodoptera picta. The sequence goes on from JAZHFQ010000105.1 coordinate 9,143,262, forward strand.
CAAAAATAAATATTATCCAATTAGCAGCAGTAGAAGAATTTTTTATAGTTTTGAAATAAATATTATCACCGTAACTTGCAGGTGAGACTTAGACGTAGACGTAGACTGTACTTCAATCAAAGGCCTATAAATGCCCACTGCTGAGCAAAGCCTCTTCTCACACACAGAAAGTTTGAGCATTAATCACCACTAGGGATTGCAATCACGCAAAACGGGATCCCGCACCACTTATTAATGTTGTGGATCCCGCAGCTTTAAAACGCGGATCCGCGGATGGCGCTAATTAAATTTTTTCGCTAAAACGCTCTTGTAGTTTCGCGTAAGAAAGCGAGTAGTGCGAGTGCGACGTTGACAATAAGCAAACCAATCCACAATAAGCCACACCAGACAATAAGCAAAAGGATTATGAAAAATTTTTAAAGAAAGAAATGGCATGTTTCGAGTCCAATGGTATCAGAGGAGAGTACCTGACGCTCGCCTATGAATATATCATGACTGTTCAGCCTACTAGCGTTGGAGCCGAGAAAGCGTTTTCGGCATCAGGATATATTTTAGTTCACTTAGAAGCAGGCTTGGAGATAGTACTATAAATGCCAATTGCTTTTTAAGAGCGTATTTTCAAAAGTCGCAGTCGTAATAGTACCTTAAATTTAGTTAGTAAATTTAGTTATTTGCATAAGAAAAAGTTGTGATTTGACTTTTTGTGATTTCTTTAGTCATTATTATGAATAAGACAAAATAGTACAAAACTATTGTTAGATATAAGGGTATAATGGTATAATGAAACAAATGTTTGATGCCAAACATTTAAAAGCTAAGATTAGTAAGACTGATTACTAAATTACTCGTACTTAATTTATAATTTAATTGTTTGTTTTTGTTTATTTTGTTCTTAAACAAACAATTTTTGTTGCATTATGTGAGACATGTTTGATTGCTCGTGATAAAAGTTGATTATTTAAATAAATCTCTGTAGTTTTTAATTTTTTAATTCGATTTTATAACATAATTTTAAAGATGCGTAATCCCGCGGGATCTTGCGCGGGATTGATCAATCCCGCATATCAATCCCGCGGGATTGAATGTGCTGCGGGATTGCAATCCCTAATCACCACGCTTGCTCAATGCGGGTTGGCGATTACAGACTTATAATTAGAAATTATAAGCCCAGGTTTCCTCACGATGTTTTCCTTCACCGTTTGTCAATCGTGTCTAAATAATCTTAGAAAGTACATATAACTCGGAAAAAGTCACTCATGCATGAGCAGCAGGCATCTTAAACCTCCGGGCCACCACGACACTGTACTTGGGAGAAGCCTATTAAGACCTATATGGTATACAAATTTTAAGGGTGGCAACCCACCAGTGACGCCTCTGGTGTTGTGGGTGTCCATGGGCGGCGCTGATCGCTTACCATCAGATGATTCGTCTGATCGTTTGCCTACTATTCCATAAAAATAGAATACTAAAGGTCTTAATATCGTACATATCTGACAACTTCGGGGCGTAACAAATTGATGCTAAATATGGCGAAAATATGATTAGAATTCTGAGTAGGAGGCAGAGATGAATTAAATATAATATCCACCTTTGCTAATATATACGTACATAACACATAATAGGTTTCAATAGGAATGAGATCCATGTACTTTGTACGCAACAGATAATATTCCGGACTCAAAACTATTTGCTGAGATATTCAAAACTGAAAACCTAATAAAAGTTCTTCTAGTTTGGAAATCCAATCCGAGACTAGGTAGAGATTAGTAGACTCGTTGTTTCTACACTATATTTATCGCATAGTATTTGAGGTTTAACCTAGCTCGATTTAAATGACAAGGGAACGGACAAGAGTCCGTGGAGAAAAAGAAAATTAATATAATAAAAAAAACCTAGTTTGATGTTTTCGACTCAACTGTTCTATTTAATGACGCTTTTTCCGATAAGACAAAGAATTTAATTTTTGATATTATTTTTGTATCTGTTCTTTTTTCAGTTGAAACTTAAACTTTTAAAAATGAGTCTATCCATTATGGAATCTGCATAAACATTTCTGAGTTCATCGTCAATACATATACCTCTAGAGCCATAGGGTACTTTGTGTTATAATGGTGTAAAGTCATGATTAATAACTTACCTGGTTATAGAGGTAGATACAGCTGAAGAGTCATCGTCCTCGAAGACAATGGAGACAGGCGACTGGTGATCTTCTGAGTCGTGGCGAGAATCTTCAGAGTAATTGCGATCTTCCGAGTCATTGCGAGCGTTAGAATCATTGTGATCATCTGAGTCATTGCGACCATCTTCCTTGTCATTGCGACCATCTTCCGTATCATTGCGACCATCTTCCGTGTTATTGCGACCGTATTCCGTGTCATTGCGACCATCTTCCGTGTCATTGCGACCATCTTCCGTGGCATTTCGACCATCTTCCGTGTCATTGCGACCAACTTCCGTGTCATTGCAACCATATTCCGTGTTATTTTGAGCGTTAACAGAGTCATTGTGGTCTTCAGAATAATTGGAATCAATTTGATTAACTACCGGAGATTGCTGAGCGTCGTCACGATCATTGTGACCATCTTTTGAGTCATTTCGAACGTCTTCAGAATCATTTGGAGATTCTGATGCTGGTAAGGGGTTCGGGAGGTAGTCGCGGGTGCTACGTATCACGCCCGGCTTATGGTTCTGCGTGTCCGCCATCCCTGCTAAATCTGGAATGATGAAAGTCAAGTTTAAACTTTGAAGGTGTTATTTGCTGACGGCAAATAGAGTCATTAGGACAATTACTTGAAGGTACATAATTACTGCCGATTGGCGCGGTGACTGGGTGACTGGTTGTCGCGTAACGTGTAGCGGGTTTGATTCCCGCACTGAGCAAATCTTTGTGTAATCCACAAATTGTTGTTTCGGGTCTGTACGTGAAATTGTATTTTTGTTAACAAACCCACGACACAGGAGAAATTCATAGTGTGGGGTGACATTCGATGCAAACCAATAAAAAAATAATTCAAAATTAAACCTGAATGTCTACAATATAACTTTAAAAATGCGTCAAAAATAACTTTCGCTATTGGATTTTTATACTGAATCAATTTCATTTTCATTGACATATTTAATTGACTGCCTCGTTGGCCAAGTGGTAGCAAGTGCGACTGCCGGGCAAGGGGTCTCGAGTTCGATTACCGGGTCGGGCAAAGTATTATTGGGTTTTAAAAAAATTCTCAGTAGTAGCACGGAGTTTGGAATTGTGCCCGGTATATGGCAATAGGCTCACCCCCTATTACATGGGACTCATAACATAAATAGTGAAAAGTGGGTGTTACATTGTATAGTGGCATAATGTGAACCCTATATGTAGGTTTGAAGTAAAATTCTAAACTAAAGGCTTTAAACATCAATTTATAATAGCCAAATATAAGTCGATGGCCGCACATCACCGAGATGTACGCAAGAAATATTATTTTTAAAAACCTTCGCCGCTCAGGCTTTTAGTTTGCTTTTTGATAAAGTTGGTAAGTGCTGCAGCGGATGGAATTGCGTTTTAACGTTGTCGAAAAACATTATGTCAAGAGACCTAAACATAAAACTTTTAAGTAAATCGGTAAGCCCTATTTTTTGCTCTGTGGTAACGGCAGATTAGAATTCATTTGAACATTCCTCAAATGTTGGCTAAGGCTGTTTTCAACTTTATGGTCTTTCCGATCATGAAAGAAGAAACAGATAGGGACGCGACCCTGGCCGCCTGAGCTACTGCAGGAACTTTCCTCGTATCCTTTCCGTTTCTGCAGTATCCCCGTTAACCTTTGAGCTGTGGAAGTTCTTGATCACTACTGTCTATGTACGGGGGTGATCGTAGCTTCCACAGCTTTCCTATCCCACATACCCACAATCCCCTACCAATCATCCTTACTTCCTTTTCCCATCCATAGGGATATGCGACAGGGAATTATGAACAGGGGATTATAGAGTACACAACCCAGGAGGGTACCAGCTCCGCTGGAGAATCCCTCCCTGAGCATGATTGCTCAGGCAGCCCCGTCGTATCGAAATTCCCGACGGCGACGTGCTCTGCCACACGTCACGTTTTGTCTCCCCGTGCGTAGGCAGAAAGCGGGCTGAGGACTGCCTTTTTGCTACACTGAATGTGTGTGGAGGCGTAAAAGGCAAGATGTTAGAAATATATGAGATGATGAATACAAGAAAGATTGATTTGTTAGGGGTGAGCGAGACGAAAACAAAGGGTTGTATGACTACCGCACATGGCCAATATATTGCTTACTGGTCTGGTGTTGCAAGTTCCCAGAGAGGCAGCCAGGGCGTGGGGGTCATCCTTTCAGAAAAGGATGAATGAATGTGTGAAAGAGTATGAATGCGTGAGTCCTAGGGTACTTTGGATCCGCCTTAAAATTGGCTTGACCAAATTATTTGTAATCTGTGCTTATGCCCCGGACATGTCAAAGCCAATTGGGGTGAGGGAAGTATTCTAGGATAACTTGAGAGATGTTCTTAATGAATGTAAAGAGAATGAAAGAATAATTATGCTTGGAGATTTTAATGGATGGGTTGGAGTGGCACGCGATGGGTACGATAGAGTATTAGGGCGATTTGGAGACGAACGAGTGAACGAGAATGGTGTATGTCTTCTGGATATATGTGTAGAAAAGGATCTTGTTGTGACCAACACAACATTTGGTTACAAGAAGATACACATGTATACCTCTACATGGCAGAGGCATACAGAAAGAAGTATGATTGATTTTGTGTTGTCTTGAAAAGTGAAGGATACAAGGGTTTACCGTGGCACGAATGTCGGAAGCGACCACTTCCTAGTAGTTACTAGAATAGCTGGACTGGCAATGAAGTGGAGACATCGGCCACGGGTAAGGTTGTCTGGAATCGAGAGAGTGAGAGTTGAACGGTTGAGAGAAGAGGAAGCTAGGGACCAGTACAGGAAACTATTAAATGAAAGGTTTAGGGAGCTAATGAAAGGTGACGAATGGAATATAGAAGAATTTTGAAAGGAATTTAAAGATGGAGTGATCGCAGTAGCTACTCAAGTATGTGGGGTAAGCAAGAAAAATAACACTGGAAGCAAGAGGAATGAATGGTGGGATGATGAAGTAAAAGAGGTGATAGAGCAAAAGAAGAAAGCATGGCTTGACTTATTAGCCTCAAAGGCAAATAAAAGAGTGCTAGAAAGTATGAAAGAAAAGTACGTTAGTCTCAAAAAGAGAGCAAAAGCGATAGTTAACAAGAAGAAAAATGAATGCAAGGAAAAGTTTGAAAGGAATTTTTCGTGGAACTTTCGAGCCAACGCTAAACTATTCTGGCATTTAGTAAGAAAGGCCAGAGGCAAAGTGGGGGACTCGAAAGTAAGTACGATAAGGGATATAAATGGGAGTGTCATTGGAGAAAGTAAGGATGTTTTAAAGCAGTGGAAGGAATACTTCGAGAATTTATTTGAAAGGAGTGATTTGAAAGAAGAGGAAGTAAACGATGAAAATGAAAGTGCTAATGTGGGAGAAATAAATATGGATGAAATTGTGAGTGCCATTAAGAGTTTGAAAGTAGGTAAAGCAGCGGGATGTGATAGGATAACTACTGAAATGCTAACAGAGGGTGGAGGTGTAATTGCAAGCCAGCTGTATCTACTTTTTAATAAGTGTTGGCGATGCGGTCGTTTCCCTGGAGACTGGGCCAAGGCCGTAATTGTGCCACTGTATAAAGGAAAAGGATCACAGCAGGAGTGCAAAAATTATCGCGGTATAAGCCTCATAAGCGTAGTAGGAAAGTTGTATGCCAAGGTATTGATCGAAAGAGTGATGGATGTAACTGAGCGTAAAATCTGGGATGTGCAAGCGGGATTTTGAAAGGGAATGGGGTGTACGGATCAAGTCTTTTCGTTACGGTGCATTTCAGAGAAAGTGTTATCAAAGCACCAAAAGGTATTTTGTGCCTTTATAGACCTAGAAAAGGCTTATGACAGAGTGGTGAGGGATGAATTGTGGTCAACTCTGTCCGTGTATGGAGTGGATGGCCACCTGATTCGGGCACTTAAATCCTCATATAAGGACTCGAGTGCCTGTGTCAGAATAAATGAGGACTACACAGAGTGGTTTAACATTAATCGAGGTGTTAGGCAAGGATGTGTAGCATCTCCTTGGCTGTTCAACCTATTTATGGACAGCTGTTTGAACGACCTGAAAGTAGGAGAGTCTGGATTAAGGATGAATGACACAGTGATTAAAACATTGTTGTATGCCGACGACCAGGTGCTTGTTGCCTCGTCGGCCCAAGAATTACAACAAATGATCACTGCTATGAATGATGCATTTGAAAGGAAAGGTATGAAAGTAAATGTGAACAAGACGAAAGTGTTGGTGATAGAAAGAAATGAGGTGATAACAGAATGTCAGGTAATGATAGGTGATGAAAAATTGGAACAAGTGAATGAATTTGTGTATCTGGGATCACTATTTACGAGAGATGGAAAGTGTGACGGGGATATTGAAAGGAGAGTGAAAGCGGGAAATAGTGTTAATGGTGCTTTACACTCTGTCATGTCGAGTAAAATAATATCCAGCAAAGCTCGACTTGCTGTAATGCAGTGTGTATTGACACCAACGCTTATGTATGGTAGTGAATCATGGGTGGGCAGAAGAAGCATGAAAGCAGGATTAATGCGGTGGAAATGAGAGCCCTAAGAAGTATGTGTGGACTAAAATTGAGTGATCGAGTGAAAAATAGTGTTATTAGAGAAAGGTTAGAGAAGGTAAAAAAAATTGTAAGAGAAAATATTATACCTCTAAATAACAATAAAAAGTCACTATAATGAATTAAATCTAAAACACGTGTCTTGTCCCTTAGTCATTATAGCATGAAGTTAGATTAATAGCCATAACCATCCTCAGCAGCAGCGCTATTAGATATGTGTATGTGATCTTGTATGTTTGCGAAAGCACCCACGACACAGGAGAAAATCTTAGTGATTCACATCTTTTCTTTCAAAAAAAAGGAAATTTGAACGGCCTTCAGAACATACGCCACAAACAACGACATAACGACTTATGAGAGTATTGTACCTACAAATGTATTATAATTTAGAAGCTCAGAAGCGCTGCAAAGGTACCTAGTTACTAAAGGATTGCATCACTGCACGTAGTGTACATAATATGTAACATCACTGTGTACATTTCTTAGAACTAATGGAGAATGCTCCAGGGCAGCACTCAAAATTAAAAATTTCGTAAGTTTTTTGCAATTTACCACTCGATATCGGATACGATGATGATAAAATATTATATATTCGCTGTAGTAAAACATAATATGTGTTCACACAATGATACTAGTTAAAACCATCCGAGTGAAGTTCGACAATGTACCATTTTAATTTAAAAATTTGATGTTGTAGAACTTCTCTAACTTATAGAGTTATATTCATTTGATAGTTCTAAGCAAGCATAACTGTAAACACGTATATTTAACTACTGCAAATATATATTTTATCATCATACTATCAGATATCGAGCTGTAAATCGTAAAAAACTTACGAAAATTTAAACTTCGCGCGCTGCCGTGAAACATTCACCTTAAAAAATGACATTTTCAAAGGATAACTTACTAACGCGACTTGAAGTGTTGCCAAGCTTAAAAATATTGTGAGTTGCTAGTTAATATCGCTTGCAGTTTGGGTTGGCGACATTTTTACAAGAAAAACAGTAAAAGGTTTAAGAAAAATAATAAAAACAGTATATTAGACAAAATAATAAACAGTATACTTATTCAGGAAATAAATAGTATTTTACGTTTTTAAAACCAAGTTTTGAGCTATAAGAAACAGCAAGCCTTGCAATAAAGTGCAAGATGCTGCATCTACTGACAAGATAGACAGAACGAACTGCTGGTTGCAGGTTGCTTCCATTCGGCCTATCTCAAAATCATTAGAAAAGCCTAGGTATATAATTATAGCAGTAGTATAATATATCTTATGGTTTTTAACGTGGGTGGGATGATTCCCACCATGTTGTCATTGTATGATTACAATGACAACCGCCTAGGGTGAGGCGACGAATGTAAGAATTTTATTGACTAAAATAAAAACCGCCACCTTCCTATTCCTGCTCTGATATGGTGATCATGATACTGAAAACAATATATGTCTCTGTTCATTTGTTCAACAGTATACAAGTATAATGTAGTTAACACAATATAATATTGCTAAGAAGAGTAAATTGACAACCCTACTTGCAGGAGCAAAATCAGTCGCCACGATGTTTTCATCTTGTTAAGAATACGTTCTTTTCAATAAGCTGACATTATTATAAGTAGTACCTATATTATTTTTTTTAAATACAGTAGGTATGATCTATTATAAACATCATCATTGTCATCAATAGCCTGTCAAAGTTCATTACCAAAGTATGGGCATCGACAAAAGATAAGAAAAAGTTTGGGGAGCTGGTTGGAGAGTAATCAGGTCTATCAGAGAACGCTACGACCTTCTGTGATGAATCTTACGTGGAAAGAGCAGGGGTCGTGTTTTTTTTCTTATTTGATGGGCCGACGATTGACCACTATCACCACACCTGCTCTTATTGTACACACAAAATGCATATAGACCTATACATTTGTATACATTTGTACTCTACTCTGCCTGCCTCATTGGTAAAGTGGTCGTAAGTGCGACTGCTGGGCAAGGGGTCTCGAGTTCCATTCCAGGGTCCAGCAAAGTATTACTGGGTTTAAATAATTCTCAGTTGTATTTTTGAAATGAGGTATATGGAAATAGGCTCACCCCCTACTACATGGGACTCAGGATATTGTACACAGTGGCATTAAGTGCCATAATGTGCACATCTGCCTACGCCTTCGGGGGTAAAAGACGACACGTTATGTTTATGTTGTATGTATGTATGTATGAGAGTAAAGTATGTAATTTTTATCACTAGACGTAGATCTGACTGTACACTAATCTCTCTAAATATAATTCCCATTTGAAAAATTCTTTTTGTATCTCATAGTTTAACAGTTGAGGAAGATTATGGTTTTGGTTTTAACATCACGCTCTTACATTTAGGGCCAGAGCGCGCAAGTAAAACCGCGGCGTAAAAAAATAATCAAAGAAGTAAAAGTAATACTTAATGGGTTAAAATAAAAAAAAGGCGGACATAGTCTCTTGAAATATGGACTGTGGCACCTGGCTACTATAGACTTACTCGCAGAATACACGAAGGACATCTGTCGCGTGACACTGGCATGGCTCGTTATTACACTTCATATGTTACAGGGTTGCAAGTACACGCACTCATAGGTAAATACAACACTGACATTTTGATGCTGTAATCACTTCTAAGTGACATTATCGCCTTTATTTCAATTCAACGTCCTTGTATGCACCTATGCCCGATGCGCTATATCGCACTATTATTGTCATACTAACTTTTACCCACGGCTTCGCTCGCGTCACAAAAGGATAAAAAGTAGCCTATCCATCCCTTCAACTACCTTCAGTTAAAATAGGCTTACTCGCAGAATACACACATATTGACACGAAGGACATCTGTCGCGTGACACTGGCATGGCTCGTTATTACACTTCATATGTTACAGTGTTGCAAGTACACGCACTCATAGGTAAATACAACACTGACATTTTGATGCTGTAATCACTTCTAAGTGACATTATCGCCTTTATTTCAATTCAACGTCCTTGTATGCACCTATGCCCGATGCGCTATATCGCACTATTATTGTCATACTAACTTTTACCCACGGCTTCGCTCGCGTCACAAAAGGATAAAAAGTAGCCTATCCATCCCTTCAACTACGTTCAGTTAAAATAGGCTTACTCGCAGAATACACACATATTGACACGAAGGACATCTGTCGCGTGACACTGGCATGGCTCGTTATTACACTTCATATGTTACAGGGTTGCAAGTACACGCACTCATAGGTAAATACAACACTGACATTTTGATGCTGTAATCACTTCTAAGTGACATTATCGCCTTTATTTCAATTCAACGTCCTTGTATGCACCTATGCCCGATGCGCTATATCGCACTATTATTGTCATACTAACTTTTACCCACGGCTTCGCTCGCGTCACAAAAGGATAAAAAGTAGCCTATCCATCCCTTCAACTACCTTCAGTTAAAATAGGCTTACTCGCAGAATACACACATATTGACACGAAGGACATCTGTCGCGTGACACTGGCATGGCTCGTTATTACACTTCATATGTTACAGTGTTGCAAGTACACGCACTCATAGGTAAATACAACACTGACATTTTGATGCTGTAATCACTTCTAAGTAACATTATCGCCTTTATTTCAATTCAACGTCCTTGTCTCTTGTATTATATCGCACTATTATTGTCATACTAACTTTTACCCACGGCTTCGCTCGCGTCACAAAAGGATAAAAAGTAGCCTATCCATCCCTTCAACTACCTTCAGTTAAAAAATCACGTTAATTAGTACCTCCGTTCTGCCGTTTAAGACAGGTAAACAAACACATACCTTTCATTTTTCCAATAAGTAGGTAATTCGTTGACTGGTTTTAAATGATATACAGCGCCATCTATATCAATATTTTTGTTTTCCCTCGGAAATATCAAAATTTTCCGGGATAAAAAGTACCCTATTATTTAATCCAGACTTCTAACTTTACGTCTGCAAAATTTCAAAGCAATCGGTTTTGTAGTTACGGCGTGAAAGTAGAACAAACAAACAAACAAACTCACTTTCCGATTTGTAATATAAGTATGGAAGTAAGGCTAAGGATAATGACACATCTACGATTTTGTCATTTTATAGGAATGAGGATTAAAGATTTAATATACTACGTTCAAAATTAAACTGTCAAACACCAAGCGGTCACCGGTGACCGCAACCTATTGTTCTATAATTGTGTCTATAATGACGGTATTCGACGAGTTAATTTACGGCTCCATCACACTATAATATGAATAATATGATAAATATTAAAGCTTCTTTTTTGGATGCTTGTACGAAAATCACGCTGAAACTACTGAATGGATTTTAATGAAATTTTATACGGTTATAATTTTGTTTGTATTTAAGATTAATTGTTGATTAAATAATTAAGGAGGTAAATGTGCGTTATTTTTTTAAAAAACTGTCCTGACTTCTCGTTTCTAAGAATACATTAAGTTGTTCTTAAAAATATATTAATTGGTATAAAAACTGCACAACTGACATTTTTATAAACAACGTTGCAACAAACATACTACTTTACATACACGATACCCAGACCCGAAACAACAATTTGGGGGTCGCACAAAGAGTTGCTCCGTGCAGGAATCGAACCCGCTACACGTTGGGTGGCAGCCCGTTGCCCAGCCAGCGCACCCACCGTGCAGACAACAAGATGATCCCATGTTTTACGCAGGTGAGGGGGGAACTATAATGATATGTTAACACTAACGACCTCTCTTGATGAATACGTAAACTAGCGTTGCGCCGTTTTACCACTATGTAGGTAGATTACGCAATTTTAAACTCGTAGGTATAGGCATAAAAATCATTTTTGTATTCTTATATGCTGTGTCATTATTTTACTAGGTGTGCGATATGTCACAAGAACTGCACACATTAACTTTTTATTGGTTGCCCAACTGGAGTATTGATCGACTAGGGCAGTATAAATTCTAGTTTATCCGGTCACACTTGTCTAGCATCGTCACTGTATACTAAATACTTATTTGACAGAGGAAATTTTGAATCTATTAACGACTAGCGGCCCGTCCCGGCTTCGCACGGGGGGACTTGGATTTTTTACATAGTTTTACGTTTTATTTATATTTATTCTCAGTTTTTTTTTTATTTAGGAAGTATTTACCTTTTGAAAATATTTTTCCGGACTTCATTTACTTATTTCATTTATTTAATTAATTATTTTCTTCTTAAATAGGAACCTACCTATTTTGTTGTTGTTTGTTTTGGTTGAGGTAAAAGTTTGTTTTTAAATTGTTTTTTTTTACATTTATTGAAAAATATTTACATCTTTTTATTTTTTTTTTGTTTTTTCTTTGTTGTTTTAAGGTTTTTTTTTTGTTTTTCTTTGTTGTTTTAAGGTTTTTTTGTTTTTCTTTATTGTTTTAAGGTTTTTTTTTGTTTTTTTGTTGTTTTAAGGTTTTTTGTTTTTTTTTGTTGTTTTAAGGTTTTTTATGTTAAAGTTTTTTGTTTTTTTAAGGTGCTTTTTTGTTGTTTTAAGGTTTTTTTTTGTTAAAGTTCTTTGTTTTATGTGTTTGATCAAATTATCGTAATATTTACATTTTACTTTAAGGCTTCACTGTAAACTATGTTTGCAGTGGTATTTGTAGGTGCTAACAAAACATATTGATTTTTAGGAGATCCTACTCGAGAAAGGGCTACATATAACTGCCCATGAGAAAAGCACTCTTTTCTTAGGTCGACGCCAACAATCGAAAAAGTTTGTCCCTGTGATTTATTTATCGTAAGGGCAAACGATGTTTTCACAGGAAACTGTAACCTTTTAAAGGATATAGGTAAATCCGTCGGAATCATCGGGATTCGCGGTATGTGAGCGAGCTGTCCGGCCGCGGGCCCAGTGATGATTGTTGCTACAATCAGATTGTCTCGTAATTCCCTTATCAAAAGTCTTGTGCCATTGCACATATTGGGAGAGCTTAAAGTTCTCAAAAGCATGATAGGAGTACCTCCTTTAAATATTAGTTCGTGGGGTGGCAAGCCGGCAGGGTTGAGGGAATTTAAAAATTCTTGTGGGTAGTGTACTGCATCTTCGATGTTGCACACAGTGTCAATAGATATGTAACATTTGAAATCACCTGGTACTTTTTGCCCGGCTGGCTAGTCACTTCACGCCGCGCGCCGCCCCGCGCCTTTTTTATGTATTTTTGAAATAGTAGGTAAGTACTTACTAATAGGTATCTTTTGGATGAATTAATAGTCTTAAAGTAACCGATTGAACAATTCAAAAGTTATCTAGAGCAAACTTTCATAAGGATTGAACCATTCATTAAAACGATTGTTATGGGTAAACTATAAAAGGTTGACATATGCTCTCGCGGATTTTTTAAATATAATGTTAAGATGAACAATTTATCTATAGAGCATTTTTGTATAACTTTAACTATATGCTCAGCGCACGCCACGGAAGCCCTCAGAAACGATACTTTTCCCCCGTTTTTAAAACATTTTTGATTACTGCTCCACAACTATTGGACCTAGCGTGATATTATATAGCCTATGTTACTTCTGAATAATGCAGCTTTCTAATGGTGAAAAAATTATTGCAATCGGTCCAGTAGTTTTTGAGTTTATTCATTACAAACATACAAAAATACAAATCTTTCCTCTTTATAATATTAGTAGAGGTATAGAAGAGATTGCGGCCATTGACTGGGTGAGTGAATTTGGAAGTAGGTCTCTTGGTGACTCACTTAACTTTTTTATAATACCTTATCTGAATTACAAGATAAATTTATTCCCAAAAGGCGGGTTTACAACAATACCTACCCTATCTGGTATTCTTCCCAACTTAGGAGACTCTTAAAGGATAAATACCAATATCATCGCAAATTAAAGATATATGGCAGATTGGCGGATGAGGTGACCTTTAAACATCTGCGCGAGAGAATCACCAGACTTGAAGGTGAATGTTACACTGCTTACATAGCTAGCTAGCTAGCTACAGAAGCCGGTATTAGAGTAAATCCGAAGCGATTTTAGAGCTTTGTCAAGCATCGCTCCAGGTCTGGCACTATACCTGGCTATTTAACTTACGGTGACATCACGTTTTCCTCCACAATGACTATCTGCGAAGCATTCTCCACCCACTTTCGTTCCACCTTTCTAGAACCGGACATTGACTCCCATGTGTCTCAAATTCGTGACCATGACGTCTCGACTGCATCTGACATTCATTCTATTGAAATTAATGTCGATTCAATTATGAGATTGTTGTCCAACCTCGACCCTCACAAGGGCGCTGGGCCTGACAAGATATCACCCAAATTTCTTATAAAGTGTGCTAAATCTATAGCTCTTCCAGTTTCCCTATTGTTTACCAAATCTCTATCTACAAGTACTGTACCTCAAGTCTGGAAGTCTGCCTATATTACACCCGTGCATAAAAAAGGCCCAAAAACTGAAGTCACCAACTATAGACCTAACTCAAAGCTATGTATCTTGGGCAAGGTATTTGAGAGGGTGATATGTGATCAGGTCTACGCGGCTCTTAGGAATAGTTTCAGTCCCTTCCAACACGGTTTGAGGGGTCGTTCGACTGTTACGAATTTGGCTGTACTGAACGATTTCGTGTCGCAAAGCATGGATAGTGGAGCTCAGGTCGATATAGGTTATACAGATTATTCGAAATGTCTCGATCGAATAGATCATAGAATTCTCCTATCTAAATTGTGGTTTGCAGGTATCCACGGGGATTTGCTTCGTTGGTTCGCATCATATCTTGCATACAGGACTCAGGCATTTGTTATCAATAATTATATATCTAGTTGGGTACCCGTTCCTAGCGGGGTCCCACAAGGCTCCTTGTTGGGTCCCTTACTCTTCATATTATACGTGCACGACATCGATTCATGTTTCCATTCTTCTCATCTACTCTGTTTCGCTGACGACATGCAGATTTATTCAGCTGTCTCATGCTTCAATGACATGGTGGCTCTTCAGTCGGATTTGGATCGACTAGATAAATATTGTCAGCGTAACAAACTGGACCTGAATCCTACGAAGTGCTCAGTTATTACTTATAGTCGCAAACGTAGTACATTGCCAACAACCTATAGGTTGAGAATGCAAGTGGTACCCAGATGTGATGTAGTGAGGGACTTGGGCGTTTACCACGACCGTAAACTTCTGTTTGATGACCATATTGAAGAGATAGTTGGTAAGGCATATAGAGCTCTTGGCTTTATTATGAGGGTCTCTAAAGATTTCAAACACGCAAAAACGCTCAAGATTTTGTACTGCACTTATATAAGCCACTTGGAATATGGATCGCAAATATGGAATCCCTGTTACAGTACATACATCCAGCGCTTGGAGGCAATTCAACAGCGCTTAATTAAATTTCTTTGCTTTAAACTTCATGTTCCATATAGCTCAGACAAATATCTAGAATTGTGTAGGCAGTTTCATATTCTGCCCCTTACTAATCGCCGTCGAATAGCGGATTGTACCACACTACTAAAAATCATCTCAAATGAAATTGACTGTCCCGATTTCTTGTTCAAACTCTCTTTCAATGTCCCATGTAGATCTATTCGCTACAATCCCCCACTTTTAATTCAAAATTCCTCAACGAGGTATAGGCAGAATTCCTTTATTATGCGTGCAAGCAGAGACTTAAACAACTTGTGTAAAGAGTATCCAATAGATCCGTTTGTAACGCGGTCTTCTGCGGTGCGAAGGATGCTCACCCTTCAGTTTTTTAATTGATGAGTAAATTAAG
This sequence comes from Spodoptera picta, assembly GCA_038387885.1. Lineage (NCBI taxonomy): Eukaryota > Metazoa > Arthropoda > Insecta > Lepidoptera > Noctuidae > Spodoptera > Spodoptera picta. Next base: position 9,158,749 of record JAZHFQ010000105.1, read on the forward strand.
TTAGTTGATTATTAATTTGTTATTGTCGGTAGTATGGTTGGTGTGTGTTCACTTTTTATGTTTATATTTAGTTGGTATATGCTCTTGTTGTTTTGTCTTTTTTTTATTATTTTCTTTCCTTATATGTAATTTGTTTAGTTAGTGAGTGTTTTTTTTAATTGAATAATGTGAAATATATCCGTGAAAACCTGTAATTGGCTTTCTGGTGTTATTATATTATCTGTTTGTTTGCTATGTCTAGCTGTTGGTTTTCCTATCCATAAATAAATAAATAAATAATGTTCAATCAATAGGTAGGTATGTGCAGTTTAGGCACGCTTGAAAAGAGGACATTGTTTAGATTAAGTATCTCGGTTGCAAACTGTGTAGTTTATTCGTATTTACTCCGTGTATACTTGTACTTATTCATACACTAATTTCTGTAAATATAAGTCCGATTTGAAAAATTATTTTTGTATCTAATAGTTTAGGAATATTATGGTTTTGATTTTAACATCGCACTACGACAATTAAGAGCATAGCACGCGGGTAACCAGAGGCAAATAATACGTGGAATAATACGAGTAATTTAGAGGCAGGCAAGTGTGGGAGAGCCATGCTTCGGCACGAATGGGCCGGCTCGACCAGAGTGATACCACGGCCTCACAGAAAACCGACGTGAAGCAGCTTGCGTTGTGTTTCGTCGTGTGAGTGAGGTTACCGGAGGCCCAATTACCCTCCCCTTCCCCAATCTCCCCAATTCCTGAATCCCCAACGATCCTCAAACTCTTAATCCCCAAAATGCCGGTAACGTACTTGTAAATAGACATAAGAATAGATTAAGTCAGCCAATTTCGAGATTAGCGAAAGTAAGTAAGTCGTTCATGGGATTCTGTGTTAAATGTTATAATAAGATACCAGGCGATTTACAACAACTAAATGAAACCAAATTTAAATTATGTATAAAGAAAACTTTATGTAGACAAGCATATAACAAACTTAATGATTATATAGAGGATAAAAATGCTTGGATGCAGGCTAGTCCGGCTCCACAGGATAACTAAAAACACTTGTTTTAATTAAATCGTAAATAATACAGCCATAATGTTAAATTGTATATTGTTTAACTTAGATAACCATTGTAAATGTGAGAGCCCTGTAATTAACTTAATATTTAGATTAGTAGATTTCATTTGTGTCAGTTTGGAGTTGTTATGCTCACTCAAAGGTCTCATTGACGGTGGCGCGTGCAGTGGATCGCTCGATTCCCTACAATATGGTTGAGTTGGGCGGTGCTGGTGTACGTGTCATGTTCGTGAACGGGCGCCGTCAACTGGGACTGGTCAGCTCCAGACTGTATTATTGTCCTTAAGGTTATTTTCTTTTTTGATCACTTTGACTGGATTTTAGTGTTACATTGTTCTCGCACAATCCAAACAGCAAAGCTATGTAACTAGTAAATTGTATTGTGAACCTGATTTAAAAAGAGTAACCTATGGAGTTTCTTGCTCGTTCTTCTCCATAGGAATCTACGCCTTGGAATGAGCAAATAGCTTCATTTTCAATTTTTTTTTGACGTTCAAAAGTGCCATTCTGGCCTAATTGAAATAAATGATTTTGACTAACGCCTCTGGTGTTCCAGGTGTCCATGGGCGACGCCGATTGCTTACCATCAGGTGATCCGTCTGCTCGTTTGCCGGTTTATGCCATAAAAAAGGCAGACTTTAAATAATATTCCTGTTCAATAGTAAGACTTGCAATCGACTTGTTCATGAAAATGTAACCGCCTAAAGTGCCACAAAAGTCAATGGCGACCAAAGACAAAATCAATATTTTAGTAACAATACGAACAATAATAGTGGGTCTCATGCATAGTATACATATAGTGAGATGCCACATCACCTTTTTCCATCAATATGTCGGACATATTTTCTCATACATTTTGTTTATTTAAGTATTTTTTTTTAAGGTGGAAAATCATCAAATGGCTGCTCCCGCCTGGGTGAGGCGGGAGTGAGTGTCAGACTCTTACTGACTAAAAACCACCCCGTTCCTTCTCCTGCACGTCGAGCCGGAGCCCCGGTTACCCGTTAGGTTCTCCGCGACTGCGTACTGCGCGACCGCGCAGTTCGGCATGAGCTCAGTATATTCACGTGATTAACCCGCAGTTTTCAGTTAATTTAGTATGTCTCACGATAGGTAAATTTGATATTTTTTTTATTGGATGTGTAATGAATTTAATCACCATTATCAAAAATTGAGTAACGGACTTTCGTCGATTGAAAGTCGAGATTGACAGACCTTAGTATGTCCCTAGCACGTATGTGTACACGAGCATTGATCGGCAATACGACAATTTATCACCACATCGATCACTAACTTAACTGTGTGTACAGGTAACTAGATCACAAAACATTTCCTATTGACAATGTTTGAGTCGGTTTAAGTACAGGATAGTTTAAAGTATTACTGGATTTTTGACGCTTCTGGCGTTTGGCATGGTGTGCGAAGCAAGAATGATAGTAGGCTCGAAAGTCATCCGTTATCTCCATGTTGGGCTGGTGGGATTTAGTTCATGTCTGAGCATTGGGGATTGACATTAGCATCATCATCTCTCTTGCTGGATACATACATAATGAATCACTAGGGGTCTAAGGTACATCTAACTTTAATATATTATTCAATACCATCGAATAAATCTGAGGCGTTATGTTTTATTCTAAAACATTCATGGCGTTTCACCTACACAAATATTGCCGACCTGCCACAAACATGTAATTATTCAAGTGACTGTTTTTGAAACGGCCGCATAACCGTGAGCCATGAGCATAAAAGATGACGTTAAGCAGTGTAGGTCAGTTACAGTAACTGGATTCAACCAGTTAAAACCAGCGCACGATTTGGCCTTTTTGAGGTGTGTAATTGCAGGTTTATGAGTTTTGTACGTCACAACTTATCGTGAGGCGCAACAACCTTGAACAATTTAGAGGCGTAGCAAGATTAAGTATTGAGAAAGGTACTTAATCGTTAATCGAAAATTAATATTGAGTTAGGGCCCAGATTCCCCTGCGTGGGCTGAGCACCGCCGTGCCCTCAGGGAAGTGATCGGCGATGGCGACCTCTCGCGTCCGGGCCTGGTGCAGGCCATGATGCGCAGCGAGGGGGACTGGGATGCCGTCTCCTCCTTTTGCGAGGCAGTCATGCTAGCTAAGGAGGAGGCGGGACGCGTGAGGCAGCGAAGCGCTGCCTCCTCGCAACCCAGCCATCGCGAAGGACACACCGGCCACCGTAAGCGCGGGCCTACGGACGGCGAGCATGGGTGGCTCCCCGTCCAACCAGAAACAGACCCGAGCGTACGGCGCGTCGCGTTCCGCGCGCGCCTTAAAGAGCTATCAGACCACCAAAGATGGGGCCCAATAGGGCCGATGCCGATTCGGAGTCGCGGAGAACCTAACGGGTAACCGGGGCTCCGGCTCGACGTGCAGGAGAAGGAAATAAATGGTTACGCGTCTTATATATCTAGTACAAAAACTATGATTTAAAATGTTTGCTGTCTTTATTGTTTTCTATTCCTAGAACTTTCTTTGTCTTTTCTGGGCAAAATATACACGTGGGAGCTGTGTTGCGCCGCTTGTTGCATAGCGTAGTTAAGATGTAGTATAGCGACATTATTATATGATCTTGTTTTAAAAATCAGAACAAGTACTGACAATGCAAGCCACTGGAAAGCTATTTGACTACCAATGTGAAGATAGAAAACAAGTTAACCTAGGTCATGATTGTATTAATGTAGTTGTTTTTCTTGTATAAAATACAAACAAAATGGTAATTAATATACTTACGCATAGTTGGAAAGTCGAGGACATAATTAATAATTATAATTTAAATACGACTGGTCGACCATCACGCTTATGAGGTTAGTAATCAATCAAATGACATCATAGATAGGTAAATATATTTTATGTCCTAAACATTCGCTAGAAATCTTTTTTATTTAGGGGAGGGGGGGCATTCATTGACTTTTCGCCCTGCTTGCCTGACGGCCTCGTTGGCCAAGTGGTCGCAAGTGTGACTGCCGGGCAAAGGTACTCGGATTCGTTCCCGGGTCGGGCAAAGTAAGACTAAAAGCCACCCCGTTCCCTCTCCAACTTTGAGCTGAAGCCTCGGTAACCCCTTAAGTTGTCCGCAGCTCCGGTTGTTGGAATTCGATGGAAACCCGAACCATGGAAATCATTGGCCATGAGCTTTTGATATTGTTGTAAATAGGAAGCTCACCAACCAAATTTCTATTGGACCATCTTTAGAATCCGTGGTGGATTACTTTATTACGTGTACTAGCTTTTACCCGCGGCTTCGCTCGCGTCACAAAAGGATAAAAAGTAGCCTACGTGACATCATATACCAACACACACAGCGCCATCTATACCAATACTTTTGTTTTCCCTCGGAAATATCAATTTTTTCCGGGATAAAAAGTACCCTATTATTTAATATGGCCTTCTAACTTTACGTCTGCAAAAAATCAAAGCAATCGGTTTAGTAGTTACGGCGTGAAAGCAGAACAAACAAACTCACTTTCCGATTTATAATATTAGTAAGGATGAATTGATAACCTATCTATGAACCAACTGTACCTATTACCTACTTTACTCGTATGCCCGCAAATGGATAAGCTTTAATATCTTTGTAGGTAATTCTATACTCAATAGGATCAAAATATAGGGAGTTCCATAGAGACACGTTGGCAATCCAGATTCTTTCACACAAAGGTCCATTATTAGAACACTTGTGCCTTAAGAAATGAATCTGTATACATCATAGACCTACATCAACCCCTTTTCATACATACATAATTATTATTATTTACAACGTAACTAGTACAACTGGTTTTTTAATTCTCTTTACTATAAAAAGGACTTGACCTTAAGGTTCATTTTGCATGTTTTAAAAGCCTATGAATAGATATAAAACCCTTTAATTTTCAACAGAATGAAGGGAGAGTACATACCTACATTGTTCTTCATATATCTTCGTATATCTACTACAGTAAATTAGGTACATAAATTTAATTTATTTTGAAGTAGGGTATTCGATACATTTTTGTTAGCCATGTCCTTATTTCTTTATTTTTTTGTATTATGTAGTCTCTTTGAAATAACTATAGTTGGTACTTACCTGTCTATTCTATTAAATAATCATTTTATAATAGAGGTAGTTAAAAATATCGTTATAATAGGTCTTTGAAATAAAAATATTTAGTTAGTTTTTAGTTTAGTTATAGTCCAATATTATAACTACAACTTCAAATTATAATAATACCACCTAAATTTCGTCATTTATCTTAATTTTTTTTTATTTACTACGCTTATTATAAGTACTATCGTTTTTAACAATTTATTTCGGTGGATCATAACCTAACTACGTTACAAGTCCCCAAATAGCCACCGGGGGGTTCGTTGCCATGGTAACGAAGTGCACCGCGCTCCATAGACCTACACTCCAATATAGAGTAGAGGTCATTCACCCCGCGCTGCACCCAAAGAAACCAAATTCTTTCTTTTTTTTACTATTTTACTTTAACCCTGCTTTGCTTGTACATTGTTATAAGACTATTAATATGTTAATGGGTGTTAGGATAAGTACTACAAGTGGTTGTATACATACCTTCAAAGAGTTTCGGTAGGTATTTAGTCATCTTAGTGTTATTCCTAGAGCCTATTTCACTAACACCGTACAAAAGTAATTTAAAGTTCACAAGGTAGTCACACACTTTTACCACTGAACCAACTATATTATAAAACTTTTTAACAGTATATGGAAGCTTTTTTTACTCATATAAACAATATTTATCTACTATTAGAATGTTTTGAACGCTTATAGCTAGGAAAAATAACAATAACAATGAAAGCGACATCTACAATAAAACTCAAGAACTATCAGCAGTCGCATTGTATGAAGTAAGTAATTCGTGTACCTATCTAGATGACACTACTGTCTATTATTATAATGACCAATTGTGAATAAAACTATAAATAAATAAAATGATTCCATAGAAATTCATATTGTTTATTTAAGATTATGTATGTACTCACATACATAATGTAAAATAATCATAATCTTAAATGATGACATAAGTTTATAAAAATACAATCTTTGTATAAAATATCCCAGGTAACCGTATTACTGGTCTTAGTAGTACCTACTTCAGCTACGAGGTGGCATCCTATCATGTTTTCTAAATAATTATATAGATGGCCCTGTTCTCTATTTCTATTTTGTTGTTATTTTCAGGTAAAATAAAATATATCGAATCTACCAGAACATTTTCACGGACCTTTGAACACTGACTACTAGAGGTGGCATGCATTAACGCGCGCTGGATTTCAACGATATTTTAAATATTTTTAATAATTTGTTGTACATTGCTGCACCCTCCTGCATTACACTCCATTTGATTTTGCTATAATTTATACGTCCGTGACGATTATAATTGTATGTCATTCGCATTTCTAAGCCCTATTTTGAACACTTCATACATACATACATATACATAACTTCACGCCTGTCTCCCATGGGGGTAGGCAGAGACTAAGGAACGCCAATTACTACGATTCTTACATACCTCTTTCGCTTCATTAACAGTCATCAATCTTTTCATGCATGCTCGTCGGTTAAGGGTACTTTTAATTTGGCCCTTCTTTAATATATCGCCAATCTGGTCACTATATGTCCGTCTAGGGCGCCCTCTACCGACGGCCCCATTCATATCCGCTCTGTATACTTCCTTCGTTACTCTACTTTCATCCATCCTTTCTACATGTCCAAACCAGCGTAACATTCCCTTTTCAATCCTTGTCACTACATCATCTTTCAATCCACACCTTTCTCTAATAACACTATTTTTCACTCGATCACTCAATTTTAGTCCACACATACTTCTTAGGGCTCTCATTTCCACCGCATTAATCCTGCTTTCATGCTTCTTCTGCCACACCCATAATTCACTACCATACATAAGCGTTGGTGTCAATACACACTGCATTACAGCAAGTCGAGCTTTGCTGGATATTATTTTACTCGACATGACAGAGTGTAAAGCACCATTAACACTATTTCCCGCTTTCACTCTCCTTTCAATATCCCCGTCACACTTTCCATCTCTCGTAAATAGTGATCCCAGATACACAAATTCATTCACTTGTTCCAATTTTTCATCACCTATCATTACCTGACATTCTGTTATCACCTCATTTCTTTCTATCACCAACACTTTCGTCTTGTTCACATTTACTTTCATACCTTTCCTTTCAAATGCATCATTCATAGCAGTGATCATTTGTTGTAATTCTTGGGCCGACGAGGCAACAAGCACCTGGTCGTCGGCATACAACAATGTTTTAATCACTGTGTCATTCATCCTTAATCCAGACTCTCCTACTTTCAGATCGTTCAAACAGCTGTCCATAAATAGGTTGAACAGCCAAGGAGATGCTACACAGCCTTGCCTAACACCTCGATTAATGTTAAACCACTCTGCGTAGTCCCCATTTATTCTGACACAGGCACTCGAATCCTTATATAAGGATTTAAGTGCCCGAATCAGGTGGCCATCCACCCCATACATGGACAGAGTTGACCACAATTCATCCCTCACCACTCTGTCATAAGCCTTTTCTAGGTCTATAAAAGCACAAAATACCTGAACACTTCATATTTTTTTGTAAAATGTATATGAGTGTTAATTATAAGTATTATAGGTATTTTTCATAAAGATGCAATTATTGCATAAATAAATTTGTCGTATGTCCATTAGTTTAGGTCGACAGTATATTATTTTTGTAGGTGTACTGTATATAATGGAGTAGTGTTTTAATTTCTTTATTTTGTGCTATTTGTAGGCATTTTAATGTTGGTCCAAGCTGTTTGTTAACCATACTTCTATTAAACTGTCAAAGACCGAGCGGTCACCGGTGACCGCAACCTATTGTTCTTTAATTGTGTCTATAGTGACGGTACTCATAGACTAAATTAAGTTTTACAATGGCATTATACAGTAGTATCGCATATGGCATGGCACCGGACAACAGTCCAGGGCTCCATTGAACTTGAACCTTGTCTATATGCGGTTTCCAGTTTAGATGGCTGTCCAAAATCAATCCTAGGTATTTAATTTATTTATTTAATCCTAGGTTAATTTATTTTATTGTAAGTTGTGAATTGTGTATTTCTTTTAGCCACCGCAACAACTATGTTGTAATTTACAAAATATTAAATGGATTTTGAACAGCTTTTAACATGAATCTTTTTCTTTCAAGCCTATGATGATCAGGAGCTATAGTGTGTAGTAGGTCGTAGGTACTTTGTAACAAACCTAGAAGCCTAGAAGCTATGTGGACAAAGCAATTAGGTTTACGATGATATAATAAGGAGGAAAACCAGTGTTGGAACTGTTATACTTGGTACCTAAGTACGTAAGTAGTTCTTCAGTTGGGTAGGTCAGCATAACATATTGTGGGAGATTTCAAATTTTCAAGTCCAAGAAGTGGGGTAATATATTATCCTACTTTTTTGGGTAGAAACATTTACTCTGCCAAAATGTGTCCTTGATTTCCTTGCAGGAGCTTGAGATACCAATGTTACAATAATTATGGCATGGCTAGGAATAAATCAATTAAACATTAAGTAGGTACAATGTACATACATATATGTAGTATAACCTGTCGGCCCATACCAACCGTATTGTGGTCATAATTATAGACTAGTAGCTGCTACCCGCGACTTCATCCGCGATTAATATGATTTCGGTTTTATCCAATTGGAGAATTTAATCTGGATAATAAGTATCCTATTACGTAAGTCCGCCCCATAGATCAATATTTCTGTGGTCAGCCCATACCCTGCCTGTAAGTACCTATACTAAATTTCATCAAAATTCGTTCAGTAGTTTCAGCGTGATTGACGGACATACATCCAAAAACAGAAACTTTCACATTTATAATATTAGTGTGATAGTGCCGTTAGTATACCTATACCTGCACTAAAGATTTTTTAATCGTCACATTATGAAAGCGATCGGTGCTGTCAATGGACACCCGCAACACAAGGAGGAAGTTACTTGTTTGTCGCCGACTTTTTGGTAGTTGGAAATTTTAGGATCCTAAGCCTCACGTCATTCGCGTAAGTACTATATCAGTTTATTGAAATGAACAAAACATTATGACGTCACAATCGCTCTGTCGTCAAACATTGCGCTTTTTCGACCGCAACTGAAAAAGCTACTATTTGCGTCTTCAATGACGAATGGCGATTTTAATGGTCATGATCATTTTCTTTCGTGAACACGCTACCATGTGATCATTCCCAGATTTTTTGTTTATTAAGATAAAACCGCAGAACAGATTGTTTTTGGAGTATCTTTGGATCCATAAATATAATTATTGACGCAATAAGAATTGCGTAGGTACGCCTACACAACCATCTAGGTTTTTACGTAGTCATTAAGGTGTTTGCTTTGGATACGACAGATATAACTCAAGTACGTACGAAGCTTAATCGATTTCATCCTATTACATTTCCTGATATACAATGAACAAGGCTGTCACATAACAACGAGATTACAATATATAAAATTGGTTGTAAATGTACCTACAACGTAATGTAACATCAGCTACCTAGCTAACATTATATCAATCGGTCACACTTGTTACATTAAAAAAACAATATTAATCCGACTTCTGCAGATCGCTTTCAACGGTCAAACAGGAAAACATTGAAAAAGGCGAAAAATAATTAGCAAACATCTGAAAATCGTTCAAAAACTTCGGTTGTTACCTACCAAGGAGTCTATCTAGACTAATATTTTCAAGAGGAAAGATTTGTACCTATTTTGTATGTTTGTATGTTTGTAATGAATAGACTCAAAAAGTACTATGCCGATTTAAAAAATTCTTTCACCAATAGAATGCTGCATTCTTCCAATTTGATATAGGTTACATTTCATTTTGAAATTAATGAAATTAGGAATCCTTGGTAAAATTTGAACAATGTAACCGAAGATGTAGAAAAATGAGTCTTAAACTGTCTTTCGTCGAATGCGCTGCCGAAACTATTAGCGATAGAACAAAATAATGTACAACAATATTGAAGAACATCATAATGTCTACAAAAAATTCCGCGGTAGCATATGTCCAACTATTGTAGTAATGTCACTACAACAATCCAAACCAAAAATAAATAATTGTCTACCCCGTGCGAAGCCGGGACGGGCTGCTAGTATTCTATATTTCTATTTGGGACGTAAGTTCTAAGCTCCAAGCCTCCCAATTTATTAAAACGAGTGACTCCCGTCCAATAACTTAATCAAATCAATCCATCAGTCCATCTTTGGTTATACGTAATAGGTATATGTATTAGATATAGGATAAAACATTCATAGTACCGACGCGACGGTTTCCTGAAACCCTCCCCCTCGTTGAAAATGATGAATGTGGCAGCGGGAACTAGAAACGCACTTAGATAATATACATAGTTATAACTAAGTAGTAAGTATGTAGCGAGCTAACGTAGGGATTGGGGTTTGTAAAGTAAGTGGTAATTCACAGTTGTGAAAATTAAACAGCGTGGGTGTCAGCCATACATAGTGATCTGAATCAATACATACTTTAAAAGGAAAATAAAAGCATTCATATACATATTTGTAGCAAATTATCATTACATTTTTGTTTGCAATGATAAAAAAAACGATGTATAATAATATTATTATAGAACTTTAAAAAGGCATCAGGCCTCTGTCTTAGTCTCTGAAAAAGAGAGAAGACCTTTTGCTCGGCAGTAGGACTCATCCAAAGAAGCATTTATTTATTCTAAGTTAGTCTTTACAAATCTTAAGACGCTATTGTTTAAGCCTTTACGGATACCGGACATAAATTACATAGTGTTGAGGGCACGCTCCACTACGCGGTGAGTGCGAAACGTTATCTCATTTCCTTTACAGAATGAAGGCCTAAGATACAGATCTACCGACAAATAATTAGCTCATTGATGTTAATTGAGTTCTAATATTTTGTAATTAAGTTTATTTTCTAACAATACACAATTTGTAACTTGCTTTAACTTATACAGGGTCACTCATTGCACTACCTTTTATTTTTAAATGTAAGGAATTTCGTTTTATTTTAACATGTTTTTGATTGTTTGTTTAATTTTGCAAGGTCTGTTGTTGTTTTTTTGATATTTTACGTAAAAGATTTTGAATTATTGTTAAAGTGTTGCTATGTCGCAAGTAGGTACATTTCATAATAGATACGTTTTACACTATACCAAAGAAAGTATTTGTAAATGTTGTCCTACACTCATTGTTAGCTAATCAGTGCTGTGTGTCCTTTAGATAATGATATAAACGCGTGTTCAAGTGAACAACGAAGTACATAACTATTATTTACTAACTAGTTACATATTAGATTGAAAAAAATGGCACAGCTTTAAATGGAGACTTCTTTTGCTTCCTGTAATTACTTATTAGCGAATACATAACAGGTACTTGTTTTACAATGTATTTATAATCGAACTGAATGATATTTAGACACACGAACTTGTGATTGCATCTGTTTACTATTTCCTTGGTTCTGCTTGCACAAGGACATCCAACCGCTAGATAATTCGATGAATTTTGTAGTAGTAGCGTTCATAAGAAAATACAAAGGTGGCTTATTTGTGTGGGTACAAAATACAAAAAAAAGCAATACAGAGTAGTATCTATTTTTCAAGTTTTACCTGACTTCAATGATAATTTATATTGCTAATAAATTAAATGTCTAAAATAAAATTCAATACCACGGCAGATTTAAGGTTAATCGATAGGCCCCCTGTCAAAATCGGGTCACTAGGGCTGACGCTAGAGAGGGCCAAAATGTCATTTGTTCGTACACGGTACACATACAGGCTGTCAATCATTAGGTAGGCACCCCTTCTATACTCGCTATCCAATGGCTGTAATAAAACTGTTTATTAATTGAAATACTGACATTCAGCTAAATGCAGTAGAGATAAAGTACCAACCCTAAAAAGACTAATTAGGAAAAAGTTGGGAGAAAAAGTCTTATTATATGTCTAAAGCGAAGAGTTTCAACATTCCTATGAACAATATTAGGGTTCCGATTTAGATAGAGCCGTAGGCAATAGCCAGTATGCGTATAAATCTGTTAAGCCCTTCAATTACATGCAAAACTAGTTGTCAAATCAACTGTGTATAATAAATTCAATGCACGAACTCTTTGCTTGAACGATGGCTTTGGCTCGAGTCACTTTGTCTATCGAAGCAGATCAGTATTTCGCGTGCGCTGTAGTTATAACGCTAATTTTGCTATGGGCAACACTAGCTATGTAATTGACAACATCATTACGTAGATTTATTACCGCTGACCTACAAACTGGCAACATTGTTCTGTTCTCACCACTGAAGTTGTTGATTCCTAAAAATCGAATCAGTGTTCTTAATTGTCGTAAAAAAGTAATAAAATCCAATGAATTTCAATAGGTTAAGAGGATAAAATATTTCTGTAGGTATCTTACTTACATTATTTTTTTCATTTGTATTGAACATATGTCTCCGTGTGATGCCTTTTACGAACCGTTGTTAAGTATAGCTAAACGCCTAATAGAAGGTTTTTTGTATATCACTTGACACTGTAAAGAGACCACTAGACATTCAGTCTGGCTTACCTATGTTCTAGTACAGTGAGTTAACCAAACACAAAAACATAATATCGTTTTAGCTAAAGAACATTATTAATACCCATACAGAAAGTGATTATGGAAATCCTCCATCGCGTTTCACTCGTGGAAAGGTACATTCATTTTAATTATACTTTTGCTTTCTTTAAAACTATAATCACGTGATATCAATAAATAATAATGGGACATTCTACCTAGAAATCAAAAACTACTAGACATTTTTATTAGCTTGCAAAACTATAATTAGGTTAAAAAACTATGTCAACTGCAAACAGTCAATGTCCATAATTTACTATTATTGTATCAGCATTTGCATCTTCTTGCTAATCTATTTGCGTCGACTCAAAAGTGACCTCATTGTGCTTGTGACCAAAGTCGCACATAGTCGGTACTGAACTAAATTCGCCTTGCAAACTTTTTTCTTTGAAGGTTAAATTTAAATATTTCCTGATCTGTCGACACCAATGCCAAGTATTGCGCCAGAAAGCATGCTCTGGAACCGCCAGATCTTCGGCCCGAAGGTCAACCCTCCGACGTTGTTCCTGGAAACCTGTGCCCAATCACGTAGGCACTAGATTATCGGAAATATAGAGACAATGATTGACACAATTTCCTATCTGATATGAACGGGCGCTTTGTCCGCGTCGTGATTTCCTTAGATCGTAGATAATTTTTGAAGTTATAGCGTAATAATCCCCTTGGGCGAGCTGCTGCTGTATCTCACTGATGACTTGCCAAGTTCGAGCCTTGACATTACATATCAGAATTAATTTGTACCTACAAATGTTGTATTTATTTATATCCAGCTGAGCTACTAGTTATTCGCTTAATTAAAATGATTATAGTCTTACTTTGCGTGCGAGACGGTCAATTTAACAAAACACAAAATATAATTTGTGACCGAGAATGAGTCAGAGTAAAGTTCCGGCTTTTTCATGTCTAGATTACCATGTTCCGTATCCATATCCGTATGATAAGTGTCTAACAATATTCTATTGACGTCTACATCGAGCAATGGATCGCAAAAAACAGTCTTATCTAATTAATATATCACTATAATAATATGATCTCGTCTTGTAAGCTTTAGTTGTTTAACAATTCAAAATGTGTAACTGAGTAGGTAGAGTAGCTAGCAGGTATAGATATCTCACGGCTATTTTGCAAAAAGTTAACTGGTTAACGGGTTAGATTAGATGTCAATAATTATGCCAGTTTTTTTTTAAAGATTTGGTGCGGATATCGTTTTATTGGTAGCGTGCTTGTTTTAAGCAATTTAGTTCCCAACAATTTTAACCAATTTAGTGGTCCCAAGTAATAGAATAAAATCGAAGTAATGCCTACTACGGTCTTTACAGATGAACTCATTAGTTGTAATGAGTGAACCTCAATGCAATACAGGCATGAAATATTGAGACATCAATGTGTCTAGGATGAATATAAATACATCTTCTCAGACTCTAAATGATATCACAACAGTTAATCTCTTAATTGAACATTGTTCTTTTTTTAATCAACTTACAATTTGCATTCAAAATAAACAAATTATCTTTTGATCTAGAAAAATTACTTAGCTACTCTAAAGAAAGACTCGTGGGAGTATGATAATTTGTAAACGAAAATAATATATTTCTACTATTGCTTTTGCGTAAGGCTTTTATCTGTGAATTATTTAACCGTAGGTAGACGACATTAAAATGGCCACCGGTTTTCTTCCTGCGGCGCATGCGTAACGTAAGAGCAGGCAAAATTATGGGATGACTGACGCAGTAACGTTTAAATTCCGAGTCCCTTCCTCAAGTCTATTATAAAAAATATCATAACCGATATATTGGTGATCCTAAGATTGTACTCAGAGACTTTTACATGAGACACTGCTAAAAAAATATAGGTAACAACTGAAAAAACATAAAATGGGTACAAACAAACGAACATTCGCAAATTTGATAAATAAAAAAAATAACGTAAGGATTGGCGGTACACTTTTTTCTTTGAATGTTAATGAAATTACTAAACATCCGTTACATTTAGACCTAAAAATATAATATCTTTATACCTACAGTTACGGCAAAATGCTTTCTAGCCGTTTTATGAGTCCATTCGACCTCTATCAGTGGCCTTTTCTCTCTTGAATACAAATTATGTTGATTCACAAAAATCACCACATAACATAACATCACGCCTTTTATCCCCGAAGAGGTAGGCAGAGGTGCACATAGAAGTAACACCCACTTTTCACTATTTATGTTATGAGTCCCATGTAATAGGGGGTGAGCCTATTGCCATATACCGGGCACATTTCCAGACTCCGTGCTACTACTGAGATTTTTTTAAAAACCCAGTAATACTTTGCCCGACCCGGGAATCGAACCCGAGACCCCTTGCCCGGCAGTCGCACTTGCGACCACTCGGCCAACGAGGCAGTCTCACCTCAAAAATCACCACTACTTGAACTTATTATAATAGTAGTCGTAGGCGTGTTATTTAGCGGTGGCGTGAGCGGCTACAACAGCCGGAGGTCTCACGTAAGCGCGTTGTCGAAGCCATTCTGCCGCACTTCGAAGCCTGGCTGAAAAGAGAGGAGCGCGTCTCCTACAGGCTCACTCAGGTGCTAACCGGGCATGGTTGCTTCGGTGAGTACCTGAACAGGATTGGGCGTGAGGCCACGGCAAATTGCCACCACTGCCGAGGTGACCTGGATTCCGCACAGCACACGCTCGAGGAGTGCCCAGCGTGGGCTTCTGAGCGGCAGGTCCTGGTTGCCAAGATCGGGCAAGGCTTGTCTCTGCCAGCAGTAACTAAGGCTATGTTGGCAGAGACAGAAAACTGGAGGGCAGTGGCCTCCTTTTGTGAGACTGTAATGTCCCAAAAGGAGGCTGCTGAGCGGAATCGCGAGAGAGCCGATCCTGCTCGTAGAAGGCGTCGAAGACGCAACCGCCATGACGCCTAACACGCCGCAATCCCGCTTGTATGAAATGCAGGCGGACCTTAGGGGCCACGGGCGCACAGAGTGGGGACTCTAGGTGCCTATCTAGTGGCCTCAGGGAAGACGGTAGCACAGTGGTCACGTGCTGCCGTGCAAAGCGATGATCAAGGGACACGCTCGTCTCCCTAGGGATGTGCTGTATCAGGCGATGCACCGTGGGGGCTCCGGAGCAGGTCTCTTCAGAGGACCCGGTGCCCCTTACAGGTGCTGAGGGTGGCCACCGGGGTGGTTTTAGTGAGGTAAGAATCCCACACTCCCTAGTCTTTCTCCCCAAAAAGCTAGGCGCCTTTTGAAGGTTTGCCCTCGACATCAAAAAAAAAAAAAAAAAAAAAAAAAAAAAAAAAAAAAAAAAGCGTGTTATTTACATTTTCTTCCTGCGATGAGTGAGTGCTATTTTCGTGGGTGTAAAATGTGTGAATGCTTCTATCGTGACTACCTAGGCTAATGGTAAAACTTACGTCTACCTTTTGCGACAAGAATTTATAATACATTGTCTATGTCAAATGCTTTGATTATCAACGCATTTGTCAGAGACCGGGCTGTAGTGCTCTCTGATAAACGTGTACCTTTGAACCTTTAAACTACGGCTTCAATCCCGCCTGCTAAGCATGGAAGGAGATCATTATAAAGTCCTTTTAGGCAACTTACTTTGTGTTTTTATAATAACTATCGTGAGACATAACTAAATTAAGTAAAAATTTCGGGTTACTCACGTGAATATACTAAAAAAAGCTCTACTAGTTTCGAACCACAGAGGGGTTCTCCATGAGCATCGTGCGCGGTCGCGGCGGCTGCGCGACATCGCCGCCACCTTAGCTAACTTACTATGTAACTGCCATGAGCGTCGCCGATTACTTATCATCAGATGATCAGTTTTGCCGATCAATTTAAATCAATAAAAAAATCTACCAGACGTGGAAATAGATTAATTAGTAACACTTAGCTATTCGTTTACTGTCTCGTTGGCCGAGAGGTCGCAGGAGCGACTGCCAGGCAAGGAGTTTCGGGTTCGATTCCAAGATCGGTCAAAGTGTTACTGGGTTGTAAAAAAATTCTCAGTAGGTAGTAGCACTGAGTCTGCAATTTGCCCTATATAGGTATGGCAATAGGCTCACCTATTACATGGGACTCTTATCATAAGTAGTGAAAAGTGGGTATTACATTGTACAGTGGCATTAAGTGCTGTAATGTGCACCTCTGTCTACCACCTCGGGGATAAAAGGCGTGATGTAATGTTACTTAGCTATTCGTTTGTCTATGCATCCAATTTATCTATGCCAGTAACCAAAATATATTTGAAAATACTTCATACTTTACTACTTCTGTAGTTTTTAAGCTACACCTGGTAATAAATTAGCATTGATTGATTATTAATTAAATTGCTTACTGTAACCACCTTTTAGTTTGATTTGTTTGAACGATCACTGAGTTTGCAAACCGGATATACAAGCGACAGTACCTATTTACTGCGTCATAGGCTTGTCTAACGTTTTCATTTGCACAATTTTGTTTTAAATTATACTTAAATTAAGACTAGTGGCTGTATGCAATACATTTTGATCGAGTCCAATTAGTCTTACAATATCAGGTAAAGGCGTAAAATTTATTTTCCGAACTCCGATTCGCTAAATATTTCATGTGTCATGCATCACATATTAAAGTCCATCGAACGTGGCAGGTATCTCGCTGCTCGCTCAGCAAATGCATTTGCGACTATAATCGATAAACGCGGCAGTCTCGGCAGGTAATCGAGAACTACCTGTACTTATGTACGCATACGTAACTCGTGAATGACAATTGGAATGATGACAGGGTATGAAAATTAAAAATGTGATTAGTCCGTAAGTTAGGTAATGAAAAAATATTAGGCACTTATTTTTTTATTTTGTCGTATAATAAAACAATACTTAGATAAAACGAATCAAAGTTTAGGAGTGGAGGCTAAAACGTCATTTCTACTTATAAAATGTACATAGATGTGACGTCACGCGATATTTCAAATCAATATATCGTCGAAAGTATTCGTTTCTGTTAGAAAATATTAAATATGTGTGTAATATGTGTGTAAAATTTAGGCATCTACTCTATTGTCACTTTATTATCATTTAACAAAATCACCGGGACAATCGGAAAATATTAAGCGTGTAGAGCCAATTTCAGTGACTGGCTTCAGGGATTAGTCGTATATTAATTAGGTACGCTTAATTCCAAAATCCCCAGAGAAGCAAAAATAGAAAGAAATTGAAGTTAATCCTTCTTTTTAATTAATACCCTAAGATTAATATCGAAATAATTGTTTTTGGATAACCTTTTTCTAACCTGACTAAGATTTTAAGTCAAGACCTACGTAAAGTGACAATATTTTTTTATTCAAAATTCTGAATATTAGCAGCATTGTATCAAACTATCAAGTGTATTCAATAGCTAATGTGCGTGCCAGCTCTTATACGGAACATATTTAAAATAAACATAGAAAACTGCTCATTACATTCTTATGAGTGCAAGATGTAATCAACTAGCTATGTACACAAAACACCTTTAATTAGTTCGCAGCGCTACACATCGACACTAGTATGACTACACAATATACATGTGTGGGTAATTTCATATTAATAGATATGTATAGAAACATTCGTCTATCACACACATCTTGGTATTTAAATATCATTTTTGTGTCGGTATACGTAATTATTTAGTAAATAAGTTTAAATAAAAACGAGGGTAAAGATAAAAATAACTTATAACAAACTTTGAATAAATCGAAATCAAATAATGAGCAATCGAGCTATACAATACCCATATAAATATAGTGTTTTCTCATCGTATTTTTATGTTACTGAATGGTATACAATATTTCGATGATCTCATTTACAGCGCGTTTGGCGTAATGGTTATCACCTCCAATAAAGTGCCGCCGGATCGATTCCAGCATTCACAAGTTGTTTCAAGAATTCATTAATCAAATATTTAAAATTTGAAACAATGTTTTAATCTCTTCTTTTTTTTCTATCCTATTTTTTTAAATCTTCTTATGTTAATTTTAAAAGTATATACTTTATAGCATGATATTTCCCAATTCGACTATAAGGTTTATTGGCATATTGATTAATTATTATTTAAAGAACTTTAAGAACTTAACTGTGGTATGATAATTAATTATTATAAATATTGAATATAAAACCACTTATTTGTATAATAAATAAATTAATTGTAATAAAAGATAGTATTGTTTTATTTACCGACTTATCTGCTTCTTTTATAGCCTGATCTAAAATTTCAAAAAACAAAAAAAAAAATAAGAAAAACTACATAGTAAAATGAAAAAAAGAATCTTTCAGCTGGAATAGAACTCACGACATCATTGATCATTGAAAGACGATAAAAGCGTGCTCATTAACCAGTCGACCACGAACACTACGTTAATACCCGTCAAAATGTCGGGTCATATCAATGATTGTAAATAGTTTTAACCTTACCCGTGAATTAAATTATAAAAATACATATACCGACACAATAATGAAAATACCAATGTGAATGTGGTGGACGAATATTTTTATACAGTAATATGAAATTACCCACACGTGTTCACTGTGTAAAAGATAGTAGTGTCGATGTGTGGCGCTGCTAACTAATTAGCGGTGTTTTGTGTACTTATACTCTTGAAGAAGAAATAAATAAATAAATGCTTTTAAAAACGAGCGAAGTCACGGCATAAAGTATAGATACAGATGACAATTGAAACATCCACGAACTTCCTCCGTTAACTGGCGCCCTAGTACGCTATTTCAGTTAGCGGGCTCTTTGTATGGGGAAGTTGTTCGCTAGCTACCAGGGCTTACCGGCTAACAGGAGGTGGCGGCGAAAATCAATACCGTCTAGCGAATGTGAAAGGGGTCGCGACGTCGCTACACGTTTGCATTATAACACACGATACGTCATATTTCACGCTTGTTATCGAAGGGTGATGGGCAGAAAAATTGTTAGCATGGATTTTATTGATTTATATGCACGTGTTTATTAATATGCGTTGTATACTTCATTGTACGTCTAAAGAAAAGAAAGATTTTTTGCACAATAACACATCATCATTGTCACTATCGTCAACCCGTTCTCATTCACTGTTGACCGTAGGCCTGACCAGTACATAGCATAGAACCGAACTTGATCTTAACCCCTTCGCACTTTACTAACAGGCTGTACTACACGCCGTCTAAAGCACCCAACACTACAATTGCCTATAACATAACAGATCAATTCATACATTGTTATTTTACGAGGTAGGTACAGAGATACAGGTTATTTATATTCCTACATAATGTTATGTACTACGTAAAAAACATTCGCCTTTATACCTCTAGTATGCTGTTAGACTGGATTTTAGGCTAGATATTTTCTGTTTGACATAATGTTTATACTTATCTTAGGTACCTACTTGAACGACATAAAAAAATATTGCATCGATCGATCAATAATATTGGCATTTTTAAATAGTAGCGTCCAATTGTAGAGAACCCTCAGTACTAATAACGTCCTCAAGAACATAGGTCTGATATAACTGGTGAACTGTGGGTGTACTATACGTCAAAACATATTAAGAAACCTATATATATATATATATAGGTATGTACTAGTTGTGGATTATGTAATACGATACCGTCCCTTTGCAAAAAAGGTCAATCCATTTACGTTTTTTTTTGCAATACATTTTAAGTATCACAAAAGACCGTCAAGTAACTCATAATATGAAAAATTCATTACTTTTTTTATTACATGTATTAACTTTAAAATAGACTTGGCTTTAATTAGGCATGATTGCGGTCCTTGGGTACTTGTCAAGGATAGATGTAACTTTATTAATGACAAAAAATCTTCCGCAATTATTATTAATCTTTATGTAATTAATTAATCTTAATGTAATTAATTACTTTTGTTTTAATGTCAGTTACAAATAGCAAACAGAAATAATGAAGCACGAAGGTCGTTGGAGACTGCTTTGTATATTTGCTAATTTATCTATGTACACACTGTACAATATACCTAATGCACCTATATGTTCAGGTCTCGTGCCATAATTCTAACAAATTTGAAGACTGAAATTACCGGCTCGGTTCTGAAATCTCTAGCTCGGTCGCCAGTCGAACGAACGAAGTTTCTACAACTTAACAAGTTGGAACATTATACTTAAATTATTGTAAACTGCAGATGGTGACCGCTGGGACGGTTTTAGCAAGACAGAAACACTCCACACTATAATATTATTTCTACCCAATAGGCGCACTTAGAAGGTTTCCCACTGTCCACAAAAAGGGGAAGTTAACAGATAAAAACTCTAATTAGAGACATAAAGGGGGCTCAATGATATTGGTAATAAAATAATATAGACCCCCCATCACGTTATTGACTATAAGTATAAGTACAAACAACTTTCAAAACTGAATGATATTGAAACTAGTCTAACAATATTCGTAATATGCATTTCAATCAGTGATCGTATCTGCTGCACTATATTTCAAAGTTTCATTGAGAAACATATTTGTTATTTCTATATTAAAGATTGTAATTAATGACGATGGTAAAGCAATACGCCGGGGATCGTCAGACCGTGGTGATTCGCCCTCCTTTCAATTTTGCCTTTACTTGGAGGATGTCCGCTCATTTTAATTGGGATCCGACCAGCTAGCTGTATAATATTTCGTATTATATAATTGACTATTTCCCTGTAATGATAATAATGTTTTGTAAACGGAATATTTTTTTCTTTTCAAATCTCACAGAATAATGTCAACGCACAAAATTTTTCTACAATGGAAATTATTTATCGAGCTTATCATTTTAATGGTTTAGTTAAATATCTGTTGTCAAGTTGAAACAGATAACTGTTTTTTACATGAAGTGCGATAAGTGGTTTATTAAATGCCTCATTTATTAGTCGTCTCTGCATTAATCCAAATGGCGAAAACACCTAAAGGACGTATATAGATAAAATACCCCCATTCATGTATTAAAGGAATCGATTAAGAAGAAAAATTGGTGCACAAGGTTTATTTAGTATTAAGCTATGGTGGAATTTTCCTCGAATTTATCGGATGCCATTGGAAAATCCACATACCTAATATTGTTTTTTCTATTCATCAAAATAAATTTGTGTCTCAGCTCAGAAAGATGTATTCTGTTTCTGACTGGAGTTTTTTGTTATTTATGTCGAATTTAAATGTAAGTCATAGAGCATGGATTATTATTTTTATTTTCACCAATAACTTTAGTACCTTGCTAAAGATACCTAAGTCCACTATTTGTAGGTCAGTGTACATCCACATTTACATGAAATTAGTTCCAAAATATGATGTTGCAGATCCGGAATAATAAAAAAATTAAGGCTATGCATTGAATAAGCTTGATCAAAATGTCAGTCTGTCAGACAAACGAGTAAATTACACACAAAAATACGTTCTCAAATGAAGCTAAATTGTGTTTTTGACAATATTAGGCTCTTAATAATGCTATTTTTATTCACCGGAATCATGCATTGGAGATAAGCAGTTGTTACATGCACTTGACAGCAATTTAATTTTAACGATCCTTTTTATATTGTCACGGTTCGAAACACAAGGCGAAATAAAATAACTAATCGTAATTTAATTCGAAGATTTAGTTATTTTACAAGGACCGATTTTTCCGTCGATAAATAAATAGTTATTTATTAACTATTATAGTAATAGTTACCTATTGTATTAGTGAGGAATAACTTTGAATATTTGATATTTGGTCCATAATAAAAACTGTCAAATGTCAATTTTATTCTACAGTTAAAAATTTACTAATATAAATAATATTTTATTTAATCAGCCGAAAGATTTCAAACACATTTTGAAGACTTACCTCTAGATTACATGTGGTTGAGAATATTAAAAAACATTTTGAGTTTCTTACCTACCAATCTGTCAAATATAACAACTCGATTTTATGACAAGGTAATTTAATTTTATTATTGATACGCTGTGAGTATGAAAAAGATAGTTGACCAATTTTTATTTTCTTTTTCACCAAAATCGGAGCAACCTTAGAGAAAATCATGAATATAATTGACCGTGCATAATAAAGGACCAAAACTCGAAACTATTGAGCCGCTAGTCTACCTGATCGGCACATTTTTGTCAACGTCAACAAATATGAAATATATAATAGTCTGTCTGTCAGTCTGTCAGTCTGTCCGTCAGTGAAGCTAGGCGCTCGTTCCAAAATGTCGATTCGAGTGGAGAAGAACGATCAAGAAACTCCATTCGTTACTCTTTTAAAAAAAGTCTGTTTTACATTGCTCTGATACATATTCCAATATTGTACACACAAGTGAGAATAATGTAAAGACATACCTGACGCAACATACAAATAACAGAACATACTAAAATAGAAAAAAAAACAAAACCAAGGGAAAACAAATATCTTAAGTCTGACATGGTCCTCACATATGTATACTGACAATCCATATAAAATAGTGCTTCTATACAAGAAAAAATATAAAAATAAAAAATATAAAATATAAACTCTTGTTTAAATAAAGAAAGAAAAATACAATCATTTAATTCAGAAATTAGTAGACGCATTTTGTGGTCAGAAAAAACCGTAAGGAAGTCCTTTTAGCGGTGGTGATGGGTCAGTAACACAAATGGTGGTAGCACAGTGGTTTTCCCTTAAACTTAAGAGCCCCGGTAATTGGCTGAATGGGAAAGTCCAACCGCGTAACTTAGGATCCTCCATAATGGGTATAAGGAAAGACAGATATCAGGGTATCAAAAATATTATGAAGGTAGTACCTACTACCTACCTAGGTAATAAATTGGGTATTTTCCTTAATCAAAAATAAATTCCTTCGACTGTTTAAAACAATAAAATATTAAATAGTAATCACCCTTCCATTAATTGATTTTATGAATAACTTTTCCAGCAATAAATTTTCCAACAAAAGAAATAAGTATTCAGTTTGACGTTAAACAAACCGTAATGTCACTATACCTTGGGCTCGCTGCCATCGCAGCGGTAAGTCCCCTCTTTGAGGAGTGGCTTGAGAGACGCTACGGCGTCCTCACCTACCGCCTGACGCAGGTCCTCACCGGACATGGAAGTTTCGGGAGGTACCTGTGTCTGATGGGGCGGGAGGAAACGCCCGGGTGTCATCACTGCGAGGACCGCCCTGAGGACACGGTGGAACACACGGTGGGAGAATGCCCTTCGTGGGCTGAGCACCGCCGTGTCCTCAGGGAAGTGATCGGCGATGGCGACCTCTCGCGTCCGGGCCTAGTGCAGGCCATGATGCGGAGCGAGGGGGACTGGGATGCCGTCTCCTCCTTTTGCGAAGCAGTCATGCTAGCTAAGGAGGAGGCGGGACGCGTGAGGCAGCGAAGCGCTGCCTCCTCGCAACCCAGCCATCGCGAAGGACACACCGGGCGTCGGGGATCGCGAGATGATCTCCGGCCACCGTAAGCGCGGGCCTGCGGACGGCGAGCATGGGTGGCTCCCCGTCCGACCAGAAACAGACCCGAGCGTACGGCACGTCGCGTTCCGAGCGCGCCTCAAAGAGCCCAGATGGGGCCCAATACGGCCGATGCCGATTCGGAGTCGCGGAGAACCTAACGGGTAACCGGGGCTCCGGCTCGACGTGCAGGAGAAGGAATGGGGTGGTTTTTAGTCAGTAAGAGTCTGACACTCCCTCCCGCCTCACCCAGGCGGGAGCAGTCATTCGATGATTTTCCCCCTTAAAAAAAAAAATGTCACTATACCTCTAGAGGTACTGTCCTGTAAGAGGTTTTAAAATGTATGAATTCAACAACTTAGTATGTACGAGATAAAGTATATAATACCTCCAGAATGACACGCCCGATGCTGTTATTATGTAAATATCATGTTAACATATTCGTCCCATCAATCGTACTAGTAACTGTACTTATGTTGGTACATTTAATTAAAATTTACTTAAAACCAGTTTGTTCTTAAAAAAAGAACATTATATAGTGTGTCTAATTATATTATTTGTAAAAAAATTACGAGTTTTGTAAATTACACAAGGCTACATCATGCTGTGCAACACCATGAATAAAATATAAATTGATCCTTGAATATGCGAAAAATAATACAAACCGAGACCGTGATAAACTGGTTTTGTAAAGCTGAATTTGTAGCCAAGTATACCTCTACATACTTAGGGTAAGTTCGCTCGTTCGTGTCCACCCACCAGTTTGCATCCAATTCGCAGATCGCCGTGAATATATCATATAATGAGTATCTTATGATAGTGAAAATATGTAATATCAAACAGATGCGTCATCTGCCTATTATTAGCTAACTGCTGACCAAAATCCTCTTCTCATACGGAGAAGGTTTGAGCATTGATCACCATGCGAATAGACGTGTTGATACCTACTTTTTTGAAGTTTTCTTTTTTTGGGAGTTTTTGAAGGTCGTTCCATAACGTGGACGCGAACAGGCGAATTTACCCTACTTGGAGCGAAGTGCTAGAATCATGACAGCATGTCAAATGTCGTCTCAACTCGACGCCCAAGCCTCGGTTCATGTTCTATGATCTGAAACCAAGGCGGCAATAATCGCTACCTATGATTAATTGAATAAGTAGATACTACATTTCACACATACTCACGTTACATACTACAAAAAACGTATTATTCTCTGCAAGTTAAATTAAGAAAACTTAGGTAATACTTAACATTTTAAACGCCATGGGGTCACCTGTGATCGAAGTTAGCGGAAGATTTGCCTTTCTCAGTTTTTTTTAGCAGTCAGAACCTTAATGGGGCCCGCGTCGCCTACAATCGCTCTGCAATCCATGCTAATACTGAAAATTTCGAACCTTAAAAACCCAGTACCAACCCAATAACTAGTCATAGATTAAAATTTAACTATTAAGATAATAAATAAACAATAGGTAACATAAAAATCCATTATAAGGAAGTAATTACGTTCCATAGTAGGTACAATATAATTAAAACCAATTAAATGACTAAGTATTCAATAAACAATAAATCAACCGATTATTTAATAAGGCGTTCGTGTATCGTGTTGAACTATTATGCAAATAATTCTTTGTACAAAAAAAATAATTTAAACATCTCAATATATACCTAGTAGGTACGTTGTGTAAAATTATTATAATTTTTTTATTAAAATTATTTTCGGTTTCTTTTTCTAAGCTCGGCTATAGTGCCGGATTTGAGGGCTAGTACAGGCCGAAGCCAAGTGCTAACCCACGTGGACGTTTCAATTTTGGGTTGGGGTGAACGAAACTTTGTCGTTTTCGTTCAAAAAAAAAATATTATTATTTTATTTTATTTATTATTTAAAGTATAATTCATACTTTATATACTGGAGTCACTTTCATCGATGTAAGTACTTATATTCCAAACTAACCAGCATCAATACTCCGTGACAACCATTACATGGACTTATGACTTCACTATTTTAAAGAGTTTCCCACAATCCGCTTTATGCCTAGCCCCTAGCCTACACCCGTGTCATCTAAGCGTAGGTCCTAAGATTTCTAGGATCTACCACCTACCATATAGATAATAACAAAGAGGTCTTATTTCAACTATATTATTATGGATCCCTAACTTTCATAAACTTCACTGAACTATGTTGTATCTGTTAATAATAAAATGTCAATAATTTTATTTGCATTTTAGATACGATAATAATAATTACAAATTCGAAACTATAGTGTTCATACTGCAATATTTAATTCAATACTTAATATTATTAACACTTAAAAGGTTAAATAACTAGTTGTTAAACACTTATTATAGCAGTCGGAACCGGACTTTTAATTGAATTTAATAATCACTTAGCTTAGTCGTATACTAACGAAACGTTTACTAGAAGTTTGCATGTTGCATCAAAATTATTCTCGATTATATTTGCCGATAGGGAAAGACCATAAACGGTAGGTAAGTAGTTATTGCACAACTTGCGAATGATAAAAGATGGTGCGGGTTTTACCAAGAAGAAAAAATCATAAACTATCTAATTATTAGTAAAAAACTATAAGTAACTAAACTGTCTATTATTCAGTTAGGTCATCAGTTACTTGTAACCTATTATCTGTTGATATAAAGTGGTGTTTAAAAATTGACGTAACCAATTACTAGACTGGCAATTTTGTGAAGAAGTTAATTAATTTTAGCTCCTTCTCCTCCATAATTTTTTCTGATGTTCACCTAAAAATAATACGTAAATGATTTGATTTATTTATTGTCAGCTGTTCAATGCTAATTATTTCATTTAAGACCTGTATGTATTACCTTATATAACATGCAAGTGGAGGCTTTGAGTTAGAGTTTGAGTTTAAAAAGAAAAATTCAGTGACATTTGAACACATAGCCAAGCTAACAAGTAACTTCTGAACATGTACACACGGCCACCCATCAACCTATACAAAACCAGTGTATGCTAGTGTCGCGTCCCTTCATCTTTCCGCACATTTAACGTTCAGTTTATATTGGTTATGTAAAGCTCGATGTGTAGCCGTACCTTTAATAAATTGATTATGCTGTTTTGTTAATTAAGTACTTATCGCTATTAAAATCTAGGAATACGAAGTTCAGACATCAACCAGTCATAGGAAATGTAGAACTGGAATCGCATCAAAACAATTGACACTTATTTTGAAAGTCAGAACTTCGAAAGATTTCTTAATATTAGAAAACCCCACGAGACAAACTTCTCGTATTTACGACGAGATGACGGCAGAGATGATGGTGCAAAATATTTCGGTAGCCACATTATTATATTAAACAATTATTCTGATCTATAGAACCAATGACGCGATGTATCGACATAGTTCAAGGCACTATAAGATCATTATTATTGAACGTAATCATAGATTCGAGATTAAGATGTGAAAAACTCAACATTTATAATTTTATCTGCCCGCAATTCAATTTTCACGTCATTGTAATCTGGTCGTATGACAATTAGTGTGAAAATTCACCTATTATTGAAAAATCACCCAATTATTTACTATCTTGATGGACGCGTGCTATAGATTAAATCGGGGAATGTACCTAGGTATATCTAATAGTATTACTCATTAAATAATGCTTGTGGTTTCCTAATTGATTCTACCTTATTAATAAAGACTAAACTTCACTTCACTTATAAGTGATATTACTTCAAAGAACTATCTATTAAGGAACGGCTATTAAGTAATAAATAGTAATAATCTTCATGGTACCTCTATCGTCTTAAACCCTTTTATATTTAATGGTCCTATTCTTAGCCAAAGGTTATCTTTAAGGACCACGACAATAGGTGCGTATGTACTAAAGGACCACCAATTATTAACATACTACTTACAAACTTTACAAATGTTTGATAACCAAAATTTGATAAATTGTCCTTAATAGGAAATAATATAATGTGTCCTAATCAGAAGCCGATTAAATACAATATAATATATCTCACGTAACAATTAGTGCTTCTCTTAAATGCTGACTGACCCTTTGAGTCTAGGCTTAATAATTTTTCTTGAGGACCGCATTTGCACTTCAGCTATTATGTAATAGACAAATTATTAGTGAAATTGATTTAGCCAGTATTAAGATTTTGATTGGTAAGTTTTAAGAACTAAATCAAAGACATATTTTTGATTCGTACATGTTTTTGTGTTGTAAATATTTTCTTAGTACCTAAGTAATTGTAGTTAGATAAAGATAAAGAATTATTTGTTTGTATTAACATTTACGTGTGGGAGAGAGTCATGCTTCGGCAAGAATGGGTCAGCTCGACCGGAGTGATACCACGGCCTCACAGAAAACCCACGTGATATTACACTTACGTTATGTTTCGTCGTGTGAGTGATGTTACCGGAGGCCCAATTGCGCCCTCCCCAATCTCAGAATCCCCAATAATCCCCAAAAGGCCGGTAACACATCTGGTGTTTCGAGTGTCCATGGACGATGCTGATTACTTACCATCAGGTGATCCGTGTGCTCATTTACCGGCTACATGAGCTACGTGGTATACCGTCTTGGCTTACAAATATTTAAAATTTTAATTGAATTCAGCTAAGTAGTATAACAATTTGGCAACCTTAAAACAAAAACACAGAGAAGACAAAAATACTAACAGTGATTCGCTATCTGAGGCAATACAAACACAAAACAAAATTAGGTAAAATATTAAAAATCTAATTTATCATTTAAAAAATCTTCTGTATTCTAAATATATTTCTTATGTAACAGATATTTGTGTTTAGTTTTAAACATATATAAATTTAATACTTGTATGAATGTAAATATTTTATTAGAAATGGAGATGGATGAATTCAAATGTTAATTTACGTCGATTTCCGACATGATATTAGGACAAGCGCGAAAACAAATATAAGTTGATTCTAACAAAACATTGCAACTTCAAGGATGTATAAAGACGGAAGTGTTATAATTTTGTATGCACTTACAAATGTCCATACTTTTAATTTCAAAAATAGCTCTTATGCAAAGATTTTAGGTTTAGAATATCTTAATTTCTCACAAAAAATCACATACATAATTCGCTTATTCAGAAACACTATTTCACACAAAAGTTAGCAATTTAGAGCGTTTTGTTAGTTGATGACTACATATTTGTGAGTGGAATCACTCCAGAAGATTATACCAAACCTAATAGTATTGACTCGACAACACCATAAATATTATGTGAGTAACTACAGTTTTCTTGTTAACTGTAGTTGCCAATTTGTAAAGGGCATAATGCTGACTAACTTTTTTTATTCTATCCTATAATATGATTTTCCCAATTATTTTTTTTAAGCGGGAAATTCATGGAATGACTTCTCGGTATTAGGCGGGAGGGAGTGTCAGACTCTTACTAACTAAAAACGACCCCGCCCCTACTTCTGCACTTCGAGCCGGAGCCCCTGCAACCAGTTAAGGAAAGGACCATAAGTTCTGTTGTTTCCGAAGGCAATAAGTAAACATTTATGTACAATGAGAACAAAAAGGGACCGAATACGTTACCTTGAGGGACGCCATAGAATACGCCACGCTTATGAGATGTAAATATCTGTTTCCATTTAGTTTTTAGGTTAAACTTTGTTTTTCTTTTATCTTGTTGACGACTTCTTAATAATATGACCTCATAACATGTCCTGATTAATCCCAATATTATCTCGCATATATATATGTTACCTCGCATACCGTATGCTGAGAGTTTGTCTCCTAAGATATTGTGATCAAAAGCTTGTGACATATCGCAATACGTACTGCAGACAGGCAAGAATTTGTCGACATGGATGTATACACTGTACAATAAGTCGTATACTATTAAAATGGATACTTTTGATATCTCTAAGAATTAACATAGTAGACACAAATAGCAAAAAAAATAATATGACGTTTAACTCGAGTTTAACCAATTGGTTTCATAACGGAATTCCCAATAATTTTTTATATGACTAGACATAATTATGTGCAATATTGTTAGGAAAGTTCCTCTACTTTTGTAATTAGAACATTTTAATTTAGTGGAACGAAGTGTTCCTACAGTGTCAATGTCGCTTGAGTTACACTTCATGCCTCATTACAGGTTCAAGCTTCATTACGGTACGAATTTAAAATTAAATAAACATCAAATGTTTCACGCACTACCGAAACAGGAACTTTATATTCCAGAATTTTCCATTCACTCGAAGACTGATTTGGCATTCTTTTAAATCTCTCTGTCTTTATTTATGTCAAGAAAAGTACTTACCATACAAGCTATGTAAAAAGCGACCTTACTGCTACATAACTTGATGCATTTTATAACAGTAGGGGTTTTTATAATGATGGTTTTTGTTATTTTTGGGGACCTACACCGTAAAATTACCATTTTTTTATTCTCTTTATTTTTAGGGGGTTTTTGTCCATATGGATACGTCAACCCCATCGTACCTTATCTAATTAAATATACTCTGTAAATGAAAGGGAATCATTAACAAGGTATGAGATAAATAAAAGAAAAGCTATGTCACTCTCACCAATTCACACAATCCCTTTGCGATCTTCGTTTTAGGATTTGCTAAAATGTTTTGAACTAGCCCAACATCTAATTTATTCAACTCATATTTTCTGATTAATGATTCCCTTTCATTATTGTTCCTGGCACATTACATTAGCAAATGTTGTATGTCCTCTACTTTGTTGCATAATTCGCAATTAGGTGATGCAACCTTCCCCATAAGAAAAGCAAACTTCGCCGATGGATAGTGCCCAGAACGCAGCCTTAATGCTAACTTAAAATAATTTCGACCCAAACCTGCATCCTCAAACAAAAATTACCATAAAATGTATGGTCTTGCATAAGAGATTATTTATACCGGAGCTTCCTACAACCATCTCTTACCGCCTACTGCAGTAACTACATTTTTGTGAGTAGGTGTACTGTTTTTTTTAGTATTGTCCTGTTTGATATTGTTTATTTTTCATCAAAACTATAAAATTTCATATTTTTTATTTCAGCCTTACTGTTACAGGTACGGCCGAATTTCTAATTCTGTAGACCACCACAGAATTAGAAATTCGGCCCCACCTGTCTATTATTTTTTGAATCAGAAACCTAACTATTCTTTTTCGGTATTTTCGGCAATATGTAACATATTATATATATACATTTACTATACATACATTACTATACATTTTTCAGTTATAAGACAGTAATATTAAAAAAAACTATCTATAAAATCAACTAAGTTGATTAAAAACGCGAATAATTGTTAATAAGTTCTGCGATTCGTACCTACCAGAAATTAATCAGTTGATGTCCAATAACAAACAATGCTAATGATCTAATGATATTCATTAGTTACAGCAAGGATGGCGCGGCACAGAAACTCAGCGTCGATGTAATTGCAGGCATTGTTTGGCTTGCAACTGATTTGTCTACTTCAAACAAATGACCTCTTTCGTTTCGTAGTATTCAATTCAACGATCTGTAGTATAGGAAGGAAAAGGGACCAATTATAATAAAATTACATCTTCCGTTCGACATCCAGAAGTGGTGTCCAGTTAGGAAATGAAGCTGAAGGATCGTAGTTTAAGATGTTAGCAAAAGGACCAGCCCATTGCAACGCCCTAGTAAATATGATAAAAATGGTGGTTGCTTTTCTCCTCCTCCTCCTTTTCCAAATACAAATGAATCAAACAGGTGGTTCCGGGCTAGAAGGCAGACCGAAGGTTAGCACTAAACCAGGCCAGATTCCGTTGAACTCAAGTTGAAATAATGTGTACGTGACTGAACTCCGCGTGGTACATAACAAACAGTAGAATGTAGATCGGCAGTAAGTAACCGGTGCGGCCGCTACGTCGTCAGAGCCACGAGGTGGCGCGTACTTGACCGCGGGGGAGACACGAGCCGCCACTCAAGACCTTAGCCTGAATGTGCATGACTCGATTTTTTATGCGAACAAACCTCGCCCCAGTAAGCATTGGACACGACTCGTCCTCCGAGTTGACTCCATGCCCTGCACGATACTAAACCGCTTCTCTCACGCACTTGACATTGAATTTATTCAGAGGATTACGACGGTGCTGCAATAGACGCCGACCTCACCCGGCAAACACTCGCAGAGCGCACCCGAGATGTAGCAACTTGGTGACAAACATCACGTAATAGCTCTGTTCATTAGTGTTACGCTACATGACCGGAGTAGCATTGATGTTGGAGGTAAACCGATTACGTAGTTAGGCGGTGAACATAATATATTTTATTGTTTATCCATTGTTTACTTATAAAATGAAAAATTATAAGTGAAACGGTCTGCGTGTCGGAGGGTACGTGTCACTAACAAACTGCACATATTTGCCTTGATCTGTTTGCCCCGACTTGAATCAAAGAGGACAAGGCTATACTTTTCAGTTCAAGCCACGATCACAATCTGAATCATTTGTGGCAGCCGTGTAATTATTCAGCTTTTGCAATTATAAGTAATTTTATGGCTCTGCAATGAAGAATTCGTTATAAGATGGGATTGAATGCACTGCCCAGCGAGCCTAGGAGCATTAATTGGCACGACTTGCTGACGGTCTTGCTGCACATGGCTGTAACAATTTATGCGGTGCGTAGTTAAGACAATATATTAAGTATAATAATAATAACTACTTGAATCTGTTGTCTGTACAAGTAGCAGCTGGCTTGTCTATGAATATTTAGCAGTGAGTATAATTATAGGAGCCTCGACATTGCCCCGGATGGCAGTCGAACTGTGCGATGCCGGAACCGACGTATGTTCTTGAAAGGATCACATACACCGTAGACGCGTTAATTAACTCACAATACATTATGTAAACACATGAAGCAATTACACCAAGTACACAAAGCATAACTCTGATATATTGCAGGCACGCATCATAATTACCAAACAAAAGGTTTTTCTTGTTTTCGTATCAAGTTACTGATAATATGGTTTTAACTCGTCGAGTACCGTCATTATAGACACAATTATAGAACAATAGGTTGCGGTCACCGGTGACCGCTTGGTGTTTGACAGTTTAAATAATTCAAGCGAATA
The DNA here is from genome assembly GCA_038387885.1 of Spodoptera picta. Lineage (NCBI taxonomy): Eukaryota > Metazoa > Arthropoda > Insecta > Lepidoptera > Noctuidae > Spodoptera > Spodoptera picta. The sequence continues at coordinate 9,191,997 of JAZHFQ010000105.1, forward strand.
CAAAGTAGACAATGAATAGTTTGTACTAACAGTTGTCACCGTTGTTGAAAACTGATATGTGACGGTGTTGAATACTGTTTTGTAAGTAGATGGTGTGAACCGAAACGAGAAGAATTCTTAAGATTTTCTAAATTAGAAAACCTAATCAGGTACCAATGTTAAAAAGTTATACTTTTAAAGGAATTTGTTATACAAAGGATGAAGTCTGATCATGACGCGACGCACATTGGCCTAGGAAACGGCCCAAAAATAAGCAGAAGTTTCGCTGAATTAGATTTCTTTGTAACAATACAGCCATTACACAGAATCCACGTATTCTATAGCCTCAAATGCATTTTTTTATCATTAGGCGTCACCTAGCCTAGTATGTAGAAACGAGTGCTTTAACACCATTATCCATGAGTGGTCATTGAACCTTCTGTTTGCATATTCGTATTATATTCTTGTGAATATTAAACCAAGATGGCAACTTAACAAATTATAATTTGCTTATTATTACATTCACGAAGTAAGCTAGCCTCGTAAAGTCATTACATTAATATTTTTTTTTACAATTTTTCCAACATTTTGGCATCATTTTAGTCATGATTGTTTCCAATGTGGGTGAGCATGAACTGCTGACTATCACCAAGAGTGATTCTTGCATAGAGGTTTTACATTCATCATTGATCATCATTAATGAATCTAGTCATACAAGCAAGCCAGTTAAGAGTTGTTTTTTTACCCGACTGAAGGAAGGGTATATTGTAACAAATTTTTGGATGAGGTTTATTACATTAAAAGCGACTTCGAACTCCTACTGCTGTCATTGACGTTACTTTTATTTGCCCATCACATATAGTACATAGCATAAAGAAGATACAAAATTTAGTCGTAATTGTAATTAGATTAATTATCGTCATATCCCACAATAGAAAAATGATATGTTTGATCGGACCCCTCACAGACTCGTAGATTTTACTACTCTAACATAAGCTTAGAATGACTACGCTTTAATTCAAACTTAAACACGTTACTTGATGAACTATTCGTTAAAATTAAACCGTCTAGCAATTACTTGACCTCTCATTCACAGTTCACATTTAGAATTGACCTGACCCAACCAATATATGACCTTTGTTGTCAGAAGCGACTGTCAGGCTTCGTATCAACAACCTTAATGGGTCAACTACACCCATGATGAGGATGGTAAAAATTAAGTTTGAACTAGCTTCCTGTACTGCACAAGGAGGTCAAAGGTAAAGGCATTTAATTCCTTTGACGTGCTATAAATACCTTCAAAGGATATTTAATATGAAAGCCTTGGTGTTCCCACTAATAGGGTCGATGTGGTGTCGTGGGGTACATTGCCCTCAAACTAACGAGACGATATGTGAAGAATCCCGATGGTCAATTAGAAGTTCTAAAACCGATTTCTTAAGTGTTTTAGAACTTCTAATTGATTTATTATGTATAACGATCCATTCGATTGTGTGAGATAGTTATCAAATAATTAAGCGCGCGGTACTCACAATAATAATATTAAATTTCGCATGCTGTATCCATCTATAGCTACGGACCTCGGTTAACGCATATTATTACTATCAATAATTTACATCGTAATAATATAATTTAACAGCACAACGTGAAAATATTGCACAGTACTGAGGCCGAGACTTGCCGAAACATCGAACGTTCTAGAACGATTCGAAAGAACAAAACCACAATCACAAAAAACCACCAAACTACTTACTTATTGTTTATAGATTTTAAAACAATAAAATTAAGAAGCGTGCAAGTTCACGATTGGTTGAACGTGAACAATTCTTTAAATTGCTGTAACAATTGAAGCTTTTATCGAAAATTGTTTGGTTACATAATGTGCATGGTGTCAATTAGATCAGAGTTACGTGTGACCTTGACTTTCACCTTCGACATTGTGTGCGCGGCTGCGCGGGCGGCGCACGGCTTGCAGGCCACACGACGTGATTCGGGACGTTACGTAGCCACCTTGACTCTACCCAAGGTTATGTAGTTTAGTGAACAGCACTGGCTACCAACGGCCAACGAACGCCTTCGACGCCTACTGCACGCATGCGCAAAGCGTGTGAGCCACTTACTTATGAAGTTATCGTGATTTGTGCATAAAATTCTAGTCGTTTAGTTCAGTGGACATTTTCTTAAAACCTGTTTATCATCTTTTTACAAGGTTATCCTGAAAACTGTCCTGCAATGTGACGCTTGTCAGTAAAACTGTTGTATGAAATCAGTATAACTATAGAATTGTATGTACATTCTGAATATAGAAAATATTAAACAAATAAAAAGCACGGGTGTTACTTGATAGATACTGAATCCAAAAATGGTTAATTAAAAAAATTTTGTTGGTCTATCTGTCTGTATGTTTACGCATCACACAAAAAACTACCGGTCCAATTACGATAAAACTTGGTATGAATATACTTTTATTTTCTGGATACAGCAGTGGGTATTTTTTATCCCGAAAAAGTTAACCTATATACAAAAAACAAACCTAACTGTGCTGCTCAATCCCTAGACACAGTTACTGTACCAAACGCAAAAATAGTTTGTCGAATGTTATGTTGCCCGCACTGGACTTAAAGCTGTAACTGTAGGGCCGAACGGTTGAAATTAGCTTAAACCGATAGGTAAAATGAATATATAGGTATAGGGATATATTAAATAGGTAATATATTATTAGGTAATATGTATTACGAATGTGAAAAAATCCTAATTGAAAAACATAATACACGCATTACTCGCCCCTAGAATTTTCGAAAGTTCTCCACGGTTTCCCTAGGATCCCATCATCAGACTCTGATCTTATGGAAATGGGACCATCTCGGGAGTATATCCTTTCAAACAAAACAAGAATTTTAGAAATCGGTTCTCAAACGGCGGAGTACAGCGCAAAAAACAACTAAAAAAAGCAATCAGCCGAACATAGTACCTTCTCCTTTTTTTGAAGTCGGTAAAAATATGTGAGTTTGTGTGTCTTTTTATTACTCAGTCACATCAAAACGGCTGAATGAACCGGGATGAAATATAGAACATAGGTAGATTATGGTCTAGACTCTGGAGTAACATATAGGCTAATTTTTACCCCTGGAAACGCGGGCAAAGCCGCTGGCAGAAAATCAAAATCAAAATCAAATCAAAATCATTTATTCAATACATTTTGGGTAAATAATTATGATCACAGTATTAAGTTAATACCACCAAAATCTGCCCTCACAGGCGTATGAAATGTTGGTAGCTTAAGTCAGTAAAGGTAATAAAACAGAAAAATAAAATAAAAATGTCAGAAGCTAGTCGATAGTAAAACAATACAATGAGGAAACCAGTGGCGTGCACAGGTTTTCGAGACAGGGTAGGCAACTAAATATCGTATGATTAAACCCCTCCCCCCGCCGGTCATACAATCATACTCACACAAGACAGGTACAATATTGTGGTGTATTCTTTCGCCAAATTACATACACTGACATCTCGCGTATTTTTTGTGAAGTACTTCATCAGCTATTGATTAAGTCAACAAAACTTACAAATAATCAAGGATCTATTATTTATTTTAATAATGAAGCATAAATTTGATGAACCAAATTTCATTATGGAATTGTTAAGTTTAATCAATCTGTTCAAAATCATAATATATTACGAATTTAAGAGCGTAGGTACCTACATTATGTCGACAAACAAAACAATAACAAGCGCGGCCGGCTGTGGCCGACCTGAGTCTATGCGGTACATTTGTTATTATTACATTACACTCTTTCTTTTCATATATACAATTAATATTAACTATAACTAAATGAAAATATATACAACTTAAAATATAAATAACTATGAACTAAAATATTTACACCTTAAAAAAAGGTAATAATAAATAAATAAGCTATAATAAGGCATCAAAAAAAAAATTTTCCTCATCATTATCGTGAGGTAGGGTGCCCAAAAGATTGGCAGCATTACCACGTTGAATGGCAATGCTTAACCTTTGTCCAAGGTAGAAGCCAGCCCTTCGATCACCTGAAGTGTCAACCATCCTCTTTACAATATCTTTGTAAAGAAGATGTGCACTTGGGCCCCACGGCCCTAAAGTTTCAACCCCAAACGGTTCGAAAGCATAATTGCCAATCAGGCTATCATACTTTCGCCGTTTGAGGTTCTCGGCAGCAGCAGCGGCAGCACCGGCTCGACACGCTGAGTTTGGAAGATGGGATGGCGCCAGATTATCAACGCAAGTGGCGTCCCATACTAAAGGCCTACCCATCTTCCAAGGGAATAATGACATACCGTCGGGTCTCTTGCCATCGTTGCGTACCAAGCCATTAGGTTCTAAAGTAGCTGGCACGCCAACGGAGACAAGAGCTCGACGAATTATGTCATTAATACTCGCGTGTCGAGCAAAACGACCCGCACTACGGCTACACGACAAGCCGTGGTGTCCAAGGCTGTTGACATCTTCACCACAACGACAACGATGAGGTGAACAAAATGAAGCCCCAAGCCTTAAACAAATTGTAGCGCGGAATGTGGTGTCGTCCAACAAAGTACCTAAGTTGGACGAAGGCAAAGCAAGAAGCCATAACCCTGACTCCCACTCACCCACAGCCAAAAGGCGAGCTCGCTCTGCAGTTGAACAAGCGGAGTTCAATAGTTTTTCGCTCACTTTCCTGCAGAGCGGCTCGTCCCATTGTCTCTGGGAGAGTGATTTGACGGGGGGTCAATATTTGGGCAAGCGATTTTCCAAGCTTTCACAGCTTCCACTAAAAATGGTACACCAAAATTAACCAACCACCACCAAAATTAGATATGAAAGCTTACCAGCTTTCATATCTTCGCAAACTCTGACTTTCTGACGCCAAGCCCACCCATGCGGACAGGCAGAGTAGCTTGTGTCCAGGCTCGGTCGTCGAGAGCCACATTCAAAATTAAGGATAAAGTTTGTCTAATGCTTGGGTCAATTTTTTCTAAAAGAAGGGGTGCAGACCAGAGGTGGGTCGAGCGCAAAAAATACATAAATTTGGGACCAAAACAACAAAAACGAACAATAGTATAGGCCGAATGCATTCTAATGTGATACAGTCTTTCTGAAACGACAGAAAAATTTTGAATTTTTACATCAATAAAACTTAGAAAAGAGTCCTTGAAGACGGGCGCACCTAGGAGGCGAAGCGAACATTTATCGACAACCGAGATATTAGGCGCAAAAGTAGTAAATTTTGATATAATCTGTCGGTAGAGTCATGTAAAATATCTCACACTTGGAATAATTTAGGTCAAGGCCAATAGCATGAAGTTCGTTTTTTAAAAATTGGAAATCATTTAAAACTGTATCTGCATCGCCTCCCAGGGTACCGTCATAGAGGTACCACACATTAAATTTAGAATTTAGCTGTCGTATAATAGGATTAATGGCCAGGCTAAAAATCACTGGCCCAAGGGGATCGCCTTGTTGACAGCCAACGGCTGATTCCAAAAGGTTGTCCTGATATAATAATTTTGTAGGGTGTCTATAACATTGCCAAAGAAAACTAAAAATTTGGGGTACTTCCTTTTTAACTTCTGTCAACAGAGTATCCCTATTGACCGAATTAAAAGCATTCTTAATGTCAACCTTCAGGATGATATCACCTTTCCTGGAATTCAGGTAGGTCGACAACGCATGCACGGCAGCCTCGCAGCCCCCTCTAGATCCATACCCGAGTTGAAGGGGCTGGAATTTTTCCGAAAGAAGATTATTATAAAATTTGCAACAAATCTTGGCTGCCATGCGACGATAAGTTGTTCCCACGGCAATGGGACGAATACCGCCATCCTTCTTGCGTAGGGCACATAGATTGGCCCCGTACAAAACGTCGATGACGGATTCGTGCACATTGCCGGAGAGCATAAGATTGATCAAAACCGTAAGCTCCTTCAGCAGCGTCACGCCGGACTCCCCGGCGCTTGAGCTCGTCAGATCTTTGAGATGCTGCGGCGTCAAACCGTCGAGGCCTCCGGCAGAACCGCTCCGGAAGGAGCCTATGGCAGTGACCACTTGTCGACCTGTAACAGATAGGGTATGAATATCTGCTTCTGGAGGATCCGGAAAAGAGAGACCATCTACTGGGGCCGGGTGTTTGCTCTCCAGAGCTTTAAGTGTATCTGGAGAACATGGAGCCAGTACGTCATTGCTAAAAATAATTCTGGCTGCGCCGCTAATATCACCTTCACCTGTTTTGGTCTCAACTAAATCAGCTAAAGTTTTGGTTGAGGCATAGCTGCAAACCGGTAATTTTGGGTCGAATTGGGAAGCCGAAATGCAATTTTCTTTGATTTGTTTTGTTAAGGAATTTTGAAAAGCCAAATTCTTTTTAACATGTAATATTTGGTAAGGGAAGGTGAGGAGTTGTTCCCAGGCGCGTAACGAGTTCTCCTGTGCTGCCAGACGGACACAATTTGCTAACTGTTGCGCAACTAAAGGTCTGGCACCACGGGGAACTCTTTTAAGTACAGGGATAGATTTTTTAAATTTTGATAATCTTTTCCAAAAGGGATCTGTCGAAATAAGAGGAGTAGTATCGGTAACGGGGCTGAATGTACTTTGAGATTTGTGAACACGTCCAATGTGTACATTCAGCCCTCGCTTACCTTTAAAATAGCGAGCCTGGGAACATAGCGGGCATCTTTCCAAAGAAAGCTGCGACGCTGAAGGGTGACTACCGAATACACCACAGAAATAATTATTATTAATAATTATTATATTACATTACATAATTATTAATAAGAATTAATATGTGAATCAGTACAACCCGAAGTCTAACTTGATATTTTTAAGAATTATCAAACAATAAACAAGAAATCAAATAACAGATCCATTATAGTAAGTACATATTTACATTACCTACCTTTTACTTGGGTCAATTCTCGTAACTCGAGTACACCTCTGCCTATGGTCATTACCTGAATCTAGTCCGATAAAGGACATTTTCATGCAAAATCTTACTGTTTTTAATTTCAACAAACACATAAAATTACCTATTATTCACACAAACTTCACAATCGAATAATATAGGTACTTGTACTAGAAACTGATAAACAAATACACTATTTGAAAAACCTACACATATATTTAACTACTACTACACATTTATGCAACTTTATGTTTAAAACTATTTCCTAATAATTTAAACGAAAACATAAACAAAGCGATCGCACATCACATGAAAACAATATGGCCGAAAACATTGGAAATGAATTGAAGTCATTACCAATAGTCAATTGAGTGTTTATTATAAAAAAAATGTAGCTTAAAAATTCAGGTAATGCAGCGTTTAATTTCAAAAAAACAAAGGTTGATTTAGTAAGTCAAATGAAATTGCATCATCGTCTTAAACCAATATTTCATACTAAAAAACATTCATTAATATAATTTGAAACGTTGTAAATGGCGCCATCTTGAAGTTTCAATAACTTCCTTTTAACTTTTATAATAATAAAGACAACTCCTCGTTTAAAATTTCTATAAACCGACAAAGCGTAAAAAATTTAAGCTTTAATTAAAACACTTAAAACATATTTGTTAAATACGCAATTATAAAAATACATTCGCATTATATCGAACGAGTTCAGAAGTTTCAACAAAAAATTCAATAGATGGCGCTGGTGTACTCCATTCATCAGTACTTTACGATATACAGATTTTATCAATTTAAATCCTTTTATGATTTAATTGTTTTTAAAAATACAATAACTTGTTGCTGTTTTATTGTTTTAGAATTCTTAATAAAATACGATCGTTTTCCAAGTGATGAACAAACGGTTTTCTAATTTATTAGTTGCAAACATTTTGTCAAGCAAAAGGAATCGTGTAATATAATTATGAATGGTTATTCTGTACCGTGACCATGGTCGTGAACTTCACGCATGCGCGGTGCATACTTTTGGTATATTACTTTCGTGACGTCACAACTAGCAGCCAAGATTTAAGGAATAGCAGCTAGTGTTGCACAAATTCAGTCTTGGTCATGTTCTTGCGTTTTTGCAAGACCAAGACCAAGAACAAGACCGCGTATTTTTAGCAAGACCAAGACCAAGACTGACCGTGCAAGACTTGAGCAAGAACAAGACATAGCCTGCAAGACTCTTGCGTCTTGCAGCTAGGACTTAGTGCTATTTCACTGAGTAGTTAGGTGTAACAGTTCGGTGTATAGGTAGGTACGCTTAGGAATTCTATGACTAATACCATAAACATAGCGAATAAAAAAATATCTATTAAAATCAAACTGAGTGCATGCATAGTTATGTTTTAACCATCGGCACTTTGATAATGCGGCATCAAAGGTTTTGTACTTACTTCTCAAAGAAATTTGCCGCTTTTCGGAAGTACATGGTTATGATACACGCGCCGGCGGCTTCTTTTGAAATCTAAAACAATCGTTGCCGCCACGCCGAAATCATAACATTTGACACTATTTGATTGCCGCCATAGGGCGTAGGTATACTCATGCAAAATAATTTCGAATTTTAAGAGTACCTACAGGTGTTCCAAAGAATAAATAAGTTTCAGAGTGCTTAGAATGAAAATGAATACATTATACTGATCACGCAAGTAGTATTGTGATTAGGATAAAATGGTAAGGATAGGTAGTAGATGTCATATTAATTCATTCTAGTAAGTATATATTATAATATTGATTACTTATATGGTTTTAAACTAATTACTTAGGTCTATTATTGTACATTTAGTCATTATATTTCTTAAGATTTTACAAGAAAAAATAGCAAAAAAGTGTTCAAATATCACCCGTTCAATAAATATTGTAGCCACTTTTAAATATACTTGAAACGTGTAAAAAAATTGTACAAAACTAATAAAATAATATAAAAAGCGTAGGTACTTACCTACTAATAAAATAAAAAGCCTGCGATAAAAGTTTTGTATTACTTACCAGCCCGAATATCTCTGAGAGAGATGATGAGAGTAAGTATTTACTAGCTGTGCCCGCGACTTCGTCCACGAGGAATAGTAACTTTGGAGGTATAGTGACGTTCAGGACTTATTTATTTATTTTAAAACTTCTGTCATCAAACATACAAACGAACTCTTTAGCTTTATAATATTAGTATAGATGTATGCCAAAACATTCACTTATATGTAAAGAATAGTGATTGGCACTAATTCTTTATATATATTTTATTCACGCGTCGCATCTGTACAAGTAGGTAATATTTAGTGTGTGTTTGTACGCCGCACGCGGCATTGTTTGATTTGCGGCGGCATCCTTTTCATAGAGCCGGCACGTGGCGAGGCGGCGCGGTAGAAAGCAAGGAAACGTACTATAAATAAAGGAATTATTTTAATTCCAGTCATTTCCAATTGAGCTGTGCTTCGAGTCTAACTTAATAATTGTTTTTACTAATTCTCGTTGTTTTCTAAAAACGTATCACGTGTACAATTTAATATGAGTGACGAAGATTCAAATTATTCTAGTCAGAGTAACGAGAGTTTGAGTCACAGATCTAAAAGACCCAAAAGCAAATTTGAGGAGTTTTAGTTTTTGTTAATGGAGATGAAGACGTAATAGACTTTGATAAACTCTATGAATGTCCCTCGACGTCATCTGGATCTTGTCTTCAAGGCTTAGTGATAGACGAGTTGGAGGAGTACCTGAGAAAACCAAGAACTGCCAGCTCGGAAGACATTTTAGATTGGTGGAAGACGCATGAGACAGAGTATCCGATTTTATCGAAAATGGCCCGTGATTTTCTCTCAATACCTGCAACTTCAGTACCTGCTGAGAGGTTATTTTCTACAGCATCATTAGTAATTAGAAAACATAGAAATAGGTTAAGTGATGAGTCAGCCAGATGATTACTTTGTATTAATTCTTGGTCAAAAAAAATTGATATAAAGTATCATAACCTCATGATAAAGCTGTTGATTTGTGTTGTATTTTATTTTTTATTCAAATAAATGATAAATCGTAAAACTCTTTTATTAAATTTCTTATAAGTTGAGGGTTCAATCTCTTTCTAGATAGATAAGTATAGTTCTTTAAAATACAGTCAAGTTATTGTAATTAATTTGTTTTTTGACATGTTTTAGCAAATGTAAGCTTATAAATCATAAATGTTTATTAAGAAACAGTTACTTCCATGGAAAACGACATATAGGTCAGTTGATTTTTCGAATTTCTTATCAAATCTTCAGTTATTTATTAATCTGCTTGATCTTTACTATGGCTATGTTAATTCAAGCTCACAATGTTTCAATTCTAATATGTTTTTCTAAGATTTAAAGTAAACTTTAATAAATAATTAGTAATAGACTAATAGGTAATTGCAAGACTTGCAAGACTCTTGCTGCAAGACCAAGACCAAGACCAAGACGGGGAGCGCAAGACCAAGACCAAGACCAAGACGGGGAGCGCAAGACCAAGACCAAGACCAGGTGTATTGGCGCAAGACCAAGACCAAGACTGGCTAAGTCTCGTCTTGTTCTTGCATTTGGGCAACACTATTGATTCGTTACGATATTGCCAATACAGTTCCGTGCAACATAACTTATACTATCATGTGTTATGCGAAAATTGTTCTAGGCCTAGTATTTTATTTATACACTTGAACTGTCCCATGGCAACAGACATTCGTGCATGCAACGTGACTTTAAAACATTCTAAATTGCCATTTATGTCTATATAATTGCTCCTAGAAAGATACAAATCGATCTAACCCATCTTTTAAATGGTTTATCAAGAAATAAAAAACGAAAAAATTGAGTTTTATCTTTTCTATAAGTCGTTAACGAAAGCTTGACTAAAGTTAATATTTTCTTGAGATGTTATTTTGTAGAATTGATTTTTGTTATTCATCCCATTCAGAGTTTATTAATCTCGGCAGCGAAATAAATTAATGGTAGTGAACACCTGTTTGTATAAAATAAAACGAATTATACATTCTGCATTGTACAATTGATTCAAATGAAATATTTATGTATACAAATATCAAATTTCCGTCAACAGGAAATACCGGATATTATTTTTTAAAATAATTGCAACAAGGTATTAGACGTATGGAGATAGTCAACATTGAAACATTGTAGCTGGTTATCTAGCCATTGCGCGGATTGCGCTATGTACCAACATAATAATATCATACATACATACGTAGCTCAGCGTACTTAAATACTTTATAAGGGCAATATAGACTTAGCTAGGTTAAAGTGGGACTGCCACCGAAAACCGTAACAACAACTTCCTAATTTTCGGTAACCTAACTACGGAGAAACCGAAGACCTTTATCCAAAGGTGGGTGTTCCGGTAGACAACGATAATGATGACTAGGGCCAGCAGCTGTAGAGTAGAAAATCAAATTATATGGAATTGTCAGGCCCAGTGCCCTAAGCCAAACGCCACTTTAGCGCTTGTCTACAGAGAGAGTAGAAATCAAAATGTTTGGGGATGACACTGACAAGTGTCAAAATTTACGTCAATTCCTTGGTTTTCTACTCTACAAGTAGACAAGCGCTAAATGGCATTTGGCTACAGCTGCTGTTTTGTTACTCCGTCGAGGTACCAAACGTCAATCACACGTGCCAAATCAAACGTAAAATCAATAAAATCGATTTCCGTTGCCAGTTCTCTTTTTTACACACTTTGTCTAAAACAAAGGTTTTATCTTTGTATAAACTCTGTTCCGGATGAGTTCCGGATCTGAAAGTTTATTTATAAACATTATACTTCTAAATACCGCGCTGGCTAACCATACAGTTCTTGTATGTATGTCAGATGCCATATAAATACTTGAAGGCATCGTCCATGTTAATTAAACTAACAAGATAATTCACTTAATCATTATAAAAAAATGATGATTGGAACTCTGTTGAGATAAGTAACTTAATTGTTGACTTGGGAACTGATGGAAATTAACAAGTTATCAGAAATTGTTACGACATTGTTGTGTATTTCTTATAGATAGTGGTAGATGACTTATTGTAAACTAGCATCCCTGTCAGCAGCATCGCGCGTGACACAAGGATAAAAAGTTAATGTGTTATTCCCTGTTATTCTAGACCATAATGACTTATTATAAGCATCCCTGTCAGCAATATCGCGCGTGACACACGGATAAAAAGTTCATGTGTTATTCCCTGTTTGTGTAGACCACAAATCTGTCTCGACGCTTATGTTCAAATTTGTTCTATAGTTTTTTGGCAGAGAGTCAAACATATCTACTATATTCTCCTGAACTTTCATGGTAACGATTTAGCATTATGCTTTAGACAGATTTTTATGTTGTTCCACAAGCATTTTCTTCTTCATGAATGCCTTTATCAACACATCACGAAACAACAATTTTTAGAATTGATAACAAGTTTTAAGAATTTTGTTGCTTTATCCCAACGTTGTAGAGTATCTCGAATCTAAATAGGATTTTTGAAAACTTATAACTTTAATTCATACACAAAGGCCATAACTACTGCTAGTTAAAAGGCTACCAGAAACTACAGTTAGTAATAAAACAGTGTCCATTAAAACTGTGAAGGTTACTACGACTTAAAGCTAAGTAAGTTGACACTACTTAGGTACCGATTTGTGATTTCTTAATGTTCATATTACTTGCCCCATTTACTGGACCAAATTACTGCTAATATATGTAGGAAATATATTTACTAGAAGAACTTTATACCCCAGATAAATAATTCATCTGACTGCCTCGTTGGCCGATTGGTCGCAAGTGCGACTGCCGGGCAAGGGGTCTCGGGTTCGATTCCCGAGTCGGGCAAAGTATTACTGGGTTTTTAAAAAATTCTCAGTAGTAGCACGGAGTCTGGAAATGTGCCCGGTATATGGCAATAGGCTCACCCCCTATTACATGGGACTCGTAACATAAATAGTGAAAAGTGGGTGTTACATTGTACAGTGGCATTAAGTGCCGTAATGTGCACCTCTGCCTACCCCTTCGGGGATAAAAAGGCGTGATGATGATAAATAAATAATTCATTTCAATTTGTCACCAATTCCAAAGAAATCTAATCTAGTGTCACTAAAATATAAGTTTTATGTCTGTGTTTAATACCACTTTAATTATTTATTGTTCTCTTTGCACTCTTAAAATGACTCATTGCTAGTACACTTAAAGTTTATTGATATAAAAAGGTAATTATTTGTTTATTGCTGCAAACAATTATAGACTATTTCATAAAAATAATTGGTGACTAATAGTGTTTTAACTTTTTTATTGCAGTGCGGCCCATTAGCTGGCGAGGTCGTCCCTTAAAGCTAGCCTATTTTTTACCCATTTTCCACTGCCTATTAGATATTGTTTTCTGCACAGACGAGTTTTGTAATGAATATCATTCACATCTCCGAACCATCTTATTAGAATAGGTCAAAAACAGCATAACGTCGCAAACAATCACAAATCAGTATAAGTACCCAAAATACTCGAGCGCATAAGTTCGTATAATCAAATCCGATGTTAACCTGCGTACTGGCTATGCTGCGTAGCCGTAACGAAGCCCGTATCAAGCCACTCTATATTTCACGCGTAGCATTGCGTAGTCTTGAAAAAAAAAAACAAAAATACCTCTGCGTCACTCGTAGCGTCAAATCGGCGTAACCGCTACGCTGTTGCTACGCTGCGTAGCCGCGAGACTGTGGCGTAGTCGTGAAGCACCTCTCTATTCAAAATATAGAATTGCGTAGATACTACGCCGTGGACTCTAAACAAAGTAACTTATAAGTCCTGTCTGTGCAAGTCGTCCATGACATATGGGCTCATGTCCATTGAACAGCCAATTTTTTTTAGTTACAGTAATTAGACGAACGGAAACTTAGCTGCTTGTTGATATAGATAAATCATCATAGCGTTTGCATATAAGATTATTATCAACACAGGTCGCCTACACTAGATACGACCTTAAAGACTTCCTAACTGATAATTATTTATTGCTAAGAAACAAACAAAGCCTCATAAACTTATTGTCCTTACTCGATGGCGAGTAAATCGGTACACTTGATGAACGTAGGCTGATAATACGACCTTATACTTATAACTGCTTTTGTCAATACATCGAGTGGTTGAGTTTATAGGTCGTCGTTAATATTAAAATTATGTTTGTGGGTTTAATTCTTACTTCAATAAAGTCTGTAAATAAAATAATTAAAAGCGATTACCCACCTTTTAGAAAATATTCAACAAAAATTTGACAAATAATTCTCGTTTTTTATCTACATGTATTGCTAAGAACCCAAAGTCAAGCTGTATATGAATATGAAACCCGGATCAAGACAATCAGTATCAAATTCCTAAATTCTTAGTAGTAACATACCTAGAACACAAAATTGTGACCGGATTTTATGGGGACTACACGGATAGAAAAACGATCGATTAGATCTTTTTGCTCTTCAATCAATGATCGAAATATAATAAATAACTGCACTTAATCCAAAATATTTCCGAAAAATTTGCATTGAGATTGCCCTTTTATCTACTCATAAAGATACTAAAAATACTATAACTTTTCTTCTATTTATTAGTGAATTAATGTCTTACAATAAAGTTCATTATATTCCATTCAAAAATTAATTATTCCCTACGATTTCCATTGACCCTTCGCTCGATAGATGGCGTTGTCCAAAACCTAACAGATCCTGAATCGCGCTATGGTTTCGTTTCAAGCCGAGTACATATACCGGCGGACGACGCGTGGAAATTAGAAGAGAGAAGACTCAAGACTCATGTATCCCACAATTTTTAAATAGAACTGCTTGCATTGCTGCTAGTCAGTTCTTAATAAAACTTTAAAAACTATGTTTAAATTATACGACTTCAAGAACCATAAATACCAAAAAAAATACTATTCGTTGTGCTCCGTACTTAAACTTATCCAAAACACCCACTAAACTTAAGAAGTCGGTGCCCCAAGTCCATGGCAAAACATGGCACATGTATCGGTTGAAATATTTTGTTATTGGCTAGTGGCACCGACAGATGATCTTAGCACAAAAAAACACCAGTTACAAGTAAGTAAGTAATTTACTCTTCGTGATTCTTTTTCTGTAACACTTTTTACTGACAGAACTTAAACCATTGACAAAGTAATTATACAAAAACGTCGGATCACTTCGGATTCGGACCACGGGTTTTTTGCTTTCGTTACCTTCAGACTATTTAATCAACTGCTATAATTAAAATAGATAAAACAATCGTTAAAGGCACTACGACTGTGACCCTAAAAACTAATCGAAGTTAACAATAGGATATGTCCAATTGTAAACGGGTAATATCGTTAATATTGTCATTCGAATAAAATAAAATTGAGTAGGTAGTCAAAGTAAATACAAGAAGCGTTTCACAGTACATAGTCATTAAGTAATTACTATAGATACATACTTCTTCAACTCATCGAATGTTCCAGACATCAATAAAAAGTCTTTACCTCCACGCAGCTTCTCGCTCCACCGAGATGCGTGCTTGAATCATTACAAATAATCTTTAATTAATACTCACTGTGTAAATAAATAAAACTTTACGAGCTCAATCCGGCGTATAATCATAATTTAGCTAATTCAGCTAAAACACGCTGCATTAACCATTCATACACTAATTCTTGTCAAAAACGACACAAGAATTAGCTCAGTACGTGATAATTACTCCACATATAACACAATGTCGATCTGTGTGGACCGATTCTCACGCGAAACAAACACTAGAGCAAACAGGTCATTGTTGGATTAACTAAATTGCTATCCTTTGTAGCTAACCAATTTTGAAACAAGGAAGAATAACCAAAATAGTTTTTTAAAATACCAATTAAGTTTTTGATTCCTAATTATTTTAATTCTATACCTAATGATTCACCAATATAGCGTACATTAAATACCACTCTTTGTTTATTTCGATAAAAATGTATCGCGTATTAACTTGTATTGAAGGCTTGCCATTTCCTGATTCGAAACTGGTTTATTGATAGTCAGCCATTCGGAAGTGCAATAGACTCTAGATAATAACGTTCATTAAAAATAACAACGTTATATTTTCAGATAGATAAGAATCTCGCTGAACTCGTGTTGATACTAAGCTTCCGTGAAGGACATCAAAATAATGCGTTAATAGAGGTATATTACTTCCATTATTATAACAGTTTAGGTACGTCTCAGCGGTCTTTTGCAAAGGCACTCGGCTCCCAATAAACATTTTAATATATTAAAACTCGTTTCGCGTTGAGTAAAGGGTAATAATCTTTACGCACTCCATTTGTGTTTTGTTTTTATTCTATTCGATCAAGATGTCGAACTCGCAGCACGAGTATAATTATCAACGTAATCACTGCAAATGCTGCAACACAACGTTAAATATTCCTTGCTGGCGTTGTCGAACTGATAATTCAATAGGAACCTAAATAAATTGTCCTGTTTTTAGTTATGAAAGGAACAAACCGGTACGGCGACCGCTGTATGTTTCCTGAGCAGCCACTCACGCCTGCTGCCAGCCCAGTGCTTGGGTCAAGGCGACTGCCACGTTCAACTTTATTGTTAAATTGCTGCAATTTATATTATTTGCTTGTTTAGAATCGCGATTACGATAGATAAGGTTAAACATAATTGTTGCTGCCAAGACATTGGAGCATCTGAGGTTCGCGTCCACCTCTATAAGGTATAACGCATATCAACATATAAGTCAAGTTACATTCCACGAGGCAGTAGGACAAACAGGTCAACAGAAGTGCTAATGTTTCAGTCGCGCCATATATTCTCAACCAACAAGGCTAATATAATCATAACCAAGATTAATAGTTTAGTTACTAATTCAATTACCTAAGAGTTTATATTAATAACATTAAATAAATTGCTTATTAAACTTTTGGCGGGCACGAATTACAACACAGCTGAATGTAAGGAGTGTATCTACGAACAAAGCGGGCGAGAGCAATTGACTTATAAATTGTAAGGCGATTTGCAATAAATCGTCTGCGGTCGGCGTCGGAAATAAGCTCACAGTATAGCTTCGTGACCGGAAGGTGCAGGGTCCTTGCTGTGACCACGAGCACCGCCTCTGCAGCTCCCAATGGCACGAAGCAAACATTTCCTTCATTCACGACACTTGTGCTAATCTGATCTATTTACTTAATCTGAATATTTGACAAAGTGATCGTATTTCAATGAAAGCAATGCTCAGCATGCATTAGCCTTAACCTTGACCGACAGAAACCTCGCCTGTGTCTACCAGGTTGATGACATAATATAATTGGACCGAAGCTCACACTTCTTATATTTTTGGGTTAAGCACCAAAAGGGTAAAAATGGAAGTCTTAGTAATAGGCTGTCTTTTCCGTGTCTCACCAGGCTGTCTCAATTGAAATTTTCAAGGACGAATTCACCTACCAATAATTAAAGCAAAATGTAATAAATATTAAAAGGGGCATTCTATACAACAATTATTTGATGCCATTTTGATAGACTTTGGCTCATAACCCTTCATGGCTGTGTCCAATTCGCATTTAATCAGTTTTTGCTGTACACGGACTTGTTCCACATGCTTCGACACATTATACATACAACCTACATGAATGTGCTAAATTATTGTTATTATCGTTACAATTAAATATAATTTCGGCCTTGGAAACAGGTAAATGAATATATAACAGTTAAAATAATTAAAGCGTTAATTAACCGGCCTCATCTATTTCGTGTCAGGAATAGATAACAACAAATAAATTAATATGTATGTACCTCTATGAAAATAATATAAACTTCATATTAGTAACGGCAGGTAGTTATAAATATCAACTTCCGCGGTTTTTCAATAGTAATTATATGTGGTACGACAAAGGCACGAGACCGACTGGTATATTTTGCAATTTACCTTTAATGGCTTGCACTTATTTAACGTAAGAATGTACGTTATGCTGCGCTAGTCCAGGTGTGTCAATCTGATACAATCTCACATCGACTTGACTTGGGATACGATTATAAAGCCAGTCGCATTCCTTAAAAATATGACTACATTACCAAATGAACTGGACTTTGAATATTATTTAAAAGCTTCCGGTTGAATTTTGTCTTTTCTACCCTTCCCTCGTGTGGTATGATGATGCCAGAGTAGAACACATAAAAACCGTTCTGTTTCCACTACTCGAAAGTAGAGAAGATCCATTGTCCAATACTGTACAGTGTACAGTATACTGTAATGGACGGTTCAAGTAGAAACCCTCCAATATTTGTTTGTACTTGACATGTCAACTTTTGCCCACTATCTCGCCTGGTGTTAATTGAATCATTTCTCAATAATTCATAAAGTCAACATTACTAAGCTTAATATGCATGAAGGTTGTTGAACTGCACGCATACTTACTTGTTTTCCTGAAACAATAATATCGCTCTTGTAAAACCACAAAAGGAAAATGAATGTGGTGTTAGGTATCATGGTGGGATGTTAGGGTAGAGGAAAACTTCTTGCCATTAAATTTAACTGTAAGAAAATAATAGGTACCTCCTTGTTGCAGAATTTGTATTTCAGAAAGTGACCTGATCAATGTCAAAGAAGCATAAAGAAGAGCAAGAATCCTATATTGCTTTTGCCGTTTATATATCTCTACTTACTTCGGTATGAGACAAAAACACTTTTCGTATGTCACTGATTCACGAGTGTGGAAACTCTTTTATTGCATTGATGTAAGAGACGAGAGAGCTTCTTTGTCTCATTCAATAGAGACAAGTACGTGGACTGTATCTTGGTAGTCACTTTACGATTACAAAGATCATTTCTAAAACAACATACAAAGACAATAAATTTTGTTTTCGGCTTACTCACGTAGTAATTTGACGAGGAACTCGAGTAGTTTCAAGCCATGCTAGAGGCTCATATTCATGAGCAGCATTTCGCGACCCGCGACGCGGCGACTGTCGCGCTGCTACATGCTACAAATTAAATATAATAATATTTACTTTGTAAACAAAACGAAAACCGATGGTTTTAGACCATTGGTCGCCGAACAAAATTCCATAATTAAATTTTTAAAACTAAAATTGGAAGACCCCATTTTATTTTACCTTTGGCATACTGTAAATAAGATTTATAAGTATCTTTCAAGTAGACTAGTGGAAAGAAACAATGCTATTATTCAATTTTCTTTTTTATCTGTTTCAATCATTTTCTGGGGCGTAGAAAGAACTGCACATTTATTGGAATCGTGCCTACCTTGCTCGGCAGTCGCATTTATGACCTCTTAACCAAAGAAGCTTCAATATCTTCTATTAATTTCGTTGTGGATTGTGGGATCCAAGACTTGAAAGGAATCTGATTTTATTGCTCTCATACTTTTTGGTTAGCTTCTAGAGATCCTTGCTGATGACTTTGCCATACTTTTTTAAACTTTAACAGAGTTGAGTTCATAGAAAATTCTGTGCTTAATATTGTTTCGGTTTCTTTCTTTCGACTCTGTGTTAAAGGAGTCGCATTGTGGTGTAAACTTGACCTAATAAAAATGCAATATTAGATTAATTTGCAACACAAAGAGAGGACAACTAAACAATATTTCATAGTGAACGATTATAACATGATATCAATGCAAGAAAACAAAAGATTAATACTACCTCTTTGTATCAGTAATTGCAATCAATAAGTCGATTATATTGTTCACGATACAATGCCGGCTTGTAGCGAAACAGTCATTATATTGTTTCATAGATTCTATGAACAGCACATCAAGTTATTCTATTTTAGAAGGAATCCTAAAACATTTTCAACCTTAGTTTTGTGTAATAAAATTGGAAATTTAATAAAGAAATGTAACTGTTTAGGAGAGCTTGTCGTGCTGTCTTGCTTACAGTGCATATGCCGATAAATGGTTATAACTTGTTCACCTCGTATCTATAGTAACGTAGATCGATAACAAAAAATTAAGTAACGTGATCTTAGCAGCAGAAGTGCACTAATCAAAATTGAACATACAGTATCCGCCAGTTATGTGCCTGAGACCAATTGTATACAAAGCTAAATTTATTGATCGCCGTATGTTATAATAAAGATTTAGGCTGGCCCATGAATCTAATTCGAAGGTCTAATAATCTAGATAGGAAACTTATTAAAACCAATTTGTATTCGAGTAAAACCACATCAATTCCAATAGTAGTAAAATCCCAAGGAAATTAAGATAGCTTAATAACCACAAAGTTTTATGAATATAAATAACAATCAGGTCTGTATATCTCAATATAATCTTCCAAACAATTATAAAAAACTGTATTACGAGCTAAAAGGTATTAAGATTAGGTACTAGACCAATAACAGTGAATAGAAAAGTCAATGTAGGTTGCTATGCATTGGTACGAATGGGTCGGCTCAACAGTAACGATACCATGAACTCACAAGAAACCGGCATGAAGCAACGCTTGCAGACACAACTTCCCAAAAGTCTGACAACGGATTTGTATATCCATGGGAGACGCCATCATGCCAAGTCCTGCTTCTCAATTTCACACAGCGGTTTGTGTGGGATGTCAACGCTTATAAGCACCGTATACACATCTTGATGACTAGCTGTTATGGCATTTATTTGTGAGACTTTTACAGTAACAATGAAATGAGTGGGAGAGCCATGCTTCGGGCTGGCTCGACGGAGTGATATCACAGCCTCACAGAAAACCGATGTGAAGCAAGGCTTGCATTGTATTGAGGTTACCGGAGGTCCAATTACTCCCCTCACCTTTCCCTATCTCCCCAATCCGTGAATCCCCAACGATCCTCAAACTCCTAATCCCTAAAAGGCTGGTAACGCACTTGTAACGCCTCTGGTATTCCAGGTGTCCATGGGCAACGCCGATTGCTTACCATCAGGTGATCCGTCTGCTCGCAGTGCTTCGCAGATCATAATTGTCATTTTTGTCAATGAATCCTTCTGTCCAAATTCGGTCAATTGTGCAGTCATCAGCTCTCATGATACTTAGAGGAAGGGTGGGTTATGATAAACTTATTCCATTCTGCCATGATCACACGACGCAGGTAATCCCACGTATAAGTAATGGTAAATAAGTTCGAAACGACATTGAAATACGGATGTTAATATGTTATTTCGATGAACCTGTCAATAAAGAGTTCAAATCAGATTGATCGTGTATGGACACCTCATGTCACCACCTACTATAGTATCTCCTTGCTTACATCCTGTATGTTTGACTCAATAAGTGGTTCCGTATCCGTCTACTGTCATGTTAATAAATAACCATAAATATACAGTTTCCATAGTAACCGCCCGTGACTTCGTTTCCGTAACTAAATCAATTCGTTTTATTTTCTCGAAGCTACATAACATCACACCTTTTATCCCCGAAGAGGTAGGCACACAGAAATAACACCCACTTTTCACTATTTATGTTATGAGTCTCATGTATTAGGGGGTGAGCCTATTGCCATATACCGGGCACATTTCCAGACTCCGTGCTACAACTGACAATAATACTTTGCCCGACCCGGGAATCGAACCCGAGACCCCTTGCCCGGCAGTCGCACTTGCGACCACTCGGCCAACGAGGCAGTCAAGGCTTTAATAATCTCATTGGAAAATTCATTTGATTGGGCAAGACTGCTAAATGCTAATCTTTAAACTTTTCACACGGAAAAATATTACAAAATCTAAAACTGATTCTTCTTTCAATAAATTCGTTCCGCTTTTGTCTTACATTCTTACTATCTCCTGAATTCATTTTAACGTTTTTTTTTAAATCTGAACAGACAAACAAGCAGACTTACAAATACATTCATAATAATACACAGATAATAATATGGTTTAATTGTATCTCGATTAACTTCCTCGTATCGATTACGGAATGTCATAAATACATAACTAATCATAGATTTATTGGAATCATGTTTAATATTTTAGTATTTGATCTACTTACTTATGACACATTATGTATGTTCTATTGCCACGTTAAAGAAACCACGAAAATCAGTTTAAAAAATAACTTTTAACAAAAAAAAACCGACTTCAAAAGTAAATAAAAAATAAAAAAGTAAATAAAAAACCAAAAAGCAAAAAATAACTTACTAAATATGCAATTTATAATACTTTTAAATTACTACTTACTATGTAATTAATAAAAAAGCTATTATTTTCTTAACTAACTAGTCTAACTACTGCTTGGTTTGAAGTCGGTGCCACTGTGCCCACAGTATTATGTACTTTGTATCAGACCAACAAAATAGTAATTATCACTATCTGTCATGCAAAAGGAATATCACATGTCATAACATGTAGCATACTACGTTCACTAAATGGCGTTGTCGCATGACGTTATTTTCTGAATCGTAACTGTACTAACATTTCATCGCCAGTTGCATTTATTTTCTAAATATTTGATGCGTACTTAAGGTTTAAAAGTATTGTTCGTACCTATACAGTGGCTGATATCTCTTTGTCAATTATTATCATTGAAATTCGAAATTCATAAAAAGAATATTCTCCATACTATTTTCATTTCAAAAGGTCCTTTTCAAGACCACTATTATATTGTTGTAGTGTAAAATAGGGTAGAAGTAGTTAGATCTGGTTTAGAGTTTTATCAGTTAGAGTTAGAGTTTTGTTTGTTGGTTATTTTTGACTTATTGATTTATCTACGTAGCTTGTGCTGGAATTTAATGTTGATTATTCCAAGTATAATTATTTTGTATTTATATTATTATTACTTTATAAGTAGTTGACGCTATATTGAAAGTTTCATTTTAAGGGTATTAAGATTGTTTTGTCTGAGAAATGTGAGTTTGTTAGTTTAATTCATCACGCTTGGCACCGACTTCAAACCAAGCAGTAGTTAGACTAGTTAGTTAAGAAAATAATAGCTTTTTTATTAATTACATAGTAAGTAGTAATTTAAAAGTATTATAAATTGCATATTTAGTAAGTTATTTTTTGCTTTTTGGTTTTTTATTTACTTTTTTATTTTTTATTTACTTTTGAAGTCGGTTTTTTTTGTTAAAAGTTATTTTATTTCACAATTTTAAGTGATGGGTTGACCAAGCAAGGATGCTTCTCGAATGAGAAAATGTCGATTCCTTGAAACGAAAGATGATAGATGGAAACGATTAGACAAAATAAAAATACATGCTAATAAGAAGAAAGAAAATGAACCACTAAAGGAACGTAAAAAGAGATTGTCGGCTATGAGAGCTTATGTATCAAAAAGACTAACGAACGAAAGTCAAGAAGATAGTACTCACTGGCTCAGTTTGATCCATGAACGCTTATCGAACGAAACCGAAGAAGCCCGTGCTCACCGGTTCAGTTTGATCCATGAGCGCTTATCAAACGAGACCGAAGAAGCCCGTGCTCACCAGCTCAGTTTGATCCATGAGCACTTATCAAACGAGACCGAAGAAGCCCGTGCTCACCGACTCAATTTGATCCATGAGCGCTTATCAAACGAGACTGATGAAGCCCGTGCTCACCGACTCAGTTTGATCCATGAGCGCTTATCAAACGAGACCGAAGAAGCCCGTGCTCACCGACTCAGTTTGATCCATGAGCGCTTATCAAACGAGACCGATGAAGCCCGTGCTCACCGACTCCGTTTGATCCATGAGCGCTTATCAAACGAGCCCGATGAAGCCCGTGCTCACCGACTCCGTTTGATTCAAGAGCGACGATCAAATAAATCTGCTACATAACAATCTCAACGATTAAGTTACTTACGTAACAGTTCCGCACTAAGGGTACTTAATGAACTTCCAGAAGAAAGGGCCAGTCGATTGACTGTTCTAAGACAAGTATCAAGTCGCTTGAGAAATACTCGTATATCCTTAGACGAACAGTTGCAGAAGGTATGGTTAATAATTATAATGCAGATTTGTTAGGGCTATAGGAAGGTAACATTGACGTGCAACCTTGTGGAAATGTTACTGCTGTTTCCTATTACGTTGCGAAATTTTATCAAACCCAAACACAAGGTAGCTACTGGTAGCCGCCGAGGAGTTCCCTCAACTGTCGTACTACTTCATCATCAGACCCTTAATGACAATCACATCCCATCTGGGTGTAAAGTCCTCATCAATACAAATTATCAAACCCCAACACAACATAGCTAGTGGCAACCGTTGAGGAGTTCCCTCAACTATCGTACTGCTTCATTGTCAGACCCTTATTGACAATTACACCCCACTTAGGTGTAAAGTTCTCATCAATACAAATGAATCAAACCCAAACACAAGGTAGCTACTGTTAACCGTTGAGGAGTTCCCTCGACTGGCTCTCGGCTCCATCATCAGATTCACCCCAGACCTTTATCAGATGGTAGTGGTTGTTAATACTTAATAAAAAAAATAACAAATGCACTAGTCGCCCCTATAATTTTTAAAAGATCCCCTCGGTTTCCTTGGTCTTCCATCATCAGATCCTGATTTCCTTATCATGGGACCATTCTGGGACTATCTCCTTTCCAACAAAAAAAGAATTATCGAAATCGGTTTATAAATAACGGAGATATCGGCGAACAAACATAAAAAAAAAAAGCATAAATACGGTCGAATTGAGAACCTCCTCCTTTTTTTGAAGTCGGTTAAAAATAGAATCTGAATAAATACTAATTACTCAGGTATAGAGACTATGGAATGCCAATTGCTACGATTTCTACACACCTCTTTCGCTCCATCAACAGTCATAAACCTTTTCATGCGTGCTCGTCGGTTAAGGGTACTTTTAATTTGGCCCTTTATATATCTCGCGATATAATTTATGGGCATGCAACCTCAATGTATGTATATATTTATTGCATAAGCCGGTAAACGAGCAGACTGATCACTTGATGGTGAGCAATCGGCACGGCCCATAGACACCCAAAACATCAAGGCGTTACAAGGGCGTTACCGGCTTTTTGTGTATTGGGATTTTGAGGATTGTGGAGGATTCAGGAATTTGGGAGACTAGGGACCCCTCCCTAGTCTCCCAAATTCCTGTAATTGGGCCTCCGGTAACCTCACTCACACGACGAAACACAACGCAACCGTTGTTTCACGACGGTTTCCTGTGAGGCCGTGATATCACTCCGGTCGAGCCGGCCTATTCCAGTGCCTAAGCATGGCTCTCCCACACTTAAATACTTACTTTATAATACATTATACAAAACTTGAGCTCAATTGGTATATTAATCATCTTTCTAATAATTGCAATATTCCATTTGATTCAAGATTTGGATTGGATTGTGGAAATTAAAGAAAATCCTGTGTCATTTTAAATATCTTCATAGTTTTTATATTGTGCACTCTTCTCAAATTATAAGTACCAAATTGTAGGAAAATAGAAATATTGGCATTAACCTTATCAGTTTTATTATGCGATTATACAACAAACGTCATTCGAATGTAATATAGCCACGTGCATTTAAAATTTCAACTGCATTACTGAATGAAGCATAAATAATTACAATAATTACCTTTAGAATCATTTCAAAATGGTATTATTATTGAAATTATTTCAGAAGCTGTAATAATTAGTGTAATTATGAATACGTCGTAAATTCCTAAGTACCGATTTTGCATTCTTTACTGTTTAATATCACTAATCTATTCAAATGGTCATTAAATTTGAACCAACCAACTAACCGGATTAATTCGGCTTAGTCGTGCAATTATACCTAGGTATATACGTATCTATTTCTGTCGATTTTTTGCACATAATTCGCACTTGTTCATTAATTTACCAAAATGTTCTTGTATATTACGAAATAACGTAACATATTACATAATATTTCATTATTATTCAATTCTATATCTTAAATACTACTTTGTAAATTTTTATTATCGCAAAAAAAATTGCACGTAATATATTCTTGTCAAATTCCAACCACTAGCATTATATGGATACAAAACTTCGAAAATAGACTGCGAGCAAAGCTAAACATGATATAATGGAAGTTTATTTTTTTTTTCATATGTCGTCGTATTAGGTATTGATAGAAAGGGAAAATAATTATATCATAATAGACATGAATTGGACTTGTGTCATTAATACATAGTTTACTGTCTTACCAATCAATTACAATAATTCAGTGATCCGATCCCCGATTCCACTTAGTTTTAAATGGACACAAACCTTGAACTGTTTTCAAATCCCCGAAGGAGTAAGCAACGGAACCCTAATGAGTGCAGATACATCCATCCATTAGTCGCTGTGCAGAAGTGACCTTCAGCCAATAGTAACCTAGTTTAATACTAAAGAGTCATTAATTTTGTTCTTGGATTTGACATATATTTGTACAATGGTATTATTAACATTTTTGTTTTTTGTGCAAGTAAATGTTAATGTATTTCCAATAATCGAATGCATTCCATTATTTCTCGATGCTCTGTAATTACATTTTCGTCTGCTAGAACCTCGAATCTTTGATGATAAACAGAGTATGCAAATATTGTATGTTTAATATGTTAATATTAATTGTCAAATATCTACGTCAGAACGGATCTCCATAACATTAAGTACCGCTATTAATATTTTAATACTGTTTTGTAGTTACTTCCTCTTTGAAAACCGGCCTTGCGATGTAGATGACCAGATGATCGTAAGAAACAAAAAATACTATAATAATATTGTGCAATATTTCTCAGAGGTAACATGTATAGCTATACGAAAACAAATAACTAGTCTCAATAGCGTTTGTTTATTTATAAATTCTATTTTAGCAGTTTACCTAAATTCACGCCAGTAACTATAAATTGCTGTTTTCGAAAGCGTAAATTATCAATTAATTTGTTCAGTGTATTTAGCTGTGAAGTGCAAAACAGTGTCGCCAACGCACTTGTCCTCCGTTAGATCTATGTAATTCTGAGAAACTGATTTTGTTCAACAACTTATCATAAATATTGTTATGAATTATCCTGTGGTCACCATGAGTCATTTACATAGAAAATTGTTCGGGATTTCACCTTTGTGGAAACGTCAGATTTATCTAAATGTTTTATGACAATAATTTGTTGAATTCTGGGTAAGGGACATGCGTATTTCGCGGTTTGTCAACCTTGTATTTACTTCCCTGTTCTAGCGTGTAGACCGTTCCTCGACTGACCGTTGCCTTGGCACGAGTAAGCTTTCCACCTTATCTTAACTGTAATGGATTAATTAATTCGTTTCATATCAAAACCCATTTATTGACCGATTTTTGATTGTGCAATACAAAAGCTGAATGTCCGAAGGTTTTATGCAGATACTTTGTTTATGTAATTATTTTTAAATAAAAGCAGTCGGCCAGGTTTGCATTCGGTTAATGGTTTTTTTTTATTTTGATGTAGGTCTAGGTGCACAAGTTCGATGATGATCAGCAATAAACTGTGGAATTATACCAATACGTATTACGTATGGACGGCGGGTGAGGTTCATTATAAAATGCTTTATAGTCATAATTTTATAGAAAATAATAATTGTCTTTTTTTACATAAAACACACTTTAGTGTCGCATTAAAGTTAAATATAACGGGTATTTATATTTTAAGTAATGTCTACGAGCCATACTACGTACGAGTAGTAGAATTAAATGTTTCACAGGTATTGGAAGACTTCTCCAATAGAGGGAAGAAAATAATCAAAGAATAAACAATTTACATTTACGATCAGACCTTTAAACAGGTCATACCATATACATACAGCGTAAAGTATAAAAACTCTAGTAAGATAATATTATGTTCATGACTTGTCAATAAACAAGCTAGTATCACGTCTGATCTAGTTTTAAATATGTTGACTAATCTGCATTTTATACCAATTTATTAAGTGTTATATTAATTAGCTTATCGCAAGTTTATCTTTTAACTTAAATTAATAATTTTAATCAACACAAAGACAAATAGCTATCTTTGTATTACATGATTTTTAGATTAATTGGTCGTAAGTTTTTTTAGTAAGGAAACTCTGTTTATTTATTATTAGATAGAATGCTAAATGAAGAGATGGATCGTCTGAGGGTAAGAAAGCATCCAAAACACCAAAAAAGTTGCAAGTACGTAGGTACTGGCCAAAGATCTGGTAATCTCACGACACGGTTAAACTAAACGTAAACTTTGTTACACGCTAACGACATATGGTTTTCTATGAGGCTGTGGTATCTACTCCAAACATTTATTTATAAGACCACTCGAAGTTAAAGTTGTTAACTTAGCTGGATAAATCCCAACAATGGCCGTCGGCCAGTGAAACATGGCTGTCCATGTGAAAACTATATTATATTGTTGGGTTTTTAGATGGCAGTATTTCTCAGTATTTAAAATAGTGATTGATGAGTCTCACTCACCTCTGTTATTGTAAATCCTCAATGAATTGCAATTTGCACTTATATTTGTTTACACCTAAGAAAAATCTGGATTATCCTTGAATGGTGAACACTCATTATGTTGCATTCATAAATCTATGGTAAAGAACCGTTTCAAAGCATAAATTGTTTAACAACAAAGCATATTTTGGTTTTCCTTCTTCAGATGTAACGGTACATGGATGAGTTCTTCAAATCTTCCGCTCCTTATGATTCAGTGTTGAACAGGTTTTGTTAGAAACCCACTTTTTTATAGAAAAAAGAAACAAGAATTGAACGTTTTGTTGTAAAAAAAAAGTATTTATGTAAAAGTACACATGATGTCCTTTTTTAATCGCTGTGTTCTGATCGTGTGACTTTTATATGCTTTTTACAAGTTATTTTTGTTTTCTAAAATTGTTAAATAAACTTTGTTTTGACACTGCTGCTATACCGTGAAGGAAAGTATCGTTAGGAATCTATAATTTCATAACTCTGTGCCAACTTGTCTGTTTCTAAGTGTGGGAGAGCCATGCTTCGGCACGAATAGGCCAGCTCGACCGGAGTGATACCACGGCCTCACAGAATACCGAACGTGAAACAACGCTTGCATTGTGTTTAATCGTGTGATTGAGGTTACCGGAGGTCCAATTACATAGGCTCACCCCCTATTACATGGGACTCATAACATAAATAGTGAAAAGTCGGTGTTACATTGTACAAGTGGCATTAAGTGCCGTTGTGTGCACCTCTGCCTATCCCTTCGGGGATAAATGACGTGATGTTATATTACGTAATGATATCTTATGTTATGTGGTCTCATTAACAATCTTCAATTACGGACCAGATAACACTAAAGATTTTGAATTTCTTAGCTTACAAAACAACGTAGTCCTGTAATATCATGTAATACCAATATCTTTCTTCTGCAACTAGAAGGCAGTAGGGTAGAGTATAACTCTCCAGTCGATACAAAAAGTAGGATAGCATTTTCAATTTAAAGTGAACTGAGTGCACGAGATTTCTCCAGGGGGAAAAATAAGTACCGTATTCAATTTGCGAGTATCTGTGAACTCAATCTAGTCATCATTTGTATAGTCTGTAGGTTTTTACTATGACGTACTTACGTATTGATGGAGAGCTGTTATTCACTTGACGTACATTTAGCCAAGGTACATAATCTGGCAAGTTATTTGATATGCAGCTAAGACAAAAGACTGACTCAGCACGGAGATAGTACCTAATCATTGGTTGGCTACTGAGCTGACCAATGGTGTAAAAGATTTTAATTGAAGATTAAGTGTGGGAGAGTCATGCTTTGGCACGAATGGACTGGCTCGACCGGAGTGATACCACGATCTCACATAAAACCGACGTGAAACAACGCATCCCTAGTCTCCCGAATCCCCATACCCGAATACCGGCACAAATTACGTTTCTAATTGTTCTTTTAGTAGCAAAGATCCCTAATCCTCAAAACTGGAACCCCCAAAAAGCCGGCACACACTAAAATTCGCCAATATTGGCCAAAGGCCTGTCTTCACACGGAGAACGTTTGAACATTAATCACCACGCTTGCTCATCGCTGGTTGGCGATTTCAAACTAATAATTGTAAATTATAAATCCCGCTCAATATTTTCCTTCACCGTTTGTAAGTGGTATCTAAATAATCTTAGAAAGTACATATAGCCTGGAAAAGGTCACATTGGTACTTGCCGTTAGTAGGTTTCGAGCCCGCAACTTCACGCGTGAATGTCTTACCTACGAAACAACAAGGGATTGAGATTAACTAAATAATACGATTTAAACTTCCACCGAAATTTAAACCATCGAAAATTATTAAACATTCACAGCAGGTTTAACCTTAGTTTTCCTTCCTTGCAGTGCGCACCATTTTTCTGATTACTTAAAGTAGTATACTTAGCATTTTATTACCTAAAGAGGCATATTATGCCTTATAACTAGCTTATTTCACATACGGGAATTTCCAAAAATTACTGTATTAATTTTACTTGCATAACTAAAGGTACCTAAATACTACAGTAGTTCACTGCTGCACACTGGCAAAGATTGTGTTGCAAAAGTACAAGTGTCTGCACGACACTGGCATTAAAAAATCAATTATTCCAATAGCCACCATTTACCAAATCTTTAAACCTCTAAGTCAAAGAATATTCCTTATAAGGACGAGTACATGGTACTCATTTCGAATCCAGTTTACTCATCAAAATACGTATAATTTTAAAGAAATGCTACACCAAAATTCGAGGGTAGAAATCAAATACCATTTAAAGTATAATACTGTCCCATTTTACACATTTTTACACATAAATAAATTGTTATTCCCTACGATTTTCATTGACCCATTGCTCGATAGATGGCGTTGTACAAACCCTAACTGATCCTGAATCGCGCTATGGTTTCGTTTCAAGCCGATTACATATACCGGAGGGCGACGCGTTGAAATTTGAAGAGAGAAGACTCAAGATGTGAAAAAGGCTCATGTAGAGCGTGTACCACAATTTTTAAATAGAACTGATTGCATAGCTGCAAGTCAGTTCTTAATAAAATATAAAAATATGTACTACATACCTCTATTATGTAGTACCAGGCTGTGTTTTGGCCTTCATGTTGCAATATATATTTAACTATAATTTAAAAAATCTTACCGAGCACTACAATCATTTTCGTCACCAAGTTTGTATTAATATTGATTTAATTGTATTATTTAATTTTATGAAGTACCATGTATCAGAGGTCTGTCTATTACCACAAACAGGATATAATAATTGGTAACAATAATGCCCTATTTTAAATCTAAGAAGATACTTTTTTTATCCTCATACTTTGCCTGGTGCGAGAAACAACTGGAAAAAACCTAATAATACTTACCCGATCCGGAAAAAGTACAGGATAGATTTTTAAATTCGTAAACCTTAACTACAATAAAAATTAATTAAATGCGGATTATTATAATGTCATTAGATCGCTACTTACGTACGACCGATAAATAAATCGAAGTAAGCATGTCACTCCACATTGAGCACGGCGGCCGGAGGTCAGCGCTGAGACCTTGCTTACTTGCAATTTGGATTTCATGTCTCCTTTTGTTCAATTATTACGTAACTACAACTTGTCCACCTTATGCTAGTTAAACACACATGGTCAAGATATGGCCATTGTGAATAATGTTGCTTTGATACTAAATTTACGTTGTATAAAGTTCTGATTTCTACCGCCAGCTTCGGTATTAGTACTAGATTTTTATGCTTAAGTATGTAGAATCATATATGTGTCGTCAAGCGAAAAACGCGAGAAAGACTGATTTCACAAATTTATCGATGTATTGTTTTACCAAAATGTGAAAAAGACGATAGGTTATTAGTACCTACATGACAGAAGTCGAGTTGGATGGCTAAATATACACATTTCAATTTTGTTTCACTCAGTCAATTTTGTTCCTAAGTATAGAATTATGTTGTCGATAAGTATATTGTTTGGTTCAATGATTTTAATTGATTGACTTATCGACGAATAGGTTGATGAAAGTGTTCCAATTATCAGGTATTCCTTCCCCTTTATACGTGAATAGAAGTTTGTGAATTTATGACCTAATAAAAACTGGTTTATTATAAGGGTTTCGAGGCGAACAAGGGCTTGAAAATTATAACCAAAATATATAGATTATCTTACTCCTAGTTTCTGTTAATTTAACTAAAAATCGCGGGTTACTCACGTGAATATACTGAGAAAAGCTCTACTAGTTTCGAACCACAAAGGGGTTCTACCTACATGGGTACATGAGCAATGTACGTGGCCGGGGCGATGTCATGTAGCTTACTTTTCTATACTTTTGTTAACTTGCGTTTAAGTCAGCACAAACAGCAACAGTTTCAGCCTGAAGTGACAGATATCTGATCTCCTTGGGTACTCTGTTAGTATATAAAAATCTAAATTCAGTTCCACATCCTTGGTTAAACTTTAAACAAAATGTATGAAATTGAACGTATAAGCGATAAACTATGCAGTTTATGACGCAAATGGTAAACTAAACGCAAAAAATATTTTCAAGATCAAACACCTGGTTCTTGTCGGCTTATTAACATGAATGAAACATATGTACTACCAACTCTAACATTATTATTTGAAATAACCAGTCTAAGATTATTATTTGAAATAACCTTAGTCGCTCCGAATAAAGAAAGATCAATATGTATTTGATGACGCGAGGTAATCAATGGGTCGGACGTAATTTATTGGTTCTTATATAATTTTAATAAGAACGACATTTATTTATTGTGTCGTGGATTGAGTAAAACGGAAAGAGAAGCGACAGGGTCTAATATTTCGGATGGTATATGTAAAGATGTTTTTTTAATTGCAATTCACAATGATGTCCAATATGACCAGTGTATGTGTATATCTATGTTATGTATATGTAATGAAAGAAAGAAAGTAAAAGCATTAATGTTAGTGCCATACCCCAAAATTTCTAACTAGCAGGTTGAAAACACCATGAGAAAGAGTTTTTGTAACCGCAAACTTCTAAAGAACAAACGTGATTTCCAACTCTTTGTCTGATACTGAGAAATTTAAAATTGAAATCCTGATTATATTTATTTAAGCCCAATATGCTAACGTCACCAATCCAACTACTTACATAATACTATTATTTTTTTTGACATGGTTAAACACTTTTAAGTGGAAGAGCCATGCTTCGGCACGGATGGGCGGTCTCAACCGAAGTGATACCACATCCTCTCAGAAAACCGACGTGAAACAACGTTTCCGTTGTGTCCCGTCATGTAAGTGAGGCTCAAATTCCTAATCCCCAGAAGGCCGCTAACGCACTTGTTACGCATTTAGGTTTTTCGGGTGTCCATGCAGTGGCGGTGACGATTGCTCACCATCAGGTTATCCATCTGCTCATTTACGGATTATCCCATAAAAAACAGGTAAACGGTATAACAGTACTAGGTAGGTAATAATAATAGGACTATAGAACAGATTGCATTCGAGATTGTAGGTAAATCAGGGACATTTGAATCACCTGTGAGATAAAAGCTAAGTATGGGGAAAACTGAAACAGGTAAATACGTAACTTATGACTAAAATTAAGCCCCTATAATTTTATCCTCTTGAAGTACCTGTTGCAATTCTCTTTACTAGATGTATGTTCTATGGTGTAATAGTAATGTCGTGATACTGATTGCTGGTGCAATCGAGAATTTCTCTTCACCGGGACACACCGCCAGGATTTTCTCAAGTTCAACAGGCGGAATGGCTGCTATACAATGTGTCTGAGACTTGACTCTCATGTTTTTGTTTTTAGGAATAAGTCGAGCAGACGGATGGTAAGCAATCGGCGTCCCTATGAGTACCTGGTACACCAGAGGCGTTACAAGTGCATTACCGGCCTTTCGTGCATTAGGAATTAGAGGATTGTTGTGGAATTAAAGAATTGAGGAGATTGGGAAAGTGGAGGGTATTTGGACCTCCGGTAACCTCACTCACCCGACGAAACACAACGCAAGCGTTTTCTATAAGGACACGGTACTTTAGTCGAGCCGGTCGAGCATTCGTGTCGAAGAATGGGTCTCCTACACTTGCGTATGCATTTACGCACGCAATTTGTTAACGCATCCAAGACAAAAAGGTTAAATAAATGTTTAAAATTCTTAGCCTATCTTAATATATCCTGTGTGTGGAAATAGTCTGGAGTACTAAAATATCAATACAAAAGCGTACAATTCATCAGTTGTCATTTTAAAAGGAGGTTGCGTTGTATTTCGTCGTGCTAGTAAGATTACCGGAGGCCCAATTACCCTCCCCTTCCCCGATCTCCCCAATTCCTGAATCCCCAATGATCCTCAAACTCCTAATTCCCCAAAAGGCCGGTAACGCACTTGTAACGCCTCTGGTGTTCCAGGTGTCAATGGACGACGCCGATTGCTTACCATCAGGTGATCCGTCTGCTCGTTTACCGACTTATGCTAGAAAAAGAAAGGTAAACGAGCAGACGAATTATTATTACCTGAATGTAATTGAGCAACACCGTACCTCTGATGGAGATCCGCAGCACTAGAAGAGTTGCAAAAAAGTACATTGCCAGCTTGTTTACTCATAATATCATAAGTCAAGTATGTATTGGAAAAATTCACAAACCAGAGCACTTGCTAACGTTATAACGTTATAAACAAATCATTGGTGTGTATCTGACTTCTTGAACTTTTGCAATGGATATTGTCGACTTGCAACAGTTTAGATCGAAGATAACCACAGCAGTGTCACATATGCAAGGTTGCGTGTATGACTGTATGTCTATCTGTAACCAGTTGTATGCAATCGATAGTGACTTTATCATTGAAATTATGAGCTCTACAAGACAGTAACAAGGTTTTAAATAGCCTGAGGCCTATTGCTGACAATTGGCATAATCGTGGCAATATCTGACAAACTGCAAATTGTACGACTTCGCACGGATTGTTTTTTTTTTCATTTTGCGCTATGGGAATTGTTATTTTACGTAGTTTATAATTACTACGTTAAAGCGCCACCCTTAAACGTGGTCTTCATTGGTTGTTGCTAATTATCATACAAAAAAGTATGTTTAGATAAAGAAAATTGGAAAATTCTCATTAAGATTAGACGAAGAAACAAATATGTCTCCTAATTTCTGGGAATTGTCTAGATTTGGTTAAATTTTTGGAATTAAATACTTTTATTTTGTAATTTTGAACATACAGTTTAATATTTTAATGCAGGTGGCAATGGATGAGCAAGCTTTAATCAAAATACGAAGAAATAATCGTGTATCATGACGATTATGGCACGGAACTACTTAAAATCGTTGTATTTATCTTTCATTACGAAACTAAAATTAGCACACTCACTCATATGAATGTTAAATTATTTCTTGTGGATAATTTGTGGTCAAGATATTATACATACATACATCATGTCGTACTCTAGTTTCAATTGCAAATCATTGCATGCAATTAGGTTCAAGGAAGACATTTTTTATTATTTATAAGAGACAATATCTTTGGACGCGGTCCTCCTTTTTTGTTTAAAGGCTATTTTGTATTTCTTTGTTGATACAAATTACTTAGACGATGAGAAATTGAAATTTATCATAGCGGCCACTGTTACAACTTGACTTTGATATGGAATTAATTAAAGGGTATTTTTTAGTTCAGCTTCTAATACATATGCGTCTCTAAGTACTAAATTAAAACTGGTGTAAATATTAAATTATAAAGTGTGGGAGAGTCATGCTTCGGCACGAATGGGCCGGTCCGACCAGAGTGATACCTCGGCCTCGCAGAAAATCGACGGGAAACAACGCTTGCGTTGTGTTTCGTAGTGTGAGTGAGCTAACCGGAGGCCCAAATCCCCCCCCCCTCCTTAGTCTCCAGAATCCTCCACAATCCTCAAAATCTCAATTCCCAAAAGGCCAGTAACGCACTTGTAACACCTTGGTGTTTCAAGTGTCCATGGGAGACGGCGATTGCTTACCATCAGGTGATCCGTCTGCTCGTTTACCGGCTAATGCCATAAATATATATATATATAGTTACTAACATACAGTTTCATGAGTAACATAATGAAACCTTCCTCTAGTCTATCCACCGGGTAAAACAGTATACAAATCAGTTAAGCACTTTCTGAGTTTATGGTAGACCAATGGACTCTCAGAAATTGGTTTTTAATACTTTATTAAGGCTATTATTTAATTTGTTCAGATATTCTTGGAGATAGCAAGCAATTCATATTTATGCATTCAATTTAATATCCTATTTAACATAATTAACATAATCAACAGTCTGCACACTTAAAATCGAGGAAACGAATACGTTCGTTAATGCTAAGTTCTAAAATAAAATTTAGCCTTAAGTTAATTATTGAACTAATAATACGAGAAACGAAAAATAAGGCTGACTTCTTATTATAAATTCATACTTACATTCATTCATAAATATATCACTTATATTTACCTAATATTTATACGAAATATATATAAATACATAAAACAATCTTAGTCTTATTAAAAAACAAGGTAATTAAACTTTATATTATTGGTACTTTTATGTAATGTCCGAAATTAAATATCTAGAGTATGTATACAGCATCCAAATCCAAGATCTAGATTCAAATAATTAAGTATGCCTATGACAACTTATCATAGAGGTAGGTTACTTATAAATAAAAACATGGCAGATAACACGATAGGTAGATAGTTTAGCAATAACACATCCATTTATGTGCCCGGTATGGCAATAGGCACAACCCCCCTTACATGGGACTCAAAACATAAAAAAACAGTACACCTCTGCCTAACCCTTCGGGGATAAAAGGCAAGATGTTATGTTATGATGTTATATTACATCGATTTAGTGTTAAATGTAAATTATCTGGCTAATTTGGAAAATTAAAGAGGGGAACTTTACGAACGAAGGTTTTTACCATTAGTAGCACAGAACGCATTTCGAGGAAGTGTCGTCTGAATTATAATAATATCGTGCGGGCTGACAACTTTTGGGTAGTTCCTGTTAATAATAAAATTATTTTATAATAATAATCGTTTACGATCAAGTCAGTTAGCTCTGTAGTATTTTGTATTTAATAATCAATAAGGAAACGAATGCCGATTGGACATATTTTAATTATGGATACATGGATGAATTATTTTGATTATTCACATTCATTGATGGCAAGTACCTAAATACTAGACAATTAACTTGACTAACTACCAATTTCATTAGAATTATCCCTCTGTTTTATAATAAGAATAGGTATTCGCTCGCGCCTATGCTGTTTAAGGTGGTACCACCTTATAAATATAAGGTGTTAGAAAAGGTGTATAAGAGATTTTTTTGTTTGTCTCAAAAAATTCGCATAACTTTTTTAGGTTTCTACCTTGAAAATTACTAAGTTATCCTTACAACCTTCCACCCCACATTTAGGGAGGGAAAGAAGAAGTAAAGGGAGTAAGTAAAAAACAAAATGCCTATATAATTATGGTGGAGCCTATGTTTGGTGGAGGCTCCATCAATTAATTTGTCGCTCGTACACTTTCGCAATTTTATTTATGAAATGAGCCTGTAAACCAGCCGACCTATCACCTGATGGTAACCAATCACCGCCCATGGACACCTGAAATACCAGAGGCGTTACAAGTGCGTTACCGGTCTTTTAGGAATTGGGTATTTGAGGATTGTGGGAGATTCGGGGAATGGAGAGCCTGGGGGGGGGGGGTTAATTGGGCCTCCGGTAACCTCACTTACAACACAACACAAGCGTTGTTTCACGCCAGTGTTCAGTGAGTCGAGCCGACCCATTCGTGCCCAAGCATGGGTCTCCCACACTTATAGAGGTAATATAAGTATTTTTTTAAGAGGAGAAAACCATCGATCGACTGCTCCCGCCTGGGTGAGGCGAGAGGGAGTGTCAGACTCTAACTGACTATAAACCACCCCGTTCTTACTCCTGGCCCTTCAAGCCGGAGCGCCGGCAACCCGTTAAGTCCTCCGAGACACTGTATCGGCATCAGGCCTATTGTGCCCCATCCGTGGTGGGGTCTGATGGCTCTTAGGAGCGCGCACGGAACGCGACGCGCCGTCCGCTCTGGGTGCTTACTCTTGAATCCAATACCGATCGATCGACATTGACATTGTGAAATTTCGTACTCTTGAGTTGTAACACTAGCGCCTTAATTTAGACTAATTTAGACTGGAAATTAAAAGAAAATGTAATGGAATGACAAGGGCACGGACAAGAGTCCGTGGAGAATAAGAAATGTAATAGATATAAAAAAAACACTAGCGCCTTTTGCATTTGTATTGCGTGGGTATTTAATGAACTAAATGGTATTAAGTTTGGTTTTATATTCCGTACTCTAAATGCTACTTTAGCAGCTACGATTGGGGTTGTATAGTTTTGACATTGCATACTTATTGAGATTTTATTGGATTGAAATTGCATTGACATTGAGATTGGTTTCAAGAGTAAGCACGGTTGGTCTGGTTCTGGTCGGGCGGCGAGCCATCCACGCTCGCCGTCCTCATGTCCGCGCTTCCGGAGATCGTCCCGCGATAATATAAATATGGATGTATACCTCATAATATAGTAGGTAAATAAAAAAAAATATTTCACCGCACGTGATGACAATGTGTTTGTGTTGTGTTTCGTAGACGCCGCTACAAGCTTCTACGAAAAACATGCGTAGACGCTAGACTTAGTATTCCTGAATCCTCCATCTTCTAAATATTTGCCATAGCTTATTTGGGGATTGAAATAATATTGGTAGTAGTTGTTTAATGTGATATAGGAAGAATAAGAATAATGTTTATTTCAGAAAAAAATTCATACCTACGTGTTGTATCCTGGACCTCACACTAGGATAGGCTGTGTCGTAAGGCCCTGAATATGTATTAATATCTATAGTATCTACCTATATGTATTTCAGATTAATATACTTTTATTGTTAGTGGATAAGACCTAGACAGTCACCTATGACTATGATGATACGAGTTTTAAAAGCTTCAGGTTTAATAGGTTAAACCTAAGCGTAGAGATTAGAACAAACCTTCATAATATATTATCTGTAGGAAACCCGTAGTCCAGCAGTAGATGCCACGGACCGCCGATGATGATGTTCAATATAAACAAAAGTTATTTATAACTTCGAAAACCGGGGCGCAATTAGGGCAAAAAAATATTAGAAAAATTCAAATAATTGTAATAACTGTAACTTAATTGTTGAATAGAATTTTATGTTACTACAAGCGAGCCCTGAGAAGTATAATTGGTGACTCATATCATAATAATTAATAACATTATATAAAACAATTAAAAAAACTGGCAAGCGTGATCAATCCACGAATGAATCAGGAGTACATATTTTGTGTAGAATTCCCATAACTTTGTTTACCACAAAATTAGAAACCTGTGAACAAAAAGTCCCCTTTATGGCAAGATTTACAAGGTTCTTGAACAGTATGTTTTTGGACATTAAAGCAAGCGATTTTAGACTGTTTGGTGACACATAGTTTTCAAGCCATTTCAGTCCTGGAACATGGGGAACAGTGAAGCATGAGCATTTGCAATTACAGAAAAAACTACTAACGAAAAGTTCCTGACCTCAATAGACAAAAAGCATGATTTAAAATACAATATGGCTAAAGACAAAAATTAAGGGCAATTGACTACGGAACCTTTATAAAACAGTTCACGAAGACACGTCGTGGCTTCCAATCCATATTGTTGTAAGTTATGTTACATTAATCATGATGTATTCAGTTAATATTATGTACATAGTATAAAGATATGTTATCTACAGTCACGGACACAACCGTTAGCACCTATTTAATATTCATGCATATGATGTATATCCAATCATTATAATGATGGTGTCGACAATAATTGGAACATAAATTGATCATACGATATATTTATGCACTTAAATAGTAACACAATCTGCTATTTGTTATGTAAGATGTTTATTTAATTTGTAATAAGAATAAATAATACTCACTGACAGACAGACGGACGGACAAGAATAAATCAATGTTTTTGTGACAATATGTGAGATTTTGTACTCAATCGTATATTTTTTATTGGACTCTATCACATTGGTAAGTGATGATACGGCTTACAATACAGCATACCTGCCCATAAGCAACATATTCACTCGAGCCTCTGAGACTCTGGGAAAGCATTCTACTCTTTTGCTGTTCACACAAGGAAAGTTGACATTGCTCTTCTTGTGCCTTACCATCATAAACCTGGGCTTTATGATTTGTTATTGTTTCTAAATGTTTATATAAATACCTTATTTAGTTTAGTTTCAATCATAATTATAGTTATCACAGATATCCTGTTTCAGACACATTGTGGTCCTTTCCTTCTGTCATCATGTCAAATAACGATACCTTATGAATGGTCACGTTTTTATACGACTGTACAGTTGATAAATAATCAACTATTTACACTTATACAAGCTAGATTCAAGATGTATAGATCTCAAAGATATCATCTTTGATGATCACAATGATAGAAAAAACAAAAACAAACGGTTTTCACGCCACCCACCTTTTTTGTATTCGTCAATGAAACCTGTACGCGAACTTAGTGTTACTATATTTATACAATTTAAACAAAAAACATTGTATAGGAACTTTTTTGTGGTTTGTGTACTTTTTGAATAGAAAATTCAATAGGTCTTGTTCACGGCTATTAGGAGATTTAAATATATCTTCTACTTGTATGATCATTGAAGTACGATGTGGTCAATGGCACCTAAAGTCCAATGCTTGGCTGCCCTGGTCAGTTTGTTAAGTACCATGCATATAATATCTTAGAATATAGATATAATATCTCAAAATATTATACGAAACTTACTTATAATAAGTTCTTCAAAAATTCTTAATTTCAAAATATTATGAACGACCACGTTTATACCTGAAATATCGTTTTCTACGCTTTCGATTATCCCCACAATACCGACTCTGAAATCTTTTTACACAATAAAATATGACAGATATGTGCACAATAATTTCACTATTTTGCAAACGAGAATAATTTGTTCATGAAGTTCTTTTGAAAAATATGAATATTAATAGATAGGTACAGTATTACAATCAAAAAAATCTTATCTGCAGGCAATCACGAGTAGCACTGTACATGTCCTTAGTGTTGTTATAGAAAGGTCCTTTTTTTAACCGTGACCTACCTCAAAGAGGTCAAATAAGCCATATTTCAGTCAGCACTGAGCCCTATCTGGGTTATGTTGACATTCATAATATACTGAGAGAACTCTATATTTATAACATGATCAGTAACCTTGACTTCATTCTACTTCATATTTATAATTATTATTATCATTTGTTACATATATTTTTACTAATCTTGTAATAAATTTTATTACTAACCGGATATCCAAATGCGCACGAGTACTAAAGGACGCGACCTTATGATGAGTTTGTTACGTATCTATATGTCTATGTCGTGGCACTCTGTTACTAGTGTAGTATTACTACATAGTAGTAGTATTGCATTGTTTCTGTTACAATGGCTTCGAATTATCCGATGATATAAGGCGTACATACCAAAAACTGCAACTGCTATACCTACGATCCTACAATACTGATAGAGTTCAAATATTTGAACACCAAAAACAAAACAAAAACAATTCATTTTATTATAATGTTTTGACTACGGTTCAGACTTGCTTCAAGTCCTAAAATAATAAATCTGTTAGTGCTTTGGAAAACCTTGTTCCAAGTTTTTGTTTATAGTGAGAAAAGAGAGTAAGAAACTCCATGGTTATACTCCAGCTAGCGCTACCTATAGCCGATGTCATCAGCCAAAACCAGAGATTATCCTCGAGAATTGCAGGATACTACTGAAATCATGATCAATTAATATCAACGTGACTTATTCGTATTTTTCATAACATGAGTCATCATCTACTAAAAAAATCCGATTTTGTGACAATTTAGGATTTCCAGCTTTTTTGTCTTACTTTGAAAACATTTATTTGTTATTCTTTTTTTTTTTTGTTTCGGGTAAATACTTGTCGATTAGTTTGCAAGTTCTTTACTTCCCTTTCGTGGTCAAAGTCGAATCACCGTGTTGAGAGGTACGTGTGAGATTATGCTAAGGTTACTATTATCTAAATAGTCAACAATTAGTACCAGAGTAAGAATCCACAATATTACAGTGTGAAATTTAAAATTATTACAACATACTATAAACAATAGCTATAAGTCATTGCATGGAGATGGAGACTTATGGCTAAACACTCCCATTAGTGGAAAAGTACCAGTCCTTACACCACTTTGATTAAGAGACCATGTGTAGTCATTAAGGCTCTGACAGTCTGAAACTGCTCAGATCCCACAAAATTATTCCAATATAGACAACGACTACTAGGATTCCAAACACCGCTACTATTAATAACCGTTGTTACCAATTAGGATCGAGCACTAGAAACACACATGCACTTGAAAATCGATTAAAAATGATCTCGTTTCGATTAAATTTGAACTCTAGGTTAGTTCTTAATCGAAATGGAACGTTTGAGCATCGTTGAACTTAGCCAGAAGTATATTGGAACAAAAGACTAATCATTGGAGGTTGATTGCAGTTTGCGATTCTGGAATGCTGACTTTTGTCGATTACAGATGTTAAGGTTTAGTTTTAATCAATAAGATGATTTGAGAATCAAGTGTATGTTGTATGTCGACTAGATAACTGCTTCATTGCTCAAGTGGTCAAAACCTGCATTTGCTGAGTGAGAGGACTCGGAGTCAGGCATATTAAATACCATCAATATTTTGAGTATTCGAAAGTTAAATTCTTAATATTGTCTCATTTCGAATAATAAAAGATGCGGAAAACAAACGTCATGTTATCGATTTCGCAAAGACATTTTGTGTCGACTCTAACATGGCCTTTTACTTTTAAAACTCTACAGATAACAATGTACTTGAACTCGTTCACTTCCGGTATTTTAGATCCTGGTTCAGTTGTTGCTAAGTACATCTGGTAAAAAGTATTTAAAGCCCACGTCTTAAGGCCAACAAAAAATCGCATAAAGTTGGCTTAAACCGCTTACTGTATTGTTTTACAAAAACTTGTTGCACTTAAACCTGTAATAAGTATCCAAGTCGGTGTCCTTGACAGTCTGATCTAATTCTTGCGACCACGTGCAGTACTGTGAAGTGTGAACGTATGGCAACAATTAGGTAGGTATATGAGTTAGAAAGGCTAGTAATTAGGTCCTAAAAATTGTCTGACTATTAATAGACCTAGACTGTGATACTAGATCAGACTTCATTCATTCA
The DNA here is from genome assembly GCA_038387885.1 of Spodoptera picta. NCBI lineage: Eukaryota > Metazoa > Arthropoda > Insecta > Lepidoptera > Noctuidae > Spodoptera > Spodoptera picta. The sequence goes on from JAZHFQ010000105.1 coordinate 9,235,106, forward strand.
GATATCAAATCTAGACACGTAATTACATAGGCTTTTTTATTATGTTTCGTGTCAATAGAGAACCCTAGATTAGTTAGTCACTTGTTAGCAACCAAACTTTGGTAAAAACGTTTTTGTTTTGTTATTATAATCTGTGTTGCCTAGAATTAAGGAATGTTTTAATTTATTGAGTACCTTCTGAGAGTAAATTCTGACGTCAAAATATCAGCTTTTTTCAAAAAGTTTGGGGGGTTTTTGTTCGTTGAAATATCTACTTTCTGATGGTGTAAAGAAAAATATACATTACTATAGGAAATATTCTTAGAAAATGCAAAAATATGAAAAAACCTCAAATTCGTTTCGAAAATTTGTTTTTAATCATCATGTACAATTTTGAGGTAGTTATTAAAATTTACATTTTAATTACTCAAAAAAAGTAAAATTTAATGTTTTATTAATAAACGAAAAAAATACAAATTAAAATATCCTTCTATAATTAACAAACAAATAAGTTAATGAAGTTAATATTTATTAAGACATCTACAATATTTTTAAAAAGTTGTAGAACCTTCTTTAAATAATATTTGTAGTTGCCTATTTATTGCTGTTTTAAGGTAATTTATATACCTGAGTGACATTCTAATTAGTTAAAATTATTATTAATTATTTGGAATTGTAATTACTCATTGGTTTTTTTCTCTTTGGAGGCATTTCTTCATCGTCAGATTCGACAAATCTTTCCAACTCTAGTTGATCGTCGAAATCTTCAAGACCATCATCTTCGTCTTCAATGTTATTTCCAGTCTGCATTGGTTCTTCATCCATAATTTCATCTGAATCATTTACTTCCTCGTAGATTTTTTCGTACATATTGGAGCAATTTTCAAAACCATGACAATTAGTGCATAAATTTGTGCATTTTAAACCATGTTTTCGGCAGCCACATTTTAAACTGTTGCATTCAGTTTCACAGCTGCAGCAAAAAATAGTTTTGAGCAATACTTCCGGAATTAAATCCTTTTCTGTAAATTTGGGCATAATGCCATGCTGATGTTGCTTCCATCCCCAATCTGTTGCTGTCAATTCGTTACCCAACCAAGTTTGAAGCTGATAATATGCTCTGTAACAATGTTGTTCTGCTGCTCCTTCTGTGGGTGGGAGGTTTGCCAAAACGAAGGATGATTTAATTTTTGCCAATTGATATTTTTGAAACCTTAATTGATTTAGTGTTATTTTTTCTTTTTTACATTTATAAATAGATTTGATTAATTGTAATCCATTTTTTTATATTTTCTTTAATTTCATCTTTTTTGTAAAAAACATTGGCTAAATTTGACAAATTTTTCGCGTCTAATATAGAATTAACGATACTTTTCTTTCCTTTTCCGGCAAATCCAGATGTTGTATCGCAACCAGAAAAACAATGCAGAAATGCAACAAAATTTTTGAAGGATTCGTGTTTGAAACTATTAGACGTGAAAAATAGATCCTTTACATTTCCAGAGCCTGGTTTGAGAAAATAAATGTCATGATTATTTGAATTTAATTGATTTAAAAGAACCAAAAGATCAATATCTTGACCCACAACTATAACAGTTTTATTGGTATCTCTCGCAACTTCTATCGAGGTCTTAATTATGTCGGCATCAGCATCTTCTTCAACTGGTTTACAGGAAAATCCTTGTGACTGTAATGTTTTCATTAATCTTTTAATTATTTTGTCCTTGTTTTTCTCGTTAGATAAAAATTTTTCTTGCGAAAATGATATTTTTGTATGGTTTTGATAATTGAACTCTGGAATATTGTCTGAGGTTTTTCTACGATTACGTTCTCCTCTTTTAGTTGAAGTAGCTGCTGATACTGTTGTGACAGTACCTGATTTCTTAATCTCGGGGTACCCATCAAACACAATATAACTGCTTGCTGCGTAATGTTTTTGTACGTAGCGCAAATATTTATTAATGATCTCTTCCACCGTTTCATTTTTCTGCCAAATTACTTTGTGCAGGAAAAATCCACCGTCAACGACATGCATTATGCTTTCAGAATGCATTGGTTGATTCACACTCACAAATAATTCGTAGAGTTGAGATTTTACATTTTCCCTGAGGCCATTTTCTGTAAAAAGTGAAAGTGGAAAAGGTGCAAGCTCGTATTGTAAGTAAGTTTCCATATCTTTTTTACTGTCGATCGTTAAGGATATCCTTTGAAATAGCAATAATGGATCGATGGCTATAATATCTTCGTTTACTTTAACGGAAGATTGACCTGTTTTGAGAGACAAGACTTTGTTTTTCCTTTTAAATTTTACACTACCAAAATTCATTCCAACAATAGCTTGCAAAGATTTTTTTCCTTCTTCATACGCTTCGTGGCAATTTACAGAATCATTGCCAATAATTCCAGAAAAAATGGACATAATGTTATCAGACTGTGGAAAAGGATCGTATCTGTTAAAAAAATTTTGTAATATTTGTAAATCAGCTACATCTCTTTTTATTCGATATTCCCTTGAATCAATATGTTGTTCTGGACTTGTAAAAGAAACATTACAAAAATCTTCTATTTCATTGCAAATTTCTACAAGTATGATCATTGTTAATACGAATTTTGTTAAAACACTTTCAGACATACCACGACCATGTGTAAGTCCACCTTAAGTTTTCATAGATCTCATCAAAATTTGTTCGATGGTCATATCCGACCAAACTCCCGACCAAAACTTGTGAGTACGTCTAATAGTGAAGAATCCTTCGGTGAACCTAGTAAATTCATAATCATCATTTATTGTGTCTTTAAGTTTACGCATATCTTGGAGATAACGATGGGCAGATTTGCGTATAAAAAGTGTCCACTTGCATGAAAATAGGGAAGCATTCTTTTCACGCATTTTAAATGTAATTCCCAATTACCTACTACGAAATAGAAATAGCAGGTATGTATGAATCTGACGATGAAGAAATGCCCCCAAAGAGACAAAAACGAATGAGTAACTAATTAGAATTCCAAATAATTAATAATAATTTTAACTAATTAGAATGTCACTCACGTATATAAATTACCTTAAAACAGCAATAAATAGGCAACTACAAATATTATTTAAAGAAGGTTCTACAACTTTTTAAAAATATTGTAGATGTCTTAATAAATATTAACTTTATTAACTTATTTGTTTGTTAATTATAGAAGGATGTTTTAATTTGTATTTTTTTCGTTTATTAATAAAATATTAAATTTTACGTTTTTTGAGTAATTAAAATGTAAATTTTAATAAATACCTCAAAATTGTACATGATGATTAAAAACAAATTTTCGAATTTGAGGTTTTTTCATATTTTTGCATTTTCTAAGAATATTTCCTATAGTAATGTATATTTTTCTTTACACCATCAGAAAGTAGACATTTCAACAAACAAAAACCCCCCAAACTTTTTGAAAAAAGCTGATATTTTGACGTCAGAATTTTCGATTGAAAATTAGGGTGCTTTTTTGATATTAAATTAAAATGAAGCGAAAAAATAAATATTTTTAATCAAATAAATTACAGTGTATTTGGGACATAATAAGGTGAGTTTTCACCAAATTTCGTAGAAAAAAAAATTTATTTGAAAAAGATATAAATAAAAAACCAAAAACTTGGATTTTTTAATTTTTCACCAAAATTTTGAGGTTATGTGAAAAATCTGCAAATACAAAAGTTGTAGATCTTTTTATTGCCTGCAACTTTGCCATTTAATTTTTTTCCATAGGACTTGTAGTTTTGCCGGAAATCAAGATAAACCATTTTTTACCCTTAAACCCTCCCCCCTCCCACTTCCCGAACTCGGATCGACCGTAATTTATTTTTCCTTTCATTTTGATCATATTCCCCTCCTTTTCTAATGGGTTTCATCCTACTGTAATTTTTTTTCACTTTTTACCATTTTTGTAGGCTTTGACCCTGGTGTATAACTTAACGACTTGGTTTCTAATTCTAAAAAATAATCAAATGTAAATCTTTTTCCAAATATAAGTCTCACGTAATAAAGGGTAAGTCAACAAATAGGAATTTAGTATATTGTTAATATTTTGAAGAAACACTATAGAGGTAATTTGATTTCAGTTTTCCTTGGCAACCATCTGTTTAGCACAATACAGTGAGAAAAATCTAGACAAATCGACGCGAACAGCTGACTGATACATAATATACCTACTTAATTATTCAATAAATAGGAATTTTAATTGCAGCATTGAGATAGCAATGCTACCACAGAATACGAATGCTACTATATATAAATACCTACGTAATCTATTGTAGTGTAGATAAAAAGAAAAATGTTATAATTTAAATTAATTATTTTTATACAAAGTGTTAGATGATATGTTAAATGAGACTCGTTTTTACCCTGGTCTGTTCTAAAATCGCTAACAGCAAATTGTGTCAATTCTTCTATATTTGGAACGACAATCACTCATCATGGGACGACTTTCATTTACTCCGTAAAAGATTCGACAAAGACTGCACTTTTCGTTTAAAACCCTGGGGTCAATCCCAAAACTTTACTTAGCAGTCGTATTTATTAAATCTTTTCATCAATTTAAATTGTAAACTCAATATCCACATACAATATGCCACTCATTTTAATCAACAACCTGTATAGTAAGTCTCAGAAACCTATTAGGCGATATAGAATGCGTCAGCAATACAAGTAGTAATTTTCCTCGGACAAATTACTTTAGAATCGTCTATTGGGATAGTCCCGGACTCGACAAAAAGGTGACTAATCTATCTATCTATTATAATAAACAGAATAACTATTTACAAACTACTTTGGCAAAACCACAAGCAATTGTGTAATTACGAAATGTGATCAATCGATCTAATATAATAAATACTAATATAGTAAAGTTGGAGATTTTTTTATTAGTTGTCACTTGTTTATAGTATATTTTTGTAAAACTTTGTGATTTTGTAATGTTCAGTAGAGATATTTGTAGAAATTTAAAAGGTAAATGTTGATTTATCCCTAACGCACTTATAAACCTTCGGAAGGCAGGAAACAAACTCGTACTAAATATCGTTTTATGTTTAACGAGATCGAAACGAGACCACGTTCAGCATTCTGATTGGTTAGTTCGTTGGACCAGGCCAATCAGAGCATCGAACGTAGTATCGTACCGATCTCACATTAATTAAACTCTTACGAAGCCCTCTGATTGGCCTGCTCTGGTAAATCAACCAATCAGAGCATGTCGTTAAACAAACTTATACAAATGTTTCGAATTGGTACAACCGACCAATTTGAATTAAACCATTGATCACTTTATCAATAATTCATACATCATTGGGCATGAGCGTAGCCAGCTTTGGGCTCAGGGTGGGGCAGCAGCCAACCTATCCCACGGGGGAGCCGATTCGGAGTCGCGGAGACCCTAACGGGTAACCGGGGCTCCGGCTCGACGTGCAGGAGAAGGAACGGGGTGGTTTTTAGTCAGTAAGAGTCTGACACTCCCTCCCGTCTCACCCAGGCGGGAGCAGTCATTCGATGATTTTCCCCCTTAAAAAAAAATCGCCCGGGGGAGGGCGATGGCCCTCCGATTTTTTTGTACCTTGAGCCGTTAATCTCAAACTTGTTAATCTCTTAAATTTGGCTAAATACAGTCTCAGTAAGATCTCGCGATGGGGAACGAACGAAATCGCTTGACTTTTACACCCCATAAAACTTACCAGCTATTGCTTAGAGGAAATCTAAAGTCGTGGCCGTCGGCCGTTTCCGTAAAACGAAAGGAGTCGGTTTGCTATCTCGGTCTAGTTTTGGAATACAACTATTCTTTCATTGAACATATGAAGGCTATTAGTGAGAAAGCCAAAAAGAAAAAATTCGCTATCGCGATTTTAAAAAGCCACCAGGGGTCTCTCTTTTCTTACGCTCAGGATCATATACGGAGCAACCTACCTGGGATGCGTGTGCTACGGGGCATCTGTCTGGGCTGATAGGGCCACAATAGGCGCGGTACGGCGAAAACTTCTTTAAGGCCAGCGTCTAGCCTTGATTTTCCTGTGTAAGGCTTATAGGACGGTTAGCACTGAAGCCCTACCTGTGCTCGCGGGTGTAGTTTCGTTAGATCTTGAGGTGCAGCGACGTGCTGCTATGTACTACAGTGCGAGACCTAATTTGTCAGTAAGCTTTCTAGCACAACGTGATCGAAATAAAATTGATAGATTGTTTAAGCCAATAACGGACGTTTGGGATGAGCCCATACTGAATGGCAGTGTAGATGGGCATCTTCTATTGAGGGCCGCCACCTATATCAGTTCTTCCCATCCGTGCATGAGCGGCTTGAAAGGACATGGTTGGAGGTGGATCACTGTGTTGCCCAATTTCTTACTGGCCACGGCAACTTTAAAAGCAAATTGTTCTCATTTAAACTTATTGATTCACCATGGTGCCAATGTTCGACAGTGGAGTTGCAATACGAGCAGTCGGCCCATCACATAATCTGGGAGTGTGATCTCTGGCAATATGCACGTAACACTATGTTAAATAATTTAATTGTTTCGTCAGGTGTAGCTTATTATACGGACCTTGTGGAATCTAGAAGAAATTTCCGTGCGTTTAGGCACTTTTGCCATACCTATTATTGGAAGTAAGTATAACAGCTCACACATAGGACCCACTTAGTTATTAGTCAAATTTCCGTGGTGCTTGGCGACTGGGCTTCACCCAGTTGTACAGTCTCTTTCTTCTTTGTGCCTTTAGGCTTAATTCAATCTGTCTCCTGCAGTAATTCACCGAGGGAAGTAGAAACTATAGTTTTTTCTTCTTCTCCTCTTATAAGATATGCTCAGAAGATATTCTTCTGATTCACTTTGTTGCCGGAACCAAGACAGTTACTGATGTCCCTGGGACGCGCCGGACTTCAGTGTTCTGGTGTTTTCATGGTTGTATCTACTGTAGATCCTGGCTTACAGGAGTTGCAGCGGTTTTGGAAGGTTATGGCGGGCTTGTCCCATTAAAAAAAATGTCTTAATTTGGGAGGTTTATATTTTCAGGTACAGAAAATAAACAATCACACACAGGACAGATTTCATAGTTTTATTTATGAATACTGGGTGTTTATAAATTAAAGTTTTATCTAAGTATATTATGTATGAGTAATATTACTTCAAAAGAATAAAAATTTACTGCCTCGTTGGCCGAGTGGTCGCAAGTGCGACTGCCGGGCAAGGGGTCTCGGGTTCGAATCCCGGGTCGGGCAAAGTATTACTGCGTTTTTAAAAAATTCTCAGTAGTAGCACGGAGTCTGGAAATTTGCCCGGTATATGGCAATAGGCTCACCCCCTATTACATGGGACTCGTAACATAAATAGTGAAAAGTGGGTGTTACATTGTACAGTGGCATTAAGTGCCGTAATGTGCAACTCTGCCTACCCCTTCGGGGATAAAAAGGCGTGATGTTATGTTATGTTATTGTTTGTTAATAAAAATTTATTTTCGATTCTGAGACCCTTGTTCTGTGCACACTTAGCATGTATACAGGCCGCTCAAACGATTTTCGCCGCTCATGGTTAAGCGAAGCCACATTTTGACTCGCCGTTATGTGCTAAACGATCGTTCTATTGTACAGGTCATACATGGCTGGGTAAGCAAAATAGCCAACACTAGGATAAAATTGCATTTTCGAAATTTTGATCACATCTACCAGTTCCATCTCCTTCAATGCATTAATGTCCGTATTTTTTTCTTCCCACAAATTATACCACATCTCAGCCTCGCTTGTGAAAGTATCACTTAATTTACAAAAAATAAAATTAAGATCAATTAGAAAATTAAATTTAAACAAAACAAGCAAAATAAAATAAATAATAATACAAATCGCGCCACGAGCCATAGAAGATTTTAGTCTGCACTTCGCGGGGCGCGGGAATGAGTGACCGCTCGGTGATGGACGGCTCGGCTCACTATGCCACATAGTACCTTTTCTCTTAGGGAATACGGCTCTCTTTCAAATGACGCGCGCACCGCGCACTATCGGGAACTCGAGCGTGCATTTTGTTTTGATCGCGCTCTTTTCAAAGTCGACAATTTTTTTGTGCAATTACTTACGGATAGTATGATTGTTGATGTTGTTAGTTAGAGTTAGTAAAAAAAACATTGTTTAATCAGACACCTTATGGGTCAGAGCCAGGGCCCAGGGTGGGGCAAGTGCCCCAGCTTGCCCCAGTGTGGCTACGCCCATGTCATTGGGTAATAATTCTAGTGTTTGAAATGTATAATACGGAACTTACAGAACTTACCATGTGATAGAAACATTTTGCGGCGATTAGTTACAAATTCTTGTGAAAACAACAAATTAGGGAAAACCATTTTGGATCCTAGTACTTATGTTCTTAAGCTGCATTTTGGATCCTAGTACTTATGTTCTTAAGCTGCATTTTGGATCCTAGTACTTATGTTCTTAAGCTGCCTTTAAATTCTCACTGTAACAACTGCGATTTCTAGCCGCTTGCCAATTACTGGGACCTTAGTTCAGTAGCAAACAGATTCCAGCTGATATGAATAACTTGTGCAAACTACAAGATCAATCTTCAAGATGGAAAGGAGGAATACAAATTATACAAAAGGTCACAAATACCGCAACAAAAAAAACAACAACATGAAAAGGAAATGCTAAGAAAATGGTAATTCATTTCATACCAGTAATTAAAACTGGTGTCCACACTAATAGCTATGCAAACTAACTAATAGGTTCTATGTTACTTGTTGTACGAAGGTAAATTGGTAACAAAAAGGTAAATTGTACGCCGCGCATTGCACGTAAGCTTATCGCTTATGATAAATCCGTCACGGTGAGTATTTTAGTTAGGTATGCACTAAAATATTACGCTATTTACGATCGGCGATGAGATTAGAATACATTAGCTATTAGCCATTAAATAATTCCTATTTTATGAAATTAACTTTGCTAGAAACTAAACCTTTGCTATTCTCGTTGTCTATTATGCTACTCGTAGTTTGTAAATAGTCAATTGACTGGTCGCTGAACTAAATTCAGATTACATTTTGAGAACTGCTCTTCACATAAATAAAATGGCACAAGACCTTTAGAAAACCAACGTTAATTCTAATTTTACTTGTTAATGAAAAACTAAAGATCTTGATTCTATATACGAAACTAGGGAAATAAGTTCATATTATTATGTTCTTAGGTTCCTATATCACTATTACAGTCTTAAGTGACGTAAAGCATTAGGTATAAAATTTTCCTTAATAAAACATGTCTAATATACAGCGTTGACAGAAATACGTCAGAGTGATTGATTATTACTATAATAGTCTTATTTTATTCCATTCATTTTTGAAATACAGGAAAACAAACCACAGGTATAAATGAACCGCAACAATAAATACGCCGAAGTCGGACGAACAAAGATCGATGTCATTAAAATGATTCAACACAAGAAGAAATTCCCAACATCACTTCCTGGCGACCTTCTGATTCTATACCTAATTACACAGTTAATTAGAACGAATTCACTTTGATACTTTTTAGAGCGATTCGTGGTAGGCCGAATAAAAAATGCGTGACGATTTTTTCTGAGATTTTTTCTAATGTTGATGGTTTTTTATTGTTTTTGATGATGAATTGGTTAATGGCGTCTTCAAAAAGTCCGGAAAATATAAGTAATTCAAGTAAGTAAGGTTAAATACATCTAAGTACCTGCAACTAGTTTCAATGGACCTCGGCCATTTTAAGAAATCTTTATAACTGAAACTTTTTCATCCCTGCCAGATCACTAATGAATTTCTTGTTAATTAGCTCAAAGAATATGCAACATAAACAGTAGAATTCATATCTTCGGTAGGTCCCTCTGAAAAGAGAAAAGAACAGCAGTAGTTTGATTACTGTAAGCGATAAAACAGCCTTTGTTATTTCCTTACTTACATTCAATTTGAATAATTGTTGCCTACTTTATCTCGTTGCATAATTGGCTATATTACCTCTATGATAACGATTAAAACCGTACAGAATACTGTCATAAAAGTTCGTATTGCACAATGGACACAAGACAAAGGTAGGTAATTACAATAAACCATAATAAAACAGTAACCGTGATCATTATATTCTGTGTCGATCATAATGATCATCATCGGGTCAAGTACTAACTGATTGATCCATAAGATTAGCTAATCATCACCTTTGTTTAACTAAATACACATTCAAGATGATTTCATCACGCAAACTATTTTTTGCGTTGTGCTAAAGGAAATAATTAAGGATTTAATTAAGCATATAAAGCGAATAAGGGCGCTACCAGATTTGTATCTTATCTTGTAATAACTGAATGTAGCTCCGTCTACTCGTACGTACATAAACCTAGTTCTTAATAAGTAAGCAACCACTGTGGTATTTTTTTATAATGAGACAGCCGCCACAACCTCCCAAAACCGCTGCAACTCCTGTAAGCCAGGATCTACAGTATATACAATCATGAAAACACTGGAACACTGAAGTCCGGCGCGTCTCAGGGACATGAGTAACTTGGTCTTGGTTCCCACAACGAAGTGAATCAGAAGATATTATAAGAGGAGAAGAAGAAAAAACTATAGTTTCCACTTCCCTCGGTGAATTAATGCAGGACACATAATGAATTAAGCCTAAAGGTACAAAGAAGAGACTGTATAACTGGGTGAAGGCCAGTCGCCAAGGACCACGGAAATTTTACTAAAAACAAAGTGTGTCCTATGTGTGTACATGTATGTGTGTGTCCACTGTGGTATAGGAAACTGGCCTTTAGGTCATTCTTCTTAATTACGATTGATCTGATATTGTATGATTATCAGGTCACCTTACTATGGTAACCAACTTGATGATTTGTAATTGTTAAGACGGCATACTTTCAGAGTACATTTTGACTTCCACGGACAGAAATGAAGTTCTATGGGTTTTCAAGGATTAATAGCATTCAAACAAGAGAACTTTTGGTCAGTTCTTATTTGTGCTTCTCCTAGTAAGTTATTCTTATTTCCTAAGTTTATCTGATACCAGAATGGGGTACGAGGAAAGGTAATTTCAGAGGTAACACAACAGACTTCGTGGCAATTGGTAACCGGACTAAACAGACCTGAAATGCTGAAATAATCGTGGAGAGCCGCAGAAGTTTGTATTGTCCTTCAACTATTTGTCAATTTTAATCTAACATAATATACATATATCACGCCTTTTACCCCGAAGCGGTAGGCAGAGGTGCACGTACATTACGGCCCTTAATGCCACTGTACAATGTAACACCACTTTTCACTATTTTAATGTATCTAAAACAAGATAATTAGTTCAAACATATTTTTTTTCTTTTTTAATAGTTTTCACTTTTTTAATTTTCTCAAATCAAGTTTAACTTGTCTACTTATCAGTTTAAATTAAATAAATATATCCAAGTTAAAATGTAAATAACTAAAAACTACCTCTAAACTATTTACACCTTAAAAAAGTAATACTAATAAAAATGCAATCGTTAAGCCTTAAAAAAAATTAACATAATTATTATCTCAAAATTATACAAATACATTTTGACAATTACGTGTTCAGTGTTCGAAATAAATGACGAGTCGTTTGTATTACATCAATTGCGGCAGGTCATGCTTATTGAAGTCCTGAACAATGAAAACCTCTTACATAATTTATACTCATAATTAATCTTAAGAGCGATATATTCTGTACGAATGAAACTGAAATGAAATGATTAGGCATCGATACTGATGCTTTTGGCAATAGTATAAATATATGCAATCAGTACAATTTTTGTCTGTTTTATAAGAATTCCGACAAACGTTTTTATTGAAATATCGCCTAATCCTAGTAATTAGAAATGCTAGGAAGAAAGTTGTGCAAGAAACATTTAAAAATTCGTTAGAAAAGTCAGATAATAATATGACATTCAAAGGTAGCCGAAATAAATGCGTAGTTTTTAGTCAAAAATTAAATAAAACAAATAATTTTAATGTATATTTCTCTTTGATATTAAAATAAAAAGAACGTTCAGCAGAGAAGTTGGGAATGACTTCCATGCGAAACCAGGTCGGGCCGCTAGTTTATCAAATTACATAATATTTTATTGAACTTGACCAACTCTGCATTAAATTTAATATAGCCATAGAACTAACGGATATTGAAGGACAAACGCATAAAAACTTGTTTCATTAAAGTCCATAGCAAAAACGAATTGATGGAACTAGTTTGATTTCTTGAAGAAACAGTCGTTACTACGACTACTGAGTGGATGATTTCTGCTTCGATTCCAGAGTTGAGACAAATTTTTATAAGTAGCATGAAAACTGCATTAATGTTGAATATTTAAAACATTGCACATCGACTCACCTTTTCAATCATTGGCAAAACTACTCAAAGCCTAAAAACTAAAAAGATTTAAAACGACTATTGTAACCAGGCTAGTTCGTGGTCATTAGTTTTAGGTTGAATTAATCTTCAACGATAGATTTTAGAGGCTTCGGTACTCCCGCGAGAAACCACAAATTGGACGGTCAAACCGCAGTCACAAATCATTAAATCTGTGCGTCTAACTCATTTGAATGCTGTGTTAGGCATACATGGATATTTTTGAAATCAAACGAAGAAACAAAACGCAACCGTTATTTCATGTCGGTTTTCTGCGAGGCCGTGGTATCACTCCACTGGAGACGGCCCATTCTTCGGCACGAATGGGCCGTCTCTCCCACATTTGAGTTTATTCTATAGTCCGTCCATAGCACAAATCCATTAAAAAGTCATAATTATATTCAATCTCTTCCAATCGAGTACAATAAAGTGCATTAACCGACGCAAAAAGTTTCTAGAACATTCCATAATTAATAATGACAAAAATGGCTTACGATCGCTCAATCCTTTGTCTCTGGTTCAACTCAGTAAGAAAAAAAAGCTAAATGTCACGTTGATTTTTAAGGATCGAACATTGATTTTGTAATTAGTTTAGTTTTAAAGAATATCGTGTGAAAATGAAGCGTGAAAATGGATCGTGTTTGCCATTGTTGTGTCGCTGTTCGTGATCGTGACAGACTCTTCAACCTTGTAAATGTGACGATACCCTAGCTGCCAGCTGACCCACCTCACTTTCTGATTTTAATTTTAATTGAGAGATAATCGAAGTACAGCTCCCAATTTATTTATTTAATTTGCAACACAGACCTATGTTTTAAAATCCTGTGCGGTTTTCACTGTGGGTAAAACCGCACTAAATGTAGGTACAAATAAATTATAGGTCATTCACATTACTTCTTAGGGAAAAATGAATATCCTCATCAATTTGATATTATTGCATAATAGTGTAATTAGAAATTATGATTAATTAAAATCTTTGCATACAAAGGATTTTTCATAAATTGTTAATATTAATTTCGTTTTACGAGTTAGTTCTATTCGTGATACACTCACTCATTAGTGAATGATCATTTAAAGACAGAACAAAAATAATGAAGAATACTACAATTTTCCTTGACACGATGTTGGCATAGGTATTGTCCCGTTTACGCAAATTACTCGGTCCAGTCAATTTCTTTATTATTTTCTTATATTTCCGTCGCACAGAGTGTAGCAGGAAAATGCACTTTTCTAAAGGATGGTGGCCAAAAATGTATGGGCGACGAACTCACGCTCGCCACAGCTCTGACTACTTCTGTTTGAAAGGTATCACAGCCATGGTTCACAGTGCCAAAGCTCATTAAATTCTATCCCATACTTCTCCATTTATTAAGAATTTTTTCCTTGTATTGTTTTTTGAGTCACCTCAACCTTATAAAACGTGTTAATATATAAAGAACTGCGGGACAGAATTTGACAAGGTTTGGCACAATGAACCATGTCTGTGATAGCTTTCATTCAGATTAATCTTATCTGTGGTGGCCCGTGTGCCGCCCATACATGTAACAAACTTACAACTGAACCTACCAAAAACATTGCACGACGATTTGTAGCTTTACCGTCATTTCAACCTGTCGGAGGGCGAGTCTGGCTTCAAAGCCATGAACTGTGATCTAGATCGAGTCTACGAGTAGGTCAAATTCTTTGGCCTAATGAACCCCCCCAAATCCAAGTATGTATATGATATGTACATAATAATAATAACTGGTAGCAGGTTTTATCGAAACGCATTGAGCATGTCGTTTTTTTACGGGGGAAAATCATCGAATGACTGCTCCCGCCTGGGTGAGGCGGCAGGGAGTGTCAGACTCTTACTGACTAAAAACCACCCTGTTCCTTCTCCTGCACGTCGAGCCGGAGCCCCCGGTCACCCGTTAGGTTCTCCGCGACATTGAGCATGTCTACCCTTAATCCTTTGAGCATGAACGGCGATGTTATCTCTTACACTGATGTTGTCAAGAATTTAGGAGTGTTTATAAACTCTAACTTTTCGTGGGATAAACGAGATCAGTCGTAAAGTTCATTTTTACTTACATTCACTGCAACGTCTCCAGCACCTCCTGCCACTGAAAACGAGGATACACGTAATGCATCTAACCCGTCCTTTGATCGACTACGCACTTGCTATTTGGATGCCATTGAGGAGCTTCTAAATAAACTGTCTGTATACGCTTGAGCGATTGCAAAATTTCTATAAACGCTGTCTTTAGTTTAAACAAGTGTGATCATGTCACTGGATTTCACAAAGTTCTGAAGTGCCTCCTAATCCGACTTTATAGGAATACTAGCATGTTATGTATACTTTTCAATATCTTATTCAATCCTGCTTATCTCTTTTATCTTCGCGAACGTTTTTCCTCTGCCTGCTCTATTGAGGCTATTGCGCGATCTGTTTTTAAATCTAATCTTTCTGTTGTTGTCTGCTCCTATTCCTTCACTCTCTGTGCAATGAGACTTTGAAATTCCCTCCCGATTTAACATACGACACACTAAATTCATCACAATCTTTAAAAGATTCGTAAGGTAACATTATCTTTCCTTAACATATGCAACTTAGGGTGTAGTTGTGTATTTATTTAAAAAATAATTTTTTGGTTTTATTTTGTGTATTTATTAAGTAGCCTTTAACCTAAGTTTCTTTATTATGTTATCATAATGCTTTTTATTTTGTTACACACATTTTTCCTGTCGAAGGACTGCAAGTAGAAATTCCTACAGGAATATGTAGTACCTATGTACCTCCGATATATATTTGTGGTCTCCTATGTACTGCCTGTGTGTTGTGCATAAATTTATAATTCATATATGAAAACGATTTGAATAAAAAAAATATAAACCATAATGTATTCAAATTACGAAAATATTATTAGCTCCATGCACTAAAACATTACGGTAATATTTCCATAATATGAATAACATTAATAAAAAATAAAATAAAAGTATCTAAAACTAGATTTGGATGTTCAAAGTTCAAATAAAAATAGTCGTATGTAATATTTATGACGATTTATGTTGAAGAAATAGAACTGTATACTTGTTTAGTTTTGTTATTAAAATTAAAATGAATGTTATATATTGCGAAGTCTATGTTATATTTAAAATGGCATATTGTTTTAATTCGTGAGAAATGATTTCGTATCATCAGATTGTATATAAATAGCAGAAGCGCTACACGAAATTGTATTCAGATTCCGTGCATAATAAAAATAGTATAATTGTGATTACGTAATTAATTTTTTGTAAGTACATTTGTACAATGTAGGTCAGCTACATGGTGCACTGATGCGACGACCCGCTCCGGCACCGCTCACGTCCCAGAGCGAGCGTGATTCAGGGCCATCCAAATGAACCGCGGATATCACACGATCTCCGGGGAGGCGACGAACCTCCTTGCCGGATTATCGTCATTTGACCTGGAGGCGAAGGTGTTCGCATCGCCAGGGTGAAACTCCGCTGCCGTACCAGATTAGTGTGTGGCGGGATGAGCTCCGGCGCGATCTCATGGCAGAATGGGAGCAACGACTGCCACAACCGAGGGCTGGGCTCACTGTCATTGCACCGGTTAGTCCCCTCTTTGAGGAGTGATCAAGGACGGAGGTGATAATCGAAGACGGAAGTTTTTTTTAAAAATTTGATGGGCCGATGTCTATCTACTTCAACGTTTCGTTTCAGTAGATTCCTGTTTCATATTGGGCGCGGAGAACACCCGGTAGTCATCATTGCGAGGACCGCCCATAGAATACGGTGGAGCATACGGTAGCGGTAGCGGCAAACTCGCGTTCATTACGCCACGATCCATAAGCAGACAACAATACAAGTAGACACAAAAAGCAGTTCATGATGCGTCGCAGCGCTAATTTTCAGCACTAGCCAATATAATACACTTATCATGTAATAATTCATCATTATGTTTCGGGACGTACAGTAACTTTAAAAATAATTAAATAACGGGTCTTCAAAATTCAAGATTTGTCCCCTAGTATTATCGGACTCTATGAAAATAATGTCTGCTATTTGGGGAGCATGGGGCATGATGTTATGATGCAAATTATCTGTTACTTCAAGAGTTACTCACGCTTTCGGCCATTGAATGCACTTCCTACTCGGTGCCGACAGATCGAGCTCTCGTCGCAATGGGTTATTGACCTACTTCGGAATCCACATACGATTCACATGGTCATTATTTTATATGTTATCACACGTGCTCGTTTAAAATTTTAAGTTTCGTAACCTTTTATTATTGTTTTATTAATGTTTTAATAGAATATAAAGAGCTATCTTACTCGTAACAGAACAAAAATGTTATTGTCGGCCTACTAAAAAAGAGCATAAAGCTGAAGAGTTGTTTGTTTGATTTAACGCGCTAATCTCTGGAAGTACTGTTTCAAATTGAGTAATTATTTTAGTATTAAATAATCCCTTTATCAAAGAAGGCCATAGGCTATAAAAGGCCACGATACGATTAATAGGAGCCGAGCAGAGCGGGATAAACCGCACAGGAATACTCAGTTGTTAATTCATGTAGGTACCTGTTGTCTGTTTCGGTGAAGAGATACGAAATCTAAACAAATATTTTGTTTTCTCAACAGCATCCTTTTCGACTCTTCATTCAAGTATCGTGCAAAATAAGAATAAAAAATATTTACACATGACTCGACAAAATAATTTAAGGCTTTGGGAAATTCCATCAAAATCCCCAGCCTCCGAGAGATGTAACAAAATGACCTAAGTGATTTTACCTACTTTCTCCATAGCAAATAATTTTTCTATTAGGTTTACTAAGACAGCTATATGAATGAGTAAAATCGACTACATTGTTTGTTTGAACGTGCTATTCACTGAAACTACTAGTTCGAATTCGATGATCATTTTTGTCTTGCGTCATCTATTTATCGAGAAAGGATATAGATAAAATAATTAACATCATGCTACGATCAACAACCGCGCGGAAACATGCCCTAAGTGTGTTTGATGCACAACAAATATTTCAAGTCAAGACTGGACAACAGGAGAAACGTGTTGAATGCGTTTCAAATTCATAATTTGGCTTAAAAATATTGCTTTAGGTATACTTAAGGACTTTAGACATACGATTTTCATTTAGCTCCTTATCAACATCTATCCATACTTTTTTTTTTTTTTTTTTTTTAAGGGGGAAAATCATCGAATGGAAGTCATTCGATGATTTTCCATTGAATAACTAATTATAATAAAAACAATATAATTAATTTACATTACACGACAGCCCTTTTCTTTAAAGGGAGGAAAATCATTGAATGTCTGCTTCCGCCTGGGTGAGGCGGGAGGGAGTGTCAGACTCTTACTGACTAAAAACCAACCCGTTCCTTCTCCTGCACGTCGAGCCGGAGCCCCGGTTACCCGTTAGGTTCTCCGCGACTCCGAATCGGCATCGGCCGTATTGGGCCCCATCTGTGGTGGTCTGATGGCTCTTCGAGGCGCGCGCGGAACGCGACGCGCCGTACGCTCGGGTCTGTTTCTGGTCGGACGGGGAGCCACCCATGCTCGCCGTCCGCAGGCCCGCGCTTACGGTGGCCGGAGATCGTCTCGCGATCCCCGACGCCCTTTGTGTCCTTCGCGATGGCTGGGTTGCGAGGAGGCAGCGCTTCGCTGCCTCACGCGTCCCGCCTCCTCCTTAGCTAGCATGACTGCTTCGCAAAAGGAGGAGACGGCATCCCAGTCCCTCTCGCTCCGCATCATGGCCTGCACTAGGCCCGGACGCGAGAGGTCGCCATCGCCGATCACTTCCCTGAAGAGACGGCGGTGCTCAGCCCACGAAGGGCATTCTCCCACCGTGTGTTCCACCGTGTCCTCAGGGCGGTCCTCGCAGTGATGACACCCGGGCGTTTCCTCCCGCCCCATCAGACACAGGTACCTCCCGAAACTTCCATGTCCGGTGAGGACCTGCGTCAGGCGGTAGGTGAGGACGCCGTAGCGTCTCTCAAGCCACTCCTCAAAGAGGGGACTTACCGCTGCGATGGCAGCGAGCCCAGCCCTCGGTTGCGACAGTCGTTGCTGCCATTCCGCCATGAGATCGCGCCGGAGCTCATCCCGCCACGCACCTATTTGGCGCGGCAGCGGGGTTTCACCCCGGCGACGTGCCTCCGCGCGCATGCCGTACACGCGCGCGAGCACCTTCGCCTCCAGATCCCACGGCGGTAATCCGGCAAGGAGGTTCGCCGACTCCCCAGAGATCGTGCGATATCCGCGGATCATTCGGATCGCCATGACTCTCTGTGCCATGAGCAGCGTCCGAGCGGGACGCCGCAACAGGTTTGGCGCCCAAACAGGGGCGCCGTAGAGGGCCATGGACCGCACGACCCCGGCGTATAACCTCCGGCAGGAGGCGTTTGGCCCCCCGAGGTTGGGGAGGATGCGTTTAAACGCAGACCCCGTCCTCTCCAACTTTGGGGCCAAACGTCGGAAGTGTTCTATGAAGTTCCACCGACTGTCGAGGACGAGTCCTAGGTACTTCATCGTCGTCTCGACGTCGATGGTAACTCCTCCCGCCGTTATTTGGGACCCACCCGGAGGTGGCGCGTTCCCGCGGCCATGAAAACACATGGCCTCGGACTTGTGGAGCGCCACCTCGAGTCCCAACTGCCGGATTCTCTCAACGACTATCGCAACCGCTGTCGCCATTAAGTCGGCCGCCGCCTGGTGTGACCTCCCGTGCGCTAGCACCAGCGTATCGTCGGCGTAGCATATTGTGCTAACGCCGTTCGGGAGGTCGGTGCGCAGCACCCAGTCATAGCCGATGTTCCACAGGAGCGGCCCCAGAACCGAACCCTGTGGAACACCGCGTGCCATCTCTCGCCGGTTCCACTCGCCCCGGTGACCGGGGTAGCTGACGGACCTGTCCGTCAGGTAAGCCTCGATTACACGACGGAGGTAGGTAGGCACCCGATGATATCGGAGTGCCTCCAAGATGCAGCTCCAGGGCAGGGAGTTGAAGGCGTTGGCGATGTCCAGAGACACCGCCACTACGACCTTACCCCTGGACACTGCAGTCCCCGTCGTGAGGTCTCTAACGCGCATGATGGCGTCCACCGTGGAGCGCCCTCTGCGGAAGCCGAACTGGCCGTCCGACAAGTCCGGCCCAATGTCCGTCAGGTGCGCGACGAGGCGGTTCGAAATGATTCTTTCGAAGACTTTCCCCACCTCGTCGAGCAACACTATGGGCCGGTACGCGGACGGAGAGTCCGCAGGGCGCCCCGTCTTCCGCACGAGGACCAGTTTTCCCGCTTTCCAGAGAAGCGGGAACTGGCCTCTCTCCAGACATGCGCTGTAGAGACCAATCAATCGAGGCCCGAGAGCCTCTGAGGCCAGGACCCATGCCTTGCCATGCAGGCCGTCGGGTCCTGGGGCGGTGTTCTTGGCGCCCATCCGGCGCACCGCCGCTCTCAATTCTGCCTCGGTCACCTCTGGGACGATGTCGTCGTCGTCGTCGCTGTAGCCCGCGTCGGGCACCGCAGGGGGCGGAGTCATATACGGAGGGGTGAACCCCCTCCACAGTCGAGGGAACAGGGTGCCAATCACCTCCTCCAAGACTTCTTGGCGGAGACTCTGGGTGAGCGGGGGAGCCCAGGCGCGGAGCTTGTCGCGTACCATCCGGTACGGGCGTCCCCACGGATCTCTGTCCAGAGTCCCCAGCATCTCTCGGCGGGCCTCCTCCTTGGCCCGCAATATCTCCACCTTGAGGAGGGCCTTGGCCGCCCTGTATCCCTCGTACAACTCCGCCTCTCTCGCCTCCGCATTCGGAGGACGGATGCGGCGCCTGCGGTGCCTGGTGTACTGGCGTCGCGCGGCAGTGCACGCCTTGCGTAGAGCTGCCAGCTCTTGCGACCACCAGTAAACCTGGCGCTTCTGTTGCCTCGACCGGATCCGGGGCATCGCCACGTCACAGATCCTGGACATGGCGTCCTGGAGCCACTTGGCCTCATCGTCAATGTCGGCAGGCCTGAGCGGTGGTATCACCCAGGCCTGCACGATGGCGGCTTCCAGGAGCAGCTCCCGGTCCAGCTGTTTCAGCGCCCAACGCGGGCCACATGGGGCCTGTCTGACCGGCGGGTCTGCGGACTCGGCGGAGACGTCGAACCGGATATACCGGTGGTCGGAATACGTCTCCACCTCCTCCATGACGCGCCAGTCAACAATACGCGGTGACAGAGCAGGGCTGGCGAACGAGATGTCCACCACCGACTCGCCCTGCATCCGCACGCACGTGGGGACAGAACCCCGGTTCAGGACGACTAGGCCCGTCTCAAGGGCCCAGTCTTCCACCATCCTACCCCGGACGTCGGTGAACCGGGAACCCCAAGCCAAGTTTTTGGCGTTGAAGTCCCCGAGGACGAGCACGGGGAGGGAACGGAACCCGACGACGACGGTGACCAACTCCCTCAAGGAGTTGTGGAACTCGGCGAAAGTTCGGTTCGGAGAGAAGTACACGCCCACCACAGCGAGCTCTCCGAACCGTGCTGCGACACAACCCCGGCCTCTTTGAGCAGCCTCAAGAGTCGGGGTACCGGCGGCGGCCGACGAGATGATGGTCACCGAGCCGTCCAGGTCCGCCACCCAGTGATCCCTGGGCAGGACAAAGTACGGCTCGGAGACCACGGCGACATTGATCGACCACTGCGCCATGCTCTGGAGCAGGAGATCCTGAGCAGCGGCGCAGTGGTTGATGTTCGCCTGGAGGAGGCGGAACGGGGCCATTATTGGCAGTCCATTCCGACCTCCTCAGTGGCGGCAGCGGCGACTGCGGTGGCAGTGGCGGCGGCGGCGGCGGAAACGGCAGGGGCGGTGGAGGGCCTACCTTTGCCCTTGGGTTTGGCGGGAGGGGAGCAGCCTTTGCTCCCGACCCGGTGATTGGCCGGCTTGCCAGCCGCCGCACATGCATTGCAGTGCAGCGGGGCGGAGCACGAGCCGGCCTTGTGACCGGGCCGACCGCAGCGGAAGCAACAGTCGCTGCGGTCCACCTCCGAGGTGCATTTGACACTCACGTGCTCCCCCACGTGACAGCGGTAGCACCTCAGAGGCCGGGTCTCGAGCAGCTTGACCTGCGCCGAGACCCATCCCACCAAGAGCCTTTTGCCCTCCTTCAGCTTCTTGGCCGCTGTGACGGGGCAGCTGACAACAACAGTGCGCAGCCCCGAGTTGTCCGGGCGGATGGCGCCTGCCTTAACTTGGTCAGCAGGGCACCCTCCCGTCCTGGCCACAGCGGCCACCACCTCCGTCTCCGTTACGGAGTCGTCCAGGCCCAAGATCCTGACATCCAGGCATTTGGTGGGCCTGGACACGCGGGCCTCGTCCGCACCGAGGCACGCCCTAAGCATCTCGGCCAGGGCGTCGGCCGATGGGCCGCTGGTCGCGCCGGGGACCTCCAAAAGACGGGCTCCGGTAGCGGTCACCTTGACCGCGAACCCGTCCGGGGCCCCGAACTCCGCAGGAGTCACCGCCCCCTTTAATTTGGCGAGGACGTCGCCATATGTAACGCCCCTGTTGACCGCCTCGGGCTGCAGTGTAATTACTACAGCCGCGGTCTTAGGGGCGAGGAGCAAGGCAGCAGCGCGTTTCTCCCTGCGCTGCTGCTGCCGTCGTTGCCGCTGCGCCTTTTTTCGGCGCTTCCGGCCCTCCTTGGCGACTCTCCTCGCCTCGCCGGCGATTTGCCACCCGCCGCCGTCCTCTGCTTGCGGGGCGGGTTCCGCCGCCGCCGCCGCAACCCCAGCCTGCTGGGCCGGAGTGCCCCTCCTCTTTTTGCGCCCAGCGGGCGCAGGCGCAGGCGCCGTCGGCGCAGCTGGGGTCTGCGCCGGCGGGGGCGCCGAGGCCCTCGCTGGGGCAGCCGTTCGCACCTTTGTCGGTGGTTGGGAGCTGCGGCTGGCCTGACCCGAGGTCGAAGGCTTGGCCACAGCGGCAGCGTACGACCGCGGGACCGCGGGGGCGACCTGACTCGCCGCGAGTGGGGGGCGCAAGAGCCTGCCCTCCAGCACGTCGAAACGTCGCTGGAAGGCAGCCATCTCCGCCCGCAGCAGTCCGACTACGTCGGCCTCCGCCGGGGGCTGGGGGCGACTGCCACGAGCAGCGGCGAGCTCGGCCCTGGCCGTCCGCAGCTCGGCCTCCAGAGCCGCGTTAGAGGCCGCAAAGCGCGCCAGCTCTCGCCGCATCTCGGCCAGCTCCGAGCGCACCTTTCCCGCAGTGGGCCCCGCACACTGCTCCAAGGCCGCCTCCGTTATAGTGGCCGCCGCCGCCCTGAGGAGGCGGAGCCTAACCGGCTGGGATTTCCCCATCGCCAGCTTGTAGAGCTCCGCCGTAATGGCCTGTTGGAGGCCCCCGGAGCAGCTCTCGCTCTCAGAGCCGCGCTCGCCCTCCGACATCTCCACGCCGGACATCTCGGCCGCAGAGGACTCCGAACGGGCAGCGCTCGAGAGAGCCCTGCCCTCCGCGGCCAGCTGCTCGGCTGACTCCGCGCAGGCAGCTGGTGCCGGTTTCCGGCGACCGCTGCCCTTGCCGGCCCTACCCCGCGCTGCCGTGTGGACCTTGGGGGGAGGCGCCTCCTGAGCGCCGGAGGACGGGGACAAACTGTCCTCCTCCAGCCTGGGGCGTTTGAACGTCCCCGTCGCGCGGCGGCGTGAGCCTTTCGAGCTCACGCTCAGCCGCTCCGCTAATATCGCGTCGGACTCTGAGTCCGACCCCCTCCGACTAGACTCCCGTGTGTGGGGCCTGCTGGACGAGTCCAGCGCCCCACCACGAGTCCCGGAGCCACTTGGGCTCCCTTCTCCTGCTACTGCAGGCGAGCCAGGCTCACCCGCACTCTCCTCCTCCGGTTGTGTGGTTTTTATTTTAGTATTTAACTCCATAAAGTTCCCACGAGTATGGGGGAAATATTCGGTCCACCCAGGCAGTGCCCCCTGTACCTGGGTAAGTGTTAATTTGTTTCCCAACTAGAGGTTCCACTGGTCCCCTAGCTGGGGGTGCGCTCGCGACTGACACTACTCCTCAGCCATGCATACTCTCGCCGCGCACCAGAACTTAGTATTGGAGGAATTTTTTATAGAGGTTATCTTCCTCGCGGTCCGGGCGACCAAGCCAAGACCCTCGTCCCGTTCAGAGTCACAAAACATGACCGTGACCTCCTTACGGATTACGATATCGACGGCTGCAATCGGGGACAGCTTGTGTCCCGATGCTGCTCGCTGGCAGGGTGAGTGCACAACGAGCACCGCCCTTGCCTCTCCGCCACGCTCTCTGCTAATCAGAGAGACAGGCGGAGAAACGCCCCACGGAAGCGCGGGCCATGAGCACACAGCCCGCCGCCTCCAGAACCCTATCGGGTTCGCCCGCCCAGTCCAGAAGTCTGCTGCGGGCGACAGTCACTCCAACCCTATCACCCCCGCTAGGGAGACTGTCGCCCGCACCCAGGGTGCACCACGGGGAGGTCTTCTGGCACCGCACTCCATCTATCCATACTAGCCGAACGTCCTTCGTCAGCTAAAAAGGCTAGTTTATCTTAAATCGCATACTTGAGTCAAGTTTTCATACATATGCGTCAAAGCTGCTAAGTTATGCTTCAAGATTCCCTGTGCGAACCACAAAGGATTGGAACTCTTTGCCAGAGGCCTGTTTTCCTTTATTTCCTAAAGGAACAACCCAGGTGCCTTCAAGTCTCTAGTGAACAGGTTGCTTATGGGCAGGCGTGCTTCATCGCAAGCCGCGTCATCGCTTAGGTACCATCAGGCGAGATAGTGGCCAAACACCGACCAGTATAAGAAAAAACCTGTCTCAATTATGCGAGCTAAACTAAACTTATTTATATTAGACCGGTGGACGTTCATCATTCAAAAAGATCGAAAATATACAAACACTGTTTTGCTGTAGTGCCGTGCAGCTGGCTCCGAAAATGTCAGACTACATACCACGCGCTGAAAGCGTGCGGGCGCCGTAACTACAACTGAAGAAGACCACACGCCGACCACGCGTCGGTATGTCGTCGGTGTTTTTACTAATGTTATGAAGAGTCATACGACATATGATTTAAAGTTCATATTTAAATGACAAGTTAATTGCTGGGTTGTACCCGTGCCGGTTAAGTATAGTCGATAAAGTTTTAACACCCTTTATTGTCGTTTAGCTACAACAATAAAGGCCCGGAACAGAAAAAATATTCATATTTTTCCATAGGCGTAACTTCTGCAACCACATACATAGTAACCGGAGGTTCAAATCATAAATAAAATATAATTGCGAACAATCATGAAGTACTGAGTAATAGCATTTGTGTTGCATAGTTATAGTGACATGAATTATTGATGATTCTGATAACTGACCTTGGTTAGTCACACCGTGTACTCTCAGCAGTAACGGGAACTGTAAAAATGTCTTATCAGTTATCAGAAGCCTTACAATTAGTCTGTAGGTAGTAAAAATCTTAGCCACATAATTCATAATGGTTAGATAGTTGAAATATTTACAAATACCACATCTGAGATTCTTTATGAATAAAAAATATGAAACCTTTCGTACTAAGTGTTCCATGTTATAGTAAATCACAGCATTTATGAATGGTGTACAAGGAAAATCTTAGTAAACATCTCATGCTTAATTTTCCCTAAACATTGCGGTTTAAAGAATTACCAGTTGACAAACACCAGTTTGATGAAGAGTTGCTGAATAATTTGTATCTTTCCTAAGCCAGGGATTTTATTAGTATATTATATATAAAGGTAAAGTTTTTAGTACAACTCCACATTGGATGTAGGTCTATAAGGTAAAGACATCATTAAAAAAACTTTAAAACACATTGAAATATCGGTTTTATAAGACAAAATAAGAATAATTTATTAAGTTTCAGTAATAATGGTGGTATTGTAAGACCACAAAAATTGTCAATTTAATTAATACTAACCTGCTCCTATGTTTTGAAGAGACTAACGGTCAACCGAGCAATGTTTTTGTTTCAATACCTCTATGAACTTTAAATCGTATGTCAAATGACATATTTCATAACGTCAATGTAAAAAAGCTGTAAGCGCATTGCACTTACAACCTTTTTGTATTGCTTCCAAAGTAAAAAACGCTGCGCCGGAGCCGTACTTGAGCCGTGTCGGAACCGTACCTACTTGTTAAGTATGTACTTTTATACCCCCCGATTCCTTTTTCAAATCAACATTTTACATAAACTTATAATCTGATGAAACGAGTCTATAATAAAAGTTTAATTTTGAACAGAAGGTCGGACCAAAGGTGCGATTGATATAGCCAATAGATATAATTCTATATATCAGTTGAGTAATTAGACAGGCGAAATGAATGTAAATTACACGCCCAATTGACCCGCCTTGGACTGTCTTATTGTTTATTATAGTATAGTGGTATCCTCTAGTTTATTCTCAATTCCATCGACTATTATACCTCTATAGGTACTACTAAATCCTAGGACTTTAATTTTGCGACTATGAAACATTATAATTAAAATACATTAATCACACATCCACGAACCTACCTTACCTCTAGACAAGATAACTATAAAACTAAACATATAAATTATAATTTACATTAAAATATACACTACACAAAGCCAACACGGATCATTGGAACCGGACTTTTGATTTCTTACTTCCGTACCTATGTTTCTAGTTACCTAAAACATAGATATAAGAAAAAACTGTCGGCCTAGAATCATTAGTCATGTTGTATGGCACCGCATATTTAGTTGATAACTCATTGTAAACTGAACACAAGATAAAGATCGTTATCATTGTATCTAAGCTCTTTGGTCGACCCTTTTTTTATGGGGAAAGTCATCCAATGCCTTCTCCCGCCTTCGGTGAGGCGAGAGGGAGTGTCAGACTCTTACTGACAAATAACCACTCCGTTCCTACTCCTGCTCTTTGAACAGAAGCCCCAGTAATCCGTTTACTCTTCCGCGACTCCGTTTGGTCAACCCTGGTTCTCCGACTTTTAATCAAAAATACGTACACTGACTTTTCGTAAAAATTTAGACTGAAATTTGTCTAATTTTGTCTTTTAATAACAAACTTTAATAGAATTGATTTTAACCTTGCGTTTTCGTAAACTATAACAATTCGTGACAACGCATATTTCTTTATTTACTTCAATTACATTTCATAATAATTTGTTTATTAAACGTACCTATTGGGCGATCAGGGGATTCTATTATCTACGATCCTTACTGAGACAAATACTGATAACATCTTTTGTTATTAATAAATTACCTACATAATATATTATACAGATAATTTTAGTTTAATTAATTTATTTCTGTGATTAAAGATTTGTCTCAGTCATTTGAATGCTTTTACGTATAAAATATACCGCGACTTTGCATTCATAAATACATTCTATGGCATTACTAAATTCAACAACGGAATTGATTTAATCGTCTATTATAATTATTTTATCACCAAATTAGCATTATTTATGGATAGGAAGTTAAATCATTAGATATTATTTTTACCAAATGGTTCTTTTTTATTATAAGTAGATATTATTATAACATTTTCCAGTTTTTTGGTAATTTTTATCTCTTTTCCCTGACCTTGTCTAAGATTCGATAAGATGACGGAAAACACAACTTTCTTTAGTTTTACTGCACACCATTAATCAGAACATAACATAACATAAGATCACGCCTTATATTCCCGAAGGGGTAGATCACTTGAAATCATTAATCAGAAATTGACTATAATTATGATTAACAAATATGTTTTAGGGTGCCGATCCCATTAACCCAATAATTTGAAGGTAGCACTAACCTAACATGTTGATGCTTTTCCATGATTTTAACTCATAGTAAACAGTCAATGATCACCGTAGTAACCTAAGTATACTTGCTATACATTTTTTTAAATTATCCCTACATTGTGTTACTAACTCAAGTTATTATAACTACTATCTCCCAGGAGTGCCAGGCACAAAGCAGATTAAAAGTTTATTGCACCCGCTGGACTAGAACCTCATTACTTGAGCATAATGCGATCTAAAAACAATTTTGCGTTCCTTGTCACACCATGCTTTATATACCTAAAGGCATTTGTCGGAAGTGGGTCATTAAGTGTGGGATAGTCATGCATTGGCGCAAATGGGGCGGCTCCAGTGATCACAGAAAACCTCACTAAAAACCGGCGTGAAATATCGCTTGCGTTGTGTTTCATCGTGTGGCTGAGGTTACCGGAGGCCCCCAGTCTCTCCATTCCCTGAATCCCTCATAATCCTGAAATACCCGATTCCCAAAAGACCGGTAACGCACTTGAAACGCCTCTGGTGGTTCAGGTGTCCATATGTTACCTACAAGTGATACGTCTGCTCGTTTACCAGCTTACCCCATAAAACACCGAGCGTGTGGCGCGTCGCGTTCCGCGCGCGTCTTAAACTGTCAAACACCAAGCGGTCACCGGTGACCGCAACCTATTGTTCTATAATTGTGTCTACAAAACCGGTACTCGACGAGTTAAAGAGCCATCAGACCACCACAGATGGGGCCCAATAGGGCCGATGCCGATTCGGTGTGGCGGAGAACCTAGCGGGTAACCGGGCGACTCCGGCTCGACGTGCAGGAGAAGGAACGGGATGGTTTTTAGCCAGTAATCAGTGTCAGAACACTCTCTCCCGCCTCACCCAGGCGGGAGCAGTCATTCGATGATTTACCCCCTTAAAAAAAAATAAAAAAACTCCCACAAAACAAATTCAAAATCGGATTTTCAGACTTCAATATTCTTAGTAAATTGTATAGATTTCTGTACCTACTATGTGGAGGATAATAACGAAAGTGGCTTTACCTAAATTGGATGATTGTTACATTGTGATGGTGTTATATTGATGTCATTACATTATACAATTAAATTATAATTATACCTGCTTTATAAAAGCGTCATTACGTTTTATTACCTACTTGCATTGCATTTGACAATAAAAAAACAAATGTTATTTTAAGGTGACTTCTTGAATATTCGTCTTAGAGACGATTGTTAACATCGTATAATTAAGGTCTACGTGTCGAAATTATATCCATTGATAATTCTAGTCGTAGCATTTCTAGACTATTCTGGAAGGGCGCCAGGTATTTGGTAATAGGTTCTATTCAAATGATATTGTAGCCACACTAGCCATAGCACAAGCTACAAGGATTTAGACCATCGTTTAACAGAAACCAAGAAGCAGACAGCTCTGAAAAGAGCTATATTATTCAACGTTTTTGACCACCTCTGTTAACACAGACAGCTCTGAGAAGAGCTATTTTATTTCACGTTTTTGATATGCTCTGTTAACACAGAAACCTCTGAAAAGAGCTATTTTGCTGAACGTTTTTGATCCTCTGTCTACAAGAGACGAAGTAACTCGCCGACGCCGCTGCCAGTATCACGCGCCGACCAACGCGCGTAGGTATCGCAGCGCGGCACGGCGCACGGCGTTTACATCTTCACGGCTCGACGGTCGCAGGAGGAAAGGACAGAGGCACGCGTTACGCAATATTTATAGCGGCGCGAAACTCAGCGCGCGGCGCTGCGGAGGCGCGTCCTCTTTGCACGGACCTCACACTCATCGACTATCTCGCTCTTTTATCGGCTATCCTTTTCTTTCCATTGTTCACGATGTAAACAAAGTTCTGTCCTAAATAGTGTAACGCTATTGGCTATAATTTAGGCGATGTTATTGGTGTACAAATTTCTAAATTTTATTTATTTTTAATTTAATAGTTTTAATTGGTTAATGTACAGAATTAGTTGTAAGTAGCACTAGTACCAATTTTTGTATAAAAACAACCACCTCCGGCTAATAAATACATTCGTTCTACGACAACAAGTTGTTTCACTAATAACAACCGATCTCCAAAATATCATAGCAATGCACCTAGCTCGTCGTAGGTGTATTGGGAAAAGGTGCCGTTTTGCAGCTTATATAGAGGTATAAAAAAACAACATGGAGGGAATTGCAATCACCATCGTCACAGACAGCGCCTGGCAATCCACTATTAGGTTAATGGACTCGTCTACACAACACGAGGTTCCTCAATCTGCGCATTAGGCAAATGGTTTAGAGGAAGGGGAAAAAGAAAGGGTTTATTAGACCTACTTAGGATCTCTGTAAATTTCTTTTTCAGCTTGACTCTTTCTTCAGCTACGTAAAGTGGTTGGTCACAAATGTATCACTTCAAATCATATACGGTGTAAATGAAACGGTTTCAAAAAACGAAGACAGGTAAACTGTCTCAAAAACGTTCGTCGTTTCAAAAACGTTGAACGTTTAAAACCGTTGCAAAAACGAGTTCTATTTTCAAAAAATAAGGATTTAAAAATGTTCTTTTATTTAATAATAGTTGTAATCAACTGTTCAAGGCTGATGTTGGATGAATAACACGAAAAGAAAAACGATTAATAATGTAAAAAAAATTGTCTGCATTGTCCGAAGAGTTCCGTGTGTGATAGTTTATTAATTCTGATGAAAGGTTGGACGATAGGTTCTAAATAACCATAGATATAGTCACACTTTTATAATTTTACTATGGTACTTTTCTCTTGTCGTCTTATGTTCTGTTATCCGGTGTTGTAATTGTGTAGATAATATATTATCATTAAATTTATTCTCCAAATTGGCCCATATTTCATTTCACAAATTCACTGTTAATAAATAATCTAGAAATAAAAAATCTGTAAACTGTGAACTCTTAAGTTATTAGATGACTCATAGAAAATATTGTAAAATACGTATTATTCATGCATTCTTTATATGCATAATAAATTAATTATGTATAAGCACTATTTCATGTATATACCTAACTTCTTCCAAAAACAAATCGAAAAAATTATGCTCATTTTTTGTACATTAATGTTGATCTTTTTATATATTATTATTATTATATTTTAGCACTTTTTATATATAACAGTTAATCCGATGACAATTACAATAATTTATTGGTAAACAGAGGAGGAGAATAATGAATTGCTATTTTGGATACCACCTGTTTATTCAAGTCTCTGTTTAGTTTCACCTGTCAATGGGACAGGACATCTGTTTGTTCTTGCAAGCTACATAAGTATCAAGTAAAATATTGCAAGTTAAAGATCCACTTCCCGTTATCCCATTAGGTAGTTGAAATTTAGCATGCATCTATAAATTGGTTAATACCTAATGCAATATTGATTGATGATGGAGCTGAAAGCCACCTTTCACCTTATAGGAAGTTGGTAATTAAACGACGCAACTCTATCAAGTTTGGAGTTCCCCGGTAAACAAGTAGACGGATCACCTGATGCAATCGGCGCCGCCCATGGACACCCGAAACACTAGAGGTGTTACAAGTGTGTTACCGGCCTTGGGATTTGGAATTTTAGGATGATTGGGATCTCGACGATTGGGGAAAGGGGTAATTGGGTCTCCGGTAACCTCACCCCCACGACGAAACACAATGCAAGAGTTGTTCCACGTCGGTTTTCTGTGAGGCCGTCGTATTACTTCCTCCGATTGAGCCGGCCATTTTGTGCCGACGCATGGCTATCCCACACTTATATTTGTTTGATTCCA
This sequence comes from Spodoptera picta, assembly GCA_038387885.1. Lineage (NCBI taxonomy): Eukaryota > Metazoa > Arthropoda > Insecta > Lepidoptera > Noctuidae > Spodoptera > Spodoptera picta. The sequence goes on from JAZHFQ010000105.1 coordinate 9,266,057, forward strand.
TCGTTGATAAGTGTTTGTTATGAATATGGGTTATGTCCGATTGATTAGTTGAATCCCAATGGATAACCCAATAGTGAAAGTCTTGAATTAAAAATACTAAAAAGTTAAAAACAACATATAGAAAAACTTTTTTTTAAAACAACCTTTTATTATTTGTTTGTTTGTAAAGTTAACTAAAAAAAATTAAAATCAATTTTAACTCTAAAAGGAAATATAGCAATAAAAGCGTGTTACATTTTGATGATATATATATCTACCTTATTACACCAGGGTCAAAGCCTACAAAAATGGTAAAAAGTGAAAAATTTACAGTAGGATGAAACCCATTAGAAAAGGAGGGGAATATGATCAAAATGAAAGGAAAAATAAATTACGGTCGATCCGAGTTCGGGAAGTGGGAGGGGGGGTTTAAGGGTAAAAAATGGTTTATCTTGATTTCCGGCAAAACTACAAGTCCTATGGAAAATAGTTAAATCGCAAAGTTGTAGGCAATAAAAAGATCTACAACTTTTGTATTTGCAGATTTTTCACATAACCTCAAAATTTTGGTGAAAAATTCAAAAAACCAAGTTTTTGGTTTTTTATTTATATCTTTTTCAAATCAATTTTTTTTTCTACGAAATTTGGTGAAAACTTACCTTATTATGTCCCAAATACACTGTATTTTATTTGATTAAAAATATTTATATTTTCGCTTCATTTTAATTTAACATCAAAAAAGCACCCTAATTTTCAATCGAAAATTCTGACGTCAAAATATCAGCTTTTTTCAAAAAGTTTGGGGGGTTTTTGTTCGTTGAAATATCTACTTTCTGATGGTGTAAAGAAAAATATACATTACTATAGGAAATATTCTTAGAAAATGCTAAAATATGAAAAAACCTCAAATTCGAAAATTTGTTTTTAATCATCATGTACAATTTTGAGGTGTTTATTAAAATTTACATTTTAATTACTCAAAAAACGTAAAATTTAATGTTTTATTAATAAACGAAAAAAATACAAATTAAAATATCCTTCTATAATTAACAAACAAATAAGTTAATAAAGTTAATATTTAATAAGACATCTACAATATTTTTAAAAAGTTGTAGAACCTTCTTTAAATAATATTTGTAGTTGCCTATTTATTGCTGTTTTAAGGTAATTTATATACCTGAGTGACATTCTAATTAGTTAAAATTATTATTAATTATTTGGAATTGTAATTACTCATTGGTTTTTTTCTCTTTGGAGGCATTTCTTCATCGTCAGATTCGACAAATCTTTCCAACTCTAGTTGATCGTCGAAATCTTCAAGACCATCATCTTCGTCTTCAATGTTATTTCCAGTCTGCATTGGTTCTTCATCCATAATTTCATCTGAATCATTTACTTCCTCGTAGATTTTTTCGTCCATATTGGAGCAATTTTCAGAACCATGACAATTAGTGCATAAATTTGTGCATTTTAAACCATGTTTTCGGCAGCCACATTTTAAACTGTTGCATTCAGTTTCACAGCTGCAGCAAAAAATAGTTTTGAGCAATACTTCCGGAATTAAATCCTTTTCTGTAAATTTGGGCATAATGCCATGCTGATGTTGCTTCCATCCCCAATCTGTTGCTGTCAATTCGTTACCCAACCAAGTTTGAAGCTGATAATATGCTCTGTAACAATGTTGTTCTGCTGCTCCTTCTGTGGGTGGGAGGTTTGCCAAAACGAAGGATGATTTAATTTTTGCCAATTGATATTTTTGAAACCTTAATTGATTTAGTGTTATTTTTTCTTTTTTACATTTATACCTCTAAATAGATTTGATTAATTGTAATCCATTTTTTTATATTTTCTTTACTTTCATCTTTTTTGTACAAAACATTGGCCATATTTGACAAATTTTTCGCGTCTAATATAGAATTAACGATACTTTTCTTTCCTTTTCCGGCAAATCCAGATGTTGTATCGCAACCAGAAAAACAATGCAGAAATGCAACAAAATTTTTGAAGGATTCGTGTTTGAAACTATTAGACGTGAAAAATAGATCCTTTCCATTTCCAGAGCCTGGTTTGAGATAATGAATGTCATGATTATTTGAATTTAATTGATTTAAAAGAACCAAAAGATCAATATCTTGACCCATAACTACAAAAAACAAAAACAAACTACAACTAAAAACAAATTTTCGAATTTGAGGTTTTTTCATATTTTTGCATTTTCTAAGAATATTTCCTATAGTAATGTATATTTTTCTTTACACCATCAGAAAGTAGATATTTTAACGAACAAAAACCCCCCAAACTTTTTGAAAAAAGCTGATATTTTGACGTCAGAATTTTCGATTGAAAATTAGGGTGCTTTTTTGATATTAAATTAAAATGAAGCGAACAAATAAATATTTTTAATCAAATAAATTACAATGTATTTGGTACACAATAAGGTAAGTTTTCACCAAATTTCGTAGAAAAAAAAAATTATTTGAAAAAGATATAAATAAAAAACCAAAAACTTGGTTTTTTGAATTTTTCACCAAAATTTTGAGGTTATGTGAAAAATCTGCAAATACAAAAGTTGTAGATCTTTTTATTGCCTACAACTTTGCCATCAAACTTTTTTCCATAGGACTTGTAGTTTTGCCGGAAATCAAGATAAACCATTTTTTACCCTTAAACCACCCCCCCCCCTCCCACTTTCCGAACTCGGATCGACCGTAATTTATTTTTCCTTTCATTTTGATCATATTCCCCTCCTTTTCTAATGGGTTTCATCCTACTGTAATTTTTTTTCACTTTTTAACATTTTTGTAGGCTTTGACCCTGGTGTAATAAGGTTTTATTGCTATATTTCCTTTTAGAGTTAAAAATGATTTTAAACTTTTTAGTTACTACTCCTTTTCTAATGGGTTTCATCCTACTGTAATTTTTTTTGGTTTCAAAAATTATCTACTCTGGTCTATATTAGAAACTAGCAGCACCTTCTTTTCCTCTCACTATTAAAATTAACACGCCTTAATTGTTGCATAATTTTTTATCTTTAATTATATTTGAATACAGCATCTACTAAATTATACTGAATATACAACCTGTACTTACCGTCTTTATTTATCATGAGCCACACCACTGTGACTACCAAGGGCACTCGGAGCCCGTGCCGAAGGCCCCGAGAATATAGGTGTACAAAATCTTTAGACCTACTACATTACCTATCTACAATGTACGAGTAATGTACTCCACAGCTATTGTTTCAAGTCAAGGATTTCCAGTAACTCAGCAAAGTGCATGACCTAACAATATGCACCTTTTCCCACGACCTTCTGTTACTTTTCTCTCTTCTTTATATTTCCCTCAGAAGTCAGAACTTAAATAATTAGATCAAATCGCATTCATTGTAATCACTTTTCTGTCTTTCATTGCCTTTGCATGGAATATTTAATTATTTACCCTTGTTCTATATTTCTAGTAAAATGTTTAAATGAGTCATTGTTTTTTGCATAAATTTCGCTCACGGTCAATTCTTCAATCATTTCCAGGGTCCCATCTATTGACGCACTAATATTTATCGAAATCAGTGCGGTGGTTGATATGTTGAAGCATAAAACAAACTCACTTTTAAGTTAATAGTGAGAAACGAATTATTAACTTCTTTTCCGGTTAAATATATGAATATATATTTTTGCAATATATCTTTGCAATAAACAGACTTAAATCAGATTATTGGGCAACTTAACTAAGTACATTAGGCATTCCTTCCGTCCTTCATTTCAAAGATAAACGTTCATTGGACTTGTCTTCAATAAAATCCTTGGATATTCTATAGGCATGTATTTTTTACCAACTTTTTTACTGGTACACATTACGGGGCACTGAAAACAATACTTAAGTGCTAAAACAATTTGTCAAATCGCAATACAACGCTTTATAAATGATGCAAATTAGAGACCTACCAAATGACCAAAACAACGAACTATGTATGGATCTCGACTGGCTATATGTACAGGTGAATGACAACATCGCATCGTCACAGAGATGATCATTGGATAATACATATTAGTATGTAAAGCCCATATGCCGGTCGAGCGACCTCGCTGTCTCTAAGTTTTCGTTGGAGTGACGTATGAAGCGCATCATATTATTATGATCTCATGTCGCAAGTAGTACTTTCGCAGCAATCTCGATGACGTAGTAATGACGTCGGTTATCGCAATTTTACCTCAGTGTACGGTAACGACCGGTAAGCGACTGAGCGCGAAGGGATTCCCCAAACGATCTGTAACCATAACTTTCTGTTTGGTCTTTTTACCGTCAAGCACACCTTTAGATGCAGCCTGGGAAAACCAGAAGTGAGAACTTATACTACTACTTACTTCTTGATAGCAACACTGATTTTTAACTCAAACCAAGTCACATTAAGTTAAAGGTTACGCACATAATAAAAATAAAAACGAACGCATTCATAATTATATACTTCCGCTTTTTAAGTACCTGCCTGTTAAATTTGCAACTTTAATTTGGCGAACGATCACGTAGGCATTGTTGAAACCAGTGACTTGTCATATAACGAGGTACAATGATGGCCAAAGTACACGATATTAAGAACATTGAACCGAGACCATATATAGCCATGTCAACGTTCTGAAGAATGCATTACGTTGTAAAAGTGTGAATGAACATGTTTATTGTAGATCCAGCTTAATATAAATTACAGTAGTTTAGACCTACTTTAATTTTATTAGAAGATTACAATAGATTAGAACTAGAGTGGTCTACAGCTTAAACTCTCTATCACTGCATTAATCAATAATTAGTTAACTTACTCTGTAAGGTTTTGCATTGTTTTACAAAGATTATCATCTGTACCCGCCGAAAAATGAAAGCGGAAATGATAAAAAAACCCTGAGTTGTCTATTTATGTTAAGTGCTAAACTACTTAATCTCGATGTCGCTACCGCAAAAAAGAAAGGTAAACCGAAGTAAATATTTACTTTTGTAAATAATGACCACATTGACCTTGAATTAAAAATAAATCTAGACGCATTTACTGAAATACGACACCCGCACAAAAATCACGCCAACGTAAAGAAAATCACTGTTAATTTTTTATGGCAAATTAATAGTTCGCCGATTAATCACACCAATCCTATGAATAAATAATAAAAGCAAAATATTCACGTGAGGAAACAAAAAAGAACCGACCGAAACTCGTCATAAAATCCGACCAAGCAAACAAATTAGCATAAACTATTGCACATACAGAGTCTATTATCATAATGGGGGATTATTCATATACTGCCCTAATTAATCGATTCTAGCGTCACAACATAGACATCGGAATAACCGAATCGATTTTCGAAAAAATTATCGTAACAACTTATTAGAATTACTGCTATCCGGTGCGGCCTTCTAATTATAATATTCGAGCTGATGTGACGTAAAGGCATGTTTTGGCATTGATCGACGTCGCATAAAGTGTGTTACTCACGTAATGGTGTTTGTCGAATAACGTGGTTTTTGTGATTTACCCTGAGATGACTGTCATTAGCTCAGTCGACACCTCAACATTGTGGTCGTACACGGCATTGTGTATGGATTAATTAGTTCGATATTTTGCTCCTAATCGTATGCTGTACAAGTATGATTCAAGTGTTCCACATTGCCACTGTTAACCAAAGGCCTCTTCTCATACGGAGAAGGTTGAGCAGTAATCACTACGCTTGCTCACATATACTTAACTCGGAAAAACTCACATTGGTTTTGGTAGGTTTCGAACCCGCGCCCTCATGCACGAGAAGCGGCAGTCTTAAACCTCCGGGCCACCACGACGTATGCAAGCGTTTACGTAATCACAATGTTTATAATTTTGGATAATAAATGTATCAATGAACTTGATTGATGCGCATTATTACCACTACCCAAGTTCGTACTTTATATGCAGAAGTAACTTTATCTGTATTATGGTATACGGAGATTGGGGTCTTTACCTTTTTATGTTCTGTGGTCTTAACTGTGTTTAGAGACTACTTTTGTATGAACAAATGTTGTGGATTTTTCATAACAGTGGATTAAGAAGTTAAGAACGATACCTATGAGAAATCTTTATCAAAAGGTTAGGTCTGTGGGATAATTAAGCAAATAAAACACCGAAGCCGCAGTAAAATTATTATGCTTAGTTTATCCTTATTATCATTAACTTTATGAATGAAACATAATAACAATTAATAAAGGATAACATTATCTACATTAAGTTTTTACAACACATTTTCATTCATTGTTTTTTGACGATCAAAATAATTTATAGTGGACAATAAAGTAACGTTTATTAAAATAATGGTTTTCTTCGACTTTAATCCTATTGCAATATAGCTGTCAATTGTTCTATTATTTATTAATCTTTACGGCAGTTTTTGCGATCTTTATTTAGTTGGCACTGATGTTATAAACTAGATAGTAACTAAAATAGGACAAGGACATCTTAAGAGTGCTTTACGATTTTTAAGGTGCATCATAACTATTCCGTTTACAGAACACATTACATTTTTTAATTATTTTTCTCTCTATTTTGTAAATGTATGTATGTAACCCAAATGCATATCACATAGCTTCTGGATTTAGAACACTGGAAATAGTTTTAATTAAATTATTTCAATAAGACTTAATTTCATAGAGACGAGACGAGAGATACCGAAATGGTGGCCAAATATCTGCCTTGTTGGCCGAGTGGTCGCAAGTGTGACTACCGGGCAAGGGGTCTCGGGTTCAAATCCCGAGTCGGGCAAAGTGCTATTGGGTTTTTAAAATTCTCAGTAGCACGGAGTCTGGAGTTGAGCCCGGTATATGGCAATAGGCTCACCCCCTATTACATAGGACTCATGACATAAATAGTGAAAAGTGGGTGTTACATTGTACAGTGGCATTAAGTGCCGTAATGTAATAATGTAATAGAGGTGTACCTCTGCCTACCCCTTCGGGGATAAAAGGCGTGAAGTTATGTTATGTATCCTACTTTATTTCTACTTTTAACAAAAGATTCAGGTGAAGTAGTAGTAGATTTATGTATATTAAACATAAATTGTTTGTATTACATATACATTGCGATGGTTTATAAATATTATGCGAATATGCGATTATTTTACTTAGTCGGTATTTAACTGTGTTAGCAGTATAATGGACAGTTTTCCTAATTGTTACAACTCGTAATACTTGCTACTTTATAATGCTCGATCCAGGATACTATGTAACTAGTGAATTGTATTGTAAACCCGCTTAACCTATGGAGTTTCTCGCTCGTTCTTCTCCATAGGACTCTACCTTGGAATGAGCAACTAGCTTCTTAACTTCTTAATTTTTGTTGTTGACTTTCAAAAGTGCCTTCCTGGTCTAATTGAAATAAATTATTAATTTGACTTTCGGATTGAAACTCGAAACTCATTTACGCTAGCAACTACTTGATAATCGTTGCAATCTATACGTAATGCTTCCGTAAAATGCTGACAAAAGAAGTAGTTTTTATAATTGTAATCGTATTTGTTTACGTGTTATGTTATACATACAACATTAGCCTTGAGCGGTTCATTACAACTATTATTACATAAAACAAACAATTAATAAGTAATTCCTCACTTTTACGAAAATAATTCTGATCTTTGACCGTCGCCTGTCGGCTGTTCGGGAGCTTTCCACTTATATTCTGTATAAACTAATTCAATTTCAATTACTATTCCTTAGAATAAGCATCAACGATCTAGAGGTATTTTAATTATATAAATATTTAACCTATGACGTTAAGGAAATATATTAAAAAGGTACAACACAATAATAAATGGCATTCATCATTAATTATTTGTTTACACTCAATAATCAACATTAATGTAAAATAAAAAAACGAAATTACTTCACAAAACAGTTATTTTTAACTCTTAATTTAAACCATATAACTTGATCTTATGAATGACCTAATTACAAACAAATGTAATATATCAAAACCTAATTAAATAATTTGGGAATTGAACTACTCAATCTTTTTTTAGTTGGAAAACACGGGCCACGTGGCGTTAAAATAAACATCTATTAAAATACAATTTCATCTTGTAATAGTGTGATAAGAAAACCACACACTGTTATACAAAAATCTTATCAGTACGGTAATATTAATAGTATATTTTGCTTCACGTCTATTTTGCTAGTGGTCAGCAGTGATGCAGTAGTGGTATATAAACTCTTCGTTAAATTATTGTCGTAAAATAAAAATAATTGTTGTTATAAAATAAAAAGGGTATGTTGGTACGTCGCGACCGGTTGTAGGTAATTCCTGTGGATGCGATGGGTTCGTAGCACTGGGCCTACGGCGCTACGCGTCACGGGTAAAACCTACCATTGAGGGCGCTTCCAGGAATCTCTTGAGTAACTACCGCAAACTCTTTTCTTATTGTTATTTACGCTTTTCGCCTTGATTTTTTTTTTGTTTTGTTAATCTTATGCCCTAAAAGTGAATTTTGTCGTTGTCAATATTAATTTAAAAAAAACTATTATTCATGTTTTCTTAAATTCATTATTAGATATATGTATTATTTATTTACTTATTTATCCCACAAGATCAATATAATAATTTAAGTACAACTAAAACAATAAATACACTACGGAATCAATTCAATTATAAGTATTTAATCAAATTCTGTTTTCCTCGTGTATAATGTCACAATTATTTATTTTATAATTGCCTTAGTTTACTTCCGAGTTTAATAAGGCCATTTCCGAACCAGGATCTAAATTAGGATCTGGCGGAATATGAAAAGATGTTTGGGGAATATGGAGCTGTAGGTGTGTTGTGGGTAGACGGAGCTGATGATGCAGGCTCAGGACCGGGGGATGCCGGCGGCAAACGACAGGAGGCACGGGGGCCTCGAGCGGCGCGCGGGGCGAGGATAATGACGCATGCGCGACGAAAGGCGCTGCGGGGTGGGAGGCGCGCGCCTAACACTATTTAAACTGTTCTTACGAACGGTCATCATGCATTGGTCTGTTTGCAATCCAAAGTTTAGTTAGCTATAGTAATACGACAGCTCGAGTCGCAGACAGACAGGCACAAAGCCCGTGGTCGAGACAAAAAAGCTCTCGCAGACAATACGCTAGCTAATCGCGCAGTGAACCTTCGTTCAGGCCCTTCAAATACCAGTGGTGTGTCGTGAGAAGCCATGGCCGTCGCAGCTGCTCAGAAGAACCGCGAAATGTTCGCCATCAAGAAGTCATACAGCATCGAGGTGAGGAGCTCGCCTGCAGCAGCAGGGCCCGGCCCGCTCTCTGCAACGCGTTGCCAGCTCGTTTACTACTTCCATTCATCCCACACATTGCCACCGCTTTACTACCCACAACTTCAAACAAATATTATTCCCGCTTTCATACAGAAAAAAGATTCTTCAATTTGTTTCCAAAACTATCTTTTCACAATAGTTTAATATTCGTGCTAACTTAGATAATAAATATTTCGTTCAATAAATAAACACCCGAAATATTTTAAATTTTAATTAAATAAAGGATTTAAAAAGCAATAGTAATAAAGTTTAAAAAGTGATCATTATTATAATTTTAATATCAGTGTCATATCAGTAATTTAATAGACATTTATGTTTATTAGAAATAATATTGCGATGTCCTAAAAAGCAAATTTAATTAACTATGGACCCTGACAGCAGCCAAGATAATTGAAATATAAAACGCATCGTGAAGCAATTCCTGTATAATTAATTTACTAGTTATTTGGCTGATTTAAACAAAGAAACTAGTACCTTTACAGTGTACTTGAACCAACTTAAATGTAAGTAAAGTTTTGTTTACGAAAGTGATGAAATGTTTTGCCGCGCAACTTTAACGTGAACCATTCAATGAAACATCAAACTAAATCAATCGCATGCATTAATTATCCATCAATCTCCTGTCAAGAAATAGATGATAATCAGTCTGTCATCAGTTATTGACATGTCAAATTTGCCCTTGTGCCACTCTGCAACAATGAACGTCAACAATGTTTACTGACCGATGCAATTTTCTAATCATTTAATCATAAAATACGTCTAAAAACAACTAAAACGGTTTCTGTAGATCTCGTAACAATATGTGTGTTTATATGTGAGAAAGTGAAGTGTGTAAAATAAATTAGGCCGTAATTACAATAAATAGTGTATTTAAAATTCCTCCATAACAATTGCCATAGAACTTGAGAGTTCGGTCTCATTACGCGATGTAGACAGGGTCTGTATCACATAATTATAGTGGCCTGTGATTATAACACTGTTTATATGACAAAGACACTTTCTCGGCGAAATCGCTGAGTCGTGTGACAAATACGCAAGATTCACAACAATATGTTCTAAATAAGTCATTGTTCCACATAAGACGAGTGTCTAAGACCCCTACACAACTTACCTATTACAATAAAAAACAACAATTCTTATCAATCTCTTCATTGTTTATTAGCGGATTAATTAGCATTGTGAATATTCAACACGTCGTCATGTCGCATCGTAGCCGTTACCTCACGTAAGCAACTTTGTGTTAAATAATCAACTGTTGATTGTTTACTTTTGAATAATATTTTCGTCGTACTCTTCAGCTAATGGTGGAGGTGACATCTAAAGCTCGTGCGAAGTTTTTCTGCGAATTATGTCAGAGTTTGTATGCAACAAGTGATGTTTGCAAAATTGTGACCCAAATAAAATTTCTAAAACATAAAACGCGTACATCCTCTGAATTGCATTGCGATCAAATCAATATTTCTTCTTCATATTTAAATTTGCTGTGCGACGAATAAGTAGGTCTGTACGTGTCCATCATGCTATGATTATATTACTATTGCTTATTTTATTATTGGCACCTGAATGATTGTATTTCCTTGACCGTCGAAGGTCGGAATGCAAGGCGGTGCGACGCTCACCGTCTCCGCTTTAGTCAGCAAAGATCGTTAAAATTCTATCAAGTGACACGATGGGCACAATTAACTTGTCACAATATCATTGAATGTACCAAAATCGAAGCTGAACAACAAAATGAAAATATGCCGGCTCGATTTTTTCTTGCACGGTTGCACTTGATTCACAATTAATTAGACATCGTCACGCAAAACCTAGGAGCTCGATATGCAATAGTATCGAGGTCATTCAGGTATGCCCTTGACCAATGCAACTTACTTAGTGCAATCTGATGAATCGTTAGTGCAAATTAATTGAAACGATTACTTAAATACATTATATTAGAACAAACTCAAATTTCCTTGTTGATGAACTGTGCAGACTATTCACAATGCTAACGTATCACTGTAGTTTAACACATCGTGACTCCAAGATCAAATTGAAGGTAGACATAATTATTCTTCTCGACGGTCGTGCATGCCGAAACAATAAAATGCTTAGATTAATGTTCTGCAACGTCAAATTGATTAAGTGGTCGTAGATATGGCCGAGTACGTCGGAGGGTGGATACAGGTCGACGGGCGGCACACTCTGGCTTGGTTCAATTACCCGCCGACCGATTGGAATGGTGAAGTGGCCACTCGGGCACACCAAGGCTAAAATAACCGGATTCCGAGTCCTGTCCGCTCCAGTTAGGCGGACCTTTAAATTCACAATACAGCGCGCGACACCGTTTCCGCAGTCTTGTAACGCTCGCCAGTAGTTGCGAGGACTCTGTTAGTTACTCTCACAAGAAAAAGTCCGGAAAAACTCCTTTAGGTCGCATAATTACCAACTTCGTTGCATTTCAGGGGCTCGGTAACAATAGTGAGTGATTAGCGCAACCCTTGACATACATAGTTAGGCCCGCACGGCCACTCTAGTGGAAAATGCTAGGTCTCGACGCCCGCGCACTCGACCAGCATCACGTCAACGCCGCTCCTTAGCGACGCGGCGGAAATTACATTGTCATCGACAGCACATACCAGCTGCACTAAAGAAAACAATATTCAAACCGAACAGTTCTAATATTCAGGTTCATTCAGTGAAAGATTCGTAGATGTATATGTACTTAACGCTGAATTGAACAGAATATCTATGAACAAGCGCAACTATACAGAAAATAGTTTAAATCAATTTATGAAAGTGTCGAGTGATTAAGTGCCGCGCATTGTTTCGAGACAGCGCTAAGTAAAGACATGAACGAGCGTCGTCGCATTGTCACTACAATAAAGTCGTGTAGTCACAACTCTCGAACTGTATAATTGGCTCCATTTGAGCGCAGTGGACCAGAAAGTCGCGTTCCTTTGAAAGATTTCAGTCGCACGACTTCGCATCCGGAGCAAGGCGCAAGGCGGGTATAATGGGAGCACTTTACACCCGGCCACACTCAGGAAATAAGCTTACGAACTTCGTAAAAGCAATTCCTACTCTCACATGAAATATAATGCGATGTGACCGCTTTATATTTATAAGGATTTAGAAGATCAAACTGTTTTAGAGACGACTCCTTTGTGCTCGCTCGCTCGAGTGAAGACGTTTTCTCTCCCACGCTTTAGGATTTTCATTTTATGATTGTAGTGCGGTCAGAGCTTGTGATAATATAACTTAAATAATAAGTGTAACAAGTTATAAATAGTATCAATTAAAAATCTATTAAATTTATACTATTATCAATTCATCAACTACAAAACCCACGATAATTACATAACGTGAAGACCTCAACAAAATACAATGATTTTTCAGTAACACAGCTGACTATGAGTATTATCTCGACATAATAAATAAACGAAATCAGTCAAGGTACAGACATTTCACGCTACCATCACATCAATCAATTATCAAACATCAAATCAACAGTCATTAACGCATCAGATCGAAATATTCTTTAAATATTGACATAATGTCATTGTACTAAATGTGTACGAATACGTTGTTACAGAACGGTTACCCGTCTCGTCGCCGCTCGCTGGTAGACGATGCCAGGTTCGAGACACTGGTCGTCAAACAGACCAAACAAAGCGTATTGGAAGAAGCACGCGCCCGCGCCAATGGTAAGCAATGGCCACACAAACAATTTCAGGAAAATCACGACCATGAAAACGAATGACTGAATTTGAACCCATTTGACGAATACGAGATTTAATAACCCTCCCATATAAAAGCATATTACTCATACAGTATTATACAGTGCAATGAAAATAATCTCGGTTTTGAAACCGTAATAAATTCACCGTAATAAAAATAATACCGTCAAATGGACTTTTCAAAATTTATTTTCTATTCTTTCGTAATAATTTCTTTATTTATTTTTTATTTATTTTATTTTTATTTTCCTTTATTTTTTTTTATTTAGACTCTGGCTTGGATTCCGATTTTATCCAAGACGGGATTCTTATTGGCAATGGTGATAACTCGCCGACTGTCGAAGATGGCACCCAACAAGACGAGACTAAGAATGGTCACCTCGGTAATTGTTTTTGTTATTCCAAAATGTTTTGTTGCTTTTATTTTAAATTTTATTTTTTCGTTTATTTATTTCTTTTTTTTATTTTATTATTTAGCTGATGCTGATATCGGTGATGATGCTGGAAAAACGGACGAGGGTCAGTATCTTACTTAAACTGTGACATCTATATAAGATTGATAATTTACTCAACTGTCGCAAAATATTCAATGAATCATAATATTTACAGATTATACTCTGACCGAGGAAGAAATAATTCTGCAAAATGCAGCAAGTGAATCTCCCGAGGCAGAGCAGGCTATGCAACAAGCCGCGTTACTGCTACGCATGCGAGATGGAATGGGCTCACTGGCTCGCATCCTCAAGACCATCGATAACTACAAGGGATGCGTGCAGCATTTCGAAACTCGTCCTTCCCAGCTGACCGGCGTCCAATTCGATGCCCTCGTCAAAGTCAGCATGTCTCGCATCAACTTATTGCAACTTATCAGATCTCTTCGACAGTCAACCTCTTTCGCTGGAGTTAACCTCGTATCTGAGAACAACATCTCAAGCAAAACCCCATGGTTCCCGCGCCATGCTTCGGATCTCGATAACTGCAATCACCTTATGACCAAATTTGAACCTGAATTGGATATGAACCATCCTGGTTTCGCGGACAAGGACTACAGGGAGCGAAGGAAGCAAATAGCCGAAATCGCTTTCGCTTACAAATACGGAGACCCAATCCCATCTATTACCTACAAGGATTCTGAGAACGCTACTTGGCAGCGAGTATTCAACACTGTATTGGATCTTATGCCTAAGCACGCCTGCAGAGAGTACAAGATTGCATTTGGAAAACTGCAGGCGGCAGACATCTTCGTGCCGCAACACATTCCTCAGCTCGAGGATGTGAGCAACTTCCTCCGCAAGCACACCGGGTTCACGCTGCGCCCTGCTGCTGGTCTCCTCACTGCTCGCGACTTCCTTGCTTCCCTTGCATTCCGTGTCTTCCAGTCGACCCAGTACGTTCGCCACGCCAACTCGCCGTTCCACACCCCAGAACCGTAAGCATCACTTTCATTTGAATTTATCAAATAGATTGATTTGTATATTATCAACACCAATTAACTAAACATCCAGTTCCATTACACTCACTACCACGGAAATAACGAGTGTAGATATATCAGAGATATTCAATAACGATAATTAAATTAGGTTCAGAGTTATTGGCCTTGACGCGTCTTTTACGGAAATATTACGCAACAAATCCTTGTTGCTGTTATGTAAATTAACCTAAATCATAAACCTATGTAGAACAAACCACTTAATTAATAACTAGCTCAAGTATTTTCATCCGAAGTAATTATTTGCATAGAAATATTAAGCAATTAACATTTTTCTATTCGTTCACATGTGTAGCATCCCAGAACATAAAACAATTTGCGAGTTCGAAGAGACGGCGTCGGTGCGCATAGTGTCGTGATGGAACTGTAACTTTGTTAAATTGAATTGCTCACTTATTAAATAACAAAGTTACACTTTATGATGAATATGAGCCAAGGCTCTGCCGTCAAAGGCGATAGTTTTGAATCGTTACTTCAACTACCAACTTTGTTAAGGAATTTACATACTTTTACTGTTTTACTTATCTAGTGCTTTGTTTAAAATATATCTTTTAATTCGCAGTGATTGTATTCACGAGCTCCTCGGACACATACCTCTATTGGCTGACCCCAGCTTCGCCCAGTTCTCACAAGAGATTGGTCTCGCATCTCTTGGCGCTTCGGACGCTGAAATTGAAAAGCTCTCTACTGTAAGTTAATGTTTTGAAAACAAATCGAATAACATGATCACAGCATTTTATTTGTGCCAATGCGAATATGTAAATTTTGTGAATGGGCCCAGCTGTTGCGAAATATATCTTAACAGTGTCACTGCATTAATACGCCCGATGGCGGTGCATTATAAACGATGTTGTCTTTGCTCAGGTGTACTGGTTCACCGTTGAATTCGGACTGTGCAAGGAGAACCAACAGCTGAAGGCGTACGGTGCCGCTCTCTTGTCCTCAATTGGCGAATTACTGCATGCTCTCAGTGACAAGCCGGAATTGAGGCCTTTCGAGCCAGCATCCACCTCTGTACAGCCCTACCAGGACCAGGAATATCAACCGATCTACTATGTAGCCGAAAGTTTTGAAGATGCCAAAGATAAATTCAGGTAGTTAATCGAACTAATTATAATTGAGAACTCCGTCTCTACGACATAATGTTTGATGTGTAACTAACGTATAACTTTTTGGACGCAGACGCTGGGTGTCGACCATGTCGCGTCCTTTCGAAGTGCGCTTCAACCCGCACACGGAGCGCGTGGAAGTGCTTGACTCCGTGGACAAGCTGGAGACACTCATCTGGCAGCTGAACACCGAAATGTTGCACCTTACCAACGCCGTCAAGAAGCTCAAGGACTCTCATTTCGAGTAATCAGCCTACCCGTAGTACACTTCAATGGTTCATTGCACGCGGCCTCGCCGCATTCTGTATAGCTAGTGATATAATAGATGTAAGACTGTTGTTGGCGTGTGTGGAGCGTATGTGCGAGCGATTGTGAAAACCATCCGATGGTACTTCGTTGAATTCCTTTTTGTACCTTATTGTATTATTTATTATGCCAGCTCATTGCCTGGGTCTCGAAGACTGCACAGAATCTGATTGCCCATTTACGGAACCTGTGCCCGTTTCTCGAGTCCCTTACTATTATTAGTATTAATTTATAATTTAATGAAACACAAATAAATAAAAAATGGAGCACCAAAAATATATAAAAATGAATCATAAAATAAAAATGCGTTTGCGTGGAACAAGATGTTTTATTTGACCTAACACTGATACATTTAAGATCTCGTCTTACCTAAGGAACTTCACCCTGACCAGAGATGATTCTCTATCATACGGTTGACATTGAGAAATGTAAATCTTACTTGCATACTTACCTATAAAACATTATTTAATTAAATAGACACACACCATGCTCATTAAGGATTTTCACTTTCCTTCATTTGTAGGCGATAAAAAAAATAATACTCTCTAAATATAAAGTTGCGTAATATCACTTACAATCACATTTATAATCAGAAGTCGTCTGATCAATCTCATGCCGCAAGCTCAATATTACAATCAAATTCAAAAGACATTTAAACGCAAAATTAAATAAATGGAAGTATAGGTTCGAAGCAATCAGAGAGGGCGAAGCGGCCCTGCTCCGAAGCACACCTGTAATAAGATTTGTGCGGGCCCCCGAGGAATACGACCGCTTTCAAGTCTTCGAACCTAATCGGATTGTGAGAAAGAGAACATTAATTGACTTTTAAGACAATAAACAATCCAGAACATTTTTTTTTCTTCTAAAAGGAAGGCATTGAAATATATTTAAATGTTTTGCCCGCGGTACCTACTTCCTTCCTGCTCCATTAGCACTATTATTACATTTCGAGGTAACGCTATATCTCGCACCTCGTTATTGTTTTACTCGTGTGCAAAGTTTAAATTGTAGACGTCATTGTTGGAATTTAATATTCGCATTAAGTTTAAGGTCTAGCTTCTGTTTCATTTCGTTTTAAACTTGTATGAAGGCATTTAGCATCCTGTTAACGACGGATTAACCTATTGTTATATTATTTTTTCTATTTTCTGTTCTATGTTCACAGTATGAATGACACCTTTGTACTTTTCAATTTTCCATTTTTTAGATTGTTCCTCTTTTTAATTAGAGTCTTGAATCTGATAATACTTATTCCAGACTCCAAACTCAACATTTGTCACATTGTCACTACTATTCCAACACATTGATGGTTCAAACCAATCGCGACCAAGATGTGCCTACCTGTATGACGTAAGAAATTAGTCTATTATGTCATGATTGTTTCGCCAGTATCGCAGTTTGCAATAAAACGCATGATAACAAATAAAGGCATAGTAAATCGCAAACTGGTTTACTCCATAGTCAATAACAGCATAGAGAACTATTGAAGTGTTAAAAAATGTAATAAAAATTAAGTGTAAGTAGTGTAGTTAGCGGTGCGTTGACATTAAACAAGGCGGCAAGTTGAGAGGCACGGCCTCAAGTCGAGCAAGGGCGCAGTGCGCTCGCGCCGCCACTCGAACAAAGCCAGCCTGCATCGCAGCCACCGCAGCGTGTGGCCATCGCGGACGCAATGTGCACGTAATATTTGCGCACTTGTAAACGCATGCGAACCAAATAATATGGGAAAATAACTGAAGGAGCACAGCTCGCCATTATTATAATGAGACATTTGTAAATCACAATACTGTGTAATTGGCCCAACAGTGACTGTAGCACGCGAACATATCGTGTTCTATCTAGACCACCGTGCGCATTTATAGATACCTAGTAACTCGACTATCTACTCATCTTTAATGGTAGGTATGTGATCGAGAGGAGAATCGATTAGATCGGCTTATCGATGGCAATGACTACATCTATTTCGTTTTTTATTCCGTACATTTATTTTGTTACGTTCTTCTATTTTCTAATTAATATTTTCTAATAGTAATATGGGAAAATAAGGGGAATTAAGGCAAGGATCTCGGAATGTGAGATTGTCGGCTGAAAACTTATGAAAAATCTTTATTTTGACTTAAATACCTAATACTCATCTCTAAACCTACTTATCGTAGGTCTCCCGCATCTATAGAAAGACGATCATTTCGTCTCCACACATTTTTGGGCCTCCCCACTAAGTTTGGGAGTCACACTGTGTTAGTCCATAGAAAATTTCATTATTATTGACATTCTAGACAATATTTTTCATAAATAGTCGACTGCCGACAAAAAAATTAACAATTTTACGCAATGCCCTTTCTATAGATGTGGATATCCTACGATATATAGGTTTTAGGAAAAGTTCTATGTTGTCAAAATAAAGATTTTGTACAAGTTTTTTGCCGAGTATCTCACTTTCCGAGGTAAAACCCTCGTTTCCCTAGGTTTGGTTTTCTACAGCATAACGATTTTAATAGTCAATTTGTTCGAGCTAATAAATAATTATGTAGAACTTATTCAATGAATAATTCGTCTCGTAGTAGGTCTGACTATTGTTCTTATCAGTTATAATTCCATTGAAGATTTTATTACGAAGCAGAACTAAGTACAATCATTCGCTGATATAGTGCACGAAAAACGTTGAACTAGATGTGTAGGTGGCTAATTTCGGCAATGAAATAAAACAATAATTAGGCACTACATCAGAAACATGAACGGTTTAATAATAAATTGTAAAGACATTTTTTTTTTACATTTCTGTTAGTATAATATACAATTTTCATAGCTTAAATGGAATTAGTATGTAACTACATCAATGGTTGTTAATAATGTTCCAATTTAAATCAGATTGTTTTGCTATTTTTTCACAATTTTTCCATCAACTGTGCTAATAGCATCATGGTTACGGATAAATGGTTACAGAGCTCTGGGAAATGAGGTACACTCAATTTAAGTAGTATTAATCTTGTTTATTTCTGTAATTTCTTCATTATCGGCAAGTATTACTGTGTAACTATTTTTTAGAGATGTTACTTGATTTTGAAGAGCACGAAGTCTGATCTCTACTAATTCGAAGTTTTCTTGCAAATTATTTATTTGTATTTGCATTCGTTGACGAATCTGAAAACAGAAGAAAAAAATCTTATTATTGCCTATTGGGGACGTACAAAAGGCGATACCAACGATAATGTCAATACTAATGATAAAACTACCCTGTGTCCTTTCCCAGGTCTCAACCATTGTTGTACCGAAT
Organism: Spodoptera picta; assembly: GCA_038387885.1. Lineage (NCBI taxonomy): Eukaryota > Metazoa > Arthropoda > Insecta > Lepidoptera > Noctuidae > Spodoptera > Spodoptera picta. The sequence continues at coordinate 9,285,235 of JAZHFQ010000105.1, forward strand.
GTCAATAAAATAGGTAGGTACAGTCGTTTAGAAGATAGAAAGACCCAGGATTTTACAACTTAGGTCCCGTTCCCGTGAGATTTCTCGGGGTTCAAACTATCGTTGTACCACATTTATTCAAATAGGTTCAGTGGTGTAACATATAAAAGTCCCAAGATTTGAAGTTCCTGTTCCCGTGAGATTTCTGTGATAAAAACTTCTTCTTCGATCATTTTTCGGGTCTCAACCTAACATTGTACCAAATTTCAATCAATTAGGTACAGTCGTTTAGAAGATAAAGAGTCCCTAAAGTTACTGCACAGTTCCCGTTTCCGTGAGATGTCCGATATGAAAACTACCACACATCTTTTCCTGGGTCTCAAACTATCTATTAAACCGAATTTCAACAAAACAGATTCAGTGGTTTAATAGAATAAGAGTCCCGGAATTGTAACGTTTTGTTACCGTCTCCATAGGATTTTGGAAATAAAAATAGAGGACAGAAGTGATAAAAGCACAGTGGTTTTATCCAGTCACACACTATCTTTGTCACTCAAATTGATTCAGTGATATGTATAACAAATGTAGGGGTTTGAACTGCGAATTTCCCAGTCACGTGGCATTAATTAAAAATTAAAAAACATGATAAAATGTTTTCGTATTTCAGACCTTCTCTATATCCATAACATAACATAACATCACACCTTTTTCTCCGAAGGGGTAGGCAGAGGTGCACATTACGGCACTTAATGCCACTGTACAATGTAACAGCCACTTTTCACTATTTATGTTACGAGTCCCATGTAATAGGGGGTCAGCCTATGGCCATATACTTCTCTATATCCAATTTTATTTAAATCGGTCTAGTGGTATGATAAAAAGTGTTTTAGTAAAAAAAAAATTACTACCCTTTTGTCCCTTTAGGGGAGGAATTTTATTCCACATAACACCGTAAATAAACCATCATAAACATACCAATTTTATATATATTTGACTGCACGGTTGGTGCGGTGGCTAGACAACCGGCTGCCGTGCAACGTGTCGCGGGTTCGATTCTCGCACGGAATAACACTTTGTGTGATCCACAAATAGTTGTTTCGGTCTGGGTGTCATTGTGTATGTGAACTTATATGTTTGTAAATGCACCCATGACACAGGAGAAAATCTTAATCTGGGACAACGTATTTAAAAAAATAAAACAAGCTTATTACCTAATTAACTACAATGTTATTGATTAGTAGCTAAAGGATCTGACTAAACTACATATGAAGTTATTTTAATTAAATTTATATAGGTATTCATGATATAAAAACATCTAGGTCTTACCATTTAAGACGACTATCTATTCACAAATCATACATTTTAAATACTCTGCCGGCTATTGTTTACTAGAAATTATATATATTGTATGATATTTTAAATGTACCTCATCTCGCTCTTTTTGGCAGGCTCTACAGTGAGCTCGGCTCTGTATTAATTGTCGCTCTAGTTCTGAAATTTGCGTTTGCAAGTATCTGCGCATAGAGTCTGCTCTTTCTTTACAACGTCCCAATGATCGACTGTTTTCAATCCTGGATTCTTCTAAATCCTTCAGAAGCTGAGAGCATTCGGTTGCTTTTTCTTTGTATCTTATTTCATGTTGTGTCAATTTCTCTTCGATCCTCAGAGCTTTACACCTACAACGAAACGATAAATAAATAATATTTGGATCTTAGAACATTTAGGTACTACATAGTTCTATTTTTAAGGCAAAATACCAAAATTAACGGGACCGATAACTACAATTCTCGATTGTAAACTTCCGATTTTGACGTTTTATTAAGAAGTAGGGCCGTGTTACTAATTATAATTTCATTACCACTATGGTCTGATTTCGATGTAGGTGCCATCGTTATCTTAGGTAAAGAATAAACATATGTAAAGTGACAAATTGCGATTTCCTTGTCATTGTGTTGGTAGCTATAGGTACATGAAATCAACATGATTAACTAGTTGTACCTAATATGCGAACCGGGACGAGGTGTTCCCCACATACCCGTTTCCAAATCAAAAAATAAATGTACGAAAATTGCATCGCCTCAGAATGATTTAATTTAAAGCATTGATGCAATTAATTAAAAATCTTTAGTAATTGGTCACACAGAAATCTGTGTGTGTGTGTAGGTATCATACATTTAAGCTTTCAATGAAAGCTTAATTAGTTTACAACTTCCAAAATTGCGAAACAAATTGTCGAACGGCACTAAATATGCACAAGATAATCCGTAATGCACCAAGACTTGAATAAATTGAACAGATTTTATGATTCGATAAGTATGACTTCTATTCTGACACCAATTTTGAATACAGCAACCACTTGAAGTATTATAGATATTCTGAGAGAAAATAATAAACATTGAAATAAGATTTAATGTCAGAATTTATTATCATGTAGATTACATCATGCGTCGTCTTAGTCTTAACGCTGAAGGTGGTTGTGATAGGATAATTATACAAAAAAGAAGTTAAGTAAACCTCGTAGGTACTTCGATTGAAAGTTTAGCACTATAGCAGAGTAGAAGACCCTCAAATCTAAATAATGCAACGAAGTATTGCAATATAAAACTTGTCACATTTACATTAAGTACCTATATAGGTAATATTTTTCAGGTGGTAATTGATGCCGTAGCATTTGACTGCACAGTTAGTGCGATGGCTGGGCAACTGGCTACCGTGCAACGTATCGCGGGTTCGATTCCCGCACGAGACAACACTTTTTGTAATCCACAAATTGTTGTTTCGGGTCTGGGTGTCATTGTTTATGTGAACTTGTATGTTTGTAAACGCACCCACGACACAGGAGAAAATCCTAGTGTAGGGCAACGGTTTTTTAAAAAAAAAAATATTTTTCAGGTGGTAATTGATGCCGTAGCAATTGGCAAATAATTTTTAAGTAACTCACTTGTAGTCATCGCACATTTTCGTGACTTCATCTATTTCCTTATTTTTGTCCTCTAGGGCTGCTCTCAAAAATTTGTTCTCATCAAGGAGTTTGGATCTTTCCACTTTTTCTTGGTTCAAATTGTTTACAGCTATGACCAACTGCAAATATATAAAGACATTTTAGCTCTTTCTTAATGATAGCAAAATAAATTTATTTTACAGTAATTTACACAAGGTAATTAGGTACTTGCATTAAGATAAACTCAAACTCAAACTCAAAAGCATTTATTTCAATTAAACCATAATTTGGTACTTTTGAAACGTCAACAAATATGAGATATATAATAGTCTGTCAGTCTGTCCGTCAGTGAAGCTAGGCGCTCGTTCCAAAATGTCGATTCGAGTGGAGAAGAACGAACAAGAAACTCCATTCGTTACTCTTTTAAAAAAAGTCTGTTTTACATTGCTCTGATACATATTCCAATATTGTACACACAAGTGAGAATAATGTAAAGACATACCTGACGCAACATACAAATAACAGAACATACTAAAATAGAAAAAAAAAACAAAACCAAGAGAAAACAAATATCTTAAGTCTGACATGGTCCTCACGAATGTATACTGACAATCCATATAAAATAGTGCTTCTATACAAGAAAAAAATAAAAAATATACTCTTGTTTAAATAAAGAAAGAAATGCTCGATGCCACAAGAAAAATAGATAGCCTTCATCGGAATCAAAGTGTTAAATTACCTATTATCGTAATCTGAACTAGGTACTGACTACATTTGAGTATTGTCCAGTGGAGCCGAACCAACACGCTGCCAAGCATTCCTATCCTCAAGATAATCAATCACCCTGTAGTACGCTTGTTTACATAATTCGCGCTTAATATATGTTTTAAATTTACTTTCATTTAGATCTAGTATGCTATTTGGTATTTTATTATAGCATTTAATACCTAACCCCATAAAGGATTTCTGCACCTTGGACAGTTGAATTGCTAATTATATATATATATATAATTGATAATTATATATAATGCAAGTGGGTAATTCTATTTTACAGTAGGTATAGTACCTACCATGTCTTACCAACACTTATTATACCTACTACTAGCATATTAGGTTTCTGTGAGGGGAATGGATGGACATTAAAAATTACCGTTCACAGAAGTAATACGACTGAACCATTATTTATGAAGTTGTGTAGGTACTTGAAGAAATTCTTAGTAAGTAGTAAGGTCTGAGTATTTGCGGAAATACATTGGCAACTTTACCTTTTCTTTGACTCGAAGTAATTCGTTAGAAAGCTGTTCCGAGCTGTCTTCAGCTAATCGCTGCAGTTGCTTAGCCTCCTGTAGTTGTATTTGAGCGCCTTTTAATAAATCTGGCAAAGGAGCCAGCTCTTGCAGCTTTTCTTGGAATTGCATCTTTAAATTTGTAAATAATTTAATTAATATTGCTAATACCCAAATTAATTTATAATTTTATTATGCTAATCGTCACATACCTACTCTTTGATACTCATAACGCCATCTAGTACTGCAGTGCTAAATTAAGTACGACTAGGCTTGACATTGTGCTTCTCTAATGTTAATTTCATTATACTGATGTCGCTACTCGCTGTTTACAGAACCTTGATTCTAGCAACTCTAGAGAAAATTTACTGAAATTTCAATAGGTTTTACCTTCATTTTTTGAATTTCTATTTGTATTTGATCAGACACTTGTTTGTTGTCGAATTCTATAACATCTAACTGACGTTTGAGCTCTTCAACTCGTTGCTGAGCTTGGAGATACTAAACAAATGCAATGAAAATAGTACGCATGTTACAAATGAAGCATAGGAGTTTGGGTCTTTGGGCACGCCACGCTGGTACCCTTGATGCAACACCTGCTAGTTGACCTTTGGGACCACAGGTGCATAGAGAGGGTCTCTAATAGGCGCCTTCTAGTGACTTCAGAGGAGTCAGTGGCACAGAGGTCACGTGCCGCCATCGACAGCGAGGCGTACGCCATGGAGACGTACGTCTTCCTAGAGCTGCATCGTGAGGGCTAAATGAAGCTGATGGATAAGTGGCGCTGGTGTCCCTTACAAGTGCTATATAACTTATAGCCCAGATGTTTCCAAATATATCGTAAGTATATAAATCATTTACCTTGATACGATATTCCTGTAACTGCTCAGATTTCTCCACTAGAGTAATTTTAAGTTCTTCTGTTTCTTCTCGCATATCCCGCACTTGTGTTTTTAACACTGTCATTTCTTCATCGGAAGATTTCTTCGTTTCCTATTGTTAAGAAAAAAAACACAGCTAATTAGATACAACAATTACATCGGAATCTTCCTAACTGATTACGTTACGGCTAGTTATGGAAAAATTCTATTTTTACTTGCCTACAACACAATGGATTAACAATAATGGATTTTATAAAGTAATTATGCATTTACAACTAACTGAAAATCTAGAACTGAACTGTATTCCAGAGATTAAAGTAGCTGTACCTAGGTAGGTACAGCTACTTTTAGTACCTAGTTAAATGCTTTCGTTACATATTCGTCACTATAAGGTACCTACCTAGTTGTTACAGGTATTACTCGAAATAATTTAGTTAGAAAGACTGCTAGACACTAGTCTATCCAAGTTTCCTGTGTAATAATCGGGTGACGATTTTCGTCAGCTTCTACCAGAACTCTTATACTTTTAGGAATAAATGTGCACCTAAGCACTGATTCAGCCCGGCATTGCACCCTCGTTGATACCTAAATATACCTATCTATAACTTAGCGCAGGTCGCTAGTTTACTCCCCAACTCAGCCCCTATTAGATAGCCAGACAAGTATAGGTCAGAGGTGTAACTAGCGCCGTATCTGCCATATCAATTATACGAGGCCCCCGGGTGATGGGGGCCCCCAACGCACAAAGATTGATAAAGCTTCCCAATTTTTATTTTATTTCATTAGTCACAACAGTCAATATAAACGATTTTTTAGGAAAACTAAAGTAAGTCCAATAATTTGGCAAAGTAAAGGTTTCCGGTTTTGAATATATAAGGGGCCCTTAGACCGACCTTTTATGCGGGGCCCGCCAAGAATCGCTACGCCACTGACCGATACAAGTGGCGTAGCGTGCCTTGCCCTACGTATGTATAGGTACATGTACATCCATATGACAGCGTTGTCGCCTACTTAATTGAGTTTTGAACGTGTATTATCATGCATCAGTGCATCGTCGGTATCTTATGAAATCAACGTTATGATAGGATGATTGGAAATTAATAGAATAAACGCGTAGTAGATAATTCATTTTTCTCTGGGTTGTAGTTAGGTTAGTATACTGATTACATTTATAACGTTACATTACAGCGTGCAAGCCTAACTGCTGTTCACTACCTACTAGATAAACTACAAAATATTGAATGATGACTACAAGCAATACAAATATTAAAGAATTAAAGTTGCAGTGCCTTAATTTCTGTGATCATTCCAGCACAACAAATATTGTTCAGTTTTAATTCCAGATCTTTTAGTTTGGATTCATATTTCTCTCGCTGAAATCGTTCTTCGTCAGCTAAATTTTTGGCCTTTATTAATTCCTCTCGAAGTTTCGCAATCTAAATCATTGTTCAAAGTCATCATAAATGAAACACAAGTCTAACCTACAAAGATCGGTACATGTCTTAGGCGATGATTATTGCGAAGGTATACAAAAGATATTATTTACTTGCTCAGTTATAAAATAAAGCACTTATTAAATAATACATTTTATAGAAGATATTTCGTGTCCATTAGTCGCAGCTAAAAATATGGACATAAAAGCTATACTGGCTTGACTGGGATTTATTTTTATCCTGTCTGGGGTTGACGCGTCAGCTACGGTACAACCTTATGAAAGTGTACATATCTCACAATTCAATTTAGTACCTATGTAATTTAATTTTGTCACCTTTCTTTACACTGTAGAATTTCTGATCATTCGAAACTAGCAACAGCAATAGCTCTTAGGTAATTTATGGATTAGAGGGATACGAACAGACGGATCACCTGATAGCAAGCAATCAATGCCGCCTCTTGACACCCACAATACCAGAGGAGTCGAAAGTGCGTAGCCAACCTTTTAAAATGCAGTATTAACTCTTTTCTTGCAGTCTTGCAGTTAATTGCTTTTATTGAGTAAGTAAAACACAAACGAACACAAAGTTATTTTCATAGTTAGAGACTAAACAGGCAAAACTTACTTCTGGATATTTCACTGTACTATCATCCTCTATCAAGTCTGTTTGTTGTTGTTCTATCTTTAGTCCTTCTTCAGCATCCTGCAAAACGGTATAAAATAAACATTATTACGACGGATAAGTAGGTAGGTAAGCCAAAATACCTAGGTAGATATTATATGTATAGGCAGGTAGGTACATAAATAAAATTTCACATTTTGCCATCCAAAACTGGGTATAACGGTATGACCTGGGTTTCTTCAAGGTCCGAATTAATGGTTGCTTATGGGTAGACGTGTTCCATCATAGGCTGCATCATCGCTTACCACCAGTTGAGTTAGTGGACAAACGTCGACGGCCCATCAAATATATAAACAAACTGTTTCATACGATATACTTTTAGCGAAAATATAACTAAACCAGATAAGGAATTTAGGAATAGGTACAAATGAATATGAAATTGACATAAAATTACAAATTGACATTGAATAAAGTAAATAGTACGTAACGTAATAGATATGTAGGTATTTGTATTCAAAATATGAATATCGCTGAGCAACCTGTTGCACTAACAAAACCAATTGCGGAAATATTTAATCAGGCGCACACATTGTAACGAAATTAATGTCTGTAATATTACTACAGAACATATCACATATCCCTTTTATCTTTATAAAACAAATCACTATAAAATTAAACACACAAGTAACATCAATAATAAATAAGGATCTAATCATAAATATCATAATCATCATCGTTAACATCATATCGGTCATAAAACGTTTACTGCTGAACATAGGCCTCTCCTAATAACTTCGAGATAGGCCGGTTGGAAGTGGTTTAATATATATCATATGGTAGTTAGACCTACATTTCTAATAATTTTAAATCCCTATGAGGATACATGGAAATAGCTCTGCTTACCGAAATTACTCCGGTTGACGGATTACGAGCATATAAATCCATTCTATCTCGTCTTATTGCTGCTAACTCCATTTGGATCGACTTGACTTCCCCTTCCATGTCACCCAGCTGTTTTTGCTGAAATGAGTGAAATGAGTTAGGTACATGGAAATAAGGGGAATAAAGACAATACTAATACGAACTAATGTTGCCTTTGCAAAAGTTAAACAGTAATCTTATGAAGTGACACAAAACATACTAAAATTGCAGCTTCATCACTGTATTCAACATTTTCTGCTGTCTTCCCTTTGTTAAACGGCCAGTATTCTGATTGAGGCATTAACACTAATATATTGTATAAAAACAATCAGAAAAATATCCAATATCAATTTATATAACAAAGACTAGGTATAATGGTTACTTGTTTTCGAAAAGATTATGATTAGGAAGCAAAATATTACGAAATCAAATTAACTATACAAAATAATCACAACTACCAAGAATCTTTTAAGAAATGTCAATTACTAATCAAATTTTATTAATGGCCAGAGTTTTTGGTAATCATTAATTTAGCAAAAAGTATCTAACAATTTAAATAAAGAAGGGCTTACAACTTTTTCGATCGCTGCGTTATGTTGAAAATAAACGATCGTGAACATTACCTACTAATGCAACGAACATCTTGAGGAGAGGAGCGTAACTTTGACTAAGTTTATTTACGCAGGAAGAACACGAACAAGATTGAACACTCAATCCAAACGAAATTATGGACATATGGATTAATTGTTTCCGACTTGTTGCTTTAGATCAGATTTGAAACTGCAGGGAGCAGGTATGCTTACATCTGTGGATAAGGGAGGTTGGGGGGACGTCATGGTTATTGATTTATGCATCTGAAACAAATATAATAGTTATAACGTTACAAGTGACCGGCGTACGTTGTAGCTCTGCGCAATAAGACAACATACGACGTATTGGTGTAGGTAACAGAAAGGGACAATTATACATCAGCTACTGCCGATAAAACAAACCCTGACCAGGCAGAAGTACAGACCCTACGGACGACGCCGAACTAACTAGTGATGTGAAAACATATTTATCGACTTGAATTTTATTTGAAGAATAAATAGGTAGGTACTTTCAGACTTTGGAGAAATAAAAATAAACTGAGAGTATTCCAAATTGTGTATATTCATAAAGATAAAGATAAAGATATTTTTTATTTGCGTTAACATGAGTAATATTACAAGAGTACATGCAATGGTGTTAAGTTCGGAGTATGAGCTACATGTTATGCCGTTTTGGCGTACAAATATTTAAAATTATAATTTAATATTAAAGCAGGTAGTGAAAAGAATATATATGTACATGCAAACTTAAATAAGCAAAAAAGACATAGAAGACAATATTAACCGTTACAGGTACAATAAAATTATGTTAATTGTATTACAAATCCAATTTATCTTTTAAAAAATCTTCTATATTATAATAACATTTCTTTTATGTAACAAACGTTTGAGTTTATTTTTAAACATGTTAAAATTTAAGGCTTGTATGGATTTAGGTATTTTATTATAGATTTTAGGACCCAGACACAATATGCTTTTGTGCAACAACGCAGTTCTAGATGGATGAATGCAAATGTTATTATTACGTCGATTTCTAACATGATATTCGGATAAGCGCGGAAACAAGTGCAAGTTGCTTCTAACAAACAATGCAACTTCAAGTATGTATAAAGACGGAAGTGTTAAAATTTTGTATTCAACAAATAGCGGCCTACAACTGTCCATACTTTTTATTCCGAACATAGCTCTTATGCAACGTTTTTGTTGTTTGACGACTATATCCTTGTGAGTGGAATTACCCCAAAAGATTATCCCAAACCTCAGTACCGACTCGACAAGGCCGTAATATGCTGTGAGTAAAGTTTCCTTGTTAACGGTAGGTGCCAGTATATAAAGGACGTATGCTGACTTACTAACTTTTTTACTTAGTTCGTCAATATGGTTTTTCCAACTGAGTTGCCTATCAATAATTAAACCCAAGAATCGCGTTGTGTCTACTTTTTGTATAGTATACTCGTTATAAATTAGATTAACTGGTAATGAATTAGTTATGTTTTCTCGCTGCCTAAAGTGCATTATACTGGTTTTTTTTAGGTTAATTTTTAAATTATTGTTATTAAGCCAGTCGATTATATTTGACAAGGAATTATTTATTTCGAAATTGTAATTCTTTGGATCTTTAGATTTTATTGTTACGGTGCTATCGTCAGCGAAAAGGACCATAGGTTCTGTTGTGGCCGAAGGTAGGTCATTTATGTATAATAAGAACAAAAGGGGACCTAATACACTACCTTGAGGGACGCCATAGGATACGTCACGCTTATGAGATGTAAATATCTGTTCCCTTTTAGTTGTTGGATTGAACTTTGTTATTTCTGTTATTTGTTGACGATCTGTTAAATATGACCTTATCAATTCCAATATATTACCTCGTATACCGTATGCTGACAGTTTTTCTACTAAAATATTATGATCTACGCAGTCAAAAGCTTGTGACATATCGCAATATATTGAGCAGAGAGGCAAGAACTTGTCCACATGAGTGTATACATCGTACAAGAAGTCATAAACTGCCAAGTTATTATTATTTCCTTGTCTGAAACCCTTTTGATTATTACATAGAATCTTATGTTTTTCTAAATAACTATTGATTTCTGTGTACAAATATTTCTCAAATATTTTCGAGAATATAGGTATAAGAGCTATTGGTCGGTAGTTCTCCATTAACAATTTATCCTCTTTTTTATGCAAGGGTTTTATGATAGTTAGTTTTAAGTTTTTTGGGAACGTGCCATTTACTATACACAGGTTTAAGATATGGCTTAAATGGCCTGCAATACTTTTATCTACTGATTTAATTATTTTAGTGGGTATTCCGTCATAACCGACACTATTTGTGTTTCTTAAATTATTTATAATTCTTAACATCTGAATCGGTAGACAAAGCGACATGAACATGGAGTTTCTGTTGTGGCTAATCAATTTCGTAGATTCTTTACTTGTACCAACGGTAGGTTGTACTTTTTCAATAAAATATTTATTAAATGCGTTCGCTATATCTGTAGGGTTTTGAATAATAGTGTTATTAATTTTTATTTTGTCTATCGTTTCTTTTGGTACTGAAGTTTTGTTCAGAACATAATTTCCTTATTGTTAAAGTATAATTTCCTAAATATAAATTATGTAGGTAGCTACGGTAAGTTTGTCTTTATAGGTGCACTAGCATCTGCAAGTGACTTTACTCGGGTTCGGTTCTTACAAAGTAGGTACCCTATTTCAGACAATAATCTACTCTACGCATAATTATACCTATTATGGTAGGGATGGTACCTGGTAAGTACCTAATTTTAACAGGTACGTACCGAAATTTTTGCAATGTTTGGCGAATAACGCAACAGGTTACTCGTCAACCAGGGGTAGGTACTCGTACTGCTAAATAGGAAGGTAATTGCAACGGATATTCATTTAACTTAAGTGTACCTATCACAAAATTACAAGCAATAACTATTTGATAATAATAGAATATAACTTACCTAATCATATAAATCGTACCTAGGTACTACAGAGGATCACAAACTTTATCGATATCGATAATCTGCTTCATTACCATCTCTTAAGTAGCTTCACAATTTTACTGCACTGTAAATCATCGCCAGTCAGGAATCAGTGAATCAGGTGAATAGATTCTCGAGAGTTAGCTATTTTTATATTTATTATTTTTGTGCGAGGTTTAAAAATTCACCGACTTTAAAGTGGCAATTATCCGTAACACGGATAATCTGGTGTTAGTATAAGAAAGTTTTTGAATCGAACTTGAATCGTCAACAAGGGAGTTGGACAATCCATCAAGTGGTCGGCCATATTTTTCGACGGTAATGTAAGTATGTACCTACTTGCTTGACTTGTACCTACCTATGTAATAATTGGTTTTAATTTGACATCAAGATATGATATTTTATTATTTTCTCGTGTATTAGCCGTCCATTCGCAGCTTCGACGGATTCCGCCCGTGTGGTGAAGAAAAAAAAAATAGCCTTAAGCCCAGAAGGTTCCTACTTCCTACCTACCTACTCTCCACTTCTTCGGTCTCCTAACTATCTTAAGACTTGGTGCTCTTTGCCATAAACACAATAATAGGAAGTTATTATGAGTTCACAGCGTAAGAGATGTTGATTTTTTGAGAGGGAAAAAACCGTGTATGACTAAGTAATCCCGCCTCTGTTTAGGCAAAAGGTAACTAAACATTATCTCCGTCTATCTCCTGCTTGACCTGCAAACCCGGCCGGACAGCGGCCCTAGCAGTCCGATGGCTTTTTGAGGCGCACGCGCGCTGTAGATACGGGCGGTGCTCAGCCACATCGTGCACCACCACCGTGTCCTCGGAGTGTCAATACTCTATGGTTAGGACTAGGACGTCGGTGAGGCTTCTGTCTACTTTACCCACTCCTTAAAGGGGGAGTATGCTATTGCGCACTTTTTAGACTTTTTTATCGTGTAGGTACCTAGGTGTGTGAATGAACTGGAGGCCCAATCCTGATCCTCATCACCTATCGTCCTATCCCCTTATTATCAAATTCCCAATTCATAAATGGCCGGCAAACAACGCACTTGTAACCAGTGATGTATGTACAAAATACCCAATACAAAGTAGGTATCTGAAATACAAAATGTAAGATACTTTAAAATTAAATATTTCAGATACCAGATACAAAATAGAATTGACATTGGTATCTGAAATAAAATAGGTATCTTTATTTTCCCATACATCCCCAAGCGGTCACCGGTGACCGCTCTCCACTAACTACATTATAGACCTTATGTCCAATGTTTAGGGACTACTTTTGTGATGAAATTCAACGGGTTTTTTTCTAGGAAACTATCACCTGAATGAATTGAAATTTCCTTATTATAGAGGTAAAGGACAATGCTCACGAAGTATGAAAAAAAACCGAGGCTTGGTGCAAATGAAACTTATCTCAGATTTTAAGTGTGATCATAATAAATGCTACATCAAAAGCATCATCGAAATCGACAGCTGAATGCAAAAAATTGCTATGTTATTGGCTCATTTCTTTTCGTATGCGCCAATGTTGGGTTTTGTAGAGCATTGTCCTTTAAAAATGTGAGAAATCTTAGAATCTGATCACATTTTTATTTTTATTGATGAAAAGAATTCTAAAAGTAGGTATCTTATGCGAAAAATAATGTATGTACCTATATAAAATGGAATTTTAAAAAAGTATTTCAAATACAAGATCGATATACGTAGGTACTTTATATCTTTTAACTGTACCTAGGTATTTCAGATACTGTAGGTAATTCACATATTCTCTGCTTGTATTGCGATCGCGAGTAAAATACTTAAAACTCGCAAAAATAGTTAGGTAATAACTAAGTACTGAAAGCCAAATATTATTCGACCAAATATTAATGATATTTTAATTTATTATCCTTACATTACAAAATGTATTGATTTACAATTTGGAAACCTTTGAAATGATTAGTGAAGGAATCACTTCTCTTGAAGTTAATGCATCAATTGAAAAAAATTGATAATTTATGTATATTATCAATTTTTTTGATATCATATCCATGGTATGCGGTACCAATACCAATGGGTACCGTGATTTGAATAAAAAATGTACCTGCATTACAAATGCGCTATGTGGACGGTAATAACCTAATAAGCGCCTTTTGTTCCTAGGCTAGCGCTAAGCATTATTTTATTTTATCTTCGGCGAAGTTTCATTACGTGTGATTTTTTATCTGTGGTTTAGTAACTCGCCGTCAGCCCGCATGTCACGTCACGTCAAGCGCTTGTACGTACTTCGTTTCCAATGTGATTATTTTATCTGGAAATTTATTTTTTATTAGTTTTGCGTGTGTTATTGATACACAATGTGGCATAAATTCAGTACTTTATGTGATAGTTGTGCGTTTTTCTTTTACAAGCAGGAATTCGTTGAATTTGCCAAATATCTATGTAAGAATAATTAAAAATATTTGAGGCATTTGAAAATGGCATTGCCCTTAGACTTTGCGGACGTGGAGCTCCGCAATTCAGTAATTTTTAAGTCTTAATTGGTCAGCTAGGGTCTCAGACATTAGAAGAAAAAGTGAAAAAAATCAATACGTTGAATACATTTATTTTGTGCCTGTTTATATGGATCAAACTAAAAAGTTGTTGGTCTGGTTTTATTATTTATTTTATAGAATTACCCGGTAATTTTATTGTTTAATTTCACTTCACTTTTCTAATTAACAACCTAGACTGTATTTTTGATTTGGCCTCAATAATATAAATTCAGTTTTTCTTAAATAATTAAAGAATATAATTGTTGAACTTCACTTCACCATTTGTGATTGCAGAAATAAATATGTTAAAAATATAATGCAAAGTTAGTAAGTGAAGAAATATCAAGATCCAAAATGGATATGAAGATAGAGTTCAATGACACTGATGAATCCCCGATAGTTCCTCCTAACAGTATAGGCGCATGGAGTATTAAGAATGACACTTCAGTGCTGATCACAGACCCACAGCCAAGTGGATCTCATAGGAAAATTATTAGGGTAAGTCTATGTACATCACTGTACCATCATCATCATCATCAGCCTATAAGTGGCCACTGCTGAGAAAATGCCTCTTCTCACACAGAAGGTTTGAGCATTAATCACAAAGCTTGCATAATGCGGGTTGGTTACACCATTGGTTTCACCATTAATATCAAATCATGTGTAACCTTAATTCTTAACATAAATATCTTTTGGTTAATTACTTCTTTTAATAGATTATCCCAATTTCAGAACACTACTTATTACAGAGGTAGCATTTTATCAAAAATGTTTATCATTAGCAAAGCTATTATTTTTATCTAATCTGACTTAAATATGTATAGGTACTGATATTCCGTAGGCTTAGATGTTGCCAAGTTTGTTCAATGCTAATAAAAATACATTTCAGAGTGTTTTTAATAAGTATTGAGACATTATAGCAAATAGCTATATTTTTCCTATTTGTAAAGAAAAAAATATTTCTGATATGTACATAGTTATTACTAAAACTGTGTGACGGTGTGGTTCATGTTTTTAGTATTTAGTCTGCAATTATATACTTTTAAAGAATATAGACATTTACAAAAAGGAAAACCATTATTTATTGGATGATCTGCTATTAAGAATAAATAACCAAAATTAATTAAATTCCTTGTTGAAAATAACTTTTATATACCTATGCATTGTTTTGCAGAAAATTTGTAGAAATCATGTTCATTTTGCATATGGTAGTAAACATCCGTGTTTAAGATTATGATTTCTTTTTCAGCGATGGAATCGTTTGTCGAGATTACAACGATCAATAGTTTATGCACTATTCGTGATAGCAGGAACTGTCCTAGTGATGTTTTATGTCTCGAAAGTTTCTGCAGCTAATGTAAATAAGATAAATAATAGTGAGTTAGCCCAAGTAAGTATTTTTTAAACAAAGACTCTTATATAATGTTCTTTATGTGTTTTAATAACATAATACTAAGCTTCAGGGTCCATGAAATGTTTCATGTACTGGCTGGAGCCACTAATAGTCCATAATTAGACCCTTTCGAAATCTAAACTCTAAACAAAACTTGAAGCTCAATTCACCAAGTTTCTACTTGATACTAATGTTGCTAACAGTGTATTCATAATATATGTAAAAGTTTTGCTGTGAAACGCTGAGTTTAACATTGTATAGAAGTATTCAACAAATTTGGCATTCACAGTACATTTCCTGCTTCTATTTAAGATAATATTGTAGGTATGTACTACTATACTGAACACTCGTCTGTGGTATTATTTCCACATGCGCTTATCTAAAAATATGTTAACTACTGTTTTAGAGATAATATTACTATGCTGTGAGTAATGAACTAGTTACTAACGTTTTAAAAAGTTGTAACTGTATAGTGACATGTATGTTTTATTACTGTTTTTAGGAAACACTAAAAAATTTGTCTCTAGTCAATGAACAAGTAGCTGAGGCCGCTGTATCAAAAAAGACTGTTATAAACGATGAGAAAGCTGAAAGACCGATGTTTACAGGTATAGTACAATTGATAAATAATTGAATTGATAAGTATAAAAACATTACGGGGGTTCTAAAGCAGGATTTTTAAATAGTAAGACCCTGACACTCGCCTCATTCAAGGCAAGAGAAGTAATTGGATGATTTTCCTCCCGTAAAAAAGCAAACAAACATTGTAACTATTGTAACCGCTGGCTTTTTCAATTTAAGTGCGTGATAAGGATTTTAATTGTATGCCTGTTATGACTAACTGAAAACTATGGGTTTATAAAACCAATTAATTTTTAAAGTTTTAATAACAACTGTGAAAATAGTGTTCAGACATATTTTAATACATTTTTGGCGTTTTTAGGACCTATCAATGCTCGTCAATATGCCGTTGTGGAGAGCTTCAAACATGCTTGGCGTGGTTATAAGGAGCACGCGTGGGGCCACGATAATTTGAAACCAGTCTCTGGGATGGCCTTTGATTGGTTCTCTCTTGGACTTACCATTGTCGATTCTTTAGACACTGCTTACATTATGGGACTCAATGACGGTAATTTAAATACTGTAGTATTCGTGAGATTCTGTTGTTAATAAATATGATTTGGGGTCTATGGTTCGTGACGACTGCAATAGTTTTAAAGAGTTAGAAAATGTCAATCTATAAATCCAACATATGAAGGAATTCTAGATTTCCTTCAACCAATAGTCGAAACCTTTACATTTTTTTTTCTAATATCTCAGAATTTGAAGAAGGCAAACAATGGATTCAGAACGAACTGGTTTTCACAAAGAATAAAGATGTTAACTTCTTCGAAGTCACCATTCGTGTTTTGGGAGGTTTGCTGTCTTGTTACCATTTTACACAAGATCGTATGTTCCTGACTAAAGCTGTGAGTATTAAAATTCATACAGTAACACAATACTTCCACAAATAGAAATAGTAATGAAACATGGTAGGTGCCCACTATAAAATAGACTCTTATTTTAGATTGACCTCGGAGACCGCCTGATGGCTGCTTTCTCCTCACCTTCCGGTATACCGTACTCCGACGTGAATCTTGGTGAAAGAACAGCTCATGCACCAGAATGGTCTCACTACAGCACTACTGCGGAAGTGACTACAGTGCAATTGGAGTTCAGAGAGCTGTCTCGTGCCAGCAATAATCCTGGATTTGAGGTGGGTTTTAAAAAGTAGATTTTATTGTTCCTTCAGGTTTTTGTGTAGAACACTGGTTTTTGAACAGGAACAAGTAAACAGTTATGTACGGATATTAGGGTTATCAGAACAAATTACCATTTTGTATTATCATCTTAAATGACTACTATAATATACAGGTATGCACATAGGTCGGTCACTTCATTGCTACACGTGTCTTCTACTAACACGTGATGATAATCGTGCTATAGCAGGATATATAGTATGTAGGTATTTGTCGAAATCTTTCTTATATGTATTTTTTTTACTATCGTTTTAGTAACAATATAGCTATTCAAAATGCCGGAAAAAAGTACTTATTTGTATCGACAGAATGCATGACCATAATTAGAAATTCGAGTCCGAATCTTGTTTACCATTGCTTTTTTGCACGTCTCTTCATAAAACCACCGTCACTGACATATCTGAAAAAAAAAAATATATTTCTGACTTATAGGTAATAGTTAAGTATACCAACTATTCATTCAATTTATATTCCAATTCCACAAATGTATGTAGGTAGGTAGGTACTTATGTTATTCGACTAAATATAATTCAAAAGGTTTATGTATCTGTATAATTAGAATTCGACACAAGTACACGTCGCCGTAGTGTATGATACGCCTCACGGATTCATTTCCCACGAATAACGTAACATGTTTTATACCCAATGTAGGTAAATCTATTTGGACAATGTCTGTGTGATTTATTCGTCCTTGCAAGCACGCGATGTTGTATAAATGCTAATGTAAAAAATGTTCTATTGTCGTGCGATACAATGAGTGATTCTACGAAATTGTCGAATGCATCTCACAGTTATCACAGTGCACAGAAATGAACGTCACACAGTGAAATATCTTGGAAGAATCACAACTGACATTTTCATCTCGCGTAAACATGGACCTGTAATTAATATGCGTCATTATACTCCATTGTACTGAAAAGAACACGTTACTAATTACTATGAAAATTGTAGTAGCACAGGCTTGTAACGTGAATAATGTTATTTGCCACGAGACAACAGAAGTAATCAAATGCGTACAATATTATTTTTGGCGCCATTGGCGAGTGTAGAAACTTGTTATTACTTTATAGAAAAGTGTTGGCATTATGGCTATGGCACTCAATAAATAACTATATTACAAATATTTTGGCATCGTCATGATGAAAAATTTAAAGTACCTAGCACACAAAACAAATTGTGCGCTAAACATAGGCAATTGTTATTTCAGTCTGATATAGGTACCTACTTACCTACATAGGTCTCGTCTCGCCTGTCTTATATTGGGGTAGGCAGACACAATGCAATATGGAAATTATGCTGACTAAACTCAACTAAACCTTAAAAATATGAATCATAGATTCGAGTAAAGATGTTTATGTTCTATTATTCATTGTTTTATTTTAGGATGCTGCCGCAGCGGTCTCGGAGAAAATCCATCATTTACCGAAGAAGCATGGTTTGGTGCCGATATTTATAAACCCGAACACTGGCCATTTTCTGCCGCACGCCACCATAACGCTTGGAGCTAGGGGGGACAGCTATTACGAATACTTACTTAAACAATGGCTGCAGACCGGAAAAACCATTAACTAGTAAGTATTGTATAAAAATAATTAGTTTGTATTACTTTACTTCGCTTGCGTAAACTGTTACTTATAACAATCTAGAGAAATCCGTTTATTTTTGTGCCAAAATGCATTGTTCAGCTGTTTAGGTTTAAATATTCTCATTAAACAAGAGAAAGAACATAGTTTTGCATTCAAGTATACCTACAAATGTATGAAGTATAACTACAATGCCTATCTATATAATGCATACAATTATAAGCATAACTTGGTATAAGATTTACTGCGAAAATGTATTTATAAAAACGTGATGACTAGTAGGTATAGTAGATATTATGTTGCTATGCGCTATTCCAACCGCAAAATATCTTCTACTGCGAAATAATGGTTATATTTGCTTTCAATCGATCTCAAGACACTATAGTAATAATATTTGGGCAACACTCAACTGTTCGCGAATAAAGTCGTAAAAAATTGAAGACATTTCCAATTTACATCTAGGTGCATAATTAACTAGTTAACGTGCTGCTTTTTAGCTCTATTTTCGGCGTAGAGTATAATTAATTGAACGAGGATTTTCTATCCATAACTTAGGAGTTAATAACAATTACATATTTTTAGGAAAAATATTTATACTCACCTACTCGATTACGCCTCGAGCCTATTGATATTGGTAAACATCCCTGTGAGATATAAAAGGCGGATTGAATGTCAAGAACGCCCTTAGCAAGCATGTCAGTCGACACCACCCAATTATTGAAATAAAAATAGAAAATAAACAATTATTATTGTGATTATTTCCAAATCCGGACATAAGCCATTTGTACCTATTGTATCTTTACGCATCAAGAAATCCACCTAATTTGGCTTCGGGATTATCCGGATCTATAAGAAACCTTAAAAATGCTTACCTTTAATTGATTCTTTATGTTTTTACCCACGGGTTTTCAATTTTAAGTTATCTAAGATTGCAAAATGCTACCTACATATCTATTCGTTTTAAGCAAAAAATACTTGAGTTATAAAATCGTTGGACGCTCGCGAATGCTATTTTTAGATCACTCTGAAACTGTCGGCAATGCGACAATTAGCTTAATTAGAGAATAAAAAGGTCAAATAAGTAGTTCAAGTGTGTTGTTGACGTGTTGAGTAAGAGGTATTCGAGAGGCCCTAGGTCATTATCAAACGTAGTACATACTATCATCATGCTGTGTGTACCTTTAGTTTATAAGCAGAGGTGGAAATGTAACACTTTTACCACAGTTATGTTTAAGTCCTACAGTAAGGAGTTAAGTGTTTTATCCTTCACAAGTTAATACAAAGAATGTATAGTTTGTTACTTGTATCAACAATTCAACATACTGCTGGAACCATTTTAATCGAAGCAAATAAACAATAATATCTATTCTATTTATAATATTTATTTTACATGTTTCCCTGACCATCTGGCATATATGCTTAGTTTAGGAGATTTGCGCTTTGCTAAATTAAAGACTATAAGCGTCGTATTTTTTTGGAATAATTTGTTATGACAATACCTTCGTTATTAGAGGTATATCTATCAGCCGACCGTGGCAAACATGAGATTATTTTTGACGTCGGCTGCAAAATTAATACTTTACCTTGATAGAAAAGTTGTAAAACCGATTCCCACGTCAGCCTATTTAATCCTCAAAGCGGTACACAGTTGCACTTTGAAGTGCACCTTCTACTTTTTGCCTGTTATGTGCATGGTCAGTATGGTAAACTGGTAACTGGCACTAGGAAAATTCCAAAAAACAGAATGTTCAAATTCGTAAAGCTGAGGAAATATTTGAACAAACACAGTTACAGGAACTAGACCTACAGTGACGTGACTACTGCACTGACGACAAATCGACCAATGAGGCAGTTGTTTCATATATCGCTGTAACTATGAACTTCTGCTTATCCCTAACCACCTCATAATCTAAACTGCTATGCGTGTAATCTAAAGCTTTAATTATTGATTAACCTATGTGTTCAGCAAAGCTATGAATAGCCATCTTACAGCTATTGCTTAGTTTTTACGAATTAGAAGTATAAACATTATTTTAACTAAGCACCTCCCTATTTTATAAAGCTTACAAATACAAGATGCGATTGTAATAATAAATGTGTTTCAATTAAAATGCTTAGCTCCATAAATACGAATGTTATAATATGGCTACAATCCATGTCATAATTTGTAAATAAATATAATTTCAAGCCAATTGTTTGTCCTATTTCAGTTTATTGGACGATTACTTGACCGCTATCGAAGGTGTCCGCAACTTCTTGGCAAAGCGATCGTCGCCAAACAAACATCTGTTCATTGGTGAACTATCGGCAGGGTCAGAGGTGAGGTATCTTCATTATTTGCTCAATATTTGAATATTATTAGATAATGTATAAAAAATAGTTATGATAACTGACGATTTATCATTTAATTTACATGATTTGCGTCTTAGATGATTGGTAAATAAATGATGTAAGGTTTGAAATAGCTAAAAATGTTTATTACTTCTATACAAAATAAAAAATTCTTATTGGGATATATGTCTATTCGGTAAAGTAAACTTTTAAATAGGTCTGTCGATTCTGTAATAATAAAAAAAGCGAGTAGTTCCGATACCTCTATCTGAAAACAAATACTTTTTCACACATTTTATAGTGATATCATAAAATGACATTTTTAATCTCTAATTAGATAGTGTTATCACACGCATCGCTTATCCGTCGTTATACAACCACTACAATTACTGTGGTATCGGATACCTAAGTTTGTGGCATAGCGATATTGCAAAAAGGTGCTATATCTTTCATAAATAACATTTTTTATCTAATAAAACATATTTTAGAAATGACTGAATGATCAACTAACTTAATGTTGAGCAAAAAAAGTATGACTAAATAGTTGTCTACTTTCATAATATTTATTTATTGTATTTGAAAGAAATACATGACATGTTACATATCGCGTCTATCACGTTTAGATCTTAGTTCTTTCACGTGAATACCAGAATAAAGTAATATATGTCTTACAGTCAACTTCATAGATTCGATTTTAAAATACAACTGTTTATTATTATTCAAGTGAAGACCGTTTCACAATAGCTGCCAAAACGTAGGTAATTTACTTGTATGTGAGATGCTCTAATACATGTATTAGATGTCTTTGACCTCTGCAGTGTGTGTGTGTAACTCAACATAGGATAAATAATACTTAACATGTCATATCATCTATAATACTTGACATGTACAGCAAAAAGTCTAGTGGCGGTCAATAACACTTGATGACTTATGTTCTAAAAAATCACAAATAAAATATATAAAACATCATATCTGTGCTACTGCCTTTTCTTTCATCTTGCCTACCTGTATGAAATTTAAATTATTTTTCGGGAATTTCTGGATAAAAAGTTAAATGTTATTCCCTCAAGATTTTCCATTGGGTAATGAAGAATTTTTCTGTAGTTCCGAAGCCTACTCAATATAAACATTTCCTTATAATTTTAGTACAGGTTTGATGTATGTTATTTATTAACCTAAACAAAACCAAGTTCATTGTGAGAAAACTTGGTATAATTTGGAGCATAAATATTATTGTCATGTATGTGGCACGACAATAGACTTGCTTCCTACACGTGGAACATAACAAAATTGACTAAGTACCTACGTAATTGGTACCCATACACCCATGCTCCTCCTACTAAAGTTTAGCAGACATTGCATACGATGTCTTATTCTCTATAGTTAGAACGTTTCTTTTAAAAATGCTTTAGCTAAAATGTTTAATTTTAGCTAAAGCATTTTTGCCCAGTTTATTTATTTGTTTTTTTATGAACAAAATGATAAATTACGGCACATAAAGTGGTCTTAATGCCATAACGAAGTTTTCTCTCAGGATCGGATCAATCTCAACAGTATCCACTATTGTGGAAAATTCTGTTGCTTTAAACCTAGACTTACTTTCAGTCGCGGAGAACCTAACGGGTTACCGGGGCTCCGGCTCGACGTGCAGGAGAAGGAACGGGGTGGTTTTTAGTCAGTAAGAGTCTGACACTCCCTCCCGCCTCACCCAGGCGGGAGCAGTCATTCGATGATATTCCCCCATTAAAAAAAAAAAGATTTATTCAGCTTTGTAACAGAAAACTCAAAAAATACAAACTATGCTGTGTTATAAAGCTACTTGGTAGAAGGTTGCATTGAGCTATTACTCCAATTGTGTAGTTGCTAGTTCAGTCGAGAGCAGTCTCAACGTTTATCATAGTTGACGGTTATCATGCAATGATACCGTCATTGTCATTGTGCTAACCTCTCGAGAAGGCTAGATTAGAATTTAATAGCTTTACACCAGTAAACTTCACACCATGTTGAAAATATAAGTGGTGACATTGTAGAACACATATTAAGGAAAAATGAATTTCATCCTTTAATATTCTCTATAGGTGGAGATATTTAATACTCAGTGCATTTTTGCATAATACACATCATACTAGTCCTACTAATATTATAAATGTGAAAATTTGTGAGGATATATATGTGTGTGTTGTTTGTTTGTTACTATTTCACGTCAAAAGGGCTGTACATAGTGCTAAACATGCGATCCCGGATTAAATTCTCAGAAAATATACAGATGAAAAACTATTGTCATTAGTATTGATGGCATTTGATTTAAATACTAAATACGGCCTCAACAATATTCCAGGCTTTCAATCCCAAGATGGACCATTTGACTTGCTTCCTGCCGGGTACATTAGCCCTTGGCCACGCCAATGGCCTCCCTGACTGGCACATGACCATGGCCGAGGAACTCCTTTACACCTGCTACTTGACATATGCTGCTCACCCAACATTCTTGGCTCCGGAGATAACTCACTTTTATATGGTAAGTGATTATGTTTATACGGTTCACCGATGAACTAAATATAAGCCTAAAATGGGGGCTCAAATCAAAGCGAAAGTGACTTATTTGATAAAGGAAGCCACTTCTAAGGTCTACGAACATTGAAACCGTTGACTTCAATTTTCAATCAAAAAAGTTCCCAAAGCGTCGTATACATTGTTGAAGGGAAGACTTCTAGAGGTTCAAATTACGAAAAGAACTGAAAGACAAAAGGTCTTAACGAGACTTGTTTTAAGTTACCATAATTATGACATTACTCGCTGGACGTAATTCAGACGGCGTCCAGCATTTAAGAGAGACATACAGGAGATTCAAACAACAGAAAATAATTTCTGCATAAGTAGGTTTCTTGCAACAAACAACACAATGACTCAACTACTACAAAACTGATGTTTACATATTTCTTCTCATTTAATTTTTGTCTTCTTCTATATTCTCTTTCCTAATCTTCTTTCCGTGCATACTTATTTGTGTGTTACATATACCTTGTACTTGTATATTTATTATTATTATAAAAATATATACTTATATATTTTTTGTTTCAATTCTTATTTGTGTTGCTGGGTTTGGAATTTTCAAAGCACCACAACATTTTACCACTGTCTGTTTTCATTTTAGACTTGTATTATTATTTTTCATTCTTCCATTACATAATACTACATTATTACTTATTTACACATAAGCCAGGAAATCGTTCTCGACTTCACTTAAAGGATTATTTTTATGTACATCAACATGAGACATGCCTCACAGTCACACAACGCACAAGCGAATAGATTCACTTTCACGCCACAATGCATGACCACGTTTTGTTTTGTCATATAATTTATGTTGCTTTTTTCTTCATCCCCATTTAGGAAAATGTGCCAACGTCCAAAAATGTTCCGCAGGCGAGTGTCGCCGAAGACATGTACACTAAAACAGCCGACTCTCATACTCTTCTCCGTCCTGAATTCGTTGAGAGTCTGTGGTACATGTACCAAATTACTGGAAACACAACATATCAGGATTGGGGCTGGCAGATATATCAGGTAAGAGAATTTTCACTTGATTTTGGTATATTCTCCTCATATTTAGATATAATATATTTTTGTATAGAGATTCAAGATGTTAACAAGAAATATTATTCGAACAAAATCTATTACTTTTATGTCTTTGCAGGGATTCGAGAAGTACGCACGAGTACCAAACGGTTACACATCGCTGGCGAACGTAAAGGTCGAAAAACCAGTGCAACGTGACATGATGGAATCCTTCTTTATGTCGGAAACTCTGAAATACCTGTATTTGCTGTTCAGCGACGATAGGTTCACAATTGACCTGAACAAGTACGTCATTAACTCTGAAGCCCATCCACTGCCTATACACAAAAACTAGGAGCCGGTCTATTGGTACATTTAAAGCAACATGGTCTACATGTTTGTGTGAGGACCCCTTTGCGAAAGAGCATTGGGTCGAATTATTAAAGCGCGTTTTCGCGAACCCTATTTAAGGTGAGAATTCCTGTAGCCATTGCGCACTCAATGGAATGTCCCCCTTAGAAAATAGCAATAGTAGTGCAATTTCTTAAATATCTAATTGTGTCATTATAGGTGTCTGTTTACTCCCAAAGTTCAGTATGAAACTGAAGGTATTATAATTATTGTGTTATGCCATACTTATACAATACTTAATAATAAAATACATTTTACCAGTAGTTAATGTTGTGCTAAACAGTATCTATGAAACAAGTACTCATTTATTACTATAATAAAACCGTTTTCTGTATTAATGGTAAAACATATAACTTTATTATAGTCTAACAAAAAAATTAATACATTTTTCTTCATTTATATATATATCATACACGCACTACCAGTTATTCAGATAGATAATTGATAGCATTTATTTCCTCGTATCAGTAAGTACATGTCCTATGCATACAGCGTGTTTAATAATATAGATTCATAATTTTCACGATAAATAGTAACAACAGTAGATTGAATCACATTCTTCCTAATAATAATTATGTTATTAAGTACTTAACTTGTAACGAATTTATAATTAATGTTTTGTACGCAAGGAATTCGACTTATTACATTCTCTGATTAATTTACTTTTTGGTAGACTATATTTTGACGGGACCAAATTTTGTAGTGACTGGATATTAACACAGATTATTTGGCTATATCATTGAATTTTATAGTATGCAGGCTGGCAATTTTATAGTATAACATCTGCAATAATGGGTTAGTCACAGAGCTCTACAGTGAAGAGAAAGAAATTAGATTTTTTATTAAAATAAAGTCGAGAGGTAAATTGCATAGTATAAAGAGCAGTTGTTGTGACTATTGCGTATAACCTGTGGCCGGCCTGTATTAACTAATTTTAGTCATGTTTAAATTATTTTTACTATAGTCAATATTGTTATAGTTTAATTATGTTTTTGTTCTATTGTCTATAACTATAGTCTGATTTTTAATTCGAGTTAGTAAAATGACATTTCCAGTGTTGCACGGTTTTAAAAAAAATAGGGTCTCAAATAAATAGTGATGTGGAAAATCGAGATTTTTAAATCGAGAATTAAAAGTTAGTCTAGATTACATTCATTTATTTATTTGTACATACATTATAAATATGTAATTTACGGAAATTAAACTGAAGACATGTAATAATATATTACATAAAATACTGTTGTTATATTTTTTTTTTGTTATTGGCAGGACTATCACTTTTGACGCCATGGACGCCATTTTGTTTTTCATTCTGCTCCCGAATTCCGATAATGTGTGGATTCATTTATAATAAATGTAACTGATTCCGATTCCGATTCTGAATATACTGATTCAGAATCGGATTCGGAATCGCAACCGTTATGAATAAAAACCTATAAAATTACTTGTATTATTCTTACTTTCCATTATAGATTTCTCTGAATCCCCCATCTTTTGTAATAATGTTGTAGTGAGAAGTTTTAATATGCTGGGAAGGTTCATATTTCTAAAATTGTATTATTTAATACGTTATGCTTTAAATATTTACAATAAAAACAACGCTCTGATACCTAATAAAATAAATCATGACTAAACTCTAAGTCGGTCGATTGTGGAACATCACTATTGTAGTAGGTCACCCTTTTTTGTGAAAGTGACAGTTGCCCCTGTCATTTTACTGACTCGAATTAAATATCAGACGTTAAACTCGCTTTTATTTCTAGTAAAATAAAATGAATCTCAAGCTTTACGGCTTTTACGGTCCCAAGTGTTGTAATTCTTTATTTATACTATAGTTTGGTTAGGGGTCGTAGTTCCTCTCGCGTCCGGGCCTAGTGCAGGCCATGATGCGGAGCGAGGGGGACTGGGATGCCGTCTCCTCCTTTTGCGAAGCAGTGATGCTAGCTAAGGAGGAGGCGGGACGCGTGAGGCAGCGAAGCGCTGCCTCCTCGCAACCCAGCCATCGCGAAGGACACACCGGGCGTCGGGGACCGCGAGACGATCTCCGGCCACCGTAAGCGCGGGCCTGCGGACGGCGAGCATGGGTGGCTCCCCGTCCGACCAGAAACAGACCCGAGCGTACGGCGCGTCGCGTTCCGCGCGCGCCTCAAAGAGCCATCAGACCACCACAGATGGGGCCCAATACGGCCGATGCCGATTCGGAGTCGCGGAGAACCTAACGGGTAACCGGGGCTCCGGCTCGACGTGCAGGAGAAGGAACGGGGTGGTTTTTAGTCAGTAAGAGTCTGACACTCCCTCCCGCCTCACCCAGGCGGGAGAAGTCATTCGATGATTTTCCCCCCTTAAAAAAAAAAAAAAAAAAAAAAGGGGTCGTAGTTACTGAAACCTTAAGGTGTAAATTATGATTACTATAGTTTAATTTAGGATATATTTCACTCAAGTCATTATCATATTTTGAATTATTTTGTTGTGTACAATATTTATAAATTTATATCTATAATTTAGTTGTATGTGTATAGGGAATGCGAGGAAAATTAGAGTGACGGAGTTCGACGTGCGTTAGGTGTCTAAATTTAATCTAAGTAGGTATATTCTTAGGCAAGAGTGCTGAGACTTGTGGTTAGTATCGGATATCACCTACAGTGACTTTCTTAGCATTTGAAATTGCTTTGGCGAACTCGGCACTCGATATAGTTGTCCCAAGAAGTAATGTAATGCCTTTAGGACGTGTATCATCCTTTTCTTTTTGAGCTTTTGTCATTCATCAACTACCGTATAATTATGTAAATCCCCTTCTATCCCATCTCAGAAAACTACACTCTTGATGTGTGCATTTTTTATAACTTCGACCATGTTTATTCTTAGTTTTCATTCAAATCTTAAAAGAAAACCTCGTTTATCTGATACGCTTACGCCAAATCTTGTTGAAAATGTAAACTAAAGTGGTTTAGTACAACAAGTTTTGACTGATGAACAAGTTGTCATCAAGACATTAAAAATAATTAATTGTGAAAAATGTTACAAATTCTGGCAATTTTGATGATATATTGTAATGCTGATGGCTATTCACAGCATTAACTCCGTAACATGTGCCTCGAAATACCATAATGTATGCATTGCTAACTATGTTTTACTAACGAATTACATAATAATATACAATGTTTAAAGTTAAATAATATTCGTATAGACTCGATTTGAAATATTCCTAATCGAACGCACATTTTGTGATAGGTCATTTTTCACGTTATTTGCCAAATTATACATTAGGTAAATGCATAGCTATATACATTGTTATTATACTTATACAGCAAGGCAGGAACGTTATTTGGCAGGCGACAGAACACGCGTAATTTATGGAGGGTCAAGGTTCGAGACAAAATGGTAGTTTTACCAACGTTAGCATATTATAGGCTGAGCTAGTTAGATACATTATAAAACGACCTCACTATGCAATAAGTCGTGCATTATTATGATAAATGGGCATAACAATGCACGAGGGTAAGTTAAGGCCTAAGTTAACTACGCAACCATCTCGATTAATTAAATGCACTAACGCACAATTAACGTAATTATAAATAAAACCACTATAGTTTTAAGTACTTAAATAAACGTAGTATACTTTACCGGGGTTGAGTATAATTAGTGTAAGGTATGTTGTTCTTTATTGTTACGATTTATAATATATTAAATTATCAGTTTACGTCCTAACTTTCACTTTGTTTTAATTTTAAGTAGTAATCAATTTAATGATAACATTTCACTGTTAAATGTTTCATGTTATTTTAGTGATATGCCAGGTAATTCATTTTAACTGTAAATTGTAATGGTAACAACAATGCAAGTTATGTATTAAAATACATATTTTGTAAAATATGTTTTTGTGAATTTGGAAGGAAACTGGATTAGTATGAATCTTTGATGAGTCCTAGATGGCACTAAAATATCTTACATACTAAAAGACTGTTTCATAAGAAGTACAGTACATTTGGACTGGTCCTAGAAAGCAGCTACAATGATTATGTTGTCCTCCAAATGTAAGCGTCTGATAAATTTATTATAAATAAGTGCAGATCAGATCAAGACAATTGTAACCTTCAGCACATTTATTTAACTTTGTAGCTGATAATATTCACAAGGTTTCATAGATTCTAGGATTACTTGCAATGAATGCCAATGCATAGTTTCATACCACACACGTTCATTGGCAAAGTCTATTTTCATTTACCATTGTATATGATACTTAATATCTTTTGGCCAAGATTGTGGGATGGCAGCGCATTTAATGCCAAAATGTGTGTCATTCATTTAAGAAATTATTCAGTTACCAATGTAAATTAGTAATTAGTTACCAAACATTCTGGATCATCCCTAAATTGTATGATAAACTAAACTTGTTTCCACATGTGATGAATGTTTACAGGAGAATAATGATTACAATGTATGCTTGCTGTGTAAGATCATTAGTTGGTGTATTAATTAAATAATTTATTTACCCATATTTGTGGATATCATTTATATGATATTGTATTGCCTTTATAAGCATTCTTTTAATTATATTTACCAAAAGGAACACATTACTGTAATTCATGTATTATTAAAAATAAGCAACTACCTATAGATGTATTTGAGGCTGGGTATCCATATACATTATAATGAATTTTGCATTTATATCTACATACATAGTTCAATGTCAGTTTACTGGAATCTTAAAAGTTGTGCTAATACATATTGGTTGTAATAAATGTACAATTTATAAATGTTTGTGTTTCACTTATCAAATCCCATACCCTTATGTCAGTGGGTTAAAATAATAAAACATTGTTTCGAGATATTTTTATTGGTTGTACAAATGTGTACACTTTCTATAAATACATGTTTTATAAATCTACAGTCTATTTATTATACCAAGTATAGGCTCCTACAGAAAGTCTTAATGCCTTAGTTTTAGCAACAGTTGACAAAATATAACGTCAAAAATATAAAGATTTTCATTATTCTTGGTAAATTCATATTAAGAAAGACTTAAAATAGTGGCATTGTGGCCTAACAATTACTGGTATTGCCTGACCAGAAGAGGAAGAAATGAAGTACCACTACAGCAAATACTAAATCTAAACTACGGTACAGTACGAAACTGGATACACATAGGAATAATAAGATATACAAGATATTAAAATAGACATAAATCTTAATACCACAAGATTATAATAAATTATATCAATACTCCTTGCTATGGAGACTTATCATTGATATGGAAGGACATTGGCACAAGGCTTTTTATGAGTTATAAAAAGTTACTAACACTACAACTTAATTATAATAAAACTACAGAATTTAAAAAGCTGCACGAGCTAATACAGATTATATTTTAGAAGATAATAAATTGTTTAAAACATTTATCCAATTTAAAAAACTAAATCATTAAATTAATTGAAAATCACAACTTGGGAATTTACCTTAGAGTATTATTTAAAATGTGTATTGTTACAACAGCCTGTTTTCTAGATACACTATCGATAGTAAGTTAGTCAGAAACAATGTAGAGTGATTCAAAATGCAGTCTTTGTGCTACTATGAGTACTATGTAATAAAGACAAGGCTTTTTTTTTCATATTACTAGTAGTATCACTCTCATTAGTACCTAAATAATATTATTACAATTATTGTATACTAATTTTAGAAAAATATATTTCTTATCACATACTTGGAACATAGTGGAATGCAATATTTTGCACAATATGAAAATAATTGATAATATGTAATGGCGTAATGGCATGTTGAGCCTATGATGGTCTCAGACATAATATAAAATGATACCTCAAATTTTATCATAATAGTATAGAGTTAAATACATTGTAAAGCCAAAAATCTTATGTTCTAAATAAAGCAATTTAGACATGAGCATGTAATACATTTTGTTGCAAAAATATTTGTATAATTCCTACTCGAAATATAAAGTTTATCAATGCTTCACCACATTGCAGGTGAGCAAAAATTCAAGTTTCTTTATGTATGGCTATGAGTAGTTCATTTATATAAGATCATGGAATATGCATAGAGATAATGTTCTACAACTATATGAGCATACTGAGACATGATATGCATAGGTGTACCTTACATGAGGACACAATCACAACACTGGATTGTGTAGTACAGGCACTTGATGCCACAGTCTTCTTCCTCGACCGTGGATGCAGTTGAACGGGCCTTGTGCGGTGGGGGTGGTCGAAGATACACACTATCTACCTTGTCTACAAACTTCTCAGTATCATTGTCGATCTTTTCTGATTTATTTGTCAGCTTTTCATCATCAAGGTAATCTTCACTCTTCTCACTCTTAGGTTCTTTAATGTTTGTATCTCCTGCGGCTTCCTGCAATTAAATTGTTTTAGTGTTGTTATGGACACAATTGCTACAATGTAATGAGCTTGGAATATTGTTGAATGTTGTGACTTTTTTAATATAGACTTGGTAAAGAACAACAGAGTGATTAATAAACAAAGGATGTATTATGTCATATCTAGACTATTTAAACTTACTTTGCTATCATCTTTCTTGTCATGTCTAATAAATTCTTGTTTTTCCTCAGGCTTCCCAGTAACAGTACTGTCTGATGGCACTTCCGTAGCAGCTAATGCTGAACCAGCAGTAGCTATGCTTGTAATTGGTGCTTTTGTCCTCTCCGGCATCAACAAATCAGTCTCCTCTTCTTTTTTCTTGTGCAGTTGGTAATCAGGTGAATCTCCAGACATACTGAAAAGAAGAATTTTTGCGATTAACTTTGGCAAACAACAAAACTCAATAAACGAGCTATAGTATTAACGCGACTGAATGACTAAGGTACACGAGAGCCGGGAGATTAAATTACAATTCGCGACAAACCGCTCACATTGTTACACAATTGTGTATAGCATCATTATTAGTAATGTAAACAACACTCGATAAATGGTGACTGCAGTTACTGTACTCGACATCCATTTACTGGGTTTACCTTACTACAGCAGTTTCTATTTGTTCCCCAGACAAACGACGCCATGTGCTAATGATAGTTTCAAAATTGTTGTTTTCTTGCATCTCGGCGTGTCATAAACATAAGCCAACAAAAAAGTTTTACTTTTGTTCACAAACAACCACAAAATATTCGACAATTAAATTGATTTTTAAAGTCTCTAAGTATCCAGTTACAGAGTAATTTTTTTATCTCGGATTTTGTTGTAAATACTAAGGATTTTGATTATTTCTTTCAGAAATAAATTGAAAAGTTTCAAAAAGTAGTATCGTATCAAGCCTTGACCTTTATGATGTCATGTCAATTCTTCACTCACACACACTTCAATATTATTGTTAGTCTGTTTACACTAGTGGCTTACTAAAACGAACTAAAAAATCGACTAAATCGTAGTTTTACCGACTAGTAAAATATCATATAGAAGCTAGTATTTTCTATTCGATATGTAGAAGCAGGTCACAACAAACCTTTTTAATTTTTTATTGTCATGCTTTTAATGTTATCTAATGGTACAATTCAAAATTGTGCTATTAGGCAATATTTATTTGAAAATGTTACTGGACTGTGTTTATTAACAAAAAAATATTAATTTCATATTCGTATCATGAAGAAATCAACAAAGATTTTTTTTATTAAAATCGGAATCATTCACTTCCGGTATTTAAAAATCGACTAATTAAAATTTTTGAATAGATTAACTAGTGTGTGGTAACCCTGAATAACGGCGGGAAATTCAAATTAACTTTTGATTTGACATTACTTGAACTTGAAAACTAAATTTATTTCATGAACAATTTCAATAATAAAGCACTTCGAGTTTTTATACTTTAGTGAAACCATCAGTGAAACAAAACGTAAATGAAAATGACTGGCACAGTCAACCGAGTGGCTCCGCGGACCAAGGAAATCGCATACTTACCTATGTACTTCAAAAATATGTACCTAATAAAGTAAGGTGAGAAAATGTAATATTAAGTACCTACTGAGGTTTCAGTAGATACTTACATTCTGTACATTGTTGGTGATCTTTCATAATTCTTTTTAGGGTATGAGTCGTTAACACCACTGTAAACAACATCTTTCTTTTTGTTATGTTTTTTGGTAGGGATCCATATTATACCAAAGCCAGCTTTGCTAGAATTGCTCTTAGGTGTACTAAGTGATGATACGCCATAGTTTTTGGATGAACTGGCTCCGAAGAAAGACGATGTTTTTCCACTGGAACTTGACCCTAATCCACTTGGGAGTTTTGGTGTCGAACTGGAAGATTTTCCACTGGAAATCTTGCTACTAGAAGTCTTGCCGAATCCACTGGAACTACTTTTCCCTAGACCACCGGTTCCACTTTTACCAAAAGATCCGGCCCCACTTTTGCTAGCAGAGCCGGACCCGAGTTTCTTACTAATGGGTGCCAGGTTGATGACCTGAAAAAAAAAATTAATAACATAATAACATAAATATAGACACCTTATTTATAACTTAAAATAGAGATTCCTTGTATTTATTTCAACGTAGTGTTTACACCTCCGCTACTCGCCACTAGATGTCTCAAGTAGTGAGTGTCGCATGGAGTTGTCACTGAATAAAGTACTTGGATTTGGATATCTACCAACTGAAATAAGCTAACTACTATGATCATTGATCAGCATCAGTTTTTAGATATTATTATTATCTTAGGTATTCATGTATTATTATTAGATATCATGTGACAATTATTTTGTTATAGGTATATAAGTATATTATGCGACGTCTTAAAAAAGTTGTAACAACTGTTCCTAAAGTTGACCAGTTAGTATAAGAATAATAATAATAATTATTTTTGTTTTCTTTCTGTTGGAACATTAGTGAGCTAAATATGTTAAGCACCTTTAAGCATACATTATTGTTGATTGTATCAATTTATGTTACTTTTTAGTCACAATAAATAAATTATCTCTTGTATGTACCAACCTAGATATTTTTATTACAGAGGTAGGCAAATATAAAATATGAGTCATTACGAATAAGAATAGAGTCCGTTTTAAGTGACTTAATTATGAACATTAAGTTTGTAACAAATTATTGTCTGCAAATGGCTATGTAGGTACCCGGTTAATATGACGCCATAATTGTTGCTTTTGTGAGTTCTAAAATCACTGGACCGATGTTTTTGAAATCATACTCTATTACGTTGAAATGTTAATGTTGTCTTGTACTTGCAGAAAACATTTGTAATACATAGTTACATTACAACTAAATAGATAATATCTTTGAAATCTTTGCGATTGGTCAGTTAATACGCAGTTGTTTTTGGGCAAAAGAATTGTGCATGTCATTCATCGTGTTCCAAATAGGTAGGCCCAATTTTAGTGGTAAATATTACCTATAGAATTAATGCCAATTTAATTGTTGTCTAGCAATAGCTCACTCATTGCTAGACAACAGGTACAAACGACTTTCAAGTATCTGGTAAGTACCTAGGTAGGCATTTTAATGTGACTTTAAACATCTTATTGCTGCAACTGCAGTTGATTATTGCTTAGAACTTACGTACCTACGCATTATCGCATTGCATGACTTTTAACTGGTGTCTAGGTTGTAGGTAGGTAGGATATTTCATTTACCCCGTCAATTTCACAACTAATAGGTAACATGATTGGCGATAAGTTGGTTACCTTTCATATTTGCATTGGGTACCTAATTATTAAAACAGCCAAAGAGAAGAGTTACAAACCTAGATTCATACACATCTATCTAGATATGCCTTTATTAGCCTATTCACTAACCACAAACATGCGTTTGCGCATTAATTAGATAAGCGAAGGGTTTAAACAAATGTTACAACTTCTCTGGCCATGCCCTACTTGCGATCGAAAAGGTATCTTGTTGATAACTTTGTGTATATTGTTCCATCAACTGTGACTTGCGAAATGCGAGCGATATTAAACTGTTGATAAGGTAAGGCTGATGATGAATCAGGTAAAAAATATGGAAATTATAGGTAAACATGTGGAATCTTTATTGCTCGAATCTTCGTGAGTTAGCGTTGACGGTCCAAGTAGGGTTGAAGGAGGCTTATTACTTTACAGGTACCTTTAGGAACATCTGCATTTATGAAATTAATTTGTTTTATCGTATTTGTGCGTAATTATCGTAGTGTCTTTAAAGTTCGAGGAGTTAAGTAGGTATTTATGTGTCAAAAACTTTTTGTTTATTAATGTTGATTTAAAGAAATACTCGTTGGCCGAGTGGTCGCAAGTGCGACTGCCGGGCTCGGGTCTCGGGTTCGATTCCCGGGTCGGCAAAGAATTACTGGGTTTTAAAAAATTCTCAGTAGTAGCACGAAGTCCAGAATTGTGCCGGGTATATGGCAATAGGCTCACCCCCTATTACATAGGACTCATAACATAAATAGTGAAAAGTGGGTGTTACATTGTATAGTGGCATAATGTGCACCTCTGCCTACCCCTTCGGGGATAAAAGGCGTGATGTTATGTTATGTTAAAGAAATAATGGTCACAAAATGAATTTACTGTCTACGCCAAATGTGTGTACAAGTGTGAAGACATGTACGGATGCAAAATGAATTGGTGTTGAAACCTCGTCGATCCAATCAACGCAATTTAAAACACTTACGATTGATTTAACTATGATGCATAACTGCGGTACTATTCGTTAATGTACGGATGACCTGTTACTACAGTCATTACAGCCTATGCTTGGAGGCTTTGATAAACTGACTAGTTAACAGGTATTTCTTAGCGACGGGCTTTTCAAAGGATTGTAGGATAGGCTTCGGCGAAAACAAGCAAGAACTAAATCAAAGCGATTAAAAACAGTTGATTCATAGCCATAGCATTCAAGTGTTCTATAATGCATATGCTAAAGCTTAAAGGTGAAGGATATCCGCTAAAGTTATTCAACTGACTTGTTTGTGGTATTTGCAATAGTGTCATGGTTCCGTATCGAGAAAAATATCATTTTGATAATTAAATTTACATTATATGGAATTAGAATGTAGGTACTATAAAATCCGTCTGCTTCTTTGGAGAATAAAAGGTACAATGGCAATGTTATTAAAAGTTCGTATGCTCCTTAACATTCGTATCATTGCGCATTGACCCGCATAAAGTTTAGTCATCATCGAGCTTGCAGAACTCAGAAATGATGACTCAAATGGTATTATGCATTCCTTATTTAGAGGTAGAAACCGAGCCTCAAGCCTGTTGCATCCGTTGTATTAGGCAAATGTCTACCTGTATTTTATTATTCTTCTTGAATCTTTTAAACTTGGATACCTACATATTGTTTTTCTAAAACTATATGGGATTATTACAGAAATTTTATTCAACAGAACCGAGACAGTATAATTATGTCCCTGTTATATGGTGGACCTATGTCCATATGACAGGGGCATGTTATATTCTATTTACAAAAAATATCAACTAATAAATACTCAAAACTATAACTCGCTATAAATGACCTATGAAGTTATTTTTACAAAAATACAGTTAAAGGCGACTTTGGAACCAGTTGTAGGTTCCTATTTTTTTTTTTTTTTTTGTTTAAAAACGTTGCCCCACACTAGGATTCCAGCTATTCTAATTCGATTTATTTTACCAGCTGTGTGCCCTATTATAATAATACTGCGTGATGCCCTGACGGTCATCTCTCAAGTGATTTATCCTTGAGTGTTTATTTTGTATCAGAGTCAATCTGTGCCACGTTATGTGCTAACATAGGTACCAATTGCTACCATAACTATTGTAACAAATATTTGTCTTTGTTTTAAGGTTCCTTGAAAATTACATTTTTCTGGACTACACCGTTCTTCTGAGTATGAGATCAATGGGTCATAACATCACATCTTTTATTCTACGAAGAGATAAACCACTGATTATCTCTACGTCCCTACGTATGCTTATGCATATTTTTCAAACCTGCTTAAAAATGCAACAACGAAACAGGATTTAACTATTATTATAATTAATTAAGGCTTTGATGGCCGAGATAATTAGAAAACTGTACTTAAGGATAAATCCTTCGATTGTTAGCCAACAATCGAAGGATTTATCCTTAAGTTGAAAGCCTTGGGAGCCCCCAAGGCTTTCAACAAGTTAATACTGTAATATTTAAAAACAATCGAAACCGCATAATATGGTCAAAAATATAACATTCACAAGTTTACTTACGAAACGTTTTATCAACTGAGATGTTTATAACTACATCGTCGTACGTATCTATCTACCTATATACGTCAGTTTATGTAGTAATCATATGCATTTTTCATATTACATATCGTGACTGGTTAACCAGTACCTACCTATGTAAGAAATTACCATTAAGGTAAAACCAAACATAGAGCGGAAACATAATAAAAATAGAAGCTCTTTGTAAGATAAAATGAATGGCAAAGTAATGTAATGCATGGTTGTCGGGTGTCTTTTAATGTTGCTGAGTTCGATATCAAGTACCTATGGACTATGGTTCTTAGTACACGTATAAACTTTTATGCTAATAAAATAGGTATAAAGGTAATATAAGCTCGGTATGTGAAGTAGACAAAAAGTAAAATAGACAAGCATTTTTTACAACCTAGGTATTATTAAACAGAGTAACACTAGGTGTCCACCCTGTGGTCTCAGGGAAAACGGTGGCACAGTGGTCACGTACCGCCGTATACAGAAAGGCTTAAATGAGACACCCGTCTCCCTAGGGATGTGTCGTAACTGGCGTTGCACCGTGGAGGCTCCGGAGCAGGTCTCTTTTAGAGGACCCGGTGCCTCCATACACGTGTTGAGGGTGGCGACTGGGGTGATTTTAGTAAGATACAAATCCCACATTCTCTAGTCTTTTATCCCCAAAAAGGCTACGCGCCCTTAGAAGGTTTCCCCGTCGTCATCAAGAAAAAAGGTTCTATTTAACACTATGATATACTTTTAACTTTAGTAATATAATTCATTGAATATAATATAAGCTGAGCTATAGCAACTATGTAACGACATTTCCCCAGAATAAGCTGATAGGGTAAAAATCCGGATCGTAATCTATTTTGTGTTATATTTTATTTATTACTATCCACTCTGCCGACTGGATCATGATAATCATGGAAAATCGCTTGCGTTGTGTTTTGTCGTGTTAGTGAGGTTAACGGAGGCCCAATTGCCCCCCCCCTTCCCCGATCTCCACAATCCCTGAATCCCCAATACCTGGATCCCCAACAATCCTCAAATTCCTAATCCCCAAAAGGCCGGTAATGCAGTTGTAACGCGTCTGGTGTTGCAGGTGTCCATGGGCGACGCCGATTGCTTACCATCAAGTGATCCGTCTGCTCGTTTACCGGCTCATCCTATAGGAAACAGCTAATGCTATTTTATACAAAAATAAAAATGTGTGTAGGTATTTCTTACTTCGTTAAAATAGGTTTTTTAGCTATAAGTAAACATGGCTATCACTTTTACTGGTTACAATACAATTTTAACATACATATTTACATAATTTTGAAAGTTGCGTCTGTCAGTTTACTAGACTAGGTAGGACAGTTAAACGTCAGTTAAACGTTTTTTCATTTCAACAGAATTCATATTATTACAGTATTTATTAGGAATTTAACTGTAATTGTATCTAAATTATTTTTAGCCTCAGTAGGATCAGTAGCTAGCGGTCTCGGGTTTAAATTCAACGCCAAAATAAATACTTCTACACTTCTTCTTCTATAGTAAGACACTGATCAGAGATAAGATTGATCTTTGTTCTACCCCGCTATCGAACCTTGTCAACGTCTCGTCATCTCAATGAACGAGACAGGTGTTCATACATGACATAACAATAAATAGATAAGTATATTGTGTTATATTGAAGACATTAGGACCAGTTTCCCTGATAATCGGTTTCACGAAATGGTTTCCTAGTAATATTCAAATAATTTTAGAGCGTAACGTATGAATCGATTTCATTACTCGTACTTTGTCGTACACATGAATATAGGCGCCCGGTATATGGCAATAGGCTCACTCCGGGGATAAAAGGCGTGATGTTATGTTATATGTTATGTTTTGTCGTACACACAGATACTGTGCCCTTTTTATTAAGTGGTCTAAACGCATCACTGTTTAGTGATGCGTTTAGACCACTCACAGATTTATAATTATAACTGGCGAATAGTGGATTATAAGGTTAATTCTTGTAAACAAACCGACTCGATAGTGCTTGTATCTCTAATATTTAGGTAGATGTGTTATCTATATTAACATTTATTTTCTTCTTTAATCTTGATTGATTGCATGTGCCTACATATGTAGCGTGATCTTATAGGTCAAAGTAAATAAGCATTTGTAAATATATAAAAAAGACTTTGTAGCGTTTAAACTATACATAAATACGAATTCGCTTCAAAATTCAGGAAAATAAAGAAATAATTCGCATTGCAGCTATAAGTGATAATATTCAAAAGATAAAACGATTAGATAAGATATTTTTATTCGGCGCTTTTAATTAGAATTTTGGTCCATCGATAATAATCTTTTATGAACTAGCGTGATTCAATATTTTACAACTGCGGGAAATATCAGTATAACATATTTTCTAGGTATAAGTATTACGTTTCCTTGATTGACTGGTTACTTGATAACAAAATGAAATGAAATAGGTAAATACATAAGGTTATCGTTCATATGGAATACAATATAATCTTAATTCTTTGCTTAGCATTATAAAGACAAGAAAATACTTGAACTGTAGCAAAGGAAAGTAGAATATATTACTAATTTACTGTGGTATTTCTTGTACCACTCTCACGCATCCTATATAAATTAAGTTATCACTTAAGAAATAATAAACAAATACTTACTGTATAATCTCAGTGTAAATCCAAATATCACGAGTATGTTATATCACGTTGGATCATGGCTAACGGTAAACTATAGAAGCGCGGTATTTTGTTCGTATGTGGCACTAGTACATATGTCCGCGCAATCGTTTGGTCGCTAGCAGACTGTCGGCTTGGTGTTGCCAAGACTTGCGTATCACGACGATTAGCCCTGCTTTAGAAATATTTCATCGCTAATTGAAGCCCTACTCACAGAATAGGCTTCAACTTTATGCGCTACTTTCTTTAAGGTCGACTTTGTAGTGTTATTTTTTACTATCACAATTTTGTTTTTTCGTTACTACTTACTCAGGTTTATACGCAGTGTTTATAGTGTACGTTGGTAAAACATTAATTTAAAAAAGTCATACTTACCTACAAAGTTTGACCCGATTTTATTTATTTGTACCGTTATTATTGATAACCAGTTTATGCCACTATGATGTGTATAGATACTTCATTAAGTCAGAAAAAAATGTCTAACCCCTCTCGGTTAGAGAAAATTCGTTACCAACTCGTGAACCCAAAAACTGCTCAACTGATTGAGATGAAATTTCGCGAATCGGTATAGAGCATACGTTGAATAAAATACTTTTGCCATTCAGGCAAAGTTACGAGTAAAACTTAGTAAGTAGCACGTGTAAGATGTTACTTACCCTTGTATTGTTTTCTATAACAAGAGTTAGCCAAATATTTGTGTATCGAAACTCGATAGAAACACATGTAAAATTCCGAAGCGATTTTATTGAAAGCAGATTATTATACAAACACTGTAAGTATATTGAATGTACATATGTACTTACTTATTACATCGATTTACCCAGTTGTGCGTGAAGGGTGATGCTCCTAGGTATTGGATAGAAATGTCTCAAACAGGACAAAATATAGATATCTCTCATACATTTTATTCTGTTGAAATAATTTTTGCTCTATAATTTATCAATGATGTACAAAATCCTATACCTATGTGTAAAGTTCATAAGTACTTATGCAGGTATATTTTAGTATTTAGTTACCTACTTACTGGGCCAACAGTTAGGTCGATAAGTAAGACACGCCATTCTTAGCCAAATCGAAAATAAACTACTTATAGGTAACCGAGGTTCCATTAACCGAGCTTAATCTAAAGATTTTGGACTCAATTTTGTTATTAAAATTGGCAGTTAGACATTTTTGCATGATCAAATAGTAGGTACTATTCTCTTCTTTACGGGATTGTGTCAAGTTTATATTTAGTTATGTTGCAATGTGGTTCGTAACGTTCATTAAAATAGTATTAATTATTCACAAGCCGGGCCTAGGTCGAAACGGGCTTTCATGACATTATTCATTTGAACAATTCTTCAATATTTCAATGTTTACTTAATAGTCTTCGATCATTAAATTTATATTTACTAAGTAAGTAATAAGTTGTATTATAGTGTGTATCATCGCAGCTCGATGACGCTTGAATATTATGCATCATCAATAGGTGATTGATTCTTCGTAGAAACAGATAGATAGGAATAAAGTTAAATTCTTGAGCTAAAATTCATTTATTGACTGTTATAATTTTAATGAAAAAGATAAATACCTACATAAATGTTTGTTCGTTAAATTTTAATAACTTCCTATCTTTTTCCTCTATGTTAGAGACACCAGATCCGTTGATTAAAATTCAAAGTCATCACAAAATTAAATACAGAGTTGCAAATTAATGTTTCTTACTGGTATCACTAGAAACTGCATTACCTACCTAACTGCTACATAAGCATAGTAGAGGTAATATTGACCGCGATAAAGTTTTGCAATAAATAACATGTAAGTAGGTATTGACGTCATAATGCTGTATGCCGTGTTGGTATTCCGTGGGTTACTGGGATCTTGACTCACGATGCCTTTCCCTTAATGGACATATAATGCTATTATATTGTGTAGGAGACTGTAGGTACAAAGGAATTATGTATCGCAGACGAACTCAATCAGAGCAGACGTGATCTTTGCACCTACGCGACACCTCTATCAATTCAGTTTTATTATTGAATCATCGTCTACTGGGCATGATGTCCTTGCTTTTATCAGAGTAAAAAGGACTAGTTTTATAACTAGATTGCCTTAACAATAAATGATTACCATCAACGCATACGAGTGCACAATGGTCAATGCAACAGATTGGTGTGACATCGTAGACGATATTGTATGTTTGTTAAAGTAGAATGGAACTACGTAGAATCGAGTCTTACTATTTTACAAAGTTGCAAAGAAAACCACAGTCATATAAAATTTGTCAAATAACTCTATCAACAAGGCTGTCAGTAGTTATTTCCCAATTTATTTACCATCTTTCAATTTAAATCGTCGTCTTCATAGCTTCAAGATGGTGCAGCAACGCCTAACAGTTTTACTGGCAATTGCAATCGCATTTGGAAATGGTAGCGAAAATTCAATACCTTACTAGAAATGATTTG
This sequence comes from Spodoptera picta, assembly GCA_038387885.1. Classification (NCBI taxonomy): domain Eukaryota; kingdom Metazoa; phylum Arthropoda; class Insecta; order Lepidoptera; family Noctuidae; genus Spodoptera; species Spodoptera picta. Next base: position 9,327,781 of record JAZHFQ010000105.1, read on the forward strand.
TTTATCTGCGTGAAAATTTTTGCATTTCCACTTTAATATTTCGAAGCGCAAGCTGGCAAACTAGATTGTCTACCAGTCTGCAATGCACAGGTAAATGCGTTATAGGAAATCTAAACGATGATTTATTCGCTACCAAGTTATCTAGTCAGCATCCACCTCTATCGGGCAAAGGATTGTGAACTTTCAGGCTACAGTTTACAGTGTAGTTCAGAGATTTATATTCATTCTTATTTTTACAAAAATCCCATCGTCTATTACATAGGATATTACAGAACTGGTGAATTTTGTAAAGTCGGTAGGTAGGTTTGTAGGTTGTTAATGTGGATAGAGTTAATTCGAATTACCAATGTATTAATTAAGATTAGGACTGTGTTTTTTGTGTCAAGTAGAGTATCTACAATATTATAGTGAGGTATTGATTTCAAAATTCTCTTACAAATTACATTACAGCATGTCTGTTGCCATACAATGAATACTATTTTAATGTTTTGTCCATCATAGACAAAATTTCACGGTATTGTTATTCAAACACAAAGTTTTGCGTTGCCAATCTATGTTATATAATGGAACTGGACGCAGCAAATACAGGCGCATCAGCTACACTCCGGTACATTATTACAACCACAACAATGATCCACATATCGTATTGTAACCTTGCGTATATTTGTAAATTAGTTTTGTAGAAGTCACGTTAACAGTTTAACGTCCACCTAAATGTGTTATTAAGTGGTAATTGCCATTTATTAAACGGTCACGAGTGAGGCCATCCACGACCGTTACCAACAACCTACCATCATACGCGCCAACCAATAATTAGGAAACTATTCAATGAACTCTGTAAACCTTTAGTTACGCTTCCTAGCGATTAATACGACATAGGTTGAGTGGTTTTAAACTGGCATATTCGAGATCCGATTCCCGAGTTTTGCAGTCTCATATTAGTCGATGTATTATCATACATCACTATAGTGAACTCGATGTATCTATATAATAATTAAGAGTTCAAAATTGTAATGTTAGTCTCATCACATAATATGTTACCATTTTTTTTGTATATTCAATTTTCATAATTTCCTTTGCTAGAAGTTAGAAGCAACCTTGTTTTGGCCAGGTGCTACCTACACAGATACATAATTATATCGGAGTAACTAGAATACATTTTAAGCACAATGCATTTCACTTAACATAAGGGCATGAAGATAAATCATGCTTATTGAAGTTTCAACAAACAATAATTACTGTTTGGCAATTGCAATTGGCAGCATATGAGTACTGCAGACAGACGAGGTCACAGGATCAAATACTGGTTGCCTTTTGGTTTTGTTTCTTTTCAAATTGGACCTGTCATAAGTGAACCTATTGACTTATGAATTGCAATTATTAAGGAGGTCTCGTCTGCATTGCTGGGTTAACTGGGTGTGTTGACTGCAATTTTGTTGTGTTTATTGTTTACACGATATTAACTTACTAGTGCTACTCTTATAAATCAATTGTCAATACTCAGAAGATAGCGAGTTACTGTATACTATATATGTATGTAAGGTTCTTACATGCTCCTCGTTGGCCGAGTGATCGCAAGTGCGACTGCCGGGCAAGGGGTCTCGGGTTCGAATCCCGGGTCGGGCAAAGTATTACTGGGTTTTTAAAAATCTCAGTAGTAGCACGGAGTCTGGAAATGTGCCCGGTATATGGCAATAGGCTCACCCTCTATTACATGGGACTCGTAACATAAATAGTGAAAAGTGGGTGTTACATTGTAATGTGGCGTTAAGTGCCGTAATGTGCACCTCTGCCTACCCCTTCGGGGATAAAAAGGCGTGATGTTATGTGTTATGTGTTCTTACATGCTTAATTGAAGCAGAAAATCTTAATGCTGGGCCAAATGAAGCTCATTTTTCTAGTAAATAATAGGTAATATGTGCATCAACGTGCAATGAAATGGCAAATTCTGAACTTAAGAAACCATTTTATATAGATTACTACACAAATTGACTATGTACACATGTGTTTACAAGAAAATAATTACATAGTGTATGTTACATAGGTACAAAGGTACTCCATGGTTTGCCTACCTACTTCTTAGTCAGCTTTCCGTGTTACGTGTAGTCTGTCTTTAGGTATATATGAGGAATGTGTGTGTGCTAGAATGTTCTATACTCATATTAATATTATTTATAGCGTTAGTAGAATAGTAGGAAAAGTTACGCATACGCACATACATGTTATAGATACATTTGCCTAGGTTATGATACTCGTATAACTAAAATGTATAAATATTTCGTTTTTTGTCCATTTGGAGTAGGTAAAGTAGATGTGTCAACACATTATATTAGGCATGTATCGAATTGCGGATTATTGTGTTACCAATAATTTGCGGCGGTTGCTTCCAAATTCTACTGAAAGTATCAAATACCCGATATCGCTTGAACAACCTGACACCGTTTACCGCTTACTCAACTCTACTCAGCAGTAGCACAACGTGGTAGTTGGTGCGATCAGACAGTAAAGTATACTCATAAATAATAGCAATAACATCAAGCCTAATCCGTATCTTTGTATTTAATCGGGGATTTGTGACCATGAATGACCCTTGCCTTCGAAGCTGCGTTACCCAACGCGTCGGTCCCTTGTCAAATGGCTATCTGCGAAAGTCGTAGCGAGGGAGCCGTCTGTAAACTTGCCAATTGATATAAATAACTATAGAGTATTGGAATCACCCGGTAATTGGGTTACAGAGGACACATGGTGACAGGTTCCACACTACAGATTAGGTTTTGAATATGAAATGTTAAAATTTTATTAAACTTTATTACTATGTGTTTGATTCATTTTGGTTTCAAGAACCTGCATAACTACCTACCAAATATTCAATTGTATGAGTTTGTTTAGGTACAAAATGCGTTAGCTCTCTGCTGTCTGTATACTCTATTGTGTAAAGGCGTGATATTGATTTTGAAAGATAGATGATACTTAATAAAATATCGTAGAATACGAATTTAGTCTGCACCATGAAATCTATTTCGTTTTCGTCTCGCGGAAATCAACTTGCGCCTTAAGGAGTATTTTTGATATATAAAGTAAAAACAAAAAAATAAAGATGTAATTTTTTTATTTTAAAAAGTCTGCAAAATATTTTAATTTATAGGCACTATTCGCAGCGCACGTGCAACCCGAAGAGAAATACTTATTCGAGAATTACATAGCGTGATGTTCTGTTAATATAAAATATAAGCTATGAGTTCGTATGCGCTTTCGAAGGTTGCTTTTTGGAATGGTCCATCAGTTATAATTTTGTTTTAAATATTTTATTTCCTACTACCTATTGCCAAGATAGAACCATTTAACTTCGGGACGAAAACGAAATAGATTTCAGTTTCATATGCAAATCGCAGAGTGACAAAAATAGATAAATAATAATCAGGTATTAAGTGACATGATAAGTGATTATTGTCCTTCAAAATTAGCATGGTCACGCATGATTAACATATGTCACAATTTGATTAGTCGATAATTTTGTAGAACATTTGCATCATGATTCTCTATTGACAAAATCGCACAGCATAACATCACGCCTTTTATCCCCGAAGGGGTACGCTGAGGTGCACATTATGGCACTTAATGCCATTACAATGTAACACCCACTTTTCACTATTTATTTTATGAGTCCCATGTAATAGGGGTGAGCCTATTGCCATATACCGGGCCCATTTCTAGACTCCGTGCTACTAACCTAGTAATATTTTGCCCGACGCGGGAATCGAAACTGAGACCCCTTACTCGGTATATAGTCGCACTTGCGACCACGAGGCCAATGAGGCAGCTGACAAGACCAGTGTTTATTTTCTTTGGATATATTATGTAGGTTCCTCCACGCGAGTATCTATTTTGCGTTTAATAGTACAATCGCCATAACTGTGTTTGAATTCGTCAGTGGCCTGCTTGTAATTCCGTTCACAACTAGGCATCGTTGTTTAACCAATAATAACCGTTCGTTTAGCCTTTTAACTGACTGTACTTCTACGAACTGGACAAAAGCCGAACGAGAACTACATTTATAATATTAGGTGAATATTTTATGTCCCTTGAAACTCCGGATGCCTGAAGTCATTCATAAAATTTTGTGTAGTCACTAATATTTCTACAATTAGGTGTTTTAAAGTGGGTGTTTCTGTGCATCTTTTTGCTTTCGTGTGTCATTTTAAATTTCAGTCCAATTATTCACTGCAAAAATAGGTATCAGGTCCTAGGCAGATATTTTCATTACATTTACTTTTAGATCTACGGACGGATCAAATATTGGACAAAGGAAATAAAATGACTAATGGGCACTGGGCATACAAGGCAAATTTTATCTTTTGCAACTAAAATTGGCCACTCGGTAACATAGTCTCGCAGTCGCAGCAGGTTGCAAGCAATCATAGTTTCCACTGACAATGAAACTTAGCCATCTAGTACTTTAAAACAGACTCTAAATTAGCCGTCACCTTCAACATACACAACGATTTTATTGATATCGCTGCAGGATTTGTAGATTACGTCACCTGAGAACCGGTCGCTTGACCCGTTGCCTTCGTCTTTATTACACTGTAGACGACTTGATTGTCTCCTTGCCTTGTTGTGAGATATAAATTAACTAAATGTATTTTAAAGATGTTGGATTCATCATCTCCTATGATAGCTACATCGTCGGAAATCAAACATTAATGAAATATGAACAAGGACAACCGTCAAGCATTGAGTATCGAAATGCTAAGTCAGAAACAGTAATATAAGGTTTTTGATTTTGGAAGTTCTTAGTAGCACGAATCCAAAAGGACTCGTGCCCTTTACTGTATGCCCATGTCTATATTATGACAACTGTTTTATCCTTGAGACTCATCACATAAGTGGGTGCAATATTTTACATTTGAATTTTACATCTTTACCTGATCTCTGAAGTTCTTGAGGAATACTAATCTGATGGTCTTGTAATATCTGTAATATCTAAGATTATTATTCAGTCATAGGTATGCCATTGTCAAAACGTCGCGTTTTCCAGCAAACCGCTAAGTACTTGTAGTGAAAATGTAGTTTCAATAGCATTAAGAGTAATTTAAATTCTGCATAATTCAGAACAATGACAAAGAAAGATACAACAAAGATACAAGTTTGGGGCTTCCGCACCATGACATGTTTAGGCACGATTTTAACAAGGCTACAGCCCAACAGGTACATTATTTTTTGTCTTTTTTCTTTATTTATTAACGCTACGTGGACTGTTGGGATATGGTCATGGCTATCCGGTAGAATCATTACTTAATTTAGGTGATCAGTTGTTAACTACATAGGTAGTACATAATGAAAAGAGATGACGAATTAACTATAAAATTTTAGTTATCTATTTGTATAATATTCTTTATGGTATCATTTTATTGCATTAGGTACTAATCACTTACCTAATACTAATACTTTCAAATTACAGTTTTAAGTGCATGATGCTACCAACTTTTATGATTGAAATGAAACCATGCCAAATATTCGGCCACTATTCTATTCTTTTGTCAACTAGGCATGCACTTTTTTAATAAAAAAGTTTGAATAAGAGCGAGGACAAAATGATTGTAATATATGGACTCAACTCTTACCGATAAGTGCGTCACTTTACTTAGCTATCACTGTTCTTTGAAACTCGACACGATTTAGTTATTTATTTTTTAATAAGTGTAGCTAAACAATGACAAGTCTTTATATTTTGAAAAGACGTGCAATGACGGGTGGCCCATTTTAGGCTGCGTAATTCCAACAGCCGATATTTGTGATGCAACCAGTTCGACCGGTCTTGGGATGCTGATGAGTTCGTCAACCGTTTACGACACCATTGGGTAGCTGAGTCAACATAAGCTCCGACCGTGAATTATCAGATAATCACGTTAAGAACCTTCGTGTGAAAAATATATTGTTTGTATTTTGGATAATAACAGCGGTATACTTGAGTTGTTACATTCAGTTATTTTTTCTACTCGTAATGAATTTGATATCAGAGATACGATTAAGAAACATCTACTCATGTTGCAACCTATACTTACGTACTAGTATCTAATAAGGAAATCTCCACACGAAGTGATGTCTAAAAAGAAATTCAACCGCATTTTTAGTTGCCTATAGAATAAAACAATAATAAACACACACAGACCAAGCCTTCACGCTTGATCTTCATTATCATAAAAACAAAAGTGATATATTCCAAAACTCACGAACTCGTAAAAATGTTGTGCAGTTGACGCAGACTGTTCTAGCACACTTTATAGCTAGGAACACACGTGTACCATGGATGTATGTTACTGGATATTGCTAGCTCGTCAAACTATCAAATATAAAAGTTAAAATTTACGGCTTGTTTTATGTTGATGCGGCTACTACCACTATATAGTACCTCAAGCATGATAACAAAAAAAGTTTTTACACCTGCACTTAGTTTAAAAACTTTTCATAGTTATAGTTAAATAATATTACCACTAAACGTAGTATCTATTGAGTTTCTCACTATCTTTCTATGCACTTTTCTCGGTGGCAATGAAGGGATAGGTTTTGAGGCTTGTAATTATTACCTAATAAAAATGACTGACTCGATTTCTTCTAATCTCTAGCTACGATTTATATAAGTATCTATGTCGGCTTTTAATTTTACTATTCAATAAGAGACCTAGTTTGATGGACGTACTTCGTAAAATATCAACACTTACCTAAATATCATGTTGTTCTTATAAAACTTGAGATTATTAGTAATATTCTTCATTGATTATTAGTGAGATTCTTCTCTTCGCATTTATTTGGAATTCGCCTTAAATAAGAGTGCTGATCTATGATAATGCCGTCCGTATGAGAAGACCTTTCAGTAGGATAGTTAGTTAATGATGATGTAAAACGATTTAAAGAAAAATATTTTATTAGTCCAATTGTTAACACTAGTAGCGCTGTCGCGGAGAACCTAACGGGTTACCGGGGCTCCGGCTCGACGTGCAGGAGAAGGAACGGGCTTCGGCATCGAATGACGGCTCCCGCCTCACTCGAGAGCAGTCATTCGATGATTTTCCCTCCTTAAAAAAAAACACTAGTAGCGCTACCCATCTATATTCTACATCCGTGTTATAAACGTAGCCAATGTAATAACGCAGAACAGAAAACAAACGTTTCCCTGGGAGTACATTTCAGTTCCGCCGAAGGTTGGTCGGCGTGAGTCTTACATAATACAGGGAGCCGGCAGATTGAGCTATTTATAGTAAAAAAAACAGCAGAAAGGGCTTTTTCGGGCATTGATTGAAACAATTAATCATTGCATTATCTACTATTGAAACAATTATTCGCCGTTTGTTTCGTAATTACAACAATCTAAAATCAAAATGATGTTTAAGTACCGTGCAAGGTATTTAAACTAATTATTTTATCTGACCCGGGATTCGAACCCAAGACCTCATCTTTAACTCGATCAGCGGGGTTGTCTAACAGCAAATAGTCCAGGCAGAGTTATTCTCTGTGACATTAATACAAATTTCATCCCTTTCCACGTTTCTATGGCAACAACATTATGCTCAATTGTCCACTATTGACAATATCGTTCAAAACTAGTCCCAGAAGTTTGGGCTTCATTGGCTTTGTAGCTCATGCCATAGCAACAGCTTTCCACACGATTTCTCGACTATTCGATTTATAAAACTTATCATCTGTAGATAGATCTTTTGTAATTTCGTATGGGGTTATAGAACAGATCATTTTCAACATTTTTGTCGAATAAAGGGATAGGCGAAAATGAACAGTTATTAAAATATTTAACCTTTAGTGTTAAATTCGAAATTACGCCCACAGTAAAAAAGTCTAAAACTGAAAAAAACAAAAAAAACGCACTTGACCTGATTTTAATTTTTTTTACTATCCTACTTTTTTACTTTATTTTAGACACAGTGATCCCAAATTCATAGAATATAGGACTTTTTTCAAGTAGGCCTCGGAAATATGCTTCTCTGACATAACAAAAAGTGTGTATTACACTTTTTGTACAGTTTTAAAAATACTTCTATCAAGCTATCTTACTAGGTACACAACTTCAACATACCTGAATGAACTAATACCAATGATATTAGTCTAACAATGGACCAAGGTAGTAAAATAACGAAGTTTCACTTTATTTTTCATGAAATCCTACACCTTCTATCCGAATGGTTAGTGATTCCTAGAAGTATATTTCATGCCAGATCTACATAATATAATGGGCAAGATAATAGTGATCAAGAATCAGGATCAGTGTCAGATATTCTGCAAGGAGGTGCTATTTATAAGACTTTGATATCGTAGCTTCATGCTCAAACTGGAGACTACCGGATCACTGAGGCTCATACAACACCTATTTACATAAAATTGCATTGCATGTGTACTTACTACTCATTACTCGAAGATATCGGTAGAAACTGACATTTAAGAAGTCTCTTAAATGTCAGTTTTCAAACTATTGTTTTATCATCAACTCCTTTTAGCAACGAGTTTTTTTAAGTAGACTGTTAAAATATGGGGAAGAAAAAAACATGCTAGGAAGAAACACAACTTATATTTCAATCAAATATATTCTAATGTCACTTATCTTGAAACATACTCGTATAAATCTAAAATATAAAATAGATGTAACTAAAGAACACATTACATTATCAATTATAATCAGTCATTCGATCACTCAACATTTTATACTATTTTAAACTAATATATTAATTAGTACCATTAAGTTTTATAAATACAACATTGGAATGGATACAGTAAGAGACAGTGTATTACAGAATAATGAGTAAGAATTACCTCTACAATAAAGGCAGTTTTATGAATGTAAAAAATATAAAAAAAAAACGACAAACACAACAGACCGTCATGTCAACAGAATTTGACGTGTAATTGGCCCAATACGCAATGGCGGATGTTCGCGGCTCTATTTATTCATTAGTCTATTTTTCAAAATCGCCTTGCACAATAATTGGTTGCTATTGCAACCACTGCAACCAATGTATATACGGTCGTAAATAATATTTTTTTTAACTTTCAGATAAAAATTTAAAACTAGAACATAGTCCGTTCGAAAATTAAAACGAAATCGTTATTATGGCACTGTTTAAGTTTTAGGCAGATGGCTTATGAGCCAGCCTCAATTCTGTAGTAACGTTTAACGTGGAAACACATGTATACCTAAAACTTGTTTACTGCCCAGAGAAAATTAGTGCTAGGAGCTTCTCGGTGTTCAATACACCTCGAGTTCAATACTTTGTAACACAAAATATTTGGTCGCTGTATGCAGTACGAACTACTTACTTACGTAAACTAATTAAAACTATCACTTAAACCAATGTATACTAGGAAATGCACAGTTACAATATCGTCATGTTGCAAAAAACACTCGTTATTTTGTAAAACAGTCATGCGCTTTGTTCGTAAGTCAACTCGAGGTCATAAAATTATATCTAGGTTTAATTAATATTAATACTGCTATACAATATAATTAACAGTAATGTTTAAAATAACTATAACGAATTATAACAAAAAACAAGTCTTCGAATTTACGGGCAGTATTTTTCTGAGAGATATTTTGTTACGACTACAATAATAAAAGTTTCATAATTTCAAGACTTTTACTGGGATCAGTATTAATTTTGGTGTGATCGCACCTATATTTATATTTTTATTGTTATTAAAATAAGTAGACACTAGACGATAGCAATTATGGTGGAACTAGGCCTTGTTAACTATCACTCGTATTCTCGTATTTTCTTTTCGTTTGATATCCTTTATGGCCTTTCCTTTTCCACGAGTCCCTTTTGAGCTTCATTTGCAGAAGTTATAGGTAGGTATGTATAAGCATTCTTCAACAAAAAGGCCACGTGCACACTACACGTACGTGGCGTCCTTTCATCTTTTGTATGAAATACGAATCATACTGTACCTACACAAGGAAGAGTCAACTCGAGGCTCCCGTATCAGAAATCAGAATATAATGTTTCGTATGAATATGGCCTTACAACAACTGATTCCACCCTGACTGCTTGCGAGAAATGTCACAAAAAGTAAGAATGAATATAAAATACAGAACTAGATGTTTCAGAATCATATTCAAAGGCCTTTGGAGGTACTACTTGTTGTATAGGTAGATAATTCTATAACTACCCGACTCCAAAGTTATATTTCAATCATGATTATTCGCGTTGAGATCACTGAAACTACATTACGAACTTAATGCACAATAAAAATTGTGCCTAAATCAAACACCGGGACAGCACCATCGATTTACTAGATATTATAATCGAGTAGGCACTCGTATTGTCAGCGTCATTAGGCTGATATATCATTGTCGATGTCGTAGCGTTAAACTATTTCTGTTTACGTACTTAGTATGAATTGTAATAATGTAAATTGCACTATATCGTTGTGTACGCTGTTCAAAAGACTCGTCCTTCTCTTTATGAGTTCGAACTGAAATTAAGTTAATTAATTTCCATTAACATTACGATCAATTAGTACACCTAGCATTATTTAGCGAGTATGAATAAATTATCACGTGACTAAATTAGTTCTAAGTACTTGTATCCAATTTGTTCTCGTAGAAGCCTTATTTTCTCCGGAGAAATCGGTTCTCCGGTTACTTTCACTAATTACCTACTACTAAAATTAATAATGTTAATATGTACCAAACTCCTAAGTAATTGTTGTGTATTAAGTAAGTATTAAAGTTAAAACGTGAACTCAAATAGTAATTAGAGTTTGAAGCTGCGATTTAGGATCGTTGTCACACGACAAACATGTCGTCGGATTACAGGATTTTCCGACCTTGTATGCTAGTAACGTCTTCGCATTTACTGGTACGACGGCACTTAAACTCTTGTTGATCCCGTAAAATGACTTCGAATTAAACGTAATTTGAAGTCATCTTGCGCTTTAAGAACGCTTGAAGCAAACTTTTAAACAGCGTACACCTTATGATGAACATTATAGCAACGTGTGTTTATTGACTAAGATCTTTCTTCTAGTGAAGCGTATGGGAATGAGGCGTCGTTTCTTCTTAGCACCCAATTGTTGGAGCAGATTCTTGGCTTCGGCGAGGGTGGCTGCGTCGGCCCCGTCTTCCACACCGGACACGAAGCCGCTCTCAGGCCGCGACAGCGCAGGTGTGTTGGCAGGCAGAAGAGAGAACCATCGGTCTATCTTTGCAGATGAAGACAACTGTTGTATAAAAAACAAAATCACAATTAGACACCAAATACAGGCATGAGAGTACGAACATGACATCATAAAACAAATATTAATTAATTTTAGCATAGCGCTGTTATTTTCATAACGTTTATGAAAATTCGCTAAGCACGATCGCAATGTTACGCCATTGGGATTGTTTGAATAAGAATGTTTTTATATATAATTGGCATGTGTTTCGTATTTTCCCAATAAATTGATCCATTTGTCCTGTAAACAAAAATGGTAGGTATGAAACATTGGAAATAAAGAGACGTTGTTTAGTACGCGCTTTATTTTTAATTATGTTAGATGGTTGATTTGAGTATCAATTAAGAATCAGCAGAAATCATAATAATGATTATTATCGTTTAACAATGACAGTCTAATGTTGCATGATATGGTTTCTCTCGGTAAGTCAATCGAAACTCCGAGGTGTGCCATTCGGACTTAAACACATAGGTAGATACGATTAGGCCGCCATAAGATTTCTTCCTTTGTCCTATTGGGTACTTGCTAATTATTCAAATTCAATACTTTTTTTCTAACTGTCAAAAAAGATAGTTTTCTATGAATTGTGTGTTTGGTGGTAAATAAACTATTATTTGTTAAAAATTTGCAGGAGAAATACTAAAATTAAATTGGTCATAAAAAGTACCCATTTGTAGAGTAACTTAAATCAGAATTAATTTCCTTCTATATTTAAGTAAATATCATTATATGTCTGTCATTATTATATAGTTATTATATCTCGCACTATTAAATATCACTATCTGTCACTATTACGTAGTTATAGATATAAAAATATACCTATAACTATTATCACATACATCTCATCTCACGTCAGATCACATAAAAAATATAATCTATAGAATATAACTATAACTACTTATATAGTTATAGATATAGATAGTGACAGAATACTTAAACAAATTAAGAGCAATGCAGAGCGCTCGTGTTGCATCAATATTTTATTTTTCAACAAGATAGGCACGTGCTAAGTCAAGTCTAGTTATCTCGAAAAGTTTTCCATATAATTTAATTAAACCTTCTTTATTATGTCTTCGATGCAAGAGTCGCTGCCATCTGGTGTCCACCACCCTGTTGAGGAACATTTTTAAAAGGGCCGTCAAAGAGTATACTTAAAATCCTTAATTATTATTGTCTTTAAATGTATCTTGAGGTACCTAGACAAGAGTTAGCTTGACTCAGTTTTATCTAAATAAGAATAGTTTTTAATTGTCATGTAGGTAGGTATGTGGTTAAAGCTACGTGAATCCCAGTAAGCTTGTAGAGTCGTTGGTTGCAATTCAATAGATGTCCCATCAAATGACGAGTGAATAGAGTGCACACCTGTATTTCAATAGAAAAAACCTGTATTTGTATCTATTATAAATTTGCAACGTAGAAAGACTTTTACAACCAACCAACCAACCAATGAAGCAGTAAAATTCATTTAAATATCCGTATCATCCTTTACTCATAACAATGGGAAAGTGAGTTTGTTTGTTTGTTTGCCCCGCTTTCACGCCGTAACTTCTAAACCGATTGCTTTGAAATTTTGCAGACGTAAAGTTAAAAGTCTGGATTAAATAATAGGGTACTTTGTATCCCGGAAAATTTTTATATTCCCGAGGGAAAACAAAAGTATTGGTATAGATGGCGCTGTGTGTATTGTCTATATGTGTCACATAGGCTACTTTATCCTTTTGTGACGCGACCGAAGCCGCCTAGTGTTAAATATTGAACGAAAAAGTTCCAATAATGCTCTTTTCACTTCTTAAGAAAATCGAATGACTCCCTTATGTTTGACAGAATATATCGCCAGTTATTATTGTTCATAATATACTTTCTGCTTTGGAACTTAGATGGAATACCTCTAATATTTAAAAACTTTGTTTACGGGCACGAAGTTTCGTTGGCACCTACCTCTATAGTAAAGCTCGCGTGTGAAGTACTCCTTGAATAATTTGAAAACTTGAACATATTTGTTTTGTGGAACTGCATAAAATTTTCTCTTAAGGTCCGGTCTTTTGATCCCAGAACTAATGCAGTGTACCTATACTATTATGTATGTCTTCTACCAGTTAAGTTGTCTAAACCGAAGCCTAAACGGCAAATATAATTCCAAAGTTTGTGGTCTTGTAACAATTTTGAAGTAGCATTGTTTTACATGTTTTATTCTAAGTCAGACACCCACAGTTTCATAGACATTTTTGGAACTCCAAACGAAAATAGAAGTTAGGTCCTAATTTTAGACATAGAACATTTTGGTATGTACGTTAATAAAAACTGTTTATCTAACCTTTGCTAGACATATTCTAGTAATAATATGTTACTATGACACACATATTTCTCAGAGTAGATTAAGAAAATATTTACACGAGGTAACTTTGGCACGTGGGTAGGTCCCAGCTGTTTCTTAATCAACAGCTATGCTGTAGTACGGCTTTGATTACATCTCGAGGCTAATGGATTTCATAAGAGAATAAACAATATTAATGTAAGAATAATTACTAAAGCTAGTTTTGTTGTAATAACCGTGTTCAATGTATGGGTATTGCGAATATCATGTATATATTATTTCAGTTGATTATATATGATGTTTTTGTGCCTGTTGTAGCCTGAAGGCATAGGCAGAATTGGTTACAGTTACATTGAAGTTATGTTCGTTAGAGGGAACATTTATGGGATGTTGATTTTTAGGGTTTCGATTGACACACAAAGGACAAAAGGAACCATATTGCGACTTTGCCGTCCATCTGTCTATCAGCAGTGTGTAAAATTTGTTACAGTTAAGTTGGCTAAGCAAACATGTCCATATATTGGGTTCGAGTGATTCCATAGTCATCAAAAAGAAAAAAAAACATGTTATCATTTGCCCCGCGTGAGTTCTGACTTCGCACTTCTGTAGACATGTTATTTTATTAAAAACTGGCAAATCGCTTAAGCGCTAAGCCCGCAAAAATATTTTTTTTGTATTTTCATCGAAAGTACTGAGCTCGTGTTTTCGATATTTAATCCTGTTAGCAAGCAACCGATGAGAATAGGTAGTAAGTATAATATAAACGTAATTTTGTTTGTTTTTCTTTTAAATCGTAATGGAACGTTTTTATTCTTTGATGGTAGGTACCTATCTGGAGATGGGACGCAACCTCCACATCTTAACAGTTTAGCCAATTGTCATATTTATTTTACAATGGGTACAAGAATTAGATTCTGTGCTGCTACGAGAATTAAAACGATATTACTGTACCGTGATTTATTTACTGATGTTCTCCCAAAAGGCAAAAGTATCGCCTTGATCACAGTGGCGTAACTAAGTCCATTGGGGCTCGCTGCAAAAATATAACTCAGAAGCCTTTTAAAAATGAAAGAAAGAAATACGTAGGTAAGTAGTTCCCTATTTTTTTAGTTCTGTTTTTGGGACCATGGCTTATATTTAACTCATGATATTTGATTCAAAAAAGTGACTGCTTTGACCGTAACTACGTGTTTGAGCTATTCGACTACAATTACTTCAATTGATAATTTATGTTATTCTGTTCATAAACTGTCTATGCTTCGGCAAGGCAAAGTTATGACCATGAGTGATCCAACCCAGTCTTACGATGAATACTACTATTTCTAATTCTGAAATTTGTTTTCAACAGACTTCTGAGTGTACACAATCAATGTACGATGGACGTGGCCAATCGTAAACACATTAATCCCATTGTCTATAAACAAAGGGAAATAGTGCGGAATGGAATATGCAGCCAAGAAAAACGTAAGTTACGTTACGTAGTTTTACGAAATGTAAAACTTCTTTTTTTGAGTTGATGTGATAATTTCACTATTAGTAGTAGTAGTAAATAAGAATTGCTTTAGAAATTTTCACATTATTACTTAGTTTATCTCCTTTGCTCGGTTTGATTCGACGACGTTCGAGATATACCATGCTCCACTTATTTTGTACCTAGTTGCAAATCTTAACTATTCATATAAGTAGCTATGGTAAGGATTTTTGAACTATTTGATAGTTTTACTTCGAACACATCCTTAACATTTGGATTATAGACCATTATGTAGACTCTATTTTGATAGAAAGTCTTTATTCTTCATTGTTATATTCATAGTTTTGTGTCCCTAGAAATGAGGCCCTTATGAGCTCTGTGTTAGCAATGCAGTTATGTGTTTGTGTAGGAGAGATATAATAATTAAGAAGTTTAATTCTTTTGTTGTTACTGTCACTGTTGGAATGGCGTTACCGTGTATTACTTTCTGTGCATAATTAGGCGAATATACCATATTTTGATAGAAGAGTTTTGATTTAATGAGTATCTCAAATCATGAACATATTTCTTTGTGTTTTCGAGACGTTCCTCTTGAGCCTGCTTTAAAAATTCAATTGATACCACATATATCTGCATACTGAATTGAAATCAGCGTGCCAGCTAGTGCTAGTTAGATTTTCAGCTCAACATACTAATTAGAGCGAATTAGCAACATACTGCTGCACCGCTCGCGGAAATCACTTCAAAAGCTGGTCGGAAAACTAAACTTCGTAGTTATTACTACTTCCATAGCTTGGTTTATTATATTTTTTTAATAAATCTTAAGTGCAATATAACATATTTTAAAGTAGTCCATTTTCGTGAACTGACACTCAGTAATTTTTCTTCTTTAACCCATTGTGTGTATTTTCTATTGTGTCTCATATCAGTGCATTCAAGCGGATATAGCGAATATTGCACTTCTTAGATCATAATATGTAATTTTAAAATTCTCTAATGGTGTGTGACGATGTTCCTATACCTCGGCAAATGAATAAAACTACGACGAATTCAGAGTTTCTTTACCTTCATGTAGGTAAACTTTATTTATTGTTTTCTGCATTTCGTGGATCTGTTTTGTAAAGTTGTGTATAATGTGACAAAACTAAAATAGTGTCTTGGGGTTGTAAAAATAAACAAAATGGGAGCATATTAAAACAACAATAGGTTTTGGGTTAAGCAGGTGCTATTTAATGATATTATGGAATGATAGAACTATATGGATCACATTGCTATTTTTCGCATTGAATGGTTCGTGGGCACTAATCGCAGGTGTAGACAAGGATACAATAAGTTCATAACTGCATTAAAATCGTACGAGTAAATATGGATAAACATTTCAGCTATTTTCTACTCAGTGGTTACACATTTATATTGAACATTAAATTGTCTGATCGAAACATTGACATCGCTGCTAAACTAATTTTAATAATCATCATGTATATCCTATAAACACATATATTTTTTTGGATTTTTCATCTTTTTTACGGAGAAAATGACTATTTTATTCCTTAACATTATTGATTACAGGATACAATTTCTAGAAACATGGATAAATTGATTAACTTTCGTAATAATACCAGAATAAGCTCACATACAGAGTTTACTTTAATGATTATCATAATAATAAAGTGTACGTGGATACAACAATACATTCATAAAGTGTAAAGCTAAGGGGTGGCAGTTGTGTAAGACAGGGGATTAGAAAGGATTAGGTAAAAAGCACGACAGTCTTGTTACCAGGGCACACTGCCAAGACAATTTGGCGCACGGGTACAGCACACCAATAATTCTGGCAACCCTTCTCTTCAGTGCCCTGCGTCACCCCTACCTCTGGTACCATAAACCAATCTTACCAATGTCAATGTTCCTCATGCGTAGTCTTTCACATACATAGAAAACTGCTTTTTCGTCATCTCACCTACTATATAAAATTGTTTTATACGGCGTGGACTCTATGAAACATCATTCCCTCGTCTTAATCCACACCGTTACGCTTAAGTTACATGCACCATGCCCAAATATAACAATAGTATATTGACTAGATCGTTGAATTAATATTAAAAATAATATGGTTATTGACTAGAAGATATATTTCAACAATTATATTCTTATTCTACTGAAGGCGCTGGCCAGCCAACGCCTCATGGAATTCCACCCACCAACTGAATGACGGTGGATCTCACTTACACCATGAATTCATTTCATTTTACTATAATAATCAGCTGACATCAGTAAGCCGACAAGGCGTCTTTTACAATTTAAATTGTGATTAAAATTATACAAAACATTAAGTACAGACACAAAATATATTTTGGTCCATAGTTTTATTTTTGATAAATTTCTATAATTGTTAATTTTACTTTTATTTAATTCTCTACAAGTTACTTCGTAAGTATCATTACTCTCATTCTTTTGGAATCTTTGACGCACGCTTTGCATTCTTAATGTACCTAACTCTCACCTTTCCATGAAATATATGATTCTTTAAATACAGTAGTGATTTCTTGAAGAACATCTGACTGTCTTTTAGGAGCAAGCTTGAAAAGTTAATATTACGACAAAAACTGGCTAATATTCCATATTATAATAAACATTGTATTGGATATCTATAAACTTACATTAAACACGAATACATTGAATATGTTGAATATATCGAAACTAATCATGCATAAACACGGACAAACTATCAATTATTATCACGCAACATTTATAACGCTATTGACATCAATTAATTGCAATACCGTAAGTAAAATGTAACATCAGAAAATTCTAAGTACATTTAGTAAAGTATAGGTCTAATAACTATTCTGCGACTAACATGAATGCTTGCAATCTCAATATCTATGAAGCGGAGCGTTACAATATCAAATTAATATTATTCATCAATTATATGTCTTCTAAACTATTACACGATTACCACAAGGACTACATAAATCGTCGAAAGCATAAAATCCTTGCCATAGTAGACAGACTATTACATTTTTATGGATCTTCAAGAGCATAAATATCGGCGTATAACTTGCACTTCATACTGTAACGATATGGATCATAAAACTAAAACCTATACTTTAATGGCGATATGATAAAGGATATGTTCTATTCACAAGTTTCATAATAAAATTAATAGCGATGTACAAAGAAGATGATATGTAAATAAATGTTATATCTTCGTTTCCCGACCGTTTATCGCCATTGACATATTAGTACATGTGGCATAAGTTTGGCACCATCGTAAGTCTCAATCCTCAAACAAGAGTACTATATACCCTAAAAAAATACAAAACAATACTATACATATAAAATATACCTACACTCTTTGTACAAAAAATGATCAAAATTAGATGTAAATACAATAGAAGATAAGAGTAAATATAAATAAGATTTTAGGTAACTTGACTCAGTTTTGCGTAGTTTCAGTGCGAGTTTACTTCGTAGTGTGGCGGGTCCACTGGGCTCTCAGAGCGGACATCATCTCGCTTCGGTTTGGCACCTTCTCGCTCGTGGTGCGGGTGATAGGCGCCGCGGGGGCCAGCAATGTTCCTGGACGCTCTTGTCCAGGCACTCGCAAAGTATGTCCTGATGAACTTGAAGGCTGAGGCTCAGCCTGTGTCTCTACAACATCCGATGTGCTCTCCGAGGGGCTCACCGGCACGATGAGCCTAACGCGTCCGTCCTCACCGGTAGCCGTCAAAGTGCAGTTGTGCGATAGTGGCATTATGAATGGAGCTCCATCTTCAGAACTGGAGCCATCTGGGCTCGAATCTTTTGATGAACTCTGCTGGCTGTTACTGTACAGCGAGTTTTCGGACTGGGCAACACTCATGGCTTGTGCCAAGTTGCCAAACTCTTCATTGGAACCGCCTATGTCTTTGTAGCCCTGCTGGCTCAGCAGATTGGCCAAATCGGTGTTACTGTAGTGGCTCGCTAGCGGCGGGATGCTCGGGAAAGCATTGCAGTTTTGGAAGAACTGCTGGTTGTAGTTTATTGTGGGTGCTGGCTTACTTGCAGCCTCACCGCCATTTGGGAAGCCCCCCATGTTCTGGAACTTTGATATCAAGTAGTTTTGAATTTGCTCATTGGTCATACCGCCGAAGCAAGAGGGAGCAGAGCCGGCGCCATTAGCGGTCTCTTGGACTGGGGATGCGCAAAACGGCGAGAAATTCATGTTGTTATTATTCTCTAAGTTTTGATTAGCTCTGGTATTCTGTGAAATCAGGTTGATAAGAGCTTCGGTGTTAGTCGGAGTACGATTACCATTGCACGCCGCTGCGTTGTCGGGCTTGAATGCCTCTGCATTTTTCGGAATCTAGTTAACAGAAGGTAATTGTTAATAATTGCGGTCAGAGAGTATGAGGATTAAATAGCCATTTAGTAAATAAAAAGCGTTTAAAAAGTTAAAAACAAAAACACTAAAATACTCACAAAATTATAATATGTAACATCAACAAGCCACAAACATGCGACATTATTGTACGGCATGATAACAGCAAAGCTAAAAGTGAAGAAATTTCGCGTATGTACGATACGAATAATATGCAAATCGTGTGTGAATGTCCAAATGATTGTAGTTAAACGCGTAGTAATAAATTAAAACAAATTTACAAATCTGCGGTTACACAGCGCAGTATAAAATCGTAACTTAGGTTAGGATAGACAGTGACAAATGACGTGTCAATCTATGGAGATTAGCGGTGAGAAACGGATGTTCACATTTGCTATGTAACGAACACGCCAATCTCGTATTTACAGTTCTCTAGCTAAACACGTTACTGTAATATATGAGTCAGTTTTTAACGTGCAAATAAACGGATTTTTCTCTAGCCCGATTTTGAAACTAATCATAGGAGAAAAAAAATTCGAAAATTTTGCTTTAAGAATCCTCGCCGATAGCTACAAATCAAAATAATAAGGCTAATTATTTACGTAAGAGAACGTAACGCAAATAGGAATGTACTAAAACGACGTATTAACTGCACTTTAATAAAATTAACTTAAATTATTCAAGTAGGTACAGTAGGTACAAATTTTCAAACCTACGTCTAAAAATTGAAAACTGCAAAAAACCAATGTATTGTAATTTGTAATGCGCCTGCTTAATCCGACTCTAATTTAGACAAAATGGTTCCGACATGTTAAGACGACATGAGAGTGAAGAAAATGAAACATTAACAAAGTCACAATCACAACTAATTATGTAAAAAAACTTATCAAGCAGCTGGTTTCATAAAATGGGGTTTAAAGTGAAAAATATAATTTCAGAATGCACAAAATTGTTCTAAACCCCACTTCAAAAAATCCTGCTTTCAGGTACACATAGACAAAATGATTAAAATAAATACGAAACACACATGCTTATTATGTATGCAAATTAAAAAATTAGCAAACAGAGGTCACTAAGGGACGATCAATACATTGAATAAACGCTATAGCTAACTATAACAGGGGAGTCTTATTATATGATCTAATTCTCTGTAGCGATTAAGTACACGCACATTTTCTTCAAAACAACCAAGATACTACATTTTACGAAATCATACAGTGATCGGCAGAGACGGAGACCCGTAAATATTTAGATTTCAGAGACTACTCTGAAATAAAATAAAAAAATCTAAACTTATAGGTATGTGCGTGTACATATAAACGCTAAATTATGAGAAATATTTAGTTATACACTAAAAATAAATACTATAACATAACATACGTATTGTTGACATGCATTATTTTATGAAATGTAATGGTTCGTCCACACTTGGTAAATACTAGATCTGGACGTACCATACAATTTGTTTTTCGCTGGTTATGTTATTATAAATTAGGTACCTCTATATATTCATTCATTCACACATTTTTTATCTTTCTGTGATATTTATTAAACAATACTTTTCATACCTGGGGCAAGAGCGTCAGTTGCTGAGCGCTAATTGGTCGAGAGGAGCCGCGCTCCCGGTCTTGCAAGTGGGCAACCAGAGCTGCAATGTGCTCGAGAAGTTCCTTGTTATGCACCAGAAGTTGGTGGGTGCGAGCCTGGAAGATATAAAGTCGTAGAAAATGAAATACATTTGATGAACCATGATAAAATTACTTATGGAGACCACATCGGTGTGATTTTCTAATAAATGACTACTTAGAGGCGTAAAGTAGGTACAACTATTTTTTTCTAAACTCATGAGGCGTAATTTTCTAATTATTAGAGAACTTGATTATAGGAGTTGATACGTAGAACTGCCCGCCGGAAAATCGAATTCGAAGAATAGAATCGAAGAACTAAGCTGAACAGTCGCACTTTGAACCTACCAGGCTACTGAGCAAGGTAGATCAGAGATTAAAATGTCAAAACAACGGATTGCCATACTGTCATCGTACTCGTCCTGTTTGTTGTTCATGTAAACAAGAGTTCCACAAAATCCCTTCAAGTCGGAACAGCGCAGCGTATTAATTTTTAATCCTTTTCGACGTCGATTTCCAATCAAAACTTTGTACGGACCGGGCAATTTCTAAAAAAGTAATCCTGTTATGGAAAGTTTTAAAGTAGTTAGTTGTTTACTTTGTATAAAGTACCTATATTCTCTGGTATGATTGGAATTTAGTTACAGATCATGTGTTTTTGCTATGCCACAACCATCATTTTAATTCCATTTCCAAAATATTAGTGAACAATCACAAGGGAGTAAAGATGAAAACCTCTTGAAAGTGCATTAAAGACGATATGTTCCGGTTTACCAGCCTCTCAGACCGAGCAAACGGCAGTTGTTTCAATTTTATAAATGACTGAAGTTCAGCGTTCGTAGAAACTGTTTCAAGAGTAGAGATTTACTAGTTCCATTTGTATCGGTGTTGAAACGTTCATGATGATAATCGTCATGTTAATAAAATCTCAATACGCGTTCTCATCGATATGTATACAAACGATACAAGATACAATGCTTCGGTTTATGCTGGCTGTCATTACCACCCTACACAAGAAGTTGACCAATCACATAAATGTTTGTGGGCAGGTTAAAGAGAAGATTTATATATTATACTGTATCTTATTGAAGAACCTATGTATAAAATTCTCCTGTTCGCCTCGTCGACCTCAAAATCTATAGTAGGGGTTAGAGGAAAATATAACTTTTTTTAGTTTATCTGAAGAAGTTTCTCGCGGGCTCGCGGGTTTACATACATTACTCCTGTAACATGTCAGTCCCACGTCCGTATCAGTAATAGGAACGTTGTTTTCAACGAACGAACCCAAGATTTTTTTCGTATAAAGTAGATAAAGCTTGTTTTTGCCAAGGTATTCAGCAAAGGTTAAAGATAACCCGCTTTTTGCTATTTTTTTTATATGTAGGCTGTTATATAAGCACGTACATTTAGAATGAAAACGGCACAGATGCAGAACTGTTCAACATTTTTAAATATAAAGAGGCAATGTATGTCGTTATTGATTCTACCAGATTATCCTACCAGAATTTTTATTAGTCAACAATAATATACTCTCTGTATTAATTTGGCTCACTTCCTTATACCTTATTCTTAGTCTACTAGCTCTTATTAAATGCCGATTTATATACGGTGACAAACCTGAGCCTCGCAGCGAGCAGCTTGTTCGGCAGCTAGTTGGTCTCGCAGCAGCAACAGCTGGGCAACCGCAGCGTGAGTCTGCTGAGCTTGCTGCTCCAAGCGTTCACGCAACAGTTGCAGTTGGTGTTGCGCGCTCAAGGGCGTAGCAGTATCACCTCCTTCATCACCTCCAGTAGCCACCTCCACTTTAGTTACACACTCTGGGAGATCCGGTAGGTTGATGGTCGGCGCCGGAGTAGTACGCTGCAACAATACATTATTAGCTTCGTACTTTAGTAGGATTAGCAAACTAAAGAAAAGAAATAAAACGTAATCATGTAAGTTTCGGTGCTGGAAGTGCTGAAGCCGACTAACGAGGTAATTAGGAATGTATCGATTTGGTCTACAAAGTCATAGTTATACCACACATTTATTTTATACAGCACGTCTTAGTAATATCGCTAATATCTAACGAAGTCTTAATGTCTAATAAAATAATACACAAATCCTGAATTGCTTCATTGCTCAAAGATAATGATTGTGTATGAAACCATCGGCGTCAAATATTATCGAATTATCGATATAAATAACATTTGATTTGTGTGTTTATTAGATTCTGCCAACCACCAAACCGCCCTCGTTCAGGATTTACCCCGCGGCGAGTTTTATCGCACAAAGTCTCTCCTGTTCATGTATCCTTGGTAGATTGTGACTTATTAGGGCAATACCAAGGTACTATTAACATCGTTCTTAGGCCATCAATCTGTCTGTCTTGTGAACTGATTACAGCAATCTTTGGGCCTGATTAAGAACCTAAAGTACTACTTTGCTACTTTATATTACGTGGCTTCCACGTAACAATGTTTTGCGTAGTTTTTATAGAAATCTACGTATGTTACCCAAACGTCGGGGATACATCTGTCGATAATACAACAACACGGTTTACGTTACGCGTAACACAAATAATTGCATCTATTGTTTACGTGAAGAACAATTTGTAGATATTTGTACGATCTAAAAGTAGCTCACGGTCAGGGATGATGGTGAGTACATGTTTATATTTTTAGTTAATATTTTTACCGTAATATAAAGACAAAATTTGGAATACCTTTTTCTTAGGTACATTCCTTTCAACACAGTTACCTACTGCGCTCATTTACTCAAAGATGATTTTTCCGTTTCATCGACGAAGTACAAAAAGCATTTTAATTGACATTTCGAATTATCAAAGGCCCTGACCCCAAACGAAAACGAAAATGAAAAGAAAACACAGAACGAAATTAAAAGTTTTTCACAAAAGGGTTTCGTTTTAATTTTAAAGACAAACGGAAATTTTATGATTAAATCCTTGATGATGGACCAAGATTGAACCATTCTACCTTTATACAGATATCATAATAGAATGTATGCAAACAGAACTAATTAATCTTCATCGTTAATTAAGGTATCTGATTACTGCAGTGAGCTCTTATTACAATTGTATTGGAATGCTTTAGACATGTGAAGTGGTTGAAGTATGACAGGCGGCTTGAAGCCTGCGCCGGCCAGTAGCCTCGAGGGCTTTCACTAGTTGGAACTCAAATGCTATGACAGTGACAGACGGACAGGCTAACCATTGAAAACAGACGGCAGACGTTTTGATATTAGAAATTCAGAATCTCCGAACAGCTCACTGGACACAAGGGAGCATACAAATAATAATTTAATTTTGATTCCAACAAGAAGTCATATTACGTGCACTGAATGTACTAAAACCATCGTGTGCACCGTAAACTAACGTTTCCATAGCACGCGACGGGGCGGAAACGAGTGAATAAAATCTTTTGTACCAATGAATACGAATTATTGTTGATATCTAATTGGCTGAATTCCAATTCCACGAATAACATCACAATGCCTATACAATAGCAGTAAAAAGTCATCATGTAGAGGAAGATCTGACATATTATTTTCATTTGAAATAATGCGGAGCATATAATTTCTCTTTGAAGATACATGTAGTAGCAAATACACTATTGTTCAATTATTTCTACTATTTTGTTTGTCTAATGATCGGAAACGGAACAAAGAATAGAAGATTCTGTGTTCAATTTCAAGCATGCATAAATTGTTTTATTTTGAATACCTGACACTAATAACATAACTCTGCACTTTATATAATCAACTTGTCTTTCGATTCAAGGAAAAACATCCGTGACTTGACACGACATTACACTCGAACCTTTTAGCACGAGACTCACTGAAATTTCATACCACTTCTCTTAGTTACACATGAAATTAATTCTATACATGTAGGTAAAGTCATCGAGTGTGTAACAAGATAAACGTATGGATGAATTAATTTCGATTCCAATTCTAGCATCTGTTGGTCCAAGCTCACACTGAGAAGCTGTATAAACATGGCGAGCACAGTGTAAGAGAGTCACGGCAGCGGCGGGCACAGAGGAGGTCAACAGCAGTGCAGATATGCGGTTTTGTATCGAAGAAAACGTTCTGTTGCAAACAAGGGGCGTGACTTGGGTGCAAAGGGTAGATAATACTAGCGTCAGCTCCAATGTACCAAAATGTCTAGTAGCGTTACTGCAGACATTTGAAATTCCTTGTTGTATCCAGCGGCGCGGCGTGGCGCAATGTGTCGCGATTTTAAACTTACCGTCGTTACGCGAGATCTTTGCATAATGACTTCTTGCAAAATTCAAAGCACCTCGACCGAACTTAGTGTTAGTTTTGTTGTAAACTCACGGTTACCTTACCTGGCTGGCGAGGAGGGCTTAAGACACATTTCTGTAAAGTGTCTATATGGTGTAATGTAGACGATATCGTATATTTAAGACGTGGGATGGTTTGTAATTACGTATTTAGTGGCCAATGTTTGTCCATGTGAACATTGTTACTCTACAATTTTGGTGAAAATGTAGAGCATGTTTTTATAGATCCTGAAACCGAAGCTCTCTAAGCGACGTGTTGATTGTATGTATTTACTTCTCTAAGTAAGTACAAACGAAGCCAGTAGATTTGTAGATGTCTGTCTACTGAACACGTACAAATGTCGCCGATTACCTCACATATTGTAATTTACTCTAATGATAAAATGTTATTCATAGTAAATATAATTATAAATGTTTTGCGCATTGGGCACAAATACATAGAATATGAATACTAACGACGCAAATAAAATAATAACTATACAAACGTACCTATTGAGAATTACCTCCACAATTTATTACGAGAATGCTTTTAATATAATTTAGTGAATTATTCGCGTCACTAGTGCCGCGAGTAAGCCGAAAGCCGACAGCCGAACCAGTTGAAGTGGGATCGAAGACATTCGCGTTCCGATGATATTATTATAGGTTTGATTTATTGTTAGTAACGCTCTCGGATTCGATGTGGGAGGGCGATTATCGAGAGTAGTTGCTACTATTTTCAGTACGGATAATAATGTGTCTATTTTTACCACGTTTGTTAGAATTATGCTGATCAACATATACAAAGGTCAAATATTTCATTCATTACTGCGGTGCGGTCATAAATATCGATGTATACTTTACCGGAGCCGTAGTTTCTTTTGTGCTATGTATACCTAGTACTTAGTATAGTTAGTGGATTCGAGCAACGAGTTCTCGAGTCGGCCCTATAATTTTAAAACTTTTTACTTTATATGCGAAAGTTTTGGGTAGGAAGTTTTCCAAGTTTTTATGTGCTAGTTAACAACTTTGGTCTTTAGGCATCACCCAAATAAGTAGTGGTGCACTAAAACAATTTCTGTTATGTAACTTGGGTCCTTACTTGAGGTATCAAGCACTCATCTAGGTACGGAGAGGCATCACCTGAGTAAAAAAAACTTATTACACTTCGAGGGAACAAGATGGAAAACTTTTTAGTGTCTTAACTACAAAGACTAATACTGCCCAGTTCAACTTGACCTTGTTCAACGTCCACAGTACTTTTGAAGGATATTTAGCTTCATAAAACCTAACCAAACCGATCCTAATATACGTGTTTATAGCTCGAATGTGTATGTAACCCTCTCTCCCTAAATCGCAGTGACTATGAAATATTCTGCTCTGAAAATGCTATCAATCATTCAGGCTCCATCCAAATCTATGAGTGGATTTTTCCAAAAAATGAAACTAGAGTGTATAATATGAACCATTAATAATAATCACGGCTGCGATCAATAGAACCAGCCAAGAAATTAGCTAGTTTTGACAAAATACTTAGATGATTGATTTTAGTTTAAAAATCTTTGTGCAAAGTATCTTATTGTTTCATATTGGAACATTTTGCTTCACTTTATTTATACCTACATGAAATAATTACTTTATACATAGATTCAAGCCTTGTTACAAGATACAAAAGAAACATTATGTCATGTATGAGAATGTATTATCTTTCTGTATCAGAAAAACCTAGGTAATATAAACTCTGAATACGTCTAAATCACAAGAATAGAGCAATTTATAGGAACCTATAACATCTGTTATTGAATACAAATGGCGTATTGAGAGGGATATAAATATCAGTCATGCGTAACGCCTAGTAGATTAATTACCGGCAATGATACTAAAATTAACAGTGGAGACCAAAGCGATGTGACGTCACAATACACCTTACAATAGTACCTTCTGAAACAATGCTTCATGATTTCAATGAACAATACGGATACTCGAATAATGTGTAGTCATGTTCACATGTGAAATAAGGGCCTAGAAACAAAAATGTTAATGTAAAACTCATACGGAATCCTCAGATGGAAATTATATTTCTATTGAAATACGTCTTTTGTTGCCACCATTGTTATTTTGATATTTTGGCGGGAAAGGTTTTCTACGTATATATATAGGTATGTATGTAACGTATGTATGTTCATTGTGATTGCTGTTTTTTGCTGATTAACACATAGGTGTTAAAATAATTATCAATTTAATAATTTACATAATTTGTTATGAAAAAGTTATAAAATATACCGTAATATTTGAAGGCAAACTATCCGTGAATAAGAAAACCAAATTTTGAGAGATATGGTTCTGCAAATTATTTAATTTTGAAAATATAGCTATGATAAATGGATTTGTAACGGGTCAAAAGTCAGTTATCTAAGTGCGAGTACATGAAACCAACTCTCATAATGGTACAAAAGAAAAGTGTACCCAACATTTTATTTTTTGTTTGTGTTTAAAATGTTATGAGTTTAGTTGTTTCATTAACTGACCGCTTCAAAACAAAATGGTTTGTAATCCTTGACGGGTGTTATGTAGTCCTTGAAAAAATAACAAAAATAAATAGTTGAAAAACGCTTCAAAAACAAAATAGAATAACTAAACGGCCGACATTGTGTCCATTATCCATTGTACTTTAAATCCAACAAAATAGGGTCTGTTCATACAATAATATATTCAAGAAGTGAAAAATAAGAATGAATCTAAAAGATTATTTGAATTTGATCAAAATTGGGACGAAAATCCCAATCACTCTGAAGTCGGTCTGATAACGAAAACAAAAACAAAAGGAGGAGTTTTTTTAATTCCAATAAGGAGAGTACAGTTCTGAGATTAGAAGATTTCCTCAAGGGAATCGTCTTAAAAGAATTACTTGTGTATTATAGAGGTATAAAGCAACGGAAGAAAAAAAGATCAAAAGCGCCATGCTTATGTTTTTATATGATTAAAATAGGAACGATTACAATACACGTTATGTTCGAAGAAATATGGCGCATAACGATCCTTTGAAATAATGATCAATTTAAAAAAAACAAAGACGTTGTGAGTCGTCACTATTCTGACTTTTAAGTTGTCGGCTTTTAATAATGAGCTATTATTACTTGCCTCGTTGGCCGAATGGTCGCAAGTGCGACTGCCGGGCAAGGGTCTCGGGTTCGATTCCCGGGTCGGGCAAAGTATTACTGGGTTTTTAAAAAATCCTCAGTAGTACTGAGTCTGGAAATGTGCCCGGTATATGGCAATAGGCTCACCCCCTATTACATGGGACTCATAACATAAATAGTGAAAAGTGGGTGTTACTTCTGTGTGCACCTCTGCATACCCCTTCGGGGATAAAAGGCGTGATGTTATGTTATGTTATGCTATTATTACTTAAACAAATGTGAATTTGCTCAACCAATCAGCATTCTAAAAATTGCTTTTTAAATTATTATTTATTATTATTTAGATATTTCTAAATACAAACAAAATATGCGAAAGTAACAACAGTTTGAGAGTGTGTAGGATTTATTACGACTCATACACACATAACCTCACGCCTGTGGTAGGCAGAGACTATGAACGACTCAAAGACGTCGAAACGACTGAAGAAATCGGTACGATAGGTTGGTTTGGTTAAACACATAGGCTACTTTCTATGGGTACGCGAGCAGTCCCGCTGGCAGGAGATAGTCATCCATAAATACAGAAAAAAATACATGTAGGTCTGCCTACTACTGTATGTACGTAATACGCTGTAAGAAAGATCTCTAATTAGCGAAATAATGACATTTCTGAGATCAGATATTAAAGCTAGAAATACATTTCGAGAATTACCTCTAGAACACATCATTAATTAATAATACCGCTAATTAACCAGTACGTACGTAACTAATGATAAGCAGTTGAACTTCAATTTTACGAACTTATACCAAACTTAGCTACAGAATTTGATAAGCCCACAAAGTCAGGCTTTTGGAAAATGCTAGAAACTTTCATTCTAGATTTCGAGTGAGAGAAGTGAGTTACGAATAAAAATGGTCCCAGGTGACGTTGAAAATTTAGTGTTCCATTGGAAATGTTAATTGGGTAACAATGCCGGTTTTGGAAGCCCTCCAGACTAGTCTAGCAGAGTAGGTAGTCATCTGGAGAATTTCTACCATACAACTATTTGCCTAGGCTAAATAAATAATAGAGCTTATCAAACATGCAGCTCATACTTTAGGTTCTATTATTATCCTGGGATTTTCCCTTTGTTGTTTTTCTAGAAAATTTGTTTAGATGCTCGTCTGTTTGTACCAAGTCTATGTTTAATTTAATTATTTAGCTCAGCGAATCATATTATTTAATGGTCACATTCCTGTGCATGTAATGCCGTAGTGCTGGATTTTTTTGTGAACGCGATTACCGAGTATAAAGTCTGCATCCATTTTCTAAGTTGGGTAAAATAATTAATTGGATTATTTGATATTCGAAGTTTACGAGTTTGGCAGAAAAAATAAAAGTAGGTAGGTATGTGCCTGATAAATGACAAATACATACGTAGGCTAACGTAGGTATGTTATTGATTGCAATCTTCAGTAGACGAGTGGTTTGCAATCGCAACTTCTATACCTAATCGAGTTTCAACGGTTCCTAGAATTTTGACTATTTGAGTAGTTAAATAAACGTGC
Source organism: Spodoptera picta (assembly GCA_038387885.1). Taxonomy (NCBI): domain Eukaryota; kingdom Metazoa; phylum Arthropoda; class Insecta; order Lepidoptera; family Noctuidae; genus Spodoptera; species Spodoptera picta. The sequence goes on from JAZHFQ010000105.1 coordinate 9,357,748, forward strand.
TACAATTTCTAAGTTTAGTTAGCTTTGTTAAACTTGGATTTGTATGGACATAGAGACAGTCGTGACATTACAATATGCGCATGAGCACACGAATCATTTTGCATGTGTGTTTACGATCATGCGCGATTAGACACGACTTCATGTGTCGTTAACTATTATTTAGTACTTGAGTATAGAACTTAACTGTTCAGGGAGCTGAGTTCTATTTTAAGAGGATCAAGTATGTGGATTACATCGTAGTAGTTAATCCCTGAGGGAGTAGACAGAGGTGTACAATTTGCAAAATTTCGTCATATATTACATTTGCGGGGATTTACACTTCTCTCTAAGTTTCTTTTTCTATTCTTCTCTTGCATCACGGGTGCAAACACTAATAAAAGTATTTTTCGAATTACACACAGTGGTTCTATAAGGAAATCGAAGCCGCGACACGTTAAGCAATCGCCATTTTAAAAATCACTCAATAAAACTGCGAATTTTGATCAGAAACTCGTGGCCATAAAATCGTAAACCCAATGTGGTTGTTATGAAAAAATCATGAAGTCCAGTGAAGTGAATTTAAAATAGGTACCTTCATTATGCAGGTTTCAGAAGGAAATACGTACGAAGATATTATGTATGAGTATTATCATACATACATCTCTGTATTAAGACATTACATACACGAAACCATTGAATATGATAATTTTTCTCATGCATAAAAAATGTTGAAGAATGCTGAGTTCGCAACTTTTTTCGCTTTCGAAGACTCCATTTGTGGACGTAATAAAGTTCGATATAGGGATGGTTCGTCAGTTAAGAATAAATCGTTGCCATTTATAGATACAATTTATTTACGTCTCAAAAAATTATGATACTTAAGTACCATGACAATGATTGATTGATGGCTTAACAAACAGCTATATTTTAATCGAAACAGTGTTACTGGTGATGATCAAATTACGTTCATAAATATTTGATTCTAACACAAAACTGCAGTTCAACTTAAAGAAAGTGAACAAAAAGCAGTAAGTTGGCGAGCTGGTATCTGAACTAGACGTTGAATTTGCGCAGAACGAGTTGGGTTCATTTACTAGGCACTGTTTAGTTTTAGCCCACAGATGCAGGTTACCTTGCAAGAACAACTAGGTACTGAATTGAAGAGGCTAAATCATTAGTTCAGTTTAATTATTTTACAGGTACAAATGAAATGAAATTAAATGAAAAATGTTTATGCGGCATAAGACATGCACGCCAGAAAAGACATAAATATAAAAAAAGCATAAAAACAGAAAAATTAAAAGATAAAAGTTAAATTATAAAACTAAAACTAAAACTAAAGCAAGCCAATAAGCCATTCAAGTGCGCGGTGTTGGCGGACATGTCCAATCCGAAAGGGTCACCAACTCAGCATAAAGCTGGGCACAATGAGCACCCAACACTGATTTTCAGTTGGCACCCCTGCAGTGACGCACGGACGAGAGCAACACATACTTGTAATCCACATAATTATGTATAGAAACTTTGTTATTAAACTGTCAAACACCAAGCGGTCACCGGTGACCGCAACCTATTGTTCTGTATCTGTATACCTACCGGTACCTACATACTACTTCTATTTGGATGGATACTATACGCATAAAGTTTTAAGAAAAGCGTTTGTATACTTTACCTGGGTTCGCTTGCCCTCCTTCCTTGGCGGCGGAGGCAGGAGGTCCAGTGTCTTGGGTCGCTCCTCACGGCCTCCTACAGCTCCCTCCTCGATCACCACCTTGGTGGTAGAAGCAGCCCCCTCAGAGGCACCACACTCGGAAGCCGGTTCTGTTGATCAAACACCACTTACTTCTACTAACAATTACTGAAAATGGAACCCATTTTCTAAGGCTAGCAGTACACATTTCTTTATTATAAAGACGACAGACGGATTATACTGAATATTTTCTTCAGATCTTAAAGAAAATCTCTTATATTAATATATAAGAGTATATTAATAAACGAGAATGTTTTATGTCTCCTTAATTTGGGTTTTTGAACAGAGCGGTGTGTTGCGCTACGTACAGCCGTATGTATGTATAGGCCACCTGTTTGCACGCAAAAAGTGACAATGTGAGAAAAAATACGAAACGAATGTTTACGATATTTGCATGAAGCCACAAATTACATGCAGCGAATGAAGCGACATGGTTGTCACGAAAACATAAAAGTATTTTCACGCGATGAAGTTATTAGGAAAAATAGCGTTAAACTACGTTCAATTGTTTAAAAGGCGACTTTTACGAGTGTATTCAAGAAGGAATAAAATGTCCAATGCCTATAAAAAGTTGGCAGACCAGTAGAGGCATGACTATGTAGATTAAGGTAAAGGTAATAAAATTATGACGTTGCTCGTTAATCCAGCTGTTACCTACCCGTTACGTCGGATGTCATAAAACGATACATAAAAGCTAATTATAAGCCACCCGCAGTAACAACGAAAAAAGAAAATGTGACGTCATCTTCGTACTGTGATACAAGTAGAGCCGTCAAACAATACAAGGAGAGAGAAGTAACATATCGGTGTATCTACTATAAGATTCATGAAAAAGAAAACGTAAGTAATGCTCGTTTCTATTTATTCGGAAACCCTTTCTGTCTGCGTCTGTAGTAAAACTTTTATACTGGACATAAATTAATGAATACTGACATGTAATGAATGATGCGTTGACAAGTTTAGTAAATAATAATATTATATTTAAGACCGCCCACTGAGGAATAAAATAATAATGTCCACTGATGCCTGGTTGGCACAAGGCACCTCTCGCCTTTATGACTTCCCACTTATGAGCAACGTTTGCGCGCAGGAACTAAACCTGACCGTATTGCACCGACCACCAGCCATTATTTATTTGTACGCTGCAACTACCAAAACAGAGGCAATCTAATGCAATCAACATAAAAGCTGATACAAGATATGATATTGTAGAAGTTGACGTATCAATTTTGTATCTATACGTTTTGTTACATGTTTCAAAAATTATACATACATCTTTTACTTTTTACCAATGTATGCTTTTAGCCTGAATTTAATTTAGGATTAGTGGTGCCTGAAATTATTATAACTACTACTATAATCGAAATAATTTACTATCCAGTTAAAGTAAATAAATTACAATTTGGTTAAGTTATTTTTCTTAAAATTAACGATCGAAGAAATTACATTCCGGCTGACGTCTTTATAATTTTTAGTAAAATATGTTCCTCCACATCATCATTCTGGCCAAGTTATTTATTTACGTGACACACTATATTTTACTCGCATTGCGAAAAAATACGTGTACATTGATAAAGTCGCGATCTAGCCAAGAAAAATTAACTCGCCAAGATTAAAAATCGCAAAGCAAAGGTAGAATTCATATTATAAATGGCAAGACAATCTGTCGCTACAGGCAAAACATTCGTATATCAACCAGACGACGTAAGAGCTCGGTTTCTATAATTAAATTCTCCATTTCATGCGAACAGTGATGTCAAGTCATAATATGTATAATTGCACTCCAGTTTAAAGGGGTCATCGTGACATACATTTGCGTCTATTGTGGAACGTAACAAATACGTATTGGTAGAACTTTCTGGTATGTTCGATGAGCCCTTTAGTGGTTGTTGATATCAAACCTTTGGAAGCAGCCATGTCGCTGCCGCTGGCTACTGGCTCATCCGGGGCGGACGAGGTGGAGGGCGCAGGTTGTTCCGGAGAGTTGATCTGCATCTTATGGCACACCTCGAAGGCTTGACCCACGGTGCGAACAATCCTCATTGCTTGACTCTGTAACAAGATATTTATTTTAACCCAATGTATTCACACAGGCCTAACAGAATACAAATACTAGGTATAGGAGTAAAACTACATTTTAATACAAAAGTTTAAGTAGTTTCGCTTCGAATTCTTTCTTTGGTTCAGTCAAAGAGAAATGGCCTAGTCTATATTGGAAAGATGTAATTTATAATTTTTGCCTAATTATGAACATCAAGTGCTATTGCTATCGACTTGTTTAAGCACTGTTAGTAGCGTGGATGGTTTCCAGTTGAATGAGAATCAAGTACAGAATGTGCGTGTTTATTGAATAAGTGTTCTGTTAGCTACACATACACATTAAGGGCATGATGTGGCTGAGATCTCGAGATTGATATTGTGTATTTTCGTTATGAACACAATACATATTGTCTCATCTCATAATTAGATTGTATCAAAGAATGAACAGATGGCTCAACGTAATGAAGAATAGGAAAAATGTCGCTGTTATGAGAGGAAAGTAAACAATACAAGGAAGACATAGTGTTCATAAGATATGTTTGAATAAGATAACACTAGACGATATTTTATTAATACACGAACCAGTCCATGTAATTTATTTCTTGTTTTTATTGTGTGTAAGGTTTGGCTTCCAACCCTATCGCAGTTTGCACAGTTGCTTTTCGTTGTGAAGGGTAACTCTTCTTAGTCAAAGCTTCATTTATTTGTCTTGGCCGCGCCACGTTACGTTCCAAATAATTTTTCTTATAGTTTTTTCATGTAAAAGTAAATTGCAAGATTTGTAAGAAGATTTCATTGATATTAAGTAATATTTTATGTTCGCATAGTATATGAAAAACAGTCTAGTATATTAAAGACACCGTAAATACGACCCGAGTTTCGTGAATGTTAAAATAATGACAAGATAATATCAACCTGGTTTGGACAGGTAAGTTAAACACAAGAAATCATATTGTGTGAGGTACAATTTTTCTCTCAGTGTTTTCCAGAGCGTTATTCATGCAATGTACTCGTTAGAAGCGAACGTGATGTTCCAGTATTCAGGAGTTGAGGCAACAAGGCAACAATGTCGGTTGTTACATCTGTCGCCACGGCAAACAATTTAATGAATGTCAAGGTATTAATAATGGAGAGTTCCGCCACTGGTTTGCTTCAGTCCAAGTTTGTCTCGAATATTACAAGTTGTGTGTCTAAACCTATTAAGTAATAGTTTAGGAAGGCACCCAACTGCCGGCGAGAGTTTGTGGATCTTAGCTAAGTGCTCGGTAGCGAAATATCTACAATGTACGAAGGAAGGTTTGATGCATTTGAACAGCAGGCACGACAATGTAACATAGAAATTGCAAATTTGCCTGAAAAGCGAGGTGAGAACCTAATCTCTATGCTTGAGTCAATATGCTCAGCAGTCAATGTCTCAATAGCCCCTAGCGATCTTATATCTGTCCACCGCGTTCCGCATGCTCATGCGCAGGCCAGTCGACCTAAAAACATTATAGTTAAATTTACTTCTCGGATAAAGCGGGATAATCTTCTCAAGGCATACCAGCTATCGAAGGGACTTACTACTGACCGCATCGGCCTCTCAGGGACTTCATCCCGCGTCTACCTAAATGAACACTTGACATTGAGAAACAAAAATTTGTTTCGTAAATGCCGCGAAGCAGCCAAACTCAACAATTTTAAGTTCGTTTGGGTTAGAAACGCGACTGTCCTGGTCAAGGAATCTGAAGCCTCTTCTGCTTTCGCCATTCGCTCGGAGGACGAAATATCTAGTAAGATTAAGCCTAATTTTCAGACCTCTGATTCTAAAAGTAATGACTAATGTTTTTTCAAAATTGTATTTGCTTGTTGGGTTGTATGTTTCGCTTTCCGTGGGTTGTTCAAGTTTTGTATATGGCTTACTTTGTATGAGATTTATAGTTTTCATATTTATTTATTTTTACTTCACAGTCGGGTACCTAGAGCATATTCATTTATTTTTTTTATACGACTATTTATGCTGCTTGCCTGGGTGCTCATATGTGTATTTTGTTATTGTAAATCAGCTAATTTTAATGTTCAGAGTATTTTTAGTCGTTGTCTTACACCTGAAAACGTTTTTGTGTTGTAGGCAATCAATTATGTTCCGTTTAAAACAAAATGCAAACCTTTTAAATTATATTTTGAAAGTTAATTTTATCATGTTTCCATGCACTTACAATGGCTGTCGATGGTAATAACATATGTATTTATTATCAGAACTGTCGAGGGATCAGGACCAAACTGAATACATTGTACATTAACATACTGTCTCACTCATACGATATTATCATCCTAACTGAAACGTGGTTGACGCCCGATATTTCAGAGAATGAATTTATAGATCACCGTTATGATGTATATAGATGCGACCGTAATCGTTCCGTCACTAATAAAAAAGACGGAGGTGGCGTCTTAATAGCGATATCTAAGGCCCTAAATTCATCATGTCTCACATTGTCACCCCCATTAATTTTACCTGAACATATAATAACCAAAATCCCATTTTATAATAATAAATATATACTACTTTGTGCCACATATATACCTCCCAATACAACAGAAGATATTTATGTTAATTTTATTGACTCACTGGATGTTTTAATTGACGATCCTTCCATCGAATGCGTAGTCTTATCGGGAGATTTCAACCTGCCCGAGCTCAATTGGATTGACTCCACATCTCATATGACGTGTGCCGTGAACAACACATATTCTAATATAAGTCGTCATCTTCTAGGGTTTTGCTCACTACACGATATGAACCAACATAATAGTACTATTAACGGTAACGGGCGCATCCTAGACTTATTATTCTGCAACACACACGTAGTGACTTATAATCCAAATATGGCGCTCCTTCCCATTGATTCCCACCATCCAGTCTTCTGTTCATTAATACCTTTTAGAAAACCCTCATTCTTAACTAAACATATCAGCCGAAACCCACTTAATTATCATAAGTCTAATTATCCTGAAATTAATTCCAAAATTAAAGGCGTTGACTGGCGTGGTCTCCTAGAAGAATTACCCCCCGAGGAAGCCGTATCTATATTCTACGAAAAAATGTATGAAATAATAAAGTTACATACCCCTATACACAAATCTAAAAGTTATAACTTTCCGAACTGGTTCACTAAATCTTTAATGCATTTACTGAGACAAAAATCCCACGCATGGACAATATGGAAAAAATACAAAAATATTAACGACTATGAATTATTTTCTATGTATAGAGCAAAATTTAAAAAAGATGTCGCCTCTTGCTATAAGAAATATATAAATATGGTAGAGGATAGCGTGTCTACCAATGTCAAAGCATTTTGGTCATTTGTGTCTAGCCGTAAATCCAGCAACAAGATTCCTCCCATAGTATACTACCAACAACAATCTTCGAATGATCCCACTACGATTTGTAATTTATTCTCTGATTTCTTCCATTCAGTATATGAACCCTCTACATTCAACCATAATACATGGAAACCACCACCCGCTACTTCCGATAATGATATTAATATCTGCAGTTTACAATTTTCTGTAGACAAGATTCAAAGTGAACTTAAATTATTAGATGCATCCAAAGGAGCTGGCCCTGACGGTATCCCCGCGGTTTTCTTGAAAAATACCTATGATACACTATGCGTTCCACTACACTTATTATTTAATAAATGTGTCTCTAGTGGTACCTTCCCACAGATCTGGAAATGTGCTAATATTATTCCGATCCACAAGTCCGGCTCAAAAGATGACGTGTCTACTTATCGGCCGATTTCTCTCTTGTCGGCACTGTCAAAACTTTTCGAGAGACTGGTTCATAACGAGATCTACCCCGTCGTGCGCCATGTGATATTAAAAGAACAGCATGGATTTGTAAGGGATAGGTCCTGCGTGAGTAACCTCCTCATTTTTACGTCACATTTATTTAACAGCCTTGATAATAGGCAGCAGGTTGATGCGGTATATACTGATTTCCAGAAGGCCTTTGACAAAGTTGACCACAGGTTATTACTTGACAAGATTGCTTTTAATGGCATTAGAGGAAACCTGCTGCGTTGGTTTGCTTCTTATGTCACCAATAGGACTCAAAAAGTGGTAATAAATGGCTATGAGTCCAGTCTTATTCAGGTGACATCGGGAGTCCCACAGGGATCCATTCTTGGACCATTGTTATTCATTATATTTATTAATGACATTAATTCCTGTTTTAAGAATTCTAAATTTCTCCTTTACGCAGACGATTTAAAGATTTATAAAAATATTACCAATCAATCTGACTGTATTGATTTTCAGATGGACCTTGATCGTTTCTTAGAATACTGCTCTTGCAACAAACTTCAGCTTAGTTTTTCCAAATGTCATAATATTACGTTTACAAAAAAGAAACTAGTAACCAAATTTAATTATCATTTTGGCAACACTGACTTAGGTAAAGTTACCTGTCTACGCGATCTTGGAGTCCAGTTAGACTCTAAGCTTCATCTCGATGCGCACGTGAATAAAATAATCAATAAAGCCTACCAAATGTTCGGTTTTGTAATGCGAGCATCTAGAGAATTCCACCGCCCTTCCACTTATTTATACCTGTATAAGTCAATTATCCGGCCTCAACTAGAGTACGCAGTGCCTATTTGGAATCCTTTCTACAAAAAATACGTAGAAATACTGGAACTAGTCCAGCGTAAATACCTCCGTGCGATGCACTACAGATGTTTTCGTAAAAGACTTTCCTACCAATTATTGCTTGAAAAATATAATATCCTGTCCCTGCAATCTAGACGCACACTCCTTGAAATGATGACCCTCTTCAGTATATGCCGCAACAACTTTGACTGTTCTGATCTTGTGAATGGTTTGTGCTACCTGGTCCCTCGCTCAGTACATAGCAGAGAGGTGCGTTCACGGAACATGTTTGCAACTAATCTCCGTCATACCAATTCAGGCGCACGCTCACCCATGCATCGATTGGTTGACACTTATAATAAAAGGTTTGCATCAATTGATATTTTATTTCTAAGCAAGAACACTTTTCGACAACGAATCATTAACATTTTAAAAGAACAACCACTATAAAACCACTATTAATACTCTCATCATAATGTAATTACTCCAGACTTTTTAATTTTAATTTTTTTTTTTGTTTCACATTCATATAGTGCACAAAAAAAATATAATATATAGGTAGGTAAAAATATATAATAGGTAGGTACTGGTAAAAAGTAATTCTGTAGTTTATATGTATCCTATGTTTGTATACTTGTAGCTTCAAGTTTGCCCCATTGTGTTTGCTAAGTAGATTTATGGTAATCCGTGGCAACGTCGTGAGGAGTGTATTTGTTAAATCTATTATTTTACTCACCCGTCTTATATTTAATATGCTGCTGTTTGTTGTCCTTGATAAATAAAAATAAAAATGTAGTGACTTTTCAGCATGTTTTTCTCGCAGTGTAGACAGAATACCTACCTGCCTCAATTGTGTGCCTAGTTTAAGAAATTGTTTTACTAACATCTTTATTGCTATTAAAGACATATTTTTATTAGGTAACATCTTTATTGCTATTAAAGACATATTTTTCAGTACACAAACAGTATACAAAAAGGTATAGGTAAATCTCAAAGTTTTGCCAACCAAAGGTTCAATCTCGCAAAGAGCTTACCTCGTACTCTAACGTGGCGACCACTAATCCGAGGTGCTAGTACTGTTGTCTGTTAGTTACTTTGAAAGACGTGCAAATTATTCTGCGTTTTAAAGCGTTGAACCCGTTGCCACGACTCACAATGGGAATAAAAGGGTAAAACTGCGAATGATATTTTACAAAGGAGAGATAAAAGGTCTGGGCGCGGAGTAAGCGTGGGAGATGACATGTGTTTAATTAATGCTCCTCTCATTCAGTCCGCGTAACGGATGGAGCAGATTATTCAGGCTCAACGCTTATGTTTCAAACCAAAGAGTAGCCGTGAAATTGAAACAAAATCGTTACCATATCGGTGCGAAGTACGATGTATCGAACCAAGCTGCGTGCGACCGAAGATATTATTCATAACCCAATCATCCGCGGTAAATGAAAAAACAGGTAGGCATAAATGTATCTGCCTGCTTATATACCTATCTACATTTTCATATTCATGAGTAAACAGTTTTTACTGCTGTCATAAAATCATAGGAGAAAATAATTGAGAGGGACATATTTAACAGATATGATGAGTGGGTTATAATAGTCGTCAGTTATCATTTGAGAGTTGCGTGATTTAAAATATAAGAACTTTATTGTGACTTTCAAAATAAATGAAGTGCTTTATTCATATTTACCCAACACAATCGTATTTATAAAGAATAATAGATTGGGGTTTACACAGTCATATATGGATTAGGTAAATATCTAAACCAAAACCTTAACTGTTAGGTTTCGATTGACTGATAACTTTTGGATTGAAAGTTCTGGTATTTCGGAGTTTGTGGTAAGTAGAAGAAGTAATTTTGTATTAATCAATTACGTTTTCACTTTATTTGCCATACAATTTGTGGCAATATATCATAAAAAATATCCAAATATAATAGTGCAAATCACAAATTATCGCACAATAATTTCGTATAGTCGGAGTAATATTTTCCAGTGACTAGCTAACATGAAGATATAATTCGGACACGTTTATCGGGCAATAACTATCTAATGCACTATATTAAATGGATAATTCCAGTTTATAATATTAAATTGAGCTTGAAATTTTGGAATTTCAGGACAAGATGCGCTAATGAAGTGGAATCTTTATAATAAGTGTAATGGAGGGGACACAAGACAGAGTTCAGCGGCAGTCCTTGGCGAGCAGCCAGAGATCGACAAGATATTCCACTGCTCGTGCATTTCAAGAAAAAGATACGATACCACTATTTGTCAAGCCTCGTGATTCTACATAAATTGACGCTAATATGACAGTACGAACAGGGAAACAAAAAACATGCTCGTTTTTACACAGAACTCAATTAATTTGCTTTGAACGAAATTCGTTTGTTGAACGTTAGAAGTGATCAAGATTTGCGGTTGAGTCTCGACACGCGTCCCTCTTTATTATAAAACTTCGTAAATACATTACACCTTTGTGAGAAAAACAATAATAAAATAACCTTTACAGAGAAATAAATGTGTTTCGCGAAAAGTTTTTCATGATACCTCGAATACGCACGCACGGACTCGCTCTGAAAACTCCAACGGGCCTGTCGGGCCGATAGAAACTAATAATTCAAGTTCCTTAATATCCATAATAAAATAAATAGCCGTTCAAGGCCCGTTTGTGTGAATAATGGCAAAGTTTGACACTGATCGATGATTGAAACGCCCAATATTTGTACGCGGATTACTGATGGATCACTAAAACGGGTATTAGCTACCTGCTTTGGAACATTAAGCTATTCGCTCCTGTTAAGACAGAAGACCTGATTGACAAATGATCATTAAGACCCGAAAACAAAAGCAACCTGTATTGCACAAACTTGTAAACATCTCTATTGTTAAAGTTCAAGTTGTGGTATACTATCAAAAACATTCCATGGCGTTTCCCATATAGTCAATTGTAATCAAATCAATTACTCCAATATCATAAAATCCGGGAAACATTTTGAACGTCCTCAGTAGTAGCATTCTGACTCACTGTATCAGGTATATTTAATATTTATCACATAATCTTTTTACGACTTTCATGTTTAGTTTTTTATGAACTCCTGTGAGATTTAACACATTTATCAAATATTTATGGGGTTTACAACATCGATTTTGTCTATAAAGTTTTCCGCAACTGATCCTTCGAAATTATTTATGTCTTTTGTGTCTGGAATATCAATAAGGCGTCACCGAGTTACAAGCAAGCAGGTAGACAGTAAAAAGAGCTAAGAACGAGGGACAAAAATAAAAAACTGAAGGCGAATGAAATGCACACCTGTTTCATAAAATGGGCCTATTGGTAGTTCTAATTAAAAAGTAAATCACTCATTATGGAACAATCGATTTCGTAAAATATTACACAGAACGGTAACGGCAACGACTCTGTATATAAACAGCTGTGTGGTATCACAACTATTTTTAGGGAAATTAGGACAAAAATTGGTGAGGCCGAGACAATGACCTTTATGCCGATCATAATTTTTGGCTACCTCATTGCCATGTACACGTCAGTCGTCTATTTTCGCTGGCGTCGTCACTCTAGCTGGAGTGAGGTCAAAGAAATGCTGTTGGTTTAGGATAAAAGCTTTTGTACGTGCCGGTACCGCCGCGGACGGAGTTCGCTCTCAATAAAAGCGCAGCCCCGTGTTTACGACTCCTGCATCTTACTCCTACTAATAAATTACAAACATTTCATAAGAAAAGTCAAGTAGCACAGTAGGAGAGGTTCGAGGTGACATTGGCAAGGGTGTATCGGATATCGATACAAAACGTCAAACTGGCCAACTGTTGCAAAATTATATTCCATTTTTACATTAAACGAATCTACAATTTGGAATCGTTATAATTCTTTACAATTATAGTGGACGTAATAAAAATTATAATGTCGTTCAGCATAATTTTTATTGACGTCGTATTCGACTACGTGAATAAAGTTTTTTTTCTGTTATGAGCCAAAAAATACTGATATCGTTCCGCTTAGATGTTTCTCTTTGATTTGTTGTGCGGAATTTAGATTTTTTAGTAAAATATATTATGGATATTAGTTATAACAATATAGAGGGAAACATATTATTACATGCATATTTATACACTGACTTCATTAAAATGGACCGAACATTAACAAGAGATAATAAAGTAACTTTGGTGTAAACACTAAATTGGCCTTTAGCTTCTAACAATAATTTTACGTGAGTTGTTTGGTAAACATCATTATTATAATGTATTGTTTATCATTAATTACTGAGCTTCCATGTACAGCTTTAATGAGTATCAATATGAACTGTGAGTACTGTGGGCGAGTGAAAGATTTCGATGATCATCGACGATATCTTGGTAATTTGATGATGTCGGACTGTCTTACGATCCTAAGAAAAGTTAATACCATGATAAAGTTATGGACTCCCTAATATACATGGTGCATTAAGTCAAATGAGTGCACGTATTTCCATAGATTGCACCGCCCGGTGCTACGTTTAGTAAATATTTTATACTAAGTTGTCTGCATATTGTAGGTACTCTTAGGTGTAATTATAATACAATTAGCAAATCGCAGTACACTGTATGCTTCATTTCACTCCATTAGCACTTGTATGTTGATTCCGAATGTAAACTAAACGCACCGAGAGAATTAATGATAGCGAGACTATGTTTTAGTAACTATTCCAGTGCGTAATTCACACGTTGGCGGCGGCAGTTCCAAAATATCTTTGGTGCAAACATTACCGGTTCTACCAAAGTTTTCTAAATAATAAATGGACTTGACGACGGAAGTATCGCCCTTGACGTAAGTCTACGCCACGGCTAAATAATACGCAGATAAATGTCACTGGAGATTTCGATTTATAAGAAATTGCGCTTCCGTGAGCGTCGCGGTCCTTGGCCACGGCCCGCGGCCGATATCAAAATAAACATCAGACAGTTGGCTGGTCTGTATAGTACCATGTGGCTGGCCCACCACCCGCTGTCCGCTTCGCTATTGTTACAGCTTCCATGTTACACCATCCGAATGTCTTTCTTGGCCATCAACATAAGTGTACCAATTAGTCTGTTGACATAATTGTAGTTTCTTCCTCAAACAATCTATTCCAATTTAACTGTCTTGTGCAGAACAGAATTACTGTTTTCATAACGTGGAGTCATAAAAAATAACCAATTCCATATTCAGATTTTGCATAATTTCAAAATGAAGATCGCAGTTTAAAGTGATCAAGTTTATTTTGTTTTCGGCTTACTCGCGTAAATGCTACGGAAAGTATTCACGTTTCTTGTTTTTGACATATGACAGCATAATATAAATAAACAATAATAAATTTAATTTTCTCAGAAGGTGAGTTCTAGCGGTAAAAATCAAAACAGAGCTTTTATTTCAAGTTGATGGACATCGTTGGTCATTCTTGGCAATTTAAAAAAAATTGAATTATCTAAATACACGTACCTCTAAATCTGAATCCAATCCTTCTAAACTTGAGGAATGAGGCTCTGAGCGTAGTGACAGCCTGTTAGGCCTTCTGGAGAGACTATTTACACCCATTAACTTATGAGAACGACCCAATGTCGCACTTCCACTACTAATTATCTCCGGTTCACGAAACGATAGTTTTTTTCTAGGTCTTTCATTGACATCTTGTATTTGGATATCTGGATTCAGTCTTTCAATAACAGGTATCACTAGACGTGACTGCACACAAACTTCTTCCGCAGAGTCGAATTGCCGACGTAACGGTGATGGCTCCTTTGGAAAATGCCCGCTGTGGTAGTCATCAAATTCTTTTTCATATCGTTTTGTAGCTCCTACTGATAAAGGTCTAGGTCTCAAGCTACCTGAGTAGTCACGGGGATGAACATCTTCAATTCTACTTCTGTGCTTGTTTTTACGAACTTCACTGAATTCTGGCTCAGACCGGCTGGTTTTTAGTTTCTCCTGATTCTTTTTGTCTTTGGCTTCTTGCTTAGGTAACTTGGGTCTTTGTTGTTGGTCATGTTTTGGCTTGAGTGCACCACCTAACGAGAAAAGAGTGCTTCGCGCTTTTAATAACACTTCAGTCGGTAAGTGCTTCAATGAATGTTCATTTTTTCTTTGCTTGCCGTGGTCTTTGTTGTTAGACATCGTAACCGAATCTCTGTTTACAAGTAACACATGTATTTCGATTAATCACGACACACACATATTTTTCATCATAATACGCGCGTCCGTACGGCTTGGTACGAAACAACTGAAGTGGCGAAGGCATGGCTTGCGCGTGCGTCGCGCGTCGCTCCAAGTACCACAAATAAACATATTCGCGTGTTTCTAAGCGTAGCAGTACTCGTCAGGATAGAGGGATTCGGAAAACTCTGGCTGATAACACTTGACATTTACGCGACCCTTTTTAAAACCTGTTTAACATTTATTTGTTTTTAAATTATGTACACAAAATAAATCACAGCCCTAAATTGTGAAGTGGCAGGTTACGACGTAAGGAATGGGCTTGATAAAATTTATAAAGACTTTAGTTCGGCACAACTTGTTATTAATAGCTACACCATATTATTTTATTACTCTCGAGCTACTTTATCGTTAGCAAATGTTATTCGACTGAGTGTTAATGTAATATATGACAAATGGTGTATTGAAAATCGGTGAGACGAGCACGCGTCATGAATTTTCTTTTACGACTTTTCCTCGTCCATCAGTTTACTCCAACAAAATGATTTTTTACATATTTATCAAGACTTCCCATCGCTCAAGATCCGTATTATCTATGAAACAGATTTACTAGAATCAAGAGGTGGGGGCTATATTTCTTGGAACTGTCGAGTACTTTATCAATTTGATCTGTGAGATCAAATAGTAGAAACAAATTATAAAGCTTAACTTTGACATGATTCTTAGTCTTAGAAAATGGATTCTTAGATTTCGGTATCCTCTTTGTTGCTTTGATTTTATACTATAACTTGGTTTGGTTGAAATTTGTAGACGAACTGTCGAATTTTGCTTTGGGTTTCTGTTATCCGGGGATCAAACAGCGAACGTAACCCTATTATACTTGTTTGTTTGAGTTTACACAGCACTACGAGTAGCTGGTCGGCGAGCGGTGGGAGTTTATGTGTACTATTCGGTTACTGAATGTCTAACTGAGCTGTAATCGTAATACGGGCTATAATAAAATACTCTCAATCAATTGGTGTAATTAAGAAGCGGCCGCAAATGATTCAACGCAAACAACTCAGTTACTTGTTGAATATTTATGGGCTTCGGGAACGAGTGATCGGAGACGGTAATTGATTATAAAAGTCGAGTAGCTTGTGGACTTGAAGATTTATACTGTCTATAAAACGAAGGTTTGCGTACAACATCCCAATTTAGATAATACTGCCAACAACCGATTACTATTGCTAACCGGCTATCATCTGTGTAAGTAAATATCAACATTTTTTCTATCAAATTATGAGAATTTCTTTCTTCTTCTCGTGTATGCTTTTGTTATTAGGTATTTGTATTTATAAATTACTACAGCTTAAGCACTTTGAATGTTTCTGGTGAAACCGATTCGATTAATTGAATGATTTAAAGAAAGAAAATAAACTAACGTCACGATAGATCGTAGCGTTGTGTACCGTTTGTCTGCACGTTGGACTTTTGATGTAAAGGTTTCTACGTCATGCACCGGATTAATAACTTTTTAGTAATTTAATATAGTAGTCATAAAGTATGTATAAGATATACATCAATATTGAAACACCAATTTTAAAATAGATCAAAGTACAAGTAGGTATAGGTACCCATTTTTACAATTACAGAAAAAAATCAAAAGAATCAAACGCCGTGTACGCAGTTTTACGATCAATTTAAAACTTAAAAAGAGATTTAAATAGACTATCGTTAATGTCTCAATGAGTTCTTGGCAAACAATAATAATTAATGCCTATTTTTAATTTATAAAAACTTCAAGAGTCACACTAATAATATAAATGTTAAAGTTTCTTTCTTTGGATGTTTGTCCGTCTATCACGCTAAAACTACTGAACGGATTTTGATGAAATTCGGTGTACAGGCTGGGTATAGGCTGACTAATGGCGATTTTTTAAACTTTATGCTGTAACTTTATAGAAACCGATTTAATTTAGAATATTGTACGTGATTTAGCCGGAAAAAAACTACCTATATAGCGAGAATTTACGAATGTCCTTATCGTAACCAAATACTATACAACATATTATTTATTATTCTCAATGGGAAAGTTTAAAATGAGACTTGTCCAAAAAAGAAAATAAATGTTATATCCTCTGTCTCTACCTCTATATTTGGATAAGTTATCCTGTAAAACTTTTAGCTGATTGACATATACAATTATTATGTTTAGCAGCTATGAACCTCATAACTTGTATCGCATCATACAGATGTACTGTCTTTAGCTTGCTTGTATCCTATTAACTAGATATTATTCAAAAAAAATTGTAAATATTTAGAGTAAATTGTAATATGTTTTAATCTTACTAATATTATACATAAGTTCAAAAGTTGGTGAGATTGTGTGCTAGTCTGTATGTTTGTAATTAAATTACGTCAAAACTGTTAAAGAGATCGGGATGAATTTTGGAATACGGGTGGATTATGGTCTTGAATAGCATTTAGGCTACTTTTTATCGCACTATAAAGCGGGCGAAGACGATGGCGGAAGCTAGTTGGATTAAGCAAGCGATGTAACAAACCAAGACGAGAATGTGTGTAGTGTTTTAAAGAACATCGCATTTCTTTGTCGTCACGAGCTAGTTCTGCTGCCTAGTACGCAGGACACGTAAAAGACGACTAGTTTTACACTCGACTACGCCACCCGATGTCCAAATAAAAGTTTAATGAAAAAGGTTTTAATCCCTGAAACTTTATCGCTGATTAACAGAAAATGATATATAAAATAGATCACGTTTTTTGTTTGTAGGTGTAGGTAGTGTTGTGTTGAAATTAACTCGTCGAGTACCGGTTTTGTAGACACAATTATAGAACAATAGGTTGCGGTCACCGGTGACCGCTTAGTGTTTGACAGTTTAATACTTGAAATTCTATGACTGCTTTGAGCGCTAATCTCTTGGGCACTAGATATTTCTACGTGCCTATTGGGTAATTTTCGTTATTCGTTTTTTTTTGGTAGCTTTATACGGGCCATATGTCAGTGTCAGCTTTGGCAGGGATTTAGGAGAATTACGTTTCGTGTACATTCCCATTTAATGTGTGGAAGAGGAAAAGATATGTGATGCCTAGCCTACCGTTTTGTTGGCAACAGACGATTCCATACTAAAAGAAAAGTGTTTAGCACATGGGCTTGACCTAATCTATTTTCGTCATCGAAGAAAAATAATTAAGAATCGTAGCAAGAATAATGTCTGATAAAGGTGAGGAAGAAGTTTCCTAACTTTTCCTAACAGTTTGCTGTGGAAGTGGAGATCGAATGTAGATGTTTCAACAATCTGATAACGATATACGTAACTCCAATCGAACCACTTAATCCGGTCAAAATTATAGAGTTCTAGAAAACAAGAACTGTATGGCAGAGGCGCATACCGTAATCAAATAACGTTTGGTCCTCGGTCTGTACCTTTGTGAAATTTTAAAAGTGCATAGTTTTAAACTTTTTATTCTAACATAGTACGTATATGAGATATTCTAATCTAGAGTCACGGACGGGTTAAGTGCAGTGACGTGGCAAAACAAAGGGAAATGAATTTTGGAGTGACGATGACAAGACTGGCGCGTATATTTCATTTTTACTCTACTTACACTATGCATACGTCACAAAGTGAACGGGTTCTTTTAATAGCCTTTCAGCTTTTGTGGAATTGTATCAGTCGAGTACTGATGCGAAGGATTTTTTGGGAAAAGACAATTAACTGATTTATTTTTTAACTCTCGTAAGCTACAGTTCAAACCTTTGAGACGTAATTGCATTTTTAATATTAGGTATGGTAAAAATGCAATAAATTTAAATAAGTAGGTACTTAAATACTTCTTATACTTACTTCTCAACAGGGGCGTAGCTAGCGCCGTATCTGCCGTATCAATTATATGGGGCCCCCGGACTACGGGGGCCCCCAACGTGTGTAAGCAAGAATATAAAAACTTCTCAATTTATATTTTATTTCAGTAATCACAAAATACATACGTTCAAAGGTTGGCAGAAACCATGATAGATAAAACTATATAATTGGAAAATCTATTCTATAGTAGAAACTTTAGAAAAACTAAAGTAATCATTATCCGATAATTTTGGCCTCTGCCCAAGTTACAATATTATGTAAAAAAATGTTATAATATTACATAAAAAAATGTCTTCTGAGAAATATTTACCTTTCATAAGGGCCCCCAAATAAATTTTAATACGGGGCCCCGCCAAGATACGCTACGCCACTGCTTCTCAATGTGGATACCTTTACCTTACTTTTAAATCCATTCGAATCTGATTGCACTATTTACTATCTACTATCTTGACCATTAGCAAGTAAATAGATTCGTCATAGGTTTTCTTCCAGACCGCACATTCCAGCAATAAATATTTTCGTCGAAAGGAAATGTCGCTTCTAATTATACGCAGTAGGCAATCGGAATTCCTGGTAAAGCTTTTTGTATTGAAATATCAATAGGAATTCTTTTTAGCACCTGTCACTTTTGTTTACATCCGTTGTGGTTTTAACCCAGTTCTAAATACAGTAGCAATATTGAGTTTCTATCGAGAAAGGATCGAATAGAAGGAGGTTAATTTTATTGGTCACGGTTCGGATTTTCGGGACCCATGGTTTTTCTTTCGAAGGGAACGGTCCCGCAAACACTTTACCCTCCTCTCGATTCAATATAAGATGTCTAAGCACCTCACCTTTTCGCCAAAGTGAGATTTGTATCTTTGAAAATATTTCGGTGCACAACAGCTGGGTGCGAAATTAGTTCCTTCCTTAATGTGTTAACCGTTTTGTTACGAACGGAGACCTGGTGTTAGTTAGTAGGTACACCTGGTGTACATCATAAATGTTTTCTTATTGTAATGTCTACAAAAGGCCTTGGCTCCTTACACCTTAAATTGCGAAAAAATTGTGTACTTATCTAGAAAGCGGCAGTAGAAAAAAACAGTGTCAGAAAACTTTTTAAGACAAAACGCGATTGTGAGAGAAGTATTCAGAATGCACAGTATCGTTTTGTGGAATCATTATAACGACACGACTAAGCATGACATGAATTGCAAAAATATCTTCTTCAGAGTAAACAATAGCCGCGGGTTTATAGTCCACAGAACAGAAACATATACAAACTGTATTCAGTATACGACACCTATGCCAACGAACTCATTAGCCAAACTTAGTTAGTCATAAACAACGAGACAGAGCCGAGAGACAAGTGCATCAGCGATCTGTCATCAGTCTCGGTTATCGCCCCAAACATTCAGCCGACTGCGCCGCGCCGCTCGCCGTGCAAAATATTATCATTCAACAGTTGGAAAAATTATACGCAAACGTCGGAAAATTTTACACGACATATTTACTTTACAAACGTCAATAATAAAATGTAATGTTGCATTTATTTTAAACATTTGGTGTTTTATAGTTTTCGAATGTGGTTATTTAAATTAGCGTAGGTATTTATGAGAATTGGCATGAATCATTGTACCTGTACAACACAACATATTTATTGAAAAAGTTGGTAAAACTATACTTAAAGGATATCGTATTGAGAAATCTCTCCTTATTCTAGTGAGGAGTACTCTAAAGTCAAAACATACGCGTGCAGGGTCGATTCACACGCCTCGACATCGTGTCAGAAACTGACTGGAATAAAATATCATTACATTCACTTTACACAAACATATTGATGATCACCTAGTGTGTTTCTAAATAGATGTGGGAAAATCTGAGTTATTGTATGTCAATATACTACGTGATCATGATGTGTGATTGTATTGAAAGCTTTAGAAACTTTGTTTTCATTTCTCTATATCGATTTCAAGAAGGGATTCTATTAATAATCATAGACTAGTAAGTTTCTAATTTGTAGGTGACTCTTGAACAAAAAGTGTCTACCTTTTTCCCCTTAAAACAGCTACAACCAGGAAAAAGTGTGACGTGTTAACCTGAATGATTCTTCGCTTTCATGATATTAATGGGACATTTCC
Organism: Spodoptera picta; assembly: GCA_038387885.1. Lineage (NCBI taxonomy): Eukaryota > Metazoa > Arthropoda > Insecta > Lepidoptera > Noctuidae > Spodoptera > Spodoptera picta. Next base: position 9,378,321 of record JAZHFQ010000105.1, read on the forward strand.
ACAGAAAGAAAGAGCGAAGGGTTGATTTACTGCCGCTGTATGTGGGCGAGGTTCGTTAAAATGTTATGCATAAGTGTGGGTAAGTACATCGGTTCATAGAACTTTGGGTTGCTGACGAGGAGTTCATTTTCATGATTTCAAGAGGATTATGGTTATAATAACATCAGTTAATGAAGCTATAGTTTTTCCACCGATCTGTCAGGAACGACTAACCGCAAGAAATTGTGACTGGTCCCTGTACAGTCTCTATTGTTTGCATTATGCTAAAAGCTTTTATCTGAGTCCAGTATCGATTAAACTCTATCAGCATAAGTACCTTATACTGAGTAGAGTGGTAATTTCCACATATTCTACGGGCGAATGATACGCAGCTGCGGTTTATTGCTGGGCCCGTTTACGAGCCCCTGCGATCTTAATAAACATCACGCTTGGCTTGAGACCACTCTCAGCGCCATCTACAGTCCGCTCTCCGGTCTTTACCGCACCTTTACTCTTCGGTTCGTACGTTTTAAAGTGGATTATCTTTGAAGACAGCGAGGGAATGTAGTGTGATTTAGGTATCTTATATATATATATTTTGTCTCTAAAGTCTTTTTCGTGCAATGAATTTTATTGAAGGTATAAAAAACGTTTAGATTTATTAACGTGTTTATTGTATTGGAGGAATTTATTTTATGTTTGCAAATCGGTTTCTATCGATCATACAGATGATCGACCATGGACCATGGACCAATTGGTAAAACAAATGTACAATTGTTACCTTATCCCTTCATACCCATTCATACTCCGTTCATCATCAAAATAAAAGCGTCGAAACCATTGTGATATTTGTAACGTTATTTCTTACTAAGGAATGGATTTAATAGTCCAGTAAATTACGAGTAAACCTTCCTAAATTGCGGATGAATGAGAGATATTCTGAAGAAGAGGGTGCCAACGAATCTTTGATATTTATTAATCTTTCGCGAATTTGAGATTCCTCTCCATCTCAAATTGATGTTAAGGCTATTTATTAACTGTTGCTCTTTAGTCGGAAGGCCAATTTGTATTATTGTTACGAAACACTGTTGTCTCTTATCCTTTTGTATTATTTCGGTACTGGTTCTAAATGAAAACGTGGTTCTAAACATTCAATTCGGTAATAGATGACGTTTCTATTTATTGAATTTACATACTGTTAGATTGTTAATGTTCGGTATAAACTTATAAAGTTCGCAGACGTCGCAGTCTCAGAGTAGTCCCAGTTACAGAAGTTAAAAATACGTACACCGAAAATATGTACATCCTTTTTAACATGGGACAACATAAGTGAGTGGATTTCAGTATATATTGCGAGGATAACATTGATTGGCATGATTTTCCGTTTCGTTACTTATATGAATGTTCTTAATTTTCTTATCATTAAACTGTCAAACACCAAGCGGTCACCGGTGACCGCAACCTATTGTTCTATAATTGTGTCTACAAAACCGGTACTCGACGAGTTAATTAATTATTGTTATTGATGATCAAGGCAAAGCATTCTATTCTCGAGAAAATAAATATTGGAGATTAATGGATGGGCATTGAAGAAAAGAAAAAGATTACAAATTAGGAGATTTCTTATTATAAACTAACCTTTCGGTTACTCTTAAAGACGTTGCACTTGAAGACGTTGGTGGCACCGTCACGAGCGATGTAAGAGAAGATCTTCAAATCGGAGCTGTCGTGAGACACGTAGAAGATGCGGTAGATGGGATGATGCATAATCTCGTCCTCCTTGATCGTGGTGGTAGTCTTACCACGGCCAAACAGCTTTGTGCTCGTCTGAAACAAACCGACATTCACTCAAGTCCACACGTGTTACCAAAATTAAAACTTTATTCCAACATAAATTTAGTTTCGAAATTGAAAGTAGGTAGTTTCTGAATTTTGTATGAAATGAAATTAAGTTTAAGCGTTTCTGTTGTTGCATATAGGATGGTCCTAAGAGCTTACGTGGTTCCATGTTCTGTCTATCTCTTTGTTTTACGATTTTAAGCTTCTAAAATGCTGACCAGAATTTAATATTTTCTCTCCATATTTGCATTTTTCACAAGAGATTACATCTAGATTAAAAATTGTTTTCATAATTTATACAACAAAATAATCTTAAGTAAATACTTCGTTTACTTTAGTACTCCAGGAGAAATATTTAATAAATTGTGTTTAGTTGCAAAATTTAATAATACATTCTCCTCCTGAGTTATTAAAGTACCTGTTTTAAAAATTGTGGACGTTTTTAATATTGTCGTCTAAAGCATTTGACCTACATTGCTTACTCTAAACACACTATGAACGCGGTTTCTACAATAAATATCAATTTGTTTACGAACAAATGGTCAAGGAAAAATAATGTTCAGTTCAATTTATAACAAGAAACATTGAAATAGATTTATTTTTCTTTAAAATAAGTATTTGAAATAATGAAGAGTGGACCAAGATTACTCTTCTTCAGGGGTAACAAAGAATCGATTCTACAATGGAAGCTCGGAGCGCCGCGGCTGCTTGAAGACAGCAGGTTGACAGGCGTCTATTATAACCCGACATGATTTACGAGCACCGAGAAAAAATCAGTGTCACCGCTGTCGTATAAGAGATAATTTAGTAATATGTCGTTATATCACTCCGTCACACAGTAGATAACGTCGTCCAAAATCTATTGCCAAAGACAGAATGTAATCCTAATTATTCCACACTTTTAGACAAAAAATCTTAATCAAGCCCTGATTGCTTTTAGTTTTTTGGCTGCCTCTTTGTACAATAGTTACACGCTATTTGCTCTAAATGTTGAACAAATTCCTCTGAGACTTCCAACAATAGAACCCCAATTAGAAAATGACTCGATTAACGCGAACAAAACGAGGGTTTCTGACGAGATTCTGAACGTAGCTAATTCTACAACATAAGCAAAAATATTTGCCAACATCGAGTAAAACTAGCTGCTGGATTATCTTTGTATCGGAAAAAGATTGAGTTAATACATAAAAGTTTTCATAATCGATGTAATCGACGTGTAAGAGGCAAATAGATCTTTAATTAATAATAATAAAAACATTACTTATGGAAAAGACCGTTACAGTTTCAAAGTATCGGTTTTCCTAACTGCATTGCATTTTTAAACAACTTGGAACATTTTCTGTTTGAATTATTAAATGAAATCAATGAAACTTTTTTAAACACCAATTGAAGTTTTCAATTTAAGTTGAGATCGTGTTCAAGCGGGCAGATGTAAATTGTCAGTATTTCATAAATAAAATTGCAACACAAATATTGAGTAATACCTCTATTTTGTTTAAGCTCGATATGTATGACAACTCTTTCTTGACATAAAACAGACATATGTATCCATTTCTGTTATTTTTGGGCAAAGATGTAATTTATTTATGTATTTGGTCTCATACTGAGATCCCGGTTTGCACGACCCAAATTTCACATTGTCGGTTGTAATTATATTAACAACCTTACCGTAAATGTAACTTTAAGTGGGGTTAAAATATTCCGTAGACCGCTAAGGATACCTTTCGACAACAATACTAGAGCCATTATTAAATACAATACGACCTACTTTGTATTAAATTAACGCTAGTTGGGATTTTGTCTCGTCATTTGCCCTTAGTATGTTAGGTTCTATTACTGGCTGATTCACACATTTAACTTAATCTTTGACATCTTTAGATTAAAATGTTTGTCAACGTTTGTACATTTATTTTCGGAGTAGTATATATTGACCCCATCGGTAAAATTTGTCATTGAAAAGTAGAACAAAATTGTGCTCACCTTGGTCTTACCAACGGTAATGTTGGTCCTGGTGGTTACCCGGACTCCATCAGTCGACACATCAACGGTCACCTTACGTTTCTTCACACCCCTCGCCTTGAATTCGTACTGTAAAAATAAACTTCTATCAGATTAAAATATAAGAGTAAATACAGGTCATGTGGTCAGTTTCTATGAAACGCTTGCTGAGAAGATTTGTTATTTAACATACTATTCCGTAACAAAAGTGACGAAAATTAGCTCTAAACGTCTTAATAATAAAGATGTTTATTTCATGTGTCATAATGTAAACTTTGCTATTATTTCAAGGGCTTTTCTTGTAGCATTTATCTAGTGTGTTTGTTGTTGTCACAATAAGTTTATGACGAGGGTAACCAGAGTTTGGTCAGCTAGCAAAAATAGCAGAATGTTTGCACACCACATGGTCTGGGGTCTTAACCTAAATCAAAACATATTACCTCCAATTAGACGAAGATAGTAAATCCCTTAGTGTTGAAGGCAAGTAATTGTTCGTACACCTGCTTTTCTTTATGTGATACAGGTGTTTATGTACTACTGATCTTATGTAATAGGACGTGAGAGATTGAAGGCGATAATTTTATTAGCTGTCGTATGAATGAAGTACTGACTTTAATTTTATTGTGCTTTTGACATGTATTTTCTTCTTTAAATAAACATTGCCCCATTCAAAGATTTTCTTCTACAAACATACAAGTTCACATATACATTACACCCAGACCCGGAACAACAATTTGTAGATCACACAAAAAATGCTCCGTGCGGGAATAGAACTCTCGACACGTCGCGTGGCAGCCGTTTGCCTAGCCACCACACGAAACGTGCCGTCTTTTTTGTTAAACACTTACGTTTATATTGCAGTTAATAGTTACCTTAGAAGACATATGAATAGAAGAGTAATAGTACTATATAATACTTTATTTTAATGACCACTATTTCAATGCAAGATTACTTCACGTCATGAGCACGAAAATAACAGAAGTACAAACGAAACAGCCACACTTAATCTTACTTTAGAATTTCTTAGAAGTGTAATTGCACGAAAATAGAAACAATTATAATTATTTCACACACACCTGTACCTCGAGTATAATATAATGGATTCGCCCTATTACTTACACACATGCAATATAATTTTGTAAAGGTAAAAGCCGTGAATGCTTACATTAAGGAGAGGTGGGTAATTAAGTAAAGTGGCTCTTATTAATAGGTCTCAAAGTCTACATGATACGAGTAGATGTGATACTGAACTGAACTGTGGTTTAAGGACCTAATTTTCCTTGCATTTAGTAACAGGTGCGGTTAAATTTTATTTCTTACAATCGGTGGTCAATGTATAAAGTTTAAACATTAATTAGGGCTGTCTCATAGGTCCATATTTCATGTCAACTTAGTAAAAATACTTCAACTTTTGTTTCACAATATAAACCTCTTTTAGATAAAGGACGAGACAAAAATGTATAAGAATAGGTAGGTACCTACTGTGTGTAGAATCAACAAGTTAGCACATCATATTCACAATATTTTATGCGAATGTAAAGGGAATCTTCGAGTTAATCGAATCAGTATTTTATGGATACTCGACTGTTTTTATGATAGCAGCGAATGACGCCATGGAAGGAAATTACTCCACAGTTCCACTCCAATCTTATGATTACTTTCAGTGTTGGTGATGAGTTGATCAATATATTATAGTACCTACTGTTTTTTATTTATTTTGGGCTACACGCGGTAGGTATTAGATTTTATTGATGTGGTTTCCAAAGTAATAATAATTGTAATGTTCTATTCGTTAATTAAACAGAACGAGAGTATTTTAATCGACTTCCTAAAAAGGAGTAGGTTCTCAATTTACCCGTTATCCTTTTGGTTGTATAATTAACACTGAATGAAGTTGGTATTGTGTCCGTTACAGAGCTCAAAATATACTTATTCGATGATTTTCTTAGTGATTCATTGTCTAACTTTTCTCTTATATAGCACTTATTACGGTAAATTTTAGGATATACACCTCTCAGTACTTTGTAACTCCTACACAGACAAGCAAATGTAGGAACTAGGTATCTATATGAATAGTTATAAGGCATCAGCAATTCTTGCGTTAGCTTCACAGTTGGCCTGAAACCGCACTTACGGAACAGTTAGGTTTGCATAGTTTCAACTAAACTTATATTAATACAATTCTAAGCTAATAAATTTGTTTGTGTAAAACCAATGTTGATATATTGCTCTCATGATTATTTCTAATGTTTTTGAAGTAAAACATCTACAGCATCATCATTGGCGGGTGACAGTCCACTACTTACTAGACTACTAGGTCTCCTCTACTTAAGCTTTAGTCCTCTCAGTATTTTATTCTTTTTTAAAGAAAATCCGGATTTAATAATTTAGGTCCAGAATCCCACGATTCAGAAAACAGGTCTTAGAAGGGACGTGCCTAGTTGATTGGAACTGGCTTCTTTGAGTAAGACATTGTCACACAGTTGAATGGTAGTTAAGGCTCAGTCTTATCCATCTAGACGTTTTCTAAACGTACAGGTTAACGAACAAATAAAACTTAAGACGATATTTTAACTTCAGTATATTACATACAGGGAGCCAGTGGATGCAGGTGGCGAGTTGTCGTTCAACGTGGAGGACTAAGAAGGCCTTTGTGCCGCAGTGGCTGTTAATGATGATGATGACGATATTACCTACAAAACACTTCCTAGTTCCTACCTATGAATAATACACGTCGAGAAGATTTTTAGCGGTTTATAAACAGAATTTATATTCAGATTAGTACGATAGCGCCCCTCGCGTATTTCAATGTAATATTACCGCTATAATATCGCACCTCAATCAGATCACGTTTATGAAATGATAATGGCAAACCCCAATACTCCCAATTTCACTAAATCTGTCAAAAGTTATTTACCTACAATCTTTTAAAAGAAAAAAATCTGAATTTATTAAAAGGAAACAAATCCTTTGGCAGTAGTTCTGCTTCGAAGTTTATTTTGCGGGAAATCGTTTTTACGGACGATAAAAACCGTGTAATACTGTTAATATTCTTAATGGCCAAGGTAAAAAGTCTACGAAGTATTTATTTTATTTCATCAAAGTAAAATATTGCTCCGGATAAACGACAAACATCATGCTTTTGGACTGTACGATGCAATGTTTGGTTTAAATTAGGAAATATTTGCTTTTGGTGCGTTTCCGAAGCAACCGTAATGAGCAATTAAACAAATTATCATCTAGCTCGACCATTCCAGCTTTGATCGCGTAGGTAATTTTCATTCCTTTACCGAGTAATTAGTCGAGTATATAAAAAGATATCCAAATTGATGTAGTCTGTACAAACAATCATACTCTTGCATTCAACAATATCAACATTCCTACAATAGCTAGCTGATTGAATACCATGCTGGAGTAATTTGATATGACAGAAATATGGTTTCATGCTTGCATAACAAGTACCACAAATGAATGGTGACCGGCCTTTTGAATGACAAATGTAGCCAGCATCCCAATCAAATAAACATAGAACTGATATAGGTACACTTGTTAGTGATATTCTCTGCATATTAAATTAAAGGACGGACACCTGTATCCAATCAATTACATTTACATGAGAAACTTGTGATACGTATTTCTGTATCCATGTGTAAAACTAAGTAAATTAATTACTTCTAATCTTTGCAAATTAAAAAACGTGTGTGTGGGAAGGGAAAATGTCATGCCTCTTATTACACGGTAGAATTTTTCTTTAGAACGGGACATTTCAGTATTCAGCATTCTTATAACTCATTAGTGTGGGAGAGCCATGCTTCGGCTCGACCGGAGTGATACCACGACCTCACAGAAATCCGACGTGAAACAACGCTTTTTGTTGTATTTCGTCCTGTGAGCGAGGTTACCTGAGGCCCAATTACACCCCTCCCCCTCCCCAATCTCCGAATCCCCCACAATCCTCAAATTTTAAAATCAAAAAAACTCGGTGACGCACTTGTAATGCCTCTGGTGTTCCAGGTGTCTTTATGGGTGGCGCCGATTACTTACCATCAGGTGATCCGTCTGCTTGTTTACCGACTAATCTCATAAAAAAACTTGGTGAGCTTCGTAACTATGTCCTAAATGGCTGTATGATACATGAAACTAGCTAAAAAAAACTATGCGACTGCATCAGTTAACAGCGGCATGCAGTCAAAAGAGTCTAGAAACTTTAAGGTATCGTAAAACAAAATTGTATTCACAGAGCTAAACGTAGCGTATCTGGACTTTAGTCTCAGATTTTTTTATTTCACTGTAGATACAGATTAACTTCCACAGTCTATTTTCTCTATCAAAAGTTTAAGGAAACTTCCAGTCGTTTTGTTACGTTCACGAATGGTCATGAAAACGGAATTGCAAAAACTATTCGTGGAGATCTCTCGGTACAAGTTTGCTCGCCTCCGATATTTGCAAGTTGATTCCCTTTTTTGCTTTCAAAAGAACTAGTGGTTTCACTGGAAAAGTGAACTTTCGATATTAAATTCAGAGCTTGAAATTGTACGAAAAATCTGAAGAAAAGTGATTCACTGTGTTGTGATAGGTCACACTGTCGAGACATCTTGCCATCTAGATTACTCTCGATAATTTTTAAAATGAAATACCTATCAAAACAATACAACAATGCCACAAAGAAGACAATAGCACAATAAACAAAAATACATTCCAGTTCGAAATAGATTACATTACAAACAAATCAAACTCGAGAAGTAATATAAAAGTTAAGAATTGTTCAAACCATTACCAAGCTACTTACATTGGAATGAGCGCGATATTAAATACAAAATTTTTGTTATTAAATTCGTAAGTAAGAAATAAATATGTGCCTTCAGTGGGATGAAACGAGAAGTCTATCGGAACAGGGGCGACAAATTACGCAAGGGGAAATATTGCTGAGTGTGTATGTACGTACACTTGCCCCTTTCCTACACGGTCTGAATGACAAATATCTAAGTGTGTGCTTCAACAAACATTTTGTAAGTCTTAGCCAGCTATATAAGTCATCCTGACTTAAATGTTATGGTACTATACCTCCTAGCTTTCCCTTGTTCTTACTTCCAAGTTCAACTATTAAAAAATAATTTTCTATAATAATTATAATAATTATAATTACTGCTTATGCAGAAAGCAGTACTTCTGGACACGGCGCGTATTGTTCGGAAATTCCTTTCTCTGGAGCCATGACCACCGGTAGCTTGGATTTCTCCCGTTACCGGTGGGCTACTGCTTTTTATATTTTTAAATGTTTTTTTTTACATATAATTAAATATTTAAAAATATTTAAATCAAGTATAAAAATAAATAAAGGGAATAATAATTATTATTATGTTTTCACCTTACTCACATAACTGTTTAACGAGGAACTCGACTAGTTTCAACCATGCTAGAGGCTCATATTCAGATAATTTTCTACATCAATGTAAAAATTTGTAATGCTATTAAATTAATTTAATGCATTTTTGTTATCTATACATATCTTGTTTATGACGTCAGTAGACGTTGCGACCCAAGAGGAGATGGCGGGACGAATTAGAAATCTATGACGAGGATTGGCCGCAAAAAGCTTTACATCGGAGGAGTGGAAGGAGGGTAGGGAGGCCTTTGCCCTGTAGTGGGACGATCATGGCTTAAAATAAATAATTAAATAATAATGTTATCTATCAGGTACCTAAGTTATAATTTCACTTTGTAGAATGAAAAAAAAAACAGGTGTTACTAAACCACTATCATTTATCTAGCCTCATACCAATTTAAGGTGTTCGTATTTTTACATATTCAGTGAGGTTGAGTGATGATTTTCAATATCGTTTATGTCGAAAAAGTAAGCTTGTCATAAGTAACGGAGCTTAGAGGATTCAGCCGGGCTCGCATGGATTATGTTTCAAATCATTTTGTCTGCATAAATTATTTTTTAGGTCGGCACAGATGTTCTTGTTTTAGAAATATTTTATGAAACAAGAAATATCGCTGTGTATAAAAAAGTAACAATAAATTGTGCCTATCTTTGCGTTAGGTTCATGTGAAAGTATTACAATGTATGAACATGAAGGTAGTAACGTAACTTTAGATTACTTCTAAGTTCATTTGACGTAAGTAGTACTGAATTATATGTTCATAGAGCTTTATTTTCTTGTTACTAAACAATGTAAAATTACCAACTAAGCTAGACTAAATCAATTTTATCGCCAAACGGTGGGTTCTAGTGTCTCATTCTGTTTGGTTAAGGTTACCTCTGAGGGCAATTACGTAGTTCGAATTACATTTAACTAATCTTTTGTTATTGATGATATGGATTCTCTTGTCTTCTGATTCTCAGGAGAATTTCATTAGGGCTTAAATTAGTTCATTCTAATTAATGGATTTGGCAACTTCATGTCGTAAATTAAAGAATTATTTCCTTCCATAAACAGTGAATGTCGTGTGGACATTGCGCTACATTTGAAGATACGAGTAGTTTTCAAAGATTATGAACAGATAATATTCGTATATTTATAGTTAGTGTAGGCATGTTAAAGTTCTGACCAGTGATGTTAAACTGATACATCAATTACATTTGCATGAGCCAGTGAATAAAAACAACTAGTATTGGATAAATGTCGGCGGCAACATAAAGGCATACTCACACGGACGCGTCGCATCGCAGCGACGATCTCGACTCGGCTGGTAGGGCGAGGCACGTCCATTGTCCCGATGTACTGCAACAAAATAAAACATTACATTATACTAATGATCCAAATCGCTCCTTAATTAACATAATCTTTCTAAAAAATACACAACATTAAGCGGCAACTGTAACACATTTACATTTCCCTTTTTATATAGAAGTATTCGTAAAGACCTATACACATTTTAAGTATCGATAAAAATTTGCATAAAGAGTAACGCTTTAAAGTAAGCTCAGTTAATTTTCAAATGAATAACAAAGCGAGCGTAGGTTCTCAAGAAAACGTGAACAAAAGTTTGAATACAAATAGTTTAAAGTGTAGAAGTAACTTGAAGAAAACATACAAACAGTTTACGAACTTGATGTCGGAAGATCTAGCGTGTATTGTGTGTGTTAGGAACTTATAAGACTAGAAAGTAATATTCTTGTTTCATTCAAGAATAAGGTTAAACTATCATGTAAGCAACAATGTCCACAGAAATAGGTATAAAAAATATTTATGAATATAAAAACTTCATTCATTACATCTATGTAGGTATGTGCCTATCTGCCTATGCATTAAAATTTTCGATTGACAAAGGATTTTGCAGAATCTATTGTTATGTTTTTAGTAATTTGGATTATATTCAGACTGCCTCGTTGGCCGAGTAGTCGCAAGTGCGACTGCCGGGCAAGGGGTCTCGGGTTCGATTCCCGGGTCGGGCAAAGTATTACTGGGTTTTTTAAAAATTCTCAGTAGTAGCACGGAGTCTGGAAATGTGCCCGGTATATGGCAATAGGCTCACCCCCTATTACATGGGACTCATAACAACTAGTGAAAAGTGGGTGTTACATTGTACTGTGGTAGAATGTGCACCTCTGCCTACCCCTTCGGGGATAAAAGGCGTGATGTTATGTAATTTGGATTATATTCAACTTACAATGAAATCTGAATGCAGTAATGACAATTGCGAACATTTTAATATTAATCTTTAGGTCTTTTTTCTGAACTAAACCGAAAACCATTAATTTCAATAAAATAATATATGAAGCTAAATATAATTTATTAACATTGAACAATGAAAGGAAATACTGAAATAACACACTACCTACTGAAATACCAACCTTTTTCTATATATCAAATTGAATACGTAATTTGCAATAAAAATAGAAAAGGGTAAGCCTTATACTTATCCGGTTTTTTCGTGATATTCAGAATCTGATTGTCCCGATTTCAATCCTACTTAGTAAGGTTGAACGAAGACCTATCATAGTTTATGACAAATTGATTTTATTGGAATAAGATCTCTTCGGATCCTGATGAACTAATTTGCGCCAAAAAGCAGCTTATCACTGTATTGAATAGAAATGGCCAAACCAATTACTTCTACGAAATTAGAAGTCAAGTGATTTTCTGTGAGATTATACTCAAGTCAAAAATAAAAGATAATTAGGTTAACCTAATAAATTAGGAGGTTGACCTTAATTAATTTAATAGGTTTATTGTATTCATATAAATCCTTTAAAGTTCCTAGAAGTCTATTAAAACTAATTTGAATAAATAATAATTAACATCATCATTATTATTGTTGTGTATTTTTACCTAATTGAAGCACCGTTGATTAAAAAGAGATATGTCATCTCTTTCTTTCTTTATTCGACACTTGCCCAAAAGATGTTCAGGAAATATACTGTTAATAACTTGGCAATAAATTAGTCTAATCAAAGAGTTAATGTTTTATTAAAACTGTTCTCTTCAAAAGAGTTTAGTTGAGATAAAATTAAAACTCAATTAGATCCGTCGGAGAGTCCATTCGTATCATAAAGTAGGACCGTCGAGAGTTAATTGATAGAATTATTAGATTGCAATAAAAGTACTTTTCAGTATTAAAAGTACTAAGTTCATCGTGGCCTCACTTGTAACAGATAGACACTCCTGATTTTCATCGAGGTTATACGTGTCCTTTCTCACTATTTCATTTTTGTATATATATAAGGTTTCCATATCGAAATAATGAAAAGGGTATGCTATTATTTAGACTCAGGTCTATCTGTCAGCAGGCTATATATTTCATGAACGACAATGATAGCAAATACATGAAAATGTTTTTGAAGGCAGATATTTGAGATTTTTTTTTAATTGATTAGATTCCAATAATTCTTAATCTGATTAGAACATTACCCCTTTTGGTAGCGACACTTACGGTGATACGATCAACGAAGTAACTAGTCTGTGTTACATCTTATCTGTCTGTATAGTACCTGGGCTTGAAAGCGACGAACCTCCCTCAGATTGCCACTGTCAAGATATTCTGGATGACTCGCCTGACCGCCTCAGGGTTATAGTTTCACGAGCTTGACCTCTTTGACTAGCTTTGTATATAGAAAGCCTTTCACGGGTCGAGACTTAAGAATAACCGAAATTACTTCGAAATCTAGGACCCGGGATTTTCTATAAATAGATGTTTATAATTAAAATTAGTGTTTGCTAAATACTGCTTGAGAAAATCGTTAAATCTTCACATGTTGTGAAGACGAAGCATTCATTTTCAAGAAACATAAAAATTATGAGTGTAGTTATATATGCATGCTAATCTTAGCAGGAATGTCTTTGTGGCTCTAAAATTATAGGGTGTGTGTGAGTGTGTGTGACATAAAATCACATATGAAGCTTTTATTACGGTAATGGCAAAAGTGCACACTACGTACTATGTAATAGTCTGCTTGTACTGAGAATTTCGTTATTGAATTTTATCCAACAATCGAATTGAAAAATCAAATTCCGCAGTCTTTTACGACAAATATTTGAAATGGGTCTGGGTAATAAAAGTTAATATAAAAATACTTTTGAAAATCTCTGTACTTACATGTACATCTTTTACCTTATGGAGATTCTTGCTGGTTCTTCTCCACGTGCAAAAGTGCCTTTCTGGTCTCATTGAATTAAATGATTTTGACTTTGACTTTAATTATGTTTTGGAACAGATATACTCGACAGTAAACTTTGTCACAGAACCAACTGAAGTTCTCAGGTCGGGTATTACAAACTTAGCAATACTTAATATGCCGAAGCCTGGCTCTCCCACACGGGAGAGCCAGGCTTCGGCACGAATGAGCCGGCTCAACCGGAGTGATACCACGGCTGAGGAGCACAAGGATACCGGAGGCCCAATTACCACACCCCCTTCCCCCTCCCAAATCCATGAATCCCCAACAGTGCTCAAACTCCTAATCCCAAAATCCTCAAAAGGCCTGGCTCTGGCATTCCAGGTGTCCGTAGGCGACGCCGATTGCTTACCAGCAAGTGATCCGTCTACTCGTTGACCGACTTATCTCATAAAAAAGAAGAAAAAGGAAATTGGTATCATTAAAGTTCATACATTGTATTAGAATCAAACTTTTCAATCGACTCACTGGACTACCAAATGCACATAAATCGTGGAACTTCCAGATGGTGTAAATACTACCTAGCTAAGAGTAGCTTAGTTGTTGGTTATACTACAAAGTTGTACAATAATACTGCTTTTGGATTTAATGCTAATTTAGACCCAGGGTAAAAATAAGGATACGGGCCTGCGGACGGCGGGCATGGGTGACTCGCCGCCCGATCAGAACCAGGCCCGCCTCAAGGAGCCATCAGACCACCACAGATGGGGCCCAACAGGGCTGATGCCGATACGGAGCCGTGGAAGACTTAACGTGTTGCCTGGACTCTTGCTTGAAGTGCAGGAGTAGGGACGGGGTGGTTTCAGTCAGTAAGAGTCTGACACTCCCTCTCGCCTCACCTGGGCGGGAGAAGTCATTGAATGATTTTCCACCTTAAAAAAAACGGTAAAAATAAGGATAACACAAAAATTTGTTTCGCTCCTATGTCTAAACCACTGGAGGTATGATGTCCAACATGGCCAAAGGACCATGCTTAAGATTGGTTGAATTTTATTGGTATATATTATCTATTTAAATATGTGATTATTTAAAGGAAGTTTTCAGGTTCAACATTTCTTTCCCTATTCCCAACTAACTGTTGCCCGCGTCTTCGTCCGCGTCGAATGTGATTCCTGTTTTATCCCATGAGAACATTTAGTCGGGTTGAAAGTCACCTATTATCTTATCACCTAAGTCAGCCTATATCCTGGTTGTATACCAAATTTCATAAAAATCCGTTCAATAATTTCAGTGTAATTGACAGACAAATATCCAAACAAACAAATTTTTACTTTATTTCATAATATTAGTGTGACTATCTATGAACTTAGCAACAAGTAAACCGCTTTTAAACTTTTAGTACAATACAAGTAACCTTAGAAACCCACGCAGTGGTTTCAATAATAGTTTTTGGAAACCAAACGTTAATGTTCTGAATAAATTAATAGCGTTCTAAACAAAATAATAAATTTAGTTAAACAAAACAATTGGAATGGAGTGGTTTACACCGCTGCCAAATACAATAAAGTGGCATAACCTAACTTACGTCAAAGGTGTATTCAGCCGGGTACAAGAAATAAAGGAGGTTGACCTTAATTAATTTTATTTTAGTGAAACGATCAACATTTAGGTAAATAATAATTAAACTGGAAGTAGCCAGTAATTACTTTTTTACATTTTCACAGTAAACTTATTTATATTTGTTTAGATCCCTTTATAATTTACGCTTTATTTGATTTCCGAAAAAAGGTATATCTATAAGTATTTTGTTTATAAATTGATACCAAATTCGAAGTACACACATTACTACAGCCAAGCGTATGATAACGTTTCTAAAGGATCCTAAATTCAAAGAAAGATGATTCTTGTCAGTAAGGCAGTTAACTAAAAAGCTAGATGCCTAATCCATTCACTAACTATATTAGCAGCTAACATCAAGTCTAAATCTACCGAGTTTCATCTACACAATTTTAAATGTGACGATTTGTCTTTTCAGCCGACTAATTTGCTTCCTTGGGAACAAGATAAAAGAAAACAATTATTTTTCAGTCGCATTAAGACCTTTTTACGAGCGCCTGAATAATTTGTGGTAGCAAAAAGCAGCATGTAATCGCTAACGTATAATTTTATTTTAGGCGCTGACTTGTTCGCTGTTCTTAATCCTTGTTTTAATTGTACAAAAGTGAATTTTGGGGCTTTATTCGTCTTTACATCTTTTGAAATGAGTCTGTAAACTTTTTTTATCAATTTATATGTTTCGTATGGTATACGTACTTGCTACAGTTTTTTCTGTAGACTCACCGTTATCATGGTAGAAAATGGTTTGTTGGATTAAATTTAGGTCTATGTTTATTGTGAATAAGTGTTATTGTGTAAAGAGAATGGGAAGACATCAATAAAAATAGCAAATTTCTCCAGGCAGAAATCTGTGCGAAAACAAATTTTCGCTTCTACGGTTAATGCGGCACATAAGCGCTTCTCCTCGATTTCCGTCGAAAGGAAGTCGCTCTGTAATGTAATGTCGATTTGCCTTCGGGAAGATTGCATATTTTGTAATACTTTTTATTTCGTCCAACTACATCTTGAACTGTATAAAAAAACCAATTTCAAAAACGAATGACTAACGAAAAGTAAAAACTAAAAAAAGGAAAAAAATAACTAAGTATTATAGCTTACACACCCACTGATAGGTTAGAAGTCGGTGCCACAAACCCACAACAAAATAGTTAATGGACACAGTTGGTATAATGCGTAATAAAATTGTAAACAGCTTAATAATGTTAAGTAGGTATCTATTAAGGTTTTAATGAATAATTTTGTTTAAAACTTGTGGCACCGACTTCTAACCTATCTGTGGGTGTGTAAGCTTAGTTAATAATACTTAGTTATTTTTTTTCCTTTTTTTAGTTTTTACTTTTCGTTAGTCATTCGTTTTTGAAGTTGTTTTTTTTAGACGCAGTTTTGTAAGTAGTTTTAGTTTTTATCAATACAATTTATTCAAGTTCAAACACCGGATGGATACTCTTAACCATTGAGGAGTTCCTTAGCTATCATACTACTTCATCATTGGACTTTTAATAACCATCACACCTCCCCCCCCCCATCTAGGTGTAACGACCTCATGAATACAAATTATTAAACCCAAACACAATATAGCTACTGATAACCGTTGAGGAGTTCCCTCAAGTATCGTACTACTTCATCATCAGACCCTTATTGACAATTACACCCCACCTAGGTGTAAAGTTCTAATCAATACAAATTTATCAAACCCAAACACGAGATAGCTACTGTTAACCGTTAAGGAGATCCCTCAACTATCGTACTACCTTATCATCAGACCCTTATTGACAATTACACCCCACCCAGGTGTAAAGTCCTCATCAATACAAATTAATCAAACCCAAACACAAGGTAGCTACTGTTAACCGTTGAGGAGTTCCCTCAACTAGCTCTCGGCTCCATCATCAGATCAGCTCCAGACTTTTATCAAATTGTAGTGGTTTTAAATACTTAATGAAAAAATTACCAAATGCCCTAGTCGCCCCTATAATTTTTAAAAGTTCCCCTCGGTTTCCCTGATCTTCCATCATCAGATCCTTATCATGGGACCATTCTGGAACTATCTCCTTTCCAACAAAAAAAGAATTCTTAAAATCGGTTCATAAACGACCGAGATATCGGCGAACAAACATAAAAAAAAAGCATATACTTATATGGTCAAATTGAGAACCTCCTCCTTTTTTTGAAGTCGGTTAAAAAGTTGAATAAGATTTTCTTGTAAAATAAATAAACCACAAAATCTTGACACGTGTAAGTCTCTAATTAAGTAGGACTTAAGTCGACTAATGAATGAGGCTTTTGATAGCACTCCTATCAGTATTAGGTACCTGTGAATAACACGTATGAATGAATAATTTTCAAAAAAAACAAACATTTTTAAGAACATGGTTTCAAAGAAGTTGTTTATTATTAACATAACACATGTTCAAAGTTGAGATCTTTTTGGTACCACGGAAGGGCAACAAAGTGTTGAACACACGTCTCTCAAACACGCCGCGGCACTACGGAAGTTCTCGCTGTGCGGTCGCGCGTACTAAAAGAAAGAGCAAACTTTGCCTTTAGTGTACGAAACAAAATGTAAGTAGACCGAACACAAGTGAGACGTACATAACTTTAGAAAATCATCACACACTTAGGTAGGTATACGATTTGTATAAAGTAGGTTAGCAACGAAGGTCAATAATAGAGGTAACTCTATTATTGAGGCTCCCCAATACGATCAGAAAGTTCTATAAACTTAATATTGTTGTGACAAATTGTATACAAATTATAGGCACGTAAACTTCTTCGTCGGCAATTTAAACGGACTCTGAATTACGATCACCCAAGTGAACAATCTCGTATGATCTTCATAACTGGCAAAATTTTCACCCGAAGTCAAAGTCAAAGTCAAAGCATTTATTTTTAATTAAACCATAGTTTGGTACTTTTGAAACGTCAACAAATACAAAATAAATAATAGTCTGTCAGTCAGTCCGTCAGTGAAATTAGGTGAAGCTAGGTGCTCATTCCAAACGTAGATTCGAATGGAGAAGAACGAGCAAGAAACTCCATTCGTTACTCTTTTTAAAAAAAGTATGTTCTACAATGTCTCTGATACATATTTCAATACTGTACGCATATGTAAGCACAATGCAAAGACACGCTTGACGCATTATACTAATGACTTACTAAAATAAAAAAAAATAAAAATCTTAAGTCTAACATGGTGCTCATATATACTGACAATCCATAGAAATAGTGCTTCTATACAAGAAAAAGGAAACTCTTTATTTCAATAAAGAAAGAAATGCTCGATGCCATAAGGAAATTAGATTGTCTACATTAGAATTAAAGTATTAAATTATGTATTATATTACCTACTATTGGAATTTAACTACTGACTACATTTGAGTATTGTCCAGTGGAGCCGAACCAACACGCTGCCAAGCATTCTTATCTTCAAGATAATCTGTCAGTGTGTAGTAAGCTTGATTACATAATTCGCGCTTAATATATGTTTTAAATTTACCTTCATTGAGATCTAGTATGCTATTTGGTATTTTATTATAGCATTTAATACCTAACCCCATAAAGGATTTCTGTACTTTGGACAGTCTGAATTGCGGTATAGCTAACTTATTTTTGCCTCTAGTATTAAAATTGTGTCTATCGCTTCTTTTTTCAAACAATTGCCTAATTTTCCTTACATACATTATATTTTCATATATATATTGACAGGGCACCGTTAAAATATTTATCGTTTTAAACAATTCTCTCAGCGATTCGCAACGGCGTAAGTTATATATTGCTCGGATAGCCCGCTTTTGCAGAATAAATATTGATTCTATTTCTGCAGCTCGACCCCACAACAAAATGCCGTACGACATAATGCTGTGGAAATAACTAAAATAGACAAGCCTAGTTGTATCTACGTCCGTGAGCTGTCTAATCTGTCTAACTGCAAAAGCAGCTGAGCTCAATCTCCCCGAAAGTGCCTTTATATGCGGACCCCATTGTAGCCTATTGTCTAACGTAATGCCTAAAAATACTGTCTCGTCGACAAATTCTAACTTTTGACCGTTCAAAACAATATCACAATCGTTACTACGCACGTTTGGTAAACTGAATTTAATACATTTTGTTTTTTTTTCATTAAGTGCTAGATTATTAGTAGTAAACCAATTATGCACTTGAAGAATGGAGCTGTTTACGTCGTGAAGATTATTTGTACGTCGATCTACTTTAAAAATTAATGATGTATCATCTGCAAAAAGCACCATTTTTGGTTCATTTTTAAATATTAACTCGTCGAGTACCGTCATTATAGACACAATTATAGAACAATAGGTTGCGGTCACCGGTGACCGCTTGGTGTTTGACAGTTTAATGGCAAATCATTTATATAGACTAAGAAGAGAAAGGGACCCAATATTGAACCTTGAGGAACGCCCATATTCATCCCAGAGCCCTGTAAGTTAATACCGTTAACATGAACCTTTAACTGTCTTTTTTCTAAATAAGATTTCATAAGACGGAGCGCAGAGTTTCTTATCCCGTAGTGATCTAATTTCAGCAAAAGTGTTTCGTGGTCAACGCAATCAAATGCTTTTGAGAGGTCACAAAAGACACCAATAGCATCCTGTGCTTCCTCCCAAGCACCAAATATTTCCTTAATCAAAGTGACACAGGCGTCAGTTGTGCAACGACCTCTAGTGAAACCGTATTGTTGTTGGTGAAAGATGGAATGTTTATTAAAATGATGAAGCATCCGAGACAGCATCAACTTTTCAAAGACTTTGCTGAGAACCGGTAAAACAGACACTGGCCTATAGTTGTTAGGTTCTTTAGTGTCACCACTTTTAAATAGTGGGATAACCTTACTATATTTCATTAGGTCAGGGAAAACACCGTCATCTATACATTTAATGAAAATCACAGCCAGATATGGCGCTACAGTTTGGATAAGTGACTTGCAAACCATTACCGATAAGCCCCAAAGATCCTCCGTTGATTTGGTCTTGATTTCTTTAAAAACTTTTATAATTTCTAGAGGATTCGTAAATCGAAAACTAAAGTCGTATTGACATGATTCTATGTTGTTCTTAAGCAAAGTTACAGAGAGGTTTGCTGATGACTTTAAATGTTCAGTTGTTTTAATAGGAATATTAATAAAAAAATTTTCAAACTCCTGGGCTACATCTACGTTTGATGAAATCTGTCCCCTTTCGGTATTTAAATTAAACTCTGAGTTTCTTAATCTTTTCCTACCAGTCTCGTTGTGTATAACCTTCCAAGTAGTTTTTATCTTATCATCAGACGATTTTATTTTATCTATCTATACATATAATAAAATTGTAGAAAAGTGCTGTCTGTAAATTGAAAATAAAAATAAAAAAAATAGCAGGGGCTATTGTTGTGTCGATGTCGAACCCAAAAATGTAACTAACTTTTTTTTTGTCTGTTTGTCTGTTTGTCTGTTCACGCTAATCTCAGAAACGGCTTATCCGAGTTGGATGCGGTTTTCACGAATATATTGTGGTATGCTTCAGTTATGCTTTAGTGTTTGTTTCATGTCAATCGGTTCATAAATAAAAAAGTTACGTCAAATTAAAGAATCACGTCGAACACTATCTATCTATATCTATCTATACATAGAGGTATAATAAAATTATAGAAAAGTGCTGTCTGTACATTGAAAATAAAAATAAAAAAAATAGCAGGGGCTATTGTTATGTCGATTTCGAACCCAAAAATGTAACTAACTTTTTTTTTGTCTGTTTGTCTGTTCACGCTAATCTCAGAAATGGCTTATAAATATATATATATTTAACAGGGTGCGGAAAAGGTGATAGTGGTTTTATTCCTCGGATTCCTCTCATTCCAAAAAATTTTCCGTTTAATTTTAAACGAATTCAGTTTCCAGTGAGCCTATGTTTCGCCATGACAATTAATAAAGCTCAAGGTCAGACTCTAAAAGTTGTGGGTATAGATCTAAGTATCAGCTGTTGTTCGCACGGTCAATTGTATGTGGCTCTGTCCCGTGTTAGCAATCCCAGCAGCCTGTATGCTTTCACCCCCGATGGCCATACGTCTAATATTGTATATAGAGAAGCATTACAGTAAAGTAGGTTTTTTAGCTACCCAAAATGACTGTGATTATGATCCAAATCTAAAATAAAAATAAGTATATATTTAAAAAAAAAACGCTGCTCATAGTCAATCCAAATAAATTTAACAATTCCATACTACTAGTACTATTTTCAAATAATTTAATATTAAAATTGCCACATATAATTACTGATTTGTGACTAGAACAAACCTTTCTTAAAACTCTGAATCAAATACTGTAAGATTCTGATAGTTAGGTGGCCTATACACACAGCCAGCTTAATACAGGACAACTCAATGGTGTGTTCAACTGACGGTGCTACAATGTCTTTCCTTCCCTTTGATTTAATACAATTTTTTACTAATATTAAGGACCCACCATGTAACATATGCTTTCTACTAAAATTACTAACTACATTATAAGTATCTAAATTTAAAGATATTAGTTGGTCCTCCTTAAACCAATGTTCTGATAGACAAATTACATCAAATTTAGTCTTTTCCAGAAACATCTCTAATTCAAAGACTTTTGAGGAGCAGCCCTGAATGTTAATATAAAATAATTGTAGATTGTGCTGCCCCTGTGTATAATTGTTCTGTGCTTTTTCCTTGCCAGAATAGGTATACCTTATTATTTATATGATTTATGAAGGTATGTTCTGTTGTCTTAAAATCTAGTTTAAACTTAAATTAAAATGTGCCTCTGTGCTGTTAGACACTCTAGACAACACAGATTCGTCCTTAAAACTATTTTCTGTTATACAAGTTATAACAGTGTTAATATTATATTGCGAACTAACATTGCTGTGTAAGCACATTGACAATATCCTTACGACCAATCTATGATACAAATTAATGAAGCAAACTTTGTTGGCCACAAACTAGGGACCTTCGAAGTAGCCCCCGGCTACCAGTCTAATGTTTAGAAAATTCAATTCTCAAACTGTCGTCAACTTCTGAAGCCATATTATGAAGTTTAATCTTCGATTAAAAGCATGTTGTAAAGTTTAACGTAAGTTAGTTAGTGTGAACATTGAACCTTTGTTGGTTAGGTAACCGCGAGTAATTGAATTGGGTGGCTGATACTTCAACTCGTACAGTCGTGGCTTAACGATTATGCAGGTGATGTTCTTTTAGGTAAAACTTTGGCGTGTACGAATTATACAGGCACTTATCCCAATTACGCTGAGCTCCAAGACATTTTAGTAGCAAATCTGCGTTAGGCACAGTGCACCCTCATTCGTCACCATTTGTCGTATCTAAATGAGAATAACGCGCGAACGTCGCCTCTCTACGCGCGAATAATGTGCTCGTTCGCGAAGCCATTATTTATTTGATGTTCTTTCAAAACTACTATGTTAGCGAAAATGTGTGCAGTTTCATGAATTAAGTACATCGTAAAATTTTTCAAGATAGAATTTGCGGTTACTGCTATACGTATGTGACGCTCGGTTCGTGAGTTACTCAATCAGTTTTAAACTACTTATACAATATTAATTCCTGATCGTAATTAGCAAAATAAAACTTCAACTACACTATGAAACAGTTAAAATTGCACATTGTTTATCGAATCTTGTAAAACTGTGAAAATCCTGAATTCGTTTCCATGCGAAAGCTTTATTCGTTGTTATTTAACATTTGCAATTCTGCCATGCCGAAAGGGATGCTGAATAAATAAATATAAGTAAATCACGGCACAATGCACGAGGAAACCGAATTCAATGTTCTATTGAATCTTTTGCCATCCTAGCTCTTTGCTATTAATTTTAATGTAACGTACCATGTAGTGTTATAATAAGCTTGGCATCCGTTGTTTTCCTAAAAACATTTTATTAAGTTGAAACTAATTGAATAAGGCTCTATGAGCGGATAAAATAATTTAAATATACACCAAGTCGTTGAGATTCTCTGTTTAACTTCTTAAATCATATTTTAAAACTTCAAAGTGCGCCATCTAACTTTTGGGATTAATCTTGATTAATTATCGTTGTTTAAAATATTGCCGTAACATTTTTTGTTTGGTAAATATTATTTTTTCTTCAAATTTCAGTGAGGTAATGACAAATACTAATTATAGACGTACATTAGGTGTAGGTACCTCAATCTTTCGACAAGCTGTTATGTATTTTTGTAATGTAAACGAAACATGGGATACAACAGCTCAATAGGTTGAAGATATCTGCTTCAAAATTCAGTTACACGATTCCACTTCACATACATACATTGCGAGTTAATTAAACGCTTGTAAAAGAAAATACTACAGATGTGAATATAAATCATATCGGGATAAAAATAGAGATGTGAGCTGACAGCCTCTTCCTTATTTATAAATCGTTTATAAAACCCATTACTTCGCTCGTATTTTGACAAGTATTGGTACTATCCATGTCACTGTCACAGAACTGTCCAATGAAGGGAATATAATCAAAACTGGAGCAAATCTAGTATTATAGATGTCACGCAGCCTTTATCTATCCATATTACGAGTATGTTTGATTAGTTTAAACCCCGGCCGGACTTCTAATCGACAGATCACATCCATTCATGTGGCTGTTGCTGATACCAAATAAATAGATCTGAATTTGGGTTGTTTACATGATTGTTTAAGCTTCTAGTGTACACTAATCCAGTGCACAATGAAAATACATTAAATAAATTATTAAATTGTCAGTTCTATCCACCGCTGGAATATGGTATGGAAATTGAAATAATGCAACTGTATTTCTGTCGTAAGTTTCCATTTTTAGTCTAAATATCGGATGTAGAAATGGTAAGACTAGACTAGAATATAAGACAGAAGAAGAAGAGAAAGTAAAATCTTTTTCAAAGTCTAAAATTGCCCTTTGACAGCACTCGGCATTTAATCGTTTGGCACTAATTTTATCTCTGTTCGACACGTAATGGATTTTCCTATAAAACGCTGTAAGTCATAAACGAAGTAATATGCGATCGTGTACGCTGTTATTGCACTTTAAAGGAATTTAATGTAGTGTAAATCGTTCCACGAGTTCGAAGTAGGGCGGAAAGCGTTGGTATGCATGCATAGATCACATTCGATCCTGACCATTCCGCTTGGACATTTCTATTTTCATGGTGGATAGAGATGTAGGTACAACGTGCATGCTTTGATATTGAGCATACGAAATCCATTTCTGTAGTTTTGGCAGCAGTCACTACTTCTGGATTTGTCACTTCTGCTTGAACTTTGTCAATATTTAAGTAGAGTAAGAGTTAAGTTGTCATTGCGAGTGTAAGAATAAAACTGCATTGTGCATTCATTGTGTCGGTGCTTTCTTTGTATAAGGTATGAGTCATTTTCAATAAAGCATAAATATATAAGTTTACGATGCGCAAAGTTCATGTAGACACGTTCAAAAGTGCCTTTCTGGTCTACTTGAAATAAATGATTTTGACTTTGACTTTGACTTTAGAAAAATCATATGGTACCATGGCTTATCTCTCAACATTTCAGATTAAGTCCTAAGTCTAGGCTATAATCTTATAGAAATATAATAAAAACTGAGGGTTACTATCGCGAGTGAACTGGGGCGTATAATCACGTTAAGTGATACACTTCCAGCCCACGAGTGGACACACAGCAATATCCTGTAGCTGGGGAATCAGGTTAAAAGCTTAGAAGCATAATTATTCACACTGATGTGGTTAACACATTTATTTTTTTAAATTATGCCTGAGATAGTTTATCTTTCAAGATATATTTATGCTAAATTTTTTTCCGACTTTATCTTTTTTGTGGACAGTTAGATTGACGGGGAATTTCATCCGTTTTAATCATCACCGATTAAATTTTGTTAATTACAATCAGTTCATGCTATTTAGATGTAAGTAGTATTCTTATCATGAATCTAATGTTATATTGTTTATTGCTATCAGAATGAACAAAATTTCAAAATCAGGAAACGTTTTAAAATCCTAAATACCCGAGCGAAGCCAAACCGGGTCGCTAGTTAGTAATAAATTTCAATTTTGCCATTCTCCACTGTTTTTCTTTTCTGTCCGCACACAGTTTTATGTTAGCGCGGTTAAAAGCTATATCTTTGTTATACAGAATCAGAACTAAATTATAGGAATGATGAAAAACTCTAGCTAACAGGGTAATAAATGTGGGTAGGTACAACCATACATTAAAAACAAAATGTGTCAAAATTAAAAGCAAAATACTATCCTAATCAGTTAAAGCCCAAATTAATAATAGTATCAATACTTTGAAATATGTAATAATCTTTAGCCAACATTATTTTACTAAACAAGTTTATTTTTAGCTTCGAAAACCAAATAAATAGGTACGCTGAATGACATAATATTTGCATAATAACCTAGACTACCTCACTATTTCGCCTCTTTTCGCAAAAGCTTCCTAAAAGAGTAGCGTGGGAGGCGTTCGAAGTCAATTTGGTCTTGATAATCGCCTAGGCTGTATAAGCTGCGGCTGTTGGATGGTGAACCGGTCTTAGTCAAGGACGAGCCGAGTCACGAAAGGCGCTCAGATCCCGCTCTAGACAAAACCGATATAACTAACTGACGTAGTATTACTCAGTACCAACGTAATTTTATTCATACTACAAACAACATTGCCTAGATACTTTACGCAGCTATAGTTCGCACGGTCTCAGCATTCCTTCATAATTTATATTGTCGTACTCTCAAACTTGTAAGCTCTAACCACTTATTCTCCTTCGTAGTGAGGTGTATCAGTGTATACAAGACAGTGCAATTTCTGCATAAAAATATTCTTTTACTATTCCATTCAATTTTCTGTATCAAACTCAATACATTCTTGAGGTTGTTCTGTATTGGACCTTTGTCTGCTCGATGAACAACGCGGTTCGACTCGTGTCAACGTAATCGACAGTGAAATTGTACAACCCGCAGCCCGGATGAATCGAATGCTTTCGTTGTCGTTTATTTCTACTCTCGGCAGTCAGGCGACTTGCAATAAATACAGGTGTCCCCGTCGTGCTGTCAAATGTATTGTCAGTGTACGGCAACGGCTCTAAAGTATTTATACAGTAAATACAATCTGTACACGGCGAACGTGCGTAGCGAGTTCCTTGTAATTGTTTACAAGAAACCTTGGCACGGAATACAATAAAAGAACACGAACGAAGGACGTAATTGCTGACACTCTTCGCATATAAATAAAAGGTTTACAGGACCTGCTGGGATCCGGAAAAATGTAACTTTGTGAGCTACGCCGGCGCCGCACTGTCGGTGTTCATTTCATTCAGTTTAACAATTGTAAGCTGAGTAATTGTCTTCGGGAAATAAATCTTACTGTAAAGTTTCGCTCAGTTATGCAAGTGTAAAACTTTACCATATATAAAAACTGACGTATTGCGTAATCATTAGAGGCAAAGGCATGTTAGTAAAAATAAATACATTTTGCACGTTGATATGGTATATAACGATGATATATTCCATTGAGACGTGTGAGTCTTTATTCTCTCTGGTAAGTAAGTATGTTTCATACAACGAATGTCTTGGAGGATGTTCAAAGGACGCATGCATAATTCAGAGCACATTAGGGTTTCATCTCTCAGATTGCAATGAATACCTGGATGAAAAACGGATGTAGAAGCGGGTCGGCAGTAGGTACACAAACATATTTATACATACATAGTTGCTTAGAAGGAACAGTGGCTCAAACAAAGGCCTCACAAAAGTCGAAACTATGTTTGTTTAACCCTCAGAATGGGGAATGGAACACACCTACGCAGCCGCCACTCACAGCGTCCCATTCAAAAAGATAATACTTTAGAAATCCAATTACGGACTTCGTCTATCTTTATAATTTATGTCGGGTGGACTTTTGGGTGATT
Source organism: Spodoptera picta (assembly GCA_038387885.1). Lineage (NCBI taxonomy): Eukaryota > Metazoa > Arthropoda > Insecta > Lepidoptera > Noctuidae > Spodoptera > Spodoptera picta. Next base: position 9,405,231 of record JAZHFQ010000105.1, read on the forward strand.
AAACATTTTTCCGAGCAATTTAGATCCTGTGTCGGCAATATCAGACCTGTGCGTATCAGCGAATTTACGGAAGTTCCAGTCAATGGGTAAATGGGACGTTTATTGCGCTGATATTAATATGGAGGCAAGCATTTGATGTTAAATCACCTAAATGTCAACTCACGCGTCGTAATATCAGATTTACCGCTGTAAAATGTATATGCCTCTAGATACCGAAATTATTAAAATATTATTTTTTGAAAAACCTAACTTTGCTAATAGCTACAAAGCGAAAACTGAGCTAAATTAAGTGTAACTTATATGTACTAATTCGTTCAACTACTAAGCGCTTTTCTTGTTTACGGATCTAATGAGAGCTCGGGTGTACCGTCCCGGCTAATTATGCGAGTCCCGATATATTTATTAAAATACTTTTGGAAGAAATGTGTCGTTGGCTTCGAAGTATTTTCTAATTAAAATCTTAAAGAACCGACTTACTTTTAGGAAACAAAATACCGACTTTAATTAAATAGGAGACGGTTTTTGAGTAATTTTCAGTATCAGTAATTAATCTTGTATTTAAACCATTAAGTAGACAATGGACAGATGGACTAATATCGGATATCGTTCAAAAATACTTAATTACTGCTTTATTTTGTTCATCGTTGCGGCTTATCGAATATTGGAAGTTGACCAGTAAATACCGGACATTAAGGTCTATTATTTTGGTAACAATAAGCGTGCTATTTTCTTATTTGGTCAAATAATTATTTGGCACGGTATATTCTCATTCATACAATGATACGAGTACCACAGAATAGACAGCAAAAGGCAAAATGAAATGCTCATCCATAGAAACGTCACAGGCACACGAGTTGTAGAGGTTGTGGCCTCACTGTTAGCTGGGAAAGACAGAACAAAAATTACAATTTGTATATTTAGCTTTCTTTGTACTTTTTTACAAAAGGAGGAGCTTACTATTCTAAATATGTAATATATATTATTCTGTATGTGGTGTAAAAAGTCGACTCATTTGATTTTTGAATTGAAAAGCGAATTAACTAAATTTATAATAATAATCATCATAATCATCATCAACAGCCTATACGTGGCCACTACTGACCAAAGCTTTCTTCTCAAACGGAGAAAATTTGAGTATTAACCACCACGCGCATTGGCGACTTCAAATTTAGAATTAGAAAATCTCTGGGCTAACACGACATCGATTCATAATCACAAGTTATTACCCGATACCATACCTCGCATCGCAACTCAGAAAATATTTCTGTGATAACACTAAAACCTGAATATTGATTTGATTTAGGTATCGTCAATCCTTTAAAGACAAGATTAAACAATAAAGTTACGTCATAACACCCTTTCTTTTTTGGAACATTGTAATTCAATTAATAATTAACATATTCCACACATACCTACAACGGTTATTGCTTAGAATCAATTTTCTTATAATTAACTGAGATCAGCTCTAATATGGAACAGTTCATAGTTTCCTGACTATTCAATAAAATGAAGATGCCGTTGCAGTAAATGACAGACGACTTGATATCATTACTCGTGCTCACACTTTCTGGGTTACATGTTTTAACGTAGCCATTACCGATCTTCCTCGGGTCCCATGGTAATCAGACGCCGTTACAGAACAGCAAGGTTGCTGAATTGCTAAGTAACTAGCTGACTCATCGCTGGCTAGGCGAGTGCAGCCGAGTATGACCACTCCACTTACTAATCCCCCAACAATACACCAGAGTATTACGCGCGAATTAACTTCGATTCGCAACTAAGCGCTATAACGGTTAATGCGGGAGAAGGAAACAACATTGTGGACTTGCGGATTCCATTTCACAGCCGATTGGTTTATTTTCACGGTGACCATAAATGTGATATTATCGCAAGGACGTGAAACACTGCACGAACTCCGAATTACGAAATTCGACACTACGTACTCTTGTAACTACTTTTCTCTCTGTGCCATGTACAATTGTACACATCGTGCGTTGTCCGCAACCATCATGTTGACCTGATTTCCTTCTTCGTGCCTTAAATAACAAATATGTCGCCTCCAATGAAGCTGATATCGAACACCACAAAGTTTCCGGGAACTCAAAATATGAGCAATATAAAAACGTGATCTGATTCTTCAACGTTTTTTAGTGGAACGAAATGGTGCTGCATTTTGTTCATTGTGATTCCTGGTGTACCCTTTCTCGTTAAGACGATACTTGTTTAATAGCAGGGACCAATGTCCCTACACCAATGTGTATTATGTTATGATCAGCAGAGCACGTGCGGGTACATACCTAGTTAGCTGTACTCCTCATTGTTGAAGATCGTGACGTGCAATCCAAGGTGTCGGTTCGCTCTCTTTGCCAATGCCGGTAGGTAATTGCACGTTTCCATCACGGGAGGCGTGTCGACGAGTGCTTGGGAGCAGTGAGTTACAAGTTACAATATCGAAGCCTCGTAGCTCGTTTCACGTAATGAACATGTTTAATTAGAACAGCATCACATTTCAATCAATGCGGTTTCATGTTTATTAGTTGCGTACTGTTGTTTACTTTCTGAATATTGGAAATGTAATTATTTTTCAGTACGATTGCTAAGTGTGAAACCTTTCTTTACGAGGTCTCGATTAGTGCAATGTGCAGGTAAAGGGATTACTTTAGATTTTAACTTGGATGGAATGATAGGTTCCTACATTTAATCACACTACATTGTCACGATTCTTTATTGTAAGTATGTAATCACTTAAGTGCGTGAAGTGAATGTTACAAAATAGCAATTTGTTTCTCGCATCGAAATTCAGTACAAAGGAGAAAAGTCAATATTTATTTTAGGCGCCAATAGCGGTTTCACACTTAAGTGAAAAGCAGGTTTAAGTGATATTTAGAGGTACTGTGTTGGAAAACGGGAGGAAAAAATGGTTTGCCGAGTGATTTTCGGCTGAGAACTGGTGAGAATTTTCTCCAAATTGCTTTTGCCGCGAGTAAGTTCTATCAGGAAAAAAGAAGTAACTGTTATGAGACTCCTGTACATTTAATACAGCTTTAATAATGCAATTATTACTTACGACATGGTTGCAGCAGCTTAAGAGTTTACATTCAAGACTTTACAGTTTGTGCAACGTTTTTAAAGTATCTTATGTTCATAACGTAGTCGCAATGCAAATATATAATAATGTTACGTAGTCGTAACATTATTATATATTTGCATTTTAATTATGTAAAATTAAATCTGCTTGATATCAACATGATGGTATACGTATCTAATTCCAATTCCCTAATGGTACAGTATCTGGCTAAGCTAACCAAAATTATCTGGTAAGATCCGGTTCAATCTGGTTCCCATTTAATCACTAAGACTTAGACATATCTTGTATCATAGTCCTATTGTTTGGATGTACAAACAATCAGACGAGTGATTGGGTTCAATCCACGTAGAGGCTGTAAACTATTGATCCGACGCTAATGTCTTATTAAACTTATACACAATTGATTACTTATTATATTGATGTTATCAAGTTAATAGAGTGATGTCATTTGCTAATATTTAAAAATAATTGTTTGGTGTGATGTTCCTGAGTAAATACATAGATAAAGATATAAAATTTATTTTGGCCAGCTATTACAATTAACTTATTAACTTGACTTGGTCATTAGACCGTCGAAGAAGTTAACTAAATTTGAAAATCGAACATCTTATCTTTGTTTTTCTATTCCCGGAAATCAAACCCGCGACAACGACGCCCACTCTACGTTTGAGTTAATTCGTCACGTTAAAAAGTTTATAACGAGTACAAAATTGGGGGATTCAGAGATTGAAGAGATTGGGCAAGGAGGGCAAGCGTGGCTTCACGTCAGTTTTCTGTGAGGCTGTAGTATCACTCCGGTCGAGCAGCCCATTCGTGCCGATCACAGAAATATCTTTATTATATCTATGGTGTCGATGCATGGCTCTCCCCCACTTGATGCATGGCTCTCCTACACCTGAAGCATGGCTCTCCCACACTTAAGAAGATTTGCACGAAGTTTGCAATTATCACCACGTTTGGCAGGTGAGTTTATCTTTTTATACAACGTATAAAAGGATTCGGTTTATTACTAAGCGGTGTTGCTTGGTGTCTTAAAGGTACACTAGATCTTTAAGACGCGCAGTGCGAACAGTAGGAGAGGCAGAGACTAAAATAACAAACATTCTAAGTTAATGGAAGATATTTTCAAAAGAAAATCAGTAGGTACTTATAACTCTCAGTATTTTTATATGTAATTCCAACAAGGCAGTGATTTTAATAACTCGAATGAATACCTCTCTTACATCTGTTTGCAAAGGGAAAGGACCTATTAAGGAAATACTGCAATATATGTGTTGCTAAAGAAATGTGTCACTGACACATGCGTTGCTTGTGAAACCCTCCGTTCTATCAGTTTATCATTCGCATTCAGGGAACAGTTATTGAAGAAACACGCTTTTATGTATATTGTTTAACCATTATTTTGTTCTTTATGCGCGTTTGGTACTACAGATATTTTTGAAAGTGTAGGCAACTAGATAGTTATAGATAGTTATAGATAGATAGTTGCCTACATATCTTTTGAAGTTCATTCATTCTACGTCTATATTCATTTAATATCAAAATAACGGGAATACAATAAATTAATTCCTTTCAAATTCTTAATAATTATAATTAAAACGAAGTAGTAGTTAAAATTGTTAACAAAGTGACCTTCTAAGATCAAATCCGTTTCTCATGAGGATTACAGAAGACGGTTACTACTAAAATATTCTGGGTACACAAGACAACACGGCCAAGCTTTCCAACATAAGATGATTAATTTTAATAAGTACGCTGCCCCAAATTGGGACTTAAATTTTCATAGTGCTGTTACATTTTCATGTCTGAACAGACCTGCCTGCAACAGAATTTATACAATTTGCATAAAATACTGGAGAAACTATTCTCACCAAATATGAAACTAAATATGTCACCAAGGATTCCTCATTAATTTTCCAATTTTGCAAAATTTCCGAAAGGCGTTTTGGTACTAAGGTATTCTTATCTTAAGCGATAATTTCGTGAAACTGCTAATAGCATTTACAATTATAGAGGAGAAACGCGCCAAACGTTACTCCTCAAATTATTTAATTCAATTGACAGTAAGTTGAGAGCTTAGTCAGTTCAATGAAAGTCAATTAAATAGTTCAATGTCTCCAGCACTAATACATAATCACCGTTTCTACGCGCCGTTTAATCGTCAAAGCTGAAGAATTTTCTGCATTAATTACCTCTATATTATGTCGGAAATGGCATATTTGTAAGACATCATACGTAATTATTGGGCCAAATCTAATGAAGTCCTCGGTGCCTCGTTAATTACAAGATTCCGGTCTTGACTTCACTAAATTGTCAGCTCCACACAGGTGGGCCGTCGGCAACAACTTTATGATGAGACATAATTAATTATGTACGACGTGATATGTTCTATAAACTTTGGTACATAGGAGACGTCGATCGTCACTTCTACAATATATCTTGAGACCTAGATGAGTTCAGTATTACCTGTCCGATGCACGTTGATTGGATGCCCTGGCATCAGTATTATATAACCAATGAACACTCTTGTCTTTATTCAATAGGAACCGACATGGCAATTACTCCGTGTTGATGTGAAGACATCCCATATATTATTTAGTGTTACAGTACGACTAGTTAGTGCTGTGTGACTTGGAAACTAAACTAGCAGCTTAGTTACAAACAATTTACAAATCCAACAAAACTGTTCACTTCTACAATGAAATTGAAGTTGTAGATCAAACAAGTGAGCAGTGAGTACTAAGCATTATTTGTACAATCGTCTGAGGGATTAATAGTTCGGTTCCGCTGGTTTAAGGCAGGCTTATGAAAATCTAGCCAACTAATTCTCGTAACTAACAGATGAAAGGAATGAAATTCAATGCAATGTCTTACTTAAAAATATCAGGGAAGAAAGAAATTTGGTTTTAACGTAATTTAAATCATATTATCTTCTGATTTATAAACAATTTTTTTCTAGTTTAATGTGATCTTGAACTTGCATCAATAACGAAAAAGGAGGTACTTACGCATGATATGGAGAATACTATTTGGTTTTACTGATGTGTTTAATGTGACTCACCCTTTTCCAATCTAAGGGAATTGCTATATTTTCTTGGGTTTGACCATAGGGTCAGACCCAAGAAAATATAGCAATTACAATTACGCATAGGCGTATCCTGTTATTCTACTAATATGTACCTCTATAAAGGCCAGATGGGGTCGACACTAAAAAGTAACTAAACTCAGTAGGAAAACACGGAATACGAAAATGGGTTCCGAAATTCGATATGTTAATTTATCATATTTTCGCTGGCACTACGGAAGAGTGGCACCTTGACCGCTTGAATTGTGAATTCATATGCGGCGCCTGCCTAACTCTGGATGCATTCATAATTCATTCCGTTTCGAACTTAAATATTTCCAGTCATTGCTTTTAAAATATCCGCATAATGTGAATTTTTGATAGCGATTTCGAAAACAGCTATATTTTCAAAGTATGCCATGCGCAAAGTAATGTTAATTATTCTTTGTATGTAACTTTAGAATAGTTAACGAACATTTTGTTGTCTTCTGTACGACACAAATAGTTTAATTAGAAATCATTAAAGTTTGTGTGGGCACATGATTATCTATTACTATTTTTAGGTTTAGATAAATCAATTTATTTTAAAAAACTTCGATGTATAATATTTTATTGCACTCAAAGATCTAAACCAAACTGCGCTGTTAAGGATTCTCTAGACAATTGTATTGCAGGAAGATTTCAAAAACTATCTTTGAAATGGAAATATTATCTACAGTTTCTGTAACGATCATTCATACTATTCACTTGCAATTCTTCTTTATAAGAAGTAGAGAAGTGTTGACGCAATGTGTCCCTGAAGAGGGATTGTGCTACTATCCTTCTTTTGTGGCTTCATCCCTCGGTGAATAGTTATATTAATTTTAACTTTTCACTCTGACTTTAAAGCTTCTTACAGGATTTATTGAAATTTAAGACTGATGCGACTAAGGACTAAAAACAGTAGTTCTTCTTGATGAATTTTAACGTTTATTATTGGAATTATTGTATGTATAATTACCGTCGCAATTATTTAAAAAGCAAAAATGGAATTCATGATGGAATACCAATAAATATTGTATTTTATCTACTGTTCATTTATACGAAATTAAATTTACCGAGATCTTATTTAATTTACCTGCATTTTTTTTATTGTAATCTTATTTATTTTCAACAATCATTTTGTTTATATTTTTTTTAACTGAGTGAAGTATATGAGTATCCGAGATTTATTCGGAACTACGGAGCTGGGTTGTAAGTGTTCAAATATTAATTCTGGGCACGTATGCGATGACTCGGCGGAAATTAAACTAGAGAAGGTACTGGGTACTGGCCGTCTGCTAACGTACAAGACATGGAAGAAAATTTCAAAAATTCAAACATGTATTCTATCGTTCTTTTAACCAAATGCTGCAATACCGTACGTTCCGCAATCAATTCTGTCTTTCCATTTGAAAGCGATACTATCAATGGCACAGGTTTAGCTGTAGGTGTCCAATCCATTTTTTTTTGTATTCCATTTTAAACTTTTGCAGTTTGAACGTTTTCGATGAATATAAATAAAAATGATACTTTTATTCAAACTCTATTTTGATCTAAAATACTTCCAAATTACTATAAATTATTATTGACCAAAACATGACTTAAGTACATAGAAATTATATAGAAAAAATAACATTTACATATAATTTACGATTACGATCGAATAACAATAACTGATATTACCGAAAGATAAAAAAAAATATTTATAGAGATGAAATGGTGGTAAAAATTAATTGTAACACTTGATATTAATCAAATTAAATCAGTAAAAGGAAAAAGAATGATAACGTAACCATGTCATAGCTTTTTTAATACAAAATATCGATGACGTGCAAACGAAGCTGATCATAACAAAACAAAATTAAAAATATAATTTATTCAAAATAGGATAAGGCTCTACGTACCTCTGGCCTCTCTACGAAGAATTTTTCGGTGACAGTTCAAAAAACCTTTTATATCTAGTGGAATAAGGCGCAAAGTTCCATATACTCGGAAGAAGATAATAATGGCGTCTGGAGCGTTCTCGATTACAGTGTTTTTTGCATTTTAATAATTGAAAATAAGGTTTCTTAATACTTAAATGTCATTTAGTTTCCTAGCTCTTAATGTAGCTGAATTCAAGTCATACTTTTTGAGTACGATCCAAAATTTGCGATGACTGCAGAGGCCTTAGTACGAGTTTGATTTACATTTAAAGTAATCGTAACGAGTACGCGTGCGGCACTCTGATTGGCTGGCGCCAATGAAGCAACCAATCTTTAAACGTAAATCAAACTCGTTTAAGGCCTCAGAATAAAATATTTATCTCTGTCATAAATTTAAAAAAAAGTAACGTCACTCAACACTAGGAGTTTCTCCTATATCGTGGGTTCGTATATAAACATACAAGTTTACATGCACATAATAACACCCAGACCCGGAACAACAATCTGTGGATTACACAAAGAGTTGCTCCATGCGGAGTTCCGATATATGCTGAGGCCCATTAGTCCAGCACTGGACTGTCTCAAGCTGTTGGTGACGATAAGCAAGTAACTTTCTACTACATGTTGGATTAGTTGACAAAGGTTTAAATACCCGCGACCTCTAACACGCCAGCCATACATAGAGGTCGGAAAAATGTTCCAGTAGAAAACTATCATTGGCTGTGATGAACTACAAAATACTTCATTACTTAAAAACATGATGTTGTCAGTTGAGAATCTGATTTAAATTCAAAGCTTCAACTGAGCGAGCATCGAACTCGATAGGTTCCTGCTTAAATAAATGTTTAAATTATACAATGAGATTAGACAGATCAATTCCTGACACCTTTTTACTTTAAGACGCGATCTCTTATAAGAACTACTGAATTTCGGAAACGACGTTGACTCGTTTGATAGTGATTAAAGCATTTATCTCCAATTTATAGTTTATTAAAACGTCCTTAGTGATACTTAGGTACAGACTTTAAGAAATAATGACGTATTTCGAAATGAGTGGTTCGAAATCAAAGTGTAAATATACTGTGCCATATAGATAGATGTTGTTGTACCTATGTATAATAATTTGGAAAGGAAACGCATAGCTAGTAGATTTGTACATTTATACATAACGGTATTTGCTAGTCAAATTCAATACTTTTTTCGAAATGTCAATAACGACAGTTTTCTATGAATTTTGTACGAGATTGTGAATTGTGGCGTCACGTTTTTTTAGAAAAACACTAAAATTAAGTTGGTCATAAAATTAATTTGTTGTGATATTGAAAAGGCGAAATAATTTATAAGGATAGAACCCATTATATACCTACATCCATTTCATTTAAGGTCCATTTACCTACCTCTCTTTCATCAGCAATTGTTTTCGATTTCGGTGTAACAAACTAACAAAGTTATAACTAAGGTATAGTTTAATTTTAACAGTGACATTAAGTGCCGTAATGTGCACCTCTGCCTACCCCTTCGGGGATAAAAGGCGTGGTATGTTAAATTATGTTTAATTATAATCATGAAATATCTTTGAGTACGGCATTCAGATTGCACTACACTACACTAAGAAATAATAAATTGAAGTATATTCCATAACAAAATATATCAGGTGATCTCTCAAAAAGTAGAAGGATATTTATCTAACAATATATATGATTTGGTAACGACTACCTAGAATAGATAACGATATACTATGTCTATGGCATAGGGTGGGAGTGGGATGCAGGTTTTAATTATTTTTTTTTCAAATAAAATTAATTCTCAATCCGTATGATTATTACCTTTTTAATTGAATTCGTGGACGCAAACAGCCCGCATATGGACGACACCTCGTGGCACAGATTCAGTTCACCGATATTTAACTTTTGAAACAATTATATACATACTTATACGACGTGTGTACCTAGTAGCGTATATTATTTGGGACAATGACATAAGTTTATATTCATTACATAACATCACCTCTTTAGTCCCTAAAGGGGTATGCAGAGGTGCACTTTACGGCACTTAATGCCACTGTACAATGTAACACCCACTTTTCACTAGCTATTTATGTTAGGAGTCCTATGTAATAGGAGGTAATGTTAAGCCCATTGCCTTCTACCGGGCACGATTCCAGACTCCGTGCTACTACTGAGAATTTTATTTTAAAAACCCAGAAATAATTTGCCCTCTGCCTCGAGTGGTCGCAAGTGCGACTGCCAGGCGAGGGGTCTCGGGTTCGATTCCCGGGTCGGGCAAAGTATTACTGGGTTTTTAAAAACATTATCAGTAGTAGCACGGAGTCTGGAATTATGCCCGGTATATGGCAATAGGCTCACCCCCTATTACATGGGACTCATAACATAAATAGTGAAAAGTGGGTGTTACATTGTATAGTGGCATAATGTGCACCTCTGCAGACCCCTTCGGGGATAAAAGGCGTGAAATTATGTTATGTTATGTATAATTTGCCCGGCTTGGGAATCGTGACTCCCGTTCCTATTATTATAGTTAGATTTTTAATAAAAAGGTGATTTTTTTACTGCTATATAAATATATATGTACGTAGGTAAAATAGATCTAACGTGCATCCTATAAGTAATTATTATAATGAGGTACGCACAACATATACCTACCTGTATTCATATGTATTTTATATTTCATATGATGACATAAACACAGCATAGCGGAGTTTTCCACAATGTTCTTATATTCATAAAGAACTAGGACGCTCTAAAAAGTAGCTGCATCGTCGAGCTTTCGTACATCATATATTTGAATAAACTTGCGCATTTGAACTTTGAAAGCTTTTTGAAGAGAAATTCTTAGGTTTGAATTCACAAATGAAAACAAAAATATGAAAATTTAATTGGAATATGAGATCGAAATGTGATAGTTACTTTGTGTTTGTTGAAAGTTTTCAATTTAAATTAACTATTTAAATATTGTCAATAGGAAAAGTTCTAGCTACGAATTTTTTGTAGCAAATGTAAGAAAATATAATTATAATAGTTGTTTAAAGTAGATGTGTATCTCAAACGTAATATTTAAAAAGTAAATCTCAGGATAGTTGTAGTACATTTTACTAGCATTTCTGTTCTACGCATCTTCATGGTCACTTTTTGCTTAAGCTAACCGTTGCCGTCAGGAATTTCACAGTTTTTCTAGGCTAGAAATGTGCTACTGCAGATGATGCTTGATCAGTAACTATGTAGTTATTTTAGCTTCGGAAAAGGATGAATATGTATTAACGCCCGTTTCAGAAGCAACTTTAGAAAAATTATTCATCATTGTCTTTTTTTATAAAGTATCTACCTGTTTACACCATAAGTAGCCGTTAGGAATTGGTACTTAATTTTTAAATTACTCATCCGTCGATAATCAAGTCCAAAATTCATGATCATCATAAATTTAAAGCAATGTTTGAATGGTAAAATCGATCGTACAAAGCCATTAATACAAACGTGATGCAAGTCGGAACCCAAGTACTGAATGCATAAAACATGTAAGCTATAAGATAATAATTAAAAACCAACAGATTTATTCCAGAAGTATTCCATAGTTAATTATGAAAACAGAGCTCTATTTGTAAAGCATTTAGTGTTATTTTAATTACTCTAGCGTTTGTTTAATGGCTTACTTAGATGAAACTGGAGAGAGTTGACAATTTACATTAGAGGAAGAATTTTAGTATGATATTCTAACAGGATTGAAAAACTTGACTAATATCATTCAATTTCTAAACATATTAAACTACTAGCTTTTACCCGCGGCTTCGCTCGCGTCACATAAGGATAAAAAGTAGCCTATGTGACATATACTAATATACACAGCGCCATCTATACCAATACTTTAGTTTTCCCTCGGGAATATCAAATTTTTCCGGGATATAAAGTACCCTATTATTTAATCCGGACTTCTAGCTTTACGTCTGCTAAAATTCAAAGCAATCGGTTTAGTAGTTACGGCGTAAAAGCGGAACAAACAAACAAACTCACTTTCCAATTTATAATATTAGTAAGGATAGTTGAAAATCTAGTACCTACCTAAGCAATGTCATAATAATAATTATGTACGGTAGCTATTTTTAATGGCTTATGAATTTTCAAAAGCGTGTAATATTTATCATGAGAAAAATTTAGATGAAGCTATAATATCATATTAATCTCCTTAAGTATAATCGTTTTTTAGCTTAATAAATGAGAACATATTTTTGTAATATACTTTACTTTCTTGGTAAGATATATTTGATACGAAAATTGTTTTCTAAAAATAACAATACAAGGATCCATGAAATAATGTAGGTACGTAGATATAAATTATTCCTATTGATAATACAGTTCGTCCGTTCAACGACAAGTTAGGTACAACTATTTTACTTTGTTCGATTAAATAAAGAAAACTAAAACTATAGAGAGCGCAAACTACGAGAAAGTTTTAAAACAAAGGAATCGCACCTTGCTGAACATAGGTACCCAAATTACACTCCTGTATAATTAGTAAATCGTCTTCTGAACGAGAACTAACTTGTCGAAGTAACTTCGTGAAGTTGTGAAGAGATTAAAAAAGATAAAAAAAACACTCTGAACTCAGATTTTGAGATATTCGCCATTCGTCGAGTTCCTAAGTTATAAAAACCCTTATTTAGTTACGCCAGACAGTCGAAGCGGGAGTTTATTTAAGTCAACAAGGAAGTCGATCTTCCGAAAAAAATTACCTGTTTGTTATTGAATAGTACGTGGATGTAAGAACAGCCAATAAATTCCCGCATTGAAGTTTGTGTATACAATACATTAGATATAACTTGTGTACCTAAACATCTATATGATCCCATGTAACTAACTCACTTAGTTAAATACTGGATATAACTTTACCCATACGGTTGAAACCTACCCCGAAAGTCCGCAAAGCATCCTAGCGCAACCCAACGGTTGTCTTACTTAGCTCAGAAACCAAATGTGTCTTTTTAAAAAAGTACTTTGAATGCTCAACAATAACATTTTGACATATAGAATGTAACTTCCATACTACGCGGGACATTTTCCATGTTCTCATTAATTATTCAAAAGTATTGTTTGTTAGCATTCAATGGAATATACTTCAATGAATGGACAGCTATGAATTTCATACGCTCGGCTTTACGAATATTATTTATTAAGCTGTTGATTGGATTGTAAAATTAATTGTACATTTCATTGTGAAGTCGCGCTGCGAATTAATGTTACCTTTCAACTGCAGATCTTAAATCAAAACTCGTGTTACCTGTGGAAAAAGAAAAAAGGTAATTAGTACATGGTTGAGGTAATCATGAGTTGCAGTTTTATTTATCGGTGCTATGGTGTAAGTGAAACGGGAAGGCGATAATCACGCTAGTGAGCGGGAGTGCTTCCACAACGCAGCCTCATTGGCCGCGGGCACACACAAAGCGTTGTCTGACTCACCAGCCTGGAATTTATTTGTGCCCGAGCGGCTCTTTTTGACCGTGTTTGCAATAAACCTAGTCAAGTATCCGGAAACAAAAGAGAAAAACACACCCGCGGGATTCTTGTACGTTATTCCAATCGGTTGCGGTTCTAAATTCAATTAAGACTTCTTAACGAGTTTGTGGTTGTGATCGAGCGAATCTCATTAATGTTTAGAACACAAATATTTAGGCAAGTAGAAAGCTAAGTAGGTAAGACGTTTGACAAAACGTCGCTACTTGGGCCGAGAGGGTACTTGCGCGCGTAAACGGATTACAAGGGTTCGCGGACCCCTTGTTAAAATCAAAGTGTTGACTGCAAACCTAATGGCTGTCAGAACTGGGCGACCTCCACGTCAGCGCCGCCACGTATAGGTTGACGCAGCCTCACATTCTCACTAAAAGCTTCTAGGAACTCACAGAACAACAATAATATTGAACCTTTCGCCAACACAACTCAAATCGCAAGTTATCTACGTTTTACAACAACACATGACCCGTAGTCATGATATAAATTTAATCCATAAAAAAAACTAAGTGTAGAATGCATCACCAAATAACTCATATTCATACAAAATGAAACGATTATTTTGTTACTGCCTGTGGGGCTCTAATAGCCAACATTCTTAGTAATAGTTTTATCAGAGAACAAGAAAACAAAGAACTTTGCAATTTCCAGCACGTGGTTTTCTTTCTTTTCCTTGAAAGTCTATTCTGAAATTAACGTCGACAGCGATTACGTCAACCAATTTTCCTTTGAATAGTTTTTAATGAATGAGTTCGAACGTAAAGTTTGTCAGCGTTCGTGATCCTAATACTAAACTGCGCTAGCCTAGAAAAACGTATCTTGCATTCATACAGAATGCAGATAGATTCAGGCTGGCGGTTTATTGCGGAGTTTACGTTGCAAGTAAAGTTCAAAATGAATTTCTTCATCTCTTTCTTATGAGAGTAAGATTTTCTTAAGAAATTCATCTCGTCTTTATTCTGCTGCAGTCGCGGTGCTAATTTTCATTTTATCTGAACCACTGTATTCAGTTAGACATTTAATGTAATTGTCGCCAGATCGTCAGGCCCGGGCTGATTGTTTCCAGTGTTGAGAACAACTGAGTCGACTTAATTTGTTGGATGTAGACTAATAAGTCCTTCGTTTAACACAGTCTTACTTGTCTCCCGGTTTTTGCCATTTTAATTGCTTTCTTAATTGTGTGTGATGTTATTTTGTAAATGTAAACAGTTTAACTTGTTAATGTTTGGATTCGATAAATGGGTTGTGAATTGCGTATGATTTATGAAGGAAATATGGAATTGAAAGACATGTTAATTACTTTATTTCGGAACATAATAGGCTTTTCGATGATGTGGATGTGTGTTAATAGATGCTCCGTACAATATGATAGAGGGTAATAAATCAGAGTTTGAATTTTGCTGTATGAGTTGCATTTGTGCCTCACAGATTGACGTTGCAGATTAGTACAATAGCGTCATTGTAATTGCAGTATTGCATACCAGTAATTCATGGATGCATACCTAATTATATCACCATAATACGCTTCCATTCAAGTAACGTCCCATTATCTGTGTAACATAGTATTCATGAATGGTATGCATCTAGTTTTACTGGCAGACAGACTGATGACTATTATTTATCAAAAGCATACTACTAAGCACAGCTAAAGATAGGTAAAGATAGGTCATATAGGTAGCTAAAGATAGGTCATAAAAATGGCTAGCAATATTTTTATTGCAAAACACGTGAGAACTAAGTTTCATTTCAAAAGGAAGTTACTTTTACTTTGTTTTTCTAAATATCTGTTGCATTAAATAAACTTTAAACAATCACGTTATGTGTTTGCGGTTACTTAGTATTTTAAAATTAATTTAATTTTATACCAGTATCGATTTGTTATCTGCACCACGAATCCACTGTTAGCTCGTCACGATTTAACAGTTCAGCCAATCTACCAATGATTGGTGAAAAAAATAGATTTAAAAATCCAATTAATATTTTTTAAACTAAACGACCCGCACCGGTTTTGCCCTAGATTTAACTCCAGCTCTATTGGATGCATACCTAAATAAGAAGTGTTAGGATATGAAACCACGAGGTAACACAAAACTAACGAGTTCAACACTTCAGCCGAATGAAATTTCCTTTTTAAAAACATGTAAATTTTTTCATGTTGACATTCGCATATGACATCCAGCTAAAAGCCAGCTCGGTAGTTTGGCTTATTTGAAAGTCAGTAATAAATGAGGCTTGGCATCAGATAGTCCGCTAGCGGATTGGATTTTGAATTGGAGTGACAGAATGATGAAGGAAGGGTCCGGCTTAGTTACGTCGGCGTGAAACCGCAGCCGACGGTTACGACCACTTTATGCTATCAAATTTCTAAGATAGCACTAAACTATAAATATCGACACATAAAGTCCCCATGTACGTTCGGGTATGACATCGTTGCCCGCCACACGCAGGGTTATTTTTCAAAAGCTAGTTTAAACTTGTACAGTAAAAAAACGACAAAAACAATTTACTTGGGCATAGCGCGGTGTGAAAAACGTGGAAACGAGAGTAAAGTGGTCGGTGTATTTTCATTTTAACCTAAACAGTCACTGGCCTTATTCTGAACAGTCAGCGAATAATTTCCCAAGAGTGCTCGCGATAATAAAGGCTCTAATGTACTTATTTTTATAAGTATTCCAATAATATACACGAAAGAGCAACAAACTGAGATAAGGATTGTAAAGCAGCCGCAATTTTAGTCTTAAAAGGGCAACTCAATGTGATAAAGGTAAGTTTAAAAAAATATAATCCATAATAGAGAATAATGCGGTAAAACGTCGTATCACATAGTGTCTACGTAGTTTAAACACTAGTGCTTTCGACATTAACAAGCCGTATCAAAGTAATTTTGGTTCCAAAAAAGTTCTGCTGTGCAAATGATGGATGGACTTCTGAAAATCTCTTCAAGATGATTCATAAACAATCACTAATTACGAAACTCGAATAAAAGTTACGAAACTTGATAATTTCTCAACGTTTTTTTTTCATAGGTAATCTTTTGGATAGACATTGTTATAATCTGTTTAAAGAATGTTTTCGAGACTTTTCTTAACAAGATAAGCTTTTAGAGTTTCTTGTTTTATGAATAATTTAGTTTCAGCACTTAATTCATTTTTCTTTTGACAGAAATATAGTTATTGAATAATATTTCTTATCTACGCTTCGACTTTTTCCATGGTATAATTGAATTTAGACTGGAATTAAATATTATCATTGTTATTATTGTATTTTAATTTAACGTTTAAAAAGGGCAACGTAGAATATTAAATTCGTAACTTACGGCCACGTTACCATTAACGAGATGAAAATTAATATATAGACACAATAAAATGATAATTCGTCAGCCAAAATAATATTTTTAATTGAAATACTTATTTCATGGAAACCTTATTTATAAACATGATTTAACAGTCATTTATTCATATGAAACAAAGTTGAATAATTATGTATGTATGTATACCTATATTTTATAAAACAAACAAATCTTGAAAACGGTACTCAGGCGTTATTTTGTGTCACTAATGAGTGCAGATAAAAAAAAAGAAATGTTATAAAGTGAACATATCTTTTGAACTTTAAATGCAAAAGTTTAGAGTATACTTTTCAATGTAATTTGAATATTTGTACAGACTCTGTTACTTCTGAACTTATGAAATTAATATTACTTTGCTTATTGTTGGCATCTGTTGAATTCTTCGCTAAAATGATAATAAGTACAGGCCCCAAAACACTTACTTTCAACTTGGGAAGCCATTTTTTCCCGCTATAATTCGTAATGTGTTTATTTCGTTTATTACTTGGGATCACTTTATTCTGTTCCTGTTTTCTCCTCTGCCTTTTAAGGTAGAGGAAAATACTTACAATCTGTGATACTGTTAGATTTTGTATATTATTTCTATTAACGATAAGTTTTAAGCAGTAAAAAAGCGTAATTGTTCTATTTTTCTACGTTAAATCTGCGGCTTTTCTAGTCCCAAACGTTTAACATATTACTTTTCAGATCATATATTTTTATGACCAATGTTCAATGCTTCAATCTATTGTATGAATATCAAATAGCTACGTCTAATGACATTAGGTGATTAATAAGGTCTATAATCGATTGTCACTGTCAATCTCTAGCCGAGAATAAACTGGCAGTTCTCAGTACGTTAGCATAATTATTGCGTGATCTAATGTCGACCGTACGTTGAATAGTTGATGAGAATCGCTCAACTGATTGTCATCGTGCTGTCTCGTGTCTTTGAGAATGTTTAGTAGGCCTATTGTGAAGTAATTGATTTTTAATTGAGAAAACACTAGAGGGGCAGATATTGAACGAAATTCATGCGTTTTTTTAAGTTTGATAGAGTTGCATGTAATAGGGGAAGAGCCCATGATTAGACAAACATTTATGAACTATTAAAGAATATATCCTAAAATTTCAATAATACTTTGACCGATCAAGTGAAAAACTAGTTGTTACTTACGTAGAAGTAATGTATCTGAATATAATACTTTCTTAATTGAAAAATATCGGAATCGTAATTATAATTTCCTACTTAATACGCAAAGAACGCAATATCTGATCCATTAACATCAAAACGAACATTTATATGATGTAATCGTTCGTAAGTATAATTAAACTAGGGCCCGTTTTTTTCATTAACACTTAGATTAATTGAAATAAATGAACGTTTTCTAAAGATTGTATAATTAAGGCGAATTACAATTTACGATTGTAAGCAGTTACAATTAATTATTCTGTCTAAGAAATTCGATTAAGTTAATGTCATTAAGGAGAAAGAGACTTTGAAAAACATCGAAACATCAAACAGATATTAACAAATGACTTTCATATTTCATCATTTATTAAAGTTAGTTGCGTAGAATTAATTGTTTTCGTAGCAAATAGTAAGTAAAACCGTATAATATTTACTTGTACAATGAAAAGCTGAAATAATGTTTGTTGATTGCCTGAAGGGTTACCTTGAAACGACCTACAAACGTTTTATTGTAACTGCTTCTCATTCTGAGTGTTTGTTTAAGACAAATACTCGTGACGTGTTTGGACATTGTAAACATGTATAAACGGTCCATTCCTTAAATTAACTTCAACATTTGCTATATAAATTTGAGAAACGAAATTACTCTGCTAACTTTAGAATCTCTCTGATCCTTTCAAACCTAAACCTCAGTAAAAGTAGGCCCAATTTATTAGAAACTATTTGAGGCACGAAAACTTTGCGTAAATAATTTGAATAGGTATTATTGTAAGTAATCCAAACTAGTCCAAACTAATATTATAAATGCGAAAGTAACTCTGTCTGTCTGTTTGTCTGTCTTTGCTTCACGCCTAAACTACTGAACCGATTTGAGTGAAATTTGGTAGAGACATAGTTTGGAACTTGAGGAAGGACATAGGGTAGTTTTTATTACAAAAAAAATTTAAAAAAAATTATTGCGTACATACAGCGCCATCTATTAGTATAGAGTCGGCATCAATTCAGTACTGAAAATTCAACGGAAAAATGTAATTATAGAGTAAAAAAGTATGAAAAATATAATATAACTAGCTTTTGCCCGCAACTTCGTTCGCGTGGAATAAATAGTGACTTCCGGCAGATTTTTGGTTTTACCCACATAGTTCCGGATCTCTTCAAAAATGAAATGTGGACGATATTCTAGGGAACTCTTCAAAAATCAACATAATGAGCTCTGCGTTTGAATTGAAGATATATATACTCACTTAGGGCATTAAAGTTATTGCCGTTCGAAAAAGGCAAAAATGTTGTTATTCCCTTATTTTCAAAATATTATTTTGATTTGCCATTTCAGAAAAAAAGACTGTCTCCCTTGACAAATTACCTAATCCCTTAACAACCAAGCTTAAATCTATAATTAACTTAAAACTATATAAAAGAACGATCTAATTAATTTAAAAATTAAAATGAATTTAGACATACAATTTTAGTATCTACTAATAATCAAGATCAAACTAAACATACATTTTACAACAACCAGACAACCCAACAAATAATCCGGCCTGAACAAAAAACCCAACAAAGGTGGCAAGGCGCAATGGTGTCGATCGTTATACGAGTTCGGTTCATGTTATTGTTTATTGTTTATTTTATTGTTAGTTTTGAAGAGATCCGGAACTATGTGGGTAAAACCAAAAATCTGCCGGAAGTCACTATTCCACGCGAACGAAGTCGCGGGCAAAAGCTAGTTGATCATAAACAAAATCATATTGTTCAAAGACTAAGTTTGTTTTCTTAAAAGTCGAAACCAGTAAACTGTAAATCAACTGCGATTATTAATTAAAAGGTTAGCAAACAATTCAACCCGTTCAAAATGTAAGTATAAATATGACGTTACCTATACCTAACCTACAATATATCGTAAAGATAAAGGAAAATTCAAATAGAAATGTATGAGAAAATGCAAGGAAAATATATCAATGAAAATAGAGGACTCACGTGGAGTGTATTGTGAATATTTTGTTTGTAGTGTTACATTGAGGATAAAGGTAAACTGGGGGAGCGGGATCAGGCGAGGACGAAAGGAACCGAAGTGGCTCTTAAAAGAGAGAAAGGTATTCGATAATTCAGGGGCGACGTACCGTATCAGGCAACGAGATAACATCTTGAGAGCTTTTTAATTTGAATCGGGGAAATTTAGGGTACATGTCGCGATGCCGAGGCGGAAAATTTTAATTCAGTACGTATTTCTAAATAAGGGATCGCTTTCGTGATACTTTTCTTTTCGATATTCATACCGTAGGCGAAATTGAATAGAAACCTTATAGCTTTTCAATTTTTTTAACGTGATAATGCCAGACCGAGACTATGTGAGTATTCTATTACTTTTATGAAGAAATGGTAATATTTTTGAGACACAATCTTACTTTCCAAATAATTATTATAGCGGTTTGCATTATATTTACTTTCACAAAGGTAAATGAAATGAACTCTTATTATACCCAACAAAATTTTATTCGTTTAGGAAGCAATATATTTGCCAATTACCTGAGCCGGCTTAATAATTCGATAGATAATGTTAATTTATGGTAATCTTTGTAAATTGTGTGCCGCTCTTTGTGGTCCCGTGAAATTGTGTTTCAGAAAATAATGATAACAAAGTATGACATCATTAACATTACAAGGGGATGGAAATTATACGATACTGATTATAATTCGTGATAAATCAACATAATTTGTAGCAAGTTTAGGGTTTTGAGGAGTACGTATAATATGTAAATGTATGTCATAGGAAACATTTTTAGGTTTAGATGGAACAAAGTTTTGCGGTTTAAATTTGCGACCCAGTTCCTATAAACTGGTTAGATAAAAATACACGCAAAACACAGTGAAACCGTGTACGGTGCAAAAATATTGTTTTTCACAGTGTTCGTACGTCAAATCTCTGGCATGGATTTCAAAAATATTTTGTCGCAAACAGAAATTAAAAGTTCACCGCAACCATTCATTCGGCTCGTTGAAAAGGCTCTTAATTAATTTAAATGGTACAATTTCCGTTTCAAATGTGTAGGTATAACAAACACAACTTTAAAATTATTTGTTGCGATGTTACAACCAAATGACGCTGTGGTTCCGCACTTTACTGTTGCATAAACACAAATGAGTGAACCGCATAACAGGTCGAAATGAAACAAAACTAAAATACGAACATCACTTTTTTAAACCAACAAAAGGATTGTAAAAAATCAAAATAGAATGATGCGATCTCGATGTTCAGTGTTCAGTCGATCAGTGTATGCAAATAAGGACGTAAAGGAATGTATAAAGAAAAATAATATTATATTGAAAATGTAACAGAAGGAATGGAACAACAAAGAGTTCAATAGAAATCGGAAATAGACATTTATTCAGTTTACCAAGGAGTATTTGTCATGCGCTGCGAACGGCGAAGAACTCGGCATTTAAATGCGCGGATCGCGAGGCATTCCAATGTCCTTCGTAGTTGTACTGAACCCTGGTACACTATTTGCTCGAACGCTCAGTATTCTGGTCTCGCGTCGCCCACACGTAATCCTGTATCGAAAGGATGTTTCACATTGACGCCACTAAAATTAACTACATACTTTACGTGATGGTTATTGTATTGTACTTACCTATTCATTTAATAATTTTATTGGTCCAGTGGTGAGAGTATAGGATAGTACCTATATTGTTATCATCACCAGTCTTAACGCGAGTGTAGTCAAAATCGACTAAGCACTTTTACAAAGATCGGGCCACAGCATTTTCTAGTAAAACTGGGTTCCTGGACCTTTTAAGTCGCGGCCGGACGATCTCCAACCTCCAACCAAACCCTGCCAATTGTAAAGATTATGGCAAACTTCTCATCAAGAATGCGTGCACTCCAGCAGTGGACTGTCACGAGCTACTGTACATTTAAGATGCTTCTGAGGCTATTTATGTTAGGAGTCCTATGTAATCGGGGGTAACGTTAAGCCCATTGCCTTCTACCGGGCACAATTCCAGACTCCGTGCTACCACTGAGACTTTCTAAAACTCAGTAACATTTTGCTCGAAATCTCGGAAATCGAACCCGAGACCCCTTGCCTGGCAGTCGCACTTGCGAACACTCGGCCAACGAGGCAGAAATGAATTAAATCAATGATACAATAATGGATCACCTGTGTATATTTCGGTTCTCGTTTAACGCAAATCCTGTATGATTTGTCGCCAATACGGTATCAAATGAAATCTTACATAACAAGTTACACGTACCTACACAACAATAATCGATATTAAAATCACTTAGGTGCGGAATGCGTTAGGTTTCTGACCTGACCTCGAATGCTGTTTACAATATGATATATTACGTATGTAGCATGCTGACTGTGACTTGCAACTGCTATAAAGTATAATAAAATAGTTTAATATTATATGTAAAATCAAGAAATCTAACTCAAACTGTAATTTAATTAAAACACAACTAATTGTCATGATTGTCACGATGGATGTCGTAGTTGCCCGGAGGTTGAAGACGCCTGCTTCTGCGGCAAGTACCAATGTGACTTTTTCCGAGTTGTATGTACTTTTTAAGATTATTTAGATACCACTTACCAACGGTGAAGGAAAACATCGTGAGGAAATCTGTTTGAAAGTTTGATATCGCCAACCCGCATTGAGCAAGTGTGGTGAATAATGCTCTAACCTTCTCCATATGAGAAGAGGCTTTGCTCAAAGGTGGGCATTTATAAGCTGTTGATGAATTGTCATGTGGTTTCGAGGGCATCGGTCAGTTTCGTTTCGGTCACTTGAAAATATACTACCTAAAGCTAGTGTATCTACCTTTATGTACTCAGCTGACATAGGTTAAAGAATGATAAAAATTTTGCCGTACTTAAGTGGTACTCGCTAACTAACAAAATATTAGGGTTATGCCTAATATGTTAGGAATATGTAGTATCATAGCTATCATAATAAATCGTACCTGGTACATATAACTGCACAATACCGAAATCAATTACTGAACCTTTTCGTTCAGAAATGTCTGATGAAAATTTCCTAGGAATTGTACTTACATGACTTCTATGTATTTTTTTTTTAAGGGGGGAAAATCATCGAATGACTGCTCCCGCCTGGGTGAGGCGGCAGGGAGTGTCAGACTCATACTGACTAAAAACCACCCCGTTCCTTCTCCTGCACGTCGAGCCGGAGCCCCGGTTACCCGTTAGGTTCTCCGCGACATGACTTCTATCACTTCTATGTATAAGGTCTGGTCCTAGACAGGACTAACTCCTTAATTATACTTTGGTATAAGGTCTGGTCCTAGACAGGACTAACTCCTTAATTATACTTTGGTATAAGGTCTGGTCCTAGACAGGGCTAACTCCTTAATTATACTTTGTAAAAAACATAATTGAAACTAAAACCGCAATTTAATTTCAGAGTGCGTGCACTTGCAAAAGTATTATATTGTCTATTAAATAAAAATAAAAAACTGCGTTTAAAAAAACCGACTTCAAAAACAAAAACTAAAAAGCAAAAAATAACTATTAATGGTCATACGTACTTACATATAGCTTACACACCCACTGATAAGTGAGAAGTTGGTGCCACAAGTTTTATACAAAATTATTCATTAAAACCTTAATAGATACCTAACATTATTAAGCTGTTTACAATGTTATGGTGGATTATACCAGTGACCATTACCTAAGATATATTTTTTTGTGCTCTATCATCAGATCAGCTCCAGACCGTTATCAGATTGTAGTGGTTTTAAATACTTAACGAAAAAATTAACAAATGCACTAGTCGCCTCTATTATTTTTAAAAGTTCCCCTCGGTTACACTGGGATTTCATCATCAGATCCTCATGAAGTCCATGACAATGGGACCAAATAACAAACCTACCCTTTCAAACAAAAAAAGAATTTTTGAAATCGGTCAGGCGTCTTCGAGTAATCGAGTAACAAATATAAAAAAATACAGTCGAATTGAGAACCTCCTCCTTTTTTTTGAAGTCGGTTGAACATGGAATTATAATAACATAAATTAACATAACATAACATCACGACTTTATATCCCCGAAGGTTTAGGCAGAGTTGTTTGTACATTAGGGCACTTAATGCCACTGTACAATGTAACACCCGCTTTTCACTATTTATGTTATGAGTCCCATGTAATAGGGGGTGAGCCTATTGCCATATACCGGGCACATTTCCAGTTACTACTGAGATTTTAAAAACCCTATACTACTTAAATACTTTTTCTGACCGAGAAATCAAACCCGAGACTCTTGCCCGGCAGTCGCACTTACGACCACTCGGCCAACGAGGCAGTATAATAAGTTATGTACTATATTACCTACATAACATATCACCTACGAACGATTGCTATTTTAAAAATATGAATGAATTTACTGATTCATAGTATGACATGTAGGTTTCTACATGAGAAATCATCCTTAGAACACATAACTAACACACAAATCCATATAAGTAAGTAATGATAAATCATTCTCCATGATATACAACAACAGGTGGACAATTTATGTAATTATTTTATAATTAAAGCGACATTTTTATATACTAAATAGGTCCACGGAAGCAGGTGTACTTCGATGCACGGAACCATTAAGACCCGACTCCCAGGTTGGTATTAATGTATGAGCAAATTATAAGTACAAACAAGCAGTCCGGTGAATCATTTTGCGAATACTTTCTGATGCAGTCACATTATCTGACGTCATAGTCGTTAGTGTTATGTATTGATTGTAATTAAAAGTTACTGTCCTTATTACCAGTTATGAAATAGTTCGCCAAATTGTCTTAAAAACTACTTCGTTCAAGCTGTTTTAGCATTTGAGAATGAGTCATTTCAATTCTAATGTTATAAATGCTTTTTTTTAATGGGACAAGCCCGCCACAACCTCCCAAACCCGCTGCAACTCCTGTAAGCCAGTATCTACAGTAGATACAACCTTGAAAACACCGGAACAATAAAGTACGGCGCGTCCCAGGGACATGAATAACTGATCGCGAGACGATCTCCGGCCACCGAAAGCATGGGCCTGCGGACGGCGAGCACGGGTGACTCGCCGCCCGACCAGAACCAGGTCCGAGCGTACGGTGCGTCGCGTTCCGCGCGCGCCTCAAAGAGCCATCAGACCACCACAGATGGAGTCCAACAGGGCTAATGCCGATACGGAGCCGCGGAAGACTTAACGGGTGCAGGACTAGGAACGGGGTGGTTTTTAGTCAGAAAGAGTCTGACACTCCCTCCCGCCTCACCCGGGCGGGAGAAGTCATTGGATGGTACTCCCCCTTCAAAAAAGGGACATGAATAACTGTCTTGGTTTCCGCAACGAAGTGAATCAGAAGATATTATAAGAGGAGAAGAAAAAAAGATCGATAGTTTCCACTTCCCTAATAAATGCTTTGTTTAAAATAAGATTGTAGTATCTGATTACTTTATAGACAAAGTCACAATCAAAAGGTAGTGGTATAATAACAATACGAGCCATGGCATAGTTATCCATGATTAGTCATTCACATCATAAAAGCTCTCGTGATACTGAAGGTCTTTAAACTCGGCTATAATTGATAAACAAATCACGCATACTTTGTCCGTTTTAAAATTCGCGATTAACTTCCTCTTAGCTATTCGAGTATTACTCCGAGTGACTAACTAGATACTTAGTAACACAATGTACTTACAGAAGGTAAATTTACTGTCTAGAACTGGAAATTGCTTGGCATAAAAAAAACAATAAGTGATGCCTAAATTCGACGAATTGAGAAACTATCTCTTGATTTTCGTTCATTGATAAAGAAAATATTTAGGGTATAAAAATATGATCAAATTTTAATGTATAATAAGCGCCGTGTGCAGTAATCTAATTGCTATTACTAGCATTTCACAATAAGTATTGATTCCTCATCATAATGATATTTCATTGCTTTAGAGAGCCCTGGATCATCAATCCAACACATTTTTGAACACCATCAGCATGGATGATACTTATTTTTTAAATATGTAGCATTTATCATTCCGAATAAGTACATAATGTTTGTAAACTTTGCCAGTTTTTATAGGCACACCACCATGTCATTCTGATGTCCCCTATTACATGCAAATATAACCTATGATAGTGATACGTATTCCATGATACCTGGGGAGTGCATTGTACACAGTGATTGTACACCAACAATCTGCGACAACAGTTGCCGATTTGAATAGAGAACTATTGTCCACTATTACAAAAGGCTATCCAGCCAGTGTTCACGTGTCCACAAGATGGCGATTTTAAATGCAATCTCTTTTCGTATTCCTCCATAGATATTTTTCTATTTGCCATGAAAAATAACTGTTGTGTTCGTTACCTAACATTCTTCACATATAGGTTACCCTTGTATTATACCGAAATGTTTTTTGTATATTCGCAATTTTTGTGGTAAAATTTTTGAAAACGTCGGGTTATCCGCAACTGACATGAAACCTTTTTTGTACGGTTAAAAATTGAAATTTTAAAAATAAATTACTTGACGATATTTCCTTCGCAGAATATATTTTTAACCGTTTATAAGTTCTGTTTATAAAATTAACAAGTTCTCAATGAAAAAAACAGTGTACAAAGTTCGGGAACTCAATTAATGTATAACAAACATTTAGGATCTTGACAATATTTGTTTTCGTATATTTGATGCTTAGTACATCTCTAATTTTGTATTGGAAACATTGTTTGTATAACACTGGCTTAAAGTAATTAATGAATATTAATTGATAAGCCGTAGCATAATTTAGGTGCAGTGGAGGACACCGTCGTGTCGAATTTTATTCTAAATAGCGTGAACCAATATAATAGTTTATTGGGCTTCATGAAGTAGCTCTCGTCATAGAACTTATTATCATTGTTCTAGTGTTAAATTTCATTCAAATACCAAAGAAAAATGTGACACTTAACCATTAATGAAACAGGAACAACCATAACCTATTGAACTTGTAATACCACGACATGGCCCTCACTGATATAATAACTTAACCAGTGATGAGACAGGTCATGCTCCGATTTGCATAATACATTGAATGAACCCAATCGTGTTCCGAATTTGCTTAAATAATATATTCACTGATTGATAACCCTAAATCATTTAGCAATTTAATTTCAAATCTAAATAAATGGGATTATGGAATATGGAATATGGAAAATCAAAATGGGATTCGAATAATTAAACGACTACTTATTAGTTCTCATTTATAATTTAGTTCATCCAATGAATTTATCGCGGTTGTATTTTGTCAGATTATTAGTTGATATTTTGATGGTTTACAGTGTTTTAATTGAATGCATAATGTCCTATACCTCTATATTACATATGTGTATGACATTGATTAACCTTTAGACTCCATGTATAATTACGTGAATATATAATACTCATCAACCAAAGTATCAAAAGAGATCGCGAAGTCATGTCTTATGTTGCCTTCGATTTTGAAGCGTAGTTACCTGCTGAGTAGTATCTCGAGACTGTGAGTATTTTATTTGGAACGAGCCGAAACGAACCAAAATTCAACCAAGACTGTATTTCGAACATCAATTAGCATCGTTAGTTGACCTGGAACAAACCGAGGGTCTCACGATCCACATTTGTGTACACAACCGCTAAACCAATAAGACAATATTACGAATAAATTAACCCCTTTAACTTCCTAGGACCTTTACCCAATAAAATTGTAGAAATTAAATTATCGACCCTTTCGCTATCAAGTCGCTGACATTTGTTTCTCATTTACTTTAGCCATAAACCATGAACCAAGTATCGTAAAAAGCGTGTCAATTAACTAAGTATTTGTTGTAAAACAACACAATAAAATAAAGCAATTACATAGGCTTACAGAAGCCACGAAATGAAGGACCGTTACACCATGCAATTAGCGTAAAAACGTGACATAAAACATTGGTCTGGTGATACCCATTCATGCCCCGTTTTCGGTATGTTTTTGAAAATTTTGAAGAACAAAGTTGAGGTAGGTAATACGGTAACCGGTGAAATACAGGCCCTGGTTTCCATTTTCGGGTGTAGGTTTTTTTTTGTATAACCCTTGGTTTAATTCAGACATGTATATATGATCATCATGTATGACCGATATGTTGTACGGTCTCTTTTTGTGCCTTTAGGCTTAATTCATTCGGTCTCCTGCAGTAATTCACCGAGGGAAGTGGAAATTATCGTTCTTTTTTTTGTTCTCCTCTTATAATATCTGATTCATTGTTGCGGGAACCAAGACACTTATTCATGTCGCTGACGCGCCGGAATTCAGTAGTTCGGTGTTTTTATGGTTGTATCTACTGTATCCTGGCTTACAGGAGTTGCAGCGGTTGTGGAAGACTGTGGCGGACATGTCCATAAAAAAATGTACTTTCCAATTTTCTTGACCTTGGGAATGTATTGATTAAAATCAGAGGGACAATCTAACATAGATTCTCCTGATTACGTAAGATCCAGTGATATTTGCGGAATTATTTGATAGTTCATTGGACTTTTAATTAAAGGATCTATCTTTGGAATTAGAGGTGCCTTGGAAGTTAGTTCAGAAATGTTCGGTTAACCAACATTGGAAATTGGAGCCCCCTTTTACAAATCAAATAAATTTATTTATATCACGAAGTATTTGCGGTTTACAGACTAACTGACACTTCGTTTTCGAATGTTGAAATTGAAAATCAAAACGAACTACCAGTTCAGTGGCGTAGCGTAGTGGGGGCGGCAGGGGCGGCCCGCCCCGGGCGGCACATTTTAGGGGGCGGCAAAATTTCACAATAAATATTAAAAATATTTGAACCATTTCATATTTTTAACGCAACTACGAAGGACCGATTGAAAAGAGCATGGAATTTTTCATTACTTATTCTGTAACGGATTCGGGGAATCCCCTTTCTTAGAATGATATTTTGTAGCGACTGCTGGCAACATCGTCTACGACTTGCGGGGATTCCCCGTATTTTATTTAATGCTTGGATCGTTTATGGCTAACAAAACAACAGCGAGAATGACGATGAACGACTTCTACTACGGACTTCCGTTGCTGCTACAGGTAACGAAAATAAATAAATTAATGCAGACTCACTTGAATTATTAAAATTTGTTGTGGAGTCCAAGCTGGAAGATGCTCTGCCCAATATTTTAATAATGCTACGAATATTTTTGAACAATCAAACTAGCTTACCTGTAAGCGCCGTTCGATTGAGATTATTCCTGTTGTCTCGTCCGAAGATGATGAAAGTTACTAAGGTAGTATATTTCCATGTTACCTGAGGGCGTCACATAAAGTTTAAATCCTCAAAAATAAAAAATATCCGAACGCTCCCATTTCCAGTTCACCGTTCTATTATCTGTGGACTTCATTTAGTTATCAGCCAAAAAATATCTGATTGTCACAACCAAATATGGGGTTATAAGGGTGGGCGGGACTCATCATCTTCGGACGAGACAACAGGAATAATCTCAATCGAACGGCGCTTACAGGTAAGCTAGTTTGATTGTTCAATTATTCCATTGTCTCGTCCGAAGATGATGAAAGTTATTAAGGTAGATGTTCAAAGACTGTTGTACAATCAGATCTTTTTAATAATTTTCTGTTAAGTTATGAGTACTACTTAACTTAATGGACAATATTATATACTTAATAATTAACCCCTGTTCAAGAGGGAAGAATTGCTTCTGTAAAGCTTTCACTATGTATAGGTCTGTTATAGAACCTAGCCAAGCAAGTTGAGCTGTCCGTCCAGCCAGCCGTTCTTCGGATCTCATCGATAGAGACACCCCTCTGAAGTGCTGCAGAGGTAGACGCATGTCGAGTGCTGTGTGTAGAGAATGTATTAATATTTATACCGCTTTCCTGCAACATAGACTTTATCCAACAGCTGATTGAACTGACAGTTACAGGTTTATAAGGTTTTTTAAATTATAAGAATAGGTTTTTAAATTCACCTCTAACATTTTTAGTTATATTTAAATAATCAATGACAGCCTTAGCCGGACAGACATGTGGTCGGTCTGTGAAAAAAGGTAACTTAATAAAAGGTTGCATCCTATTAGGTGCAGATGTTTTAAAAATCTTATCTACTTGTATGAACACAAAATCAGTCTCAATGTTAATATTATCTATATCAATGGCACATATTGTTTGGCCCTATGGCTTGTAGCTAAAACTAAAAGAGTTACAGCCTTTTTTGAACATAATTCTAAATTATCACAAGTTGTATATTTATTTTCCATGTAATTTAATACTTTAGACACATCCCATGTGTAATCATATTTAGGCTGACTTGGCCTTAACTTAAAGAATGCTCTAAACAGTCTTTTAATATTGCAATCTGTGCCAACATGAGAGCCTAAAAATAGTGACAGGGCAGACCGGGTAGAATTCCAGCTACCGTATGACAAACCATCTCTAAATTTACTAGTTAGGTAAGATATAATTTCTGGTATACTAGGTTTTAATGTACTTAGCTGATTTGCATAGCAATATGTTATCCAATCCTTTATATAAGGGGAATATTGCTTCAGAGTATTATTAGATATTGAACTGAGCATTATGTCTGTAGCTTCTTGTTCTAAACCTGGTTCTAGAAAACTGCGCCGCAGAGCTGTCCTACCATCAATGTTAGGCTCCCATGTAGTGGATGAAATGACCATGGTTGTGTAGGCTAATCTGGTACTACCATGATACCTTTGGCTTTATCCACTATAATAGTTTTAGAAATCATTGAAAGCGGGGGAAAAGCATAAAAATACATTTTTGACCAAGATGTAAATGCATCAACTTTAAATGCATCAGGATCAGGATGCCAAGACACATATTTTCCGTATTTTGTGTTTGTGCGTGAAGCAAACAAATCTATATCGGGGTTTCCAAAAGTGTTGACTATATTTTAAAATATTTGTTACCAAGTTCCCTTTCTGTGCGACCTATTTTCTTTCGGGACTCAATATCTGCAATTAAGTTATTCTTAGTATTTATGTAAGAGGCATAAATCCAGATGTTTTTTGATTCACACCACTGCCATATATATTTTGAAATATTGTGCAAATGTTGGTGTTGGATTCTACCTAAACGATTTATATATGATATTGCAGTGGTGTTGTCAATTCTCAATAGTATTTCACAATCATGCTTGTCTTAAGCAAAGCATTTTAAACCTAAGAATGCTGCATGAAGTTCTAGCATGTTAATATGGAGCTTTGCCTCTTCTTGTGTCCATGGGCCACTAGCAGTTTTGTTATTGCATCTTGCACCCCATCCTGTAAGCGACGCGTCAGTTTCGATTTCTAAAACAAATTTACTTTTCCTTATAGGACAATTAGTAGTTTTTATATTAGTAAGCCACCATGATATATCTTCTTGGCAACTATTAGGTAATGTTATGATGCTTTCAAGATTATCATTACTTGACAAAAGTGATAAATATTGAATTCTTTCTAAATGGTGGTTCTGTATTTAAGCTGTATGTTTATCATGTAATAAGCATTTTTTAAATCTATTGTTGCCATATAATCATTTTTCTGTAATAACTTGCAAACTGTACGGTAATCTTCTAATTTGAAATGTTCAGGCAGCATAAATTGATTTAGTTTAAAATAAAACGGTATTCTCCATTTGGTTTCTGTACTAAAAATATGGATGAGCAAAACAGGCCTTTGTTGGTATACAACTTTCAACAGCCTTAATTCTAAGTAATTCATCAATTTCCTTTTTGATAAGAATTGTCTCAGATTGAGAAAATTTATTATTAACCCATTTGGGACCAAATGCAAACTACACATAATTTAATAAAAAAAACTTTATTAACTCAATGAAATGACGCCCACAAACTAATATCAGCAAAAAAAATTCAAAAAATATATTTAGAAGTATTAAAAAAAATGCCGTCCTTGATTGGGGACAATGGGCTCATGTGTAGTACTTTTCGAAGTAGTAACTGTTTTCGACACATAAGGTTCTAACGCATTATTTGCATTGATATCACAGTTTTTTTTATGAAGAATTGCGTGTCGGAACAGATATTAACTAAATCTCTGCGGAAAATGTCTAAATCAATTTGATGTGACGCGCCTGTATTTTTTTTGCGGGTAAAAATCATGCATTGCGTTTTTCACCTGGGGGACTCTTACTGGCTAAAAACCAACACGTTCCTAATTCTGCTTCAAGCCGAAGCCCCGGTGACCCACTAGGTTATTCATAGTGGTCGGGCATCTGTCCTACTGAGCCATCTCGATCTAAGGCGGTCTGATAGCACTTTGAAGAGCGCGCGTAACGCCACGCGCCTTATAGGTTCAGGTCTGGTTCTGGGCGGCGATCTGTTCTTGCTACTATGACTGCTTCGCAGAAAGCGATGGTTTTCCAGTTTCCCCCTCGCTCCGCACCACCAGAACCAAAGCTGGACGTTGAACATTATCGTCGTCGATCACTTCCCGGAGGAGAATGTGGTGCTCAATGTATACAGGGCATAATGCTACTCTATCCTCTGGGTGGACCTCGCTGTGGCGACACCAGAATACAACTGGAGGAAATGCCCCCTACCGCTGAATTCTGGTATCGAATGCGACGCCTGGTACTGTAGATGGAGTTCTGCATCGTCGATCTTGATGCCCATTAGATTTTAAATATGAACGCGTAAAGATAAGACTTGATATAGAATTGGTGATGCTTATCGTGAATTAGCATATGTAGTCACCAAGTATTAACTATAACTAAGTTTAGCCTATAGGTGACCTTTATAAATTGGAAAACAAAATACAAATCAGGTATAAA
The DNA here is from genome assembly GCA_038387885.1 of Spodoptera picta. Taxonomy (NCBI): domain Eukaryota; kingdom Metazoa; phylum Arthropoda; class Insecta; order Lepidoptera; family Noctuidae; genus Spodoptera; species Spodoptera picta. The sequence goes on from JAZHFQ010000105.1 coordinate 9,438,158, forward strand.
TGTTTTAAAAATATACTACAGATGTGCCCATTGTCCCCAAACGGGGACACCATAATATTTTCTAACTTTCCTCTAAGCGGAATTGAAAGTATAAGGATATTCTTCAATATTGTTTTAAATGACACTATAAGCAAGCAATAATCACAAAAAAGTTTTATAATTCTTCATAGTAACATACTATAAAACGGCTCTGCTTTCGATAATAATTCCCATTTCACTTCCTCTTGATAAAATTGTCAATATGACCCCCTTTTTGTAGGAATTTGTCAAAACTTCTAATAATTTTAGGAAAGTACACTACTTCTCATAAAAAATACTAATGAAAATTGAAGATAGCTAAACAAATGAATAACCAGCGGGTAAAAGAAGACCTGTCCCCGTATGGGGACGGCAGATCCAAATGGGTTAAGTGGGGTATCTTTTTGACAAGGAGTTTTGATGAAATTAAGTGAATATCCAGACACCCAAATAAGAAATACAGGGTCATCTGTAATTGTTTCCCATATTCCTTTAAAATAGGGTAATCTGCCTACCTCTTGGTGCAGGTTCATTTGCGTGGATGGTAACTCCGTTCGTGCTGGTGTCGGGGTGGCGGCGGTGGTCGTCGCGTTTTCTTTTGAGAGTAAGGTTTCTTCCCTCCTCCACTCTGGTGGTTCTCGGTCTTCGTCTTGTTGAACCCCAAGCGCCTGTATCCTGGTTGAGGAGGGACTCGCGAGTTTAAAGGACGTTGATTACGGTTGGTGTTGTTTTGTTTAACAACAGCTGGTGTAGTGCCCAGATTCTGAGCAGACCTCTGGACTGCTTTGGCCACCTTGATTCTTTCAGTGAGGTCTTCACCGAAGAGGAATGCATCAGGGCTACCCTGTAAGGACTCCTTTAACTCCTTGTTAATGACATTTGCAATAAGAGCTCTTCTGCTCTGAGTCTCACTATGCAATAGATCACATAAAATCTTCGCAGCATCATTGTATCTTTTTATTCCCTTTATTATAAAACATAAAGCTCTCTAAGTCACAACCAACGGCAGCTAGGGCAGCAGCTACATTTTTCTGTCTATACTCTATTATCATATCTCTTTACTTAGAATAGGTTCCATAAGTCCAGTCTCTTGCTGCTGTCCATTCTCCTCTGTCTCATTTGGTACTGTCTCAGGGGCTTCATCTACCAACACTTGAGAAATTTCTATGTTTTGGATATTTGAAGGTTGTTGTATTGCACTATGAGACGGGGTGTGGCATTGTACACTTGGTGCGCGAGTCCTTGGTGACAGGTGTCGCGATCGGGAACGGAACCTTGATGACCGGCTTCGTGAAGGTCCTATATCCAGAACAATGGTGGATATTACACTTTTGCCTTGTTGTCCGATACTCTTACAGTATAGCAACAACAGGAAAAATAAAGTACCTAAATTGCAGGATCCCTCAATACGCATTGGGTTACGTCGTTCGATACTCTGACAGTATAGCAACAACACCTACCACGTGGGGCTTGCGTGTAAAAATTTCTAAGGTTGTTCGATACTCTGACAGTATAGCAACAACACCTACCACGTGGGGCTTGCGTGTAAAAATTTCTAAGGTTGTTCGATACTCTGACAGTATAGCAACAACACCTACCACGTGGGGCTTGCGTGTAAAAATTTCTAAGGTTGTTCGATACTCTGACAGTATAGCAACAACACCTACCACGCGGGGCTTGCGTGTAAAAAATTCTAAGGTTGTTCGATACTCTGACAGTATAGCAACAACACCTACCACGTGGGGCTTGCGTGTAAAAATTTCTAAGGTTGTTCGATACTCTGACAGTATAGCAACAACACCTACCACGTGGGGCTTGCGTGTAAAAATTTCTAAGGTTGTTCGATACTCTGACAGTATAGCAACAACACCTACCACGTGGGGCTTGCGTGTAAAAATTTATAAGGTTGTTCGATACTCTGACAGTATAGCAACAACACCTACCACGTGGGGCTTGCGTGTAAAAATTTCTAAGGTTGTTCGATACTCTGACAGTATAGCAACAACACCTACCACGTGGGGCTTGCGTGTAAAAATTTCTAAGGTTGTTCGATACTCTGACAGTATAGCAACAACACCTACCACGTGGGGCTTGCGTGTAAAAATTTCTAAGGTTGTTCGATACTCTGACAGTATAGCAACAACAATCAGTTACCTGTGTGTAGAATTGAGCTAAGTTGATCGATACTCTGCCAGTATAGCAACAACTTTTTTGACAGTTTGCGGTTTTGCTGCCAACCTACCACTCGAAAAAAAAAGTTGTTCGGTACTCGTATCAATACAGCAACAACTATCGAGTAAGTATTCATTTTATGGAAAAATTCACTTCACTTCTCCATTTTAACTATCACATAGTGCAAAACTACGTAATTACAAAGTTTTATAAGGTAAATTGGCGCCGTTGCTTGGCGTCGGTAACTAACCTTTGGTTTTATCCTCCAATTTTTGAAGTTTTCTCCTCAATCTCCTTAGTTCTTGGTCCACGTCTTTGTGTTTTCCCATTTTATTTATAAAATAACTGAAGAACACTAAGAAAAAACTAATAATCACTTAATAAAGAAATATTTTAGCGGGAGCGGTGACGCCTCATAGTGACATAAGAAAAGAATGAAGTCCACAGATAATAGAACGGTGAACTGGAAATGGCAGCGTTCGGTTAATTTTTATTTTTGAGGATTAAAACTTTATGTGACGCCATCAGGTAACATGGAAATATACTACCTTAGTAACTTTCATCGTCTTCGGACGAGACAATGGAATAATTCACAGTTGCCATAAGCAATGCCAGCTGTGAGAGATGTTTTTCAAAATTGAAGTTGATTAAAAATTATTTAAGATCAACCATGAGTACCTTAAGACTAACTAATTTGGCTATCTTATCTATTAAGCAAGAAATGTGTGATGCTATAGACATTGATGGTGCAATTAAAGACTTTGCTCTTAAAAAAAGTAGACGCTAAAATTTACTTTGACGTCTACTCTTTTTAAGGGCAAAGTCTTTTATTATAATAGTATAGTTCTAGTTTATTAAAAATGTATTTGCGTTTTATATTCAATTCTCCAATTATTTAATTTTGTCAATCTGACGATCGACAGCTGTACCTAATCTGCAGTGATAGGTATTGTACAGTCGAGCTTACATCAAGCTATACATTCGCAGTTCAAGTTTCGATCTTATGCGTTTGTTAATAAGAATGGTGCTAAGTCCAAAGTGTATAGGTTGACGCGTTCTTGAGTGTACCTGTTATAAAAATGTATCAATGTATAATAAAGATGATTGTAAAACTTAGATAAACTTTTTTATTTAAATGTATGTTATGTAATGTATAGTATACATACCTCAAAAAAGCAACAATTTGTCCTATATACAAGAGTGGGGACAGAGGCTGTGTCAACAATTACCGGCCTATTGCGGTACTGCCTGCGATCTCCAAAATACTGGAAAAAATTCTGAACATCTCACTAAAAATGTTTTTGGATAAATTTAATATATTGGCCAATAATCAGTATGGATTTCGTTCAGGCTATTGCACGGAAGATGCGGTATTGGATCTAACAAATGTCATGGTTAAAAAGTTAGATGAAAAAAGCAAATGCTTGTGCATTTTTCTGGATCTTTCGAAAGCTTTTGACACGGTCTCTGTCCCGATTCTCCTAGCTAAATTAAATAAACTGGGCGTACGAGGTATCACCCACAACATTTTTGAAAGCTACCTAACAAATAGGAAACAACGTGTGAAAATAGGAAGTCATGCAAGTGATGAGGCTGAAGTCACTTATGGCGTGCCACAAGGGAGTATTCTAGGCCCTACCCTTTTTCAGATCTATATCAATGACCTCTGCCAAATTACTCTTCCAAATACTAACATATACACCTACGCAGATGACACCGCCATATTTGTTTGGGGTCCAAACTGGAACACGGTTAAGGAAACGGCCGAATACTCCTTATCTAAAGTGATGGAGTGGCTCTCTGTTAACCTCTTAACATTAAATGTTAACAAAACTCATTTTATGGCTTTCTCCATTCGTAAAAATACAGCCCCACCACGTGACTTCTCCATCAAAGCTCACATTTGTCACTCTCGACAGATTGAAATATATATATATTTTTTTTATTTTCATCACATTGTTTATTTTAATTTGTATGTACCTATATATATTTTTATTGTTATTCTATTATTATTATTATTATATGTATAATATTATAAGTCACGGGCAAGTGCTGAAAATCAGCGCCGCGACTCGAGCACACTCGTGCCACGGCATTTAAGCTGAGCTCTGGCCTTTTTGCGCCGTCTTTGCTATATTGTTTTATATTTTTTTTTGTGTTATTGTACCTTGTGACGGTGTGCAAATAAACTATTTTTCTTTCTTCTTTCTTCTTCTATTGACTGTGCCTGCGAGGTAATAGCTAGGGCAGAAAGCGTCAAATACTTGGGTGTTACCTTGGATGATCGACTGAGATGGGATAAACAGATAGATACTGTAACCTCCAGAGTGAGAAGGCTAATACACATATTTAAACATCTAAGAAATACTGCCCCAACAGATAAATTAAAATTCGTCTATTTGGCTCTGTGTCAGTCCATCATCCAATACTGCATACCGGTTTGGGGAGGGGGAGCCAAAACGCTTTTCCTTATGCTTGAGAGAGCACAAAGAGCTGTACTGAAAGTGATGACCAAAAAACCATATAGATATCCCACCGCAAAATTGTACTTAGAATGTAAGGTATTAACAGTCAGACAGCTCTTTGTGCTCAAATCTACTTTGAGAAGGCATTGGAATGTTCCACTACCGAATCCAAACAGACGCAGTAAGATGCCAGTATGCCCGCAAATCCCTACCAATACTACTTTTGCCAGAGGACAGTTCAATAGTCTCAGTTGCAAGCTCTACAACAAAATTAATAAAAACCTGAACATCGTACGACTCAGCCGAAAAGAAGTCACAAGAAAAATCAGTGATTGGCTTCAGCAAATTGATTACAATGAAACTGAAGGTTTACTTACGAATATATCATAACCGACACACACATACACACACATACACACACATACACACACACACACACACGCACACACACACGCACGCACACACACACACACACACACACAATTCCGGAAAATTAACCTAAGTAGTCCTTTTAACATTCCCTTTAAATTTTATTATTTTTGTTTTGGATTACAGGTCATCCCATTTCATTCATTCACTTTCATGACATTCACTTCATTATAGAGTGACATATAATACGACTTTGTGACACTGTTGACTGAATGACGCTTGAATCACTGTTTTCCAAAATACAAGCATAGAGCTTAGTTTGGAGGGCAGTGTCAGTATCGATCGTAATTCACACTCGTTCATGTAATTGCCGCATTTCTGTGAATGTAATATTGTGAAATTTTTGTACAATAAACAATTTTTTTATTTTATTTTAATTGAAATATCTAAATAAGAGGGCGGCAAAATTGTCTTCCGCCCCGGGCGGCCGACACCCACGCTACGCCACTGTACCAGTTCAATTTTATAACCGTTGAATTCTATCGTACTCGTATTTTCATTATGAAACTAGTTGATACAACATGCCTGAAATTGTCAAATAATTTTGATTTTCACAGCAGTTGACGAATAAATGCCACTACTTCAGCAATACATTTTTATTGATATACGTTTGTATGATAGAACATACAAACTTCTGTTCTATTATCTGGTACACTATTATCTGTTGCAATTTTAGAAATACCTAAAATTGCAACAGATAATAGTGTACCGATAGAATGTAATAATCACTCCATATTTATGTCTCCAGTTGCACCACAAGATATAATGAGAATAATTAGGCATTTAAAGAATAAGAGGAGTTTCGGCTATGATGGTATCTCAACAAACGTAATAAAATTTGTATCCAAGAACATAGCTGCCCCACTATGTCACATCATCAATAACAGTATCAGTACTGGAATATTTCCTGACAGTTTAAAAAGTGTCGTGGTTAAACCTCTTTTCAAAAAGAACGATATTTCAAAAATATTCGAAAACGTCATTTATGAATCCCTGTATAAATTTCTAACCAAATTTAACATTCTTTGCGACGAACAGAAAGGCTTTAGAAAGAACAAAGACATAAATATGGCTGTATATGATTTGTTAAATAATGTTATGAAAAACGTTGATACTAAAACACCTGTATGTGCAATTTATACAGACATGTCAAAAGCCTTTGATTACGTTAATCATAAAAAGCTTTTGTCAAAACTAAACGCTTATGGCATACGCGGAAATGCTCTTGATCTAATAGAATCTTATTTAAGCAATCGTAAGCAAGTGACCGAAATTTCCAGAGTCTGTATGAGATCTAAGAAGGAAATAAAATATTTATCTTCCTATAGATACATAAAATTTGGTGTACCCCAGGGAAGCGTGCTTGGACCGTTACTCTTCTTACTTTATATAAACGACCTGCCTCGTCAAGTTTCTAATCCAATGGTATTGTTTGCCGATGACAGTACAGCTATAATTAATTGTATTAACAAACAGAAGTACGAAATAGATATTAATAATGCTTTAAAAACAATAATCAACTGGCTTAATAATAATAACTTATTAATCAATATAGATAAAACTAAGGCTATGCATTTTTACCAACGTTTAAAAACTGAAAACCTAAATATAAATTATAATGGTCAAATAATCGACGAAGCAAAAACAGCCAAATTTTTAGGCATCCTAATTGATAACCATCTTACATGGAAACCTCAAGCAGAATCTGTTTGCAAAAAACTAGGTTCATCGGCATATGTACTGCACAATCTTTAAAAAAAAGTAAACATTGATGCAATACTAGTCGCTTATCATGGCTTGGTAGTGTCAAATCTGAGATTTGGTGTTATATTCTGGGGCAATTGTTGTGAGCGGGAAAATATTTTTAAAGCCCAAAAACGCTGTTTAAGAACTAAATGTTACAGACAGCTGCAAAACTTACTTTGTAAATAGTAAACTATTAACTTTTCCTTGCATTTACATATTAGAACTTTCTATTTTTGTCAAAAGTAACTTAAATTATTCCCTACTTTAAAGGATACAACTAACCGGAATACAACTATAAGGTCTCAATATAAAGACAAGCTATGTACAGGTGGTTACAAAACATCTTTATTAAAAAAAAGTGTCCTAGGTATGGCACCTATCCTTTATAACAAGATTCCGAGTAGCATTAAGGAGCAACCATTGAGAATCTTTAAAAAACCACTTGCATCTTTGTTATTACAAAAGTGTTACTATTCTGTGTCAGATTTTTTATTCGATAACATATAGACTGATTTGCTTTAAGTTGTTTAAGCTATATTTTGTGAATTTTGTAAATTTTCAAATATTATTAGGATTATGTTATCCATTAATAATTATAATAGTCTTATAGATAACTTACATAGTAGGTATTATAGTCCACAATGTTCATAGATTTTAAGATTAAAAAAAAAAAAATTTGCATGCCATATGGTAGAATGTACCAGGAACGATGTACCTTTGTAACACCTTATATTATGTACCTACATTCAATGCAAATAAATGATTCTATTCTATTCTATTCTATTCTATTCTATTCTATTCTATGACTTCATAATACACACATACACACACTTACAAATAAATATGTATATTTATTATATTATTTCCTAACTGGGTCGGACGGCAGTACAATTTGCCAGCGGATTCACATAACAACGCCTTCAAATATCCAGAAAGCATGGCTCTCTGAACCCTTTTCACAAGTTACTGCATGTTGGAGAAAGCATTATTTTCCTAACAATACGACACATTTTCCCTCGAGCCATTACTGACCCTTTGTGAAATATACCCAGTTAATTGTTAAGTCAAAGATTTTTGTATGCTTCGGGCCATGTGGTACGAAATCTTCAACCTTACTGTTTTTGAAATAGAAATATTTTACAATCCGTGTAGGTAGAAAAATATATATGTATTGATTGGATTATATGGTTCTCAGATTTTTCAGTATTTCGTATTCAGATTGTTAGTTTTGCCGGCTGAATATTTTATTTTATTTATTTATTTATTTTACACTTTAATGCACACAAAATAAGGTACATAAGGCGGACTTAATGCCATATGGCATTTTCTCCCAGTCAACCTTTGGGTTAAATGTAAGCTCAGCGAAAATGGGCCTGTGTAATATCCAAAAAAAAAAACAAAATAAATAACTAATAGTAATAATAAATACTGTATAACATACTGTATAAAAATATATAATAAACACAAAATATGTACATACATAAATAACTTCATATATATAATTATAATATAATATAAATTGACGAAGATATAAATTAAAGAAGACAAGAACTCAGCGTTGTAGCGCCTTTAAATAGGCCTCACGAACACTACGTTTAAAAGCCATTTTGTTTGGAGCCATTTTTATACTATGGAGTAGTGCATTCCATAATTTAATTACACTAACTCTGAAGGAGTTAGAAACGAAGGAAGTGTGGTGAGACGGGATCTCTAGAAGCAAACTTTCAGCTGAACGGAGATTTCGGCTGTGAGAGCTGCCCAAAATCTGAAAGCCAGATTTTAGGTATTCGGGAGCACAAGGATTATTTAGAATAGAGAAGAGCATGCAGAGGGATCTAAGGGATCGCCTCTCACGGATAGGAAGCCATTTAAGCTGAGCGCGAAAGGAAGAGACATGGTCGTATTTACGTAGTCCGAAGATAAAGCGGATACAATTGTTGAGCATTCGATCCAATTTGTTAAGAAGGTCTTGGGATAGGTCAGAGTAACAAACATCAGCATAATCAATCACAGGAAGCACAAGAGACCGAACAAGCAGCGCTTTTGTATTTAGTGGAAGAAAGTTTTTAAATCTGTAGAGAGATCGCAGCGTGGTAGTGACTCTTTTACTTACCTGAGTGACATGGTGGTTCCAACTGAGCCCTCTATCCAGGTACAGTCCCAAGTCCTTTACATGAGGAGACAACGGTATGGTCACTTTACCGAATATGATTGGCTCAAGGTGAACAGTATTTAAACAACTCAGATAGTAGGAACTACCTAACACTATGGCCTGACACTTACCAACATTTACTGTGACACCATACTTTTTAGACCAATCTTCCACAATGAGTAAGTTGGCGTTGAGTTGTTGGATACAACTCCCCATATCCGCAATCCTAGCTTGAGCATATAGTTGCAAGTCATCGGCATACAGATGATAAGAGCATGTGAGAAGACTAGTAATAGAATTTATAAATAAAGAAAACAATAGAGGAGAGAGTATACCGCCCTGCGGTACACCAGCCGTCAGTCCGCCCCAGTCAGAGAGTTCCTGACCAACTATTATTTTCGGCTTTTTCATTCAAATATTGGTTTAGTTAGAATTGGATACATATGAAAATCAAAGGAGACGAAATCTCGAATATGCTGCGAAAATTACTTGTTAAGATCTAGCTATAGCTCGGGTTTTATGATAGTATTTCAGTATTCTGGCTGGATCAACAACGTAACATAGGATGAACAAAACGTGTAGGTGGAGCTTTCACCAGCTCCCCTTTGAAATGCAACCTCAATACTAGAAACAGTGAAGCTATAATAATAATCCATTCCTTTGAATACATGTATTTCCCCGGAATACCTTGCATGGATGCCATCAATAGATACACTAATATTGAATTTAATGTGTGTGAATGCCAACGTTATACAAATTTATCTGTACCTACTGATTATTTAGCAAATAATTCATGCGAAAGTGCAATTATTTATTTATCTATTTTATACATATATTATAATAAAATCGTAAAGAAGTCAAAACTGTACATTGAGTAATCTAAAAGTATCTACAAAAAGTATGTACTGGATGGATTTGCTTCAAATTTTGCATGAATATTACTGACAAGTCAGGTCAACATATAGGCTACATATTGCGCTATGATCAACAGGGAAAGACCCTATACTAGGTACTGAATCAATTCGACATTCATTACCGTAGAATATTCCTTGATAAAGACTAATTCAAAAGACTAAATTCTGCCAGAAGTAATTATTCTACGCGGACGAAGGCGCGGGCATCCGCTAGTATATTATTTAAATGAAAGTGGTACAACATTACAGTCATAAGATCAAGGCGTTATACATTTCAAATAATTACAATACGGTAACACCTGAAGCCAAAGCATTAAATTGCCTAAAATTAACCCTTGTTACGTACATACATATAATTACTTGTATCTAGCTAATCTTCTTATTCAAATAATCGGTTCACAAAACCAAATATAGATGCACTAATTAGAACATCTATCAGTTATAGGAAATTCAATACATTATTGTTACTATAAATGGCTCACATGGCCAGAGAGCTACAAATGGGCACTATAATTGAATACCAAAGTACTTATGAATTAACAATGTAAAATACAATTAACTTCAACAAAGCAAGCACTCCAAATATTATGCAATTATTACTCGGATATGAGCAACCAAATAAATTCATTTCAGTTATATTGAACATAATTTAATTATTGGGTCAAATAGTTTCTTTACCGCTGGTAAATAATTAAAGTCGGTTAATAATACCTCTAAATTCGATTTTGTTTCAACCAAAGGCATTTATTAAGCTAGGTACACATTTATTAAACAATGTACATAGGTACTTACGGTAATTTTTTTTTGTTTATCTGCATTGTTAGTGCGTTTGTCGTGACCACATTTACTCGTTGCGCTGGCGTATGTTAAGAGCTATGGAAATGACACATTTGCCAGAAACGGACTGCGCGATTTCTAATAAACTTGAACATTTTAAGCTGAGAGGCTGGGTTGTTGATAATGTTTATTTTCGCAAAGCATCTACTAGCAGCATAGTATAACTATCTTCAGTGTTCGATCAATTTCTTTATCAAAATTCACTGAAACCAGTTAAAATAATATTGAGAAACCGAAACTCTACAGTTACAATCGATTTTTAATATTGTATCGTACTTGACGGTGAAGTTCTGACTTCTCAATGTTATACGGCTTGGACAAATGCCAGAAGAGTTAAAAAAGGTCATTCGTCAGAAATCGGAGTAAGGTGAAAATTTCTAAATGCATAATTTTGACTTGATACTAGATTTCTAGTATTTTAGAAAACTAGTTCCTTAACAGGTACATTAATGACTACAAGCGATGTAAATTAAGGAAAAGAAAGGAGGAGAATATTACGAATTAGTCCGTTAATCGTCTACCCACTGACTAACCTACTATAAAATAGTTCTAGATTAAATATCTCCCAAATTCCCAGCTAACAGTAACGTGTACGGAATACCTTTGCATTGTATTTAAGCCAAATGAATAAGCTGAATTAACATGTACAGGACGCCACGAAATATTTTAAAAATCAACTCTACAAAAATAGTACCTAGGTAAATGTTAGTAAAACACTCAAAAATTGTCCCGGGACCGGTTTAGCTCCACGAAACAGATTGAACCGTTAGTTCAAATATGTGTAAAATTTATGTAAATACAATGTGATTCTAACGATTGGCGAATTGTTTGCGAACCCTCGTCCCGCGGGAGACTGCTCCCAGCTAACAATGTGACGGCGAAAAATGAAAATGTTTGACACTGAATTTTCTGTCAGAATAAGAAACATATTGTATTATTTGACTGTTCCTTTCTTATCTGCGAAAGGGTATAATAAAACTAGAGCACGTTCACATATTAAGGACTACTTTTTTAACTTTTGCACAGAAAATAACGGATAATGAAACACCAGCGTTGAATTATAATGAATCATTATTTTTGTTAACCAAAAGAGTATAAAGGTATTTTCATTGAATTTCGTATTCATTTTTATTTTTAACAACAATAATGACTTTAGTTAGAAATAACAATAACAATATCATGGGCGATGTGAGTAAACGTTAGTAGTAAAGTGATATCTATGCAACGTCTAGGTAACAGAGGCGATAGAGATACTTGTACCATTTATATCCAAGATACGCTAACAGGGGTTTACTACATCCCAAGCACGACACAGTTAGCTACGCACATGTGTTTGATGAACATCGGATAAATAGGTTACCTAGAATACACCACAGAGGCACATAACTTTATAGAAGTTTAGCCCTGTATACAACACTGTACACAGTTAATGGTACCGAGACCCTACCACAATTGATCTATAATAAAAGTCAACGACATTCTATGACGGATATTGAAGATAAACCTAACGTTAGTTCAGTCATAAAAGTGATGTCCATGTGTATGCAGCAAATAAGGGACGTGTTACAAAGATAAGGGTGTACTAGAAGCGTGACTGCGTTGGGGTGGATAGTTAACGGATGGCTAACCACCAAATTGTATCGACTATTCGGTCACTACACTGTCAATGCCTGCACTACTGGCTTATAAAGTCCACGGCCATGTATAACCCTCTTATTTAAACTGCGATGTACGCAATTGATTGGTTCCCCGAAACCGGTTTAGGGAGCTAGCACTATAGGGGCCACCAATGCGGCAGAAAGTAAATAATATTGAAGGTGTAAAATAAACTGTTTTTAATAAAATGTTATTTATAATGAAGACTTGTTTTTCCATGGAAAAATTATGACAAGAAGAACAAAAGAATTTGACAGATTGTATTAAAAGAAGAAAATACTAAAGAAAAGAGGTGAGCTAACTAACAGTAAAAAGTATGAATTTGAGGAAGGTATAGAATAATGAAATGTAGGTGAGTAGCCTACACCGGTATTGTTTTATAATCCCAGCCACTAGACACTAACAAACAATATCGGCCACTAACTCAAAAAGCTTTGTTTTACAAAAATATTACAGATACGAGGACCATGTTGACGCTCGACAGCTGCCGAATATAACGTGAAACAAACAGAGATTGTCGTATAAAAGCGGTTTTTTTAGACCAACTTTTCCAATTTTATTGAAAAAAAATGTATAGGTGCTCATAAAAGTCAAGCAGCCAATCGTTTTTTTCCATTTCAGGTCTCGCGGAATAAACGAACAATCAAAACCGAATGAAAAAATAGTGCCGTAACAACAGTGGTTAGAAAGTTTTCTCGTCATCTAATATAAAAGTTTCAGTGGCAGGGGCTAACTGAAAAACTACTGCTGAGGGGATTTCTCGGGGCAAAGCTTTCGGGAAGTGAAAAACTTAGACCGTAGTTCACTCGAAAAATAAAGGATATTGGAAACGTTTATTAAAACAAACAAGTATTGAAACACCTGTTAGAACGTAACAAAAGGGTTTATACGTTGAATCTCACCCAATCCTTAAAAAAGCAACCCTGGAGTGAAAGCCACTGATTGATCTTAACAGGAGCCTGAAATTCCAGTAATCGACCAACTACGAGTCATCCGGTCACAGAGTAGTCTATTTCTTTAGTTTCTAAATCAAACAAAGCCTTTTCAGTACATTACTTTATTATAAAACATGATGCAAGTTTAAATAGGAATTGAATTTTAATCTCCATCTGAATCAGTAAGCCTGGAATGGTATGACTATTAGCTTAAAATATTTTCTAGTCATGGTCATCCAAAAATGGTAAGGTCCTTAAAGCTATATAAAGAATAGTGACATCAGATAATAATGCGGTGATTAGCTTCGAGGTATTTTATGCATTCTCATAAACTACGGTTCTTTGTTAAGTTTTCTAAACTAGGAAGTAAGTTATTTGTGAGATTACGATGCTGCTTGGAACCGTTGGTCAATGAATGGTGCGATAACTATTTATGATTAAGTACTCATCATTGTATGCAGTTAATTTAACATAAAACAGGGTTTATCTGAAGAGGCACAGTTTTTGGTTGCGTTCTGTACCCAATAAAAAATCTATCGCCTTCGTCATTATGATTGATGTTAAAAAGAAAGTAATATAAAACTTTAGGCTTTAATATTTAAACCCTAGACATAGGTATACCTATTACCTAAGGACTAAGTAGTCTGACTCAGTCCACTCAATAGTTCAGTGTGAAAATACAAAATAGTACAATATCACTAATGGATTGTAGAAGGACACGCGTTCGAAATAAATACTCGACTGAAACTGTCTCAAACTAAGTGACAAGTTCAAAAGTAACTAGAAGGAACTAACAACAAACAGAAAAGAAAACTACTTACTAATTTCTAGTAAAGAATGTTCCTAGAGTTGGACATTATTTACTCCTGTTTTAGCGCAATGTTCAAATAAATGTTAACTCAACTCCTGCGAGTGACTAGAGGAAGGTAAGGTAAATAATTGATACCAAACATTCCATCTTGGGAATGCATATGACGTTACTGCGATCACGATTCCCTGCGTACGTTTTAATTATGTACAACGAACGGTAAACTCTTCTGTCTGACGTCTACTAGCAGGTGACAGTCGAGTCTTAAGGGTAGTTTCAACACTACAATCCGAACGTGGACTCATAAAAAACATTCTGAAATTGCCTCACTTTCCATTAGAACAATATGAACTTTATAATATTGTCAAGTGCGAAATTTATTACGCATACACATGTCTTACTGTCCTAAATGCCCAACTAATTTTATTCTCATTCCCCATAATTATAGAAATTTAATCATGAAAACATTATTGCTATGAAGCGTATACCATTTCTAATCGACCGTCTGGATGTCGCTTGTACAATAAATATAATAGATATTGAAGACGTCACGGAAACATTCATACAATAGAAAGGGATTTATCGATAACTTCGGCTCGATAGCCCGTAGTATTATTATGGTCCAGAGCCAAATTGTATCACTATTATGCGGGTCTATCAGGGTACCGATACAAAAATTTCTTAGCATAGTATTATATTTCTGAAGCCTCCGCTCTGAAGATGACTTAAGAGCACTTTATCCCTTGTGACATTTACGTCACGGGAACTATGGCCGAAAGTTTCAAGTGTACGCCTATCTATGCCCGCTTCTAGTAACGTGCCTTAGTTTTACAGAACTTGGTATTGAGATATACGCGAATAATAACATGGAGACATAATTTTAACAGGTAAATATTAACTCTTTACTTTCTAAAAATGTCCTCCAATTGAGGTATTAATCACTTTCGGTCAAACAAAATTTGAGACTGAATAGAAATCTTTGTGAAAACTACTAAAATCTAAGCATCCTTTCTCAAATAGAGTTCATCTAGTTTCCACTTACCATCCACTAATTAAACCCATTTATTGTGATTAAAATCCTAGACTTCAACAAGTTTAGTAATATTTAATTAACTTAATCCGATTCTAATGAAAACCTTAGTATATTTTTTAATAAATCAAAAAATGTTAGTGGTCAGCTAATAGTTAATGACTTGGGAAATGTCTAACAGATGAGGCGTACCACAGATATCATGTTATCATAAAGATAAAAATCCTTAATCCCTTGGATATAAGGGAACTTGGAATGAAGATATGAGTATTATCTAAGTATCTCATGTTCATTTTGGTCACACCGCAATGTGGTAAAGACTTATCTGGTCTATACTACGTCATCATTTCCATCGAGTGTACTGAAAGGAGGTCAATACTCCTTAAACCCTGCTGAGAAAATATTTGTCAACTGACGAGACAGGGGTTTATAAACGGAATCCTAGAAGCGTTAAGTGTAATGATACTAAATGCAATGTGTGTATTTTAGGTAAAATATTTATACATACATACACATATATAAACATATCGTGACGCCTGTCTCCCACTGAGGTAGGCAGAGACCATAGAACGCCAAATGACATGATTTTCATTATTTCACATCATCTACATTCATTAATCTCTTCACGCATGGTTGTCAATTGAGAGTGCTTCTAATTTGAGCCGTTTTCGATAAATCACTTATCTGGTCGAAGTATCTGGTCCTCTAGGGTGCCCTCTACTGACTTCCCCAAGCAGACTCGTTAGATACACCTCTTTCGTAAATTCTAACATCCATCCTTTCAATATGACCTAGCCAAACCATTTTAACTCTATGATTTAGTTTCAATGTAAGCTTAATACGAGTAAACACTCATTAACACCCAGAAGGTGAATGAAATGCTATATTGACAAGCTTGACCTTGAACCATAAAACGATATTAGGTATATTGAACTGTCCTAGAAAACCAAGCGTATGTATAATCAGAAACATAAAGGACTTTTAAATACCTATCTACTTATTTTACATTTAACATCTAACTACGAGGCTCGTGATGGTGATGAGAATGATCTGAAATTCCCAACGAATCGTACATTTATATGTCAGTTTGTATGTGTACCAACCGTTGAATTCAAAATTTCAGCGGGATTACAAAACCGAACTAATGAACCGATTGCGAGCTAGTCTATTTCAGTTAGAGCGATGAAACCGCATTACCATATAAAACAGATGTAATGTGGCGTGTGATTTGTGGTCATATTGTGCAAGTAAGTACTTTACTGAGTTCTTCAACTCTATTCCCTGGGAATATGATTTATTTTATTTATGTTAACGGCTCATGTCGTGTCAGATACAGTCGATCAAACCGATCGATTAAGCCTTAAACGATTTAAGTAACTACTATCAATTTTGGAAGACTATACAGGACCAGGTGAATTAAATTGTAATATAATTTAATCCTTCAATCTTGATAATTTTTCATCATCAAATATCAAATCACCAGTTCATATTTTCGAAGACCCATCGTTACATAATAAGGGAAATTTTTAAGGCAAAGACGAAATTTAAGCTCAATTTTAAGCCTATTTAGATAATGCTGCTATTGTTTCTTTTAGCTGGCCTCAAAATATAATGAGGTCAGCACTGGATAGCATTTAGGGTTGGCAAAGAAAATTTGATTCATTTTAAAAAGGGACACGATTGAGTCGAGAATGACATTGTTTTCGTAACGGATTCTCTAATATAAGATAAGACTCGTATTTTCAAGAAAGTTAATACCTAGTTGAGTTACCAAAATAAACAAAGGTATCAGCCTAAAACTTCACGAATAAACTTTAAAAATATATTTGGCTGCAGGCGATTGAATATTTAAAACTGTCTGAAAGCCCTGTCCGCCCCGAGCTACGTTTTTTAAATAAACTGAAATTCGAAACGATGCCTTTGGAAATTGTTAGTGACTTTTAAATTGAAACACGGTGTGACATTTACTAACAAACTAGCTTTTACCCGCGGCTTCGCTCGCGTCACAAAAGGATAAAAAGTAGCCTATGTGACATATACCAATACACACAGCGCCATCTATACCAATAATTTCGTTTTCCCTCGATAATACACATTTTTTCCGGGATAAAAAGTACCCTATTATTTAATCCAGACTTCTAACTTTACGTCTGCAAAATTTCAAAGCAATCGGTTTAGTAGTTACGGCGTGAAAGTGGAACAAACAAACAAACAAACAAACTCACTTTCCCATAATTCCGCATTCCAATCAAATAGCCTCTTAACGGTTCCCTGTATTTATATTTACGAGATTTCTAAATTTGTGAAAAATAATCCTCAATTTTTTGTGTCTAACAATAATGTAAATAAAAGGAAAGCTACTCATCTAGAATTTCAGTTACCTGTTCCTAGATTAGAGTTATTTAGACGAAGCTGTATTTACATGGGTCCCTTAATATATAACTCTTTACCAAAAACTATCTCCGGACTACCTTCAAATAAATTTAGTGTAATGCTAAGAAAATGGTTATGTCAGCAATGTTTTTACTCAGTTGACGAATTTCTAGCAAAAAACCCATGTAAATTCTACAATTGTGAGCGATCTGTGAGGTATAGACTGTAAACTTATAATTTAGATAAATTGTTAAATGTTCTATTTCTGTGATAAGTATTTGAACTGTATAAAGATTTGCATGTCGCCAAGCGGCAAGATGTATATGGCACCTTGACTATGTTATTATTATCACCATTATGTACCTACATTTTATGCAAATAAAGATTCTATTCTATTCTATTCTATTCCATTTATAATATTAGTAAGGATAAGGATGTCTGGAACGCGAATTTGTATGGACTTGGTAAAATGCACTGTTTTCTCCGACCAAATCGATAAAGGTGTACTCTGAAAATCGAATTCATACATGATTATTTGCAAGTATGTTCAGCAAAACTTCAATAATTGGTGGTTCCAAAAATGATGTTCAATTTCCGAGTGCGGTAAGTACTTAATAAGGGTTTTAAAATTAAGTTAATTTTGAGCGATGCAAACTGGGAACTGAAAAATATAACATAGCAGAGGTGCACACAGAAGTAACACCCACTTTTCACTATTTATGTTATGAGTCCCATGTAATAGGGGGTGAGCCTATTGCCATATACCGGGCACATTTCCAGACTCCGTGCTACTACTGAGAATTTTTTAAAAACCCAGTAATATAATTTTTATAACTGAAAAATATAATTTAATTGAATACATAAATAATTTGAGTTAACAAAATACCTTTCATAGTATCGATGCTAAATCGTTTTCCAATAATGGTTACTGTATATCATAAATTGACCAATCTGTCACTCTCCACGCTCTCTGGGTTTTCAGTCTAGTTTTTACCTTTATCTACATGCCAATATATCTCTACAATATATATCATCTACGACGAAGTATAAGGCCGATTTTAACTTGATTCCATCACACTTCACTTGACTTAAAGGAAATTCGGACATCACATCATCATGAACTTCTTACGGTTGGCAGGTGAGATGGAGATCACAGTTTAAATGAATCAGGTTTATCAGAGAACGCTGCAGCACAGTCACAGTTAAAACTTGTGTTACAAATGAGTCTATTGCCAAATCTCCAGTGTTCACATGACTTGAAACTGGTCAATGGTCATCCTAGATTGCTTAACCGTTTATTATGCTTCTGTCATTACCTTCAACTGATATACCCTACTGGGTACAACCGAGTGGATAAATAGAATAATAAGCACACCTTCAAAAACATTTATTTTTCGCATGGGAATAATATAGAGGATTCAAAACGCGTATCGGATAATTTACGAGAGCCTTACCCACATCCGTCGGTTACTGAAATTCGTAAACTTCCCGCAGAACCAATTTATATACAAAAATCTAATTTATAAGGTTTTCGTTTATATTTACAGACAGTAAAAACAATTGAAAGTTTTTTACGCAAATAAAAATTTACTGGTGAGTAAAAGAATACAGTTTCAATATGATCTGAATACGTAATAGACGAATATCTTTTATTTGTGATCTTAAAAATGTAGTTTATACATGATCATGAATAACATTTGTGTAGTCACTACTCGAACAGTGTTGTTGGATTCGAGTACCTATGTCATAAAACTGCTAGCCAGAGATGATGACACTTGTGAGTCGAGCAGCGTTTTTAAAATTTAATATTGTACTATGGATAGGTTTTTGTTCAACATTGGACGTTTTTTGGTGAATACTGATGATGTAAACCACAGGTTGCAAGTGATCCTTAATAGGTATTTTTGACTTACAATTTAACTATAGATTTCGTATATATTATGGCGTAGGTAACGGATCACAAAACGGTTTCGGGATACGAATTCTATATTCGAGGTGTATGACTTAAATAAAATTATGATTGTATTAATAGTTTCGATAATTCAGACGTATCAATATAAAAGTTCAGAGAATGCTGTAAATTCATTACACAACATGACATTTTATTTATGTGTAGGTATGTACATTAAAACGGTAAATTAAAGTATATTCTTGTGGCTTGACCCTTTAGGTTGAGATGCAGTTATTCCCAAAACAAAACAGTAAAACATTTTAACGTTTCCGGAAATAAAGGTTTTTTGATGTAAAGTCATAAAGATTTAAGGTTACGTTTAAGCGGATCGTTTTGTATGTGGGCGCGGACTAAGCGGCAGTACCATACTACCTGCTTAAACAAACTGACTATTAAGTGGCATGCAACAATATCTATACAACATGTTAAAGGGCTACAACTCAATATTTGAACAGTAATATTTACAAACAAATCTTACGTCAAAATTGTTAACAACTAGACGTATTTTATTTAAAATTTCATCACAAAAATTGAGCTACGTACATTTGTTCTAAATTCTCATTGTGTAATCTATGTGTAATTTTATTTTTGTTTCGAAAATTACTAGTGTACTTTTATTACGTTGCCAATCTCACTGAAAAGGGCTCCAGCTAAGTCAGTTATAAACATTTCTGAGATCTACCTAACTTAAGTGGAATGAGCTACCTGAAAAATAAAAGTAAAAGTGGGACGTAATTTTATAAGCAGAAAGGAAAAGAGTTTTATGTCCAGCACTTTAGCACGCGGCCGTAAGAGTTTTGTAAAAGTTTCGTAAGTCTCCAACGGAACCATGAACCGTAGGAAGCCCTAAGTTCAACAGATTCCTCTGACGCGTTCTTATAAGCGCAATTCAATGAATAGGCTCTTTGTGTCAGGCTTATTGTATAGCCTCTCTTGAAAGGGGACTCTTCAACAAGCTGCGACGCTCTTTACACGAACACAGAACAGTATACAACGAACATATTATCATACTTCTATTGTCGTCTTGCCTAAACTAGATAAAAACAGGTACGGTTCGTGGCACCTCTTTATTAAATTTTTGATATGGGAATCGCTAGCCGGAGCGAGATTGTATTGAGATAACCTTTTGTCGTGTAAAGAAGACATAGAGAGGCGTAGGAACAACTCGGCAAAGCCAGGGTAATCCTGGCTTAGGAAGCCGCTCCGCCGGACCTACCGGGTGCGGATACCTTTTACTTAGGTACTACTCGCAACACTTACCTGAAGAATGTTGTCACTACGAGAATAGTTGCTTTGTTTTGTTATTGTTCTCTTTCCCTAAGCCGCAAGACCCTTAAGTAATTGTTTTACAATTAGTTTTGCCTTTGTGTAAGCAACTGTTTGAACTGGAGGAGAACAAGGGAGGTAAATAGACGGCTTTTAATCTCAATGAAATTAGACAACTTAATTGTTATAGACTAATAGTTCCGAGCTGTTATTCCTTCACAGTAAGATCTACTAGTTAAAGTAGTACATATGTTCATCTCCCACCAGTTCGAGATGATGAGTATTCCATTTCGGTTTATTGAGACTTCCTAAGTTTATTCAATACATACAATACACCTTATTGCATATTTATTATTGCCTGCCAAATTAGATATGATCAACATGTCGTTGCAATTTCATCTTATTTTGCATTGGCATTAAGTTCAATACATGACATTTATTAGATACTTATTTAAAAACAATAGAGGGGTTTATAAATTTGACGACATTTTGAGGGTTTCGGATGACACAAGGATAATGGACACCAAAGCCAGCGTTAATTTTGTTTTGAAATTGATCAAAATTGATCAAAATTGCCCAAATAACAAAGGTGCCTATTGGACCGGCTAAAAATTGATTGTTCTCTATTCAAAATTATTGTTAGAAGTGAAACAAAATTTTGTAAGTCAATGGAGTGGAATAATTTAGTAGGGTGCTCTAAAAATTTTTAAGTACCCCGTATTGTTTAAAAAGTTCCTGAACTACTAATATTTATATCCCGGTAAAATAGTAATTAGGCGTTACTTTATTTAGATCAAGGGCTTGCTACAATAACTTTTTGATATCGCAACACCTACCAGTAAGTACCTATTGTTTATTGTAATTGCTAAATAAGTGATAGTTACTGCGATATCATAAACAGGCTACGACATGAAACAGTCGCTTTGGAATGAATTCTGGTTCAAGAAACAGATAATTTATAGCAAATTGTGTCCTCAATAAATGTTTATTGCAAACGCTTTCTCAATTACTCAAAATATACATTGTTATCGTATAATAGTTAGATCCTCAATATTTCTAGATGGCTCAATTATCACTCAGATATTCAGGAGTCAGGTGGCGAGGGTTTAATAAATATCCACTGGTCTGCAACCCTGAATATCGTGGCTTAAAGGTACCCCATAAAGTTGTTTCTAACATAAATTGGGTCCGAATCCCGCTTTGAATATGAAAGGAAATATAGATTGTCATTTATTACTATCCCAATTTTAGTGGGATTCTTATTAATTTTGTCCATATGTATACGCAATGCAAATTAAGTAAATTTACGTATTTATGTTGAATTTTTGATCCAACTAACACACGATGCAATCCATTTTCTAATACATAAATCAAACGAGGAAAAACTAACAGCAAAGTGCTCAATGCAAAAAAAATCTGAATCGAAAACCAACTCTTGCGTTTTCGAACTAAATCTCGCCAATCGGACCAACTCATAAAATATTAAAATGTATTGAAAGCATTTTATAAATTCAGGACATAACGTTTACATTGAAATATATTTTCGGCGACAAACGCATTTCGTTGATACATAGCATTTCCATTCCGATCGTCGAACAATTTATATTCCGCATTTTAAAACTTCAATAATATCCATTAGTCCTGATGAATATTGCAAAAGATTCCGAAACCAGTGACCATCTTTCTACCAACGGCATGTAAACCGTTTAAAATATTCTCTTCCATACTTGACCCAATAAAAGGTCTGAACTTTTAGATTCAAAGTGCATAATTATGAAAATATCGGTCTTGAATCATTACTTTGTACTTATGTGCCTTGGTTTTTTATGCATACTAAATACTGTGATTCTTTCATAAACAAAATGATTAGGGAGATTCTATTTCAAATCTAGATTAGAATTCTCATTCAAGACTAGATTTAAATTTATACAAGTTTGTACTCTAACTTTAACATTACTTTTTTAAACCACAGCACGTTTGTGCAGTACAAAGTCAGTCAAAACTGAACTGATCACAATACCCTTTCACCGCATATTGATAAGTAAAAGTACCTATTCTCCTGACTTTCAGCACTTAGTATCGGTACGGAATATACGAAAATCCAATTTGTTCCTTCTTCTTTTGTATCGTAACAAAAGCAGTGTTGGGAGTCATAACATCAAATTCAGCTTGTTATCCGCAAGTATATACTTTTTGCAATGCGACCGGATTGTTACGATAGTTTGTTCTGGTTCACAACTATACACAAGAGCTTTCTGCGAACGATGACCGCCGAGTTCTTATAAGCGTATCATTTTATCGAACTATACTTAGTTATGATATTTTTTGTATGAGCATAGATATTTGCTTTACCGCATAAAGAAATATCCGAAGGTTTTTACCTACCTCACACAATAATAGTTTTCGTAGTAATAGCAAACTTATTGGGTGTAGTTTTAAGCTGAGTTCTAACGCGAGGCTCTTATCACACAGCATGTTTAAACTACAAGACTAAATTGATAAATTTGTTTAAATTGACGCGTATCATTATACGTAATTAGTAAAATTCAATCGCAAAATATCCCTAAAACTGACCTCTGCGTAAAATGACGACACCTACATAAATATCTGATGGCAGATATCCAATTTTGTGAGTATCACATTTCCATTATACCATTTCACCTCTATTTCTCAGTACTCTAAGCTCAACGTAATTTGTAACGTTGACGTCAATCTCTTGCCAAATTTCGCCCACGTTCTTGTGATCTGTTGGGATCTTAGAAATAGGATAGAGATAACTTACCTTAGCTTGGAAAGTGATCCCGTAGGTGAATGCCTCATCAGGATGCAGCGGGATCCTGGTATCGTACTCATCGTTGGGCACGAGATTATACTGTTTAGTGGACGGCATCTTCCTGCCCCACTTTAAGATCTTCATCGGAACACGTTTCCAGGTTCTAGCCTTAAGCACTACGCGGAAGTAACGGGTTTTGTATGCTCTCCTAAACATTTAGGAGGCTTGTTTAATGCTCAGCCACCATTACAAATATCCCCAAGTTGAAAGACGAGTGTTCTCTGAAACAATAGAAAGCATCGTTAATGGTAAAGTAAATGAATCGTATTTAGTGCTTATTCTCAATGCATGCTTTAATAATTTATACATACATCATAGCAGTTTACGGGAAGTTGGATCTCTTTAAAAATTTACATTGTAACGGCTTTCTGTATAATCGTTTCGACACAGAATACGTACAAATCAATCGCTTTGTTCTTTTAACAAATATAAAACTCTAATAGTCTATATCGGGGTCAACAATGTGGACGAGAGTCCAGCGAGCCAATCAATGCTAACTGACGACTGGGATCACTTCTGCCCCTCGGCAAACTTCAAGTTGCGTCACTCCACAGTCCACATACTTCCGTCCCCTGCTAAATGGACATACAGGCCTTGTGTAATATTTCCACGACCAACCCAAGATCTTGGGACCACCCGTTAATGACGTCATAATATATTGGAATGTAACCAACCACCACCTGGAATTCCGTTTGACATTCGGACAATTAAACGATAGTGGTCACCCAATTATTTCTATAATACCTAGCTAAGTATCGAAAGGCTTGAATGTGGCAATGTTGTTCACTAGTTTTCGACAGGAACATAGATGAATAGACACGACTTAGTCGCCTGAATGGGTTCGATGTGGTGCAAATGGAAATGCAGTATTAAGAAGTTCACAATTTTTGACTTCATATGACGGTCCCAAACATAATAAATCATCATAACATCACGCCTTTTTATCCCCAAAGGGGTAGGCAGAGGTGCACATTACGGCACTTAATGCCACTGTACAATGTAACACCCACTTTTCACTATTTATGTTATGAATTCCAGGTAATAGGGGGTGAGCCTATTGCCATATACCGGGCACAATTCTGGAATTGTGCGGTGTGAACGGTGTCTGGACACCGTGCTACTACTGAGATTTTTGAAAAATCCCAGTAATACTTTGGCCGACCCGGGAATCGAACCCGAGACCTCTTGCCGTGCCGTGCCGGAGTCGCACTTGCGACGACTCGGTCAACGAGGCAGTCAATCAGTAAGGCCTCATCGACTATTTTATTTCAAACGTGATCTATAAATGTTATTAACCGAACTGAAACTCGTTTTTCAATTGCTTAGAATTTCAGTACCCACTTCAAACACATAAAGCCTAAAGGCACAGGTATTTAAACTAACTTTTTTAATTTCAACAAGTTTTTATTGAGTTAGTTATTGTTGTTATCTTATTTGTCTAAACGTGCCGACTGTCAGACCTAGTTGGAAGCTTTTGGGATCATTTAGTAATACGTCTCAAAATAACTCTAGGATAACCTATTTATATTTTAGTTGTACCAATAGATTGAATTTAATAACAATTAACTGACATAATTAGACGCAATTATATGTGCGTGTGTTTGTTTGATTAGCAGGCTCACTGCAAGTGATAACTAATTAGTGGAGAATTACGTCAATAGGCGATCTTTAATGAATTACACAAAGAATCAATTCATGAAGTTGATGTTCATTGACCGAATAAAACAAAGGACGCTATTTTAGATAAATGTCTAATGGATTCCGAGGCCTGAGCAGACAAGAAACTTTAAGGTCAGTAAAGAACGATTTTGCCGCTTATAGGGCTCGTACACAAAACTGCGGTGCGACGTCGCATCGCAAAAATGTGCGAGCTCCCTCTACGCCTCGCAAGAACTTGCGAATTGATTCGTATGGCGCATCAAAATCTTATCTCCCCAAGATCTTCTTTGTTTCTTTTCCTGTATGTCTTAAGCAATAACAGAAGTGGACACTTCTTTTTATGATCCATGCCACGACCTAATTTTCAATACGTTTAATACGGTTTACGGTCGTCGAAGGAATGGTCACCCTTGTCGCACGAAATCGCATCGCAGCAATTCGCGTCGCTTCGCATTGCAGTTTTAGGTACGAGCTCTTAGTGATCAAGACCCGCACCCAATCCGCTTTGACCACATGTTTTCATTGATACCAGAATCGTTCGTTGGTTGGCATCAAGGCACAATTATTAAGATGTATGTAAAAAACAAAAACTTGCGACTATATTTTTTATCAGTGCCAGCCAAAACATCAATTACAACGATGATGTAAATATATGCAGATTTTTTGAATGCATCCAAAACCTCAATTATATGAATTCTGAAGACAGCCACCGTTGAATTCTTTATTTATGTAGTAAAAAAGTATTTAGTCTACACAGTATCTAAAACAACGAAAGATCGGTCTTTAATTGTGCCCTCTGCGCGTTAATAAATTGGAGTTGTTACCAAGCCAAGTGTCGAACATTTAACCAACCGGAACGATTGAGAAGTTACAGCTAGCATCTTAATCATGGCGCGGAATATTAATTAGTTCAGTTTCAGTTTGCTATTTGTAAATTGTGGCCCACGATTTGAAATGTAAGGTAAGGAAGGACTAGTTAGAACTGTACTAATTGAGGAAGTTTGTTTTGCTGTGGTGCATCCCTTTTAAGATTTTGGACAAAATTATATTTTAAATTGCTACTAGGTATTACAGACATAGAGGTAATGTGGAAACTGAATAAGGTAGGTGATTTTTAGGGTACCTAATTACAACCGAGACAAAGTATAAAGCAGAAATACCATCAAAATTAACATTCATTAAAACATTCCACAATAATAGATATTTGATCATTTTGTGTCTCCCTTATGTCTCAGCTCCAAGGAGTTGAAGAATGCTACTGGAAACCAATAAACAGTCCGTTAAGGTTTAGATTAGAGGATCGGGGAAATAAATTGAGCCACTATACTTCGATGAAAGCACACTATTTTTTCATTAGTGTGCGTGGACACATTCAGTAAAGAAAAATATCGAGAGGAGGTAGTAATAGATAAAATTAGATTCAATAGGATTTTGATGCTTTAGCTTGATTTGAAGATTGTGAAAAGGTTTTTGTGTCTTCACTCGTTTGAGCTTTTGAACTTATTTTAGTCGTTTTAGGTTTAAAATAATTTTCTCTGTAACAGTCATAAATATTGACTCTGCAAATAAATTATTTAGTTTCATTTTTCCTGGCCAATCACTTTCTGATTCTGATCAATTTAAATATTATTTTTTAAAAGTAAAATAATATTTCTGAGATGGGTAACAGGTATTCTTTACTTATTTTGTTTTTTATTCTACAGCAGAGAGCGTCTGCTGTTAAAAATGAATGCAGCGTTACAATTGAAGACATAATACATTTCCTCACTAAAATCACGTCTTTATTTGCGAAACTGTTTCTACACCATTATGTTCATTATTTTAAAAGGAATTGAATGTTAATATTTAATTTGTTGTTTATGTATCTGCGGTTGAGTTAAGACTTATCAAAAAATAATAAGACAGTATACAATCTCAAATATCAAGTCTTTATTATACGTGGAAATTGATCTCCGAAACTACTGCTCAAACTTAGATAATTTCTTTATCGATAGCCACATTGTTCTTAATTGACATAGCCCACTTTCTGCTCTCCGTGATAACTCGAAAAAAGTCTTGGGTAGAAACTAGTCTGCAGTAATAGGGCGATTAACTGGACACGGTAAATCAAAGGTGTCCAATCCAAACAGGAACTAGACGAGAAGTTATTATATTTTAGAGAAATATGAACCGAATCATTTGTTACAGAAGTGGCTTCACTCTTCAAGACATTTCCTATAATATTTGTCCAATAGGTCGGGAATTGAGTTGGAAGGATTTTATTTTATCTTATTTCATGGTGCTTTTCATATCTATCTACATATTTATTTTACTGTAATTTATATTTTGCAGCAGTGATAGTTGATGATTTTATTTATGTCTTGAAGCACAGAAAGATGTTTTTGAACTGTGCTCTTTGTTGTGAAATTAGCTAAGAGCTTTTAAAGTGATTTCTTAATATTATAATGATTTGTCTTTATAATTATTAATAATTCAATGCTACTATGAATCATACAAAATTGCGTTGAACATCAAATGAACGAATGGCATCATATTCTAAGATGGCCGCCAGTCATAACCTGACTATAATTGGTTAAAGTAAATGGAGTTCAAAATATTACTATATTATTCCAAATCTAGATTTAAGTACTTTAAACCAGCTCATTATGAAGCAAGTAATAAATCAGCAATTCCGTAGATTCATTAAAGTTTAAGTAGGTACTTTAATTAATAAAATGAACCCACCGCAAAGGTAGATGAAAGAAGAGTTACAATTTGTTTTCTCCCACCAAATAAAGGTTCAGATTTCTAGTAAAA
Source organism: Spodoptera picta (assembly GCA_038387885.1). Classification (NCBI taxonomy): domain Eukaryota; kingdom Metazoa; phylum Arthropoda; class Insecta; order Lepidoptera; family Noctuidae; genus Spodoptera; species Spodoptera picta. The sequence goes on from JAZHFQ010000105.1 coordinate 9,466,198, forward strand.
CTTTAATTGCTCTTATTTAAACGTCGGCTTATTGCGAAAACTTTACTTAGATGCTCCGTCTTACTTCGAAGTACATACATTATGCAGTTCGAATGTTAACTTTGTGGGATAACGATTCGAATTCTGTGAGCTTCACATTTATATTGCAGTTGCTTTTGTTCACTGTTAGTTCTTTAATATTTGTATGCGGTCTGAGTGAGCTGCAGTCTTAGTTTCGGACTACAGTTTAGGCAGTTAATATACTATTCATGTGTGTGAGCCGTGAGGGTCTGTACTAGATCACCATTGTTATGGAATTATTTTGTTTTGAGTTCTGTACCTCTTCAAATATACCGAAAGGTCTTTGGCAACATCAAAACAAATCGTACCTATATCACATGAGAACTACGGAAAGGGTTTACCTCTAAGCCTTTTGTGCCAGATACTTATCTTGCACCAAAGATTTATCTTTTCTATAATATACCTAGGACGAGACTACCTATTGTTACAAAATGATAGTCACGGAAGTTCAGACAATTTTTAAGTCGAATATCTCTTAATCCTCTACTCGGTAACAGGATTTTAACCAACACTAGACCAATCGTAAGCTGAAATGCACTGGTGGACGAATAGTCTTCTCAACACTCACCGCTAGCCAGATAGACTAGTCAGAAGCTTTACATCGATAGAACAAATAACTACGTCCAAAGTTCCATGTAAATCATAATATTTGGAAACGTTCTGAATGTTGCTGCACAAATTTTGGCAAGCCGTGGGGCATAAACAATATCGTTTGCTGAATTTTAGTGTTTGCTATGAAGATATTCCTTGTGGCATAACCAGGAACTCGATTAGTTGAGAAGAGCAAATATTTCGAAGCACGTTCAACAGTAATGCGAACACAGCGAATTGAATTTACGCTCCCGGTACACCACTCTGCATTATAGTGTCCCACACTATAACTATTTTAACGACTACAGAACATTTTGGACTTGTGTGATAAATTAAACAAAGCTGCCCACTACATACTTGAGTGCAATGTTCAAAATAAATTGTACTTTATGGCTTACTGTTAGTGGAATCTAGAGTTTGTTAGGTAGTTCTTATAACAAGGGCAAAACTGTGTTCTGGATTAGACAGGAGTACCTATAAAAAATGTATTCTTTTAATAATATAGAGAAACGGACATGGCTGCTGATCTTACCTCTATATACTATTATATAAAGCGGAAGAGTTTGTTTTTTTGTTTGTTTGTTTGAACGCGTTAATCTCCGTAACTAGAGGTCTGATTTGAAAAATTCTTTTTGTGTTGGATAGCGCATTTATCGAGGATGGCTATAGGCTATAAAACATCATGCTACGACCAATAGGAGCTGAGCAGAGCGTGTGAAACCGCGCGGAAGTAGCTAGTTTGTATTATAAATAGACTGTTATAGTTTATGCCTTCGCAGAATAAAATGCCCGGTTTTATAATATCCACGTATTTGGTAAAGATTCGAATGGGTGTCGACAAATTCGTTGCGTATACACCACGCCGACTGCAGTAAGCACCTATCAAAGTAATGGTGGACGCAAAAATAACGTAAAAATAAAATGGGAAATTCATTTTGTTTATATCAATATTTGTATCTACTTTTTTGTTCGACGTGGACTTTTACGCTTGCACCATTAATGAAATAAAATAATATTTTATGTTAACAATGTATTTTTTCAGAAAAAAATATACAGTTTTTTTCATTATTACTAAATTGCAGAATACAAGTAAATTGTATTTGATACTTAATTATTTTAAGCTGGCTAAGTTTGTATATTCCGTTAACGAAATGTAAGGGTCAAACTTAGATTTTATGTTACATGGACTTACGAAAAACTTGATACATCTCCTTCTATTTCCCGAAAGAGATATTTAGTTTTAATTAGTGACCTGTATTTGGAGAGGTCCATATACTAAACAGGAGATATGATTACAGACGTAGATAACATAACATGTATATTGTTTAACAACAGAAATATTAAAATTATATCTATGTGTATAACATAACATCACGACTTTCATCCCCGAAGGGGTGTGCAGAGGTATACATTAAGGTACTTAATACCACTGTATAATGTAACCTACTTTTCACATTTATGTTATGGGTCCCATGTAATAAGGGGTTAGCCTATTGCCATATACCGGATACAATTTCAGACTCCGTGCTACAACTGAGAATTTTTTAAAAAGCCCAGTAGTACTTTGCCCGACCCGGGATTAGAACCCGAGAACTTTTTTCCGGCAGTCGCACTTGCGACCACTCGGCCAACAAGGCAGTCATATTAGACTTAGGTAACATATTTCCAAAAACCCACTCTTCAGATTTTTTTATTATTTCACAACCACGTTAAGTCACAGTGCATATAAGTATAGTGTTTATTTACCTTTAATATACTAAGTAGTCATCCTTTGTACAATAACCTTGATTCAAACTAACTGATGATGCATGCGCAATAGTTTGCCTTCGATGATTATCTAACACCACAGGTCAACGCTGACTCAGTCTCTGGGGCTCCTAGGAATGACGCAATTTTGGTACTAAAAGTACAATATTCTGGAGGTATTGTTTCCTGAAATTGCATTTACTTAAGCTTTCATACGCAATAATATAACTAATAGAAATCATATTACACAATAGTTAGGTAAACAATGGTATTTCATTACACTTATCTCCATGTTTGGCTAGAGAATCGTAGGATAGGTCAGCGAGTCTTTTGTTCTAAAACGAAAGTTGACCATTGAACGACGAAAAGGTACAATTAGTCAATGCATGTCGTTTTTGTGAAGTAATGCACGGAACAAAACAGAATAAAGCAAACAGGGCGTTATTATAAACCTCCCAAAACAGCATTTTTAAAAATTCAAATATTACTATTAAAATAATGTATCAAATAAATAGTAGTCACACACACGTAGTCGTTTTTTTATGGCAAATGCGTGAAAAGCACTTGTCACTACATAGTATAAAACAAAGTCGCTATACGCCGTCTGTCTGTCCCTGTGTACGCTTAGATCTTTAAAATTACGCAACGGATTATGATGCAATTTTTTAATTAATAGAGTGATTCTTAATTCCTTAGGAATCACTCTATCTATTCATATAATACACAATAATATAATATAGGCATATTACACTCGTGCGAAGCCGGGGCGAGTCGCTAGTTACGATATAAAGCAACAAGGGCAACATGATTGACAGAAATCTTCAACAAGTTTTCTTCTTTGATAGCTTAGAAAAAATATGCCATTATTAACCCTTAAGCCTTAGTAACGAAAATAATGCCCCATCAAAGCTGAAATCCACTTTATAAATGTAATATATTTTCATCGATAGCTGTCGTTAACATACGGAGACGTATTTTCTAATACAATGGCTAAGGAAATTGTATCAAGTAATATTTAACGTATGGAAATATCGTCGATAAATCAATTTCAAAAGCTAACATTTACTAAGAAAACTAACTTTGGCAAAGAGAACGTTGTTTTAGTGAAGATTGAGCATGTGTTTGCTGAACCGAACCATTTTCAAGTCGCATTTCTTTACATCTATACTTGTACTTCTTGTAGCTACTTTTAAACTTCGCTTTTACGAAATAATCATTGTGCAAATATATTCAGAATGTATGACTTTCAAAAGTTATTTAGTGTTGCTTGATTTAAGTGTAGGTACTTATTGTACGATTTAAAAACCATAAAGTTACGTTATCCATTAGTCGATTATAATGTATTTTCATCAATAGATAGGTTTTGGAGAGTAAATAAAGTTACCTAAGTGATTAACTTTTAGCCGAAACTATCTAAGTGAACGGTAATTGCTTTATTTAGGCACATAGTCGAATAATACTTAATTTATTAAAGCTGTATCATACCACCATGTATTTTGTTAACATTAAATATTATTCAAAAAAGTCAATATTTTAAAAGCATTTCTGTAAAACTTAGTAGCATTTCACGTTACTGTTCAGTGACATTTTATAGCAATAAATATTCACATGTCAGCAAAGCCTCACCTTTAAAACGTTTTAAATTCTGCCTCCACGAAACTTGTGGACACCATCTCAAGGAGTATAGATCTTTTATGTTACAAAAATTTTATGATTTACGCACGATAAAAGCCTGCATGCGCGACCGAACTGCGGCCGGCCCTTTTCTAATAATTTTTATAACTTTGAAACGCAAACGGTCAATCCTAATGGAACCCGCATAATATGTATGCGAAACCAGTTTGTCAGAGTCTTCACTTCTTTTGGACGAACAGTTTCCCTCAACGACTAACTTTGTTAAACAAAGTTTTCGCATCGACATAAATTGTGTGAAGTGTTTGGTAGTTTGTCTATTATTGAAGCTTGTATTTGCAACACGTTTACTATGTTTCAACAGAGATTTGGTCTACCTTTTGTTTCGTGTAACCTAACAAGTTTACATTATCATCATGATGGCAACAAACAATTGAGGAGCAACTCATAGCGACACGTAACTTATCCAGAAAGTTTAACAACTCGACGGGCACACGAGGGGAGTTCGAGATGGCTGATTATTTTGGAATCGGACAAGCTTTAACGAGGCTACGGCCACATAAGACAATTCGGTGCACAAACTAACGACCGGCTCCCGTCTGCCATAATGAAGAAAAGACTCTCGGAGTACAACTTAGGACAATATATTCGAAGGGGCGCGGGGCGGTCACAAATCACTCCCAGATTAATTAAGTTTAGCTAGTTTGAAACGTAATAAACTTTTGCCAGAAGAATGTTACTCAGAAATTGTTTAGAGTAATTCTGTCGTTAACAACGGTTTGCGACGCTGTTTGCGGGAATTTTAGGAACCCATTCTCATTGGTAACTTTTTTGTGAATAAAAGTTTAGCACATTTTCTTAAAGCGGCTTCTTACTGACTTACCTACTTATAAGTCCTATGTAGGTACAAAAAATAGAAATAGACATCGCTTTACACTACCTACGACTGTTTCACAACTTTGCACTATCAAACTGTTCAATTTAGAAACTTCTAGCTACCTAACAACATAACTACCTACATCATATTATTTTAAGGATGAACAATAACAAAGTTTGCGTGCTATCATAAATGCCTACATTGATGTAGGAGAAACATTTGTTTTTAAAACATTTTTAAGTAGAGGTAGTCTAGGGATATTAGATGGTATACTTTGGACAGGATAAAGTTCTTAACGTCTATTATAAGAACATAATTCATTTAATGTCAAAAACTGAACAATCCACTCTTTGAATTGCATTGAAGAAGCAATATAATACATGCACACAAAGAACAATGTACCATAGAACCATGAATAAAATCGGGTACACTATTCGCGGTAATGTTAAACAGTCGACCTTTGACATTCACCATACATCTCGCATGTGGTTTGAACAGGCAGCTATAAAATAATAATAATTTTACCTTGACATAGGCTGTGAAAAATATGTAGAACAATCTTTTTTACATTTACTGAGGATTTGCTCGACATAATAGCCGTCGAGACGTTTTGACATTTAACGTCTGGTGAACTCTTAGTAAGTAAGTACCAAATGAGCGCAGTAACATAATGGAGCCAGAAATATTTTCTCTGCTCAATTTGCATTCAAAAATGATTTTAGTAAATTACTTGCTATTCAAATAATTCTTTGTATGCATAAACTTTAACCATAATCTTACTCTAAAATAAAATGTTAGACAAGTTAATAATAAACGTTCGTGTTACTTTTAGAAATTATGTATTACTACTATTCCAATTTGACATTGCCTACAATAATTTTATCTGAGGCCTTAGTACGACTTCGATTACTTTAAACGTAAAACAAACTCGTACTAAGGCGTCGGATTGGTTTGTTCATTGGAGCCGGCCAATCACAACGCAGAACGCGTTCTCGTTACGTTTACTTTAAACGTAACAGAAACTCGTAATAAGGCCTCAGAATTGTATATGATATTTATTTCAACGCAAATGTTAAAAGTGTTTTAACTTGTAAGTAGGGCTTAAATGTTTGGCCGTTAAAAATGAAACCGACTGACATAAATGACACAAATTAAAAATGATAATAAAATTGCTTCATGCTCGCGAGTTTATGTTCTGAGAATTATTAATAATCAGTTATCATTGGATTGCTTTTTCTAATACATAAAACACAATATGTCTACTAGCTGGAGTACGTTTTAAATCAAACATTTGGACCAATTGGTCGTTCTCGTTTTTCTCAGAATGAAATTTTAATTAAATATTTCAATAAGGATTACTTTTAGGAATACACACAAATATTGTTGTCATAAATTGTATTTGTAGACAGTATCACATTATGTATTGTATGTTAATATAGATGGAGTGACGCCTAGCAATAGAAGTTAAAAGCCTTATGAATAAACTATTATATAATATGGAAGCAATGTGTCATTTAACAGGCCGATAGGTGTTTTGTATGCACATATAAATCGGTTCCGAGTCTCGCCTGGCAGCTTCTGACCTTCAACTTCACTATTTTAGATTCAACGGACGCCGAAGCGGCCTTATAGCCTCTAGACGAATTAACGACGCCTCGTGGCAAAACGCTATTTTTAGATCGAAAAATTAAAAGTTTTCCCGCGCTATTTGATCTAATTACCTTGTAAAGGAACAAGGGGGACATGTCTATTAACTGTCAAGTATTAAGGTACGAAAGTATCTGAAGCCACAACATAAATAAAACAAGGCAACTGCTCCACAGAATAGGATTTGCTTGTTTTAACAACTTTTATTAACTTTGTGAGCAGAAGATTTGTTCTGGGTTATCCTGTCAAACCAAAGCGATTCGCTTCCCTACATGTCGCTCGCTTTAATGAACAACAGAAACGAAACATTTTAGAAAGTTTAATAAGAAAACAAAATTGACTGTTTTTAAAGTAATTTAAACCAAACATTACCCATTAAATTAGGTCTAGATAATATCTTATTTGTTCCGCTTTATCATTTGAAGCAATGTGGATGCGTTCAAGAAATTCTCGTTGAGTATTCAAACAGCGCATGTAAGCTTTTGTTTGACTTGTAATTGGTAACAATGTGGGCTTTGTTAAAGGGAGCGGTGCGTCAGTGAACACGCGGATTGCGCAAGCGCCGGCCAGTGGCCACTGAACGGCTGCAACATGCAGCGTGCGCGCAAGGAATCGCCCACAAAATTACACTAAATACCGGCTTTCACTGTGTATGAGCAATTATTTCGGGCAACTACGTGGTCTACAAACCACAGAAATATCTATGTTAGTACAAATGTACTTACCTACTCAAAAATCCTTACCCCAATATTCTTTTTAAACTAGAAAATTATTTTACATGGTAATAAATTATAGAATATCATCATGACAACAAAGATGTCGTTCAAATCGAAAAGTAATAAAAAATGCATTTCGCAGACCAAATTGCGATGGCGGGCCATCATTCCGAAAAATTAACTTCGTAATAACAATCCAATGGACTATGTTAAAAAAGCTTTGAATTTTTTTTGTTAAAAAGGAGCCAGAGCGAAGATAGCAGGCAGGTGTCTGTGTTCGTGAGTTCATTCACCTAAAGCATCGAAGGTCAAACATGAAAGTGCGCTGCGATGCTGCACCATTCAAAAATTTGACATCTCTGTGTTGTTACTGGCACATTCACACACACATATCCATCAAGTATCTAATACCTGTTTGTGTTTTTCTATTTACATTGCCAACTTTTGTCGTGAAGAATAACCCAGTTTCAACTATGTCCATGTGTGAGTGTATTTGTGAGAGACTTTTATCTCTAAAAAGATTTCCGTGTGAGTCAAGTATATGAGATTTTGTCTGCTGAGTTCGCGGACGAGTTCTAGAATCAGATATAGAGTTATTAGTTTTACTCAATAGCCGCATTCACTTATTGTACCCATTGCAATAATCCATTGTATCTGTACGGAGGGCGTATATAAGACGAGTATCATAAGTGAATATACTACAATACTGCTGTTTAGTTTTTGTTAAAAAAGTAGTTACTTTATAGTATAACTGATTGTTTGGTAATTTACAAAATTGGTGAATTTATAAAACGTCCTAGGTTATAAATATAGTTACAATGAATACCGTCCTCGCATAACATAACACCAAAGAAAAAGGTAAATTAAGCTACTTATAAGTAGGTAAAGAAACATTTTAGTCAAAAGATATCAAAGTCCAATAACTTATGCATGGTAATGTTATCATGGGGATTCTTTTGTGAGTCATGTAATGAATAAACCATTACATTCGGGTCCATTACGTGACAGATTCAGAGGGTGTAATCTCACAGATTTTACAGATTTACATCATTCTTTCTTGATGTGGCATACCTTCATGGATTTTTTCGCAGAAGATGTAGTTATTTGTGCAACTTTTCATAAATGTAATATTTTCACCTGTTGTATTTGGAGTCCCATATAGTTTAGAAGACAATTCCATTGCTCCGCAATGGGCAATATAGGCACTATACCAGAATCCGTGTTGCTACTGAGAACGTTTGAAAAACCGAGAGGCCCAATATTACTATTATTGATTTCTAATTCATAATTAGTATGTTTATATGAATAACTTTTTTTGGTCAATAGTAATTCCAATTTACTTTCTTGTGTGCTGTAATAGGGAATTCTCCTACGTCATGATTACTTACACAGTAACAAACCATCAACAAATGGTAGACGCTAAGTAATTATTACTTGTGTTATTAGATAATGACGCCATCACACCTACTTATAATTAACTACAGTAAATAAAGGTCATAAAAAGGATGCCTTATAGTTACTTGTAAAAGGCATAAAATATACTTAGTATTTTGTTTTAAACAATAACAAAGAATATTTGTAGCTATGGGAATGGAGTTGAAACATAGCATTGCCCACAGAACATAATGTCTATATTTGCATACAAAATATTTAATGTTTCCAATAACTAAAACTCTAAATCTAAAATGAGTTAATGTACAAAAATAGCATATCAATAACCCGTTACTAACCAAATATTAGCTCTAAAAGGGATCAAAAAACCCCCAGGCAATAATAAGTTTACAAACGCAAACAGAATAAATTGGTAAGGGGCCGAAATTATAAAGGTTTTGGATGATGACATAACATGACATAACATCACGCCTTTTATCCCCGAAGGGGTAGGCAGAGGTGCACACAGAAGTGACACCCACTTTTCACTATTTATGTTATGAGTCCCATGTAATAGGGGGTGAGCCTATTGCCATATACCGGGTACATTTCCAGACTCCGTGCTACTACTGAGATTTTTTTTAAAAACCCAGTAATACTTTGCCCGACCCGGGAATCGAACCCGAGACCCCTTGCCCGGCAGCCGCACTTGCGACCACTCGGCCAACGAGGAGGTCATTGTGTACGTAAATCAATCCAATAAATGTCTAAGGGAGAACCATAAACATTTCAGGCCGTTTCACCAAGTAATTACCTCTACATGTCAATTCCACGCTAAATGAAGTGATACAGTCATGTTATGTTCATCGAGTTATGACTTATGTTAACTGAGTAGATATCTATACTGTCTAGATATTACCATAACTTTCTTCGTATGGTTTGTCAGTTTTCCAAGGAGAAAATCACCAAAATGCTACAAGTGAAAGACATCTTTCACTTGTCACAAATTCATCCAATGAATTCTGGCGCTCTGGTGAGGCGAGAGTGTCAGGCTCTTACTGACTAAAAACAACCCCGTTCCTACTCCTGCACTTCGAACCGGAGCCCCTGCAACCCGTTAAGACCTCCGCGGCTCTGTATTGGCATCAGCCCTACCTTTACTACACTAACGTCTTCATTCGTTTCCGATAATTCATCTTTTATCATTTACGTACAAATTTTAATATCTTACAAATTTAAGGTTAAGTAATGGATCCCAATTCTCAAATCATAGCTCTCTCACTAATTACGTCTAGCGTGATTATTATTTTCATTACATTGACTTTTCACAAGTTTCAACAAAGCCACAAAGTAAAATTAATTTTGCTATTAACAGCTGATATTGCGCATAGATTAATTCACTTGAGTGATTAGTCAGGTCTTTCATCGACCAGGGTTTAATAGGACTAGAAAAAGAAATGATTTAATGGTGGCAAAAGACATAACTGATGAAGGAAGTTGGGTTGATTAAGGCCAGTTGGCACTCACTCTGTGATAAAGCCGCTTTTGTACCGGAAATGAATCGATAGACCAACGGACGTGCCTTCAACTTTTGTCTCAGATTATCCAAAGTTAGTTTTGCAGATTACGAGTGACCCATAAAAACTTACTTTGACACTGAACTCTGTTTTTCCTGACATGCGTCATCAGCTCAGAGTATTATAAATATTTAAGTAACATTCGTTGACATGTAACAGAAAGTACATGTTTTACGTAAGCACATGAACGTGAGCACTCATGCGGCCCGAAATGTCCTTTTTAAGACGAGCCACACAAGTAACGGAAGCTAGATAAGGTTTAATGTGGACAAGTAGGCACGTATCAGTATCCATAAAAAAGTCGCTCCAGAGATGTTATAAACAATGACAACAATCAAGAAAAGTTACCTAGGAAGAAGCAGATTCCTATGTGTTGGATATTTTTTATGAGATAAGCCTGTAAACGAACTGACTGATCACCTGATGGTAAGCAATCGGTGCCACCCATGGATACCCGGAACACCAGAGGCGTTACAAGTGTGTTCTCGGTCTTTTGGGGATTAGGAATTTGTGGATTGTTGGGGATTAAGTGATTGGGTAGATTGGGGGAGCGGTCAGGCCTTCGGTAACCTCACTCACACCGCGAAACAAAACGAAAGCGTTTTTCACGTCTGTTTTCTGTCAGATCGTGGTACCCGGTCGAGCCGGCCCATTCGTGGCGAAGTATGGCTCTCCCACACTTACAGGTATTCACAAATTGTGGAGTTATCTCGAGATTTTTTCGCCTGCGAGTTTCGCTTCCCTTGTCAATTAGGCTTGTCGCTCCAAAAGAGAGCAGGCAATAAATAAGTCATCGCAGTCAAGGCACTTATTAAGTGAAATTATTTTTGAAGCGACACAATCTTTGACCGCAGTTTTAAAGTAAACAGGATAAACATTTATTTAGAGCCACTACTACCTATGATGAAGAGGAAATGTAAACGTTATGAAAAATCAAATATCTTACAATTTATTCAGTGCTCTTTTATTTCCCTTTGAACATATACAAATTGTGCTTCGCTGGAGACTGAAATGATAAAATGAAGCGGGAACAAACTATTTCCGCTGTCTTCAAGAAGATAAAACAAGTGAAGTGAATAAAATGCGTTTCAGTGATTTCAATTTATTATTGAAACACGATATCGGTAATAGAAAAGTCCATTTATTTACTGAACATGACTAAATCATCACAATCATTGTCTACTTTATAAAAACGAACAACCATACTCAAGTCGTTCTTAAATGTGCTTACAAGTCTTAGCAGCGCGGTGCATTGCTCTTCCGTACTTGAAGGCGTGCTTAATATCGGTCACATGATAAAGCGTGCTCACTTCCTCAAAGCCATGTATAACGCACCGTTTGTTCGTTATGTAAGAGCGCGTGCTAAGCGCCGCGTCTCGCCGCACCATCGGCCGACCGGGCGACCGACGCGATACGGCACGTGGGACCCCACCTTTACAAGCACCCAGGGCCTACCGACCTAATACAATGGCTGCCATCGAACCGACACAACTTTAATAACAACCGCTTCAACCATTTATTTGGTTTACCTTCAAATATTTATTACCAGTGAATAAGTACCTCTAATTATTTCTTATTGTTCTACTAACATTAGTATGCGTGATCAACAGGTCTACACTAATTTCCATACAGTTTTGGAATGTCTCAAAATAGTTATGAGTTCATTAGTTTATTACATTTGAGCTCTATCGGTCCAAAGAGTCCAAGTTCGGTACTTTGGAAAGTGCCTCTATATCTTGGGTAAGAGGTCCCAGCGTACAATATTGTCTGGACTCTTGATGTAAATGGAAAATTCTTGCTTCAAATAAATTAGGCATTTGGGAGCTCCAGTGGGGAGCTGTGAGGACCCTAGAGTGATGAGACTAAAGACAGTTTACGAGTTTTAAAGTAAAACAAGTTTTTTACGCTTACATTAGTAGGATGTCGCCTTTACAAATGTAAGAAACTTTTTAACGATATTGTTAAGGTTTAGGGCTCTCAACTACGATATTACCGCATTAAGGCCGGACTAGGCACTAAAGCAGTAGGTATAGAGGTAATAAGCATGACGTATTTCATATTCTTACTAACTCAAGGGGAAGAAGGATGCAGGTTCTATAAATTGCCCATAATTTATGGATTTAGGAAGATACTTTGACTGCAACTTCACCTTCATTGCTTACTAATAAGCTTATTACAATTACAAAAGGGAGCCCCATAACCCGAGTTCCTTTGAAGGTGAGTTACAACTTCTATTTTTAGGACACCGAGAATCCTCAAAAACACTTTGTTGGCAAAAATACTTACTTATTATGTGAACCACAGCTTTACAATTATACGCCAACTGGAACCCTTGCATGTGCTTATTCGGAGAAAAATGAAGAATCCTTTATTTTAACATTTACGAGAACAAAACAATATTTATTCAGAGGAACATCTTGAAAAGTAATCAAAGAAAACTTATTCTCCGTTAAAGTACTTATTATAGCAGCTGTTATTCAATAACCTACCTACGTAATGGGCTTAACAAACTAAGACCACCAATTTCACTTTCATAATACAACTTCGCGAACAAAATCTGTAGCCAACACTTGTTTTGTACATGTTCGAACTGAAATTACACATAAAGAAAACATTTATTTAAGAAGTATTTCCCTTCAGAAAGAGGGTAGCTTCGAAATAGATGGAGAAAATTGCGATAACAAGGTTCTAATCCTACCAATCCCAAAGGAATTTACGCGGGAAATAATGCTTTGTGGAACCGAATAAAATATGAAAAGCAATTCACAAAGAAAGAGTATTACAGTGTATGAAAGTGAACTGAAAGTAGGTACTATTATTTTATGCATATTCGATTCACTGTAACACACGAGATGCTTCCACAAGGGATGACAGCAATAAAATTAAAAATGTAGATTTTATGAAGGTCAAGGTAATTAATAGTGTGTAAAACTTCCAAAGTCAACTTCTATAAGCAATCATTCATGTAAAATTCGTACGTGTGAAAATAATATCCAATTTATAACAAGCTCCAAGCCTTAAAATATTATGCATTCTATTTCACTATAAATTACCATAAGAAGGAAACACATATAAACAAAAGTCAACAGTTTTGTAAAACAATATTGCATCAGTCCGTCTAGTTCTAGCCAATCGATTTATAGCATTAGCCACACAATTGTTCGCGAGGTCATAACAATAGTTTATGTAGCCACAGGATCGCTTGAACCATTATTTCCTTTAATAAATTACTGCTTTACACCTGCACGAGGTGTAAGGTTTCACATTCCTTCAATTTCCTGGTAAATACGTGGCGTTAAAGCAAACATAGGCATTTTAAGTTTTTAGCATTCCTCAGTTGTCCACCTCCACACTGTTTAATGGTATATATGTGCAGTAAAATGGCAAGAGCTCTAATCTTGTAATATATGTACCCCCTTTAATTGCAAGGTTTATTTAATTAAAATTATGTCTATTTACGTACAATATTTTGATTTCGTTTCTAATTGAATTAGACGTATGTATGTATATTAATCAAAAATGACAATAAAAAAAGTCTCAACCCTACATTAAATTGAGTGCATCGTTCCTCTTAGACACATGACCGAGCTCTACACTAGTAAGTGTAGACTAACTTAGTAAAGTTAGTTATACTATTAGAAGTGAAATTGTAAGGTGATCAGATTTTATATTTTCCAGTAAATATGAAATAGCGTCACGTAGTGTATTTTTTTTTTTTTTTTTTAAGGGGGGAAAATCATCGAATGACTTCTCCCGCCTGGGTGAGGCGGGAGGGAGTGTCAGACTCTTACTGACTAAAAACCACCCCGTTCCTTCTCCTGCACGTCGAGCCGGAGCCCCGGTTACCCGTTAGGTTCTCCGCGACTCCGAATCGGCATCGGCCGTATTGGGCCCCATCTGTGGTGGTCTGATGGCTCTTTAAGGCGCGCGCGGAACGCGACGCGCCGTACGCTCGGGTCTGTTTCTGGTCGGACGGGGAGCCACCCATGCTCGCCGTCCGCAGGCCCGCGCTTACGGTGGCCGGAGATCGTCTCGCGATCCCCGACGCCCGGTGTGTCCTTCGCGATGGCTGGGTTGCGAGGAGGCAGCGCTTAGCTGCCTCACGCGTCCAGCCTCCTCCTTAGCCAGCATCACTGCTTCGCAAAAGGAGGAGACGGCATCCCAGTCCCCCTCGCTCCGCATCATGGCCTGCACTAGGCCCGGACGCGAGAGGTCGCCATCGCCGATCACTTCCCTGAGGACACGGCGGTGCTCAGCCCACGAAGGGCATTCTCCCACCGTGTGTTCCACCGTGTCCTCAGGGCGGTCCTCGCAGTGATGACACCCGGGCGTTTCCTCCCGCCCCATCAGACACAGGTACCTCCCGAAACTTCCATGTCCGGTGAGGACCTGCGTCAGGCGGTAGGTGAGGACGCCGTAGCGTCTCTCAAGCCACTCCTCAAAGAGGGGACTTACTGCTGCGATGGCAGCGAGCCCAGTCACGTAGTGTATAAGCTTCGGATAGCAGTCGATCTATCGAGGCGTGGCGGATTTACGCTGCCAGCGATAAATGATCGCTACTACTTGCTGAATGGCAAGGTTACACGACACCACTTACGAGATCGCATATCGCAATTTTGAGCTTCCTTGGGAATATGTTTGCGTTAAAATGAGTTAAACTGGATTTAAATCAGCGGCAACCGGTTCAGTTGAGCGCAATTTGAACGTAATGTCTGTATTTAAGTGTTGGTCACATCGCGGTTCCTGAATTGTAGTAATATTACTCGCTGTACCTAATACTGTATATTGTACGTTATACTTCCATGTATAGAGCAGAAGCTTTGCGAAGGGGTGACAGATCATATAATTACGCTGAAACGTCCACTTTTTTCTACTCGATAATACATAGTTCGATCCTTAGACACTGCGACAATCACACTTGCGTCCTATCGACATAATTTTATTAATCGAAAAACGAATCAAAATAATTCATCCACATATTTAAGAATTACCTCTATAATCCGTTCTACAATCGTGTAAACAAGGACGTTTAAAAAAGAGAATATCTCCTTTTGACTCACCATTCTCTTTATTTCATCATCAACAGCTTATAAATGCCCACTACTGAGCTAAGCCTCTTCTCATGTGGAGAAGGTTAGAGCATTAATCACCACGCTTGCTCAATGCGGATTGGCGATTTCAAACTTATAATTAGAAATTTCTTTTTTTATTGTATAATAAAACCTTCACAATGCGAAACCTCTAATGAATTTAGACGAATTTAAAATTAAATAAATTATTTATTTTATGAAGGATGTCAAACGATTTGTCAAATCGGTTTTATCTTAGGCATTGATAATGCTGGGTCGCCAAATTGTCAGCTTTTCGATCGAACTAAATCCAAAATTGTTTGCTCCATTAGTTGTACCACATACTCAAACACATGCGGCTAATTGTCCGGTTAGCAAATCAGGAAGATGTCCTGGAACTGGTGACGTAAAACAGGGTGGGACAAAAACTGTACCAATAAAACATGGACCAGTCACCATGTGCAAATCATCTGGAGATGACGGTTCACCTGGAACTGGACAAAAAAGAGCCATAAGGCCAGGAAAAGTTCGCTTGGGTTTCATTCCAGAAGAATGGTTTGGTTTCCTAAAACCAATGACTGGCGTCACGGGGCCCTATTTTTTAATGATAGGTCTTGCAAATTATTTAGTCAGCAAAGAAATCTTCGTAATGGAACACGAATATTATATGGGTATTTCTCAATTCATAATGGTATATTTTGCCGTCACCAAATTTGGACCACAGCTTGCTGTCTATCTTGATAAAGAAGTCGATGATTTCACCAATGATTTAGAAAAAACTAGAACAGATGAGCTCAATTTTCATCATAATATTATAAAAGATTCAGAAACTGCAATCTGGAGAGCAATGGGACAAAAAGACTTGATGCAGGCTAAGAAAGAAAATATTGCAGTGCAATTAGAAGCTATTTATAGGGAAAGAGCAATGATGGTATACCAACGCGTCCGTGGCCGTTTGGATTATCACGTTAGAAAACAACGTACTGTAAACCGTGTAAAACAAAAGTGGATGGTGCAATGGATTTTAAATAACGTTGAAAAAGCAATCGATGCAGATTTTAAAAAACGAGCGATGGAAAGTGCTCTTCGTCAGTTGACAGCTTTAGCAGAACAGATGCCTCATAAATAATTTCGTGAAATGATTGGAGAATACATTGGTTTTTTATAGACTTAGCCATTTTTAATAAACAAAGGTTTTACGTGCCATAGAAATTAATTATTTTACGAGTTAGCACTGTGTTATTAAAATTTTACGAGTTGCCTGCCATATCAGTGTGCAGATTGCTAGCATATCACTATTGTAGTTACATACGACAGCGGACAAATCATGTTTTCAAAATCGATTTATATTTATATTCGAATTCTTTTTGTTTCCTTCGATTTACCGATACTTCTCGCTCAATCAGAAGGATCGCGTGAGTTTTCTATTTAGTTAATGCTCGTTATATTGTTTTATCAGTGTAGAATTGGAGTTGATGTTGATATTATGTTTTTCGAAATAAAAATATTTTATTGAACTTTTATTGCTATATAGTTTGTTATTGTATCCGTGTCTATTCATTATTTTTAGATGAACTATTTAAAATTGATTGGCACATTCGCTGTAAACTACAGCCCAATGGTTACGACTGTACTAGGAATGAATCAATGACCCATAGGTAAGAACTACTCATTATAATATTACTCTTTGATAAATAACTTAAATAAAATACGATTTGTATTAAGTTCAACAATATAAAAATTTGCTGGTATTCGCATTGTTTTGAATTTGTTCTGTGTTTGGCTGAAAATAATATTTACTAACTTTCATTTCATAGAATTTGAATATTGCTAAACGTTCAGACGTTCTTCGATCTTCAAATAAACAGTAGGCAATGAGTTCAGAAATTCATGAACAATATGATTATGCGTTTGTATTTTTGGTTTTATTGTTTGCATTTTGTTAATTTTTAGGATTCAATTGTAATTTAATAATTCATTGCCATTTAAGGTTTTATTACGACCTGAAAATGAATGCTTGCAAAACATTCCAGTATGGCCTTTGTGAATTGCAATTCAACGGTTTTCATTCACTTCGAGAATGTTCCTCTACATGTGACGGTGAGTTTAATACTTATAATATTTTAACATTATAAAAACGAACTTCTTAAGCTTAGAATAGCTTAGAAGCTATTAGCTAGCTTAGAATAACCTCACCCCCTATTACATGGGACTCGTAACATAAATAGTGAAAAGTGGGTGTTACATTGTACATAATGCATAATGTGCACCTCTGCCTACCCCTTCGGGATTGTCGCGGAGAACCTAACGGGTAACCGGGGCTCCGGCTCGACGTGCAGGAGAAGGAACGGGGTGGTTTTTAGTCAGTAAGAGTCTGACACTCCCTCCCGCCTCACCCAGGCGGGAGCAGTCTCGATGATTTTCCCCCCTTAAAAAAAAACCCCTTCGGGATAAAAAGCGTGATGTTATGTTACTTCTTAAGCAAGTATTTGCTACTTTTGAGAGCAAGGCAGTTGGCTGGTCAACGCATGTTGATATGAAGAGACTAACGACAATATTGCTTTCAGGTGCAATTTTGTTTTGAAACTCTTTTACCCGAGTGATCTTTATTTGATTACGACATATTATCTATTTGGTCAATTCCTCTCTTTTTTTCTTTCGTCAATATACAAGTACCTCGATAAATATATCCCGCTTATGTCGTAACTAATAAATATTAGGTATTTATTATAATTATGTGTTTTAATTTCATTGTTGATTTTCCTATAGTAATTGGACACCAATTTCTCACCGAAGAAGATCAGGCAAAAGTTTCTGACGACACGATATGTCGCTTGCAATATGACTTTGGATCTTGCAACAATTACTATCCAATGTAAGTTTGAGCACCATTTAGATACCTATTTTAAGTTCAAATTATCGAAAGCATAAAGGCCAATCACAACATGTGAAACGAGAAAATTCTAGTGTAGTGGCGCCAACTACAATTCTTTCTCTGTGTCACGGGATTGGTGCGTTTAAAAAAATATGATATTTCTTCCATAGAATACAATTTTATGAGATTTATTTTTACTTTTTCTGATGACGAAGGGATTAAGGGGCATTTGTGCTTGTGTTTTTACCCACAACGTCGTACTTTATTGTATGTTTATCTACAGGTGGTACTTCGATGTGACTGAGCGTACTTGCAAGAGCTTCTCTTACAGTGGCTGTGGAGGCAACAATAATAGATTTACAACACCCGGCATGTGCAATACTAGATGTCAAACTGCTGTCGGCGATTATAAAATAGCAAAAACTATAAAGAAAAGTCGATAGACTAAACAAAACTTACTAACAAGGTAAAAGTAAATGTATTAAAGTTAGGTAAATCTGTACAATTAAAAACTATAATTAGAAATATCTAATGGTTACGTAATAAGCTTTTCTTGTATAAATAAAAGTAAACATATTGATTAACAATATGCAGTTCAGCGGAACGATGCGATGATTTGTTAACAAAGAAAATTATAATGCGCTACGTATCGATCGCTTTAGTAATGATTTCTTATCGTTAAAGAAAATCTTAAAGAAAAGGAAAGCATTTCTACGAAAAGCGAGAGAATTATCAATTGCGGTTTTGCGGTTAACAATGATTGATCTCAAAGAGCCGCTTGGCCGGTCTTTATTGCACCGAGGGCCGAGTCACGATTCAATGAAAGTATTATGTTATTTGAACCCCTATGGCGTCATTGCCACAACCTATAGATAACTTGTCCAACACCAATAACTAAATACTCGTATCTCGACCATTAAAATAAATTATTTTATTGCTAAAAATGTTTAGGTAAGTACTCAAAAAGACAAAAAGATTTCTAATGTTTTTTTTTTAAATTCAATCGAATGAAAATAGTAATGACCAATTCTCGATTTAATTCTAAAGAGAAATTGAGGATAAACAATTAACATCTCCGACATTTTTCCGTGTCATAAATCATTGGATAAAATGGAATTAAAAATAACCGCCACTTTACTAAATAAATGCTTGTCGCTGTCATCTGTTGGTGTCATTAAATCCCGTTAGGGTCAGAGTCCACAACTGAAGGAGGGCTGAACGCAGGACAGAGGCTTGGAGGATTGAGAGCAAGGTCGTTGTAACGCGCGAGGTGCTGGCGCAAGCGGCACCCGCTCAGCTGCGGCTCGCGGCTGCACGCCAGCTTCCTACAATAATTACATTGGGCCATCGCCCTCAATTAGAGACGCTCACGTTCGAATGACTAGCTCCGAGCGGTCCGGCGAACCGACTGAGTTCGCTTGCACCCCGTCGCTTAATACTAGTGCGTGCACGTGTACTCACGAAACCGGTTCGGCCAGCGGGCGGACCCAGTCGGAATCTTGAGAGGCGCATTCGGACCTAACAAGTATGTGGACTTGCCTCAGATGACTAAGCATGCTGTTATATCCGATTTAATGCAGCCGCATATTCCAGGCTCGGCATTTTTCATTGAAGAAAAGATAAAAAGCAGTCGACGCCCCTTACAAGTGCAGGCGCAGTCATACCTCTACTTTGAAGTAGTAACAGAAAATAGGCAAAAATAAGAATCTCTCAAGTTGAACTTGAGAGATTCTTATTTTTTTATGTTTGAAAACAAAAGTAAGTAGGTACATGACCGCGATATCTTTACGTTCACTACAACTATATATATATATAACATTATGGGTTTGTTCGGTGGTGTTATTGGTTTAATTAAGGGTACTTTATATGACATTACCAGGACCATTAAATACATACGACAAATCAATCAACTATGAGGTTCTGTATCACTCTGATAGATCAATGCAACAATTTGAAAATTCAATTATCGACGGCATGATAAAATAGTTTCCTGGTAGGATACCTAATAATGATGTTAGATCGACATTAACAAAAGATTAGTTAATTATTTACGCAGACAAGAAAGCAGTAACTACTGATTGAGTCACTAAACGAAGATCTCTGTATGTTAATGAAAGATGAGTTGACCGCAATTATATACGTTTTCATGAGTCAGGAGTACTAAGTAATCGGGTTAGTGGTAATCTAGAGGCGAGAAAAAAGCCTGACATAGCGACTACCCCGAAATAAATTAAATTAATGCGGCCTCTTTCCATTTGTCGCTAAGCCGGCCTGGTAATCTTACAAGAATTTCCACGTATAAATCTTAACAGTTGAGTCTTCATGTAATTAAGCATTTTATTATAGTAAGTGAGTTCTATCTATCTACTATACTATTATTTATAACCTCTGTGTTCTAATGATCTAGCAAGCATAAGTACAACTGTCTTGCTTGGCCTTGTGTTTGGTTTTGAGTCAGATAAAAATATTTTCGACATTCTTAGTAGTAATGCGAAATTTGTTATTAATAATAATGTTTATTACTTTTAATCAATAACTAATGAAAAATAATGCAAAAGTACGTTTGATAAATTACGAGTTACGACTATACTCTTCGATATTTTTTACGCGAATCCAGGCAAATGATACAAAATCATGTTCATTTAAGAAATTCCCAAAACCCGTCCAACGATGCATTATACGCAGCTGAGATACAAACAGATAAAATTCCAAAGTCAAATCACACACCAGAATACAGGCAGATCTTTTTTCTGTTGATATTTGTATAACAAACGTTATTTCGAATTAAAATGAGCGACAGGTGACTAAAACCGCATTCGTATACCGTTATAGTAATCAGTTTTGTGCAGCTCAAACCCTTGAGAAAACTACCTGCGAAGCAAAGGCAATTATACCCAACTGATGTAACTCTGATATCACAATTTATTACCAGACCTCTAATAACCATGTTTACCTTAAGGTAAATCTCAGGTTAACCTGCGGACGTGTTATCGTTTCATTGAAACAATAGTTACGTGTTTATTTTAGCATAACTAATAATATATATTATAATTAGGACATGTATACTCTGTTGCTGCCGCAATTTCATGTGTACTAGTCGAAATAAAGTCAGAAAATGCTCATATTAAAAATATTTATTAAAGCTTTTTATGAAACTTGTTGATATGAACTTGCAGTAAGATATCAGAAGAAACTCGACAAACTTGTGGTACGTCGTCACGAGCTAATAGCACAGGCAATTAAGCAAATAAGTGCATACAATAAGTCTTCAAGTTTTAAAGTAAATTGTGAGATAACAATAAACTTGTTGTATGTAATAACAGTAAGAACACATAATATACAATATTGTTGTTAGCAGTCACTAAGTTCCAAGTAACTAAACAGTGGGCTCGCTGCCATCGCAGCGGTAAGCCCCCTCTTTGAGGAGTGGCTTGAGAGACGCTACGGCGTCCTCACCTACCGCCTGACGCAGGTCCTCACCGGACATGGGAGTTTCGGGAGGTACCTGTGTCTGATGGGGCGGGAGGAAACGTCCGGGTGTCATCACTGCGAGGACCGCCCTGAGGACACGGTGGAACATACTGTAGCGGAATGCCCTGCGTGGGCTGAGCACCGCCGTGTCCTCAGGGAAGTGATCGGCGATGGTGACCTCTCGCGTCCGGGCCTAGTGCAGGCCATGATGCGGAGCGAGGGGGATTGGGATGCCGTCTCCTCCTTTTGCGAAGCAGTCATGCTAGCTAAGGAGGAGGCGGGACGCGTGAGGCAGCGAAGCGCTGCCTCCTCGCAACCCAGCCATCGCGAAGGACACACCGGGCGTCGGGGATCGCGGGACGATCTCCGGCCACCGTAAGCGTGGGCCTGCGGACGGCGAGCATGGGTGGCTCCCCGTCCGACCAGAAACAGACCCGAGCGTACGGCGCGTCGCGTTCCGCGCGCGCCTCAAAGAGCCATCAGACCACCACAGATGGGGCCCAATAGGGTCGATGCCGATTCGGAGTCGCGGAGAACCTAACGGGTAACCGGGGCTCCGGCTCGACGTGCAGGAGAAGGAACGGGGTGGTTTTTAGTCAGTAAGAGTCTGACACTCCCTCCCGCCTCACCCAGGCGGGAGCAGTCATTCGATGATTTTCCCCCCTTAAAAAAAAAAAATAATAAAAGTAACTAAACAGTGTCTCTTTTTGCGAATGGCTAAATTAAGGATTCTGTTTGACTATACTTTATCAAACTAGGTAATTGAACTCAAGTCCTAACACCAGAAACTGGTTACTTTCTACTCAAAATGGTTCTGCAAGATATAATAAAAATAAATATTCAAATAAAAAGTTTGGTTACTAGAATATTTAAATCTCAATCAGTACTATTCAATACTCAAAAGTTCCATAATGTGGTCCTAAAGTCTCCCTTTACCATCATCGTTTTGTTGGGGAGATAAAAGCTGGTTCCGCCCATCAGGGGTCAATATAGTAAGTGTAGTGATGTGCAGTTGTCGTAACTGATCAGTAGCCGTGACGTTGACAGCGATAACTGTTGGTTGATAGCTGCTATGATTAGTCCTTAACTACTTCCCCAAACTATTATATGAAGTTTATATGAAAAGAAAATGTTTCAAACAAATTTTTGTAGTACTGCTGCTGTAGGAAGTGTTGTACTAAATCACAAGCTAATTGTAGCTATAGTTTCACATTAAAAATTCATCTGGGAAAGTGGATTGAAACCAAATAGGTAGTTAGAATTATTCATAAAACCATAGAAGAATTGTTTAACCGTTTCTTATTTGGTGGGCGTCACTATAACTAGTGGCGCCAGTTAACAGACAGTTTGGACAACAACTGCGTCCATCAGTAGTAAAGTGTCCGCGCTGACTTATAGAGCACCCCCCGTAATGTTCGTGCCTCGGGAGTTCGCTCCAAACTTGACGAGTTGGTTCAATTGACAATGGTCCAATTGGAGATGAAGATAAAGCTCGCAACCAAATTGAGGTCAGAGTTATTGGCTGAATGTGACCTCGTCAAAGTTTCAAAAGCCATTTGGTCGATGAATCTGCATCCTTGCACAAAACTCAACATTATGTAGAAATATATTATTCTTGAAACTAATCGTCTACAGGTAAACTAGTTCTAGAAATATTTAAAAGGTTTGATATTCCCAAATTATATTTTATAACAACCTTTTTTTGTATCTGAACTTCTGAAGGTAGGCATTCATTCATTCAATTCATAAATATTCAAAGAACGAAATAAAACAATGTTGATTCTGGAGTTGATAACATTTTAGTTAAAAACTTATTCTCTGATTCTAAGAAATATTCAATATTTTAAAAGATTAGCGCATAATTTCTTAGTATTTACAATTATATTTTCACAAATCATATAACACATTTTACATAAAGTAATTCTTCATAAAATTTACACACTTATAAAGAAGGACCTCGCCACTAGCACTTGATATAACAAAAATTGCGCATTAAAACTTGCTTAGATTTGTTTCGGAATTCCATAAAATATTAATATCTTCTTCTAGAAATAGTGTAAAGCAACACTGGTTTGTCTACGTAGAGCAGAAAATTAGAAGTGTAAAATCAACATAATTCTGAGAAAGTAACGTTAATGCAACATAACATTTTAATATTTGAACAACTCATGATTTAAGTGTATTTCAAACACAGCATAATAAATGTTGATGGCTTCTGAATATGTCCATTTCCTAAGTGGTACCTTGAAAGTTTAAATTGATTCACACAGTGGGTGAAATGAAGTATTTATTATTCACATACATAAGATTAGTAACATAATTAGATAAATGCAGTGAAGAGTAAATCTAATTAACGCTGCGCTGGCACGCTGTCCATTACACCTTTGCTTTTAAACTCGAAATCAGATTTGCCGTAGCGAGCTTATCACAAAATAACCCTTCACCAAACCACCTCTACCTAACCTGATTACGTAGAGATGAGAATTTTAGATGTAACCGGGCAACACAGAGGAGCTATTCTAAGTGAGTAAATTCTAAAATCTAAAGAACTCTTTGCTCAACCCAGGAATGGGAATCAAATCTGCCGGCGACTACTCAACCGCCTAAACAATTTAAGACAAGATTCAAGTTTCGTAATTACAATTTTCATCTTAAGTGTCCCGAAATTCTTCACATTCAAACCAAACCGAGTTCACCGTAACGTTTCAATTCAAATAATTAATTGTTAACGGGAGTCTTCCTTCCTCTCCCTGGATTCTTAATTGAATGGATTCTTATTCCGAACGATTTCTCATTGGAATTATTGTATAACCACTCGAAGAAACTTATGTCCCTAATTTACTATAACGACCTATAATTGTACCTGTTTAGAAATAGTTATCATTTGTTTTTATTCTCTCATTTTATTATTTTTGGTCTGATAAATTCTAACTTAAGGTATTTTCTATATAATATACCATGTAACCTATCCATTCAACGCCCGTATATAATATCATATTATAAGCGTAACAGTGAACTGAAGAATTTTAGACATAAGTTCATTCATGTTCTACTTGGCGGCATTAAAGCCTTCACTGCTTTTGAGCATTGCTTCAACCATTGAAATTCTAAAATGACAGCTAATAGTCGCGAATATTTCAACCGAATAACATATATAAGTAATTTAAGTAAAGTAATTTAAGAAAATAGAGAGAGCGCGCCATTTTGTGTGCAAGCAATATGATATCACCAATTCATGGGACATCACAGTTATGATGAACATTGCATTCAATTCAATGACAATACCTGACGATGTAGACAGAATTTTGAACAGATTTGTTCCCCTCAACGATTACCAACTCAAACAGGTCAATTGACAATCACAATATTGGCAAATTGATCTCTCGTCGGCGTTTGCCAGTTTATTGGTGCGGGCCAGTCTGATTTACTTTTATCGAGAACATTATAAGTGTTCTCCATCACACTTCAGACAAAATTCATTTTGATTAAAACGTTAGAAAATACCAAATCACAGATACGTATCAAGTACATGGTATGGATTTCAAGCGATAAACAAATTTAATTAGAATTTATAAACAATTCTCTTTAAAACAAAACAGAATGTAGTTAATATTAATTAATGGTTAGATATTAATGTGTGAGGCTATTGAACAATGTTATGGAAACAAAAGTTTTGTTAAATTTTGTAGATAGTCGAACAAACCCTTTTGATTCTGGTAAACATAAAGTTTTCCCATATAACTAGTTACCAGCCCGTTGCCGTAATTACACAAACATATTCAGAGCAATCAATTTACCCGAAAATAATACATACGATATTATTTACCGAATGCTTTACAAGCTTTGTTCGTAAAGGTTAAACGTCTGAGTAGCCAATTGAAGCCTTTACATATAGAGGTATATTACATAATTATTTCCATGTTAATGTTTATTATGAATTAATTGTTAATATCAATTACATACTTAAATAATGTTTAATTCCCAGAGAAACAGCATTTCGAGTGTCAAAAGAGATTCACATTATTTTTAACTTTATTGAGGATCTAATTAAATACGTAAGTTACTAGATGTTCATGTTCATCAGCGACACGCACTGTTACTAACTAACAGCTATCGTAGATAGGATAAGAAAAACATTCAAGGTAGACTAACTTATAGCTGGAGTATTGTTCTCAAGTTAAAACTGGTTTGTTTAAAAAAACCTCAAGTATGTTGTTCAAATGCCTCGCTTGATATTAAGAAACATAATAATCTAGAACCCATTTTTAAGAAGGTTAAACGCACACAGCATTCTTGCTATAAAAACTAATATCAAAAGGGCATTACATAACTCTCGTAGATAAGTTTGTTATAATTCATTTACATACAGCATCATTACATTTTCAGCAGACCAAAGCAAAATTTAGAGAAAAAATAAATAAGATTTTTCTCATTTAGGGCCAACAATTACAAGAGTGCTTCAAAGAAATAATACGCTCATCAAAACGGAGAAATCACAACCGATTTGTTTTTGTTAGACACTCTTATATAAGTTAAACAATTTGTAATAAACGAATTCCCTTTGATTCGTTCGAATACAACAGAATACCAGACCGTAGACACGTCCGTCAGAATGAAGTCTTAAGCTGATAAGTAAGGAAAAGGTAAAATGCGTTTATTTCCGAGAGAATTTCTCGGAATAATTGGCTTTTGTTGTGTGAATTATGTCAGATCTATGTCGTTATTTATGCTGTGGACAGTGTCGTAGCCAAACATCATAAATTATGATGCAAATCGATACAACGTTTGGTCCGGAAATGTTCTCTATTCAATAACGTTCCTAGTAAACTAGTGAAACCAACGATGCTGAACTATATTGTCACCTGGATGGCTGTGTGCAGTAACTTAATTAAATCGCAGTTGCATTTTTGGCTTTGATCACAAAGTCAGCTTTCAATAGATTTATATCTAGTAGCCTACACCATGAATAGCTATGATGTTTTTATTACTTTTGGTTTTATATAATACATCTATGGATATCCGCGGAACTATTCAAAGTTCATAGTTAAACATATCAAATTCTCAAAGTACTATTAATAGCAATTAATAACAACCTGGGAACATCAAGCAACATTTGATCCGCATCGTAAATTAATACCGACTTCGTGTGGTACATCAGAGGCAATCATTTTTTACTGGAGGACAGTACAGGAACGTGTTCCATAAAGTAATAATCCATCAAAGGAAAAGAAAAAAGAAAGGAACCAAAGTTCATTTGCCTTTTCGTTGTGGTAACGGTACCCACTACATTACGTATTCACTGCCCACACGTAAAAATGCATACGACGGAACTGCAGGTCAAAGAGGCTAGCATTAATAGGTAAACCTCGGTGGCAATACTAGTTCTTTATGATCAATAAAACTGCTACAAATATAGATAATAATAATTTAATTCTAGTTAGGCACCTAAGTTCTACCCTACCTAACCTACATATGTTCTAGGAAAGTTGACTTTAAGAGCCCCCGAAACTCAAGTTGAAGAAACAATCTAAAATTTGTTTTCACAGTCTACTTCAATCTATGATCCTTATGAAAACTAACAAAACTCTATAAATAAGAATTTGTATCAACCATACCCTGAATTCTCATCCGTTAGGATTTTCTGAAGGACGTGAAAATTGCCTTTTAGCGTACAGGCCTAACGTGTGAGGAAATTTTATCAACAAGCTAGTTCAATTGCATCGTATTGAAATAGCCTGGTAACTGTAAAATTATATATTTAATTAATATGCATAATGGCAATCATTTATAAAGTATAGAACTTAGTTTTTGACTTGCAAGAATTTGAATATTTATTTCATGTTTAAAGGTCTCTCGAGTTTGGAAAAAATATATGTAAGTATCGAGTTTCATAATTTAAAAAACGGGCGCGTGACTATGATCGCATTCGAAGTCGCCCAGTCAATTTCTTACAGCTTTTCGACCGCGAAATGCGAACCCTGGTTTTTATATTTTGGTAATAAAGTACTTATTTTTACAAGCGAACGTGCCAATGACGAATTTTGTCCACCATAGAAGTAAGGTTTAATATTTAGAGACGAATTCTATCGAGTAGTAATGATGCTTATTATTGTCTTTTCATTAACAATACACTTCATAACGCAAAAATTACAAGTTGCGTTGAGAATTCTTAATAGGTATCGATTTCAATAGTACTCGTTAATGCACCACACTACTAATTTGTCATTTATTATGTAAACAGTACTTATATAGAGTACGAGGTTTGTTACCATCTTTGTTTACTTTGCCTTTGTATGAAGTCCTTCGTAAATGCTCTGTACTTTGTACCGATTAGATTCTTTCATCGATTATTTAAAAAGCCGTTGTTTAACCATAACAAATAAGTTGAAGAAAAACAATTAAACTTTGTCTGGTCCACTTTGGACACCAGAGGTGTTAGATGGTCAAGTAAAAGTGTGATTTTGCATGCACACAACATCTTTACTTCGTTTAATATCTGTGTCGAGAAAGTTTTAAGAGAATGCAACTTAATGTTCGAGTGTATCCGTTCAAACTGATGTTAATTTCATATTTTTTTAGGTTAGTGCAGCAGTCTAAATTGCAACTCTTGACCGCGATATTTTAAGATCAATCACCTTAACATGAAGTCAGGCTTTTATTTCCATAGAAGAATCCATTTACAAAATGCAAAACCCACTTAATCCACTTCTGTATTACTAGTCTCAATTTGAAGAACTTTTCGGAAGTTGCAACCAACTATTTTGATATGATTATGATTTTTACAAATGGTTCCGCCACTACGGACTCTAGCATAGTTACAGAAAAGCGCTACAGAAAAACAGGTGTGAAATTATGTATCTGTTACATCTGCAACAGTTGCGGTTTTGCTCGCTTTGTTTCGAATAATCTTAGCGTAATCAACAAGTTGCAATTTATATCGGCTATCTAGCTGAACCGATACAAATGGGCACCTTTCGGAAGGCCGTTATCTTGTGCTGTGCATAGACTCATAGAGGCATAGTCTCTCGGGGCTATTCCTTTATCTTATTCCAATACTGATATAAATACCTTTAGAAAGTCCTACCTACATCCATATAAATGAAAATAAACAGTAATTATCTCAAAGAAACTTTACACGTGTGTGAATTGAAGCGTAGATTATAATTTAAAGCGAGTAAATACTTGTAGAGGTAAATATGTTGAAGCCAATTAAACTTAGCTAACTTCGATATTGCAAGGTTCTGTAGTAAGATAAATATTCATTGCATGTTTGATGCTAATTAATCATTGAAATAAAAGCGAGAAACTTCTCTTTTGATATTGCATCTGTTCAGAGTGGGTGTAAATTTTATTTGTAGATGTAAGTCTAGGTGGGCATTATTAACCTTTGAGACCATTCAAGTAATGCCATAGATTATGATTGTTACAACTGACGCCTATTATTCGTGTTAATATTTATTTTAGTATACATTAAATACTATGTCTGTAGTGTCTAGGGAGCCTGGATTTACCTGGGTACTATTCGCGGTTTTACCAGTGGTAACGACACAACGTACGCAAGACACAGGTTAAGAGCCGTACATACTGATAGAATTTATTTTAATTTATGAAATTCATCATGAGATGTAACTTACGTAAAAATTGGTGGAAAAATTCAGAAGATAAAAGATCGAATGATGTAAATTAAATTGACCACTACGTATTTCCTCGAAACTCAGAGCTACTCGGTCAAGTAAATACAAGTTTTGGAGATATCATTTCAAGCTTCACTACACAGCGGGTGGTTGTAGGAAGGGAAGATAAAGGAGATATCACATTTACATATTCCTTTTTACACTAAATTACACTGCGGGTATTAGCGTTGTTCTCAACGTTACGATCAATTGACCTTAAATCGTTGAGTTACAAACGAACAGCGGTAGAATAATAAAGTGAAATGACTCCCGAAATTGTGAATAGTGTGTTCTTAACATAAATTTTTTTAATCTCTAAAGAGGTAGAGGTCTACAATGTCATGAAATACTTGTATTGTAATAGAGGGGTAAACATATAACCATGCTTTGTTGCATTCAGTTTTACGGTTCCGCTTGTGAGTACTTCACAGACGACGCAGTCTTTAAAAAAATTACTTTAATTCCTCATCATCATACGCACTAGGAATTTCTCTTGTCCGTAACTATTGTGAATGTTGTCAACCATCATCGATCACCGATCCATTATGCCACCAAACTTGACTAAAACAAGCAACAAACTAACATCTACAGAACAAAGTATGTCTCGAACACAATTTCCTTAGTAACAGGAAAAAGTACTTTCTGTCATGTCACTCAACGATTTAATGTTATTCATTACATTCATAACTGTGTGAGGGAAGGGCCAGCAATCAGTAACCTATTATAACTTTCATAGTTTAACTCCCGTTAATTGCTTATCCAAAAGTAGCCACAGTTGGAGTTGGTACATGAAAATGAACTTGGGGTATCTCTATGACGAGGGATGACAGCCAACTGAAAATTCAAAAGCATCAAAGTAAGTTTTATGTTTATTATTTTATTGGCGAAATTTTAATATGTTTAGATTTTGGGCCAAGTTTCGGAGGTTGGTAGTTTACTGGCCGATACCATGTTTGTATGATAAGATAGAGCATAGAGCGGACATTAGCTGTCTGTTTGTAATTGATTGCCGTTACGACAAGTGTTTTGATTTCTTCGAATTTTTAAACGACGGTGATTGTTAGTGCAACTCTGAGCAGTTTTGAAGAGCAGTAGTTCCATCAAACATAAATAATATCAAGGTAATTTTGCAAAAAAAAATAATGATATTCTCTAGCAACTTAACAGGAGACTTTGTTTAGAAATTAAATTTAAAAACGCGTCGAGAAAAGGTAAGCGACTTGACGCGACGATTTCAACGCAAACAGTTCATCTATCTCGGTATCAAAGCGGAGGAAATCAGCAATTTCATTCAACGCAACTACGTTACGTAGTTGGCGGCCGACAAGGCGAACGAAAATAAAAGCATTCCGCGCCATGACATTGTACTATGTAAGTTACATCACAAGTTTAAGGTCAGGTCAATGGAACGAAACGAAAAGTTTTATAAGTTTGTATTACGACAGTTTGCAGGTAGAAGTATAGTAGAAATAGTATTCCTATGTTCTGACACTGAATGTTCTGTCTCCTATGATTCTGTACTGCTTGGTTTGGGAGACGGAGTTGGTATTTGAATATGTATATACCTCTATACACAAATGATAACTACATACTATCCTTAATTTAAGACGTTAAAACTTCTAAGTTACAGTGACCAGCTATATGGCTGTACATTTAAACCCAACTGTCAGGAAATACAATGGATATGGAACTCGCATTCGGTGAGTCGAATTGTTTTCTGGCTACTTGCAAACGGAAAACGTCGAGTCGAGCAGCAGGCTAAATAGCCTGCAAGATGAAGCTTCACAGACTACGGTAACAAAAAAGCCTAACAAAGCAACGGAAAAGGGTCTTCATATGCATATATGCGACTATGCGTGGTTTCTAGTTCATGACACTCAAACTGATTCAGTAAATTATAAGAGGTTGTAGGAAAATGCCCTCATATTTATTTGACTATGTATTTGTAATAATGTTACTGTATTATATTGATGCTGCTATGAGATTGCTTGATCTCGTAGTTGATCTGTTTGTGCCTTCAAGAACTGACAATAGGTTCCTATTCGTCTTGTCAGTTTTAAATTAATTCTACTTCTTTATCAGCAGACAATTGATGAATGCTTGGCTTATCAAACTTAAATTCATATTTCTAAATTACGCAGTTTATTTACAATAACAATCACCTAACTAGAATGAAAACCACTCTAAAGACTATCTTATCTCGGTAGAAATTTAAAATATAAAATATGAACTCTCCCTAACTTCAGACTAACTGTTTTATTGTTCCCTGAGGAGCACTATGGAACAAATTCAAGGTTTACTAAATATTAAGCACCAAGATTATTCCCTAAAATCTCTTTAAAAAACGGAGACAAAGAAGTCTTGAAAAAGAAATTAACATTTTGACTGGAGTTTACGCGAACTTTATTGGATTACTATAAGACAGAGCAAAATAAAATATGTAGGTATGTATTATCCCCAATATTCATTCCTATATAAAAATATTCGCTGAAGCAAATATTCGTAGACGAACACATAGATTGTGAATGGAGGAAGATAGCAGAAATATTATTTATTGTCTTATTGGATGTAATGTGGTATCGATAGTGATCCATCACAATATCGAAGGGAAGTCAAATAAACTTATTTATCCACTCAGTGGTGCCAGTAATGGTGACTATTCTGTTACAATACGTCGGTACTAATAACTCCGACTGGCCTACTGCTCGGTTCCCTGCTTTATATTGGATTATCAAATGTTGGTTTGTACGTCCGAATGCGGTTGACCGAAGTATCAATTAGTCAACTAGGTCTACTGCGGACTCGCACGGGCGGTTTCGGTAAAATACAAGAAAAAATCTCGTGTACGTTACTGTTGGTAAAATAATAACCCATGTTACCAATTTAGGGAAGTGAATCTGTGTCAACGTTATTGTGAGTTATGTTAACAATGTGTCGGAAGGTAACTGTGTTGGTGCCTTATTTATTTTAGGAGAGACTTTCAAAAGGTGCTCTAGGGAAATAAACTGGGAAGTGTAGCGTTTCTAACTAAATTAAATCACCTCGGTAATCGCCATTAATGCATTACATACAGTTTCTTCCGTTATAAAAAAAAACATTATATGGGACATTTCTTGTTCAGAAGGTGACAAAATAGTATAATGGTCATTATTTGCCGTTAAGTTATTGCCGCGGACAATGAAAGCATTTAAGAGGGTGGTGCAATCATTGCTCGTCATTGTTCGCAAGTAAGTACCTAGCACACTCGATGATATAGAGCCTATTTATAGTGCCTTCCAAGCCGACCAAGAACAAAAGCATTGAGTATTATATTAAAACGGAATTTTCGACATTCCACTTGATACCAATAGAACACATTCTTGAATGTAAGCCTCAAAATCCAATGGGCAAATGAAATTTTGAAGATGAAACGTCCAGGTGGCTCTAATTGCCAAATTTATTCATCCACTCGCTTTCATCAAATTATTAATGAAGATTTTATGGGGAGGAAAGAATAAATTTTGAATCAATGTCAACCCTTCCCGGTTTCGACGTTATTTTAATGTTGAATTAATTTTTATAAAGGTTTCTTTCATTTAGGATCTCTGTTTCTGCTTAACTGCCTTCCAAAGACGCAGAGGATTAGGAAAATCTTAATGGCTTATCTTGTCTAAGATAGACAAGTTTATCTCCGAAACTTGAACCAAGTACCTACTTACTTAGTTACATCATGCTTTCATTGCAAACATTGCTTCCTCGGTGTCATAAACTTCAAAAGTTAGTTCTCGTTGTTTTAGATGCACAATTTTGTGAGTAACTAAGTGGTTAGTTTTAATAATTATTTGTTTCTTATAAGAATATATTTTGTCCTAAGTGTACCTAAGTGCTCTATACTAACTATTGGCACAAAACCTCTCCAGCCAATCGAACTTGTTGTTACTTGCAATTGATGACTAATCTCTGCTTGATTGCCTCATAATTTTGTGTTTGAATAAACACAACAAAGTGACCGACATGTATAAGGTATCTTTAATTCAGCTCTCTTCGCTTCATCTTACAAGACAATTGCCCGCAACTCGATACTCAGTAAACGATAGCGGTGGACAATTGTGGCACTGCTATAAAACAGTGAAACACTTCGTGGAAATGATGTGTTGTAAACAAAACCTTCACCGAGTGCATGTCAACGTTTCTTTGTCGAGCCGAATCATAAGGAATGCAGTCCGACATGACGCCCACATCGGAGTAGTCCCCCGATGAACACCGGACATTGATTAGCATTTACTACACACTCCTAGAAGACAAATCTAAACGATAAGCTTTAAACAAACAAATTATACACGCGCGATGTCATACTTCACTCTTGCATTCGAATTCAAATACATATTTCCAGTAAAGTTCGTTTACTTACCGGTTTAGTGAGAACTACGTCCAGCCATGACTTTACAGCTTACACATGCACACCGCAGCCAATCGGCAGCTTAAAAACTAACTTTATAAAGTTTTTCAAAGTTGCCGCACGAAAATGCGTTAAGTTCACTAAAAGTTTATTGGAATTTATTGAAGGAATAAGGAGCGAATATTGTGTGTTGGTTTTGCTGTAATAAGAAGTTTTTGTAGACAAAACAGGTTTCCGACGGCGGAAAGTGAGTTTGTAAGTTTGTTTGAAAAGGCGACGCGGAGCGAGCGCGGTTCGGACACGGACGCTCGGTTGAAGGTAGCACGCGGTGTGACGAGCAACCCGTCGCTAGCGAGCGCTGCAAGCCGCGGCGCTACGGAGCGGCAACGTCGCGCAGACCTACCCCGCGCGGGGGGTTTAATGCCTCCATGGCCCACCTAATATGATGGCGTCATTGTTTCATCATTTGTTATCTCACAGCTCCCGAAGGCATAAGAATTTTCTGAGCAGCAGGCTCAGCCGTAATTCAAACAGGTGCCATGCCGCGACACAGTGAAACTTAATGCGGTTGCAAACTTCGAAAGTTGAGCTTTTACTGTAAACGGTACTTTACAAGTACGTAAATCATTTTGAAACATTAGCTTACTAACTTGAAAGTTCACCTGGAAGCCCAAATAATGCTACTCGTTCTAAAATATTATTTAAAATTATTGTTCATTAAATACGCGTCAAAAATGTTGTGCGGCAACAATGCTTTAAAAATGGATAGTTAAGTGCTATGGTCGTTAAACTGGGAAACAAGAACACCATAATATTCACAAATGCATTCACTAAAGTTCCGGTGACTCACGCGCAGATAATGCACGCATGTTGGTCAACCGATAGACCGAGTCAGCAGGTGACAGATGACAAATCGAAGAAGTCCCAATTGCAACGTGCTGTATATATTTGTGTAAAATATTCTAATGCTCTAAATCAATAAAAGTTATCTAAAGGTATAGTCTTATTAGATTCTAACTAGATTTTTATAAAAATAATGAAACATAGAAAAGTAATTATTGTAATAAACCTTATATTAGGTACCTGACGCAAAAGAAATAACTAGCGAAATAAATGTAGGTAATGAGCAAACATTATCGAAATAAATAAAGAAAGAGCCAAATTAACAACAGGTCTTTCATGGCTCATGTCCACTTACAAAGAACCTTTACTTAATAAAGTGCCCATAAAAAATAAATAGTCTAGTTGGAGACGTGAAAAAAGGGATGCTGAACTATCAAATAAATCATTTGCCATAATAGTGATTCGTAGTTGATAGTCCCCAGAATGTGATGAGAATCTGCGTAACAAAAAAATCTAGGCAAAAAACTCATTTCGTTTTTACTACTCTTTGCGTATGACATGAATATACAAAAAAATAAACACCTAATTTTAAAATCGATAAAAATTTGTATTGTTGCCAAATGAGTTGAAAAATTACAAAAATGTTTTTTCTGGCGAATTTCAATATACATTTTCTAATCTTCTTGTTACCGCACTACTTTAGTCGAAGCTCGTGGTATTACTTCAAAAGTAATTCTGCTGAGGATAGAAGCTATTTTGAAGATTTTTCTATGTTCATTAGAAACGTAATGTTGATAAAAGTAGACATTATTATTTTTATTAACTTGTGTGCAATTAATTGGTGTCGCGCTCTGTATTCAGTGCGATGAGATAACAGCAGAATACAATATCAAACACTACTCTTCCAGCGGGTGGAAATCTCACTGAGTTGAGGACTACACCTTTGAACCTCTGTTTTAAACTCCTCCTCCATGACACGCCAGTCAACGATACGTGGTGACAGAGCAGGGCTGGCGAACGAAATGTCCACCACCGACTCGCCCTGCATCCGCACGCATGTGGGGACAGAACCCCGGTTCAGGACGACTAGGCCTGTCTCAAGGGCCCAGTCTCCCACCATCCTACCCCGGACGTCGGTGAACCGGGAACCCCAAGCCAAGTTCTTGGCATTGAAGTCCCCGAGGACGAGCACGGGGAGGGAACGGAACCCGACGACGACGGTGACCAACTCCATCAAGGAGTTGTGGAACTCGGCGAGAGTTCGGTTCGGAGAGAAGTACACGCCCACCACAGCGAGCTCTCCGAACCGTGCTGCGACACAACCCCGACCTCTTTGAGCAAGAGTCGGGGTACCGGCGGCGGGAGACTCGCCTCTAAAGCGATGGCAGTGGAGGTTACAATACGAATAATAATAAGGTGTAGTTATGTAATTACAATATTTCTTTGGAAAAGACATCAAATGCATGCTGCACGGTTGGTGCGGTGACTGGACAACTAGCTGCTGCGCACCGTGTAGCGGGTTCGGTTCCCGCACAGAGCAACTCTTTGTGTGATACACAAATTGTTGTTGCGGCCCTGAGTTGGTGTGATTGTGTATGTGAACATGTATGTTTGTAAACGCACCCAGGCCAAGGCCTACACCAAGATTTTCTCCTGTATTGCATTTTTGTTATTTTCTATACTTGTATAGAAAATAACAAAAATGCAATAGCATAAAACAAAGTTGGATGATTTTTCTTTTAACTTTGAAAATAGATTTAATGCTTTTGACACTTCTTTAGCATTAGTGAGGACAAAGCTCCAAGAGCTTAATTTTTTGTTCAACAAAACTCTGACTGAATTTCGAAGGGTAAAGGATAATTCCCTCTGTCAGAAAGTATGTACGGAAGTTTTTAGTGAATAAGATCTGCAGTGAATTAAAATTTCTCGTATGTTAACTAGTAAAATAAACCGACTCATATTTATTTGTATACCTACATGATACATAATTTGATTTATTTATCAAATGTGAGTACCATCTTCAGACATTTGTAATGGTAGAAGTTATATCTAAATAAAAGACTAATTTAAATTATATTTTCGGGTTACTCATGTAAGTGTTGATAAGTTTAAGGCTATGCTTTTTATTTTTGAGGGGATAAATCATCCAATGACATTCTCCCGCCCGGGTGAGGTGAGAGAGAGTTTCAGACTCTGCTCAATCCCGAAGCGGTCACCGGAGACCGCTGTCGGCTAAGTACATTATAGACCTTATTTCTGATGTTTTGAGATTACTACTTATTATTACTTATTTCAACAAGACGTACTAAAAACCACCCCGTTCCTAGAGGCTCTTATTAATTAATTTAGTATGTCTCAAAAAATTAGTTGTATTTGTACTAATTAATGTAAAGTGAAAACATTTGATAGTTTTTTTAGAAAAAGTACTTTTTACCAACTTGAAAAAGGTACTATATTTGGTTGATCACCTTATTATATTTCAATAATAGCTTCTGCCAGCGACTTTGTATGCTCAAACAGGTGATTCCCGTTATCGCTGTTCTCGAAGGAATTTAGGAAAATCCTCCCTTAGTGCTCTTACACTCCCCGGGGAACATATATACAAAGTTTTAGCTTCCTAGGTCCAATAGTTTCGGCAGTGCGTTGTCTGTCCGGCAGTCAGTCAGACTACCAGCAATTGCTACACTAGGTTGATGGGTAGTGGCTGGGTCGGGAGCCACTCTACATATTTTTTTAAAACCTCTGGTTTAAAGCTAGCACTTTAATAAACGTTAAAATTTGTTGAATTAAGTTTAAAGTGTCACCGTCTAGTACGTAGTTGACAAGAACTGCAGATCTCCTAGATTCTTTTACCTGAACACTTTAAACGATAGTCCCTCTACAAAATCCAGATGTCTACTTACATTAATCGACTTCGCACCTACATATTGTCTACTAAAACGATTGGTATGGACATAGAGAAATATTGCAGTTAAGTAGAGTAATCGTGATTGGCGTTTCATAGTCTTTGTTTACCCCCATAGGAGACAGGCGTGAAGTTATGTACGTATATATTAAAATAATATATACCATGAAAAGATAGATAAGTTATTTAGTTATGGCACCGCCTATGGACACACTCGACTTTAAAGGAGTCAACAAGTGCGACCTTGAAAACATTGGTTTTCTGTAAGCTTGTGGTATTAAATTGGTACCTAACTTCAGTTATATTTATCATATAAATATATATATTATATGATATATATATATATTAATATATATATTAATATGATGTAAAAATAAGAATGATAAGTTTGTGACGCAGAAGAGGTCCTTTCATTCTAGAAAGTAGAATCGATCTACTCTGTCACTATCTTTAGCTATACGATATATAAACGGTGGCAACTAATCCATCACCTTATATCAACAAGGGGCCTGTTACTTCAACAAAATATGAACTTTCGATACCATCTGGTTGAGCAGTGAATATCCACCAACGCGTTTCGGAAAAGTTTTATGAAATTCTCTCCAAGTTCATAAAATTTACCAATTTTATAAGTAAGATAGGCTCAGATTTGGAGTGTGTGCAAGTAAATTGATATTATAATGACTTACCTACTTTACTTTACAAAACTATAAATAGTACCTATCATGGTTTGATTTAAGTACCTATTTTGCCAATTAACTCTATAAACCATTTTTTAATGCATGATTATTCCAAACAACCTTCTAACGGCCAGCCCTAATGAATTATCTGCCAGTGGATGTAGCTAGAAGAGACAATTTTAACACTTACCTGATATTTTATTCTTTCTAACTATGTAAAATTAACCACAACAAGTTATACAAAATAACATTTATTGTCACGATCTAATTATATCTCCACATCTCCGAAGTAAACAACAACCACACGTTTCCAATAGCAAAAATTTTAGTTGCCAATAGAGACACCATTTCAAAAGATTCAACACTTACGTACAAACGTAGCCTTAGATATACGATCAATGTTATATTAGCCCCGTCGCCGACGATGCTTCACTGTAATCCAGCTGGATTAGCCAGCCTCCAGACAGCTTCTTTTGTTGTCAATTTAAATTACAAAGCCTTGAAAATGTATTTCATTTTTATAACCAACAGTGCTTCGAGAAAATGTAATTCGAATGCAACCTTCAGAAGGATTTTCAAGTCCAACCCCCGAGTCCGTTTAATCGCATTTACTGTGATATCTGTTACGTAGTTATGTTCATGATTGGTTAATTAATTAGTCAGTTCAATCCGACTTGGCCAATTATGTGGGCTAATGTCTCGACACTAAACCAATGTGACACCGATTCCTCCGGTAGCTTATTATAATAACAATTCAAGTTCCTATTTCTGTGATGATGATTATTAAAAATTGACTACTCTGTAGCTTTTTGTCTTTATTTTAGGTTACTTTTACCTTCAAGTTTATTTTTCTTTGTTTTTAGTCGGCTTAGTCTCAATAACTATTTGCAATTATATCACAAATCCCAGAAAGATCAATGCCAGACTCAAATACTGGAAGTTATATTCCATTAAATAAAACAATGTCGACAGAATTATATTATCTTGCAAATATAATCACTGATAGACGGTATCACGTTACTTTGAAACCGAACTCTAATTTAGAGACTTACTTCACTCCAAACAAGATATTATTGTAATCAAGCCATTGTACCTTTATAAAAATGTATAGAATAAATCTAAACATCTAGTTTAAATAACTATTTGGGACGCTTGTCAACGAGACTATTAGGTAGTACAAATCACGTGCCATTTCGTTCACAGGACGAGGACACTATTGTAAAGACGGAAGGCCATTCGTCGTGGAGAATGACACCAGTTTTCATGGGTCCCTTTATACGCTACCTATTTCATATATTACCCCAGCAACAAAGAAAGGCCGCAATCTGAAAAACCGCTGATCCCAACCGAGCTTTAATTTCAGCTGAAGTGAAATCGACTGAAGAGTACATGCTTTCGCTCTTATATCCTCGACCCTTCTTGCTTACGAACAAAATGTACACTTTGAAAAAGTTCGTCGTATACTTAAAGAAGTTCAACCATGAATATTTATTTGTAAGCACCTAAGAGTTTGTACGGGTTTACTCCGATACGAATGATATTTAATGACACGAGGTTTGCTCTGCGAGTGCTCGGCGTGCGGACGTGTGTATACCTACTTACCTACTATTGCTAAATAAATATAAAAAACAAAATGGTGCAGTGTAAGAAATGTAAACTGTTTTTATCTATGAATAAGGATGATGTGATTAAGTGTAAAGGTTCATGTGAAAGTGTGTACCACAAGAAATGTGTAAAGAATGTAAAGCAATTCATGCAAAATGAAACATGCGATGAGTGTCATAAGGCTGGAATAAGAGTAAACTCGCAATCTCCGGTGATTGAAATCGATCCACAGAAAGGAATGGACAATGGAAACACTACTGCTAGATGTGAACAAGAAGCTTGAGGTAATGTTTAAACTGGAGAAAAAATTGATTATCTCGTAGAAACTGTAGATTTTTATGCAGAACAGTATCGGCAGATGCTGGAGTTTAAGAAGACTACTGAAAATAAACTAAAAGCACAAGAACAAAGAAATGTCTACCTTGAGAAATGTAATGCCGCTTTAGCAGAAAGGGTCTAAGCTTGGAGAAGAAAGAAAAAGAGAATAATATAGAAATAGCGTGTGTAGTGAAGAACAACGATGAGGAAAACGTATTAGAAGTAGTTAAAAATGTTGCGGATAAACTTAGTCTGAACCCTGAAGATATAGAAACTGCTGAGAGAATGAGCTCACCGAATAAACCAAAGATGGGGGTAGACCGACCGCAGCCTATAGTAATAAAACTGCGTACTAAACAAGCTAGAGACCAATGGCTTCAAAAACGTAAAATACGACTAACAAATGGAGATTTATACCGCAACAACAACAACACACGAATTTATATTAACGAAGACTTGACTAAAGCGACGAGATTACTCTTTTGCGAAACCCGAAATCAGTTAAAACATACCTCTATACCTCTATATAAATATGTTTGGTCACTATCATTAATGTACCCAGTAGCCGATGCAACATTACGAGGAATGACAATTATCTGACACCCGGATCGATCCCCGCTAAATGTAAACTCTTTTTGTGAATCTATAGTTTGGTTTATCCAACTAAAAATTAAAACTACGATGAATTTCTTAAATAATATTACGTTACGACGAAACCGAACATTTTCGGACCCAAATAAAAGTAACGTGAGCGACGTTTCTACACATACCCTCCATGATGAAAGTGTCAAGTATAGGCCTGACTTGTCAAATGATGAGTCACAAAATGAACTAATACATAAATTAAAACAACAAATTAATAAACTAGAATCTGAACTTAGCAGTGCTCACCAAGAAATTGAAACTCTTTCTATGGAAAATACAAACCTCAAACGCACGAATTTTGAGCTATTAGAACAAAATAACCTATATAAAACTGTTACCCAAAGCCCCATAAAAAAAATCAAAACAAACACACCTCTCAGAAAAGAAAAAACAAGAAGAAATAAACAAGTCAACCACAGTCGTCACAAACGATAGATATAACTAACATTCCGGTGCCGAGCCTACACAACGTGAAACGGAAATAAAGAGAAAGGAACCTAAAAATAAAATTCATATATTAAGCACTAGTACCAGACATAAAATATTATCTATTTGTCAAAAAACCTTCCCCGAAAAATACGATATTTGCCATTATCTTAAGCCAAACTGCGGTACAGAACAACTTATTAATAATTTAGAAACCAAAATACAAGATTTTACGTTAAACGACTTCTGTGTCATTTTAATAGGCGAAGAAGATTTCAAAAGCACTCATGACTACTTTAGCCTCATACTCCATATAAGAGAAGTTTTATAAAATCTAAGTCACACTAATATAATTATTTGTTCGCCAACCTTTAAGTATGAACATCACACAAATATGTTCAACGTGGCGAGTGGCAAACTTTAATAACCTGTTATATTTGATATTCTAGAAAATGAGCACGCTTATTTCTTGGATTCAAATAAAAATCTTAAATGTTATGAGATGTTTAATATAAGGAGTGGCACGATGGATAACGTCGGCATGAAAACTATCTTCCAAGACATCCGAGACTTTATTAATGGAATAATCCAATACGAAATACGCACGGTGGATAGTCAATCGTCCTCAAATCAGCTGACGTATGGAAGCACCGCTGAATCTATGTTTTTTCGAAACTAAACACCTACATGTATTACACCAAAATATAGCTGGATTGTTTAACAAAACTGATTTCTTGATGATAAATATCGAAGAACTTGCAGATAAAAACAAGAATATTGATGTCCTTTGTAATACGGAACATTTTATGATGGCAGGTACTGAAACATATCTCCACATAAATAACTATGTATTGGCTAGTTGTTTTAGTAGAAGTAACAGCAAAAGAGGCGGAGCTTGCATCATAGTTCATAAAGACCATAAATGGAGAGAAATTACAGAAGTTAAAACACATTGTATAATTAATGTATTTGAATGTTGTGCTATCGAATTAATTGATTACAAAGTAGTTATAGTCTGTGTCTATAGAGTGCCGGATTCAAATAATTTGGCTACATTTCTTACTAAGCTTGAAAAAGTTCTTTTGCTCATTACGAAAATAAAATGTAATAGTATTTTAATAGCTGGGGACTTTAATATTAACATTTTAAAAAGTAATAATGTATCACTAGACTTCACTAGACTAAACTTTAACTTGAGTTAAAGTTTAACAACAAACATTCGGCTTGCTATAAAACAGCCTACTAGACTAATTAGTCTGACTTGTATAGATAACTTTGCCCATGATTTTAAAAAACAATGTAAGACTGAAGTGTTGGAATTTGGTTTATCAGATCATACAGCCCAATTAATAATACTCCCGATAAAAAAGGTTTTCAAATTTAAATACTGGTATAAAACGGAACGAAATTATTGTAAAGAAAACATTGATAAATTTAAAATGTGCATCAAGAATTTTTCTTTCTCAGAACTGTATACCATTAATGCTACAGATATTGCATATTCATATTTCATAGACAACTTTAAATTATTCTACGATATGTGCTTTCCGCAAACAATATCAAAGATACAAGTACCTAAATTATAAATGTAAATGGATATCACGCGGAATCAAAGTTTGTTGCAAGAAAAAAAGAATGTTGTTGTGGAAATTTAGACACGAATCGACTAAGGTGAATAAGAACAATTATGTCAGATATTCCAAATTACTGAAAAGAATTACCTCTATATCTCTAACAAAGTGTGCCCAAAATAATTACAAAATTAAAACATCGGATAACAAATCAAAAACAACATGGCAAATTATCAATAAAACACGGCCGAATTTACCAAGGGAACCCATAGAAAAAATTAAAATCCAAAATAAAAGTATCACAAATGCTAACGAAATAGCTGGCACATTTAATAATTATTTCGTTGACAAAGTTAAACCAATCCCGG
The DNA here is from genome assembly GCA_038387885.1 of Spodoptera picta. Lineage (NCBI taxonomy): Eukaryota > Metazoa > Arthropoda > Insecta > Lepidoptera > Noctuidae > Spodoptera > Spodoptera picta. Next base: position 9,509,242 of record JAZHFQ010000105.1, read on the forward strand.
GTGCCGGTAAAAAAGCAACCTCCCTAATTAAACCTAGACTTAACTCAATGTATTTAGCTCCTTGTACACCTATTCACGTACTTAAAATAATAACTGGCCTAAAAAACACAAGAATTGGTTATGATGGAATCTCAACGAAAATAGTTAAGGATGTAAATGGTTATATATGTCATCATTTAAGTTATGTTATTAATCTATCTATTACAAATGGCATATTTCCAACAGATCTTAAAGTGGCAATTATTAATCCGTTATTGAAAAAAAATGACAAGGAATTAGTCGAAAACTACCGACCCATAGCCTTTCTTTCTGTGTTTTCAAAAATCTGTGAGACTTATTACAATTTAGAACTAAACAATTATATATTATGGAAAATAACAATATCTTATGCAACGAACAAAAGGGCTTTCGAAAACATAAAAATATAAATATGGCTGTCTTTGAGTTTTAAAAAAATATTATGTCCGCGATTGATAAAACCACCCCTGTATGCTCGATCTTTTGTGACATGACACAAGCCTTCGATTATGTTGATCATGCAATATTAGCTAGTAAAGTAGTAGTGGAGGCATATGGCAAAAGAGGAAATGTCTTAGAACTATTTAAATCTTATCTGTCTGGTCGTAAACAAATTACACAAATAACAAAACTTAACTTAAAAACCAAAACAGAAGAACAGTATCAATCCCAAGTGAGACATGTTACATACGGTGTTCCCCTAGGTAGCATACTGGGACCCACGCTATTTATTACTTACATTAATGATCTTCCTCGTGCAACTGTGCAACCTATGATATTATTTGCAGACGACAGCACATAATATTATATGTAAAGATAAACAGTTATTTGAAATCGACATAAATGAGTCCCTAAATTCAGTAATAACATGGCTTGACAATAATAATTTAAAAATTAATATGAATAAAACAAATGCAATGAATTACAGTCAAATACCTCAAAACTCAATTCAATTTAAAGTAATATTTAAAAATAATGTAATTAAAGAAGTAGAAACAGCCAAATTTCTTGGTTTAAAAATTGACAATAGACTCAATTGGAAATGTCATACTGAAGAGCTTTGTACAAAAATAAGTAGCTTATCTTATGCGATGTATAAACTGTCATCAACAGTGAGCAGAGACGCGTCATTGACGGCATATTATGGGCTGATAGAATCGGTGCTTAGATACGGTCTGATATTTTGGGGAAACTCGACCAACACGGATATGGTATTTAAAATGCAAAAAACGCTGTATCCGGGCCATGTTCAGGATTAAAACTACTGACAGCTGTCAACCACTGTTTAAGGAGTACCATATACTGACACTTCCGTCACTATACATCTTGGAAATAGCTTTATTTGGAAGAAATAACCCTCTCTGGTTTCCTCTCTTAGCAGATAATATTGTTAGGAATAGACGCAAGAAATATAAACATTATCTACAGCCTCACTCTGCGAAAACAGCACTTCTCCGTAAAAGTGTATTTTGTATGGCACCTTTAATATACTAATAAAATTCCGCATAATATGAAAAATATAAATAATAATAATTTGTTCAAAAAACAACTAAAAAAATTACTTATTAAGCATTGTTATTACCATATTAAGGATTTTTTAAATGATAATTTATAAGTTCATTGTTTCATATGTTTTAACTTTAGTTGTCTCTTTAATAGATTTATAAATTTTATAATTATTTTGTACGCCAATTGTGGCAAAACATGTTGAGACGTTACAGTGTTTATTTTATCATCTGCATTTGCATTGATATGTATAATGTTACCCACACATGTTTATACAAATAAATATATCTTTATCTTTATCTTTACGCAAACATGGGTTGATAACGAATTAAAAAAAAATTGGAGCGCAGGGACCAGTTATTCAGAGATTGGAAATATTCGGCTAATAATATGGATAGTAGATTAATTTACACAAAATACAGAAATAAAGTAAATAAACTAATAAATAATGCCAAGAACAAATATAGACAAAAAGAAATAGAAAGGTGTATTAAGGATTTCAGAAAAATTTGGTCAAATACATGTAAACAAATGGATAGGTAACCCTAAAATGAACCTAGATGATGCAATTTTAAAATATTTACGTCAAAATAATGACGTTCGTGATATTTGTAATAGGTTCTCGGAAACATTTACAGATGAAATACATAAAATAAAGCATAAATGTGATAATAACTTTTTGATTAGAAGTACGTATGTTAATAATAGTGATACGTCATTTTACTTTCAAAAGGTAGGATCTGAGACGGTAGAAAAATACATAAGAAATTTGGATTGTGATAAGGCTCCCGGATTAGATAAAATTAGAGTTCAGGATATTAAACTAGTAAAAGATGAAATAAGTCCAGTGTTAGCAAAATTCATAAACATGTGTGTGAGTGGAGGAATTTACCCAGATTTGTTAAAAAAATCAATACTAAAACCAATATACAAACAAGGCAGTCACAAGGATTATAGTAATTATAGGCCAGTTGCGATTTTATCTGCGATAAACAAAATAGTAGAAAAAGTAATTGTGAACCAAGTGAGTAGTTACTTAGAGCAACATAATATAATATTAGACGCACAGCATGGGTTTAGGCGAGGGCGCAGCACTACCACCGCGCTTGTGCAATTCACCGACTACGTGAATAACAGCCTCAACCAGGGTCAGTTTGTAGTTGCTTTATTTATTGACTAGGCCTTCTTTGACACTCTGGACCATGAAGCTACTATTGCGCGCCATGAGGTCCGATTAACATATGGTTTCAAAGCTACTTAAAAAATCGAACCTTATGTACAATGGTCAACAAAACATGTGGAGATGAGGTAAGTGTTACTCTTGGGGTGCCAACTGGTTCAGTATATGGACCAGTTGGCTACATAATGCATGTAAATAGTGTCACCAATGTGATAAAATATTGTAAGACCTTTATGTACGCGGATGACATGTGCCTACTGTACTCATCCAACAATATGTCGGAGGCTCAAACCCACATGCAGACAGACTTTGAGAACATAATAAAATGGACCCATGACAATGGCATCATTTTAAATTTCGTGAAGACAAAGGTTATGTGTATAAGCTCGCCGTATAACATCTACATAAGGAATAACAGTCTAAACTTACACATAACAGGGCACACATATGATTGTTTACACAATAACAAAGATATTTCTTGTTTCTTGTTTGATAATTCTTAAAAATACCAACTTAGACTTCGGGTTGTACTGATTCACATATTAATTCTTATTAATAATTATGTAATGTACCTCTAATAATAACAAATGTACCGCATAGACTCAGGTTAGCTGTCGGTGCATGAACATAGACATAGTAGACAAATTTCGGTACTTGGGTCTAACAGTGGACAATAATTTTAACTGGAAATTACACGTTATAGATGTATGTAAAAAGCTTCAATCAATCCTGGGTAAATTGTTTCATCTAAATAAATTTGTAAGTAGAAAAATATTGTATGTATTGTACTATGCACTCGCAGACTCGTTAACTCGTCGAGTACCGGTTTTGCAGACACAATTATAGAACAATAGGTTGCGGTCACCGGTGACCGCTTGGTATTTGACAGTTTAATTGGATATGGACTAAGTAGTTACGGACTCACCTTCAAAACTCAACTTGATCACATAAAAGAACTACAGACTAGACTAATGAAATATCTCGTAAGCAAAAAAGTTAGATTGAAATGTAAACCAAATTATGAGAGACTGTACAACATTTGTAAAATACTACCAGTGCATACCAAAGTGGAATACCTTATAGCTATGGAGCAGTACAATACAAGTAAATATAAGGAACCTGTAACACATAGTTATCATACTAGGAAGGCTGCACAGGGTAAATTTGTAATACCAAAGGTTAGAAATTACTATGGGAAAAGGACTAGGCAATATTTGACCCCATTAATTTATAATAAAGTATCTTTCATAAGAAATAATAGTGGTAACCTAAGTACATTATATTTAAAAAAAAAGACTGAAGAAGGAATTTTTAAATATGTTAGAGACATAAGTATTAAAAAAAATTAATTTAATCGTTCTAGACATAAAAAAAAACTAAAGATAATATGTATTCATTAATAGTATAGTATTTATATAGATTAATAGTAGTTATAAGTAACTTTATTGTATAATATAAGAGCGCCACTATCGCCAACAAACTGTTATACAGTTTGTTGGCGATTTTTGATGTATAAGCTAATTTATGTATATTTTTTGTAAATAAATACGTTAAAAAAACTGTTCCAGGTAAGCAGTTAATATTTATTTATAATTGTTTTTTTTATTCTGGATATTTTTTTTTGTTAACGTTTTGTGCCATAGTAGTGTTTTATATTGAGTTATTCAGTAATTGACTATAAGTAAGGAACAATTTTCAGCCGATACAGTTGCGTTTTATGCCATATTTATGTCTATATCAAAGTGAAGACTGTCATGATAAAAATATGAAAGTGACACAAAATAAAACGTGAAACACGGCTGACTCTTCTTTGAAATGCAAAAGGCATGTAATGAAAAGGTTGGATCATCAAAAGTTGTACTTCAGTCCCGTGGTGGACGGAATCGCAAGCGGCACCCAACACAGCCGGAACCCCAAAATTTATTTTTTAATAAGAAACTTCAAAAAAGTACACCAGGAATTTTACAGATACTCAATTTATTAACAAAGTTAGTAGAAATTTAGATTTTACAATCAGTCAAATTTTTACAGTAGGTAGGTATTCAATATTTTCGACTACCTATACAATATACGTGTTACATTTACTTGATCAAAACCTGCAAACATTGTTTGCCTCCTCAAGGTTTCCAAATTGTTAGACGCAATATTATGTAGTTCAGTTTTCTACCTGGTATGAGGCAATATACTCACCTAATATGAGGCTAAAACATAATTAGTCGACGACGGTATATACAGACTAGTAAATATTGGAACAAACCCTTCGGGGAAACGAAAAATATTTCTGTTAGTTTAGTTGTGAATCCGTAATATTACCACGACTACAACAATTTGTTCAGTAAAAACTTATATGATACGTCTAAGTACCGAAACACCACGGTCCAAAACCCGGATGTACCTACCTTAACTCAACGGATCTTTGATCCTCTTTGTGAAGCGCCAAAATTACCGACAAATTGGCGAGATAAAGCTCGTATTTAATGAAGTCATGTCTACACCGGACCCCATTAAGGAAAATGAAAAAGTTGAACAATATCAGATGTCTGAGTGAATGTTTATGATGTTTGAAAACATGCCACATTTAATAGGAAATATTAATATTTGCTTAAATAAAGTACATAGCTGTTCTCATGATAGACAAATAAACATACATCATATTATAGAATAGAGATATAACTTCAAAGCGTCGAGATTAAAGCAAACATGTTTCCCCACAGATATTTTACTAAGTATGAAGTATTCGAAATGCAACAAGCATTTTAAAATTGTTATTCAACCACATTTCGTGGAGTTACACGAATAGAATATCATGCTCTCGCCCGCGTTTGAGTGCACATAAATACAAAATGTACGAGACGTATACACATACGAAACCAATGCACAGATTTTAGGGGCTGCGAAAAATTGCTAGGGAGTAAGTGTCGTTGACCGCCTAACGATTTTAAATTTTCGTACGTATATTTTAAAATTCATTTTAGTTGGAAGTGTTAAATAGTAATTTAATAAAAAACGCTACGGCTACGAGAAAAAGCTTTTATTGTTGGACGGGCGCTTTAATGGATATTTTACAGTTTAATACATATTAAGTGCACACTCAAGCGGTGTCAGTTTATCCACGTTTAAATATTCACACGTGTTAATTAGCAGCGTAAAATAAAAACACTTTCATCTAATCGTTCTTTTCATCCTCCCATCTCTTCTCCCCTCCCTGTCGTCCGGTGTAAAATCTAATCTTTATTTTCCTTTTTCAATTACGGACTTTGAAACTGTTCTCGAACTTTCTTTGAAGTTAAACATTTCGATGGTAACTGATATTGAAAATAACGAGCAAAAGTTCTTATTATCGAAGTCAAATATCGAGAACTAATGGAGTTATTCCTCACATGAACTATTGCGAATAATAGATTACTGTATGTTTAAGAACCAAAGATACTATTTTTTTAAGGGGGGAATCATCGAATGCCTGCTCGGAGAGAGTGTCAGACTCTTACTGACTAAAAACCACCCCGTTCCTTCTCCTGCACGTCGAGCCGGAGCCCCGGTTACCCGTTAGGTTCTCCGCGACTCCGAATCGGCATCGGCCCTATTGGGCCCCATCTGTGGTGGTCTGATGGCTCTTTGAGGCGTGCGCGGAACGAGACGCGCCGCACGCTCGGGTCTGTTTCTGGTCGGACGGGGAGCCACCCATGCTCGCCGTCCGCAGGCCCGCGAACCAAAAATACTATAGTTACAACTTTGAATCTACTTTAAACCGACTTAAAAATTTTACAGCAGTTAATGAGCACACACTGCACCATGTAGCGTTTCGTAACAATACTAAACAAATCAATAAGCTGTAAAATACCCTATTTTACCGAGTTCTCTGTTTATTTTTTCAATATTGTACGGTAGATAATTAAGATTTCAAGTCAGTAATATCTAAAGGATGCCGTGACAAGCTAGTACCTACATGCATGTCCGAAGTTCAAAATAAAAAACTATTTACTTTATTAACTTTCCCTAACATTTATAAATAAACCACGCAATTATTACTTAAAATTAAGGAACAACTTTTAAATAAGCAGTGAGAGTTTGAATAAATTTAATTTTGAATTAAAAATGCTAGATACTTCGCTACAGCTTCGACTCATCTTACTTAGTAACTTATTTGGGAAAGGATTAAATTAAGTTTGCCTTACTTAAAACTTTTCTCAATCAATCAGAGACTCGTACAATCGATTAAATTGTTGTTCACAAAAAATAGTCTTCAATCTAAATAGTGTTTGGAAGACGGTAGACTGTAGTCTGTAATTTAAAAGTTGGTAGATTAATTCTGTCTATACAATTGAAGTCTGCCGGTACTTTTCGATTGAATGTAGCTTTTTACGCTCTTAGATTTTGTACTGTATGCTGTTTAACTAAATAATTAAGCATCTTTAGTTCGGCACATTATTTCACAAGCCGTATAATATGCCATGCATGTGTGGTGTTCATTGGATGAATGTGATTGTGTCAAAAGATTTTGTGAAATCTGCAAGGACTATATATATTATGTATGTAGAATGCATTATTTAACGTAGGTATTATTAAATTCAAAATGATTAATGAGTTGTTTATATATGATATCGCAGTTGATATCCCATTTCTCGACCAAGAAGGCAGCACGTGGGTCTGTCTATTAATTTCTTACTCAAATACCAAATAATAGCACGTGTATTTAATATTCGAGTATACTTCCAGGTTTCCGTGTCAGAGGAAATCGGTAGTGAGCGCCAGAGTACAAAGGTAACAACATTGATTGACACTTCAAAATGTTGGGACTTAAATGTTAGTTCCTATTATTTCTTAAACTCCGAGAATATTTACATTGATGTCTTCTAATCGTGTCACAAAAAATTACAACTACTTACGCTTCGCTATTTTTGATATTTGTCAGGTGAATTTGAACCCTAAATCGCAGATAATATCGCAGTTCATAATTGTATACCTACCAAAGAATTGTGAAAACATGTGTATTATAACAGATATTAATTTTACCTCGCCTTATTACCATTTATTAATATCAACTGTCATGTAGAATTTGAACGGAACAATGTTTACTGGCACTGATTAAATTACATTAATAAAACAGGACACTGATATAGGTAATTTTGTTTGTTTATTATAAACAAATATTCAACCATGACAATCATTCATCTTAGTTTAAATATTTTGTAGTACTTGGTTTATTTTATAACTTCAGTAGACAACTAGTTACCTTTCATAACGCTACAAAGCAACAGTTCAGTAATCACTAGTCTAGTGATAAAACAAAAACAACGATATTATTGTAAAATAATGTACAAAAGCAACGTTTTGTTTCAGGGAAAACTAAAGTTTCATTATCATAGAATCAAAATACGCAATAATGCTTTGGATGAGGCAATTACTAACAGGGGACTTCGCACTCAACAGTTGTCAGTGATAATACGCAAAAGCCGGGAACAAATCCAAAATAACTGATTCCTTGAGTGCCCTGTGCTAATCCCATAACAAACACAAACGCTACAGTTAGGAATATGTTGCGGGGTAAGCGTGAATGACAAGGGTTGAGCCTTAGGAGCTGACAGCATAGCTTGTGTTTAGTGACCTGTCAAATCGCCTGACCGATGTTCCACGTGACCAAAGTCCTGGAATTCGTTCGTTAAAGAATCACAATCGCTTTCTTTCACAGTTCCTTCAACCTACGTGGTGCGATGTTAAGTGGATTCGGCTAGAACATTGTTTTACGGCTTCTGGATTACGGAGGATCGTTTACAAACTGTTTTCATTCCATTGATCCTGTGTTCTAGTTTAAAGTATAGTTAATTCTTTTTCAATATTATGATCACGTCACTAGTTAAGTACGTTATTATATAATGAAGTATTGTGTACTTAAAATATACTAACACTAGCAGCCCGTCCCGGCTTCGCACGGGGTAGACATTTATTTTTGAAATTTGGATTGTTGTAGTGACATAACTACAATAGTTGGACATATGCTACCGCGGAGTTTTTTGTAGACATTATGATATTCTTCAATATTGTTGTACATTATTTTTTTCTATCGCTAATAGTTTCGGCAGCGCATTCGACGAAAGACATTGTAAGACTCATTTTTTTACACCTTCGGTTACATTGTTCAAATTTTACCAAGGATCCCTAATTTTTTTGAAAATGAAATGTAGCCTATGTCAAATTGGAAGAATGTAGCATTTTTTTGGTGAAAGAATTTTTTAAATCGGCCCTGTACTTTTTGAGCCTATTAATTATAAACATACAAAAATAGGTACAAATCTTTCCTCTTTATAATATTAGTATAGATTGTAGACATTATGATGTTCTTCAATACTGTTGTACATTATTTTGTTCCACCGCTAATAGTTTCGGCAGCGCATTCGACGAAAGACATTTTAAGACTCATTTTTCTACACCTTCGGTTACATTGTTCAAATTTTACCAACATCCCTAATTTTTTTCAAAACGAAATGTAGCCTATGTCAAATTGGAAGAATGTAGCATTTTTTTGGTGAAAGAATTTTTTAAATCGGCCCTGTACTTGTTAAGCCTATTAATTATAAACATACAAACATACAAAAATAGGTACAAAATCGTTCCTCTTTATAATATTAGTATACCTCTAGATAGCAACATCAGGACATGAAACATTACTCTACTTAGCTGTGGCTTGGTGGAAAATCAAAAAGATCTCAACATGCATTAAGCCTATAATGCATCTTGTCATTAGTCTACAGTTCAACACACATAGGTGCCACATCATAAAATATCAATCTATCGTTTACCGACACTACGAAATACAATTTTCCTCTCCATCAGGTGGGTTAACAGTTAGGTTTCCAGTATTCTATTAGGAACCTATTTCCTAATCCAATGAAATCTAAATGAGCAGTGATTCCGTGGAGTATTTTTACATTAGAAGGTAACCCTAAAAAGTCAATGGGGTTGACTGACATTCGATTTAAATTAAGTACAAAAATGGACGGTAGTGCCAGGAAATTTCAAACTGACCACGCGATGTGTAGGGTTACCTGCACGTTGATGTGTCAGTAAATTTTAAATGAAGCTCTTCACTATAAAAGGAAATTAGAGTTCATTTTTGAGTTTTTAATTTTAACTGTAGCTTAGAAGAACCTTTATCTTTCCATAAAATATTTATTATAAAACTCTTACTGTGGGACTGACTCAGGTGTCTCATGGTGTCCATAGGCGACGGCGATTGCTTACCGACAGGTCATCGGTTTGCTCGTTTGCCGGAATATTCCATGGAAAACAAAGTAAACCTAATGATCTAGGTTTCCAAAAAAAACAGTCAAAGGAAGTAAGTGTAGGAGAGCCATGCTTCGGTAAGAATGAGCCGGCTCGACCGGAGTGATACCATGGTTTCGTCGTGTGAGTGAGGTTACTGGAGGCCCAATTACCCCCCTCCCCGGTCTTCCCAATTCCTGAATCTTCCACAATCCTCAAATTCCCAATTCCCAAAAGGCGCTGGCGACGCCGATTGCTTACCATCAGGTGATCCGTCGACTCGTTTACCCGCTTATGCCATAAAAAAACAATTCATGATTATTTTCTACAATTCTATCAATGAAAACTAAAATCGCAATAAAAATTATTGGAAAAGAGTATCATTTTTGAACAAGTTACAACGATGTTTCGTGGCAGAACAATAGCCAACTGACAAAGCCATTCACTACTATTATGAACTACAATAGACGCGAAGACGCGATACTGCTGTAGTCTAGTGACACCACATTTATAAAAATATCGACATTTAGGTATAATAACACAAATTCTTTTAAATAACTCACCAAATTTTCTAATAACTATTTATTTTATTTGTCTATGTAAACATTTGTTGTTATTGACAAAAAAAAATTAAATGCTAATGGAGAAATTCTGATGTACTTTTAGGTATTTATGACTAAATTCATAAAATGTAATACACACTGCAATCGCGTGTGTGTGTGTGCATAACAAAGGTATCTTTTCTTAAAGAATTTAAAATAAATATCAACGAAAAAGTACCCATATTCAGCATGGATTACATTTAATCTTAAGTAAAAGTAGGAAATTTTTTACTATCGATTGATATTTTCACATCCCTACATTCGGAACCAAGGGGGATGGATAAAAGATTGCACCTCTGACAAACGTTCGTATTTCTCTTACACTTCATCGGCGTTAAGTAATTACTAGCACATCTCTTCACTTTTCATTGTTATACGAAGATTTTCAAAAGTCACAGAATAAAAGAACTGTTCCATGTACTTCTATAGCTTTTGATGACTATATTTTATTTCGACAGCACTTCTTGAAATAGAAACAGTACCTACCTAAATATTTGGCCAGCCGTAATACATACCAAGACGTTAATATTATGTTGAGTAATAAAATATTCTAAGAATACAAAAGCCTTCCATTTCCCTTAAGTACCGTTAAGCACACATAATATACTGTATTAAAATAATCCCTTTCTGGATAATACCTTAACACTCTGTCAAAAATGATGATCTGTACTTACTCGTTATTACAAAGTTATTTCTGCGTTACTCAAAGAGAAATTTTGCTTACGTTACAAGCAGAAAACAGAATAATAACGAAATTAATTCCAAAAGAATGACTTCACAATTTCCATAAACATCTATTTATGGTAAATTGTGCAGATCTTCAAGGAAAAATAGAGGCACAATTAGATCGGACCAAAGGAAAACATGATTGTTAAAGAAAACTAACAAGAAGCATGCTTTGATGTATCGCCTTCCCAGAGAGACAGAAAGCATTCAGTGAAGAAAATAATCAAAGTCCGCCATTGTAAACACATAAAACAAAGCTTAGAGTGGAACGTAGGCTACCTTTGTTTTGTTGGTCTCTGGCTAACGAGGTTGATTCCAGTCTTTGCCATATTTAGCTGAATATCAATATCACTGTGACTTCAGTGTCTTCTTCAAAATAACGTCGTAAATAAGACCCACTGTTCGGCAGGACTGAAATCTAAGGTCTTAAGTCTGTTTCGACTATTTTAGACATTTCTAAGACTAGTCAGCTTTGCGTAACCTCAAACTACAGAGGAGTCTCAAAATGTCGAGAGTGATTTTGTATCCTGACCTCAACAAACATGGCTCAATCTCAGAGGAGCGAATAGCTTAACCATGAGCTCATCTCACATTCCCACCTATCCCTGATGAATATTTCCGCACCTTTTCAACATGTTTTGTCCACATACCCTCTTCAAAATCCGATATTTTTGTATATAAATATCTGACCGTAATGATTACTGTGTGTATATTTCAACTAAAATGTTTCTCTACAAATGAATATATCAATCACTCAGAAAAAATTGGTGATTTTTTTACAATTTTCATGTACTTTTAAATCATAAAAGGGCTTTGTTTTATAACCTTAGTTGATTAATTAAAAGTTATGTAGGTCAAATGAAGGTCACGGACGTTTTTGCTTTTTTCAGTAACAGATCCAATTTCTTTTTCATAATTACATGATACTTATGATATTTATGATATATTTAATTTAAATGTTGTATGTCAGTAGGTTTATGTCCCATAACTTGGGGTGCGTAGCATAACCCGCAAACATAGTAAGGTTGTTTATATTGAAGATATAATCAGCTCTTTAACTGGGACTAAATAATATAACGGTGTGGTATAAGCACATACGTATTACAATCACGCAGTCTACTAAACATAAAGAGCATATAGTATTCAACTAAACCATTTCGTATAATCGGTGGATAATCAGGTGCCGTTAAAAGTAATAAAAGTTAAAGGAAATAAAGATTTTATTATCAGTACAACTGACTGGGTTGGTCATTTAAGAATTATCATTATATTAAATGTCTTCCTTATAACTAGGTACTATATTATTATAATGTTTGCTTGATTATTTAGTCGTAATTTCGTTTGTGACTTTGATTTCCAGGCATTCAGATTCTCAGGCGGACCTTTGGGGCCACGGGTACGTAGAGTGGGGACTCTAGGTGCCCACCCTGTGGTCTCAGGGAAGACGGTGGCACAGTGGTCCGGTGCCGCTGTACACAGCAAGGCTTAAAGGAGACACCCGTCTCCCTAGGGATGTATCGTAACAGGCGTTGCACCGTGGAGGCGCCGGAGCAGGTCGCTTTTAGAGGACCCGGTGCCTCCATTCAGGTGTTGAGGGTGGCCACCGGAGTGTGGTTTTAGTGAGGTAAAAATCCCACACTCCCTAATCTTTTATCCCCAAAAAGGCTGGGCGCCTTTTGAAGGCTTCCCCCGTCATCAAAAAAAAAGGCATTCAGATTCTGGAATATATTCTATCTGAGTTCGGTTGAATGTTCGTATTTTATTTTATCGTGTCGTGGTAATGTTATTTTGGCATTCCCAAAAACATTGTCCAACATCTCTTTTATAACATGAAATTGAATATAAAATTGCATTTTTCAAAATAGCGTCTGTTATTTCGGTTAAAAAGTTTTAATGAAGATCGATCGGGTAAGAAACAACATGTCTCTCAGGCTCACATTTCCGAACTTGTTCAATTTTGAAGTAATCCTTGAATGTTTGTTGACAACACAAGCGTTTAGCCTGCGACTCTGTTCTCCCTAATCCCTGTAACTTGATACAGAGTCTCTTATCTTATTCACCAAAGGGGTAGGCAATGGTGTACCACTACTTAATCAAATACTATTTGTAAATTTCAAATGCCAAATAGGTCACTTGCTTAATGCAAAATTTGTTGCATAACATTTTGCATACAACCTTTGTAACTTGGTAAATATAGAAGTACATACTTATTTCTTTTCCCAAAATCCCGCATATTATAAACTTTTTTTTTCATTGGTTTTAGTGTTGAGCTCTAAAATTAAAATGCTACATCAAAATACAAAATTCGCTTAGGAGTAGTACTACATAATATGCAATAAACAATATTTTTCAAAATGTATTTCCAAGCAATTTCCCTTTACTAAAACCTTCATATTCCAAGTAATATATAGGACGGAAACAACCTGAATCGTAAAAAGCGGTCGACTGCACACTGCATAGGATGCAACAGACATAAATACTTTCTTGAATAAATGTGTTAAACGTTAGATTCAGAGCTTTCGGTAAGACACTGTAACTTTCGGAAGTAACAAAGAAACATTAAACTTTTTGATTATTTAGTTCAAAAGGGTCAAGTCATCATATTTTATACCTCCTCTAATATGAGAGTGGATATTTAAGAGGACTTGACATATCCACCACGCTTGATAGGTGATTTGCGAATTGAACTACTTTTCAGTGAATTTCATGGGTGAAAACAGAACTACAGTGCTGCTTAAGCCTTAAGACAGTTTTAACATTTAGCTGTCACTAAAAGAAATGCTAAATCAAAACTTAAATAAATATTGAAATTGAACCAAATTCTGGTCTAGACCCTGACCCAAAAGTCTAGTTTATAATTTTGTAGCTCAAGGTATGCTGATCATAGACGACTCGACCAAACTTTTGCTTTCTATATAGTAAGCAAATTGAAGTACATTTTGAAGTCTTAAAATAAGACGAAATTATTAAAGCATAACCACAGCTCAAGGACAAACCTTTAAAGTTCTTCAGAAAATGATTATTATTATGAACTTTATAAGTATTGAAACTGTTTTTTATTATTGGTCGCAAAGTTGTTGCTTGAACTTGGTTTCAAGAAAATTGATCTGTCAGCAAAGAATATCTTTTAAATTAAAGAATAATAGAAGTATAAAAATATTGTCGATATTCGAACACTGTCTGCATTTGAGATCCCATGTCTTTGGTGTATGCTTCGATAAATTGATTAATGTTTTATAATTATACTAGCTTCGCCGCGACTTCGTATGCGCATTCCCGTTTTATCCCGGTTTTATTTCGGTGAAAAGTAAAAAATATATTGGATATGAAGGATCCTATGTCCGTCTCCTGGTCCTAAGCTACCTCGTTACCAATTTCCATTCAAATCGATTTAGTCGTTCTCGAGATATAAAATGTGTAACTAACACGACTTTCGTTTATGCATAGGTATATACAGATTTTTTTTTTCATAACTAAAATGTGGTCTTAAAATAACTACAGACTACTAAACTTTAAATGAATATTGACGCACAGTCATGCAAGTAAAATACATATTATAATTATCAGGTAGACCCTGTAGAACTATAAACATTAGTAGTTATAAGTTCTTTGGCTTCGGTGAAAGTTCAACATAATTACAAAGTTATTAGATAGTTCTGAACTGAAATGCATACTCTTCACTGTACTAATTAACATTTAGCTGAGCACTGACTTTAGTTTTGCAGCAATTGAAGCTATCTAACTACGGAAGGCTGTGGAATCGCATTAAATTACAATAAACTTCATTATACATGGGAATCAGGTCATCTACAAATTTGAAAGGGAGGTATCTTGTCTTAAACTATGTATAAAATCATGGAATACCAAACTATTCGAATTGTATGTATCTAGCAATGGCAGTTTATACATTGTTGTTAAGGGGTATTCCAATTAAAATACTAAACTATTTCTATGTTATTAAAAAAATGCATAATCAGGAATGAAGATTTAACACATAACATAACATCACGCCTTGTATCCCCGAAGGAGTAGGCTGAGGTGCACACTGAAGTAACACCCACTTTTCACTATTTATGTTATGAGTCCCATGTAATAGGGGGTGAGCCTATTGCCATATACCGGGCACATTTCCAGACTCCGTGCTACGACTGAGAATTTTTTTAAAAACCCAGTAATACTTTGCCCGACCCGGGAATCGAACCCGAGACCCCTTGCCCGGAGTAGCACTTGCGACCACTCGACCAACGAGGCAGTGAAGATTTAACCATAGTTATATTATAAATAAAATTATTTCATAATGATATTTTCTAGATATTAATGTCCGAGTAGGTATTAAATATGATTTACCTCATTTTCAACTGTTTCTGAGAAGTACAAATCAATTAGAGCTCATAATATATTAAAAGGTGTAAGGGCAAAGTGAATGGCTGGCGTGCAGGATTCCAGCCAGCTTTTCAGAGGTTTATTAGCATATAAATGAGTGGTGCAGCTTGCCTGCCCTCACCGACTACTTTAATTTTCAACAAACCATGGAAATAGCGTCAGGCTACAATTAGCCTGACGTTGCAGTTGTCTTGAATTCTATGCAATCATAGAATTCAAGACAACTGCAACGTTAGAAAGTACTTTGCTAAGGTTAGAATGAAAATAAAAAACTTTAATGAGTTTGGAATATTAAAAGGCAGACAACAAGCTCTTCCATTGTAACTGTCAAATAATTCAAAGGCAAAAATGTAATGTAACAAGTAATGTAACGTGTAAAGTTAAATAATCTCAGAAGATCTTAGATGATTTTAATCAACATGTATATAAAATTATGTAAAACTACATAATTTTATATACATTTTTACATGCATATCTGTATTCTATAAAGGCTGCGGGGCTGCAACCGCTACGGTCGCGGGATAAAATCGCACCGTAAGTGCCAAGCCTAAAGGTTCAATTTCACTACCATACATATATATATTTAATTATATATATAGGGTTCTGAAAAAACAGGTAGAAAACATTATCGATGCCGGAATATTTCAATTATCCGACGATCGTGTGCAGGTTTAGAATTAATCCCCGTTCAACGAAGGATCATGCCGTATATTTGATCAGCGTTGATTTTAGATCTAGCAACTTGAGCCAGCTAACAAATACGGCTTAGCTGAACTGAAGTTGTGCACGTACAAAATATGGACAGGTTAGGTTGGGTAGGAACATCGTAATAATCTCCTTCATAATTAAAAAAGAAAAAGTAATATAACTACCTGCTTAATTTTTTAACATGATTGTCCTCTCCAAAAACCACGAAGAACAATAATTTTAAGAAATGAGAAACAACTTCTCTGTGCTACAGTTATTGTTGACAGTTCAGTACTAAATCTGTTTCTTGATATCATTGTTACAAATATAATTTCACACCTAAATGGCAACGGATAAAGCTTTAACTTCATTGGGACATGTCAATTGCACTAACGTGAGTGTAATTCAGAGTCAGGATGTTTAGGGCAACCATGCAGCTGTCAGAGTAATGCCTTGGGCGACTGACTTTCATGGACCCATTTCCAAACCGTTCCTCTGTGCTTGCATACTACATGAAGTGAAGTACATCAAATTTAGCACATGCCTCAGGCCGGATAATCCACTTGGATATGCACACACAGACAGACAACCCGACAGACGGAACAGCTTATTCTCTACATGTGCTCAGTCGGTTAAGGTTTGAATGGTTGTAGCACTGGTTGTGACAAAAAATACAGGGTGACTTGTAACTCGACGTATTCCTCTCGAGAGGTGATAATAGAACTAATTTAATACAAAATTTGCCCTGACGTCTCTAGTCCGAAAATGGCTAGTTTCTGAGATATTCAACATTTTCAGTATTGGTGAAAAAATCCGATCGAAAAGATCCCGGAAATTAGTTACGTCGAGCTCGAAGTCACCCTGTATACAGAAAAGAGTATGAAAATACCTTTTACAGTTAGGTATAAAATACATATTATACTTAATTAATCATTATGTTTTTTGGCTTATTCACGTCATTATTTGACGAGAATAACAGCACGACAGTCGCCGAATCGCGGGTTGCGGAAAGCTGCTCATGAATATGAGACTCTAACAAGGCTTGAAATTAGTCGAGTTCCTCGTTCAATAACTACGTGAGTAATTCGAAAAACATAATAATTTATTTAGTATGTCTCACAAAAGTTATAATATAAACATATACCTCTATATTATAACTCATAAAAAATAGGTAGTTGAAAGAATATTTTGTTGTATTCGTTCAAACTATGGATAATAATTATATTCCCGACTTAAATCGTACACAAACGCTCATACTCCGCAACCTTTGAATATTCTTTCATCTAAACTTGATCTATATCTACAAGTACTTTCAAAGCATGTATTTTTTTTATTTTACGTGGCTTATCTAAGTAAGTACCTTTTTATTTGTAATAAAACAAATGGAAACCTAATGTACCAATGAAGTATATATATTTATTTATTTGATTTTTACCATCGCCATGAACAGTGAATACTTACACAGTCGTATTTACGGGTTTTCTATTTCATATTTGTGCATTTTAATGCAGATTCCACAAAGTTCAAGTCAAATAATTTCAAGTAATACGACAGCAAGTAACGAGGATTCAAATGCAATAGGTACGTAATTTATACCTTTCAATCTCCAAGAATCGAACCCAAATTCCTTACTTGATTGTCTCACTGCTATGGCTAGAGTAGGTACTGCTACTACTGCTACTCTAGTAGTAGTAAGCAGTAACTAAGCAGAATTAATCCTGAATAATCGTGGAATGGTTTTTTTATGAAAAACTCATGTTACTTACCTATTTTTTGTAGATGACATTACTCACTTACATAAAAGTATGTACTGCAGATTTCAAGCAAATAGTTATCAATGTGGTCAACCCCAGAACCCTTTAAGGTATCTATTGTATTGCTATTATTATTGCTCTGCATTCTTATATACTTAGCAAAAACATAATATTACATCATGCCATATAAATACCTCGAAATCTTCTGAAGGTATAATAAAAGAAAGTCTTGATAGATATACTATTTATAAGTCAAGAATGACTGAATCGATTTGGATGAAAATTAATGGAGAGTTAGCTTAGAACCATGAGACGGACATAGTATACCTTTATCCAAGGATTTAAAAAAAAACGGGAAAAACGGGAGCTTGTTGTAGATACTACTTGACATCCACTTTTCAACGGTTATTGTTTTCGTAAACTATGAATTGAGTACTAAGTATTATTGTGCCGGCCCAATAACAGATTTAATCAAAACCACAAATTTCTCGAATCTGAAATAGTACTGCTTTTCAGATACTACTGGGATGTTCACGGCCAGTCGTGTCAACGTTTCTACTATGGGAACTGCCACATTAGCTACAATAGTTTTAGAAGCATACCGAGCTGCAAGAATGATTGTGAAGGTTCCATTTTTCTTCTTGAATAAAAAAACTCTCTTAAAGCTGGTTAAAGTAGCAATGAACAGGTCTTTACTCAAAGTACTGAAGACTAATGGGTCAGGAGACTGCTCGAGTAGTGACCTCGGATTAGAAGACGTAGTGTCGGCAAACGTTTCAGTAGATCGACCGATGACGTCGTCCGAGTCGCAGGGAGTCATTAGATACTTATAAGTGTAATTGCGAACTAAAGAGGAGTCCTTTATACATCAGTGGACATCTTCCACATGCTGATGTTGGTGATGATGAAAACAAACGCAAAAATTAAAGCATATATATATTTTATGTTTGTTTAGTCTTGGTCATATTATGTATACTTGCGACATGTAGGTAACTGAGAATTTGCAACCGAAAAATATTTTTCTCGACTAAAGTAACCCCTTGCAATTCACTGTGGCATCAATGAACGAAGAAGATAATAAAATTGTTGTGCATTTACACATCATGACAATATTTATTATACCTCTAATACCTAAATACATACGTTACCTAAAATACTCACTTTCAGAGTACGCGCACGTCCTTACATTCACAAATGTCACAGCAAACGTATTTTGCTTTTTCCAACCTGAGTTTGGAAATTGTAACTCGTATTATCCGAGGCAAGTTTCATAATATTCTTTTGCTTCTAAATTAGTATAAAAAAAAACTTTTCCAGTCATTGTCTCAAGCTCGCATCACATTTCTATACGCACAAACGCGCGCACGCACACACACATTTCCTCTCCCCTATTCTCCTCTCTCTTTCTATTTCTTTGTTTTACTCTCTCTCTCTCTCTCTCTCTCTCTTCAGAAATAAAAAATAATTTAGAATTCTTTTTGCAGGTGGTATTTTGACATAAATGAAATGAAATGCAAAGGTTTCTCATTCAGCGGTTGTGGAGGAAACCATAATAGATTTGATTCAGCTAATGATTGCATGCTTGTATGTAGTGAGGTAGTCAACCATCACAATCGCGACGGTAGTCCAATTGTATAATTTTTTAATCCTGTTTTTTGTGTAATAAACTCTATGTTTCGTCTTTATTTGGTCGATAATTGGTACATTAATAAACTTTAATATTTTTTATACCTTTCATTACGTAACATTATCTTGATCGATTTTACCCTGATATGTCAATACAAAAATGCAGTAAGAGAACAATAAAAGCTTCGTCATACATTTGAGGCGCAGTGAGGTATGGAGAGGGCTATGCTCGGAGTATCTCTGAAGGATAGGATCTATGACGAGGTGATCCGACAGAGAACTGCAGTTACCGATGTAGCCCAAAGAATTAGCAAGCTGAATGGCAGTGGGCCGGTCACATTTGTCGAAGAACCGATGACCACTGGAGTAGACGTGTTCTGTACGTAAACGTAAATGTAGTGTAGGGCGTCCTCCAGCTACGTGGAGTGACGATATACGTAAAAACGATATACTGGTAGTGGTTGGACGCGTAGAGCTGAAGACCGAGGAGTCCAGTGGCGTGCCATTGGAGAGGCTGTTTTCGTCCAGCAGTGGACGAAAACAGGCTATTGATGAATGAAAAACTATTGAGGCACGTAAAAATTTAATTTTATCATGAATACTACCTATAATTTTTTGAATAATGAAAGTGAATTAATTTTGTCACATAATTCTTCTGTTGCCGAATTGGTCCTAACTAGTAACTGCGACTATAGTTTTTGTCAGTAGGTATCTATCTATGCATTACACTGCTCTTTGTGGTAATTGAATTTAGGACTTCATTTTAAACATAATGGTATGTATGTGCACTTTTGCAGGGTCAATCACTTATTAATAGGCTTTTACTTCTATGCCTTGCTCTGTAGAAAAGAATTCACCTTACGGTTGGGTATAAAATATGATTAAAACATAAAACGATGTTACTTATTTTAACATCGATAAGACGGTAGTAAAAACAAATAATTAAAAACACTCCCCGAGCATTTTAATCCCTAATAAGCAGTTGAGATGACTCTTTCCGTCCATCTTTAATTAACAAAATTGGACTCAGCTGTTCTAATTAAAGTGAAAATCGACTTGGACCGCGATTTCACTTAGAGTATTTTTGTAAACACCGTGAAACCCCGGGTTAATGGGACATTTGACATCTTGGATTTAAATTAAAAATGTTATGGTACAAATACATGGTGCTGATGCTGATGGCAAATGTACCTTAATTGACGAACATCATGCATGCTCGTCGGTTTAGTTTAAAAGACTGATGAAGCGAAAAAGGCATGTAAGAATCAAAGCAATTGGCGTTCAATAGTCTCCCTACTACCATGACAGACATACGTGAGCGTCGCGTTCCGCGCGCGCCGTACCTACGCTGATGCCGAACGGGTTACCGGGACTCCGGCTCGAAGTGCAGGAGTAAAACCGGGGTGGTTTTTAGGAGTCTGACACTCCCTCCCGCCGCAACCGGAGAAGTCATTCGATGATTTTCCACCTTTAAAAAAAACCCACGGTAACTGCTTACTATTAGGTGGGCCGTATGCTTCTCTTGCCACCGTCGTGATATACAAAAGAAAATAAAGTGTAAAGCAAAGTCTACGGTGTGATGGACAGTAAAATAAATAAAAAGATATCATTTACCCAAAGAAAGATTAGGTATGTACCTAGACAAATGCGTAATCGAAATTTAAATTGAAAAGACTACATATAGGTAAATAGTAATTTAACTATTAAATCGTATCAACACAATCCATTTAACTATCAGCAAGAAGTGTAAAGAACTTAAAACTCCAATCGAAATTAATCTGGGTTGAAGTAACTTGGATTAACTTTTGAGTCTGGATTCAACCAAAATAATGTACATACAAAACATCGTTTCTTTTTAATTTAATAACAATTCTTGAAAAAATATTATTTTCGATTTTCAAACTCAAAAGAAGTTATCTTATGCCATGTAGGAAATGGAGGTGTGTAACTTAAACTGTGAACCATTTCTAAACAAATACATGCTCTTTCCACTATTAGGTAAACGAAGCATTACCGGGGTATTAGAATGTCTTGAAATTGGTTTTCAATAATGGTTTCAACCTTTTAAAAAGAACCCTTCAGTCGATGCCTTAAGTTTTTATGTAAGCGATAATGGTGCGATCGCCTGAATGCATTTTCAAGTCTCGTCAATATTTAAAATGCACTTCCTTGCACCACTATGTAAAAAGTTCGGCCCGCCACACAATATTTAGACCAACCTACGACTTTTCATTAATCGATAGTTCGAATAACAACGAATTTGGACGGCGGAATAGTAACAAATAACTTAATAACTACTTACTTAATTATACAATGTACACTATACAGTCATTATCAGACAAAATTATAATATATATTCAGCGAAAACATTTCAACGCATAAAGGATTGTAAAAAAAGTAGAATGTAAATAAGGCCTTTCAAAGGAAGAGCACAATTAGTTTAGAAAATTGCATCTTTGTGGCCACAGGCTCACACATGTCACTTGTTAATCAATTTAATATATAGTGAATCTCTGTGATTTAAAGAATAAGCCAAGAACAGTATCACATGAAATACATAACATGTGGGCATATTACTAATACGGTTAACATAAAATAATTCGGAAAATTCCAATAGCTAGCGTTATCCGTAGGTAGGTCCTAAAACAATGATTGCAAATAGTATCGAATTGAACAAATCCCTGCTAACCCAACTTTTATTGTTTTGCCCTGTCCCGGCTCAGGACAAGGGGTGAAACAATAAAACAAATAGCTTTTTGACATTGCTAATTTTCTTTACTTTTATCCAGTCCTTTTCTGTGTGTAAATGGGATCGTCCGTTCTCAAGGCACTTATTCCTCAATACTTTGTTGCTATGGGTACTTAGCTTCGCAAAGCATTTAATTTAGTTCCTTAATGGTTTTGAAATACAAGCTTCATTCTTTTGTAGACAGTGTTTAGAGGTACTTACTACGTTTCGTTTCTCTTTAGCATTCTAATGACTGTGACTTGTATATGTTTAAGAGAATTTTCCTTAAAAAAATGTATTCTATAACATACGTAAGTATAACTTATGTCATAAATTATATCGGTAACGCCTGAATACCGAAAGGCAACTCAATATTAGGGAAGTTGCACTGTAATACCGTGTGTAGGTAATTTCTGACATTTTACAAAGAAATATTTGTTGTGATAAAACTATAATTAAGCGCTACTTAAAATTCAGTAGCCTTTCAGTATTCGGGATGTAAGTTTCGTAGCACTACAATTTACTTTAAACATAACAAGTAATGGACGTGAAGAACTTAAATAACAAAGAAAAGAAGAAAAATACGTAAACCTTAAAATAAAGAAATAAGAAAATAATTTCATATCTCGTAATGAAGCGTTATGGAGTGATCCACGCTGCGTCCTTGATTCACCAGTAGTAAACCTTGATCTAGGTAGGTACCTACTTACGAATTCGCTGGTGAACTGTCATAAGCAGACAGAATATCTTAAAAGACAGATTGTCTGATCTCCTTTGGTTTGCCTTGGCTTTGGTTAAGATCTACAAAATTATATTTCTATTTAGATAAAGCTTTTAAGTTAAAACTAAATTTTATACTTTACTTCATTTAATTTACGAATTTAGACCGCACGGCTGGTGTGGTGGTTGGACAACCGGCTCCCACGCAACGTGTCGCGCGTTGGCTTCCCGCACAGAGAAACTCTTTGTGTGATCCACAAATTGTTGTTCCGGGTGTGATGTGTATGTGAACTTGTATGTTTTTAAACGAACCCACAACACAGGGTTATATGATTTATTTGTGTATTATAGTTTATATGGGCCACAGTTGCCTGAAATAAAGGAACAAAAAAAATAAAACAATACCCGTGTGGGGCAACGAACAAAATTAGATGACTATTACCCATTTTTACCTACCTTTTTTTAAGTTTTCAGAAACCCCCAAAATATGATAGGTGATATTTAACTATATTTTGATTTTAACTAGCCCTACGTCACGCTAACTAAGTTTTAGTCAAGGAATGGTTAAGTGGTGTTTGGTGGTACGAAAATCGTAAGACGATGGTGGCCAGGTCTAATTAAGATACTTCGAAAAAAAATGAATTACTATTTTTAAGAATTTTCAATGATATAACTCGACTCTGAATTGTATAACGCTGTTAATGGTATTGCATTTATATTTATATCAGGCGCACAGTAACAATAATGTGTTGCATTTTTCAAATAAGTACCATATTTTTCATTTCATTGTAATTATTACCTGCTTTAAATAATAGGTACCTACATAAGTAGAACCGAAGCAAATCAAGGAACAAAAATCTTAATCGAACTTTTACTGGTGGCCTTTGACAAAATCAAAGAAATATTTATCATGTTCCGTAAAACGACGAAAACTTCTCATTAAAACAAACAAATTCATAATTTAATTTCTTTAACATAAATTTTAAATAAGTCTCCTAAATATTATGTAGAGGTACGTAACGAAAAGTGTATCAATCTTTTATAACGAAATTAATGGTGACACAGGGAAAACATTCCTGGAATTGAATGAATTAGAAGCTTTGCAAGTTAAAAAATGTCCTTAATTCATAATTACGGGCTCAAATAAGGAAAATAAGTAAATACGTTAGCAAGAGTCGCTTTTATTGGAGAAATTTACGGCGTAATTCGACATGTCGTATTTTTATATTGAAGTATCTTTGGTCAGAACTGTCCATTTACCATAAAGGCAGACGGGGCCCGTGACCATGGCTGTCTGACCGACAATGTCTAGGACGGACACACACGCGGACGGCTGCCCTGCAACATGTAGTAAAACGCCGCGAATTAAATTAATACTCAAGTACCTATCGATTTTTGATGTGATGTGAACAAAGAAGAAATCACACCAAAAAGGTAAACAAATAATCTTAGTACTGTCACAATAAAAAACAAAGAAATGAAATTCCACATTCGAAATTGAATTTCGAGCTTAACAAAGAAATACTGGCCAGTACTAACACAAGTCCTCTTATCTCGTGTTCCGTATATCAAATTAGTCGTTGACCGCAACCGAAGTCCGTACTCCATAGTAACATTGTAAGGTTTAGCGGACTGCATTTTATTGATGGCACTTACGAACTCAGACTCATGCCGCGGGAATTTAATCTGACCTCCTTTTGACTCATGCTTATATTATTTGCTAAGCAGGAAACCGCTTTGTTGCTAACTATTTTCTTATTAACTGTCACTACGAATTCTTTACAAGATGGCAATATTTTGTGGGTATTAAGGGCCTATTTCTAACCCAAGAAGAATACAACTGTCAGTAACGAAACATGTAGATAATTCGTACATACATGTATTTGACTATAGTATTGTTAATTTAACTCGTCGAGTACCGGTTTTGCAGACACAATTATAGAACAATAGGTTGCGGTCACCGGTGACCGCTTGGTATTTGACAGTTTAAGTGGTGTAAGAAAACATGCGCAAATTACAGCCATAATATTAAATCGTGAATAAATTACAATTAGGTAGGTACTGCTTACTTCAAGGAACAAAAGGTTATGTGACTTTATAATTGCTTTACAAGAACTGCTCGCACTCTCTCATGATAGTTATAAAAACAAAACTTGAATTGAAGAAAACTGTTCCCATTCCAAAGTTAAGTGTTACCACAAAGTCGTATGAAACAAGGAATATCCCATTGTACCCACATACGTACGAATGAGAC
Organism: Spodoptera picta; assembly: GCA_038387885.1. Classification (NCBI taxonomy): domain Eukaryota; kingdom Metazoa; phylum Arthropoda; class Insecta; order Lepidoptera; family Noctuidae; genus Spodoptera; species Spodoptera picta. The sequence continues at coordinate 9,534,686 of JAZHFQ010000105.1, forward strand.
TGAAGCAATTTGCATTCACGTTGTAAAACTTAATCTCACGTTAACTGTCGAAAATGTACTTTAGATAAAGTCAACAAACAAGAGCTGTTCACAAACAAATACGGCGTTATGGAGAATTAATTATAATATATCCACCAATCCGCAAACGTCCTTATATTAAAATTTGGGGAGCACCATTGAAATTAATTAGGTCAATAATTATGGAGCGGAGGCGGCATGGCATCGTAATTTTTGTGTGAATAGGAAATAAGAATTTTTAATCAACCATAATTGAAAAATATATTATAGATATTATGTAGGTACCTACAATTTATTCGACAAATACTCGTATCTCAAAGCATCAAGAACCTTAGCAACCATGGGATTCTTATACATCAGATGGACTATAAAGTGAACTCACAATAATTCCTTTTTCTCTGTGATGCACGAAACCTTAAAAAAGCAGACCCATTAATATATAGGCGCCATTAAAATTTACGAAACCTACTTTTCGCCTCGACAACGAGAAATTCAATTAAGTCCGTGACGTGATAATTGATTAAAAATTAATCTTTATTCAAAAGGCTGGGAAATGGACGGAAACTGATAGGTAATATCAACAAGATGAGTCGCTGGACTGGAGGGTCTGAAAATAATAATCATCGTAACGACATTCCGATACCAGACTGATCAAATATGTATTTGGATCGAAATGACGTTGTGGTGTGATCGTTATTATTTTCAGTTTTTACGCTGCAGGGCTGCAAGGATCAAGTGAAACTTCAGGAAGAAACTTTAAGACTTTCATGTGCTTAATATTTTGTACAAGTACTTGTTTTTTACAAAGTATGATGGTTCATACTAAGTAAAAGTAAAAGTAACAGTTGTGCTGTCAGGCTGCAGTGGATGACTTACCTAGTGCCATCACGGCAGTAAATGGTGATTTGGCTGCTATCTACAACTGGTCACAAAGGTTCGGCATAGAAGTAAATCCAAACAAATGTCAAGCCATAATCATTGGAAGCACACGTACCTGGAAAACAGTCAGTGTCGCATCGCTGCAGCCTGTCTCGTACAATAATGTGGCAATCCCGTTTAGTGAAGATGTGAAGGATCTTGGCTTACATATTGATAACACATTGAGCTGGCGTGCACAGGTCACTAGTGTATGCCAGAAGGTAACTGGGTCGTTGCGAGGCCTGTACCGCCTTAGAAACTTCCTTCCGTCTACTACCAAGGCACGGCTGGTGCAGGCCCTGATTTTTCCTATCATCGATTATGCTGATGTGTGTTACTACGACCTGAATGCAGATCTACTCAATAAAATTGACCGTCTTCTAAATAACTGCATTCAATTCGTTTTCAATTTATGTAAATATGATCATGTTTCTGCACATCGGTTGCAATTAAAATTGCTGCCCATACGCCTGCGCAGGCAACAAAGGGCGTTAAATACTTTATTTTCTTTTCTCGACTCTCCTTCTTCACCTATAAACAGGTGAGCTCACCTGTTTATAGATGAAGATAGCTAGCTAGCTAGCTATGAGCTTATGGCACCGACTTCTTACCTATCAGTGGGTGGGTAACCTATCAGTACTAATAATAGTTATTTTTTGCTTTTTAGTTTTGACTTTTTGTTTGTTATTAGTTTTTGGTTTTGTGAAGTCGGTTTTTTAAACGCAGTTTTTATTTTATTGATGAGTCTCGTTCCAGGTTTTCATTGCACATCACTTAGTCTCAGATTCAGAGTTATCTACACGGCTACGGTTCCCTGTTTGCGGTAACGGTTGTTGTTTGAGGAAACATCTATTTTTTTTAAGCGGGGAAAATCATCGAATGTCTGCTCCCGCCTGGGCGAGGCGGGAGGGAGTGTCAGACTCTTATTGACTAAAAACCACCCCGTTCCTTCTCCTGCACGTCGAGCCGGAGCCCCGGTTACCCGTTAGGTTCTCCGCGACAGAAAACATCAATAACATAACAGCTTTTATTTTAATTCATTTAATTTATGCTTTTAGAATTGAACCTCGCTCAAACTACAAATGCACAACCTTCAAATTTGAATTATGAGGTGTTTACGTCCTATTTATTTCTAAGATATTAAACTTAGTACAATCTGATATAGTGTCAAACTTAATTTAAAGTACTATTGTCAAACTTAATGCCCAAACATAGTCTTTCATTTACATGTTGTTACAAAGTTGATATTGTCAACACAGACTCGGTTTAAGTCTTGAAGGGTATTATGAGCTGTTTAACATCTTTTAGACACTTGGGAACGAGATGAGACCGCAAGATAAACTTAGTAGGTACTTGTAGACGCGGTGCGGTTCTAAAAGTTAGGACACTTTAATCCAATTATTAGCAGTGTTTTACAAGTATGGGACTAGTTATTTACTTATGACAGGTAATGTCTGGAAAAGCAGGTACGGAAATGGCAACTCTCTTGACAGAAGCTTTGGAGTTCACACGCAAGTTAGTGCCAAGTTTGTATATTGTAATGCTAAACTACTTTAAAGAAGACAAGAAGACAGATTAGAGTTATTATTATGTATGAGAGGAACGGAGGTATAAATTATTCACTGATAATAAATTAGTAAAACAGATCTTAATTTTTTCTTTCAACAATATTTTGTCAATTTTAACACCAAGCAAGTTCTTGAAGAGTTACAACTTCACTTCATACTTATTGTATTGTTATCCCTATCTGTTAAGAAGACAGAATTATTTTTCTTTATTATAGGTATCTATGGTTAAGTACCTATTATTTTAAAGTTACATATAACTGCTCAATCGATGAAACAGGGTTCCAAAACACCTACAATTAACTTAATTATACTTAAAAGTCGTAATGTGTCTATAAAAACGGTACACCAAAGGATTCCATACAGATAAAATATAATTATGTCGGCTTAGCGGATTCCGGTCATTTCTCATTTACAACTCATGCGGTCGGCTTAGCCGTAAGGGAGGTAGGGTTGCGAGAGGTCTTGCTGTTAAACTAATTAATTTCTACATTAACATAGGCGGAAATATGCTTTTATTTTGAGCGTGTTACGATGTGTACTTACCTAATGAAATTGGTACGTGAATGCTTTCTATTATGATACTAAAGTGCTGGATCTAAATTTAGCTGGGTTATAGGTTACTAAAGGTTATAAACATAATTCGAATATGTGTGATGTAATGTCAAAGAAGAAGAAGAACGTTGCCATGATAGGATTATGATGACTATGTTTATACACAACTTAATCGTTCGTAACACAAATTGAAATCCAGTACAAGAATACACATATAATTACAAAATACTTCGAGAATTTTATGATATTAATATGATTTTCAAACTCTCAATTTATTTCCACATAATCATGTCAATCCATCATTCTGTTTTAACGTGATACAAAGACAATCATTCTAAAAATATCGAAGTACTAGATTAAAAGAGCGTCGCAAGATAATTGAAAAAATATCTTGAAGTTAATTCGCGCACCAAGCGTTTACGTAAAGCACTATCATTTTATGTATATTGCAAATTAACTTGCGCGCTTATGAATGAAAACAAAGGACAATACGCGTTTACCGGTTACTAAAGTACCGACACATAAACTCGAGTATAAATTGCTTTCATTATCGAATTTACTATCACGACCTTTGTAACTTAGGCTATTGTTAATTGTAAAGCAGGTACAGAATTACATATACATTATTATACGAATTAGGAAATTAAAATAGATAATGTACTTTATAAAATAAACTACATTCATTATGCTTGTTGAACTTTGTTCGTGTAAACAGGGTTATTTCCGTAAACCTCAATGCCTTATTTTGCATCCCAATTATGAAGAAAGTAAAATGTCGTTACTAATAATAATTTATATGTAACTAGCTTTTACCCGCGGCTTCGCTCGCGTCACAAAAGGATAAAAGTAGCCTATGTGACATATACCAATACACATAGCGCCATCTATACCAATATTTTTGTTTTCCCTCGGAAATATCAATTTTTTCCGGGATAAAAAGTACTGGACATCTAACTTTACGTCTGCAAAAATCAAAGGTTTAGTAGTTACGGCGAAAAAGCAGAACAAACAAACAAACTCACTTTCCGATTTATAATATTAGTAAGGATTAGCTTCTGCCCGCGACTTCGTACGCGCAGTCCCGTTTTCTCCCGTTCCCGTAGGATTTTCAGGACTATTTTCTGTCATAATATGACTTGAACTTTCTCTTGACAATAACAAACACAACAAAAATAATAGTTATTCTTTGCTTTTTAGTTTTGACATTTTGCTTGTTTTTTTATATATTTAGAAGATGATACCTCTACAAATAGTAGACTTCTATATCTAGATCTAATTATAAGTTGACTCAGTTGGCTGTACCGTCTAAGCAACTTCGAGGTTTTTGATGGTCAGTAGGTCCTATATTCAGACTATAATAAACAGCTCGCTCCGTACGTCCTCAATATGGACAGATATAAGACTTCTGTAAAGACGTCACCATGCTCATTAATGACCGAAAAGGTATGTAGGGGTGTTCAGGTATTTTCCTAGCGTTGTGGTGCTAAAAGCTATACACATTTCTACATCGAAAACATAAATAGGTACTTTTTTCACCAGGCATTTCATATGGCAGTAGGCTCACCCCCTATTACATGGGACTCATAACATAAATAGTGAAAAGTGGGTGTTACATTGTACAGTGTTATGTTATGTTATGTTTTTCACCAGGGCAAAGGACATGAATGTCATCACATTTGGGGGTTCTATTTTCGGTAATTCGACTGCAAGCTAGTTATCAAAACAATCGCGGCTGCGGCAGATCAGAGGTTTACAATTAGTTCGAGTATCGGCGGCATAAACATATTATCTATCCCATCTAGTAATTGCTCTCATCAGCTTCATCAGATTACAGTATTTAATTAAATACTTCCCTTTACTTAATTACCAACCTATTAATGTAATAAGAGCTCGTGATACATAGTTGATACCAAAACACTCAAATTTTATTTTTTTGGAAAGTGTTAATTATATTACTGTCGGAAAGCCATGCTTCGGCACGAATGGGCCGGCTCGACCGGAGTGATATCATGGCCTTACAGAAAACTGACGTGAAGTAACGCTTACGTTGTTTCATCGTGTGAGTGAGGTTACTGGAGGCTCAATTGACCCCTCCCCTTCCCCAATCTCCCCAATCCCTGAATCCCCAACGATTTTCAAACCCCTAATCCCCAAAAGACCAGTAATGCACATATAACACCGCTGATGTTCTAGGTATCCATGGACAACGCCGATTGCTTACCATTAGGTGATCCGTCTGGTGGTTTACCGACTTATGCCATAAAAAAATTATTATGTACTAATTTCTTCCAGCGGCTTTGACCGCGGTCCAGTACCAGCCTATATTCTATTCCAGACCATCCATCATTCATCTACCCTGGTTTCAAATTTCACCCAGATTAAGTAAGAGATATACATACAAACACAGAAACTTTTGCATTATTAGTAAGATGTTAGTATATATTGAAACTCATAATATAAGAAATTATTATTTAATTAATATACTACTATATATAATACTTAAATACTAACTATATATTGCAAACTATTGGAAAATTAAACATACGGCTTAGTGGATAGAAAATATAGTTCATATTAGAGAATAGAGACTAAAGAATAGAAGTTATCCGAATGGACTTCACCTGTCACACACAGAATCCCGCAAGTGAAAGATTGGCCCAATGAAAGTCTTACTTTGTCCGATACAAATCGTTCGATGTCCTCACCCAGTACTTTGATATTTCATATGGACTTTCGTAGTTTATACCTCTAAGTATTTAATTTTAGATGCTTATGTGTCGAGAGGTGATATTGACGTACCTACCCACTAAAATGTAAAAAAAATATATTTTTTTTTAAGTTTTTTATTGTATTGACTGCACGGTTGGCGCGGTGTCTGGGCAACTGGCTGCCGCGCAACATGTCGCGTGTTCGATTCCCGCACGGAACAATTCTTTGTGTGATCTACAGATTGTTGTTCCGGGTCTGGGTGTTATGTGTATGTGATATTGTATGTTTTATATTAATATTAATCCTAGTGTGGGGCAATGTATTCTTTGTGTAAAGAATTTTGTAAAGAAAAAAAAATATGCAGTGCTGTACAGAAATCATAAAAAAAATAATGAAAAAAAAGTATTTTTCTTGTTTTTTTTTTTATTTATAAATCGATTTGTAAACGTAGTTGGGTATGCCTTTGCAGTCAGTACTTTGGTTGATCCTGAAGTCATTTATCAAAAATGTATGTTTCATAACTGATTTATGATTACATGTGCAGTAGACAAGCTAATACTAAGTCCATTCATTATATCTAAGCACATTTAAATATAGTTTCTATCGGTGTTTCCAGTCTAACATAAGTTAACCACTAATTACAAATGTTGAACAATCCGCGTGAGTAACTGCCATTCTGCAGTTCGGAATTGATTGCAGACAGTGTTTACAGAAATAAGGTTTTAACCCCAAACATGGTGCATACTAGTGATGTAACGAATATTCGCATTTGCATTCGCATTCGCGAATATTCGCCTGATTTTTTATATTCGCATTCGCATTCGTGAATATCTTTTGAATAAATTGCGAATATGAAATTGCAAAAACACAGAATGTTATGTCAATATTAGGTAAATTTAAATGAAACAAAATAAAGTCTGGCAAACGAAAGTAGAGACTGAAAAAGCCCGACAAATTTAAAAAATATCAGTATAGCAACCCAAAAATTAGTATGTCATACCTGGAGTAACCTAATTTGATACTTTATAATAATTTGTGTTTGTTACGTCTGGTTACTCCAGGTATGACATACTAATTTTTGGGTTGCTATACTGATATTTTTTTAAATTTGCCGGGCTTTATCAGTCTCTACTTTCGTTTGCCAGACTCTAGTATTAATATATTTTCTTTTTAATTGTAAAACGTTCGAACTTAACATCTTTTTCATTTTAGAATTTACCTATTTTGTGTTTATAAATCACAGTTCTTCTGACATTAAAAAACAAATAATACTGTGTTCATGTTTAGGCAGTCTTATTAAGTAGGTACATAAAGTAGTGCTTTTAGCAGTCTTTGTCTTGCCTACACATATAGAGGTACATACTTTGATAATTATTTAAACTTAAAAATAAAATAAACTTTGAATCATAGACAAACGGCGCCAAATTTGAAACCTGTATATTCGCATTCGCATCCGCATTCGTGAATGTCAACAATAGATATTCGCATTCGCATTCGTATTCGCGAATGCTTAAAAACTGACATTCGTTACATCTCTAGTGCATACGTCTATAATATCAATCTCATGGATTTACATGGATATCTTCAAATTCCTAGATGAACAAAATGTTCATGGTACTCATACTTTCAGTTTTTTTTTCATGTGGGAGTGTGATGTTCGACTGAAGTAATACACTGCCTCACAGACAACGCTAAATATTCCAACAAAGTAGGTATTTATAACTCTTCTAATGTTATGGGTGTCCAATGCCCATGGGCGGTACCCATTGCTTACTATATTCGGTGAACTTTGCTCGTTTACCGCAGAAATCTATTGTAATTTAAAAAAGATAAAGTCTGTCCTAGCTTAGTATGGTACCTAATAGCTTATATTTGCATGGCACGAATATTATTACTCTACTTTGTCATAATTGTAGTTATATTAGTTAGATATTTAGAATAAATTACGTCATGAGAACTTAGGTTTTCCTTTATCGCCAAAAACTATTATTTTCAATCTAACATCCGAGTATAAAAACATCAAGTGATGACAGTGTCACTAATCAAAGACTGGTCCGGAAGCTAAAGATTGGGGTCTTCCTCTCTTTTTGGGAGGTTCCCTAACGATAGAGTATTGTATCGAAAGTTTTGTAGTACATCTTCCTGAGATATCTACAAATATACCTGTTGTATATTAAATTAATAATGAACCTATGTACTTGGACTAAAAAACTCGTTTCATGCTTAGAGGTTAGTGCAATAGGGTGCTATTACTTAAAAAAGGCCTGCAGCACAGCAGCATATTGCTACTTCAATCGATCTATATAAATAAAAATGAATTACCGTTCGTTAGTCACACCAAAACCCGAGAACGGCTGAACCGGCTTGGCTAATTTCGTGAAATTCTCGTGGAAGTCCAGGGGAGGTTTAAAAGGTGAGAAAAGAAAATTGGCGATCCTAACTTTCCCGGATCAGCTATTGTTTTATAGATTCCTTCACAGCTACAACGTCACACGTATATGTTTAGACAAATTCTATATGAATTTCTATTAATAATTAAATTAACTAAAAACTGCGGGTTACTTACGTACTGAGAAAAGCTCTACTAGTTTCGAACCACAGAGGGGTTCTTCCTCATGAGCAGAATGTGCGTTCGCAGCAACGTCGCGCAGCTCACTGTAGTATGTCTCACGATAGTTATTATAAATAATTAAATTATTTTGTTTTTATGTTAGTTTCGTGCTAATTAAAGGACGTAATGAGAACGATGAGTGAGAACCTCTCTATTATCCAGGAACGTTATTCAAATTCAATCAGAGATAATTATAATTATTATAGATACATCTATGCTTGTTATATTCTGTGAAATCACATGTATGCCTTTATAAAAGGTGACAGGAGCGTGAAATTGGGTGGACGTGCAGAATGCATCGATGAATTTAACAGGACCGACCTATTCTAATTAGGTGATGTAGGTATTGAACATTTGATTATTATATTCTCTATACAACTGAATTTGATTACATTCGAGGTCGAAATAATGAGGTTTATTAGGTACTAGCTTTTACCCGCGGCTTCGCTCGCGTCACAAAAGGATAGAAAGTAGCCTATGTGACATATATCAATACACACAGCGCCATCTATACCAATAATTTCGTTTTCCCTCGATAATATACATTTTTCCGGGATAAAAAGTACCCTATTATTTAATCCAGACTTCTAACTTTACGTCTGCAAAATTTCAAAGCAATCGGTTTAGTAGTTACGGCGTGAAAGTGGAACAAACAAAGAAACAAACTCACTTTCCCATTTATAATATTATTAGTAAGGATGCCTAAAAATAACTCACATTTTGCACCTACACTGATACTATTTCACATGGATCGAATTGGTAAAAGACAAGCTTGTGTAGGAATAAGGGAAACCAGGTACAAATTAGAACTTATGTTATTAAGGAATAAGGGATATTCAAAAAGGTCCTCCAGTTTCTGACAATACTAAGTTTTACTTTGATAAGAATTACTTTCAATTGTATACTTGTAGAGGTAAGCCTCTTACTGGAATTATATATATATATATGTATTTTAAAAAGCTTTTAAAGTAAAGCTAAAACTTTAACCTTAAAGGTTATTTTAAATCTAATATCAATTCATCTTCAAATAACGAGATATAACTAGAATCCTCCCAAAACCCCACATTCGGAATGTATTCACTTAAATTGTGAGTATTAAATAATAATGTAAACATTTAATCAAAACTAGCTGTACCCGCCACTTCACCCGCGTGGAATAGAAAAGATTTATAGGTCTTCTCTTATTGTAGGTGATAGCGTGATGATATGTAGCCTATATGTTGATCTGACCTATATATTAGTAATATTTAGCAAAATTTGTAATAAATTCGTTCAGTACTTTTTGAATTTGTCCCAGTGATACGTATAGACAAACAAACAGACAAAAATTGTAAAAAACTATATTTTTCGCTTTGATATCGAATGCAGATCACGTCCCAAGTATCTTTTAAAGAAAAATATTGAATTTCTTAAGATTTTAATCTTCTTCCGTATGTTTCACCGCATGGCTACACACAGACAAACATTTCTCAACATTCCGGAACCTGTTGTCATTGCCTCCACAGCCACTGTATGAAAAACCCTTACACCTCATATCTATGATGTCGAAATACCACCTGAAAACAATATTTTTATGAGACTTCTTAAAAATTTATAAGAAGCAGTATCTTCTATTTTCTCTTCAATTTTAATGGAATGAGTATCTACTGCACAAGAAAGTCAGTCGCTTTTACGTTAAGATAAATTTTTAATTTTACGTTGAGATGTGATTATAGATAGCTTTTTTTGAGGGAAATCATCCAATGACTTCTCACGCCCGGGTGAGGCGGGAGGGAGTGTCAGACTCTTACTGACTAAAAACCACCCCGTTCCTACTCCTACATTTCAAGCCGAAGCCCCGGCAACCCCTTGAGTCTTCCGCGGCTCCGCATCGGCATCAGCCCTGTTGGCCCCATCCGTGGTGGTCTGATAGTTCCTTGAGGCGCGCGCGGAATGCGACGCGCCGTACTCTCGGGCCTGGTTCTGGTCGCAATCCCCCGACGCCCGGAATGTCTCTCGCGACGGCCTGGACGTGAGGAGGTTCGTTCCCTCACGCGCTCCGCCTCTACCTTAGCTAGCATGACTGCTTCGCAGAAGGAAGAGATGGCATCCCAGTCGCTCCGTACCATGGTCTGAATCAGAGCCGGACTCGAGAAGACGCCCTCGCCGATCACATCCTTGAGGACTAGGCGGTGGTCAGCCCATGCAGGACACACCGCCACCGTGTGCTCCACCGTGTCCTCCGGGCAATCCTCGCAGTGATGACACCCGGGCGTTTGCTCCCACCCAATCCGAAACAGGAACCTACCGAAACTATGATTATAGATAGCTAGCTATTAAATAATGAAAAGCCGACTTTTTCCAATAATCGCGAATCTCATATAAAACGTCTTTATACTACAGGAAACATTACTTACATCGGATTATACATATGGCAATCTCCAAAGTCAGGCTGAAACCTGCAGTAAACATTGGCTGTTACATTTATAACTTGATGACTGTACTCGTCTGCAACAGAAATATGTTTCATCGGTTATTATTTTTCAATGTTACCTACATACATTTTTTGAGTTATGACAAACAATAGTGAATACAAGTTTCCATTTACTCCTTACAATGTACGTATAACCAAGCTCTGTCCACTACTTCGCCCTTGAGGTGCGTAGATTCCGTATTTTATCTTTTCATCATTCTTTACGTTTTTATCTGGGATTTTGAAAAAGGTGAATTAACTTCAAGCCATGACCACATCAGTATCATGGATAATAACACAATTTAAATTACACTACTTACCAATTAATGATAATTTCACTTAGGTATAAGTAAAATTATCTTGAAATCATCAAGCTTAAATTTTATCTGTCGGTGCTATAAAGGTTTTCTCACAAAAAAAATATTGAACAAAATATTATACCTTCACACGCTTCAAAGCACTCGCGTCTTCCATCGAACATATTGTACGAGTGTTTACAATGTCCGTAATCGAACTGAATACATTGGTTCAGCTGTATATCGTAATAATACCTGAAATTAGGGCAGACGAACATTAGTAATGTAATATCCAAAATGTTAGGACAGGCTCACTGACCGATAAAAATCACCATGAATAACAAGCGAGTCCAGCGGAATAGCAAGCTACAAAGGTATTCTAAGATAGGCCAGTGCCAGACGGAACAACGTTTTCGTTGAATGCAAAAATAAATATGATACAATCTACCTGTATCATTCTCCTCATTATATTTATTTGGTTTTAATTTTTCATTCATTTTGCATACGTCATTGATGACTAGTTATTTGATCCGTATCAAAACACAAAATAGGTATTATAATATTATGTTTTGGCACCTAATTGTCGATTTCTAAAACCACAGAAGCACGGGGTCTGCGTGCAAAATATGATAGTTTGGTACTAGGTAGTTGTAATTCAGAGAAACAAAACATTATTAAAATGCAATCAGTACACAGTACGGTACTGTCCTTTTAAATTCGAATAAAAATTCTTAAAACCCTAAAAAGATAAAATAAATACCTATTTTATGTACATACTTGCGTTTTAGCCCGGAATTTGAACACGAATATGAATTTGCTTGAAACTTACAATAGACTTTGTCATCAAATGATGTTAAATCATCTGGAGAGAAAAACTGAAATTAATGCAAATTATAATTGGCCATTTTCCATAAAGTATTAACCTAAGTACCTATGTTTTAAATGATCTGCTGTAAATATTATAAAACCCTAACAACAATAGTTCTTGATCGAATACCAACTCTCGTTCCCACTACTCACTGAGAACTGACTAACTGAGAATTTTTCAATTAGTCACCCAACAACACTAGCGTTTACCAGATAACGAAAATAAATATTAAAAACATCAATGCGTTTGATTCTAAAGAACATAGAAGTAGCACTAAAATTGGTCTGGTGGGAGAATCATTTTTCGGCACAAATGGGCCGGCTCGACCGGAGTGGTACCATGAGCTCACAGGAAATCGGCGTAAACAACGCTTGTAATATTTTTCAACATGTTGTTGGTGAAGTTTATGGAGAACTAATAGGTCATTGCGCACTTGCAATCCTTCATGTATCCATGGGCAGCGTTGATTGCTATTAGTTAACCATCAGGTGATCCATCTACTTATTTGCTCCTTAAGCCCATAGTAATTTCAGGGCCTGATCGTAGTGATAATCATCAGCAAGCAAGTTTTATCTGTCTTACGAGAGGGTTTGGCATAAACCCCTTGCGTTGGCAGTAAAATCACGGAATATATTGAGGACACTGTTGCTCGATTCTCGGGAACTGTTCGCAATTTTAAAACGTATTCGCGTCTAGCGCTTGTTAAGAAGTATTAAAAATTTCTAACTTCTGGATTTAGCAGGGTCTTACAATCACTAGAAAGAACACTGCAATTCTAGTATTGTAAAGGCATGTGCACAAACAACAAACTAAAGTAGAATGAAATACTATTTCTGTAAAAATATATAAGCTAATCACGAACCCATATGTGCACGACTAGGTGATACTTTAGTTTGTGTTGCTTGGAATGTCTCCGTGGTCTCCTCATTAACTTTTTCAGGAGTTTCAGTAGTTCGTTTTGTAGCTTCACCAGCGAGTTCCGTAGCAGTAGTAAGATCCGTGGCTTTAGTAGTGAGTTTCGTAGCTTTAGTAGTGAGTTTAGCTGTAGTATCTGCAGTAAGTTCTGTAGTCAATTTCGTAGTAGTTTCGTCAGCCCTTAATTGTATCACAGTAAACGAAATCACAGTAAAAACTGAGTGAATTATGAAACCCAGAAACATATTTACTTAGTGATGGCATGTAAATACTAAAGAAATTAATACAAAAATGTAAATATAAAAACTATTTTTTTCGATATTTTTATTGCGTATAACATTAACAATTGCAACATAAAAGTTATGTTAGGCAATAAATCGATATAAGAGTGGTTTATATTCCACTAGCGATCCGCCCCGGCTTCGCATGGGGGCAATATGCATGTATTATTAAGAACCGCTCTATCTATTAAAAAACTGCATTAAAATCCGTTGCGTAGTTTTGAAGATCTAAGCATACATAGGGACAGACAGACGGCGGGTAGCGACTTTGTTTTATACTATGTAGTGATTTAAGATATTATTTATATTAAAAAATACACTTACATAAAGTTTAAAATATCCGTCGATCCTATAATGAGTGTTGTAAAATAATTCAAACCTTGAAATAAAAACGCCAGAAAACTTTATCATTCGTGAACCGATTTCCGTTTTGTTATTTTTATTTAAAATAATATAACTACGATTATATTAATTATTTAAAAGAAGACGTACCTAACTTTGAACGCTTATTGTTATTAGATGATTATTTGACGATGATATTAAATATACATATTTTATTATATTTCATTTCATTATTTTTGTGGTATGTTAGGACATTATTTTGCTATTTTTGTTTATAGTAATTGTGATTTTATCCCCTTCTTAACAATAAATGAATATGCTATTTGATACACACTCTTAATCTTGATAACCATAGGGCTTTGATTAGTAGAATAAGCCTGATTGATACTATTTAACATTTTTTATATTCAATCCAATATTTTTTATGAATTAGGTACTTGTTTCAAACATTCTCAGTAGTGACAGAGGGACTGTTATTGTGTTCGGTGTATGGCAAACTGGCGCGAAATAGCACTATGCTAGTATTTTAGTCAAGTAGCGACTATATAGTAACTCTCTCTCGCTTCGGTATTGGGACTGAAGCGAGAGGGATATACTAAACACTTTTAGGGAGTTAGCACTATTAAAGGTCCACCAATGCGGCGGAAAGTAAATAATATTTAAAGTGTAAAATAAACTGTTTTAATAAAATATAATATAAAGTGAAGACATTTTTACCATGGAAAAATTATGACAGAAGAAAACAAAAGTTTTGACGGATTCTATTGGAAGAAGAAAATACCAAAAAAAAGAGGTGAGCTAACTAATAGTAAAAAGTATGAATTTGAGGAAGGTATAGAATAATGAGATGATAAATAATGAAACGTAGGTGAGTCGTCACCTCTCTGCCCTTTTGAAAAATCCTAAAGGTTTTATTATCCCGGGCTAAAACTTTGTCTGGCCCTGAGTATGCCGGCTGTAGCGAACCACGTAATGCGTCTTCACGAAGGAAGACGTGATCAGTGGTCGCAAGTTCTTTGAATACGAACATTTTATACCTGGAATGTCGTGAAACAGGTATAGGCCTTAAATTCTCAGTAATATTCCTTAAGCGAGCAGAAAATTCCGACATATCGGAAGTATCCCCTGAGGAAGATTAGTCAAAAAACCTCCCCAGGCAATCTTAAGGGTTCTCCATAAACAAGTTCAGCAGATGAACTTTGGAGATCAACTCCGCCTCTCTCGCGTCCGCATTCGGAGGACGGATGCGGCGCCTGCGGTGCCTAGTGTACTAGCGTCGCGCAGCAGTGCACGCCTTGCGTAGAGCTGCCAGCTCTTGCGACCACCAGTACAACTGGCGCTTTTGTTGCCTCGACCGGATCCGGGGCATCGCCACGTCACAGATCCTGGACATGGCGTCCTGGAGCCACTTGGCCTCATCGTCAATGTCGGCAGGCCTGACCGGTGGTATCACCCAGGCCTGCACGATGGCGGCTTCCAGGAGCAGCTCCCGGTCCAGCTGTTTCAGCGCCCAACTCGGGCCATATGGGGCTTGTCTGACCGGCGGGTCTGCGGACTCGGCGGAGACGTCGAACCGGATATACCGGTGGTCAGAGTACGTCTCCACCTCCTCCATGACGCGCCAGTCAACAATACGCGGTGACAGAGCAGGGCTGGCGAACGAAATGTCCACCACCGACTCGCCCTGCATCCGCACGCACGTGGGGACAGAACCCCGGTTCAGGACGACTAGGCCTGTCTCAAGGGCCCAGTCTTCATCTCTGCTGCAGACATCTCTGCTGCAGAGGACTCTGAGCGGGCAGCGCTCGAAAGGGCCCTGCCCTCCGCAGCTAGTCGTCCAGCTGGCTCCGCGCAGGCCGCGGTCCCCGCTTTCCGGCGACCTCTGCCCTTGCCGCCCCTACCCCGCGCCGCCGTGGGGACTTTAGGGGGAGGCGCCTCCTGCGCGCCGGAGGACGGGGACAAAGTGTCCTCCTCCAGCCTGGGACGCTTAAACGTCCCCGTCGCGCGGCGGCGTGAGCCTTTCGAGCTCACGCTCAACCGCTCCGCTAATGACATGTCGGACTCGGAGTCCGACCCCGTCTGAACTGATGCCCGTGTGTGGGGCACGCTAGACGTGTCCAGCGTCTCCCCACGGGCGCCAGAGCCCCTTGGGCTCTCCTCTACCTCCTCAGCAGGCGAGCCAAGCTCACCCGCACTCTCCTCCTCGAAATGTGGTTTTTTATTTTTGTTTATATTCAACTCCATAAAGTTCCCACGAGTATGGGGGAAATATTCGGTCCACCCAGGCAGTGCCCCCAGTACCTGGTTAAGTGAAAATTTGTTTCCCAACTAGAGGGTCCACTGGTCCCCTAGCTGGGGGTGCGCTCACGACTGACACTACTCCTCAGCCATGCATACTCTCGCCGCGCACCAGAACTTCGGGACAAAAGGCCTGGAAGTCGGTGTACTGACGTCGCAATACAGAGATATACGGCTTCCAGGAAGATTCAACTTCTCTAAACGAAGTGATGAACCATTGTCCAGTAAATGTTTAAGTTCAAGGTCGGTAGGTTGACCTTTGGCTAAAGTCTCGAGGCTGACTGGAACTCCTAGTTCTTCGATCCGTGACAAGGTATCTGCCACTATATTATCCTTGCCTGACATGTGGCGGATATCGGTAGTGAACTGAGAAATAAAATCGAGATATCTATACTGCCTTGGCGAACAATTTTTTTCCTCTCATGGAATGCAAAACTGATCGGCTTATGGTCAGTATAGATGATAAAGTGTCGGGCCTCAAGCATATGCCTAAAATATTTTATCCCTTCATATATGGCGAGTAGCTCATGTAATCTTCACGGAAATTCTTGAAAAATTTTATGATATCGAGACTCCCCGGTTTAAACCTTGATAGACGCTATGTTGCTACATTTAGCTACTATAGCTACGGAAGATAAAGAAGTAGTGTTATCTAACAGACGTTTGTTACGGCAATCTACAATGAGGTTATAAAAATTCAAAAAATCTACACCAATGATAGGTTTTGTTACATCGGCTACGATGAAACGCCATTGAAAAATTCTGCGTAGTTAAACCTAAATCTAATGCTAAATTAATACAACCATATGTTTTAATGTTAGAACCATTAGCTGCACACAAAATAACTATATTTTGTGTGCAGCTAATGGCCGCACACAAAATATAGTTATAGTTAAGCCGTAGAAGCGCGACGATCGCGAAGAGCTGACCGTGGGAACACGCAGATGTCGCTCCCTGTGTCGACCAGGAACTGCGTCTTCGAAGATCGGTCAGTAACGAACAGGCGACCAGAAGCGAACAAAGGGCAATCGTCAGTCGCCATTATCGACGGCCTCTGGAGTTTTCCGCCTTGTAGTCGTTTTGATCTGGACCGGTGAGAAGTACGATTACGGGATCTAACTCTTGACCAAGACAATCTTTCTATTTTCTACTTCACGAAGAGCGAGGGGATCGCAAGATCCCCCCGCTCTTCGTGCATGAGCAGCTGTTCAACCCTTTTCTCACGCGAAGCCGAAAGCCTTTTAATGAGTTCAGACTTAAAGTAGGAGGATAGGCGATGATATCCTCGACTTCGGACGCGTACTGGGAGTCCAGATTGCCCGTGACGTAGAAAAATTTCGTTTCGTCGGTTCTTATGTTCGCCAACATAAACTGCGCCTCCATTTGGTTGAACCATAACTCTGGTTTTTCGGGGTAGAATGGTGGAATTCGAACTCCGACAAGGAAACTTTCCGTAGTCATGCCGCCGGCCGCGGCGTGGCACGCCGTTTTGTCTTCAGCCATAGTTTACGTGTTGTTCTCGGGGTCACCACTTTAGGGAGTTAGCACTATAGGGTCCACCAATGCGGTGGAAAGTAAATAATATTTAAAGTGTAAAATAAACTGCTTTATTATAATATAATCTATAGAGAAGACATTTTTACCATGGAAAAATTATGACAGAAGAAAACAAAAGTTTTGACGGATTCTATTGGAAGAAGAAAATACCAAAGAAAAGAGGTGAGCTAACTAATTTTTTTTAATAATTAATCCTTTATTGGTTTTATACAAAAAAATACAATACATATACCCACCAAACTGCTATGACAGTTTGACGGCGGGAATAGCGCTCGATATTCATAACTACCTTACACTAACTATACTTACTACTATACCTACATACTAAACAAACAAAACGGATCAAACTTGTCCTTAACAAAAACGGTGTTATCTTATACTAACAAACATAATTATGTGAAATAATTTATATAAACAGCTAACAAGCAGATTAACATTAACTAAAATTTTTGGCAAATTCGGTAAGTAACACAGTCTTTAGCTTATATTTTAGGGATTGTTTACTAATTGTATTGTTTATGTGCCTTAGCAAATCAATATCGTTGTACAACGTCGGAACCATGTACCTGTTGGTTCTTTTTCCATAATAATTGTTTATCGTCGGCCGGACTAACTTATTTTCTCTCACACGTCTTGTGTTATATTTATTTGCAACTTTTTCTTTTTTTTGTTCACTATAAAATTGCTCAAGAATCAACAAGTATCTGGCCCGATCGTGTACAGGAAGTATTTTGCATGGAATGTATAGTCTCTCATAGTTTTCTTCACATTTACGTCTAACTTTAGGTGATACTAGAAACTTAAGGAAGCGGATTTGTAGGGATTTAATGCTGTCTAAATAAGTCTTAAAAGTGCGTCCATAGACACTTAGTCCGTAACCTATCAACGATTCGACTATAGCAAAATAGACTGTACGTAATGTTTGTATACTTAAAGGCGCTTGTAGTGCATAGAACTTACTCAAAACTGTTCTAAGCTTTGTGCACACAGTGTCAACATGCGTCCGC
Organism: Spodoptera picta; assembly: GCA_038387885.1. Taxonomy (NCBI): domain Eukaryota; kingdom Metazoa; phylum Arthropoda; class Insecta; order Lepidoptera; family Noctuidae; genus Spodoptera; species Spodoptera picta. The sequence continues at coordinate 9,553,078 of JAZHFQ010000105.1, forward strand.
CAGTTAGCGTTACTGTCCAGCCACAGCCCCAGGTATTTAAATGTTTTAACATATTCTATATTTTGACAAACACAACTAATATTATTTGCATGCAAGCATTCATATGTATGACCCTGTATAGTAACTAGTTAATAGTAAAAAGTATGAACTTGAGGAAGGTATAGAATAATGAAATGATAAATAATGAAACGTAGGTGAGTAGCCTACACACTTGCTGCTCGATTAAAACTAGCATAGTGCGAGTGCGAACAAGGCATAAGTTACACAACACTCATGATACATAATTATGGTGAAAATAAGGTGTTACTTACATTTAATACTACCTGTACGGCAAACTTTGTACCGCCTTAAACATGTTTTCTCACCTTTTTAACCTGTCCTGGACTTAAACAAACCAATCAAGAACAAAATTTTCCAAATTGGTATATTCGTTTTCAAGTTTTAGCGAGACTAACGAACAGTAATTCATTTTTATGTATATAGATTTGAGCCTCTACCTGCTTGTTATGTTATATAGGTTTATATTTTCGAAGATTCTCATATTAACAAACTAGTTGGTCATTATACAACAACACAAAACAAAACATCACGCCTTTTATCCCCGAAGGGGTAGACAGAAGTGTATGTTATACCACTGTACAATGTAGCACCCACTTTTCACTATTGATGTTATGAGTCCCATGTAATAGAGGGTGAGCGTATTGCCATATACCGGACACAATTCCAGACTCCGTGCTACTACTGGGTATTTTTAAAAACCCATTTAGTTGGTCAATATTTATTATAATAAAACACGAAATGATACTAATGTAAATAGTTTAGACACAGTTTCTCATAAAAACTTTAATTATATTACATTTAAATCTTTAAAATTAAATAGTTCACAATGAGAACAATTCATTCTATACTCTTTTTTTCTTGGCTAGTTTTTTTTCTATTGGTATTCTCTTGGGAAACGCCACATGTTTTAGACACATGGCTGTGCACATTTGAGCTGACGTAAACTTATTTTGGTTCCTTCCACATCCACTGTATGAGAATCCTTTACATTTGCGAGTCGAGACATCAAAGTACCACCTGTTGAGATAGACGTCATCATCAGCCCGTATACATGATATCACCACGCTTGGCAGATCATCGCGGATCATTGCGGATCGTATGGTAGGTCATCTTTTATTGGGACAAGCCCGCCACAACCTCCCAAAACCGCTGCAACTCCTGTAAGCCAGGATCTACAGTAGATATAACCATGAAAACACCGGAACATTGAAGTCCGGCGCGTCCCAGGGACATGAGTAACTGTCTTGGTTCCCGCAACGAAGTGAATCAGAAGATATTATAAGAGGAGAAGAAGAAAAATCTATAGTTTCCACTTCCCTCGGTGAATTACTGGAGTAGACAGAATGAATGAATGGTAGATCATCTATTAATTACACAACACAATAACCAGTGGCGTAACTACAGGGTGGCAAATCGGCATAATGTCACGGGCCGCCAGCCCTAAGGGGACCCATGCAGAGATTTACATCTGAACTTCTCTATTTTTTACTACCTAGCTGTGCCCGCGACTTCGTCCGCGTGGAAAAGTGATTCACCGCTCCTCTCCCGTAGGTGATAGCGTGATAATATGTAGCCTATATGTTGAACCGACCTGTTAGTAATATTCATGCAAAATTTGAAGTAAATCCATACAACACTTTTTGAGTTTAATCCGGACATACATACAGACAAACAAACAAAAATTCTGAAAACCATATGTTTGGCTTCGCTATCGATTGTAGATCACCCCTCAAGCATTCTTTTAAAAAATATTCAATGTACAGTTTTGACTTCCCTACGGTTTTATTATAGGTATGTATAGACTTGGGCCCAATCGAAGAATTTCCCATAGGCTATAAATGATATAGTTACGCTACTGACAATAACATATCACAAATACTTTGGCGGGGCGTATAAAAAATGTGGTTAGTTAACCTGCCTTCTTCAAATTTACTACTTACTCGTCACTTCACAATAAAATGTTCATTAGAAACTTACAATTGAAAGTAGCCATTGCATGCTCCAAAATCAGGTTGTAATCGGCAACCAACACCTATTGGTAATTTTTCAGCTATAGATTGAACTCCAGGTACTAAATGAAAAGTAAAAACATAAGTTTCGTAAAACATCATCGGTATCATAATAAAAGTTGACAACTTTATGTTTTATAGTCTGTTTAACAGACTTATATAAAATCAGGGATATTTATAGATATTAATAATAATGTTTAATTAAATAATAAGTATTATTGACTTACCAGAACAAACTTCAGAACAGTCGAGCAGTGTATGAAATGTATTGAAACTCAATTCACATTCCCCGTACTCGAAGGTTCGACAAGCTCTCATATTGTTGTCATAGTAAAATCTAAAATAAAAATTTAATTTTCTTTATTTAGATTTAATTTAATTAATCTTTAATTTTGGAATGTTTTTCTTTATTCATCATCAGCCGAAATGTAATTGTTCTACTGCAAGGCAAAACTCTCTTCTCACATGGAAAAGAAATGAGCATTAATGATCACGGTTTCTCAAAGAGGATTGACGGTTTTAAACATTTAATAAAAAATTTCAACTACGGGTTTTCTAATTAAATTATTACGTTTTCGGCTTCATCATCATCATCATCAATGGCCGGAAGACGTCCACTGCTGGACAAAGCTCCCCCCCTAGCCTCCACGTCGAACGACAACTCGCCACCCACTAGTTTTCAGCTTACTCACGTAATAATTTGACGAGGTACTCGACTAGTTTCAAGCTCTGCTAGAGGCTCATATTCATGAGCAGCATTTCACGACCCGCGTCGCCGCATAATAAATTATTTAGTATGTCTCACGAGGGTTTTCTAATGACGTTTCGAACCCTTACATTGTTCTTGACGATCGTATACCTAAACTTCAAGCCTCCGAGACATGGCACATAGACATTTTCTTTAGAGGTCATTATAATTGTAATGAAAAATTTTAATAAATAGAATATTACTGCCCTATGCTTAATCATTACATTTTTAAGCAAAAACAAAATAACTTTACACTAGTAACAAACCTGCTGGGGTTGGTCTCATTCAGATTACAATCGAAGCCATTTGGCTGCAGTTTGCAACGAACAATCCATGGAGCTGAACTCGTCTGGAATCAATGTCACTTAGATAAATAATACCTAACAGGTACCTATTAAAATCTAATTAAAGTTCTCACTAAGCATTGTTATTGTTCATTAGTGCATATAAATAATGAGTTAGTAGTCAACGAATGTCTACTTTGCAGGAGGAGGAACGCGATGGGTTTTAATAAGTAGATAAGAGTTTGACACTCCCTCCGGCCTCACCTAGACGGAAGCAGATATTCGATGATTTTCCCCCCTAAAAAGCCAAGGGCAATTCGGGTGTATCGCAGCAACTGCGTGCAGACGACATACAACTGCATGGAGTTGCCTGCTGTCAAACTGGGACATAGTTGACTCTAAATATTGGCTATGTGCGCGACGGTGGCGACGCGTTGCATTTACAACATTTGCGGAAGCTGTCAAATAATAACAATGTAAACATTATAATTTTCTTTGCAAATATAAATAAAACCAAAGATTAAAATAGTATTGTTGACATTATTTAAGTGCAATTTATTCAATAGTTTTACTGTAAAATGAATATAATAATAAAAACCGGGTTTGCATCATCCGTATTTGTTTCCAATTTCTGCCGTGTTGTGCGCTGCGGTCGTTATCTGTCCGCTACTACTCGCTTTGCACATAGCCAATAGGTATTTAGAGTCAACTATGTCCGAGTTTGACAAATCTAGGGACTTGATAGGCTATTTTGTAACTTTCAATTCGAGAGACCGAAGAGAACTCGATTGCTGTCCGTTATGTGGTTGTTTGTGAAAATGATCTCGGCCAATGACAGGTGACAATGCAATCAAGCTTCAAAAGTTCGAATACTTGATGTAGTGAAGCTTTTCACATCGCCAATCATGGACAGCATTGATAATTACACGAGTATAGATGTTGATCACGTCTCTTGCAGTTGAAGTTACGTATGTATGCAATTAATTTAATTTCACACGACCGCAACCAACAAAGTTGATATTTTCATGATTGAATATTGTTGCTACAACTCATTGCGTCTGTAGGTAGCCTGAAGACCACCGTTGCAGTTTTGCAAAATTACAGGAAATTTTGATATTTGGTTTAGAAATGTCACAGGTAGTCGACCTTAATGTCTGCAATCCTGAAAATGTATGGATCTATTTCAAACCTCCTTGATAGATATTGAAACTTATAAGTTACTTAAGAAATAATGGACCAATGGAACATTTTTCTAAGAAGTCGACCAAACTGTAATTATAAAGAACAAACTGACAGTTGCTCAATTTACTGAACAGTAAAAATTCGAATGAAAGTAATATTTCATACCAGTTTATTACGATATCACATTGAATTTGTGGAGCGCACATTTTCAGTTGAAGAGTTAAAGCAGACGTTATTTTATATTTCAATCCATTCATTTCAGCCATTATTCGGAGCATTGTTCATGTTTAATCTTTTCAGTTAATTCTTTTTCATATTTAAACTGCCTCGTTGGCCGAGTGGTCGCAAGTGCGACTGCCGAGAAAGGGGTCTCGGGTTCGATTTCCGGGTCGGGCAAAGTATTACTGGGTTTTTAAAAAATTCTCAGTAGTAGCACGGAGTCTGGAATTGTGCCCGGTATATGGCAATAGGCGCACCCCCTATTACATGGGACTCGCAACATAAATAGTGAAAAGTGGGTGTTACATTGTACACTGGCATAATGTGCACCTCTGCCTACCCCTTCGGGATAAAAGGCTTGATTTTATGTATGTTATGTTATTTAAACTCATGTTTTCTAAACATTCGGTTTGACAGAAAAAGAACACTGTTGTTCCATGCTAGTTCTAGGTGTCTACAAATCTCTTACCTACTAAATATTTTGCTAATGAAACCACTAAATGAATAGGTTGTTAAGATTTCTATGACTCTTTGTACTCAAAAAAGTGTGAACTTACGCGATTCGATGTACTTCGGTACTTTATCATTGTATAATCCTGATTCTGCACTATCAAATAGAAACAAGGTAAACACTAAGAATACTATGACATTCATATTATTGTTTTTGCCTGTGCAGTGAAAACATATTACGTAAATATGCATTTCCACACAATATCACGAGTTAAATGGTGTTCAACGAATGAAATTTCAAGTTCAGTGATAATGTACTGAAGTCGTAAAAAGTACTATTTATGGAAGAAAAATATTGTTATTTTTTTATTTGTTTCTTTCTAGGCGGGCGCAGTCTGCGCGTTATTTGTACAAGAGGGAATAATAGGAAGTAAATTAACTTTAAAATCAAGAGTCACACTGTCTTCAGTCACCTCGATATCGTTCGCACATTTGGACATAGATTCATAGGAGAAATCTGTACCTATGTATGAAAAATCATTGTACATGTAAAACAGCTCCACAATCTCAATTAAAAAAGCATTGAAACAGTTTAATAATAGGTCATATGCTTTCTATTATTGTTAACAAAAGGTTGAGAAAATATCTCTACATAGTATAAAACAAAGTCGCTATCCGCCGTCTGTCTGTCCTATGTATGCTTAGATCTTTAAAACTACGCAACGGATTTTGATGCAGTTTTTTTTTAAAAGATAGTGATTCTTAAGGAAGGTTTCTATGTATAACACACGCATATCGCACCCGTGCGAAGCCGGGGCGGGTCGCTAGTTTAAAAATAAAACGCTATATTCACACAGCAAATAGAGTTTTTTTATTACAAAAAGTTACAATTATAAATTATTGTCTTGTTTAAATATTACAATGATTACGTCGTCATCATGGTATAAATGACCAGTCCAATTATAGATGTTCGGTGTAGATTTTAAAAACGTTTGACGTGATTTTTACCGACTTAAAGGTAGTTTCGTAGTTTGGATACATACAGGTGTATGTATGTATGTCTAGCGCGTCCTAGGGATATGAATATAGATCCCGCGACGAAATAAAATAGAAGATATTAATAGAGGAAAAGAAAAAAGGTTTTGGTACATTAATTAACCGACTTCAATAAAAAAGGAACTTGAAGTCGGTTTTTTAAACGTGACAGTATTAGTCTATAAAAGAATTAACATACCCTGTCGTCATCCCTATCGAAATATATTATAAAGTCGGTATACAGCAGATTACATTGAGTAACTAATAGGTATTGATATAATGAATAACTAATATTTTATTGTTATTTAAAGACGGTATTTGGCAGCCCTAAGGATGGGGTACTTGTCCCCGGTGCAGAGGCCGCGGAAGTCATCCATGGACAGGTCAACGATGGACACTCCACCGAGGTTCTTGGCCCTGGAAAAAATATTGATTAATTAAGATCTTTCTTTTTTAATCTTCTTGTTTAGATACAAGAGTCACATTACTTAATTATTATATTAAATATTTGGAGTATTCCCGTTAAAATATACTTATATTTTATGAGAACCTAACATTTACCTATCTATAAGGTTGAAGGTGTTTGATGTCTAAGAATACCTAATTAATAAACAGGTGGTCTCTAGGTGTTCAAATGAGAATATTTCAGATATTCAAATCATTTGTTAAAAATAGCAAAAGCCAACAACACTATTCGAATTACGAATCAAATCTACCAACGATGTATGTTTTCTTTCAATAAAGTATCTCAATGTGTAAAGAAGTAACTTAAAAATATTCATCAAGATAATAAAAACGTCCAGCTAACGCTTCATTAAATTATCGTCATCATCTATTGAAAGCCACTTTTTAGGGGATTACTATAAATACTTCGTTTCACATACATTTTGAGGCCAATAATTAGGGCCTAAAAAGTATATGGTTGGTGCCTTCCATGGGTCACAGTTTTAAGACATACACACTTCAATAATAATGTAATTTATAAAAAATAGCTTACTTGACGTAAGCAGCCCTCTGTCCAGCAGTGTCAGGGTCTTCATAGGACACCCACAGACCTGGGTCACCGTTGTCATCGGGAAGACGGAAGGCATAAGTTCCTGTAATTACACATTAACATTAATATACTATACAACGCAATAAGAAACCCATATATTAGCGTAAAATGTTGTGATTGAACTTATGTTACCTTAAGAAGCATATAAAACCACCCCCTACTTGGGTTTAAATTTAATTTTTAATCTCTTTATAGTAAAGTCGAATGTCCAATAAAAGATTAGACAATATGAGATAGTTTGATATGCGTGCCTTATTCTTTATCCGATATTTTAAAGATGCAACATTTGTATTAAAGAAAGAGTGCAGAAGTCATAACAGCCTGTCTTATCCACCAACTTGTACTAACTACGTAATTTGAATGTAAAATACTGTTAACTCAATGTATAAAACTATTCATACTATAGTACAACAATACGATACTACAAATTAGGTAAATAACTAAACAAATACGCTACTACTGACATCTACACATGCATATTTATTTATCTTTTTAATGTTGCAATGAAAAGAAGCTATGACGAAATATATAAAATACATGTATAGGTAAAATTCTGCAAAATATTGTTATTAACATCACATCTGGACGATCACTGCCAATCAGCTTTTAGTATGGTGTTTGTTATAGAAGCTATAAGCCTACTATGAATGAGTACCAACCAAAAAGAGGGGTTATCTCTGGGTCCTTCGTTAAGTCTTTCGTTAATTCTTTTTCTGAAAAGTTAAATTTGCTAGCTAATACTAAACCCGTTTACAAGCAAGCTGTCTGTAGATGAAGATTCATATCTTTTGGCACTCAAAATATATATTTTTATACCACTACAATATTATTTTCTGGTGCAGTTAGGGCCAAAAGATTTAATTCTCCAAAGCACACACAGATTTAAGTCATTTGCTTAATAATGCAATAAGGCACAAAGCTACATTTTTACAGCATAGAACGACTTCAAACTTAAATTTGGTGCTAAAAACACACCCTCAAACCTATCGTTTTGTAAATTAAAACGAAAAAACAAAAACTACATTTTTAAATATCTAAATAGTTATAAAAATGTTCCTTCACAAACTTCACAAAGCCTAAACAGTATCAGAAGTACAAATGACATATATTTTCTAACGCGCTGGGAATGTTATGTAATTTGACATCAGAAGCCATATTTTCGTATCCCATTCCTTACAATATAATGCCTTGACACAATGCACTTTGCTAGAGCGGCCAATACAAAATTTTGCACTTTTCAATTGCAATTGTACAGTAATTGGGTAATATGGATTTCTATTAAATCTTCAAATTATTTAAATTATGTTTTATAAATCTAAAATAACCAGAATAATTTTTGCCGATATTTTGTTTTGTAGATAAATAGGGGTAGAATTCATTACTTACCGAAGCGCTTGCTGGGGTCAGTGACCTTCCTGAGGTGAGGACGCATGCCCTTCTGGTGGTTGGGGTTGATCAATTTGGCGCAGACTTCAGGGTAACTCAAGATACCTTCGGTTTTGGTGTAAGGTCCTGAAAGAAAGAAAATTATAATAGATTTTAGGAGATTAAAAGTAAAACCTACAGTTACACACACTGTAAAACCTACAGTTAGCCTTTGACTGCCGACAGAAAACTGGTGAAGGCAAATCCTATGCAAACGAAGGTCACCGGTGACCTACGCGGCGGTTAACATGTTATCTTTTGGGACTCCATATTATTGTTGAAATCTAATAAAAAATAGGCACTTTATAATAACCAAGAAACGAACTCAAGACAGCACCTATTAGGAGTAGCAGACCAACAAGGTCGAAATGACTTACTAACTACATGCATATTTATATGAACCCTAAGGTGCCAAATTGCGATGGCATTGTAACCGAATGCAATGAATAAGACATAGTGACTAAATCTAGACATTATGAATATTTATCATCTCGCTGAATATTTAGGAGTACTTGGAAGCAATTGTTTCCCAATCTGATGACAAATTCTCGGGCCAATTAAGTTTTGTAGAAAGACAACAATGGTTCACTTATAATAAACATATATATGTATAAGTAATAGGTAAATTATGTTGGCTTTTTTGCAACTTACTCACTCGTTTGCAAAACGAATGTGTTTGCATTTTGTAACGTTTTTCATACAATGATTATGCATAATGGATCTCTATTGAGAACAAAGTGAAGTGAAAGGCAAAAATGTGCTGCAGCAAGATGCTGAAATAAAAATAAAACTCAACGCAGCGGTAATTGTGCTAGTTATAAAAAGATAAGTCTTAAGAACGGGATATTTAGTATTAATTTTTCTAATGATTATAAGTATCATTGAAAACCGCAATATGATCCACGAACAATAAATTTGATCGAACTCAATAGAAAATGCAACATAACTGACACATTATCAGTTTCTACCAGGGTTTGACAATTATCAATGTTATCTAAAATTATAGTTCCTTATGAGTACCCACATCCAAGACAGATTCCAAAGAGTAAAGTTTCAATAAAAACAAAAATACTCCCACATACCAGCTTCACCAGCACCGTCAGCGTGAATTGGAGGAACTCCAGAGATCTCGCTTTCACTGTCCAGTTTCCAGGTACGGGCAGCGGTAGGGATACCCAACACCAGCTTGTGGGCAGGAGCACCACCCTGGAGCCTGTTGAAAGAGGTAAACCAATTATTATACTACACTATTTTTTTTTATGAAGCCTAAGAGTTTGTTTGTTTGTACGCGCTAAGCTTTGGAACTACTGGTTCGAATTGAATAAATACTCTTATATTAGATTTTCCATTTGGCTGCGATAAATAGGGACTGAGCATAGTGAGCATAGCAGATAAAACCGCGCCAGAGTCGCTAAGTTAGCCTGAAAACGAGGACATTACGTAAACTTCAAACCTTGGCTCATAGCTACCTGTACTAAGCACTTCTCTGTGTACCTTCCATCATATTCGTAGATCTGGTCATACAAGTTTCCCGGTTATGTGTACTCTACGTGTGGCCTTTAGCTTATGCGAGTCCTTCGACGTGAAATTGTGTCTTACGACCCCATAACCGATCATGACCTTGGACAAAGCTACAAACAGCTTCAGGATGTAATCGCACATCAATTTTATGGTATCCATTTAGTAGTTATGGTACACATGTTGACACTGTTCAGAAAACATTTTTATATGTATACTTAGGCTAGCTTAACCGTAAATGTTATGCCAAAATGGAGCAATAATGATTTTTCTATGTTGGACAAAAAAGTGAATTCATAAAATAATCAAAATATTACGTAGTGTAGTAGGAACAGTTAATTCTAATCAATAAAATATTCTGTTTCCATTTTTGAATGGACAGTTAGTACCCTAACACTACAGAAAATATAATTAGCGTTGCCAATAAACAGCCAGCCAGTCTTGTGGATGATTTTTTAGTCCCTGAACATGGATTTTGAATGCCCTGTATTACTACGGCTGACACTATGACCATATGAATATGCCTAACGTAATTTCTACGACTCACAAATAACTAATACTGAATTATTAGTACGAGTTTCTGTTCGAGTACATTAACGCGTTCAACACGATAATGACGTCGGCGCTCTGATAGGCTACTTCAAGTCAACCAACCAATCAGAGAGCTAAATGCTGTAACGTAAACATAAAAATAAACTCGCATTAGGGACTCAGGTAACAAAACTCACCAGTGGTTGACAACAGCGTCAGCGTTCCACAGTGGGTTGCGGTTTTGAGGAGTGTAGATGGGAGTAGAATAGTCAGCCTCCTTAGGGTTGCGTTCGGGAGTCTCGAAGTCATAAGCACTAAGGTGCACAATGTCCACCAAGTTGATGATGGCGGGAATGTCGAAGTAGACTGCAAAATAGACACTAAGTTAGGAAAAAGAAAATCATGTTACCTCTCCTTATTAGTTTCTCGTAGCAATTTATAATTAGAGTCATGTAATCAAGTTACATTTTATACGTCTGTATTAACTAGTAATATGACCTTAATCTGACCTACTTAAGACATTTCTGTAGATGTATAGTGTGTACATATATACAACTGCAACGTGTAAAGAGAATTATATGTACCACTATGTACTACTATTCCTTTAGTCATTATTTTAATCGGTAGGTTGACAAAACTGGACAAAGCAAAGAAAAGTGGTAAGTGATACTACCGACAACGTTCAATAAATTCTTAGACACACATGTATGCGGAAGAATGTTAAGGAATATTTCATCATTAACAAAGAATTTAATGAAGCCTTACCTATAGCTCAAGGTGAGGGAGGATTGATTAAATTCCTCTTAGATGGCTTGACATTATAGGCTTTGAAAATACTGTGGCAATCCTTTCAAGTAATTTAGATTTTTCCATCAAAAATATTAGATCACTTGACTTTTTAATCCCTTACAAGACACTTTGTATCGTGCATAATTTCCTTGCTTTGAACAATTACGCCGAATGAAACAATCAGCTTACAAATTCAAAGTACATTAATATTGGTAAAAGTATGATGATCTTTTAAGTAATTGGACAAAAACTGATTGCACATTGTTGCAATACGTTCTATCAACATAAAAAAACAAATGAAAATTGATTTGAACAGTTCTATGTGTCACTGCTCAAAGCACGCATCTCTTTACACGGAGAAAGTAATGTAATCTAGTAAAAAATGTTCATAGGTACTTACTGGAAGAATTGACGTTGGGTAGGACAGTGACGGCCAGTTGCATGTTAGGCTTGACGTTCAAGGCCTGTTTCAGCTCACGGACCAGAGCGGTGAAACCTTCACGGTGCTCAGCCTCCTTCTCATCAACAGGGGTGGTACCGAAGGTCTTCTTAATACCGTGCCAAATGGATCCTGATAACATTATTACGTTTTAGTTACTAGAGCATTTTTTAGAACATAATATAGTGAATCGATTATAATATCTAATCTGGTATAACAAGGTAGTCTATATCAATGAAAATTTAAATAATTGATAACATTAAAAATGCTTTACACGATTCAACATTATCGCGAATCTCATGAATGAAAATCTGAAAGAACCGTTCGTACTCACCCCAGGTGGAGCGGATCTTCTTGGGCTTGTATTTGGGAAACTGCCAGGCGAGGTCAATGCCGTCAAAACCGTGCTGTTCAGCCAACAACACTCCGGAGTTCACGAAAGCAGTGCGCGCCTGTGGTGACTCCAACTGCGAAAGAAATGTTTAAGTCAGTATAATCTTATTTATTATTTCTCCACGAAGTCTATGTTAATAGTTTAAGGATACAATGAATTAACTAAAAGTGAGTGAGTATTATATTGTTCTCGATGAGCAGATTATATTGTATTGCACATATTATCATCAGTCATAAATGCTAGTCGTGTAGTAATATCTACATAACAAAATTTCTACTAAACTTAAGTATTTCTAGAAAGTCATAAAGAACACATGTTCTACCATGAAGGTAAAGTATTTATTAATCAAACCTCTATACCTATTGCCTTACAAACCCATTCCTGAATACAAAGTCATCTAATTTATCAAGTTAATTTGCATAATCTCAAGCTGCTTCAGTGCCTTCTACAAAATCCAATCATGCATGTACGTTGACATGAAATGTATTCAATTACAGTCCATTTATTGGGTACCCACCCACAGCCAGTGAGTTATCTTATATCCTTTGAATTAGTTCTGTGGTTTCCGTACTCAGGGAGTAGCTATAAATACATCATTGGACTATTTTAGAACCATCTTATAAAGTAGATATGACGGAAGAATACATTTTTTTATTGCATTTTTTATAATTAGTGTATGACGGAACGAACAATAAAAAGTAAAAAATATTTAAAATTTTAAAATATGCGTAATAGGATGCTAAATTAGTTTGAAATTTCCCACTAACCAGGAGGTTGTATTTCTGGGCTTCTTCAGTGTCGACGTCACCACCAACGGACAGCAGGACCTTCAGACCAGGGTATTTGGTCTTGAAGTTGGTGATAGCTCGGTAGTTGGCGTGGGAGCGGTCTACGTCCAGGTTCTCGTTGAGGGACACCATCTTGTAGGTGTCAGGCTGGACGCCAGCATATCCGTAGACCAGGTGGGAGCAGAAGGACAGGGCAGGGTCCAAGTCCAACGGCAGCATACGCGCTTGAGCTGGATAAATGCATCCTTCGACTGAATTAAGATGTTTATGATGTATTTCACGAAGATGGGCTACTAATCCCTCTTTCGAAACACTCATAAAGAATATATTGATCTAATTTATCTAATATACATATTTCTTTAGAAGAACTGGACTGATTATGTCACTAAAGATCTGATTCTCAGTATCGCAATCCTTTCGTAAGATTTATTGTTGAAATGGCTACAAAAACATAATTTGCATTTGTTGCTATAACTAACCAGTTCATTGTGGATGGTGTTTACCAAAGTGACCCGTGTAGCTACTAGGATTAGAAATGCCATAATAATTATGTAAGGTTTGAATCTATTGTAATTGTTCGAAAGCATTGCGTAAGTTTTTAAACTCATGCACAATGAATGATTTGTTTTTGAATCAACTGGTTTACTTAAGTTAGATTTACAGATTCCAATCTAATAACACTTCTGAGAACAATACTCAGTTAATCAACATAGTGCTCAAGATCACAAACAACTTAACGCAAACTTGGTCAAGTTGTTTACTCCACCTCGATCAACAAAAATGGCCGTAAGTACCACCTAAATTAAGGATAAGTTCCAGACAAGGTTTCGCAAATGTTATCCGATATACAACACAAATAGTAATATACAACATGGACTTTAAACGGTAAAGTGTAAACAAGGACCTATTAATCTATTATCAGCACAGCGTATCGACTATTATCTATTATTACGGGAGGTCTCAACGAATCCTCAGGGCCATACTGAATTTGACTTTATTTGAACTGCGTACAATTGAATAATCCTATGAGGAAAAACGTCTTAACATTCGTTTCTATTTGATAAGGTTAGTCATCGTGTTTGTCTGCGAATGTTTCGTTGAATTTGCAATGCTGCGGCATAATGTCATTACAATGAGTAGACTACAGTGTACCTACGGACAATTTCAATGAAACAGTACCTATATTTTGGACAAAAAATCGGCAGCTAGGTATGAGTCAGTACGCAATTACATCACCGTACAGATAGTTCACTGTTAACATCGAATAGGGGATATAACCACGCAATGTCGCACGTGGGCGCTAGGTCTTAGATGTCTATATCTATTGTATAAAACGAGAACACTCAATTCCATTGTTTCCGTTACATTAACCACTTAACGTCTGGCACGAACATACTCGTACCTCGCCAAATGACGTGATCAACACACAAACTATAAGGGTCCACACATTAACATCAAGTGAGGATGTGCCTAAATGTGTAAACAGAAGGCTTTTGTTTCAAGGACTTTTTCTTAGATCAGAAAATTTCTTAGGTACTTAATTTAAAGTCAACACGAAGTCTACATTGTTCCATAATTGAAGTTATCATCTATAAACAGCAATACTTAAGACTTATTAATTCTGAAAATACATGTCTACTATAAATCACTTTAAACAGAGTACAAGAATCGCAAGTATAGTACCTGAAATAATTAAAAACCTAGGCATTTTTCTTAGCAATATGCCTACGAACATAATGAATGAAAGCTTGTCAAGCCATTACCCGAAACAACCCAGGATGCTGGAAGAATGATTACCTGCGTCACATGATCCTTATTGACTCACAAGAGGGCAAACATATATTGCGTTAAATTACCATCTCATTCGTTCTGTTTGAGCAATTATTCACTTCTTACAGCGGTTTCCTGTCACTACCTCCAGTTATATAAATAACTAACAGGACTAGAATATCAGCAAGACGTTAGTATTCCTAATTAATCAAATAAAAGTGCTAGACGCCAACAAATTATTTGTCAATATAAGAAAATCGTTGAGCGGTAGTCGCTTCAATAGAAATATACCTATTTCAAGGGTTAATGTACGACCAATCAAATACAGACGTATGATTTGTTGTCTATATCGATTTACCGGGTTTTCTCAGTAATGAATTTGATAAATGTTGTTAGATATGCATAAAGATCAAGTCAATATTGAGTTTAATGGCATCCAATCCTCGTGACTTGTGACAAACCAAATACAGTAATCCCTTGTTCATATTTAACTAAGCGCGAGGACATGGAACTGATAGATAAGCAAACAATGATTTTTCATCTTTTGTTTAAGTAATGTAATAAATAAGACACTGCAGACACAAACAACCACCATTAAGTCGTACCGGAAAGTTTTGATAGTAAAAGATAATAATAATTAATGACGTTTTCCGGGATATAAACAAAGGGTTAATAGGAAAATATGTGATAAGCGAATCTGGCCAAAGTTGGTACCTTCGCATGTCTATTTTGTGTTGATGACTTGTTTGTTATTATAAAGTGTAAAAAATTATAGGAAATGAATTAAATGAATTAAACATTATTTACTGTTCAACAGCTACAAAAATAGTAGAATTTGTGCAGGGATCAACTCTTTTGAAAATAATTCTACCTGATAATATAAAAAATATAAGATATCTACCGCTCTTTGCATACATAAATAGCTACCTACCTGACAAAGAGAGATGATCTCATGAAACGAGTCCATTTCCATATGACGACGAGGACACAATAATAAACAAATTGACCAAACGAGTAATGCCTACTGGACTCTTTTTATTAACAGCTGACGTCACAAGGTAACAATCGCAAGACCTAGCAGCATAAAAAATAAGGAAACTGGCGTGCAATAAGTAAGTAGGTATGATTATGAATTAGTTTGTGGTCGATAGTTTATTATCTCACAAACTTAGTCAAATGTTTGTCTATTGGATTCTCAGTATTTCTAGAACGACTTTGTTTGTGGTCGCCATTATCATTTGGCCTTTTGTTGACACGTATCATACACAGGTCACAAGCTAGCTCGCGTGTTTAGCGATTGTTTTTATTATTCACATATTATATTACTTAATCATTACCTACAAACGCTTATCCAAAGTTTCAACGTCGAAGGGTTATAGAAGTTATCATCACAAAAACAAATATATATCTTGTTTCCAAGTACACTGATATTTTTGTTATTTCAAGGTCTCGATAATTTTGGGGTCAACAACATTTTGTTCTAAACCTGCTAGAAAATAAATAGGTACAGGTTCCAATACTATAAAAATATCTTAGTATGTTATTAAATCAAAGCTTGCGTAATCGAATTTAAATTAACGTTTCGATTGATACCTAGCGAAATCAAGGCTATTAGTATACAAAAACAATTATCAAAGAAAAGGCCACGTTTGGTCGGCCTTCTATATACTAACTGCGTTCAAGTTATTCTGAGAATCTCCAAGCTGTATTTCAATGTTAAAGAGGAAAAAATGCTAATAGTCTTACCCCTTTATTCCTCGAAGTAAGACCTAATATAATATAAAGTTGCTACGGCAAATCAAGAATTAAAAAGAATAAAATAAACCGTTTATTCGATATCTCTTGTCTGTAAAACATTTTATTATTAAGCCGATCCAATTGGATTACTTAGCTATTATTTACAGAATATAAAAGTAGAACCTACATGCTCATTACGTGAGACCAATTGTATTTGCCCCACGTAATAATATTGTAACATTAATGCAAACAATTATTTTCAACAATATAACAATTTACAGTTGCTTACGGATATTTTCTAAGAATATTGTTTTACATAATAATATTTACCAAGACGATGCCTTGGTAAATATTATTATGTAAAACAGTTTCAGCATTTACCATGTAAAACATTTAAATATAAACCATAACATTAGGTGTTTGCGCATTATTATTTTTAATTTCATTAACTAATTAAGCATAAATACCACAAAATTGGTAATTATTATTCAACTGCCGACCAATTTGTTACAGTAAATGAGTACGGTGTAGTTAGTTTATTTTCATCTTAACTTCCGTCATTAAGTAAAGACACAATTAAAGAACAATTTTTTTTTTGAAGGGGGGAAAGTGTTCGAATGACTGCTCCTGCCTAGGTGAGGCGGGAGGGAGTGTCATACTCTTACTGACTAAAAACCACCCCGTTCCTTCTCCTGCACATCGAGCCGGAGCCCCGATTACCCGTTAGGTTCTCCGCGACAATTAAACAACAATAGGTTGCGGTCACCGGTGTCCTCGCGGTGTTTGACAGTTTAAAGCGTTTTTTGAATAAGTATTCCGAATCGCTCTTCAGACTCATGAAAATTTAAACAACATAATAGATTTTACCGATTCTTTCGCATATGAAAGACACTAACGGCATTCCTGTGTACTCGCAAGAGTAAATAAATACGTATTATAAGTAAAACAAAGAACATAAACGTCCTACCAGGAATTGTGTCATCTATTCCAGTATTATTGTATTATCTAATTTTAAACAAACTGTCTGTTTCAAATGCCATGTTCAAAACAATAAAATATTCAGATGTAGGTAAGGACTGTGTGACGGCTACTCCCACATCTGATTCATTATTCAACCTACATCATTTGCACACCGACACATGAAAGTCATTCACAAAAATACTGATAATAAAGTTCAGTAACAATACGTACATTTAAGCTAAGTAAAATTTATGTCGTATGCGGGTACAGGACGTTGCCAAATGTCCCACTGATAGCAAATATTGCGTTATCACTATTTCACTATTTATTTCGATTGCTTACCATTTTGCATTTACCTTTTTCAGTTTTACTATCGTTATTCTTAGTGGCAAAGGTACCAAACCCGAATTTTAATACGTCTAATGCCCTAACCCTTTTTAGGGAACTATTGTTCGGAATTCTTATTTTACATATGAGGGAGCATTAAGAATAGAAATCTGCTTCGGAATGTAACCAATTACAGGGTCTATGTGCTATTCAGATGTGTTTATTTATATTTCAGTTGGGTCGGCTTTTAAGTAAGCAATGTATTTTTCGCCCTATTGTATGTGTTGTAACGCTCCAAAATTTTTCGCCACTACCGTCTTTTTATTTATTTTATTTATGCCCTTTCCGAATCTGTAAATGAAGTGTAACGCTCAACTTTTTCAGTCACACTTTTAATGGTTACGAATAGATTTTATTTCATAAAAAAAATAGTAACCAGTTTCTAAGATAAGGCAATCAACTTATCACCTTAGCTAATTAGCTACAGTGACCACTAAGAAGGTTAAGGGTTAAGGTCTTTATGTGGAACGACACTTAATAAGTCGAACGAAGGCCCTGAAAGACCAGAAATGGGTGTCTTTTGAACGAGATGATGATGAGAATAGAACTCTTAGAAGATTAATTCATCTTAATATAATTTTCTACAATATTATTTTATTGAAATCTCCAACAGAGTGAATCAGAATTTATTTGGTCAAAAGTTTTATCCTTGTTGTAAAATCAAATAGTTTTAAAATATTCACTTAGTGCGTGCCTACCTAGGTGACAGCTAATTACCATAAAAAGCGGTAAGTCCCAGGTTTTTATTTGACAAATAGCAGAGTAGCGGTTTATTTTATAAACCAGAAGATAAAAATCTCGTATTGTATTACTTGTATTACTGGAGACAAAAATAACTTTGATAAACCTTAACTCTTTTAGAAAAAGGGCTATTTTCAAAGATTCAAATCCACTGTTTTTGTACAGACAGGCAAATAACAAGCCGTGATAGAGAAGTGAATGACTTTTAATTCTACATCAGAATACGTGACACGTATGAAATTGATTCTTAGTTAGTATTATTTATGGTACATATTTTATTTCTATTTATACACTGAACATCAATATTAATAGTTCACTCATCGTTCGAAGGATAAGCAGTGCGTTGAATACAAATTCTGTTAAGGGATTGTTGACTTGTGTTGACAACCACATACATACATTATTATTTGTAGTTCTATATGCCTACAGTCTACTTTTTAATACACTATGATGCTGTATATTTCTTGAAGGTAATATATACACATAACATACCGTCATGTCATATGTGTATATCCCTGAAGAAGTACATTATGTTAGAACCCGATCAAATATATATATATATATACATGCACATAGGTACTTAAAGTAACAGCCTTTTTCACTAGGTATATGCTACTAAGAAATCGAAAAAATTACGATTGTATCATTTCAAGTGTGAGAGAGCCATGCTTAGGCACGACTGGGCCGGCTCAACCGGAGTGATACCACGGCCTCACTGAAAACCGACATGAAGCAACGCTTGCGTTGTGTTTCGTCGTGTGAGTGAGGTTACCGGCGGCCCAAATACCCCCTTCTCCAATCTCCCCAATCCCTGAATCCTCAACGATCCTCAAACTCCTTATCCCCAAAAGGCCGGTAACGCACTTGTTATGCCTCTCGTGTTCCAGATATCCATGGGCGACGCCGATTGCTTACCATCAGGTAATCCGTCTGCTCGTTTACCAGCTAAAGCCATAAAAAACAAAAAAACCATTGGGAATAAAACTTAGACATCGATAGTAAGAATAAAATATTTGTATATTATTATTTTAATATTATGTAACGCCAAGTAGTTTACAGTTCCAACATAATTATTATAAAACAACTTTTTATATTACAATTATAAGAGTGTATTATAATTATAAGAGTAGTTATCAGCCCTTATCATATCAGGTGGAAGGTTACAAGGAACTTGTTTATGCTATCACGTAACAATAACAAGATTTCTCTCGCAATGTATTAAACATTGTACCTACTGTAATTTACTTGATAATAGTAGCTAAGCTATATTTCATAATCTTATTCGATAGCCTTTTGTTTTGTAGCGATAAGGAATAAAGAAAAACTAACTCTTTTACTAAAACCTAGGCTAAGGCTGTTTTTTCTTTTTTCCTCAAAGCCAGTCAAAGGGGCAAGGCTAGTAGGACCTTTGTGGGTTGTGAGTTGCATCAAATTGTTTATAACCATGATGATGACGTCATGGAACTAGCCATAAACTGAATAAACATTTTGAAAACTAAAAAACGAAATATTTTTGGGTCAAATCGAAGCGAACTAAAATAATCAAAGTCAAAGCGCTCTTATTGCAACCAAGTGTTACAGAATTTTTATAGTGCTTAAAATTTAGCGTCCTTTTACATAAACTGTATATTTTTTGATAAATACATTCATTGTTATTAACATTAGCGATAAAATTGCAGGTAGAAGGTACAAAATTATATTATACGAAGTGAAACAAATATTTGTCTGGTATATGTCAAATTATAGTAAAAATCAATTCAAAAATCATAATCGCAGTCAAGTCTAGGAGGTCAGTAACAAAATCATACCATGTCAATGTGAAACAATAGTTATGTCAAGTAGGTATATTAATCCCGTCATATATTTTTTTTGCATTAAATAAAATTATTCTATTTTCTACTCTAAATATTTCATCACTGAGTAGAAATATCCTTCAATTAGGTATAGCTTTCATACCTCTATATTTTAAAATATTAATTTTGATTTTTGAGATTCATCTGGCAATTTATTATACCTATATTTTTATAGCCATATGGAATGGACTATTGCTAAACATTTTATATTTTTGATGGTGACGCTTTCTTTATGGTTGGTGGCGGTAGTGGTCTTTCTTAGTGGTGTTAACGTTGTGTAATATCTTCTACTCGTATGAATTTGTCGATATTTTTACAAACTAAAACACAATACATATAACATCAAGTAGGTATATTGACCGAAGAGTTAGAAACTAGTATATTTTAAACTGTCAAACACCTAGCGGTCACCGGTGACCGCAACCTATTGTTCTTTAATTGTGTCTATAATGACGGTACACAACGAGTTAAATTTGCCCGGGACCCGAATAAGCCTTTGTCTGACCCGATCAGTTGTTATAAAGTTGAAAAAAATTAACCTATAGTGTGGACCAAATCGTGTCAGATCGCGAGCAAAACGTCAAAGGTAGAAGTAAAACCTATACAAAGGTCCTGACCTTTTCCTGAAAAGCCTTCAAACATGTAATATTACAAATATTGTACGTTTTTTTGTGGGTAATAAATATGCGTATTTACATACTAAAACCTTACAATGTCAAGGAACGAATTAGTACTTTGCTAATTCAGAATACATTTATTTTTTATTGTTAAACGCGGGTAGGACTACGCATTTATATACCTGCCTTTTTTTTTTTTAAGGGGGGAATATCATCGAATGACTGCTCCCGCCTGGGTGAGGCGGAAGGGAGTGTCAGACTCTTACTGACTAAAAACCACCCCGTTCCTTCTCCTGCACGTCGAGCCGGAGCCCCGGTTACCCGTTAGGTTCTCCGCGACATTTATATACCTGCCTAACATTTAGAACAGGTAACTTTAAAGTACCTTTGAAATAAAAACTACAACAAAAAAAATAAGTATTAAAATCGCGGGCGCAGCTTCTTTAATCATTATATCCTTCTACCTACGCTTTACATTATTTACCTACAGCGCTTGACAATGTAAATCGGCCTTTAAATAAGATAATTGCATCCGCTGTACTGGAGATGTATATAAAACGGATAATTGGGGTTAATATGTTAATCGTATGATATCATCGCGAAATATTCTCCGTAAACGATGTTTTTTTTTCTTGTATGGACTTATTGGGCATTTATATAACGGACTGTGGTTTTTGAAAGTGGCTACCAGTCGCAATTACTTTCACATAAACAAATATTACACATTTCATATTTAAGAATTTCTAGAATGTTAAGAACAAAATATACCTGCAGATTTTAAACAAAATATATTATTCTGTCAAGGTTTCATCGTTTAAAATTCGATTCAAAGAAATGATACTTAAAATCGTGATGTAAATTATTAAATTATTTATATATTATATTATGTACGCAATTTTAATGCCGGTCGTTCCCTAGTACTTAATTATTTCCGCATAAAAATAAACAAACGGAAGCTGAAAAAGTAATTATATCAAATCTACGATCTAATATCTAGAACGATTTGCGAAACCGGCTGAAATAAAATTCGCGGGTAGAAACGCACAGCGAAAAAATGAGAAATATACTTACATTCCCTGACATAGCTCTTGCTGTTGTAGTAGCAGACGACTTTGGCAGGGACGACGGGGCCGACCGCAGCCGAGATAGCCAGGAGCCCGGCTAGAACGACCAGAACCTTCATGATTAATAAATATTTATGCTAAATGACTGATCACCACGAGGCGTATGTGGCGAATGAGCCTCGAACTCCAACGCGCTTACAAGATGCTATAACTATAAGGTCAAAGATTAACATGACCGCTTCAGATTTCGCCGAATCGTATCTATTTGTTGTTTTAACCTCCTTCTCCTCAGAAAAGATAAATATATATCTTCCTTAAAGGTTAGTGTTTTTACCTTATAATTGTTTGTTTTAAATTATTTATTCTAAACTTTTTTGTGTACACTTAATTTTTAATAAAGATCTGTAAACAATATTTTTTACGACTGTCTTCTTATACTTTCTTCGTTTTAGATTATTTAAATTGTTCAATCAATTTACAATCGACATAATATTAGTAGTAATATTTTTGCTTGTTTGCATCGAACAAATAACAAGTTGATGCAGGTAGGCACAATACGGTAACTTAGTCTATGCCTGGCCAAGCTTGGTGATGTCATCGTGCCAGTGCCAGTAGAAAAGATTTCACGTACCATACATAATGTCCGTACTTGTCGAATGCAAGGCAGCAGCCGACAAACTGGTTACACCTCAGGGTCCCAAAAGCGTGTTTAACCAGCCTATAAAACACCTATTTATTTTATGGTCTCTTTGGATGGTATATATCGCAAGTATACATTTTTTGCCCAAAGATTCATTATCAACAAAAAATATAAATACCAGTATTAAAATAATCATTTTGTCGAGGTCCACTGCTAAGCATAAATCTTTTCATGGTATTGACATCAAGGTCTTCTAAATGATGATTAGATCTATCTTTATTTAAGAGGAAATCTTTCAATAAATACTCCCGATTTGGGTGAGGCAATAGAGAGCATCATCCATTACTGACTAAAAATCGCCCCGTTCTTACTCCTACTTTGAGTCCTTGCCCCTGCCAGCAACCCGTTTTAAGTCTTCCGCGGTTCAATATCCGACATCAGCCCTAGTGGGCACAATCTGTGGTTGTCTGATGGTTCAGTGAGGCGTGAAACGTTTTGTTCTTCTTGATGTAAGAACAAGCTTTGCTTTATCAGCAGTAAGATCAGCAGAAATCATCATTGACTTTGTAGATTCTTCCCAGCCGCCTTTGCAAATCCATAGAGTTTTCGACCATCGAGCGAATCATGTATGTTGAGGGCTTAACCATCGTGGGTATTCAAAGTGAAACTAGTGGTTATAACGTATATAATGAAGAGAGTTATTACTATTATCAATCATTGATAATATGAAAATATTGCTCAACATTCCGGTTACAACTTCAAGAAGATAAGTTGTTTACTCAGTCAAAAGGTCGCACGTTGATACGAATTATCGTAGTGTTGCCAGTTTCCAAAGATGTCGGGCAGTCCACAGGGAATCCCTGGTCCCAAGCGGCGTGTAATTTTTCCGAATGATTTGTTTAACTCGACTAGTTTTTTTTTGTACCTATTGATTAATTATTATGTGTTAATCTCAATGACACTGGCGTCTTCGTTGATTGAGTGGTCGCAAATGCGACAGTTTGGCTGCAAGGTGTCTCGGGTTCGAATCCGTATTTCCGGAAAAGTATTACTGGTTATTTTTCGGTATTTAGAAAATTTCTCGGTAGTAGCACAGAGTCTGGAATTGCGTCAGCAATAGGCTGGGCTAATGGGGGTGCCATTACATGAAACTTATAGCATAAATGGTGAGAAGGGTCCGCGGCATTCGTGCCGTTTTGTGCAAATCTGCCTATGTGTATAAAAGGAGTGAATATTTTTCTCAATAAAAACATGTGGTTCACAAATTTTGATGCAAATAATATATTATCCGCTGTTGCAAACAATTGGAAACCTTGATTGAAAACAATCATTAGTCATGACGGGGTGTTCGTGTGGCAATTATTTGGCAGTATTGTTTCATTAACGGTCGATTTATCAACCCTCCGAGGAATGACCATCAGGTCCAACGACTGACACAAAATTAAACCCAGCATATTGAAAACTGAAACAATGTGTCTAAATTAAAATAATTCTTGATATTGCTTTTGTTTGCCATTTTTACGATTCACTGTCAGGTCTATTGATCTATTCTTAAAAGTAATTCAGTCTTCTATGAAGGTTGCCGGTCAGGCAACTTTGGTAGTCCCTATAGCTATAGTTAGGCAAATTAAAGACTCACCTAAAACAATAATACCTAATTAAGGTCGCAAGGAGCCGCTGGATACAGGCCGCTTCTTACCGATCTATGTGGTATCAAGGGAGGCTTGAGCTCAGCTGTGGCCGTCATGAGACTAATACGATGATTTGAACCCTTGAAGAGTCGGCAGCCGCGCTGACATTAAGCCATCTAATTAAATTATAAACCTAACCCGTTAAAGACTTAACCGGTTACCGGGGCTTCGGCTCGAAGAGCAAGAGTAGGAACGGGGTGGTTTTTAGTCAGTAAGATTCTGACACTCCCTCTTGCCTCACCCAGACGGGAGAAGTCATTCGATGATTTTCCCCCTAAAAAAATCGTTAATTTGCCACAATTGGGAAAACCACAGAAGACAGAAATGTAAAGCACATTCATATAAGTTGGATCCTTCCACCCAAAGCATACGTTTTAAAAATTTTAGCTAGTGTTTTCCTGTTTATATGTCTGGTATCAAGTCGTGGAGTATTCCCATCAGTACCTGACAAAAGCTCTTTAACAGCATAGCAATGTTCAAGGAAGTTTCAATTATTACCTAAATATAAGTATCCTTTGTATTCAAGTAATAAAGTGCGTAGGCGTTAATGTTTTTCAACAACTAGTGCGCGGTGACTAACTGGGTCTAAACAATCTGCCATAGGCATATAGCCATCGGACCATTTAAAACCAGTATAAGCTGACCGTTTATCCGCGGAAAGATTATACAAACCAAGACTATGATAAACTGGTTTTTGTATAGCTTGTAATGTAGTCGTGTACATAATATAGTCATTGGAGATTAAATTCTTGATAAACACGTACATATTTGTACTTGCTCGTATAGGCGACGTAACTTGGTGTTTAATATTTAAGATTTGCTTCTTAATTTCAAACCTTTGTCAATATAATTCGTTTTTAAACACATGAGCGAAGTGAAGCCTTTCGTATCTTAAACGACTCGATAAGGACATTGAAGTTATCATGAACTAGTATACGGGCAGTGTACATTGTTGCACAAAAGATCGTCCTAATGAATAGGCAGTTTGCTACAACCACCACGATCTGCAAACAAAATTGGCTAGACAATTAAGTCACAAATAGCTAAGGAGGTGCTACAGCTCGTCCTTCAGTGTCAATGAGTGATGCAGTTTCGGTATGTAGGTACCTACACACTACATGTGGCAGTGGAGGAATAAAAATAAACAAATGATTGAATGTTAAAAATGTTATTATAGGTAATCAATATTTGAAATGTTTATTACATTTAATTAGCTTCAAATTTGTTTAAAAAATCACTAATTGATTTACCTATGTTTGGTCAACTACGGTGTAAAAAATTAAAAATAATTTAGGTAATACCCACACTAGAAATTGTAAAAAATATATTACTCGCCATAGTATAAATACCGTCACATATTTTGTTCTCGACCATTATTTATTAACTATTTTATACATTTTTAATTCAACCGTCCTACTCTTCAGAGATTTAATTATTGTAGGTATCTATGTTAAAAAAAAACACTTAAAACCTATTTTAAGTTTCACTGTTGATTCTGGACGAGGAATCCTTTGTGGATGACCAGTTCTACAATGACTGTTGCGTCTACATTAATGACGTCACCATTAAGTAGTACCATCCTCGACTTCATCCGATATAGGTTATTACGACTACGTAGAGAGAGCGCCCTAGGCAAGCACAGGCGCCCCTATTTTTTGGCGCCGCCGTTTTTCTATGGGCAGATGGGTATGCGCATCTCGCGGCGCCCGGTCCCTCTGTATAACTTGGCGCCCTTAGTACTTATACTTCCCTAGTTTGCCTTATGGATAAAACAGTCCTGGCTGGTTATTTGGTAAATTGCTTTTTCATCCCTTTGTGATTCATTCTGTGGAACATGAAGACTAAGTTAGACTAGTTCGAACTACATTATCATACTATTTATTTACAAATAATAAACTTAAAAACATAATTATGAATTACAATTTAAATGAAAAAATAAATAAATATGTACAACTTAAGATACCTACACTATAGCTAAAAGATAAAAATTTAATAATTATATTATTATTCTTAGTGTGTATATTTGAAGTAAGTATGCATTTTATGTACCTACTTAAAATGACGACATCGTTCTATAGTTTGTCAATAATCTATTCAATTACCTATTATTTATTTATTTATAGTTTTTAGTCTTTTAGTACACAATTTTGTTAAATAGTGACACGCAAGGCGAACTTTATGCCATATGGCATTCGCTACCAATCAACCTTAGGGTTTAAGTAGAAAATCTGCGAAAAATAAAGTTCATAGATTAAAATAACAGCAACAAGAAAAAAATATGATAATTATATAATTAACTAGCAGCCCGTCCCGGCTTCGCACGGGGTAGACAAATATTTATTTTTGTAAATTTGTATTGTTGTAGTGACAAAACTACAATAGTTGGACATATGCTACCGTGGAGTTTTTTGTAGACATTATGATGTTCTTTAATATTGTCGTAAATTATTTTGTTCTATCGCTAATAGTTTCGGCAGCGCATTCGACGACAGACATTTTAAGACTCATTTTTCTACACCTTCGGTTACATTGTTCAAATTTTACCAAGGATCCCTAACTTTTCAAAATGAAATATAGCCTATGTCAAATTGGAAGAATGTAGCATTCTATTGTTGAAAGAATTTTTTAAATCGGCCCAGTAGTTTTTGAGCCTATTCATTACAAACATATAAAAATAGGTACAAATCTTTCCTCTTTATAATATTAGTATAGGTATAGATATAGATATAGATATAGATATAGATATAGATATAGATATAGATATAGATATAGATATAGGTAGTACATATTGTAAAATACCCCTTTTCTAGGTAGGTACTTAGCTTTAATTTTATAACAAACTACCTTCTGCCCGCGACTTCGTTTGCGCAATCCCGTTTTCTCCCGTTCCCGTAGGATTTTCAGGTATTTTTCTGTCTTAAGAACTTTCTCCTAATAATAACAAATACAAAAATAAAGAATTAGTGAAATCGGTAAAGCCATTGATGCGTGCAGCGTGACCATGCGAAAAAGGGCTGTTGCCCGCGACTTCGTCCGCGCAGAATGACTTCTGGCAGAATTCAGGCTTTTGAATTAGACTTTACCAAGGGACATTCCACGGTAACAAAAAAATGCCGTCAGACTTCATTTATTACTTAGGTTATACTTATTGTGAAATGAATTTATTTTCGTGATTTCAAAAAATAAACAATCCCAACAGTCAGACGTTTCAACCCGTACAGGGCTCGCCTCGTGAGGTTTCAGTGATTAAAACTATTCTACCAAATGGATTTCAATCAAATGGATTCAGGGATTTAAATTGCCATGTGGTTTTCGGAATAAAGACTATCCTTCGTTTCCCTAGGTGTCAAACTATCGCTGTACCGAATTTTTACCCATTTCAAAAAAAGGAGGAGGCACTATATTCAGATGATTATTTTTTTTGTTTGTTCACCAATTACTCCGCCATTTATGAACCGTTTTGTTTTGTTTGATTTTCATCAGGTTAGGATCTGATGATGGAATCCTAGGAAAAAACCTTAATAGATACCTAATATTAAGCAGTTGACAATTTTGTGACTATTAAGTTATATCACCTAGCCTATATGTTAACCCGATCTGTCAGTAATAATCATGCAAAATCTGAATTAGATCCAAGCAGTAATTTTTAGATCATCCCGGATGTATGTACCTACATACAGACAAACAGGTAAAAATTCTAAAGTTCATATTTTGGCTTCAGTATCGACTGTAGATCACACCCAAGTATTCTTTAAAAAAAATAGTTAATGTAGGTACGATTTTGACTTTTCTACGATTTTATTTTTGTTGTGAAATGAATTTATCGTGGTTTAAAAAAATATATAAGGGATTTTATCAGTACAGTGCCTGTTCCCGTAAGGTTTTAGTAATAAAATGCATTCTATTGACTATTGTTGTACTGAATCTATCTAAAATAAGATCAGCGGTTAAAAGATAGAGAGTCTGGCTTTAACGCATAGTTCCCATTCACGTGGGACTTCTGTGATAAAAACTATCTTAATCGCTTTTTAGGTCTCAAATTATCATTTTACCGAATCTAACTCAAAAAGATTCAATGATTTTAGGTTCATTCGCTAAGAAGATTTATACAAACCATCATGTCCTATTTTATTCTATTGGGGGTGGAATAAATTTATCAAATTCCTTTCTTAGAAGATGCTACGTCATAGTAGCTTTAAGCATGCAAAGTCTTAGCCCAATCAGTTTAAAATTTCATACAAACTTTCATCCCCAATTTTGTCTTCTTGGGGGTAGAATTGATCAAAATCTTATCTTATGGGATGCCTTCATCAAAACATTTACCTACATGCAGAATTTCAACCTGGTCGATGCAAAACTAACAAAGTTTCGTACAAACTTTCATCCCCTATTTTATCCCATTGGGGGGTGGAAATGATCAATTTTTTTTTATAGTGGATGTCTACATCATAACATCTACCTGCATGTCAAAATTCAACCCGATCAGTGTAAAACTGACAAAGTTTCATGAAAACTTTCATCCCCTATTTTACCCTATTGAATATTGGGGATTGGATATTATCAAAATCCTTTTATAGCGGATGCCTACGTCATAACATCTATCTGCATGTCAAATTTCAACCTTATCGATTTAAAACTGACAAAGTCTCATAAAAACTTTCATCCCCTATTCTACCCGTTGGAGGTGGAAATTATCAAAATCCTTTCATAGCAGATGCCTACGTTATGACATCTATCTGCATGCCAAATTTCAACCCGATCGGTTTAAAACTGACAAAGTACCTTACAAACTTTCATTCCCTATTTTATCCCATTAGGGGATGTAAATGATCAAAATCCTTGCCAAACGGATATTTATATCATAACATCTACCTGCATGCCAAATTTCAACCCGATCAGTGTAAAACTGGCAAAGTTTCATGCAATCTTTCATCCCCAATTTTACCCCATTGGGGGTGGAAATTATCAAAATCCTTTCTTAGCGAATGCCTACGTCATAACATCTATCTGCATGTCAAATTTCAATCCGATCGATTTAAAACTGACAAAGCGGTTTGGGCTGTGCGTTGATAGATCACTATGTCAGTCAGTTAGTCAGTCAATCACCTTTCAATTATATAATTATGTATATAGATATATAGATACCTATAGATAAGTAATAATTTTATAAAAAGTAACAGCTGCGAAATATGAACAAACGCATATATAATAATATGCGAAATCTTTAGACAAAGAAACCTAGAAAATTCAATAACTAATTAACCACAAATTAGTCATTAATTAATAAATAAGTGTAATGTGCGAAATCCATACCAATGTAGGTACCTACGTATACTTTATCCGCTCAGTAATTATATTCTTGTGGACTAATGTAGAGTAGATAGTTAATAATATTAATAATATAGAGGTACATACAAACATAACATCATGCCTTTTTATCCCCGAAGGGGTAGGCAGAGGTGCACATTTCGGCACTTCATGCCACTGTACGCACAATGTAACAACCACTTTTCACTATTTATGTTAAAAGTCCCATGTAATAGGGGGTGAGCCTATTTCCTTACACCGGGCACTTTTCCAGACTCCGTCCTACTACTGAGATTTTTTAAAAACCCAGTAATACTTTGCCAGACCTGGGTATCGAACCCGAGACCCCTTGCCCGGCAGTCGCACTTGCGACCACTCGGCCAACGAGGCAGTCATTAATAATATATCAACTATTAATTAATAGAAAATAAATAATAAAAATATAACGTGTAAATAGTGGCGTTAAACAATTCTTACTAATACAATCAACATTATCTAATACTTAAGCATAACGTAAATTTTTGATTGAATGACCAATTACAATTTGTTTAAAATAAAATTAACTGGCGAGCTACGTGACACTGTCTAAGCCTAAACGAATTGTGGCCGTTATTTATTACCTACTAAGACTAATTTATTTTGGAAAGACATTCATTAATCTCCATTTAAAATTTGATTTCTTGCATCAAAGTATCAAATAAAATAAATTTTGTTGATATTTTTTGTTATGACCCCTATTCACACCATTTACACTAATACGCTGCAAAAGTATATAAAACTTTCTTAAAAATTAAGACCACAATTTTAGTTTACTAGTGACATCTAGTAGGCAATAGCTAAAACGTGAGCGTTGTATGTTAAGCGAGAATATTGTAAGATGGAGCTACTAATACATTCCATTGATTTAAAGTCTACAACCAAAAAACAATCGAACTAAATAACTATTTGAAAATGTATCTTTCTAGTTCGTGGACAAAACATATTTACATTGTTATTAGCTTCAATTCAGGACTCCATTAATCGTATTTTTACTAATCAGTAACTCGATATTTCTCATTATTTTCCGAATGTAACTTAACATAAACACTACCGGTATTTACCGGCAAGGAAAAAGCAGAAGTAAAACATAGTTCCCATCATGGAATAGAAAAAGCTAGGGAAGTGTCATTTAACACGATTACCTACTACGGGAACCATTGTCGCCAAACTTACACGAATAAAACGTTAATCATACATTGTACAACAAATAAATAAATATATTGATTTGTCTTTTAAATTTTTGTTAAAATCAGTTAAAGTCGCATATCTTACATCCGGAATTGAAACTTAAACCAATTAAGTAGGATTTATTTTGCACTAGTGCAGAGTGTTTAAGACGTTATACAATCCTATCAATTATTTCATTTCATTGACAAGTAAATTCTGCTACCCGGTCATAGATGGTGGTGTTGTTTGTGTTAGCAATTATGTATTTTATTTCATTACCGATAAGGTTTACAATCGCGTCATAAGTCAATAATTCTTTTATCGGAACAGGATTCGAAACATTGTACATTCGATTACATTATCGATATCGACAGATACACGACTTCTAGTATAATTTAAAAAAAACGATGCGTTGCACTCTGGGAGTGCCGGAGGAAGTGAAAACTTAAGTATTAACGTTGTGCGTTTTGGATGTTTTGAAATGGTTATGGTATAATTTTGCACAATTGCTCTAGTTATCAGAATAAAAGTAATTACTATCTTTTATGTGGTAGAATACAATATTTATTTATTGCGCTATCGTACACAAACATGACAATTTTATATTGGATAAATTAAAAAGTTTATCTCACAGAAAAATCAACGTCCATCCATAATTTCGACGACTTTTTCATTATCATTATCACCAGAACCACCACGACGACGATGTCCATCACGTTTCATTTTAATACTACAAAATATAACAATGGTCATCGAGACCATTGTCAAATAATTACAATGAGGCTAAACTAACGTGTGCCGTCATATTGTAGAACGTTTCGCTTTGACAATACGGCTAATCGTACAGTAGCCGTATCCCAAAACGGCCTTCTTTTTCAAATGGTTAGCCGTAATGTAATACGGCCGATTACATTTCGCCTACGACATACATAGCTCCTGGTAACTATAAATATATTTTATTTCGTATTTGTAGATGATCTTTTTGGTAGATTATTATGGATGGCAATTAAATCTACCGATTGTATCTATGCTTTTTTCTTTAATTCTACCGTCTCTAGGAAACCAGTAAATAAATACTTATTTACACCTCTGTATAACATACGATGGCGGACTTAATACTGGGAATAAAATATAAATCTAATCTATGTAACCTTTGCATATGCTATTCAACCATACCAAGTTTATCGATATCGATATATGTACATCTATAAAATTTGTACCGACACATCACTAACTGAGTAGGGGTAAGCTATCTAGAATGAAATAATGAATATTATCAATGTAAAATCAACTTTATTACAATTACATAAAGTTATTTTTTATAAGTCGTAAGATCATGTTAATTCAAATTATTACGATTTTATAAGAAAATAAATCAAATCGGACTGACCGATTGCATACCATGTCTCATAAGACACCACCATTTTCAATATGTGTCGTATTACTTCTATTTTTATGCACTGCTAAGGAAATAAAATATTTCGGTTCGGTCTTTACCCGTTAACAGAATATGTCTATGAACGTCTTTGTAACGTCTGAAGCGAAAGTAAGACAAATTACCGTAACTATGAAGTGCATGCCACGCCAACATCTTACTACTTTTTTGTTTTCCATGGGTATCATAGAATTTCCTAGTACCTACTACTAGTACCACCTAGCGTCGAATAGCAGAACTAAAAAATATTAAACGTATCTGTTCTGTTACAGGATAGTTCCCCACAATATTTTGACGAGATGTATAAATAAAAACAGGTAGGAAGTCAGCGCGTAATTTATTTTTAAAATTAATTAACTAAATAATTTAGAATATCTTCTTCCATATCTCTTCCTTGTACGTGTCTTTAAGTGCATTTAATTTGTATTTATTTTTATAAATAGGTATATTTATAACAGCACTAGGCTGTATGTCAAAGTTATATACTGGGGGTACTATCGTGAAACTCAAGACAGATAATGAATTTCAGTAGTTTTATAGATTGAAGATAGATGGCGCTATTTGTAGTTAACCATTCATAGAATAGAAAAAATCTTAATCCGTGGAACCGTACCTTATTAGATATTTATCGTCAATCAATATAACATTTATAACGTGTATCTTCAAAGCTCGATTGAATAGGTTGCTATCGCTGCTAATAGCCACTTAGCCAGACGAGTGCCTACTATATCCTTTTGTGTACCTATATTTCATTGGTATAAGTACTGGAACTATAGTTCGGGAATGTTCTGGAACTATACTCGACAGGTTACAACTGCTATTGTTCCAAATACGGTTACTATTCGTTCATAACCCTTTTCTTTGTGATAATAAAGAAGTCACTTCTACGCCAATAGAGGAAATTTTATAAATAAAACATTAATATTGACATACAATTTATTGATTAGATAAGTAAAGTTAGTACATAGTTAGTTTTACAAGACGGTTATAATAGACATCAATTATTATTATAATAGACATTCATATGCCAACACTGGGCATTACATTACACCTTTTAGCAAACACATAGCTTAGAAAAAATTGCGAAAATACAATATCTCGAAATCTTATCCTAGGTTTTACGTTGGTTATAAGTGATTTTTTATGCAAATAATGAAATTAGGTTCCTACGTAGGTACATTTTTATACATAGGAACTTTTTCCTATAAACTACACACGACCACACAAAATAATGGTCGCGTAATTTTTAGATATGTTAATACAAAATCAAAAAAATGTAGGTAAGTATTATTAGTAAAAGTAAGTTTTGTTATTAGTTTTTTGTTTCATATTTAGGTAATTTACCATGGTTTCCTTAAGAATTGAATTCTCAGTTGAATAAATCAATAGTAACTACTTATGAGTTGTTTAAAGATAATGGCCGAAATTGGACAAAATTCGTTAAAACACCTTATTCTTAAATATGGACTAAAAAAATATTAGTTCATGTATCAGGCAGAGGCCTTAATACGAGTTTGTTATACGTTTAAAGTAATCGTAACGAGTACGCGTTCGGCGCTCTGATTGGTTGGTTCATTGGCGCCGGCCAATCAGATAGTCGAACACGTACTCGTTTCGAATACTTTAAACGTAAATCAAACTTGTACTAAGGCCTTAGTATACCTATAGGTATAATAATTGTTACATTTAGGACTTTTCCCCCTAATTTAATCTTCAGCTAAGCCAAAATATATCACACTCCTGAGCACATGATATGCATAAAATGGGGTTTTAAATCATTTTAGTGTTTCAAAATACTATGTAGTACCAGTTAAAATGATGTGGATATAAAATCGAGGACTAAATCAAAATAATTTAACGATCAATTCATTTTTGGAGTCTCTTGTTCAAGGGGAGATTCATCCAATGACCTCTCACTCCTTGGGTGAGGTGAGATAACGTTAGACTCTTACTGACTGAAAACCATACCATTCCTATTTATGCTTTTCGTCCGCGGCTTCGTACTTATCGGGCATCAGCCTTACTAGGCGTCATCTGTGGCGTTCTGATTTCTTTTTAGGTTCAGAACCTGCATATCAAAAGTAAGAGGAAGTTCGTAATACTTCAAAGCCCTAATGAAGACCAAATCACCTACACACCCCCGACTTGGTATCCACTACATTTCGAAATAATTTATACGAGTACCTATAAGTAATAGACGATAGTATGTTGGCTAAAGGCCCAACTTCACATTTCACAAATGTTCACTTACTAAAATATTAATATAATTACTTGTATTGTCACAATAATATAGGATAAATAGACAGAGATACAACGACGATTCGAAAAGCTGACACAAATTACTATCAAGACATCAAGTATAGGTATAGTAACTTACTTTGTAAATGGACTCCGAATATCGAATGATTTTTACAAAAATTCGAAGGCGTGTTATCTACCTACCGTATTTTTACACGCAGACTTTAAAATGAGCATTTGGACGATTACCGTATAAAACGGAAATTTATATATACCAATTACCAATAAACTAGTATATCCAATATTAGTATTTGTACTAGTTTTATTTTATTTCGGACAAGTGAATTCCAAATATGACCTACAGCTTAAAACATAAAAATAGATTTCTTCTAGTACAACTAAAAACAAAATGATGTAAAAGCTAAATCATATCATTGCACTTTTTCCATTTCAAAAATGAAATGCAGAAACCTACCATCTTAATTAAATATGAAATACAAAATATTAAAATGTTTTGTTTTGATGTACCTAAACAAACCAGGTATAGATACCTAACTAGGCTTTGAAAGCAAACAACAACTTCTAATAAGTATGGTAAATAAAAAAAGGCTACAATTCGTTTTTGTCATACATAGGTAAAATACCCTAGAAGAGACACCCTGAAGATAAAGACCCTGTGAGAGGTAGGTTCCCTGCACCACATAGAACATTAAAAAAATATTTTTCGAGAAATAACTACGTACAAAAAATACAATATCAAATCTACCGCTAGGTACATCACGAATACGAGACATTAAATAAGCAAGCTAGGACCTAAACGAAGACAAAGTACTAAAAGAAGAAAACACTATCCCACCAAAAACATACTGTAAAAAACTAGCCAAGCCTCGATGGAGCTGCTATCTCTATAAAGTAATGAAATATAACAAAGTCGTGTCAAGTCTAAGGTTCCTTATTGCGATTTCGTTATTATTATAGTCAATGTTGTGTGACTTGGCCGTTGACGGATAACACCCCATTTTGCAATTGGCAATTTTCCATCGTCATTGGGTAGCGGTTCTGGCGACAGATTGGTGCAATGGTGTCATGGAGCACCTGGTTTTGTACCCTTGTGTACCTTTCATAATTCATATAATAACGAAACCGCAATAAGGAACCTTAGACTTGGCACAACTTTGTTATATTTCAGTCTGTCTGTCGGTCAGAGTTTTTCAAATAGGATAAATGCAGCGCCATGGTTCCAGTAACGGATGGAACGGCAGTGTTTGCTTCGCGCTCGACTTGCCGTAATTATATCGTGGATCTTGAAAATATATCGTGGGCTATGATTTATTTGATAAATATTCCTGCTTTTAGCCAAGAAATTTGTGTAATTTATTGTTTTTAAAAACTAATTACATCATAATAATTTTTATTTATTGTTGTAATTTTATGAATAAAATAATACGTACACTTAAAAAAAATATTGAAGTTATAATTATATTCATGGAAATGAAGATCGTCCAATTCATTAATTATTCAAATTATAACATAAAAGGGTTTCAGGAAGATAGCATTACATAACATGCTATCTTCCTGAAACCCTCAAAGATGTAGAACATCTCGTTCCCTGTCTAATTAAATTGTGATTCCCAAAACTTTACTAAAGATGGTGGTTGTATGAATAGCTAACTGTTTTTGCATGACGTGGATATGTTATAGTCAAACTGTGTGCAATATTTTGTGCAAATTTTTACCTTTATCATTCCGACCGCACCTTTGACTATGGGTACGACTTGTATTTATGTTTCCTATAATCGGATAATTATCATTACACCAAATTATTACATATCGATATAGTATTTTTTGTACGTAGTTCTTCGTTATGAACAATTAATCATTCATCAATTATTATATTTTTCTCATTTATTTCAATATCTACCTTGGTAGTAAATAAAACTGAACAAGTTACATACACATACACAACATAGTACTTATTAAAAGATATTGAACTTGACAAATTTTCCAATATTTAAATATTTTTGGTAAGTATAACGTTATTACAAACGTGTCGTGCTAAGGTAGGTATACAACAAAATTCAAATTTTTCAATGAAGACAACCATGGAGTTCCGATGTGAAAAGTTTACTTACGCTTTGACTTACGGCCAGTGGAGCGGTAAGCGCCAGACTTTGATGCTTTGGTATTCGAGTCTGACTTGCCATGGTCATCAGATGTTTGAGACAAACCCTTCCCAGTTTTGGTCTTCTCACCAGAGGCGCTAGACTTAGCAGAGGCCGGGGTATTAGAGCGTGCAGAGGCGCAAGTGGTGCCCGACACTGCAGTGGCGCTTTGGGGGCTAGATTTGCTAGGTGTGCCTGATGCGCCTGCTGTACTAACTACTCCGGAGGCACTAGCTGCAGCAGATGCTTCTGATTTATCAGGACCAGTAGATGTTGTAGTAGAAGTTTTACCGGCACTAGTGGGGCCAGTGGGCAAGGAGCAGCTAGCTCTCATTATTGATCCAGTTATTGAAAAGCGTTTACGATAAACGTCATAAATATGATGTGGAATTTCCGAATCTTTCAAATCGGTTATGTAATTTTCGAGGAACGTAAAGCTCGTATTCATAAATTTATTGGCTCTTGGAAAATTCTTCACGGGGTAGCCCAAATTATTTAGGCGCCTGACTATCGCCCACTCTGCAACGATACGATTCCAGATTTCTTGGCAACGGGTTTCTAAAACAAGATAAATACGTAGTTAAGAATAATTCTTTTATAAACTACGTTTAATAAAAACGACTTCAACGCCCTTTTTTTTGAAGTAGGTTAAATAATATACTAATTCTTTTTCCTAAGTGTAACAATCGCTATCTGAAAATCGCATGAAAATCGGTTCAGACAATGGTGAGATAATTTCGCACAAACATACATTCATACAAACATACAGCTCAAATTCAGAACCTCATTTTTTAAGTCGGTTAAAATGCAACTAGAAATAGGTATATCAGGAGAAATATAATAAGGTAGGTTCGCCAAACACGGCCTGGCTCCTAGGATGGGCCATTAAAAAGAAATACAGTTAATGATTATCCGATACATTTGAAACTTCGCAGGTTTAAACCTGACCTTAAGGTCATTGCACACCTAACAAGCATCTAAAGTGCTCCGGTATGGACCCAACGTTAAATTGTACGTCGTATGACATATTTTATAACTACATTAATAACCTATTAATTGCCGTTTTGTATGAAATATATTAATGAATTAATGAATATTATTCAAGTAATCACCCATGCAATCAATACATCTTTGCAAACGCAGTGGCAGTTTATTGATGCCCTTCTTAAAGAAATCAGCTGGACGGAAGCAACAAATTCTTCAAAGGCATTTAGTACTGCCTCTCGGGTATCGATTTCTTTTTTTCCAAGAAGTTCTACAAAAAGTAATAGTCTGTAGGCGCAAGGTCTGGTGAGTAGGGCGCATGACGGAGAGCTTCCAACCCCAGTTATTACTACTTGGAGACCGTTTGCTGTATAGTATAAAGTCGCGCGTTGTCGCGCAGGAGCAGCGGAGACGAGCAATTGACCAATGCTGCCAACCAGCATTGGTCGAGATGCGCCAGCTTCTCCAGAATTATGTTGAGTTTTTCACAGCATACATTTGCAGTAAAGCTCACCCCGTTTGTTAAAAAGCTGACACTCTCTTTTCTAGGGGTAAATTATCGTTTAGGGCATTGTGGTTAGGTGCTATACCAGGATCCAACCAACTTGCTGAGCGCTAGCGGTTATTAAACAGAATGCACTTTCCACGTTGAGCAGTGCAAGCCACGTCTCGACGTTGGCAACCATTGTGTTGGTGGGGACCCAATTTGTCAAGCTTTTTTACCTTGCCCATTTTTTTTATGGCATAAGCCGGTAAACGAGCAGACGGATCACCTGATGGTAAGCAATCAGCGTCGCCCATGGACACCTGGAACTGGAACAGAGGCGTTACAAGTGCGTCACCGGCTTTTTGGGGATTAGGAGTTTGAGGATCGTTGGGGATTCAGGGATTGGGGAGATAGGGGAAGGTAATTGGGCCTCCGGTAACCTCACTCACACGACGAAACACAACGCTTGCTTCACGTCGGTTTTCTGTGAGACCGTGGTATCACTCCGATCGAGCCGGCCCATTCGTGCCGAAGCATGGCTCTCCCACACTTTAAAATATTATTCTATTTGACGCAAATAGATTAATATTTTTTTGACAATAACGTCGAAAGCTGCTGCTAATTCAGCCAAAGATCATAAGCTTTCACAATCGCCTTTAATTCGTGATTGTCGACCAATGGTTTTGGACGACCGCTTTTTTTTATTAAGGGGGGAAAATCATCGATTGACTGCTCCCGCCTGGGTGAGGCGGAAGGAATTGTCAGACTTACTGACTAAAAACCACCCCGTTCCTTCTCCTGCACGTCGAGCCGGAGCCCCGGTTACCCGTTAGGTTCTCCGCGACTCCGAATCGGCATCGGCCCTGTTGGGCCCCATCTGTGGTGGTCTGATGGCTCTGTGAGGCGCGCGCGGAACGTGACGCGCCGCTCGGACTACCGCTAGGTTCATTTTTCAAGTTGAAATTTCCAGAACGGCAGCGAGCAAACCAATAACAGGTGGTGCACTGGTGCGTTGATTTGTTGTATTACCTCCGTCCTCCGTAAACGTCGTTGACGTTGCATGCCGTTTGTGTCGCGTTGCTGCCACGACGGTAGATACTCATATTCCATAATTAATTGAATTTTTAATGTATCCATGATGATGAAAAAGATTAAAAAAAGCGATGAAAGTGGATCACTAATCAAATTTGGAAAAAATGTAATGGATTTTTTTAAAATTCATTTGAAATTAGAATTCTTCAAATCAAAAGTTATTTTGATTAAAAAGATAAAAGTTATTTTGATTTGAATTGTGCAGTACTGCAGAACGGCAATTTCATCGATAAACACCTAACATACCTCTAGAAAAGCTGTAAGCCCTCGCGCCGTCGGCACGCTGATGACACGCTTAGAACAGTTTTTTATTGTTTCCAAATCAAAAGAGGCTGTCCCGGAACCGTGTTTGAACCGTACCGGAGCCGTGGTTGTTAGGTGCGGGATGACCTTTAATATGCTATTAGCGCCCCACACAAATTTTCATTACCGGCGCATCACTATTATTAATTTAGATAAAATTTTACTTTGTCATGTCAAGACTGTATTTGTTCTTCAAAGGGCATCATCTTAGGGCCGGTTATTACAACACCCGATACGTTACGGCCGATTCTTCAATCATCAATCATTTCTTAACTGTAGAATATAATTTACATTTCGCAGTTTTTAGTATGGACGAATTGTCAAATATTTAATGTTATTCCTCAGTTAAAATCTGGCTTTGGAAAAATCGGCCCTTAATCATCTAATTAACAACAAAATACAAGTGAGTGTTTTTATTTTGATTCTCGTTTTGTACTTTTATGATATATTTTATTAAACCCAGGTGTGGCCAGGTATAGGTAGATTGAGATAGAAAAGATAATAGACACAAAAAAATCCGCAAGTCAACTGATTTATTTTTATTTTTGTTATGTTACTTTTGAAGTTTATCTTAAACTGAAACATAGTTTTATTGTGTAGATTTTTTATTTTATGGTTGATTTTAAAAATCATAATTTAAGATGGCCTCTTTAAGGTTTTCAGTTCATTTTTGAACTTAATTTGAATAATGGTATATGAAGGAAGTCTGTCGATTACGAATTTTTATGTTAACAGTATTTAATTAATTAATTGTTTATGGACTAGGTTCTAAACTATATTACTTTTTTGGACATCTTGATTGTTAAATAAGTACATATATTACAATTTCCAATATGTATTTGCTCAACTTTATTTATCTGCAAGATTTTACAAGCTGTTGAAATAAAGTGGTCCTTATTACGTCCTTATTACATAATTAATATCTCCTTTTTATTAAATCTTTTAATACATAATTATATTAAAAGATTTATTAAAGGAGATATTAATAGTCCTATAAATTATAAACTGTTCAAATAAACAGCTGGAACCAATTTTTTATTAAATAATAATTACTAATTCGCCAGTTTATAAGAAGAAGCATTTTTCCAGCAATTGTACAGTTTGAAAGTGAGTTAAGTATGCGAAGATAATAGAGTATATTTAATATTTTTTTTCTACTTATTTTAATTTTTTTTGACATGTTTAATATAACAAAACATTGCCGCCAACTTAAGCCGTCAAGGAAAACTGTCGCTTCGCTACTATTTAGTCCATTAAAACAATATTGTTGAAAATCGCAAAGACAAAAAAGCGTTTCATTAGCAATGTATAAATTCGCGAACATTGTAAAAATATACAACTCCATAATATTATGCGCACTTCGCCGTCACCCTTTAAATGTCTAACTTATTCAATTTTTATTAAAATTAACTGTAAAGTACCTAAGGTAAAAATTCATTTTAAATTTTATTTTCCTTCTATTTACCAAATATTTTATAACCTACGTTACTTCTGCCGAAAAGGATATTTAATAAATCTAAGTATACTTTATTTAAATTAACAATTCGCTAAATAAACGAATAAGTATTTTTTCTAAGTAAATAAAAAATTCACTTACCTGGTAATCCCAACTGATCACTAATGTCACTCCACATCATCGACACCATCAGTTTCTTAGTTCTGCTACTGCGCCCGCCTCGGGTATACAGTGGAGGGTTTTCTCTTACAAGTTTAATTAGCGCCGACTCGATAGGAGTCCAGGCATCCTCCTTGCAGTTATAGTGGATATTCTTTACCCTACAACCTGCCATTGCAAGTACGTACTCGTACGTACCTGCTGACAGTGCTCAATCCTCAATGTCCTGGACGACGCGCCGGGACGCGAGCCAATGCGCAGACGTGCACACTCTCCGCCCACCCCTGTACAGCTTGCAACGTGCAAACTTGCATCTATTTATATACAGGGGCCTCGGTGCTCGTGAATAGGGAGATAGCTCCAATTAATTGATGTTTAGAGCAGAACTATAAAAACTTCGAAGTCTTAACATTATTTTTTTATTACCGACTTTAAAAAAAGAATCGGTACCTATGTTTCTTTTACTTAACATCAACTAGGAATATCGAATTGCTACATGTACCTACCAGGAAAACATCAGGTTCTTATTCTAATAGGTATGTCCCAGAAATGTATAAGAAATTCGGGATTGACTTGGAGCCTGCTGGAGCAAAACGACGGTCTGACTTCGAGATACCTATCTAAACTAAATACCTGCAGCAGTAATTATTTTATAAACTCCGTTAAAAAATACCGACATCAACCCCCTCTTTTTCAGTTAATTAATATACGTATACGTAGTTAATTAATACACTTTTCTGAAAACCACATCAATATCGCTTCAGCCAATCGCGAGATAATTGCGCACATACATACAAACACCTCCTTTTTTAAAAAACGGTTAAAAAGTACTCTGAACTGTTTTCTAACCGTACTTATATTTATGTAAATGTGATCTACCTTAACAACAACATTTTTTTAAAGTAATGTTGTAACGTTTTATTTTCTTAACTTTTCCAACTAGATACGTAACTGGAAAAAATGTTAAATATTTTTCGTAGCGAACAAGAAGTAGCCCTCTCAATATCTCGGTTTGCTTTGCTATTGGAAAGGGTTTAATAGTCAACAGAGAATTTCATTTTCCAACCCTGAAATTGGAGCGTATTAAAAAGGTTATATACGAGGGGTCCATAATGACAAAAAATCACTTTCCTTTAATAAAACATCAAAGGAAATGCATACCATGCATAGGGAGATTAAATCCATACACATAAGGCTAAGTCTATTCACGGCGCGATTTTCACTAGTGCCAGCCGTGGCTGCGGGCCCGCAACCTTTGCAGAATACCTCTATAGATACCTACGTATTTAAAATATTAAAGCAATTTTCACGGTGCGTTTTACACCCGCGGCGGTTGCGATTATTTGCGGTCCGCTGTACCGTCCGTCAGCCGCGGCCACGGCCCTTGGCCGCCGCGGTCCCGCAGTCAAGGCGGCTAGCACCCGCGCGTTCAGCGAACGGCCGGTCTGAAACACAACTTGTTTAACCGCCTGCCCGTCTTGCGATAATCAACCGTGAAGTTTGCGGGCGATAATGGCAACCGCTGCAGCTGCAGGGATCGCAGAAAACTGCGCATTCGTGAGTTTTGAAAATTCCGCCTCCATTCCGCCACCGGGGCGGGCGCGGGAGAATAACGCTCCGTGAGTCCTTAACCCAACTAGGTTCTGATACCTATATCCGGTTTATGTTTGTTAAAAAAAAATAGAAATATGTTTATGACATCAAAACAAGGAATAAGGTTACATTAAACACTTCATATTTTCATCTCCATCGTTAAAATTTGCATGCATATACCTAATACAATTTCCTCCCTGAAAACGAAAAAATCAAACAAAACAGACAATGGTGCTTTAGTAATAGAATCCACGGGACACGTGTTGACCTTGATTACAGAACCCTAAAATCTCCCCTAAAAGGGGTGGAGCTAACGTAGTAAAAGGGAGATTTAAAATAAAATCAAGATCAAAGGCTATTGAAGTAGGTACAGCTGAAAATCACCCTCAGTGACCGTATGGGGTAGTTGCTTGGTAAAAGACATTTAGACAGATTATTATTTCAAGGTCTTTGTCAACCCCTGTGATTTGGAGAGAGTCGGTGGTCGGTGTGTTCACGTCATCAAAACACAGATGACTTAAAATTACTTGTATTATAACTTTCGTAAGACATACTAAATTAATAATCATTTTTCGGTTTACAAACGTAACTGTTTGAGGAGGAACTTAACTAAGCGGCGATTGTCAGTAGCTAGGTACTGAGTGTCGAGCATTGCTGCTCATTAATATGAGCCTCAAGAACGGTTTGAAAGTGGTCCAGTTCCTTGTCAAACAGTGGCGTGAATAAGCCGAAAAATGTAATATTAAATTCATTTGTTTAACTATACCTATACGTGAAGTAAATCACATACTAATGAAAAGTATTTTTTTTTTTAATAATTACCAGTCTGCGCTACGGAAATTTCACTCGTGCTTTTAATTACTTAAACTTAATTAGGTACGTAAATACGTAATTTGAACAACTAGTTATGTGTCTTTCCAAAGTATAATCAACATTGTTTTTGTGTTCTGTTTAAATCATAATTGCAATTTACGAATACTTAACTAAAACTCGATTAAATTTTTTGGTTGCAGTGTTCTGATCAACGCTGATATTTTTACCACAGCTACTTTCGTGATATATAATAGGGTAGATGCCTAATTTTCATTTTAATGTCCCTCTGGTAGATTATTTTAAATCATTAGGCACGTATTTTTTATTTTCTCACAGAAACGAATACTTTCGACGATATATTGATTTGTAATGTCGCGTGACGTCACTTCTATGCACATTTTATACGTAGAAATTACGTTTTAGCCCCGCCTCCTAAAGTTTGATTCATTTTATCTA
This sequence comes from Spodoptera picta, assembly GCA_038387885.1. Lineage (NCBI taxonomy): Eukaryota > Metazoa > Arthropoda > Insecta > Lepidoptera > Noctuidae > Spodoptera > Spodoptera picta. The sequence goes on from JAZHFQ010000105.1 coordinate 9,597,154, forward strand.
AGTATCGTTTTATTGGAAGACAAAATAAAAAATACGTGTCTAATATTTTTTTCTTACCTAACTTACGGACTAATAGATTTTTAATTTCCATACACTAGCGTCATCCCAAATGTAAGAATGAATAAAGTGTACTTTCAGACTCTTCGACGTCTAAATGTCGCATTCGATTTTTATTATTAATGGCCTATGTCCGAAGTTAATGTTGTTAGACGCATCTCCCGATTTCCCAGCTCTAAAATCATATCCCACCTTCCGCCCACTATACTCCTTCCCCCACCCCACCTCCTGACAAATAAAATGCTAAATAAACACCTAAACTGCGCATATAGAGTTTAATATTGAATGAACATCACATATACAGGGGAGTCTAGATTTTATTTTGTTTACAACTAAATATTGATTTACGTCCTGTTTGTTGTGATGTATTTTCTTTGTGATGATAAATGTGATTTTATTGAAGATCTTTTGTATTTCTTTCAAATTAAGATACCCATGAATTTGATTGATATCGGAATTTTGTGATCACTTTTATCATCAAGTATGATGCATAAATAATAATATGACTTGAAATTAATACAGTTGGTAAAGTACGATAAGCTTTTAGTCTTTTATTTCAATGTCTTAATAATAAAATTCCAAGTCTAAATTGTTTATGGTGTAGGAATGCCAGGCACTAACTTAAATGGTTGTACTAGAATTTGATGCGTGTGCCGTCGGACTCTGCTGCGTGATAAGACACAAGAGTGGTTTTTAGTTAGTATAAGTCTGACAGTTTCCTTTGTAAGAATATTCCACCTCTGTTTTTTTTTTTCATATGGGACGGCTCGACCGAAGTAATACCAAGGCATCACCAAAGTTTCACAGCATGAGTAAGGTTTTGGACACGAGAGTCCAAATATGAAGCTGATTGCTTACCATTAGTTACCATCAGGTGAGAGATCTGCATAAAAATATACATATCTATAAACAAAATAATAATTATCAGAAGTAATATCGTTTCGAATAAACTTAGGCGAACGATAATTATAACTTATTGCATATTCATTGTATGTACATGTACGACGAGACATGGGATGTTATAATGACAAATACAAGTTGATAAAATTGAGAAAAAACTGTCTGTCGCGAGCGAAGGTACGAAGGAAATGATAGGAATGAGACATGTGAAAGACGTTTAATAAACAGGCTGACATCGACAGGATATTACTCTAACGAACGAGTCAGCAGAAGGGAACTTTCACAGCAAGATGTCGAAATTTATAAGTTGGATAGGTTTTGTATACTGCTAGACACAATTGATTGAGAAAATTATACTACTTACTTATAGTTAAAATGTACATGCATATTGCATACAGTATAATTACTTCCCAGAAAATGAAAAAATATTTCCTTTGATCAAAGCTTCAAGATAATAAACGGTATAAAAATTAGGAGTCACATTCAATCTGTGGTTCTTTATAACATTTAAAACGGGTTTATTTCAACGTCTACATACCTATATGAAAAATCCATAAATAATGGCATTTGCGGGTTAATCAATTTCATGGCCGTGGGTACCTACAGTTAAGTATAAATGACATCATTTCTTGTATTGTGTAATACGGAACTAAATAATTACAACCCTTATTTTTCTAAGGGCACTTTAAATATTGGTTTTCTATTTCCAGCCTTAACCTACTACTTAATAATAACAGATATTGCTTGCAAATGCACAGTTACATAAATAAAAAAAAATATTTCTGAACTTTTTTAATAACCTAAAAAAGTTAGTTTCGAATGCGAGAAGGATATATTTTTAATCCACTTTTAACCTAAACGCGTCCTTATAATTTCAATAAATTTCATTAATGTACCATTTTTATAAAGAAAAGCATTAGCTTTTCTTTAACAAAATTATATTGCCAAAAATCGTTATATAACTACTTTAGGGTTAAAAGTAAAATAGATTAAAACTATATCGTTTTAAACACGAATGTACAAAGAAATCTACAACTTCGCCGACAAAACGAATTGTAATAACATTTTATTCCGATAATTATCAAGTAGAGCCACCCTTTGTCTGGTGATTCCACTTTTCCAGACCCAGTGACTATTAATAGAACATTATTGATCACGTTACCATCGATACTGACTGTTGGGATTTTCCAACGAGCCTCTGTATGTGTTTTTTTAAGGAGCCATCAATAAATATTTACGGTAGTGTACCTAATCGTGACAGTAGATTGTAACTTCTTTCGATTTATTTTGTTATATGGAGGCTTAAGAAGCTTCTTACGCGTGAGGGCGCGGTTTAGAAACCTGGATCGATTTGTACTTAGGTACTTTGTAAAACTATTTAGGCACTAGCGGTGGAAAGCATCTGCATCTCAAGGAAACTTAAGCATATAATTTCTAATTATAAGTTTAAAATCGCTAAGCCGCCTTAAGTAAGCGTGGTGATAAATAAGTACTCGAACCTTCTCCGCGTGAGAAGAGATCTTTAAGTACTTAGCAATGGGCTATATTGTAAACTGTTGATGATATTTTTTCTGATTTATTTTGTTGTGACATCAAAGGCTCGTGGGACTTCAGAGTTTAGATTTTTCTGTGGTTATATCTATTGTAAATCCTGGTTTACATGAGTTGCATTAATATTAAAAGCGGCGAGCAGGTCCCAAAAAATGTGACGAGGCCCATTACAGGATTTTTAAGCCATTTATATACTAAATTGATTGGTTTGAAATCACAACTTAACGTGCTCTCCGAGCCACGAGCATAAAGCACCACTAATTAATTATCTAAAATGCGGTATTGAACCAATTACCACGTTATATAACAGCATGTTAACTGCGACAATTATGCAGGTCTAGCACTACCTAACTAGATTTTTTGGCAACGCACTTGTAATATCTTTTGTGTTTCGGGTGACTAGGGGCGGTGCCGATTGCTTACCATTAGATGATATCTCTTTTAATCGTTTACCGGTTTATCCCTTAAAAAATACTAATATTCATGTTTTCGCTTTCTATTGCGTAAGTAGGACCCAATTGCAAACTGCATTGAACTGCATGATTCACATTCTGCGAGCTCCGTTGCATATTAAAGATTTAAATTCAATAAAGGTTTATTGGCCCTATTGACACCAATTTATCATACTCTGATTTGAATTGACTGGTGATATAGTTTGCTATCTCCATTATGTTTGAAAAATACAGGGTGTTTTGTGCATCGTGTGTCAAATGATCGAAAGAAGGGGTCATTTGCTAGCCTTTCAGGCTCCTTAACATCCCTCATGCCTTGTATGTATGTCGACATTTTAATGTTTTATTTATAACATACTCAAATACAAATTTTAAACAAGTATAAGGCATAGACTCTGAATTTTTATTTCTTTGATGTGTTTATGTTATATTTCTTCAATATATAATGCAATAATTATTTATCGTGTAAATTAAACTAGCTAATCAGAAACAAACTCATATATTTTTCAAAACAAAAGAAGAACATAAATAGGCTTCCCTATTGAAAGTGGCTAGCTTGCCACAGATAACATAAACATATACAAGAAACAGTTTGTAACATTAATCACCTAGTTTTGTTTTAATTGATTCGCAAATGTAAAACTTGAATTAAAGCTGTTACATGTTACAGCTGTTTATATGGCTACAAAAAAAAAACCAAAAGTGGTCGGGATCTTCCAATTTCCTCGATAATTCTGCAGTCTTTAGCTAATGATGTGCACATTCCATAAAAATCTTTTGACAAGTTTGTAAATTCGATACAGCTTTGTGAATCAAGTCACATAAAACTACGTAGCAAATTGTAATGAAAATATATTTATTGAGTAATCGGGTACTTGCCAACTAGTCAAATTCAATACTTTTTTCTAACTGTCAAAAACGACAGTTTTCTAAGAATTTTGTACGAGATTGATTGTGATGTCACGTTTTTTTTAGCGCCAAACAACATACTTATTTTTTTTAAATTGTCGGAAAAAGACTAAAGTTACGTTGGTCATAAATTAATTAATGAAAGTGTAATTATTTTTGAATAGGTATGTCATTGTATTCAATACCTTGTCGAAGTAATTAATTTTTGATCAAGGAAAGTAGGTACCCAATTGTTACTAATAATTTAATTGAGATATTGTTAATTGTTGAGAAAGTGGTAAAATTTGATTTCTTACTCTTGCGCTAAAATCTAGCTTCTGTCTGTTTCTTGCATACCTTAACTCGAGTTGAGTTTTTAGGGAAGACAGAGTAAAGTTCCCTAAGAAAAGTAAGATTTTTCGACTAGGCGAGGTGATCGGGCTTGGCGGGTTTTCTGTCCAACAGCCTTCTGTCGACACAGGGAGTGTAAGGGATTAAGGGTGTCGATTTGAATGTTTAGTACAAACATATATTTTTTTTATATATTTGATGGGGCGATGTTTGACCACTATCTCGCCTATTGATAAGCGATGATGCGGTCTACGATGGAGCACGCACTGCTTTAATGATATTCGGTACAACGATAGTATAAGGTCCGAGAAAGGACATAGAGAAGTTTTTATAACTAAAACCTTAGGCAATCGGTTACAGTTACCTTATGGATACAGCAGTACAATATAGGTACATAAGAAAAGACTGATTCAAACACCCCTATTCTGCCAGAAGTCATTATTCTACGCGGACGAAGTCGCAAGCAACAGCTAGTAAGTAATAAGATTAATATAACCTTATAAAGTATCCTGCTATGTACCTATGCTCCGTATCGGCATCAGCCCTGTTGGGCCCCATCTGTGGTGGTCTGATGGCTCCTTGATGCGCGCGCGGAACGCAACGCGCCGTACGCTCAGGCCTGGTTCTGGTCGGGCGGCGAGTTACCCGTGCTCGCCGTCCGCAGGCCCGTGCTAACGGTGGCCGGAGATCGTCTCGCAATCCCCGACGCCCGGAGTGTCTCTCGCGACGGCTGGGGCGTGAGGCGGTTCATTCCCTCATGCGCTCTGCCTCCTCCTTAGGTAGCATGACTGCTTCGCAGAAGGAGGAGACGGCATCCCAGTCCCCCTCGCTCAGTACCATGGTCGGTACCAGAGGCGGACGCGAGAGGTCGCCGTCTCCGATAAGTGTGGTGGTCCTAATCTTCAAAAAGTGAGATAACAGTCTACTGAAAACACAGACCCTCTCTCATCTCATCTCACTTCTGAGCCATGTCTATAAGAGCGACGATTTTGAGGGTCATCACGAATCATCTCGCACGTAGGTTCGATGACTTCCAACCTCTCCACCAAGCCGATTTTCGGATAGGCCAGTACCATAATTGACATACATACGCTGCGTTAAGTTATACGGTGACCGAGGAGTATAACTTGCTAGCTTGTCGTTTGTGGTCTATGAGAAGGTTTTTGATTCGATCGAGACTTGGGCGTTGTTAAGATCTCTCCAGCGCGAGCGTTGTCATTGTTGAGGAGTGGCTTGAGAGACGCTACAGCGTACTCACCTACCGCCTGACGCAGGTGCTTACCGGACACGCAAGCTTTGGCAGGTTCCTGTTTCGGATTTGGTGGCAGGAAACATCCAGGTGTCATTACTGCGTGGACCGCCCGGAGGGGTGAAGCACACGGTGGCGGTAGGTTCTGCGTGGCCTGAGCACCGCCGTATCCTCAGAGATGTGATCGGATCGTTTTCTTCTTCTCCTCTTATAATATCTTCTGATTCACTTCGTTGCGGGAACCAAGACAGTTACTCATGTCCCTGGGACGCGCCGGACTTCAATGTTCCGGTGTTTTCATGGTTGTATCTACTGTAGATCCTGGCTTACAGCAGTTGCAGTGGTTTTGGGAGGTTGTGGCGGGCTTGTCCCATAAAAAAAAAGATGTGATCGGCGACGGCAACCTCTTGTGTTCGGCTCTGGTTCAGACCACGGTACGGAGCGAGGGCGACTGGGATGCCATCACCTTCTTCTGCGAAGCAGGCATGCTAGCTGTCGCGAGAGACACTTCGGGCGTAGGGGATTGCGAGACGATCTACGGAAACTGTAAGCATGGGCCTGCGGACGGCGAGCACGGGTAACTCGCCGTCCGGTCAGAACCAGACAAGAGAATACCGCGCGTCGCGTTTCTCGCGTGCTGCAATGAACCATCAGATCACCGCAGATGGGGCCCAATAGGGCCAATGATGCCAATACAGAGCCGCGGAGGGCTTAACGAATTGCCAGAGCTCCGGTTCGAAGCGCAGGAGTAGGAACGGGGTGGATTTTAGTCAATAAGAGTGTCGCACTCCCTCTCGCCTCACCCAGGCGGGAGCAGCCATTGGATGATTTTCCCCCCTCAATAAAAAATAAAGTGTTGCCATATTGATTATCGGTACATCGAGGTTTTGAAGTGTTTATACACAAAAACCACTATGTCGGTTCGAGTACAGGACCAGAACCCGAGGATATTCCTCTGCAGCGAGGTGTAAGGCAAGGAGAAGTCATATCTCCAAAACTATTTACCGCTGCATTGGAAAACGCCTTCAAGCTTTTGGAATGGAAAGGATCTGGCGTCAACATTAACGGCCAGTACATCACTCAACTCCGGTTTGCCGACGACATTGTAGTCATGGCAGAATCGCTGGATGATATGAGCACAATGCTCGATGACCTCTTTAGAGTTTCTAAACAGGTAGGGCTCCGAATGAACATGGACAAGAAAGTCATGTCGAACGCCCATGTTGTGCCCAAACCGATATCAGTTGGGAGCTGTAACCTCGAAATGGTTGATGAATAAGTAACCTGGGACGAGTGATCCAGCTAGTTCTTATGTCAAGAAGCAGGTCAATCGTCGAATCCAACTTTAATGGGCAGCGTTGGGCAAACTACGCAACATCTTCTCGTCCAACATACCTCAATGCCTCAAGATAACAGTCCATATAAATGTGTGTTACCAGCGATGATCTATGGAACTCGAACGTGGTCTCTTACCGTGGGCCTTTTAAAAAAACTCAAGGTCGCTCAGCGCGCTATATAGAAAGGGCTATGCTCGGAGTTTTTTGCGAAACCGAATAAAAAACGAAGAAATCCGCATACAAAGGTCGCCGACATAGCCCAGCGGATTAGCAAGTTGCAGTGGGCAAGGCACATAGCGCGAAGAACCGTCAGCCGCTGGGGCAGAAATGTTCTCGAGTGGAGGCCACGTACCGGCAAGCACAGCGTAGGACGTCCACCCGCAAAGTGGACCGACCACCTGATTAAGGTTGCAGGGAGCCGCTGTATGCAGGTCGCTTCCAATCGGCCTATCTGGAAGTCAATATTTATTATTTATTTATTTATTTATTTATTTATTTATTTATTTATCAATTTATTTATTTATTTATTTATTTATTTATTTATTTATTTATCTATTATTTATTTATTTATTTATTTATCTATTTATTTATTCACATATTTATTTATCTATTTATTTATTCACATATTTATTTATTTACATATTCATTCACATATTTATTTATTTATTTACTTTTATTTGTTTATATTTATTTATTAATTTATATATTTATTTATTTTTATTGTTTATTTATTTACGTATTATTTTTATTTTAGGGCAAAATGTAAGAAATATAGAATTGCGTTATTATACAATTTTAATATTTTTAAACGTTAATGCGGTTATTTTAGAAAAGAAAAGAGCGACATATTTCTATAATTTCAAATTCACACATTATCTACCTCTATATTCTGTTTGTACAAATTGTAACAGAAAAGCAACCACCTAGGATTGATTAATATGTAGTAGTTAGTAGCTACTTACTCGTATTATGTTGATGAAATAGGACTTTGTGAAGGAATAACGTTTAATAGGAAAGAAAGATAATAAATACATAATAATTTATATGGCTGTACGGTTGGTGCGGTGGCTGGGCAACCTGTGTGCAACGTGTCACGGGTTCAATTCCCGCACGGGACAACACAAAGTGATCCATAAATTGTTGTTTCGGGTCTGGGTGTCATCGTGTCTGTGAACTAGTATGTTTGTAAACGCACCCACGACACAGGAGAAAATCCTAATGATCCGGGGCAACGTTTTTAAAAAAAAAAATAATGGACCAACATATTGCTTTAGGATAAGTAGAGGAAAAGGAATAAAAATAATGTATCATAAGTTGTATTGTGTGTGCCTGTGTATAAGTTGTAATTCAGTGTACAGGTGTGTTGGTACCATTAGTGATGAATTCAATACAACATGAATGCATGCTGTGTTAAGAGGGAAATAAAACATCCTGTTTTTGTTAAGAGAAAAATGGATACTTTATTTTAAATGCATACATCTACAACATCATTGGTTCAAACACATTGACACCGATACAGTTAAAATATGACTTTAAATAGAACTACAACTAACACTTATAATTTCAAATTTGGCTTTCCCATAATCAGTCCACTTCATTTCCAGTATTTTTATGTCTTTTTGTTTCTTCGGTATACACCGCCTGCATCGTCCGTCGTCACAGTCCGCTCCAAACTTCTGCCAATCCAAAACCATCTTTCCCAATATATTTTTGATTGTCTTACAATTCCAAACAGTCTTCAGAAAGACATTTTAGTCAAAAAGTTATGAACATTCATACGACCACATCGTATTACAACAACACAATAAGTGATTAAATGAATTATTATGATGTAATCGTGAGACATATACTAAACAGTATCATAACGCTAGTGTTAGCCTAGCTTAACCAGCAGTACGCTGCTCTGGCTGCTCTTCAGATGTGTTCATTTCCCTGAGAGACTTCTCCACAGCATCCTCCACGATATTCATCAAATTTTGCACATGCATCTTCCCCATTTCATCGTTCGGCTCTTCCTCTTGCGTGCGGTTTTTTAACAAGGCCTGTACCATCTCCTTGGTGACGACCTGCTTGTTGGTCACTCCAAATAACTTGTTGAAGCGCTTGTGAATGTGTGGAGGTATGTCATCGTCATTGATCTCGTAGATATAAGCGTCCATGAACTCCAAAGATCCATCCATGTACTTGCTCGTCTTAGGGTGCAACGAGATCACCTCCTCTGTCACTTTCCCGAAGCGGATCAGGTTGTTCAGCTTGGCGTATCTCAGCTTGATGCTGGTCCACTCTTGCTTGCAAGCTTTCTCTGAAAAGAAGGAAAAACAAACGTTGAGAAACTAATCATCAAACAGCGGAGACCAGGAATTCGTTTCATCGGGGATATTTTCTAAAGGATTGCCATCCATTTAGTGATGTGTTAATGTTTACTCAATGGTAGTTGTCCATAATTTACACAATTGTAAATAAGATACTAAGCATAAAACATCGCTTTAATTTATAGGCCTTAACTCGTGGAGTACCGTCATTATAGACACAATTATAGAACAATAGGTTGCGGTCACCGGTGACCGCTTGGTGTTTGACAGTTTAACTCGTCGAGTACCAGTTTTGTAGACACAATTACCTGTATAGAGGTAGAACAATAAGTTGCGGTCACCGGTGACCGCTTGGTGTTTGACAGTTTAAAAAGAGACATTTTAACAAATAAGAAGCGCACCAGTTGTTAACCTTATTACATTACGTTTTTACATTTTTATGTGAGAAATTTCAGTTCAAAAAGAGACTATTTTTCGATATTACACAGGTAACTGAAATAGGGAAAAAATTCTTCCCTTTGTAAAAGGTCTCATTCTATTACTATGTAACAACAGTTTTTTCCGATAACTAGGTACGCTATCTGATATAGTGTATTACGCATATGTTTAACGCAGCTAGGCATCGTTACATTTGTTTAACTACAATAAAAAATTCGCAGGATGGTGGTCTAGAAAAACTAGATACACGTTAATAAAAAAAAATCGCAGTTATAGCACAATAAGAAAACAGATGACATCACACAAGCTAACCACGCATACAATACAAAATGCACTATAGAAATGTAAACAAAATAAGTTTGTAAATAAAAACTTACGGGGCATGTGAATGTCGCGTGAAATACGCTCCCACGCTGTAGTCACAGCGGCCTTGTATTGGGTTGGGGTCATCATAATGTCCCTGATGTACGTGACAGGGTGGCGCTGCACCATCTTCAGCACGTCTTGTTGGAACGGAGACCAGAAGTTTTCTTCAGGACTGAGTTTTTTCGCCATTTCGTTGATTATTTTCACAGTATTCACTAAACAAGCAATACGTCCTGCTTTCGAGAGGTACCGGGGGGAATTAAACAATCGATTACATGAAAAGCTGCGCAACATTGAAGGGAACATGGTGCCGCGCGCAACCCCTCATCCCTTTGACTCTTCCCCGACCTGGCGGCCGTTAGACTGACGCTCATTGATAAGCGTAAGCGGAAATACGGCGACATCTACTGGATGAAACTTGTTGAATCACGTCGTAGGTCACGTCTATTTGATTAGCAGTAGTAATGTAACTGTAATATACTGATCTTGGTGTAAATAGCATTTGCTGTCCTTGCGAATGCTGACGATAACAATAAATAAAAACTAAATATGCTACAAGACAAACATCCTGTTTTAACCCAGTCCAGTTTGAACCCATGGGGATCTGAGTGCACAAAACCATAGTTTTGGCTATATTTCGTTATACATATATAATTATATTAATTATGTATAACGATATAGACACTATACATATAGTTATACATATATAATTATATTAATTATGTATAACGATATAGACACTATACATATACATATAGTTATTGTAAAAGTTTTTATTGTAATTTGTCGAATGGTACATAAGTCTTGTGCATTTTACTTTAAAAATATGTACTAAGAGGAAAACTGGATAATACAGCTTCGTTGGAGTTTTTATGTCCCTTTTTTAAGGTGGGTAAATCATCGAATGTCTTCTCTCACTCGGGTGAAGCTTAACGGAGTGTCAGTCTCTTACTGACTAAAATCCACCCCATTCCTACTCCTGCACTTCGAGCTGGAGCCCCGTTCTCTGCGGCTCCGTATCAGCATCAACCCTATTGGGCCTCATCTGTGGTATACTAATACAGTCAATACATTTGCGTTACCCAAACGGGTCTATAGTTAGAATTACAACACATTATATTAAAATTGTAAACCACCCTATACACAGTATAGATGCAATAACTCGTAGCACATAGAGCGTAGCGCATAGTTCGTAGCGCGTAGTTCGTAGCAGATGTTGTGAGCAACACAACATTATATCGATAACATTAGGTCTTTAGCGAATTTCCATATTTCGAATTTTATCGCGCAAGGAAACCCCGATCGTAGCTCCCTCCATCGTGTGCTGAGTGACTCTGAGCTTCTCTAAAAGGCCAGACATCAAGAACCACGTCTCAATACCATGTGTTATCTCTGGCAACACAAACTGATTGAACATACTGTTCGTTGAGCAATGAGGGATTTTCGATTAGAAGACTTCACGTCACTTCCCGAAGTTGGATTCTTCAAGCGACCTGTATGTCGAAGTTGGACCTACCGAGCTATATAATCTGCTCTAAGTACGTGAAATGGTCTACAACTTCGAGGACTTCGTTCTTTGCGACGAGCGATACAGGTGCAACATGTACATTTGACATGATTTTGGTCTAGTCCATGTTCATTCTAAGACCCATTCGATGAAAAACAGTATTGATGTTGCTGCGCATGGTATTCAAGTCATCCAGCGACTCTGCCATGTTCACAATATCATCGGTGAAGCGGAGGTGTTAGATGTACATTGGGTACAACCCAGGATCTATACAATATAATAATTATGAATAGAACTTCTCGAGCTCTCTCAGAATCGCTGGCTTCGACGGAATGATGCTACACTTTGTCACATGGACTCATTCTCAGCTCTTCGCTTTTCCGTGTGATCCCATCGCGTCGTGCTGAAATCCCCATCGCAACGGTGAATTATTTCGGAGGTGTGTATGGCTTAAAATTGGCAGCAACGACTGTCGCAACCGAGGGCTGGGCTCGCTGCCATCGCAGCGGTAAGTCCCCTCTTTGAGGAGTGGCTTGAGAGACGCTACGGCGTCCTCACCTACCGCCTAACGCAGGTCCTCACCGGACATGGAAGTTTCGGGAGGTACCTGTGTCTGATGGGGCGGGAGGAAACGCCCGGGTGTCATCACTGCGAGGACCGCCCTGAGGACACGGTGGAACACACGGTGGGAGAATGCCCTTCGTGGGCTGAGCACCGCCGTTTCCTCAGGGAAGTGATCGGCGATGGCGACCTCTCGCGTCCGGGCCTAGTGCAGGCCATGATGCGGAGCGAGGGGGACTGGGATGCCGTCTCCTCCTTTTGCGAAGCAGTGATGCTAGCTAAGGAAGAGGCGGGACGCGTGAGGCAGCGAAGCGCTGCCTCCTCGCAACCCAGCCATCGCGAAGGACACACCGGGCGTCGCCGGGATCGCGAGACGATCTCCGGCCACCGTAAGCGCGGGCCTGCGGACGGCGAGCATGGGTCATCAGCATGGGCATCCGACCAGAAACAGACTCGAGCGTACGGCGCGTCGCGTTCCGCGCGCGCCTCAAAGAGCCATCAGACCACCACAGATGGGGCCCAATACGGCCGATGCCGATTCGGAGTCGCGGAGAACCTAACGGGTAACCGGGGCTCCGGCTCGACATGCAGGAGAAGGAACAGGGTGGTTTTTAGTCAGTAAGAGTCTGACACTCCCTCCCGCCTCACCCAGGCGGGAGAAGTCATTCGATGATTTTCCCCCCTTAAAAAAAAAATGGCTTAAAATTCTTAAAAGTACCCTTAACCGACGAGCATGCATGAAAAGATTGATGACTGTTAATGAAGCGAAAGAGGTATGTAAGAATCGTAGTAATTGGCGTTCCTTAGTCTCTGCCTACCCCCATGGGAGACAGGCGTGAAGTTATGTATGTATGTATGTATGTATGTATGTATGGCTTGGAAAATTTGCAGAGAAAATTGGTCAGCACACTGTCAACTTTGTTGACTTGCGGACGAAAAATCACCACCGCCCTGGGTATATCGACCTCCTTCCCAGAGAATGGAGGACCCAGTAGCCGAAATCGTATACCAACCCTTTCTTCGGATTTTAGATAGTCTTGTCTCAACGCATTTTGCTCAATTCTTCCTCAAGCTCGACAATCTTCTCATCGATCCACAGTGAGCGGACTGATTGAGCTGCGTGTGAGTCTGTTTAAGCTGTAGTAAGTATCGTAAATATTTTACAGACGATAAAATATTTTAGTAATATCGTCCTGATCTACTAATAATGATGAAAGGTGACCTTGGAACTATTTGATTTAACGACATATTACAATCACACAATGTGTGAACTTATTTTGACTAATTACACAGTTAAGGTGAGGTGCCTCCCTCATAACCAGTTTGATATTAATTATTTTAATTATGAATCTTGTTTTTTTTTCACAGTCTGTACCTACTAGATGTGTTTTGAATTATGAAATTAAATATAGAAATGTTTCAAAAAGATCTCTGGAGTGTATCATAACACTCCATCATGGAGTTCCATGTATGAGTCAAACGCACGTCACGTTGCGCTAGCCGTGCACTCAAAGGCTAAGATATCCTTTTGCTGCCCGCTGCACTGATGAAACTGTTGCAACCTTGGAACTTGCAAAAATTTGTTCAGTAATCTCAGTACCAGGAATTACCTATTCGTATATTAACTATAGCATGGCATTAGGTCCATCCATTCGTTTGTGCACCACCCTTGCTGTCGTAGTGTGAGTTCATTTTAATCAAAAACATTGACTGCTTTTCCATGTATGTTTCTCCCCAAATGTGACATATACCTAGTGTAGATATTTGCGAATTATTGGCTCGGTATTATGGAGTAGGATTCTGAACTTGGTTCCGTAATAATATTGAAGGAAATCGCTTTATAGCTTTATTTTAACGCCAAAGTATTTCGCATACTGTAAAATACTGTGTAACATTCGTTCACTGGATACAGCAACAGGTTGTTTTGTAACAAGATTTGAATGAGAAAAAAGATAAATATTATTCGTGCAGCTCTTTCTATCCCATGTAGAGTGAAAGAGAATTGGATTATGGAATACTGTTCTTGTGAACTGTCGTCAGGTGTAAATCGTATAGAATTATAGATATAGACTGGACTCGGGATCCATCAGAAAAAAACCACGATCCAGATACGTAACTACATTAAAATTTGTTGAGGTCACTTAGATACAGTGTGTTGGAAATAGGATCCAAATAGTACCTACCTATATAACCTATAATGAGGTGCCTAGACTCTCAGACAAGAATATAAGAAAAGTAACATTCAGAAATACTTAGAATATCATAATCTGCCCGTAAGAAAATGAAACCCGAAATTCATTGCTGGCTGGCTGACTTAATAAGGTGATATACACATTAAACATTCGACCCAGTGACCTAATAATTTTATTAGCATACATTACATTAAACGATCGCAGTCGGCAAAACGACACGGCCAATCTATGCTAATACCTAATGAATACTAATAACTTTTTGTTGTGAAGGACAAGTTGCGTATATAAGATCTACCTACATCAAATGTGTGATGTAATTAGCAAATTTGTTTAAATAATTAGTTTTAAAGAACTTTGAACGGTTTTATTAAAATGCTCGCAAAACTTAACATCTACTGCTACATTGCAGTACCTTATATGAAGGCTGTAGGCTATAAAATATCACGCTACGATCAATAGGTGCTGAGCAGAGCGTGTTAAGCCGCGAGGAAGTAGCTATAATAATTTAAATAATTTTGAAAAACCAACAGAAAATTTAACTAAGAGTAATTCAATTATGTTTGAGAAATACGTAAGTAAATGTGCTTTGACATATATTTTTATATACTCTGCTACAGTTATATGTTAGATCCTATCTCGTTATGCGCACGTTATGTTCGTCATAACGTAGATACGGTCAACATCAAAACTTGATGAACACATTTAGATTTTAAAAATCGCTGTAGACTGTACTATGCCTAAATCACCGAGCATGATGACGGGCAAGCAACATGAAAAGCACCTTAAATGCAACACTAGATATTTATTTATTTCTGGCGCTTGTCATGTTAACAGATTTAGATATAAGTAATATGCTGTACAGAGTGTACAGCCATTTTGAAAATCTAAATGTGTTCGTCAACTTTTGATGCTGACCGTACCTCTACCAACTGATACCGGGCTTTTGTCCAGTGTCCAGTCCATTCTCGACCAATGACAGGCAAGAATGCGATTGAGAGTTCGAATTGACGTCTTGCAGAATAGCCTAGCAGATAGAGCAGGTTTGTTTGAAATGATCCTTGATCTTCCAGAAAACCGTTTAAAATCCATTTCTCCAAACGATAGGATTAGTGGAGGGTAGCGATGAGGGTAGTGATAACCACCATATTACATTTTTTGCGCATGCTTTCTTAGAGATTAAAGTACACGCATGAATGCAATAGTTGGGGTCACACTATAGCTCTCCCGTATAACTTAAACAGTAAATTACTATGTTAAAATAAATCTTTGTTGTCGATACAAAAAAATCTGACATAGGTATGAAATAAAATATAGAAATCGCGTAGTTCAGCTATGTATTACCTCTGTGAGCACCTGCCAATACCTACTCGAAAAGTTACGCACACATACATCGCGAAAATTCTAGCAAAATCGGCTTATAAACGTGTAATACGCACACAATACAAAATAACTCGCGCTCTTCGATAGGGAGATAGGGAGGGTGTAGACAGGTACACTTGCAGACATCTCTGTTAAAATTAAATGTTGTTAAAAATATCTATGAAATTGGAATTAATTACTTATATACTCATATCTCAATTCTCAACATATAAATTATCAAACAGGTACCAGTTACTTAAATCTATTCCAGTCAGCTAGGTTATTCTGAAAGATCGATTCAAACTCTCGAAGATAGCTCGATCGCATTCTCGCCCGTCATTGGTCGAGTATATTCTCAAAACCAAGAACAT
This sequence comes from Spodoptera picta, assembly GCA_038387885.1. Taxonomy (NCBI): domain Eukaryota; kingdom Metazoa; phylum Arthropoda; class Insecta; order Lepidoptera; family Noctuidae; genus Spodoptera; species Spodoptera picta. The sequence continues at coordinate 9,613,045 of JAZHFQ010000105.1, forward strand.
AACAGATTTGTTTAAGAATAGAAAACCGTTTGAAATCTATATTTCTCTAAGCGATAGATACCTACTGCCGTAAATTCTCTTACATCAAATAGAAAAAGTAGTAAGTAGCTGCATAATACAGGCCGGTTACTAGGTTGAACTGAAACCACAATCTTTGTGACTAACTTTTCAAATCAAGACTCTCTGCCAGTTCCCAAAGAGGCTGGTTAGGTTAAGTATCTATCAATTCAATTCTTATTCGTGAGGGAGCCTGGTACTTCAAAGATGCATCAAACGAAAATGTCATGGATGAATTAGGTTTTGTACCTCTCTTACATATATACGATAGATTTCATGTCAAGACTTTGTTCAATATAATTTTAATAACAGAGGACATGTACTGTTATTAGGTCATTTAATGTGCAGTATTCAGACCTCAATTAAGAGGTCAGAAAGCTAAGTGATATAACCGCAGAGGTTTCTATACTTGGGTAGGTAATGAAACGATCGTGCGAACATATTCTGCACGTCTTTTCGCACCATTGTCTAGGAGTCTGCCGTTCCTACAAAATAACTTACTGAGGGAATCGGAGACTATTTTACTTCTCTGCCAGTAAAATCTTCTGATCGATTTTCTTGTAGGAACCAAATTACTTTTGCATTCTAGTATGAACTGGATTTGATAGTTTGATGGTTTTTTCGGTTATTGCAGATCCTGGCTTACAGAAGTTGGCTGTGGAAGCACATGACAGGACGAATAGGCTTGTCTTTAAAATATGAATGTTCTACTCTACATGACAACTATTTTTCAGTAGATAGAGACGATTGTAGTTACGCTTGTTATTATATGTTCGAAACTTGTACTAATATTATGCTAACTGGATAACTTGGTAGTTATCCAGTAGCACCAGGTAGGTGGAAGTTATTCTGCTTGGAGTTGTCAGTTTTGTATTACTTAGCACTAAACTTATAAAACTTTATTGCAGTTTAACAGCTTGTTATGTAGTTACTTTTATGTTGACGTGTGTACCTAAGGGGTGTTAGAATAATATTCATAATTTAGTTTGTGAATCAAATACATAGATGAAGGTTTTTGTTCTTTATATATAGATCTTATCTATCTTATAATTAGATGTTAGGGTTATATTCACGGATTGCTAAAATACTGATGCGAATTTTGGAATCGAATCGAATGGACCAGCGCTGTGAAGAATTTGCTACCTACTAATGTTATCTTACACCGAATCACCATCAACATCAATATCCTATAAGTGACCACTGCTGATCAAAGGCCTCTTCTCGCATGGACGAGGTTTGAGCATTAATCACCACGCTTGTTCAATGGGGGTTGGCGATTTCAAACTTATAATTAGAAATTTATAAGTCCAGGTTTCCCCACGACGTTTCCTTTACCGTTTGTCAGTGGTATCTAAATAGTCTTATGTGTGTGTTATTGTGATTTTTTTATTTTGTAAGACTAGAGTCTTACTAAGTAACTTCCCTTTGTAAAAATTTAATGAAAATGATATGCTTTGCGAACATTTGTGTGATCAACACTACCTGTGCTCGGTGTATTGGAAATGTTCAGAATTTTATTTTAGACGTCTGTGTGAGTTCAAAATGTAATAACATCTAGGTTCTATGTACATCGTAAAGACTCTAGGTATACAAAGTATTTGCAAGTGTAGTGGTAGGCTACTGAAGTTTGAGAGGGTGATACGATACCTGACACATACCTACATGGGTGCCTACTTATGTGTAAAAATAGATACCGACCATTTATCAATGGTATCTACCTATGTAATATTAGATACCAATGTTAGATTTAATGTTGAAGTGAAGCGGAAATAATTCCTAACACCTTTCCCTTCTAGGTAGACAGTTACCTTTTTGTCTAGCTTATTATTATCAGTTAAAACCCAAGTACCTTTGTATGTACTTATCAATGAAAAAGCAACTATAATGTGAGCTGGAAAAGATCTATCGATATCTATAGGTAGGTAATAGTGGGTAGGTATATCGTTCCTTTAATCACTTTCAAAACTTAATAGTTTTAGGTAAGGTAGGTAGGTACCTAAGTAGGTACTTAGAATCTTGGGCTTACAAAGTTTACAATAATTTTATTTTGAACATGAGATATCGGCATCTACCTTTATGAAAAATATTCACTGATTTATCTAAGTACCTAGGTACGTACTTTTACTGACATTACATTTATGTACCTATCTCCCTTCAGTGTATTCACTCAGCTTTTAGCGTAAACAGTGACGGATTATCCCTAGGGCTGTATACAGTTATAGGCACAAGCTTAGGGCCGCTGTTTTGAATAGGGGCACCCTCGGATGTTTTTAAAGAGCTCGGATTGCAGGCATTAATGTACCTACCTAATTACTAGCGCAATTAGTTGCTGGCCTCGGGTGCTTTCGACATTCAATCCCTCTTTGATCATAACATTTTTTCCTCTTTATGTACAAATGTATTTTCATTACACAGCTTTGTTATTGCACTGTAATAAATGGTTGCTTAAACTTAAAGACAAATAAATTCCTTTTCCTGTTTATGTCAGACTAGCGGCCTGCCCCGGCTTTGCACGGGTACATACACACACACATACACCCTTCTTTTTTGCGTAGGGTTTCAAAAAAAAGTAAAAAAATAAAGGAAGTTAGAATTTTTTTAATGAATTTTTTTTATTAATATTTTTTATTAATGTCTTTTTTTAATTTTAATTTTTTTACAAATATCATATTATCAACAAAAAAACAAAAGCCATTAAGTAAACGATATTTGAAGTAGTTTTATTTTGTGGCAGCAAAATAAATTGATTTTCAGGAGCTCCGACACGTGATAGGCCAACATACAGTTGGTCATAAGTGAAACATTCTTTTCGTAGATCGATCCCTAATAATTCGAAGGTTTGGCCTTGGGACTTGTCAATAGTTAACGCGTAAGATAATTTGACCGGAAACTGGAAGTCGTCAGATCAGTTGGGATCATCGGTATCCTCGGTATATGAGCTAGTTGACCAGCCGGCACGTTATTTTATTACATTGACCCAGCCTATTTTTAAAATATAATATAGCCTATGTTACTCGGGGATAATGTAGCTTTCCAGAGGGAACGAATTTTTGAAATCGGTCCAGTAGTTTCGGAGCCTATTCATTACAAACAAACAAACAAATCTTTCCTCTTTATAATATTAGTATAGAGGTAGATAAATATTATCTAACTATTGTCTGCAGGTTTTTCGCTAGCTGTGTATTTTTCAAGGAGATATTGTTTTGTTTCGTCGTCGTGAGACATACTAAATTAACTAAAAATCGCGGGTTACTCACGTGAATATACTGATTAGGATGTGCGACATCGCCGCGCACGCTGCTCATGAGGAAGAACCCCTCTGTGGTTCGAAACTAGTAGAGCTTTTCTCAGTAGGTATATTCACGTGAGTAACCCGCAATTTTTAGTAAAGATATTGTTTTGACTAGATAATGTATAGTTTGTAAGTTGAAAAGCCCTGACCTCCTTTACTGAAGCACCTAATGAGTTTCAAAGTAGTAGCACAGTAGTCATACATACGTTGATAGGTACCTAGACACCTTCATACTGAGCGTGTTACAATGCTGATAAGCTACCTACCTACTACTTATAATAAACATACCTAATAATTTTCCTACGTGATCTGAGATGTACATGTACTATGCCTTTGATGTTGCAGCTTTGCGTAGGCAGCGCGGTAACCATTCACATCAGACGAACTATTTGTAAGCTTTGTGGCTACCTACTGTTAGGAATAGGAACGCACCTTTAGTGAGCCGAGGCACTAGGCGCATCAGCTAGCTATGTATAAAAGCACTAGGTAGGTACCTACCTACCTATACAGAAAGGTATACAATATGGATAAAGTAATTACGCACGTAGGTACACTACACAGTACCTACCTATACTTACAATCGCTTTGCAATTAAGTCTAGAATACTGCTTTTGACACTGACGAAACAAGCCACGTGTCTGGATAATTGGATACCGTACCTACTGGCACTACCCTTACTGAAAGGGACGTCCATCTTCATTACCATATTATTATACTTACAATGGACGCAATCTGCCCCCATCTGATGCACTACCATGACAACAAAAGCAGGGTAGCCATAGCAGCACCCTAAATGTGTTCGTAAACGGAATGCGAAGGGCTTAGTGCGCAGTATAGGTAGGTACACATGCCGGATACAATCACGACACGAAATTATGGAATCGCATTTAATACCTGTACTCGAACTATTGGGTACCTCACCGGAGTTGGATTTACTCGAACTTATGAAAATGTAAGGATACCTTGGTATCCTTACATTTTTAAATTATTAATCTCTTGAGATTAATAATTTTGACTACTAATCATAATCATTCGACCCATTGTAAAACAGAAGCGGACCCGGATGTGTGCGAAAACTTCAACTTTACACCGAAAGACGGACAGCTAAATTCTTTTAAATTTTTTAGTGAACTAACTGTCCTAAGCCGGTCTCCAAGTTGCCTACCGACCGTGTATGGTAAATATGGCAACGTCTCCTTCGACTCGCCGAAGAGGAGCTCGGTTTTAAGCTATGCCCTTTGCTCAAAATCACCATTTCCAAATTTTTAGGACTTCAGGTAGATGATCAAATTAGAGCTTATCATCACCAAATTCAGCAGTTCCTACCTATTACTACCATAAAACTATTAAGCGTAAGCACTTATAAGTAGTTTTACCGACTTCAAAAAAAGGAGGAGGTACTATGTTCGGCGGATTGTTTTCTTTTTATTTGTTCGCGGATTACTCCGACATTTGTGAACCGATTTCCAAAATTCTTGTTTTGTTTGAAATGGTATACTTCCGAGATTCCCTAAGATTCATGGAAATGACACCATCTCTGTCACGGAAACCGAGGGGAACTTTCGAAACTTGTAGGGGCGAGTAATGCGTCTATTATATTTTCCAATTAGTATTTTTAAACATTACCTACTATTTGATATAATAATAATAATAATAACCTTGAGGCGAGGTGACGGGCATTAGCGATCCCGCGGGCTACCATCATCCCGAGTGCTCCAGGGAGAAGTCACCGTTCCTTCTTCTCGGGCTTGCCTTAATTGGCTGGCTGGAGTGAACGATGACAAGGAACAGGTCTCCCACCTCTGGCTTGCCTTCATTGGCCGTCCAGAGTGGAGTCGCGAGAGCAGTGATCCTGCTCGGAGGGTAAGAAACTATTCGTAAGTCGCGAGTGGGCCAGGGATGCAGGAGGCTTCGGCTGGAGCAGATGATCTGAGTAAAAAGCGGTGGTAGTTTCTTAACCATTCAGCCACTCACATTCTCGTTGCCCCTATGTTGCTATATCTAGCAACCATTCCCGGGGCCCGGTCGGTGAGTTGGCGAGTCTCCGCCTGCCATTTTTACGTGTAAAAATTACATTGTTTCGGCAGGTGCCATAGTCATCCATAGTTCCCAATTTACCAGTTCACAGCAACCCATCCATAGCCCTACCTTTTTTTTCCATTATTCACAATAGTCCTACACTAACCGGGGACTATCCTTGGGTGTATTTCCATAGTGTATACAGGGATAGTCGCCGGTTTGTGTCTCCATTACATTTAGATTAAAGCTGTTCGGCCCCTCGTACGCCTCTCAAATGACCGGGACCCTGTGGTCCCATGAATGGTAAAGACATACAATAATAATAATAAAAGCTGTTTATTTCTCGTAAAATACAGTTCTATACAAATCTTAACTTAATCTTAAACTTAACCGTCTGCGGCTGACGTGTAGTCCCACAGACACCGCGAAATACAAAATCACGTGTTATACCGTCATTTTTCAAATACGAGCATCACTGCTGCGAGTACCTTACTGTAGAGGTATAGTGCTCGCTATACTTTAATTCTACAAAAATATTTGCTGTTGAAATGGTTTCTGGTATAATATACACCTCAGTTGAATTGTAACAATGTAACCATGTCAGTTGCAGAGGGTTAATATGGGTCTGGACTTGGAGTCAACCTGGTCACGGAGCCGACAGACAGTCGAAGGAACTCCTCAACGGTTTATATTAACTACCTTGTGTTTGGGCTTGTGTAATTTGTACTGATTACAACTTTTTACCTATAAGGATTATGAGTGACAAAACGGGTCTACGTAGCTTTACACTAAAATGTTAAAATAAAAAGTGCATTTGTATTGTACCTTTCGTGTTTTCGGCTTACTCACTAGTCGAGTTCCTCGTCAAATTATTACGTGAGTAAGCCGAAAACATAATAATCTATTTAATGGATAATTTTGATAAGACTTATGGCGCCGATTTCTAACCTATCAGTAGGTGGGTAAGTAACCTATCAATATTATTAATAGTTATTTTTTGCTGTTTATTTTTTACTTTTTATTTGTTTGTTACGTTTTGGTTTTTGAAAGTCGGTTTTTTATATATTCAGTAGAATAATTGCTTAGCAAGACGAAAACTTACCAAATTACTTTCATTTACATTTCCATCTTCCCTGCCGTTCGTGCTGTTTATTTAGGTACTCTTCGTTATGTACCATTTCCTACAAATAGTGCCTTTTAGGGCCATCTGTCGCGAGAATACGGAGCAAATCTTAGGATTTCATATCTAAGATGGAGCAATTATTTTATTGTAACAGATGGCGCTGGCTTACAAGATACAACATATTGGTGGGAATAAAAACAATTTCAAATTCGTTTTTATTTATAATTCTTTCTCGATATATAAGTGTTTGCATGCGCTAGCCATTAATATAGGTACGATTATAGCAATGCGATTTGGGTAAAATCAGCAACACGTTTGATCCATTTCTCAGATGGTAGACACTTGAGTGGACACTTATTAGGAAAGCTTCCATTTTAGAAGCTGTTAGACAGTTTTGTAGTATTTCTAATAATTCGCAGAGCATGACCACATAGCCAAAGGTGATGCTAGTAATAAATTATATTTTCTTTTGGAGGTTTCTCCTTCTCGGGATTGACCCGGTGAAAATGGGCACCGCGTCCCGCGACCCGCAGGAAAAACGATGCTCATAGCCCCCTTCTAAATTTGGTTTCTAAATCTCCTTCTTCCTCTCCTGCTACTGACACTATCTGTGTGTAGTTCTGAATTTTGTGTGGGTGTAGTTTGTATGCCAGTTGTGGATAGTGAGCTTTGTGTGATGGTTGATTGAGTGGAATGTGGTGTGTGCGCTTGAGATGGTTGTAATTGATCGGAATCTGGAATGTTTGTGACGAAAACTGTGTCTCCTAACACTTTGCTAAGAATGGTTGTTGTGTGAAGTGCAGCTTGCTTCTGTAGAATTGTAATGTCTATTGATGTTTCTAGTTTATCTGTGTATCTGCTGAGGCTTTTGGCTACTACTCCTGTGGCTCCAATTACTATGGGAATAACATGTGTTTCAGTATTCCAAAGGCGTCTAATCTCTGTCTTTAAAAGGTGGTATTTACTCAACTTCTCTATTTCTTTTGCTCCTATGTTGTAGTCACTTGGTACGGTTATGTCAATGAGGTATGTGGTGTTGGATGTTTTGTTTGTGTAAATTATGTCCGGTCTATTGTGGGCAACTGTGACGTCTGTCTGAATTGGGATTTCCCACATTATTTTGCCTGTTTCATTTTCAACTACTTTGGGTTGGGTGAGAGTCTCTTTCCACCAAAGTTTGTCAACGTCCATGCTATGCTTACGAGCAAGACACCAGTAGACATACTGGACAAGATTATTATGCCGTTTGACATAATAGGTTCCTGCCAATTTTTCGCAGCCAGATATTATATGCTGCGCAGTTTCGTCCTTGACAGCGCACAGTCGGCACTTACCGTCTACTGGGTCTTTCAGAATGTCGCGTTGATGTTGTCGCGTCATAACCGCTTGGTCCTGTATCGCAAACACGGACGATTCTATTGATGGGGAGACCTGTTGCTTTTTAATCCACTTGAATGACTGAACTATATCTATATTCTCTTGCCCTAAAACTTTTTTTGCAAACTGTCCGTGAAGTGGTTTATTGTGCCATCTGTTAATCTGTTTTCTAATTATTGCATCCTTAATTTCCCTATCTGTATGTCTATGGTCTATTGCTAGCTCTAGTTCAGATTCTATTTCTTCTGCTTCTTTAATTATTGAATATTTATCTTTATTTATATCATGTTGGACTATTGTTTTTTAAGGTGATCCTGTTCTACTCTAAGATATTGCTTATACTTTATTATTTGTGCTTTATACATATTTTCTACATTTATTAATCCCCTACCTCCATAGGTAACCGGTAAGTATAGTCTTTCTACGTCTGCTTTTTGCTGGTGTGCTTTATTCATTGCAAGTAATTTTCTAGTTTTTGTATCTATTTTCTTAAGGTCACTATTTTTATAGTTAATGATAGCAAGTGAATATAAAAGAATTGGAATAGCGTAAGTATTGATGCCCTTTATAATATAACGTGAATTTAAGTGTGAATTCAGTAGCTTTTTGACTCTTTTAAAATATTCTTTGATTACCTGTTCTCTGATGGCACTATGATCTATCTTCCCTGATTCGCTTACACCTAAATACTTGTATGTGTTTCCTAGTCCTAATTCACTGAACCCCTCACCACTAAGCAGAACGTGACCTTCCCCAGTAGAACCACTCCGATGTCCTAAATTTAAGTGTAGCACGTTGCATTTATGTAGTCCAAATTTCATACCTACGTCTATTGTAAATATTTCTAAGCTATCTAACAGAGTTTTTAAATTACTTCTATTGTTTGCATATATCTTTAGATCATCCATATATAGCAGGTGGTTAATGTAATAACTGTCTCTAAGTTTGTATCCTTTTAATTTGTACTTGTTTAAAATATGGGAAACTGGGTTAATGGCAAGGCAAAACAGCAGAGGTGACAAAGAGTCACCCTGGAATATACCGCGTCTGATGGAAATCGACTCAGTAGTGATTGATTTGTGGGTACCTTTGGCTGTCATCATGACTTTCCAAGATGGCATAGTCATCTCTAAGAATCGCTTGATCATGGATGGGCACTTATAGATATCAAGAACTTTAAGAAGCCATTCGTGGGACACACTATCGAAGGCTTTTTGATAGTCTATCCACGCCATGCTCAAGTTTTTCTGCGATGCGTGTGCGTCCTCCAATATGGCCTTATTGACCATGAGATGGTCCTTACAGCCTCGGGTACCACGTCTGCATCCACGTTGTTCTGCAGCCATTATGTTGTTGTCACTGCAGTGATTGTATAAAACGTCAGCTAGCACGGAAGTTAATAATTTGTACATACTGGGTAGACACGCGATAGGTCTCCAATTTTTCGGGTTTTCAGTATCAGTATTTTTAGGAATAAGTATAACCTGACCTGTTGTAAACCACTCCTCTAGATTTTCAGTTCCCTGAACTATTTTGGTGAATAATTTGGCAATGTATTTATGAGTGCTTGTTAAATATTTCAGGTAATAGTTTTGAATTTTATCTATTCCCGGTGTTTTCCAGTTGTGTAGCTTTTTAATTGCATATTTAATTTTATCTATTGTTATTTCTTCCGGTTCTATTGTATTTATTATATAGAGTAATACAAGTCTAACTTCTGAACACAGCATATCCAAAGATGTAACACTTATGTCGGAATACGTGGAACGGAATTTGTGGAGACAGAACTATACTTAAGCGCGACTTAAAATTAAGTAACGTTTCAGTATTCCGGCAATAGTAGTATACCCCAGACATAAACATACGTCAATCAATGTCACCTACTTTAAGAATTTACGTTTTGTGAAAACAGTTAATGAATATTAGGTACATTGTTTCAATCATGTACTCTGTGAGAACTATTAGCAACACTGAAATAGCTGTATGGGAAATTGTGTCTACTTAATTAAAACAATATCACAGGTTTGCTATTTATTTATTGAACTACTTAAATATTATCTAATTTACATAATTCCGCCTAGGTCAGAACAGCTATAAATAATTTAAAAAACGAGCATCTTGGGGAAATAAATGAAATAAAAAAGCGTGAGAGAATTTTGGCACTCTTTAGTGAATATATAAAAAATTAAAAATAAATAGTCACTCTCAATTGAGATAAAAAAAAATCACATTAATAACATGTACGCATTATATTATTATCTAATGATTAGCTCCTACGTTTTGTGCTGGTACTGGTGGGGCTTGTCCTTGCGGGGGTACTTGTTGGGGAACTTGGTGGGTGGCCTGTGCAGGGACCGGAGGTTGAGCTTGCACGGGCACCTGCTGTGGCTGGCCTTGACTCGGCTGCGCCTGTCCTTGAGTCTGAACCGGCTGGGCAGACGGCGCTTGAGCTTGATTCACGTTAGCCTGTGGCGGCGCTTGTCCTTGTGCTACGGGAGCTTGTTGTCCCTGCGGCTGCTGGCCTTGGTATTGAGCTGGGGGTGGTTGTTGGTACTGGCCCTGCGGTGGTTGTTGGTATTGTCCTTGGGGTGGCTGTTGGTATTGTCCTTGGGGTGGCTGTTGGTACTGTCCCTGGGGGGCTTGTTGATATTGGCCCTGAGGAACCTGCTGGTATTGGCCTTGAGGTGGTTGTTGGTATTGTCCTTGTCCTTGTTGGTACTGCGGTTGTCCTTGTTGGTATTGCGAGGGATGTTGTTGGTAGGGAGGCACCTGTCCTGGGGGCATTTGACCTTGAGGTCCGGGCGGGTAGTACTGCTGTTGGCCTTGGAACTGTTGTTGGTGTGCTACTTGTTGTTGGTAAGCCTGTTGGTGTTGGTAAGCCCGGTATTGTTGGAGCGCCTGGTGAATTTGATGCTGAGCGCCGGGGATCGGTTGACCGTGGGCGTCAACCTGTAAAGAAGACAATTACTATTACAATTTGTTCAATACCGTGACAGTGAATTGTAAGCGATTCATATTACAATCATAATAATATATTTATTTGCCAGACAGAGTAGAACCATTATTAGAGTAATTCCACTAATTTCTACTGTAATTACGTCGGTGTCTAAACTAAATAAAGATCTATATATCTACGTCTAAACAAACGAATTACTTTACTTTATTATCCGCCATGAATACTAACGAGATATATAATTACTTGTACAAAATATTATGCAATGGTACTTCACCTATATTAGCCGTAACAACGTTATGAATATATAATTGAAATAATTATGTATTCAGCTCTCACAAATATTCTTCAAGGTTGTTGTACCTACTCATTCATGAAAAATCATTTGTTTACTGTATTTAGTTCACTGTATGTGACTGGTTCTTTCTATGCTATTTTTTATGTGACTGGTATCAACAAGACAAATTATTCTTATGCAATGGAACTTTATAATTACTAAGATTCTCTATCCTAGTTCTTAAGAGTCTACATAACATAACATCACGCCTTTTTATCCCCGAAGGGGTAAGCAGAGGTGCACATTAAGGCACTTAATGCCACTGTACAATGTAACACACCCACTTTTCACTATTTATGTTATGAGTCTCATGTAATAGAGAGTGAGCCTATTGCCATATACCGGGCACATTTCCAGACTCCGTGCTACTACCGAGATTTTTAAAAACCCAGTAATACTTTGCCCGACCCTGGAATCGAACCCGAGACCCCTTGCCCGGCAGTCGCACTTGCGACCACTCGGCCAACGAGGCAGCCTTAAGAGTCTAGTGCTTATTGAAAGCTTGTATAGACAATGCTTACCAAGCCACGCTGCTGCAGGTACCTCATTTCATCCATCCGCCTCCTCTCGTACTCTTCGTACTCGGCCTGAGTGTAAACTTGATTCTCTTCCAGAGTCTTCCACCCTGAAATGTAATCAAATCCCATCTTAGAAGCATAGACGAAAATGATGACATATAATAGGTAAATACATTTAATTTGACCTGATGAGTAATAGTGTATTAAGTAATTATTATATGTTGTTGTGGCAAACGTCTAATTCTATGCCATTAAAATTTTCTTTTTACTCTATTTCGTCAACACGATGTTCTACATGAGCATATGCCAGAATATCTTAATGCTATCCTATTACATAGATATCTCTGCAATAGGTACTGAATATTGTTTAAGTTCAGCATCCCAGAAGCAAGATCATTAATGTGAAGGTACACTATAATAAAGTAGATGCTCAGTCCAAAATGTTAATTCACATGGGAAACAATGAACAAGAAACTCCATCGTTACTCTTAAGGCTAACAAACACGCAATAAAACATACAGAACTCTTTATACACTCCATATATAGTGAGAAAAATACAGGAAAACCACCAGCACCTATGCAACGATCAAGGGAATTAGACAATAATCGTTCAATTGTGTCGCACATGGCTCTGCACGTACCGACAATCAAAAGTAATCGTATGTGCTGTTAGCAGATGCAAATTGTACTGAATTCCTTTGGTCTATTTTCGACCCACACCTATTATCCTATTGCGGAAGACTTGCATCTTGACGCGGATGCAGTGGCATTGTTGAATGTCATATAGTAGGTAAGTGTAGAAGATGATTCGAGATTATTCTTTCGAGATGTACAAATACTAAGAGACAAAACTATCTCGTTGTTGGAGTCATGTCAAATCTATCGCTAGACTTGGGTTGACTAGTGTTGTAAATGTTGTATTTAGAAATTGAATGTTAAATAACAAGCGTAATAATAGCGTGTAATTGTAGGTAGTCCCTAAACATCAACATCTAACGACACATTTATAGAACTATTTTATAATTAGTAAAATATACAACATAAGGCACGGGGACTATGGCAAACCATCTTATGTAGCTTGTCTAACATAACAGTTCACTACCCTATTAATAAAGCTCATAATCAAGGAGCGGACTGTCAAGGGCCGATGATATTGTGTAGTAAAATGGATAGTATCAAAGAAATCACGAACCTTCGTCCTGGTTGAACTCAGCCTTCTGCGTCTCAGTCATAAACTCGTTGAAGTCGATCAAACCGTCACGGTTCTTGTCGTTTTCTTTGAAGACGTGTTCGCGCATCCTCTCCATTTCCTCAGCCCTCTCATGCAAGTCCTTGTTCGGTCCTCCAGGGCCATACAACTTGTCTAGCTCCTTGATGAACAGAGCCTTCACCTCGTCAGCGTCCCAAACGCCATTGCCGTCAACATCTGTCGATAATATTATTAAAGTATAACCGTAACAAACGCGAATAAATTGATTTAATTAATATCGAAAAAATATACTCGATTGTTCTATTCGTTAGTAATAAATAATCGAGTGGTTTAAAAAAATGTTCAAAGGCGAATTTTTAGAAAGATTTTGTACGAATTCCCGAGATTCCTATGGTCGCAGAAAAGGTACAGGATTTCTACACGACAACGAAGTCACGAGCAGCAGCTACGCTGTATTTTATGACATAATGTTGTCAGTTTCATTTTTATACTTATTTTTATCTTCAGGTTTTCACCTTTAAACTAAACGCTCTCTAAATACAAGGACTCGCAACGCGATTTGCACACGCGCCCGCCGCGGTGGCTGTATGAAGTTTTATTTTCAAAACTCACGAAACCGCAATTTTCTGCGATCACAATCAACCGCCAAATATGCGGTTATTGCCCGCAAACTTGGCGGTTGATTATCGCAGCACCGCTCGTCTAAAACAATCAGTTGAGTTCTAGATCGGCCCTCCCATTGCGATCGCCCACCAACTTCTCGCGCACGCCGGTGCAGCGTGTGCCGCAAACAATCGCACACGCCGCTGGTGTAAAACGCGTCGTGAAATGTGTTTAATTTTTTTACAGACATAATCCTAACCTAACCTAAATTTCTGTATTCTACAAAAGCTGCGGGCCGGCAACCACGGCGGGCGCAAGAGAAAATCGCTTCGTTAGTCCTTAGCTTAAATAGAGCATATTCATGTCGACAGACGTTTGATGTGCACGACACATAAACTAGCAAAAATTAATTTTGCATTAACTTTACCTCGTATAACGTGAACATGAACGAGTTCGAAATAATTTAACTTTCGATATTAACTGCACATAAGAATGTATATAAATGTTCGGGATAATCTATAATTATTATATATTTTTAAGTGTGGGAGAGCTATGCTTCGGCACGAATGGACCGGCTCGACCGGAGTGATACCACGGCCTCACAGAAAACCGACGTGAAGCAACGCTTGCGTTGTGTTTCGTCGTGTGAGTGAGCTTACCGGAGGCCCAATTACCCTCCCCTTCCCCAATCTACCCAATTCCTGAATCCCAACGATCCTCAAACTCTTAATCCTCAAAAGGTCGGTAACGCACTTGTAACGCCTCTGGTGTTCCAGGTGTCCATGGGCGACGCCGATTGCTTACCATCAGGTGATCCGTCTGCTCGTTTACCGGCGGCTTTAGCCATAAAAAAAAATTTTATTAGAGGAAAAATAAAATTAAATCTGTGTTTCGATATAAAAATGTTCCTATCGTCTAATACTAATAGTGCCATTACCTAATAATTTACCTTATTGCGTGAACAATGGATAGTACTATATTGTCCAGAATAAATAGGGGAATGAACAAACAAAAATCAAATACAATTACCAAAACCAAAAACCAAATAAAATAATTACTTAATTTAAAAAAACAAACGCAAACGAAATGGACGCACTATCATGCACAAAACTACAATATTTTCATGCAAAGCATAAATTATTTTGTGTGTGAAAATGAAAAATACTTTAAAAACCAATTAAAACTTTAAAACTATTAATTATATCGTAAAATAAAAGCAACGACAACGAATAAAAGTTACAAAAACTCAAAACTACATGCAGGTATGTAAAATCCAAAGTAGCGTGCGGTAACTGTTGAAACACATTTATTTTTCATTGTGTTCGATCGACATTGTGGTCGATTCGATCTACCGCGGACGATTACTTACTAATGCATGTTCTAAGTTTATACTTGACTTGCACGCTATGGATCTTACCATGCATCATGAAAAACACCTTTTCATTGAAATCTTTCGAATCCATTTTGTCAGCGTTTTTCCATATCTCTAACAAGTGATCCTTTGTCACGGGGTGATGTAGCTGTTACAAATAATTAAAAATTAATAACAAATTCGAGTTACCACTCACCATGCATCATGAAGAATGCTTTGGGATCAAATTGTTGTTGTTCCATATGATCTTGTTTCTCCCACACTTCCTCCAGTTGTTGCTTAGAACCGGGGTGGTGAAGCTGTATTTTATCAACATCACTTTATCAATTTGAGTAAGAAATTCGTGTCATGTGAAATTAAAACTCGAGTCCATATCGAATTACTTGAAAGAATCAGTCGGCCTTATCAGCTGCTAGGTATAATAACGTCGATGTTTTTGAATACATTACAACAACATCATGTACGTACTGGGGGAATTCGATTATTATATTAACGTATCATTTTCCTTAACACACGTCATTACAGTATATCAAGTACAATTCGCAGGACAGTAACTTACCGGCTTGTGGTGTTTGATAGCCTCTTCCTCTTGCTTAGTTTTCTCCAGGTACTCCTTCTTCTGAGCCTCCTCCATGCCCTCTACTTTCTGGTGTTCCTCAAACTTCTTTTGCATTTCATATTCCTAAAAATCGATTTACTTACTTATATTGCAAAACAAAATTGAGAAAAAATTGGATATCAAAATTTATTTGATCGTTAAATTCAGTACATTAAAACGTCGTAAATTACAAGGCAAGACTGTTCGATTGTTTTAGGTCAAAACATTTATAGTCAGTAGGTTTTTTATTACAAACTATGCATATGAAGCCATTCACGCTTTCTTCATATTATTATACGTTTTGTAACATACCTTAAATTCTTCTTTTCGTTTTTTGTCAGCAGCTTCTAAGTCAGCAGTAGTCTTCTTAATAAGTTTTTTCAAATCCTCAATCTCAAATGTGTGTGGGTTATTATGATCTAAATGTTCGTTTGTAGCGACCTGTCCTGGGTGTTGTTCTAAATTATTCGTCAATTCGAATTGCTGTCGATGAAAAGAAAGATTGTAGTAAGTAAAGGGAGTAAAATATTAGAATACTTTACGTAAACAGAGGCCTTAGTACGGGTTTGTTTTACGTTTAAAGTAATCGTAACGAGTACGCGTTCGGCGCTCTGATTGGTTGCTTCATTGGCGCCGGCCAATCAGAGTGCCGAACGCATACTCGTTTCGAATACTTTAAACGTAAATCAAACTCGTACTAAGGCCTCAGAGAGAACATATTTTGATTGTTACATTTATGTATAATCTGTCCATAATAAAAAAGTGACTTCGGAAGCCTAAGATTTTTAGTCCATCTTCCCAAAATATAGGCATATATTTATCTACCACAATTAAGGAAATTTCCCTTTCAAGAACCCCTCTTGCAAGAATAAATAGAAAGCAAACTCTGATATCAACAGTAAACAATTGATTAACTACCAAGTACCACACTCAGTTAATCAAAGAGTTTTGCAATAAGCCAAAGACGATATCGTACAAAAGCCCCCGGCGTTGAGGAAACAAATAATTAAATGAGCATTTACCTTAGTAGCCAAATGACGTAGTCTGTCCAACTCGCGTCGTTTGATTTCGTCCAATTTTGTCCTTACATTGTGATTAACAAAGTCCAGCTGTTCAGCTATCTTTCCAGACTATGGAGAAACAATCAAAATGTGATTTACGCAACGTAATACGTGTAATTAATTAATGATTTCAAACGTTCTACAAGCAACGTAATAAGTTTATTGATTGTGAAATAGCATGAAGACATTATTGCTATGTCGTGGATTTTTTATGTAATGGTTGATAAATGTTCTTATTTTCTCGTCATGAACCATTACACAAAAAATAATGAGAAATAAGCTTCGAAATATCTGTAAAAAAATCTCACCCGAACATCGTCTTCGTTAGCCTTTTCCAATCGCTCCCTGAAGTCAGGATCACTCTCCAGAGCTTGGACAACTTCCTTTAGGTACCTGTGGTATTCCATGTATTCCTCCTAAGGGCAAAAGAAGGTTTTATTGTTAGAAAACTTGGGTCTAATTTGCTTTACATATTTTAGTGTTGTATAAGTCTAGAAACAATGCTTAGCCGTAAGACACGCTATTAGTATTTTTTATTATAAAAAGTACAAGTATTAAACGAAGCTCTCGATATTCTTAGTTAGAATTTGTTAGATTACGCACAGCAATGTTTATAAACAGATTATGTAACAAAGTTAGTTTTGCATCAGCTACCACACTTTCTAAACCACAGTTGAAAACAGGTTTTCTAGCTTAGGCCATAAAACAAATCGCTGTGCATAATTTTGCATGTGTGCCTTTAATAGGTGTAACATATCGCTTTGGATTTCATGGTTTGCTCACATTTTAAACTTACTCACTAAATGTTTAGGCACAGCTTAATGATTCAGAGTTCAGACTTGGATCTGCATTGGGCGATATTGGCTCTTCTTTGACACATTTTCACTCTTACTGCCTACATTATATCGTGATTTTTATTTCCCAAAGGAGATATATAAAGTCAGAGATGTAGGGACGCGTTAATCACAACCTCTAGGAACATTTCGGTCGGTAATAAAAAAACAACTACGCGCCTATTACAATCTCCAGGCCCCAGGCTTCTTTATATCATTATGTTGGTTGATACAGGATTCGAACCTGAAATCTGTTTTTCTCACTTGACCAAGGCAGTCATGCCAAATTCATTTAAATTCATTCAAATTATTTGACGCAAGCTCCAATTTTGACGCAAGCAAAATCAAGAGAAGAAGCTAGTTAAAAAAAATAGTGTAGCCCTACAATTATATCGCTTAGCTGTTACTTTTGGTAATAAAATAGTTTCAGTTGTTCTTATAAACAGATTTATTTAATTTAGATTTAGCAAGAATTCCTAAGCCCACTGGAATTATACAAACAAGAGCACATGACTATATATATATATTATACCTATGTAGTTTTATGTCAAAAATGTATAAATTTCAACATTTGTTAGTAGGTATTCAATGTTAATCAATCACAGCTAGGTATAAGAAATCCCCAGTGGGTTATTCTAAGTCAGTCCTACATATAAATGTGTAATATTCATCACCTATCTATTGGAATTTCCCACTGAAGTTAACACAGTCATTGTACAGATTATTTCGTTTTTGATGTGACAAATTTCATATCAATAAGTTATGGTTAGCCTACTCCCAAACACAGGCAGCAATAACAAATAGTGCTGGTATTTTTTTTTTTAATTAAAAAAGTAGTTAGTTTTTATTACATTGTGTGGCAAAGCATAACTTAGGAGATTTCAGTTTTCAAATAATTTATCAGTAGTCTAAATTTAGGGCACCAGGCTCACCCCTTATTACATAACACTCATAACACGACTGGTCTCTTGTAAACATACACCCTCTGCCTCCCTATTTGTATAATTGAAAGATGTGGTAATAATGTATATAAAAAGCGATATTACTTTTTTTCAATTCAGACCTATTATTTAGATTTAAAGTTAAGGAGTTTTTATTAAAGGTCTATGGAGTTTTTATCAAAGATCCACCCTGCACAGCTGTGTCATGATGATGATTTATACTGTACTTGGCTCATAAAATATCGGTTTGCTCAATTTAAAAATTAAAAACAATAATAAATTCATGTAAGCACATTCCCACCTCCTATAAACACAATGAAAAATTTCATTGTTAATAAAGGTAGGACTGTAAACATGTTTACAGAATGTTCATAAATACTAACCTCAAATGAAGCAGAACAATACCTTTGTGTTGTTAATAGTGTCATAACAATTACTGCATTTTCACACATGAATGACTAGGATAGATGCTAGCTATTGTCTACAGCTGTGATATGCACCATTTTATAAACTGTTTACCTATCTAGTTTATAATCCTTCTTTCTCTTACCTCCATTATAATTTAAGGATTGTTATGCATACTGTTTACTGTTAAAATGTTTTAAGTGTATACAATTGAAAACTCATCAGTACATAACATAACACTACAATTTCATTTAAGTAAAATTAAAAATATTCATCAAATTAAACAAGAAATACACACATAATTATTCCAACCAGGATTAAAAATAAAACATGATGTGACTATGTGAGTCAATGACATTACTTTTACAAGCAGAAATGTAGAAGGCTACTTGCTTCTATTTTTAAACTTGTAACCTTTTGAAGGCAATGAGAAAAGAGCAAGAATGTACTGTATGTCCAGCACAAAATGGGAACTATTTAATATGTACTTAGTAAGCATACATATAAGGAAAAATTTATAGATACATACCAGGTCATCCTTGACTTCGCTGTCCTGCTCGTTGGACTTATCTGGAGTCACAGGTGGTGCATAGGAACAGTGGAGTATCATCAGCACAAACAATAAAATTGACAGCAACTTCATTTTGCCTAAAACAAAATCATTATCTTACTAATTGATCAATCATTATTATCTTAGCAATTAATGACAAAAAAAGTAATTAAGGAATAGTTTATTCTGTGGTTCAATAATCTTATCAGGTTCTTTGGAAGAAAATATATTAGCGATGACAAAATGTAACATTGATGATGAGTAATTTTCACAAAAATGATAAATGTTGTGGGATTCCTCCCAATATGATAAGTGTCAATCCCCGGGTATTTACTCATATTATTACATAAGAAAATATGTAGTCTAAACAAAATTTTCTTTTAATATTTTTCATTTATGTACAAAAAGCATTAGATAAACAAAACGAACACAAACTATTAACAAATAATTATTATACCTAAGTATAACTACTTACTAGCAATTATAAAATTAAATAAAACTGAAAATGTATATTTTTTAATACTTACAAAGACTTCGTTGAACACAATTTTAAAAACAAAATTATTTGATAAACACAATATTACGGAAATGTACAGGGTTTCATCACATTTGTTACTGCGAGCGATTTGTTGAAGTGAAATATCCTATTGACGTGTCCCAATCATAGCATAACCTCGAAGATAGTGGTGTAACTCGATCAACTAATAGTCGATTACAGTAGTGAGACAGGAAAATCAATAAATCGAATAAATATTTATTTCTAAGTAATTAAAGCGTTTAGAATGTAATTAATTTATTTACTAGTTTAAATTTATGAAATTGTTGTGTTATTTCTTGTTTTTTTCTGAGATTAATCTCACAAATAAAGTATTTACTATTAACTAGAATTCGAATAATAATCGCATACTTTAAGGCAATCCATTCATGTTTTACGTACATTTTATTTCGATTTTATTCGATTAAGATATGGATGTCATTAATTTTTACCCACATTTAATAAACAATAAACTTTCAGAAATATTTCTACTTTCTTCAAAATACTACTTTCTATATTAACAATGAAACAGGGATTTTGTCAAAAAGAGTGTGGCAAATCTTAAATGTTCCGTCGGAAAAATTCTGTGATGTCACAACTACGTGCCGCTGCCGTCGGCCACCGTTGTCCACCACATGCCGTTTACTTATATGTATTCAACAACTCTAACATCCTCTAAGGCTAATATTCAAAGTAGCATAAATTGTTAACAAACATATTTAATTTTTGTGTCATACACATTAGTATTAATTTATTAATTAAAATAAAAATAGAAATTAAATAAGTATCTCTTTGTGTCTTAGTTTTTTTCTTTCAAAACCAGGTAACAAAATCACTCGTTTACTTTACATTCTATAAACTGAAAGAGTAGAAAGTTATAGGGTTTTATTGGTTTTTCACTGACGTTTTCGTATTGAAATTTATTGCGGATAACTCCTTATCAAACAGGATCAAATTGCAAACAAAGTGTCGTCAAATTTTGACAAAGATAAAAATATTGATTATTTCAATAGTTCTTCAACAAGTTGGATGTGATTTATCTCATGGTCCAAAACTCAGCACACACTCACTTATCGTGGTCAGTGATATTAGAATAGCTGTCAAGTCCATCGTGGAGTACCTGGATTGGGATTGATGCTAGACGGACGGCGGAGAGACGTATACCTTGGGCGGACTTTCGACTTGTTTTCCTAAGTAGGTGGGTGTAAGGTTCATTTTAAGGTTCATTTAGGGCTATCGCCTGATCGCGGGACGGGAGCGGTTGGCACACGACCGTTCCCGAGATCCCTCCCCGCGGCAGGGAGGGGCGTGATATGGCCAGCCATCTCTGGCAGGCTCAGCCGAGGGGGTCCTGGTCGTAAAGGTTCATCTGGTCTCCCAGACCCCCTCACATGGCAACGCTGGTGTGCTCCTGGGTTTTTAGCGGGTATTCGGGCTTCTCCCGGAGAGTCCCACATATCCCTCCCCCCCCCCCCACGGGAGGATGATACATAAAGTATTTTCCCAGGGTCAAAAAAAAAAGCTATCGCCTGATGTCCTGCGAGGAAGCATGTGTACTAACTACTAGATCCAAACAAAACACTACTACTAGATCGAGACAATATGGAACTTTATTAGTGACGGTGAAACGTCTTATAAAATCGCTTCCGTCGGAACTTCAATTCCGAGTTTTGAAATTAGGGAACAGACTTTTATACTCAAGTTAGCTTCAATATCGTTGTAAATTGTAATCCATACAGTACCTACTAATAAATGTTTTGCTCTGAAGAATTATGACTAGCTCTTGTTCCACGTAACGACGTGAAGAGCATAAGGTGTGGTGTGGCATACGCAGGTAGATTGCGAGGCGGTGGTTGACCCGTTTTCATCTGTTGTCGTTCTATCTTTTGTCTAACGATTAGGATTACCCTCCAACGGTAATGCACACTGCTTGATTTTTAAGTATAATCAAAATAAGAATAAGATTAGTATTTATTTGCCTACTTTGTCTTACAAAATGTCCCTGTGACCGGTGAGCCATACAGAGGTGAATCAGCTAACTTAACATAAATAACATAAATAAATATAACATAAATAAAACACAGATTCAATCTTATTGAATCTGTGTTTTATTTATGTTATATAGGTAGTATATCACGTAAAATATAGGTACGCGTAAGGTAATGTAATGTAATCTTTTTTAAAAGGATCATATTATTATGAGGATCACTATATTTTATATTTCCTCTGTTTTGTGATTACCCAGAGGTTTAATTCACCATGAGCATAATAGACGTCTCCAGGGGATTCAAGATCTTCTATTTCTAATCCTGCTATATTTTTCAACATTTACGCATTTTGAAATTTTATTCAAATATTTTTTATTCTCATTTAGGGAATCAAACTTTTTTATTCTTATTTAGGGAATAAAAAAACTTTTTTATTCTTATTTAGGGAATAAAAAAAGTTTGATTTACATGTTAAAGTAACGAATACATTTGATCATTTTTTGATCTTATTTTATTTGTATTATTCGACACTACTGCAGCTCTAGGAAATAAAATAGTAAGACTAATAGTTTTGAAGGGGAAGCTTTTTCATAATTTTAATCTGTGATTGTTTTTGACATGAAGCACAGGAAGAATGACGTAAATGAAGCTTCCTATTTACCGTTTGTTTACATTTTTTGAGACGCCGTTGTCAACCAACACAATTTTATAAAACATTGACGATTGCTGTGTGAAACTGTAGAATGACTGACTTAATTAAGTAACGATTGATTAAATAATTGTTTTACGAAAGCCCAGCAATACGTATAAAACAAGATGAGAACTGTTCCAAAGTGGGTGAACAAAATTCATGAAGCCGACAAAGTTGAATTTTCCAGGTAAATACTTATTGGATCTGAAATAAGCTTAGCCATGTGGGAAGACTAGTAATTTTATTACACTTGTAGTTGTAATATTTTAGAATCCGTCGGTATCATAGGTTGTTAAACTAAAGTAACAGTAACAATTTTAGCAATAATTCGAATATTTTGACTAAACGAGCTTTATGTATTGATTGTAGGTAGCATTACATATCAAATTCTATTACTTATTAGATTTCACATGCTTATTCCTGTTGAGTAACTATTATCTTATTTTTCCAGTGTCCACACAATATGCTTTAGTCCAGATGGAAACCAGCTGGTAGTAGGAGCTGGTGAGAAGGTTATGGTCTACGACCCTAGAGATGGAGCTCTCGTCCAGTTACTCCAAGCCCACAAAGGAGCAGTCCATGCAGTTGCTTATTGTGGTGATGGCAAGAAGTTTGCAAGTGGCAGTGCCGATAAAAATGTTATTATTTGGACTTCCAAAATGGAAGGGATATTAAAATATTCGTAAGTTGTGTGTCAAGTACTATGCTGGCGTCGTTGCTTGATCACATTTCAATACCAATAAGACTCCAATATGTGCTTAGCGTCCTTATTTTACATATGCCTTTTCCCAAAGGTAAATGTCTGATACTATATTTTGAAACAGCCACAGTGAGCCAATCCAGTGCCTTGCTTACAACCCAGTGACATACCACTTGGCATCATGTGCTCTCACTGATTTTGCCTTTTGGTCTATGGATGTCAAAGCAGTCCAGAAGTACAGGATTTCTGGACGAATCACAAGTTGTGCCTGGTCTACTAATGGTCAGTACCTGGCGATAGGTCTGGCTATTGGCGCAGTGTCTATCAGGGATAAGGTAAGATAATTAACAATAATCAACAGACTTAAAGAACTAGGGATATTGCACCTATTATTTCTAAGTGAAGCAACATTTGTGTTGTGTTTCTTTATGTGAGTGAGGTTACTGAAGTACCAATAACCCTTCTCCTACCCCAATCTCTCCAAACCCAGAATCCCCAACGATCCTCGAATTCCTGATCCCCAGAAGGCCAGTAACGCACTTGTAACGTCTCTGGTGTTCCAGGTGTCCATGGGCGGTCCGATTGCTTGATCTGTTTGTTTACCAGACAAATCTGATAACAAACATATAATATTAAACATATAACATTACATTGTTAGACAAATTGAAATGATATGAGACTACACTTTCAAAAAATAAAACATATATTTCAGATGGGTGATGAGACATACAGAATAGCTCGTGATGCAGCAGTGTGGGCTGTAGCATTTTCAAAATCAGTACTGGTTGTAACAGATTGGAATGATACTTTGTCCTTCTATAACACTCAAGGACAACAGATCTTGAAGGACAGAAACATTGGTAAAAGACTTTTTTACTTTTTAACCTACTAAAACTCAGTAATGAACTCCTTGAAAAGTAAGTTTCCCGATGGCAAAGAATTTACCGATCAAATCAATCAAATAATTTTGGAGCCCTCTCTATATAAACGAACATTGAAAGCTTTCCACTTCATAATATTTATACCTATTGATAGGAGATGTATGCATGTTTTCATTAATTATCCAACCCTTCATTCGCAAACTCTATCCTTTGATGTGTACGAAAGCCGGTAGTCATTGTCTGGCCCCTTATTGCGTTGCAGCAAAAAATCAATGAAAGGACCAACCCTTGCTTTGCCAAAATTAATAACAACCCTATCATATGGTATACCTATATATAGAAGGGATGAAAGCCCCTTATGTACAATTCCACCCTATGTATTTCCAGAATGTTCTCGGTACCGATCGATGAGTAATTACTTCAAAGATTAAATAAGTGTCAGATCAGTCACAGAATGTTAATACATATTATTAAGTATGCATCAGGTTTTATTTCCTGATAAAGAACTTGAGTTGGAACAACATCATGCACCTTTCTAAAAAAACCTAGTCAGCCCTATGTTTAGAGCCTCACTAAACAAAAATTTAAAAAAAAGAAACAGTTATCTGGTTTTACTTGTATTGTATTTTTGTATTTTACTTGTATTGCATTTGTTAACTAGTAGTTCTTAAAATAGTTTAGACATTTTGGTCCAGAATTATTATATCTAATTTAGATTTTAGGAATGTTAGAATACAAATAGTTTCCTTTTTATACATTAGTTTACAGAATATTATAATAGGTCTGTCCCTGTCAAATTGCCCATTTGTATGAAACAATTTAAAGGAATATTTTTCATGTATTTTTTATTTGTATTAATCAATGCATCTTTACCAACTCAGTGGCAGTTTATTCTTATAAATAAAATAAATAAATATAAAAGTGTTTGGAGGCAGGCTGGTCCGGCTCCGCAGGATAATACATGAAACACAGTGATGTTCAATGAATTCTATTTGTGTAATAATATAATCATGTTGCTTAAATATTTGTATAGTTTAAAACGTTGCACAATTTATTGTAAATGTGAGAGCCCTGTAATTAATTAAATCAAATTAGAATAGTAGATTGCATTTATGTCAGCTTGGAGTTGTCATGCTCACTCAAAGATCTCGTTGACGGTGGCACGAGCATTGGATCGCTCGATTCCCTACAAAATGGTTGAGTTGGGCGGTGCTAGGTTTCGCCAAATGTTCGTGAACGGGCACCGTCGATTGGAACTGGTCAGCTCCAGACTGTATCATTTTATTTTATTATCCTCAAGGTTATTTTCTTTTTCAGTCTTTCTGACTGGATTTAGGTGTTGCAGTTTTATTGGTTCGATTATGTGAGAACAATCTCACATAATCGAACAAATAAAACTAGGTAACTAGAGAATTGTATTGTAAACCTGATTGAAAAAGAGTAACCTATGGAGTTTCTTGCTCGTTCTTCTCCATAGGAATCTACGCCTTGGAATGAGCAACTAGCTTCACTTATAAATTTTTGTTGTTTGACGTTCAAAAGTGCCATCCTGGTCTAATTGAAATAAATGATTTTGACTTTGACTTTGACTTTGACTTGACTTAAAGAAATCATCTGGACGGGAACAAATGCTTCATAGGCATTTTATAGGAAGTAGGAGATAGTAGTCTGTAGGGGGAAACGGAAAGCTTCCAATTTCAGTTCTTGCAACTTGGAGACCGTTTGCTGTACAGTATGAGGTCGCGCGTTGTCGTGCAGGAGCAGCGGAGATGAGCAATTGGCCAATGCTGATTGGAGATGTGCCAGCTTTTCCACTATTGCATTCAGTTCTTCACAGTATACATCTGCAGTAATGCTCACCTCGTTTAGTAAGAAGCAATAATGAATCACTCCGGCGCTAGACCATCAAACAGGGACCATCATTTTCTAGGGGTATGTTTTCGTTTAGGGCATTGTTTAGGTGCTGAACCAGGATCCAACCAACTTGCTGAGTGCTTGCGGTTATCAAACAGAATCCATTTTGTTATTGCAGATAACAATGCGGTTTAAATTTCATTAGTGTGTCTGTTGCGCAGTGCAAGGCAAGCCTCGACGCGTACTTCGCGCTGGCGATCATTGAGTTTGTGGGACACCCATTTGTCAAGCTTTTTTGCCAATATGACGCAATTGAACTAATATTGTTTTGACGATAACGTCGAAAGCTGCTGCTAATTCAGCTGTAGATTGTGTATCATCAGCTTCTGCAATCATTATCGACCAAAGTTTTCAGACGACCGCGAGGTTCATCTTAATTTAACCAATAACAGATGGTGCATTAGTTTGTAGAGGTAGTATTACCTCCGTCAACGTCGTTGATGTTGCGTGCCGTTTGTGCCGCGTTGCTGCCACGACGATACTCATATTCCACAATTACTCGAATTTTTAACGTATCCATGATGACAAAAACGATGGGAATGCGATGAAAATGTACAGTAATCAATAAACAAATTACTACTTTTGGAAATTACCATGATTTTAAAATATATTTAATTTGAAAATACAATTCTTAGCCAAAATAAAATGATTTTGATTTGAAATGGTACTACAGAATGGCAATTTCATAGGTAAAGAGCATGGGTAATTTTGTGTATGTATAAAGAGTAGAGCAATGCCTGCCAAGCAAATTTGGAGATGGAGGAACCTTAAGATTCATTCCGTAAACACATTAATTAAATCTCAATAAATTTTCAGGCATATCTGCATTGTCTGTGACGATGCTTGGAGCTTTGGTCTTGGTTGGGGGCATCGGTGGGTGGGCTGTATTGACATCAGAAGGGGTTCCAATACTAAACACGCCACAGGAGTGGGTGTGGTCTATTGCACCCTCGCCCACGTTTAATAATCTGGTGAGATTACAGACAGACATATTTGTATTGGTATATACCTATAAACGTATGATGACCAGAGAGGTACTTTGTTGATCGTAATATTTATCATAAAATTGTTAGTCTGGATTGCACAACAATGCGTAATACAATCTTTTGTTCTAAATATAAATGTATTAAACTTGTTAAGTAAGAATTTATAATATGTTTAGAGAGAATGTTATATTTTTTAAATAATAAACAACATTATACAGTTTAAAAATCGATATGAAAATTACTAGTACACAAAATTATAGTAATATCACAGGCCACCAGTAAATAAAGCAAACTATTTATAATTCTAGGCAGTGGCATGTCAAGACGGCACACTCTGGTGCTACCAAATGGTGTTCAGCACGGTACACGGTTTGTACCGCGAGAGGTACGCGTACAGGGAGAACATGACTGACGTCATTATACAACATCTCACCACCGGCAACAAAGTGCGCATCAAATGCCACGACAGAGTACAGAAAATTGCTATTTACAAACATAGACTTGCTGTAAGTTTGTTAAAGAAATTACTGATCTTCTAAGCCTAAGCCTAAGTCATGGCTGGTATTGATTAAATGGTCTTTAAATGTACACTATTTCGCTGACTATGACGCAACCATAGTACTTAGTCATTACCATGCAGCTATAACTCCTGTTCTGAAGCATCTACTTAGGTGTAAAATATTTTTATAAAAAATGGTACACAATGAGTTGAGTCTTACGACGTAGGCTCCTACGTAACTACAGTATGTCGCGCAATGCTTTACATGAATATGAGGACCTTGTGTCACTTGAATCAAATTGAGTTACCTCATGAAACAGTTACTAGAGTGTCAAACAGAATTAGTTGACCATCGCCCGAATACAGAGGCCTTAGTACGAGTTACGACGAGTTACGTTACCTTAAACGACTACGCGGTCGGCAATCTGATTCGCCGGCGCCAATAAACCAACCAATCAGAGCGCCGAACGCATACTCGTTACGAATACTTTAACGTAAAACAAACTCGTACTAATGCCTCTGAAAGGCTACCCAACTTTAACCTGTACTTAAATATCGTGTCATCTCTGTCATTTTACAAAGAATTTGTAGTGACAAAAGTATACTTAACCCGTCGTGTGCCGGTACGTAGATCTACGCGAAACACAATGCATTATTATATTGTGTCTTATATACCGGCCGTCAAGAGGTTAAGCGCGACTTAAAATTGAGCGACCTTAGAATATTACGGCAAAGTTAACCAAGACTCCAATTATTTAACTTTCAGGTGCAATTACCAGAACGCGTGGTGGTATATGAGCAAGGTGATGTAGAAGGAATGCTGTACAGGGTCAGAGAGAAACTGCCTCAGAAGACAGAGTGCTCACTCCTCGTTGCTACCAGTGATGCTTTACTTTTGTGTCAGGTAATTTAAAATTACTATGTCGTCTCCTTATAGTTCCGACCTTATGCCCATCTCAAAAGGTATAAAATTACTTGACTATTCTCTCTGTTCAAATTGTGTAACCATTCTTGTTTTAATTACACACTTAAATATCATATTTCATTTCAGGATACAAAACTATCAATAATTGGGCGACAAATACCGAAATCATGGACGGTCCCTGCACCAATACGTTATGTTAAAGTCACCACGCTATACTTTGAAGAAGTTCTGTTGTTGGGACTAATGAACGGGCAGGTAAAATAATTCCATTATATCGTAGATACACAAAAAAAAATTCATACGGAAAAACAATCTAAAGGTAATTCTTGTCTAGAACAGAACGCCACATGTAAAATGTAATTACGTAATGAATTTAAACCAAGTCAATTTAGTTTCGGTATTGCCTTATTTGAAAATCAATTCGCATCGGTAACTAGTAATAATAGAAATACATTAACTACACATAAGGTACAACATTTTAATAACTAAAATTGTACTCACAACCGCCATCTGGTGCTACATTACACAAAGGATACACAAAACACATCCCTGCATCCACAAGCACATTAAATAATGTCGAAATAAAAATACTGCACTATTTTGCATTTAACAACACAGTTCGATGGGAATGAAACGAGATACGGCTTAGTAATAAAAAGAGTTGCTCATGCATCTGATTGGAAACTGCAAGGGGTCTAATTCTAATTGGCGTAGCCTTGAAAACTGACCAGATGGACCTAGCAGAAGGGTTGTGGACACATCTGTCGTTCAGCGTCCAGTTACATGTTGATACAAATCTGGTTTGGCAAAGAGTTTTGAGAGAGATTAATAAAATATTTGTTCAGGCATAGACTTGAAATTTCGAGGGGTCTGTCACAATTAGCTACTGTTGTGTGCTGGCCTTGGTAAGGTCCAGGTGCGCGGTGCCAGCCCGCAGCTGGCGCCCAGTATCTAGATTTAATATAATGAAGGATTAAATAAAACAACATTGATTGTATGAATAGCGTCACGTGTCTTTTGTCCAGTTATTTCCCATGAGAAATCAGAGTCCACATGTACCCTCAGTCATGGCCATTTATTATGGTACCCTCGATCATGACTATGTACTGACAAGCTTAATTATATACCTTTTTTGGGTTCCGTTGTGAAGGAAAACAAATCCTTGTAGATTTCGTTCTATGAGCCACTGATGGCCACTTAAGATTGATACTATTTATGCAAAATGCTTCCTCAGAAGAACATTTGAGGTATGTACACTGACCTAATTAATTTAATAGGAAAAAATATAGGTTTTATTTATTTAGGTAACCGATATTGACGCCCAATTAAAGATAGTGACGTAAGCATGCTTCCTTTTTGTAGATATGGCAGGTTGAACCGTGGCATGGCAGTGCTAAAATGGTGCTTCACACTCCAGCATCAGTACGATGCCTAGATGTGAGTGCTTCCCGCGCCTACCTCGCCGTCGTCGACGAATCTTCTGTCTGCAGAGTGTACAAACTAGCTACAAGTGAACTGCTATTTACGGTAAGCAGCATTTTAAGTGGCTAATAACACGGTATTAGAATAATATGATCCTCTTGATGCGATGTTGCAAAATGATGTCATTTTATTAATTTTACCAATTTCACGACTCTTCAGTCAGCGATGGATTATACCATCGTCACTGTAGTCCTTCCCCCAGTTGATTTGATTGTCAATACAGCCAATCGCTACATGTAGTAATAACTAGCTTTTTCAAATTAAGTAATAACTGCGATTCAAACATCAAAAGCACAATTTCAATATTAATTCACTTGACACGTGCCCTGTCCTTGCTTTGCTGTTCACGACGTGTGTCTCAACAGGGGCGCCCTCTTTTATACAGGATTCATAATAATATTCTTTCATTTAATTTGAGAACTCGAAGCTAAATTTTGCTGCAATGTGTCGTCTAGAAAGCATGCTGTGCGTCATGTTAGTTTCGGTGTTTGAAACTCGAGAATGACTGGTCACATTTTAATCATTTTTGCATTACTAAGCTCCTAATAAACCAGGGTGACAAAATCTTGTGTTATAGGGACCTGGATATAACAGGTAGGTGTTTCCCTAATCATAAATCAGCCACTGAGAGATGCCCAGCAGCATTCTCCAAAATTTTGACCACCTAACTGCGATCCCAAGTCGCCAAGCGTGAAGTCTTCGTTCAAAAGTGAACGTCTTTCACCTGATGATGACAAATTTGTTACAGGAAGAGAACATATCCTCAGTCTCGTGGAACTCTTGGTGTGACGAGCTGCTGAGTTTATCTGGTGGTGGTCTACTTTCTATAAAGGCCTGTCACTTTCCTCCTGCCACTCAACCGCTGGTTGGCTCCGTCGTTGGATTCCAGGTGAGAAAATGCTACATTTATGTTGTGTACGTACCTACTGAATGGTCCAGAAGTCGACGTTTAATCGACTCCGTATGATACATAAAATCGGATGCATAATTCTTATAACTTAACCGGTCACTGGGTGTCGGTTAGACGCCGACTTCTGGGACACCCTATTCACGTTCGGATGGATCCAAGCATGACTGCTGAGCCTAGGCCGCCACATTTTTCCAAAGCCCCTGCAACTCCGGTATGCTAGGATCTACAGTAGATACAACCATGAAAACAACGGAACAATGAAGTCCAGCGAGTCCCAAGGACATGAATAACTGTCTTGGTTCGCGCAACGAAATAAAATCAGAAGATATTATAAGAGGAATAGAAAGAAAACGTTAGTTTCCACTTCCCTCGGTGAATTACTGTAGGAAACAGAATGAATAAAGCCTTAAGGCACAAAGAGGCACTGTACGCCTGGGTATCCATCCAGCCTCGTATATCTGCAGGATTTTAATAACAGGAGACAGATTAAGAAGACCCCCGTATCTTCGGGCACGTGGAACGAAATTAGGTCAAATTACGTAATTTTATCCCATTTATTTCCACGTGCCCCTAACGCGTGGTACCAAATCAGGTCGAACCACACAAGGTGACCTCGGAACACGTGGTAAAAACTAACAATTGACATCATTAGGTACTAGATGAGGAAGTAATCTTAAGATAAAATACCCCAAAACTACAAGTACAAAGGTACATTCAATACCATTGACGAAGGTCCCTATCTTCTATTCTTTTTCAAACCTTGAGCTTGATAGACCCTAATCGTCATTGAAGGCACCCTCTTAATTCAAAATAGGTCAAGTCGACATTGGTTCTACGCAAATTATGTTTTTTTCCTCCATGTAAGTAAAAAGACGCCTTTATTATGTACCTTTACTATTGACTTTCAGGGTGGGCGAGTATTTTGCTTGCAAGCGAATTCGATGCAAACTATCAAGGTGCCACTGTCCCATGCTGTTCATCAATACATTCACCATAAAATGTTCAAGTAAGTACCCATACATAGGTCTACATCTTATAAGGCTTATTACTACCGCCGTTACATTTCGTACAAGTGCAATTGAAATTCTAATAAGAATCAGCGAGTGACAAATCTGTCTCCCATCGTCAAGAACTTAAACTCCTCAGTTAGAAACCCGCATGCTGTTTACGAATAAATTGAATGGAAATAATAAAATAAATATATTATTAAGGAACCACAAACTCATGTACTGGTCACGGAATTAAATTCGCACAGTACATACTATTGTAATTTTATACTTTGTAGGGGCAAAGGGGTAAAGGGGAAATCTTTTGTGAGCTCTTATAATATCAGTTTAAAATCATCGACAGTTCAATGTGATGAGAACATTAACCAGTCCAGTTAATAATATATCCATTATCCAGCCTATGGTCCAGTTCTTATTATGTGGCCCTATAATACTGTCGATAAAAGATCTTTTATATTCCAATAAGTGTTTTAGAGCGCCCCCTATTACTAGTATTTAGTTTTATTGAAAAGCAAAAGATAAAATTTGCGTTTCAATAAAGTATAATAATAATGTATTTAAATAATACAGTCTGATCTATTATTTGGCAAATCTTTTCAATACATGGACCGTTACAGCTGCAAAAATTTTGAAAAACAGTTTTGTTCTTATTGGAATTGTGTAATCCGGTCCTGTATCGCAGTTGCCGCGAGGGTTGGGACCCTCCGTTTTAGTTCCGGGTATATAAACCGGCGCGGGGCGAGCGGTGGTCAGACTAGCTTGAGGTTCCATCGGAGTCAGTTATGTTCGGTTTCCGCGGATATTTGCAAAATTATTCTAAGTCCTTAAAAGTAAAGTTCAGTGGTCTTGGAGTTAATTCAAAGTTCTTCTATTTAAATTGAACCCGTTATTTCCGAAGATATTATTTTCTAATTGGCCGTTAATTAAACGTAATATTCTTAAAGTCAAAATTGAGTGGTTAATTTGGAAGATACGACTTTTTCTATTTGTTTTAAAATTTATTCAAAGTTATATCAAGCTAACTGATATACATCAGTTACTACTTTTGCGCCGTAACTAAACTTTAACATCTTGAAAACTCCGCGATGGCCGCGGACACCGACATCGTTGTACCAGATATTTTTTTGTAAGTACATTTTTATAATTTATGTATTTATAATAAGTATTAAAATATTTTCGTTGATTTTTTCTATGTTGCTAATTGATTTGAACATTGCAGATTTTCCATTTTTGACGTGAGAGCCCGAGATTAGTGGCGCGGGGGAATAATGAGTTTGGCGATTCAACATCAAGTTGCCATCAGGTACGTTAATTATTATAATAATATTCTTTCTAAATTAAAACATTATATTTTCTAAAAATATGTTAAGGAAACATTTTCACTAACGCTTTTTTTGTTTCAGATAATGTAAGATTAGAATCGATGTTTGAAAGTTTGAGCGGATTCCTGTTGGTTCCTGTGTTCAACACTCCACAACAACAACTGGCCGATTGCTGACTGCAGAAGAAATGATCCTGGTACGCAGTGCTGAACAACCACCATTTCACCATAAGAACAATTTCCATGCGTGGGTCCAATATTCGAGGTAACCGTTGTCATTATTATTAATCCGCATAATAGACGAAGTATAATTTAAGTGTGCATAACATTTGCAGTTTCTAATGATAGAATTTCCGAAAATTCTTCATTTTGTTTCCTACGTAATTCTAGATTTCATAGAGTTTCTATAAAAATGTGATTTGATATTTTGCTAAACACGCGAATCGGCCTGTTTTGTTAATTAATTTTTGGAAATATTATCAGAATCTGTAACTAAAAATTGTAATTGTTCGTGAAATGTATTTCTGACTATGAAGTCTAATTTTATTGTTGTTCAGTACACCACCTTTCACAAGTGTTTTATGCTCATGCAAATTATGCGTATTTTTATAAGGATAATATTATGCGGATTTGTAATCCAGACAATCCGGTTCCCCTATGTTGTTTAGAAAATAGTAACAAATTTAAAAATAGAAAACTCAAAATAGACAAAATTGTATTGACAACTCAGGATAATTTTTAGACGTAAATTCGAATCATTGTAGTATTTGCATATCTGTTCAATATGGGAACCAATCTGAATATCTCTGTAACTTTTAAGCAGCTTCGCGGTTATTTATGCTTTGCGTAATTTAGGCTATGCGCTGTTTTTGTTTCGACGTCAGATTATTAGAACTAAACCATGCAGATTTTGTGGACCTGACATGACGAAAATGACTAATGACTATTTTGAACAATTTTTTTAGAAAACGGTAATTACACAAAA
Organism: Spodoptera picta; assembly: GCA_038387885.1. Taxonomy (NCBI): domain Eukaryota; kingdom Metazoa; phylum Arthropoda; class Insecta; order Lepidoptera; family Noctuidae; genus Spodoptera; species Spodoptera picta. The sequence continues at coordinate 9,647,118 of JAZHFQ010000105.1, forward strand.
TGATTTTACTTATTAATATTTCTGGTCACATAATAATATGTCGAGATTTTCATAGTTTGAAGGTATAATAGTTTCGATTAAAACAAAAACACACTTATGTAGCCGTCTTTTTATTACTTCAGACAAATTTAAAGTACCACGTTAATGTCGTTTAAAGATGTGAATCTATCAGTTTGGTAGGACTATCAGCACTTGTCATACAGTCGTATATCTGCTCTAAAATATTTTTAGTCTAGTAAATGCAATATTACAAAAAATAAATTTACAGTTTCTTGCACCTAACTAAATCATTAATAAATACCAATATGGCAACACGTTTTCTAATTAATATGCTCTGTTAGAGATTTATACGTATACAATTATTTATTACTAGCTGTTGCCCGTGACTTTTTTCGCGTAGAATACTTTTCCAAAATAACAGCAGCCTATGTTACCTCTTTAGAACGACAGCTACCTGCCAGTAAAAGTAGCGTCAAAATCAGTAACAATCGTATCAGAGATGAGCCAGTAAAAAAAATATTGAAAAATTGTTATTTTAGTGTACCTGTATATCATGTAGTAAAAAGCGGTTATTTCAATATTGCAAACATACCCTAATTATGACTATAAATATCGTGTAGGGACTAAATCATCCTTCCAATTCTTTCTTCAACAAATAACGCCCTTCCATTCCTTCTTTAAAAAATAAGATTCATACAGGAAAAATGCAAATTTGTCATAAATAAAGCCATACATTTCAAAAATCCCCATAAATTAAAAGTTTCACTCCGTTTTATACAACACTAACTTCCTGCCAGCGACTTTGTTCGCACAAATAGATGCTCTTAGATATAGAACATAACATCGTTCCTAACAAAATTTAAAATTAACATAATTAAATTCCTTGAACTAAATTGCAATTTACATTTAAATAGTAATTTTACTTAGGTCAACTGTAAGGTAATTTTATTTCTCTTGTTAACGGACTTATATATATATTTCCTTCATGAATCAAATGGTGCTACATAGCTTTTGCCAAGTCAGATTGGATAACAACTACTTAAAGATAATTATCTGATGTCCGCTTTTATACTTTTTGCCATATTATTATTTTGGGATACACAATCATAAGGATTAAATTATTGAGCAAATAAATTCTCTTCATACGAAAATGCGAAAGATTCGTTTGTAACAAAAACCAAAAATATTGGATACTACAGTAATACAAGCTATATAATTAATTGGGCAATATTTTCTTGTATCTAATCATTCGACATCCGCAAGTTCATCCATCCATCTTACAGCTGCTGTGATTAAACACACATGACCTCTGATGAGAGCAAAAACTGTAGGCCTAATTGCGACCCGTCGGCCGGTCAAAAATAAGACAAGATCCGAATTCCAATTTCAACTTTCTTCCATAGATTGTGTAATTCACATTTCATTTTTAAACAAAACCCTTTTATGGTGGTATTTAAGTATTGTATTATATATATTGCTTCGGACCTTTAATGTTATTTTTGCTTTTTCTGCTTCAATATCCGTTCAAAATATCAACAGAGATAACAACGATCATTACATCGAAAATCAATTTGGCTCGTTTCTAAAAATACAAAAAATGAATACAAAGTCTTAAAATCCCCGACTTTAATTAATTCAGAATCAGATTTTGGCAATTCTCACTAAACTTATTGTAAAAGTTTGTATTTTGTTCATTATTACTATCTAGTAGGTACTTTAATTTAATAGTTCTCACATGGCATCCGCTGTGCCTTAGCAATCCAATATTAGCTTCCATAAAAATTCTTATTTATTTACTCTGCTATTTTATCGCTATTATGCTATAGTACGACTAACCGCCATACTCCGAGTCATCTAATCTTACTTAACTTAGTCCTTGGAAATGTTTTCGGATCAAGAGAGATCAGAGTTACTAAGGAATAGTTTAAATAATTGTTAAATATCTCTGAGTACGGCGGTTAGATTACGGTTAGGTTAACATAGTTCGTAACAATAAATTCAGACACTTTTTTATAAATTTTGGAAAATCAATCACCAGAAAGCTACGTGACCAATAGTCACTAACCAAAATAAAATGTTTTTCGATAATACGTAGGAAGCTAAGGTAAGATATATATATGTATATATATATATATATAAATACAAGATTAGATTTAATAACATCTGCAACACCCTTCATTCCACCATTCCACCTATTAATTAACACAATAACATCCGTAATAGTATCGACGTGACTGATTGTTTTCATTTGCAAACGTATAATAATGCTTAGTAATAGTTCCGAGGGCCCAAGCAATAACAGGTCTTAAATCAACGCTTTGTACAATGATAATATTTTACTAACATCATTACATGCATCGTGGTACTAGCAGAGAATAACCTAGATATACATAAGATAAGTGTGTGTTTATTGATATTTAGTTTAAATAGATGGGCAGTTTCGATTCAAACACCTATTCTCATAATTTGAACATCAAAGATACATATTGACCCACTATACAATAACAGAGATACCAACATTGTCTTCGTTAGTTGTTTTAGGAAATTTTCTAAAGATATTTCTTTTCATTTTCCAACAAAGGGTGGAAGAAACAGTCTATAGTGAACAGAGAATGTAACTAAAATTCTTTACTCTTCATTAGAGCTATGATCTGTCGAGTTGTCATATATTTTTGAGGTAAAAGGATAACTCCTTAAATATAATGATAAACTGACGAATTATTTCAAGAATGAAGGGGTTCGATTTTTAGGATCTATACAATAGACTTTTTCTTGCACTCATTTGCGCATAAGTTGTTAGGATAAGGTAAATGATGTATAGTCGGGGTTGGGAGACAGTATGAAACAGCACGCGGTAGTTCTAAGGGATCGGACTTGAAAGATACATCCTTTCATTTATTAGCATGGTAAGTTATTTGCGGAACACATGCAACAATTAATATATGTACTTTTTGTTAGATATAAGATCACTAAAGGCCAGTAATAGTAATCTATCTATCGGTTGGCTGGGTTACTGACTATACAATTTAGACAAGAGACACGAGAGTATACAAGTTCTATCGCTAGTACTTAAATCTATCGATGGATAGGTTATTGTGAGTGGTCGTAAGCCATTGCACCATCAAATGGCAGCCGCCCATTCGTAATTGCTACACTTCGATATTATGTATTCTAACATCTGGTAGTGGAGTAACCTTTCGATACATTTTCTATATGGATTACCAAGCTCGTCAAGCTAAACGTGGTAGCAGTCTGTAAATATTAGTTATTACTATACTGACATAGTGTTCACGGCACTAATATATTGTATATAATCGCATGAGGTAATTTAGAATGTAAGTTGTATTATGTATAGTGTACTTAGGATAAGGTTCCGCCTCTAAACAGGGGCTGGAACGGGGTGGTTTTTAGAGAGACACTTATTCCGCCTTCAAAAAAAAAAATAACGAAAATGTTGCTATTGGTAACATTTACAATGAACAGCTACGCCAGCTATGTATTATACCCGCTATCTACGCCAGCTACGTACAGTACCCGTTTATTTTATTTTTATGACCGTTGTTATGATCGTGCGTAAAGTGTAACATTAACTAATTCATAGAAGATAGTATATAAGATAGTTAAGATTTCTATAACGTTTCTATTTGAATCAATGCTAGACGTGTAATAATTGCGTTAGATATAAGTCTATCAAGACATTATAACATCATGGGACGGTTTAAGAACAAAAAATATATATATATAAAAAAAATAAGAAACGACAAAAAAAATAAAAAATTAAAATATGTAAAAAAAATAAAAAATATGAAAATGCAAAAAAATTATAAAACATAAAAATAAAAAAAATATAAAACATAAAATAAAAAAATATAAAAATATAAAATGAGAAAAAAAATATAAAATCAAAAATAAGAAAAAAAATTAAAAAATAAAAGTATGCCAAAAAAATAAAAAGTATAAAAACTGTTAAAAAAATATAAAAATACGCACAAAAAAAATTAAAAACCATAAAAACTAGTAAAAAAACTAAAAAAACAAAATAATAAAAAACAATAAAAAATAAAAAAATAACAAAAAATTTAACAAAAGTTTAAAAATTATAAAAAAAATAAAAATATAAAAATATTCCAAAAAAAAATAAAAATATAAAAATATTTCAAACAAAAAAAATAAAAAAGAAAATAAAAAAAAAGTAAAAAATATAAAAATATTCCAAAAAAAATATAAAAATATAAAAATATTTCAAACAAAAAAAATAAAAACGAAAATAATAAAAAAAAAATAAAAAAATTAAAAATTCAACAAAAAAATTAAGGAATATGGGCAAACTCGTACATTGCATTATAATATTAACATGTGTTAGATGTAAGTTGTTGTGTAAGCTCTTTGTATCTAATTGTGACGATGTCTTTCTTATTTTGATAATTGTAAATGGCACATAATGTATGATCTTACAGGTGAGGAGATCTTTTTCTATGTTAGTCTAAGTGTGTGTTAAGGTTAAGGTTCCATATTTTTACTTAGGATTAACTCTATTGCAGCGTCTATTTTACACTGTTTAGTAACACAACGACAGTCGTTGTATAACATTTCCATCATATCCATTCTCTTATAATCTAAGTGTGTATTCGTGTGACTTTTGTAGTGTTCTAGAATGTAAGGATCGATCGCAGTGGTCATTGTAAAGACCAACTTTTGGCATTAATTTATTTTTTCACCATCAATATTCGGTCAACTTGTATGCTACATATGATATCAATACCCGTTTTCCAGACGTAATGACAGTTATCTGACCCGACAATACGACTTTTTGGAAATCAAATTAGGCTATATTAAAATTGTGATATCTTTCGAAACGAAGTAAATTATGGACCGTCCAAAGATCCATGGAAAACATGATGCAAAGCAAAAATGCGAACCTGTATCACTAAAATTGGCTTTTGATTGAAAATCTTGTTTCTAAATTGATATAAAATATTCGCTTTGGTCTTTTTTTGTGTTGAAATTCTATGCGATCGTTTTATTTTTTCATATTTTGTGTGTAACGATTTTTATGATCATCGAGTGGTAGCATTTTGGCATTTAATAAACTTTCGGCTTTCTAATTCATGTTTTATTGCGAGCCCTACCCTCCCCACCCTGGAATATTCCACATACCATGTCCCAATATGTCCCACATACCATTCAAAAATGTTGCAATTACAAATTACACAAAAGGTAAAACTAAAGAGCAAAAAATAACTATTATTATTTATATGTACTTATAGGTTACCCACCCACTGATAGGTAAGAAGTCGGTACTGTTATGTTGGTGGATTGTTAAATTATAGTCGAATTTATTTTACTTGTATTTATTACAATAATGTGCAGGGCGCACGACGTGTACATACACTAGAGTATGACAGGTAGACAGCAACGTTAATAACGAGTGTCATACCTTATATAACACATTATAGCCACTTCTTACTTATTAGTGATGTTGATACAGACGAAACATACATGTAACAGGTATAATGACCTCAAGGATGACGGCGGCACAGTGGTCACGTGCCGCCGTGCAGTGCACAGAGAGGCTCTAGGAGAGACACATAGGTCTCCATAGGGAGGTGCCGTAACAGGCGTTGCACTGTGGGGGCTCCGGAGTTGGTCTACTAAGAGGACCCGGTGCCTCCATGAAGTGCGAATGGTGGCCACCGGGGAGGTTTTAGTGAGGTAAAAATCCCACACTCTAGTCTAGTCTTTTTCCCCAAAAAGCTAGGCGCATTTGGAAGGTTTCGCCCCGTCAACAAAAAAAAAAGCCCAAACACCAAGTAGCTACTGTCAGCCGATGAGGAGTTCCCTTATCTATCATACTACTTCATAATCACATCCCATCTTCTCAATACAAATAATTTAAGCCCAAACACAGGGTCATTACTACAAATCCCTGAGGAGTTCCCTCGGCTGTTTCTTGACTCCATCATCAGATCAACTCCACACCTTCATCAAATTATGGTAGTTTCAAATACTACAACATCAAAAAAATAACAAATGTTCTCGCCGCCCCAACAATTTTGGAAAGTTCTCCTCGGTTTCCATGGGATCCCATCATCAAATCCTGAGTTGGTGGAAATGGAACCACTCCGAGAGTAGCCGAAAAACCTCTTACTCCTTTTTGGGAAGTCGGTTAAAAATAGGAATATATTTTATTTAATAATTAAAAAACTTATTTGTTATGTTACTTATATCTTATACTATTATATAAAGCGGAAGAGTTTGTTTTTTGTTTGTTTGTTTGAACGCGCTAATCTCCGTAACTACAAGTCTGATTTGAATAATTCTTTTTGTATTGGATAGCGCATTTATCGAGGATGGCTATAGGCTATAGGCAAACATAATGCTACGATCAACAGAAGCTGAGCAGAGCGTGTGAAACCGCGCGGAAGTAGCTAGTTCTTTATTTAAATAATAAATAAAAAATGAACTTCTGTTGGTTAGTCTCGCTAAAACTCCAGAACGACTGAACCGATTTGGATTTGGTCTTGAAATGTTCGTGAAAGTCCAGGGAAGGTTTAAGTAGAGAAGAAAAAATTTAAACAGTACGAAGACTGCCGGGTCGGTTGGTTACGTATAAATTATATAAATCAGATTATATTATTAATTGAGTTTTGAATTTGTAAGGAAACCTTTAGTTATCCTATCTAGTGAGTTTCTAGACTAGTCTACTGATTGAGATAAATAAACGTTTAGTTATCATGCCTAATATTCTTTATTGAACTTTATTAGGTCTTAATTTTATATCATCATCATTTACACTTCTATTGCAGTGAGTATCTTTAAAAGGATGTAAGTACCATTAAAATTACTACGAGATCACAACAAAGTAATGCTATTCAGGTTCTAGGATCAAACAGGTTCTTTCCACAAACTTAAATTTTGCTAGAAGGCTTTACCAAACCATTAAACTCTGCTAAAACTGTCTAGAAAATTATATTTTGAGGAATATTCTTTAAAAAGATTTAATTTACTGACAGAGACAGATTAAACATGATTAAACACAATAAAAGATCTAGATGAGTCTTTCAAAATGGGGTACTTTCTTTTACCAAAATATTTTTTTCGACTGTTCAATAATACCATATAGTATTAAAAAATAATTACAGTTCCATTAATTGATTTTATGACCAACTTCATTTTAATATTTTATCAGCAAATTTTTAAGAAATAAATATGCTGTTTGACGCTGAAAAAAACGTGATGTCACAATATATAATCTCGTACAAAATTCATAGAAAACTGTCGGTTTTGACAATTCGAAAAAGTATTGGATTTGTCTAGTTGGCAAGTACGCAATTGATTTAAGCAAATTTTATGCAGAAGAGCTAAGCTGAAAACTTCCATTGGCCCTCTGCCTCGAATTTTGCGGGCAGCGGGGCGGCGGCGGCGGCGCGGGAGGGGAATCTTATGCGTAAAATCAAATGGACCGTTTCTTGAAAATACAGCGGCGTTGTGGCGGTCAACGAGCGGTGCACTCTAGTCAAGCACTGCCAACCGCCCCGCTGCCCGCCAAATTCGAGGCAGAGGCCTTATGAGTAACAACTGACTTGTAACACTTGTGTTTCTCATAGGACGCTGACCACTAGAAAATATTATTTACAGCAAATAAATCATAATAGGGTATGGAAATGAAAAATCAAATTAGTCCATTAGTTTGATAATTAAAAAATATTAAATACGTATTTTTTATTTTCTCGTATAAATTTATAATTCTTAGATAAAACCGCGTTAAGTTTGGGAGTACCACGTAGTAGCAGTACAAAATGTACCACGCTGTGACGTCACACGATATTCGAAATTATTATACCCTCGAAAGTATTTAATTTTGAATTTTGTTTGAAAAGAAAAAGTATGTGTCTAAATTAATAATCTACCAGACGGATATTAAAATAAAATTTTGAAAACTACCCTATTATAATCCTAAGTACCTTGTTAATACAGTTAAATAATTTAAATTTAATAAATGAAATCAAACCTTCATCAAGGTGGACGTAACTATAGAAAAAAGTGTGAATATCACTTATGTTCTAAATTCCAGTGAAGCATATTCAGTAGCCTGCCTAGGCGTGACGTCACTAGACTGGGAGCGTCTTGGCATGGCTGCTTTAGAAGAACTGGCCTTCGAAATCGCTAGAAAAGCCTTCCAACGAAGCGAGAACATTATATTCCTGAACCTCATTGATCATTTACAGGTAAAATGTTGAATAAATGTTTTATACAATGCTGAGGTCGTTGGCACACAATAATTTGGGGACCTTATAGAATGTTTCTTATTTTTAATTTTGCACCACACTAAAATTTTTACCTGTACTGTGGGTGCATTTACAAACATACAAGTTCACATATACGTTACACCCATACCCGAAACAAAAATTTGTGGATCATACAAAGATATACTCCCTCTAAGAATCGTACCTGCTACACGTTGCGGGGCAGCCTCGTAACGTGTAATAGGTGTGTAGCCGTCGTAGGAATGGTCGGTCCATCGTGGGAAATGTATTAAATACTTGAAATTTTATGATATTTATTTGTAATTGTTCATTTTCATTATTTTTACCAACAGGAACGCTTCGAGGCTGGTGAGAAAAGGGCAGTGGTATTAGGCGAAGTGATGGCCTACCGAGGCCGGTATGCTGATGCAGCGCGCTCTTATCGAAGTGTGGGCCGAGATGAAAAGGCACTAAACTTATATGTCGACCTCCGGATGTTCAATAAAGCTCAAGTACGTTTTAGTTGTCATATAGTATATGTAGCGAACATTACTTGTAAAACTGTAATTGTAAGACTGCCTCATTGGCCGAGTGGCCACAAGTGCGACTACCGGGCAAGGGGTGTCGGTCCCGGGTCGGGCAATGTATTACTGGGTAATTAAAAAAAATCTCAGTAGTAGCATAGTCTGGAATTGTGTATATGGCAATAGGCTCACCCCCTATTACATGGACTCATAACATAAATAGTGAAAAGTGGGTATTACATTGTACAGTGGCATTAAGTGTCGCAAAGTGCACCTCTGCCTACCCCTTCGGGGATAAAAAGGCGTGATGTTATGTTATGTTATTACTTGTAAAACTTATGACGTTGGGCAATTGTGCGTTTAAGGGATTATAGCGTCAAAAATTGATTAACACATTAAAATTTTCAAAATCGTTGTAGACCGTACTATATTTAAATCGGCGAACATGACAAGCACTTTAAATGCAACACAATATAATTATTTATTTCTGGCGCTTGTCATGATAACCGATTTAGGTAATACACTGTACAGCGATTTTGAAAATCTGAATGTGTTCATCGATTTTTGATGCTGATTTTACCAACATGAGGTATTGTATTGGGCGGACTGTTTGGTAAAAGACTTGTCATCATCTATCTCAACGAAAACAGTATAAGTTATGAAACAACGACATATAGGGGTACTCTTATACGTTATTAATTCTACATCTTTTGAAAACATAAAACATTACATTCATTAAAACATTATCAGATTCTCAAATCCGGTCAATACAATTATTTAATAGCTTTACAAATGAAAATAAAAATATATTGTAAAAACAGTATTACCAATTAACTTCTCAGGAATACGTAGGCGAGGGCGAAGGCTTAGCGGCACTCGCTCGACGCAGAGCAGAGTGGGCTAGACATGTGAACGAGCCCCGGGCGGCCGCTGAGATGTATCTCGCGGCGGGAGACGTAAAACGAGCTGCAGAACTTATGGCGGAAACTGGTAGAAGAGATATGTAAGTAACAAATAACATAGTAATACAAGTATACGAGATAATAATGAATCTTTACACTTTTTACTTATACTTATATACTTTATTTTATGAATAGTATAAAGCCGAGTTTGCTTTTTTTTGTTTGAACACGGCAAACTCCGAAACTCCGGTCGAAATTGAATAATTCTTTTTTTTAATCCTTTTATCGACGTTGGCTATAGACATCACACTAAAATCAATAGGAGTTGAGGAGAACGAAAAAACCGAGGGAGACGAAATTAGCTAGTCTTTAATAAAATATAAATAGTGTGGTTTATCGCCACACTCGTCTTCAAATGTGGGCGCCACATGCATATTGAAAGATGGATGTAGAATAACAAAAGATAGCGACAGCGATTTTACTACTTTTATATCTTTCTATCCTTATTACATGTACTGAAGTATAGGTACAAATAAGAACAGCTCCTATTGGATATATAATCATTTGTTTTATAACAGGTTAATCGAGTTAGCACGCAAACTGGACAAGGGTTCCAGTGGGTCTCTTCGGTTCGTGGCTGAGGCGCTAGTGAAGGCTGGTGAGCCATCAACTGCCGCAGACGTATACCAACGACTTGGAGATTATACGTACGTAATACTTCAATTACCTTCATTTGTATCAATAACAAGAAATCAGATAACAGTCTGAGGCCTTAGTACAAGTTTGTTTTACGTTTAAAGTATTCGAAACGAGTTCGCGTTCGGCACTCTGATTGGCCGGCGCCAATGAACCAACCAATCAGAGCGCCGAACGCGTACTCGTTACGATTACTTTAAACGTAAAACAAACTCATACTAAGGCCTCAGAATGGCAAACGTTTTACGTACTAAAGTAGAATTTTATAAGGAGTTACTTAATTACTGACGTTATCTCTAAAAGTTGAATATTTTACAACTCTGATAGGTGTTTTCACCAACCATCTCTTAATTATAACTGCCGCCTATAGGTGACGGAGGTTAACGATCTATTTTAGCTTAGAGATTCCTTAAAATTTAGAAGACATTGGTGATAACAGACATTACACACTTATGAGAAACGAACATATGGAACACAATCCAACTTGGAGTCGTTTATTATTATTTATATCAAGTTTGTGAACATATAAATTGTTCATTTCACAGTAAAGTTGCGCAACTAGCAGTGGCTGCGGGAGAATGGTCGCGAGCGTTCACATTGGCTCGGGAGCATGCTGAGTGTAAACGTGAAGTTTACTTACCCTACGCTCACAGAATGGCGCAGGAGAACAAGTTCGTTGAAGCACAGAAAGGTAAGTGTTTCTTGTGGGTAATGGAGACACAGAATGGCTGCTTTATTCTTTGTAAACTCCGCATTCTTTGATACTTCTTTCGTGATGTTGGATTTTAGAAGTTAATCCACGTGTAAACTTTACTTACATCGATTGCACGCCGAATGGAAAGCATAGCCTTTGGATGAAATCGAATTTGTATAAGTTTGATGTCTGAACTCAATTTATTTTTTGACTAGCTTTTACTCGCGGCTTCCCTCGCGTCACAAAAGTATAAAAAGTAGCCTATGTGACATAAAACTAATACACACAGCGCCATCTATACCAATAATTTCGTTTTCCCTCGAGAATATCAATTTTTTCCGAGATAAAACGTACCCTATTATTTAATCCAGACTTCTAACTTTACGTCTGCAAAATTTCAAAGCAATCGGTTTAGTAGTTACGGCGTGAAAGTGGAACAAACAAACAAACTCACTTTCCAATTTACCTCTATAATATTAGTAAGGATGATAACCATGTAAACAAGCTGAATGTTAGAAATTATATCTCAAAAAATTTAAAACACAAGAAGTTTTGTAATTTTAAAACACAAGAAGTTTTGTAATTTTAAAACACAAGAAGTGTTGTAATTTTAAAACACAAGAAGTTTTGTAATTTTGAAACACAAGAAGTTTTGTAATTTTAAAACACAAGAAGTTTTGTAATTTTAAAACACAAGAAGTTTTGTAATTTTAAAACACAAGAAGTTTTGTAATTTTAAAACACAAGAAGTTTTGTAATTTTAAAACACAAGAAGTTTTGTAATTTTAAAACACAAGAAGTTTTGTAATTTTAAAACACAAGAAGTTTTGTAATTTTACTGCAACCTGAATGCTTGTTTATTCCAGCGTACCACATGGCTGGTGAAACAACAACGGCGATGCGTGTGTTCACGATACTAGTCGGTAATGCTGTGGCCGAAGAGCGGTTTTCCGATGCGGGCTATCTTCACCACTTACTGGCTATGCAGTGCTTAGAAACTGCTGCTGCAGCTACTACTGATAAGTAAGTAATAGCATTCGTACATACAATCATAACCTGTCTCCTATGGGGGTAGACTTTGGACGGCTAATTGCTGCCAAACCCATGACTCACTACCATACATAAGCATAAGTGTCAATACACGCTGTATACAGCAAGTCGAGCTTTGCTGGATTTAATTTTACTCGTTATTATAGTAAAAATGTTTTCGTGGCCTTTTCCACTTGTTTTATTTTACTTAGTATGTAATAGGTACTCATGCTTTTAACATTGACTTAAGGATACTTCTGACATACAATTTATTAATTCTATGAATTTCAAGATCGTTTTTACATAAATTATTATGTTTTCGGCTTACACACGTTGTAATTCGACGAGGAACTCGACTAATTTAAAGCCATGCTAGAGGCTCATATTCATGAGCAGCATTACAGAAACTAGTCGAGTTCCTCGTCGAATTACAACGTGAGTAAGCCGAAAACATAATAATTTATTTAGTATGTCTCACGAAAGTTACAATACAAACATCGTTTTTACATTTTAAAAATGAGTGGAAATGAACTCATATCAAGGCAGTAGTAGCCACCTAAGCTTTTGCGGGACCTTTCCGCGAAAACTTGAATTAGCTACATTTGTCAGATACGCGAAGTTTAATCTTGCTGTAGATTTCACCTTTCAATTATATGTGAGTTACAAAAAAGTAAGTTAATTTTCAACAACCTTTTGTAATCAATAATTACTCATGACGCATGCGCTTTGATTGCAGAGAACGCAATAGATCGCTGCGTGACTACGCCCACAACGACCGTTTGGCCCGTATCTACCACGCATACGACGTCGTCCACCGCTGCGTTCACGAGCCATTTTCTCTCAGCCAACCAGAAGCTTTACTGAACGCGGCGCGGTATATCTTGGCGTTGTTAGACGTTGAACCACCCACTGGAGTTTCTATGTTGTATCCTTTGTTAATGATATTAATCTCTATTACGCACTGCCTCACCGACTACCTCGATGGCCGAGTGGTCGCAAGTGCGACTGCCGAGCAAGGGGTCTCAGGTTCGATTCCCGGGCCGGGCAAAGTATTCGTGGGTTTTAAAAAAAATCTCAGTAGTATAACTGAGTCTGGTAATGTGCCCGGTATATGGCAAAAGGCACACCCCCTATTACATGGGACTCATAACATAAATAGTGAAAAGTGGGTGTTACTTCTGTGTGCATCTCTGCCTACCCCTCCAGGGATAAAAGGCGTGATGTGTTATGTTCTCTATTCTTACACATGTATAAGGTTGAAAATCTAATGAAGAAGAATTTATGTCAATCAAACTAGTTTAGTATAAGAATATTCATCGGGAAATATTTGGATACAAAATTAATATTTTGAAAAAGATGTGTCCGGAGGCACTATTCCCTATGCTCTAATTACATTTTGCCAAAACATTGGCACTACTAGAGCTGTATGGTAACAATACTATTATTATAATTACCAATGTTCTATGCATATAGGTAAATATTCCTTAACAAATAACGCAGTTGTTTGTATCTTTGCTTATCTAAACAAGCAAAGGCTTTGAACGCGAACACGCTGGCTCGGCAAATGTTGGATAAAACATTAGGATTGCAGATACCACACAAGTTTCAGGTTTGTATCAATTCAACTAGATATGAAGAATGATTTTTTCATGCCCTCTAAAGCGCGCCACTAAATTGTAAAGTCCAGTCCATATAATGACTGATGCTATAAAACTTAGCATTAACCTATTGTATTGACTAAACACACGTCTTAATAACTTGTCTGTCATTAGAAATTTTTATAAGTTACACAAAATATGTCAAAATTCTACCTTGTATAGCCAAATCTTTGCGATCTGTCGGCATTTAGCTATAATGAAATGAAGTAACTTTAATCGTGGAAAGCTAATTTAATAAATAATTTATTATGTGTGTGTTGGCCATGTTCATTTAGGAGAGTGTAGAGCTACTAATCCTGAAGACTCGCGCTAGTACTGGGGGAGTGTCTCGGGACGACGAGGTGGCGCCACTGTGTTGGCGTTGTCGACGTCACACGCCCCCGCTGTGTGCCACTCGATGTCCTTTCTGTAGACATGCGCTTGCGCACTCACTCGCTACACATGGTTAGTACTTTATTTACTACTTCTAAAGAGAAGAACGTTACAGATCCACTCTACACCACCAGCCAACTAACAAAAAAATTGTGATAATAAAAGGTCTATAATAGGATCTACGAAATTGCCGTTCTGTGTGAAATAATTTAAAGGATTTTTTTCCTGTATTTTTATTTGTATTAATCGAAGTAATCACCCATGCAATCACTGCACCTTTGCCAACGCAGAAAGGATTCTTGCCTGTTTACGCCATTATAATGGAACAGAAAACCCTTGCGTATCTTCGACATCTATTATTTTTCGACTGCCACATTGGTCGAGTTGTCGCAAGTGCGACTACCGGGTAAGGGATTCGATTCCCGGGTCGGGCAAATTTTTACTGGGTTTTTTAAAATAAAATTCTCAATAGTAGTACGGAGTCTGGAATTGTACCCGGTATATGGCAATAGGACCTATTAGATAGACCCTATTACATGGGACTCATAACATAATGTGCACCTCTGCTTACTCCTCCGGGGCTCAAAGGCGTGATGTTATTCTATTTTTACTCTTGCAGAAGTCCTGCCTCTAGTCCAATTCGAGCCTGCAGAAGGGATAAGTTTTGAAGAAGCGTTAGACCTGATAGAACGCGCCCCGCTCCCAGAGTCTACCCTCGCAGACAACACAGACTACGGAGCTGAAGTACTGAGAATCGACCACGATGTGGACAGCACTGACCCGTTTCTAGATAAAGTTGATGAGGTAAGCTGGCAGTTGCTTTAGTTCCACATTTTTTATTACTTTCAAGCTAGTCAAGCTAGTTGACTGCGAATCTTTAACATAATCTTTAAGTGTGGCATGTAAGTAAAACACAGTGGCTCGTTTTTATAGACTGACTAGCTGTTGCCCGCGACTTCGTCCGTGTAGATTAATGACTTCTGACAGAATTCATCAGAATCAATTCAGTGCCCAATTAAGATTTACCTATTGTGAAATGATTCGTCGTAATTTCAATAAATTAAAAATCCCGCAGGGTTCTTACCAGTCCCGGCCCGATCACGTAAATTTGAGTAATAAAAACTTCGACTATTGTTGTACAGAATCTCTATGAAATAAGTTCAGTGGTTAAAAGATAGAGAGTCCTGGAGCATTGACGCATAGTTCCCGTTCCCTAGGGACTTCTGAGATAAAAACTATCATACGTTACTCAGGTCCCAAATCATCGTTTTACCGAATGTAATTCAAAAAGATTCAATGATTCTAGATTCAATTTTCATTCCCAATTTCACACCAACTATCATTCCCTATTTTATCCCCTTAGGGGTGGAATTCATCAAAATCCTTTCTAAGGAGATACCTATGTCATAGTAACTTTATGCATGCAAAGTCTCAGCCCGATCGGTTTAAAACTGGCAAAGTGTCACACAAACTTTCACCCTCTATATTACCCACTTTGGGGTGGAAATGTTCAAAAACCTTTCTAAAGGGACGTGTACGTCATAATATCTACCTGCACGCCGAATCTCAACCCGATCTGTGTAAAAATGACAAAGCCTCATACAAACTTTCATCCCCTACATTATCCCTTTGGAGGTGGAAATGATCAAAATTCTTACTTGGAGATACCTACGTCATAACATCTACTTTCATGCCGAATTTCATCCCCATCGGTGTAAAACTGACAAAGTTTCATACAAACTTTCACCCCTATTTTACCCCCTTGGGACCCCCCAAGGGGGTAAAATAGGGGGGAAATGATCAAAATCCTTTCTTAGAGGATGTTTACGTCAAAATATCTATCGGCACGCCGAATTTCAACCGGATCGTTTTATAATTGACAAAGTTCCATACGAACTTTCACCCCCTATTTTACCCTCTTGGGAGTGAAAATGATCAAAATTCTTTCTTAGAAGATGCTTACGTTATAACATCTATCTGCATGCCAAATTTCAACCTGATCGGTTTAAAACTGACGAAGTCTCATACAAACTTTCATCCCCTATTTTACCCACTTGGGGGTGGAAATTATCAAAATCCTATCACAGCGGATGCTTACGTCATAACATCTATCTGCATGCCAAATTACAACCCGATCGATTTAAAACGGACAAAGCCTCATACAAACGTTCATCCCCTATTTTACCCCCTTGGGGGTGGAAATTATCAAAATCCTTTCACAGCGGATGCTTACGTCATAACATCTATCTGTATGCCAAATTTTAGCCCAATCTGTCCAGCGGTTTGGGCTGTGCGTTGATAGATACTTCAAAAGTCGATTTTTTTATTGATATAAAACAAAAGTTACAATTTCTAGAATTCCTTTGGTACCTACTTATATAAAAACTTTACACATCCTAAGAGACCTATGTACCAAGTTACATGGTTTTATCTCCAAAAATGACGAACACCCACATGCAACCCCTATTTCACCCCCACGCTGGTGTAAATTTTAAAATGCTAGAACAAACGATTTTTTGTTTATTATTTAGTGCATAAATATAAAATGTAAGGTATCTTCAAGAATGACGAACTTCATACAAACTTTCAACCCCTATTTCATCCCCTCACAGGTCGAAATTTCAAAAACGCTAGAACAAATGTTTTATTATTTTTTATCAAGTGCTTAAATATAAAGTTTCATGGTTTTATCTTTAAAAATTATGATATCCCATACAACTCCCCCCCCCTTTAACCCCTTACAACCCCTAAGTAAAAAGTAGCCTATGTTTTATCTCGGGGTCTAGAATATCTGTATACCAAATTTCATTCAAATCCGTTCAGTAGTTTTGGCGTGAAAGAGTAGCAGACAGACAGACAGACAGAGTTACTTTCGCATTTATAATATTATAGTTAGGATTTATGACACAACATACAGACGTAGTAGGTAGACCAACATATGGCGGTAGCAGTAGCAAGCTACTACAATCATAACATTATTTTGTTACATTAACATGGGAGAGCCATGCTTCGGCACGAATGGGCCGGCTCGACCGGAGTGATACCACAGCCTCATAGAAAACCGACGTGAAATAACGCTTGCGTTCTGTTTCGTCGTGTGAGTGAGGTTACCGGAGGCCAAATTACCCTCCCCTTCCCCAATCTCCCCAATCCCTGAATCCTAACGATCCTCAAACTCCTAATCCCCAAAAAGCCGACAACGCACTTGTAACGCCTTTGGTGTTCCAGATGTCCATGGGCGACGCCGATTGCTTACCATCAGGTGATCCGTCTGCTCGTTTACCGGCTTATGCCATAAAAAAATATTGTTCATAGGACGATGATGTTGGAGTAGTCGTATGCAGTCGGGGAGCGTTACTGCAACTCAGTCCAGCGAGTGTGATAGTGATCAACCGGCCTCCACTTCGACCTGTCATGTACCGCAACATGTTACCTGAACTACCAGCCACTGCATGTCAGCATTGCCATAAGGTAACTTGTTATACCCTGTGGATTAACCGTTAAGTGTCGACAAGCAATTGCAATTTGTCACCTCTTCTTCCGGCTGTCGTAAGATTCGACAAAGAATAGACAAAAACAATCCTATTAAATTGCGATATTTTACCCAGTTTCCAAGCGTGAAGCTGTTTATTATGTTATCAGATTTTTTTAACTATCGCATTTTACAGTAGTCTTTAACACTAAAACCGCCACTTTATATTGTTTACAGCTGTTCTACTTAGAAGACTTCGAGATCCAGTTGGTGACAAAGGGTCACTGTCCGTTCTGCCGCCATCCTGCTGAGGAACCTAAGCCTGATGATGAAGAAACCGAAGACTCCTTGCTGAACGACTCCAGCCCCACTCCGACTAGTCCCAGCAATGATCGCGGTTCTTGGTGATATGTTAACAGCTATACTTTAAAACTCTCACTATGAGATTTTATTAATGTTCAACTTCTTTAACGGGATAAGGTTGGAAATCAGTGAAAACCCATTTAAATTTTGGTAGATTGATAGTGTTAGTGTGTATAAATTATATATGAAATACTTAGTTGTTGTTTTAAAAATGAAGTCTTAAGCTTCATTCACTGTCTAAAAGTCTGATAAGATAAATCAGTAATTAGAGGTTCGTTATACATAATGTCACAATGAGTGCAGTAGGCAATTGTTAGTATTTTGGTGTAACTGTTACAGTTTTCTGGTTTATACACTGAGAACTATGATGTCTAATAATATAAGTTATCCACCTGATGATTAGTATATGTCCTTGTATATGAATGTATGCGAGTCGATTTAGTGCCACGATATGTCATGATCATGACGTTTTCGTTAAATGTGTTTGCGCTACGCGGTAAGTTAACTCATTGACACACACCGACACTAGTCGAAAATTTGTGTTCTTCAGTTTACAGTCGGCTGTTAAAGACATTGTAGTATATTCAACTATTAAAAGTAATTCATTAATTACATACATACATAACCTCACGCTTGTCGCCCATGCGGCAGGCATTTAATTTCATTAATTATAAAACTACAATATACAATAGACACTCGCGCCGTTTCATCTTTTAAGTACGACTGCATGCGTCCGAAACAACTTACTTCAAACGCCGCAAATACTATAATCTAATCTGAATGGCCACAGAGAATATAGTGTAACCTTGTTTTGAGGAGTGGGAAATTATGCAATGACTTCTTCCGCTTTGAATGAGGCATGAGGGAGTGTCAGAAAATACACTCACTCAAAGCGGGGGTGACAAGAGACTCTTACTGACTAAAAACCACCCCGTTCCTATTTCTGCGAGCCGGAGCCCCGGCAACCCGTTAACTCCTCCGCAGCTTCCTATCTTCAGCCTTACTGCGTCCTATCTGTGGTAGCCTGATGGCTCTTTAAGGCGCGCGCAGACCGCGACGAAGTTTTTGACGCTCTTTGTAAATAGTTATTTTAGTTTTGTTTCATCTTTTATTTTATTTGTTAAGTATTATTTAAGTTTATAGTTTTAAATGTATATACAAGAAATAATATGACAAAACATCAGTTTAAAAAAATACGATAATGGTTGTTTTTTCGCGAATTGAAGAGAATTACGTCTATTGTAATAAATGTATCTTTCTTTACAAATACTATATTAAATTGCATTTCGTGGCATTATGTACAAGAAAAGGTATACATACTTAAATGATCTCTTTGTAACGATAGCATTATTGAATTGAATAGATACATTATTTTGTGATAAATGCAATGGTCCCAACGACTGTAGAATAAAATAAAACTATGTAAATATTAACATTCGTTTGTTATTTTTTAGCCCCAAACACTGATTTTAGTTAAACGACAGCCTGCCAATCTGTAGTAATGACACCTGTTGTGCATCTTACGGCCAGAGCAGTCTTTTTTTAATTTTGTAAGGAATGCCATATGCCGTGCCTGTTTATAGCCTGAGGTACCTAGTGTTTTATAGTACTCAATATGTCTCCTTCGAGAAAATTATAGTATTCGGAATTCTTGACTTGTGCTGGGTACAGTGTACCTCTATATAAATAGTGAGCAAATGATAATAAGAAGGAGTAAAGGCTTTGTTCTCTTCCAATTTCTTAACAATAGTGTCGATACAAGATAATAGCAATAAGGTACTGTAAATATTATTATTCTGTTATTCCTTAACAGCAATGGTGTATTAATGATTATACACCCATTTTTGCTAATTACCTAATCCTGTTTTAATGAGAGCAACCTATCATAATGGATTTTTATGTAAAGACAGCAAATACACTTTTTCAAGAGGCCGTTGCCCCTAACAATAAACAAATAAATAAATAAACAAACAATAAGATTCATTTTAATCAAATCTTAGCAAACATACCGGCATGTTAATGCGGGAAATGCAACCTAGATGGCGCTCAGAGTCACATTTTCATATTCGTCTGATGAATTACGTTTTTTAAATATGTATTTATGTGTACAAGTAGTTTCAACCTTTTCCTTTACAACGGAAAGGTATAATCCTGCTTGAGAAAATAAAATATGATTCGAAACTACGAACGAAGTTCTGCGTGTAGTAACGGCAACTGCTGAGGTCGGGTACATACCGACTGACCTTCGATTACTCTGGCAGGAAACAAAGTAATAGAAATAGAAGCATAGGTACATAGAATGTAGGTTACTATCCTGAAAAATAGTTATATGAAATAGGTACTTTTTTTAAGGTGGGAAAATCATCGAATGACTGTTCCCACCTGGGTGAGGCGGGAGGGAGTGTCAGACTCTTACTGACTAAAAAACATCCCGTTCCTTCTCCTGCACGTCGAGCCAGAGCCCCGGTTACCCGTTAGGTTCTCCGCGACATGAAATAGGTACTAGCACGCTCGCCGCTAGCATTCGAGCGCCCGCGTGCAAATACCGATTGGGTGCCGCCTCCCTTTTTGTTGGGTGGGTAAAAAGTCCTCATATTACTCTTGACGTAGTGACTACTACAACTCTGACTAACTAAAAACCACCCCATTCCCTCCAACACTTGCTCAAAGCCAAGGCCCCAGTACCCATATGACAGCTTACCCTCCAGCAAGGCAACAATCCTGGTGGGTCCGTTTGTGATGTCTGATGAACTAATGACTCTTTGAGGCCTGCATTTTACACGACGCGCCGTACGCTCGGGTCCGCTACGTATCAGGTTATTCCGTCAGCAGACTAGCGCTTTCGGTGGCGGAGAAGGCGACGCGATACTACACCAAAAGCGTCCCCTGCGATAGAGATATCTCGATAGATTTAGAGTAAGTCAGTCTTTCTGGACGAAAGTAATCGAGGACGCTTGGAAGTGATCGAGGACGCTCTAACGTGATCAAGGACGATCCAAAGTGATCGAGGACGCTCGATAGATTTAGAAAACGCTCGAAATCGATCAAGGACGCTCGAAAGGGATCGAGGATGCTCGATGGTTTTCGGGGACGCTCGATAGCTTTCGAGGACGCTCGATAGTTTTCGAGGACGCTCGATAATTTTCGAGGACACTCGATAGCTTTCGAGAACGTTCGATTGCTTTCGAGGACGCTCGATAGCTTTCGAACACGCTCGATAGTTTTCTAAGTGGTCGATAGTTTTCGGGGACACCCGAAAGCGATCGAGGTTGTTCGAAAGTGATCGAGGCCGCTCGAAAGTGATCGAAGACGCTCGATATTTTCGAGGACGCCAAATGCTTTCGAGGACGCTCAATAGTTTCCGAGGACACTCGAAATCGATCGAGGATGCTCGAAAGAAATCGAGGCCGCTCGATAGATTTCGAGGACGCTCGATTGCTTTCGAGGATGCTCGAAAGCGATCGAGGACGCTCGAAAGCGATCGAGGAAGCTCGATACTTTTCGACGAAGGTCGATAGTTTTCGAGGATACTCGAAATCGATCGAGAACGCTCGAAAATGATCGAGGATGCTCGATAGTTTTCGAGGACGCTCGATTTATTTCGAGGACGCTCGATTGTTTTCGAAGACGCTCGCAATCGATCGAGGATGCTCTAAATTGATCGAGGCCGCTCGAAAGTAATCGAGGAGTCTCGACAGTTTTCGAGAACGCTCGAAAGTTTTCTAGGAAATTCAATAGTTTTCGACGAAGCTCGATAGTTTTCAGGGTACTCGAAATCGATCGAGGACGCTCCATAGTTTTCGAGGACGCTCGATTGTTTTCGAGGACACTCGAAAGCGATCGAGCATGCTCGAAATTGTTCGAGGACGCTCGATAGTTTTCGAGGACGCTCGAAATCGATCGAGCGCGCTCGAAATTGATCGAGGACGCTCGAAAGCAATCGAATACTCTCTATAATTTTCGAGGATGCTCGATAGTTTCCGAGGACGCTTGATAATTTTCGAGGACACTCGATAGGTTCTAGGACGCTCGATAGTTTTCGAGTATACTCGAAATCGATCGAGGAGGCTCGATAATTTTCGAGGACGCTCGATAGGTTCGAGGACGCTCGAAAGTGATCGAGGACGCTCGATAGTTTTCGGGGACACTCAATTGAATTCGAGGAAGCTCGAAATCGATCGAGGATGCTCTATAGTGATAAGGCCGCTTGAAAGTGATTGAGGACACTCTACAGTTTTCGAGGACGCTCGATAGCATTCGAGGAGGCTCGATAGTTTTAGATGACGCTTGAAATTGATCGAGGATGCTCGATAGTTTTCGAGGAGGCTCGATAGATGTCGAGGACGCTCGAAATCGATCGAGGACGCTCGAAAGCGATCGAGCATGCTCGGAATTGATCGAGGCCGCTCGAAAGAGATCGAGGACACTCGAAAGTAATCAAGGTCACTCGATAGATTTCGAGGACGCTCGATAGCCTTCGAAGACGCTCGATAGTTTTCTAAGTGCTCGAGTTCTCGATTCTCGGTTCGAGGACACTCGAAAGCGATCGAGGACGCTCGCTAGTTTTCGAGGATGCTCGATAGTTTTCGAGGACGCTCGATAGCTTTCGAGGACGCTCGATAGCTTTCGAGGACGATCGATAGTTTTAGATGACGCTTGAAATTGATCGACGATGCTCGAAAGTGATCTAGTAACTCTCGAAAGTAATCGAGGACACCCGAAAGTACTCGAGGACTCTCGATAATTTTCGAGTTACTCTCAAATGTGATCGTGGACGCTCAATACTTTTCAAGAACGCTCGATAGACTTCGAATTTAAGGCGCTACTGTCGCTACTGACCGGTATTAATAGGGCCTCAAACGTAAAACACAACACTAATATTGCTTGCGTCGAGTGGGATTTTTTCGCGGCGATGATATTTCTTATGCTTTCTGCTTACTCTGGACAATGATTTTGAATAGTAAGTAATGAGTCGCTCGATTTGCCGCCCCCATGATCGTGCGCCCGTGTGCTGTGCACGCTTTGCACGCGCGCTTACTTCGGGCCTGGGTACTCGGGTATGTACTTATTGAGTTGAAATCTCTTTGGTCGCTGAGTAAGGTGTTTTTGACGGCGCAACCCGCATCCATTGCTGTGACTACCTTGGTGTGTCATGTTGATTAAGACGTCTCTGATACTGGTACAGGAACTTAACACTAAGAGTTTAGGTATTATATTAATATGTGCCTAATAGAATCTTTATAATAATAATATACTTGCAATATAAATTATATAACTGCAACTGGCTACAAAAAGCAACAAAATTAAGGCCACTTGGCCGTGGTGAGCGGCGCGGGCACCCGTTTACGAAGCCTGCGGGCAGACCAAGAGGCATAGTGTTGTGTTACAAGATATTAGTATCTATACGTAATTAACAAAACGGTTAAATGACAACATTTTTGGATATTAACTCCTGCTTGAGTAAAATAAATGTAAACTACAACTGAACACACTGTCAATGCACACATGCGGGCACCGCTTCCCGTTCACTCTCTGGGTGCTACCTTCGTAAATGTTGTACGACTACACAAAAATGCATCGATTCAAAGTGTTTAAATCCGCCGCTCCTCACCGAGTTCATAAATGAGGTCTACGATGTTCCGAACAGCTTGCAGTGGTAAACAAAACCTCATAGTTATGTAGGATCTGTATATCTACTTATATATCCGATGCGCTATACATTGTCGAGTATATGAATATGTGTAATAAATATATGTGCCAGTCGGCTTCCAACAGTCAGTTGTTTCACTTGTCTCCACAATAGTACCCAGTCACTACATTGGCGACCCCGACGAACGACGACGCCTAACAAGATACTCGACACTTTGCTGACTCAAATAAGTGCACGCTAGTGATAATCAAGTGCTGGGAACTCTTAAATCAAAATGAATCCAATTGGCGCAACACAGGCAATAGTGAAATCAGAAGAATCGACTGCAATAATATCCTCATTGTCAGTGGCAAATAAAATTCCCGAATTTTGGCCAGAAAATCCAAGGCTATGGATCATTCAAGTAGAAGCAATTTTGACGCCTCAAAAAACGTCAGACACAAATAAATATTATATGGTCGTCGCAAAGCTAAATAAAGAAGTGATCCAGCAAGTAGCGGATATAGTTGCAAACCCTCCAGACACAAACAAATTCGAAGCCTTGAAAAGTCGTCTCTTACAAATTTATGAAGAGTCTGAAACCAGACAAATACAAAAATTGGTATCAGAAGTGGAGCTAGGTGATCAAAAGCCTAGTCAACTTTTAAGAAAGATGAAAGAATTGGCTAGAGGGAAAATAAAAGATGAAGCATTGAAAATATTATGGCAAGGTCACCTACCTGCAGCAGTTAGAGCCGTACTCACTGTGACTTCTGCCGAAGATCTGGAAGAGTTAGCTGCAATAGCTGACAAAGTCATGGAAACAAATCAGCCTGCGCAGATCAGTGAAGTAGCCCACAGCAGTTCGCATCATGCAACTACACAGGATGTAGCTACAATAATGGCGGAAATAGCGAAGATCAACCTAAAAATACAAGGAATGGAAAGGGGAAGAGGAAGATACAGAAGTAGGAGTCGACCCAGGAATTTTTCACGGTCACATTCGCGTTCAAGACCACGTAGGACGCCTGATAGTCCGGACTGGCTATGTCCGTACCACTTTCGCTACAGGAACAAGGCTCGAAAATGCGTCGCTCCGTGCAGCTGGAAGGCAGCGCCATCCTCCCCTGGTGAGGAAAACTGATGGAAGTACAGCCGGTGACGGGAAGTTGTGCAGTGAAAGATAACCGTCTAATCGTAAGTGATAATAAGTCTAATCTAAAATTTTTGATAGATACAGGAGCTTCAATATCTGTATTACCTAAATTTATGATTAAAAGTAAGGAACAATTAGTTGATAACTCTAGATATAAATTGTATGCGGCAAATGGTTCTGCGATAAGGACTTACGGATCCAAGACTATTACGCTCGATTTAAAATTAAGGAGACCATTTACATGGACTTTTGTTATTTGTGACATTAAGCAGCCAATATTAGGTGTAGATTTCTTAGATTTTCATAAATTAGTTGTAGACATTAATGGACGTTGTTTGATAGACAAAGTTACTAATCTGGCAGTTCGCGGGACTATTGTAAATCATTACCTAACTACAGTTTCTACAATAAAAAACGATCATCCAATATACAACATATTAAAAAAGTATCCCGATGTCGTTAAACCTATGTCTTTTAAGAAAACACCTAAACATGCGGTTTACCATTATATTGAAACCACTGGTCCGCCAGTATTCAGTAAACCTAGACCATTAGCTCCGGAACGCTATAAATTGGCAAAAGAAGAATTCAAAAATATGTTAGAGTCAGGCATTTGCAGGCCATCAAAATCACCATGGTCCAGTCCTTTACATATAGTACCGAAAAAGGATGGGCAGATACGACCTTGTGGTGATTACCGAGCATTAAATGCTATCACTAAACCTGATAGGTATCCTATCCCTCGAGTGCAGGATTTTACATATTTATTAACAGGGAAGAAAATATTTTCTAAAATAGATATAAAAAAAGCTTATCTCAACGTGTTAATTAATCCCGATGATATCTGTGCAATAACAACACCTTTTGGCCTATATGAATTTGAAAGAATGACTTTCGGTTTAAAAAATGCAGCACAAACCTTTCAAAGATTCATGACTAATTCAGTATTAGCCGGTCTAGAATTTTTATTTTGTTATGCTGATGATATCTTAATAAGCTCTGAAACGCCTGAACAGCATATTATACACTTAGAACAGGTATTTCAACGTCTAAATGAGTATGGTATAACCATTAATTTAGACAAATGTACCTTTAATGCTACCAATGTCGAATTTTTAGGTTACAAGGTTTCAACCTTAGGTATTAGTCCGCTAGAAAGCAAAGTTCAAGCTATTATAGAGTATCCAAAACCCCAAAATGTAAGTCAAATAAGAAAATTTTTAGGCATGGTAAATTTTTATCGGGATCATTTACCAGGTGCTATTAAATACTTAGAAATATTAAATAGGTATATACATAACGCTAAAAAGAACGATAACACAACAATTCAATGGACACCGGATGCAGAGCAAGCATATCAGGTATGCAAAGACAGCCTTTCAAACGCAGTCACGTTATCGTACCCGGCAACACATGTGCCGTATGCACTTTTTGCCGATGCATCAAATACTTGCATAGGAGCCGTCTTGCAGCAATACATTGATAATAAATGGCATCCGTTAGGTTACTTCTCACGTAAGTTATCAGATACACAGAAAAAGTACAGTACATACGATAGAGAGTTGCTAGCCATATTCTTAGCAGTAGAGCATTTTAGAAGCCTATTTGAAGGTCATGAATTAATTATATACACCGACCACAAGCCTCTAACATTTGCTTTCACAAAGCTATGTAAACAAAATAAAAAGGAATGCCCAAGACGAATTAGGCAACTATTATTTATTAGTGAGTTCACAACTGACATACGTCATGTGAGTGGACAGGATAATGTAGTCGCAGACGCATTATCACGCATAGAGAGTATAACATGTGAGTCATCTGTTATCGATTACGAGAAATTAGCAATGGATCAGAATGTAGACTCAGAATTAAAGGAAATGTTAAGGGACTCTAAGTGTCAGTTTAAAAAAATCCGTATTCCTAACACTAACCACACAATTTACTGTGAGATATCAAAAGAAAATGTTAGACCATTTTTAACGGAAAAATTTAGAAAAGACATATTTCATGCAGTACATAATCTTAGTCATCCTGGCATCCGTACTACTCGCCAAATGATAAAAGAAAAATATTACTGGCCTAGTATGAATCGTGATATTAGTTTGTGGACTAAAACTTGTATAAGATGTCAAAAAGCCAAAATAAACAGGCATATTATATCGAACTATGGCAAATACCCTTCTGTTGATCGATTTGACCACATTCATATAGATTTGATAGGACCACTTCCTATAACTTCGAAAGATGATAGGTACTGTTTTACAATAATTGACCGAGGTACTGGTTGGCCAGAGGCATATCCTCTAAAAGATATTTCAGCTGAAACGGTAGCCAAAAAGTTGTATACAGAATGGATCTGTAGATTTGGTTGCCCTGTTAAACTTACCAGTCACCAAGGTAGGCAATTTGAAAGTAAATTGTTCACATTATTAATGGCGTACCTAGGTATTCACAAAATTAGAACTTCTCCCTACCATGCACAAAGTAACGGAAAAATTGAAAGATGGCACAGGAGTGTAAAAACATCACTTATGGCTAAATTAAGTGATAACCTGAATTGGGCTCACGAACTCCCCTGCGTTATGTTAGGACTTCGTGCGGCTATCAGGACAGAAACAGGTGTCAGTGCTGCTCAGATGGTTTATGGTCGATCCCTGCGACTGCCAGGAGAGTTTTTTGTCGAAACTAAGAATACTTATGAACCTTATACGGTAGTACAAAATATTAGAGATATTATTAAGCAATACAAACCGAGTAGTTCAAAATCTTATGATTACAAAGCATTTTTCGTTCATCCAGATATTAAGGACTGTACACATGTATTTTTAAGAAATGATATGATAAAAAAGTCCTTAGTTTGTCCATATGCGGGACCTTATGAAATACTAGAAAGAATTACAGACAAAGTATATAAACTTAAATTGCCAGATAGGGATCTAACAGTGTCTATAGATAGATTAAAACCAGCTTACATACTTAAAGATAACACATCTCATAATATGTCAAATAACACATTAGTCGATAATCATGATAATATTGTAAAAAAAACCAAGAGTGGAAGAACTGTGAAAACACCAGTTAGATTTATATAAATATTTAGATTATAAAAAAAATAATATTAAAAGCAAAGCCAGATAATGTAAGTAGTATATACAATAGCTACTAAGTTTCGTAACATAAGGCATGTGTCACGAATGCTGACTTAGGACTTTGTTGTCGAGCCAACGGAAGTAATAGAATATCGCCTTCAATAAACATAATTATCATTGTGTGTTCAACAACTTGATACGTCAAATATTTATAATCAGATTACTGCATTACAATACAAAGTTATTACCAAAATGGGCAAAACGTACAGTGTAGAAAAGAAAACAGAGGAAGTCATCATTGCTCAAAACGGTGCTAATGGAGCAACCACTTCACAGCTCGAGCAAACATTGTCCAGAAATGAACTTATATTGACGATTATTGGCATCATAGTTGCGATCTACATAGCATACATGATGTTCAAGAAATGCAAGAAAGGTACGCGTAATATGTTGAACAAAGAGATGACGGTGTGGCACAGTGCAAATAACGTATCGCTGGCTCAGCAACAAATTCTACCCCATCAAATAGTGTAAAGTGTCACAGCGATATGTAATACCATAAGTGCTATATTAAATGATAAGTGTATATCAGGAAGCTAACTGTGTTGAAGTGCATAGAAAGTAATACGTATATAATAACATGTACCACAATATCATAGATTAATTAACTTGGATCTGAATAAAAATTTTTAAAGTATAGTAAATTGGCAACGTACTTAGTAAAATTAAATTGTATTAAGTATAATAAATAATGACAAAGTACGAAGAATAATGATACTAACAGTGAATTAACTAACATAACATTGTATTATCTGTAAGTTCCTAATTGTACTATATCTACTATAAGTTATTTTACATTATGTACCAAAATTTTGAAAAGGGGGAATGATGTAGGATCTGTATATCTACTTATATATCCGATGCGCTATACATTGTCGAGTATATGAATATGTGTAATAAATATATGTGCCAGTCGGCTTCCAACAGTCAGTTGTTTCACTTGTCTCCACAATAGTACCCAGTCACTACAGTTACAATACTCGTTAAAATTCAAATTTACTTCGGCCTATATAACTGTTTAAAATACATTTTACCTATATTTTTATTTTGTATTCGACAGCAGACTGTTTATGAAATTAATACGAAATTATTGCCGAGTAGATATGGAATTACTAATCATATTCTACCTATGTTTTATAAGAAGCAGTCATGAATAAATATAAATAATATTCGAATGATTGATAGCAGTTACTAAATTGGTTATCTTAATAACTTTCCAACTTCATTTGGTTCTAGAAAATCCCAATTTAGCATCGTGTGCTCTTTTGCCATACCTACTAAGTAGGTAGCGTCACCTACTTCAGGTAAAGTACCTAGGTAGGTATAGGTACCTAGTCTAACTACCTCTAAAAATACTTCTTTGAACTATCGAGACTTCGAGACTCGTCTGAGAGTTTCTTAAGTTCGCCTTCGGTACTACGGTAAGTAGGTCGTAAGATATGTAGCAGAATATCAAGATATTATGTTTTATATTTGGCTATTGATATTTCACATATCATCATAGTTCCATTTTTGTACAATATGTTGCCATATCTTTATAGAACTACTAAGTATCTACTATTGATAATTGCGAGAAAAGGGGAGTATCTCTTGTAGTGTAGTTGATGAGTATTAACCCTTGGTATGCTGGAACGTAGATAACTATACGCGAGACACAATGTGTTTTCTATTTTCTTTTAAGCCAAGGATACACTTTTTTTAAGGGGGGAAAATCATCTAAGTAATGTCTTCTCCCGCCTGGGTGAAGCGGAAGGGAATGTCAGACTCTTACTGACTAAAAACCACCCCGTTCCTTCTCCTGCACTTCGAGCCGGAGCCCCGGTAACCCGTTATTCTCCGCGACTCAAGCCAAGGATACACTAGGGGACAAATGACAGTTCCACCGGTTCCACTACTAATATATTTCCAA
The DNA here is from genome assembly GCA_038387885.1 of Spodoptera picta. NCBI lineage: Eukaryota > Metazoa > Arthropoda > Insecta > Lepidoptera > Noctuidae > Spodoptera > Spodoptera picta. The sequence goes on from JAZHFQ010000105.1 coordinate 9,676,917, forward strand.
TTCAAGCATATCCAAGAACCATTGCACAATGCGATACCAAAAGAAGCGAAGTCGTAACCTACTCATACTCATTTAGGAATTTCAACAATATGAATGTTGCCTGTTTTCATTTTGTAAGAGGGTTCAAAGTACAAAAGATCAAATTAGTACCTCGTTAAGTATCCTCATTTGCTATTGACGAATGCACCAAAAGTTTGATGAATGTGGAAATAACGATTGATAGTTAAACCAGGTACCAGGTTCCCCATTTGTAGTTCTATTGTTTTCACGATACATTAAACATGCTTTAATGACTACAGTTATTTGTATGAAATTTCAAGAACCTATAAGTATCTACAAAAGTCTGTATCACAAGCAACAAGGACTCTCTTTTAACTTCTTTTTCGTCGGAAAATTCCTATTTGAATCGGTGGAATTTTCTGTAATTTCATTTACTTATGTCTTAATTTTATTGGGTATTAGAAACCCTTTATCACAATATTAAGTTCTATATAATTTTGAAGGATAACAAGTATTTCATTATTACGTTAAGTACCCAATTTAATTAGTATTTTAGGCACCTAAGTATTTATTTTGTCCCGGCGGGCGTCGTGTAGCGAAAACGAGAAAAAGCCATGGGAATTTGGAAGTGATCTATTTTTAGTTTAGAGGTTATTATATGGTGAGGTAAATTGTTTAGATCGATTATTTATTTGTTTCTAAATATAGGACTTTTCGGAATTTATCTTGACTTTTTGGAAAACTTCGAAGTTGAATCGTGAAGTCTGCCAAACAGCTTGCCTACCTAAATGCCAAATGGCATCTTTTTATTGCTAATGAGAATGCAACAAAGTTTTTTCTTAAAAGAACCTAAGCTTGTACCAGTTCGCGTGCCGTTCGCGAGCTGCCGCGTGCAGTCACGACAATGGTTTGGTGCTCAACGGATACAAGGTTCGTATAGGTACTATAAATAATAATTTTAAATGCACGCGCGCAGTTCGCGGGCGCCTCGCGAGCTGCGAATTCGCGGAGCATTTGCCATATGTGGACGCATCCTAAGGTGAGTAGGTACCTACTGTATGTATTTTTTTTTATAAGCCGGTAAACGAGCAGACGGATCACCTGATGGTAAGCGATCGGCGTCACCCCTGGATACCTGGAACACCAGAGGCGTTACAAGTGCGTTACCGGCCTTTTGGGGATTAGGAGTTTGAGGATTGTTGGGGATTCGGGGATTGGAGAGATTGTGGAAGGGGGGGGGGAGTACTTGGGCCTCCGGTAACCTCACTCACACGACGAAACACAACGCATCGTTGCTTCACGTCGGTTTTCAGTGAGGCTGGGGTATCACTCCGGTTAAGCCGGCCCATTCGTGCCGAAGCATGGCTCTCCCATACTTAAACGTATGTAATATTACTTAGACCTACGTAATATTAGTTTCATTAGCAACCAGATGGTATGCGATTTACTCTCAATCAAACACAGATTGATACTTCATTTTAGTTATCGGAAGCAGGTAGTTCCTGTTCCAGATTTGGTCCATTGCAGTTAGTTGTTATGAAGTTCTGATTGGGTTTCTGACAGGACTATTATAAATATATTGAAACACAGTTCCCATGTTCAGTTACACCTTGTGTTAATAACTACTTAAAAATTGTTACCATATATGATGAGTAGGTAGGTGTAATTACGTTTAAGGCTAAGTTTCCCATGTAATCTTTTGTTAACAATCGATGTGATAATGGCTATGTTAATGATGTAAAATCAAACTCATTACGTGAACTCACAAACTACCAACAAATTAGGTACCTAAGTATCTATATAAAAATGGTTATGTTAATCGCTATATAGGTAAATAATAATAAGTGATTTTATCTTATTTGTAATAGCCACGATCTCTAGAAAGGATTTTAAATGAGGCTATCGAAAAGGGGTTAATGTTATATTCATGTCGGTCCATCTAAGTTCATTTTATCAAGATGTCATAGGTTTTCAGTTTTCCGTTTGCGTTTTAAAAAGAACAGTTATTTAGTATTCAGCTAGCTGTCCCAAAAAGGCAATATTATTATGAACATTTATTTATCTTCAACTAAATTAACATTTACAGATAAATACGGGTGAATAAATAAATTACAGCAAAAAAATTATAGGTTCAGCGTGTGGCTACTTTTATTCTAAACGAAAATATCCCTTTGAAATCTTTAATACCAACTTGAAAATTGTATATTCAATTACTGATGACTCGTAAATACTTATCTGCTATGCCAGATGGAGCACTGACGCAGTTGAAGGACCAAGTGGTACTAAGTGGACTAGACGGACCCGTTTGCCCTGGTAGTGACTTGTTCTTTTTTTAGGTCATCGTTCTCACGGCAAACGCATCTGGAATAGCGATTAATAATAAACCATTCAAGTTCGAATTATGTTGATGAATTATTTTTATTATAAGTAAGTGGTAATATTATCAAGTATTAGTGGTAGTATTATAAAAATAATTGAACTAGAATGAATTTGTATTGTGCATAATGCATAGGATTGCATATTGCATAAAACGTCTTGTAAGGTAAAAATCATCCTATTCACTTTAGGTGATGTTAGAGGCACTGCCAGACTCTTACTAACTCAAAAACCACACCGTTCTTGCTCCTGCTTCAAGGTGGAGCCCTGACCGGCTTCATATCCGGCATCCTCCCTACTAATTAGACCCCATCTGAGGTGGTCTAATGGCTCTTAGAGGCGCGCGCTACACGCCGTACACTAAGGTTTAGTTCGACATTGTTTTACCTTTAAAGTAATCGAAACGAGATCGCGCACGCACGGCGCTCTGATTGTTCGGTTCATTGGCACCGGCCAATCACAACGCCGAACGCGTCTCGTATCGTTCTCGTTACTTCTAAAATAAACTCTTACTAAGCCCTCTGGTCGGGCAGCGAGCTACCCTTGCCGCTGACGCGCCTATCTGTCCTTACGTTAGCCAGAGATCGTCTCGCTATCTCCAACGCCCGAAGGTCGTTGTCGTTGTCGATCGTCGGACGATCGTCTCGCTGTCTCCCAGGACGGCTGGAGCTTAAGGAGATTCATTCTCTTACGCGCCCCGCATTCTCCTTTGCTAGCATGACTGCTTAGCAGAAGGCGGACACGACATCCCAGTCCCGTTCACTCCGCAACGTGGTCTAAACCAAAACCGGAAGCGAGAGCCGTATGCTCCACTGTGTTTTTAGGCGAACCTCGCAGTGGTGACACCTGGGCGTTTCCTTCCATCCAGTCAGAAACAGATACCTCCCGAAACTGTTACAAGTTTAATTGCCTCTGTACAATTCAGTCTATCCCATCCTGTTAGTTTTTTTAGACAAGAAAACTTTATAATTTTAAATTGACTATTCTGCAGCTACTGAGCTACGTGTTATAGGTACAAATAATACATTAGAATACTCACAAACAGATTATTTGAAAATCAATAAAGTTATAATTTTGCGCTAACAGATGATCGACTGAGCACACAAAGCACTCCGCCAAAAAGGCGGTCAGTCAGTAGTGTTATTTGATGAACTTATATTACTGATTAGGGACAGATGAACGATTTTATATCAGAAAATTGCGTATTCAGGCAATTAACATGTGCGTGTTTTTTTGAAAACCTCATTTAATATTTGTGAAATAAGAATATAAAGTATCGATAGTGGTTGCGCTGTAGTATTGATGAGCCGTAGCAGGTGATGCGTCGTGTTCGTTTTTGGCGAATCAGAGGCGAGCAGGTGCGCGCGCAGGTGTCCCCGCGATCTCAGCCGATATCGCTATATAGGTTGATGTAGATCGATCGCTTCTCCTGACTTGTGATTAGTTATTTAATGTTTTTACTCTTATGATACTTGCTCTTATTGGTGGATATTAAAATCAAATCAAAAGCGGGGCGTTCAGGATTTAAAAGATTATTTTTTTAAATAAACTATCTAATATTTCAAAGACTTCAGTAAGAGTTGCTATAGTTGTTGTATTTAAAAGTATCAGTGAAGCACCTGTCATCTCTACCTAAAAAAAATTAATGAAACGTGACGCCAAGTAGCCGTTTAAGTACCACGTGTTACACAGAAATTTTATTGTAACAGCCTGTAGGGTCGGCCCGTGCGGTACTATGGTACCGTGCACGAGATAGGACAGATGCGGCGCGGCATATGCGCTGGCGCACTCCGCCGGACGCTCGCCACTCCCACCCACCGCCGTCAAACATTTGTGTATATACAGGGCTCGGATTTGTCGACACTTTCCGTCCCGTCAAGGTGGATATAAACTAGTTTGCTTGATGCAATAATATGTTCCTTTTCATTCAATTTATTCATTGTAAGTGGTTTTTTAAAGCAGCTTCTGTCGCATTCGCCCGCGTTCTGGGGGTTATAAGTAGCCTATTTATTTATTTCCTAATATACCCAAATAAACAAAATAGTACCTATATCATTAGGTACAATATTAAACTAATGCGTATTTATCAATTTTATGTACGTTCTTGTATTTTTATCTGATAACTTCTACTAAATGGAGATGTGATAAAATTAAAATAAGGATTTAACAATCACTAGGTAATAATAAAATAAACATTTGGTTAAAAATATTCGATCTATCAAATGATATATAACAAAACAAACACCATTTAGTTTCTTTTAATACTCAGAATTAAAACCGCATCTAATTTCATCAGTAGGTAATATAATATTATTTTAATAAGTACCTAAGTATAAACACACTTATTTTGCACATCTGCGATATACTTTTAAATGAGTTCGGTAAAGGCAGGTGACAATTAAATAATAATTATCGAGTCATGAACGAATCTTTGTTACCGAAATGCTTAATATTAGGGTACCGTAAGCGAACGTTTACGTCGATCTTTTGGAGTAGAACAAACATATAAAATGAATTAACAATGTTGTTGACATTGTTGTTATTAAAATTATATCTGGATCAATTTTATACTACACTAGCAGCCCGTCCCGGCTTCGCACGGGGGGACTTAAGATTTTTTACATAGTTTTACGTTTTATTTATATTTATTCTCAGTTTTTTTTTATTTAGGAAGTATTTACCTTTTGAAAATATTTTTCCGGACTTTATTTACTTATTTCATTTATTTAATTAATTATTTTCTTCTTAAATAGGAACCTACCTAAAAGTTATCTAGAGCAAACTTTTATAAGGATTGAACCATGCATTAAACTGTCAAACACCAAGCGGTCACCGGTGACCGCAACCTATTGTTCTATAATTGTGTCTACAAAACCGGTATTCGACGAGTTAAAACGATTATTATGGGTAAACTATAAAAGGTAGACATATATTATGCTCTCGCGGACTTTTTTAAAAATAATGTTAAGATGTACAATTCATCTATAGAGCATTTTTGTATAACTTTAACTATAATTGCTCAGCGCACGCCGCGGAAGGCCTCAGAAACGATACTTTTCCCCCGTTTTTAAAACATTTTTGGTTACTGCTCCACAACTATAGGACCTAGCGTGATATTATATAGCCTATGTTACTTCTGAATAATGCAGCTTTCTAATGGTGAAAAAATTATTGCAATCGGTCCAGTAGTTTTTGAGTTTATTCATTACAAACATACAGAAATACAAAAATACAAATCTTTCCTCTTTATAATATTAGTATAGAAAAAGAATATCTCCTCATATCAAAGAACTGAATAATTTAATAACATTGAAGCTTCGAGATATCGAACTAAGCAATCTTTATTAATAAGTTTGCAAAGGATGAAAAGAGTTTTCATCGATGATGCATGAATGCGTATCTAATGAAAGATTTTCAAAGAATGTTAAAGTTTGTAAGTAGGAAGGGAAATGTGTCAAATGTGGAAAGTTTACAAGGCAAGTTTAGCAGGCGCGCGACGTGCATCTGATTCATGTTATTAAGTTAGTGGATAAACTTCGAGTTCATATGACAGAAAAACCTTGATAGGTATTACATATATTAAACTTTGATAGATTCGAGCGAAATTTCAGTATACTCCTAACTTTTACTGGTATCGAATTTAATTAGTATTGTCGGATTAACGGTTTACATTAACATATATCTAAGGCCTACGCAATAAGGTGCTTGTACCAACGTTACAATCTAAAAACTATCTCTTTAAAATAATATAGGGAAAGACAAACATTTTTTTCTTAAAAAGGTGTAACATGTAATGCAACAATGCACGGCCACGGAACCTCAGACGCTCGAAAGATGTCCAATTGTCCCATATAAAATGAAGGAGCGTGTGTTGCAGCTGTCGTTAATAACAATGTGGCTCCAAAAGTATCAGAGCGCGCGCTTCGGGCACGCACCGGCTGTCCTTATTGCCTTCAAAAATACAGCTGCCTACACCATCGAAAAAAAAGGAAACTTCACAAGTGTTAGTGCATTAGCTCGAGCCAGTTGTTAAATCTGTGCCCAGCCTGTTATTGCAGAAACGAATGATGGGCACGTGGGTAACCACAGCGCAACAGCAGGAATGCGGTTTGCCCTGTATTATTCCCGAAATTCTCGTTTCAGATACTAAATACTGTTCTTTTCATACTTTGCCACGATAATGGCAAGCTTATTAGCAAACTGGTATACAACAGTAAAGTGTATAATTATTTGTGAGATGTTTAAGAGAAACGAAAGTAATGTATTGTTTGCAGGCAGTCTTGAAAAATGTACTTAATATTTCGCTGGCGTACATCAAGACAATGCAATAAGCCATATGAAAAACCGAGCCGTGTAGATGTGGACAATGTTTTCGTTACACGCAAGCCCTTTTGGGAAAACAGAGGGATCAAGACAAAGCAGAGCGCTGATTAAAAACTGAAATGTTGAAAAGTCGAGTCCTCGGCGTCTGCACAATGACTCTCACCCACTCGCGTTCGGAGCCACCAAGATTAAGGAAGACTTACGAATTTACCAGAACTGAATTTAACAATTTCAAATTAAATGCGTGGGTGGTACATTTAAAATCGTTAATTATTGTTACTGCCTACTAATGTAGGGCTACATTGAAGTTAGTTATATTGATTGATTATTATAGCTCCAGACACGAGGTACAAATATAGACACTGTGATTAATCACTTACCCACCTTGCAATGAAAAGATTATCGTTACCTTTCGTCATGTAAAAAGTGAGATGTTTAATTAATAAAAGTAAAAATTAATCTACTTAGATCGGGCGGCCCACTGTCAATATGCCTTCATTGATAGTTTAATTTTCGTATATTCTGAAGTACTGTATCGTATCTTTATTGTAATAGGAAACCCCGCTACTGTTCATTTTTTTAAATGTTCATTTCAATAAATTGTTCTTATTCTTATTCTTAACATACGCAAATCCTTTTCGCTGTTTTACAATTTTCAATAATGTCAAATTATAAACACAAAATCGTGCACAAAATGTAGTGCTCTGTCGTCTACAAGAGCACTGACTTGTTCACTCTCTCCGTCAATGGTATCCCTTTTACGCCCACATAACGAGAATAAAAACGGGATGCACATTTACAAACTCCTTTTGTAACATTTCCCGACCGCATAAGACAAAGCTTTTGCGGTTATTGCCATTTGTTTGACCAAACAACTCAAAATTTTATAGAGGTATGTCAGGCCATTCATTCGTAACTCTCTGCCTGCCTCGTTGGCCGAGTGGTCGCAAGTGCGACTGCCGAGCAAGGGGTCTCGGGTTCGATTCCCGGGTCGGGCAAAGTATTACTGGGTTTAAAAAAAAACTCAGTAGTAGCACGGAGTCTGGAATTGTGCCCGGTATATGGCAATAGGCTCACCCCCTATTACATGGGACTCGTAACATAAATAGTGAAAAGTGGGTGTTACATTGTACAGTGGCATAATGTGCACCTCTGCCTACCCCTTCGGGATAAAAGGCGTGATGTTATGTTATGTTATGTTATGTCATTCGTAACTTTGCCGTGTAGGCACTTAGGCATGACGTATGTTTGTGAAAACCTAATTGATTCCGACATTTGCGGTCAACCTAACTGTAGGTCTGTAGATTGGTTAATAATCAAGTAAGTTTCAATAGTACCTACCCAAGCGAATGTAATACAATTTCACTGTACAATAGCTACCTTACAGAGAGTAACAATAAGTTAGAAATTGATTCGTTAATGAGTAATCGGCAATCACTCGTAGGTAACATGTTTATTGTTACGTAATATTACTAGTTTATAGTAAGAGTATCACAATAACTTAATCGAAGTACTAATGTACCTACAATATATTATGTATACGTAGATGTTATGATTGGATGGAAGAAGAAACTAAGTTTATTTATCAAAAAGCAGAGGTGGAATTATGTTATACCTCATTATACATATTATATTATAATAGTTTTAGGGAATGTGTGCTATCTGAAGGCATAGGCACCTAACCTACACAGAGTAGAATAGGGATGGTATGTTAATGTGTAGGTATTGGCTCCAGTGTGTATGTGTGGCTGACCACTTAAGGCGCTTATAATAGTTGCGTGAGAAAGATATACGACTTATATTTTTGTTGTATTAGCGTCACCATTAACTTGTTATTTTAATCGATTGCGAATGATTTAAATTCGACGGTGACGGTTCAGCTAACAAGTACAATCAAGTCTACGGCGCAACCTGTAGTGACTCTTACTAGTCTTTTTTCTTGCTTGCAGCATTCATTTATAAACTTCAAATATTTTTCTTTCTATGAAGTTCACTAATGGCCGCAAAACCACTTAGAGATTAAATATTAAATAGAAACATAAGTTCGTAAGTTGCAGTAGAGAAAAGACGAGGCGACGCTGTTCATTCAATACCAATTTTCTTCAAACTATACTTAGTCTGGCTCAGACTTACTTACCGTTCAATTTTAGGTTCATTGCAAGTTATTATAATTGATGTCTATTGCCAACATCAGATAAAGAGTTATTGGAGTACAGTGGCCATTTAATTTGAAACTGATAAAAAAGTATTTTTAAATTAAAAAAAATTTTAGTGGATGAATAATAAATAATGGTGTTGAAAGTAACTGAAGAAGAAAACGCAAATAAGGAGGACAATTATATTGTGAGTGCCAAAATCTATAATCATGTCTTGGAATTCAATATCCCAAAACGAAACTTCATCAACTTGTGAAGTAGGTAAAAAAGAATACAAATTAGTAGACAAAAATGTGTTTCTTTTGTTTAATCAGCGTAAAACAAGATAAAACATAGCTTCAGAAGAGTCTGTTGAAGTATCTATAACAATGAGCTGAGCCCGAGAGCTTCTCTGTTGTATATTGATAATTTATTGGTGTTCTGTTATGTTATGATTGGTTACCTAAAATAGCAATACTAAACCGTAGTATTTCAAGTTAGCAACAACGTAAGTGGAATAAGCCTCTAAACTTGGGCGTCGAGGGCTCAAGAGCAGCTAAGTATCTACACGTGAAGGACGACCCGTCGATATCGTAAACAATTTAATAAGTCAAAAGACTGAAACAAATTCGTTAGATATTTGTTTCAAATACTTATATTTAAGTACTTTCTCGGTAAGCTGCTCAGACATACTTATTTTATCGATTTGTGGAGAGCTATCTGTCGTACAGTCAAGCGCATTCAATTCCAATTACGATTTTATGTTTTAAATTGTTTTTATTTTATTTTGCAAAACATTGGATCCATCCCGTGCAGTCCACTCGAGGTACCTACTCGAGTTCCCCTCAATTAGTGCAGGAAAATGTTAAATGGCCGGCCTCGATTTTCTCGACATTCGATATCATAATTAAAACTATTTGTATATAAGTATTTGTATGTGAAGGTAGGTAGGTACTCGACATTAAAATATAATTGTTTTGGTTTCGTATTTTTTGGTTTATCAATCTATTTTTATTATTTAAGCCTTAGGAACAGATTGAAGATAAGAACTGAAGACTTTTATTTTATTCTTATTTTACTAATTAGTTGTATTGATGATGATGATTATTATTATTTTCTTACATCTAAAACCTTCTTTCTCGTAATCACTACTAGTAGTGAATAAGATAACGTGTCTAGAGATGTAAGTAAGTTAATTTAGATATATTTAGCTAAAAATAATGATTTCACTACTAGATTGAAAAACTAGTGGATATTAAAGTTATTAATTATAAAAATTCACGCTGTTTTAAGGTATTGTCCCTCTCCATTAATAAATATCAAAAATGAATACTGATAATAAATAACCCGTTCAGAAACCCTCTCAAAAGAAAAAAAAAAGTTACAGTTTAAAGGATCACGTATCCTGCCGAATCGGAGGATTAGTCAAATCCAAAGTCCGAACAATGGCATCCATTTTAGTGAACGGATTAAAAGAGCAAGAGAGCTGCCACCGAATCATGGTAGATGAGGCTCTCATGAATCACTTTGGGGCCATTGTGATGGCGGCCCGAATAACTCAGGCCAAAGAAGTTCTGCTGATTGGTGACATAAATCAACTTCCCTTCATTGACCGAGACAACCTCTTCCCCCTCATTTACAACCGCCCTACACACGTCGTGGCTATTAGCCAAGAACTTCTCTGCACTCACAGGAACCCTATGGATGTAGCATATGCTCTTAGTACTGTGTACAGTGGCATATATTCGTCTGCGTCGGGTGTGAGATCCCTTGAGTTAAAAAGCTTCTCAGGTTCGCGGATACCCAAATCTCCTCCAAACACGTTATACCTGGTACACACTCAGGTAGAAAAGGAATCCCTTAAAAACCAGGGATACGGATCGGGTGTGGGATCCCGCGTACTCACAATACACGAGGCTCAGGGGCTTTCGTACGCGGCAGTGGTTCTTGTAAATACAGCGGAGAAGAAACAGCGGATACACGACAGTGTACCGCACGCCGTGGTAGCGAATACCAGTGACGACGCGATCAGCAAATTAATCAGACGGGCGGTGGGTGAGAGTGAGCGGGGGATCCTGGACTATAACTTGAAAATGGCTATCAGGAATAGGGACATGGCGGTAGTGGGCGCTCTTTTGGGTGGGGAGGGCTCGCTGTAGGCTTGAATTGTGATGCAGGCGTGACATTGATATATATATATTGATATATGTATTGTGTGTGTTCAATAATGTTAAAATGTAGTAAATATAATGTAACGTAATGTAAATTTTATCAATCAGACTGACAAAATCCATTGGCACTACTGGAATCGGCTTACTGCTGCGTGAGCAGACGTCATGCATTCTTAAATGTTCTACAGTCGGTGGCGCTGTGGGCTGGGTCGCTCCGTTCCCTACGAAATGGTTGATCGGACCGATTGCTGGCCCTCACGTCATGCTCGTGAACGGGCGCCTTCTGCTGGAGCAGGTCGGCTCGCTCATCGCGCGTGTGAGCCGATCCAGTAAGGTTAATGTAAATGTAGTAAAACATGTATTGTGTATATATAGGTAGATATTAGACACAACTTGTTTGAGGAAAAAAAAATGTGGTTAATGTAGCACGTAAGATTTCTGTAACAATTAATTTAGACTGTACATTAAAAGAAAATGTAATGGAATGACAAGGGCACGGACAAGAGTCCGTGGAGAATAAGAAATGCAATATATAAAAAAAAAAAAAAAAAGGATCACGTAGAACTAATACTGAAAATAAAACCTAAGAATTAGCACGTCTTGACTTCTCTCATCTTCTCTGATTCACTTCTCATCCAATCCAAAAAACGGGTCATGAAACTGAAAAAAAAAATGGATTGTTTCTTTCTTTTCGATTCTCAATTATATAATTATCTAATATTTATATATAGGTAGGTACTACTATGTACTATAAAGGTATATGAAAGCAATATTTTTAATTAGTACTTTGTTCTCACAGTAGCAGAAAGTCAACGTGTCATGATGATATTAGTAGAACTCGCAACTCCTGAGAAGGAACTGAACGAACTTACAACAAACTTAACAACACATATTTTTTGAAATGTCTTTGCATATTTTCTTTGTACAACATAGTTGTAAACTGTAATGGGGATTGTCCAAAAAAATTGAGGAGTTGTTTTTATTTTATCTTCGTCTAAAATGAAGTATTTTAAGATACTAATTTTAGTATTTCTCCAAAACAGTGTAAAGTAAAATTTATAATCGACTTTAATATATTCTGTCCTTCTACGTCATCTTAGGACTTATCATAGGTTTCCTTTATTCCTTTATTCATATTGGGAATCTTAAAAAAGTAAAACGTCAATGACAATCAAACGTCAATGTCAATTCCGGATTTCGTTTCGTACATAACCTATTCGTAATTTTGCTTATGGCCGGTTCTTCGAATACGATTATTTTTAATTCCGCTGACTTTATTAAGGCTGATTCTCGGAATCTGCCGAAAGTTGAAAATGTAATGATATTGGAGTTCATGGCTACCAATAGTAAGCATAATGTTAGTGAAATAAGAGGTGCTAAAATACTGATGTAAATATATTGTTATTTTTTATATCGACGTCTTATCTTTGTCATTCTATGTATTTTTCTAATATCTTAGTGATGAGTAGGTACTAAACGTTTTGTATTAGTAGCAGATGTAGCGTAGAAAATTACCTAAAAACTTTACGGGATTGTCTCGTACAGACTTGTATGTGCAACAGTGGAAACTGCTGCCTATCCTTAGATACTTTGCATAAAAGAACGTTTATCTTAGTGCATTGTTATAAATTAAATTAATTTTAAACCTAGTTTGACCCAACAGGTTGTAAAGGTTATTACATTGCAAAAATATTTTCAGGTCATCTCGGGTGTCTTATCTAAGTACTTCTGTTGGATATGTTCAAGTTAGTAGGACTGGGAGTAACTGTGTAGTAAAAGCAAGAATCGTACCCGAACATAGAATCAGCGATAAACTATACACAATACTTTACCAAATAGATGAAATGAATGATGTTATTGTAGACTCAGTATGTCAAGACTGTGCAGCGTCTGCGGGTAAGTGCCTACTTTATATTTTGCAAATACAACAAGCATAAAAAGTAAAATTAAAATTATTGCATTACTTTCTTTCTTCAACCTTAAGTTTATCTTTAAATCACTCATAATCAGTTTTCCAGTTATTATAATATATTAAACAGACTATAAGGCCGATATGGGGCAGTCCTGCTCTCAACTAAGTAGTTTTGTTGTTTGTAGCGATTGTGTCATGCAATTTTTTTGTATATCATGGATGGAAAATAGCTAAGGCTAGTTTTATATACTTCTATGTAAAACTTGTTTTTACTGTACAGGTGGCTGCAAACATTCATTGTTGCTACTTTTCTGGCTTGAAAAAAGAAGTTCAGAACCATCACCCACAGAAACTTGTTGTTACTGGAACAAGCCATCACTGTCAAGTGCTCGAACTCAACACGTCACTAGTAAAGACATATTTGTGAAGGCGAAGAAGCCAAAGTTGGAAGTTAAAGATAGCTCTGTATTACAAGAATTTAAAGAGGAGTGTGCAACAAGACAAGTCAAAAATTCTTTAATTATTAATTATAGTGAGTTACATGAATTTAATTCCAAAAATATATTTGATATGATGTCAGGGTTTCTTGAAGCATACACCATCCATAGCTTCTGTAACTTCCAACAATACTTAAAATCCAAGATTACTATAGATACTATTGAGGAAATTAATATTAAAACAATGGGTCAAGCAGACAGTAAATACTGGCACAGTATAAGACAAGGAAGATTGACAGCTTGAAAATTGTATGAGGCTGCACATTGTAATACTGATGGGTCATTGGTCCAGCAAATATTAGGGGGCTACAAAATACCTGAAACCAAAGCCATTCAACGGGGAAGAAAATTGGAAGAAAGAGTGCTAAGAGTAGTAGAACAAAAGTTAAACATTAAATTTAGAAAATCAGGATTTGTTTTAATTAATGGAATATTGGGAGCATCACCTGATGGTGTGGCTGATGACTTTGTCATAGAAATAAAATGCCCTTTTACAGAGAAATCGGTCCGGAACTATGTAAAGGATGACATTATAAATGATAAGTATAGAACACAAGTACATTGCCAAATGCTCGCATGTGGAAAAAACAGGGGAGTATTTTGTGTTGCAGATCCAAAATTTGAGACCACAAAGAATGTGCATCTAATATGGGAAGACTTGGATAAAAACTTTATTATGGGTATAATAAATAAAGCGGAATTTTTTTGGAAAGATTACATTTTTCCGAAATTAATGTCAAATGCAAAATAAATAAACATGTGTTATTTTTAATAAGTCTTTATTATTTCTCCTTGTAAATTTATTAACCCACAAGATATAATAACAATTTCGTCTAAATAGGGAATATATTTGTAGTTAACAACTGAGTGTGGTTTCAGCATAGCAAACTCTCTTACACGTCTTATAACTCTTTCTACATGGATCCTCAAACTAGCTATAACTTTGCTCTGTAAAGTTTCTGTTACAGTCTGCTTCATTCCAGAATAAACTGTTGGTGGTCTAAGGAGTGTTACATGTTTCAGTGCTAGCAACGACTCTATTTCTTTGAAACCTCTGTCAGCCAAAACTACACTGTTTGGTTGAACAATATCTAAAAAAATACTTTTGCAACAAGAGCTTTATCAGATGTTCTTCCCCCATAACCTTTAGATATAAAACTTATTAATCCATCTGGAGTGCAACCTATTAAATATTTAACAGTATTGCAGTTTTTATACTGTGACCATGTTTGTGCTTGCTTTATTGGGTCTGATGGCTTGGCAATCTGTATTTCAAAACAGTCTATAATAATTTGCACATTTGAGTATCTTATTTTAAATACCAATGGTAAATTCTGTTTTATTAGTTTTAGCTGTGGATTATAAACAAGATTTTGAAAAAAATTCGCCAATACTTCAATACCTAGTAGAATCATACTAGACAACTTTGTTCGTGATAATTCAAATAGGTCACTTATTTTTTCAATAGAATCATTTTGTTTTATTTTAAACAATGTGACTATGATACAAAGCGAATCTACTTTTGTGGTACTTTTACTGACCAGATAATCTATAAACCACAAATATTGTAGAGGTAATCCTAAATACATCTTGGGTTTTTTAAAAATAATTTCTAAAACATTATTTCTCCTTTGCATCTTAGGTTTAGGCTTTTCTGATGTAGTTTTTTCAGTTTCTGATGTACAACCAAACAGGGAGGGCGTTGTTGCTGAAGAAAATTCCTGTGAAGAATGTACTTCAAATGAAGTTGCCCCCTGAGACTCCTTTCGTTTTCTAGGCCTTAAGTTTGTGCTTGAATCCACCATTTTCACTTTACACTGCGTTGCTACATGTACCTGTTTAAATAAAATAATGTTTACTAAAATTGTTTGCATGAGGTCACAAATTAATAGTTGTGCAATAGGTACATTACCTTCCCTTACTTCTTTTCTTTTCCTTACTTGGCCTTACTTGGTTTTATACGTTTTCTTGGACTTACTTGGTTCTTTAAAAAAAAATTCTTTGTATATTATGTAGTTTGAATAATCTACTAAAAAAGTTCTTTTCAAAACACTAATAGTATAAAGAGGAAACATTTGATTTTCTGTTTGTTTATTTGTTTGTTTGAATTCAATCTCCTCAGAAACTACCGGGCCGTTTTGAAAAATTCTTTTACAGTTGGAATCCTACATTATTGATGATCAACATAAGCTATATTTAATAAAATAAAATAAATGGGAAACCGTGTGGAAATTTCGAAAATGTAACCCAATGTCTGAAAATACTACCAAATAACTCCTTATATTGCTTAAACCTTTGACTACCAATAAAAAACTGTTTTCAAGGGCTAATAATAGTATTTAACTGCAATATGAATTAAACTTACTGAATACATTTTATTCATGGACTAGTTTCTGCCCATGATTTCGCTTGCTTGTTTCATTGAGTTTAGCATTAGTAGTAAGTGTATTATACCTCTATACACATTACCTCCCTTTGCATGAAGCAGTTGGGTAAAAATAGAAAGCTTAAAATATAATAGGTAGGTAGGTACCTTAATAGGTAGTGTAGTAGCAGAACTTGTACTTATTTATTTATTTATTTATTTGGACATCCAGTTGTTGCTACATTTTATCATTAACTTAAAATTAGGAATTAACATCTTACTGCTAATGCACAACATTTGAAGGACAAACACTATATCAATTAAATTAAAATTTATCTAATTTCTCTACATTACCAAATTTACAATAAATAAGAATTATATAATTAGTAACAACTTTTGTTATCACTCATTATACAATAGTCAACCCTGAATACAAAAATATAAATACAAAACAAAAGAATAATCAAAGATCAAAACAAAGGACACAGTCATTAAAAGCTCAATAACAAAAAAATAACATTAAAATAAATAGGTAGATAAAATCGGTTGCGGAACAAATCAAGTCAACAGCAACATAATAAAACAAAGTCAACAGCACACCACAACACTAAGCTTCATCTCTCAACAATCCCAGAACAGCTTTTTTGAATTTTGGCAATCTATCACTAAACATATCAACCCTCTCACAGACAGAGTTATAGGCTCTAGAAAGACGAGAAATGCTGGAGAACCTCTTTAGGTTGGTTCTGGCAGATGGCTGGTGTAGTAAACCCGCATTAATTAGTGTGCGCCTAGGCATACGTCGAGGTACACGCAAATGGAACAAGCTTAATAGTGGCGGACACTCAAACTCGCTTCTTAGTACCTTGTACAGTTGTACATGAACGTTATGTCAAGCAGTTTTCTACGAACAGTCAAGCGGTCCATCCTAAAACGTCTCAGTCTTTCGCTATACGATACCAAGCTTTTGTGCAGCCCACTGGCAAATGTTAGGTGTCTTAGGAAACGTTTCTGTGTAAACGTTTGGCATGACATTATCAAGTTTTCTTATTTTCCGTGAAGATGGGCCTGTTTGGACCATTGATAACATTTTCATAAGTTCGGGACTGTCTTGTGACGTAGTTGGAATCTAAAAATGGTAAACAAAAATAATGAAAAGTACTTACAGTAAGATATGTTTATATAGTTGAAAAATACCTCTAATAGTTACGAGATTGTACGCACCTCCTGTTCCTGTGGAAAGGCGGCAACATTTTTCAATACAGCCGTAGGCTTTAAAATAGGCTCTTGATTCATTAATTTGTACTTGAAATAGTTTTTTAAATCTGCTATTGGCTGCAAGTGATTGGAAATGTTAAGTATTTAGCAAAATCACGCGAATGGTTTATATAGATAAAATTGCTAATTAAAATAACATATGTAAATAATAGTATTTACATATGTTATTTTAATTGTTAAAATCATATTTGTCTTAATTATACTCACATCAAAGTGTTCTTCACAGCAATACAATAATTGTACATTGAAATATTCCGCATTTGCTTCCATACACCACTTCTTTCGTAAGTCTTCTCTGATACGAACAAAGATTTTGTCAGGGCTATTTATGGAATCATTCTTACAAGTAGGAACTAAGCATTTTCTATGTGCCATGATAATCGAACCGAATAAGTTGTTTATAATATTTTGTTAAATGTTTACGTTGGTTTCGGTTTGAACTTAATCTCAAAGTAAGGTTATGTATTTGACATGACAGTTGACGCTCCGCAGATGTCAAACCTCTTCTTCATAATATAGATTGCGTAATAGCAGGCAAAGGCATAGAGATACCGCCTTAAAATGACGTCATTCAATGTCAAATAAAGGTCATTCATATTTCTTTAAAAATATCAGTAATGGTACCGTATTTCAGGGTGTCGTATAGATAAAACTATTAATAAACCTTATTCCCCGAAATGGTTTTTCAATGAGCCCGAATAAAAAAAAATAGACAATCCCCATTGGACAGACAAAATAAACATGAGTCTTGTTATCTGCGCCCGCTCCTTCGGGGCAGGTAGTTGTACTTACAATCGTCAAATCCAATATTTTCTTCAGTTTTATCGCCACACAGCGTTGTTACTTGGATAGATAGAAATGATACAAATAGTTTTTCTATTTAATATGCATTCTATGTAAAAGATATTTTATTACCTCTTTAGTTTGTTATAGTTCTACAGAAAGCTTTAAAATGGCCAGCTACTCTTGGTTGCCGTCTGCAGAACCGCGCCGCCCACAGACCTGAGTTTTCCAAATAGCCAAAACTGCTTTAATACTATTTGCCTTCTTCTTTTGTTATATTTGGTTATTCGTCTTTAAGTGCTCTGGTTATCTTGGATGTCAAACCATTTAGTGTCTGAAAGGGTAGGACGAGGTGCTTTTATTCCTATCTCTTAAATGAAATATGCATTTTTCAAAGTTATGTAAAGTTCGCATGCGATAAAAGGTGGACTGAGTATATCGCAATTAGGCACTGTTTCAGAGGCCGTGCTGTTACTGATCATCCTTTAAAGAGATTTTTTAAGATACCTATATTTTTTGTGTGGGATGAGCCGGTAAACCAGCAGACGGATCACCTAATGGTAAGCAATCGGCAGAACAAGGGGTGTTTGAGCCTCCTCTAACCTCACTCACACGACAAAACGCAAGCGTTGTTTCACGTCGGTCTTCTGTGAGGCCGTGGTACTCCAGGTCACTCTAGTCGAACCGGCCCATTCGCGCTGAAGCGTCGTTTTTCCACACTTACATATGTACCTATTTGTCGATATTAGTCGTCATATCATTTGATATTAGTCGATAATCTTCTAAAACAACATCGTTAGCAAGACCATTCACACCTCTTGTTACATTATGTGAAAAGGGCTATTAACAAAATATTCCCTTGAATAAAAGAGAACACCTAGAATTTTTACACGATCGCCTATTTCTTACAATAATTTATTTCATATTAGATTCAGACCTCGCGTTGCCTAGACATCCGTTACTATAGAGATCGACCTTCAGATGTAGATATAATAGAATAATACCTGTAATGATCACATTTGATCATTCAAACACAAGATCTCTATACGTATGTACTCTCTATATATAGGTACTAGTTTTTACCCGCGGCTACTGTCAAACTCAAGGAGTTGGCACTAGTTTAAAAAAATGATGAACGATTTTTTTTTATATTACAATTTTTAAACTTTCTACCACATACACCCCATTTTACGGAAGTAGGGGGTTAAAAATATAAAAAGTAGCCACTGTCAATGTCCATTCCTTCAACTATCTTGACTTAAAAATTTACGCTAATACGTCGCTCCGTTTTGCAGTGAAAGACGGACAAATGAGCAAAAATTGTCGCTTGCTCGCATTGTCGCTTTCATAATAATACTTTAGTAAGTGTAGATAAAACTTTGTCCTACTGTTAAGATTTGCTCTTGTGTTATGTACGAACATACAACTTCAAATATACATGACACCCAGACCTTAAAAAAAATTGTGGATCAAACAAATAGTTGCTCCATGTGGAAATAAAACTCGGTACACGTTATACAAAGTCAAAGTCAAAGTCAAAGCATTTATTTCAATTAAACCATAGTTTGGTACTTTTGAAACGTCAACAAATACAAAATAAATAATAGTCTGTCAGTCAGTCCGTCAGTGAAATTAGGTGAAGCTAGGTGCTCATTCCAAAACGTAGATTCGAATGGAGAAGAACGAGCAAGAAACTCCATTCGTTACTCTTTTAAAAAAGTATGTTCTACAATGTCTCTGATACATATTTCAATACTGTACGCATATGTAAGAACAATGCAAAGACACGCTTGACGCATTATACTAATAACTAACTAAAATAAAAATAATAAAGATCTTAAGTCTAACATGGTGCTCACATACGCATACTGACAATCCATAGAAATAGTGCTTCTATACAAGAAAAAGGAAACTCTTTGTTTCAATAAAGAAAGAAATGCTCGATGCCATAAGGAAACTAGATTGTCTACATTAGAATTAAAGTATTAAATTATGTATTATATTACCTACTATTGGAATTTAACTACTGACTACATTTGAGTATTGTCCAGTGGAGCCGAACCAACTGCTGCCAAGCATTCTTATCTTCAAGATAATCTGTCAGTGTGTAGTAAGCTTGATTACATAATTCGCGATACGTGAACCAGAACAAAATATTTTCTTAAATATTAGAGGTATATTGCTTTTGTAGGAAAATACATTTAATTTGACATCTGACATTAATGCAGTATTCATGAATTGAATAACAGCTTTTTAAAATTCCTCGTATTCGTTTTCAAAGAATGTTTTTAATTTGTGTTGAATTTAGGTATATGTTGCTACGTGATTGTAGACCGTTCACAATCAGGAATCGTATTGTTTCAGTTTGCTATGTTCCCTACTAATTTCCAATTCATAGACTGGTAATCAATGTACGTTTAGCAATATGGAAATTTCGAGAGTGGGTACTGAGCTTTGTATTGAAAGTTAGGTCTCAGTACAATAGAAATGAAACATAGATACGTCTATAATAGGTACTAGGTACGAAAAAAATCATTTGACAGCGTCAAAATAAGAAAGGTATTTAACCCTCAGGTACCTTGAATATTTGTTTATTAAATAACAAACGAACTGTTTTTGAAATTTTGAATGTCCAAGCACGCTTATTGGTGAGTCATAATTGAATCTGTCGATTGTACATTCAATCAGTTATTCACATAGAAAACGTTGGTTAGCGTTGCAATAACGGAACACTGCGCAACTATTCAGCACTTTTTCTATTTAATTTTATTTCAAACGTGAACTACGAATACTGTGGCTTTATAGGGTAGTTGTTAGACTTTCCTAGCTTATTCAATATGAAAGGAGACGTTGATTGGACGTCGCCATGCTCATTATTGCATTCATTAGCTTATACTGATTATTACCTCTACATAAAAATCACCTTTGGTTCTCTGGTTATTTTTTTGAAAGGCTTTATTTTGTATAATTTTTTTCAATCCACAATCAGCTAAAGCATTTAATCAGATATGATGTCGTTGTCATTTATTTTATATGTATTAACAATATCTGCAGTAGGCTGTAGTGTTAGTATCGTATCTACCATCAAATTGGTTCTCCGATATAATTAGGCGTCATCAGTTACTTAATCTATAGCTTATTTTCAGGGAGGGCGTGTCGATAATAGCTTGTAACTAGTTTTGATACAAAATAACTTTATGCACTACGATCGTGAATAGCGCACAATATACGGAACGTGAATAATAGATAGTTAAATCCAGTGAGATGAAGACGTTATTTGTTTAAACTTTGCAAGATCCGTTTATCATACTGAAAACACTATTTCACTTATTCATATTTAGTTGAACTCTTAAACTTGCTATAATTACATCACATCACACTCAATCCCGAAATCAAAAATCGCCCGCTATCGCACCAAAGTAGTACCTCTACAGGCCACGACACCTTTCGACAAATCGAAGCTTTCTAAAATATATTTTTAAAAAGTGTGGGAGAGCCATGCTTCGGCACGAATGGGCCGGCTCGACCGGAGTGATACCACGGCCTCACAGAAAACCGACGTGAAGCAACGCTTGCGTTGTGTTTCGTCGTGTGAGTGAGGTTACCGGAGGCCCAAATATCCTTGCCTTCCCCAATCTCCCCAATTCCTGAATCCCCAACGATCCTCAAACTCCTAATCTCCAAAAGGCCGGTAACGCACTTGTAACGCCTCTGGTGTTCCAGGTGTCCATGGGCGACGATTGCTTACCATCAGGTGATCCGTTTGCTCGTTTACCGGCTTACGCCATAAAAAAAAAATAAAAAATAAATATATACCTAGGTGGGCAATCGCAAAAACTTTTCAAGAATAACTCAGACTTAGAAATATTCTTGTGTACAATTTGTAAGTGGTGAAAACTAAAGGCAGAACAAGCATACATATTTAGAAGTTGAGGTTTTCTTCGACCTCAATTGTCAATCAAGACAAGAATAGATACTTACAAGAGATTTCTCAGCCAAAGCTTTAGTCATTAAGATTGCCTATTCCCGAATTAGATAAATCTCCGACCGCAATTGGGATTGTGGCTACATGGGCTTAAAGAAGTTTTGTTTTTTCGAGATATACATTATACCTAAGTGATTTTTTGATATTTATTTTTTCCTTAACAGGATGGATAACTATGTTAGAGCCGAATACCAATGACTATCTTTTTTATTAAATAAAAATATAAGCCATTGTTCAGCATTGGTCATCCATTGGTCCAACTGATGATGTACGTTACCTATGACCACAGAACATATAAATCTTTTTTATATGTTCTGTGCCTACGACGACGATATGTATCTGCAGACCACGGCCAATCAGACAGGGGTTTTATTTTATTAGTATGAATGAACTAAAACTCTATCTCTCCAATATTTTTATTTATGAATCAATAAGCTGTGTATGTCATGAATAGATGGAAAATTAGGTTTTAAAACGTTTCCAAAAATATTGTATCGACTATACTGGGCAGGGAGGCTAAAATACTGACATTTTAAACTAACTAATATACAATATACGACGCTAAGTCGACCAACACGGGCTAAAAATAGAATTTTAATATAGTAACCCTTTTATCAATGTTGATTTTGGATAACTATAACTCAACATTAAAATGCGTTAACCTGATTTTTTACTCATTGCTTTTGAATCAAAAAGTCATAGATAACAAGTATGTTTTTTATAACTCTATGTATTTTTTATGACTGCCACTGGATTGCCCTGCCTATCCCTTCGGGCATAAAAGGCGTGATGTTATGTCATGTTTGTGTCAATTTTATAACCACTTTTACACAATTACTAATTACAATGTTAAAATGTAATACTCAACTAATATTATGAGTATTATGTTATTCAGTTCCATGTTGAACCTACTGGTATTACCTACGCAGGATTGGTACAGGTGCTCCATTTCAGAAAAGGCCAAGGCGCATCTATAAAAAAATGACATAATAATATGTCTGCAGTTCACCACCTCGCTTCCAGTGGATTAACAGAGACCGTGCGCAGCCTTCTCTGATTAACCTGAAACTCTGAAACTGAGATTGTATGAAAAACCTTTAAAAACTAAGAGGACCCCCTCATAGTTCAATAAGGAATGTCACAGACTGATGATATAACTCCCACTGCTTTCATAGCTATAGATTCACAAACCAATGTTTTAATCTATTTTATATAATATAAACTATAAATTAAATTAATAAATAATGACGGCACGGTTGGTGCGGTGGCTGGGTAACCGGCTGATGTGCAACGTGTCGCGTGTTCGATTCCCGCACGGAACAACACTTTGTGTGATCCACAAATTGTTGTTTCGGGTCTGGGTGTCATTGTGTATGTGAACTTGTATGTTTGTAAACGCACCCACGACACAGGAGGAAATCCTAATATGCGGCAACGTTTTAAAAACAAAAAAAAAATAATAAAAATCTGCCTCATAATACAGCAAGAAATGCTGACAAATGATTTATTTTTCAGCTTCCAGTCGTTAGCATACGTAATGAAGACAAGACAAGAAGTAAAATTTAACTACAAGAGCTACAATGCTCATAAAGTTACTGGCTAGCGACGGCACAAAAGGGTTAACTTAAACTCTAAGTTTTACTTCGAAAGTTTTCACTGCAAAACGGAATTTTAACGAATTTTCAACTTTATAACATGTCTCCTGCCTAGTTTTGTTGAAAGGGTAAGCAAATGAATGTTGTAAGAAACAATTTTGCTGTTTATATTTAGGGTCTGATTCAGTACCCTCATATTCACCGATAAAAGGTGATAAATACGTATTTATTATAAATAATGCACGCTACTGACCTTACCGTCTTAAAATTTAACTGGACAGTTTAACTAATACTTTAAGTCGAACTGTACTGTTAAATCGTATGGTGTGTAGACTGTATGTACCGACGACTTAACTGTACAGTTCGACTGTACAGTCGGAAAATGTGTAGCCTGCATTATTTGGTAGATAGTGGTTATCCAGATATTGTGAAACAAGCCCTTACATACGCCGCGCGCCGTGAAATGTATTTCGTTTTCGTCCTGAGGCAAAACAACTTGCCATGAGGAGTAGGTACTTTTGATGTAGGTATAAAGTAAAAACAAAAAATAAAGATGTAATTTTTTAAGTTTAAACAAAAGTCATGGAAATACGCTCATGAAACACTAGACGTGAATTTGTAGGCATTATTCGCATCGCACGTGCCACCCGATGAGAAGTACTTATTACGAGAATTACATAGCGTGATGTTTTGATAATGTACTCTGAGTTCGTATGCGCTTTCTGCAATGGTTCACCAGTTACTTTTAGTTTTAAACATTTCATTTCTTTGTAAAATTATTGTATTACCAAGAAATAGATTTCACTGCGTATATTAATCGTCTCGTCTAGTGGGTAACTACGATTTATAAACTTTATTCTTGATATTAAAATCACCAGCAGTTTTCTCAATTAATAATATTATCAGGTGCTGCATCGAATCACGATCCCGTTTAATTGTACTTCTAAGAACAAGACGTTCATTAAAATAAATACGAATCTTTACTAGTCTATCATTAACATAGTCGATGTGAAAATTTATGAGTATTTGGTCAGAGTGGAGGAATTTTGTGATGTGATTTTTAAATCTGGACGTATTTAGGAGGTCTCGAAGTGATACCTATAGCCTACCTAAGCTTTATTTTGGTCACGCGAATGAAACCGCGTGTCAGTGTTTCGGTCCTAGGTATTTATTACTGCCTCCAAGATTAGCAAAATCAGTATTGTTTCCTGTCTCGGATTCGTTATCATAGAGGTATATACAGTGCTTGGATTAAGGTCCTATGTATTTTTTGTATTATATTTCAAAGGGATTTCTACCTACACCTCAATGTAAAAAGAAAGATCATTGAAAGTGCTTTTGTTTGTTTGTAGCTAGAAAATTCTTTCTTTCTCCTCTTTGGTCTTTAGTAAGAAATCTATTTTTACACTTCAATAACTGAAACGTTTATTCATCGGAAGGATAGATAGAGGTGAATAACAATGGGGAAAGGTTTCAAAAGAGCTTGAAATTATGATCTATGAGTAAAAAAATCTGGACATTTTGAGAAATGTCTAAGTTGGTATGTATATGTTTCAAGAATCTTACGTAAATCGATCCCACAACGGAGAATATAATAATGGTGTAATAATAATTGGTGGTCCATATGTTAGGTAAACTCCGTGACATCTACTGAAAATTTCGAAATAAATCTGATATTGTGTTACTCTATTATATTTACAACTTTATCTAATTCTTCTTCTTCCTGATCTTATCTCTATTACTTGGGATAAAATCAATATAGGTACCTATCTTTTTATTGTATTACTAGATAATTATTCATCATCAACAGCCTATAAATGCCAATTGCTGAGCAAAGCCTCTTCAGCAGGAGCATTAATGGAGCATTAATCACCACGCTTGCTCAATGCGGGTTGGTCTAGATAATCGTTATCTCATCACAAATATAATATATACGTCTACTTCGTTTTTCGTTATCATCTTAGCATAAACATACAATTTCCTGTGGTCATAACACACAATCTGTATCTATACTAACGCCTGAATACTGAAAGAAGTTTACTCAATAAAAAATTGTACTTATATATTGTACCATCTCTATCATTTTACGAAGAATTCGTAGTGACTTAAAACTGATTTGCGTTTATGTATTTGGAATATGATCAAAAATAGAAATATACCCACACTATATTGGATACCCAATTAACAAGACATGGGCTAGCAGTAACCTGAGAAATACATTATAATGTCGAGACAAACAGTAGACGAGTTTCAAGGTTCTCGGTTATTCTTAGTAGGGAATTGTGAATAAGCAATCGGGTCCTTGTAGGTGTGTGTACCTTAAATAGTATAATAATACGTAATACTATTAGTATTTACGCTTATGTATATTAACTATTCAATAGATTTTGTTTACATTTACATAATATGAACAAAATAGCCTTAGGGTTAGAAATTTAAGATTGTTTGAATATTGTAATCAGAGCAAACATCTAAATGTTACTATTACTTACTCTCACAGTGATTGGGTGGTCGATGCAGTTTCGAGTGCTTAATGTAGTTTAAAAGAAAAGGAAAAAAAATGAAATATTGGCTGTCAACACCATTAAAAATAATAGAGTATTGCGTACTGTGAACTTTTAGACATGTTGTCAATTTCAGTTTACTCGGGACAACACCGCTATTCGGTTTTATTTACTTGTTAATAATGATGACTTTGAAAATGGGAGTTAAAAAAGTGAATAACTATATAAATACTTAATGAAATAAACAGGAGATCAATAGCAATCTCATGATTATTATAATTATAAAGCTGAGGAGTTGTTTTTTATTTGACTAGCGACTGCCCGCGACTTTTTACGCGCAATCCCGTTTTCTCCGGTTCCCGTAGGATATTCAGATATTTTTCTGTCTTAAGAACCTTCCCTTAATAATAACAAATACAAAAAAAAATTTGGAATCGGCCCAGCTATTCACACATGATGCCGTAACCAAGAGAAACAGGGCATCATATTCATGTATATACATATGTATAGAAAGGCCGACGTTTGACCACTATCTCAAACTTTGTTTGTTTAATTTCAGGAACTAATAGTCCGATTTGAAGAAGTCTTTTTGTGTTGTTTAGTCCATTTATCGAGGAAGACTATGGGTTATTAATCATCACGTATAAGTAATAACCCGTCCACCAACCAGACCGGGTCAAACCGCGTAGACGTAGCTGGTAAACAATAAGCATATATTCTACCCTTGAATTCTGTAAAAAAAAGATAATCAGTGAAATAAAGGATAGTAATTTATTTATTTAGAAAATTTACGTATATAACAGTAGTGTTATATAAGCTGTAGAGCTTACGTCATTAAGTTATACTGTTAATCTTATATAAATATGTACAACTACTATTAATTTAGGTACTTAAAAAAAACTAATCACTTTCCCAGACGCTTCGCAGAAAAGTAAACGAAAATCTGTTGAACTCCGCTTGTTTATCTGCAGAGCCAGCTCGCCTTTTGGTTGTGGGTGAGTGGGAGTCAGGGTTATGGCTTCTTGCTTTGCCTCCAACCTAGGTACATACTTTGTTGGACGACACCACATTCCGTGCTGCAATTTGTTGAAGGCTTGGAGCTTCATTTTGTTCACCGTCGTTGTCGTTGTGGTGAAGGTGTCAACAGCCTTGGACACCACGGCTTCTCGTGTAGCCGTAGTTCAGGCCGTTTTGCTCGACAAGCAAGCATTAATGACATAATTCGTGGAGCTCTTGCTTCCGTTGGCGTGTCAGCTACTTTAGAACCTAATGGCTTGGTACGCGACGAGGGCAAAAGACTCGACGGTATGTCATTAGTACCTTGGAAGATGGGTAGGCCTTTAGTATGGGACGCCACTTGCATAAATACTCTGGCGCCATCCCATCTTCCAAGCTCAGCGTGTCGAGCCGGTGCTGCCGCTGCTGCTACCGAGAACCTCAAACGGCGAAAGTATAATAGCCTGATTCGAACCGTAACCTATTTCGAATCGTTTGGGGTTGAAACTTTAAGGCCGTGGGCCCAAGTACCTACACATCTTCTTTACAAAGATATTGTAAGGAGGATGGCTGACACTTCAGGTGATCGAAGGGCTGGCTTGGACAAAGGTTAAGCATTGCCATTCAACGTGGCAATGCTGCTTGTCTTTTGGGCACCCTACCTCACGATAGCGATGAGGAATTTTTTACTTTGATGCCTTATGATAGCATTTTTTATTTTTATTACTTTTTTAAGGTGTAAATATATTACTTTTTAGTTAGTTATAATTTAAGTTGTATATATTTATTTAATTTAAATTCTTATTATTAATGTTAATTTGGTAAAGAAGAAAGAAATTGAACTTAATACAGCTCAGAAACAAAATTAACAATAAACTATACTAAATACAATTTAATAACAAAATTGGTAATCATAATTATGTCAGTTAGTTCTATTGTGGTATGAGCATTGCTTAAACAGTATCGGGTAACTCAAAACTCTTGTATCATTACCTATGTTAAGAACGCGGAGACTGCACAAAGGTTTGCATAAAGAAGTACATACACTCAGTTACTTAGTTGTTCATAATCTTAGCATGTAAAGTATAAACGTTTTTAGAGAGTAATAGCATAAACGGTAGGTAGGTACAGTTTCACTGCGTTTTTGGATTAGCAATATTCCGGCAACATTTTTGAGATCTGCATTCTTCGTTTTATTAGGCTCTGTCTCTTTGTAGATACATGAGAATCATAACACACAATAAACGTTCGTAACTTTTAAGAAATAAAAGTGATTCTTATCTTTTAATATTATTCACAAATCCCTATATGAACTAAGAGACAATTTAAAGTTTTAATAGTTTCGTTGTTCAATTCTACTTACCCACAACAATTATTCAAATGTCATGAACATTACAAACAAAAAGGATGGGAGAGCTATGCTTCGGCACGAATGGGCCGGCTTAACCATAGTGATACCCCATCCTCACTGAAAACCGACGTGAAGCAACGGTGCGTTGTGTTTCGTCATGTGAGTGAGGTTACCGGAGGCCCAATTACTCCCCCCCTCTTCCACAAACTCCCCAATCATCAAATTCCTAATCCCCAAAAGGCCGGGGAACGCACTTGTAATGCCTCTGGTGTTTCGGGTGGCCATGGGCGGCACCGAGTGCTTACCATCAGGATCACGGCTCACCGTATGATCGTTTACTGTACTATCCCATAAAAAATTATGCATAAAAACTTCGGTGTTCACAAGTACGTACATACACTTTAAGTCTTGAAGTTATTTGTCGGCACGAAGCCGCAGCGTCGCAGCGTCTTAAATACGACACGAAAATTACGTAAACATTAATTTTATTCTTTTAAGTAAGTATTTATATTGAGGTTTTCGTAAATCGACAATACAAATTAATATTACTTTGACCGATATGGAAGTTAATAAAATGGACATGGGATTAATAAGTCTTTCATCAGTAGAATGAATGAAGTAAATGCCAATGAGTAATTGAAGTAAGTGCCAAAGTGTTAATATAAGTAAAATATATTAATTTGCTGATGGACAGAAAGCATTGTACGAAATCAATCAGTGGACATAAAATCAGTGCATGGTAATAACCAAACATTAATTTTACTCTCACAGTAAACTTTCAAAAGAATTTTCGTAGTAAGTACTTGCAAGGAATTTGTAACCGTACACCTTCGTGGAGTAATCCATAAAAATTGGTCGAACCGCACATGTCGTGGTCGTGAGAAACCAACTGTTAAAATAGCCAGCTTCAATGGCTTCATATCAAATATCTGCATAGCCATTGGTAACAAAGACCCAATCATGAATAATCGTCTGATCCATGTAATGTTATTGAAGCGATATGAGTCCTAACATTTACGTGGACACATAAAAAAAAGTGTGTACTTATATGTGCTGTAAATAAAACAATGTCAATGTAAAAGCATAATTGGTTAACAAAATTAACTTGTTTTTGTTTTGTAACCTAACCAGCGGCTGTAGCCAAATGCCATTTAGCGCTTGTCTACATGTAGAATAGAAAACCAAATTATATGGAATTGACGTAAATTTTGATACTTGTCAGTGTCATCCCCATACATTTAGTTTTCTACTCTCTCTGTAGACAAGCGCTAAAGTGGCGTTTGGCTAAAGGCACTGATGTAAATAATATTTGCAACAATTAGCTATTGCAACGTTGAGAACTTTGCCATGCCTCATAGTACATTCTACTATAATAAATTTTAATTACGTTTTCTTTGACCATTAGAAAAAGGTAAGTAAATATCTTACTATACTATGTATATAGAAGTAGTTGAGTTTGAGCGTTTTCTACACAAGAGCAGTAGTTGCAACGACTTCATAAAATGTGTTACTTTGGTTACAATTTATGACCAAATAAATTTGGTGTTTGGCACAGTGGCCAGTGTTACTATGGTACTGCTCTACGTACTTCGGAGAATTCATAGGGCAAATAGCTTTAAACTAGGGGAGACGATATCATTTTACATTGACTGCAAAGATTGCTTCGTGAAATAGCGCGGCCGATACAAAATACAGCTGCGAGATCCAAATTGACTTCAAAATCGCTTTTCCTCTAACCCTGTGTTTCAACGAAATCGATTTTCAAGAACGGAATGAATTCAAAAACCTACTACTTTATTTACCACTTTTACCAACGTGTGATATACAAAACAACTAACACAGTAAAAATGGGATTAATTCACACATCTTTTGATTTTCTCGTCAAAGTAAACGATTGATTAAATATCAGTAACTTGATACTTTCTATCATTCACTGTTGTAGCTATTTCTCCTCTGTTTGTCATTACCTTATTCAGCCTTATTGAATATGTGAGACCAAAATCGTAACAAAATGGTATCCATGGGATGGTAAAAGAAGAGGCAGACGAGCAAAATGATGGATGGTCGATATAAAAAAAGTCGGAGAGGCTACGTGGCCAAGAAAAACTAGAGACAGAGACGAGTGGAAAAAGCTGGAAGAGGCCTGTGTGTCACAGGATACGATAATCACTAATTAGGATAATTGTTGTGTTAGATTATAAGTTAGACTAATGTTGATTAATGTCTAGTTTTAAGCAATGATTATTATTATTAGATACAATACTACAATACAAATGACATGTTGAATTTTTGCTATTCAATATTCCCATAGATTTGATTCTAAATCCTAGTAGGTAAAATACAAATCTGTAAACATACTATATTTTTTATTTACTATCAGGTACTACCACCTACCACAAGGTAATTTGCATCATTCGCTTTGCCTTCGCGATGTAAATAAAAACTGATAGCCAGCTCAGGGAACTTTAGATGAGTCTCAATAGTGGGCAAATACGAATTCTTGCCAGGTGGTGAAAAATACTTGCGAAAAAGAGAAGCAAATGAAAAATGCAATTTGCAAAGTCGTTATGAGTTACAGCCGTGTTGCAGTGAGCAAAAAAAAGTATGTTTTTCAACTAACAGTGGGTACCTAGGTATTATGTGCTGGGAATTTACTCCAGTTCAAATAGGACCAACGCATCTTCACGGGTTTTCTGTACCGTAGTCGGCACGTTTCTTAATCAGCTTTAAACTTTTATAGAAATTTAATTTTCAACTAAGCCGAAGCTGTTACGATCTCTTTCGTTTTTTGTTCGTAAAAGCGGTAGTTTTTCACATTTATTTAGGTACTTGAGATGGAGTAACATAAACTTGTTTACATAAAAATAACATTTTATTTTGTACCATATTTTTTTTCAAAACCGCTATAACTATAAATGCACTAATAAAAAGTCCTATCTCCTAAGCGTGAGCGACCACAGAACTTAATACTGCGATCCAAACATAATTGTTTCTTTGAATTCGTCCACGTTGAGACGCCCCAGGAGTTTTCACGAAGTCAATCAATTAAGGCTAGATCTTTTTCAACCAAATTGCATTAAACTGAAGGTAAAATATTTTGTCTAGCCTGAATTTTCCAGTTACGCTCGAGGCTATTAGTTCTAAAGTCCACCAATACAATGAATTTTTTTTATACATTCGAAGTTATATTATACCTATACATACATATACATAATAATAATTATTGTTCTTTAGTACAATAATATTACGCGAAATGGTGTTGTGTAAAATGGCTGGTAGAAGCAGAAGACGGAAAAGTTCAACTTGTTCAGCGGTAGTATACACGTATACACCAATTTGACGAAGTTTGCTTTTAAAAAATGTGAAAAGGGGGTTTCTCAATTTGACAAAAATATCCAAAAAAAAATAGGTTTTAAGACCATATCACGTTTTATGGGGTTCTTTTGGGCTAGAAAGCAGGACTGTTGCATATATCTTTCTTATAGACACTCTTATATAAAGGGAGGGTGGGGTTGTCCACGGTGGTTATCATAGGCACAAATAGGTATATGTGCTGTGGTCCCATATCTGTTGAAAAATAATTTAGTTCTTTAACCTTTTGTATCTGATGATTATGAAGTTCCATACGCGAATTGTGGAAAACAAAAATGTATACAACAGTTTTGTTTACTTTTATAATTACCTACTTATATTAATTTAAGTTAATTTATGTATTACAAATAGCGTAATGCATTCATATTACGCAACAATTCAAAATACATAATTGCGATAACATAAGTACTCTTAGGTTAGGCGTCAATGTGGATATTAACTGTCCATTGACAGATTGCGCGAAAAAATATGTATCACAATAAGTAATGTGAAAAAAGGCTGACAACGTAAGCTGTGGGCGTCTGGACAACTGTTGAACGCATCTGCGTGTTCGAAGTCCGCGTTTTCTTCGGCGCGTCGTATATACAGCGGCGCGGAGGAGCGGAGCGCTCAGTTCAGCTTTGGCCGCCGTTTGGGCCAGTCGTCTACTTCGCGAGCATCCGCACACCGAACTTCGTGTAGTGCGCGAATATGAAGTGCATAACTATTTTTATGTTGACTTTAACCGTAGCGCTAAATGTTTTTGGAGCAGAAATACAAATCCGTGATGAACTGCAAGCTGTAGCCGAGCAGATATCCATCCTTAAGACGATGCATAATACCGATGTGTCCGATATGAAAAAGGACATCGATGATCTGAAGTAAGTAAAACAATATTTTAATTTTTTTTATGTTCTTTTGTCTATTTTTTTTTAGATTTTATTTGGGGTAATTTTATAAATTCAGTTCTTTTTGATTTTACGAATGTTATAAAGTTTATTAGTTGGGATTTTTCTTCCTTAGGGCCATTGCCGGTTGCCGGGTTTCGCGCGCTTTCCTCGTCCTTTCCGCTGCTGTTTATAATTAAATAGTTCAATTTAAAGCTTTTCAATGCCGAGCGAGTGACTTGTGGCCATTGCGATTTTATATAAGTAATATCTAATTGCCGTGGCGCACGACGATGGTTTCCCATTACTTTAAATTGTTTCAAAGTTTCGTGTAACCAACACAATATTCTGTTATTTAAATTTTTGTTATATGTCTCTTCTTCTCCTTCCCTTAAATTTTTGTTGTTATTATATTATGTATTTTATTTTATAATTATAATACTTTTTTAATTTTTAATGTCCCTATGTCTTATAACGATTTAACATAATACTTTTTTTTAGTTTTAAAGTTTATTTCTCGTCCAAAAATTATAATTTTATATTTTTTGGGGTCATTTAATACTTAGGGATATTAAAAAAATATAAATAAAAAAAGATGTAATATTATGCGTATCTAATTTTGAAACGAGTTATAAAATCGCAACCTACAATTGTAATAAAATATAAACTAAATTAGGTCCTACGTATAAAGCATGTAGCTGGGTATAATATAGTACACAAAGGGGTCTCCGCAATAGATATAAGCCTCCTACAATGTCTTTACGATTTTGGTTATCGCCGATGATTGGGTCCTCCATATATTATGCATTATTTATGAGCACTTATATATTTCCTTTTGGACTGTGGCGTATCCTTTTGGAAATGTGTTTTGGCAGGAATTCAATAAAATAATTGATAAATGTTGAAATTGTTTGAGGTAGTAAAAGTCTTCCTTTTACAGCAGATTAATAAAAAATGTAGGAGAACGAGTCAGGATCACTTTATAGCCGCTCGAGTACGTTAGGGATTGCAAAGTTACACGCCGTCACATCGAACACTCACGAGACTCTTTCACTGTTAGAAAGTGAGTGAAAATTATAAAACTTCTTTTAATTTTGACATCGTCATCTATTATTTGTAGGAAATTTTCTAAAGCTCTATTCTATGACTTAGTTGAGGTATTAACTTCGCCTGAAGGCTACCGGTCTCTTTACATGTCTAGATGGGTACAGTCTATTATTCTCATAACTTTACATTCGTTAATTGTGTCCTTACAAAAACTGATGAAATAATACTGAATCTCCAAAATGTATATTTCATAAAAAAAGCTCAATGGAAGTTACTAAAAAATGAAATTGCCAAATACTTAAATATCCTATTTAGACTTAATGTCTTTATTTTAAACGATTTGGTGGTAGTTTATACCTTAAAAAGTTAAATAAAGATAAATAATAAAAGGATAAATGGACTAACTTATCTTATACTCTTACAATTGCCTGCTAGGCCTCAAGACACACAAAACCGGCTGCAAAAAACTGGCAATTATTATATTTTTGCTTACTGTGTTAAGGGACTCGATGGGACCAATTCTTCCGATCCACTGTCCGAAAGTGGGCGTGGTCCTTGCTTTTGTCCATCAGAACAGATGATTCTATTAAGCATAGGATTCTATTCCAAACCTCTAAATAAGCCAATCCAATAATTTAAAACCGGACATCTATAAGAAAATAGTCCAAAAACTCTAAAAGTTCGATACACTTGACCTGTTATAAAAAAGGGTATTTGAGACAATAAAATAAATTGGATACAAGATGTAACGCGACGTGGGTGTCAACAGATAAATTCGCAAGTTTGACGAATAGTTGCCTCGCGCCGCGGAGTAAGCGTGGGGTCGCGCTCGCGCAGGTGTTCCCCTGACTCCACACAAATGGTTGATATGACACCATTACGTGACGGCGCTATATTCATAACACAACCGAGTCATGTACAGTAATTTCTCCATTCCCACGGCCGTCTCGTTATAAATAAATAATTGATTTCGTCTCAATGCCTCGAATAAGGGTTCATATAAATTGGACCGGGTGGCTATACTTGTCATCTTGTACTACATCCAGTAATACATTGCTCGTAGCGCGATTACATTATGCCCGCAACGTTTTCAACTCAGTTCATTATTAAATGATCCAATTGCGTCATGTTTACGGAAACCTAAAACTTGACTTAGCAAATTCGAAACTAAGTTACCGAGATATTTATTGCCTACTCTAAACAAATACTCCAATATTATTAAACAAAACAAATGGTTTACAAGATTAAAATTTTGCGAAGCGGAGTTCGTTAGTATTTGGCAGAAACAACAAAGCAATCTCAAAGTTGTTAAGCTCTTGAATCGAAAACGGGTCAAGAGTAATTTTTATGGCACCAGGAGAGGCCACAATGACCCTACACAAGGTGTTATAGGGTTTTCATATTAATAAGAGCGATTTTTTTCGCCGATTGGCCCCACGAAATTAAAAAGATATTAATTGCGGCAGCGAAAATTAATAAAACATTACTTAAAATAAAGAATAGTCATCAGTTTAAATACATATAGGTATGGGAGTCTGTTACTTCATGCATAATATTGTAAGTTACTTATGTATATAGTAAATTGATTCAAGTGATGCAAAGTCATATAGGAGACGGTGACGGCGAGAAAATGCGGAAGTTTTAATGGAGCATTACGAAGTGTAAGTGGAGTGGTGCGGAGGGCGTGTCTCCGGCGGAGGTGTCGCTGCTGCCGGCCGGCCGCCGCGGCGGCGTGCCCCCAGGACCTGTAATGGCTCACGCCCGCGGCTTTGAAGTCTTGCAAGACGTGTCATAATATAAAACTTGTAAACGCAGGAGTGTTTCGAGATTGCCGGGAACCAAGGACCTCTTGAAGCAAACCAGGCCATCTGATCGACACGATTATTCCTCTTCGTCTTTCCCTTCAGGGATTTATAAAAGACATCGTCATTTTTATTTTTTCACTCGATACGCTGCTGAAAAATTAAAGCTCAAGGGCCGCTCGATGTGATGCGCACTTACTAACGAATTTTTGTCTATTTTTCCTGCTCTAATAATTTTCATAAAATATCTTTTGTTTTGTTTAAGTTTTATGCTGGAGGTCGGCCTTTTGATTTGTTTAATAGACTATCTATTTATTTATTATTAATCTAAGGCTCAATACATGACCTAGTTACTGATTACAAGAATAAGTACGCGTTTGGTACTTTTACTTTCTCACCGACTGTCATCAGTGTGACAGGTTCTATCTGGCATTATTGCCGTTTGATGAAATTCCAAAAGAGCTCCCATATTGCACGTAAAAGCAAACTGTGAGTGAACTTTTGACGATTAAAAAAAAGGGTTTCAAATGTAGAACGTTTGTAGAGCGGGGCTGGCATTTTTTAACACATTTTCCATAAATCTTGCTGTATAATGCAAATTATGAACGTCGAAAGCAGTTTGTACCGTGTCTTATTATACCATGCATCTTATTTTCTTTGGCGGCTTCTAACGTGACAAGACGTTTTTCGCGATAGGTCCCACATCTGAAACACACGTCTCACCTCGCCATCGTAATAGCATTTAGGAGTTTAATGTTAATTTGTTTTTTTTTTCGTAAGTCTACGAATGGTAAGAGATTGGTGTACACCATATGTTGTTTACGTATAATTGGCAGTAAATTAAGCTCTATCTATGAAAAGCACCTGCGAGTACTGAGAAGCGGTGGTTCTTGATAACTAGCTTATGAAACAGATAAAATTAAGTCTTATACACAGGGAATTAGGATTTAAAATGTATGGTAGATAAAAAGGTAGCTATAGATAGAATATACCATCTCGTGTGCCAGATGAGTTTGCATCTGGGAACTGCAAAGGTACCCGTTTGCATACTTGAAATTCAACGTCGCCAGCTGTAGAGATCACTTTTGTTTATCGATTTTTATTAAGTCGCCAGTTTATTTTTACTCAGAGAACTGCACAACCTTTAGTTGCTATCCTCGTTTTGAGTTAATGTTGAGTTTCTTTAATAAATTATATATAATGTGTTTGCAAACCATACACTTCGTCTATGATAAGTATGAGAATTTTGGACACGTGTGCACTATGATATGACATTTACACTCCGAAATACCTAATATGATTATGCACAATTGCTATAATATGCATGCTAATCAATATTAAGTAATCTACGAATTGCAATCCTTCAAGGTTTCGATAAAGTTTAGAAGTATCAACTCAAATTACTTTAAAATTAACACTGGGTCACACAACCATTATTACATCTCAATCGAACCTCTTCGAAGAAGAACAGGTGTGAAAGTTTTATTATAGGTATGCCAATATCACCGTCATAAAAATATGAACAATAACGTCATATCTTACAACAGCGAATTAATATTTTTTTATATGTAGATCATTCTAGAACTTTTAGCATGGGTAAAAACGTTTTATTACACAAGGACGCGAGACCGCACAGGACCTGTTTTTTTATACGAGTGTGTCATTTATTTGTGCTTTATTTTTAAAACAATTCACATGTGCTTGTTCCTTTATATCATTACCTGTTAAACTTAGGAGGTTCATTGACTTCAGTGCAAGCCCACATTCAGTATCAATGACGAACAAAAATAAATCATTACCAAGAGCATGCATTATCTACCTATAACTACAGGTTTTCATAGATTATATAGGTATCTAATTAAAATGTACCTTAGAAACATTTACGAGTTCAAACTAATTTGCAATATTACATACGATTTGGCTCTATTTCTGTCAATGAAAATTATCAGAAACCCTCCTTTTGAAAAGAAAGTTCATCGATTCTAAACTTAATTCGACTTCGTCTGGTACTTACGTTTGGTAGGTACCTAAATAGATAGATGTAGCCTATTTAGATCTTCATTTCTACTTACTCAATTCTTATCAAACAATAAAATACATAATTACATACCTAGTTCTATTATTAAAGCATTTCGGCTTAGGTCTGTAAATTATAATTAGTGCCGAATCAAATTAATTGTACAAATTGATACTTGTACTATACATGGACATATTACACATGATCTGTCAGCAATTGTCTACTAATTAGATCAGCCAAGATGCTGCTTACAAACTAACCTCACACCTCATTGTGTGATGCATGATTGATATAATTAATCAAACTAATTTGATTTAACCGAATCAGCGAATTTGCACTTTAAAATTAGGTACACAATGTGATTTTGATTTTTAATCACCTTTATCCTTAAATTCTAAAAGGTTATGATGCTAGCTAGTCTTAAATACAGAAAGAAGGTGTTTTTAGTTTCTTTTCAATTTATTCCATACTTAACTCTGAAAGTTCTCATAAATGTACTCTTAACGCCTATTCATAACCAATCAATGGGTAGGCCATTTGCCGATTGGCTCCCGGTCTATAAGGTCATTAATATTGGCCTCAATCCACGGTGAAAGATAGAAAAAACTAAAAAGCAAAGACAAAATATATAGGATACACGCTTTCTAATACTTTAACGATATCTGTATAAACACAAACGTTTGAGTTAGTTAGTACATAAAATCACGTATTAGTACATGGATTGATTTAATTATGACATTCTACCTCTAGTAAGTACTTAGAATATGGATGGCCGCATAGCGCTAAATGGGTGAGGACCTCTTTATGTAGGTACCTACATGACTCTATTTGTCGGACAACCGTTTGACAATTATCGGCTCAATCGACGCTGCTATCCATACATTCTTGTTTCAATCGACGGACGATTGGCCTTTGACATCTGTTAAGCATGATCACATAAGTGGCTGCAATGATTTATTTGATTGATCGTACGTCGCCCGCTCCGAGTACATTATATTATGTAGACAGATTATGTACTTAATGCGCACAGGTTATGTACAGCATCATAGGAACTGTACGTTTAGCTTCCTCCAAAACTGTTCAATTCATACAATTGAACAAATTGATCAAAAGCTGGTTGTTCGATATTGCTAACAAAAATGGATTAACATGTACTATAAAAGTTACACGCACTACCTTAGGATTCCCTTTGATGCGCGCACTAAAAACTGAACACCGACGAGTATTCTCAAAACGGCGCTTACACTGTTATGTGTAGAGATATCCGCTGAACATGGACGGGTGCGGAGAGGCGCCCTTGTACGTACATACATGTGCGTACAATCCGTAATCATGTTCGAACATGTTTACATCTCCTTACATTTTCACTTGGCAGTGCCGAGTTCAGGCGGCACGTGCGTTGCTCTCCACACGTGTCTCACAATATGCGAGGCTCTGGATTTCTTGTGTCTCCCACGATCCGTGTCTCGGCGTTACTGGTCGCTCGTTCTCCAAATTTACATGTGAAAACATAAAAAAGATTCTTTCTCTAAGTTTTCCATTCGTACGTTGCGCCTGAAAATCTAACGTTATATTTTAGAGCTACATAGTTATGGGTCCCGTATATATATATCAGCCCCTCTTTGGTCGTAAAAAGAAATGAACATGTTTAAGTAGGTACAAAAGCGTTTTTCCTTGGCAGAATATATTTAATGAGATGTGTACATAGGAATTCTCTGAAATAAAACACGTTGAGATTTTTTTTTTGGTTCTGACAAAAAATGAATCTGTAGGTACTAGGTGTACAAAATACTACGCGTATAATAGTGTGGGTTTGATTCCCAAATGGGGTATATATTTGTACGAGTATGGCTATTATGGTTCTAGATGTTCGCAAGACTAATGCTGACACAAATGTCTTTGTTATCGGACAGTGTTAATAGACGTGAACTTATTGATATCACAAATAAAATCAAGTATTAGGTATTGTGAGGTTTAGGAATGTAGGAACTCTGTTAATTTAATGCTCCTGTTCACGTGGTACGATATGCTTGCAAGGCATTTCTGGTGGCTTTAATCTAAGCAAATTACTTACGTTATTATAGTATTGCTAAGTCAAAATTATATTATTTGAATTTGTCGAGATCACAGTTTGACAGCTTCATTAAAAACTATAGGTACTGTTAAATAATTTGATCAACTCGTCAAAAAAACGATTAAGAAGTCATCTTAAAATATTACCACTTCAATTTACATTTACAGTATTAAAGCTATGTATATGAGCTTTATATGTATGTATACCTATACCATCGATTGGAGCTTAAGAATATTCAAATGATCGGGACATGACTAAAGACGAACTTTGCTAATCGTACCTACAAACACGCAAAGCCTTTCAATAGTGTTTGATCCGATCTTAGGTGTTACGTTAACTTGTCACTAAGCTCCAGTAAGTATGTAGTTACATTCATAAAGAATACATAAACGTCACCCCTTCGTAGAAAGTATCCATATGATTCCAACTTACTTCATTAGTTTCATGCATCTTGGTCATACTCGGAGTACTCTGCATCAGGTATCTTTTCAGTCTTGGTAGACTCTCATATACGCTTTTTTAGGACAGCCTTTACCCCAACCGGTGTTGCCACTAACGTACCTTCGTAAATACATTTCATGCATAATCTGACTTTGTCCTTTTTTAATTTTTACACTATCTTCTATGCCACATTATGCATATACCAGGCACAATTTCAGGCTCTGTGCTACTCCTGAGATTTTAAAAAAAAATTAACTAAAAATTAACTTTTTAAAAAATTAATTGACTAAACTTGTTGCCTAGGCTCCGGATCAAAGAACAGGACTATGTATAGGTTGGTTTTTAGTCAGTGTGAGTCTGACACACTCTCTCGCCTTAACCAAGGCGGGAGAGGTCATTGAATGATTTTCCCCCTTAAAAAGAAATATTCTATGCTACTTCTTCAACTTACCATGCCCATTCCTCACCCTATCAAAGTGGGCCTAAACTGATCAATATATAAAAAAGTATTTGAATGTAAATCCATATTCCGTGTACTCAATAATAATGGGGGCGAACATCTGGCGAAGATGGGATGTTTATTTATATCTAGACCGGAAGTAGTGTGCTACGAACCCACATCCGGTCTCTAGCAAATGGTGCGCGTGCGCATTGAATGCCAAATATGGTAACAAATGATAACAGAAAAAGTTAAAGTTGCTGCTGAAATATTTTAAGTTTAAATCCCGGATAGAGCAAAAATTTAAAATCTCCCGCAGCCAAAACAAGAACTAGTTTAACTTTCCTCGTTTTCTTAGCAGTAAATTCAATTATAATTACGAGTAGTTTCAGTAACACACCTACATATCTTTAAAAGTACGTTTCAACTGACCTAAATGAAATATCCACAAAACGTACTTTTTTTTTCTTCAGTAAAGAAATCTCGGAACAATTTTCAGCTCTAATTATCTCTCTTAATTAGGAAAATAGTTAGTGGTCTCAACATCTATAAAAAGTAAGAGGTATCCCTATTTATTTTCGATATTCGTATAAAAATGTCCTGCATTTACTGGAATTCAAGAAATTACTGCCCATTTTTAAGATTGTACCTCTCCTTTGGTAAATTAAAATTTACTAGCACCGTACTCGGGAATTCGGACCCTCCGCCCCATGTAAAGGGACGGACATTATTCAACTTCTAATGTCTAACAGAAGGCAGGTGCTATTTCTAATGACGGTCATTCTGTTTCGACGGCATTTGGCCAACTGACAATAGTTAGAGTGACGTAAAAGAGCCTCTTTAGTACATTGAAACAAGGGCCAAAATGCATGGTCGACGAGGAGGCTCAATTTGGACCTTTTTTTATAACAATGATGTTTATCAAGGAGTTCGCCCGCACTTTTGTTATAAGGGTGATATTCGAATTGATTTTTTTCTAATACCATTGAGGAGCACATGGCATCCTTGCATCTGCCGTTACAATGAAGCGCTTTTGAGTTTTTATGCCGCCAGGTATAATCTTTCTTCGATTGTGCCCGTATCCCGCCATTTATAAAAACTGTTTCGGTAATTATAGAGTCCTCCGTTGCGTTTTAGTTAACACGCGCCATATTATTCAAAATTGGAAGTTTTTTTAAAGCTGTGTGTATCGCCCCTCGTTGTTGTCTAAATTGGTTAATTAGGTAGCAATTAATTAAATTAACTTAATTTGATACCTCAATTACCTACGCCTATCTTAGTTCGTTTTAAGTAAGTTTACTTCGTCTATCATTTGAAGACCTTGTACCTTGTAGGTACATATTTTTAGATGAAAATGCAATGATTAGAAAAATATCCAACCCTTTTTTAAAGAAGGTCTTCGGTAGCACCTTCATTTAAACAGAATCTTAGAACGTTATAAGAGCCATCATAAATTAACGGCGAGGGCACGTGGCGGGCCTCAAAACCGAGCTTGGCCGTTATTATTCGCCTTTACTGAAAACCGAAGTCCAATAAAATATAATTTACATTTAAACTTCTCTGAAAAAAGCAATTCGGAGCTCTCCCCAAATTGTTAATTTTAATAATGCTTCCGAAAGGCTGCTCTCTATCCCTCGCATTTGGAGATTATTGCCGCCATAAAAAAGTGCTGCACTACAATCTCTTTTAATGTCGGGAAAAGTAACAAATCGACCCTATCGCGTAGGTGCTAGGCGCCGCTAACGAGTGGAGCTGACAAAGTTAATTGGGAACATACATTTTATGACCTGACTAACTCGTGCGAAGGCTAGGCTCTGTAAAATAGGGCACTCGCTAGCTCACGGCTGCGAGTCACGGGGTCCATTTTTGACACAACACGTGTCACACTAATTATGCAAATAATTTTAATGTAAAAACCGAGACACGTGGGCACTGAGCAGTGAGCGCCCCAAACACCCTTAGAAAGGTCATGAAGTAAAGATTTCCTTAATAAACTTCGAGAAAAAACAGAGAGTACCTAAAGGTTACACGGCAGTAACGATGCGTGACTAAGTTCCGACGAGGTAGTTTATATTATATACCTCTATGTACATATGTATATTATTATATTCTGCTATATTTTACCAAAAAGGTTCATAATTATTATGAAAGTGAGTTATGTAATTACATTTCTGAGAGACATTGAACTAGTGCAAATGATTTATACTTACAAGTATCGTTGTGAGCTCGCTATGGGGCGGTTCCAGAAAAGAGTGAAGCTCTTTGGCACCTACATATTTAAGAAGCTTTTATTTAACGATCTCTCCGCCATTTGGACGGCTTGTAAAACGACTAATAATATTCCAAGAACTTGCAGCTAGCTTAAACTTAAATAACATAAATGTATATTTTGAAAATATGAAATTTATTTCGAATATAATACAAAATGCTAAGAAAATTGTAGAGTATACTTGAGAGAGGCAGAGCTTGAAATAAGCCTCGTTTGTTTTTAAAAATAATAATGAATGAAGTAGGGGTACAGTTGCTAAGTACAGTTGCTTACTCTTTACGGTTTGAGACGCACACTCGTCAAATAAAAAAAAGACTTTATTTCGAAAAACTGAACTACCTCTATAATATCTTAAGTATCTTTACTTACCACAGATGTTTATATTCTTACAGAAAACAAACAATTTTACTTCGAATTTCGGTAAATATTAGCAAATTATGCTAACAGGAATAATTTTAGCTGTGCAAACGACCAACTACCGACACCTGACATTTCAGATATGGAAGATAAAATACCTATCTTTGCTTACATTTTGGAAGTAATATCTACGTTATCTACGTTCACAAAATAAATATTTAACATTTGCCCGCTCGGCACGGTACCTAATAGGCAAATAAAGATATTTTTATCGATATCAATTCAAAGTAAAAAATAAACTTAGGCACATGTATCCCCATATTTAGTTTGTTCGTTCAACTTCGTTCCTCGTTTAGAAATTGTATCGATGAACATTATTAGTTTTATTTGGTTCATATCTATCATATTTTGGTCATCGGATATTATTTACGTAATTGTATGCAAATGGGTTTTGGTGTTAACAAAATAACTATGTATTTAACACACTCGTTGCATTACGAGATCTATCAGATCTCTTGCAGGACTTTTGTATTATGCGTTGAACATAATCGTGTTGTTTCACTCCTTGCGGGAGGATCTAACGTGTAAAGTTCTTTAGTTATGAGTAGGACAAATATACATATTTGCTTCCTACATAAAGATGAATTCAAGGACATTAAAAAATTAATTAGAGATGGATTAGGTCCCTAACGCGCAGTACTGAAATTATTTTCATTCCTTGCGTTAGGAGATATGTCGGTACTCGTGGAATCGTACGCCTCGTAGACGCAAGAGAGGGAAGTTAGCGGCGCGGGCGCTGCGTGACTCATTTTAGTGTTATCCTAGCATCGACGTGGGAGCTTGCGCGCACGTTTGCGAAATAACACTCCCGTATATACCTACGTGTTGATTATCATTTTTGAGTGCTTTTAAAAGAAAAAAGTGTAAAAAATCCATTTACATAAGACACTCTAATAACGAAACTAATACAATTAGATTCCATGCCATTTACTTCACTGACATAGTTGCATGCTGTTTATTTATACAATGCACTTTATTACAGAATTACCCGAAGGAAGATGTACTGATCATGTTTTCCAACGTGGCGACAAAAAAAGACGTTGTGACCCACACAACGTCTTTTTTGT
The DNA here is from genome assembly GCA_038387885.1 of Spodoptera picta. Taxonomy (NCBI): domain Eukaryota; kingdom Metazoa; phylum Arthropoda; class Insecta; order Lepidoptera; family Noctuidae; genus Spodoptera; species Spodoptera picta. Next base: position 9,720,999 of record JAZHFQ010000105.1, read on the forward strand.
TACCAAAAATTACGAAGCACATTAAACAGCACTGACGTTTCTAAAAAAACTAAACGAATTGTTACCATTTGCGCGCAATGCAAGCAATCAATGTGCTTACTATATTTTAATGAACAACACTTTGCATAATTAATAAAACTTTTTCAATCGACAACTGAGATATTATTTTGTTCCCATCACTACTTACTAAACATATTGAACTATCTTCCGTTGCGGTACGAGATACAATCTATATCATATTTTTTTTTGGTATTTGTAGTTTATTCAAATGTCATAACTGCGTGCGAACCTAGCAAAATATTAGCACTCAGCTGGACAATTTCATCCATTTACACGACAATCAGTTTGGTTTCAAATCCGGTCTGTCCACGGAGGCTGCGATACTATGTCTGAAGCAAACTGTGAAGTATTATACTGATAGAAGTACGCCTGTCTTTGCCTGCTTTCTGGATCTATCGAAGGCATTCGATCTGGTATCATATGATCTGCTATGGCATAAAATGCAGCAGGTTTCAGTGCTGGACGGAATTATTCGGTACTGGTACAACAATCAAGTTAATGTTGTTCGGTGGTCGGGGGCGTACTCGGCTCCATACAGGTTGGAGTGTGGCGTTAGGCAGGGAGGACTGACCTCTCCGAGGCTCTTTAACCTGTATGTGAATGCGCTGATAGAGGGGCTCAGCAGAACGCATGTAGGTTGTCATGTCGGAGGGGTGTGCATAAACAATATCAGCTATGCTGACGATATTGTGCTACTGAGCGCCTCTGTTTGCGGGTTGTCGAGGATGATTGGCATTTGTCAGCAGTATGCTGAAAAGCATGGTTTAGTTTACAACACGAAGAAAAGCGAGTGCATGGTCTTTCGGGCCAAGAAGAGATGTCCGGCTCCGATACCAAAAATAATTCTGAATGGACACCTTCTCAAGAGAGTAGATACTTTTAAATATCTTGGACATATTCTGACCTCGGACCTGGAAGACGATGCTGATATTGAGCGGGAGCGTAGGGCGCTGTCTGTTCGTGCGAATATGATAGCCCATAGATTTGCAAGATGTTCGGAGAATGTCAAGATAACCTTGTTTAAAGCATTTTGTACGTCTTTCTATACGGGGGCTTTGTGGTTGAGTTATACGCAGAAACAGTACAGCGCTCTGCGTGTTCAATACAATAACGCGTTCAGGATGCTCTTGGGGCTGCCTCGCTTTTGTAGCGCATCGGGTATGTTTGCCAGCGCACGGGTAGACTGCTTCAACACAATCATGCGCAAGCGGTGCACGTCATTAGTGAACAGGGTGCGGGGCAGCCGCAATAGTATCCTGAGAGCCTTTGCTGAACGTTTTGACTGTCAGTACATGAACCACTGTTGTATGGTTCATGTACTGGCTAATGTGAAATTATTGTTTTGAGTTGGGAGATTATTTTGGTGATGACTGACTTGTGATTGTGATTTTTTATATGTGATTGTGACTTTTATATTGTATTATGGTTTGTTATGTGTAATAGATGTATAATTAATGATCTATGTAATTGATTGAAATAAATGGTAATAATAATAATAATAAAGCAATAGACTATCTTTCACCCACAAAAACTTCAAAATATATTTGATTGTTTTTTGGAAGATATAAACTATTTTGAAAACTGTATATTTAGGAGACCGATTAGGTCTCAAACGTACCAAATGGTAGGTTAGTTTGGAGATCTTTTAGGTCTCTAAAGCACCAGTTGAAAGTTTTTTGAAAGTGATGGCGCAGGGAACGTGTAACGTCCGTTAATTTAAAATAAGGTGCAATGTGCACGTAATGCCATTATTTTAACTCTTTTTAAAAACAAGTTATGGAGTATTCATATTTTATTTTTGTAACGGTCGTGTCTTGCGACCGTCGATCGTAAAAATTATATGATTAAAATTATCACTTCGAATTGCATTAAATATAATTCAGCAGTTATTAGTAAGTTTCTGGTAACAGTCTATATCTGTTTTATAGCTTGTCTACTATCATAATAATTAGTCAGTTTGATTAATAACAAAACGGTACCGGAAGGGTAGCAAGCGCAGGAGACACGCCGCTGCCTGTGCGCCGTTGCATAACATCGCATCCTGCTCACCCCGCCACATGTATGAGACACGCTTGTATAAACAAACATATATTACAAAAAAAACGCTGAACTGAACTCTAAATACTACGTCATTACAGTTTGTAAATATCTTAAAAAAAACGCTATGAATCGAAAGAACTAGATGGACTATTATCTACTGCAATCAGACACGTCTGATTGAATTTGAAAGTTAAATAAATCTAAAATCAACCTTATACAGTCGCAGTAACAGAATATTTTTATCCACCAGGCAAGTTTCGGCTATCCACTCGACCAACAACCATGAGCGCAACGAGCATGCTACCCTGCAATGGGCCAGGCGATCAATGGACGAGATTCGAGTCGAGATGCGTGAATTGGAAGAAAGTGTCAATAACTCCGTGCTCCTTCGTCAGCTTCATGTCATCCGAAACGAGGTATTTACCAATTTAATATCATAATTTATGATATGTTTTTTTTAATCCAGGCTTCAGCAAGTAATTTTTATATAAATTTTATATTCAAAAGTATTTTTGATATGAAAATTAAAAGAGTTGAGTTCAAAATGGTTATAAATCATGCCAATTACTTTATTCATGATACACAATACTTAGTGAACTCATGTTAAAAATATTGTCATGATTTCTTTAGCAGGTTTTCTTTAATAGTAAATCTAAAGATGCGTTTTTAATTCACGGTAGGTCGTGTTTGCAACCCTGCATAACTTGTTTGTTTAGTTATCTTGGAAAGTACTTCATAATTAAAGTCAATTACAGGGCATTAAATTATTACATCGTATAAAATTTTAAATAAGTATTAGATATACCCTGCGATATCTGTGGTGTCTATTCTCGTATTTGCGTAGGTACAGGATGTACAAAACTGATATTGTTTGATAAATATAGAATTGATAACAATTCGACCAACGCTATCAGGAAAATGCCACCTTATTCCTTTTAACGATCTCCACATATGAGTAAAGAAAACACCACTATAATATATTTTTGTAACTAATGATATTGGAAATATCTTCAGAAGCGAGTTCTGAAGATATCAAAAGACCGCTATCTAGATGTTTCCATCGACACTTAAAACTGTTTGGTCGAGTTTTATCACACAACCATTTCATTCCAATAAAGCTTATAATTGAAAGTAAACGTTGCACAAAACTACAAAGGGCACCGAATAAAAAGTCCTGCGAAACTGACTTTTACAAACGAACAAATAAACATAGGTACTTTCATTTTTATCGGACATACGGAATAAATATAATAGACTCGTTCATTGAGGATTCTCTTTTTAACGCATTTTCTTTATTCACAGTTGAAACAAGCCTTAATGGAAACCTTAGATCTGGCCCAACTTGCCCGCACCCAAGAAGCTCGTATTGACAAATTGGATAGTGAGGTCGGCCGCATGAAGTACGAGGGACAACAGATGAGGACCGTGATCGCTGAACAACGCACTCACATCAATAAACTTTCGAAAGAGGTAAGTGATTTTTAAGATTTACAGGACACATAAGATGGCGCTCGAAACGGATTTAAGTTGACCAAATTGGTAATGTGCTAAAAAGGAACAAGCTAAAGCAATTTACAACTTGAAAATAATGATATAGTTCATAAAGTCTCCGCCTACCTTGTTAAGGAACTTTTATAACGATATGTACCAAAATATATCATCTAGGTACTATTTGCTTACTCGATTTACATAGTCGTCGCAAGCGATTTTTGAACAAATTGTTTACAATAACCTAGATTACATTTATAGATCCAAAATAAAGTACGTTTGATTTTAGCTTAGAATTATATAGTACTATAGCAATTAGTCATAAATTAACAAAACAGTAACTACTCATGATTTTCTACTTTCGCTTATGTATTTTGGAAAAAGATCTTGAATAGCAATTGTCTAGATTCCAGGTTAATCAAGATGTATTGCATGAATAATAAATACTGTTTCTCCAAATAATTTGATTAAATCTGAAAAGAGACTTCTCGGAAGATATTAATAAAAACAGCCAATCATCAAAGGATCCTTTTCCTCAACAAAGATATTGGACAGAAAAATGTACTAGGAAGTACCAATTTTGATTCCTACAACTTTTTGTCATTCTGCTATTTTAATTAATTTGTATGTGAAAAAAATTAAAACTTTGTATGTAGTTATATACATATACCTAGTTGTAGCAAGTTGTACCTAGGTAATACCTAGGTATATGATACGGTTAAAAAATCAACCAATATATTTCTGATTTTACTTAAAATAATATACAAACTGTTATTTAATCACGAGTATCTATGAAACGCATAACTAAAATTGAATTTATTTTGAAAAACATATTCATATAGATATTTATTTACTATCCAGCCAGTAAAAAATAAACATCGAATCAATTGACCCAAAATATGAAAATAAAATACGTTGACAGTTTGGTGTAAAAGGCTACAGTTATACCTGATATTTATAATTTAATAATCAAAACAGCCAGAGCCGTATTTGAATTTGATATAAATTTTTGCGGCGATAACATTGCCTACCAGATTCATGTTATCCAAAATCTACCTTTATTAGAAGTGGTTAAGAAGGAATTAAGTGAAAGTTAGTTACTAAACTCAAGATACGAGACAATGAGGTCGTATTAATCAATTAATTAGTACTTGAACTTGACCACATGATCCTTATATACTATCTACTTGTAGTTAAAGAGAGCATTTCGCTTTGACTTTAGGACGCTTGAAACTATGTCTATAAATCAGTGTACCGACTTGTGAATACCAACTTTAATGGAAATTCAAAGAGATACTCCACGGAACACGATACGTCAGTTATGAAGAAATTTCGGACATAGTAAAATATTTCTCTATAACAATAAACTGTGAATCTTGAAGGAATGGAACAAGGAGTTATCAGTGAAGCCGAATAGATAAATTACCTTGTAAAATATATTCAGCTTTGGGTTAAAAAATAGACATAGGTACAATTGCAAGCTACTAGCCAGTAATACAAATATGGCACTCTTCCTCCTCTCAGAGGCAGAGATCGGTATAGTTACCTAATATAGAAATAACATCCATCTGAAACTTAAAGTTATTTCGAAAATATTCGAGCAAGTCCAGTAGCGTTCTAAAGTTAATTACTTAAAGAATTTGCTCCCGAGCGCATTTAAGGAAAATCCGCTGCTCATGAAGAGAAGTCTAGTGATGTAGATAAATTACGATACCAAGAAATTTCTGTTATATGAATAGCGCAATAATAATGTTATTCTACTATGATGCAGAGATCTCAAGTAATCAACCGAAAATGTAACGTCTCTATTATTTATTATTCAACCCTGGGATTGCTTACTAAGGTAGCTCCTGGTTTCTTTATTGAAATAACCCTCACGTAACCAAATTGAACCCATCAAGACGATTTGTACGAGATTTGTTTCGGGTGTCTGTAGTTTTTTGTTACGTATTTATTTTATAGCAAAAATATGTGTGAAAGTTTTAAATAGTCGGTTAGGTGTAAATAGAGCACGATTACATCACACTGCATTTGTGGACGCAAACGGAAATGAAAAAGCGTGAAGCAGAAATGTACGAGAGGAAATTAGGCATCCGTGCTTTAGTTCAGATGAAAAGCATTGTTGTGTGGGAACTTACGCTCCATATTGATCTCTGAATACAAGTGGGAATTTCAATCTAGAAGATGAATTCGACACACTTTGAGGCTTGCGCCAAGGGAAACTTCGAGCCGGTACGATAAAGAAAGCATACTGGCGAAGACAATATCAATTTGTGTGAGAGCAGACACCTTGATGTAATGAGCTACCTAGTGTCAGAACTCAATATTGTCACACCTTCTGCACAAACTACGTGAATGAGTTATGGCCCGGGTGGGCGACTTTGTTGTTATGGAGGTAGAAACAGAGTTATTATGTCTGCAGTGACAATGTGATCTAGCTCGTGTATACAATTGGACCGAGCTTAGCTTTGGTTTGTTCTACGTGCACAATAATTAACTTTGTACCAGACATACATATGCTTTGATAAACAAATATAGCTACATGTGAAATTCGTATTAATTTTCATTCGTGGCTCAAAGTAATATGTATATTAAGTTTGAAAGCATCGTAATAATACCTACATAAACTTTGTATTGTGTAAGAAATCGGCACTTGAGCGAACAATGAAATTCAATGTCGGAGTTGACACCTAGCGACGAAGCTCCCTCACACATTCATGCCTTTTTGTGGAACGTATTTCGAGCAATGCTCTGGCAATTCCCAAATTATAATCTCATTATAGGTATTATGGCCGTAAACTGAAAAGCTTAACATTGCCTCTGCATGTTTTTATTTCATCGCTAACCTTATTAAGTTTCCATAACAAAAGCTTCAGTCTGCTCCACCAGCTCATAACTAAGTTTACGGGATGTACCAACACACAAAAAGGTATTGTTAACGGAACATGTAAAAATATTACCTTCTCTTTACTTATGAAGTTTCTTTGAATAATTCCTAATTTACTTTTTTTGTACCAGTACATTAGTAGCGCAATTTTCCCTAAATTTATCGTTGGCCATGATGATTCACGGTCCGGTTGGCCGGGATTAGGGCCTCACATTATGTAACCGAGGGTTGTGAGCATTGTAAAAGATTCCTTTCCGTATTTGTCGATTGTTGATTCGACGGTGTTTGTTCCATTTGCTCAGTAATCATGTTAGTGGCAGTTGAAGGCACACAAATTTAAGTAAAAGCTTTTTAGATGAACACTGCTGTCGGATTTAATCTGATGTGCATTGGTTAGTTTCCATCAGCAGTAGACGTCAAACTGTAACACTCAAGCGGTGCACGGGGGTGGGAGCTAAAAGCCGATCACACCCTCCCCAAGCCATGTCTCCATCTCAATACCAAAACATCGAATGGACACAAATAATTTTATTTGCAAGTAGTTGTTCATTATCCACTAAGTGTTCAGTATGAATTTCGAAGTTTCGTTACACTCTTCCGTTTTCTAAATGAAACGATTAATAAAATGTAAATTAATAATGTAATGCGGTAGTCCGCTTGATTAATTAGCAATGGGGGTTCAAACTGTATAACCAAGAGGTAAGGTCGTTATTGGTAGGACAGGACTAATAACAGGTGGTAGGTATGTTCACGGTCGGTGATTATAACCGCCAACTGGCGACCGTTGCGCCCACCACTTTTTACTGGTCGATATGCTTTTGAATTTAGAATATAGTTACGGGAGTTGCCCGCGTGGAAAAAGTTCACATAACATAAACAGTAGAGTAATGGCTCGCGGCATATTTGTTGAGGCTTATGCCGCGACCGCCATATTATGTAATTTCACATGGCATTAACAGGACCACTTGCAATATTTAATTTAACCTAATTTTATAACCACATTACAGAAGCTAAGTTATCTGTACATATCTGCTGGGCAATATTTTATGTGGAACGTAATTTAAGCTGCCTCTAAAAGTTTAATGGCTACTTTTCATGAAAATAAATTCACCGTGCTGTTAAATAAACTATTCGTTCAAAGGTTTTTCAGTAACTAGTTGGCTAGAGTTCTAGTGATGTTTGTAATTGACCTTAGTACAAATATAACTCTTGTTTGCAGTTTTGGATATGCATATAAAATAATGGTAATATATGACAACATATCGAAGTACTTTATTCTTATTTAATAAGTACATTTTAAACAAACACAATTAGATTTTAATTTCAATTCAATTACCTCTAGTAAAGATGTTCGAGATAATATGTACGTAGGCGGGTACTTATTCAAACCTATTTAAATATTCACATGGACTTTCCCTGCTCATATTCGAAATCGTACGAAAGGAAAGTTTTTAAGTCGTGACAGAAGAAAAGTTGGCAACATTTTGTTAAAACAATTTTAAAGTATATTGTAATATTTATCTGGATATAATAGGACTATAATGGTTAAATTTAATTATATCGTAAAAATAAAGTATCTGAGTAAATGTCTTTTATGTTTGGTTATAGGATCTTTTATTCGAATACAAAATGGGTTTGATGTTTTGGTCTAGTTCTTACAGCCTTACTGTAATGTTGGCGTGCTAATTACTCAGAATTGTTATAAGCATACGTGCCAGCAGTGAGGGTGGATGGCTGGCAAGCAGCCAACGTGAAAGGCCCGAAGATAAGTGATGAGATGGCACGTAATGGCCTGTGCGCTGTGATTACATCTTGAAACTCGGGCCGACCATTGAGAGGTGCCATCGCAACACTCGTTACGCGGACGTCTGAAACATTTTGTTGTGAGACCCTCAAATTGTACAAAAAATTCAAAAGAAACTGCTTATTTTGCAAGAGTGGGCATGTAGATATTTAAGCTAGTTTTGCAGTTTTATGCTTGTGAAGAAAGACATATCTTGTTAGATATTTTTTGTGTTGTTGTGACATTTCTTGTAATAGGCATCAAAGCAATTTTAGGGATCAAAATGAGTCGTACAAAAATATTGTATTTAGAATTATCAAAGGCTTGTTTCAATATTTGCCCAATAATTTATATTTATTTTCAATTTCAAACAAACCATGCTAACTGTATTCAAAGAATCCTTCTACATTTACATTTTTAAAAGGTTTCGATAAAATGTAATCACAAAACGATGTTGACACGAAAAAAGCTTAATACGAAACTTTGATTCTTAATTCCGTACAAAATAATTAATAGAAGTATTTGATTTGTGATTGGGTACTTTAGGAACGTTGTGAGTAATTATTATTTACTCTCGTGTCTGTTTGATGAATCAAAAACATTATAAAGACCAGCCGATTGCATTTTGCACTGAACATTTCTGAATTTTGTATAATAAATGAAGTTATTTAAATAGCGGACCGTTTTTTGAATTTTGAAGTCCATGCTGAGCAAACTGTTTCAAATTGAAATGTTGGTAAATTTATTTTCAAAAGCTAAATTAACTTGATGTATTTCATCCCCTTGCATATGAAGTCAACATGACCGTTGTTGATTTATGTTCGTGCTTAAATATTTGCTCTGTACAATTGGCAAATTATATTAAATGAATTAAATCGAAAATGATTTACAGGTAAAGCCTTGTGTTATCAAATGAAAAATAAGAAACCCAGTGACGAACTTCACATCGTGTTCTAAAATTAGTTTGTTTTGATATAATTGTCCAAATTGTCTTTGCTGCAAAAGTCCTTCATTAATATAATAATGAGTCGTTTAAACGAGGTTGGAACTCGCTTGCTAGAACATTTTACCTTTCATGCCAGTCCACAGGTAACTAATTGTGTCAAACAAATTGTAATAAAACTACCTCCAGTACTAATTGCTATCGCTCGTTTCATTCAGTAATTTCGCCCGTTTATGAAACTATGACTAGCTACAGTAAGCCATCAGGTGCTGACGGCTTACTATAGCTACACTTTCTTCATATCTTCATTTATTAGTAACCTTGAAGATCAATAATGGTTATACAAAAATAGCTTTTGTATATACTATGTTTGAGTAGATAGTATTCTTGTAGTAACTTATTAATTCATGACTTTGTTTCGACACTTCATGGCCACATGTGATAAGTTAGATATGTAGGTACCTGGTTATTTGACAGTACATTCTAAAGCCTACTTTCTAAGAACCGACAAGGACGTGCTTTTATAGAGAATCCGTCAAAAAAATGTGACGCGTATTCAGCCGGTGATTTACCTACCTACGCGGTGCGGCGCGGTGCAGCGCGGTGCGGCGCGGCGCGATAAAGTGATTGCAAATAGTCTATGAATGGGATAAAGAGAGGCTTGAATGGCCGCTGCGTAGTTTGTTCACCGTAGACTACAATAACGCTTCGGAACAACAAAGGCACGGACGGACGCGGTCCCCCACACATACAGCATTTCTATAAAGACCCAAACAAATTGAAACCTTACTTCAAGCTCTTTCTTAAATCACAGGATGCTTGTCGATCCGTTCCTTGTACACTTCGGCAAGTAACCTCCTCGCTGATTGTTTTCTAAACCTTCTCTTTGTTACCGATCAAGTCATGTGAGATTTTTGATGGTTTCCAATCTTTGTACAACCGAGTACGATATCTCCAGTTTCCTTGATTCTAGATTAAAGTGTAGCTTTTTAAAGGTAAGACTAAAATATGTTCTTGTAAGAACATTTTTTAAATTCACTCTTCAATAATTCCAACAAGAAAAGAAATATTCTTCCAAGTCTAAGCTCTTTTCAAATTTATGAAAAAGAAAATACTTACATAATGTAATTATAAAAAACTATACCTATAGCCACGTTGTACATGAATTTTCCGTGCCACCATTTAAAATTAATTCAATTTGCTTATAATGTAGTCCAGCCCACTTAATTTGTATAGGGAGGCCGTGAGAAACTAACTCCAAAAAGCCTGTGGGAACCACTTGAGCTTACAGGAGGCAGCAAAAACTGGGTACACCATGTACGAACCTAACTACACGAAATTTAATCACTGCAAGTAATTAATTAACTACTCCAATGATCAATAATCACACGAAGATGAGACCTTCACTAACCAAAAAAAAAGAAAGCAATCCAGAGACTTGATTTATTTAAAAGCACGTCCGCTTAGTAATTTTACCATTTTATTTTTCTGCCTGCTATTTCTAGGTACGCTAATATTTATTTTCTTTAGAAGGATAACCAGTTCCAAAGGAATCACAGGCTGTTATAATATTAATTAAGAGATACGTACGGCGATGTGTAATAAATAACAAACAGTAAGTAAACAGTGATTGCAAATAGTTTTTATTAATTGCGAAACGTTATGTTGTTAGAGAAAACAGAAACAGCGTAACATCCAGTTACTTCAATTAATTAACATAAAAATCTACAATCCTTTGGAACAGAGTTTCTATTTCGAGTTTTAATAAATCTATTTGTTCAAGAAGCCGAAAGCTCGCTAACTTTTTCCGCCATTTTCATATTAAAATCATAAGGGAAAGAAAGTTACGAAGCGCTTGGAAACTTCGTAAATGTTTCTTTGAGAATTTTTGTCATCGCGTAGGCATTGAATTTACACGAGAACACAGTCGGTCAGCGAATTTAATTAACCCAATCATGTATCTACTTTGTAAGTGGTGTGAGAGTGACTCAGGTAACATGAAGGTTACGTTATGATTTTAAAAGCATCATAATATTATGTAACGTATAATGTAGTCTCTTTTGATACAAGTGCTGTGTAATTCAATTGGGCGATGTCACTGATATTTGGCGTACCTGCCTCATGTCAAGCTCTCGCATGAAAACCTTTGAGTTTTTATACAAACACAATACATTAATGTATATAGAGGTACAGTATGAAGAATAGTTAAATTATTTATTGATATCGAGAGATGTATCGAGAGAGATACAGTACATGTGGAATGCTGGCTCATTATCGTAATGAAGTTTAAATTGATCGCATGGTAGGCAAAGCGTTTTTAATCTTTATACATACATATATAATTCAAAGGTGACTGACTGACTGACTGACTGACATAGTGATCTATCAACGCACAGCCCAAACCGCTTGACACATTGGACTAAAATTTGGCATACAGATAGATGTTATGACGTAGGCATCCGCTAAGAAAGGATTTTGATAATTTCCACCCCCAAGGGGGTAAAAAAGGGGATGAAAGTTTGTATGAAACTTTGTCAGTTTTAAACCGATCGGATTGAAATTTGGCATGCAGATAGATGTTATGACGTAAGCATCCGCTATGAAAGGATTTTGATAATTTCCACCCCCAAGGGGATAAAACAGGGGATGAAAGTTTGTGAGGAACTTTGTCAGTTTTGAACCGATCGGGTTGAAATTTGGCATGCAGATATATGTTATGACGTAAGCATCCGCTATGGAAGGATTTTGATAATTTCCACCCCCAAGGGGGTAAAACAGGGGATGAAAGTTTGTGAGGATCTTTATCAGTTTTAAACCGATCGGGTTGAAATTTGGCATGCAGATAGATGTTATGACGTAAGCATCCGCTATGAAAGGATTTTGATAATTTCCACCCCCATGGGGATAAAACAGGAGATGAAAGTTTGTGAGGAACTTTGTCAGTTTTAAACAGATCGGGTTGAAATTTGGCATGCAGATAGATGTTATGACGTAAGCATCCGCTATCGAAGGATTTTGATAATTTCCACCCCAAGGGGGTAAAACAGGGGATGAAAGTTTGTGAGGATCTTTATCAGTTTTAAACTGATCGGGTTGAAATTTGGCATGCAGATAGATGTCATAACGTAGGCATCTGCTATGAAAGGATTTTGAAAATTTCTACCCCCAAAGGGTAGAATAGGGGATGAAAGTTTGTATGAGACTTTGTCAGTTTTAAATCGATCGGGTTGAAATTTGACATGCAGGTAGATGTTATGACGTAGGCATCCGCTGTGAAAGGATTTTGATAATATCCACCCCCAATGGGATAAAATAGGGGATGAAAGGTTGTAAGAAACTTTGTTAGTTTTGCAACGACCAGGTTGAAATTCTGCATGCAGGTAAATGTTTTGATGAAGGCATCCCATAAGATAAGATTTTGATTTTGATCAATTCTACCCCCAAGAAGACAAAATTGGGGATGAAAGTTTGTATGAAATTTTAAAGTGATTGGGCTGAGACTTTGCATGCTACTATGACGTAGGCATCTCCTAAGAAAGGAATTTGATAAATTGATTCCACCCCCAATAGAATAAAATAGGACATGATAGTTTGTATAAATCTTCTTAGCAAATGAACCTAAAATCATTGAATCTTTTTGAGTTAGATTCGGTAAAACGACAATTTGAGACCTGAGAAACGATGTTTGATAGTTTTTATCACAGAAGTCTCACTATCTTTTAACCGCTGATCTTATTTTAGAGAGATTTAGTACAACAATAGTCAATAGAGTGCATTTTATTACTTAAACCTAACGGGAACAGGCACTTTACTGATAAAATCCCTTATTTATTTTTTTAAACCACGATAAATTCATTTCACAACATAATTATAATACAATCGTAGAAAGGTCAAAATCGTACCTACATTGACTACTTTTATTTAAAGAATACTTGGGTGTGATCTACAGTCGATACTGAAGCCAAAATATGAACTTTAGAATTTTTACCTATTTGTCTGTATGTAGAGGTACGTATGTACCCGGATGTATATCCGGGATGATCTAAAAATTACTGCTTGGATCTAATTCAAATTTTGCATGATTATTACTGACAGATCGGGTTAACATATAGGCTAGGTGATATAACTTAATAGTCACAAAATTCACAAAATTGTCAACAGCTTAATATTAGGTATCTATTAAGGTTTTTTCTTAGGATTCCATCATCAGATCCTAACCTGATGAAAATCAAACAAAACAAAACGGTTCATGGCGGAGTAATTGGTGAACAAACAAAAAAAATAATCATCTGAATATAGTGCCTCCTCCTTTTTTTGAAATGGGTAAAAATTTGGTTCAGCGATAGTTTGACACCTAGGAAACGAAGTATGATAGTCTTTATTCCGAAAATCTCAAGGCAACGGGCATATGCGTTAAAATTCGGGGACTCTGTATCTTTTAAATCACTGAATCCATTTGATTGAAATCCATTTCATGGATTTCATGGAATAGTTTTAATCACTGAAACCTCACGAGGCGAGCCCTGTACGGGTTGAAACGTCTAACTGTTGGGATTGTTTATTTTTTGAAATCATGAAAATAAATTCATTTCACAATAAGTATAACCTAAGTACTGAATGAAGTCTGACGACATTTTTTTGTTACCGTGGAATGTACCTTGGTAAAGTCTAATTCAAAAGCCTAAATTCGGCCAGAAGTCATTCTGCGCGGACGAAGTCGCGGGCAATAGCTCGTTACAAATAAATTTAGTATAGTATGTATTTAAAGGAAATAACCACCGCTCTACTTAATCTACTCACCTTTTATTTATTTGAGACTTCAACGATGCAATAAAATTGCAGCGTTCTTAGTCCTGATTGTAAGATAGCTTAATGGTTTACTAAATTAAACCTTGGTCGGGAGCTGTTTGTAGGTATTGCTATTTTATTTTAAATTATATTACGCCATTTATTATCGAGTTACAGAAGGTTGCTTCTTTATCATAATTATCCGTAACGTAAAATCAAATGGCAGTAATTCGAGAATCGTTTAATGTTTTGCACAATTTTGTCATTAATGAACTTAATTGACCGCACAGATAGCTACAAATAAGATGATAAATTCTCCTAACGCTTGAAAGCGCACAGCTGCCAGTTAGCCTTCAAAAAGAAATGAGAAAACTTGGCCGAACTGGTCCAACTTCCGCGTTATTGAAGGACAGGACAGCCAATCGGTGGCGATTTTTTGGTTTGGTTTTTGTTTTATTCATGCAGACATTGCATACACATTACACATGTCAGCCGATTAACCTGTATTATAATACGGCGGATGTAGTCGCGACGAGTCAAAAACTATCCTTTGTGAGTTTGCAACCCAGCCCGCGGCGCAGTGGGAACCCACGATGCACTGTAATTGGTATGTAACTGGCAATTTGACGGTTCATTCAAACATCATATAATGTAATGGGAAACATGCTAATTGCGTGCTTTATGTTTGCGGTAGCCGGACTTAATGATATCGATATACCACAGCCAGCGGATGTAAGGTAGATCAAAGCGACGATGTGTGAATAGCCGGATTTATGAAAATTAATATGTACCTCAATGAATTAATACGGTTTTCTTAATTGTAAAAATGACATGATTCGAATGAACAGAGAGAATCCTTGTGACACGAAAATTATTATAATTCCAGTTGATAAATGCACTTAGAGATTGAACAATACTTCAAAAGCCCATTAAATTCATAGGCGTGCGAACGTCGTGAATAAAACTGTGTCAAGAATATTCAAATTGTAGGTACTTAAATATTATTTCGACTACATTGTCGAAACGTCGAATCTATTTTATATAAGTAGGTAAAAGATTCACTCGGTAAGGGATCATTTACTATTTCATCTGGTCTTTACCATTTATGTAAATAAGTGGTGGAGATGGTAGACAATTGTTATTCAGATGCGAATCGCAACTCCATTTCGTAATAAACATCTTAAAATAAAATGTAATCGGAATACTTCGAATAATTTATCATTCACAATTTCATAGTAAATACGAGTTAATACAAAAAATTCGCGTTCAAAGTAGGTAATATTAATACGATAAAGGATAATTAATAAAATTATGGTCCCGTATAATATGTTCGTTCATTTAAAATAATTTCACGAACTTCAAAGCTGAGCTGAATACTTAAAACTGTTGGTGATAATTCGTTTATTGTCAATTATGTATTTTGCATTAAATTAATTACAAAGTACATTGACAGTCGGAAAGGGATAAAACCCGTGGAGAATGCAAATTTTCCGGTCAAGTAAGAATCATATTCGTTGCAATGAAATGTTAGGTTTATATAAAAAAACACTAAGTTATTTGTACATCTCAATATTTGTAACAAAAAAATAAGATTAGAATATTATCCTGCTCGTTTGATTCGTTTAAATTAATATTCCCTGATCCAGGATCAAAATACTAAATAGACTGGGTAGTTACCTCCGCAGATATTTTCAATTTGGTTCGGATTTTATTAAAAAGGGCCCTTTTGGCTTCTCACAAAGAAAACATGACGTAAACTATTACGATTCCTTGTATTAGGAGCTTCACAATTTGGTCTAATATTATTTATTCTGCAAATTATAATTCAGCTAGGTATATTAAGGTTTTCTTAATGTTACGCTCCCGGATCCCTAAAAGCCTTGAGTCAAGTCGTTCAAATATACCTAAATAAAATATGTAATATGAAATATATAATATACCCCAAGAGTTTTGTGGGTAACAGAGTACCGAGGATATGGTACATCAATAATTCACATATGTTTTATGCGTTTCCCAAATAAAATGTATAATTTACTCTATGTGTGAAACTTGACGGTTTGTTTGTTTGTGTTGGCGAATTATTAATTGAATTCATAAATAGTTTTTGAAATATATGTTAATGGATACAGGTGGACAATAGTTATTTCTCTCCTGTAGGATGTGGGCAGAGAACTAAAAGTATAAATATTCATGTATCGTATTAGTCGACAAACAGAGATACATAAGTATTTTTTAAAGAATGTAGCGTTTTAATATATCATCCGTGAAAATGCTTTCATGAACATATCTCGTTACCGGTACTGTGAAGTTGAACAAAAGATTTGTATCGTGAAGAACATGTAGCTCCAGGCGTCCAGAATGAAAATCAAAAAGGTTTCATATAAAAGCGTTACTATCGAAAAAGCGACAAAAACTGAAACAGCGACCTTCATTTTCCAGAAAGCTCGTGTTGTCTATGAGGCGGCTACCTACATTGAAAGTTTTGTAATTCTGGTGGGGTTGTGGTATTTTTTTAAACATTTTTGTGAACTGAAACACGCAAACTTCGTAATTAGTAAATCCCAGTTTAAAACAATAATGAAAGTGAGGCTTCATCTGCCCGAGTGGCGCTTCCTAAAACTAGAGCAGCGCGACTTTTTAAATGACATTTTTTCCTCTGCATAATACTTGTAATAAATTAGAACTTTAATTCAAAACTACATCACGGATGTGGGTTAAGTGATTAACAAGCTGTTTTGTTTCTGAACTTGTTGTTGCTACTAAAGCACAGTTTTTACTGCTGACTGCCTCGTTGGCCGAGTGGTCGCAAAGTATTAAAGGGTTTTTTAAAAAATCTCAGTAGTAGTACAGAGTCTGGAACTGTGCCCGGTTATATGGCAATAGGCGTGAGCCTTATGAGTCCCATGTAATAGGGGGTGACCCCTATTACATGGGACTCAACATAAATATTGAAAAGTGGGTGTTACATTGTACAGTGGTACAATGTGCAACTCTGCCTACCCCTTCGAGGATAAAAGGCGTGATGTTATGTTACCTATGTATTTACTAACTCACCAATTTCATAAAAACTAACTAAACTAAAAGTACAAGCTAATAACAATGTGTGCCTAGCCAATCGAATCTATAGTCTAAGCCAATGATCCATAAAATATGTACAACCATGCAAAATTATATTTCATCTGCTACATGTGATGTGCTGAACATACAAAATGGTCAGTTCCAAGACGCGGTGCGGGCGCGCGGCCACCAGGTGTCATGCATCGCTAAGTGAGGTGGTTTCCATTATCGCATTCGCCACTCGATGACCAAAATAGGCCATATACAAGTATTAATTTATACCCAAAGTGTTGATCAGTGGCAGCTTTTATTATAACATTCGATACAAACACCTGTTACCTACATACCATATATTACAGTACGGAAGTGTACAGAGCTATGTACACAGAAACAGCTAAAGATTATGACTGCAATTAACTAAAGAACAAATATGATAAACGAGTTGACCATTTTGTTTTAAATAAAATAAAAATATTTATAGCCAGAGAAATGACAAATTGATGCAATAACATGCGCACGTCGTAGGTTCTGTCATCAAGAAAATGGGGAGCATTCAGTGGACAGTAATAACGCTGAGGAACCCTCAAGGGGATTGGTGTAGCGGATACGAAATTAAGTAGAAGAAAACGTTGGAGACAAAATAGTAGGTGAATAAACAAACGTAGCTCACAATACCGGCGCAGTGGACAAGCACACCGCCCGCTACGATTGAGACAACCTCCTGGGTAAAACCCGTTCTGGCGGACCACGTTAATTAGACTCGCCAACGATTCCGAGCAGATGGCAACGCTACTCAATTTATATTGCATTACTCATCTTAACATTAATTTTATTGTATTCCTGCTCAACTTGAACCAAACTTAAATAAAACAGTTCCTTATAAAGTAATTGCTTCTTAAAACAGTTGATACAAAATATCAATTCTGTACTCAATTTGTTTAAAGTTATAACTATATGTTTCGGTTGAAGAAAGTGTCTCAGGATATTTGTATAAATGATTTTCTAACTAAATTCGGGTTTAACACGTACCTACCTAAATGGTGAAAATGTCGAAAACCGTTTACATTTTCTCATGACCTTATTCTTTCGCACGATGGTAAACATTAGTGAATACAAAAGCCAAAGCGTACTGAAGTTGTATACGCCTACGTCGAGTTTGAATATTCTCGTGAAGTTTTGCATGCGAAATCTTTCGTTACGAGCCGAGTCTAATAGCAAGTATGTTCGTGCGAAATTGCAGAAACTACAATATAGGCTTTAAGAGCTCTACTATAAGACTTACGTGAAAATCAGTGAAGAAAAAGCTTGGTCGAACGATATGAATATTCCGGCCGCGCGTCGCTACGTTGCCGCATCGCAACCCGTCACAATCTTCATTAGCATTCTGTCTCTCCCTTTTTGTCTCCCTTTTCTCCTTTACAATTTTACCTGTTCTCTCTGAATTTTTCATGTATGTTTTTGTTAGAACACCAAAGTGGATTACAAGGCAAAATATCCTAATATAAATATTTGGGACTACTTTGACATACTTACTGAATAGATAACATTGATATTTTTGCTCAATTCTTTGATCAGAGCGCGACTGGTTTAGGGTTACTCAACCGTTTTATACATATGACTATAAATAATCAAATTTCAACTTTCGTCAAGAGCTGAACAGATTCTGATGTCAATTTTATAAGGAGACCTCTACAATACAATGATATATGTATATTTCAAATGAGAAATCCATTTTTTTTATCTTCATTAATTTTAGGGACTTTTAGTTACACAAAGGCAGCATTATATCAAATCTATCAACTTATTCATAGAATTAATATTGTAGTCTAAATGCAACAAAAATTGTGTACATTTACTTAACAGTTGGCCAATTGGTCTAAGTCATATGAACAAGTACTTATAAATTAACCTTCAATTCAGTGGAACAAACCATAGCACATTAAGTGCCTAACCTTTAAGTTTAGGACAACTAACCATAGTAGACCCAAGCTCGTGATAGCAAAGCCCAATAATCGGCTGTGTGTGCACGTGCCTTAGAAATATGATGCAACACTTAATTCAACTACAAATGCCACGCCCACTAAAGAGTTTATTCATATGAGAAGCTCTGTTCTTCAACTACATTGCAATATTATTATGGCGAAGGCAACAGAAGCATATTTACAATTTACATATTTATTAACAATAAGTAATGAAATAAAATCAATTATTATGTTAATGTATACACACTAAATATTCCCAA
The DNA here is from genome assembly GCA_038387885.1 of Spodoptera picta. Taxonomy (NCBI): domain Eukaryota; kingdom Metazoa; phylum Arthropoda; class Insecta; order Lepidoptera; family Noctuidae; genus Spodoptera; species Spodoptera picta. The sequence continues at coordinate 9,740,287 of JAZHFQ010000105.1, forward strand.
TATTAGAGCTTTCAGAATAATACATTTGGCATTATTACTCTATATAATGTGATTCTTCGTGTAAGTGACGTTACCGGAGGCTCGATTACTCTATCTCCAATCTCCCCAATCCCTGAATCCCTAACCATCCTCGAATTCCTAATCCCTAAAAGGCCGGTAACGCACTTGAGGCCGGTAATGCACTTGTAACGCCTCTGGTGTTTCGGGTGTCCATGGGCGGCGGCGATTGCTTATGCGATGCAATCAGACTTATTTGGCGACAGTAATTAGTGGACTATTTAATGAAATATGTTTATAATTAACATCCTACATACACAAGCATCTCATAAATATATAACATCTCCAAAGTACAGAAAGTATGATATATTGGTACGTTCGAAAAACTGTATCACAAACTCGTTAACGACAACTAGTTCAATGAGGCAATATAGGAGCAAATACTTTAAAATTCACTATTCATTAAGCGCCATGAACAAGCTGCTTACCTAAATATTCGGAGAGATTAATTAAATTAATAATAAGATACCGTACATGTACCTAAGCAGGAGGCGAACAATATTTAGAGATAGTTACTTTACCAGTATTACTGAATAATTAATAAATTCATTAATTATCTACAGTTCAATATAACATGGAGTGCTGTTTAAAATGTAACCTTACTACAATAATTATTGTTTACCATGTATTTTTTGTTGATGCAGGTCAAGGCTAAGCAGATCGCTGACATGAATCTTGAGAATGAAATCCTGGAACCATTTGAAAACCGACCTGGACCCCTCAAGCCTGAGCGTAACCACAAGTACCGTCATAATAAGATGGTTCATGCCCAGATTTCTCGGCTTGCTCATTCTCAAGACCAGATGGATGAATTCCAACAAAGTCTGCAAACACAGATCCTTGATGTCCAGCGCCGAATGGACCGATTCGAGGAGCCCAATTGGAACCTCCTGTCAGCTAAGGTTGAATTTTTAGAATTAGAAACCAAGGTCCTGGATGATCACTTAAAGAACGTAACGCAGAAGGTTTCCGATTTTGACAAGGTCCATGCTTCGATCTTGGAATTGCGCGAAGATGTCGAAAGCATCGAAAACAAAGCTGATAAAACTATTCCCGAATTCCGTAAGGAGATATCTAAATTGGATGTCAACTTTGCTCAGGTAACTATTATTAGGGGTCATAACAGTTTACCTTATACCAACAAATGAAAACGAAACAATGTAAATAAAACGAAGTAATCAATATCGATTAAAATATTACAGGCTTTTAGCCATACAAAATGTTTATATGTATCGATGTTGCGATTGCTTTGAGATTATTTTCTAAATCAAAATGACGAATTACTAAACTAATCTGCTTTCAATAGAAGAAAGTTAGCAGTTTCTTATATTTTAACATACATTTAAAATACTTCTTTTTTGTTGATCTAGCTTAACGCTGCTTCGTCCTACTTCAAAGAAGACCAGGAAAATCTGAGGCAGTCAGTGAAGGCAATAGCAGTAAGCGTAAGCAACGCAATCGACAGGGCTGAAATGGACAGGCTGGTTATGAAGAAAATCAATGAATCTGTGGAGGAACTCGAAGCGCGATCCCGGCAACACTTCTATCGGCTCAATGATCACATCTTGAAGGTAAGATAAAAAATAATTTAAATATTATTTAAGAAACGAAATTGTAGTACGTTAAAACCCCCCCAGGTACTGGAATTAACTTTAAAACCTGTAGATTTCGAAAGTCGAAATGTAATGTAAATAAAATATAATTATTTATAATAAAATAAAATTATTTTATCTACAAATAAATGAGAACTATTTGTGGATACAATGCCATTACTCCCCATTGTAGATTTACTTCCGTGATTAATTATTTACCGATTTCTACAAACGGTTCGCTGATTGCATTATGTAGGACGTGACACATGAGCTTGTTAATTGACAATTATAATGTTTTGCTAGCTTGATTAACACCAAAATGTTTGAAAAAGTATAAATTTATTTTGGTATCTAATACTTACTTATTTTGGAACAGAGCGAAGCCAACCATGACGTGAATCAAACTGAAAGCATCCCGCTGCCTGAATTGATGGGAGAAGTAAAAGAACTGCAACCTGTAGAGCGTGAATACGAAGACCTCGTCAACCAACTTCCAAGGGACTGCTCCAGCATCTCCGGGCCTGCCGGCGTTTACCTCATCCACCCTGGCCAAGCACCATTCGACACATGGTGTGTCAACGGTAGCACTCTGATTCAACGGCGCTACAATGGATCTGTGGAGTTCAACCGGAAGTTTTCTGAGTACGCACACGGCTTCGGCGACCCGGCTTCAGAGTATTGGTTGGGCCTGGAATCAATGCACCGGTTGACTGCAGATAACTGTTCCTCGATGCGCATTGACATGAGCGATATTTATGGAGGGTTCTGGTACGCTGAATATGAACATTTCTATGTTGGTAGCGCTGACGCTGGATACACGCTGGAAGTAGGAGGATTCAAGGGAAATGCGAGTGATGCTTTTAATTACCAGAACCATATGGAGTTTTCAGCAATTGACCGAGACCGCGATATCTCGAACACTCACTGCGCCGGAAATTATGAAGGAGGATGGTGGTTTTCGCATTGCCAGCACGTGAATATCAATGGAAAGTACACTCTCGGTCTGACTTGGTTTGATTCCGTGCGCAACGAGTGGATAGCCGTAGCCACGAGCGAGATGCGCATGTCTCGCCGGCCTGGTTGCTCTTAAATAGATCAGCCATAAATTAGAATTCATAATCACGTAGTTAATTAATAACGATTCATATAATTATTAATAATATTCACTTTCAATTATGCCAAAGATAAAAATAAGTATGGGTATTTTTATTTCATTAGTTTCGTAGACAGTATTAATATTTTTGACGTGTCGTTTTCTTATTTCAACCTTTATTTTACCGACTTCAGTTTTGATACTTACCTCTAGTTACATTCCATTTTGTATTTATCTGATTAGTTTTGGTGTATCAAGGTGTATTGAGTTTCGGGTGTGTACTTATAATTTAAATTGTCAGGTGAGCCGTGTTCTTAGAGCGTAGATCAATCTAACGCCACATACGGGTCTTTACACGAATGTTGACCAGTTCGACCCAGCAAACAATTGAGTGCAAAACTTGCCTTGGATTTACTTCTAGCTTGGATGCAGACAACTTATTGCTAAGTTAATTTATCTATATTTTCTTACTACTTGTTTTAAAGTTTGTAAATATAATTTTATTAGGCAAGAGAAGCCATATTCTGTTTCACGTTCATGACAGACTTAGTCAAGGGAGTTGTAAATGGTATCTAATATAAGCAATTAGCTCATAAGGATGATTAAATAAAAAGGCATGAAATGCTTTGACTTGAAGGACTTGTTTAAGAACATGTGACAAGGGGATCGGGTGGTAACTATTTATTTATTACAATATAATTTGTCGATGAATTTTATTACATTTACGAGATTGTTTTACATTTCTCTGTTTTTGATAAAAGACTGTCTGCTGAAAGCGCGTTTTGCTTTCGACAATTAATATCATTATTGATGTAATTTATTTATATTTGATTAGTATTGGCATTTATAATATGATAAGCTAATGATAAAATATGTAATAGCGTAATTCAATATAATCCATAAAAAATAATAATGCATTTAATCCAAATACTCGTAGAATGTACTCGTTACTCGTGTATGACGTAACATGTAGCGTCTTTATCCAAATTATCTCTTTATAATAGTAATAGTATGCGCCAAATGCGTAATTTAATTCCATGTACCGATCAATATTATACCAAATAAAGATGAAAAAAATATTATTGTTTTATTTCACTACCAAATTTTATTTTCTACCTATTTATGTATCAGCAAAGACCAGAGTCGTAAAATGACATTTGGTAGCGATGAATAGAAAGCATATAAATATAAATAACGCTGATCTCAAGCATCTTGGAATCCTTACTAATATAATATTATAAATCTTATGAGTTTGTTTGTTCCGCTTTCACGCCGTAACTACTAAACCGATTGCTTTGATTTTTTGCAAACGTAAAGTTAGAAGTCTAGATTAAATAATAGGTTACTTTTTATCCCGGAAAAATTTGATATTCTCGAGGGAAAACGAAATTATTGGTATAGATGGCGCTGTGAGTATTGGTATATGTCACATAGGCTACTTTTTATGGTTTTGTGACGCGAACGAAGCCGCAGGTAAAAGCTATTAAAAAATATAAATAGGTTATAGACGACAGAAATAAGGTTCATTATTACATTCTATATCATGAGCAAAACCAAGGACGTTGAAAAAAGGTGGCCACAATCGCTTAAAACAACGACTGGCTACTATTAAGTTACAAGTAGAACATAAACACATTAACACGAAGGACATCTGTCATTTTGTTGAATCGGGCACTCATTGGTAACCTATTACACACGTACACATAAAAAAAACGAAACCACTGACAGTTTGGTGCTTCAATTATTACTAAGTGGCATTATGTAGGTACCTTTAGTTCCACGTTCTTTGATCAAAGCAAATTTTAATTATCTATAGGAATACAAAGAGTACTTCTCATCAGTTAGGTACCTATATTAGGAGTCTAATACCAGTTTTCTCCAACCTATAAGTAAAGTGATACCAGACAGTACAAGTATAGGGTTTGTTTAGGTGCTACGTCACACCCTAAGTAACTGTAAGTCATGTGATGCTTAGGGACCTAACAAGAAACGTAATGGGGATGATGAAAGTGTGATTATTAAACAATATTATAAAACAATACTTAAATAAAAAGAATCAAAGTTTAGGAGTGGGGGCTAAAACGTCATTTCTTAGTATAAAATGTACATAGAAGTGACGTCACACGACATTTCAAATCAATATGTCGTCGAAAGTATTCGTTTCTGTAATAAAATAAAATACGTGTCTTGTATAATGTTTTTAAATAATCTACCACACGGATATTAAAATAAAAATTAGTCGTCTACCCTATTTTTCTTTTAAAACTATAGCACCACGCTAAGATTGTCTCTTATATCGTGGATAAGTTTCACGTGCATATCACACTCTGACTCCAACAACAATTTGTAAACCCAAACAATTGTTCAATACCGAGATCAAAACTGCGCCACGTCAGTGTCAGTCATTGTACCGAAGCTGCAGTCTAAGTAAATTCTGCAATGCCTACATAAACCATACATTTTTGGTGCTAGGTTAGACTATGCTAATCAGTTGTCACAAAACAACTGAAACAGAAACGTACTACAGAATGAGGAAAAATTGAAAACTGATGTCACGGTCAAAAACGACAGCTTTCTTTGAAATTTGTAGGAGATTTTTTTTTATAATTGCATGAGTCGGTAAACGAGCAGACGGATCACCTGGAACACCAGAGGCGTTACAAGTGCGTTTCCGGCCTTTTGGGGATTAGGAGTTTGAGTATCGTTGGGGATTCAGGGATTGGGGAGATTGGGGAAGGGGATGGTAATTGGTGCTGTCACTCCGGTCGAGCCGGCCCATTCGTGCCGAAACATGGCTCTCCCACACTTAATGTATTGTGGTCATGTTTTTTAGCGTCAAACAACTTATTTCTTAAAAATGTACTGAAAAAGTACTAAAATTTAACATACATACATACATAACATCACGCCTTTTATCCCCGAAGGGGTAGGCAGAGGTGCACATTCTACCACAGTACAATGTAACACCCACTTTTCACTAGTTGTTATGAGTCCCATGTAATAGGGGGTGAGCCTATTGCGGGTGAGCTTATTACTGAGAATTTTTAAAAAACCCAGTAATACTTTGCCCGACCCGGGAATCGAACCCGAGACCCCTTGCCCGGCAGTCGCACGTGCGACTACTCGGCCAACGAGGCAGACTACTACTCAGACAGACTAAAATTCAGACTAAAATTTAATTGGTCATAAAATCAATTAATGAAAGTGTGATTATTTTTAAATATTTTACGAAAGTACTCAATTAATTTTTAACCAAATAATAAAACGTTTACGTATTTAAGGATTTTTAGAATACCATTTAGTGGGTTATATTATTTAATAGTTCTTCGTTTGATAATGTGACAAATCTTGGATGGATGGAAAATCTTACGCGCGCAACGCGTCGCGGGTTCGATTCCTGCATGGAACAACTCTTTGTGTGATCCCTAGATTATTGTTCCGAGTCTGGGTGTCATGTGTATGTGAAATTGTACGTTAGTAAACGCACCCACGACACAGGAGGACAAACTAGTGTAGGGCAACATTTAAAAAAAAAAATAGGCACAATACCATTGAGAACTCTTTCAACTCTTATCATCATCGGTAGCACTGATGGACAATAACTTGCCCTTCTCAGTCAGGTATAAAATAATTAAGACAATCTACCATCTATAAAATAACTTTTAACAAAAAAAACCGACTTCAAAAGTAAATAAAAAATAAAAAAGTAAATAAAAAACCAAAAAGCAAAAAATAACTTACTAAATATGCAATTTATAATACTTTTAAATTACTACTTACTATGTAATTAATAAAAAAGCTATTATTTTCTTAACTAACTAGTCTAACTACTGCTTGGTTTGAAGTCGGTGCCAAGCGTGATGAATTAAACTAACTTATATAAATACAAAATAATTATACTTGGAATAATCAACATTAAATTCCAGCACAAGCTACGTAGATAAATCAATAAGTCAAAAATAACCAACAAACGAAACTCTAACTCTAACTGATAAAACTCTAAACCAGAACTAACTACTTCTACCCTATTTTACACTACAACAATATAATAGTGGTCTTGAAAAGGACCTTTTGAAATGAAAATAGTATGGAGAATAATCTTTTTATGAATTTCGAATTTCAATGATAATAATTGACAAAGAGATATCAGCCACTGTATAGGTACGAACAATACTTTTAAACCTTAAGTACGCATCAAATATTTAGAAAATGAATGCAACTGGCGATGAAATGTTAGTACAGTTACGATTCAGAAAATAACATCATGCGACAACGCCATCTAGTGAATGTAGTATGTTACATGTTATGACATGTGATATTCCTTTTGCATGACAGATAGTGATAATTACTATTTTGTTGGTCTGAAACAAAGTACATAATACTGTGGGCACAGTGGCTTGGCACCGACTTCAAACCAAGCAGTAGTTAGACTAGTTAGTTAAGAAAATAATAGCTTTTTTATTAATTACATAGTAAGTAGTAATTTAAAAGTATTATAAATTGCATATTTAGTAAGTTATTTTTTGCTTTTTGGTTTTTTATTTACTTTTTTATTTTTTATTTACTTTTGAAGTCGATTTTTTTTTTGTTAAAAGTTATTTTATTTCACAATTTTAAGTGATGGGTTGACCAAGCCAGGATGCTTCTCGAATGAGAAAACGTCGATTCCTTGAAACGAAAGATGATAGATGGAAACGATTAGTCAAAATAAAAATACATGCTAATAAGAAGAAAGAAAATTAAACACTAAAGGAACGTAAAAAGAGATTGTCGGCTATGAGAGCTTATGTATCAAAAAGACTAACGAACGAAAGTCAAGAAGATCGTACTCACCGGCTCAGTTTGATCCATGAACGCTTATCGAACGAAACCGAAGAAGCCCGTGCTCACCGGTTCAGTTTGATCCATAAGCGCTTATCAAACGAGACCGAAGAAGCCCGTGCTCACCGGCTCAGTTTGATCCATGAGCACTTATCAAACGAGACCGAAGAAGCCCGTGCTCATCGACTCAATTTGATCCATGAGCGCTTATCAAACGAGTATCGTATTGATTTTTATGCAGTTTCAGTTTGTAAGATTAAATGTTTGGTTATCTGTCAGATTATCTTGTCTCTGATTCGATCCTCCAGAGATACTCCGCAGATAGATGTTTCTTGTCTCTCTCGTTCACGTTCTCTTGTGTCCTGTAAGTTTCGCGTTAGAAAAGAGTAGCTGTGAGTTACTGGGCTATGCACAGCCGTGATCACTTGTAAAGTTTAAATGCTTTGGGTTGCTTGGTATAATAATATTCTTATGAGATTGTGAAACGTCAGTTTGTCTAGAAGTTTTCTATTTATTGATTTTGCTACTGAAACGTCGTAACTTTTTAAACTTTTAACTGTAAACGTAGGTATTCCCAAAGTATAAAGGTCCCTACAAAATCACTGATTTCTTAGAAAACGATAGGTACAAATAGAAACTCGTTAATGGTTCTAATCGAACGTACAAGGTCGCCCATGAGAATTTACGCGAGGTACCTCGCGGTCCATTAGGTTTTATAGAAATAGCCGAAAGTTATGATGATGACGTGACGACGGATGATAGCCAGAGTGATTTTGTCCATGAAACTGATCGCGGTAATAATATACTATGTGACATAGCTGTGATTGGTGAGGCTGAGGATGAACTTTCCGATAGCGACACTATATCTGTTAATAGCGACACTATATCTGTTAATAGCAGCACTGTATCGGCTAGTTCACGTACCTAGCGCTATTAGTAATAGTATGGAAAGTCCATCATCAGATTTACCAGAGTGAATGAGTGTTGTAAAAAAAAGTAAAAAAAAAAGAAAGTAACAAAAAATGTAGGAAAGAGTCATTGAAGGGAAAATCCGGTCCAATGACTCAGCTAAAGGGACTGATGTCCAGTCTAGCATACGCTAAAGGGACTGATGTCTAGTCTAGCATTCGCTAAAGGGACTGATGTCCAGTCTAGCATTCGCTAAAGGGACTGATGTCTAGTCTAGCATTCGCTAAAGGGACTGATGTCCAGTCTAGCATTCGCTAAAGGGACTGATGTCCAGTCTAGCATTCGCTAAAGGGACTGATGTCCAGTCTAGCATACGCTAAAGGGACTGATGTCCAGTCTAGCGTGCGCTAAAGGGATATTTATCCGGCCTAGCACAATCGTCTCCAGTTCTAATACTGATGAGTGATGATAACGTAGTAGTTGTGGTAAGCTGAAGGGTTAACCAAACCCGCACAATATTGAAAGCTTTTGTTAAAGGTTATACTAGATAGAGATTAGAAATGCCAGGATGAACGAACGGGTTGTTATCTTATTCCCAGATGCTCGGAAAACGCTCGAGGACGAGCGTACGTCAGTATGGCCGTGACGGCGCCGCCGTCATAATTTTGTAAACTGCGAATGTAATGGGCAAGCAGTGAACAAACAACTGACCGACGTCACTTCAACCCCACCACCGAGTGATATATAAAGCAGCGCAAGCGCAAGCTGGAGTGAGTCGTTCGTCGATCGTTGCCCAGTTCACACGTTACGCAATCGCTGAGTAATTTTATTATTGGTTTTATTTGAGTGTTTCCTTTATATAATCAGTGCTGAATTATTCAATTATTATAATTAAAAATTAATGTGACAGTAAGTTCATTTAATCGAAATAAACTAAGTGATTGTGTGAAGCCCTTTGTTTTATTTTCAAATAATGTCGGACTCTGATCCTACATATATTATTTCGATGTCAAGAAGGCAACACTTGAGACAACAAAGTTGTTTTGATAACACAAACAAATACTTCAATATTAATAATTCAATATTATTCATTTCCAAAACTGTATTAAATGTTTTATATTAAACTATATACGACATAAGACACAAGTCATATAATACATCAGATAGCTATGCTTTGGCACAAATAGGCCAGCTCAACTGGAAATATACCACGATCCCAAAGAAAATAGACGTGAAACAACGCTAGCGTTAAGTTTTGCCGTGGGAGTGAGTTATACCATAGAAAAAAAAATACTGTGTTGATGACCGAATAAGAAAGGTGCATTTAGGATGAACAGAGATCCTCCACATTTACGTCGGAAAACTCATTCACTTCAAAAAGTGAATTCATATCCGTTTACCTGCTCGGTAATTTAGAGAAACAGATGCAAATATATTTGTCGTCAACAGAACAGACAAGTCAACGAGATTTTAAGCTCAAATAAAACGATGAGTTGAAAATGGACCAAAGTGGTTCCTGTGAATGTTACATAAAAATATTTCACTAAAACTTGAACCGGTTCATTCCGTTACAGTTCTGGTAATTGCATCAATAAAAGCTAGTTTTGCATGAACGTCGTGGAAAATTCGGACTGCATTTTGGTTTGCCGTATAGGTACTTTACAGAACGTTTAGAAGATTTGTCAACCCAAAGAAGGGTTTAATGTTACAGAAATAAATAATTTTGTATTTTCTACATTATTACAGTAAGCAGCGGGTCAGTTGTTGATGATGACCAGTTTTATAAGTGAATTGTTTCTACCCTTCGGCCAGTCCACTAGCGGTACGACTGCAAGACATTTAATTCTTGCCTCGAACAGACTACAAAAGACTCGCTTATCATTACAAAACAACTAGTAAAAATATAATTGTTAAGCATAAGCCGCTTATCGTTTGAAGGAACGACAGGAGCGATGTTTATGTAAAATATTAAATTGAAATAAGAAAACTCCTTATAGAAACTGTCCTAATAAGTCTAACAGGGGTCTTGGGTGTATCTTACGCAATACTAGAGAGATCCGAGGGATGACATGCTTAAATACCATTAGAATACATACAAATATATACTTGGCCGAGTGGTCGCAAGTGCGACTGCCGTGCAAGGGGTCTGGGGTTCGATTCGGGTCGGGCAAAGTATTACTGGGGTTTTAAAAATCTCAGTAGAAAAATCACGGAGCCTGGAAATGTGTCCGGTATATGGCAATAGGCTCACCCCCTATTACATGGGACTCATAACATAAATAGTGAAAAGTGGGTGTTACATTGTATAGTGGCATTAAATGCCGAAATGTGCACCTCCGCCTACCCCTTCGGGGATAAAAGGCGTGATTTTATGTTATGTTATACCTCTACATACAAAATAGTCAGCGGTGAATTTAGCGCAGGTTAAAGAAATGCTAAGTAAAGTCGGTTCTGGCAGTGGGAACGATCGGGGGAGGACTCTTATTTATTAATTTTCAGGAACAGAAGGAGTTTTTCAAATGAGCTATTTCTTCCAAAAATGACCTGAAATAGTATGGATGGATGGGAATAGTTGGGACGATACATACATCGATAAGACTTATCATTAAAATTCCTCAACACCGAAAGAGGTGGCTGAAACTGAATGATGCTTAAACCCTATTTTTAAGGTGGGAAAAACATAGAATGACTTCTCCCGCCTGGGTAAGGCGGAACTCTTACTAACTAAAAACCAGCCCGTTCCTACTCCTGTACTTTGAGCCGGAGCCCCGGTAAGCCGTTAAGTTCTCCACGGCTCTGTATAAGCCCATAAGCCCTATTGGGCCCCATCTGTGGTGGTCTGATGGCTCTTTGAGGCGCGCGCGGAACGCGACGCGCCACACGCTCGGGTCTGGTTCTGGTCGGGCCGCGTGCTACCAATGCTCGCCGTCCGCAGGCTCGTGCAAGCTTAAACCCTTGCTATAGAAAAAGGCTAAACGAGAAGAAGAAGTCTAAGTCCTTGGGTATTTTACTACTTGAACACTAATATTGCCAAGAGGGATTTACTGTTCAATGTTCATATACAAGCAAAGCTTAGCCTAGTTTCCAATTGCTTATGATAAATTTTCTGGAATTTAGTCCCCAAAGGGGTGTGCTGAGTTGTATTTACATCTAACCTACTTTACAATAGTTGCGTTGTTCTTAATCCTCTTGTATTTAGACCACAGTTTAAATACTTCTAAATCTCAGCTATTTAAAACTACTGATTGTAATATATTATATTGCAGTCAGACAAATGATTTGGTGTGCAGGTGCTCAAGGATTTGATGCAGGATAGAGGCCAAAACTATAAGTTGGTTATTGAGTCAACTAATAGTTTTATGTTTGACGAGTGTACAAGTAGTTGTTACGTAGCTTACAACATAACTGGCTTGAAGTGAGTGATACATTAAAAATAAAATAATAAAAAGCGTAATGATATGTAATCTGTTTATAAATTCACATTAACGTGAAAGCTTCTAGTTTTCGTTTCCATAAAAATAATGACAGAAATAAATTTTATTGATTAAGTTATTTTAGTCGTAAGCAGTATCTTGATGGAAATAAACAATGTTACGAAGAGAGTTTTTATAACTTTTAACAAAAAAAAAACCGACTTCAAAAGTAAATAAAAAATAAAAAAGTAAATAAAAAACCAAAAAGCAAAAAATAACTTACTAAATATGCAATTTATAATACTTTTAAATTACTACTTACTATGTAATTAATAAAAAAGCTATTATTTTCTTAACTAACTAGTCTAACTACTGCTTGGTTTGAAGTCGGTGCCAAGCGTGATGAATTAAACTAACTTATATAAATACAAAATAATTATACTTGGAATAATCAACATTAAATTCCAGCACAAGCTACGTAGATAAATCAATAAGTCAAAAATAACCAACAAACGAAACTCTAACTCTAACTGATAAAACTCTAAACCAGAACTAACTACTTCTACCCTATTTTACACTACAACAATATAATAGTGGTCTTGAAAAGGACCTTTTGAAATGAAAATAGTATGGAGAATAATCTTTTTATGAATTTCGAATTTCAATGATAATAATTGACAAAGAGATATCAGCCACTGTATAGGTACGAACAATACTTTTAAACCTTAAGTACGCATCAAATATTTAGAAAATGAATGCAACTGGCGATGAAATGTTAGTACAGTTACGATTCAGAAAATAACATCATGCGACAACGCCATCTAGTGAATGTAGTATGTTACATGTTATGACATGTGATATTCCTTTTGCATGACAGATAGTGATAATTACTATTTTGTTGGTCTGAAACAAAGTACATAATACTGTGGGCACAGTGGCTTGGCACCGACTTCAAACCAAGCAGTAGTTAGACTAGTTAGTTAAGAAAATAATAGCTTTTTTATTAATTACATAGTAAGTAGTAATTTAAAAGTATTATAAATTGCATATTTAGTAAGTTATTTTTTGCTTTTTGGTTTTTTATTTTTTATTTACTTTTGAAGTCGGTTTTATTTGTTAAAAGTTATTTTATTTCACAATTTTAAGTGATGGGTTGACCAAGCAAGGATGCTTCTCGAATGAGAAAACGTCGATTCCTTGAAACGAAAGATGATAGATGGAAACGATTAGACAAAATAAAAATACATGCTAATAAGAAGAAAGAAAATTAAACACTAAAGGAACGTAAAAAGAGATTGTCGGCTATGAGAGCTTATGTATCAAAAAGACTAACGAACGAAAGTCAAGAAGATCGTACTCACCGGCTCAGTTTGATCCATGAACGCTTATCGAACGAAACCGAAGAAGCCCGTGCTCACCGGTTCAGTTTGATCCATGAGCGCATATCAAACGAGACCGAAGAAGCCCGTGCTCACCGGCTCAGTTTGATCCATGGGCACTTATCAAACGAGACCGAAGAAGCCCGTGCTCACCGACTCAATTTGATCCATGAGCGCTTATCAAACGAGACTGATGAAGCCCGTGCTCACCGACTCAGTTTGATCCATGAGCGCTTATCAAACGAGACCGAAGAAGCCCGTGCTCACCGACTCAGTTTGATCCATGAGTGCTTATCAAACGAGACCGATGAAGACCGTGCTCACCGACTCCGTTTGATCCATGAGCGCTTATCAAACGAGACCGATGAAGCCCGTGCTCACCGACTCCGTTTGATTCAAGAGCGACGATCAAATAAATCTGCTACACAACAATCTCAACGATTAAGTTACTTACGTAACAGTTCCGCACTAAGGGTACTTAATGAACTTCCAGAAGAAAGGGCCAGTCGATTGACTGTTCTAAGACAAGTATCAAGTCGCTTGAGAAATACTCGTATATCCTTAGACGAACAGCTGCAGAAGGTATGGTTAATAATTATAATGCAGATTTGTTAGGGCTATAGGAAGGCAACATTGACGTGCAACCTTGTGGAAATGTTACTGCTGTTTCCTATTACGTTGCGAAATTTTATCAAACCCAAACACAAGGTAGCTACTGGTAGCCGCCGAGGAGTTCCCTCAACTGTCGTACTACTTCATCATCAGACCCTTAATGACAATCACATCCCATCTGGGTGTAGAGTCCTCATCAATACAAATTATCAAACCCCAACACAACATAGCTAGTGGCAACCGTTGAGGAGTTCCCTCAACTATCGTACTGCCTCATTGTCAGACCCTTATTGACAATTACACCCCCACTTAGGTGTAAAGTTCTCATCAATACAAATTAATCAAACCCAAACACAAGGTAGTTACTGTTAAGTGTTGAGGAGTTCTCTCAACTACCATACTACTTCATCATCAGACCCTTATTGACAATTACACTTCACCTAGGTGTAAAGTCCTCATCAATACAAATTAATCAAACCCAAACACAAGGTAGCTACTGTTAACCGTTGAGGAGTTCCCTCGACTGGCTCTCGGCTCCATCATCAGATCCACCCCAGACCTTTATCAGATGGTAGTGGTTTTTAATACTTAATAAAAAAAATAACAAATGCACTAGTCGCCCCTATAATTTTTAAAAGATCCCCTCGGTTTCCCTGGTCTTCCATCATCAGATCCTGATTTACTTATCATGGGACCATTCTGGGACTATCTCCTTTCCAACAAAAAAATAATTATCGAAATCGGTTTATAAATAACGGAGATATCGGCGAACAAACATAAAAAAATAAAAAAAAAGCATATATATATACGGTCGAATTGACCTCTCCTTTTTTTGAAGTCGGTTAAAAAGTAGTCTACAACTTTATGTCGATTTATCGATAGTAATAAAAATGATAGGTTCAGGAAATTCTGCTAAGCATGGGCAGATGATGATGTATGTACTTTAAGGGATAAATTATTCAGCAGTGGATGGACTGGATGTTGATGAAATCAAGAATTACATGGAGGGTTGTAAGACCCTTACTTGTAATTGTAGTTTCACTAATGAGGTGAAAAAATATTTTTGCCTCCCAAATGCGCTTTTACCACCTTTGTGTTTGTTAAATATTAAGTAAGTAGACTTTTGTTGCGAACAACTGTCGACTTTTGAACTGGTCTCACTCGTTTCCGCAACTAAAATTATTCCGCAGTATTTAATCCTCCACTTGGTTGTTTCCAATGGCGGTAAATAATTCGCTTTGTTATTGAGTAAAATAGTTTCTAGTAAACATCTTTGGTAGCTGTTTTGTCTATATAGCCGAATTTATTTACATTACGGAACACGAATAAGTTTCAGGCAAAATGTTATTAATTTACAACGCCCAGAGGTAGTGTACTGACTCATTTACCGAGTTATTACATAAAAATATGAGGTTTCGAATCCAAAACAATCTAACAGTATAATAAATGACAGTCGGTAATTTATGAGTCAACTACATTTTAATGATAAACTATGGAATAATTTCATAATATTCAGTGTCACTATCATCGTCACTTACGTTCAGTACCCCATGTGTAACTTCTGTATCATTTATCGTGGTCATTGTAACATTCGGGTCAAGAAATGGTTCTAGGGGATTATACGTGAAATTCGCATATGTGGTCTTTCTCATATATCTCCTCTCTCTTATCACCTCGTACAGTCTTTTCTTATATTTGTGATGAATTCCACGGTATAAATAGTCCCTAATGTCGTACACATGTCCTCTTAGCTTGGCGAGCACTTTGTCCAGTTTCCTGACCTCCATAGGTTTATTAGATACTTGGAAAGGCTTAGGAGGTACAACCCTAGTCAAGGTAAGCCATTTTGTCAAAACGTACGCACGTTTAGCTTCAAATAGAAAAGTCAGGTTTTTTGCAGTAATACGCCGTAGTATCGGAATATTGTGGACCAACCATCTGGAAATTAATTTACAGTTGTTAGAAATCATCTTGGCTCTGTCTATCCTAGTAGTTTCCCTCATATTTTGGTTGCTTACAAGAAATTGTCCTCAAATGTACACAGACAATTCGGAAGTTCTAAGTAATAGCACAGTGATTAGTCATGGATTAATGAATCATAATCATAGACTCTGTAATAGACCCCATCATAATAATAGACAATAGGATTATATGTGAATTAGTAATTAGTATCAATGTAATACCTATGTATGTAGAATTAGGTATCACTATGCTGGTCTGCACTTTCCAGCTTACGCATCGATACGACATGTTGAGTACTGTAGACATACATCATACATCGAGATGAACTGTCGACAAACTGCTAGCAGTTTCGACCTTAGTAAATCCGTAAATCCAATTCAGGTCTGTATCTATATCTGTAGGTACATATTGATGACAGACTGTTATAAGTATATTGTAATAGTGTGCAGTTCTTTACGGTCTCACACCTAACTATATCAAGTACAATATTCATAGTATTACTAACAATTCGGTTACAATATCGCCTTTGTATCAGACGAGCCAGGAATATACTAAATACAGCCTACTCACGGTTGAAAATGCTGAATGCTGGTGTAAATTAGGGGCAGGTCGTGGTCGTAGCCGCAGCCGAAGCCCCATGAGAGGATGCCAGCCAGGTGACCTTTCACCACCATCGGAGCTCCCGGTACTGCAATACACGGCGCCAATTGCTGTTTCTCGCGAGATCGACCAGCGCAAAACATTCCCGCCTTTAATATAACTCCATTCTGCAACCAAATGAAAACAAAATCCAATAAAAAGTCTCGATTCCGAAAAGGTATAGGCTACCGCGGAAAAATTGTAGTTTCTATTCCGTCAGAATGTTATTAATCCCTTGCCACACGAGACGAGACTAGTGCCAAAGGCCGCATATGTACGATTTCCCATTCCGTGCTGCTAATGGAAACTACGAAAATTGAAAAATCACTGAAACTATGCTGACTGAAATGTACCTATAGGTAGTTGTAACATACACAATGTCTGCACGAAAATCTCTAAAAATATTATTTTTCTACTACATCTTATACTTTAATGGCAGTTTAAATATCTGTATAAGTAAAATTGTGTAGATACACATAGTCGACAATGATATTATGTACAAACGAAACTGGAGACGGTGCGAGATGAACCATTGTAACTCCGAAAAAAATTGGCGAAACGGCCCTAAAATGTTGACATTTTTTTAGTTTCACGTTGTAAGATTTCTTTTTTCTTTCAATCCTCTTTAATTGGTTCACCTTGCTACCTTACAACTTCCCTGACGTCGACATCAAATTGTGAATCCGGCTCAAGAACAAGCGCATTAAATTTTAACAAAGATTCCTCAATAAACCGTTGTTACATTTTTCCTGATTCTTTCTCCACAAATTGATGTAAGTACGTTATTAAACTGGTACCAACCTCTAAACTGAGTGTTCAGTTTATGTAACTGTAAGCCCTGAAACTAAAGTTTTTGGTGTTTGTTTATCCAAATTAAAAAATTAAGGTATACTAAATACATAATAGCCTTCAATATGTATTTTTTGTAGAACAATGTGATATTGTAAGGTAGTAAAATAGTAATCGAAAGACAAACAAAAATAATTAAAATATCAGTAAACGCAAACTATAGCACTTCTATAAACGCAGAGCCCTAGTCTTCAATTTTAATTAAAAAACAATCGCATTGTAGTAACTAAATGTCCAACCAACACCGCCATTTAAAATATCTTTTGGCAACAAACAAAAGAATCACGTAAACAACAAAACGAATGAATTAAAGGAAACAAGCGAAATAAATTTTCAGTATTTGTGTTACAAAGAGTTGGGAGGTATATTGAAGTACTCCATGTGAGGACATACACACGAACATCGATCCATAGATAGCCATAAACTCTATAGATATAGACATTTCTACGTTTCACCGCAAAGGGAGTACAATACTCGAGCATGTTGGGCAAATATAATCCAATTGCACACCCTTTATAAAGCTTTGTATTCAAAGAATGCAACTAGCAATTGCGCACCGTAGTCTGAACACTATAACTATATAATGTAACTAGAACGATTATGACCACATCTTCAAATTGCAAATAAAAAACGACCTTGATCTCCACTAGATTTATAAAACATTTATTCTATTTTTCCGTAACAGCTATTGCAAAATCTAAACAATGAGGACGACTGTTTGTTTTTTATTATATTATATTCAACAAATATTATATCCAAGATCACAATCACTGTGATTCAAATCACTTATGTTGTAAAGGCATACGAAAATATATAATATTTATATTCAGGCCTTGTACTAAGCTATCAAACTAATGAGTAGTTTGATAGCTACAGATACATAATTAACAATTACATTAGTAATTCCTTATTACATGGCATTATTGATAAACCTCTCTTATAACAGAAAAGACAAGGAATAAAACGACGAAATTTTGATGTAAAATATCTCTGTAATACCAAAATACGTACATCAACACAATTGCTGACGATCTCTAAATAACTGAAGATAATAAATTCTGGTAATTAAAACCCAGTAACCCCTGATATCCGAGCGAACAATGGGCTTAACTTCACAAAATAATTTCACCGCGTACAACAAAAATATCTTTTATAAAAATTCCTCATTTTTGTTAGTGAAAATAAATACAATAATTTTACCCCACGGGCTTCTTCGGCGCAACGAAATGAAAACATTAGTAATTATGAAAAGAAAAAGTAATTCGTAGATGATAATATAAACATCTTATTTATAAGCTTATGTTTGTTTTTGTATTTTTTAATAAATAAAGATCATGTAGGTAGGTACATAAGTATAAATCACCTAAATGCATTTACCTGAAGGTACATCTTCACACACATATGCACTGTAAATTGGATAATTATATTTTGTAGTTAAGGCGTATATAAAAAATGGAATATATCTAGATCTACCTATATTACATTAACCGTGAAAGTCTAAAGTAAAGTCTGTATAAAACGTAAATGGATCGCTGATACACATATTCATATATATATGCTACACAGCGTATATGTCCAAATACTCAAACGTCAATCCATTTTAAGTATAGTTCTGTCACTATAAAATCTTTATTTGAAACGACAGAGACACCACGAAAATCAATCATCATCAACAGCCTATAAATACCCATTGTTGAACAAATCTTCTTTACACACGGAGAAGGTTTGAGCATTAATCACCACGCTTGCTGAATGCGGGTTGGATAGCACGATATTTAAGTATAGTAAAATTAAGTTGCCTTTCAGTATTCGGGTGATAGAGTACAACACAAGTAGAGGAAATACGTAGGTAAGTACTTAAACATATTTAGTACCTACACCGATTTTCCTTTGATTTATTTACTTGTCGGTTTTATGTGCGTGTTTCTTTTTCATAGTAAAATTTATGTTAATATTTACTAGAGATCAGATAGTGAACGGTCAAATGTCCGCATATTTTTTTACCAAGCTCACGATATGAAGAAATATTGATTACTTAATACAGCATACTATTCCTCACAGGGACGCTATTGTGATTATTTACACATATAATAAATCTATAAAACAAATTTTGTCTGTTTGTCTGTATGTATGTTCACACATCACGTAAAAACTACCAGTTCGATTACGATGAAACTTAGTATTATTAGAGGTATATTCTTAAAACCAAACTTAATTGTGCATCTCGACCCCATTTTTTTTTTTTTTTAAGGGGGAAAATCATCGAATGACTGCTCCCGCCTGGGTGAGGCGGGAGGGAGTGTCAGACTCTTACTGACTAAAAACCACCCCGTTCCTTCTCCTGCACGTCGAGCCGGAGCCCCGGTTACCCGTTAGGTTCTCCGCGACTCCGAATCGGCATCGGCCGTATTGGGCCCCATCTGTGGTGGTCTGATGGCTCTTTGAGGCGCGCGCGGTACGCGACGCGCCGTACGCTCGGGTCTGTTTCTGGTCGGACGGGGATCCACCCATGTTCGCCGTCCGCAGGCCCGCGCTTACGGTGGCCGGAGATCGTCTCGCGATCCCCGACGCCCGGTGTGTCCTTCGCGATGGCTGGGTTGCGAGGCGGCAGCGCTTTGCTGCCTCACGCGTCCCGCCTCCTCCTTAGCTAGCATGACTGCTTCGCAAAAGGAGGAGACGGCATCCCAGTCCCCCTCGCTCCGCATCATGGCCTGCACTAGGCCCGGACGCGAGAGGTCGCCATCGCCGATCACTTCCCTGAGGACACGGCGCTGCTCAGCTCACGAAGGGCATTCTCCCACCGTGTGTTCCACCGTGTCCTCAGGGCGGTCCTCGCAGTGATGACACCCGGGCGTTTCCTCCCGCCCCATCAGACACAGGTACCTCCCGAAACTTCTATGTCCGGTGAGGACCTGCGTCAGGCGGTAGGTGAGGACGCCGTAGCGTCTCTCAAGCTACTCTTCAAAGAGGGGACTTACCGCTGCGATGGCAGCGAGCCCAGCCCTCGGTTGCGACAGTCGTTGCTGCCATTCCGCCATGAGATCGCGCCGGAGCTCATCCCGCCACGCACTTATCTGGCGCGGCAGCGGAGTTTCGCCCCGGCGACGTGCCTCCGCGCGCATGCTGTAAACGCGCGCGAGCACCTTCGCCTCCAGATCCCACGGCGGTAACCCGGCAAGGAGGTTCGCCGACTCCCCAGAGATCGTGCGGTATCCGCGGATCATTCGGATCGCCATGACCCTCTGTGCCATGAGCAGCGTCCGGGCGGGACGCCGCAACAGGTTTGGCGCCCAAACAGGGGTGCCGTAGAGGGCCATGGACCGCACGACCCCTAGGCACGCAAATATAAGTTAGTAGAATCAAACTAAAATATAAGTTTGTCGAATATTGGGTTACTCGCAGTGGGCCTTACGCTGTAACTTCAAAGCCTTTTTTAAGGGGGGAAAATCATCAAATGACTGATCCCGCCTGGATGAGGCGGGAGGGAGTATCAGACTCTTACTGACTAAAAACCACCCCGCTCGAGCCGGAGCCCCGGTAAGCTGTTAGGTTCTCCGCGACCACTCCAGGGCCTATTGTCGAAATCAGCTTGTACGGCTATTATAAAAGCGATTTGTGAGTTTGTACATTTTTTTTAATAGACAAGCCCGTCACATCCTCCCTAAACCGCTGCAACTCCACGCTGCAAATTAGGTCTCGCACTGTAGTACATAGCAGCACGTCGCTGCACCTCAAGATCTACCGGAAGTATGCCCGCGAGCACAGGTAGGGCCTCAGTGCTAGACTTGGAGAAGTTTTCGCCGTACCGCGCCTATTGTCCATATATTGTTTATATTCATACAGAATCATGTTTCAGTCATATCAAAATCATGAACTGGAGTAATGAACAGGCTAAATTTTATCCTCGGAATCGCGGGCGTCGCCGCTAGTTAGAAGAAACTAGTTAATAAATATTTGTACGCTTTTAGAACAACGTAGTGCCTAAAATATTGAATGACATAAATGTTTTTTTTCAGCCATGATCGTCCCACTGCAAGGCAAAGGCCTACCCTCCTTCCACTCCTCTCTATGTAAAGCTTTTTGCGGCCAATCCTTGTCATACATGTCCAATTCATCCCGCCATCTCCTTATAGGCCTGTCGCAATAAATATAAATGACACCATTTTTGAAATCTATTAGTAAGTCATTAATCATTTGTTACGATATATTATTTGATAATTCCTACCAAAATATTATTTGAATAACACTAAATGAAATAACAGTTCCTTGAGATAATTCCTGGCTACACATTAACTGGGGTGTTTTTGAAAATATTTTTTGACATTTCAACCTTTTCCCTCGTCTTTGCACCGTATGCTCATTTTCCAGAAGCCGCAAGTAGATCGTAAAAAGCATACAATTTTCAAATGTAAATTAAACTTCAGTGTTTTTCATCTTTTGCTGTAAATAATTTAAAACCGTAGTACTTAATGACCTTTAAAATGGCGATTCATTTATTTTCATCATTATAATTATATTTTAAATATTTTTACGTATTCGCTGAAAGGATTGAACAGTTCCTGGATTTTTCTACATATAAATTATTCTTGCAAAGTAAGTACCAACAAATTTTCTTTTAATTTCAGTGTTTATTAAACAACAAAGTGTTTAAGTATGAGCATAATTATCTACTGATAACGATCGTTCTAAAGTTAACTTGGCTAAGACATCATTTTCTATGGGATAAGCCGGAAAACGAGCAGACGAATCACCTGATGATAAGCAATCGGCCCATGGCCACCCGGATCATCAAAGGTGTTACAAGTGCATTACCGGCCTTTTAAGGGTTCGGAATTTGGGAAATGTCGGGGAATTGGGGCTTTTGTAACTTCACAAGACGAAACACAACGCTGGCGTTGTTTCATGTCGATTTTCTATGAGGCCGTGGTATCACGACGTTCGACACGGCCTATTCATGCCGAAGCATGGCTCTCCCACACTTAAGATTATTATAATTATTATGTGAGTCTAACTCCCCTAAAAACATACTAAGTAATATTAATAAATACCTACATAGAAATACACATATGAAGTATCTGCGGTTGAGTGTAGGTTGAGCAGTCCTCCACCATGGTAGTATCAAAAAAGTTAGACAGTAACTAAAACAGTTTCAGATTAGTACGACAGGTGAATTTTAATTAGATATCACTGTTTATAGCAATGAAATTTAATGAAGAAACTTTTTAGATCAGCCTTACTAGTAAACGAAACCAATTACTTACTAAGTCTCGTTTAAAAATGTAATAATAAGACTAACGAATCGATGCCATTAATCAAACTATTATTAGAAAATGTCAAATTGTTAAGGTTTTCATTAAATCTCACTCCAGTAAATATGTCAATTCGAAGACGCCTTTAAGCTTATTTTGTAAAGTTATTACAAAACAAAGCAATAATGTTAAAAGGCCTTTGACGGTATTTATCGATTAAACGTCAGACTGAAATTACGGGAAGCGGTTAGCGGTTGTGAGCATGTTAAAAACGAAATTATTATTACTCAAACATACATTGCTCTTCGATAATTGCAATCACAAGGGAGCGAGTCGATGCGTGCGTTCTCCAAAAAGTGAACAAGGATCAAACTTAATACATAAAACCAAATTTTGGTATATATCTTTGTTTTTAAAACGTTGCCCCGCACTAGAATTTTCTCTTATGTCGTGGAGGTGTTTGCAAACATTGTTGTACCTGGAACAATAATCTGTGGATCACACAAAGACTTGTTCCGTGCTGAAATAAAACCTGCGACACGTTGCGCGGCAGCCAGTTGTCCAAATGCCGCGTAACCGTGAAGTCTCTTTTATTTATAGTTATAATTAAAGTAGCTTTGGTAATTACTGGTTTGTAAATGTGATATCAACGTACACAATGACATGATTCGGGAACTCTTATAGTCATACATGTTAAATACTCGCTTAATATATTACATTAGTCTACTGCGGTGTACGTCATACAACTGTGACCGCACTATTCAATTAATACAATGTTGCCCGAAGCCGGAGAGCAGTAGATAATTGAATACTTATAATTATATTATTATTATTATTCAATACTTTGTACAATTCCCGCAGTACAATAGGCACATTAAAGTAATGTAGGTATATTTAAAGCTAATTACTGCACCAACATTCTGTATTGGTGGTCGTATAATTGTTGTTTCTTTGTGCCAAGGTTTATAATGATATTGGTTTATTGGGTTTATTAGTAAGTTGTCAAAGGAGTGACATACTACTTACCCATTGTATTATTTATTTCTTTTTGCCTACCAAAGAGAAACATAGCACACAGATTTAAGATCAATTTTCTAACAATAGACAACAATCTCGAACTGCATTTTATGTATAAACTGTGGAATGATCTGTCATTGGCGGTATTTCCGAACTGATTTTTTTTTACGATAATTTTCCAATAGATAACTAGAACGTCCGTTATTGAGTTAAGGTCTGCACGGGTTCCTTATTAAACCACTTTTAACGTTGGTTTAAATGGGAAGTTTCATATGAAACTATGCCGGCTCGCTACATTAATTATTAGCTTCCGCTACTTACGTTAGTTGCAAGTAGATAATATTCGACGTGACTAACTTGATTTTATTTATTAGCCTGGTTTCGACCTCTACTTGTAAATTATCTATGTTCAAGCAAATTCTGCTGTTATGATATTATTAACTGTGTTTTTTTGTTTATTATTTTTTATTAACACTTCAATGTACACAAAAGAGGTACATAAGGCGGACTTAATGCCATATGGAATTTTCTCCCTGTCAACCCTTGGGTTAAATATAGAATCAGCAAAAATATGCAAAAAAAACAAAATAAATAAGTAATTGTAATTATAAATACTGTATAACAATACTGAATAAATACTGTGTTTTTCTTATTTTTACAGAATTATCGGCTTGTCTTGTCGGCTGATTAACCACTCAAGTGTTACTGCTGGGGAAGGGGTCTCGGGCTTGATTCCCAGGCCAGGCAAAGTAACACTTGGTTTATTAAAAAAAATGGGAAAATCCCCCGGGGATAAAGGCGTGATGTTACGTATACCTCTATAATGTATGTAAATGACTGGGAGTTGATACTAAGATTTATCTAAATTGGACTATCTATTATCGACTTTGAATGATAACTGTAATTTTACGTCTGATAAAAATTTTCAGAGTTTTACAGCTTGACAACAGCAATACTCGGTTACATGATATTTTTTACGAAAGACAAGTATATTTTTAGTACTATTAATACTAACAAGTAAGTGTACTATAAACACTATTAGTCCAACATGGTCCAACAAAGGTCAGTTTCAGCACAAAAAATATGTTCGCATTACACCCTATCTATACTATATTTAACTATAGAACCATGAACTCCCCAGGATAATCTTGGAAGACAAAAAAACTTTATTAAAGTCATGGATGGATTAAAGTTACTACCTAAGTGCTGACCTAACACTAATTCGCGGCTGTAACTTAATCAGGACGTGTCTAATTTGAGTTACCTAAGTAATTAACACACTAATCAACACGGATTTAAATCTGTATTTTAGAAAATGTTTTAGGACCACTGAATTTCATCATGACAGTTTCAATATGTAAAAACAAGGTGAAAACGTTATAATAATTAAGCATAATGAATCTTAAATCATGCTTAGCAACAGAGTAGGCAAAGCATTATTGAATACTTTTTAATAAAAGCACAGAATCTAAAATAGCACAGTGTATGACAATAGGCTCCCTGCAAAATAACTAGTGAAAATTCGGTGTTAATGTTTAATGATACACATGGTGATATAAAAGCGTCATGTAAAGGCTCGAAGGTTTAAGACGCTCGCTTCTCATGCATGAGTTGCGGGTTCGAAACCTACCAACGGCAAGTACCAATAAGACTTTTTCGAGTTATACCTTCTAAGATTATTTAGACACTAGTGGTGTGTAAAAAGTGGTGACGCAAAATATAGTGCGGAAACCTGGGCTTATAACTTCTTCAGCAAGCGTGGTAGTGTGAATAGAGGAGAGGCCTTTGGTTGGCTGTGGTCACTTATAGATTGTTGATGCGATGTGAATGTGACATACACACAATATACCTACTCCAAGTTCACATCTACGTGACTATAATTTACACAATATTAATGCGCCTTAGTACGTTTATAAATTAAAAAATCATTGATGTATTTCTAGATGGGAACTTTAATTGAGTTAGAAGCATTTAGTTACAATCGGGGACATAAAAGCAATTACAGTTTCGGTGCTATAAAAATAGAACATTGGAACGGAAATCTCTTTCTGTCCATTCATAATTAAAATGTCCCGCGTTCTGTACACTAAATACTTGGATATAACATTGTTATGTGCCATGTTTGGTATATACTACGACATTAATGAAATAAGGTATAGAAAGACAGCAGTCAGCTAATTATAGTTGACAGCTGAACTATGGTTCGCCTCTATATGTGTGAAAGAAACACAGCATAAGCGCAACGCGTGGACTTCAATAAATTTTGCAATATAGTACCTGAGTCTAAGCTGGAGCAGGCTACTAGTAGCTTATTTATTGATATTTTGCACTAGCTCTGACAGGCTTATTTGCAATGAAGCTGGCTCAAACTGTATAAAAACAACCCAATGAAACGAAAATCCGAGTGTGAAGCATATTTTTGTGAAAGGCACACAAAGTGTAAAAACGTGAATTATTTCATTTCCATACGATATGCCTTTGGTACGATTTAAAACCACGAGGGAAATAGAAGTGAAAATCCATGCAATCAAATCTAGACGCTGTTAGGATAACTGACTATTTCGAACCAACTGGCCTGATAGACGCCAATCTGTTTTTGTACCACAGGAATTAGCCAAATTGGCAGTCCTGTTTTGTGGTTTGAGCTTAGAGACATGTTTTTGTTTAGGTATTTAGGAAAGTGCAGTAAGTAGATACGTTGCAAATGTACATGATATATATTTAGAAGCAAATATTTCTCGTCATCTCGTACTTATTATATTATATTGTATTATTACCTGGAAGGCCCTCCTATCCTCCATTAATTGTCGCGGCGAACCTAACGGGCAACCGGGGCTCCGGCTCGACGTGCAGAAGAAGGAATGGGGTTGTTTTTAGTCAGTAAGAGTCTGACACTCCCTCCCGCCTCACCCAGGCGGGAGCACTCATTCGATGATTTTCTCCCCTTAAAAAAAACCTCCATTAATTATAGAATATGGTAATCTTACTTTATTCCATATTTTACACTTAAGCACAACAACATCGACAAAATAGGAGTTTGTCAACTGTCGCTCACATGGAAAATTAATTATTAATTTCATGTTGCAATCCCCTGCAGTGTGGTTCAACGTGGAAGGTGCTATGAGATTGTCTTTGCTTGTTAAACACCACCTGTGTTCGAAACTTCGTCCAATGGAACACCTATAGCAAATTGTTTACGTACTGATTTAGTGTGAAGGGTCAAAGAGAGAACGTGTTATAGTTTGTTTGTTTTGTTTTAGTACTGGAACAACATTCAACATAAATTTTGATTGCCATACAGGAAAATAGGATGATAGAGAATTTGGAAGTCTGACACAGATAATCATATTATATCATCATCTAGGTACGTAGCCATGCCAGAAGACCTCCCCGTGGTGCGCCCTGGATACAGGAGGCAGATGGTGACACTGCTTCCTGGAGCTAACTTCTGAACGGGATGAAGAGAGAACCGAGTCGGGTTCGGGGATGGTTGTAGGGTTTTGACTTAAACTCTACTTAAGGGAAGGTATTGTGCAAGCAGATGCCCTACCTTTGGAAGAAACCCTATACTGGGTGATAGTCGGTCATCCGCCTGTTTCTCTGCTGAAGCAGAGGACATGTTGGATGAGGGAGGACGGTACTTGTTGTGCACTGACCCTGCCAACGAGTAGCATCGGAACAACTATTCCTGATGCAACCGTCGAGATCGTAATCCGGGAAGAGATCATGGTCATGTTTCATGACTTGGAACGGGACGAGGGTCTGGGCTTAACCGCCCGAACCGCGAGGAAGATAACCTCTATAAAAAAATCCTCCAATACTAAGTTCTGGTGCGCGGCGAGGGTATGTATGGCTGAGGAGTTGTATCAGTCGTGAGCGCACCCCCAGCTAGTTGGGTATATAAATGTACACTTACCTAGGGACAGGGGGGCACCCCCTAGGCGGACCTTGTCTTCCCCCATACTCGTGGGACTTACATGGAATTAAATAAATCAAAACTTCAAAATGATGATAAGAAGGTGGAAAAGGAAATCTCGAACAAGGACAGTTCAAGTCCTAGTTCAAAAGGGATGATGACTCGGTCATATTTTAAACGACCAGCTACACCAATGGGCGGTGCAACAAGTGACAGTGGTGAGTCAGACTGCTCGCAAATGTCCGTTGTCTCCCAGAAGTCGGTATCAATAACGACACGCGCACGTAAGCGTACTCGGACGACAATTACATCTGACCAGGCTTCAATAGTGAATTTGCCTGGCTCGGATAAAGACTCCTTGGAGAAGCTAACCAAGGAGAACGCAGATCTGCGAGCACAAATAGCTAGCCTGAAAGAAGCGGTTGTAGAGCTAAAAAACCAGCTTAACACGGTCTCTCAGCAGGGAGGAAAATCAGAGATGCAAGCGTCAGCTTTATTAGGTCTAGATGGTTTTGCATCGGATGACGTGGGTCAGCTCCGACGTTCCATTGCCATAGAAATCGGTGGTATGATGGACGCGAAATTAGCTGCTCTAGAAGATAGGTTGTTGCCAGAAAAGAGGCTACGCCCGGCTCTCGCCTCAGATGCTAGGACACTTGTGGTTTCTCCTCCAGTCCAGACGGGGCGAAAGCCGATAAGAAGAAAAAGAAAAAGAAAATGAAGAAAAGCCAAGTAGCTACACCAGTTGTAACAGTGTCGCCAGCGGTATCTACACCCACTCTATCGGTACCGAATAAACACACTGGGAATATGTCTTCCCAGGAAACTTGGTCGCTAGTTGTAGGTCGAAAGGCTAAAAGAGCGAAAGCACTACAACCAGTTAATTTATCTCCTCAGACATAGTTCCATTTGACGCAGAAAAAACAGCGGGTTAAATTGCCGAAAGTTCCTACTTCCGCAGCGACTTCTATATGCGTGAAGGAGGGAGTGACAGTCGGTTTTGGAGAAGTTATGTCTGTGGCAAGGAGACAAATCAATATTGTCGAACTGGGTATAACTCCTGACTTATTGCGGGAGAAACGTGCCGCTGATGTTGGAATCGTTCTGATGATTTCAGGCGAGGACTCAGCTTCTAAAGCCGATCGCCTTGCTAATCGTATGAGAGAGGTACTTGCTGACTTTGCAGTGGTGATAAGACGGCCAACCAAAATGGCAGAAGCAAGGGTCATGGATCTGAACGATGCCATAACTCCAGAAGAGGTTGTTGCAGCTACAGCGAGGGCGGG
This sequence comes from Spodoptera picta, assembly GCA_038387885.1. NCBI lineage: Eukaryota > Metazoa > Arthropoda > Insecta > Lepidoptera > Noctuidae > Spodoptera > Spodoptera picta. The sequence continues at coordinate 9,769,081 of JAZHFQ010000105.1, forward strand.
TGGATGCTCCGTTGGGGACGTCAAGATTGGTGAAATCCGACGACCCCCAACTTCTTTGGGACACGTATGGGTGCGTGGTCCTCTGACGGCTATGAAGAAGCTGGCGTCTGACAAGCGCATGCCACTAGGTTGGCCGTCAGTAAGAGTTGAGGTACTAGAGCCACGTCGCATGATGTATTACCGTTGCTTCGAGCCAGGTCACGTTCGGAGTAAGTGCACTAGTACGACGGACCGGAGCAACCAGTGCTACGCCTGCGGTGGGGCTCACAAAGCTAGTGAGTGTACATCACCGAATGTAAGATGCCCAGTTTGCTCAGATCAGGGTCGCCAAGCCAACCATCGTCTGGGAAGCAAGAAATGCAATCCGCAAAAGAAACGGGCATCTAACCAGTCTGGTAAGCCCCAAGTGACGTCGCCTGCACCGCTAGGTGCAAGCCCCGTGGAGGAAATGGATACGTCACATTCCCAGCCTTGAAAGTTCTCCAGTGCGATCTGAACCACTGCCGTAGTGCACAAAATTTATTTTTGCAAACCATTGCGGAGTGGTCAGTTGCATTGGCGGTGGTGGCTGAGCCGTATGGTCTCCAGGATCATCCTCGTTGGTTCCGGGATACCGTAGATTCAGTCGCGATTTACTGGGCTAGTGGAAACGGTGGGCCGCACTGTTGTCTTTTAGACAGGGGGCACGGTTTTGTTGCTGTAGAGTGGGGATCAATAGCTGTAGTGGGCTGCTACGTGTCCCCTAACATTTCCCTACAGGAATACGAGGCATACCTTGATGGAGTTGCAAACTGCATCCGGTGCAAATGTTCACCTCGCCCGGTATTAGTCCTGGGTGATTTTAATGCTCATTCTAGAGCGTGGGGAAACACGCGGGACAGACCAAGGGGACACGCAGTACAAGACTGGGCAGCTTCACTTGACCTGCGACTCTTAAATCAAGGATCTGTTGCCACCTTCGTCAGGTGGCAAGGGGAGTCAATTGTGGACCTCACATGGGCGACTCCTTCTCTTGCCTCCAGGGTATTGCAATGGAGAGTGGCTGAGGAAATTGTCACACTTTCCGACCATCGGCATTTCCTTTTTGACATAGCACCCAGTCCTACTGTTCGAAGTGTTGCAACTTCTAATCCACCGGCACGACGTTGGGCCCTCAAAAAGCTCGATCGAGAAATGCTCATCGCAGTTGCCTGGCCAGAAAATATTTCTCAACGGATCTCGCCCGATCCGGAAAGGGAGGCGACCTGGTTTCGGGACAAAATGGTGTCAATCTGTGACGCCTCTATGCCCCGAATCAGATTTGGCCAGCGTCCTGGGGCAGCTTACTGGTGGTCAGAAGACATAGCGCAATTGCGTTCTGTTTGTCTTAGGCTCCGACGTCAGTTTCAGCGTACCCGACGCAGAAGACAACGGAGTGCCACTGAAGATGAAATTACCAGAGCTTACAGAGCCTACCGAGAGGCAACCATGGCGCTCCAACATGCCATTGCGGATGCCAGGTCTCGGTCCTGGAGCGAGCTCCTCGAGGGACTAGACAGAGATCCATGGGGGAAACCGTACCGTTTGGTTATGGGCAAACTCCGCCCGTGGGTTCCTCCACTTACAGAAACCATGGATCCTGATCTACTGGGACGGGTGATTAACACACTGTTTCCTGTAGTAAGAGACAGTCCCTCACTACGTCTGTCATCGTCGGAATGGTCCAAGCGTGACCGAAGGGGAGCTAGATCGAGCCGTACGCCGATTAAAAGCGCGAAACACAGCACCTGGTCCAGATAGATAGTGTTCCTGGTCGGGTTTGGGTTCTGGCTCTGGATGCTCTGGGGGAACGTTTGAGGCGGTTATTTAATAGCTGCTTCCAATCAGGTGTGTTTCCCATCCCTTGGAAAGAGGCCGGTTTGGTCCTTCTGAAGAAGCAAGGCAGGCCAGCGGAATCTCTCTTTGAAAGAGTGATTGCTGAAAGGCTCGTCGGGCACCTGTCGCAAGTTGGTCCCGACTTGTCAGAAAACCAGTACGGTTTCCGGCAGCGGCGTTCCACAGTAGACGCGATACTACGCGTCCGTTCGCTGTCGGAACAGGCAGTATCCCGGGGTGGGGTGGCTTTGGCGATAAGTATTGATATTGTCAACGCCTTTAACTCCCTGCCCTGGAATGCAATTAGAGAGGCCCTATTTTATCATAGGGTCCCTCCTTATTTGCAGAACATTATCGGGGCTTACTTACGCGAAGGCACATTCGCTATGTGGGCCGGGACGGTAGCGTTCAGCGGAGGGAAATTACGTGCGGGGTTCCACAAGGATCGGTATTGGGTCCTTTATTGTGGAACCTCGCTTATGACGCGGTCTTGCGTGTCGATCTTCCCACTGGCGGCCATGTTGTGTGCTATACTGACGATACTCTGGTTATGACAAGTGGGAATACCTTTGAGGAGACCATCCGGCTTTCAGAGCTCGGTGTGGCAAAAGTCGTTTCCTCAATACACGAACTGGGCTTAAAGATAGCGCCTCAAAAAACTGAGGCGCTGTGGTTTCACAAGCTGCCGAGGACCAGGGAGCCACCCAGTTCGTCGGTACGAGTGGGAGATGCGCTAGTCCAGGTTGGCAGATACTTGAAGTATCTAGGCCTAACCTTGGATGGTCGATGGGGCTTCGAAGAGCATTTTGAACGCCTGGTCCCCCGAGTTGAAAAGGCAGTGGGTGCTCTGCACAGATTGCTGCCAAATATCGGGGGGCCTCGAGAAGAAGTTGGTCGCCTCTATGCGGGTGTCGTGCGGTCGATGGTCCTTTACGGGGCGCCTGTTTGGTCAACTAGACTGTCAGGCGTCCGACGTTGCAGAACGAAAATAAATCGTCTGCAGCGGAAAATGGCCATTCGGATCGCACGAAGATACCGAACGGTGTCCTTTGAGGCGGCAAGTCTACTGGCTCGTTTTCCGCCGTTGGATATCCTGGCGGATATGGACGCGAAAGTCTATGACCACATTCGCTCAATCCGCCAAAACGACGGAAGGATGCCAGAAACGGTGTTCGTTAAGCTAAGGCGGCAGGAAACGCGACACGCGCTTGAGCGGTGGCGTGAGCGGTTAGAACAGCCGGAATACTCACGCAAGCGCGTTGTCGAAGCCATTCTGCCGCACTTCGAAGCCTGGCTGAAGAGAGAGGAGCGCATCTCCTTCAGGCTCACTCAGGTGCTGACCGGACATGGTTGCTTCGGTGAGTACCTGAACAAGATTGGGCGAGAGGCTACAACAAATTGCCACCATTGCGAAAGCAACTTGGATTCCGCACAGCACACGCTTGAAGAGTGCCCAGCGTGGGCCTCAGAGCGGCGGGTCCTAGTTGCTAGGATCGGGCGAGACCTGTCTCTGCCAGCAGTAGTTACGGCTATGCTGGCAGAGACAGAAAACTGGAGGGAAGTTGCCACCTTTTGTGAGACTGTAATGTCCCAAAAGGAGGCTGCTGAGTGGGATCATGAGAGGGCCGATCCCACACGTCGAAGGCGTCGAGGAAATAACTGCCGCGGCGCCTAATATGTTGATTTCCTGCCTACAATATTGGTAGGCAAACCTTTGGGGTCATGGGCGCACAGAGTGGGGAATCTAGGCGTCCACCTAATGACCTCAAGAATGACGGCGGCACAGTGGTCACGTGCCGCCGTGCAGTGCACAGAGAGGCTCTAGGAGAGACACATAGGTCTCCATAGGGAAGTGCCGTAACAGGCGTTGCACTATGAGGGCACCGGAGTTGGTCTACTAAGAGAACCCGGTGCCCCCTTCAAGTGCGGATGGTGGCCACCGGGGAGGTTTTAGTGAGGTAAAAATCCCACACTCCCTAGTCTTTTTCCCCAAAAAGCTAGGCGCCTTTGGAAGGTTTACCCCCGTCAAGAAAAAAAAAAAAAGGTACGTAGCCATACATTCAGTGCATAACAAAAGGTATTCTCTGAAAGAGAAATTGAGAATGACCATAATAGGTAGGTACATAGTATATTTTAAATTGGAATCAACTGATGAGGAACAAAACTTCAGTTCGATTTGTTGTATCGTAGGTTCTCACTAAATAATAATAATATTCAAAAGAGATATCGAATCAATAATAAAAAGTATCAAGGAGGATACACTCACGGGCGCATACCTGATATATCTAAGAATATACAATATTAATAAATCCTTCATGTTCTTTTCCGATCTACAAATATTCATGTAAAAGTAAAATGATCGTCAGTTAAAATAACCAGAATTTTTCAGAGTCGTGCCAGCCGATACCAATATTGTGCGTCGGTTATATTTTCAAAAAATATAGCTACACATACGTATATTCTCAAAAATATGTTGTAGCAAACCACCATTTTGTGTGCCGCGCCGGCCATATCAAATTATTCAGATATTTTACGGTTTTTTTTTTATTAAATTAAACATTTTAACATTTATTTTGTGTACGTTTTATTTTTCAATATTTAGTACTAAATCAGATTTATCAACAGCACATACATTATTTAATATCAACAGCGGTTTACGTGGAGTAAGTGCTAGCTGCTTTCAGCAACACAGTCATGCTGAATCGACATTCTTGCTTAGTTACAGGATTGGCATGTTTGTTCAACCAGCGAGACTGACTGATTTGCGTGTTCTCTGGCATGGAGGTGTCTTGGAATCTAACTAATCTCCGATCCGATCAATCTCAGCTGCGTTGAACACAGATCAACGTCTGATCCTATGTAACTTAATCGCGTGCGCCTTCGTTTGAAACTTAGTTACCAAGTTATACTACTTTTCTTCATAATGTCGTTACTTAGTACTAAAGCCAATATCAAGTGTCTGCACACAAATGTCATTTACAACCAAATGTTTTCATGACAAATCAGCAGAGGACAGCGAATGGCGGAAATTTATGTCAGACATTAATGTCGCAATTTGTGTCTTAGAATCAAGTGAACTTGCGTCGTTTATTGCCTCCTCCTACCAACTGAGGATGGAAACTGAACACAACGCCACCTAAAAGAAGCTCCGCAAGTGTTTTTACACGCAAACTAAAGTCGCTGAATTATTAAACAAATTTTCACCAAAAATGGGTTTGTAGTACCTGTGCAACAGGATCGCGCTTTCTTTCTCTTCAAGGACTGAAATACTATATTGGTGACATTTTTACTAATACGAACAGAGCTAGAATAAACATAGGATCTGCGAGCAAGGGAACTTGTAAACCCAAGTTCTTTTCAAAGATTTTCCGTCGTGTTACCTCAAGTAACGTAATAAAACTACAAGAACAATACGGAAGTATACAGTCCTCATTTCTCCACAGCTTTAAATTTTATAACTATGTTAAGAGTTAAATGTGTACGAAGGTGAGAGCTACAAACGTCACAAACCCACAAAAGCCGTAAATGTAGATGGATGAGAAGACGTATCAACGTGAAAGAAGCAAAGGTGAACATAATTATGGCAGTAATAGACACGTAATTTATATAAAAACAGCATTGTTTTCTCCATTAAAATCGAGTAAACTAAAAATAATCTTTACGAGGCTTAAGTTAAAATATTTTAATCAGAGTTAAAACGAAATCCTCTTACTAAAGATTTTAGGATTCGGAAAATTCACTAGAATACGCGAAAAATAATTTTGTCCTTTTTCTCTTTGAACATTTATCTGGGCAACTGATGATAACCGAAGACATTTAAAGCGTGGTTTATGCGACCCCATACTACTACACTTTTTATGATCCTGAAATCCCTTAAGTGCTCGCTACGACCATTGAAGTAGGGGCGAATTGCACAAAAAATTACAGTTTTCATTCTAGTTCAAATTTAAAGAGGAAACGAGAAAAATATGTATTTGAATAACTGAAAAGATTTGGGCTGAAGCATCGCGAGTGCCTACTGTGATATTTGTCTAACTAAATGTAATCCGATAACTGAATGGATAACAAATACTCAGGATAAGTAACGTCTTGTTATAATATTACGGAATTATAATTTGAAAAATTAACATTTATGTATTTACTGAACATAGTTAATATTATCTTTTGAATTATGAGGATGGGGTACATTTAGTTGAATTTAGAGTACAGAAAGACATCTCATGTGACGTATAAATTACTTCAGCGTGATAATTCATCAATTTTAATAAGCTGTAACCACTGCGAAAATTTTGATATGCTCACCTATCAAATTTAAGTCTGTCACTATACGTGAGGACTTGTAATTGGCTTTCAGTAGTTTATGTTGACTTCTATTTTTATGTAGTTTTAGCTGTAAGTCCTCCAGGGTGTAATAAATAAATAAATAAATAAATAACAGAAATCCTTTACCATTCTCCTATGTGTATTTCAAAAAAATGCATACTACAAACTTTGAGTGTTACGATCAGACTGGCTTTTGTTCGCCACCAGCCATAATACCATATTTTCTGTTTGGCTTATATGTCCTTATTTTACAACTTTTCTATTGTAAATCTCAATAACATCGTTGATCTTCAGAATTAGGAAACATAATAGAAACAACAAAGTAAACGAGGTATACAAAGGTAAATGTTCATTTTAAATGATATTGCTTTCTCGTCGATTTGTCCGGAAGAAGCTCTCTAAATGTAGACTCTGTCAATCCTAGTCATTGCGAGCCCGGAACGCAAACATGTAACATGTATTGCCTTCCGCTACGAAATAACAAACGTACCAATCTTTTAACATCTTATTGTTTTACAACGATATAGTAGGAATATAATTGGGCAAATCCCAAACATGAAAGAAAACATTACTTTGTTTTCTATCATGTTAAATGATAGTTTAACTACTCGATCAACTCGATTCGAAAAGCGAAGCACAAAATTGATTTCTCCTTTTTACTATACTATAAAATAGGACAAAGCACCAAATTAAGTAGAAGTCATACGGTGATACCACATGCGAATGTGACAGTTATTCTCAACCAAATTTTCTCTCCTTTGGACGTGACTACAACACACGCAAACTAGGGCAATGAAATAGAGCTTCACACGAAATGTGACATGTTCATATAAAAGTTTTCTTATCTCTTTTATGAATAGATGTGAATAAGAGAATATGCATGAGTATTGATTGAATAAAACATAAATAATAATTTGTCTTTAATTTGTCTCCATCATATATTTTTACTTAGAAGTCATACAGTCGTACTCAGGGACATTTAATGACTACTTAAACTATTTCTTAGCAACGATTTCGTTCCGAAAACAATAAGCTAAGGACCAGAGCCGTCTTAGACTACGTTGGGCGCACAATAATCCGGGTGGGTCCCTTTTGAACGTTCCTTTTTTAAATATTGCACCACACTAGGATTTTCTCCTGTATCGTGGGTGCATTTACAAACATACAAGTTCAAATGACACCCAGACCCGAAACAACAATTTGTGGATCACACTAAGATTTGTTCCGTGCGGGAATTAAACCCAATACACGTTGCAGGGCAGCCGGTTGTCACACAACGTGTAGCACCCGCTATACTATACTTGTGCCCATCGTAGATATTGCTCGTCCTTCGGGGTGCCCTGAGGATGGGGGCCGTGGGCACGGGCCCCGAGTGCCTTTATGCTAAAGACAGTATTGTTAAGGACCGGGTTAAGTAACCATTCAATGACTCTGAGTATTTATTTAATTAACATGCTTCATACACAAAGTGTGCACCAGGTGGACTTAATGCCGCAAGCATTTTCTACCAGTCTGACCTTTGGGTGATGCAGAAAAGAGTAAATGATATATATATGTAAGTGCAAGAGGCAAGCAATGATTGTATTTAACAAAAAGAAGACAGAATATATAATAAAAGGAAGATAAACGTGTATATCTCAGAGTGTAAGAGATGCTCACGTACTTTCTGCTGCGAGTATGACGGCTATTTGTAATATAAATAACCTGTATTCAAATCCAACATCAAAGACATAATAATACGTGTCCTACTTACTTTTTTAAAATGTATTGTACTGTTTCGCCATTCAAAAGTTAAATAAAAGTGAATACGAACCACATACGAAGTTGAGGAACATGTAGTGGCTTTAGTCAAATAAAAACCAGTTGGCGAACTAATTCAATTTCCTGAAACTGTCTCTATTTAAAATATCATGATTTGACGTCATAGGATTTTGTTTTTAGTGCATACATGTATAACCCACCTGACCGTGTATACAACCCAACAATATGAAGTGAACCCGTGTATAAATTGTTGACATTTAACTATGACAAACCTTATACGTTTACTCAGAGAAATATATGAGTTTGCAGGCAAATTTAAACAAGTGTTTAATTTATCTTGTTCGAATTTCACTGCCAAAAGGAGAAGTAAAAACTGTTTGCAAAGATACATTTTCTTGATTCAGATTGATTTCATTGATTGATTGAGTCGTTTTTATTTGTCTGTGTTTCACTGTTTTGCGATATCAAGATTTATTTTATTTTTTGAGAGACGGGATATATTTCTCTTTATATTTTTGTAAGACATACGTCGTGCAAGGTACTATGAACGCTATAAAACCGCAGTACGCTCCACTTCAGCGGAAAATCTCTACAACTCGAGTTTCTTGGTATGTACCTATCTACGTCTGTATACGTATACGTAGGTGTATAATTCATGCGTGTTTTTCGCGTGTCGTTCAATAGTCCTGTCGTTAATGAACTCTGAAATCACAGAAATACGTTTTTCAATTTACTAGAGTATAAGTAAAATGTAACTGTCGAATCAAATCTATTAATGCTCAACAAATTTTCTTTAGGATAAAATTGAGGAAGAAAATGCTTTAGTTCAAAGAATTTATTCCGATCGCAGTCTATGATAATTTTAAATAAACAGATACTAAAATTGATTATAGAAATCTGTGACTAATAAGATCCTATAAAAGATACGATAAAAATCCGAGTGTCGCCAAACGGAAAAACGTGCAGATTTTAAAATAACTGAATTTAAAATTCATGTTAAATCCCGATAGGATTAGGATCACCAATCGCTCCGAGATTTCCGAGATTCGACCGCATTATTTGTTTTAGTTGTTCATTTTTACAGAATATCTTCGACGTGGACTAACAGTTAACAGTGCCTGCGCTCAAAAGCCGGCCGTGCAGCGGTGGCCAAGTATGGCGTCGACAGAAAATGTCCAGAGACGCAACGAGCAAGCAAACCATGACGTCGGAAAATAAATTCGTAGCAGTTTAGATGTTGCGTTGGAAAATTTGCTTCGACAACGAAACGATACTATAGAAAAGACTTGTCTTCAACAGAAAAAGATTCAATAAAATTTTGCTCAAAGAATATATAAAAATGATATTCAAAACGTGTGACAGCGATGCCCTTTTGATCACAAAACTATGATACAGTGCCTGCAATAGCTAGAACATTATTTGTACGAGAACATGTATCAAAATATTGTGTAGTTGAATTTCTGTGAGTTCAGATAGTTATTTTACATAGCTTTGTGTAACTGACATTATTTGTGTGATGTTAAAAGTAATTATTTTACAACTAAATTGAGAAAGGCGATGTTACAGAGTATGCACATTGTAACTGAGCACTGAATATAATTATAATTAAGAGGGATAGATTTCTAAAATATACTAAACTAGCTTATGCCAGCAGCTTCACCTGCGTTACCAATTATATCGTTCCCTGATCCATTCTGACATGAGAGAGCACAAACCTATATACCAAGTAGGATACTCCAACTCAGTTGATCATAAACCCTTGTGTTCCAGAGTACATCATATTTACTTAGATCATCCAGTGACGAGAAAGGAGGTTTTAATTAGTCAAATCAATAAAGGCTAAGTCAATATCGGAACTGAATGCAGTACCGAAGTTCCGGGTATAAGCCTTTGCCTGTACTGCAACCTGCATATACCTCTATGTATGTGTATCCACGTCAGCATATAGGCTTCTGTTAATTGCATTGGATCTATGTAACCTGAGCAATGCCATGTCATATCCAATATCGTGCGGTTTCCAATGGTTTGATCCAAACGTAATAATTAACGTCAAATCCTGTACAGACATCCACATAATCCTAATACTAATCGTAGGATTTATAGATCAAATTAATTTATTGTTAATAGCATTTGAATATAATAATGATAATAATTCATCTGCTAACGCAGAAGTGTCCTCTCTGTTATTTACTTTTTACTTCCAGACTCTTTTCTAAAATAAATAGACATTTCAGATGGTCAGTGACGCAATAATAAAATTGCAATAACTCAAAACCACGACAGCAGTGTAATAACACATTTTAGCCGACGTTCTTTACGTAATTGTTGAATAGTACAATAAAATAAAAGCTTCTATATCTTACTCAGAAACTTTTCATCAGCTCATGACAGGTGCAACTAAACTTATTTATCCTGACAGTCTAAAACTAAATAAAATTATGCAATTCACTTCTGTTGACGCCTTTACTTAAGGTTTACGCCAATATCCAAATACATTCGTCCACGCATATAAACCCAGTCATGGGCGCATAAACAATATCGAACGTATGTATATAGGAGTCTGTATATCATCCTAGAGCCTCAACGAGCAAGAGATGCTGAAATAATCCCCCACTTTAACGCTTGTTGACTATCACAACTTGCATAATGCGCGTGCGTTAACCTGTGTTCCTTCAATTCCTGGCTGTTGTTGCTCCGAAACTTGGTAAAGCTGAGCATATATTAATAGTGATACTAAGTATATAAATAAGGTACCTTACTACAGCAACACCTTGTAAGCTGTTTGATTGCGGAGCTTTATGCAACCAATGACCAAGGTGTTACAAATTTAATCTTCTTTAAAACGATTATAACGTTTTGTATTTATAAAAAACCTCCCATTTTCAAGTAACATACAACTGAACGACTGGTACATAATACAAATCAAAACGTGATGAGGTAGCTATTCCTATTAAAAGTCCTGCTTTTGAAATAGTCAATATGTTCGCTCAAATTCTAGGAAAGCTAAATTTAAAATATTTATAATGTACCTTCATACACATATGAGATACCTACGCTTAAAGAAAAATATCACAAAGTGACTTCAGAAGAATCAAGTACAATTGTTTACATTTCACAAGAAAATGTAGAATTTGTTTGTAGAATTTAGAAATATGCATTGAAATATAAATTTCCAAATAAACATAGCCCAGGGCAGGGAAGTGTTTGTGTCAGAACAGCATGTGCGAGAATTCAAAACGACTTTGTTTACAACTCGTTTACATTCCAAGTAAATATAATAAAATTAATTTTGCTACTAGTTTTACAGGAGGTTAGGTACTTGCAGAGCGGACAATTTTCTTGTCATTTTTTCATTATCTCTCCAGTATCATCTATCTCAACATATACTTTTTACACACATTTAAATTCTGAAACGTTATATTACGAAATTCTTCACACAACTTTAAATTATTTAATTTTCAGTATGAAAATACCTACATTTTCGAGTACAAATTTTAAGTGAAAATACCAACAAAATCTAGAGTACTGTCTAAATGAAATGTTCCGTTAATATGTTCCTAAAAGGCTACCAGTTTTCGGCGGTCCCGATATGGGTCTGATGGCCAGCAGATATGTTGGTTGTGGGCTGTCAATGGCAGAACATCGGTTTCTGAGCCCCACCGTCCAACGTCAGTTGCATCGAACCGTTTGTCAGCCGCTAAAAGCCCGAATTACTGACATTTTCATGTTGGTAGCGTGCCATGTGGGCTTATTTCACCCAGTATTTTATGACATAAAGTAGTAACTTAATGGACACTGTGGCTTTTAACATGACAACATACTTTTAACAATTTATTGATTTTAAATTGTGTTTTATAAATAGAATAATATTTCTAATAATGTTTCTTTTATGGAATAGGGGCAAACGAGCAGACAGATCAACTGACGGTAAGCCATCAGCGCCGTCCATGGACACCCGCAACACCAGAGGAGTCACAGGTGCGTTTCCGGCCTTTTAAAAAGGAATACGCTCTCTTCTTGAAGGTTTGAAGGCCGTATCAGTTCGGAAATACAGCCGACTACAGCTAATAAATAATGTTTTAATTTTTATGTAACAGCTATTAAACATATGTTAACAATTAATATATTTGTAATATTATTGTTTTTCCCACGATCCTATAAAAGATATGGCAACGTTAAAAAGTTATTAATATATTAAATGGTAGAAACTCAAACAAGACAATTAGCTTTAATGGTGGTTTATTATGACGCCTTTTCTAAGGTAAGAAAACTCTATGGAAGATATTTCCATGTAAGAGACTATCCGTCTCAGTAAAGTTATATAAAATTATTGTTACAGATAAGGTTAAAACTTCATACTCCTGGGGCCCAGGAGTATGAAGACAGCTTTAATCTGATTTTCCTTGGTGCGGCCAACTTGGACTTTTCATCGTATAGAATAATAATTTCATTATAATAACAAGAAGTCTCGGGATAATGTGCTATAATGACATAGATGAACTTCGATGTTTAATAATGTTTAAAGATTTTATCAAGTTTAAAACAAACTGAACCTTATTGGCTGGTTTCTGTATAGGAAAAGCTCTTTGTTAGTTTTACTGTTATTGCGAAGTTTTAAAATACCTCTACATATCGTTCTAATTTACAAACAGAAAAATTACGACGAACTAACAAAGGATTCGAAATTCAAATCAAATATTTTGGAACGTACTGATACGTTATAAAGGAATATGTCAATATTACTGACAAAGGACAAAAACGAAACTTCGTAGAATGAAAATATTCATGATCGTTTTATTTCCAAGCCGTGCACTACGGAATGTGGAAGACAAACAATGTATAGGATAATATGTTCGCTTATAAATCAAGTTTCAATAACTGTAAAAAGTATGAACAGAGTTTTAATAATTAACATTCACTTTACTAGCATATTTTAGTTTCATTATGCATAACAAAATAGGAAGAATATCTTAAAGCATAGACACAGCACACACAGTAGTGCAAAACACTGAATATTATTTTTAGGTAACTAATATTTACAGGCTGTTACAGAAACTTTATGGTCCTTTGTAGCCTAATAGAGTACAACTGTATAAATCAACTACCTACACGGAGTTTCAGCTCAAAATGAAGTACCTACTGTAAAAGTTGAAAACATTGATTTCTTTTTTCTTAAATTCGATTCGATTTCAAAAGACATGTATACTCATAGTTCCCTGACACACAAGCAAGTACCTATAACATTGTATAAGCCTTATTTTTACCTATTTTACATATTTTCCTGAATCGAAGCATCAATCTTTTTATAATGCGTTGCTATTTGCATTACAAGGCAATGCTAAAGACATGAGAATGATCGGTCATTAATATCATAGGACTGCGGATAATGCCATAATAACTGTCATCTGTTAGCGACGAGAATACGTGTCAATAGACGCCATCTTGTTTGTCGCTGCGTCATCACAAAAACGCGGGAAAAATTACAATTGAATGTGAAGAAAGACGTGGGCTGTGGTTGACTAACTTAATAGTAAAAATGCTGTCACATTTCTGCTTTACACAGATAATATCGAGGTACAGGCTGTTGCATGCGCCACCACTCGCGTGAAATGAGTTTCTATGTCATAAGCGCAACCGCGAATGCACTTTATGTAACTGATACCTAAGCTCTGTTTTACACTGTAACTTTTATTCGAAAAAGTCGTTAACAAAACAGGAAATTCAAAACGTGATCACTGACTGTTTGAAAATATGAGAGAAACATATTTTTAAATGAATTTCGTGGTGGTATTTCCTGGAGACTATGTTACATAAATGTACACTAAATTAAATACATATTTTAAATAACTTTCCACGTTTTCAATGTTCAGTTCTTAAGGCTACTTTGGTTTTATTTAGTCACTTATTTCGTAATTTTCCCAGCAAACTCACAGTGATTTCTATCACTTAAATCTCCTTTTCTGGTTATCGCTGGACCCATAAGTTTGCCGGTCCAAGTTTCCAGCAAGAGTTGCTAACAAACGGAACATTTGAATTTAAATTCAAAGTTTGTCGCTAATACGTCTGCTTAGATCAGGTAACTGGGACAGCTTAAACGTGTAGTTTTCCATGTGAAACTGATATTGGAAATTTTCTTCGTACATAACAGTAATAAGGATGCACAGTACTTAGAAACTTGAATGTGCTCTTCACGTTACTAATGACTTTCTCAAAGTCGTTCATGTATTATTATTTTCTTCGGATGTTATTTTTCTCATAATAATGAACAGAAGTTTTGTTCCAACATAAACGTGATGGAATTTTACTATTTGTTACATTCACTTCGTTTCTTTCCTTAATACCTATTAAATTAGTTGGAATATTTCTTGTATTATTAAGCTTGTACCTTACATTATTAAGCTTCCTTGGGTATGGTTTCTGATAATTAAACTCTGACCTAGAATATCATTTCTGATATGAAAAAAACCTTTCGACTTGTATTTGACTTTGTGGGAAGACTTATAAAATAACTTTTAACAAAAAAAACCGACTTCAAAAGTAAATAAAAAACCAAAAAGCAAAAAATAACTTACTAAATATGCAATTTATAATACTTTTAAATTACTACTTACTATGTAATTAATAAAAAAAACTACCTATTATTTTCTTAACTAACTAGTCTAACTGCTGCTTGGTTTGAAGTCGGTGCCAAGCCACTGTGCCCACAGTATTATGTACTTTGTATCAGACCAACAAAATAGTAATTATCACTATCTGTCATGCAAAAGGAATATCACATGTCATAACATGTAGCATACTACGTTCACTAGATGGCGTTGTCGCGTGACGTTATTTTCTGAATCGCGGTGTTAAGATTCTCCATGATTTGATGAGGTCAACTAACATTTCATCGCCAGTTGCATTCATTTTCTAAATATTTGATGCGTACTTAAGGTTTAAAAGTATTGTTCGTATACAGCGGCTTTTCAAGACCACTATTATATTGTTGTAGTGTAAAATAGGGTAGAAGTAGTTAGTTCTGGTTTAGAGTTTTATCAGTTAGAGTTAGAGTTTTGATTGTTGGTTATTTTTGACTTATTGATTTATCTACGTAGCTTGTGCTGGAATTTAATGTTGATTATTCCAAGTACAATTATTTTGTATTTATATAAGTTAGTTTAATTCATCACGCTTGGCACCGACTTCAAACCAAGCAGTAGTTAGACTAGTTAGTTAAGAAAATAATAGTTTTTTTATTAATTACATAGTAAGTAGTAATTTAAAAGTATTATCAATTGCATATTTAGTAAGTTATTTTTTGCTTTTTGGTTTTTTATTTACTTTTGAAGTCGGTTTTTTTTTGTTATAAGTTATTTTATTTCACAATTTTAAGTGATGGGTTGACCAAGCAAGGATGCTTTTCGAATGAGAAAACGTCGATTCCTTGAAACGAAAGATGATAGATGGAAACGATTAGACAAAATAAAAATACATGCTAATAAGAAGAGAGAAAATAAAACACTAGAGGAACGTAAAAAGAGATTGTCGGCTATGAGAGCTTATGTATCAAAAAGACTAACGAACGAAAGTCAAGAAGATCGTACTCAACGGCTCAGTTTGATCCATGAACGCTTATCGAACGAAACCGAAGAAGCCCGTGCTCACCGATCAGTTTGATCCATGAGCGCTTATCAAACGAGACCGAAGAAGCCCGTGCTCACCGACTCAATTTGATCCATGAGCGCTTATCAAACGAGACTGATGAAGCCCGTGCTCACCGACTCAGTTTGATCCATGAGCGCTTATCAAACGAGACCGAAGAAGCCCGTGCTCACCGACTCAGTTTGATCCATGAGCACTTATCAAACGAGACCGATAAAGCCCGTGCTCACCGACTCCGTTTGATTCAAGAGCGACGATCAAATAAATCTGCTACACAACAATCTCAACGATTAAGTTACTTACGTAACAGTTCCGCACTAAGGGTACTTAATGAACTTCCAGAAGAAAGGGCCAGTCGATTGACTGTTTTAAGACAAGTATTAAGTCGTTTGAGAAATACTCGTATAACCTTAGACGAACAGCTGCAGAAGGTATGGTTAATAATTATAATGCAGATTTGTTAGGGCTATAGGAAGGCAACATTGACGTGCAACCTTGTGGAAATGTTACTGCTGTTTCCTATTATGTTGCGAATTTTTATCAAACCCAAACACAAGGTGAACTCCTCCAGTAGTACTACCAGTAGCTACTGGTAGCCGCCGAGGAGTTCCCTCAACTGTCGTACTACTTCATCATCAGACCCTTAATGACAATCACATCCCATCTGGGTGTAAAGTCCTCATCAATACAAATTATCAAACCCCAACACAACATAGCTAGTGGCAACCGTTGAGGAGTTCCCTCAACTATCGTACTGCTTCATTGTCAGACCCTTATTGACAATTACACCCCGCTTAGGTGTAAAGTTCTCATCAATACAAATGAATCAAACCCAAACACAAGGTAGTTACTGTTAACTGTTGAGGAGTTCTCTCAACTACCATACTACTTCATCATCAGACCCTTATTGACAATTACACTTCACCTAGGTGTAAAGTCCTCATCAATACAAATTAATCAAACCCAAACACAAGGTAGCTACTGTTAACCGTTGAGGAGTTCCCTCGACTGGCTCTCGGCTCCATCATCAGATCCACCCCAGACCTTTATCAGATGGTAGTGGTTTTTAATACTTAATAAAAAAAATAACAAATGCACTAGTCGCCCCTATAATTTTTAAAAGATCCCCTCGGTTTCCCTGGTCTTCCATCATCAGATCCTGATTTACTTATCATGGGACCATTCTGGGACTATCTCCTTTCCAACAAAAAAAGAATTATCGAAATCGGTTTATAAATAACGGAGATATCGGCAAAAAAACATAAAAAAAAGCATATATACGGTCGAATTGAGAACCTCCTCCTTTTTTTTTGAAGTCGGTTAAAAAGAGGAAAAATTAAAACAACCTTCGTGATCGATTTGTGGCAACAGTAACCGCCAAGCAGGATAGAGACGGCAATAGACTTATTCATTACCTACATTAACCTTAAATATTAATTAACAAAAATTAATAAACAAAATATTCACAAACCGTTTCTATAGAGCTGTAAATGCAATGATCTTACTTAACTTTAGAAGTGACTTAATAAAAACTACTTTGTAAAGATATTTTTGAAAGCAACTGTGTCGGGAATGAATACAGCTAACAGTTGAAAAGGTTATCTTTGAAGAAAACAGTAATAATTAAAACAGAATAAGACTATAAATTAAAAAAAAAGATGTTTTATCTTTGTCTGTTGTAGTTTGAACTTAAGATAAATTCCGACGACATCTTGAGATACCTGTGGATAAGAGGACCTGTGTAGGGTTCTAGGGGTCTAGAGGTCCACCCGCCACCCCAATCTAATCGCAAGAAATCGGACATCCAATCACGGTAAGAGCGTTAACAGAAACCCAAGCTATGAGCACGGCTGTCGACGTCGTTTCATCGGCAAATATAGAATTTAAGGTAATCCAACATTCTATTATGTCACCTTCGCATTAAATTGGCTCGAATGACGATTACAAAGTATTATTTCAATTAATTTCAGAATTGAATAATGTTTTAGTATAATCAACATTCACCATGTCTTCCTGTCACTGGAATGAAATGTGAAAGGTAACAGACATATTGTTAATGGTATTTATTTTATTCCTCAAGCATTTAACAATATGTTAATTATTATCGACAACATTTTCGAAATGTTAACGATTGGAGCAGAAATGACTGTTTTGACATTGTTTTAATTAAATGTCAAGTAAGTACGTTAATAGCAGAAATACTTTGATTTTCAGTTCAGCTTTGTCAGGCAATGTTAATATTCAAATTTATTATATAGGCCCATAGCACACGGCGTTTTCTTTTATATGCAGGCAAAGAGCATATTAGGAACGCGCGTCTGCGGTACCGTAAATGCTGATTGTTGCGTTTGTATTGATCATACAAGCGCGCATTAAGCACGTATACGCGCGTTTACAAATGTTTTATGATCTTCGGCAGAGTTCCCGGGTAGCATATGTATTACTCTAGAGTTCAGACCGTAATATACCTAGGTACCTCTGTTCCTATTTTCTCTTTAGACGTTTTGATGTAACTGAGTAACAAAAACCGCGCTGGCAGGTAGCGGTAGGCAAAATCGAATCAATGTCGTGCCGTAGCCGAGCTGGTTAAATGTGCGATAACCGTAATTCTGCACAACGTTTAGTTAGAGCCCTAAGCCCTATAGCCCTACACTGGGAAAATCATTAGTTTTTATTTCGCTAATTCGATCTAGATCGAAGAAAATGAATGTGGTTCGAATGGTTTGTTACGTGTCGTGTGTGTTTTGTGTCGCATCTCTACTGTATGAGCGTTTATTTGCGGGCGGGAGGATGGTGATGCATATAGCTTGCTGCAAATTCATTCCTTCTGCGGAATAAAAACTAAATATTTTCCCATTTGTTTTTGCTCAATACAATAGTTGTACACGTAAAACACACGAAATACGCCGGATTAAAACAAAAACATATTTTTGTTATGCTCGTTATAGTCGGGACCTGGTACACAAAGTAAAATAAAAAAAAACATTAATTCACCGGGAAACCGGGAAAGTTAGGGCGCAATTCGAGTAAAGACAGGAAGGGTGGCTAGCGTGTAAATAAAAATAAATGAGCACAATTGTTGTACGCGCATAACTTTCGAACACTGCATTAATGGAATAATTCCAATTTTGTCGTGTCCGTTACTTCCATGGTAAAGTTGGCATGAGAGCAAAAATTTGACAATTCGCCGTGACAGTTAGGAAATAACCCGCGTGCGAAACCGGGGCGAACCGCTAGTAACGTGTAAATCTTTTAATTTAAAATTTCTCCTCACATTTTTCAACTACCTATGTACTTACATAAGTACTTACATAGGTAGTTACTTTACTTACATACCTTGTCTAAGGCACAGGTGAATTTACTATTTGTCAGTTCTAAACCTGATTCATAGTTAATAAAAATTCGCATCAAATCCCGTTAAGGCACTTTTTTATCGCCTTCGAAGGCACCATGACTCTATGTCCTAAACTATTTCATTAACACCTTTAAAAAAAGTCTTTGAAACTTATTAAATCTTGTGAAAGTTTGTGAAATTCAGTGCGCTTTGAACTTCATAATATTAAAGGTTAGTATCAACTTGCCGGGAAAGTTAGCTTGGAAGTCATTCAGAGCGCAAACTGAGTGCAGTGTGGAACTATGGGCAGTTCTACCGTTGTTTCCGTGTATACAATCAGTTACTATGTAAAGATAATATTTGTGCTTACTTGTTTGCCTTCAGACTGAAAATGACAAAAATAGCACGCTCTTTCTATAAATAACTTTTTTTCAAATAATCGATTTACCTGCGCCATAGCAGCGTTTTAATAACGCCGCGAGTTTTTTCTAACCCGTTTACGGATGAAAAAATGGATACGATATATTTTTGACATACGTTCTGTGCGGTTTGCCAATGCATTTTTATTATTAATATTTTTTAAATCCTGTTCCACGAAATATGAACGAAATGAAACATGAATAACGTAAAATACCTAATGGCATAGTTAATGGCGCAACCACTTGTTTTTTTTTTGTTTTCAATAGAGCAATGTTTGATTTCCATAAAGCAGGATACGCCAAAGAGGAACTGCGATTCCTCTCATTTCATTTTAGTTGAGTTTATAAATTCAAATAAACACATACTTACACTGCTTTCAGAAGGAAAATACATGGCAAATGAAACTATTTAAAAATAAATGTTCGTTCTGTTCGTTACTAATCAAAAACAAACCAAAACCTTAAAAAAATGATAGCTTACTTTAGAATATACATTTATGAAACCAAAAATAAAGATGAATAAATAGAAGACTGACAAAATTTTTAGAAGGAAAGAAAAGGATTAAAGTTGAGGATTTGGTATATAATAAAAACTATTCTTAACACATTAAATGCCGTGGGGGTCACCGGTGACCGACGTTAGTGGAGGATTTGCCTTCATCGGTTTTCTATTGGCAGTCAAAGGCTTAATTATTACATTTGACTAGATATTGATCAAATTGAGTTTTTCCACATTTTACTAGGTGATCTTATAATAGTAAATCAGATAAATAAGCATTGGATGAAAAGACATGATAACGCAACGTAATGAATTCTAAGATATAAACTATAGATAACCAGCCTATTCTAACGTACAGTTTACCATAACAATATCAAGATATATTCCGTCATTTAATTATGAAACATCGCTGTATGGTATCGGTTTCAATCCGATGCGCATGAAGCGGCGTGACAGCAGGAAATTAAGGAGCTGTCGGCCACTCGAACCATGTGAACTGCAGACTAGTATAAAGATACCACTGAAACCACGCGCCGAACTCAACCAAAATCGCCGAAAAAGGCTTAAAAAAATTAACCGAGATATATACTAATACTTAGCCCTCCTTAGGACGGAAACTCTCGAAAGTCGCCTAACTTTTTGGAGAGTAAGAATGTGAGATTCTTATCTGACAATAACCACCCTGATACAGCCACCATTAAGAAATGTAAGTGACACCAGGTCTCTACACCAGCTCCGGAACCTTAACGGTACAACGTTTTATATTACGTACGTATTTGGCCTAACACCCGTAAAACTAACATAAACGTAAGTCAGGGAGTCACTCATGCAAACTTCTATCAGCAAACCCATTTTCAGGTAGCGGAGAATTTTATCGACACAAGCTGTAACGATGACAGTTTCAAAATTTTCGAAATGCCTGAAAAATCTAGCAATCCGAGAAATATTGGGGTTGACACCAAACGAAACCTCTATATGTATACCAGCTATGTACACTGATATGTACCTATACGCTAGTGAATTTAAAAACGGACTTCCAATTATAGAGGTATTTGAGCGGATTTTCCAGGTTTTTGCATATTATTCGTTTACTAATACCGGGATAATTATGTTGTTTTGTATATGATTTAATGCTATGTCTATTTGAAGTTTCATGGCGACATAATAAAGGGATGTAATAGTAGCTACTTGTTGATGTCAGCCGTCACTCCGTCGTACACAATCCCTTTCAATCAAGGATACAAAATGGGATGAAAGGGGTAAATTGCCATAATTAAAGAATGGATTGGCACGTATCGATCGTTGTGTTCGACGTAATAAGTGAAACAGGCTTAACATAGTTTGAATGTTTCATGTATTGTGATAACCCTGTATGCTATACAAGGTAGCATATCATAGCAT
The DNA here is from genome assembly GCA_038387885.1 of Spodoptera picta. Lineage (NCBI taxonomy): Eukaryota > Metazoa > Arthropoda > Insecta > Lepidoptera > Noctuidae > Spodoptera > Spodoptera picta. The sequence goes on from JAZHFQ010000105.1 coordinate 9,790,313, forward strand.
AGCATATTATAGCATTTTTTTATTTACTTTCAGGACGCATTGTTGATTAATTTCGCATGGTTCGGAGAGAATCAATTATACACATTATCTGTCCTACGTTTGCCAAATCTTGGACCAGTTCCAACTAAATGATTTATTGTATTATAGAGGTAGTATGTATAAGTCACTTCTGCGTTCTCGCCTAAATGATAGTAACTGGCACTACAAAAAATAACAAGTTCGAGTCGAGTGTTCGAGATATTAGATGTCGTAATATTTCTAATATAATAACGGGAATAAAAACTTACAAAATACTTTAAAACCGTGCTCAGATTCTTAATAATGTATAGGTACTGTGTTACTTCTACAATTAAAATATTGAATTTAGTAAGAAATAAACTGAGTACTTATTGCTACAATTTAATACTGTATGCGAAAATAAAACCCTATTATAATAATTATCTCCCGCCGGTCGAATTCAAGCTACTCCATATTTTTTTCCAATAATATTTTCGTACGGCACCAGACCTTCATTTTGTGTTTAAAACAAAAGTGTAAAGAAACAAACAAATTCCATTGAATCGAAATTTTCAAAATGCAGTTTCCGCCGGAGCCGGAATGAAACGTGCGCTAAAAACTTTCACACGTCATGTAGCGAAATATAACAATAGTAACAAAAGGATTGAATCGAACTGAATATTTGTGTATAGTGCAGTTTTAAAACTATAAAATATTCGTAAACTAACGATCAGCTCCGGTTTTAGACGGTTATTGTAGTGTTTCTCTATACAATGCGTATACTTTCCTCTTAAATAACTCTATTTTTAAAAAAGCAACATCAGGAACAGACAGTCAAAGCGATTTATTCTAGAGTGACATATAAACATAAGGCCTAAATTCGGAGCCGCGGAAGGCCTCAGGAAAGAACAGATTGCCGGGGCTCCGGCTCGAAAAAAAGGAGTAGAAACGGGGTGGTTTTTAGTCAGTAAATGTCTGCCACTCCCTCTCAACGAACCCAAGGTGGGAGAAGTCATTGAATGATGTTCCTCCTCAATAAAGGGCCTAAGTTCTGCCTTGAAATAGACTTTTACTTGTTTCAAGGAAACTAAATGTGTAAGTTGTACAATCCCCGTATTGATAGTAATATGTACGTTTATCGTTATTTCATCATTGAAAAATATCAAATCAAACTGAATATTCGTATATAAAGCAGTTAAAAATCGATTAAAAGGGTATACATACACCATGTTCTTTTAAAGATGTTAATATTCGAGTTAGTTTCACATTATCACAGTAACACGTCACAAAGCTTGATTTGTACCGCTCCGGAATAACGATTGTATTTAATTATTCTGATTGCAATTGGTTAAACTGTCAACTAGGTGCCAATTGTGATTTGTTAACAAAATGTTTGTTCGTAAAACCCACGTGTTATTTTGATCATTGATTTTATTATCGTCGTGTTGCCTTTTAGCCACACTAAATTATTGAATTAAATATGTATTTATTTTGTTAATTGACAATGATGGAAATAGATACCTAAGTTATAAGACAAGATACTGCTATTTTTCCAATCTTTCACGAATAACAATCTAGGTATGTATATTATACCTTCCTACATAGATATTTAAAGAACAGACTACGGCAATAAGTGATTTCACTGTAACTTACTCGTTTGTATCGTTCGCAGTTTGGGTTTGGCTGGTTTAACACAAATGACACGGTTCTCAGCATGGGATCAAACGTCTCGCCGGGTGTATACTTGCCTGATCGGGGTAAGCACAATTCTTTGCCCTAAAACATAAAGAAAAATGTTAGCAATTGTTTTAATTTGAATTTCCCAGTTGTTCCTATAACGAATGTATAGTATTTGTATCACCCATGTATGACCATTTGTGCACCAGGATACTCATGTACCATGATCAACACAATGTCCTCGTATTCAATTGTCTGCGCAATCAAATAGAACTTGAAGGGCTACGCATTGTAGCGGCTACGGCGTAACGCGTAGACTACGTGAAGCGTAGCACTCTGATTCAATTTAGAGGTAGAAATACACAATGCATATGAAGTAGTTTCGAGATAGTAACTGAATATAGGAAATTGTTTGTTCATTTTCCCCTGCTTCAGTTGTTTTGCAAATGTTTTATAAATGTATTGTTTTAAAATCACAACTGTGTTCATCCCAACTTTTACTATTTAAGAATATAAATATCGAGGCATTGCCTTGTTTTCAATGAAATTATTTATGACCAAATTAGTTACATTCCATAACAATTTTACCTAAGGAAACATCCATCTCAGCCAGCATCAAGACTACCACACACTTTGCTTAATAATTGAGCGGTAATTATTAGAAGAAGGAGATAAAATCTGAAGAATAAAGCAATACAATAGAATATCAGCACGGTTGTAGCACGGTTTGACTTTGAATTTTGGCTTCGACCACCAACGTTTTACCGTCGACCCTCTCGTCTGCTACTAAGTAAGCTCTTATACCGCGCGCGTCGGTAGTACCACGAGTAACATATTTATGGCATCTGCGCGTGTCACCTTGTTTCGTTAGTCTTTTAAAATAGACGGGCTTTAGATACGCTACCCGGCAAATAAACACATCATGTAACTAACTAATAACGGTTAAAACAGGAATGACTTGTTAAAACATGCACAAGTTATTTTCCGTAATGTTACCTTGGTCTCTGATAAATACATCAAGATAAGATTACAGTCAGGGCACTAAATCTATCCACATTATACATGCCTAAATAATAAAATTATGTGTACAAGTTAACATTCCAGGCAGCCACAGATCACATGATCAATTTTATCCCCTTTCCCGAAAACAAAACAAAATATGTTCAGTTTTTAATCATGAAATGAGAACTAGATATACCTCTAGAAACGAGCCTAGATCGAATATAATCGAATACCTAGGAACTCACATTATTACACTGTGAAACTGCGGTTGCGGCCGAAGCAGGCTGATTTTCTCGCAAATGTGCACTGTAAATACAAGTCATCAGAAATGCCACCATAATAGCTCCGATGCAATCGACATTATTTATATTTGCCGAGTCAATAATACGAAACTTATTCCGAACGAAATGAAAACGATTACATTTTTGGATGCAGAGCTATTTAAAGTATATGTTCGCATGTACGTTACTTCAATAAAATATACAAAATATAAACAAGAGATCCTTATTTGTACACGATGTACATTTTAACTGTCATAAATCCTAAGTACCTATGTCAATATTTGGCCAACCACCGTACGTAAATATAAATCACGACCTCCCTGGTTCGACAAAAATCTAATACGAACTCTGAGAGAAAAGGAGAAAATACGCCGACGATATAAAGTGTATCAAAACCCCATGGATGACCTTGAACTAATATTGCTGAGTAAACGATGCTCTGCTATGGCTACCTCTTGCTACAATAGGTATGTCAGAAACCTGGAAAACGTGATATCCAAGGATCCCAAACGATTTTGGGCTTATATCAGGGACGAGCGAGGGGGAGCCAGCTCTTATCCAGTATCAATGACGGATGGCGTTGCGTCATCTTCAGATGGCGTGAGCATCTCAGAAATGTTTGCTACTCATTTTTCTAAAATGTACAGTGGGCAAGATGTAACTCATCCTTCATGTCCCACAGAGTATTTGCAGAATTTGACAACTTACAGTTTACCTTTGGTGGCACCAATAATTGATATAGACCTTGCTCAATAAATTGAAGTCTTTGGATTGTCGAAAGGGTGCAGGAGCCGACGGAATTCCTCCCTACTTTATTTCCAAGTGTGCTTCTTCTCTGGCAGCCCCCTTACTGCAAATAATAAACCACTCGCTTGTCTCTGGCGTGTTTCCAAATAAATGGAAGGTGGCTCAAGTGGTCCCGATTAACAAATGTGGTGATATTGATTTTGTGGGCAACTATAGACCTATCTCGATATTGTCTACATTCGCTAAGGTATTTGAATCGCTGATAACACCCTACATCCAGTCTCATTTAAAGCTTTACCTTTCAAATTCTCAGCACGGGTTTGTGGGCTCCAGATCCACATGTACGAACCTAGTGTCGTTCACGGAGACCTTGGTAGCTGCCATTGATGCTGGGGGCCAGGTTGACGTGATCTACACCGATTTTAGTAGAGCTTTTGACCGCGTCCCTCATAACATACTCTTGTATAAATTGAAATCTTACGGAATCACTGGCTCACTCTTTGATTGGTTTGAGTCATACCTCGATAGTCGTACCTTCTTTGTCGCTCTCAATGGTTATCAATCTGGCTCCTACCTCGTCACTTCGGGCGTTCCTCAGGGATCGCATGTCGGCCCAGTGTTATTTAACTTATTTGTCAATGATCTCGCAGCAGAGTTTAAGTTTTCTGAGACTTTCATGTATGCGGATGACTTAAAGTTCTGCAGACAGATTTAGTCGAATCTTGACACTGAGTTGCTGCAGAGGGATGTTGATAGGTTGGTAAGATGGTGTGATGATAATGGTACGAATTTGAACACTAATAAGTGCTACCATATGAAGTTCACCAGAAAAACTAAATATATGCGATCTGCATACTACATCGGTGGAAGCTTGGTGCAGGAAGTCGATCAGATGAGAGATTTAGGAGTTTTGTTTGATGGTCAATTAACGATGGTTCCCCACATTGAAAATACAATTAAAAAAGCATCTAGAATGCTGGGGTTTGTCATCAGAAATGTTACTTGCTTTCGCCAGAATCAGACTAAAATACTTCTCTATAATTGTCTGGTTCGTAACTCTTTGGAGTATTGTAGCGTTGTATGGAGACCACACTATGCCACCCACACATTAAGACTGGAGCGGGTTCAAAAAAGATTTTTGTGGCACTTAGCGTACTCTTCCGGGATAGCTAATAAGAAGCTGTCATATGATGAGAGGTTGAATCACTTCAAAATGATATGCCTACAAAAACGAAGAGACTCACTAGATTTACTATTTTTATATAAAACCTTGCGATATCATATGGACTGTCCCCAGCTTTTGAGCAAGCTCAGAATCCGTGTACCCTCAAAAAATCCACGAGCGCCTATAACTCCATTGTGTCCTCCACTACGCAGGACTGTACTTGGTGCTAATTCTCCCATTCCTCGTCTATGCAGGTTGCTGAATAGTTATAGTGACCTTGTTGAGGTGCACTTGGACTCACTTGGCAAGTTTCGCCGAAAAGTTAGGTTGATTCTTTATGGTGATGTTGCCCGAATGTAACTGTTTTTATTTGTTTTGCCCATTATTTATGTTCTGATTGTAAGTGTCAATTGTCCTTATTGCTCGTATCGTAAATTTTAAGTTTAATATTTCATTTGTCTCCGATACTAATTCTTCTTAGTTATTTTGAATGTTAAATCTATGTCAATGGTTGGATTTGCCTGTCTCTGATCATAGTGATTTGTAAACCATTTAGTATATAATGCATGTTGTGCTTACCTATAATAGATTGATGCTTTAGTTTTTAAAATTTCGTAAATGTAACCCTATATTGTATAAGTGTGTAATCAATTGTTGGTGAGCCAAATCAATAAAATAAAATAAAAATAAATACAATTTAACAATTCTGACGAAAAGATCACTAGACCAGACGAAACAAGAGCAAACACAAAGGCGAGCCGTGGTCATTACATAAATAAATTAATCCGCGGTAGAACTTCAACGCCAGCCGTACGCTGATTGTGTAAAAGATGTTAGACACAACCCTCCTAAGTTCCAGACACATATCGGATTCAAATGTTGCGCGTTCATTAAGTTGCGCGCGATACGTCGTCTACAACGAACTATATTCTAATTTAATAGATTACAGTTCCTCCTGCAACTGCAAATTGTTTGCTTCAGACAAGCCGTCGACTTGTTTGTGGTGAAATGTGAGTACATCTGTACGTCTGCACGTGTGCTACGTTACTGTTTGTGTGGAAATGTTCTCCATGAATAGATTTCTGTGAATAAGGCTCGTTTAAATTTATATTCAAGTTGTATGTAATACAGAATTTAGACAACATAAATTAATAATTTATCAACTAGTCTAGCCATCATATAATTTTAGACTTCTACAGTTATAAGTGCTTGACTTCTACTTGAGACTTCTACAGCGTGGTAATTAATGTTCAAACCTTCTCTGTGTGAGGTCTTTAGTCAGCAATGCCACTTATAGACTGCCGATGTGATGTGACGATTTTGAGGTGAAGAGTTATATATTTGCATCTAGACTATACTTACTTATAGTCCTATGTCCCCTAAATGGGGCAGAGGGTGTCCACAGAGGTTCTCCATCTCGATCGATCTTGAGCTTCTCGCTTCACCTCGCTCCACGTCATTCCGATGCTCGCCGCCTCTGCTATCACAGTACGACGCCAGGTTTGCCGAGGGCGGCCACGCTTCCTTTTTCCCTGGGGATTCCAATCCAGCGCTTACTTGGAAATATGGTCGGGACCCCTTCGGAGCGTATGGCCTATCCATCCCCACTTGCGACGTTTGATCTGATGGTCGATCGGAGTTTCGCGGCATCTCTCCAACAGGTCTAAATTGGAGATGGTCTCGGGCCAGAAAATACCGAGAATGCGACGTAAGCATCGGTTGACGAAAACTTGGATTTGGTGGGAGATGTCTTTCGTGACCTTCCACGTCTCGCACTGCTCTACAGTACGGATTTGACATCTAGAACTATCATCTGATTTTATTCCAAGATCTCGTAAGATAGTGACGTATAAAGTTGCCTTAAAAAAACCACGCATATAATTGAAGTTAAACAGGCAAAATCCAATTATACAACGAAACTTAAACTGCACCGTACAAGCAAAAGGAAAATTCTTTGTTTTCTTATGAAAATTAGGCGTGAGTACTTTTAGCAAGGAGTTGGAAATTGGAATTACAAAATCTCGGTGTCTCATAGGACAAGAGCAGTGCTTAAAAGGATTAAAAGCATTACAATGAGGACGCGCTGAGACCACTGCACTTTACTTCGTTCATTTACATACGTAACGCATGTATTAACAGTTCTCTACTGACACTTCCTACAACCACAATTTTAACTAAAAACTATCTATAACTAATATTTCTCCTATTTTTTTACAGAGTTTTGTACATTTAAGTAGTCACTTTTCTTCATTTTTGTGCTTAAGCCAACATAAGAAAGGTTTCGACTGTAATCGTTTTAGTGGAATATATAATTATTAATTACATTTTAACATTTTTTTATTTAATATGTACACATGTACACCTATCCATTTCAGTGAAAGTCTCAATCTTTATTGATGCTTCAGTATTTATTTTTACCCTATAAATTTTAAGTTTAGGTATATGAACCTTTAATACAACGCTTCCTTTTTCCCCTCAAGGGAAACCCAGTAGTGATTCTGTCATAATTTGTCACGAAATATACTTTATTATCACTACGGAGTCACTTCCATTCAGACACATCAAATATGATTAAAGAGCGATATACTCCCAATAGTCTTTCCTTCGTCTTAGTGCATTTTTCATGAGTGAACCAAAGTTACAGATAGTTAATGGAATAACATAGGTTCCGTAGTCTGTGTGACTTTGCCTATATTGTATCAAAGGAATTTAGCCCTTATGCTGTCATAATTACATCACTATTTTATTAAAAATCAAATGCAGGATGCTTGTAAACGCATTACTTTGGAAAAATTATTTCGTATGTAAGGAAGGTATATATGTTAAAGATTGTTCCGTTAAATTGATAATCGATTAAATGTATCGAAAAACCATACGAGTGAGTAACCGATCAATTAACTTTATGAGTAAATAATGAACTTGTATGTATATGAATATATCATTATATCAAACGTAGATTAATTAAAACGTTTTACTCGATAAACCACTATGATTACATAATTAACTGACTTGACTGCACGGTTGGTGGAGCCATTCAGTGGTTCATTATATGATCGGCCATTTCTATAAGTCTGGATTATAATGAAATGTTTACAAAAGTATTTATGAATAGTTATATCCTTATTGATTTTTTCTTTCGAATGTGAACTTAAACCATTCGAAAGGAAAAAATCCAGCATACCTATATTACATATATTGATTTTCTTTATTAAAGTACGTACTTTGGTACAAAGTTAACGTCGATTCGTCATGGAAAATAATTCGATACAGGGTGGATAATGGAAACAAGAAAAAATATTCTATTTTTACAAAGGAGTTGAAGTGGCGTTGTTCGATAAAAAGGATTTTCATTTTCATTTTAGAATACGAGTTCTCTTCTCGGTTGGTATCTTGAATTTTATTTTACTGAGTAAGAATTATTTTTTTAAACTGGGTTATAGAGGTATAACTGTATACTTATTCTGAAAACCGCCACTCATTTTCCTACCGTTCTTTGAGTGCATGACGTTGATTTTAAACCAGATTATCAGAACCATTATATTTAAAACCCGCTGATTTATCAAATTACGCACAGCTCGGTCCGTTTTGTTTATTTAATTGGAAAGCCAAAAAGCTAAAATAAATGGTTCGTTTATTTACATCATTTGATAGAGGATGAAAATCACAAATAGTACTGGATGTTGGATGTCAATCATATATATTGAATTCACCGTCATTATTTGCAGCTGGCATGATGCCTCACTCTGATCATTGATTTTCCTCTGTGGTGTATAAAACAGAAAATTTTTATCAGAATCACCCATTCTCTTTAATTTTGTAGTGAGATAGTTGCCAAAAACGGTTGATTTTATTAAGTTTTTATAATATCTATCGTGAGACATACTAACCGCGACGTCGACGCGACCGCACACGCTGCTCATGAGGAAGAACCCCTCTGTGGTTCGAAACTAGTAAAGCTTTTCTCAGTATATTCACGTGAGTAACCCGCAGCTTTTAGTTGATTTTATTAAGGTTTAAAATCCTTATTTCTTTTCAGCGAAATAATGTTCTAATTGAAAGTTTTCTTTTAATGAGAGTCCTCACAAAATAAATAAAAACATTAACACGTTAAAAGCTATGGGGAACAAGAGTGATCGATGCGATACCAGCAGAGAATTTGCCTTCGACCTTTTTCTGTCGGCAGTTTGAGGGTTATACAAACCCAGCCGAGAAATTAAGTCGTTAAACATGAACTTTAAATCGTATGTCGTATGATATAATAATATTTCATAAAGTCAATACAAAAATTCGACGGATGATCAGTTCTCTCGAGTTGTAGTTGAGGCGCCGGAAGCGCGCTGACGGCTACCGATAGGCAAATTTGAAAACGCCGTGCCGGAGCCGTGCTTGTTAGATGTACGACCTTAAGTTTTTCTAATGCGTCTATATTCTCTGGTGCAATCTCATTTTAAGCAAATTTAACTCAAGCTCATGAACTGGTTAATACAAAAGATTATTATCTATATTTTGTATATTAATTCATATATCATGATAGTTATCCATCCTAAAGTTGCCTGGAAGAGATTGCTTTAAGCGATAAGGCCGCCCATTGTACAATATGTTGAAACTAATTTTTACCTATTATTTTCTTGTTTGTGTCTTTTGTAAATGGTGTACAATAAAGTGTTTATTAATATTATAATTTAGATAAATATCAATGACATCAATAAAAACTGTCAGGAAATCGAAAAGACGTGCAAGTATTAAGGTAAACGGCCCAGTAACCGTGAAGTTATGAACTTCCCTGACTTTGGATGCGCGCTAGGCTGAAATAAGTAGACTTATGAAAATAATTTTTATACGCCTAGTTAGATAATTTAGTATACTTTTAGTATATTATAATTCTATTATACTTATGGAAATGTTAATTAACAATAAAACAACAAAAATACAAAAAGGGCTAACTGTACCAGTATCCGGTAGAGTTGTACTAGTTAACGTTTAATTGTCCCGGAATCCGGCAATTTTAACCGCAAATTTGAACTCTATTGCTTTACGTTAAAGTTCACAGAAATAAAATATTTTTAAATAAAAAGAGTAGTGAAAATAATTAGGGTTTGTATTTAACAAAAAAAGCATGATTCGTTTTAATTTTTTTTTATTAAAATAACACAAATTATAGGTTAACACTAGTAATATATTTTAGTTGCATCTTCAGTAACCTTTGGTAAAAAAACATCAGTAACTTATTTTTTTACATTTTAAAATAGAATTAATGGCTTCCTCGAGGTGTGCCATAATAAAATAGTTTTCCACTTCTTATACCACGCTCTTAAACTGATTTTTTGAACTAAACCACGGGTTTGCGTTAGATTTTGGGCTACTCGCTGGCCTACTTCAGGGTGTCGCTTTATAAAGACTTCAAACCAGTGACAACCTGGTCTGCCATTTTTAAAAGGGTTTTCTCGCTTCAATTTTTTATTAAGTAAACTTAAGCTATTTTACAACTGCATCTTAGTTACAGGAAATCCACTATCTGCCATAAAAATTATCCATCTATTTAATGATCTTCTTCTTCTTTTTTTGATAAAACTGTAGGTCCTTTAGTACATTCAATAAAATAGCGGCCGGGTATTTTGTCGTCCAACGTTGTCCGTGGAATATTATACTACCTGGCTGCAGATGAAATTGAGGCTCCTTTTCTAACTGCGTCCATGGCCTTTAATATGGCCTTTTGTTTCTCAGTCATGGCTACCTGAAAGAAAATTAACACGTTATTTACTAATTTCTGATTTCAAATCAATAGGTATAAAATAGTAAAAATATAAACTTTCAAACATATTTATTAAAAAATGTGTAGTAATTCAATTATTTAAAAATCAGAAGCCCCAAGCTTTTTCTCGCTTTTCTCAATTTTAGCTGATGCAAAGCAGTGGTCATTTCCTGTAACTAAAGCGCAGATATTGCATAGTGTTAAAAATAGAGCAAGGAAACCCAGACAGACCAGGTTGTCACTGATTTGAAGTAATCATACAGCAGCACACAGAAGCAAGCTGACTATTGGTCCAAAATTAAACACAAACCCATGCGTTAGTTCAGGAAATCCGGAGTACATTATTATGAGACAACTCAAGCAAGCAAGTAGCTCCAAGCTTTTTATGGACACCAGAAGTCCAACTTGGAAAGGTATAGATAGATCCCTCGAAAAATTATTCAATGTTTAGAGGCAGATAAATACGCAAATTAATTTACTTTTTAATAATATTTTATAATAATATATTTATTTATTAATAATATTTTTAATAATAATATTTAATTTACTCAGTTTCAATTATGGCTCTACGGCTTTGAGACAATTTTTAGTTCCTATCAACGAATTTTTGTCATCTGGATAACTTCACAGGTCTGACTGACACTGATTATAGCACACGGGAGGTCGCATCAGGCGGTGGCTAATGTGACGGCGAGAGTGGTTACGACAGTCGTTGAAAGGATCCGGCACCTGGGACTCGAGGTGGCGCTCCACAAGTCCGAGGCCATGTGTTTTTATGGCCGCGGGAACGCGCCACCTCCGGGTGGGTCCCAAATAACGGCGAGAGGGGTTACCATCGGCTTCGAGACGACGATGAAGTACCTAGGACTCGTCCTCGACAGTCGGTGGAAGTTCATGGAGCATTTTCGACGTCTGGCTGCTAAGTTGGAAAGGATGGGGGCGGCGTTTAAGCGCCTCCTACCCAACCTCGGGGGGCCAAACGCCTCCTGCCGGAGGTTATACTACCCCGGCGGTGGTGCGGTCCATGGCCCTCTACGGCGCCCCTGTGTGGGCGCCGAATCTAATGCGGCAGCCCGCTCGGGCGCTACTCCAACTGATGAGCTCCAGCGCGATCTTATGGCAGAATGGCAGCAACGACTGTCGCAACCGAGGGCCGGGCTCGCAGTCATTGCAGCGGTTAGTCCCCTCTTAGAGGAGTGGCTTACTAGACGCTACGGCGTCCTCACCTACCACCTGACGCAGGTGCTTACCGGACACGGAAGTTTCGGTAGGTTCCTGTTTCGGTTTGGGCCAGAGGAAACGACCGGGTGTCATCACTGCGAGGACCGTCCGGAGGACACGGTAGCGGTATGTCCTGCGTGGGCTGAGCACCGTCGTGTCTTCAGGAATATGATCGGCGACGGCAACCTCTCGCGTCCGACTCTGGTTCAGATCATGGTACGGAGCGAGGGGGACTGGGATGCCGTCTCCTCCTTCTGCGAAGCAGTCATGCTAGCTAAGGAGGAGGTGGGGCTCGTGAGGAAATGAACCTCCTCACGCCCCAGCCATTGCGAGAGACACTCCGGGCGTCGGGGATCGCGAGACGATCTCCGGCCACCGTAAGCACGGGCCTGCAGACGGCGAGCACGGGTAACTCGCCGCCCGACCAGAACCAGGCCCGAGCGTACGGCGCGTTACGTTCCGCGCGCGCCTTAAGGAGCCATCAGACCACCACAGATGGGGCCAAAAAAGATGGGGCTGATGCCGATACGGAGCCGCGGAGGACCTTATCGGGTGACCGGGGCTCCGGCTTGAAGTACAGGAGTAGGAACGGGATGGTTTTTAGTCAGTAAGAGTCTGACTCTCCACACAAATTTTGTCAATGATGACAAAACTTGTACTGAAAATTACACACAAGTTACCATTTTTCAAGACTCAAACTGCAAAGCTTAATTAATTTATTACAATATTCAAATAAATGAAATAACCAGAGCTTTTTCGCCCTTGCTATATCTTCAATTACTGTCAAGGAGTAGGTACTATACTACAATGAACATTGCATGACAAAATATACGGCCACCATTCTGTTAAACTCCAAAACCATGTTTGACCATTCCTATTAAAGCTAAAAGTTCGCCCCATAAATAAAAAAACACAAGGTAAAAAAACAAATAAGATGCCTAGTAACTAAATTCTATCGAGTTAACGGAAAACAATACTTATCTCAAGGCAATAAGGTCCATGACGGATTTAAATGCAACTGTTAATGCATGTCCCAGTATCCGGCAGAAAATATTTAATATAAACTAAAATTTCAAAGGAATATGAGACCTATTTCAAAGCAATAAGGATACAATACCGGGTTTCGGTGCAACGTATGTTACCGGATTGATATTGTACCAGTAACCGGTAAAAAATATACGAATTTACCGGGCACTAGGGCATGTAGGGGTTTGTGAGTACCAATAAATGTAACATGCAAAAACATTTACGTTTTGATGAGATTTTCCTTAATTTATAGGTTAAATCGTTAAATAATATACAGAACTTTTTATAAACATTAACACTCTCACCTTAATTTTATCCGTCGAAGTATGGCTAGATGATTTCTGCAACGGGGTGGTCTCGTAGGTCACTGACAGAACTTTGAACTTACAGACAATTTTATTAGAACGTATTTTTAAGTTTGCACAGTTTTGACGCCATTAAACTTTTTGGTGAACGTTGGCATTAAAATTGTATAAAATAGTATCAAGAATAAATTACCATATACAAACTCTAATTTGATATTGTAAGAAAGACGTAAAAAATAAAAAACTGACTCGTTAACGGGAACTGGGACACTAACGGGAATACGTACTTCTACCTTACTCACAACGCGGTGTGAGACCGACTTCTATGGAGAATAAATACAAAGGAATGAATATTCTTTGTTGTTCCTTCTGCTCGACAGGAAAGGTAAAGAGAAGTTGGTTGAGAAATAAACGTATAAAACATTGACTTGTCGAAGTTACGTTTTCCTTTTACCCAGGTACTTATTTTGCGTATAAAAAATATTGGTTGGCTTTATTGATGTACTTGTTGATATTGATATACTGTTTACACGTAAAACACAACTTTGAATCAAACTTTGAACTGTTGTTCTTGTTAACATGCGACATCGTATCTCATTTTTTTATAAATACGTTCTAATTATTATTGTATTTGTCACATGCGTACGTTTTCCATAAAGGCATAGATACTGAAAATTTTACTTTTTTTAAATGTCGTGTTTGTGTATCATACAGTAAACAGAATTACAAAACTTGTCTGAAACATAATTATTGGCGATTAAGAGTTTTAATATTATATCGAACATATGTATATTATCACGCTGGACATTACAATATAATGTTAACATATGCAATGAAAGTGAGACGTAATGTCCATTATCATTATTATATTCATGTAATAGAATCAATTATATGGCAGATCCAAAGTTCAGTAAGTATGCGTCGGGCCTGACTTTGTTGTGGTGTATTCACAATCGAAAAGAAGGACTTCTTTTTCCTTTTAGTAGTGAGGCAGCAAAATAGCTGGCTATTCATCCAGGCTCCACGTGTAGTCTCCATTCACACACTGTCTGCCGCGCCACGTTACACTGTATAGAAAAAGGGGTTTTGGACATTTTTCTATCACCCACTCGAGTGGATTGGCGAAAAGACTCAAGCCTTTCAATCCTTTTCCTTTACAACCTCGTTGTTGCTTCTAGTAGCATTAGTTACAGTTTACATGTCAAGTCTGATTATTGTGGCATTTCTTATTCCAAGTTCTCGCAATTTCTATCATCAGTAATTCGTGCAAAGTGCACGTTGTTGCATTTTGTGGAGAATTACAAAATACTTACATTTGCAATTTGTATAATATAGAGGTATGATACTTGCATTTACGTAATATCTAACAAAAGATGTATGTAGTCATAGCACTCACTATTTCACAGCAGACACATAGAAAGTACTTGTAACAACGGATACAATTCGAATATTGGATGGTACTTATCTGAGGCACACGATTCCAATAGCTTTTTAGTGCACAAAACATGTCTCAAGAGTCCAAAACTAACCCATAACAAACAAAATCAACACAGCTCGAATACGGCAATTATATTTCTGTACAATATTTGTAGCATTGAGATCTATGTAAAGGGAATTCGAAAAACATGACATGTTGAATTGAGGACATGTGTATCTAAAAGTGAGTCGACAATCGAGAATTCGGATCACAGCAGCTGATGGTCTTGTTTGCAACGTGTTGCGCTGCGAACTGCGCTGTTTGTTGTGCATCACTGACTGATCCAATTATAACAGAATACGTTCGAACTCAAACGATACAAGTCTGCGAGTGCTCTATCCATCAAGAACACTTTATATTATTGTGTGCCTCCATATTGACATGTGCTGAGCTGAGAGACACAGACACAGCGCCTCCATCAATCGTTGTCATTTTTTTATTGTAATGTCTTTATTAGACTGCTTTGTTGTTTGTTTTATAAAAGGAGTGCTTTACGGGAAATGGCTTGAATATATCTATATGATTACTATCTTCTGCCAGTGGTTCTCTAGCCCATGTGCAGGAGAAGGAACGGGGTGGTTTTTAGTCAGTAAGAGTCTGACACTCCCTCCCGCCTCACCCAGGCGGGAGCAGTCATTCGATGATTTTCCCCCCTTAAAAAAAAAAAAAAAAAAAGCCCATGTGTTACTCCAAACTAGAATCTACCCTTGTCGCAAATTTTATCGCCATTCTTTTAGCCGTCTTGTCGTCATTCAGTAACAAAAAAGCATACACACTAACTCACAAACTTTCCTTTTTTAGTAAGGTTTTTTACTGGAAACTGAATAACTCCTGTTGAACTGTGTCTAGGATAAATGAAATCGATGAATCTTGTGAATCTACCCTACTTACACTTTAATAGTTATTATGGTCACTCCATAAAGTTATGTGTGTAAAACACGATATGTTATTAATCTAAACCATAATTAAGAAAGTGGTACAACCGTGCGATCGCAGCGCCCCCATCCCGTGACGAACGCTCGTTGTTTATTCAGACTAGCCGTCGGATGTACCAGCTGAATAAACTTCACTGAACACCTGAAAATTTTTGAACAAATAAAAATGACAATCCTCGTCCATAGACGTTTTTCTTATAATTTTTTAACGTGCCTGTAATCCTGTAACTATCCCATAGTGAGCATGACATAACCTATTACAAAATAAATAAAAACCTCGCTTCGCGTTCGCGAACGTAGTGCACGCTAGCTATGACGATTACCCCAAAATGCCTGGCAGTGGTCGGATGCAAAGAACTGAAGATCGAGCTCTGTAGATAGCTGTGGACGCAAAACAAGTGATGATGAAATCTGTTAATGACAAAACAATTGACCATCACCTCAGTCCAGTGTTCGACTTCAAAATGTTATCGACGTCTGTACAGTACCTACGCTATAAAAAATGTAATTGTGACCAAACGGTTGCAAATCAAACGTCCATTCTATTGCAGTTGCATTCAAACTGCATCCATCAGCAATTTGTGGTTGCACTGCAATTGATCTGCAGTACGTCTGTCAAGAGCCTTAGGTGATAGAAAAAACACGTAAAGTAATATAATTGTAAAGTAGCATAATTGTGTGCGCGTCTTCTATTTCACTATCCACATATTTATGCATATATCATTAACACAATAACTGATATTGGCTCTCAGACTATGTAACCAGGTCGGTGCAAATATTTACCACTAGCTTTTACCCGCGGCTTCGCTCGCGTCACAAAAGAATAAAATGTAGCCTATGTGACATATACAAATACACACAGCGCCATTTATACCAATACTTTTGTTTTGCCTCGGTAATATCAATTTTTCCCGGATAAAAAGTACCCTATTATTTAATCTGGACTTCTATCTTTACTTCTGCAAAAAATCAAAGCAATCGACTCAGTAGTTACGGCGTGAAAGCGGAACAAACAAACAAACTCACTTTCCGATTTACTATATTATTATTAGTATAAGGATAGCCTAGAAATGCCAATACCGAAATGAACTCGGTATGATACATATTATTCAATGATTAATGTACATATCAACCTACATTACATTAAAAAAAATGCAAATTATAAGGTAACAATAATATTACATCTAGGAATATTAAATGGGAAAAATATAAGGTAATTTCCAAGAACGTTTCAGAATCAAGCAGTTTACAACGTTGAGTAAACACAATATATTATGTAAAAGTCATCTTTTCAAGTCAATATATGTGTCGCAGAATCAACAAAGATGCACAGCTATCGAGTATCGTTATTTTAGAACAACGCCATCTGTTATCATTTGTCGGAAACGTCAAGCAGTGTGCTTGGGTGATGGTCGGTACGGGGCGTGGCATATTGGCATTTGAAAGGCGTCACTTTATAGTTGGACACGAGGGTGAGCGGTTGTTCTGCCAGCCCGTACCGAACTTAGAAGAATCCCATGACGAAGCACCCCCAATGGGTGAATTGTCTCCGACATATGTATATTCTTTAGAGAGCAGAAAGTTTCTTGTAATAATAAATGAAAGCGTATCATTTTGGAAGTAACAATGTCCTAAAATTCTAGTATTAAGATATGATTTGTCTTTTAAGATAAACATGCTTCTTTCACCACGATTCAGAGCGTGTATTACCATAGATTTACTTAAAATTTTGCATGAATATTACCAACAGGTCAGGTCAACATACCTCTATAGGCTACATATTATCACGCTATCACCCTACGGGAGAGGAGCTGTAAAGACCTATACAAAATCACTATTCCATGGGGACGAAGACCGCGGCATCTACTAGTATGTATATAAAATCACAATAACTAGTCATTCAATGTTTTTTTGTTGCACTAGTTTTATAAAATGGTAATTGTGTCTATTAAAAGAAACCAAGGTCTGCACGCTGACTGCACGGTTGGTGCGGTGGCTGGGCAACCGGCTGCCGTGCAACGTGTCGCGGGTTCGATTCCCGCACGGAACAACACTTTGTGTGATCCACAAATTGTTGTTTCTGGTCTGGGTGTTATGTGTATGAACTTGTATGTTTGCAAACGCACCCACGACATAGGAGATAACCTAGTGTGGGGTAAAGTTTAAAAAAAAAGACAGTAAATCATATGAAGCGTTTATTGCATTATATTAAGAGGGCAGGCAGGCAGAGGCATTAACACAAAACAAATACTTTTTTTATAAACCCTTTTAATAAACCTTGAAGAAATAAAAAGTAAGTTTGATTTCCTAATCTTGCTTGCATAAAAATGTGTACGTTACAATCAAGGTGTGAGTCATTTTTTTTCATTGCCATGTAAGTATATTGTGTTTTGTGCATATCAATAAATTTAACAAAGCAAAAAAACCAACAAATTAAAATTAATCCACTTACTGTAGGATACTGGAAATACTAGATACTGTATGATTACTATAATTATCAAGTTCTTTTTATGGCATAAACCGGTAAACGAGCAGATGGATTACCTGATGGTAAGCAATCGGTGCCGCCCATGGACACCCGAAACACCAATGGTGTTACAAGTGCGTTATCGGCCTTTCGAGGATTAGGAATTTGAGAATTATTGGAGATTCGGGGATTCGGGTGAGGAAGGGGGTAATTGGAACTCCGGTAACCTCACTTACACGCCGAAACACACGTGCTGACGCATGGCTCCCCCACACTTGTTTATTTGTTAAACAGGGCACAGATTTCATTAGCGTTCGAGTAGTACTCAAGTAATTTAGTTTTTGAATAGCTCTTTATTATGTATTATACAGCATGAAGTTAATTGGATGATATTAGTAAATTAATATTATGAATAATGGAACCTGCCACACTAATGAGATAATCCGCAGGCTCGCCACCATGGTTGTGTGTGTGTGTAATTTTATTATCCCCAATGTAACGCTGACATATTTTTATTCAGCTACAAATACAAAGAGTATGGTCAATCTAAGAAAAAAAATATAAGAACATAATTAACCTGTGGGTGTCATGTGGATCAAAGAACATCACTACCTCCATCACTGATTATTAACTTTTCCAAATTAGAAGTACCATGTAATTTGAAATTATGTCTGATGAGAGCAGTATAGAGGTATTAACCTGCCGATATAGAATAACCTTATACCTAGCCAATAATTTTAACTCGATTCACTACTAGGCAACAACAAAAACACTAAACCTACACAAATATTGACCATGTCTTTCCTGAACTAGATAAACGATTAAGAAATTAGATGAGATATATAAACCAGATTTTGACATTAGCTTTAAAAAATTTGGTAGCGAGATTAGATCTCCTCGCGGACTAAACCATTTATAGGATCAGGTAGCTGCGAACGAAGCGTAAGTATTTGCGGTTAGCTATTATCAACAGCTTAACTTTACTTTAACACTTAAACTGCCAAGTTAAAAATAGTGAGTTAAACCTCCTCTAGGGTCAGGCCGGTGACAATTATAACTCTAAATAAGCAACCAAGAGAAAGGCAACTTTAAAGCAATAGGCAGAAAAATTCACTCAATTGCACAAAAGTGGGCAAATTTTTTACACATTAGGTACACGAAATATTGTTTAAATTGTCAAAAATTAGTCTAACTCTCGTATACACGGGTAAACGCGCGTTCTCGTACAGACTATATAATTTAATAAATATTTTAATAGAAAAGCGAATTAACTATTCTGTTCAATCAAGTAAAGAACGGGTTGCAAACTTGAAAATATACGTCACAGAAAAAATATCCAATCGGTGCGCGTTTCTCGTACACGCGCGATGGGCATTCAACTCTCTCGTACACCCGTGTGTACGAGAAACACGCGAGAGGTTAATATTAATATCTTCAGCTGACAGACGTTGACTGCTGAACAAAAGGGTTCAACTTAGCCTCCTTCGTGTAGTTATAATTCCTTTCTATATTAAACAGTTCTAATGAGCCATTCTACCAAACTAGCATTTACCTTTGATATCCATAATAGAAGGAGCGATGGAAAAAGTAGATATAATGGCATCGTCATAAAAATTATAAATACGTATGTACCAAATATCAATCAGAGCGATCTGTCATCAGGAAGGGGACAACATTTCAGTCATTCGATTTGATCCAAACAAATAAACGGAGCAAGTTAAATAAAGATATTTAAAACAGTAATATATATTTTGTATACCTGAAAGCCACATCTTCGAAGACTCTTAGCAGGGCGATGTCAGCTGCCAATGTGTACTTGTCGAAGGCCTCGTGAATGATCACCACCAACACAGTCAGCAACGAGGCTCCTCGGTCCGCGTAATTTTCACCCACCACTATTCCCAACTGATCAAGTGGGACGCTGTAATTTATAATTTAACATAACAATCTCAAATTTGTAGGCATAGCATACTTTTTACGAGTAATATTATATTAAGAAATTAATCTATATTGCTATACAATGAATGGGCTTAGACTCCAAGTTAATACAAAAAAAAAATATAAACCGCCAAGAAATCCATTAAATACTTTGTCTCACCCAATAATTCTACCGAGGTAGCACTCAACCTACATTTTATCTTATGAACACTTCTATGCCAAGCACAAAGGGCGTAAAAATCAAAAAGATTCAATACCCCAAGAATATCTCAAAACACGGAAATAGACTTATCCGTTAAAAAGCATTATTTCATTTTTATTTCTTCGGAAACCAGGAAAACAGCATTGCAGCTATTGCTACGTTCCGATTTTTAAGAAGAAGGTTTTGGTGAAATTACTGATTGTATCTAACTTTTATTTCCGAATGCCAAACGTATTAAGAAATATATCTTTAACGTTCACATTTTATAGCAAGCTTTATATTACAAGATACCTGCTTTTATTTCTGAATCAGTAGGTATCTACACTTGTTTATTCAGATTTTGTAACACAATAACAAAACCTACAGTTTCTGCAACAAATTCCTATGATTTCCCATTCCTAAACAAATCATGATTCAATAAACTCTTGAACGAAAAATATAAACTTTGTTTGAGATGCATTACAAACTCGATGTTGCAATCTATGAGCGATTGTGAGGCGGGAACTACAACCCATGAGTCAGGTCGTTGAACCCGTCTGCTATAGTCATTTATGCAACGACTTAACAAGTAGGCTTCAGATTTTTTAACAAAGCCTTTAAGAACTAAAGAATTTCTTACTTAAGCTTTTGTATTGAAATGTTAAAAAGGAAATGTACCTATAAGAAATCAGTATTTTATTCTTCGCCATTATTATTTATGAAAATTCAGCGTAAATACCTCTCTCAAAATGTATTTACCTATTCACCGTAGATTTTTCAATCCACGCGATTCTATCAATCTTTGCAATTACCTATAAGAAAATTGATTAGATTTCTTTAAAGAAAGAATTAACTAGATTTCTCTCTAGTAGACGGGTTCGGTCCGGTAAATCGTTAACTTCATTTTTATTGGAGAAAAAATATAAAATGTTGCAGAGCCGTGACATTTCTTAAGCATATTTAGCGCCTAGCGGGTGCAGACTGTAGCGGAAGTTAAAATGTACCGGTAGTAGCATATTTCTTGGCTCAGGTAATTAGTTAATGGAGAAGAGGAACGTAATTCAATCTCGGATAATATTAGCTGTTAGCTGGATGAATTAGGCGCGCAGTAACCATATTCATTAACTCACTTGATCAAAGGATGTGCCACAGTTACGAACAAGTTTTTAGTAAGGACAGTCGCTACCGAATAATGCATTATATTCCGCCGAATACTCGCTACGTAAGGATGTTCCCGGATTGTCACTCGCCTGCCTTTGAACACCTGAAATTAATCAAGATACATGTACAAGTTATCTTGTAAGCCCACCTTCTTAATGTTAATAAATATTGGCTACATATGTAAAGGTATATAGTTTTAATATCGGAATTATTTTCCCACAATTTTATATTTCCTATCAAAACGATGCCATACCAGGAATATATGAGGGTTTCTATACAACAATGGCTATCGGAAAATACCATCAATTGTTTCCCCATTTGCAGCGCACTTTTAACTGCGTACGAGACAGCTTTTATTAGATATACGATCATTATTTCCTCCCCGACCCTGTTCAAAACATTATTGCATTCTTATTCAATATGAAAAAGGAAGTAAAACAACTTACACTAAATGTTATTGTACCATATACATTAACAACCAATTATATTTTAATGGACCTTAATGTATCAAAGTAAGCAATGAAAGTACAGCGTACCTTTTTATTGAGTATAGGTATATCTCCCATATTCCAATAATTATTTTCTTCGAACATTAGAGGCAAATGCAATTTGGTGTTATTATCGTGATCAATATATACATTAGAACGGAAACAAATGACAACCCTAAACATAAACATAAGTAAAAAACATCGCATTTCACACTTATCTGTAAATAAAATGATCCATTGTTAGAGGCGGGTATATTGGATTTCAAATATTTAAGCGTTGTGGGAGAAAAGTCGTATTATCGGCGATACGGGTAGGGTTTTTTTTTTATTTTTAGGGGGGGAAAATCATCGAATGACTGCTCCCGCCTGGGTGAGGCGGGAGGGAGTGTCAGACTCTTACTGACTAAAAACCACCCCGTTCCTTCTCCTGCACGTCGAGCCGGAGCCCCGGTTACCCGTTAGGTTCTCCGCGACTCCGAATCGGCAACAGCCCTATTGGGCCCCATCTGTGGTGGTCTGATGGCTCTTTGAGGCGCGCGCGGAACGCGACCCGCCGTACGCTCGAGTCTGTTTCTGGTCGGACGGGGAGCCACCCATGCTCGCCGTCCGCAGTCTCGCGCTTACGGTGGCCGGAGATCGTCCCGCGATCCCCGACGCCCGGTGTGTCCTTCGCGATGGCTGGGTTGCGAGGAGGCAGCGCTTCGCTGCCTCACGCGTCCCGCCTCCTCCTTAGCTAGCATGACTGCTTCGCAAAAGGAGGAGACGACATCCCAGTCCCCCTCGCTCCGCATCATGGCCTGCACTAGGCCCGGACGCGAGAGGTCGCCATCGCCGATCACTTCCCTGAGGGCACGGCGGTGCTCAGCCCACGCAGGGCATTCTCCCACTGTGTGTTCCACCGTGTCCTCAGGGCGGTCCTCGCAGTGATGACACCCGGGCGTTTCCTCCCGCCCCATCAGACACAGGTACCACCCGAAACTTCCATGTCCGGTGAGGACCTGCGTCAGGCGGTAGGTGAGGACGCCGTAGCGTCTCTCAAGCCACTCCTCAAAGAGGAGACTTACCGCTGCAATGGCAGTGAGCCCAGCCCTCGGTTGCGACAGTCGTTGCTGCATACGGGTAGGGTTTAGTCCTTGTGTAAAGAATAAGATCAATATAAGCTCCCAAGAGTCATTCGTGAGATCAATTAGGGCGAAGATGTGGTCACTAATATGTTTACGTCACCGTCATATCGCAGCGGCTGGCCGGAGTGAGCTCTCGCCCGTAATATGTACGCCGATCATATTGCGCCCAGTCTTGCAATAATTGATTGTACACGTAGCTTAGGTTATAGATGTGATTGGAACTGTGATAGCTCAGACGACGAACCCGATAGCCTGATGCCGCCATATTGTTGGAAGGTAGTGATGTAACGTTGGCAACACCTCGATGCATTTCAACTCGATTGAGTAGATAATTATATAGCTACGTCATTATATTTATATAAATACTGAATCTTGAAACTTTGTGTGTTGAAATTCTACTGGTTTCAACTAAGATTAACCTTTTCCTAAAATATGACAATGCTTATATCGTCAGTCAAATTACGGCAACTTAACAAGTTACCGGGGCTTCGGCTAGAAGTGTAGGAGTAGGCACGGGGTGGTTTTTAGTCAGTAAGAGGCTGACACTCCCTCCCGCCTCTCCCAGGCGGGAGAAGACATTCGATGATTTTCTACCCTTAAAAAAATTAAGAAAGGATCGACATCATATATAAGATTTTATACAATGTAGTTTTTGAAGAACAGTCTTTAACTGTGGAGAGTTATATTTTCAACAATGAATACGTCTATGTCGACACACAATAGAGTGATCGTCTACGAAAATCCATCGATGGATAATCCAGGAGAAATTTTAGACGATGCATTGGCATCCCCCGCGCCCCTTCCATGCCACAAATGTTTACAAATATACGCATAAATATTATAGACCAGTGTATAAATCAACAGACTATACAAATCGATTCACTGAAGGATAAATTGGAAATGGTAAACTAGACAGGGATAAAAGGCAACCGCTTTTGATAGGATTTGCTATTTCTATAAACCATAAAATACTCAAGAAATGTTTAAATATGTTTATACTTTCAAGAATGTTCATAAAAATTACTTACAACGGCTAAAAATATCCAATTTCATAATCTCAGTTACGTTGATACTATCAATCTGACATTCGTAATCTATTAGGTTCTGGCCGTAGGATCTACCTCTATATTAATATTATAAAGCTGAAGAGTTTGTTTTATTGTTTGTTCATTTGAATGCGCTAATCTCCGAAACTACTGATTCGAATTGAATAATTCTTTTTGTGTTGGATAGTCCATTTATCGAGGAAGGCTATAGATTATATAACATCACGCTGCGACCAATAGGAGCGAAGAAACCGTGATAAATGTGTAATAAACGGGAAAAATTATTCATCTTTGAAGGCTGCGTGCGCTGCGAATACAGTTCAAGATATACAAAATAAATGAATGAAAGAAGTATTCGTCTTAAAATGATCTATAAAAAAGTGCTCGACATTATATGTCTATCTTTTAACATTAACTCACAAGAACCGCTTTTATGGCACCTAATTAGGTCGAAATTATTAACATTTATTTGTTAAAGTTGTATCAACATAATAATATTAATCTTTATCCAAATTAATGTGTTGTTGGTTAAGAGTATTTCATTATGAATATAACCAAAAACATAAATGTAAAAAGGGAGCCAAGTTCAGCCCAAATATTATGCTTTGACGTGGGCTTCGCCGAAAAAAGAATGAAGATCTAAATGAGTGCCAAGTTCTATGCAAAATTTAAATATGTATCTATAGGAACAAAATAACGTTATGAACGAGAATCAAACTATATTTCTTTGCTTTATTGGATACCTATAATAATTGCTGTTATCTAAAAATGTGAGATCTTAAAGTAGGTTAGATTTGACTTGGCCAGTTTTCATCAGTATAAAAAACTGCGAGAGAGATTCGGTACAACAATAGTCGATAGAATAGATTTTATCACTAAAACCTTACACACTGTACGGAAACAGGCACTGTACTGGTAAGATCCATGATGAAACCACGATAAATCAATTCACATGCACTGAATTGATTCTGCTGAATTCTGTCAGAAGTCATTATTCTACACGGTCGAAGTCGCGGTCAACAGCTAGTGTATGATAAGATTCATTCAATAATAAACTCAGACAAAAGCTTTAAGAATAACAATTTTATTAGTAAAACTTATAAATAATCAAACTACGAAAAATTACAAATTACAACATTATCGTCACATATAACTAAATTAAAAATTATGTTCTAAATAAACGCTTTAAACTATTTTAAAAAACCTTCGCATACTTACGTAAATATTTTTAATCTGCCGTCCCCTTGTACAAAACGTCGATATCAGTAATATTTACGGACATCACTACTACCTGAATACATGGTTTACTAAATTTTCATTGAGTTTGCAAACGAATTGATAATGATACACCTGTTATTCGACTAACTAGATTATTCACATTTTTATGCAATCAGGCATCCAAATGTGGTTATCAATGTCCTCCAGAGTAGCATGACGAGTATACATCATTATCACCAGGTCATTTGTTTAATATAACACCGTCTTTACTATAAAATATATCGTGGTTGTTCTCATGCATACGCGGATTCGAAACCTGGCCAGTACCAATGTGACTTTTTTCGAGTTACCTATACGTACTTTCTAAAATTATTCAGACACTAGTGGTATACAGAGAAGGAAAACATCGTGAGGAAACCTGGGCTATAATGTCTATTTATAAGCTAAATCGCCAACCCGCATTAAACAAACGTGGCTCTTATAGGCTTTTGATGATGATGATGATAACAATAAATTATTAAAACGGGGCTTATGAACAAACTGTCTGATAAATTATAAGGCTACGTAATCTGCTACGAGCTATCGCTACGTTGCGTAGCGCCGTAGCGGCGTAGCACCTCAAATGTACGAACATTTTCAGATAGTGTGCGTACGACGTTTTCTCTTTTTGTCGCATCATTTTTTTGTGTCAAATGTCGAAGGAGGCACTTTTTTAATTCAATCGAACTTATTACTTGAATGCAAATTACATAAACTGTCTTAAAAAATCTGTTTAAAAGCCAGGTGTTACGTAAATAAGTTATTATTCCTGCGCTAGTGTAGTAGCTTTGGGTTCTGCCGTGCTTGGTGTGGCTATATGGACGTATGCTCGTTGAGGCCAGGCCGCGGGTCGTGAGCGCTCCATCACGCCCAAACACGAAGCTGCACTGCTGCCCGTCCCGCCGAAGGCACGAGTACTTGACGTCGACAACGAATGCACTGAGATCACCTGCGACCAGATACATTTCGATTACACGTTACTTTGAAAAATCAATCGTCGAAATTATCAGGTTTGATTAAAAAAAAGTGTAAAAGGTTAATATATAACTATAAGTTATATCGTTCGTAATTAAAACTGCTTCCATTCGTACGTAGTACTATGTAAAAAAATTAGAAATCTATCGAGAAATGAAATAGCATCCGAGCAAAGCTTTGACGAGCCACTGGTTTAATTTTAAATTTCTTTTTAAAATATACGGTAGCGTTTAATAAGCATCACTATCGGACGTCTAAAGAAACTTGGGTCTTCAGAAAAATTGGAACTTGCAACATTTTTTATAAAATATTAATATTTGAAAAGATCAGTCAGTGCATTAAAAAATGAATACATTTTTTTAATTAACGAATCTCAACCTAAAGGCAATGTAAGAATTCTATCATCATACCCTCCAAACGAAATTGAACCTTGTGATGGTAGAGGAATTATATAGTTGACTAAACGTCTTCATTGTGGGTCTATTTAATTAAGTCGATTGGTTTAAGTTGTTCCATAGTTGAGTGGAAGGTGTAGGGTTCAATACGACAGCAAAACAAACTAGTCTAGACGGCTGACCATTTCATAATTTGAATATCTACAAATATACAAATAATTATACGAAACCTGGTGTTACCCGCAGCTTTGTCTGTGTGAATTTTAAATGGCTACATTGCGACATTTGAAAAATACAATCGAACAAAAGCCTTCACATTTAAAGTAAGAATATTGAAATTAGGCATCAGGCGTGCGTTGCGTTGCGTATGCGTTTTAAGTATCGATGATTTTTGACAAAAAGTCGGTCTTGTACGTAAATGCATAATATAATTGTGAAAGTCAAACAAGTACAATATAGATACTAAGGCTGGGTTATACCAACTAATTTTAACAATAACAAACGTTAAAATTTCTGTTAAAGTATCTGTTAGGTCAAAAAGACGTTGCACCAATTAACAAATTGTTAAATGACGTCATAACTTTAACTATAACTGTAACCGCTCACTTTTCTCTGGTTACTTTTAATGTTAGTGTTAAAGTAAGTGTCAAAAATGCATCTGTCAAATTGTCAAACGCTGTCAAGATAACCTTGAAACTCTGAACAGCATGTCCCTGTTATAAGAGATACTCGCAGAAACCAGTTCTGAAGACGAAAGAAATGATCTTGCATGTATAAATCGAAAAAAAAGTATAGGTGCCGAGCCCAATAACATATCAAATTCAAATAGCAGAGGAGGTCACGCTGGTTTGAAAAACTTATTTTGTACCACTAAATACTTTATAAGTAATGGTTCTATCCTTTTTTAAGGATAATTATGAGCAGTGAGCGTCATCCGCTCAACTACCGTTGCATTCAAGAGTTACAGCATGTGAAAGTCACCAAAAGTAATTTTACTTTATGTGCTTATATACTGACTGCAACGGGCGCGCGGTGACTGAGACTCATTTTACTGACTGTCGGACTTTATTCTAAAACTACATAGGTATTAGTAATGAAACGAATATCATATTTTAGATGTTCACGAATGCGAATGTCAATGTCAAAAAAAGGCAAATATTTTTGAATGCGAATATTCATTATAGTGATATATCACAAATACCAAAATTACAGTACATAATTTATTAGTAGCATAGGTTCTAAAAAATTATAGCAGCTCCTCTGCTACTATCCAAGTGATAACAATGACATGCCAAAAACATATTTTTTAAATAATCTTTATTCATCAAATCATGATAAAATCCAATTAGGTTTTATTAAGATTTAAAAAAAAACGAGTATTTCAGTCCAGTGTTCGGAAATTCTCGATACTTTTCACGATTATCTTTAGTCTTTCCATGTTTAAAAATATTACCCACATCAAATTTGGGAAAAATCACACCACATATTATGACTTGCAATACTTTTAACTTTGACAAAGCTAATGAATTCGCTGGTGTAACACATTCTGCTGTAACTGTTAAAGACAGCGTTACAGTTACTGTTAAATGTTACACTAACTAATACTAGAGGTATAAATACTTTCTGTGTTGCAACTAAGCCCTAAAGTATTTAAGCTAAAAGCCTGTTTACCTAAATTATTTAGTTGGAGCATCACAAAATGAAAATAGAGAGACTCTTATAAATAGAAATTTAACACAATAGACTTAATACTTTGGCTTCTATGCATAAAATTGTCCGCTGTTGTAACAGCGAACAACCATAAAAGTTTCATCTTTGTGGAAAAATGCTGAGACAAACATTAAGCCTCTTAAAATACAGCAGCTACAAGGGGTGGCGAGGTTCCGATGCAATTTTGAATAGGGATCTGAGGCCTTAGTACGAGTTTGTTTTACGCTTAAAGTAATCGTAACGAGTACGCGTTCGGCGCTCTGATTGGTTGGTTCATTGGCGCCGACCAATCAGAGTGCCGAACGCGTACTCGTTTCGAATACTTTAAAAGTAAATTAAACTCGTACTAAGGCCTCTGTTGAACCAATACTTTCTTTTCACCTTCGAAAGCCTCTCACTCCTTCTATAAAAGTATTTTGACTTTTCATTAAGAAATATTTGTTTATCTATGGAGAAATTTACCATCACGTTCATGCATCTTTCATCGACTTGTTTTGGAAACAAAATGCACAGCGCCCGGGTGTTACGTTTAAAAATAAATTGTTTTTTATTTTTTCATTCAACAAACTGTTTGTTTCAACTTAGTCTGGAAAAGTTTCCCTATTGTGTTCATTTTGAAAAATATTGTTAAGTTCCCCGATACTGCATTCTGAATACAGACTCATTGTGTGCCTTATGATAAAACTGTTATTATATTTTGTACTCAAAAAGTATGTGAATTCGTTAACACACGGGCCAAATACGTTTCATATTATTTTCACAATTCAGCTGATAGAATTATGTTAATGTGGGTGTTGGACAAATTCACAATAAGCTTTGTCTTCGTTGTTTCGAAATTAAATGAAATTCGAATGTTCTGTATTAACTGAATATTTGTTTGACACATTGTTTGCATTGGATTGTTTCAGGGTTAAATTAATGTCAAATTAATACCAATTACATTACATAATAAGCGTGTGTTTGATCATGCGTATATAGTAATAACAGAACTTGTTAACAACATTTAACCAATGCAAGTACTTTTCAAAATCATAAATGCATTCAACTGACTTTGGATCGATGGTGAAGCAATGGACGACTTTCTGAGGAAGAGGCGTCCGCGTCGATATTTCTTGAGTGGTAGTCTTGTGCCATCCGCAGGAACACCAACATTGCGATAGCAAGCATACCGGCGTACACGAAAAATTCCGTCGCCTGCAAAATTTGACAAGATGAAATTCAAATTCGATTGCATTCACGCTGCAAGCTCCGCCGTCGCTGGCAAAGATATACAGAATGATATTTACTTCTGTCAACCAGTTGCTTTTAAAGAAGTACCATTGCTCTCGGTCGGTAAACTAATAACTACAAATCTTAAGTACTTTGAGAAATGGAAGCGGGAGTGTTCGGGTACATATTTAGTCATACTTCAGCATTATAACGTCACTTGAACACATAAGTAGCCTTAAATGACTTTAAGCACAGGTTTACTTAACGTTACAAAATGTAGGTACTGTTATATCAGCATCACGTTGCCATACCAAGGCTAAGTAAACCGCTGAGCCAGCTTCAGTTGTTTACTTCGTTTTACTTAATGCATTGACGTCAATTGAAAATCCTCGTAAGCATTTCCGGCGATGTATGAGTTAGTTCGGTTTAAGCGTTTTTGATGTGGACACTTTCTATTTCTAACTCTGTATTTTATAATTTTTTAATTAAAATTCCAGTAATCTAAATAATAGAGGTAGTTTTTGTCCTTCAAGATCCCACATAACAGTACTTTATTATGCAACAAGATACCAATTTTGCAAAGTTAAGCATCGTACAACTGTAGAAATTAATTTTGAATTTTAACAGCAGAATTTTGGTCACTTGATTACAGAATGGTACTCTTTGATAAAAAGAGCATTCAGCTAAGGCAATCAGTACATAAACAAAAACATTTGGTAAACCATTCAGTCAAAAGCCTTTCTAGCTTCTTGATCTATGTCCCACATACTGGTAACGTAACTTGGGCCTTTGTGCTTAACTTGATAGAGGCACTTCAATTGCTACATAGGTCCTGATAGCAGGCAATACTCCAATCCAATGCTAATCAGAGACTAGTTGGAAACCGGATTTAATTGTGAAAATTTGTAGAGAAACGATAGTTCAGCATTATTCCGTAATAATTCATTCGATACTGCCACGTAGCAATTAGCGGTGGGAAATCATTTCATTGCCAATTTTCAATCCACTGTTATGTTAAATCAGTTGCATTAATTTTGTTTATAAATATTTACGTACCTGGTATTTTGGCTTAAACTTAATGTTGTTATTTTGTAATATTGTAATACTTAATTGCTAATTTTAACACATTATGAAACGTATGTCTGGTTATAATATCAAAATGAAATATGTAATTATTATCTTAACAATGAATAAAACATGGGTTGTGGAACATTCAGCTGTCTTGTATGTCTATAGTGTAATAAATCCTATAGCGTAAAGCGTAATAACTCTTTTATAAACTACGTTTATATAAACCCTCTACAACCCCCATTTCTTATAAAGTCTGTTAATATATACTAAAGCCTACCCAAGGGTAACTAATACTTATCTGAAAATCGCATCAAAATCGGTTAAATAATATTAATAAGATAATATTATCTCGCGATTGGCTGAATTATACATACTTGCACACATACATACAAGTAGGTCATAGAAGTCGATTAAAAAATTAGGTAAAACGTTTCACCCATTTTGAAAAGTATTTATTCGTGGTGTACTTATATATATATTTTGTTCGTCTATTAGCCCCGTCAAACAAAATGTTAAAACTAACGATATATTAATATTGATACATGCACCAATCGATTTTAATTAAACAGATCGGATAATGTAAACACGAAGCAAAGAACCCACCGATGCCTGAAGCAGAACTATAAATTGAAACTGTTTACAAAACATATATGACTATCTTTTACCCGCAGCTTTGCCTGCATATTCCTATTTTATTCCATGAGAGCATGACTGCCTCGTTGGCCGAGTGGTCGCAAGTGCACCTGCCGGGCAAGAGGTCTCGGGTTCGATTCCCGGGTCGGGCAAAGTATTACTGGGTTTTTGAAAAATCTCAGAAGTAGCACGGAGTCTGGAAATGTGCCTGGTATATATATATGGCAATAGGCTCACCCCCTATTATATGGGACACATAACATAAATTGTGAAAAGTGGGTGTTACATTCTACAGTGGCATAAAGTGCCGAAATGTGCAACTCTGCCTTCCCCTTCGGGGATAAAAAGGCGTGATGTTATGTCATATCAGTTTCAGCGTGATTGACAGACAAACATTCAAACAAAGAAACTTCCACATTTATAATATTAGTGCGATTATAATTCTTAACACCAGATTAGTCGAAAACCTATTAATTATTACAATACAATAATTAATACATGGTTTATGCCTCTTTTTATTTTGAGTAATGTAAAAAAACTTCATTAAAAACTAGCTACTGGAGTTATAGCCGGGTCCACGTGCAGCTCCGCTCATTTTAGTCATAGCGTGATATATTATAGCCTAAGCATTGCAAGCACAAAAATAATTATTCAAATCGGACCAGCGGTTCCGGAGGTAAGCGCATTCAAAAAAAAAAAACACTTAAGCCTTAAAGCCTTAAACAAACCCTTAAACCTTTTATATTAAAAAGTATAGATCTACCTCTATACTCGGAATTTTAATTCGATTCCAGATTTGACAATTTCAGTGTTGCAACCTTCGATCAACAATAACAACTAGATATTGGGTCAGCGCAAGAAAATCGTCTCGACAAATAAGAGCTCACTTGAGAAGTGAGCTCTTATTTTGTTTAGTATGCTCCAAACACGGCCAACGTACTCACGTCTCACGATGCCGCAGTGCATAATTGCAAGTTGCAAAAATAACAACCGAAAAAGCAGTATAACGGCCGGAGTGTCTTACTTTTGATAAGTACATAAACTATAAGTTATATTTTAAGCTTTTAAACTAGTAAATAATATCAAATTAGACAAAATTATCAATTATAAACCAACGCCACCAATGTTTGTGCGTGTTTTGGCGATTCCTTGGCCAAGCCTCGCCAACATTTGTTTAAACAGAACAGTGGATGCATCGAGTCGATTTGTATTGAAAAATAAAATTGTATTGTTTCTTGCTCGTTCTTCTCCATAGGAATCTACACATTGGAATGAGCAAATAGCTTAACTTTTAAATTTATATTGTTGACGTTCAAAAGTGCCTTCCTGGTCTAACTGAAATAAATGATTTAGACTTAGACTTAGACTTTTAATGATAAAGTAAATAAAAATATCATACACAAAAACGTACCGCTAATAAAAATTAGTGATGTATACTAAGATCCCGAAATCTTAATTTTCATATTATAAAATTATTTTAGTGTCCAACGCGACACCATACATACCTCCTGTAGCGAAATTCGACATTTGAAGAAGCAAAACGTAACAAAACAAAACGATATAGATCGCAAGACAATAATGGAAAAATTATCTTTATTTGTTCGAGCTTAAGGTTGAATTCAAACTAAATATTGTATAACTTATGTCTTTTAATTTCTACATGACAGGAGTAAGAAAATACTTTTCTTGTCTTATGTGACGAATGGTCGTAAGTATTAGATAATATATTTTGACGATTTATGACTATATTATTAGGTGCCATGGTTGTTATTAGGTTGAACTTAAAACTATTTTAAAACATTTTTCTCTGTTTGTTACTTTTTTACTATTATTATTCACACGGACAGAACTGGAGCTTCATTTTGTACGTAACCCTTTAACTAGTTGTTATTGTTGATCGAAGGTTGCAACGTTATGACAAGTACTAAATAGTGACATTGCGAAATTACTCGATATGGAAATGCAATATTTCTGGATCGATTCTTCTCTTATAATTTTACTCTCGTAAACTAAATATATCAGGAAATTAAATATTTCTGACCGATAATTTAGTTTTGACGATTAATTAACGATCTGAGACATTTCTTTTATAATTTTGTGTGAAATAAATAAAAAAATGTAATCATGAAGGAACATGACAAATAAAACAGATAGATGTATTATGGTAATAAGTTATTTTATAAATTGTCGCCGTCATCGCTATCGCTATCCTGTCACTATCTGTAACATTTATTATAAAACACACACACTGATTGTTTATCGATTTTTGTGTTCACTACACTATTATATCTATCACTACACTATTATATGTGGTATCATTATTTCACAAAATGACAGTAGCTATTGTCAAATCTGGAGTCTAATTAAAATTCTAACTACTAAAAACTACCGCAAAGTTAACTTCGACGGCTCATTAATCTGCCGTCACCACCCGACACTGGCAGTATAGTCGACAACATCGTATTGGAGACTCGGTGGCCAAGGAAAAAGAAAAAAAAAATTCTAACTATACATTTTTATGTACTGTTTTTCTGGTACCCGTATTAATAGCTCAAAGCTAACGTCAATCCCTTAATCCTTTATGTTGAGATAATAATATCTACAGTACTTGCTATCAAATATGCTAAAAGCGGTTAATAAACTATTCATGTACTCTATCTTTGCTCGCATTAACGTTACTTATCAGCGATACCTATATGTGACATTATACCTAATAGGGTTCATATTATAAACATTAAGTTTGTAGACACATGTTGCAATAGTATATTGATGCTTTTGTTGTTTTCATATTACAGGATGTACTTCAAAATCCCAAAGTGTGAGAGAGCCATGCTTCGGAACGAATGGGCCGGCTCGACAGTTATGATAACACGGCCTCACAGAAAACCGACGTGAAGCAACGCTTGCGTTGTGTTTCGTCGTGTGAGTGAAGTTACCGGAGGCCCAGCTACCATCCCCCCTTCCCCAATCTCCCCAATCCCCGAATCCCCAACAATCCTCAAACTCCTAATCCCTAAAAGGCCGGTAACGCACTTGTCACGCTTCTGGTTTTCCAGATGTCCATGGGAGACGCCGATTGCTTACCATCAGGTAGGACAGAACTATACTTAAGCGAGACTTAAAATTGAGTAAGTAGCATTTGAGTATTTCAGGAAAGTAGTTAGACAACACAAATGTCTTATTAAAGTTAAGTAGTAGTTTGTTTTGTATATTATATTGTATTTGTAGAAGTCCAACACATTTATAAACAGGCATTATATACAGTATAAAGATGCTCCCTCACCGGGAGCATTCGCGTGTAATGTAACGTTACAGATCTGAGCTACATCAGTGGAGGAGGAGAACCGAGCATTACAATGCACACCTTGTAATGACACAATGTGTAATACCTTGATACAACTTGTAACTTGTGACATCTTGCTATGAAATGCTCAAAGTCGTCTATATGTTACATTACACGCAAATGCTCGTTAGTCAGGGAGGTATTATTATAATGTAATGCTTACAGTCGAACCAATAATGTTACATTAGGTACACGTGAATGCTCCGGGTTAGGGAACACCTTAAAATACTTTTCAAAACTTTTGTAAGATACCCCAGTAATACTTTGACTACTACCTTCGGGTCAACGAGATGACCAGAGTAAATAAACTTGTGTCCCTTACTAGATCTGATTAACACTGTAATATGTGGCCTCTGAGTAAATTGACGAGCTTATCTGAAGGATCATGGACTCATAAATCATCGTTATGACATGAATGTTCCAACAGCCTGATTTGTTGCCATAATAATTATTAGCTAATGTGTTTCCACATGCCAAATGTATTAAACACACATATCATGTTTAAATTATCTGGAATCCCACGTCGCATAACAAGAGTTAATTGGAGAGTTTAGAGCTTTCAGTCCTATATTAAAGACTTACATGTATAAGTTATTAAATTTTAACATTCCTGTAACCTGTTTCCATTATTCCATTATTTACTACACAAAATATGTTTATGTACCACATGTTTACACCTTCGTTTCACAGCAATAAAAAATAAACGCAGAAATCCTTGAAGAAATTACTTGTCGGCCTCACCGACCGCAATTTGACCCGAGATTCCCCCGATCTCTAATACAATTTGTACCGGGCAACCGTTCAAGAAGTGTATATTTTTATTTATTTCGTATTACAGCAAGGAAATATAATTAGCAATCTCTTTACAAATGTGGTGAGGTCGACATTGCTGAGAGGCTACCGTCTTGATGATAACACGTTCAGGATAAACTTATTTAATAACCTAGTTCACGCCGTGAACGCTTACAAATACTTCAAACGGAACTGTTACCAAGTAATACAATATATAGAAGCACGCTTCTAAGCGTTTGCTTCTAATAAACCTCAAACTGAATCGTGGATCAATCGTTTCTAGAGGTAGTGTCAACAACTCGTGTTTGTGTATTAGCGATAGATATTCCGGTATATGCGCACAGTGTGCTGCGGCATAGTCTCAGGGATTAAGTATAGTACTCCGTCTAGACGCGTTGATATTATAGAGACGTAACCAAACCGTACTCGAGGCGGTAAATCGTTATAGACTAAAGACAAAGGGAATAAATTATGTTCAAATAATTTTAAAGACTCAAATGCACAAAGCAACGCGAACTTAAAAAGCTGGCGTCTAGTATGGAGTGAGAATGTAATTAACTAATTTCAACACTGTATACTTTTTTATGGTTATACCGATAACCATAGTATTTGTACCGACAAATACTTGTTTTTAAATAGAAGTCACAGTTGTGATAAACACTCACAAGTCATAGTTGTGACACACAGTTGTAACAAACTCATAATCAACTTACCCTGGACTGAAATATCTTGGTTTGGGCAACGAGAATAACGATCAAGTTTCCGAACGCCACTGAGACGTACCAAGCAGCTATGGTTATTGTCTTCATACTTTTTGGCGCCTGTAACAAAGCTGTGAGTTACTGCATCAAAAAATAATGTTAATAAATTAAAAGCAGTTTTTAGGCCTGTTTTCCTTTATTACTATTGGAACATTCAACAATATATCTTAAGTTGATTGGTAGTAAATGAAACTGCCTAGCACGGTACTTTTATTTTAAAGGTGGAAAATCATCGATTGACTTCTCCCGCCTGGGTGAGGCGGGAGTGAGTGTCAGACTCATACTGACTAAAAACCACCCCGTTCCTTCTCCTGCACGTCGCGCCGGAGCCCCGGTTAGGTTCTCTAAGATTTCTGTACTCATAAAACTGACGAAAATTATTTTTGAGTACAATTCTTGACCTTACGTTAAATCCTTCTTACCTGTGTAAATGAGAATTCAAGACCAGACACAGCAAACATGATCTCAGCAACGGAGACTAGCAGATATTGTGGCACTATCCAGGCTAGATGCAGCTCGTTGGGAGGATTAGGTGCATGTAGTACTGCTGCATCCAACCTGCCGAGCCGTTCTCTCAGGCACAGCACGTATACTCCACCAGCTCGAAGGTACCCCTCACCAGAGCCTGACATTTCGCCATCCGCACTCAACGCTCGCCATCGAAACCTGGACAAAAACAGATTTGTTCCTAGATTTAAGTACTTCAGTATTTTGTACCTCTCTTAGAAGATGCATTTTCGTACTTCCAATTGGCGCTAGTGTCCTTCAAAGTCTTGTTAGAGTAATCGTATGATGAGCGCACGCAAATATATCTCATAATCATAATATACCACATTCCTCATCTTTAACGCATTTCAGAAATGAAAACTTCATTGGACAGTAACATTTTTAAATAAGCAATTACTACTTGTTTGACAAAGGAAAATATGTATATTTCAAACAAATAATATGAAAATTACTTCTACCATGAAATAACGATTCCATAAACTCAAGCTAGATTAGATTAACTCCTAGACTCTTATGATATTTAGAAAAATATCTTTACAATGAAAACGATCTTTCCACCAATGTAAGCTTTGCTTTGAATTAGCTTTGTTTTATTTAAATAGAAAACTGAACAATAGTTTTGATTAAATATTTCCTTTTATAAAGCATCACATTTTATAATATAATGTTATAAAAATATGACTTCACAATGTAACAGGAATATTTATTTTTATAAAATGCTATATTGTATAACTAATACTTGAATTCAAATACTGTATCGAACCGAAGGAAACAATAACTTCGATATTATCCGGTAATTTAAGATTAGCTTGTTCTATAAATCGATTGGTGATTGCAACCACAATTGCACTTCAGTCAATCGTCCTGAGTGACTCTTCAATACCCGTAACAGTTTCCTATTATGCCCTTCACAACAAGCTTAGTAGAACGATGAACTTTAAGTTCCAATAACATGATATGACATTTATAAACCTTTAACACGAGAAATATATTTAATATGACATGACCAAACCTCGCTACAAGTCGCTTCACAGCGAAATAAGTATCACTTTGATGTAATCGTTGAACATTTGATTGACTGTGAAGGAAACATGTTGAAGAATATCGTGATGCTTTTGATAGGTATTGCATGTTCATAGGGTGCGATTATATAATTGACTTCTATTGCCTGCCAGCTAGAAATTTCTGCTATAAAATTGTTACATTAAATTGTCACGTCACCAAGTACCATTGTCAAACAATCACTGATATCACTCATCTCACAAAAAGGAACCAATCAAATACATTTCATAAAAAAGTTTTATATTTCATCAGAATGATAAATGAAAGTGTCGTTATTTTGACATAACTGCCATTTTAGATAAAAAAACATGTAAAAAAATGAACGATAACTGATATTTTAGTGCAACTTTATTCCGCGATCTTTATGAATAAAAAGTTGAAATGACTTCGTTATTATGAATGCTGAAACCAAACAATTATGCCTAATTGCTTCCACGTCAATAATATTCGAGGTTCCTATATATAAATTTAATCCTGTAATAATGAAATAAAATTATAACCGTCGAAAATGTTTACTTAATAATATTGATTGGAATGGCGTTAATAATTTACTAAGGATAATACAGGATTCAGGAAACATGTTCATGTCTTGTTCCAGTCCAAAAATATTTAAATGTGTTTGTTATTTTACCATTATCGAAAGACGAAAAAATCATCGATAAAAAAGTATTGTAGCACGAAGTCTGGAATTGTATAGCCTGTTTATGGCAATAGGATCATCTTCCATTACAGTAGACTTATAATATAGCCGATGAAAATTCTTTAAAGGACCTAATATTATGTTGTATTATCGTTCTGTCAACATGTTTGTGTTCACTCACTTGCCGGGCTGTAGACACATGTATGCCGACTCGCCAATATGGTCAACTGGGGCATCCGACACATAGTAAATGTCACTCAGTCGCTTCTCTGTTTCCACGGCTATCGACACGTTTTTATTCGGTCCTGTATCACCGACGTAAACCACTCTGTAAAAAAATATTGATCAATTCCATAGTCGACAATATTTTTAACTACTTGTGACAGTCGACTGCTGGACAGAGCTTTCTCTATATTAGAGAGTTCGTCAAAAACGACACGCTTAACAACTGGTTGAGGAATGCAGTTTTAAAGTTTAGGTTTACCAAAGAGCGATGCTACCTTATCTATGTTAAATGTGCAAGCCCTTAATCGGCTTTTATAGCACTCGCAAATAGCTAAACAAATAAAATTAAATATAACTTTGCCGTCACTATACAACAACCATTGTCCTTCCTATATATATCTATTTATATTGTCTTCGACACTTTCAAACTCACACGACATCCTTGGCAGACTAAACTTTCATACATTATGACAACCGATGCGCTTTTCACGCTTCGCCAAGTCGCCAAGTGAGATAAAACACTGTCAACTTTAGAACTTTACTACTGCAGTAAGTTTAAGTTAAGAACAATTCGTAATCGCATTTTTTTGCATCGTAAGTCGCTATGATAACACACATTGCAGTCATTTTTCATTGAACTAAGACATCATCACATATAGAACTTTACGGTTTATCGATATAAGGCTAACTAATTAATAGTAATTACTGGTAAAGCTGATACTGATAATTCAATAGACATATAAGTAGTACTACTGCTAGTAAGCTTAGTTTAGCGAAGAAGCTAAATCAAGCTTTTACTTCAGTCTCACAGCTAATAACCGAAACTTAGAACTTACAACCTTTGATAGAACATATGAGTTGTATGCACGGCAAGCCTGATGTTAGGAAGCGAATATGCTAACTGTCATGTCAGCATAAAGACAAACTACCACGCCATCTAGTTATACCTCTAGTAGACTAGATAGTAGATCCGCTATAACTGTGTGTTTATCATTTAATTCATGTTAGTTTGCCGACGAATTCCAAGTCGACAGTCACAGCTGACAGCAAAATCTTACACGTCACATGATAAACTGAGTGAACAGAACGATATATTATTACCTAGTACCAATATAATGTGATGTGGTGTGTGCGATGATCTATTAGAGAATTATTTTTGGAAATGAAATACCGAGTTAAAATGACAAAACATTTTTCCTGGAAGTAAAAGAATGTGGGCGTTATACTTAGTATAGCTACCCTCGCAAGTAATAAGAAAATCGATGCCGGACGTTCTCAAATCTCTCAGACAAATAGGTAGTACCTATTTGTCTGAGAAAATTTTGGGCCGTTACCTTCCTCGAATACGACTACCTCATAGGAAGAACTGCAATTACACGAATATGATATCGAGTAAATTGAACAGTCGGTGCTTGAATATCCACCTAAGAACACTATCCCTCGAAATTATAACTTGAGAACAATCGAACAGTAATTACTGTTAGCTAAACTACTGCACTATTCTATTCCAGGTAATTGTTTGTTAAGGCGAGTATTGCATTTCAAGTACCTTTAGGCAAGATATAGTTGTCTTGCTTTTAATGCAATGTAAACACTAATTTGGGATTCTGAATTCTGTTATGAAATTAATTCTAAATCAACCAAATCTTTTTTGCTGTAGGATAAGCCATCCTCGCATTCCCTTCTACTGCAAGCCTCGTGTGGTAGGATCCAAAACAGCGAGCAAACAAAAACAAACCATGCAAATCAGTCGAAGATACTTAAATTTGGCTATTGTGCCCTCGCAACTAGTAGCCTTCAATTTGGATGACACCAATACGTTGGAAATAACCAAACGCGAGCTTCGGATGAGCAAACTGTAAGCAGTTGCCAACGTGCACATACTAGACGTAACATTCAAAAAGCATTCTTTGTTCATGCTTCCAACTGACATAACCACTCAAACGACGAAGTAGCCAAGACACTGAAGAATGTCTTTCGGACCTTGGCTACCTTATAACCTTTGTCCAAGAATCCTTCTATGAAATTAAGTTGAGAGCATTGGACAGTACCAGTAGCATCGGAATTCCGTCCGGTACGGCTACCGCACTGCAACCGGGTCCACAGAACTCTCCTGAATTCCTAAACGAATAGAAACTAAACTTTGAAAGCATTTTCACCGTCGAAACAATATCTGAATCACTATAGTTATGACTAGTAAACTCCAGAATTCTAACAATTTACAATGGAAAGGTAGATTTCTATTTAAACTACAAGTTGATATTGTCCAAATTGGTCGTGGTTTTGATTTAGAGAGGATTTGATATTTGAGACGGACAAAAGCATTTAGTGGCTGAGGATATCAAATTTCTGAGTAATAAGTCGGCGTTAAGTTACAAAGCAAACTAAGAGTTAGCGTATTGGTTTGCAATCGTGTTATGACGGGATTGATAATAGTTAAAGTGGCTGCATCAAAAATACATCTGCTGTGTTTTATGAATTCTTTCTAGACCTTGTAAACTTTTTAATGAATATAGCGAAGCTATTTTCAATTACTTTTTAAAATTGGTAGTAGATTTCACTAAAGCATCCAACGAACAATTCGATCTAAAACTGCGTACACCACACCCAAAAATATTTTCTTTAACAGTTCATTATAGGGCGGTACGGCTTGTCTTTTTCTTTATTTCATTTCCATTGACCCACTTTTTTTTTCTTCAAATGTACATCTATCAGCTGTCATTACAACATTTACGGGAAGTAAATGGTAAATGAATGATTGATAATGTCCAAGGCAAGTCATATTTCATCCAATCCATTCGTAGGTACTGTCATACGTATTAGGCCTCTTTCTTGTGATAATGACAAAAGAAATTAAAGTAGGTTCATTTCGGTAGGCTATGTGGTAGTAAGGTTGGTGGGGGGATATTACAATTGGGATTATGACAGGGTATGAAAATTAAAAATCGAATTAGGTAGTAAGATAGGTAATGAAAACATATTAGACACGTATTATTTTATTTAGTGGTGTAATAAAACGATACTTAGATAAAACGAATCAAAGTTTAGGAGTGGGGGCTAAAACGTCATATCTACATAAAAAATGTACACAAAAGTGATGTCATGCGACATTTCAAATCAGTATATCGTCGAAAGTACTTGTTTTTGTAAGAAAATAAAAAATACGTGTCAAATGATAAAATACGCCTCCTTGGTGCAAACAACAAAAATACAGTCGAAAGGAGAACCTCCTCCATTTTTTGAAGTAATGTTAAAAAGAAATCGCTGAAACTCAAGGTACACGCATAACACCGCGGTAAATTGGATAATGCTTTTTGTTGTAGTCGCTAGTGTCAGCACAAGTTTTGCATGAAAGGAGAATTTGGAAACTCAGCGGAAAATGCAGGAAATCCCCCTTACGATAAAGGGACGAGAAATGTAGGTACCTCAAACCAAAAATAAAATCAATCTGAAAAATGTAGAATTTTAAAGTTTTTCTCTTAACTATACCGTCGCGAGGCAGTGGTATATAGCTAAGAAATATATTTAAAAACTTTGACTTGATATTTCGCAGAGGAAAGTCGAATATAGGTGGAGACTGGTGCACTTTTCAAGAACTATTTGACACTGACTGGCGGGCTTTTACACTTCTGGAATAAGGCTACATTCTGTGCACTTTCTGAACATCAAAACTTAGTATTTCGACATTTGATATTCTTTCGAGCGTGCCTACGTTTTCTGAATATTCTTTCTTAGAAATTTAACTTTATTTTACGTCTGAACGTAAAATAATATAAAGTGATGGACATAAGCCTATACTTCATCAATCTTCTAAAAGTCTAATACAGTGACATATAAATTAGATCATTCCTAATATTCGCTCAGTACGTTATCATTTCGATAAAACGTAATCGATTTCAAAAACACGCTTCTGCTGTTATAGTCAGAAGCTCGGTAATATTGTTTTGCCATTGATTGGGACTTCGATTACCTTCAAATTACTCCGGAGCAACGAGGTTCCAGGTGCACGCCCAATTTCTGATAATAGGTTCATGTCGCGTTAGTAATCAACAGCAGTGCGTCTATGGAATACTAGATACAAAAGTGCCTGCTAATAACTGGCTATCGACTTCGATATTCAGGGTTTCATTTCCGAAAACTTCGTCTACACTATGGCAAAGTGGACCTCTTTACTGTTATGTTAGTCCATATACAATACCGAGCGGTCTATACCTGTACTATAATTGTACTATAATTATCTTATGTATCAATCACCAATTAGTTTGTGGTCGAGAGCACAAACTATACAGTTCTATATAACTTTACTATACCTATATATATCATATAACTATACTATATATATATTAGTTATAGTAAAGTTATACTTAATACTTACTTTAACTTTGGTTTCCCAGTCAGCGACTTCACAAAAGGATTCGGATCCATGAAATACAAGCCGATTTGATCATCAGAATTCTGTCCAATTACAACTGGCATGAACTGCAAACGAACAAGCGAACCATAAATATAATCCATGTATGTATTAATTATCTTTCTTTCATTAATGAATAAAATATGGATAAAGTAAATCCAATTTACGTTGTTAATCACGTTGTAATATTCGTTGAAATTTTAAGTTTACGTTAAAACCAATGATATGCCTAATTGTAATGGAAATATTTCATTTTATTTTACCAACTGTGATCTTCGTATCATTATATTCGTATTTACACTTAAAAAAGAATCAGAAAGAATTAATCCATTGATCACGTAAATAGATACCTGATAATATTTTCACAAAGTTTAACGAAGAACACCAATTTAGGTATATGCAAATTAATAAAGCCAACCCAATATAAAGTCGCGAACTAAACAGATAGCTCAGAACAACAACAGAATCGTATCTCGAGACATGCGCGATGCAATAATTATGGCCAATTACGACCTCATCCAGACCACCCACGACTATGCTCTAACTAGTTTAAGCCTTACTGTACAAGATGAGATTGCGGAAATAGTTTACTCAAGGATATTAGAGTCGAGTAGATTTGCAACGATTTTCAACTCGATTTTTAATCGATTGAATTTTGAAGTTGCTGTTTATTAGCATACATTCCTGTAACTCATGCTAGAAGTCAAATAAAATCGTAGCAACTTAATTTCTTAACTTTTTATAAGTAGTCTGACTACGCTGCAAGTACAAACATGCTAGACAAGGTAAATCATGATATAAAACGAATCCGCAAAAAGTATGTTGCTGTTTGGGCGCCCAGCTAAAATATTTAATTTTAATTTTTTTTTTCTTTTTTTATATATTAAAAAAAAAATTAACGTGGAATAACCACACGACGCCATGTTTTTGTTGGAGCACTTGTCACACACCCCACACTATGAGAGCGTGTGGCAACTGTTCACAACATTTTGTGATACAGTTGCTACAAATTCAGTGGTCACTACCACTGAAAGGCGAATTTACGTAAAACGTCATTAGCTATCCAAACTCCTGTCAATTGCAGTGCTGATAAATGATAAGCTGTTATTAAATGACAAACCAGTAATTTTTTTTTTGAAATAAATGAAAATGATTTTTTCACGCGGATTTTTACCCGCATAATACTAGACATAATCCCCGTGCGATAGCGCGCTCCCACTCCCTGGTAGAAAAACTTCTATGAAATTATAGGATTCAGGCGGTTTGTACGAGACCGAAATCCGGATGTGGGAGAAAAACACATAATGAGAAAGGACCCAGAAAACATTAAAAACTTCGCATGCATGTGTAAATTTATTTATTTAGCTACCTACCTAAAAATGTGTTGCAAAACATTTAGGTACAACATATCAACGTGTTCGGATCAGATTTCACAACTACATTTTTTATTTATTTCGTGTACACTATAAATTTGGTAAAAATTCAGTAGAAACGAAAATCTGGGCGACCATTTTGTCATTTGCTTTTTTTGTTTCATAACAGCAGTGCGCGAGCCTTGTCACTGGCGTTTTACCAGGAATCTAACATTGACGCCTAACTTGAAATCGTTTCGTTTTCCGTTTACAGTTTTCTGCGAATAAATTGAAAAAAAAATTTTTTATTACACCATAAAATAAATATGAACTTAATGAGAGGTAAATGTTATCTTCCCTCTAATTAGGAAACTGCTAAAACTTTGACGAAAAATATAAGTTCTGTTTGGCTTTCATAATTGAAGAGAATGAGCTATTACTATCATTGCCATTAGTTCGTGCTCATAATTAGTCTGAGTAAGACTAATTATG
Source organism: Spodoptera picta (assembly GCA_038387885.1). Classification (NCBI taxonomy): domain Eukaryota; kingdom Metazoa; phylum Arthropoda; class Insecta; order Lepidoptera; family Noctuidae; genus Spodoptera; species Spodoptera picta. The sequence goes on from JAZHFQ010000105.1 coordinate 9,835,138, forward strand.
AGCACGAACTAAAACCCCCAGTCATTGAAAATACTTTCTACCAGTAATTAAAACATTGTTGCAATCAGTATAAATTCTCATACCTTATCTTACAAACTGTGTTTTACTTTTGAATTTATTAAATAGTTCTTTAAAATGTGCATACTCATCAAAACTAAACAATGACCATAGCATTGTAATGAAATAACCTATTTATTGCACACAACTATTATTGCATCTGATTTATAAAGAGCTTGATCGGACACACAATAGGCGTGTGTGCCGCATATTTGCATTATCCAACCAGTAATAATAACCAAATAATAACAGACAGCTAATATATACATATATATATATATCTGTCATACACGTGTAGATATAAAATTAGGTGGTAGCTACAATATTAGCGTAGGCACGAGTCTTTTAAAATGTCAGCTCCAAATTAATCAGGATTGATTTATCGCCCGATGCTTTGGTTGTATATCCAAAACTTCAGATACCTAACTTATTTCACTGTGCCAAGAGCCTAATTATTTACATAATTATTATACACATATTGTTACATAAATTATTTATAAACAAATTTAACTGATGACGATACAAACTTCTAACAAACAAAAACTTGGCCTTGACCCAGTCAATATTCTCGGAAATAGCTATGAAGGTATCAGAACAAAAAGTTCAGAAGGAACTTTGCAACAACAATAGCAAACTTCCGCTCAAACCACTAATAAAACACAAAGTGGGAACAAATCGTACATCCATTAATGTCGAGAGAACAAAACCATTTATTGTTAACACCTGCATGTATTTTCTATCTCAATTACATTATTAGGAAACTTGTTCGGAGAAGAACTAAACAAAAGTGAGCTTTTCAAATTGGTTTGTGACTACATCGCGTTGAACATAGATAGGTTCGAGCATCGAGGTGGAATAAAACTTATACATATTTTACAATATCATGAATCTGTTCTAGCTCAACGAACACGCTAATTAGAGTATCGACATATGCGATGTAACAAGTACATGCGACGAGTTCGTAAGCAGCTGTACGATTTCCAATATACCCTTTTTGCTTTTACCTCTTTTGTTTTTGTTTTGATTTCATGCAGGAGATATCGTGCAAATGAGAGCTTTAAAATCGATAAACCTTATCATAACTTTACCTTGGTTGGGAATTGATCGCGAAAACAATTAATGAAATGTAAATAAGTCCTGTTTTGTCAGCAAGTTGTGGCCATGGCTTCGCCTACACTATATGTATGTAGATTAAACGTAGCTTACGATCTTTATAATTTATAGGTGCGAATGTGAACTCCATCCTAATGTAAAGTCGCAGAGAACCTAACAAGTAACCGGTGCTCCGGCTCGACGTGCAGAAAATGGAACGGGGTGATTTTTAGTCAGTAAGAGTCTGACACTCCCTTCCGCCTCACCCTATCATTCGATGATTTTCCCCCCTTAAAAAAAATCCTAATGTAAAATTTCATCTAAGCCTATTGCTATTATATTAGTAGAAAGTATAAGTAGACGATAGAATTCTGACGAACTTAAAAAAGGGTTATTCCTAACAAAATATTAGAGAATCGAATTACTTTCCCAACCCAAATATAATGAAGACCAACCATTCCAGCTACGGTTTTCAATTCTTCTTTCGCGATATGCTTTTTCATAACTCTTCCAGCACAGTTCACAGGGCTGGTGGCTGTGACAGTGAGACCTTTGTGGGGCAAGGGAGTCATGAGTGCCGTGCCGTGCTGCTCCACCGTCGCTAAACCTTCACCCCGGATCGCCATATCCACCGGACAACCCAACGTGTTCATTATCACCAAACCTGTCTGACGGTGACCAGGAACTTGCAATGTGGATCGCTGCAAATAAAATAAACCTTAGCCCAATAAGAAGATGTACTACTTAAGTGCACAATATTTTTCATACAACACGATCAGAACGCTTTGTTTACACCAAACTGGGAAACCGAATATAGAACTGAGTTAAAAACCTAAAGCACAAAGATACGACTAAGTATTTCACTTTGTTCCAAACTTAGCCGCATAATATATGCCAGTTACCATGAATTAGACAATGAGCATTGCATACCACTTTTAGACAGATTCAGAGCATCTGCATTAGCATTGTTCATTGTGAAATAGATATTCCACGTGGAAATGAAGACAGTTGCGAAACATTTACTCTGACAATTTTAAGCTTGTAGGTACCTCTATGCCAATTTGCAGGATTCCAGCAGAAACAAATGCCATTGCAGCTAGCATTCCTCCGATGAACATTTTCTGGAGTGGTGGCATATCTGGGAGTATAGGCCAGGCCCCGCCTGGACACACCGGGATCATGAGAAGAACCATCGCAGGGTTCATCACTTGCAGCTGGTCCGGCATTAAGGTGACACCAAAGACCTCACTTCGTAACCTTGAAGCTTGGAAAGTCCAACGAGAACCCTGTATGTAGATGTTATAATGAAATTAAATTATGAATTTATTTTTATCTATACCTCTAGTATTTAAACTAAATTAAACAAAAGATTCTTTTATACGTCAACATTAAAAACAAATTAGACGAGGCCGGCATTTCTTAACTGACTACCCTAAGAAGAAAAAAACTCAACGATCCGTCTCTTTTCAAGTCCAGACTAAAATATAAGACAAAAATGTGTGAGAACCGTGTGAGATTATTCTGTAGCGGTCTTAACCTGTGAAATATCGGAACGCGAACGGAGACCTACGCGAGACACAATGTGATTCCTATGTATTGTGCCTCATATATCGACAGACAAGAGGTTAAGTTATAGTGTCAAAGTTCAGAGACAGAAGTTCTGTTCAAGCACAGACATTTCTTGATGAGTAATAATAAAAAATACTAATTGATTAATAGTCAATTGATGAAATTATCGCATTTAGAATTATAACAATATTCGACGACAAAGCACATTCCTTTGAAACATAAGTCACGGTTAATTTAGTTAGCTAAGTTATAAAAATAAATACAACTCGTAACACGTCCAAGAACTAGGTATTAGAATGTAATACAAAAGACTTTCAAAGCATTGAAAGTAGTGGCAATGTTGTGTTGCAACTTTGCGCATCTGTCTTATCTTTCTTCGGTACATTTTACAAAGTAACTACGACCTGTCCCAAACAAAGTCCATGGATTTGAATAAACAAAGACAAGTCGCGAAAAGGCAAGCACTAGTGGAAAAAAATGTTAAGATACTAATAGTCTAATATAACCTGATTTTGTACTCTTTGTAATTGTTTGTTTGTACTTAATCTATAAATGGGTAGATAAAAATGTACGTAGGTAAGTTTTTCATCAATTATAAGTCCGATTTTATAGAGGGTAAATCGATTCATGATATTCGAATGAATTACAGAAAACCAAGATAAAATTTTCACCAGTCGATCGCAATCACATATCATAAAAAATGTTATGCTCCAATACTGAAACTGAAACGGTACTCAACTTTATGTCGCGCTTTAATATGATTCTGTCACTACTACACATTCTTTGTAAAACAGAGATGGCACGATATTTAAATACAAATTAAAATTGAGTAGCCTCTCAGAGTTCGGGCGTAAGTAACACGAGAATCCAATACGTTTAATTCGTTCAGGTAAACTTATTGACAAGAGGCGTCATAATGTCTTGACGACTGTCCCCAGCCTTCACCTCGATACAAAAATAGCACAACTTGACTAAAACCATCAAAGGTCAAGAATGAGACTTGAATATAGACCTTGATGACTTAAGCTTTCAACTTGTACAGGTACCCTTTAATTTAGTGATCAACAATTTGATGTAACAAAGTTTTTTGCAAATGTCAAAATAATATTAACATAGCTGATTGTGATTAACTATGGTTCCTGTTAAACTTGACACTCGTGAGGCAGAGGTGTAACAATACAACAGTTTCAGCCCTTTATAATAATAAACACTTTATTGTACACCATTTACAAAAGACAATAACAAGGAAATATAACAAAACAGTTGAAAGGTCTCCGCCCGATATCTATGTTTCGACCTCCGTTTACAACCTCCGATTAAAAAGTGTCGATTAAATAATTCCGACTTAACGGAACCAGAATCGAAGCTCCATAACATCCCCAATATACATACGAACATTAGAATAGCACCTACTCTATTGGATCTGCGTTAGATAATGATCCAATTAATTCTTTTTTTAATTCAATAACTATTTACCAGAAAGAAGTTGGCAACGGCTACGGCTATTCCAAACTGATCTACGTCATATCAGCGCGAGGTACAAGTGCGATCCAGTTTTATATATTTGAACTATCTATATTAATAATTTCGTCAGGGGCACGGTAGACTCGGTCGAAACATTACCTGAATAACAAAATATAAAAACTTATCGATTTTGAGGCGACAACATAAATATATTTATCCGCAAAATTATTTCGTTTTATTAATTCATTTTAACGACACTGACAGACAAACCGCAGTCGCCATCTTGAGTAGACAATAAACGTTTCGTTAATACTAGCCGTCAAATACGTCTCGCCAATAAACACATTGTCGCGTCAAAAAAGTATAAATTAACAAGAAATATTTTAATAATGTGACAGTGTAAAAAAGTGTTGACGGAAACATTTGACGGACATTTATATTATACAGAAGTCACTATTTCACGCGGATGAAGTCGCGGGTAACAGCTAGTGTTTGCAATAAACGCAGTCCTCAATCCATCAAGCAGTAGGAATATTATAATAATGACACCTGCTTCTGACCAGTTGTTTTATAAAAGTATCATGTATGCGCAAAGCGCAATACAGGCATACAAATCTCTAAAATCGAATAAAATAGGAACATACATAGAAATTTTAGAAAAATATACCTGTTGGTCAAAGAGTGACCAGAATATGGGCACTGGCAAGTAGAGATATAGTATGGAAAACACCACTTTCATATCAGCAACCAGTTTTTCACCATATTTCTCGACAGCGTAATCCAACCAATGTTGCCTGGGCATCCCATCCGATTCGGAATTATATTTGAAGCGCTTGCAGATCGCGTACTGGAAACAGTAACTAAAGCTCAGATTATGTAACTCGACGACATAATATACGTGTTAGTAAACAATTTGCAAATAATATTATATTTTAGATACAGTTGCTATAAATAACTAGAAATAAGGAGCACCTATATACTTTCCAATTCCAACTAATATTAGAAACACTTAACAATCTAGTCGTAGTTTAGTTTACTCAAACTCGACGAAGGAACTAGGTAGACATTCGAACAAAGTTAACGTAAAAATAACATAAAAAGGTCTTTAAATAAACCAGTACCTACTACGTACTAATAAACTCAAAGATTATTCTTTAGTAGAGACAGAAATAAAAACTTGAAGAAAAATATCCTTTTATTAAAGACGAAAAGAAATATCGACAGTCATGTGTTAATTAAGGATATTGTGAAATAACTACACTGTACATTTTTTTCTGTTTACAACTCCGATGTTGTCGCGAAACATTGAGCATAAAATAAACAATAAGTCGATGTTAATTAACGATAGATTTTTTTATTATACTTTTCGCTGCGTTTCTGCAACTCTTTACTGTAAAAATTTATACAAAGCTGATTAGTTGATGTTTGTTATTCTCATAACAGGATATAACTATAGAGGTAAAATTCCACTATACTAATGTCGTTTAATTCGAATATTTTTAGAATCAATAATATAATAGTTTATTGTCATGGTAGAGTTTGAGTGTCATGACAACAAGCACAGTTCCGGCATGGCTCCGGCACGGAAACAATATTGAAAAAGGTTTCAATCGAGACGACGCGCGGGCGGCGCGTTTACAGCATTATGTATTGACGTTATGAAATATATCATACAACACATGAATTAAAGTTCATATTTAAATGACAAGTTAATTGCTGTGTTGGACCTTAACATGTTAACCGTGTCTGCAACTTGAATGATTCAACTCGAATGTAGAAGTAAAATGTGTGTACAAAATACCAATAAAGTGGCATTAGAATAGAATAATCTTTATTGTACACCAATTTGAGACAGTATAATAAGCTACGAAATCAAGAAAGTAGGATACAAAGGCGGCCTTATCACTAAAAGCGATATCTACCAGCGATATCTAAATGAGGTAGTTATAGCTTTGTGTGTACTGAGGTGTTTATTTATATATGTAAAAGTAAAATTATTCATCATAAAATTACATTATTATCATTTTGTCAGAAGAAATAGAAACTATGTACTATGAATAGCAGTCTAGGTATTTAAATAAATAAATAAAGAATAAATAAAATAGCTCTTTATTCAGATCCAACTAATAACTACCTAACCTGACTGTAACATAGTTTAAAATTGCCTAAGATTTGCATTACTTAGGTCTAATATCTATAAAATACCTATTACTCATTTTCTGGAGATCTGTTTGTCGGTCGGCAAAGCCCTCCTCCAACCTTTTCCATTCATGTCGTTCTTGAGCTACTTTGTGCCATGTAACTCCTGCCACTTGCCTGAGGTCATCATCCCATCTTTTAAGAGGTCTACTTCTTTTCCTGGTTCCTCCCTGGGGTATCAACTGGTTACGATTTTTTATCTAGGTATTTACTCATTTTAAATTTTTCAACAAAAAATTACACCACAATTATGACCGAGAAAAATAAAAATATTAATTTTCTACTCATACCAACCCCAGCAAAAATTTACTTAGACATTGATAAAGAAATATTTTCTTCGGAATCTGATTTTGTAGAAGAATTTTCTTAAGAATTTTCTATGAAAAATGTATTGTAAAATTCAATATAAAAGAACTGTAGGGAATTTCGTTTTTTGCTGTCTTAGTACTGAATGCTTAAGAGGTTTATGTTGAATGAAATGGCTGACTGCTCAATAATGGTCATCTCGATTTAGTCAGAAAAACATTGAGAATAATAAGATAACGTTTTTGCAAGAATAAAAGTAAAAAGAAATAGGCGAAAGGAGTGAGAGGTAACTGGGTGCAATTGCACTCTCCTTCTGGCAAACGAAAATTTTCTTTAAACAATAAATTATCATAACATTACCGATGTCAGTACTCACTCAGTAGAAGATTTGTGAGAACCAATAATTAATTGACTCGTACTCCTTAATCACTGAGAAATGAACTAAGATTGCTCCTTCTCTCACCATGCCTTTGTAGTCAACGAGCTGGTTAGACAAACAGTTTACTTTTTTTATGGCATAAGCCGGTAAATGAGCAGACGGATCACCTGATGGTAAGCAATCGCCGCCGCCCATGGACACCTGGAACACCACAGGCGTTACAAGTGCGTTACAGGCCTTTTAGGGATTAGGACTTTGTTTGAGAATTGTTGGGGATTCAGGAATCTGGGACCTGGCAACTGGGGAGGGAAGGAGGATTTGGGCCTTCAGTAACCTCATTCACACGACGAAAAATAACGCTGTGGTTGTTTCACGTCGGTTTTGTGTGAGAGCGTGGTGTCACTCCGCAGCATGGCTCTTCCACACTTACTACCATTTTACCTACCTTAACTTTTTTATGATCGTATTCTCCAAAAACAAGGAGTTTTGAGTAGGCAAGCAGGCTATGTAACTAGACTTTTTTTGGTAAATAACGTTGCCTCACATTAGGATTTTCTCCTGTATCGTGGGTGCGTTTATAGACATACAAGTGCACACACAATGACATCCAGACCCGAAACAACAATTTGTGGATCACACAAAGTGTTGTTCCGTGCGGGAATCGAACCCGCGACACGTTGCACGGCAGCCGGTTGTCCAGCCACCGCACCAACCGTGGAGTCATTATGACTATATGAGCTATATGAGACTATATGAGCCGAAAATTTTGATTAATCAACTTGAACAAACAAACTCTGTAACTTTTAAAAAAGTTGTGTGGTGACTGATGCAAAGTAAGTTTTAGTTTTTGGTGGCCTAGTGAACAAAGTTGTAATGAATGAATTTCAGGCCTAAATAGACAGCATCACGTATGCTTATTTTTCTCCTGGCCTTTTCCTAATTACTTTTTGGGTTCGGCTCTGAAACTGAACCAGATTTAGCTAGATGTCAGTATAATTTACGTTGTGTGACGTATAATGTGTTGTAGGTGCTTTAGCATAATACCTAAGGTATAAATAGTGTTTCATATACTGACGTGAGCTTAGTATTAAGATGAAAACTTTTAATGGTACACAGAATTAAGTACGGTATCTAAAGTCACGGTTCTTTGTTAGATATATTAACTTCGTAAAGAAAGTTAAGTATATGTACAAGATTGTAACGATAGAGTAGGTAATGATCCAAACTTACATTCTATGCCTGAGTGATAAAGGTTTTATATTGAACGACAGAAACGATTACCAGCTTTTCGAGTTTTCTTTTTTAAGTAACTTTAATGGCTATGTACTTACTTACATGAAATAAGTTAACTAAATTGCAAAAACTGAACAGTTACGCTTTTAACTACTACAATAACTCTTTATCAATAATAAATCGTTGTAAAGCAGCCAAAAACGTTCGGTAAAACTGTGTTCTCATGAAATTCGAAATTGATACTTTCATTAAAACATTTACTCATGAAAAAATATTTTGTATATTTCGAAACTCAAATCATTCAGTAACTGTTTTATAGGGATTTTTGGGAATTTATTCCGTTATTTTATTTTACAATATTTAGTTACTTCACCGTGAATTAAGTATTTTTAATTTATTTATTCTACGGACACAGAATAAAATATATTCTGCGCTCTGTGTCTGAACGTTTTATTTTCCCCATCATGATTTTGTTCAGTATGTTGCAAGCAGAATAGTAGACCATTTATCACAATAATGTGTTTAGTAGGTTCCATTATATTTGTCTGCACTGTTTTTATTAGAGGTAATGGATGACAGTGAAATGCTTCTTATAATTCTAAAGAGCCATATTTGGTTCATTCATCACAAGCAATAGCCGCGAGTAAGAATGACTATCAATCATCACACTGCCGTGCACATCCTTTTCACAGGTTTTTTGCTATAGACTGTAAAAAGAGAATATCAATGATTGATGTCCTTTACTAATATTTCTGGGCTTTCCCCATACGACGATATTAGTGCCAAATTATTGGAACTTTCGCGAAGGTTGCTTAAATGTAACCTTAATGTGTTCTGGTTTAAAGTTTCCAATTCTCGAACAAAACAGATACACTAATTTTTCTGTCCATTATACTCAATTATTTTTTATTTTATTTTTTTATTTTTTTTAAATATATTTTGTCATTATAGAATTGTAGAATACAACTCGGATCTTTCTCATCGAAAATTCCTCAGTGACTAAAGACCACGATGTTTAACCAGTGTGTGTAGCGATGACGTTTGGTACCGAGACGTGGTCCTTGACCGCTGGCATTCTACAGAAACTCAAGAAGAAGTCGCTCAGCGATGGAGAGAGCTACGCTCGGGGTTTCTTTGCGTAACAAAATCCGCAATATGTAAATTCGCCAAAAAACTAGAGTTGGTACCGACGTAGCTCGCAAAATCTGCAGACCTGCAGCTGTAGCCAAAAGCCATTTAGCGCTTGATTACATGTAGAATAGAAAACCAAATTATATGGAATTGACGTAAATTTTGACACTCGTCAGTGTCATCTCCATCCATAGATGTGTAATAGGGGATCGGAAATATGATCACGTGATTTGAAGCCAAAAATACCTAAAAAATGGCGGATCTCCGCCCACAACCGCACTAGGCATAACCTGTATCGCGGCTATCAAACATAATCCGTTTAGCACCTGATTACGAAAAGAATCTGCATGCTTACTGTAATATACAATATTAAATGAAAATGTGAATGTGTGTAAAGTCTGTGCAAGTGTTTATTAATGTGTATTTGTTCATAAAATATTTTATTTATTTATTTTATTTAGATACGTATAAGTATATAGAAATAAAGAACAGAGACAGAAAGAAAAACCATTTCTTACGCCACGACACATATAGTATCAAGGTTTTAGGTGAAAAATAGCTGTATCGTTGGCTTAACGAAAATTAGGTAACTGCAGCTATACTTATTAGCTTGCCCTATTTGTTGTTGACCACAGCAAACTAATTGGAAACAAACTATACTTAAGTCGGTCAGTCTATTTGTAGTATAGAAACTAAAACCAAACCATTTCTATTTGTAATAAAACGAAGCAGAACTTACAGGAGATGTTTTTTGGCTAAGACATTATAGTAAAAACCCCTTTCAAACAACATGTACATTGTGCATATTGTTGATGAATCCTATGTAATAGATGTATAGGAGCGATCCTATAACCATACAGGCAATGGTAAAAAAAAGTAATAATTTGCGGTGACTTTAATATAAATATGCTTAAAAAAACTTATGAAGCAACTGAATTTATGCAAGTTCTACACAGTTACAACCTAAAATTGGGCATCAATGAACCAACACGGATATCAAGTAAGACATGTATCGATAATATTATATTTAATGTTAAAGGATGTTCCGCAAAGGTTATTGAATTTGCGCTTTCTGATCACACCGCACAGTTGCTTTCATGTCCAGTTAAATCTAGTTTCTCTCTTAAATCATAGAAAAAAGAGATTATTCTAAAGAAAACATTTGTAAATTCAAACAATGCATAAATTCTCTACATTTCAATGACGTCTTTTTGAACACAGATCCAAACCTAGCATTCAATGACTTCTATGAAATATTTCACCTTTTCTATAATCTTTGCTTCCCAACTATACAGATAAGAATATCAACAAGATCTCGTCCTCGATGGATCACAAAAGGTCTTAGAGTATGCTGTAAGCGTAAACGACAACTTTTGTGGGAATACAGAAAAAATCCTACAGATAATAATAAAAAATCATTCTTATCTTTGTCTTCAAAATTAAATCAGATCATAAAATTAACGCAAAATTCACGTAATGATAATTACATAAATACTGCTCGAAATAAGTCACAAGCTACTTGGAAGATAATAAATACAAATAAATTTAATGTCCCTAAAGATCAAATGCAACAGATAACTGTTGATGGTAATATAATAACTGAACCTAAACAGATTGCTAACTATTTCAACAATTTCTTCATTGACAAAATTAAAATTTCCGCACCAAATAATCCAAGATCTCGAATAACGCGCGAAATCCCATTCGAACCAAATTCTATATTTATGTATCCAACTATACCAGCAGATATATACAGAATAATTAAAGGCCTCAAGAACACAAATAGTACTGGATATGATGATATATCAACAAAAATATTAAAACACGTATCTACTAAGTTATCGTATATTCTTAGTCATATAATAAATTTAAGTATAACAAATGGAGTCTTCCCAGAAAAACTGAAATTAACTGTAATTAAACCTTTATTTAAAAAAGGCAATAAAAATGAGGTGAACTGCTACCGCCCAATAGCTCTTGTACCAGTCATATCAAAGATATTTGAGAAAGTGATCCATGATAGTATTTACAATTATTTTGAGAAAAATAACTTATTTTGTACCGAACAAATTGGTTTTCGTAAAAATAAATCGATTAATATAGCAGTATATAATTTTCTACAAAACATATTAACTGACATGGATAAAGGCGGACAAACATGTGCATTGTTTATGGACCTCACAAAGGCATTTGATTATGTGGACCACAAAATACTCCTTAATAAATTGTACGCTTACGGTGTCAGAGGAAATATACATAACTTGATTAAATCATACTTAGGTAATAGATCACAAGTAACGCAAATAACAAGGATATGTCCCTATGCCAAAAAAAATATAAATTATTCATCCTCATGTAGAAAAGTAATATCTGGAGTTCCCCTACTAATAGAAAAGTTTGAATATTTTGACATAAAAGGCGTTTTATAATTCGTAAACATGACTAATGCGCATTCTAATTTTGTACTAGAGGTACATAACACCTGCTATTATACCCAGTGAGGCCAAGGCCTTAATTAATTGGCCACACTATAATCCATTTGGCCTTACAACGAGATTTTTAGACAATTATCCTTAAGAATATAGAAGAATAAGTTAGAATAGAAGATCCTCTATAAATTGAAAAACCAACAACAATCTAAAATAAGTTGAGGAAATGATAATAATTATTAGAAAGAGGATGTCATTAGAGAATATTATTTTCTTCTTGGAATGGCAATCCGCCTACGATCGGGGATTATTTCTATAATCTACTATGTGAGCTATTAACAATGTATGTACAATGTACATGGAAGATACTCTGATCAGCTCATGTCTTACATAATTTATTATTATCTATCTTATTATGAACAGCAATAAACATGAGGAACAAATATTTTGTCACAAACTATCTTTAAGCTAATGTTCCCTTGAAAAGGCAACAGACGTCGTCGTAACAGACAACGTCTTGTTTTAAACCATAATAATACTTTGCCTAACTTTGGAATCGAATCTGAGCTCTTACTCAGCATTCACTTGACCGACGATGCGACTAATTACATGATACCTAAACATTTTAAACACTGCCAATGCATAAATCTAAGCAGTTAAGTCCGGGAGAGCCATGCTTCGGCATGAATGAGCCGGCTCGACAGGAGTGTAAAAACAACGTGAAACAACGCTTGCGTTGTGCAACATCCTCCACGCCCCTCTCCCCAATCTCCTGAACCCCGACATTCCTCAAATTACTAACTCCCAAAGGGCCGGTAATGCTATTGTAACACCTCTGGTGTTCCATGTGTCCCTGAGCGACGCCGATTGCTTACCATCAGGTGATCCAATCTCGTTTACCGGCTTATCAAACAAAAAAGCAGTCTTGTTTTTTTACACCGCTCAATCGAGAAAACAACTTCCCAGCTTATTTTTTCAATATTTCTTAAGTAACTTAATTGCGAAACAATTAGAATACAGTTTAATGTTTTCCTAAGTTCTTTCGTCGTTCTACAGTTAACAAGAAAAAAGTTATAATTGTTTTTTGTTTTTAAGACAAGTAACCTAGTAACGTGCCCGAAGTCCTGGCTTACAAACAATCATAAATTAAGAAACAAGGATAAAATAATAATCCCTATATAATTACTTTTGTTCTATTATAATTTTTGGGAAATATTTTAATTACATAAGCGTCACTGCCCAGTCAGAGTCAGCGTCGTGCCAGCGTCCACCCTCGAAATTGTTGACGAATATATATACCTAGGACAAGTGATCCAGCTAGGTAGGTCCAATTTCGAGAAAGAGGTCAATCGTCGAATCCAACTTGGATGGGCAGCGTTCAGGAAACTACGCAACATCTTCTCGTCCAACATACCTCAGTGCCTCAAGACGAAAGTCTATAATCAGTAGGTGTTACCAGTGATGAACTATGGAACAGAAAAGTGGTCTCTCACTGTGGGCCTTATAAAGAAGTTCAAGGTCGCTCAGCGCGCTATGGAAAGGGCTATGCTCGGAGTTTCTTTGCGAGATCGGTTAAAAAACGAGGAAATCCGCAAACAAACAAAGGTCGCCGACATAGCCCAGCGGATTAGCAAGTTGAAGTGGCAGTGGGCAGGGCACATAGCGCGGAGAACCGACGGCCGCTGGGGCAGAAAGGTTCTCGAGTGGAGGCCACGTACCGGCAAGCGCAGCGTAGGACGTCCATCCTGAAGGTGGACAGACGATCTCATTAAGGTCGCAGGGAACCGCTGGATGCAGGTCGCTTCCAACCGGCCTATCTGGAAGTCATTGGGGGAGGCCTATGTTCAGCAGTGAACGTCCTGTGGCTGATATGATGATGATGATGAAGCGTCACTGTGTAATTCTTTTCGCATTTTAATTTAATGAGAACTCATTTTTGTTAACTAACTAATATTATATCTTAATTTAATTTAACGCACGTATAAGTATATATTACAGTATAGTTGGTTTGTTATCCTTTGTAATATTTAAAGACCTAGTACTATTTAAAACATCACATCGATAAATTATATGTCCTCTTTATTGGCATTATCTTTAGTTACTTGACGTCTGCTTGTCTGAACTGGTAGGTTCAGTACCAGTGCACACAGCACACTTGTAAGTGTAAGTACATGTTGTTGCACTGGTACTGAACCTACCAGTTCCATTGAATGCTGAACTGATGCCCGGTGCCATACGATTGAGTTAAACAGAGCTTTCTCTTCTCATAAAGTTAAGATAACGGATATTTCAACACTGAACGACTATCTTGCTGCTTACTAAAAGCGTCCTTTTACTAAAACATTTAAAGTACGATCTACTTACCTCAACTATTTACAAAAGGAATAAACTTCTACTTCTATTGATTTAATTGTTTCAAAATAAAATAGGAGTAAAAACTGCCATGGAGCCAGCCGGAGTTAATTGAAAAGCTTTGGGAGTAATCGTTCTATGAAAACATTTGGCCGACAGTATCAGTCAAACAAATCCGAACGGAATTTTTCAAACAAAACATTTATTTTCAGAAACATGAGTTCCACAATTGTACATATAAACCAATAAACCTTTTAGACTCGGCATTCAGGAAGAGCACAAACATTTTGTTTTGTTTTTGTAGATAACGAAACAGTTGAGTGTGTTTGTTTATCGAAGAGGGATGTGTTCCCAAACTTTATACACAAACGCTGACCCGTTGTGATTCTGAACTGATGAACACAATATATACCGAGTTCCATTGTGGAATTATTTAGTAAACATACACATACGCACACATTCACATTCCAATATTCAGTCAACTTAATAGACAATAATTAAAACGCAAATCTTTTGTCACCATGTCTAAATCAATCTTTATGGATCCACATGCCCTGGCATTACCTTGGTTCCGGCTCGAAGGAAACTAAACGGGATGGTCAATAAAAGTCTGACACTGAATAACTCAAAAAAATAAAAAAATCTCGGTTTTCTTGCCTGTACATATCAAATAACTTGGCTGATAGAACCGTCACAAGGCATGTGAGATATTCGTGACAAAGTGCATCTCAGCGACATCGCATCGAGCATATGTTAAAGGCTACAGTTTTATTGAATATACTCCGTCAGTACTGAATTCCAATACATTTGTGATATCATATTCGAAGATGAATGGACGTCTATTTGGAACTACATTTGTCAGGGCTTCGCGAGAGATATTCAAATATTATTGACGTAGATTTTTATTTAAATTCACATACCATGAAATAAAATATCGAAAGGACACATTTCTATAACCATGGAAGGGAATGCTGAGATACAGGTTCAAATGTAGCGCCAATAAATTGAATACCAAGGACTCCGAAACAAAAAGTTAAACAAAACTATACTAATAAACCAACTGCTTTCAAATTTAGCGTTTTAAGTAAACATATATTTTAACGCTTAGAACTCTTTTATCAAACCATAACAAAGATTTAAAACATATAAGAAAATTCTACTTCAAAATCAAGTCATTATAAACTATACTATACTCTACAGCCAATTTTCGTTAGATACAATATTGCAAACACTGCAACTATAACCTTAGAATTACTAACTTTTAAACTTAAATAAAGTATATATAAATATATATACATACTAAGTATATATAATATAGTATATATAACTGTCTATACTGGGTTTTTAAAAAAACCTGAGCCTATTGCCATCAATAGGTTCACACCCTATATACATGGGACTCATAACATAAATATTAAATAGTGAAAAGTGGGTGTTACATTGTACAGTGGCAATTAAGTCCCGTAATGTGCACCTTTGTCTACCCCTTCGGGGATAAAAGGCATGATGTTGTGTTATAACTGTCTACTATTACTACGATCCACAACGTCAGCTAGCCCTGTTGTCACTCTGATGATATCGTGCTGTGACAATAGAGGGCAGCTTATAGGTTTAGTATAATGAATGGCTTACCCAAGCGCAGGAAATGAACTTGAGCGTCACATTGTCACGTGGCTGCTTTATTCTATACGATGGCTTGCCGGCAACAAATATCACTGGACACAAGGGATTTATTTAATAAACAATAAAGATTTATAACTCGTCTACGGGGACTTAAGACCCTGGATCATATTGAAACCCTATAATTTCTATAAAGCAATAAATACTCATACTGTCAAAAATGTGAAATTTTCTGACCAGCCCCTTTTAATTTGTTAACCTTGACTTTACAACTTTCAATGAACCTTTCACATAAATTGACTATATATCGTACTTTTCTAAAACAACGGAACGTTCTATGAATTAACGGACGACCCCGAATCCCTCTAGAGACTAATAACACTACTGACAAAACACATCCTTTGTTATTCCTAAACAGCATGAGATTACGTCTGATTAGAAACACATGTCCATATAGTCCACCCGATAACAAAAAAATCATTGCCCAAATTTTTTACTTCATCATAGTCGAGTAAATAAATATACCAACCAATAGAAATAAGCACAAGTAAAGCAGGGAATCCAAATCCTAGCGCGTAGCACGCATCATCTCCAAAACACATGACACTCCTGCGCAGTGCCGGCGTGACCACCATTCCCATAAACCCACCCAGGTTCACAGTACAATAGAAAGTAGAGAAGAACTTCTGAAGTAACTGGTTCTCTTCTGGTAAACGGAACTGAAAGAAACCAGCGTGAAATCTTATTTACTTTTTTATTACTTATTTATTTATTTTTACATATAAAGTTGAAGATTTTGTCTGTTTGTTTAAACTCCGGAGCGACTGGTACGATTTGAATAATTGTTTTTGTGTTAGATAGTGCATTTATCGAGAGAGAAGTCTAGAGAACATCATGCTACGATCAAATAAGAGCCGGGTAGCTAGTACTTAATATGTTCCATCATGTGAGTGAGGTCACCGAACGCCTAACGCCACAAAAGACTGGCACCGCACTTGTAACGCCTCTGGTTATGCGAGTGCCCATGGACGGAGCTGATCGCTAACCTACAAAAATACATAGCACATTTACAATATAATTGCATAGCCATATTTAAAAAGTCCAGAAACTTGTAATTGTAATTTATAATAACATTAATAATGCCATTGCCAATGCCACATTTCCATAATGCATACAGGGATAGTCGCCGGTTTGTGTCTCATTGCATTAAGATTAAAGTTGTGTAAACGGCCTCTGTTCAGTTGGTTTCGGCCCCTCGTATACCTCCCAAATGACCGAGATCCTGTGGTCCTATAATTGGTAAAAACAAATAAACTTACAATATACAATCTTGTAAAATAGAAACGTAATATTATTTTTATATGATTGCAATAAACAGATTGATCTAGGGATCTGCTTTTAAATCCAATTAAAACAGTTATTTCACTATCATTAAAACAGCAAACGGAAGCAATCAAAAACATCAGCTATCAAATAAAATGAGAGTATCGGCAACATCCCAAGCAGTTCTAGTATCTATAAAAGTAACTAGCTCTTTCCTGGAGTTTTACTCTCATGTCTTATTAATGCGAGTTGCAACAGGGTATTGGATGGCGTTGAACAGCCCCAGTTTCTATCTTTGCTTATAGTTCTGTCAAGGTTTTTTCCATTACAGTTAAAAATAAATACTATACCTAATATAATAGATCCTGTGTAGTTAAAAAAACCATTCTCTCATTAGATTTGTCAAGCGATCATAAATGCAACTGCTAAAATAAATAAAGTATCTGGGGTCAACGTCCAATCAACCTTTTTTCCTCTGTTACACGAAAGTAAATAAAAAAAACTAACTGAAGTGCAGTGGGCGTGACAAAAACAAATACTTTGCAGAAATAACAGGAATCAAGTTATTATTTTATCAACCGTAAATAGAAGAAGTCACAATAGATAAAAGAAAACAAGTAACAGATACTTATCTTTGTTTCTTTAATACAACACTTAAATCTTTATTCTTACGTTTTCAAGTCACGTATTCGCGACGAAGCCTCTTTAACACACATATACGTGCTATTTCTGCGGACTACGTTGTGACAAGGATCAAATTAAAATAAACTAGAATAACATTTGTACGGGAAGTGAGAAAAATGGCCCGGTTTTCTTATTCCTGTACCGGAAGTTGTATAATTTCAAAATAAATATAACTACAAGGCTAAAAAGTGAAGACTGACGTTTGTGAATAATAGAGGTAAAATAATTAGTATAGAATGTATGTACATAGGTACATATATTGGGGATGATTATACTTTTGGTCAGCTATATAATTAGTCTTATAGGGGCTTCTAGTGAATCCATTGACAGAACTTTTCTTAACTCTACGATATTTAAAAGAATAAAAATTCAACTCTGTTCTAATCTAATCGAAAATCGATGCCCAGACGCGTGACAGTCGTTACCACCAATGAGGCAGTTAAATAACAACATTTTTTTTATTAAACTTAAATCCAATTTCCGTATCTTTATAATCTTTTTACTCAAGTATTCAAGTAAATGTCTATTAACATTTTTTAAAATTTTCGTAGTATTGTTTAAGTAAGTGCCCATTAGAAACCAATCCGCCGATTACAAAATAAAACTCAATTTTAACTTGGAAAACATTGCTCCCGCTTGGTGGCAATGTTCAGCCATTAGTCCACTACACTGTCTTTAAAGTAAAACTTTAATACTTAACAGTATTTAATACTCAAAATACACACATAAATGGCAATATATTGGATATATAGAAAAGCTCGTAGTTACACGATTAAAGACCACACTAAAAATTAATTTCTTAGTAACAATTCTCGTAGCACTCTCGTAGCAACCTCTCGTAGCACGTTGCTACGAACATTGTAAAACGTATAATATTGAGTTACAATGAAATAAAGAGATTATTGTTTTTACAGAAATGTTACTTGTACTTTTTTACAAGATATAGAACAAATTAGTCGACTGTTTTCAAGCAATTACAATCGCAGTGAACACTCGTAGCAATAGAGTAGAGGAGATACAAGTGCGTTACTATGACCCGTCATATTTTTCGTGTAGATGCATTTTCTAACTCATTAATTAAAGAAAGAGCGCTGAAATAAACTGATATGTTATAAGACACTTAAGCTATTGGTGTAGGTGATATTGGAATGAATACATGACTCCGTTAAATATTCTCTGTTTTACTGCGCCCTCACTCTCATGATACGATGTAAGCGTATTCCACGACACGACCGGAAAACGATCAAGCGCAAGATCTACGACTTTCCGTACTTTGCTCTGCAGCGCTAAAATTTAGTCGAAGGCTAATAGTAAATAGATTTTTATTAGAGAAATATTGTACTAATACACTTTATTCTAACTTAACATGGCCTAGAAGGTAATGTAAACTGAACAGTAGTATAGTATTTTATTCAATCATTGTCCAGCAAGGAAGAGGCCTTTGTTCAACGGTGAACGTCTTTTGGCAACGCTGGCTAATGATGGTGATGATGATTGCTAACAGAAAAATTCTGAAAGTAAACCCCAGGCTACTGCGTCGGTGAACATTGACAACAAATGCTATAAAAGATAGTATTGTATACTTTGTATATATGTACCTGGTCACCTCCGAATGCAGCTACGCATGGTTTGATGCCGCCCGTGCCGGTTGCAATGAGCAACAACCCAATCATAGATGTCGTTCTGTAATAAAAACGTGAATATCACATCGTGGAAACCGAATCAGTCAGCTACACCTTCTGTGTTGGGTTACGTAGTTAGTTGTCGCTGCTTTGTGTTTAGGAAGAGAAATCTGTGTTTATGTGGATCACACTGTTTATTAGTTCCCACAAATGTTCTTAATGTTAACTGAAAGATGAAATTTCTAAATGTTTTAATGAACCCGGTTATCGAGATGAAAGTGCACTGAATAAATTGTAAAAACATTAAATGTAAAAAAATGCCAAGTCTTTCGATGCAGTCTTTCCATCGTAAAAAGTTCTGAGATCTCATAGAAGCCAAGTTTTATTCAAATTATTTTGTAGTTATAAATCAACATTTAGTAATTGTATCAATACTTTACTTTTGGCAATGAACACAAGAGAAATAAAACGGCATATTTTTACACACAACGCATGCATAAACATTAATATAAAAAAAAAATTTCTTTTGGTTTATCCGGACGTCCCAACCGAATTTCGGCAACGGCAGTTAACTAAATTACATTATTAACGTCCTACTATTATAAATGCGAAAGTTTCAAGATGTTATTAAGATAATGTATCAAAATAAAATATCTCAATTATGTTCGTTCGTTCGTTATACACTAACAAAGTCAGACGTTTTATCACTTCAATAAAATCACGTTGGTTTATTTTAGATGGGATTGCTAGAGGTATTTTGAATGGTATTTTCTTAAACAAAACTTTATCCCAGACTGTAGGAAGGATTGTTTTCTGGCTGTGTAACGCGGGCGAAGACGCTGTTTGTAGCTGATAATAATAATAAATCTTGAATGTATCTTTTTCTTTTAAAAAGCTTTGATTACTACCCACACTAGGATTTTCTTCTGTGAGGTGGGTGTGTTTTACACCATACAAACTCACATACACAAAAGGATATTAAGTGGGTGTATAATACATATACATATATAGCACATACATACATACATTGACTGCCTCGTTGGCCGAGTGGTCGCAAGTGCGACTGCCGGGCAAGGGGTCCCGGGTTCGATTCCCGGGCCGGGCAAAGTATTACTGGGTTTTTAAGAATCTCAGTAGTAGCACCGAGTCTGGAAATGCGCCCGGTATATGGCAATAGGATCACCCCCTATTACATGGGACTCGTAACATAAATAGTGAAAAGTGGGTGTTACATTGTACAGTGGCATTAAGTGCCGTAATGTGCACCTCTGCCCACCCCTTCGGGGATAAAAAGGCGTGATGTTATGTATGTATGTATACATACATTGCCTTGCAGTGGGACGATCATGGCTGAAAGTAAAATAAATAATAGTACATAGTTCAATGACTTCGTTAGCTACATGTCTGTTATTAGTCCCACACAGGCTCGTCTCCTATTCGTGTATGTCTCGACTTCCCACACACTGCACAAATACAGAAACTACTGCATCGGCTACTAGTGCAAAGGAGAAAGTCCCAATATCATCCACGTCATACAACATAGCTGGGTACCTACTTAATATAATTTCCAACACACTCCAAACCCTCAAAAGTACTCGTAAACCGACAAGTTAATCCAAAAACAGATTGTGAAAATAAGCATGCCTTTATAATATTCTATTGGAATTTTCAAGAAAGTTCGATGCCGTAACACCGCAGCGGAAGGTAAGCGCTTCGATATAAAAATTAATATGTAAGTCTGCACATTGTTACAGTTTATTTAGTGTTAAGTCGAAGTATGATGAAAAATGAAACGAGTGGAAAAAGTTGCAAAGAGTATAATCTTAGGTCCTGCTACGTCGGCAGCAGCTCTCCTGAAGTTTTATCAAAGTTCGCTCGGGAAGCGCTGTTCCACTTCACTTAATGTTAAAGTCAATTGTTTGTTTTATTTACATCGAAAATACTTATTTATTTGAAAGAAAACACACACCTAATCAATCATACAACACATATTGTACTAGTACTGTCTACATAGATTTCAGGGTTAAGACGGGATTTATTTCTACAAGTTTCGTATGAGGAACACCAACGTGTAAATTCATTATTAAGTGCAAAATGAGAAATAAACTCTATCAAACTAATATTTTTTCAAATAATAGTGAATTCAAATTAAACAGTGAAACCTACAGTGGGTGCGTTCACTAAACACAAACGTAGACGTAGGCATCGACGTCGCAGACCAAATCGTACCTAAGCTGAACAAATATTTGCAACAAATGGAAATCAGACGCGTCGCGCCACGCAGCGCTGCCAAATACCAAAACACTACATTAACTACTATACCACCAAACTTAGCACCAATTAAAATGTAAGCCAACTAATTGGTCAAAACCCCTATACTTGTACAAGATACTCTTATAGTCTGGTATCGGAATTAGGAAAATAATTGGTACTTGACTATCAACTTTATTAGACTTAAACCACTTCCGCTGCCAGCCGTATTGAATTTTGTATCAGTTTACCTAAGCTCTCTGCAGTTGCTAGTTTGTTTTCCAATTTTAAGTGGACTCTATCGATGGGTGTTTTCATAGTCTTTGTTTATATATATAAGCTTGAACTTTTTTATCATTACAATTTTACTTTTAACGAACTAGTTAGGAGAGACATGAAGAGGCTTATCCCAGCTATATACTGAAACGGTTTGATGATGATAATAGTCATTTAGTGAAAACGTATGAACAATAATCATTAATTTATTTTATAAAAAGTGCTTATATCACCACGGATAAAGGGAAAAGATCAAATTAATTTCTGTTCTATATTTCTTTTTATTAATAGGCAGTATCCACGTACAAATTATAAATAAACTCACGTTGGAGGTAACATAAGCGGCGGTATCGCAGAACAGCAAGTCAGCACCGTCCCGATTAGGTATATTATTGAAAAATATAATATCACTCTGGAAAAATATCATTAATTTACATTACATTGCACTGTTGGCTCTGTCTCGTATTGATTAGGTAAATTCAGATATTAGATTTTGACTATCTGTCTACGTATTTAGTGAAATACCAGGAAAGTTGGACAGGCTTTATTAGAATCTCCCCATTATCTACAATGGCAGCTCTCATGCTGTAGCTCTAATACTTGACAGGCTAAACGAACGTACTGGTACATACTGACAATTGCATTTAATCTGTATGGGCTTAATACTGCACACATGGTGTGGTAACAGGCTACATACATATAACAGTAGGTAAGGTATGCAGTATTCAGTGTATTAAGCGAATATAGGCAAAATTTCGAATTCGATAAATATGTCCTTTTACAATCTTAAAGCTATGAAATGAAATTTAGGAACGCTTGCGAAATTGCTTGTAAACTATAGCTAGAGTATCTATATAGGCACGCACCTAAGTAAAGCCCTTGAGCCAAACTGTATGTACGGAAAACGAGCTGCAAGCCTTGTAAACAAAATATTACTTAATTATTATGTTTCGGCTTACTCACGTAATTATTTGACGAGGACCTCGACTAGAGTAGCAGCGCGACAGTCGCCGCGTCGCGGGTCGCGGAATGCGGCTCATGAATATGAGCATGACTTGAAAGCTTGAAACTAGTCGAGTTCCTCGTCAAATAATTACGTTAGTCAGCCAAAAAATATAATAATTAATTAAGTACGTCTCTAGAAAGTTAGGTATAAAATAAAAATATTCCTTATTCGTTGCATTAGGATTTAGCCTTTATTTATTCCGGATGAACAATATTATAGTGCACCTTGTTTGTTAATCACAAAGCTTCCTTAAGAATCACTGCACTGAAATTGTGATAAAGAATTTTTATCCAATAAAATATGTAAATAATAAAAGACAACACCATTCTAACTTAATTTATCTAGCAACCCTAACTACCTCGCGCCCCAAAGAGCCATCAGACCACCACAGATGGGGCCCAGTAGGGCAGATGCCAAATACGGAACCGCGGAAAGCCTAACAGGTTGCCAGGACTCCGGCTCGAAGAGGTAACATAGGAACAGGGTGGTTTTTAAACTGTAAGAGACACTGACTTTCCTTCTAGCCTAATTCAAGGCGGGAGAAGGCATTGGATGATACACTCCCATCAAAAAAAGACACTAACTACCTACGTACGTACATATCTGTAGATTTCCCATAATTTCCCATAAAAAAGTGTAACTATTAATTAGGTACACTTTTTGTTTTGAATACCTGTATCTTCCGATGAAATTGTCTGCCAATATGGCGCCCATCAGCGGCATGGTGTAACACATCATGATAAATATGTGATACACTACTGTCGCAGCGTTCTCGTGGAGACACAGCACGTTCCTTAAATATAGCGATAGGATAGCTGCGAAACAGATGGATGTAGGTTTAAAGACTGTCTTTACTAACAAAGACGATACCTATGTGGAGGCAAATCAAAACATTAGGTTTTAATTTTTATGTAGTTGTGGATATGGGTAAGTAAGAGAAATCTAAACAGCTCGTATTAAAAGATAGCTTTCTGGTTGCAACTCCATCCGCATATCTACTTACTTTTCAGAGACAAACATGATGAAGTTGACTTCTTTTTATTCCTATAACTCCTGTTAGTATCCACGGTGAAAAATGCTATGTAAGAATTTAGAGTAGGTACTTACATAATTACTTGTACTTATAATATTTATAAATATCTAATTTATTTGTAGGATTTATTAGATTTTACTTGGAATCGGAAGCCATAAATTAACTGATATGGGGAAAGTCGTGTGCCATTGTACACGGACCTGCTTACCCTTTCAGTCATTGAAAGGGTTACGTTACTTTACGCGTTATACAGGCATCTAATGTCTGTATTTTGTTATGCATATGTTAACCTACTTTCGTTACATTTATAAAGCGGGAAACCTCACACAAACTTCTCGGTTCGTTACCTGCGCATCATCTCGTGGAAAGTTTAAATTCGCGTGGGTACCTAAGATCCGACGTCGGTGTCGGCATTCGGCAGTAGGCAGTCGGCACGCTCAGTCGCTCAAGCACGCCGTGATTATAAAGATCCTACTGAATACTGAACTACGGTGTAACCAACAAATGCATGAAATGGACATAATATATCAATCAAACACATACTCCTCAGGCCGCAGAAGGAAAATCGTTCACAAAACTCTGTCGCTATTATACAAAATATCGACGTAGGATGACTATGAATCATTATTAAAATCTTAACAATAAAGAATATATTCCTAAAAAAATACTTAAATAATTAGACAATTACGGACAATGTCAATCTTAGGTGGCAATGACAGATATAAAGGATTTTTTCTGAAAGAAAGACGTACCCACCAAAACGAAAGTTCGTTTGAGACAAGAAGTTTCAATAAAACGTCTATGCTTCGATACATAATAGAGGTTCGACTAGAGGCAACAGACGTAGTACGCCTAGTTGGACGTATATCTGAAATTAAAAGTTATCTTCAATAAGTACCTACTTACAACTTATTAGTAGTAATAGTAGTTCTCAATCAGGTGCTGACCGTACCGACATGGTTGTTTCGGTAAGTACCTAAACAGAATTGTACAAGAGGCCACAGCAATTTGCCATCATTGCACAAACTCGAGGAGCACAGCGACAGCGAGGGCCTCTGAGCGAGCGGTGGGGTGGTTGTCATTGCAAACTCATGACCAAAATAGATATAGGAAATCTAGATCTGTTATGTCCGAACTTTATCTTTTAAACCACTGCACCTATTTGAGACATATTATTCGGTGCAAGGGTACATCGATAGTTTGAGACTCGGGAAAAAGTCGCGATCAAAAGCTAGTAAGTACTTTCCAACATAGCTATGGCTAACACAACTATAATATAATAACATGTTGCACACTACCGACAAGTTTTACTCTCAACCACACAATACACTATAAATGTATTTGAATTTACTGTCTATACTCGGAATTTTAATTCGATTCCAGATTTGACAATTTCAGTGTTGCAACATTATGACAAGTACTAAATAGTGACGTTGCGAAATTATTCGATATGGAAATGCAATATTTCTGGATCGATTCTTCTCGTTTATAATTTTACTTCCGTAAACTAAGTATATCAGGAAATTAAATATTTCTGAACCGATCATTTAGTTTTGACGATTAATTAACGATCTGAGACTTTTCTTTTATAATTGTGTGAAATAAAAATGTAATCATGAAGGAACATGGCAAATAAAACAGATAGATGTATTATGGTAATAAGTTATTTTATAAATTGTCGCCGTCATCGCTATCGCTATCCTGTCACTTTCTGTAACATTTATTATAAAATACACGCACTGATTGTTTATCGATTTTTGTGTTCATCACTACACTTTTATATGTGGTATCATTATTTCACAAAATGACAGTAGCTATTGTCAAATCTGGAATCGAATTAATAATAGTTATTATTATTTATTTATTTATTTATTCAGATAATACAATCCATATGGTTAGTAAAGACATCTACAACTTATAAACTAGTATTAGTACATCAAACCTCATCATATAAAATTAAAATAATTTGTCATAATATGTAATATAATGATAATTTAGTAACAATACTGCTGACTCTCACTACTTCTGGGCACGGTTTGTAGGCAACACTTGCGTCTTCGTCCAGTGTTTTAGCATAAGGCCATCAGTCCTATCCGCCACGGTCATCAGAAGACTGTTGGCACTGCCCCGCTGCATCAGGGAGGCGACACGCTTTCTTATGATTGCGTAGAAATCATCTATGCGTGCATCAGCGAACATCCCCGATGCGCTACAGTGTTGAGGCAGCCTCAACAGTGCCCTGTACGCGTTATTATATTAGACTCGCAAGGCGCTGTAAGCCCTCTGCGTGTAGTCGACCCATAGACTGCAGGTATAAAAAGATTGACAATATGCCCTGAAAAGTGTAGCCTTCACATCATGAGAACACTTTGCAAACCTGCGGATCAACATATTGCTCCTGACTGACAGCGCCCTACGTTCTCTCTCCATGTCTTTACTATCAGTCTGTGTGTCAGTGACCCAGTGCCCCAGATACTTGAAAGAAGTGACCCATGCCAAAGCAGTCCCCGCAAGTGCAACGGGTGGTATATCATAAGTTTTAGTACCTGCCCTGAAGAGTAGACACTCGCTCTTAATTGCATTATATCTAAGACCCTGGGCCTCGGCATATCGCTCACACACCGACAACAGCGTCCTGAGGGCGCTGATCGATGGCATAACCATATCATCGGCATAACTAATGTTGTTGACAAGTGTTCCGTTGATTGAACAACCTACCATAGTGCTGCAGAGCTCACGAACCAGCCCATCCACATATAGACAGAAGAGTTTCGGCGAAGTCAGGCCGCCCTGCCTCACCCCACACTCCAGTCCATACGGATCCGATAGCGAACCCGCCCACCTCACCATATTGGTGTGATGGCCATACCAAAACTTGAACAACTCAATAACCTCACCCGGAACCGTCGTCTCACCATACAGCTTCTTCCATAAAACATCATAGGACACCAGGTCGAAGGCCCTCGATAAATCCAGAAAACAGGCATACACAGGAGTCTTCCTATCCGTGTAGTATCGAACAGTGTGCTTGAGACAAAGAACAGCGTGTTCAGTGGACAGACCAGCCCTAAATCCAAACTGGGCGTTGTGAAGCGACAGATGTTTATTCAACTGTTTATCCAGCACACCGTCCAACACCTTCGCAATTACTGTAGCCAACGATATTGGCCTATAGTTATTTATGTCAGAAGCATCCCCAGTGCTATTTTTAATGATGGGCACCACCAGGGTCTTCATTAGGTCGTGCGGAAGGTACGTGTGTGAGAAACATAAATTAAAAAATAAAGCAAGTACCCTGGGCATATGAACACCTGCATTTTGTAAATGTTCGATGCTCAGAGAATCGTGCCCAGGTGATTTCCCACGCTTCATGTCTCTCAACACTGCCGCGATTTCCTTAGCTGAAACCCTTACCAACGACCCCATCGCAGAATCCCTAGTTGTCGCGGCCCCTCCCGCTGCACCTAACGGGGACCTCACCTCAAAATGGTTTTTAAATAGGTTTGAGATGGCTGCTGGCTCGCTAACACCCTCAACACTCGCAGGAAGGCCCGACCTGTACCTCAGGTGGTTCGTGTGCTTCCAAAACTTACCGAAGTCTCTCTTGTCATGACAGGATGCTATAATGTTCATTTTAATTTGTTCCCTATTTTCCTGACACCACTTCAGTTTACTTTTAAATACTCGTTTCGTTTCTCTCATGTTACAATAAACAGGACCGAATTTAGGTTCACCACATAGCACTCAATTCTGATAAGCACGTCGAGCCTCCAAATGCGCCTGTCGAACATGTTTATTCCACCCTATTACTGGCTTTCTTTTGTTTCGTGCCGGCCCAGAGTAGCTAATTAATGATGCTTTACTTAATATGTCAACAATTTTGGAATACATTTTATCAATAACGCATCTATGGTTTGCAATAGTACATAAATTGTCACAACAGATAATAAATTCAGAGGGAAAATCAATTTCTTTTAAACTTGTCGCACATAACTTTTTATACATTTCAATTTGTTTCAAGTCTCTTTCCCCCCACACAATTTTATTTCGTTCGCTAACGTGACAGCTGTATTTAACCTTAAGTACGTTAAAGTTACAGGTAACTTGTAGTGGAATATGATCCGACCAATAAACACCATGCAATATCTTTACGTTAACTACCGCTGTCCACGCCGCTTCAGATACAATACAGTGATCTAACCAGCTATGAGATCCAAAAATGTCACCTACGTATGTATATGAGTCCGATGAAAGTCCTAATATTTCAACATCCGCACAGCGCCACTTCTGTTCAACGCAAAAGTCAGACAGTTCAACGCCGAACCGCTCACCGGGCTGTGCGTTAAAATCGCCCAACATAAACACACAGTCCACATTAGACTCCTCCACTATAGCCGCCATTTCGCCTAAACACTCCGTAAACTCGGCAAGATTGTCAGCTGAGTCCGTCGGCATGTACACCGAGAATACTAACATCGATCTGTCCCGACACGACACTTTTAAAATTCTGGCTATAGTCTCTACGACTTTTCTTTATTAATACAAATGGTAGTTAAATTGAAATGCCTAAATATGAAAAAAAAACGTCTACTAATTTCAAATTATCATCTTCATTTCATCATTAGACGTGGAAGACGTCCACTCCACTGCTTTAGAAAGTTATCCACACCGAACGACAAATCGCCAGGCCGCCCCTTGACTGTGATCCCTAAAAGCCATAAACATGGCAATCCATTCCTACCTTTTTCTTAGCTGATGAGTCTTTCTTTCTGATTATGATGTTTGAGAGGTAGCGGGATTCGACAGTTCTTTAAAATTGTTAAGCGCAACTTTTGTTTCAGTGCTCCAGTAAGACTGAAATTGATAGTGTACATGCTTCATGTGTCTCTGATGTGAAATAATAATAAATTGATGTGGTCGGTTGGCTCTATTACAATATATACATAGAGTCAGTGAGTATCTTCAGTTGGACATTATAGGCGATTGAGTAACTACCGACATTTCTTCATTGTACTCAACAAAACGAATCGTTTGTTCTTGTTATTTCATTCATTGTGGGTTGTGTGGCGGCATCTATGCTGCGAGACCAATAACTAACTAACGGACGCAAATATAAAACGGGTATCGGAAAACCTTGCAAATGTGGGCAGGATGAAAGTATACGGCTTGCTACGTAGATGGCGCTAGAATATATTTACTAGGTTTACTAGGGATACCTGTGTAGTTTGTGAGATATCACAATCATATGCCTACACATCTTAATCATGAAAAGATGTGAATTTCATTTAATAATAGCATAAAAAACTTTTGAAAGCTTCTCTATTTTATAGAAAAAATTTGAGGACACATACCATGTGTTTAATTGTGTTTTATGCCACTGCATTATGTCATCTTGTTTTGTTACGCTGTTATGCGGAGATAAGTTTTAATGTGTTACGCTGGGTTGTGTTATATTGTATTTGACAGATTATGCAGCGTTATGTGTAGGTAATGCTGTGCTGTAATATTTAGGTAGCGTTTCGTTGTAATATGCTGAGTTTATGCTAACTTGTTACGCAGTTAATGCATAGCTATGTTTTAATAAGCACATGGAATAGTAAAAAGTAGTGGACATGGAATATGAACATGTAATAGTTTTTATTGTTCTATGGTTTAAGATATGATATCGCTATTCCGTGCTCTCACGCGGAGTTTTGCTATGCTACGTTGTTATATAGTGTCCTAACACTGCGTAACGTTACACAAAATAACAGAATACAGCCTACTGTATTCTGTTATTTTGTGTTTGTGTGTGTTGTTTACTTTATAGGTGTTATGCTGTTACATTTGTTGTCATGCGGTGTTGTGTGGTATTAGGTACATTGCGTTATATCATTACTTGTTGTCACTTGTTTTTTGATAGTAGTCATTTGATGTGTGATGAGTGTAAAAGTGCAAGTAAAAGGAAAAGAAATAAGTGCGTAGTATTTTATTCGTAACTAGCAGTCCGTCCCGGCTTCGCACGGGGTACAAATTTTTTTTTTCAAAATGAAATGTAGCCTATATTACTCGGGGATAATGTAGCTTTCCAGAGGTGAAAGAATTTTTGAAATCGGTCCAGTAGTTTCGGAGCCTATTCATTACAAACAAACAAACAAACAAATCTTTCCTCTTTATAATCCAAACTAATATTATAAATGCGAAAGTAACTCTGTCTGTCTGTCTGTCTGTCTGTCTGTCTTTGCTTCACGCCTAAACCACTGAACCGATTTGTGTGAAATTTGGTACAGACATAGTTTGGAACTTGAGGAAGGACATAGGGTAGTTTTTATTACAAAAAATAAAATAATCCAAACTAATATTATAAATGCGAAAGTAACTCTGTCTGTCTGTCTGTCTGTCTTTGCTTCACGCCTAAACCACTGAACCGATTTGTGTGAAATTTGGTACAGACATAGTTTGGAACTTGAGGAAGGACATAGGGTAGTTTTTATTACAAAAAAAAAAAAAAAATATTGCGTACCTACATACAGCGCCATCTATTGGTATAGAGTCGGCATCAATTCAGTGCTGAAAATTCAACGGAAAAATGTAATTATAGAGTAAAAAGGTATGAAAAATCCAAACTAATATTATAAATGCGAAAGTAACTCTGTCTGTCTGTCTGACTGTCTGTCTTTGCTTCACGCCTAAACTACTGAACCGATTTGTGTGAAATTTGGTACAGACATAGTTTGGAACTTGAGAAAGGACATAGGGTAGTTTTTATTACAAAAAAATAATAAAAAATATATTTCGTACATACAGCGCCATCTATTGGTCAAGAGTCGGCATCAATTCAGTACTGAAAATTCAACGGGAAAATATACAGTAAAAAGGTATGAAAAATATAATATAATACAACTTTTAGTACAAAGAAAATGCTCTAACGCAGCATAGATAATTCTATTATGTCGAGTTGGTGATCACACAATGGTGTCGATAGTTATACGAGTTCGGTTCATATTATTGTTTTAATTCGAAAAAAGTAAATAAATAGTTAAAAGGTATGAAAAAAATAATATCAATATAATAAAACTTTTAGTACGAAGAAAATGCCCGAACGGAGTATAGATAAATAATCCGAGTTGTCACTATGCTCGATAGATGGAAAAAATTATTAATTATAGTTTTAAACAAGATTCTACCCTCATAATTATTTGTGGAAATAGAGGTACTTAGTTTAAATAAAAAAAATATTGCAATTTTATAATTCACTTACAGCTCTGTATAAAATGCTCTAACGGAGCATAGATATTCTATTATGTCGAGTTGGTGATCGCGCAATGGTGTCGATAGTTACACGAGTTCGGTTCATGTTATTGTTTTAATTCATCGGAAAAAAGTAAATAAATAGTTAAAAGGTATGAAAAAAATAATATCAATATAATAAAACTTTTACTACAAAGAAAATGCCCTAACGGAGTATAGATAAATAATCCGAGTTGTCACTATGCTCGATAGATGGCGTTGGGATTGAAATTGATCGCGCTATGGTTTCATTACACGCATTTGGTTGGGTATCGGCCGAGTGCTTCGGTACTGTCGTGAAATTGAGGATTGATCTCGATTGATTGATAGTTTGATCTCGATTATTAGTAGATACTAAAATTGTATGTCTAAATTCATTTTAATTTTTAAATTAATTAGATCGTTCCTTTTAAATCATATAGTTTTAAGCTTGGTTATTATGGGAATAGGTAATTTGTCAAGGGAGACAGTCTTTTTTTCTGAAATGACAAATCAAAATAATATTTTGAAAATAAGGGAATAACAACATTTTCGCCTTTTTCGATCGGCTTTAACTCGTCGAGTACCGTCATTATAGACACAATCAAAGAACAATAGGTTGCGGTCACCGTTGACCGCTTGGTGTTTGACAGTTTAATGCCCTAAGCGAGTATACATATCTTCAATTCAAACGAGAGCTCATTATGTTGATTTTTGAAGAGTTCCCTAGAATATCTTCCACATTTAATTTTTGAAAAGATCCGGATCTATGTGAGTAAAACCAAAAATCTGCCGGAAGTCACTATTCCACGTGAACGAAGTCGCGGGCAAAAGCTAGTATTAGTATAAATGTATAAAAGGGTGATCGATTTGAAAATAAAACAACATTATTTGCCTTTATTTTTAATAGTTACACCACAATAAAAGCATGACTATCACTACAAAGTCAGCTTTGCTTGACTAATGACTACACACTAATAATATATTTTCAAAAATTTTGGGTACCTTTTGGTACTATAATACCATGTTTTATCCTTACCAATACAATAAATATCAATAGTAAATGACATAAATACTAACACTTAATGAATATTTCGAAAGTAGATTAGTATAATATTAGACCGTTTCAAAACTTTCCAAAATCCTTCTTCCAAAAGTACCCTGTTAAAGCATTCTTATGCACAACCAACACATTCCAAACTTGATGGCTGGCATGGTCGTTGATATGTCAGTCAGTTCTCAGTCAGCTTTGGGATTCAATTTCTCCTTAATTCGGCAAATAGCAAACACGCATAAAACACATTTCCATTCATTTCTGCTCTGTCATAATATCATTATTATTTTAAAGAAATCATCTACGTATTTTGATTATATTAGACACAAATTGAAGGTCGTGACCGTCGAGCGAACCTCCAAGTCATGGTGTTAAGGGCGGTTTTAACCGCAGATCGTCATTGTGACGAGCAAAACGCTAGTCCCTTCATTCAAGAGTAGCGCCAATCGCTTGGCACCGGCGCACCTATCTACATTCAATGCTCAGGGCCTATGAGCCTGGCTCCTCAGTTTCTCAAACCGATTGTTGTTTTGCAATGATCCAGAAAGTACGCTCGTCGGTCAGGACCTTAACTCCTACATTATATTATTAAATGCTGAAACTATTACTTGTATTGTGAACATTAAACATCGATTTTATATTAAAAGTGATAATATTTTCACACAAAGACATAGTTGCAATCGTGCTCACCTACGTCTTAGTCATAATTAATAAACTGAAATAATTATACGGAAGTTGTATAATTACACCTTTTCAAACCTCACCTTTATCTGGGGAAAACTGAATATTTTGTGCAGAGTAGCGATTAAGAGTAAGACGCGATAGGAATATCTCACGAAAGACCAAAGTGACTCTGAGGTTGTTAGAAAAAATCTTTAGTGGTGAAGCGAAACAAGATTATCTAATCGCCGCCTCCAATACTTAGGACACCTGGCTCGTCAAGAGACTGAAAATTAGGGGTAACTCTTGATCACAGGATAGATAATAAAAGACAAAAGAGCACGAAGTCGCTCTCCAACACGATGGTCAGAATAAATCAAAGATCTTATGGGTCTCCCGATCAACATAGACACTAAACATACATGGAGGGTCATGCTAAAGCCCTCAGAGTGGAGTCCTTATGCAGATACGAACTTCAGAAGTATTAAAGTAATGGCGAAGAAGAGAAAAGAATTTGCCTTTGAATAAAATTTGATTAAGTGTGAGGTAACCACATCACTCTTTGGTGCTCCATTAAAACCATATTCGATTGACATTAAAATATCTCCACAGACAAAAGCTAGATCTGTCTGACGCAAGTGTAATTATTATTTAAAATATCAGATTAATTATAATTTATAACAGATCGGGGCAAATTTTGAGTGATTTAGATGTCATGAAGGTAGATCGGAATCCAAAACTTTAGATAATAATAAATATAAATATCAAAAATACAGTTCAAATTACGAAATAGAAAATCACAGGAATCAAGTCTTAGACAGCGTTATGATAGTAAACGCCACCGACGTTGTCATCGAGGCGCACCGAAGCCATTGCTGTGGTCAGATCCCTTTCGTAGCCAAAGTTTCCTTCGTCGTCATCGTAATCGTAGTTTATATAGCCAGTCTCGGCGTCAAAGATTGTTTCATTGGTAAGCTCCTCTGGTGGCAAATTGCGTGGCACGAGCAGGGGAATTTCCTGTGCGTCGAAAGGCAGCCAAAACTGAGGCCCAGGAAGTGGCCCTTCGAGTAGCGGCCCCGGGATCTCGAAGTATGGCATATCGAATCCCACGTATGGGACGGGTGGCTGCAGCTGTGCTGGTGGAATGCCCTGCGGCTGCATCGGTTCTTGGGCGCGCTGAGCATCGCGGTCGTTAGCGTTGGGGCGCTCGTATGCGTCATGAGGCAAAAACTCGGGAGCAAATTCAGGAGGATAATCCTGCAGGAACGCTGGGTTCACGAACTCGTGATGTGGGACGAAGGCGTAATCCGGAGCAGCATACCTGGCGGCAGGCACGTAGAACGGTTCAGTATGAACGAAATTGATGTACGGGAAGCAAGCAGGATGCATGGCGATTTGCGACAACAGTATGAAATGGTCGTTACGTATGTCACTGCTGTGAACAAAAAGGTATTTCCAGTAAGTACCTGCAATGTTACATACCCATACCAACTACCATGTGGAACGTTTTACACAACGCATATTGTATATCTGCAAAC
The DNA here is from genome assembly GCA_038387885.1 of Spodoptera picta. Taxonomy (NCBI): domain Eukaryota; kingdom Metazoa; phylum Arthropoda; class Insecta; order Lepidoptera; family Noctuidae; genus Spodoptera; species Spodoptera picta. The sequence continues at coordinate 9,869,663 of JAZHFQ010000105.1, forward strand.
AAAACTGTATCCTATGAATATTGTTTTTAATGCTACCGTTTTTTGCGGTCTTGACGATAGTAGATATAAGTAAAAACTTTCTCAACCAATTGGTCTACAGACTGATCGGTCGGTTTTGGCTGACCTTGTATAACAAAGTAAGTTAATTTTTGCATAACAATTACTTTCAATTTGTTAGCAGATAAACAATAACATATCAAACAACACATACAAAAAGCGCTTTAAGTTAGTTGTACCATATAGACTAATGTTAGTGTTTGTATCACAGAAATAAAACTTACGTAGCCGCGGAGAGAAAGATTGACGTACTCGAAATCTGATCCGTAAGAACCCCAACACTGATCTCGAATACCATAGAAACGTTCCTATACTTACAGTTACATTATATGGAACTTTTAAGCGCTTTTTTAGGAGTCGGTTGGCCAGTGAGTCTAATAAAAATAAAATAAAAAACATACATAAAGCATATTTATTGTATCTTTTTGTGCTGTATTTGTACCTATTGCTATATTTACAATTTTATTTTAAATCGATAATGGTGCGTTATGAGCCAATTTTTGTATCAACTTGAAGCCACTATTTCTATGTACAGAATGTATTAGCACCTATAAGTTGGGGACTATTGAAATAAAATAATGCTTGTGCGCGAACTGTGCGTAGAAATTCAACCTACTCCTTTTAGTTCTGCATGTGTACCAATACAAAAATTTAGAATTTAAATAATTTTACATTAAAATGTACAATGCCTGCTCAACATCGTCATGAAAAATAAATGCCCATAGGGTCAAATATTAAACATATTGCATAGAAACTTATATTATCTACTTTTATCGAGCTAAGAATTAACCTTTTGAATGCACCGGTATAAGACACGATAGAAAATACATTGTGTCTCACGTGAATCTACGTCTTAGACACACGGAAAATTAAAATGAATAGTGATTCAGACACTGTTCAAAAAATTATTAAGAAACAAAAGTAGATTCTACAGTTAGAAACTAAAAACAGAACCAAAAACCAGTAGGGAGGCTTTCAAACACCGGAATGAAGCATATTTCGCCAGAAACAGTGATATTTACTTCATAGTATAATTTAGAAATGATACATTTTCTCTGAATGATATATTATGAAGCTATGTATTATTATTTATCGAAGCATGTTACCGCGATAACATTGTTACAGACCTGGATTCAACTGTCAAAAATCTAAATTATTTTCTTGCACGGTTGCGTGAACCGCTGCAATCGAGCTAGTCCGTAGACACCTTAAAACAATTATGCCAATTTAAAAACCGTGTACAAAACAGCAGGTATATTACTTGTTTTTTTTCTCTAGGAATTAGACTTACTTTTTGTGCATAACATTTACTTCCAAACCCTTACACCCCATATACATATAAGGTAACTAATAAACTTAGAACACAAAACAAAAAAGTTTATAAAATAAAATAAAACAAATAAATATTACTGAGGAATATAAACCATGTCGACAGTGGTAGATTTCATTTGTATAACACCAATACATACAGTAAGTAAATGAAAAATATTTTCAACTAAAAATAGTGAACTCATTCGTCAACCGGAGGTTCGAAATAAGACGGGATCATTGAGTGGAAGAACCTGTAAACAGGCGAGCCGCCCATGCCCAGGTTGCGGGGCGGGTCGACCTTGTACGAGTAGCCGTAACGATTCACCGACTTGTCAAAGACAGGGTCCCAGCCACAGGTGGGCCGGAAGAACGAGTTCACCGGCTGCAAACAAACAACACTCGTATTTACTACATATACCAACTACCAATAGGCAAGTCATTTCAGTTTTAATCCGAGGCCTTCTTAGTACGAGTTTATCTTACGTTTAAAGTTATCGAAACGTGTACGCGTTCTCGGATTGGTTGGTTCATTGGAGCCGGCCAATCAGAGCTCCGAACACAATTAAAACAAACTCGTTCTAAGGCCTCAGAACGACTCCGTTTTCATTTTAATTAGACTACGTTTGGGCATTTAAGATAGAATATGAAAGTTACCATGTCAATGATAAGCTTGGACATGCAGGAAAGCACCGAGATATGGCGCAGATATTCTGGAGGCCACACCTGGAACAATCCATGGCGGCTAACGGCCCAATTGTTAGCAGTCTCCTGAAATGTTATACACAAATTCATATTTAATATGTATTCTTTACAATATAAATGAAAAGCTCAATTACTTAATTGAAACATTGAAATAAATTGATATATCGTACCCGGACAGTAGTATCTTCATCATAGCTCTTGCAGAGCTCCCCAGCATTTTTTGTGATCCAACCCATTACGGGTGGTTCATTCCAGCGTGGAGCAGTCATTTTGGCATATATCAGGAACAGTTCCTCCACTCCTGGAGTCCATCTGAAAGCGTTTATTTGTTAATTCCATACTTCCACTCGGGACATTAATTATAATTTTCTCAATTATCAAAAACGTACTTGTCAAACTGACTATATTTTATTATTTTATTTAATTTCTATGTGACTAGAAACTGCTTACGTAGGTATATGTATACATAACAAAATACTTACGGGTTTTGCAAATCACGCTTGAATATAGCGTGGTTGAGAATGGGAGTGTTGGAAACACCGCAGCATGCCATTATATGCACGAATACCTGGGGGTGAGCTAAAATAGCCTCTTTCATAAGCTTATCTGCCTCCGTGAAGTCACCTGAAAAATTATTTATATTAAGAGCAACGTTATTTCCTTGTAATGAAGTAATTTTGGATCACAAATGCTTTGCTTACCCCTTCTCTTAATGGTGACATGGAAATGAGCCAAAGCATTGGAGTACTTGATGTTAAACAGGAGCTTGGCCTCTCGCTGATGATCGAAGTAGCGGATTGCTTCAATCAGCCATTCATGCTCCCTGGCGCGCAGAGCAAGGATATCAATCAAAGCTAACAGTGCCAACGGATCATTAGGGTCCAATAGGAGCATCATTTTTGCTATCTCTAGCGCAGTGCGGTGGCAGGCCTTGTTAGAAAGCAAGTACACATACTTCAACATGGCCACATGGAATGGTCGATTTTCCATATACTTATAATCCAGTCGGACATTGTTCTGCAAACATTTCAAATAGATTTATTAACACCCAGAACAATGCATGTTTGAAAAAGAAACGAATGAAATAAAAACAATATATTTTTATACATACGTGGGAGAGAATAAACAGTGGGTGAGCCACATATTGGAGAAATAGTACAAGGTTCTCCACGATTTCGTTCGCAACACCATTTTCTTCCATGCGGAATAAACGGTCGGCTATCTGAAAATGGTTAACAAGGTACAGCTTAATAACAGGTATAGAAAATATTTCATATTTCAATAAGACATTTACATTTATGGTTCTTACCTCTAACAAGGCTTCAACGTGCATATTACGTCGAGCTTCTTCTAAGCCCATCAGAAGTTCAGAAGTTTGAGCACGTGAATATCTCGCGAGATAAGCGCGATGCATCTTTTGATACGTTTCACTATGATTGAAAACGAAGTACATTCGTTTGTTTATATCCTTATATTTACTCATGGATAGACCTGTAATATCAAATTATCCGATTTAAGATGTATGCCTATATAAGTACCAACGATCAAATAAACAATTACTACTCGTAACTGTTAGTATTCGTTTCACTTACCAATGTTGTTAAACTCATAAATCTGAGTGTCTTTGTTGGGGTGAACCAAAACACGACGCAGCATAAAGGCGCGACTGGAATGTATACGGCCACTGGAAATTGAAAGAAATATAAAATTATTTTTATATTTTTATTAGATATGTACTAAATTACAATGTAAGCAGTACATTACCGTTTATTAAGCTCGCTTTCGTCAGGCCCAAACAGCCGCCTGACCTCATTGGTGACATTCAAGTGTCGAGCATCGACGGTTAGTACCTGCAAGGCATGGTTAACCTTAGGCGCTGCGGCAGCTCCAGCCGGAGGTGGCGGAGGGCCAGATGGGGAGCCCAGCATAGCGTTCACTTCTTGAACTGTGCGGTCAATATCATCCAACTAACCAAAAAAAAAAATTTTGAGTTTATGATTTTAGCACTGTATACAAAGTATATAATATGTATAATGCAGGTATTACAGCGCCCGGTGTTCTGCGAACGCGCCCCTTGCCGCCGCCACCGCCACTGCCGCCGCTGCCGCTGGCGCCACCACCGCCGCCGCCGCCGCCGCCTCCCTTTTTCTTGATGTTCTTCTTTTGCACGGGCAGTGCTTGTGCCCTATCTTGCAATTCCTCTTCGCTGCGTGAGCTACGGTCGGACTCAGAGTGGGAGCTTAACGCCAACTATAACAAAACAGTTTCAAATAAATATTTAAAATTCGATAGAGCTGGCGATCTAGCATTGTCGAGTCTGGCTTCTTTTACAATTTAGAGCTCATATAATACCATAAGGTATAATACATAAGGGACAAATAATTTAATTATTCAGTCGCAGCTGTGTACTGTGTGTGTACTTTATCGCAAGCCGGGTTATGTACGAATTGTACAATACAACCTTTTTTTAAATATTTGCCATATCAATGGATTCAATCAATAGCAGAGAGTGACCTCGACGGCCCCTTTGCTTAAATTTTAAATAGAGGTCCTACACAATATCGTCTGAACACGTGTTCTTTATAGAAAGAGTCCCCTATTTCAATGACTAAAAAGCTTCAATATGATCCTATTTTAACAGCAATAATAGTATCTAATGTTACCGTTACATAAGACACTCTAATTAATATTTTGGGGAATTCTCTAGTAGTGAAACTGTTCATTATATAAAGTTCAATGAAACAGTTATAAACATTTATTTCAGTCCCTGAAATAAATCTTGCAAGCTGATGCTACAAAAATACTTAATAGTGAGTATCCTATATCTTCTGTGCAATATTTTTAATCAGTTCGGGTAAACCGAAAACAACTATGGCAGCTGTTACTGGCAGGACCAGTTTTATATGTTTAGGGCGAGAAGCAGGGGTTACACTTATGTGAACCGACAACATCGTTAAACAATTTGTTATTGAAACATGATGAGGGTAACATTTAAGAATGTGTGATTATATGATCTTGAAATTATTGTCATGTTAGAATCCTGTTACAACTTGAGATATTTATTTATTTTATTATCGAAATAAAAGATGATCAGGATCATATAAAAAAATTCCAAATTTTAACTGATTATTAATATAGTTAACTGTTCCAGCTCTGCAGGTTAAAAGTTTTTTAAAAACAGTAATAAACTTATTATTACTCTTTTTAAAAAATACTGTGTTTAAGTGGAATTTAAATTTAATTTTAATTGATATGTTTTGTTATTTATAACTGCGCTTTGGGGGAGGGGCAGCTGTCGGTCAGATGACCTCGTGGTGCAGTATTATTACTGCGCAAGTGCGAGTCGCGCCGCATTGCAGACAAAGCGGCGTCACCTCACCCCCCTTCCACCCTTTCAAGAGCCGCCATTTGGATTAACCTATGATTTTTAATGTTAAACTGTTCAAATATTTGAGCTACTATGCCTTCTAATATTTTCATTTCTCTTCTATTCCCTTTGCAGGATGCAAGTACTTAGTTAAGTATTAGTATATAATTGCACATATCCGCTGAGACAATTCAGCATCCGGCAGCGGACTCAACAATTTGCTGCAATCCCTCAATGATTGCACACAAACAATGTTGCACCTAACAAATGTTACAAACCCTACCAGATAACATTTAGTTAAGATGTATTATTTGCAAAATACTCACAGATGCATATTAATGTACAAGTGCAATGCAAAACAAACGGGCGATTAAAAAGTTACATAAATCGCAATTGATGACAAGTTTAACTTAAACGCTTGCAGCAAAAACCACACAGCTTTCATTTTAACTTAGCAGTTTTGTATCAATATCGCAGTCAGTTTCAACAACGTGATTGTAACAAAGTACCTAAATATACATTATAAGAATATGGTATAACACAGTAGCGCAATGCATTCCAACCAAGATCTACTTACCCCTGCATATTGAGAACTGGTTAGACGACGGGCATATAAAGGCTGGTAATCTTCATCTGAATCTTCCGGAGGCGGGGGCAAGTTGGCTTGCCCGTTCGCCTTACGGAATTGGCGAGATGACATAGCTGCAAAGTATAAAATTCACCAATGTAATCACATGTTTTACACATTTAATCACAAATGTAACACAATTGCATAATATTGCACAAAACTAAGAAATAATTTAAACAAAGAACTTCACTGTACCAAAAGACATTGTAACATCTGCAATGCACAAATGCCGCCACAAAACTGGGTGCGGCGACTAAAGTACTAAAGGACTAGCTTTGTCTAGGCCCCAAACATGCGCAGTAAAGGCAATCAATATCTTGGTACCTAAATTTCAGGCATGCTCAGTAGAAGCGGACGCGCCCCAATTTGCGTCCCACACGCCACCCCTCTGACCCCAGACAAAACCTTGAGGTAGCGATTAATAATTGATACAGTAATTTAAAATCCGATATCTGAACAATTTATGGAATGAAGGAAAAAAACTTTACTTTTTACCAGATTATATTCAGCAGTGAGTGCAACTGCAAGTAAACACGAGCAATACGAGAAATACTAAGAAATACTAACACTATAAAGAGAAAACTGTAAAACAGATAAGGCCACAATAAGATTATATTCAGCACAGTACTGACTTACCAAAATCTCCAGATATTGATGATAATCAGGAGCGCGAGCAACGCAGCAGTTGGTGTTGTGATGGCCAAAGAGCCAATATTTGTCAATGTCAGACAGACACTCGATCGATAGGTGCCGTCAAACAGAAATGTCAAACCGGTAATAGTGATGGACGCTAAGAGATAATTGAGTTTCAACGTATCACCTATTGTATGTACATAAATAAACATAATTGTAAAAACACAATCTCGAACATATTTGTTTTACCTTTCAACCAAATCTAGTGAATCTCCTTATTTTAAGTAATATGTTGTACTCTAAGTTAATAACATTTCGGGACAGCTGACAGCACAGGTTGTATGCTAAAATTAAAATAGTGCTATTGCAGTGCTAGTGACCAACGATGCTTGCGCGCGATGGAGACATAGATGAATAATAGGGGATAAGCCTCAAGTTGCATATACAATTTTGGTTATACAAATATCATGCATGCAAATATGAACCTTATCAACAAAAATATATCTGTCTCATTCTTACTAGTTGTAAATTTCATATATGAAAAGAGATAAGCATAAATCATAAACTTCAATTTCTGGTAACATTTTCATCATGACGTCACCAAGCTCCGCCTTGAGGCCCATGCCGCCATTTAAGAGAGACACATTCCGCTCATGTTTTTGGTAGCTGTCTGTCAACAATACGGTTTTTGGAAATATTTTAGGTATTACAGTGAACTGTTTCGATATTAATAGAGTTTTTTGCCAATAAGTGAAATGAATCTGAACTGAACTATAACGAGCAAGTGTTGCGTCAAGTGATGTAATTCAAATTCATGTAAAAATGAGAAGGATTGTCATGTTTTAGGTTTTTTTTTTAAGGGAGGAAGATCATCGAATGTCTGCTCTCGCCTGGGTGAGGCGGGAGGGAGTGTCAGACTCTTACTGACTAAAAACCACCCCGTTCCTTCTCCAGCACGTCGAGCCGGAGCCCCGGTTACCCGTTAGGTTCTCCGCGACTCCGAATCGGCATCGGCCCTATTGGGCCCCATCTGTGGTGGTCTGATGGTTCTTTGAGGCGCGCGCGGAACGCGACGCGCCGTACGGTCGGGTCTGTTTCTGGTCGGACGGGGAGCCACCCATGCTCGCCGTCCGCAGGCCCGCGCTTACGGTGGCCGGAGATCGTCCCGCGATCCCCGACGCCCGGTGTGTCCTTCGCGATGGCTGGGTTGTGAGGAGGCAGCGCTTCGCTGCCTCACGCGTCCCGCCTCCTCCTTAGCTAGCATGACTGCTTCGCAAAAGGAGAAGACGGCATCCCAATCCCCCTCGCTCCGCATCATGGCCTGCACTAGGCCCGGACGCGAGAGGTCGCCATCGCCGATCACTTCCCTGAGGGCACGGCGGTGCTCAGCCCACGCAGGGCATTCTCCCACTGTGTGTTCTACCGTGTCCTCAGGGCGGCCCTCGCAGTGATGACACCCGGGCGTTTCCTCCCGCCCCATCAGACACAGGTACCTCCCGAAACTTCCATGTTCGGTGAGGACCTGCGTCAGGCGGTAGGTGAGGACGCCGTAGCTTCTCTCAAGCCACTCCTCAAAGAGGGGACTTACCGCTGCAATGGCAGCGAGCCCAATGTTTTAGGTTAGTTCTAATTATCTTTGTTATTTAAGTATACTTCTTGTGTAAATTATGATATAAGTCTTTATTATGACTTCCAATTCGGGTTTTCTGCTATTAAGTATACTTTTATAAGACTGTTACTACTACTACTAGACTGTTGTTCACATAAATTGAACTAGTTAACATTTTAATTGTTTACATTTTATTCATAGTGCTGACCTTTGTTTTATAAAGTTATCGATAACAGTATTAGCAATAATATTGGCATAGCCATCTGGTTAACGAACATTTACGGTATATTTAACTGTATTATATGAAAATATTGATTTAGAGCCTTATAATCAACTCTCAAACATGAGAGTTGAGTGACGTCCTAAAACGCACAACTACAATATTTTTATTTGTTTCCGTATACTTTATTTAAATTGCACATAATGATGATTAAATTTGATTTTAGATTTCCTAAAAATGAAATTCTAAAGGAGTTGTGGATGGAAAAATAGGCAAGGATAATTATAACATGCATCAGTACTTATTAACAATATGCTCCAACCATTTTGAAGAAGATTGTGCGAATAGAACATTGAATTTTATTCAACTTCAAGATAACGCAATTCCTACTATTTTTGATATTGGCCATATTTTCAATGACACTATCAGTGAACATGAAAGTTCTCATAAACTGTTGTTCTTACATATTTAGATACAAGATATAAATATTACGGCAAAAAGCATGACTAACATGTGTCAAAAAAATCTTTTAACAAAATTAATATTGTTTCGCCATGATATATTATTATAATCAGCAAAACGTTTGACATTTATTCATTATAATGCATTCTGGCCTACCCCTGTATGCCAGAATGCATTATAATGTGACAGGAAAACGCACAGTGTTCCATGGTATAACTGAGTTTGATTTTTAGTTGTCTGACTTTATATAGGTATATGAAATAATGAACTTATTTCTACGTGATTTTGGAGCAACGTTCAATAGCCAACATTCTCTGGAAGGGTCAGGTTTTTTTACAGTACTCGCTTAAGAATCTTATATAAAGTTATCGTTGAACGAAGGTTTCAATGGTATTGGTATTTATAATAATAGTGAGATTATGATTATGTGAATGCTTTACCATCAGTTGTACTCTTTTAGCAATTCTTTTATTTCTTTGTTTCGAATTTACATTGAATTGCCTATGTCGATATGTTATGTCGACATAGGTACAACACTATTGTGGGCGGAGATCCGCCATTTTTGAGGTATTTTTGGCTTCAAAACACGTGATCATATTTCCGATCCCCTATTACACATCTATGGATGGAGATGACACTGACGAGTGTCAAAATTTACGTCAATTCCATATAATTTGGTACAGCTGCGGTTATTATAAAGTAGGTAGTTGACGCGCGATCAGAAACATTCACCAAATGGCAATGATGCGGTACAAATTTCAGTGAAAAATGCCGAATAGCGCTGTAAAAATCTACCTAGTAAACAAAAGAATAATGTTACTTTCTATGTGTGAGTATATTTTGTCATATTATTAACTTATAATGCAATAATATAGTCAAAAACTAAAATATCGGTCGGCCGATCTATAAGTGTTGCCATGACGATGGTGGCAACAAGTTGGCTGTTGATCACTAAATTAGTACACTTATGTACAAGAATCAGTGCAGTAATTACAACTTCAATACAACTTTCAAAATTGTAATATATAAATTCTAGACTATTATTTGAAGTATATTAGGCATTTTGTATTCTTATTACTATTTACTGCCGTTCACAAATATTGATATACGGGATGTACAACCTCATGACCTACGAACGATTTGCAGTCAGCAGGGTCCGGACTCGCCTATCCAGGGTGTCAAGTTCAGTCTGAGTCCACTTGAGTATACCAAAAGAATACATTAGGACTGGCATGACCCAACCGTTAAAGGCTCGCACCTTGTTTCCGCCTGATAAGGAACTTTTCAGTACCTTATTCAGGCGACCAAAGAAGCGCTCCTGTAACGATTGCTTCATGTCCGGTCCATTAATGCCTAATCCTTCTGACATACCCAGGTACTTGTATGTATCGTTTGCGGAGAGTGATCTCAGCTTTGTGAAATCTGAGAGTTCTAGTCCCTCAGATTCCACAATCCCTCCTCGCTTTACATGCATGACCGCACACTTGTCCACTCCAAACTCCATTCTGATGGAACTACTAAATTTTTCAGTTATATTCAGTAGTTCCATCAATTGTTTCTTGTTTGGATCAAACAACTTGAGGTCATCCATGTAAAGTAAGTGGGATATAACTAGACCCCTTCTCCGCAAAGAATAGCCTAACCCTGAATCCTCTAGTAGAGTACTTAGAGGATTCAAGGCCAAGCAGAACCATAGTGGGCTCAGGCTGTCACCCTGGAATATTCCTCGTACTATCCTTACAGGTTCTTCATTCCCTTGGATTTGTCTACATCCCGGATAGCAAAGCACAGTGCTCCACTGCCTCATACATGACTCCAAGAAGGCGCGTAAAGTTGCATCTATTTTATACAAATCCAGCACCTTCAGGAGCCATGTATGTGGCACAGAATCATATGCTTTTTTGTAGTCTATCCAGCATGTAGACAAATCTTTTCGGGACCGACGAACCTGTTGGCTAACAACCATATCAATGAGGAGTAGCTCCTTAGTTCCACGAGACCCCTCCCTACCATTTTGAGATACAGACATGATGCAATTATTTTCAATATGTTTTGTTATTTTTGTCCTCAAAATGGATGTAAGAAGTTTATAGACCGTTGGTAAACATGTGATTGGTGTATAATTTTTGGGTTCAGTGGAACTACCTGATTTATGGAGCAGGTGGGTAACTCCTGTTGTTAGAAATTGTGGTAACGACCCAGTTTCCAAAGCTGCCTGGAAGTGTAATGCTAAGCGAACGTGTGAACTCTTGAGCCATTTAATCCAGAAATTGTGCAGTCCGTCCGGCCCCGGTGATTTCCAATTCGGGACCGAACAGGCTGCACTGGCTACATCAGAGGAGGTGATTACTACCTCCTCCATCTCTAGTATAGTCTCACACCTTCGCTTAACATCCGACATCCAGTCACCTTCTGTGTGGCTAACAGGCACCGACCAGATGTTGCGCCAAAATGTGTTAGTGGCATCATCATCCGGTCGCCTCCCGTCAGCCACATCTTGATTGGATCGTTCCCAATCTCTGTATACCCACCTCTGATCTCTTTGGAACATGCGATTCTGAGTATAGCGCTCCATTCTTTTTTGTACCGTCTGATACGGTTTGCCCATGCATAAACTTTCTGCTTCAGGAAGTCGATGCGCTCTGTAACACGTGACAGGTATTCATGAGGACTGGTTTCAGTGCCCACAAATGCACGTCTTACAAAGCGCATCACTCTAGGGCGAGTATTGCCCTCCCTGAAGCAGGATAGTTTGCCAATGAGTACCCTGGCCTCACTGATACGACGCTCTATCCTATACTGCCAGGCAGGTACTGCTGGTTTTGGTCGGACTGCTGCGTCAAGATTTGGGAATCTGACGTTAGCCACTCGACAAGCAGCTACCGCCCCACAGTACAAGATTGAGTGTGTATCATAGAGGTTTTCGCTACTCTCAAAATATAAATTTTAAGTAGCGAATCCAAGGCGCTCACCAGCGCCCTATTTTTCTACACATGGGCAAACGTGGTAATTTTGGTCTTAAATTACTAGGAGCAAATCTGTACTCACGAACCGCATCCTCTAAAGCACTCCTCAGTCGTTCATTGCACTGAGTACTCACTTGTTCAACCCTGTCGTCCTCCACTCCCAACGGTAGGGGTGGTTGGTGTCACATATTGTGACACTACAGGTGTCTGTGCCACCAATTGTGGCACAGACACCTGTAGTGGAGCGGGGACGACACGATTGCGCAGTGCTTCTAGACGTAGCCGATCAAGCGTAGCCTCATCCAATCTGCAATTGCGTTGGATGACCCGCACCTGATCCGAGAGTCGTTGGGCCGAGACGTTGACAGATGGCTCAAGCACCTGAAACACAGACAGCATCCTTTCACGGTAAGCCGCATGACGTTCTCGTTTATAGTTTGAGACCATTTCATGCGCCGCACACAACCACCGGTAGCGGGGACCCGTCCCGGGGCCTGTTGGCCCCTGGCTTCCAAGCCCGTCGGTGGCCGGCCTCTCCCTGGCCGACGTACAGGTGTCGGCGACGTCGGTGGGGAGAAATAGTCGTCGCTCGAGCTCGACGCAACTGCTGTCACCGGTGATCCTGCGGGGCTGGGGTCCGGCAACGGCGAGGCGGAGCTGAGCGACGAGTCCGGAGGTGGTGGGGGCGCGCCTTGTCTTCTTCTGGCTCTCGTCAACATCAACGTAACATTTTATTATTCTGTTTCATAATCTTCCTTTTGCATTCTGTTACTGTCAAATTCCATTTTTCTTCATTTATTGTTTGTATAATGCTATTAGGTGTTGATTTTGTGGTAAGTATATATTATTATAAAAAGGTTTTGTTATTGTTATCGTGACTATAAGGAAACGTGTGAATTATTTATAAAAATATACCAAAAGAAATAACAGAGTAAAATTTTGTAAGTTGACATGTCGTGGTGTTGCCAGTTGTTTTATTATTATGTATGTCTTTACCATTCACGGGACCACAGGGTCCCGGTCATTTGGGAGGCGTACGAGGGCCCGAAGCCAACTGCGCAGAGGCCCTTTAGACAACTTTAATCTAAATGTAATGGAGACACAAACCGGCGACTATCCCTGTATACACTATGGAAATGCACCCAAGGACAGTCCCCGGTTAGTGTAGGACTATTGTGGATAATGGAAGAAAAAAGGTAGGGCTATGGATGGGTTGCTGTGGACTGGTAAATTGGGAACTATGGATGACTATGGCACCTGCCGAAACAATGTAATTTTTACACGTAAAAATGGCAGGCGGAGACTCGCCAACTCACCGACCGGGCCCCGGGAATGGTTGCTAGATATAGCAACAGAGGGGCAACGAGAATGTGAGTGGCTGAAGGGTTAAGAAACTACCACCGCTTTCTACTCAGTTCATCTGCTCCAGCCGAAGCCTCCTGCATCCCTGGCCCACTCGCGACTTACGAATAGTTTCTTACCCTCCGAGCAGGATCACTGCTCTCGCGACTCCACTCTGGACGGCCAATGAAGGCAAGCCAGAGGTGGGAGACCTGTTCCTTGTCATTGTTCACTCCAGCCAGCCAATAAAGGCAAGCCGGAGAGTAAGGAACGGTGACTTCTCCCTGGAGCACTCGGGATGATGGTAGCCCGCGGGATCGCTAATGCCCGTCACCTCGCCTCAAGGTGCCCTGCGGGCTTATTATTATTATTAATTTTAGTAAAAAGTAGGTAACATTGGAGCAAACTGAGAGGTATGTACATCAAATAAATGAATATAGATATCGAATTCCTGACTGTTATTTTTTCAAATTCCCAAAATATGCAATTACTCGGGCTGTCTAGATTCTATCTTTTACAAATGTTCGTTCGTGGACTCTTAAACGTACTAGCATAGTTTGCCCACCTTATTTGGAAGATGCATGTTTCAGTCTGAGGATAGATCGATCTAATATGAGGCAATGTTTTTATTTGTGATTTGTCTAAGCATAATTTGAAAGATAGAAAGAAAGAAAGAAAAAGCATTTATTTGGCAAATGGCACACAAACAAAGATTAGATATAATTTCTCTATTTTGTACATATTTATAATTATGCATTGTATCCATAGATCTAAGTATAAGTTTTGTTACTTTTTTGGTCTACAATATAAATTTTTATTTATCTTGATTTCGACCAGTAAAATGGATTCACGTCTGCTCGCACAAAATTTCACGACTCCGGTGTGCGGTCAACTCAAAAATTTTCGTAAGTAAGTCTGATACGACCTCCCGCACCGATCAAAGGTAGAACAAAGACCATCAAAATAGTTTTTGTATCGTGGCAATAAATCTTGTAAAATCTACTCAATAACAATAATTGATGCTTAAATGTGATAAAAACTAAATAAAAAAGGTATGGATTTAAAAACTCTCACTTTGCTATTATCATAACTACTAGCTTTTGCCCGCGACTTCGTCCCCGTGGATTAATGAGTTCTGGCAGAATTTGGTTTTTTTATTAGTCTTATCCAGTTTATATTCTACGGCTGTAGCAAACGTCATTATAATCGATTCAATACCTAAGTTATTTTCATAGTGAGTCTAAAACTCCTTCTCGCCCCTCCCAAGTCGGGAGACAGAAAGAGACATTGGATGATATATTATGATCGTTCAAAAAAATGTGGTAATGGGGCATAATGAAGATCACATACTGCCGAGCAAAGGACTGGATGTCCAACGTCAGGTTAGGCAACCTATAATGTTAAGATCATAGGAGGAATGGATGTCGGCCGCCTATCATTGAATCATTGAAATTAAAGAACTAATACGATGTTGAATAACCAAAAAATATGGTTGGGGCAACTTACCCGCTTTTCGATGCGACTGTCAAGTATATAAATTCGTAGTGAATACTAAGCACTTTTTATAGTTAGTCATTAATAGATGATATAGATTTATTTATACATTTGTTTAAGTACTCTTAAGTCTGAGCTAGGGTGGGCAAGTACTCCATTCTGTTCCACCGTGGCAATGCCCATGGCTGAACTCATCGCTAGCAAATTATCGACAGAGTTCGACCTCTATTATTGCTAACAAAAAAATGACAAGAGTGACCTAGTACAAGTTTTTTTTTACATTTACTAGATCGAAATGTTACTGCTCAGAGTAATATACTGGAAAGTACTGCGTTTAATGCTCTAAATAACTTGCTCCAATGAACCAACCAATCAGAGGGCTTAACGCGGTGGAGTCTCGATCACGTTGGAAGTGAAACAAGCTCGGAGTAGTGTCTTCTTCTTATGAGGCCACTTCATTCTGAAGATTGGCGGTCAACTTTTTGAATTGGTCGTTGCCATTGGCCAGGCGGAAAAGTTGTTCCACAGAGCATCAGTCCACTCCCCAATATTGCACTGCCACGACTTTTTCCTTCGCCTAGCGCTTCTCTTCCGTTCCACCTTACCCATAAGCATAAGATGAAGCAATATGTATTTTTAATGATTTGAACGATTTTGCGTGGTATGTGGACGCGCTGAAGCACGGTACGCGCAACATCCGACGGTAACACCACTTTTCAAACGCCTTTATGCGTCTAATAGTGCCATCTTTTAAGGCCCATGCTTCGCAACCGTAGTACATAAGGACAGGCCAGATGTAGCATAGAAGCATCCAAACTCGAAGCTTTATGGTAAGTCAATGACAACAGAGAACTCTCCTCATCTTATTGAGAGACGCTCGGGCCATTTCTATTCGGGATTTAATTTCTTCATCTGATTCCCATACTTCATTTACCCAGGCACCGAGATACTGAAGTGACGAAGTACAAATGTATAAGATCCCAGGATATGTAATGATTCCAAACACAAGGGAAAATCAAAGAGGAGGTCGTCGCGTCACATCATCGCGTTCGGCGTTTGTCGTGTGCGCTCGTACGTCTACTTACTTACCTCTCTGTGCCAGATATTTTTTTTTTTTTTTTTTTTTTTTTTCCATTGATAGTGATGCGTTACCACAACATCGACCTATTATCGATAGTGGGGCGTCACCAAGAATGGACAAATTTTTAAAGAAGTCGGATTCCACCGGAAACCTTAACTCCACCTCTAAAAGACCCGGTGAAGACCTTATTGGCCCTTGGCAATTCGCTAAGCGTCCGGCTGTCGCTCGGAATTCGGAGAAGTTCGACGAGTCGCGAAGATTACTGCTGCAAAATAAATACAAAGACCTCCCTGTGGATGATAAGAACGAATCTGCAACGAATGCTTGCTTTATCGATGCATCAACCGGAGCAAAGAAGACGGGACATATTCCACCCCTGATATTAGAGATACAGAAAGACTGGACCCATGAGTCTATTAAAAACTTAATCTCCCGGTTTACAAACAGGTTCCATCTTAAGTACAGAGCTAACAACAAAGTTGCTGTTATCTGTTACACGTCTGACGCCCACCAGATTGTGAAGGAAGGGCTCCGAAAAGAAAACGCTGCTTTCCTTACATACACCCGAAAAGATGAAAAAGTCCCCAAAATGGTTATAAAAGGATTACCATCTTATGTCAAAGAAGACCTACCTGATGAACTTGAGAAACTAGGATTCCGAGGAATATCAGTCTCACAACTAAAGATCCA
Organism: Spodoptera picta; assembly: GCA_038387885.1. Classification (NCBI taxonomy): domain Eukaryota; kingdom Metazoa; phylum Arthropoda; class Insecta; order Lepidoptera; family Noctuidae; genus Spodoptera; species Spodoptera picta. The sequence goes on from JAZHFQ010000105.1 coordinate 9,886,224, forward strand.
GGAAGTGAGTACATTAACTTGCCCACCTTATTTGGTCGTACTTCCAGTTGGAACAGATATTGCAAAATTTCGTAAAATCAAATATCTATTTAATTGTGTAGTAAAAATTCAAAAATTTATGCCCAAGAAGTCTGGTGGTACTCAATGCTACAGATGCCAAAACTACGGCCATGCATCAAGAAATTGTAATATGCCCGCAAGGTGTGTTAAATGTACGGAACCCCATGCTACGAGTGAATGTCCCAAAAAAGACCGGACGGAACCCGCACAATGTTGTAATTGTGAACAAAATCACCCTGCAAACTACCATAAGTGCGAGTCTCGTCTTGCTTACTTGAAGCGTGTTCAAGCAAGACGTGAAAATCTACCTTCAAGACCCTCCAAATTAAGATACCTATCTACGGATTCTGCTGTTGCCCCACCCATATCTAAGAAACCTTCTTATGCTGATGTTGTTAAGACCCACACAGGTTATGATTCCATTGCGAAAGACGACCTGGAGATACCACTGGATGACCCAGTGACGAAAGAGATGTTAGAAATACTAATCTGTATTAAAAATCTTAAACCACAATTTTCTGCTTGCGAGTCCACGCTGGACAAAGTAATGTTAATTTTATCCCATCTTGGTCACTATGTATAACTCCTATGAATTATCACTGCTGTCATGGAATTCCGACGGATTACGAGCTAAAATTTATGAACTACTTGATCTGGCGGTATGTACCCTATCTATTGATATTATAGCTGTCTGTGAAACTAAACTCACTAGTAACACTTTCATTAGTACACCAGGTTATATATGCTACCGTCAAGATAAACACTATAGTGGTCGAGGGCAAGGTGTAGCCATATTGGTCAACGATAGACTCGAGGCTCGGCAGGTTATTATTCCCAAAACGAAACATATTGAAGCAGTCGCTATTGGTTTGGTAATTGGAGGCAAGGACTACGTGTTTGTTTCGGCTTATCAATCTCCCAATTTAAGGCTTGAAGGTGGTGACTTGGACATTTTGTTTTCCCTGGGGCCCCATGTGGTTGTAATGGGTGACTTTAATGCCAACCATAAATACTGGAACAGTAGTTATACTAACACTCGAGGCAACACATTGTTCCATCATATGCTGAGCCATGACTACATAATACATTGTCCTGATACACCCACTCAAGTCAACTACCGAGCTGATCTTACTCCGACTAATCCTGACTTAGTTCTATCGTTGAATATCAATAGTATCCATGATATTCAAGTTCTACCAGCCCTATCATCTAATCACTTTCCTGTACTGTTCACAATCAATGGTTTTTGTTCTCGCAAACCCATTCCTAAAGTCTACTCTTATGTTAACACTGATTGGAAAAAGTACCGTTCTTTTCTTGATCAGCATATATTTCTAAGCTCGAATGTGTTCAAGTCGGACCCAGAAATTGACGAAGCCGTGGGCCACTTACACCAATGCCTCATTGAAGCCAGAGATAAATTTGTTACTGCTAAACAACCTATTAACACTAAAAATGTCTTACCTAGCTACATTACAAAAATAATAAAATACAAAAACTTTTTAAGGCGTAAAGAACAAAAAGCACTAACTGCAGACAAAAGACATTTAAGATCAGCTATCAATTATTTACAAAAACTTATCAAGTTACATATTGTAAAATATCAAGACACATTATGGAATTCAAAACTTTCTAAAGTTGACAATCCTGGCAACGATTTATGGCGTCTGGTGAAAACTCTTAAGCCTAAATCTGACACAATACCTCCACTTAAAACTTCCGACGGCTTATTAACAGCGAACACGTCTGAGCAGTGTGAGGTCTTAGCAGATACTTTCGCGATGAACATGAACCTAACCCACGACTGGGTTAGCGATAGTGTTGAAACGGATGTTCAATCAGCTATAACCGTCTTAAATAATCATGCCATAGATAATTTTCATCAACCAGTCCGGCCTACTGAAGTCTGGAAAGTTATACGTAAACTTAAGACTAGAAAGGCACCTGGCGATGATGGAATACACAATATAATGCTTAAAAACCTGTCACAAAAGTCAATTGTGTATATTACCAAAATATTTAATGGTTGCATAAAGTTGGGTTATTTTCCTCATATGTGGAAAACTTCAAAAGTTATTGCTCTGAAAAAACCAGGAAAGGACATTGCATTGCCGACCAGCTATAGGCCCATCAGCCTTCTACCAGTCCTAGGTAAACTTTTTGAGGTATTGATATATGATCGGTTGCGGCGATCCTCAGAACAGCTTATCCGGAACGAGCAATTTGGCTTTCGTTCATCTCACTCCACGGTGCAACAACTGGCCAGAGTTTCCGAACATATATCTTATCATCTTAATCATAAACAGTCTACCGGCATGTTCCTTCTTGATATCGAAAAAGCTTTCGATACTGTCTGGCATGATGGCTTGTTATACAAGCTCATCTCTTTCGGAATTCCATTGAATTTAGTAAAACTAATTCAGTCCTACCTCAGTGATCGCAAGTTCGTGGTACATATTGGCTCTAATAGGTCGTCATCCCGGGTGATGATGGCTGGGGTACCGCAGGGGTCAGTGCTTGGTCCTTACCTCTTTGTCCTGTATGTTAATGACTTGCCTGTGCAAGTCCGTACCCATTTAGCCTGTTTTGCTGATGATACAGCGTCTTATACTTCAGATAGCGACGTTGACATTATCATTAGCCGACTTCAGATGTCTCTTGAATTACTCCAGTCTTACTTCAATAAATGGAAGCTCAAATTGAATGAATCTAAAACTGAAGCCATTCTTTTTACACGTCAACGTAACGTCCCTAAAAGAAATTTGAATATTTCTGGTCAGTCCATTCCTTGGAGTGCAGCAGTTCGCTACCTGGGTATCACGCTGGACAAAAGGTTAAACTGGACTAAACACATAGCAAAATTACGTGTCAAGGGAGCACAAGCACTAGGTTCCCTAAGCCCTATACTCAACCGTAAGAGCAGACTCAGCCCTAAGACAAAAATTAGACTATACACAACCTTAATTAGACCTTGCATCACCTATTCATGTCCAGTATGGAGCAATACTTGTGAATCAAATTATAAACATTTACAGATTCTACAAAATAAAGCTGTTAAAATCGCTTATAATACTCCATTTTTAACTAATCTCCAAATACTTCACTCGAATATTAATTTACCAAACATAACACAATATATTTTAAAACTAACTCGCAAATTTTACAGTAAAAATAAATGTCACTATAATACTTTGATTGCCGACATAGGGCGAAAAGATTTGAATGATTTGCATGGTATCGATAGATATGGTACATACAAGCTCCCACATCACTACGTTTTGTTCGCACACAAAACTGATACCATCGTAGCATGAGCCACGCACTGCGCCGGCGCTGCCCCGCTCTCGTCACTAAACCGTGAGGAGGCGCGGGGCGCGGGGGCTCAGTCGCTGTGGTATCTTGGTGCGGCTACCTGCGTTGCCACTGTTCGCAACATTTTGTGTATGCGCGTAATTAATGTATTTTTACCCTCGAACTATAATAATGGAATCATTACAATGATTTCATATGTATAACATTATTAAATTATCATAATATCAAGCATACATAACCTACTTATTGTTTTAAAATACTTAAAAAGGCTTACACAGCCTGTAAAAGTGTTGTTATTTGAAGATGGAATTGTGACTTGTATTGTAAGTTTTTCAATTTGGGTACACCTACTTATTTTAATAAAGAATTTTATAAAAACAAAAACTAAGTGCGGCAGAGATAACGTATGGACTGCTTAAATCTCAAAGCAAAATTATACACATACTTATCAATTTACAGACCGCCACATACAAACAAGTTAACTTTCATAAAAGAAATCGATGCTGTTCTAAAAAGTGTTCCATGTACCGAAGAGTTAATATTAATAGGAGACATTAACATTGATATATCACAAGAAGAAAATACGGTCGTATGTGCCTACAAAAACGTCCTGTGTGAACACGGCGCGATACCGATGACAGAGGTGACGCGCGAGGCGATCGTAAGCGGCCGGGTGAGTATATCGAACATTGACCATGTGTGTGTGCGATTGAGCCGTGGACGACCGGTCAATGCGTGGGCGCATTTGCTAACTTGTAAGGAATTAAATAGTAATACAAATTGCGAAGTACAAAGCATTTTAGACGATAAAATGGTAAGCCTCAAAGAAGTAAGTAAGTCTCAAAGAAATTGATTGGTCTGATATTATGCAAACAAATTGTCCTAACATAATGTACAGTAAATTATATAAAGTTTTTAATGATATTTATGATAATTGTAAGGTACAAGCAATACCAGAGAAAAAAAGAATTACACAACCATGGGTTGAAAGTGAACTGAGGAAAAAAATTGAACACAGGGATTTACTGTTTAGGATTTGGAAAGTAAACCCAACAAATATGAACAATAGATTAATATATACGAGAAATAGAAATAAAGTTATTAAATAAATAGATTGTGCAAAAAACAAGTATAGAAAAAATGAGATAAAAAATGTAATAATGACTTTAGAAAAATATGGTGTTATATAAATAAATGGATAGGAAAACCCAAAATACGATTGGATGATGTAATTCTAAAATATTTAGGGCAAATTGACAATGTGTATACTATTTGTAATAAGTTCTCAGAGACGTTTACGGGTGAAATACAGAAAATAAAACATGTTTGTGATTATAAATTTTTAAATAGAAATTCTTATGTAAAAGACAGTGATATGTCGTTCTACTTCAAGAATGTGGACGCATGCACGGTAGAAAAATGTATAAGTAAGTTAGATTCTAATAAAGCACCCGGATTAGATAAAATAAGAGTACAAGATGTTAAGCAAGTTAAAAAAGAAATTAGTCCAATATTAGCCAAATTTATCAATATCTCTGTAAGTGAGGGAACTTACCCAGACCTCTTAAAAAAAGCAATCATACTACCAATTTACAAGCAGGGAAGTCATTTGGACTATAGTAACTATAGACCAGTAGCTATATTATCAGTAATCAATAAGATAATAGAAAAAGCTGTTGTGAGTCAGGTAAGCAGTTATTTGGAGCAGCATGATATTATATCGGAAGCGCAGCATGGGTTCCGCCGCGGACGCAGCACGGATACTGCGCTTGCGCAATTTACAGACTATGTCAATAATAGTCTCAATGAGGGTAAGTTTGCTGTTGCTCTTTATATTGATTACAAAAAGGCTTTTGACACCCTGGATCATGACGTACTACTGCGTGCCATGGAAGAATGTGGTATCAGAGGTCTCAGTAACAGATGGTTTAAAAGCTACCTGCAAAATAGATACCTAAGTACGCTGATAAACGGTATCATAGGAGACGAAGTAAGTATGCGACTTGGCGTCCCGACTGGATCAGTTTTTGGCCCGATTGGATATATTATGCACGTCAACAGTGTCATTAACGTAATAGAACACTGTAAAACGTTTATGTATTCAGATGATATGTGCTTGGTGTACACAGCCAGAAACGAGAAAGATGCATTAAAGTATGTGCAAGAGGATTTTGAGAACATAATTAAGTGGGCTCATGACAATGGCATTGTAGTGTCTATTAGGTTTATCTATATATATAAAATTCAAACGTGATTGACTGACTGACTGATTGACTGACTGACATAGTGATCTATCAACGCACAGCCCAAACCGCTGGACAGATTCGGCTAAAATTTGGCATACAGATAGATGTTATGACGTAGGCATTCGCTAAGAAAGGATTTTGATAATTTCCACCCCCAAGGGGGTAAAAAAGGAGATGAAAGTTTGTATGAGACTTTGTCAGTTTTAAACCGATCGGGTTGTAATTTGGCATGCAGATAGATGTTATGACGTAAGCATCCGATGTGAAAGCATTTTGATAATTTCCACCCCCAATGGGGGTAAAATAGGGGATGAAAGTTTGTATGAGACTTTGTCAGTTTTAAACCGATCGGGTTGTAATTTGGCATGCAGATAGATGTTATGACGTAAGCATCCGATATGAAAGGATTTTGATAATTTCCACCCCCAATGGGGGTAAAATAGGGGATGAAACTTTGTATGAGGCTTTGTCAGTTTTAAACCGATCGGGTTGAAATTTGGCATGCTGATAGATGTTATGACGTAAGCATCCGCTGTGAAAGGATTTTCATAATTTCCACCCCCAAGGGGGTAAAAAAGGGGATGAAAGTTTGTATGAGACTTTGTCAGTTTTAAACCGATCGGGTTGTAATTTGGCATGCAGATAGATGTTATGACGTAAGCATCCGATGTGAAAGGATTTTGATAATTTCCACCCCCAATGGGGGTAAAATGGGGATGAAAGTTTGTATGAGACTTTGTCAGTTTTAAACCGATCGGGTTGTAATTTGGCATGCAGATAGATGTTATGACGTAAGCATCCGATATGAAAGGATTTTGATAATTTCCACCCCCAAGTGGGTAAAATAGGGGATGAAAGTTTATATGAGCCTTTGTCAGTTTTAAACCGATCGGGTTGTAATTTGGCATGCAGATAGATGTTACGACGTAGGCGTCCGCTGTGAAAGGATTTTGATAATTTCAACCCCCAAGTGGGTAAAATAGGGGATGAAAGTTTATATGAGCCTTTGTCAGTTTTAAACCGATCAGGTTGAAATTTGGCATGCAGATAGATGTTATAACGTAAGCATCCGCTTTGAAAGGATTTTGATAATTTCCACCAAGGGGGTAAAATAGGGGATGAACGTTTGTGTGAGGCTTTGTCAGTTTTACACCGATCGGGTTGAAATTCGGCGTGCAGATGGATATTATGACGTAAACGTCCCTTTAGAAAGGTTTTTGAACATTCGCACCCCAAAGTATGATACTTTGCCAGTTTTAAATTGATCGGGCTGAGACTTTGCATGCATAAAGTTACTATGACATAGGTATCTCTTTAGAAAGGATTTTGATAAATTCCACCCCTAAGGGGATAAAATAGGGAATGAGAGTTTGTATAAATCTTCTTAGCCGTTGAATTTAGAATCATTGAATCTTTTTGAATTACATTCGGTAAAACGATGATTTGGGACCTGGGTAACGTATGATAGTTTTTTCACAGATGTCTCACGAGAACGGGAACTATGCGTCAATGCCCCAGGACTCTCTAACTCTTAACCACTGAACTTATTCTAGAGAGATTCGGTACAACAATAGTCGATAGAATAGTTTTTATTACTCAAACCTTACGTGATCGGGCACTGTACTGGTAAGATCCCTGCGGGATTATTTATTTATTGAAACTACGATAAATCATTTCAAAATAGGTAAATCTTACTTGGGCACTGAATTGATTCTGGTTAATTCTGTCAGAAGTCATTAATCTACGCGGACGAAGTCGCGGGCAACAGCTATCTACACATATAATAAATCGTAGAAAAGTCAAAACTGTACATTGAATATTTTTTAAAAGAATATTTGAAGCGTGATCTCTAATCGATACCGAAGCCAATAATGTGGTTTTTAGAATTTTTGTCTGTTTGTCTGTATGTATGGCCGTGATGATCTCAAAAAGTACTGCACTACTATTTTAAATTTTGCATGAATATTACTAACAAGTCTGGTAAACATATAGGCTACATATTATCACGCTATCATCTACGGGACTGAATCAATTCTGACGACATCCATTACCGTAGAATATCCCTTGATAAAAACTAATTCAAAAGCCTAAATTCTGCCAGAAGTCATTATTCTACGCGGACGAAGTCGCGGGCAACAGCTAGTTCAGTTAATAAAACCAACGCACTAACGTTATAAATAAACTATATTAAAAATAAGAAATGAATATCAATAATTTTCGTGATTTCGAATTTCGATGCGCGCGCGATCGCTAGCCGTGGCGGAGTGTGTGGGCGAGCGAGGGGGCGCGTGCGGGTTGAGCGCGGGGAGGCGACGGCGACGACAGCGCTCGATGTGTCGAGCGGGCGGCTCCGCGAACATGCGAGGCGTCCGAGTCCATCAACGCGGGCCGGAGCTCCGCTAGCGGCCGGGCCGTGTGTAGGTATAGCTAAGGGTGTGTACAAGCGTGCGGAAGCATAAGGCCGTGTATAAATGTTGTAAAGTATGAAGTGTTATGGTATGAATGTGAGTGTATGTGTATGTATGTTTTATGTAAGTATTTGTTATGTCTATTATCTTGTACCTTAGCTATATCCTACATCACTCCCCCGCTGAGACCGGTTCACGGTCGATAGTGAGAAAGATGCTGTGGGAATCTCACAGTTCTCCCGCTTCTTGTGGTGGTCTTGGGTTGCAACTGTGGTTGTGGTGGAACTGGTGATGGAGCAGATGATGGTTGTGGTGGCGTCGATGGAGCAGATGATGGTTTTGGAGACGGCGATGCTTTGTGTGACAAGCCATCATTATTGCTTGCCATATATGTTGGTTTAAGCCTGTCAATGGTTACGGTCATGTGTTTTCCTTGGACGTCTATTGTGAAATTTTTTGTTCCTCTTTCAATAACTAGATGTGGACCAGAGTACGGTGATTCTAGTGACTTCTTCAAAGGTCCCTTCCGCAGGAAGACATGAGTGGCTGTGTTGAGATCTTTGGGAACATAAAATACTTTCTATGACACGTAGTTGATGCAGGTGACAGTTTAGAAATGTGCTGTCTCAGTCGTGCTGCGAAGTCTGCTTCATCAGTGCTGTGGTGAGTTATGGGTTTTAAAAACTCACCAGGTAACCGGAGTGGCTCGCCGTATACCAGTTCGGCTGCAGAGGTTTGTAGATCCTCCTTCCAGGCACTCCTCATACCAAGGAGAACAAGAGGAAGTGTCTCCGACCATTGTGCGTTGTTGTGGCACATGATGGCGGCCTTCAGCTGTCTGTGCATCCTCTCCACCAACCCAATGCTCTGCGGGTGGTAGGATGTCGTGGGGCGATGGTAAGCGCCTATGATGGACGAGATGCTCTGGAACAGCTGCGAGTCAAATTGCTTGCCTCGATCCGTGGTGATGGTTTCGGGGCATCCGAAACGAGCAACCCAGCCAGCAATGAAGGTACTGGCGCAGGTCTCTGCTGAGATGTCAGCGAGAGGATACGCCTCTGGCCATCGAGTGAATCTATCGACGGCTGTAAGGCAGTATCTGAAACCAGAAGATAGTGGCATAGGGCCTATTATGTTAAGATGGACATGGGAGAAGCGGAAGGAAGGAACAGGAAATGAGGAAAGAGGAGAGTGAGTATGACGGGTGGCTTTGTTTCGTTGGCAATCTGTGCATTGTTGAGCCCATGTTCTGCAGTCACGCCGAATCTTAGGCCACAGAAATCTTTCTGAGATCAGTTTTGCTGTTGCGTTGGGGCCTGGATGACACGTCTGCTATTATGAACTTCCAAATAAAATGACGGCGTAATCCTAGGTTGAGTGACAGCTGGTATGTACCGTAAGTACGTATCGGCGTACCATTCGCTGCGACGAGCTCGTAACTGCTCTGTTTACCATACGACAGCTGATTTTTCAAATAGGACCTAGGGTAGGCACACACATCGGAACCCGTGTCTATTAAAAATTGTACGCCGGTACGTTTATCAGAAATAAATAGGCGGCCTTTACATGTAGAGCAATCATCCGTCGCCATTACTGACTGCTTTGGAAGGTTTCCGATTTAAAATCACATGGCTGGTTACATTTTGTGGCCTTATCACCGAATTTATAATCCTTGATTGAGAAGATGAACGATTCCGACTTCTAGATCGCTCTGGTCGAGAAAATTCATTGACCTTCTGAGTTAGCACTTCTACATGTTTCATGAGCTCAGCCATTTGTTTACATAAGGTAGGTATATCACTTACTTGTGTATATGACGATGTCGCCGCAATTTGACCTTTCGGTACGACATCGTGGATGCTATCTGCAAGATCTGCTAGTACCTGAAGAGGCGATGACGATTGCGACGCTATTATCGACTGGATGTTAGTAGGTAATCGACTCGACCATATCGTACGTAAAAACTCGTCGGGAACTTTCGGCCCGGCGAGGTGCTGCAGGTGCCTGAGAAACTGCGATGGTTTTCTATCGCCTAACTCCTCGTGAGTCAGGAGTTGGTGCACCTTCTTCTCCCTCGACTCGGAAAGCCGCTTGATAAGCTCCGTTTTTAGTCGATCGTATATTTCGGTCGCTGGTGGGTTCACGATTATATCTTCCACCTCCGTCGCATATCGTGGATCGAGGTGGCTGACGACGTAATAGAATTTAGTAGTGTCCGCAGTAATATTTGAAATCGCGAACTGTCCTTCTATTTGCGCAAACCAAATCGCGGGCTTCTCTGGCCAAAATGGCGGAACGCGCACGCCGACACGGAAAATGTCTTTAGAATCCGTTGAATCGGTTTTCGTATTTTTCTCGGACTCGCACATTTTGGAAGTCACGTATAGCACTTTTATATTGTCACTGAGTTGCTTGTTACTAAGTTTATGAAGTTCACTGCACAGTAGGTAGCACTAGCACTCGTTACGTGTTTAGTTCGGGGTCACCAATGTAGTGTCTATTAGGTTTATTCAGTTAATAAAACCAACGCACTAACGTTATAAATAAACTATATTAAAAATAAGAAATGAATATCAATAATTTTCGTGATTTCGAATTTCGATGCGCGCGCGATCGCTAGCCGTGGCGGTGTGTGGGCGAGCGAGGGGGCGCGTGCGGATTGAGCGCGGGGAGGCGACGGCGACGACAGCGCTCGATGTGTCGAGCTCGAGCGGGCGGCTCCGCGAACACGCGAGGCGTCCGAGTCCATCAACGCGGGCCGGGGCTCCGCTAGCGGCCGGGCCGTGTGTAGGTATAGCTAAGGGTGTGTACAAGCGTGCGGAAGCATAAGGCCGTGTATAAATGTTGTAAAGTATGAAGTGTTATGGTATGAATGTGAGTGTATGTGTATGTATGTTTTATGTAAGTATTTGTTATGTCTATTATCTTGTACCTTAGCTGTATCCTACTAATAATGAGTATTATTACCTATCAATTTATCTAAAACAAAAGTTATGTTTATAAGTTCACCTTACAATAGGATCAATAAACAAGGTAAGTTAACATTTAACAATAAAAAAAAGACTAAGGGAAGCATTGTTGTAAAATGATATTACACTGAGATCTGAAAATAAATAGTGATGTACTGTATTTTAGTCGTAAAAAAAAACCTACTAATAGTAAATTGTATACGTGTATAAAGATGAAAATTAAGAACGCTATTTTGCCAACAAACTGTTGAACAGTTTGGCAATGTTTAGAATTAAGTAACATGCATGTATCTTTAGCTGAATAAATAAATAAAAAAAAATAAAAAAACTTGAATAGTTGTACTCTCTGTAGTTGTTGTCCCGCTACCTGTATTTTGGGATTCAAATCCAGATTTCTGAAGACCACTATGAGCATCATTTTGCTTATGTTTACCGCGAGACCTGCTTCTTGGCTGCACTCGTTGACCCTGTCTACCATTATCTCCAAGTCACGCTCCGAAGCTGCAATAAGAACGATGTCATCTGCGTAGCGCAGATTATTAATGCGCCAACCGTTAATTTTAATTCCAGCCTCACTATTTTCGAGTGCTTCCGACATAACTACTTCCGAAAAATTAATATTTAAGAGCAACGGAGACATAATGCATCCCTGCCGAACCCCGCGACAAATATCAACTTCCTCAGTATCTTCGTCAACTCTCACTGCAGCCACTCGTTTTTCGTAATGTAGTAGTAGTGTCTTAAGGGTCTCAAATTGTGTTCGTACAACAGTCTTTGTTATTGTGACAGCAACGAGATCAAATTGCCTTATCGTATTATTCCTATTTGTGTGCATTCCCTCGTCCCCTGCGCTTGACTTTTTTGCATAGATGTTATGTAGGTACTCGTAATGGTAACATCTCTATTGGTTAAATACTCAAAATAGAATAAGGGAGAAACCACTGATATGATAAGAGGGAGAAACGGAGATGGCAGCCATTTCATGTATGCTAGCGCCATCTGGTTTTCGCTAGTTTTCACTTTCATCGTTCAACCGCGGTTCAACCCTATTGGGAAATGACAGATTGACAGAAATTCATTAGAGCACACGCTTTCTCTTGTGCGTGTAACAAAAAATCACACTGTTTTACACCCTTTGAATTAAAGTTTACTTTTAGTAACGTACTCAGTGTGCACACTGCACACAGTTTCGTTCAATGGCATTTACAGCATTTAAATTACTGCAATGACAGAATGACACTAACTGCCGTCTGCCACTGTCACTCACTCACCTGACTGACCTGACACTCTAACTCTGACAGTTGAGTTTTGTTCGGACGGTTCGTAGGTCGTTAGTTTTTGTCTTTTAACTCTTTTGGTTGAATAGAAACAACGCGAGGAATCGTGTAGAAGAAATGACGTATTCAAGTTGTAGCGTTTGAATTATCATGATAAGTAGGTGTTACAATAGTTTTCTTTAGTTTGAACTCCGGAGTCGCCGGCGAAAGCAGTGTTTCGATTACTACCTGCAAACTAAATAATTGTAACGTGACGTGCTTTGCTCCCCGTTATTGAGAGCATTCAAAATGAACCTGGGCTATGCAGTAGTTCTATTCAATGCTATATTCATTGCATTAGTGAATAGTGCAGTTATTGTGGAAGATGGTGATGTAGATCAACAAGGACTTTATAGTAAGTCTGATCATGTTGACATATTAACGAATCGTAATTTTGCAAGGAAAATTTATGGGCAGAATCATGCAATTGTGGCTCAATTTTACAATAGCTACTGTGGACACTGTCGAGCATTTGCTCCCAGATTTAAAACCATGGCATCTGAAATGATGAATTGGAGAAATATTATAAAGTTAGCTGTTATTGACTGTTCTGTGGAAGAAAACAATGAAATTTGTAGACAGTTTGAAGTAATGGCTTATCCATCGTTACGCTATTTGCATGAGAATTATGTCAAAGGAAATGGTAATGTTGGTGATAAGATACAGTTAACTGACACACTTGAAAAACTTAAAGCTCAAATAATCACAAAAATGCAAAATGATCAAACCATTGGAAACTTAAAATTTGCACCTTCCTTTGTTATTGAATCCTTCAAAGATTATGCATCTGCTGTTAAGAATGTGCCTGCCAATATTCAATATACATTTCTTGTATTGGAAAATGATAATTCTACATTAGGGTCTGAACTAGCTTTAGACCTAAATGATTACCCTAATGTTAAAGTAAAAAGAGTGAATGAAGCTAGTGAAATTGCAGAGCTGGCAAACATTAAACAGTTTCCTGGACTTATAGCTATTAGCTCTACTTTAGAGTCTACTACTCTTGTGCCCAAAGACTACAGTAAGTTGGGATTACTGAAAGCAATTAATTCTTTCTTAAAATCTAAAAACTATGCTTTCCCTGTGCGTGATCATGATAGTCAAGAAATACCCACTAATGACCACTCCAATGAAAAACCTGTGACTATTAATACTGATCTTGTATATTATAGTGACTTGGAGAAAACTATTAAAACAAGTTTACATACTGAAATCACAAGATTTAAGACCTTGACTGGCGAAGCTCTGCAAGCGCTCTTAGACTATCTAGATGTAATCATGGTTTCATTTCCTTTTAGAGCGAATCTTAAAGAGTATATCACAGAATTGCGTACTACTCTCGCATCAAAGAATAGTTGGGAAGGTGGCGAAGTGTATGAAGTAGTTAAAAATTTGGAAATAATACATGCACCTGTATATATAACCAATTTGGAATATGTAAGGTGCAAAGGTAGCCAGCCTAAATTCCGTGGATACACTTGTGGACTCTGGACACTATTTCATACTCTAACTGTAAATGCTGCTCAAAAACCTGGTACAGAAAGTCCAAAAGTTTTAAAAGCTATGCATGGTTATGTGAAAAACTTTTTCGGATGCACAGAATGTGCTGGACATTTCCAAGCAATGGCAGCAAGAAATAGAATATTTGATGTGAAGGAAAATGACAAAGCGGTACTTTGGCTATGGATAGCACATAATGAAGTAAATCTTAGGTTAGCAGGAGATACCACTGAAGATCCTGAGCATCCAAAGATCCAGTTTCCAAGTGTCGCCAGGTGTGCTGAATGCAGACTAGCGAGAGGTGCTTGGAATCTACCAGCTGTATACCAGTACCTCCAAAATGTATACGGTGCTGCAAGCATCCAATCCATGCGACGTGCAAGGTCATCTGCAGCACCTTCGGTCCCATTCTCCAATTTGGACATCGGAATGCTAAGTCTCCTGTACATATTATCTTTCATTATTCTTATTTTAGTTATTAAATATTTTCTCTCTAAACGTTACAAAAAAAGGTTTTACAAACATGGAAGGGGTAAAGTATAACACTACTTTTAATAATTTTATAATAATCACATATTGTCCGTTTGCTGGTTATTTATTCTTTCGTTTGCCTTATAAGTTTGTTCATTTTAAAATCATAAATAGTACAGTTTTTTGTGGAACCAATTATTACTCTTTCTTGAGAAAAAGCTTTATTAAAAGCTATTAATTAATAATGGTTATTCAGTCATTTATTTGATTTGTATTATTGCATGTGGAATGTGTCACTAAAGACTTTGGTCTTTGGTAGTGAAATTATGATAACAATATAATATATTTAATTTCATTGACTTCTGCAAAATATCATATTATTATACTTTATTAACATAGGATTGCCAGAAGGTTTGCTTAATATTTTAATATGTGGAAATTTATGTTATTTTTTTAAGTTAGTTGTATAATGTTATACAATAATACTTCATTATTACATCAAAATATTGCAATTGCGAATTATTATTAGAATAAAGGAGGTAATTGGTTCCATTTTACACAATTTTCATAATGGGTTCCTTGTAATAATACTCATTACAAAGCTTTTTTTAAGTTCATGGGTAGTTTTCACTTTTTATGCTGCTATATAGAGGGCTGGAAATAATAAAAATATGCGACTAGATAAACAAAAAAAGTAGAAATTTTGAGACAGTTCAATATTGTTTTCATTGGTAATACACATTTTTCTTTTAATTCCAGCGCTTGGCATGTTACATTTTGTATTCTTCACAAGATATCTGTTTTACAAAGTTGCTATAAGATTAATTGCTGTTATTTTACCTGTTGTTAAACAAAGCAATTTTTTTTAAAGGAAAAACGGCTTTTTTGAACTCGTTTGATACAGAATACATAAAAATTCTATGCAAACAATTACTGCTGTCTGAATATTTCAATGCCTCAATTGATGAGGCAGTGCTGAAAATTTCGAATGACAGTATATATAATTTATATTTATTAACCATTCCATTATTTTCATTTTGCATAATGTGCATTAATTTTGCAAATGCTAATATTAAATAGTTAAATTGAATGGACCACAATATTTTTCTATGATGTCTTCACAATGATGAAGCGCTTAAATAATGTCTGGTTCGATATAAATCCTGATAGAATTAGAACATACATATTATTTGGAAGGATCAAACAATTAATTAAATAGCTTGAATAATTATATTCAGTACAAAATTTAAGACATAGAGATCATGGTCAACTTCAAAATAACGGCCGATAGCATATGTGGGTATTTATAGACCCATATTAATATTGATTGTGAATGAAAATGGGAGCCTCCAATTTTGCACAAAATATATCTCTTTCTTCTCCACGACGCAATTACTTTTAGTTTATTTTTTGAGGCCTAGTAAATGTCGTTTTAATAAACTTTTATAGTTACCATTACTGATTTAATTACAATAGTTATAACTACTTAACTATGACATGTTGCCATGTTGCTATGCTCGTAAAACTAAAATCGAAGGGTAGCATAACGGCTCGCGTGTTTTCCTTTTCCATAGGACTCTTAGGCGTCGATAATTTATTAAACTTGACAAGTTTATCGAAAAAAATTTCGTAAAGATTTTGGTAATAAAAGGGAGAAATAAAAAAAATTAGAACAATTAATCATTCTTATTTAACATAGTTTTGGTCACTTCAATCTCATAGTAGGTAGTCATAAATTTTATATTTAATTTGATTTTTGTAAAACAGATGTTGCAAATAAAATATTAATTTACTAAAATTAATGTTCCAGAAGGTGCTAAAACGTAATAATATTGTTTTAAATAGAATTCTTATACTTAGTTTATATTTATTAGTCATTTTGGCCGTTAGTACCGAAGGTAAATTATACGAAGTACCTGTAGGTAGTTAAATGAATATAGTAATAATATAATAATAAATGATTCCATTATATTTCTAAGATATTAATAATAAATTATTTACCTGTAAAAATACGTAGTTATGTAAGAACTGCCTTATTAATTTTTCAGTTAATTAGACATAGTATAAATATGTAGTATTTTGGAAGTAGGTTCCTATGTAAATGGAGTGTAATATTTATTATGGTAAATCGGATAAAATAATGCGTAGGTAAAAAGAAACATGACAAGTGTGAAATTCTAAACTTAGATAATATTTAACGGAATCAGTAGTCGGCAGTGCTCATGATTGAATGAATATTATAAAATAAAATGAATTGTAGGTATTGTTCGTCAAGACGTATGCATGATAAAGAAACAAATAAATTAACGGACTATTGTTTTACTTTCTGCATAACTATTCGTACCGGTCGTACAGTAATGTTCAAAACATTTGTACAGGCACTGTCATCAATATAGAAGACTTAACATTAAATCTAATACGATTTACACCTACGTATTTAGCAAAATGTAATATTAGATTTACAATTATATAATATAATTATATTGTTTAAAATAATAAAAAAAATAGCCGCTGATTATGAAATTGACAGAGAAAAAAGAATATTCGTCCAGAAATAACAGTCCGTGACTTGCAATCTTATAATCATTTATCAATCTTTCATACATTTGTGAAATTATCACCACCATGTAAAACCACAAAATTATACGAAGTCGTCAACAACATTATTTGTCACAAATATTTATTACAAGTTCCGTACAGACAGACATGACATATAAATCCGTATATTCGGTTTTATTTTTGGATATTTTTTTTACAATTACACTCAAAATGTCATAATTATAGTAAAGATATAATATACATATAAGATGCCAATATTTGCTTTGTGATATAATTAATTATACAATACATTAAAAGGTTAGCATATTCGTATTGTTAAAAATTATAGAATCGCTAGTAATCCGACAGCTAGATGTCTGAGGTGCTGAGTTGTTATCCTTGAAATCAATTTATTACGTAAAGTCTTTATATATAAGTAGCTACTCCCGCGTGGTTTCACTGGCTCCTATTGATCGTAGCGTAATGTTTTGTAGCCTATAGCCTCGTGGATAAATGGTCTATCCAACTGAAAGAATTATTTAATTCAGACCAGTACTTCCACAGATTAGCACGTTGAAACAAACAAACTAATCCTTCAGCTTTATATTATAGTATAAGAAATATATATATAAGATACAATAAGTGCAATGCAACTAAAGAGAAATATATATAGAATTCAATAGAGCATGTAAATAAAAATATTGATAAGTTGATCGTAAATTGTATAAATTTATAGAAAACTTTATTCTATAAATTCATATAATATGAGTAATCAAATTAAGTCCTAGTTACAAGTGCCTATGATTATGTAAGAATATTTGTCATAATATTATATCTAATACAAAAGTTTCGGTCAATATAAAATCGTATAATACAAAATTATACATATCAAATGCTATATAATCTGCCAATATACCGGTAGTCCGGATAATGTAATAACCATTTATTATAGATACATTTTGAATTAATGTGTAAAGAATAATGTAATACTTATTAGGTTTATGATATTTAGCTATGCTTAGCTTATATTTATATTTACATATTTTCTGAGATCAAAGCTAAGCAATTTTGTGTATTATTTCGCGTCAAGTAGAGTACGTTGTTTAATATTATATCTATTTGTGATTGGCGGTTTTCATGGGTATGCAATAGATACACAAAAGTAGATAATTAGTATTAAGAAAATCGATACTGCATTTAATTTACTTTGTGCAATTAGGTACGTAGTATCATAACAGTGTACGGTTACAAGTGTATCTTAGAAATATAATCATGTATTAATATTTATGTAGATACATTCTTGTAGCCTTTATGTCTAAGAAATACAGTATAGCTATTCAAACTGTAAAACTATTTGCCTTTATCATGATTATAATACTATTATTTTTAAACAAACGATAGAGACACAATGAGATGACCGCACGTTTTTGTGAATACATTGGAAGGTTATTCAAAATTTTTGCTTGCCGAGTTTCCACTTTTCATATTATTAAAATCAAAATATCTTGTCTTGAACGTACGCTACGTCGCTAATCTCATGTCAATATTGAAGTTGAAAACTAAGAAGCTAGTACTTGTGTATGTAGTGGATCCACCATTCATGTATGCTACGACACAGATAAGATAAAATCTTACAGCGCAATTTAATACCTGGACCTAGGTAACTCAAAGATCTTGGTACTAATACGACGCTAAGTTATTATATAGTTTTAAAAGTCTGAGCCCATGAGCACTGCCTAATTTCAAATTAAATCTTAATTTACCGTTCAAATCAGTTACCCAATAAAATCGCGAAATAATCCATAAAATTAGTTTCCATATCAATACTTAACGACAATAATATTGTTTGAAAACATAACTGTATCAGTTTTCATTTACAGCGAAGTTATAAACTTAGCCAAATACACGGAAAAGTAGAAGTATGGATGCCTGAGTTGTTTTGATTACTTACCAATTGTTTGAAAATGTATTGATGAATAATATTTTTACATCCATACAGTACGTTTCATCGCAACTGGGTGGAAAATGGACTCTGGGTTAAGGTCAGTAGGTTATCTGTACTTAGTTATTTTTGTGGTGGTGGATGGGTGGTCTTAATGTATTAAGATGGTGAATGTTTCATTTATTTGGCTTCGTAGGCGTGTAACAGTAGCGAATAATGTCAAACAATTTTATTGCAAGTTACCTAAACGTCTTAACAAGTCATTACTAATGATGAAAGTTTTAGTGTTTGTGTACATACCTATATACTTAGTAGTTAAACTGTACCTAATCATTTATTAAGGTAAATGTGTTAATGTACTACGTGTAATGTCTGTCGTGTTAGTGCTTTATGCGATTTCATCAGAGATTTACAAAATATCAATAAGTAGGTATATCAATGGTGTATCATAGTTTTGAGATCATTGCAATATGAACAGCTGCAATGCGATAAGCCATCGTAATTTGTTTAGAAAACATAGTTTAATACGTCCAATACACTATGTTTTATGGGTAGAGTACAATAGATAATTTCATTTAGAAACTTAAATGCCTTGCTTTATATAGCTATGAACTTTGTGAATTACAATAGCGGTTATAAATGTTCTATGGGCGTCATTCTTACGGAGTATCATCAAATCACAATAAGTTTATTATCAAAATAAAACGCGGAACAGGGTTCTTTTTCAATGTGAAACGCAATTTTTCAAATGTTTTTTAAGACGATCAGTTATATACGTGCTTATGTATATAAATTATAGTTTTGCCCAAGTCATCGGGAGACCAAACTCGGTGTTTTCACCAATAGGTTACCCAAGGCTCCATCAGCCACCTTCCAATTCCATTATCAAACCAACTCGATGGTACCATAATATTGTATGGTCATCTCATCTTTATGTAACTGCCAAGTTACATACTTCATGATGATAAAACAATTAGAAATGCGAATAATTAGGATCCCTAGATTTTATTCCATAATTCGTTACATGTCGACCCGATTAAACCGTGTTAAAACATTGAAAAATAGAAACGCAATATTTATGCTGGCTTTGTAATGTAAAATGACTACAGTAACTTTTATGTTTTATATATAGGCGAACGCGATTATTGGTCAGCGTTTTTCCCAGAAACCTATATAAAGAGAATAGTCACAATAACATAATCAAACGAACAAATCTGTAAACGATTGTTTCCAAACTAGTTTTCTTTATCAGTCCCTTAACAATAGACATGAATGGATAGATTTACCTAATTCGTAATTACGTAGTAGATTATGTTTATCAGTGTTGTAATTATGACGAAAGACGGGCGAATATAATCATGCTGACAAAAAATATCATTGACGTCATCCAGTTATATAGGTAACAGGAGAAATATTTTTGTAGGACAGGTAGTTTGCGAAAATTATGTTGCATAATGCAAGATTTACCGCTTGTCACGTGAATTTTATATGCTCGTTGACTTCAAAGTATAAGTAGGTAGGTACCAATCTATTGCAAAGTATTGTTGAGTCAATTAGGAAGTAGTCAGTTTGTGCCGAGACAGGAAACGTTTAGGAGGATAAGCTGAGCGATAGCGCACCCGTTCTGCTATTGTCGGTATTTATTTGTGTCTGTAACGATTTGTAATATGGTTGTCTTTTATGCTGTTGTATAATTTCTATTCTAGATTCTTAGAAGGCACTTGAAACTATTATTTGCAGTAATGTTAGTGGATACTTAAATATCTTTAAAATATCTCAAATTCTCAGTGTTTTTTGTACTTAGGTATTCTTACTTTGGTACAGTTGCTTTAACCGCATGTATTTTTTTCCTTTTCAATTCGTTGGGCTAGGTATTGTTTAGTTCTCTTCTCATATTTGTAATAGTAGACTGACATTTTTGGTGTTTTATATTAGGTATTATTTAGTTTAAATTATGTCACATAAAATGGTTTCGCTACAATAACTAAGACTTCAGAATCAGAGTACTTCCTTTCTAAAATTGTGTCGCACTTATTTGAAGCACTTTTTACTGAATTTAATCATATGAAAAACTAGAACGCATTGTTAATATGTAGTTACTAAGCACGCTTCACGCTTTCCTCGGTACATAATTATTGATTACACTTTTAATATAAATATAGAATTGAGGGTATATTGCACGTAAGTACATAAACGTACCAACTATAATTAGCGAAATGTAGGGATTTTTATCTTACTCACACTTGTGGTTTGCGGATATGTAGTTAGTTAAGTAATGACTAGTCAAAAATTTATATTTTATTGGTCATTATTTAGATGAATACTCATTTATGATATACCCATAAAAATGAATGCACCGTCCAGTACGACGCTTCAAAAATACTGGTAAAAATCCTCGTCGTGCTTATATTTTTAGTGCAGAAATCAAGTGTATGCCTGTAACAACACAACAACTTTTTAATAATTGGGGTATCATGAGCTGTTGTAGTTTTTTTGTACCTCTATACCTATGTTTAATTTCTTCTCCACTCTTACTAGCGGACTGCGGTCTCTTTATTTCCCAAATCCGTATTGTGTGCGAAGACATTCACTACAGATAACGTTTTATTTGTTTGCAGGTACATGACAGCATGATAGTTTGACGTTTCGAGAAATCCATCGCTTCCATTTTTATACTCGAGTCCTGCCGTACCTAAACATGATGCTAGGTCTAAGCTAGAAATATTGTTAGTTGATTTATAAACGACTTTACATATTATAAAATCTCGTAATTGGTGTCGAAGTTAAACATAAGATTGGTATGTTTTGACAAAATCAAGTGTTTAGTTTTGGAGAAAATGATATCACCCAAAGAGACTGCCACATAAATGCACTGTTCCAATACAATAGATACTGCCATTATGTATGTTGTCAATTAATATGTTATTAACCCTGTTGTGTGCATAATTCATTGTTCGTTAATTCGCTTTACCATTGTTCACTTTCCCGAAATTAACACTTGATTAGAGTTGGGAATGTCATGAAGCATAATTTCTAGATTAAAATTTCGAAGTTGAAAATATTGTTACGGATCACTTGAATAAATACTGTGTAGTTGACACAAGCTTTATAGGTGTGCGATGAAATAAATAGACGAGAGGAAACCTGTGCCTCATATACAATTCTAAATAGCAAATAGAATAATCGAAACAACCAACTAGGTATAATGTACTGCAATAAAATCTCAAGCTAATAAATAGTCAGATACATTTAAAATATTTTTTTAAGATTTGTAATTAGTTTATGACCTGGTCAAAGATATATTCAACGAATATTGGGTCCTAATGTATTTAGATGACTCTGATTGAGAAATAAATATAATTAATTACATTGTTACTTTTATTAATATGTGTTTTTAATTTTAAGCACTGAAATCCCCCGTTTAAAAGATATGAATATTTACTGAATATTTTCGTTTATTTAATTGCATACCTATTAATTAGAGGATAAATGCTAATTTACCTACCAACCTTCTCACAAAATGTTACATTGTTATCATCACGGCTACCTACTTACCTTAAAGTACATAGGTAGTTACATTGGTTATCCTCAAAGCCAGTTTTAATTAGTTAGTTAATTTATCATATTATTGTAAGTCCCGTGCAATACTATGGTGGGTACCCACCTATACCTATGCTTAATAGTTTTATTTACCTGACACGAACTGGCTCATCACGGCTGCTTTAATATTTGACGACTTTTCGTATAAATTTACAATTGTTCTTAGGACATTGTGTGCGATCAATAAATAAATAACAATACATTACAAAACGTTGTTGTGATGGGTGCAATCGATATCATTTACATCTTATACTTCAAATGACTGAGACTAATCTCTTGATCTAAATCTAAACTATAGAATTATAAAAATTAATTAGTACCTATATACTATCATTAATTTTAAGTCGTACTCCACACAGTCATGTTGTCTTATGGTATTAAAGCTACTTATTTAATTTCAACTAGCTTCTTATAAGCTAAAGTTTCTTATTCTCTCAAAGGTGCATAGGTATCCTATTTCACATAATACTATATAGGTAGGTACTTACCTAACTTTTATTACCGATGTACCTACAGTATCCACTAAAATGATTTTTGTTTAATTCGAATTCATTCAACGTCTTTCAGCTATCTACCTATGAACCTAGTAATTGTAACCGAAATCTGTAAGTATGCAATGCTCTAACACTAGTTTGCGACTCACATAACAATCTAGCATAGGTACCTACATAATGTGCCTAAGTACCTAGAGTGACAACTTACTAACATTTGCTTCGAATATGCAACTGGTTAGATTTGTTAATGTTTAAAGAAACCAAACTATCGGAGTAGGTACTTACTTATTTTTACATGCTTAGCGTACCTACACATAGGTATTGCTCACGATTCATGATTCTCAGGAGATAACAAAAAATAATGTGCTTTTTATCCAAGTCAAGGTTTGGATATATATTTTATTGTGCTTGTGCCTAGAAGCAAATATTAGATCGGTCCGAAATTACTTGAATTTGGGCAATTTGGACTATGAAAGTGTTACATTTTCCCATGAAAATCGATCAATTAAAATACTTTTTCACCACTCCGAATCCGAGCAGAATGTTTTATGAAACTTCTATTTGTTTCTTTGATAGGTTAGAATAGAATAATAGATACAACTATAGGAAATACCATACAAAAACAATGAGGAGCCCTGAGTTGCATTTTTGTTTGTTCTTGGATGTTAACGATTTTTTTATATCGATAGATATAGCTGATAAGTAGATACTAGATAGTTCATTCGTAATATATATACCTATGCACCTACATAGGTCTTTATTATACCTTTCCTCATTAGTATTTACTTAATAGAAATATCATCAGCTCAAGAATCGAGTCCATAACTTGAGCAATGTGATTGATCCAAACACGTAGGTATAGTAGGCCAATATTAAGAATTTTGTTAATGCTAGTAGTGTTACATTCTCAGAACAAATAAAACAATACACTTCGTCATTTCAAAATAAAAGTAGCCTATGCAAGTTGCAGTTCAAAATATTCCATCATGATAATAGTAGCATCGGTGTGCATTCACACAATTGTATCGTCACGCGGAGCGTACAGATGGTACCTACCAATCACACACTCACTTGATTGAAGCACAATGTAATAATACTTAAGGAGGTGGACGACGTCATTCATGTTCTAGAGTTCTAGACTATAGATGCAGTGACTAATCAAAGTTGTAGAAGGGGTGTATGATTACATAATTAAAAAACAATTTTGTATACATTTTTTAATGAATATACATTAATAAAAACCACGTCAATACACATACATACATGTTAAAAATGTGAGCCACACAGAACGTAATTAATAAACTGTGCCGTACTCGCGTCCGAATTCTCACACGCAACCGAGTTTTGTGATGTAAGTTAGTGACGCTAATTCAGTCACCTTATATGTGTTGCATGAAGTGACAGAAACACTATTAATAGCCCTATAGATTTTAGTTGTCGTTCGAGCCTTTCGAGTGCGAGCACCTTCATTTTAGACACAAATTTTTATGACTTCATATGACACGAAGCATTGTGCTTAGCCAGCTAAATTATACTTTAGGTACACACTTATGTAAATGAAAGCGATTTTGTTTATGCAAACTAGAATTAAAACGGCATCAACTTTGGACGAAATCGAAATTCGTGGTTGCGCAATGCAATAAGTAGCACAACATGATAAAAGAAAGTTGTCACTTGACGTTTACATAATGTTCCAAGCCAAAAGAGTGCAAAACCTAAAGACTGTCTTTCCTCAAAGATCAAAAATAATACAAATGGAAATCACAATTGGTACCACCTATAAAACAGTGGTGAAAATATATTAATTGTACTTAAAATAATTACATATTCCGATTCAAAGATCGGTGAAAACAAATTCATTACATCCGAAATAATATTCTAAGTTAGTTGTGCTGATAAAATTCATTACAAATTACAAAATATTCTATTCAAAAGTGTTTACAAAAGAAAAATGCTCTCTTACCATTCATCTTAAATCTAAATAAACTTTGTTATAAAATATAAAATTAACCTTGAAATAATCTAGTATGGCACTCAAAGCCAAGACGGTTGTCGACGTTCAAAATTCGTAAATTACTTATAACCATTATTAATTATTAAATATCAAATATGTAAGTAAAAAATTACATATAAGACAATGTCGACAGAGGTAAGAGAATGTTCATCACAAGTAGCGATCCGAGTGTGACGCAGGTACACAAGTAACAAAATCTTTCTGAAAATATACAAAAATGGAAAGTTTAAAGGAAAATACTGCAATCTTATTCGTAACTAAGAAAAAGAGATTCAGCATCGCCTCACACATTACATACAAAGTCAAAACGGGAAGGCAGATACATTATTTTATGCTGTATCAAAATGGTTAATCTTATACAATGATTTTAAAATTGAAGCTATTAAAACCGAACGCACTTTTTTCATTTTATTAATGAGTAAATACGCAAGAACTATAATCTTATCATAGCTCTAAATATATAGAAGGTTACAAGGTAGAAACTAAATAATAGATCAAACAGTATGTACACGCAAATATAACAATTTAACATTATGGATCAGAAAAATTGACTAGTTATACCGAAACGGATAATAAACAGATTGATTTTTTAAATGTTAACTTTCATACAAATAAGTGAAAAACTACCTACGTAGGCAGTAAACGTTTTTAGAAAAGGACATCAATAATGTCTACGAACGTTGTTAATTATTACAATAACTATAGAATTTCTAAACTGCACTTTTTGAACACCAAATATTTCCATATACCCTAACAACAGTTTAGCTAATTAAAAAAATATAGGTATCATTTTTTGTATAACAGTCATTTTTGTAATTTTCTACCTTCAGAATATAAGTAGGCGTTTTGGTCATAAATTGTTATTTTTTTAATGTACGTTAATTTTGTTATTTAATATGCCTCTACTAAAACAGAATTAAAATATCTTATTCTGGTGAGTTGTTACTATATTGTCACGTATCTAATTCAAGACATATTAATATTTAGGTATCCATAAATATGTCGTCACCTTCATGGTAAACTCAATGAAATAAAAAAAAACTAAACTGCTTTTACCAGTAAAACAAACTAAAAGACAATAATAAAAAATACTAATAAATGTTTATTAGTATTGCGGTTTTTCACGTCTTGTCACGTCACGATTGGGATTTTCTCATATCAGATCACTGCTAAACCCCTAACATATTTTCGCAAGTTTAGTTTGAGCGTAGCGATAAAATAATATTATTAGCTTTCCATAACAGTTAGAGATAGAATTTTGATAAATGTATACCTTAAGTAGTACCCCATAAGGAGTAGTCTTTCTTAATAAAAATATCAAGTTCACAAAATTGGTAGATTCGTGAGTTTACCATAAAGGTGAGGATATGACAAAATTTGTAACGACCTCCTGACGCACCGCGACTTCGCGCATCAGATATTTTATGATGGTAATCACTTTATCACTGCTTGTATGGTGTTCATATTCATAATGACATTAATGCACAGATTAAATAAATAGAACCAGGAATGCCAGATTATGGCTAACGTGCAGAAAAGACATTCGAAAAAATAAAACTAAGACCATGACTTATCGCTATCGGATAAGCACAAGAGTCAGTTATGCCGTAATACCACAGTAACAGTAAACAATGAATAATATGAGTGGCCGACTGTCGGCATTGTACTGTGTGTGTTTCACATTTTGATAAATTCGGGAAAAAATAACAACATCCGACCAATCTAGCACCCAACCTAGCTCCATACACTCGTTATTGCACTGAATTTGAACTTCATAATATAAAGCGCGACTATCTTTACTTACTCTTTAAAGCATTAATATTAATTGAACGACAATTCAACACATTATAAGTATAAATACTTGCAAACTTAGTTGCAATATTCGAGAGATTTAGGATTGATCTATTCTCAGACTTCTCAATTTGGTTGTACTTTTGTGATTGCACAGTTGACACGGTGGCTGGGCAACCGGCTGCCAAACAACGTGCAGTGGGTTCGATTCACGGAGTAACTCTATGTATCCACAAATTGGTATTTTGGATCACAAAATGTGTATGTCAAATTGTATGTTTGTAAACGGACCCACGACACAGGCGAAAATCCTAGTGTGGGGGGCAACTTAAAGAAAACGTTAATTATAAATTAATTAGTACTGTATGGAGTAGGCAGATAGGTACTCTATAATGGCAATAATCCTTTCCTTTTAAGAAAGTTAAAAAACTTGACCACAGTACAACAAACCTTAGTATGAAAGTTAAATATGATTGAATAATATTGCTTTGGTATATTTTTAGGAGAATATTCCAAAAGTGGCACTTAGGTCGAATAAAAATAAATTGCTTATCTACCTTCTTACTATATTATCATAAGTAGTTAAATAAAAATAAACGCAGGTAGGTAGGTATATATGTAGCAAGCAGCTTTTAAAGTGCGCGAACACCCTGTAAAAAATAGATGCATTAATAATGTTATATTTGTACTTGAATTACTTACAAGGAAACGGTCAACAGTTTCACACATTCGTTTTATTGAGTTCTCAAAAAAAGTATTCAGTGGTAAAATACGTTGTATACTCCTTGAACTTCGTCATACATTGGCAAACATTATGACTTGCGGCGAACATAATTAATTAATCGTCGTTTGTTTATACAAAGGCCTGCGCTCGACTTTTCTTCACTAAGCATTTCGAATTTCTCCAATTATGCGATAAGCGTAGTAAAATAATTAATAACTGTACGGGGGTTAGCTAATTTTATAGTACTAAAATTACATTCACTGATTCAAAAAGGTTGAATACAACTTTAAAAATTACAGTACTTATTAACTTTCATTATGTACTGTATTGGAAGAGTATGTGTCCATTAAACAACAAATTATAATGTGTTATCGTTGCCACAAACGTACGACAGAGCACACAACTATTTTTATATGTATATTAAATTATTTAGTATTGAAACAAAGCAGTTTTATTTTTCACGGTCCGTTACATAATCAAAGTTAATAACGTGTCGACATGGAACAGAGGCTGTGAAATTTTGCTTTACTATAATACTTGTACTATTCAATTATACTGCCTCGTTGGCCGAGTAGTCGCAAGTGCGACTGCCGGGCAAGGGGTCTCGGGTTCGATTCCCGGGTCGGGCAAAGTATTACTGGGTTTTTTAAAATTCTCAGTAGTAGCACGGAGTCTGGAAATGTGCCCGGTATATGGCAATAGGCTCACCCCCTATTACATGGGACTCATAACAACTAGTGAAAAGTGGGTGTTACATTGTACTGTGGTAGAATGTGCACCTCTGCCTACCCCTTCGGGATAAAAGGCGTGATGTTATATACATAACATCACGCCTTTGTTGAACATACGTTCAATTATATCACGTGTCTCGTCATTTTTATTGTCTTTCTGGACAAAAATGCAACACTAGCAAAATTGTCAAGTAGGTAATCTAGAGCCAAATTAAGTTTCGTCTATAGATATAGACCATACTTGTTTTTATCAAATTTTGTGTTAGCTATCGCACTGGACATGTTGTATTTTCAAAAAGATTACGCCCAATTTGTCGAGGCCACCAATCTGGCGTGGTCGGACATTGAAGTAGCAAAATTTTAATTCAAAATGACGCAAAATATAGAGACTAAACAAAGAAACCTCATTGATCGAAATAAAAAACAATACGATTAGTTCTGCGCGAACTTGTTTATCAAGACAAATCCGTTTCCATAATTTACAAATGATCAAAATGGTATTGATCACCTGTGTAAACAGAGGAAATTTTATAACAAATCGTCTTTTTGAGTGTTTACTTCAAGTTAAAATATTGCTAATTCAAGTTGCGAATTTTTAAAAGTATTTAGAATCGAATCGACAGTCATACTTACCTTAGCTGTGGAGAGAAGATTATGAATATTATATGAGGATAGGTGTTAGTGGAGTTAGAAAAAGAAAGGGACAATTATTTACACATTACGTACATATAAAGCGAGGCCAGGCGTCACTGTAACTAGTTACGTACGCTGGAAGCTACGTGAAGGATCTTTACCTTTATGAGCATTTAGTAGATGTCTAGTACAAGTTCGGCAGTTATCGCTGCTTTCTCGCCGAGTCGCCGCGGGCGGTCGGCGTCGGTAACGTTGGCGGTTCCACGACAGCCTGCTCGACGGCCACATCGACAACGACACGTTAGTCAAGCAAAGCGTTAGATAGCAGACAGTGTTAATCATAACATGTCACTAGACTATAGATTCATTATAACCATTCGTAATTTTTTAATTTCAATTTGTAACGAAATAACTAATTACTATCGTATCAATTCAAATTTAAAACGTCTTTAACTTCATGTTTGACATACACGCGTAAGATTCGCTGTTTAATTGTCTTCAATATATTTAGGTAATTATTTTAAATATGTACATTATCAAAGTAAACAGATACGAGTATTGAGATTTTACATGTAATGCTGATTGTTTTATGCGCGATTATTTGTTTAATATGGGCACTCCGACTATCTAAATGAATTTATTGTATAGAGGTAGTTAGTATCGAATAAAATTCGATTTTTATTAAAAATGTTAAACGTGATCCTATGGTAAATGCTGATGGTGACCACCGGGGTGGTTTTAGTGAGGGAGGAACTGTAGGAGTCCCAATCTCCCTAGTCGTTTACCCACCTCTTAAAACAGGAAAACTTATTTTAACCGGTTAACCAAAGAAACAGACGGAAACAATCGTGGGACAATATAAACTTTGAACTTCAACAGTAATGATTTATTTTTGTGATGGTCTTTATCATTTGGGTTTTTCATTTTTTGTTTCTTATAAGAAAAACAATATGTCATGAAATCGTGAGTAAGTTCCTACATTTAACTATTTACATTGCATTATACGATTTTTATTTTATTATAGATTCGTGGCATTGACTTGTGTTTCATCTTATCTATCGGTGGGTGGGTGGTACCCACAAATGAAAGTTTGTTATTATTTTATTTTTAAGTCGGTGTTACAACAAAAATAGAACATAAATAGTTTCTTAGTTTTTATTATACGAAATGTAGTACCCGTGATAATCTATCGTTTCACCTTAATGTAAGCATTCGATTCAGTTACATTAAATTAAATGAATTTCTATAAGGAAAACGTAACATATATAACTTTGTTTCTCGCGTTGGTCTGAGGTCGTCGTATTAGTTAATGATAATAATAGGTATATGAGATAAAATGTCAAAGATTATTCTAGATCATGTTTAATTACGAAATGTCATAGGTGATCTGATAGGCAAGTTCGTTTCAAAATATGACCTGCGTATAGTTTATCACAATATGAAATTGTGTTTGGTTTTACAATAACAATAATTAGCGCGTTTATTGTGCAATTTAACTGTTTTTGTTTATGAATTTGAATAAGGAAAAATACTGCAGGTACCACAAACCAAAGAGTTGTGAGCCAAAAATAAATATTAAAGAGTTATTATGTATAATGACTCGACTGTGTCCCACATTGGCAGAAAGAAATCTGTATTATTTTTCTTCCCTAGCTAGTCCCGAGCGGGTCCACACGCTGCTAAGTTCCTATTCGTCAGAGCGTGTTTGGTCATGGCCTTTCTGGATAAATGCATTATTCAACACAAATAATTATTCAAATCCGACCAATACTTCCAGACTTTAGCGCATTAAATCAAATAAATACATTATGCATGTATATAGATACCGTCTTTCGACTTATGGTTAATAAACAACCATGAACATGAACCTTGATGTATATGTTACATGAAAACAAGTAAACAGCGAACAGACAATAAAATATATACGAGGAATCTATCCAAGTCTGATAAAATAGGTTATTTATTATTTATGTAACTTAAATCATGTTTTGTTGTTTCAGGGTTACACTTATCACACTTCGAGCATAAAGTGAAACCAGAAAATTCGTTTTTAGCATAGACTTTATAGATGTCTACTAACTTAGTAGTCTAATGACATACTATGAGAGAATGTAACATATTAACAATAGATTAGTGTCACATAAAACATGAGCCCTCAACCACACACACTGCAAATATTTATAACATAGAAGAACAGATAGTGCGCTGTGAATATACACCAAACATGTGACATAAAAATGCATCGCTAGATTATTACACTCTACTTTATCAGTTCGCAATTTTTGTCCAATCATTTAAGAGGATTAGCTTACAAAAATATTATAAAATGTTGTACCTTTTTTATTATGAAATATGTGGTGATTGCTGAGAACTGATAAAATCGGAGTTGTAGAAACGTATTAAAGCTTTATGTGAGTAATATGTGCCTTCTTACCTTGGAGATGTCAACTCCGGTAACTCCCTTGACAAGTTCAGGGATGCATTGTACAATATTGAGGACTTCTCCAGTAAGTTTAGCAGCGCCGACCTCACCGCCGCCGCAGGAGACCATGGTGACCTTACGGGCTTGTGACAACGGAGCTGCTACCTCGGCAGCCACCTAAACAACGAATGTAATCAGTTGTACAATGTAGCTTTAAGTAGAAAACCCCTTTCCATCCAGTCAAACTAGACTTCTTAATACCAGTATTAACCAATAAAATAATGTATATTTTTATACGTAAATAATTATTTGTAGAATGACGTAAATAAAATATATTTTTATAGCAATGATTCTGTTGTTTTCGTTTCAAACCCTCTAACATTAATACTGTTAACCATTTACTAACAAAGCGAGCAAATCTGCCTATTGGAATTTAATTACACAAGATAGGAAAGCGATATCAGAACAATTAAAACGTAATGACGTCAGGTACTCACCTTAGGTAAAGTCTCGAGCATCATGTCGACCATGGCAGCTGAGCCGTACTCTTTCCACGCCTCCGCTTTCTTAGCCATTTGTTCCGCATCAGCGACCGCCTTTGCCTTGATAGCGTATGCCTCCGCCTACAAAAACATATCATGAATATCCTTCCTACTTATGTTATAAATACGAAAGCGTGTGCCGATGGATGGATGTACGTTTGGTACACTTTCATGTAAAAATTAATGAACCGATTCGGATGAAAATTGTTACACAAGTAGATTATAATCTGGAATAACACACGGGTTAATTTTTATCCTAGAAACGCAGGTAAGAGCTACGTTATAAATAAGATAATGGCATATTATGATAATCTCATTTACGGCGCTTATACCAGCTCAAATCAGAGATATGGACATCAATTTAATTATCCGTCTAATCTTTAAAAACAATGTATAAAAGTTTTAAAAAATTCAGCATTACGTACCTAGCGATATCAATTATCACTATCTGAAATTGCGTGCATAAAGAGCGACAGCGTTTGTATCGTCAGAGATAACTTCACACGTTACTAACGCATAATATGGGAACGCGAATAATGTGGGATGTATTAATACGTATTTGCTTACCTCTCCGCGGACTTTCACAGCCTCGGCTTCCGCTTCAGCCTCAAGCACGGTTTTTAGCTTGTGAGCCTCAGCCAATTTCTCCAGCTTGAACTTTTCTGCTTCTGCAGGCCTGCGTAACGACATTAAATAAATATACACGTTGTAATGACCCCAAGTTGGAATAACTAACATCAGTGAAAGTAAAAAATGTCAAAGATAGATATTAAGTGAGTTGAAGATATTGATTGATAAGATAGATAGAATGAAACTTTATTGTTCATCAAATAAATAATTTTACAATTTACAAAGAATATATGAAATGAAATTTATTTATACCTAACAATAACAACACGTTAACTATTGCATTAAAGCATAAAAAGAAGGACAATCTAAACTTTTATTAATTTCCTCAAAACTTGCAAAACAAACATTACCACCTATCATACGTAGACGAGGAAAATCGTATAGGTACCTAATTTTCACAGCAAATAGGGAAACTATAGTATTGAGGTTACTGAAGGCTTATTGCGCACATTTTCTTGGTAAATAAACCAAATGAGAACGTCGCGGACTGCCTTAGGACTACGTGACTGTTCGCACGCATCAAGGATAAACGATTAAGTAGGTACTTAAATCTCTAGCTAGAACTTAGCAAAGGTATTTTTCATAACCTTCTTCATCTAGATCTTGAACCAATTCAATAGTATTCTAGTAGAACGTCGAACTTTAAGATGGTAAATACTTTACTAAGAGACCTGCTACTTGAGAGACCTGGGCTTACTCTTGAATCCAATTCCGATCGATCGACATTTCGTACTCTTGAGGTGCAACATTGGCGCCCATTGCGCCCGTATTGCATGGATATTTCATGAACTACATATTATTGAGCTTGGCTTTATATTCCGTACTCTGAATGCTACGTTAACAGCTACGATAGGGGTTGTATAGTTTTGACGCAGGATAATTATTGAGATTTTATTGGATTGAAATTGCATTGACAAGAGTAAGCACCCTGTATCAAATAAGAACTACTAGGATATCGTACCTGCGCACAGTTGCGTCTAATTCCTTTTCCTTTCGCTGTACTTCCCATTTCTGTACAGCAATTTCCTGAGTACGTTCAACAACTGAGATCTGCATTTGTTCTTCCTTGATGCGTTGTTTTGTTTTAGCCGCTTGGAGTTCGTAGGCCATCTCTGCTTCAGCCTAAATATGTTTTATTTTAACGTTAGTTTTAAATACACTTATAAAGAGACTAAAATCATCGCCACTTTAGTGTAATATTCATTGCATTGTTTTAAATAAACAATATTTAAACATTTTTGCTTTCAAGTGGAAAATCACAGTGTGTACACTATATTAATGGTGCGAAGTAATTTAATATCATTAGATAAAAACATTTACTTATTTATAATTTTATTTTGTACCTTCTTTGTTTGAACTTCAACGTCGTAGGCGGCTTTCTTCAATTCGAAATCTCTCTGAGCTTTTGCGATTTCCGTATCGTTGAGGAACCTGGCAGCCATGCGTTGTTCTTCAGCCATTGCCTCCTTTATCTTGGCTTCTGCTTGTGCCTCGGCCTCACCAATGCGAGCATCACGCTTTACTTCTGCTGTACGCGCCATACCAAGCGCTTTCAGATACCCCTGTACATAAAAACATATTTATCAAAGAAAAATATCTGTACGAGCAGCCAGGGTGCCTTTACACACGTTTCAGTTACCGGTTATAAATCCAAGTAGGCACTAAAACATACAAAAAGTAATTAAAGTAGAAAGTAATCCATTTCGACTTTAGTAACAAACTTTCAACAAATCGCTACCTTACTTAATTTTTTACTAAACATACTACTAGCATTTAACGACGTAATTTTACCGGCAATTATGTTTTCTTTTAATCTAGTTCTTAATGAATCGTGTTATCGCTTTTTCATACATATTACTTTTTATTACCAGGTTTTCAAAAGACTTGAGTGTGTTTAATTTGGAAAGTAATTTATATTATAATATCATGTTACCATGTATAATTGTTCAGCAACATCTTATAAACAAGAATAAAAGAGCGAATAAAGTTACTTCTTAAACTGGTAGTGGTTACTCACAATGCAGGTAATTGAATTGAAGCGAATGATAAGTTAACCTTAATGAATCTTGTTAATTTAACAATTAAATAAACAATACATAGTTGTAAGAGATTTTGCTAACAAAATCGATAACTGGTGTAATTGTACTTAACAATGCAATAAAAGCGATTAAACAAAGTCTAAACATTAAACGCTGCATTTGTGAATATTTAAAGCCAATGATTATGATATAAGGATCAAATTGAAGCCGATAACGTAAAATTCTTAAAACAATGCATAGACTGTTACATGTATGTTTAGTCTGTATTAACGTCACTAATTAGTAAGTAGTGGCCCCTCACTATAGTGTGTTATATAAGGTAGGACACTCGTTATTAACGTTGCTATCTATCTGACATACTCTGGTGTGTGTACACGTGGTGCGCCCTGCACATTATTGTAATAAATACAAGTAAAATAATACGACTATAATTTGATAATCCACCAACATAACATAGACTTCCATGTAGTGTATGTTTCGACTACAGACCAACTTTTAGAATATAAAAATATCGTGAAAATTTTAATCAAAGGTGTGAAAAATTCTTTAAAATTAAGTACAGCCTTCTCTGACCAAATAGGTAAATGAAAATTCCATTCATCTTGTGAATGGTTGTGGATGCATTATATACCCAATGTTCATACATAATGTTTGGAGAATAAATTTAATATATATCTACATATATGCATATCGTTGAAGATGATAATAACAAATTCTCTCGGATTACCAACTTAAATGTCGCCATTCGGTCGCTATACTAAGCGGATTAAAATACATAGTAATGTACTTAATGTAGGACGTCCCGTTTCCTGATCTCATTAATTTGATTTTGTAATTATATTATCTTCAGCTTTATGATAATATACCTAATCCAAAATCAAACACGTAAGAGAGAAAAGACATATTTTTTTCAGTATATTTACTTAAATTTAGATGTCACACGATAGTTATTATAAAAATATAGCATCAATATTTTATCGTAAATACAACATGGCTGTCTAAACGAATCGTGTTGCTATTAATCTGGTAATTCCCTATCCTATGGGTCAGAAGAAAGTTTGAGAAAGCGAGACTAGAACGTTCTACGTTAACAAGAAAGTAACTTGTCATACTAGTGTTTGAGAGCCATGCTTCGGCAGGAATGGGCCGGCCGTCCGAAGTGATACCACGGCCTCACAGAAAACCAACGTGAAACAACACTCGCGTTGTGTTTCTTCGTGTGGGTGAGGTCACCGGAAGCACAATTGCTATCCCTCCCCAATCTCCTCAATCCCCGAATCCCCAATGAACCTCAAATTTCTAATCCCCAAAAGATCGGTAACAGACTTGTAACACCAAAGGTGTTTCGGCTTATACAAAAAAAAAAAAAACAATGTCGATAGTGAGTGGGCCACCGATATTTTTTATCCAAACATACTTATTATTACTAATGACAAATTAATAATGGATAATTATAGTATACATTTCATTATCATGCATGGATATAGATCAAAACGCATTTATAAAGTGCAAGGTCGATATTTGTTATCATTTTAGTACTGATACAATTTGAACCGATTAACATTGCTGTTGATATATTACAATGATATAACCGAATTCATGTTTACAATAAGATTTAATCTTTAAAATAAAGATCAAATCGTAGATTGAATGACTGATTTCGTGTACTTTCTTTTACTGTATTGTTGATACTTTCATGTATAAATATTTTTTGTTGTGTGCATTTAAAATCGTTGATGCATTAAGATATCGCATACCGTGAGCAATAAATGTCTCGGATACGATTATAATCATGGTCGTAATCTCAATCTTATTTGATATATTATTATTAGTGCTCAAATGTGAATGTTTGTTACTTAACCTCTAAAGAATGGTTCAATGTATCTGAATTCACACAGAGGTGACTAAACATAATATTATCTTTTATTTTTTTTAAGAAATATGTCGTATTTAAATACAAACTAGAATAGATTTCCCGCCAACGTGTAAGACTATAATAATAGTAATGTATAGTGATGATAGACCGCATGATGATACTCGATGTCACAACTCCCCATGATGAGAACGTCGTGAAAGCTGAGAAAGATAAAGAAATAGATGGGGCCCAAATAGGGCCGATGCCGATTCGGAGTCGCGGAGAACCTAACGGGTAACCGGGGCTCCGGCTTGACGTGGAGGAGAAGGAACGGGGTGGTTTTTAGTCAGTAAAAGTCTGACACTCCCTCCCGCCTCACCCAGGCAGGAGCAGTCATTCGACCCTTAAAAAAAAAAAAGACTTAGATCACGAGATTGTCCCACATGTAGAGTTTGGATCCAAACTATCATTGTGCCATAGTCGTTTCGGCCAATGGGTTAAATTCCTAAAAGCCTCGACATCCATCTTAGGACGCTGACGTTAGGAGTGATACAGAAGACAATTCTCCTAGAAACGACACGTAACGTGAGTTTTGTCGCTGGAGCCCTAACCACCGGTAGCTTGGACTATGCTCCTGCTACAGGTCGGCTCCGGAATTTTTTATATATTTAAAATTGTAATTTATATAGGTTTTTAAATAAATGTATGGATATATTATATTATAGTATAAAATGGATAGTATTTCAATCTAATCACAAACTAGCATTCTCAAGCTAATTATTCAAATTATAAATTAATGTAATATAATTAATTTCATTTTCTGATATCATAATCTCTATGCAATGTTTGATTTTGAATGAAGTCAGGTAATGCTATTTAGGTAATTAAAAAAAGTAAGCCCAATACAGCTTTTGATATAACCTGACTAACCATCAATTATCACCGTTCCTAGCATCTGCCTCTAACGCCTGGTTAAACAATAATAAAATATTAATTATTGTTAAATCATGTAACTAAACCTTAATTTTTGTTTGTTGGTTCTATGACAGCGCCATCTACCGGTTGTCGGTGGTTACGTTTATTGTGTACGTCAGATATTAAACAAACAAATAATATCAATTTCACATGGCATAATTAGTAGATTTTAGGATGTTTGTTGATTTTCATGGCTAACTGGAATTTTTTTAAAAAAAATAACCAAATTGAATCAATAAGCTAAAGCATTTAACGTCATCATTTATGACTGTAGTGTCGTTAACAATTCAAAATACGTGGTTTTTTCGTGTAAAAATTAGACAAATTAATTTAAAAAGCTAGATTCTTACCCATCACACGACATCACTTACCAACCACAAATAAGTACCTCGTGTGTTCATAAGTTTTGAGACAAACTTTTTGCTTATAAAAATAAAATAAAAATTACTGGCTGCTGTATATTTCTTTTTCTAATTTTGAATTTGGAATGTTAACTTTTAATATCTATGATTTCGGATTATTTTATTTAAATTTTCTCGTAATGGAGGGAACAAAAGAATTACGTGCGACCGTCATTTCATTATTTAAGGTGGGAAGAAAACCTATGGACATTTTCCGAGAGCTGAAAAGTTTTGGTGTGAGCCGTAACTTCGTGTATTACACTATTAAACGATACCAGGAGACAAGTTCTTTACATGATCGGCAAAGAAGTGGTCGTCCACGCTCTGTGAGGACGCCTGCGAACATTAAAATCATCCGAGAGCGACTTCGCCGAAATTCATGTCGCACTCAGTAGAAACTCGCTCTGCAGACCAATATTTCGCGCGTTTCAGTCAACAGAATACTGAAATATGATCTCAAGGTCTTCGTCAATTGCGACGCGACCGTTGTCCAATACTGCTTAGGAGACACGATGCGAGGAAGATACTCTTCACCGACGAGAAAATCTTTACCGTCGAAGAAAAGTTCAATCGACAAAACAATAAAGTGTATGCCAAAAGTAGCAAGGATGTCCCACCTTCAGCACGGAATGTCTCGCGTACTCATCACCCGGCTAGTGTCATGGTATAGTGGGGAGTTTCGTACGAAGGTGTCACTCAGCTTCATTTCTGCCAACAAGGCGTCAAGGTGAAAGCCAAAAATTATCAAAGTGACATTCTAGAGACTGTTGTGAAACCCCTGTCTAATACCCTATTCCATAACAAGAATTGGGTTTTCTAGCAAGACTCGGCGCCATCCCATAAGGCTAAAACCACCCAAGCTTGGCTGAAGGAAAATGTGCCGGCCTTCATTGCGGCGAATGAATGGCCCTCCTCCAGCCCCGACCTCAACCCGCTGGATTATTCTCTATGGACCGAATTAGAGCTCAGAGCCTGCCGAAAGTCCCACACAAACTTGGAGTCACTTAAGCGAGCTCTTGTCCGAGAAGCGAAGCGAATTCCTCTGGAAAAGATTCGTGCCGCCATTGATGACTGGCCAAATCGTCTAAGGGCATGTATTAAAAACAGGGGTGGTCATTTTGAATAATAATTATATTTAATTTTTACTTACTATCTACTTAATGTTTGTTATTGTTTTTATAAATATAAGTTTATTATTTAAAAAGATATGCAACTTTTAATTTGTCTCAAAACTTATGAACACACGAGGTATAAAAGATAAACAATCGGTTTTACTTTAAGGCAATATGTAAAGTAAATCAATTGTGAAGTGAAGATTGAGTAATTCGTCAAACTTCAGTGACATCGACGCTATACAAAGAGTCATAGAACGTACGCAACGTTTTGCAATCTCTGACTTAACAGCATACATACATCATAGTCAGCACACTTGTAATTATCCCACTATTGAGAAAAAGCTTCTTCTCACACGAAGAAGAAATGATCATTTGGCATCACGCTTGTTCTAAGCGGAGAATGTATACGTACATAATAATTTAATATTACGTGTGTGTAAGACGTGGATCCACGCGAGACAATGAATTTTCTATTGTGTCTCATATCGACATATTCAAAAGGTTAAATAATTACTTTGAATCTAGTTATTATATTACGAGCAGAAAAGTACCCCCCCCCTCCCAATCCCCGAATCCCAACAATTCTCAAATTCCTAATCCCCGAAAGGCTGGTAATGCACTTGTAAC
Source organism: Spodoptera picta (assembly GCA_038387885.1). NCBI lineage: Eukaryota > Metazoa > Arthropoda > Insecta > Lepidoptera > Noctuidae > Spodoptera > Spodoptera picta. The sequence goes on from JAZHFQ010000105.1 coordinate 9,925,579, forward strand.
GCCCTTGGTGTTCCAGGTGTACACGGACGACACCGGGTGATCAGGTGATCCGTCTACTCGTTTACTAGCTTAACTCATGAAAAAAAAAAAATACATATAAAAGTAAAGTTAAAGAAATATGTAAGATTTGTAACAGGTGGTATTAGGGTTTCTGCTAACCCCAGGGGCCAAAGCGAGTCGATATACACCGATATCAATATCAAATAACTAATGTGGATGGTAAAGTAAAAGATATTCCATGTTTGCAGAGTACCAATATCTGCGGACCTCTAACTGCACAGAAATCCATTGTTTTTAGGATCTAGCAAACTTCCTTCCTTTAATTTTACACGAACAATACTATAAAATAATTAATCTAAGTAATTGAATAGGTAATCTTTGTTATTTTCAGTTATAGGTACTATTATGTAATTATTTTCCTTATAACTCGTTGACTTACAAACATTCTACATTGCAGTCGATTTGTATTTCTGTCATATTATTAATTAAAAACCACTTTCTGATAGGTCATGTATGCTAATGAAATATAACATTTAATTAGAATTAAATTGTCGTTGATCAATTTAGGATTTAATGCAGTAGAGAATCTCAATGTACTTAGAGAATTGTTGTTTAAAAAGGCTTACTCACTAACTGTTTTATGAGGATCCCGACTACTTTCAAACAACGCTATGACTGTGATAGGGCTCATATTCCCGTGTTCTATTTCTACGAAGCAGTACCTTCTCACGGCTCAGGCGTCGCGGTACACTCCAGGCGTCGGAGATGGCGAGACGATCTCCGGCCATCGTAAGTGCGGGTCTACGGACGGCAAGCAATGTTAGCTCGCCGCCTGACCAGAACCAGACCCGTGCGTTTGGCTCGTCGCCACAGGTGCCCCCAGTAGGGCTGATGCCTGATACGGACCCGCTTAACGTGTTACCGGGGCTCCGGCTCGAAGAGCAGGATTAGGAACGGGGTGGTTTCTGTCTGACACTCTCTCTCGCCTCACTCAAGGCGGGAGAAGTCATTGGATGATCCCCTCAAAAAAGATGCTCATATTCATAAGCAGCATTGCGCGATACACGATAAAGAGTTACATGAGTAACGGGCGTACTCAAATTATTTAATGGTTACTTGACCAAGTCCTTAGCAATATTTGAGGAACGAAATCGTTATCGAATACGGACTAGTTTAAGTAATCATTCAATGTCCCTGAGAATGGCAGTTAGCTGTTAAACATAATAATTAATTTAATGTCTCGCGAAATTCTAACAATATTGATGTAGCAAGTCACATAGAAAAGAAAAATATCAATATCGAAATAAGTTAATCTTTAGCATATATAATTATATGAAAACGAATTGAGATATATAAAAGAAGTTGGTATAGAGAATGGTGGCGATGGATGCAAATGCATAGACAGTTAAGCTGTCCGAAAGCAAGAACAACACACAGACATTTCAGCATGATTACACTCCGCTGAAGCCATCCTTATGTTTAAACACACTGGTAACTTAATTGTGAAAGTACCATAAGCAGCATGAGTATATAATTTTAATAATGAGTGGGTTGAATCCAATAACTGCTTATGTGAATATTGAGATGTCAACTTAAGTCGTTTTAATTTAGGTCGCATTCTTTTGACAAAACGATTGCTCAGAATTGGCAAGAAAACTGCTTGACGAGATAGAACCCCGACACAAGCATGATTCAAGAGGGGCGGGTCGCAAAGAATTATTGTCACGCAACACTATTTCACGACCTCGTGAACTAATTCTCGTAATAGGCGACACACCTTAGTGACTTACTTCAAATCGATACCAAAACGTTTTAATGTCAATATTGGTAGCACGAATCCAGTACAAACTATTAATGTGCTTTTTGTACCTATTGTTGTAAAAAAATGTGCAAGAAAATTCATTGTAAATAATAATGAAAGTAAAAGAAAACAAAATCTCTAAATTGTATATGGCTTGTCGCATTATTTGGCGTCCTCAATTAAAACGAACATTGATGACAGGCCAGGATAGCGGGAAAGCTGTATGACAAACGTGCGTCGCTAATAACACGCATTTCTTTGCTTTTTAGAAAGAACAAGTAATTAGGACATGCCGGAACAAACTCCATATGGCCAAATTGTGGAGCAAAGCCAATCAAATGTCACACAATGATAAACTCATCCAACAGCTACATCAGATCAAGATTGACAATACTTTCTAGTGTAAGACAATAATTATGGTTGTTAAAGCCTGTTATTGAAGTGGAATTTATGATATTGTCGTAATATGTATTTAATGAGACATAAAAACATTCAACACCATTTTAAATCCTACATACCTTAGCTTCCTGTAGCCATGTCGAAAAAAAATATATAAAACTAAATATCTTTAACATAGGTAAAAAATCAGTGTAATATGTTTTGTGAATTAGTTTACCATGTTTTATGATAAACTAATAACTGTGATGACTTTAGTGACAGCAACAGAAGTTTTAAATGCATCTTTTATGACCTTTGAATTAAGATCGATTAGTATTATGGAAACTGGTGTTGTTGAGAGCTAGTAACCAAAGTTAGTTGAACCCATTAAGATAACTTGGGTAATAATTAGGATAATTAGGTAAACAAACATGCTATATACCTCTTCATCTCTGATGTCTTTCAGCGTGTAAGACACAACGGTGATACCCATGTTGATGAGGTCACTTGAAGCCACTTCAAACACCTGAAATAAGATATAACTAAAAAATAAAAGTAATCAACGCAATACCTGGAAATAAAGACTATTTCAAAGAACTGGATATTTTTATGTGTGTTACCACCAGAGTTAAGAAAATGTTAATAGTAATTCATGTGTTCTGTGTGTAACTCTATAGTAGCCAGGTTCCAGTTGTTCTTTCAAAAGACTTTTATTTTTTTTTTGAAACATTGAGAAACATGAGGATTTTCTCCTATGTCGTGGGTGTGTTTACAAACATACAAGTTCACATACACAATAACACCCAGACCCGAAACAACAATTTGTGGATCACATAAAGTGTTGTTCCATGCGGGAATCGAACCCGCAACACATTCCACGGCAGCCGGTTGCCCAGCCACCGCGCCAACCGTGCAGTCTTTGTGTAGTGTATGTATAACAATTTATACTGACCTTTTTAGAAAAGATCTTTCTGTCTTTATATATCTCTTCAACCGTCATGGAGCCCATAATAGCACGCTGATGACCTTCCAGGGTCACCAGGGCTATATGTTGGATCTCTTGCTCATTCTTGCCAAGGAACTGCTCGCACGCAGAGAGCAGCATCTCAGCGTTTTGACCTTGAATTTTGACCTGAAATTTTATGACTCAGGCATTAGAAGGCATGAATATAAGATAAAATAATCAATTTATATAAGTATAATTTTAAAATATGGCAGTAAGATAGATTATTTACTTAGTATTTACAAGACACGCAAAATATGAGTTCAATAAATAAAGGTTTATGGTGATTACCTGTGCTATTCCCGTCACAGATATAGGAACACCCTGACTGGTATAAACAGTTGGGGATTCCACCTGTAGGGTCATAGTGTTCAAGGAGATTCGTTGCACATTCTGTATAGCTGGCCAAACGAATGCACGCCCACCCGGCACCAGCAGTGGCTTTGAGTAACAGCATCCTGTATAAATCAAAGCCTCACTTAAAATGTATGATGTTAATGTCAAGGTTACAACACAATAGAACGTGAACAGTAAATATTTTCGTAACTACGATCGAACTAGCTATCGGCGCTCAGCTATTATTGCTAGCTACATAACGACCTACACTGTTATGTAATTATTATCCTTCTGAACTACAAATAAAAGATAGTTCGAATGGTCGATAAAATGTCATTTTTTTCATATAGAGCTGAGTTCGATATCTGTCATTATAAATATTCGTACATAAACAATATTTGCACTTGCTATTGCGTTTCCGTATCCTGTACATACGATATTAAATCTAGCCTACTATTCTTTTAATAGCCAATAGATAAAATTTCGTATTCATCATGAAGAAAATATGTGTACCTACATATTTATTGTAATCACAAATGTTATCATAGTTATCATTTGCATGAGCTCTCGAGTTTGAGTTATCAATTCGTCTTATTTTCGTCATTGGCGAAGATAACGAATATATTGTTCGCATTGCATATTTATTAGGATAGAATTCTATACAAGCAACAAAAAGGCAAGGAAGATAGCAGTTGGTCTTTTAGATACTCAGATGTGTCGATCAAATAAGGATAACTTTATGTGACAAAAAAGGCAGAAATACAATTCTAAATATCATACAGATTACTTAATTGTCACGGAATTGAACCGTAACTTGACGCTCAGCAGTCGGGTATACTATCCTTTCACGCAAAATACACGCCCTTATAGATAAAGAAAGAGTAAATATCTTGAAGAGAGAAATACATTCCACCAAGGTTTCAAACTCAAGTGTGTTATAGCATTTTTAAAATAAACATGTGCAAGATAAAGTAAAAATAAACCAGTTGCTGTTACAGACAAAGAAGATATCTATTTTAAGGAGTTGGTCTGAATGATTCATGAATAGTCTATGCCTCAGAATCAGAATCTATGAAGCATGCATAATATTTAGGAATCATTCTAGTATTATACCAGAACCTATTTAGTCTCTCAATTAAGTCTCATCAGAAAATTATTTTATTTATTTAACTCATCGAGTACCGGTTTTGTAGACACAATTATAACAATAGGTTGCGGTCACCGGTGACCGCTTGGTGTTTGACAGTTTAATCACAACTTTTTTAATTTTCAAAGGTTGCAGGAACCATTTTCAATATCAATGACAATGTGATGATTGTCACAATGTGGTATTGTGACAATGGTATAAGGTATTGGTTTGTTGAACATAATGTTTTTTTTATATACATATCGAAGATGTGCACAGCATAGGATCACAAAAGCTAAAAGTAAAAGTGATAAACAAGCATATGCAACCAAAACAAACATGAATTCAAGCAGTATTAGGTATCTTTACAAAGATACCTAATACTGCTTGAATTCATGTCAATCTTTTATTCTCCAAAAGGATATTCATCAGCTATGTTCAAATGCCACATAATAAGGAGTGGAGGGATCACCATGGAAGACTAAGGGTGAGGCCAACAGTACAGCAACCAGGCACTTTCAGAGAGGCACAAGAATTTTATAAATATTTATAGATCTCAACTTTATTAGGGAATTGACTCAAGAGTTGACTTGATAGCCATGTTGTCATCACTTGATGGATGAAGTAAGTAGATACTCACCTTAAGTAATTATTGTTTTTATTATTGGTCATTTAAAAAAACTTAAAGGTAAAAAGGCCTACACACTCTACGCCAGCTATAAAGCCATGATCATAATTAAGTTTATTTTTAAATAAAAGACAAGCAACAGAATAAGTTGGGAAACTTATAAGAATATTGAGTCTTATAAGTTTTTTAGGCATCACCAATATTAATAGCAGCCAATAAGTAGCTATTATAAGTAGCAAGGACTATTATTAGCTGAACTGAGACTTGCATAACAATAGGTTTAATATTGTAGTTATTGTAATAGCTATTCATTCAACCAGTAACTATTTGTAACTTCAAAGTTATCTCAGCAGAAATTAAGTTGATATATTTTTTTGAAGCTTTAAAAATGTAGCTGCAATTATCAAATACCTATTGCGTTTAATTATTAATTCATTCATTGTTTAAAGTTTAATATATTAATTAATTCATTGTTTATAAATTATTTAATATATAAAAAATAATTGTTGTATCGTAATATGCGTTACTGGGCTTACATACTCGAAACTCAACTCTCAACTCTCAATTTTGAATGAATAGAATGATCTACAAATGTACTGCGCAAGTACATACTATAGTTACAAGTTCGCTAGCCAGACACTCATTAAATTGATCCAATGAATGATGTCATCCTGAAACTTTTTGTTAGATACACAAAAAACTCAAGGGCATTCCTCACATGAGCAGATTCCTATTAGTAAAATATATACAGCTACAACAATAAATAGATTCTAATGCAAGACACCGCATAACAATAAAAGATTTTTATGTAAATACTTACCGGAGACAACAAGCGCCTCGTTAGGCCCGCATGTTACAAAACCCCAAGTCATTTCGATAGGCTTGAAAGAAAACTAACTTTGAACAAAACAAATTTAGTAAATTAAATAACTAAATCCATGTAATGTTGAATAATATTTATGTCAAAACACAAATCGGCTTCATGCGGAAATGGATGGGCGACACAGGCGACACTTTGAGTGTTACGGTGTTACCATAGTTAAAAAATTATGAAACAAACAACTGCTGGAAATCTCGACAATTATTGTTTACAACAGAAATTGGCCGCTAAATTAGATAAATCTATAATAAAATATATTCAAACCTATTTCAATAACATTTATTGGTAGTCTGTTGATAATCCATTGAAAACACTAGTATGGTGTATTTTGATTTTATTAATGTAAGATAGCTAGTATAAAAGTTAGTACCTTAAAAATGCGGCTTTGCTTGTGTAAAAGTTGATTATGACTTTCAAAACTTACTCAACCCTTAATTTAAATTATTCATAATCCCGGAAACACGTTTTAATTTGTTTCATTAGCCGAAATTCAGCATTCTTCAAAAATATATCGCTGACTTTTAGATAGGATAAATACTCAAAATGGATAAATAGTGAGAAATTACGTTATGTGCGAAATTATATACCTCAAAACATTAAAAAATTCCACAGTTCGTGCAGGGTATGTGCAGAGTATTGATGGTATTCGTTTTAGTAAAACTCAAGATTTTATCACTAAGTTTTGTGAAAAATTAAAAACTCATTTGGGGCATTTGAGTATTTACCGTGAATTCTATTTCGTTTACGTTTCGAAGTACAATGCTTCTGTCTTGGAAATACAATAGCTTCAAAAAGAAATGAAATGTCTTAAACAAAAAATAACTAGTGAAAGCTAATTTCGAAAGCGCATATAAATTCATCGTGCATTATCAAAACATCAAGCCATGTAATTCTCGAAGAGGTAAACTATAACGAAATAGATTTCACGGTGTATGAATATTTAATTATTGTTTTCATACAGAAAATAAATTACATGACAAAATATAATTACATGACAAACGAGCAAACGGATCACCTGATGGTAAGCAATCAGCGCAGCCCGCAACAATAAAAAAAAACATTACCGCAATATCCAATAAAAACTACTTTGAAATCAAATTCAAAGAGATAGATAATAAAAAAGTATTTTAACTCTAATTATTGGTCTACACACGTACTCATATATATATGGGAATGAAGAATTTTTGTTGTAACTGGTATCATTTTTGCACCATGTAACTGAACTTGAAACATCTAAGCTTGAAACTTGGTTGTATGACGACGCCAAAATAATGTTGAATTTGGTTAACCATGTTTTAATATTCCATGATTATACCCAAACTCTCGATAAAATAATTTTGATATTTTTGTATAGTTTAACAGAGATATTTTAAGTGTCAAATCAAATTAATGGTATGTCGATTTAGTTACTTGGTTTCAAACGAGATGTCACTGTTGGTTTCTTGGTCGTGTCTCATTAGTGCGTGGTTTTCAAGTTTGAAATAACCGTATCGTATGGTACAATCAACAACACTTTGATAACTGGAATTTAATTTATTATTATTTCCTAAATAAAACACGAGATTTAGCAATCCCTATGTAGATACTTTTTATCTAGTTAATTAAGATTTACATTAAACGAATGAGATTCCTGATGAATGCTTAGTTATAATTAGCATCGTAGTTTTCCTAAAAATAGTAGTATGCTTAGTATAAATACAATAAATATATCGATTTACAAAATTACATAAAAAAAAACTACTTATTACGAACTTAATACTTGTACTATTTATACAAACATAGTATAGAATAGACATCAGTTAATCAGGTACGTTTTTAGGTATAGCACATATTATTTAATGTTTCTATTATGTGTAAAATTCAGTAACTACCTTACATTGTATCAACTATAGTGTCTAAAACTAATCAATATATTTTGAATTATTAATATACTTACTTCTTTTATTCACATTATTAAATTATTTTTAAGCGAACCATATTCAAAATGATATGTAGTCGTTTTAACTTTCAAGGTCAAAATTATACACAATCACAAAACAACGTTATGATCTTAATTGAAAAGTGTGTAATTTCGACAACTGAAAATAAAACAAGGTTTTCAAAATTGCAACATTTTTTTATTTTTTTCAACCGTTCCCGACCAAGGATAAAAAACGAAATGTCAATATCTAGCTAGTGACAGATGTCATAGTCATTCGACAGGACACGGACAGGATCACAGGACAGGCAGGAATCAAATCAATTCACTGAGTACAGGGATAACATTGGTTTAAGGACGGGATAAAAAATTCAAATTATATTCTTCGAATTCTGCTGTCTACGTCTAGCGGTAGTTATAATCATAATGATCAAGTTAGTATAATAGTTTTCTAGTTTTAATTTAATAAAAGATAAATGAAATAATTTATATATCCTCTTCCATTCAAAAAACGATTTAGCATTTTTTTAAAGTTTGTTTTATTTTATTAGCTTGACGTTTCAGAGTTAAATGTTTTAACAAATTTAATTCTCAACATCGATAATATCTTGTTACTTAATTATTTTTCGGTTAATAAATTCGACTAAAGATATTTTTTTATTGTATGTGGGTAACCAGTATATTTTATTTACAAAAATAACTTTGCTCCGTTTACGTCACATTATTAAATTAATCACTGACTGATGTCATTAGAATTTTCTAAATATTATAATAAAATTCCTAGTTTCAAGTTTCAAAAATGTGAAAATACTATTCTAATTCTTTTTTTATTTTCAGTGGGTAAAATGTGCTTGAAGCCCTATGGAAAAAAAATAAACAAGTAAACAAGAAAGGTAAGTAGTGTATTTGCAATATTGTATTAAACTTCTGGTGACACCTGTTGTCCTCTACAGCAATTTTTTGATATCTTGCAGATGTATGCAGCAATCAGCATGATAAGTTGATGAGATTATGTGGTGAATAGAGGCTGCGCATAAGGTAAGTAATAGATATTTTTTGGGCCACAAAGATGGTTATTCCTTCGACAAAACTTTACATTTTACAGTATTAAATGTAAACCCACACTATTATTTAACTATTTACCTACTTTACCTAAGTGTTTTTATTGAGAAAATGTAAACTGCAGGATACCAACTTCTAATTAGATTATGTCATATTTATGTATATGCGTGATCAATCATGCATCTGGTCATAAAAGCAAGTCTGTTAAGAATACTCTGTACCATTTGGTGTCTGGAAGTCCTTCTGCATTTTACAGGTATATGGTTTTCTGGAATGGTTCCTACCATTGTTACAAATTACATTGACATCCCTTTTAAATACTTTGCATATTTAATTCTGTGTTTGGGTACCAAAATAAACCCACTACCAACATTTTTTTAACTTACACGGATTTGTTCCATTGTAGATGAGCAAAGCTGCTAAATTTTTGGTACATAAAATCAATTCCATACATGATTATATACAGAGTTTTAATAGTACTTTAGATTTTACGCAAACTAATCATGGATGTTATATGGGAAGTATGGGAACCCCTCAAATGTTTATTTGAATCTAATTGATAGACAGCTATCTCTTGTTTTCCATAACAATTTCCAGTGTGAGGGAGTGATAACAAATGTATTATACACTACATCATAACATTGCATCGTCACCTCCGTATGATGACCGTCCTCGTATGACTCCTGTAAAATTAACCGTGCAAGCCGCTAGGCGTCGGCGTCTTAAGATGTTGTTGTCGTTAGGTCTTGTCTGCGACACCCGTGGGGAAGAGGAGGTTTGGTAAAAATGTGATCTACTTTGCACATTATACTACATGTCATATATTAGTTTTTACCTAACATCAGCATATGGCAATATATATTAAAAATTTTTTGACAGTGCAAACCGAGGTTCACAGCTGCTTTTGATGTGATCATAATCATTTATTTGTTAACTTAGGTAAAGAATTAAAGGTCTTATGCCCTGTATGACAAAGTATTATTACTTTCGTAACAGAGCGCCATGTCATGCCAGGAGGCGTAAAAATATATTGTGATGTGGACAGTAAAAAAATCGGAATCATATAAAAATAGGCACTGTACTAAAGCATTAAGTAAAGTAGGTAAAATTATTTAATCTTCCACAAGCTTTCAGGTCATAGCAGACAATTATTGCATAGGTAAATAAAAAACTTTATCAAATAATAAATTAAACAATGTCAAAAACAGTGAAGTACTAAAATTATTCAATAAAAATAAATATATAACAACAAACATATAAGTCAACATTGAAATAAATTTATTCAGATTCACTTGTCAAAATATTTATGTCATAAAATATAGTTTTAATGTAAAAATTAAATAAATAAAATAGTAATAGAAATGCCAAAATTAAGTAATTAAAAATGTTAAAATGTATACATTTCTAAACGAAATTAATAATTTAATTATGTAGTCTTCGATAGAATAATAACATTCATCAATTATGAATACCATATATATAATACCATATATTTAGGTTTTTGATGCTGTGTGGAATTTTATTGTATTTACTTCGTGGAGTCGTATCTAATACACTTTTTTCTACTAATGTAGTTTTACATTTATAAATAATTGGAGAGCAAGTTTTTATATTGATTATGAGTTAGAACATTTCGTACCACAGTATTTTTGTTGAAAATTGTTGGAAAATATACTGTCGGATATGTTCAATTCCAATATGTATATAGGCGGTAGCGTCAGTCATTATAATTCCTTAAAGTAAGGTGCACAGCTGTCCACAGCTTTCAGAGCACACATATCTAGTTCTAATGCATCTTTTTGTGCCAAAGAGCCATCAGACTACCACAGATGAGACTCAGCAGTGCCGGTGCCAGATACGGAGCCGCGGAAGGCCTAACCGGTTGCCGGGGCTTTGGCTCGAAGAGGAGGAGGAACGGGGCGATTTTTAGTCAGTAAGAGTCTGACACTCCCTCTCGCCCCTATGCCAAAATAGTAGTCCCTTATTTGTTGATAAAATAGTTTTTATCTGAATAAGAATCCTTAAGATCAACATTAACTTTCGTTTAAAGAGAGAGTTAAGTTACTATCGACACAGTTGAATTGAACCTGTACTAATGTTCAGTTTTATAATTAGGTATCACTAGTCTCACTTTTAAATACGTACCAGATAATGTTTAGGCATAAGTACAGAATATGGCTAAGCTTTCTCTAGGTGTTTCGGGTCTTTGGATGTGAATAAGCTAAGGTATGTGACGGCAAAGTAGGTTACATTTGTTATCCCACAGTCTATTTCCGCATTCGTCGTAAGAACCGATTAATGGCCGATATTAATAACTGATTTTAATCCAAAACTAAAATTAAATATGATTAAGGTCGATTTTTGACATTCGTTTTATCGGATTTCTGTTAAAAATCGTGATCAATCCAGAGATTTTGGTTAAATATACTTTATAAGTTTTGGCCAATGGGGACTAAACATTTGATAGAGACTAGACAGCGGCGCTCTCTGATTTTAAAGTGCGATATCCTATACGCTTGCCAAGTGAAGAGATAGATAACGACGAACCCTCTCATGTATAGGAGGTTTATAGGTAGCCCAGCAACGGAATGTCACAGGCTCTTCATGTGAATAATTTACAGCAGAAGCTTGAAATTAAAATTCAAGTATCGAATATCATCATTGCCGCTACGAGCTAACAAAGGCGTTAATATAACCAGGGAACACAGATCGGATAGTTAACCGTTGATAAAATTCTAAGGACTAATAATATTTACATAACAATCGTAATATTTTAACTGCTATAGAATCATTTTCTCGCACTGCATGAGACATTGTTACATTTACTAAACTAACACTACGAAATAACATCACAATCAGGGACTAATTTTGTGTATGTCATTATGTCCTCTCTTTAACAGAAAATAATCGTCCTCACTATAAAATGATGTTTATTTTGTGAAGCTTTGTTTTACCTGTTGCTGTGGAAGGTTGAGATCGAATTCCATCATTAGCCATTTCGATTTCTTAATACCTGCCTACGGTTACCTAGCAACCAAAGGTTTACGGGGCAGGGGTCGTAAAAACGACGTACTTTCTCGTTTATCTAAATTTATGATTCCGTGTAATATTATTTTTATTTTATCATTAGGATACTCAAGAACAATAAGCTAGGTATAAGTAGCAAAGGTTCGACCCTTGCAAAATAATTAGGTAAATAATCCAGGTCGAGTACTGCACTCATACCGATCATTATTTCAATAATATGTTGTATCTTCGCGAAGATCTATTAAAAACAATCGGCAGTACCTACCTACATATTATCGAAATATACATATGTTATAAAATCTAGGGTGGGTAGGTAAACAGTTAAAACGACTAGAAATTGGTTAATTTATCATGAGTTTTGTTATAACCATGTACATACCACGGATTTCTAACTGGTAAAAGTTTGTAGGTACACAATACCTACCGTCCGAATGTTAAAACCAAAACTTGTAATGAAACTTGGGATTTTTTCTTTTTTTTGGTCAACTACTAATTAACCCTCGAGGTAGACATTCCTAAATAAAAAGCTAGAACTTTTAAAAGTTCTCCGTGAATTAAACAGATACTAAAGTTTTCAAAAGGTTTCATTCGGCATCCAGTCTCCGGCTCACTCGTCGAAATTGAGATTTTCTATTGTGGTGTATGCACAGCTCATACGGAAGTCTGAGACTGTTTTCCTTTTGTCTGCTAAGGAAGAAATCGTGTAACCGTTGAAAATGTCTCGTGTGCAGATAGTTCATGCGTTAAATTCACAGTTATACAATGAACAGTATTTAAGGTGTGAATTATAATTAGCACACATTCACCATGTGAACATTACAGGTTAGTTCCTTACGCGAGCACCTAAGTACGAATTCCAGAAATGATTGAGTTATTACCTTCAATGTTTACGAAATTAGAACATTTTATCGTAACCTTAAGGTACATATTGACTCGTATGATAAAATGTACGTTAAGCTTCCTTTCCATAAGTTACGGTATCATAGGGGCGTAATACACATTTTACGCCATCAAGCCGCGAACCATGCAACTCGATGGGCATATCCGTCGACTCGTGTTTCATTATCACTAATATCTTGACATGTCTGCACTACATACACTTAGCATTTACCATGAGGTACCTATTGATTATACGGTGTACTTCACGGTTGTTATAATTCCTGTGTTCTGATGTACGTAGCGTCATGTCAGCGGCAGGTAATTTTACGGTCCGTGGCGTATAACATTTAATTTTGTTTTATAAAGTGCAACAATAAGTAGACATCTAAAATATAGTAACAAATGGGTACGGAAGAAGCTGCTAGGAATGAAGACGAGATGTGAAATTGGGTCAGAACTTCGCAAACGTTTTCGTAACATAGTTTTGTTTCCTTGTCTCTAGTGAAGTGTTATATGCAATTCTACTACATACTACTTGTGCTACGGTTATATTTTGTGTGTAAAATTGCATTCTCAGTCAAACATTTCTTGTAGCTATTTCCAGATAAAATGCTGATTTGTGTAAGTCGTTCCGTAAACGTTAACTTAATTTATTATTACTTTGTAAATTTGAAAACTGACAGAATTTATTGTCACCTAATTGTAACCATAAATAGACAGGGTGTCAGGAGTAAAGAACAATTTAAAATAGATGTTTAAATCTTAAATACTATTAAAGTAGATATAATATGTATGTAAGGTAGGTACAAGAGACAAAGAGTTTATAGTACATACGAACGATGTCATAATTGTCATATTAGTAAAACCAAAAAGAAATGTATTTACTTTATTTTTTTTATGGAATAAGCCGATAAACGAGCACACGGATCACCTGATGGTAAGCAATCGGCGCCGTCTATGGACATCCGAAACGCTCCGGTGTTTGGCGTTACACTTGTAACACCTCTGGGGATTAGAAATTTGTTGATTGTTGGGGATTCGCGGAAGGCCTAACGCTTGACGGGTTGCTGGGGCTCCGGCTCGATGAATTAGAGTAGGAACGGGGTCGTTTTTAGTCAGTATGAGTCTGACACTGCCTGTCGCCTAACCCAAGGTGGGAGAAAAGTTCTAAGAAAGAAAATTTCCCACCACTAAAAATACGTTGTTTCACGTCTATTTGCTGTTAGGCCGTGTTAGCATGGCTCCTCCACACTTTAAAAAATTACTTTTATGGTGATGAGGGATTTCATTCCCCTCTCCGTCGGTTTAGATAACATATCTGTCGATAGGTTTTGCTACTAAAGACAGAGTTTTGAATTATTTTTTATTGAACCGAAGACAAAACTCTACCTTTAGTAACAACTTATAGACTGATGGGTTATTGAAAACGGTTATGAGTTTTTTGGAGCGCTGAACAAACAAAAACTAAGTCATTAAAATTACATCAACAATGCCAATTTCATTACTTCAATAAAATAGCAGCATAAAGTATTGTTTGTGCTAATTACTCACATCTTGCATCCGGAAATAATTGTTCCGATTAGTGAATGGCGTGTGGCAATGCGAGTAAGTTTGATAGAAGCGGAATCATATTCTACTTCGTTACGCTACGAATTCTACTACATACTGATAATAAATCGTAATTCTACTTGAAGTACCTGGATGACCAAGCATTTCTCGGTGTATGTTTTAGTGGATACTAAAAAATACACCGGATTACCGCCGTGGGATCTGGAGGCGAAGGTGCTACGGCGCGTGCACAGCATGCGCGCGGAGGCACGTCGCCGGGGCGAAACTCCGCGCCAGATAAGTGCGTGGTGGGATGAGCTCCAGCGCGATCTCATGGCGGAATGGCAGCAACGACTGTCGCAACCGAGGGCTGGGCTCGCTGCCATCGCAGCGGTAAGTCCCCTCTTTGAGGAGTGGCTTGAGAGACACTACGGCGTCCTCACCTACCACCTGACGCAGGTCCTCACCGGACATGGAAGTTTCGGGAGGTACCTGTGTCTGATGGGGCGGGAGGAAACGTCCGGGTGTCATCACTGCGAGGACCGCCCTGAGGACACGGTGGAACACACAGTGGGAGAATGCCCTGCGTGGGCTGAGCACCGCCGTGCCCTCGGGGAAGTGATCGGCGATGGCGACCTCTCGCGTCCGGGCCTAGTGCGAGCCATGATGCGGAGCGAGGGGGATTGGGATGCCGTCTCCTCCTTTTGCGAAGCAGTCATGCTAGCTAAGGAGGAGGTGGGACGCATGAGGCAGCGCAGCGTTGCCTCCTCGCAACCCAGCCATCGCGAAGGACACACCGGGCGTCGGGGATCGCGGGACGATCTCCGGCCACCGTAAGCGCGGGCCTGCGGACGGCGAGCATGGTTGGCTCCCCGTCCGACCAGAAACAGACCCGAGCGTACGGCGCGTCGCGTTCCGCGGGCGCCTCAAAGAGCCATCAGACCACCACAGATGGGGCCCAATAGGGCCAATGCCGATTCGGAGTCGCGGAGAACCTAACGGGTAACCGGGGCTCCGGCTCGACGTGCAGGAGAAGGAACGGGGTGGTTTTTAGTCAGTAAGAGTCTGACACTCCCTCCCGCCTCACCCAGGCGGGAGCAGTCATTCGATGATTTTCCCCCCTTAAAAAAAAAATACCTCTAATATGTGATGGCGAAATTTAGCGTTGTATTCTATTAAGGTTTTTTATTCTTTGAAAACACGAATAAAACGATATTTTCAGAAAATAAAACCTAGCTAGATCGATTTATCGCCTCCGAAACCCCCTGATTACAACATTTACTGAAAATCGATGTAGCCGTTTCCGAGACCATTTATATAATACAAGAATTGGTCATTTAAAGGTATTAGAGTAGATATTGAACATTTTAAACTAGGTTTTCATAACAAGCGACTAGCTAAGTCAGAATAGTTTCGTATTTCACAGAGTTCCGGTCAATATGAAACTGATTTAATGAATGACGCATCTGTGAATGTCCAGACATTACAGGCCAGCCATACGACCTGCATCATGTTGATTAAACTTGACACAGTACAAGATAAAACAGGTGTTTGCATGTGTTTTTAATTACAAAACCATGTCCTTTATTGTAAAACAAAACTTTACGGTAAGCAGTGACTTCATTATGAAATCACTCTCTAGTAGGTACTATCTTAGCTATCTATATTTACACCATACACCATTTGTGAGAAAAACATATATGTATTAGTTATTAGTGTTATAGCTTATTAGTCTATAACTAGAACATATGTTTTCATTTGACGCCTACTCAATGACGTCATGGAAACAACAATATCAGTTTACTAAGGGCTAACTACGTTTACGGAAAGAATGTCCATAGATAGATACATAAACATAATACATTTACCGCCCAATTACTCATGGTTCTCAAATTGCTCCCTAATTAATGTGTTACTATTAATATGTCGGTTCAGTTTCGCAGATCCACTTAATTGGTCATCGATAACCGGGTAAAGCTTTACAGGTCAAATCACCTGTGATCTAAACTCAACAATGATATTATCCCTCGTCGTAGCACAGTGTGGCTCGTAAACAATATTGATTATGCCAATTTGCCGCCCACAACAACAGGTGGCGATATCCTGCATCGGGCTTCTCACACCGCGACCGCTTCGTACACGTTACAATGTTATTGAGCTTAGCTTTCCATCTAGCGGAAAAATTATGAATTGTGTGCACTCAGTGATTTGTTTGAAAAATACACCCCATGTCCTGAATCAACCCCGTATTGCGAGCGCGACGTAGTTTTTTATTTGGTCAAATAAAAAGTATAACGAAAAACATAATGGAATTTGTTGTTTTAACATTTACAGTGGGTCAACACAATTTTCAATACAGTTTCCAATAAAGCTTGTATTTGATTTGATTTGGTGTATTTGTAGTAGGTACAAAGCGTTTTTGAAAAATTGTATTTTATTCATTTACTGGTTGGGATCGTCAATTTATTTTAATGTTTTCAACTGTTTTATATATCATTTTAACTTCTATTAAATGCTCCATCATCCTAATTTACCATTACCGACAAAGGTGGAGGATTTCCTCGCATCCAAAGCGCGTGCGTTTTAAAAGCAAGTTGTTGTATTTTGCTTAATTGGCCCTTTTGGGGACGAGGTTAAGGTTGATTCCACACACGACCCTTATTTTTTGCACGGCAAGATACTGGTATTATTTTTCTAACCTATTTAATTGTACGTATTATTATTAACTTTAACTCCGTGTCGGTGTAATTATGGTACACGGTACCTATCAATTAATTATAAAATTTAAAAAAATATAGTGTCTTTGAGTCTTAAGACCCGTTTTCTCGTTGGTGTAAGATGATAAATTTCCGCAGCAAGCTCTTAATAATTATCAAGCGTGCGAATCGATGTGAATCGTCGCGGAGGGGGCTCGAAGACGTGAGCGGGCCCCGTTTGCGGTGCGGGGGTGCCGAGGGACGCCGCGGTACCGCGCAAGTCGCCGTTCGTATCGACCGCCCCGGATGTGCATTGCAATACCGCCGGAGAGATCAGGCGACCCACCTACTCGCGGAACACCTCGACACCGTTTGGATTCAACATTCGAAGTCAATAGCATGCTGCAGGTGCTATCTTATATGTCATCATCTTCGACGTCTAGTGGTCGTTAGCGGATATCGAATCCGCGGTTTATTCGTCACGGATATTTTCATGGACTTGCAAATACTTGTCTATATTTTTATACCACTTAATAAATATCATTCCTTTCGTCATAGTGTGGCTTTAATTACGCTCAAGCAATATCAAATATAATAAACTGTATTTTTAGCTCTTTACACGTTTTTCTACCTTGTTGATCTACCTTGAGACTAGGTTTGAAGGTCAATGAGCCATTTATAAAAGACGTCCCCAGTACATCAATTTTGTGACTGTTTCGAGTTCGTATTCAGAATTTACTTCAAAAAAAAGTTTAAAAGCACCAGGTAAAATGATTTTTCCTATGTAAATATGTAGCAGCTGTACTATGATATGAATATAAGAATATCTTAGCTAGCTGCTAAATATGTGGTGGAAAATTATTATGAGACTTGCAGGTACTTTATGGACATTTATTTTGTACCTAGTTTCAATTGCCCACCGGTCTATCGCCTGTCCGTCTATCACAAGGCTTATATCTCACGATCATGAACCACTTTTATGTTTTGGTAACGTAAGTTTTTCTCAACAATTAATATTAAAGTAATATTTACAGGGGTTGCCATTTAACGTAATTGTTTGCGAATATTTGGTCTATTCATAAGTGCAACAGGTAGACGCTTCAAATATTCACAGATATTTTTTTCTGTTATTTCTCTGCAATCAGTCGTCAGACTATAAACAAATGCGTTGTGAGGAGAATGGTATTATAAAGAGTAAAGCACATGGTATCTGTTTTGCCTTTTTACTACATTGGCATTATCTAGCAGTCCTGAAGAAAGAGGATTGAGATGATTGGTAAGACGTATAACATGTTGCTCTTTATAGCGCTCTATTGAGGCCAACGTTAAATTATTCAGGTACTCATGTATCTCGTCACTCGTTACGATATTTCCTTCCCTTTGTAGACACATGACATTGCTCCTGCTAGCGACTTTCCATAACTGGATTCCGAATGTCCATAATAACATGAGTTTGAAGATGGAATTATATTTTAAGAGATTGTTATTCAGGCAGAGCACTGCGTTTTTAAGTGAAGATAGTTGAAGGGATGGAGAGTGACATAGGCTACTTTTTATATCTTACTAGCCTAGGCTAGCCCTACTTCCTTAAAATTGATGGTTTGTATGTAGAATTTCGCAATTTTCAAAGTAGAAAGCAAGAACTTGGTATGTGGATTATTCTTGACTAACCAAAAATCGTTTCGCATAATTTTTTTTGCAAAATATAACACTCCGCGTGCAAATACGCGTTCGTAAAGCTAGTACTTACATGATCCAAATAAGAGATAGAAATTGAGCAATCAAAGTTTTCTTTTTGGTGGTAACTTAATTTCGAAGTTTTAATGAAATATATAAACAGATGGAAAAATATTGAGAATTTACTTGTAAACTGCGAAATACCAATCTTAGAGGCTGTTCCTGTTGACTGACTTACGGACTTATCTATTAGTAACTTAAATTATAATTTGTTTTAATCAAATGATGCCATTTGCCATAAGTTTGGCGGATGATTCTGTCATACGTTTGTCAAATTGTGTGTCATTTAAGTTGTCAGCAAGTGAATCAGACATTGTGACTTGTGAGGGTGGCCCATCGCCGTGATACTATCGTCGATGGCTTTCCCTAGCAGTTGTTTGTCACTTATTTATCAGGTGGTCATGGAGTGGTACTTGTTGATGCAGGTCAGTCAGAAGGGTGGCCACCCCTTTCGCATTGCCCCCTAGCATTTCAAACTAGGGTGTTTCACGTTAAAATTTTTGAACGTCGCGTCGATGAGAGTAACCAGAAATCTGAAAGTCTGAGAACGATTCCAACAAAAAAGCTTTTATCGACTTGTGCCTAATGGATTGTAGAGATAACTCTCAGTAAAGGAAGTTCCTTGCAAGTAGTTCCTTGTAAAATATATAAAGGTTGCCGTGAGTCTTGTATGTACTAGTGCTACCACCTATAGGTATTCTTTTTTACATTTTTCTCTGTATTTTTGTAGTAAAACAATGGACGTTAATAAGGTTCGAATTACATTATCATAATGTGTCTCAATAACTTAATTAGGACAAACGTTGTCAGTTTGTGAGCTAAAGTGCCATTAAAATACGTTACATAAGTTCGTTGATATAAAGTTTGGATGAGCATTCGTGGCGAGTTCAGTCAATTCCCATTTGGCAATAATACATACATACATAACATCACGCCTTTTATCCCCGAAGGGGTAGGCAGAGGTGCACATTCTACCACAGTACAATGTAACACCCACTTTTCACTAGTTGTTATGAGTCCCATGTAATAGGGGGTGAGCCTATTTGGCAATAATAATGTAAGCAAAAATGCTTGATACTTAAATTTTTGTAAATAAGCGTAGTCTAACTTATGTATCTACATGATTAGGGTTATGAAGTTGCTGATGTTTATTCACGGAGGACCCCGCCGGAACACTGGGAGGAGTATCTATTTCCGATGGTGGCCGGTCAATGACACTGATCCGGAACCATAGTTGAGCGATTCGGTAGGGTGCAGCCTTTAGCTATTGGCACTCATCTTCAACCTACTGCGTTACACCTTTTAAATGACTAAACTGTGTGTTTGCCACGACACAATTTTAAAAGTCCTGAATTATTATTGAATGTCACCAAATGAACCATAAATGTAATTAGTGTTTAATTTTTAACAATAAATTCGCTCAAATTCACATCTGGTAGGTTATTCGGAACCGAATTACATAATGAATGAATGAATATTATGCAACGTTGTCGCTGCAATGATGATGAAATTGAAAACGGTTTGATCACATTATAGGCTTGATTTGACACATTGTTTACCTGCTCGTGGGTCTGTAGGAAATTTGTATTAAAATTATTATGGAATTATTTAAATGCTCCATGGAATTCAATGGGTTCAATGGCACCATAGTGGGATGTAACCATTCCAGATTGCTCAAGGCATACCTGTCGCAAGGCTCAGACTCTCGGAATGCGCAGGAGCATCCGTACCTCATTGTAATAAGAATTTGGCACGTAAAAAGCTGGCCATTCTTCCAAGAAATGGGCCCCGCAAGAGTGGTCTTCTCAGAAGGGTCGAACGGCGCATGTTATCGAAGTAGTGCTTGAAATTTTATTTTATTTTTATTTTGAAATTAACTTATGTTTACTAATGACTGCTTCTGGGTCTGATATGTAATAATATCAATTTAACAGCCTACGGTCGGAAGAGGTATGTTAGATTATAAGTAAGCATAATATTCCTAAAAATATTGATCACAGTAAACCGTGACTACAATGAATTAACAAAATTAATATTCACCGACACGCAAGCGCTTACTAAGTGTTGTCAGTATTTTGTTAATTGAAACACAAACTCGACAAACACATTTTGAGGATACCATGAAAATATTGATTTTATGTCAATGTTAGGATCAATGTCTCACTTACTCGGTCGTTTGTTAAAATCGGTTGATATTCGTCTGAAATCAGTTTTACATGATTTCAGAGCGGTGTGTTAAGTGATATTAAATGCTGCTAGCGTCGATATTGGATATGCCGGCTCATAGTTGGCCATATGCCGTTGTTTAGTAGTCGAGAAGCGCGCGGCAGGCGGCGCGGGCGCGTTTCTTTTTTGTCCCCCGCGGATTCCATTGCCCCATGTCCAACCTGTAAGTCCGGCAGTTTGCCGAGCGTTGACCGCGCGCCTTGCTACGTCGCGCAAAGCCGTTGGACAACCTACAGTGGACGCTTTCGATGACTCCCGTAAACTTATAAAACTTGAAAATATATGGATTTGTTATGCTCATATTTTTCCTGCAACTGTTTGTACCCTTTGAAATACTTAATTTTTGCTTTGAGTAACATTTTATTTTTTTGTTCTCATTTTTCTCTATTTGCGTTTACGTAGCACGATATCAACAAAAATGTTTTATGATTGTATGATAAATGATTTATGATAATAAAAGCGTATAACTTCGCCTGATTTTAGCCTTGAGTGGTATAAAGTCGTTTAAAAATAATGTTTTAAAAATCTTTATATTAATGTTTTCGAAAAGTTTTGAAATAATTGTTCAGTAGCGGGAATAAATTCAAAAAAGGAATTATAGAGGTACTAACTTTGAAGCTATTTTCAGGTTCAATTTATAATTGCTTCTAAATGTATGATTTCTTCGAAAGTAGAATATAGCTGTTATTGTTGTTTCAAGTGAATGACTGAACAGTAAAATGGGTATAATAGGCTGCCAGCCTGTACTTCCATGACATTTGGGCGTGCGGCGGGTTGAGTTTGTACCTAGTAGGTCTTCTGAAATAATGTTCACTTGTATGTAAGTACTTTAACCAGTTGTTCATGCTTGAATTAAGAATAGATCAAATCTATTCCTGATTTAACGGTTACCGAAGTGATTAGTAATGTTGTTTACCGACGGAATACCTTCATCTTCCTCAAGATAACCACACTTTTATGGCAATGACAATACTCAAAAGTTATGAAATATTAGAATAGAAAATTAGCACAACATAATTAATTTATGATTCACTCACACACACACTCGAAACGTTTACATTCCCAGCCCTTGTAAAGTTGTTGAATCTGTGGTCAACGATGTGTTTTAGTCTCGACCGATTTTGTGTGGTTGTGTTCAAAATTCCTTGTTAGCCGAAGTTGTTGTATGACAAATTCGATTTCATAAAGACTATGAATACAATTATTGTTCCATTTGGTTAGTGTTTGTTGGCTCTTAGGCTCTCGGCTTTTTAAATATGGACGATTGTTATAGTATAATTTTATTTTTAATCTAAGTAACATGCAACTGATATGTTTGGTAAAAGTCCTGGTAAAATTTAACTACGATTATCTTTTAATAGATATAAGACTACTTCTTAGGACATAATTATGAAATAAAATACTGTATTTACCCAAGCAAAAGGTCACTACAGTTTAGTGTAGAAGAAATTAAGATGAAACAATAACATGTGTTCTAATTGATATTAATTATTAAATATTTCACATTATATTAGTCAAAACAGAAGTGTTTATAAATAACCTGCAAGCGGCTAGTAATATTGCCAGCAATTGGTTGAAATTGAAAGTATTTTAAGTACGAATGAGGTGGTTATTTATTTTCGTGAAAGTTCTTTTCAAGCAGGATTACATTTTTAATGGTTGTTATTACATTTTGTGCACACAACAGCGCCTGTCATTTCAACAAGATAAGATTATATGAAGGGGAGTAAGCAGCGAACAAAGTAGACAGTGGCGGGAATGAGACGGGGCGAGTGGACGCGGCAGTTGCGCGCGAGCCGTTCATTGATGCGCAGGCGCCGTAGAGGCGCGGGGGGTGGGGGAGAGGAATGCGGTCGCGGCGAGCAATGACCGCGCCAGGGTCGCTTCCTTTACGAGAAGCGCGGGCCGTCGTACTACAGCCGATCCCCCCACCTGCCCCATACGGACCGTACTACATGGTCCTCACGGCTGCGACGCGCGCTTTTCGACCCGTAGTCCGTTACAAAAATTAAGTGCGCCGCATTCCGCGACCGTTTTGTTGTCTCTTTTACTCTTAAGTTGAGTCACATATTCTCTTCTCCTGGATGTTAGCTCCTCTATGCGTTGTTTGGTGTTCAAAGTAAGGCGCAGGGACTTGCGTCTCGCCAAGCTTTCTCTGCGTTGTTTGCGCTTGCTTTCAATCCTAAAGTCTCATTTTGACATTTACACGCCACTACATTACCGGCAAATGGTTCATTGAAACTCTGACAAATCATTTTTCTCTCTTTCTACTTATTTATTTAATATTCAATTTCGTGGACAATAACATTATACGTCCGCTTGAGTTTTCTTAAACGCTATTAGAACGTATCATTTGTGGACTTTTTTGTTTTAGTGTAATTAAGAAACAAGGATTTTCAGTTGATTTGTACTTAGTATGTAGTATAACGAAAATTAAGGTGTTCAGATTATCCATTCTCCTTAAATAATCGGTTAATACATCCCTGAGCTTAGCTCTCTCCGCACTGTTAGGACTTGATCACTACGCAGCGCATTATGTACCTCTATATTGAATTTAATGAACCTAATTGAGCAATATGCAGGCGCATTCACACTAACCAACTAACGTCCTCATTCAAATTATATTATTGTACCATTTGTTACCGCTAAATTCCAGCTGTGTGTTGCAACGGGTTTTAAATAAAGCCGTTGATGCTGTTCCCAGCGCCGTTGCAGGCAGCAACGCCCGCAGCGTACTATGTACGTGAGAATTAAGTTTAAAAGTTTAGCTTGCGGCTGGAAAATACTACGGACTAATAATGAGCACTTGTTACTAGCTGCAATAAACTGAAAATGTTCAAAACAATCTACAAACAAAGACGAGTTACATGGCGAAGTATTCTTTTATTTAATACACTTTCAGAATTTTGTTTACGCTGTGTTAAAATTAAATATGTTTGCCACTGACACTTACGATGTGGTTAAACTTTAAAGTAATTATAGCTACAAAGAGACCCGCACGCAAGTTTTCGAATTCTTAAGGATATTCTCGTTTCCAATTACGCGAAGTAACATCTCATGGCTTGACCCATCTCGGGATGCTCGCCATACTGAATGTGTTGTTAAATACAAGTATTATAGTAATTACAACTCTTATAGCTAAACCCTTTGAGCTTAATAATTTTCGCAAAATTAATTTTCGCCGTACTGTGTACTGTGTATCTTTTATACACTAGAATAATGTTCTTAAATACTCAAGACGTTTTATTATTGGTTAATTATATCTTTGTCAGGTACGAACAGTTTGCGCATGGAAATTAAATTGATGACTTTATTTATATTACTATCCTTAACATTTGTTCAATATTTTTCGCCTTTTAAACCTGTCAGTTACATCGGTCGCGTCATTGTTCATTTTCATGTACAACTAACATGTGTCGGTACGTTTTTAAATAATATAAGCTCGCAATATCCGAAAATGTATAAACAACAACCACAACGACAACCTTAAAAGTATTTTTATCCACAAATATAATAATCATAAGTCGTATTTTACGAGGCCATCGAAAAGTAACGTTATTATTTCGACGAAATAGGTAAGAGTGAGAATGATATGACAACGTTTTTACGGTAGGTCCTCTATTCGCAGTTTCAGGCCATTACACTAACCTTTGACCACAGCCGTGGAAATGTTTCTGCTTCAGAATAAATTTTACCACATTTTCATCTTTCATTCCGTCTGAACAAACAGACCAACGTTCAAAAATTACATTTCTGTTTGTCCTTATATAGTAGAACATTAAAGTTACTTTATTAAAAGCAAATTTTTCACAAAGCTCGCTTTGCTTTTGTTTCATCTTGCGTGCAATCTCAAAGAGGGAGGGTTTTCCTATTTATTTTTTATTTCTCATACTAATTTACGTAAACTTGTAATTTAACATACAACGTTTTACCTGGGGCTCTTTCGACCAACATGAAGTGGTTTAAGTAAACGCAATGCTTATTATGTAGAGGTAAGATAAGTAAAAAGTAAGTATTGCACGTGAAAGTGAAGCTAAAATATTGCTTCGACTTGTGGAAATTGGCGAGTAGCAAGGTAGCCAACGTTTCAGCAATATATCAGCGTATGGCCATATTGTTTGAGCTACGGTCGTTTTACAGGAGCTGTGGTTACAAATGGAACGCAGGTTAGGAAGCATTGACCACATCGGGCCGCAAATAATGACAGACTGTTAGGGATATTCGCATAGAAACTAAGAAACTTGTTTTCCCCAGTCTATTCTTACTGTCGGCAGCTGGTATGATACCCGTTTGCTCACCCACTTGCACCTTGTGATGGAAATTACATTATTTTAGTTTTAACATATTCCAGCAATTCATTTCGCTGCAATGTAGCTAGCCTAACATGACATCATTATGAATTAAATAAGTGAAAATGATTAGTGAGCTAAAGCTGTTACTTTTTCTGCCCTGAAACGTCGGTTCACACCGTTTATATTAATTTTCAAAGTTACCCTTGAACACATTCATAGGAAAATATAAAAAACTCCTATAAATCGATTTATCCGTTTGAAAGGTACCCACTGAAATTTAATGAAAAGCAGTGAGGCATAAACGCTTTTAAATGAAGAAAGCGGTGGGTACACTCGCCTTTCGGATTCAATTTAGCGCCCGTCTCTTGTGTACCTAAATGAAAAAA
Source organism: Spodoptera picta (assembly GCA_038387885.1). NCBI lineage: Eukaryota > Metazoa > Arthropoda > Insecta > Lepidoptera > Noctuidae > Spodoptera > Spodoptera picta. The sequence goes on from JAZHFQ010000105.1 coordinate 9,951,502, forward strand.
GTTCTGTAATGATATTTGCCTATGCTCTATGCTTTTTTAAATGTTTTCATTGGCAGCAGTTGGATTTTGTTTAATTTTAACTGAGTGCTACGTTTAAATAGTTTGTTCTTTAAACAGTATCCGTTCAGTTCAATGGGTTTATTTTATACTATGAACCTACCCTATCTCCACTTGGCTAATTCTACAATGTACTTTTGTACCCACAAGATTTTATATTAATTGATACCCATCAATTAATATAAAACTATGACATAAAAATCTCTCTCGCAGCTTTTTATATATAAAACAACCATACCAAAAGAGTACCCATATTTTGAGAGGAAGAGCCACCGAAGTGAATTAAGAAAACCGATACCCAATATTCTTGGTAATTACATTTTAATTAAATAATTTATGAGCATATTGATTCGCTTAGGAGCGAGACGAAGTGCCTGCCAGCCTATTAACTCGGTTAAGTCAATATTTCGCTAGGCGCTCCTTCAGAACTCACGCTGGAAACAATTTTAAAAATGTTTAAGTAATTGTGTACTTTTCGACTTCTTAATATTTTAATTTATAAGGTAATGTTTGCTATCACTAGTTATTTTGTATCAAACATTTCTGACCTTTTTACATCACATACCACTACCTATCAATTTTATACAAATATAGAGGTATACATATATCGTTATATAAAACAAAAGGTTTATCAACTGTTGAACTAATATGCTTTTTATATTATAGACTGAAATAGGTATATTCTATTTCAATCCTATGCTCAAATTCAGAAAAGCTTCATTTTAGGTGCACTTTTCTCTCTTGCCTGCGCGCTGTCTGTCAGCCTGTCAGAATTTCACGTCATCAATTTTATAAGCTAGTAAAATACATTTCTACTTCACAAAATGGCTTGAATAAATTATTGTAATTCAAATCGGTCAACGGTTTTTGTATAAAATCTATTTGATGTAAAATCGAAGGTATTTTGAAACGTTACAGATGAAAAGTTGTTTATGACGTTACTAGTACGGTACTGCGAGGTGGTTTTTTTTATTAACCCTGTTTAACTCCTGTGTCCTTTTTCAATTTCTAGTTGAAGTCTTTGAGTCCATCGATATAACGAGGTGACGTTTTACGGGAACGAAAAAGTGTCCATTGCAATGACTATTCAAACTTGCCATATTTATTTTGAATACTACAAGGTACTTTTAAAGGTCTAGTTTATTCCACAATGTGCATTTGATCAAGTGAGCGTAAATTGATTGATACTAAATGCGCTTCTGATATACTTAATTTATACTCTTTTGCTGCTGTGGCGCCTAGAACAGACAGTAAGTAATTCTCCTTGTTTGAGTTTGCAGAATCGCCGTACAATTTGATACCTACTTTAAAATATAATTAAATGTTAAATGAAAATTTAGAAATATGCCTATTACGGTGTAGAGTACGGACTGATCCAGGCTCTATACCTTTTTGGAACATCTCCTTTGGTGCCACAGTTAAGCTGCAGTAATAAAAGCCTCAAGACTGACAATGGGCATGCTAGGAGTTCAGTGCCATCCGTGGATCGGAACGCGACGCGCCTAACCGGACACGGCCGGGCGGCGTCCTGCATACTCGAACCACTATGTAGATAGAACCACATTAGCATTGGTGTAGCTATGGGTATGTAGGTTGTTTGTGTCCCAGCGCACGGTGCAACGCGCGGCCCTGACGCGCCCGCGACCGATGCACACCGATGTAAACACCCAGCAAGGTCAACTGCCTTGCGACCGCCGTGCTTTTTGTTAACTTTTTGTCAAAATTACTGCACACATGTTCAAGATAACGCTATGTAGTCTTGTATGAGAGTCGTTGAGATTGTACTGCGTTTTTATGTATTTTCTTTGCATCCAAAATGGAACCCTAAGACGTCTAATTAGATTTAAAAAAGTAATTATTAATCGGATAAAAATTTGAAGTCCTAATATAAGAGGTAAAGTTAATTTTTAATAACAGAAGTGGATTCCACATTTCCGCCTTGCAAATTAGTTTATGCTCCTACATCAAGCTGCATCAAAGTTTCTTATTGCTAAGTAATTTAATATATACGTACTTCAAAGATTTCTTTAGAGTTTTTTGAAACTGCAGCAGCCTACAAAATGTAGCATCATATTTTTGTTGAAAAGTTTCGGAACCTGAGAAAGTCAGGAGAGCCAGTCGTATTTCTATTTCTGAATGGAAGAAAAATATGAAAGGCTGTCAGGAATTAACTATAAGCTACTAATACCAACTGCTATGAAGTGAATACCATAATACATTTATTTATATACCTTTTACATGTTTTTTTATAACATTTATATATTTAAGAAGTATTGCGTGCGAGAATAAGGTCAGGCTTATTCTGTTTCTATTTTTATCTCAATTTTTATGTCTAAATTACATATTACATATGGTCAAATACATGTGGGACATACTTAAAATACACTTTTTAAAGGTTGGTCCTGGAGTTGGGCGGTTGGCGGATGTTCCTACATCTCGTCGGGCGGGGCCATTCGATTCTCAAACGGAGAAATTCCTTGCGTGATTCATAATTTGTTGTCTGCGTCTGGGTACGGTGTGAATGACAAAAATGTGTTTATATACGCTCATACGCGCTTTAGTCCAGGGAAACGATTTATTTATAAAAAGAAACGAAATAGTAAGATGTTAATTTCAACTAAACTTCGACAAACAGAAATGTAATTCAATCACCTAGACTTGATCTGTGGAATGCATTAAATGATTTAATAATAAAGTTGTGGATTGTGCTTTAAAACTCTTCAAGCTGAACTGTTCACGATACTGCCAAGCTGAACAAGTTCTCGGACCAACTTGAACTAAAGAGACACTCGGAGCAAATCGACGTTTCGATAGTTTTAGACCACAACTACCTAACTAAACTTTCTGGAGAAACACAAGATGGTATCTTAAAACTGAACTGTACGGACTGGTAACTGTTATAGGTACTTACAGATAAATCGTTAACAATAGTATTTTTTAGACAGTGGTCATTTAATACTCTTATAAAACTTCCTCTTAAAATGCAACTACTTCTGTAACCTTATTAAAATTACATATACGTAATGTAGTATGAAATTTAACACACATCTGTGAATAAATAACAAACCTGGCGAATTGTTAACGTGTTAATGAATCGCTTAGCACGAACACGTTCGCATTAAACCTCAATCAGAATATTAAAAGCCATTGTCGTCCTATTATGAATTCATTATTCCTACAGTCATATAAATTAATGCACATTTGCTATTATTTAACATCAGTAATACTGATGTGTGTGATTAAAACCACTGACTGCGGTGTCCATAAAGTTATTAATTTGTCATTTTTGTGGTGTGTGTGGTGTTTTTCACTTTAATTTTTGAGCTTATTATACCATGGAATTGGATGGATTGTTTATTCTGTTTTATCTTCTGCTTGAGAGGAGATATTAATGATGTGCTGAACGACAAACTACCAAAACCTAAGCAATGTTGTTATCTAAGATCTAAGAGTCGATATTACCTTAGTTTAGCAGATGCTTCAAACTAACCGTAAATGCTGTATCCTTTAAAGGTAGAACAGCCTTCAAGCTTTAAATCTAAAGCCGCATAGAGCTCTCCGCAAAAACTGCCGCGTGCGAATCCGTATTTACACAAACATATTTAAGTCTTTTGAAGTTAAGTTTCAGTTACATTAAAGTAAGGTAAATAAGGAAGAAATTAAATACCTAAAGATTAGTTCGCATTCTTCATTGCATTAACTCTTTCAGTCACACTTTTAACTGGTTACGAATATATTTTATTCAATTATACTGAAATGCTTAAAAACCAATGTAAAGTAATTTGAAGCATACTTCAAAAATTAAAGGAGAATGCCCATGGACAGTACTCTTGATAAATTACTTGTGTCTCAAAATCTCTAACGTCATGAAACATCTAAAATAAAAATATATTTTTAAAAAGACTTTGAATGATATTTACATTGGGATAGTTTTTTGAAAATTAATTAGTAATTTTATGTTTCCGAAGCTATAGTACGCCATTTATAGGTATGTCTGTGCCGACACATGTCAAATGACAGCATGGCAGTTTACGCACATAGACTATCGATGAACGATCCTCCTTTTTCGATCTTAGGGAACTTTATTCTCCATTCCCTAAATGTTACTTTTTTATTATATTCTATTTTGTTGTATTGATTGTTCAATCTATTATTATAAAGTAACAACATTCACTGTAAACGGCGGCATCAGTACCATGTTCTATTTGTGAAATAACACTGGCTGGTTTACAGAAATAGAAAAAACATCGATCTTTCATCATTATGGGTAGAACCTTATTTGACGTTTATTGCGCGTCTGTCATATTTTTGCAATACAATACTAATACTGTTATTTCTGCTGATTTTGGTATGTTCTGCGTCGAGTCGAGCCTTTTAGTTCCTCCGTAATTCCTGTCAATCCATTGAAAATAAACATACTTTTAGCGCCACAGCACCGTGTGTGTTGTTTATCACTAATAACTGAACTTTTTGAGTTCCTTACGATCATGCCGAGTGCGACTGTGATGCAATGTCTGAACTGCTCTTAAGAAAAGAAATAGTAATAACATAACATTACGCCTTTTATCCCCAAAGGGGTAGGCAGAGGTGCACATTATGCCACTGTACAATGATGTAACACCCACTTTTCACTATTTATGTTATGAGTCCCATGTAATAAGAGGGTGAGCCTATTGCCATTGTGTCCACCAGTAACTGGCCACCTGACATAGCTAACACGTTACAGATTTTACACAAATAAGTTTGCGTCAAAGATACCAAGCCATAAAAACCCATTCAGACCCTTTGAAATAGCTTTTATCAGTTAATTTTTGGTCGGACATAACCTCAAAATAGTAATTTTATTTTGTGAATATCTCGAAATTGCCAATGTATTTTGTGTTAAATCTTTTGAGGTAGTATTTGGACATCCCATCGAATATTTTAAAGATTATTTCATGGAGACACAACAATGTTGAATTCAGTACATTTGTCCATAGTGCCGTGGGCATTCTCCTTTCTAAGAAAAGTTGGTTAGTTACAGTGACCACCAAGACTGAAAGAGTTAATGAATATTATAAAAATTTCACCATTAACTCCTAAATTTTAAGCAATCCCTATGATAAGATAGGTGACATTTAAAATTTATTTTCACATATAAGTGACACCTACAAGTAAGAGGTTAGTTTAGAGCTGTTAAGTCAGGCGAAGTAACTTTTAGTTAAGGGATGGTGGTCGATAAAAAATCCTTATCAATATTTTGATCGAAGTGACTACTAAACGATTATAGAGGTATGTAAGTAACTTGAAAAATGTTGATCTTATTCGAATAATAGTAACTAATTAGAATCTTCGAACACGCTAATAGCATAACAAACTACGAGTTACGCAAAATTTGTAAGCTTAAAAGATCAATGCAAATCCTCTGGCTGTAAGCGTGGGTGCGTCGCCTGTAGAGGATTGCGCGCGTATTGTAGTAGATTATAAAGGAACTGTGAACCAAGGCACTACAGATCAAAAATAATCGTGGGTCCACCGACGCGACGACCCAGGCTACCTGCGTTAGCGAGGTGCAGCCGTCATACCATGCGTCCTAACACAGAATGCAGTAGATTAGTAATAGATAACCTGAATTTAAACAGTTTTATGAAGTTAAAAAAGTTAAAGAATTTTGTTTTGGTTAATTTTACTAATATTTGAAACCAGAAATAACCTTTTTCTTGTAAAATAAAGTAATATATCCCATGTTTGTTCGGCCAAAATCATTGTTGTTTTCGTTTCCCGCTATTTTGTCGGATCCGTGGATTCACGTGTCACACCAAACCGACGGCCTATTTAATGTTTCGCGGTACAATAGGTCTTTTGGAACGCAATGCACTGCTCGCTGCTCATCCATTCACAAATGCTTTAAACGTGATAAAAGCTTTATTTAAAGCAGAATTCCAAACAGAACAGACGCCTTCAAGTGAGTTTTTGACATAAATATGCAAATTTTATCGTTATAAAGCTTAACGTTGAAGAGTTATTTTGTATCTGTAATTGTGTATTGTAAAGTTTAACAGAAGCGTGTCTGAATTGAGTAAGAATAAGAATTCTTTATACAAATAAGTGAAGTAAAAATGTTATGAAAAAATCAGTTTTATTTTGGTAATGCATCCTAAAAGGTGAGACTAGTGGTTAAATTAATTATATATCATAAGCTATCAAAATGTATTGATTGTTTAAAAGATACGCAGAAGTGAATTGGCGCGGTGCCATAATCCGCAAATAGTAGAGTTGAAAACCAGCGCATGTGGAAACAATGTTTCAAAGCTTTCAGGTGTGCTTTCGTGAAATACATTTGACCTATCAATTGTAGGACGTTTTACTTGATCTAAGATTGCAATACCACCTGTTTCTTTATTTACACTGTTTAGTTATGTGGTAATGGTACTCGTATGGTATTTCATTCGTACTACATATTCAATACTTAGCAAAAACATACGTAGAAGTTTTGTTGTATTGTCACAATAACTACGTTGGATATGAAGACAGTGACAGAGTATTGATTAGAATATTTAATCAAATGCTTAAGTGATAATATTGTATTGAGATAATAGTAATAAATAGTGACTGTGCTCTACTATTTTATTATGGACTTAAGTGTTTGATCTCTAATACTATACAAATATTGTCCATTAATTAGTTCATTAGATAAATAATCCGATTGTATTGGAGACATCATTAAATAATGGTAGGAGATGAAGCTAAACCAATTATCAACTTGTCGAGATCCATGGTTACTCGACTTGGCGACCTTCGAACGCCAGAAGTAGCCAGGCCTGTGCTGCTCTTAAGTACATCTTGATTTTCTTTTGTTTTCTTGGTTTTTTACACCCTAGCAGAGAAAGTCGCAAAGTCATGTTCTACGGTCATGTGGCAGAAGCGACATTGGTTTACGAACAGTGCCATTTTGCAACTAACGTAGTAAAACAATATTTAACCATGATGTGAATTACAAACATTGTATAATGGGACGTCTGGAGTACGCCTCGTCGAATTTCAGTAACGGCTTGATCAAAACCCTTTTGTAAGCGCAATCCGATTGCGAAGTAGATTTTTTACTCCTTGCAACTTTAAAATACGATGAACATACGGGTGGATAGCTTTTGTTTTGTTTAGGACACGGTTTAATTTTGAAATTCTATAGGTTTGGTCTACGTTATTTTTTTCACGTCCATTTTAATTATAGACCAGAGTAGATAATTTTTGAAACCAAAAAAAATTACAGTAGGATGAAACCCATTAGAAAAGGAGGGGAATATGATCAAAATGAAAGGAAAAATAAATTACGGTCGATCCGAGTTCGGGAACTGGGAGGCGGGGGGGTTTAAGGGTAAAAAATGGTATAAATTAACATGTCTCTGAAAGTTAGGTTATACTATCGATGTGCGCACACAAGTGTAGATGCCCAAATTCTAGGGACTGCAATAGAGTCTCTATAGTAGTCTTTATTCTGACTTGATGCATTCTTATTGATACTCTGAGTGATTAATCCAATAATATTCTCGAAGAAATATGAATCAGCTATTGTTCGTGCCATATCTGGCAGCCTCTTAGGCACGTTATTGGCGACGGGCTTTCCAGAAGAGCAGATACTTCACTCTGAAGTGAAGTATCTGCACCTAACCTTGTCATATTCTGAAAGCATTTTATATATTAGGTGTACACCTACATATGTAGTACAAGTGGTTTTAAATATATTTTGGAATGTTAAAGAAAAACTTTTAATGTTTAATATTACAAAGCACTGTAAAGACTTTAATTCAGAATTTCATAAATCAGTTGACCTTGAACACGAGTGAAATGTGTGGATATCAAGAAGATTTTTCTAGAGGTATCTAAACTAGGTAGGTTGACTAGGGCGGGCGGTAAGGGCGCTCGGGCGACGCGGGTCGATAGATGAGACGCAATAAGTGAATAATACGATTGTGTCCTCCAGAAAAGTCCTCTTAACCTTGAATGACATGTTCAGGTAACTATAAAATTTGTTGTTAAATTGTACTGTAATTGTGTTGTAATCCAGTGTACCACTTGTATTGATTTTTTAAGGATTTTAACTTGTGTTAATTGCCATCGTTTACTGTCTGTTTCGATTTGTGTACATATTTGTAGATACTGTGGGTTCTTTTAAGTATTTTAACTGCCGTTACAGTTTTACGAACACAAGATATTTTTTGTTAGTGTAAAAACATCAATGTGTGCTTTTGAACAAAAGACGATGTTTTTAAAAAAAGTTGCTTGAATTTCAACGTAACGTCCATAGCTTGGAACGTCAAATACCCCGTCACGTCACGTAGCCCGTAGGTGGATAAAAAAAAAAAAGGTGGATTGGATGAGGTGCGCTATTTCTTTTTCTTTTGATTGCCGTCAGCCTCATGTTCTTTATCCAGACGAAGTTTCAACCAACATTGTTGGAAACAGACCTAACAATGGCGTGGAGACGGGTTTTCAGGCATGAGTAAGTTTTTAAAAGATGACTGATGAAGTTGATAATGAGAAAGACGATGTAATTTTCTAATTTCGGCGCAGATATCACACCTTGATAAGTAACCGTGCAAATCAATAGGTAAGTATGGTTATGATTGGGGAATTACTGCAATACTGCTACCTATGTAAATTACTGAGACGTGACTATTTGGTAGCAGGATTTTACTGGTTTATGATGTAGATTATTTGATATATATCTCTCATGTTTATCCACCGTGAGTTTGAAAACTGAAACATCTTTTTCCTCAGCTATGTTTTCGAGTAAGTAGTTATAATCATATAAATTCATCAACCTAAATTCTGTACATTTTTGCCCTAACCGAGAATGAAACTACCTCTAACTGCACTTAAAACAGATTCGAAACAAAGTTTCATTATTTTAAGATTATGCTCTATGTTATGTTGACTAAGATAAAAAGTATTAAACAAATTTTGTTAGGGATTATTAAATATGTTTTGCACAATTGTACATTAACATAGCGTCTTACGATATTCCACTTCGCAAGTTGTTTATATGTATAAAAAGTTTATACACAGATAAAAACTTTTTAAAGAGCAAAAGTTTAATGTGCGGAAATAAAACTAGTAAAAATAAAATAAAACCTTTTAAACCGCAACAAGAAATAATTATAATTGTGTTATTTTTCTTATGTTGTGTGACAAATCAAATTAGGTAACAAGGCTATTCAAAGCTGACCTAATATGGATTATCAGATGTTAGAAGTTTACATAGACCGTTTGTTTAGTAAGCTTGGTAATATCATAAACATAAAAGAATGAATGCAAGTTTCAAATAATAACTTGCAGCATTTATTGTTGCCGCTAACTACCGTATTTTGGTACTTCATGAAGGTCCGTTACTTTGGCGAGGTTTTCGAAAGTCATGACTGAGTACTTACTTACATGGGCAACTTTTTTCCACCAACTTGTTGCCTGAATCGCCTCAGGCTCAAATGCAGTCATACCTCATGTGTTGAGTACTGTTCCCACGCTCAACTTGTCTGTCCCTTTCTCACTTTAAACCTTGCTCACTCTCATGTATCATTGCTTGAAGTAAACACGCTAAGCATCTAGGCAACTGCAGGAGTACCCGATGAGCGTAAACATATCCATACTTTAATGAATTTTCCACTAAAGTACTATTGCTGTTTTAGATTTAGTTAAGATTAAATTGAAGATGGCAATAGAAATAATTATACGTTATTTCATATCAGCGAATTTTGTATTAGTAAATTATTTTCAGAATAAATGCTGAGCACATATTTATTTTCTGATTAACCTTTTTAAAATGATTGTTTGTGCGACTTGAGTAGCCAGTAACAATAGTTATTGTGAAAAGCGAAGTATAGTTGGTATAGTGCTGTGGTTAGCGGTCGAGAATGCCGTTGGGCAAGTCCGGCCGAGACACGGTGCAAAAATATTCACAGGCCATTCCTGTAACTGCTTGGCCGCATTCGTACCATCTCGTTATCAACTTACTTATTGCAGTTATTTATTTGCGTACATAAATATTATTTGTTGTTATTAGCAGTCAACGGACTATTACTTGCAAATTTGTACGGAGTCAAAGCTGTGTTTTAATTGGCTGCGGAAATTGAAAGCGCTAGATAATACTTTTATTTCAATTATAGTATAAAACTGAAAATACTTGAATAAACTGCATTCATGTATTTGAATTCGCAATGTTTCAGCAGGGCTTCACCGTAAAGTTTAGTGCTCTAATTAAGGTACATTCGCGCTTCGCATCTCATTCTGAGTATTTCAGTATATTGAGGTTATTTAGCCTGATATTAGAAGTTGTTTACACTTAGTCTGCTTCCCGTCTCTCTATTAGTCGGATCACCTGAATATGTGTTGTCTGAGTCGTGGTGTTCGTACGTCCTTTTGTATTGTGAACAACCATCTGGATATTGGTTTGATATATAGTTCACATGCACTTAATTTGTGCTTTAGGAATAAATTATAACTCAATCAAAATTACGATTATAAACTTTGTTGGAGTTTCTGAACTGTTATATGAGCACGATACTTACACAAAAGAAAAAGGTAATTATATTCCATGAGCTCATTGAAGCGGTATTTTTTCGTTTTAAAGGATTTAAGTTACTTTGAAAAATTTAATAAATTAAACGTCATATTTCGGTTTTAATCTATGAATGGGGAGCCAGCGTCCAATAGAGGTTTCAAGGGGCTTTCTTACATAAGGAATTAATGATGTATCGGTTGGTAAACATCAATATTCGACGTATGAATATAATCAAATTACTCAGTTCTCTAAAGTTTTCTCTTAATTTCCGACTTGATAAAATTACCGAAACTTATTGATCTCCCTGTATCGTTTTTTTATAGTCCATAGAGTGACTTGACAACATTCTTGTAAGTATTACCTATGAATGACCGCAACTTCTGGTGAATTTACGTCAGTCACAAAAGGCACGAGTGAAAGAGGCCATTTGTCCGATTGTGTCGCGGCCTTATACGCGGTGCAAAAATTTCGCCGAGGGGCATGTATGTAGACCCGCTACACCGACTTCCTTTCGTCGAAGACCAACACCGTTACTGATTGGTCGGCTTTGTGTCGCGATCGCATCGCCGTGTTAAAGTGCCGTACTGAAATTAATATGTGTCCGGCGTAATGATTAGCATCGCATTAGTATGTGCCACTACGCATGTTTGCCAAGCACTCGCTTCGAGAAATATTTGAGTGACCGCACTTTGACGAACTGAAATGGCGGCTGGATACGCCATCTTGATGTCGTTCGGCTTTCAATTGCTACACCCTACTCTATGTAAGGTTGTCTGGTGTGCTACCATTATGATACTCGCTTATTAACTTAGGGGTTTGGAATCAAAAAGAAAATTAGACGCCATATTAAATTAAATGTTTCAAACAACCCACAAATGTTTTAAATCACCTTTTTGTTGGTTATCTTTTTACTTAACACTGCGTGACTGGTAAAACTTATTATTTATTAGAATTTGTAAGCAGGTATCGTAAAATCTTTTACAGATGTCTTAACGAACATACTAAGCTCCCGCTTCAACATTTCCATATAAATGTGTTGTTTGAGATGTCAACGACCGGTTTTCGATTAGGAGGAGTTCTTGTATTCTGATCGCTTGGGTATTAGGATGAATTGTTTATTATACTTCATAATTATACCTATATATGCCGAGTAAGTCTTAGCCGTCTTACAACTGTAGCCCATTTCGTGTAATTATTTACTATCCAATGTACCTATTAAATTTTCGAAATAAAATATTCGCACTCAACGGCAACGAATATGGCCTAAGCACTATATTTTTCTATTGTAAAGCTTTCAATATTTAAACAAATCTTTTATGCCAACTAATAATTATAAAAAAATTCTTAATGTGAATGACAAAATGACGTACACGAAGTTTTTTTGAATGAAATCATCAAAGTAAATTCTTGAATTTATAATTTCAAAAATTAGGCTTCAATGACCGCCTGACTGCGATATGTACTCGATGTTGATGATTAGCTTTTTATAAACTGACATAACATACATAACATAACATCACGCCTTTTATCCCCGAAAGGGTAGGCAGAGGTGCACATTACGGCACTTAATACCACTGTAATGTAGCACCCACTTTTCACTATTTATGTTATGAGTCCCATGTAATAGGGGGTGAGCCTATTGCCATATACCGGGCACAGTTCCAGGCTCCGTGCTACCACTGAGAAAAACCCTGATTTATAAACTGATTGGTAAATATTTTCCCATGTGGTTTTCAATTAATTTGTTTCTGAAGAGCTAGAATTGGGTAGTATACATTTACCGTCAACATATTACCGAGTGGATCTCTATCTGAGTAGCTGATGCCAGCTGCTCCAATTTTGTAATTGCCACTTCCGATACGAACCCAAGCGGTGTTGTGTTAACTATATATTAGTAAATCCCAGAAATCGTTAAATGTCTCCATGTAGATCATGAACATCTTCGATATAATCACAGCACCTCTTTTGATCCTCCTTGTGTAAAGAACTTTTCAGTTGATTGAAAATAATTATTTTATGAATGGACTGGTTGAATTTTAAATTGGGTGTTATTGTGTTGTCAGCGATGATTATTATCTATTATTTTTGGAAACAGCTTTTATTACGTTTATCATAGTTAGGTGCATTGCATGAGAAGGGTCAAATCTCGTCATTAAATAAAATTAGGCCTAAGTAACAGAGAGATAGAGGTGAAATAAATTGCTGACCGAGTTGCAATGACGTGTTGTAGTTGGCGAAAGCTGTTACTGGTGAGGACATCAGCCATTGTCTGCACTGAGTCATGGGCTGCGCACGCAGCTATTTCAGTGTAGTCTGCGTAGGCAGAGCATGCTTTCTTTGTCGCCTCTCAGACCGCCGCGAGACACCCGGTAATGCTAATCTATTAATAACTTGTCATAAATGTACTAACCGAAAGGACCATCAGACACGGTTGCATAAATGAAGTACTCGAAATGACATAGTACCAAATATTTAAAAAAAATTACCTACCTACTCCAAAAAGTTCTAGTATCCTAATAATAGAAATGCTATTTTTATTTCCCATTTTAAGTCTGTGTATTTTAAGTCTGTGTATTTTAAGTCTGTGTAGATGCACGAAACTTGTATACTTTTCTTGCATGGTAGGTATTAGTATGAAAGTCTGAGATAAGCTTGTTAGACATGTCTTGCAAAAACATTTTGGCGTAACATCAAAAAGTCGTCTCGTTCTTTTTACTCCCATTACTAAATTATTACATTTTATGGAGCATATTTATGCGTAAATAACATGTTGATCTTTTGGTTCTTTTAAATCAATTAAATTCAAATAATTTATTTTCTCAAACTACATAAATATGTAATAACATGTTTGCTCATTGAGACAGACATTTTTATGAATTTCTCACTTTTTAGCACTATTTTTGTCCTATGTAAAAGTGTAAAAGGTACTTAAAGAATCATATTCACGGCTTCTTACGACAATGTTAACTGTGACAGTCTCTCTTCGTCACATGTAGCAAACTTGATCATCGTTATGTTATCAATAGTAATGTCTTTAGTTTTAGAGACAGTTGTAGTTTCTGTGAAGTGTAAATAAATAAAACTGACCTATGATATGAAAGCGTCCATGATATCCGAGAAACGAAATCGCATGTGCAACAATTGCAGACAATGAAACCACAATCAATTTCCATGTTTTAAGTAGGTTCCAATTACTTTGTACAAAGTCACTAATGGAAACTAAGCTTTACTACGTGTCACACGACACGTGCTTCCTTGTGTAAGCGAATTATTTTGTACCGCGGCAGACGGTTTTTGTAATAATTGGAACTTGCTACGTAATACGGTAGCACTACTTACTACGGTAAAGTTCACTAACGACTGGTCGGTGATTATGTTAACATTTCTATCTTTGAGTTGAATAATGCAGATATGTTCTTACAATTTACTTATTTGAAAATGAGAGCCAGGTCTGCTGTCTACTTTCCAAAATTGGCATTGTTTAGTGTTAGGAGTAGTCACCCTTTTTATAACAGCCATGTAATTGTCAGATTTCACCCTCCGACCATACCTAACGACAGTCATAGCATTGTGAGCTCGTTTTACAATCAGTCACTCACCTATAAACGCATTATTGGAAGATTATTTCTAAATTGCGTTTGAGTGAAATGGAAATTGTCACTTAAAAATATTTTAGATCATTGTTCGTTTATTTTGTAGCTTATGAATCCTTAACATGGTTGGTATTGGGGTGAGATAGCGTGTATGACTTACATGGTGATAATAACGGCATATAAAAAGTACCGCGCTGCACGGTGACTGGCGGTGACGTTTACGGGGGCTCTGACAAATTAATGTGATAACGGAAATTAACATGAGTTATCATTAAAGTAGAGGTAAATAGTGTCGTGGTGGCCTGGAGGTTTACGACGCTCGCTTCTCATGCATGAGGGTGCGGGTTCGAAACCTACCAACGGCAAGTACCAATGTGACTTTTTCTGAGTTATTATATGTACTTTCTAAGATTATTTAGACACCACTGACAAACGGTGAAGGAAAAACATCGTGAGGAAATCTGGACTTATAATTTCTAATTATAAGTTTGAAATCGCCAACCCGCATTGAGCAAGCGTGGTGATTAACGCTCTAACCTTCTCCGTGTGAGAAGAGGCTTTGCTCAGCAGTGGGCATTTATATAGGCTGTTGATGATGATGATGATGAAATAGTTACAATATAAACTTGCAAGGAAAGTGCACGTTAGTTACATAGTTACACCTTTGCAAGGTTTTTTATTATCAAAATTGTACCGTAGCGCCCATGCAAATATTAAAATCTTTCATAATATCTATGGTAGCGCCTTATTACTATGAGTAAAAGGGGTGTCATTTTTTTGACTTCAAGCTTCACTGGTACACTCTAGCCTCCTGCTCACGTCTGGGGAAAGCATTTTCCTCATCGCAAAGATGTTCTTTATTTTTAATCCTTTCCCTTCAGCGCAGCGCTGGCAGTAGCCAGCGTTGCGCTGAAGGTAATTATATTTCTCATTATGTAATTATATCATACCAGTAGGTAATTATATTTCTCATTTTAAGACCTTGCTTTGATTTTTTCCATAAAGTAATTAGATCATCAGACTTATACCCTCAAAGAGAAAAAATATAAAAGCTTACTTTTTTGAAGTGATAGCTCTTGAGTTCTGAGTAAATTATTTAATATTCGAGATTTTTCCAAAGCCATTCTTATTGCTGTAGGTAATTGATCTTACGGATACCTTAGTAGTGCCAATTTTATCGTTAATTATAATTTTATGTAGTAATAAGTTAGTTATGGTAACATTTTGTTACCATGGCTTTACAAAACATACCATGTAGATGTTTTGTAAAGCCAAAAAAAAACAACTTTTAAAATGTATGGACGAAGACTTGTATATGAACATGTTTAAGGCGCTTCAAAATTAATTTTACCTTAATATTACCTAGACCCTTCAAATATATAAGTAAAAACAACAACACGACATTGTGTATTTATGACTGATCTCAAAAAAAACTATTGTTTTACCTCGAGCACGTGATATTACTGGGGGATTTGTGTGGAGTTGGTTTCTGATGGATGAGCAACGACCAAAAGCCGCGCTCGCTGTAATTCCTATATCTGTTATCGCGGTTTAAATGAACCTAACAAAGCGAAACCTCAGAGCGACCCTGAAGTTTACTGTTTTCATAGATTTGGGATCAAACACCTGATTTTGTCTAAAACAATATTAAATGGAATAATATAAAAACCCGGTAAGTACCTGATATTATTCTGCTGTTTGGTTAGGCAGAAATGCATCTCAATGTTAATTATATTTTGGTTGCGACTTGCGAGCAAATCGCAATAAGTTAATATCGTATGGCTCTGTGCAGAAGTTAAAAAAGGGTGGTTTTTACTCAGTAAGTCTTTCTCGCCTCTTACCCAGGGAGCGGGAGGGGAGTCATTCGATGATTTTCGTATTTCGTAATTCGATGAATTGATGATGAATTCGATGAATTTCGTATTGCGCACCGAAGTGAAGTAGCAAAGTTCACAAAGATCTCCTAGGGATCGGCTGAGGCATCCTAGCAGACCGCAGTACGGTTCGGTTCTATTTCAATTTTATGTTATTACTATCTATAAGCCTAACAGTGCAATGCAGGAATGCAGTTATTCCATTTTGTAGTAAATCATTGTGACTACAAGTATTCAAATAACTTAAGCCCACAGCTCGAATTCTTAGTATCTGATACCCATGGCTAACAAATGACCAAATTGTACACAAATATACCGTATAAGGTCTTTAAGGTAGTGAAACGCTTTGATGTACGGATCAGACATAACGACGTGTTAATTAGATTCACTATTAGCTACTTTTTACTGTATTCTGGATATTTAGTACCATTTCATCCCAACGCTAAAGCAAATCACGTTAAACCATGTCTCCTACTTTTGGTCTCTCTCTGGTCGTGTGCGATTGCAGTTATATCGGATTATGAGAACTAGCGAGAACACAACGTTGTTTTTGTACGCTGTTGGCTTTTATCACTATATAAGACAGACGCCGTGAATCGAACAGCAGAATATTGTTGTATCCGTATCATACGGACCGTATGAACATTATTTGACGGCAATTATTTTGGTGTTAAGGCCTAGGCCGCCCTCCGGTTAAGCCGCAGCGATTTTGAGCCGCCTGAGATTATACCTGAGGTAAAACAAGTAAATTAATATAAGCAGATGCTGAGCACTTGCTGTTTTTCCCATAACTGATTCTAAAACAGCAAATTGTTACAAATTGTATCGAATCGAAAAAAAAGCCGCAAAAATAGTAGTCAGTACAGAACTTAGTGGGTAGACTAAGTTGAAGACCGCAAGTCGCAGTTTATGATCGTCATATAAACATCTCCAACTGTTTCGCAGTAAGGTTGGTTAACCGCTTGCCGGAAAAAAATCAGTGTAGCTAAGTCTAAATCGGGGTGCATGTACGAAGAAAAAATTATTGTTCGGGTGCAATTAAAAATAATGGATTCAAATGAATCTCTAGGTGCTGAGGTATAAAATGGTTGTCTATGAAAGAACTGAAGTAGTGTCGCCAAAACAATGTACGTTGAATATTATTTACTAGAACTGGGTAGACAGAGACGTGCTGACCCACTAACCGGGTACCCCATTTATTACTTAAATCACAGCAATGTGGGGAACGGATACGTGATTGGCTGAAAAAGGGTAGAGTTACCCAATATTTCTACTTTTATTACTTTCATATTATATCACTAATGCTGGTTTTTCAATTCTATTCCGGGATGAATGCAAGTCATAAGCATTAAACCTGTTCCTTATGTGATTGTGCTCAAAATATACCCGAAATGGGGAACTGCGATTGCAACCTGAAACATTCAGTTGCGTTTTCTCACGTTTGTTCGTTCGTTTCAAAAATAGAAAAGGAAAGAGGGGTTCTCCATCCTTTTCTATTTTTTGGATTTTTTTTAAAGAGTGCTTCTAAATGTCATACAACCCTAAACTGTGACCCTCTTGCCACTGTTATTCTCCCACGTTCCAATTGATTTCAAATACGTTCAATTTCTAGTTAGATTCGCATTCGCAATGACAATATACAAGTCGGTCATACAATTTTTTATAAATGGACAATACGTGCTATCTTGTAGTCAGAAATGTATGGGGAAGGTTAAATTCCCTCAAAATGCGCACTGTAAAATAAATTTCTAACAAATGTTTAGATGGAACACCGCTACAAAAGACAAGTGAAAAATCCAAATGTGTAAAAGTAAATGCTTAAATCTCCATGTACAAAAGTTAGTCAGCCGTGAAAGCTCAAATCCGATAGAGATCTGTCTAACTTTAATCAAGTTACAAGCTCTCGGGTCATCTAATATCTTTAATTCAATATCTTTTTTCAATAAATGATGATCAGTGTGAAAGAATATATAATATGTGCTCAAGCTCAACGGTAATCGGTTCTGCGGCAAATGTGAGCAGCCCACCGGTTCAGGTCGCTAAAACTTTAGTACAACGGTTTATTTTTTTTGTTATTATGGATCTGTTAATAAATGACACAAAAACTTAAATAGAATCCAGCGTTTGATAAATGTGATGACAGACTCCTAAAAGCTTATGCCCAAAATCTGTCCCTCCCCCATCGAGAACTTACAATCATCTGTGTTGATTGGAAATTGTGAAAGAAATATTTCGAAACAAACTAAAATAAACCACCTGAAAAGAGATAACGGTAATCTTTGTGATCCATTAATCTGGATGTAGAAAAACACTAGTCACTTTGCGCACTTTTGATTTCGTACGAATCCTATTGCACCGGCGCCGGTGGCGGAGCGGCCCGTTCTAAATGACTACTCGTTAGAGAGGCTACAATCGCACGAGTTCTTATTTGAAGGCGTAGTTACTCAAGCGTCAGCGAGTAAAAAAACTTGTTCATTGAATACTGCAGAAAAAGCTAACGCTTTTAGAGGCATGAAACTTTTGTATGTGGATGAGGTTAATATTTTGTAAGAGGGGGAAATAAATCTATAAACATACGTAATTTAGGTATTGTGTGTATTTTTCACACCGTTCGAGTTGCTTAGTTTGATTTGATTAGTAATTGTAAAACGTTGTCAATACTTTTTGTGGATACTAACTATTGTGAATTCATACGTAGAGTAGTAAAATACTTTACGATTATCGAGTAATTTGCTAACTGTGATACCCATCTCTAATCTATCAGTTGAACAAGTTTCGGAAACAGACGCGTGACTGTTGACACGTTTCACAGGTTGGTGCCGCTGCCGCGTCTCTCTTGGTCACTAGACACGGAGTAGCCAACACTTCTCTCCTCAACTTGACACCTTATGAATCATAAACGATTCAAAGCATTTGTCATTTCATCTATCCTGAAAACCCTTTCAAAACGGAGTTGCGTGTAGTTTTTATTTACTTAGAGACATGCTGTTGTTTTGACATTGGCCATTTTTGACAGATGAAGAGTCATGTTTGTGCAGTACTGTACTGTACTGTACGAGCGAAATGATGACGTGCCGGTTGCTTCCGTGCAGAGCAGCAAAATTCAGTGTTTATGAACGTAAGCAATGTTGGTGTGAGTGGTAGTGTGTCACGCTGGACGTGGGTCTCTGCGCGTCGTCGTGTCGTGTTGCGGTACAGTGAGAGTGGCATGGCAGCAACATCGTGTCGCGGTTAGGGCGAGCGCGGTCGATGAGCTCGACGCAGAGGGCAGCACGGAGCCGCCGCGGGGGGCGCTCCCGCGGCCCCCGCGCCCTTTTCACTACCCCGTCTGCTTGCGCACTCTGTATAGCCGCGCCGCGCGCTCACTAATGCGTCATATCGCCATCGAAGCTAACGCGCTTTCTGCCGCTCTATAACTATAGTTCGCGCGCGCCATGTGAACTTATGTGTTGACTTATGTAGAGACATGAGAGGCGTCGGCGTGGTCGGGAAGCTTGATTTCGACTTCATAATGACTTTTGCCGTTATGGACAGTGACTTTGGTGCCTGTGAGCTGAGAGACAATATAGTGGTACACGCGGTGGGCGCACGTGTTCTCCTCTGCTTCCTAAAACTGAGTAAGTTTGAGACAGTTTATTTTAAAGTGTGACTGGATTACTGACGTCGATTCGCCGCTAAGTCGGTACAGTGCGCGTTATTTTCGCAGCGCACAACGGACCGCGGCGCCGGCCGCCCGGAATGCGGCCTCCGCCCCACCGCGCGTTGTCGGCGCCGAACGCGCCGCGCGTAGCGTAATAAATAAAGGCGGGGCGCGGCTGCGTGCGCGCGCACCCTCCCGCGCTCTCCTCGCCCTCGGGTCATTGACTCCCATCCGCCACCGCCGCCGCCGCCGACGCTGCCGAAGACAACAATTTTCGGAAGCGGTATCGCGCTCTTGGCCCCAGCGAGGTTCACCGGCCCGCGGAAACTCCAATGTCAATGCCGATGGATAGGCGTAGTACGTAGTAGCGAGGCGATCGGTGCCCCGAAACTACATTTTCCTCATTTGCTTTCACGCTACTATGCAGCTATTAACCCCAGGGCTGCACCTGGTCTCTTGACAACACCACCCCTAAACAAGCTAACCCCATCCAAATTCTATAGAATAATGTGTTTTACTTTCACAAAACCGGTTACAGAAATAGCCGACCGACCGTTTATTTCCTGTGGACTACTCGATTTTCTTGGTCGTTTCACGTTGCTGAGGAATATTAGATTTTTTTCTCATTTCCCTGTAGATAAGCATTTGGCCCGACGTCTTGTTTTTGTTGTGCTCAAGCCACATCATATTGTCTCTTTCACTCATACGTTTTTCATATAGGTTGGTACCTATTTGCTATTGTTCGATTGTTAATAGTAGCTGTACTTGTTACCTAACTAGGTACTACCGAATTTCTATACTTTTATTTGGATATTACAGGCTGATCGATAATATCCATAATTACAATACCTAAAAGGAAAATACTTAATAGGGCAAACTATGGGCACATAGCTAAAGATTTTTTCAAAGTTTAACGGACAATAATACTCTTTAATTACCGACAGACTCCGTTATTTTATCAGCATTGGAAGTTTCGTAGAACGCTAAAAATAAATCTTGAACTTCCCGGTTGAATGGCGTCGCCGGCGCGGCAGAGCGCGGGGAGTGGCAGGCAGCCATTGCCCTCGCTTGGTTTGTTTACAACTTAGGCCTGAGGATCGACATGATCCTATTTGCACCCTGTGCATTTCATCATAGGGTGCATATTCGTCCGTGATAAGCGGTGAGTGTGCGACCCCTGCGCCCGCGCCATCTGCGTGCACGCACACGATTAAAATAAACTGCCAACGATAGATAGCTAGAGCGTAAAAAGGAGCGTCGGACCCGTCGCCAGGTGCAACGCGACCCTCGTTTGCAGTTTACAAAGGTGCGCCTAGTGTTAGGTCAGTTATTACCACGAGTTTTGCGGCCGAAGACCCCGTGGCCTCGTGCCAATGACCAGCCCGCCTCGTCGGGCCTCTCGATCCAACGGCTAACTTCGTTAGATCCACGTGTTACTCATTACGGATTTATGATAGCATTAATAAAAATGAAAAACATGTCCTCTCGGCCATGTCAACAACTTCAAGTTTTGGTTTTCAATACCATTTAAGGTCGCCGTTTTTGGAAAATATTTTGTACTTTCTAAGTTAATGTTTGGTGATGCTGATTCAGGTCTCCAAAAAATCACATTCAGTTGAGCTTAGTTAAATTTTTGTATGGATAAGTAATAGAGTACTATCTATTTTACTATTTTACTTACCTCCACCACTTGTTTTCGCGCAACAACTCAATTTTTCAAACATTGTAAGGATTTTCTTACCCCCTCAAACGCTTCAGATCGCATGCCCTTTTCGCCATGTGTAGCAAAACAAAAACGTATACATGGGGGCGTTTGTGAAGGATCTTCAACAAGTTGCGGGGCAGGGAAACATGCGCGCGCACCCTCGGGAGTTGAGAGGGACATATTTATTTATGTCTCTGATCCTTATGTAAATACAAGCAATGTGGTTAAATAATAAATTATGTACTTATGTTTATCACTGGTACAGGGATACGTACATAATATGAATCCAACATGAAATAAACACTGATACTTAGTAAATGATTAGAATTTTTTAATAACCCTTGTACGTATCCATTCCAATTGGTACTATTTCGGGGTTTCGATTGATTTTCGCCTTAAGTATTATGATTGATAAGAGAAAGACAGAAAAACGTTACGTAACAATGTCTTTGGAATTTTTGGTGTAAGATGGTCTCTAAGTTACTACGCCGAATCGAGCTGTCGTCGACACTATTAACTGACTTAGTTTATGTATTGTTATTTTTAATATGTCTTGCAGCGGTAATATGTGTAAAATATTGTAAACGGGGCTCATTAGTTGTGCGAACGCAGGCCTCGTGCGAAGTGGAGTGCAACGAAGCCATTGCTGCCGCGACGAGCGGCACGCAACGCGCGGTATGCGAAGAAAGCTCATCTTAAACACATCGTAACCTAATAGTAATAACTATAATTCATACGCCGCTATTACTGATTTTGGTAGTTTTCAATTACTATTATTGAAAAAGATAATTATTTACGTGGAAAAAGAAAGCTAAATATTTTCAACATTTGTTGTCCACATATGCAACAAAATATTTTGTCATACGTGATATCTCAAATTCATTAAATCCTAACAATTTATCTCTATAGTGCGAGGTCAATAAAAATTCATACACAATGACCGTGATCTTGGGGAACCTTGCGTAACAGTTTCTTGTAAAGAGAATTAGTAAATTCGACTCACTTAAACATTTACAAATTCTAAATAATTAAATCAATTATGTACATTCTAATAAAAGAGTAAACTAAGAATATTAATGTTTAAGATGGTCATCAGAACATTTTAATTCGCATGTGATCTAAAAATAATGCTTTTAAACATACTGGATCTACTTAACTACCGTTCTGATATGCAAATATTTAATACAGACGTTACAATGAGTGCACTAAATCATCGCCAACGTATGAATTGTCCGCGTGCACTGCACCGCACAGTATGCTCAATATTGCACATAGCGCGTTTGGAAAGCTATTATTGACGTCCACGCTTCATTGAGTCACAATGCTCCTTTTCTTGCAGTAGTATTTTAGAGATACAGTGTCAAGTATATATCTATACTCCATAGTTTATGACAAAAACATAGGCCCTTTAAATTATAAATACCGCAACCCACAAACCTACCCCCTTTAAATTATAGAGTTCTATATGATGCATAGACAGTTGTCTATCCACATTAACGCTAAGGACATTGCCAGTTGGTAACCATTTACTTTATAAACATAAATTTAAAACATCCTGATTGACTCTTTCTTCAAAGATGAAACGACTTACTTAGCTTGCGGCCAAGAACATTTTAGGATAGATTAGAACTATTCAGGTTGTTAACGGGACTTTACTACAAAACCTGTCTGGCTGCTACGCTCTCGTCACACACCGTTGTTTTAACATCTAGAAAGTCAGCTGTTGAATACACGGAACATTTAGTGTAGTCTAAAATATTGATTTTATGTGGAATCTGAGCTTACACCAAAAGTATGGTTGCATAATTGTTTTGAAGATTATCATAGAACCGTATTGGACGAAGATCTATTGTAATTCGAATCTTATGAGTCTTCTGACGAAGTTACCTTCATACGAATTGCCCGAGGGCTTGTGCGAATGGGCAGCTAGCTTTCTGACTGGCCGATGCATAAGAGGTAGTTGTTCTGAAAAAATAAACCAAGGCCTGGTGCCTCGCAAGGCTCTGTACTTTCTCCGACGCTGATTCTTCTGCATATCAATGATTTGCTGACTATTGACAGCATTCATTGCTATGGGGATGATAGCACCGGGGACGCGGTTTACACGGGCCGTGCAAACGTCCCTCGTTCGGTTGTGGAAGAAAGTTGCGTACAACTTGTATCTCAAATCGACAGTACCTTATGGCAAGTCTCCGATTGGGTTCAGTGCCATGGATCATAGATCCGGTTTGTGCGTTCACTGCTAAAAACCCCGTTCGCTGTGGTCCCTCAATTCCAAGACACAACCCTTGTCATCTCCAAAAGTATAGGTACCCTTGGTGTCAACATATCTCGTGACGTCCAGTTTCGCAGTAACTTAAAAGATAAGGCCAAGCTGGCATCTAAATACTCTGTGTGCTAAACAGAGCAAAGCGATGCCTCATGCTGGGGCAAAGACTGCTTTTAAATAAATCGCAAGTTCGCCCCCATATGGAGTACCTACTGCTCTTACTCGCCATCGACATGGAGTTCACGATCACACTGTGGAATCCAAAAGGTCCCGTACACTTCGGTTTCATAGGAAATTCCTAACACGGATCCTCTGATTGTGAAATGACATGGGGTTCTTCAAGAAGGGATTCTGGGGTTCTTCATGATTTCTATTTATTGTTGATGTACGCTGGCGGGTGGTGCAGAAATGCGCACTCGATTTAAAAAAAAAAAAACAGTCTAGTTTAATTTATATATTTTTTTTTTCTTCCTCGTCATTATTTGAACTTTATTTTTTTTTTAAGTTTATTTATTTGTATTGTTGTACATAATATATACCTCTATTTATATATATTTAATTATTGATGTCAGACTATGATATTTTTGAATCTGCCAATGAAGATCACTCGTCTAGTAACAATAGTTTTTGCTCGGCTATGGAAACTCTTGGCGACTTTATACATAACCAATTTCACGATACAGGCAAGCAGCTGCTGAATGTTTGCCATATCAACGCTCAAAGTGTCCCCAGCCATTACAATGACCTCTACGAAGCATTCAACAACAGCAATGTCCATGCCGTCCTGGTTTCGGAAACTTGGCTCAAGCCTCATTTGCCTTCCACCACCTATCCTTTGTCTGGTTATATTCTTATAAGGAACGACCGGACGAGTGGGAGGGGTGGTGGTGTGGCCATGTACCTCCGCAGCGAGTTTCCCCACAAAATTGTCTTGACTTCTTCTTGCAACTCTCCTGCGGAGTACATATTCCTTGAGGTTTGTGTCCAGGGGGTCAAAATAATTCTGGGTGTAGTATATTGTCCTCCAACTCTTGATTACTTCACTGAATTCCAATCAGTACTTGAATCTTTGGGTTCGGGGTACGAACATCACATTGTCATGGGGGACTTTAATACCAATCTCCTAAACCCCAATTCCTATCGCTCCCGTAAACTCCTGGACTTGGTCGAGTCAGCTAGCCTGCATGTTTTGCCGCTACAGTCAACACATCACAATACGGGTAGCGATGACACCTGGCTCGACTTAATCCTCACCTCCAACTCCTCCTCCGTCTCCAGCCACGGTCAACACGATGCCCCAGGCTTTTCTCATCACGACCTGGTATACCTATCCTATGTCCTAAAACCTCCCAAAATCAAGCCCAGGCTCCTGTACAGGCGCTGTTTCAGGCGCATGGATGTGGAGAGTCTTCTCATTGATGCGACAAATATCGACTGGGAGCCTTTGATGCAGGCGACTTCAGTCGATGAAAAGGTTGAAATTTTCAATAAAGTTGTGACAGATTTGTATGATCGACATGCTCCTGTTCGGAGGGTGAAAGTGAAACGTCCTCCTGCGCCTTGGATGACCAAGGGCATTCAAATGGCCATGCGACGCAGAGACCGTGCGTATCGAAGACACAAAAGGGTCCGCTCTGAGGAGAATTGGACAGCATTCAAGATTGCAAGGAATCGTTGCAACCAGATGGTACGCAATGCCAAACGCCGACATATTCTTGAAAATATTTCTTCATCCTCTCCTACCAATATTTGGAAATTTTTGAAATCCCTGGGTATTGGCAGATCGCGTCATCCATACCTTCCTAACTCAATTAGTCCAGACGATCTCAATAAACATTTCTCCACCACTCCGTCTTTGGATAGTCTGACTAAAAATAGAACTGTCTCTTTCATTGCTGGTCTGGAGAGTCCTAAAGTCGATTGCTTTCGTTTTGTGCCTGTGGAGACGGCGGAGATCAAAAAGATCACCCTATCTATAAAGTCCAGGGCCGTTGGTTGTGATAACATCTCCCGCCACATGATCACAACAGTCATGGACCACCTATGCCCAGCCCTTACCCACATCGTAAACTTCTCCATGTTTTCCGGTTCTTTTCCTTCTGTGTGGCGGCTGGCCTTTGTTACGCCGCTTCCTAAGGTTTCCAATCCTACTCTCCCCACTCACTTCCGCCCCATTCCAATTCTTCCATTTCTCTCTAAGGTGCTTGAAGCTTGTGTACACAGGCAACTCTCATGCTTTATACTTAAGAACTCCCTACTTAGTCCCTTTCAATCTGGGTTTAGACCCGGACATAGCACCACATCCGCACTCCTTAAAGTGACTGGCGATGTGAGGACAGGTCTGGAGGATACTAAGATCACTGTGCTGGTGTTGGTTGACTTCTCTAATGCCTTCAACATGGTCAGTCACGATATCCTTCTAGCTATCCTGTCTCATCTTATGGTCTCCGACGATACTCTACTTTGGTTCTCTTCTTATCTTCAGGGGCGACAGCAGAAGGTTCAGGTCGATGATGCTACATCAGGCTGGTGTACTCTGGATGCTGGCGTCCCTCAAGGCGGTATACTCTCTCCTCTCTTGTTTTCACTCTTCATCAATCTCCTTAGTACTGAGTTTCAATGTGCGTATCATCTGTACGCTGATGACTTGCAATTGTACTGTCAAGCCAGCAAGGAAAATTTAGCGGATGCAATTGATAGGCTTAATGTGGATCTTGAGGCCATCAAAAATTGGTCCGATAGGTTTGGGATAGCCGTTAATCCAAACAAATGCCAGGCGATAGTCATCGGCGGCTCACGGATGCTGTCCAAAATCAATAAACGTATCCTTCCCCCGGTACTATTTGACGGTGCTGTCATTCCTTACAGCGACGATGTGAAAGATCTCGGTCTGCACATCGATAGCACCCTCAGTTGGCGGGCGCAGGTCACTAACGTATGCAAAAAAGTCACGGGGTCGTTACGGTCTCTGTATCGCCTCAAAAATTTTCTCCCGTCCTACGTGAAGGCGATGCTTGTGCAGTCATTGATATTCCCCATTATTGACTATGGTGATGTTTGTTACTACGACCTGAATGCAGATCTACTCAATAAGCTTGACCGACTTTTAAATAACTGCATTCGATTCGTTTTCAACCTGCGTAAATATGATCATGTTTCTGCACATCAGCTGCAATTAAAGTGGTTGCCCATACGCCAACGCAGGGAGCAAAGGGCTCTAACCACTTTGTACTCCTTTCTTGACTCCCCCTTTTCTCCTAGCTATCTATCCACATACTTTCAATACACCAGTGCAAACCACAATAAATATCTTCGATCTTCCAACAATCGTCATCTTCAATGTCTTAGTCATCGCTCTGATTTTCTTCATTCTTCATATTTCATACAATCAGTGATTCTATGGAATGCGCTACCCACGGAGATTAGGATGGCCACCAGTCGCTTATCTTTCAAAACCAAGGTTCGCGAGCATTTACAAAAAAACTGGCAGATTCGATTCAACCATAAGTTGTCTCTTATTATGTTATTTAGTTTTTACCTGGGTATGTATGTATGTATGCATTTATGTATGTATGTGTGTATGTATGTATATAGTACTATTATATGATATAAGTATTGGATGTATGTGTACATATATATGTATGACTGTATATATACCTCTAAGTATCTAAGTACTCAAGTATTTATATATAGTTATTTATTTTCAACATTTGCTTGCTTAGTCACCTGCCACTTTCATCTCTGCACCACCTTAAGGTCGACTGTGAGACAATGCCCAAGGCATTAAGTCCGCCTGTACATTTGTTATTGTACTAAGTCTTAAATAAATAAATAAATAAATAAAGAAATAGGTTTTATAAGGGTCGGTAAGGTGCATATAATGTCCCAAGTGTCGCAAGCGTTTGTAGGTCACGGTAACCGCTTACAATCAGGTGGGTCGCGTGCGTTTTTAGCCACAGTCGTGGTATAAAATAAATTAGTCTAGCGGTTTACAATTTTTAAAATAGATATGTGTGATATTTCATACTCTAATAAGCGTAGTACAGAAGTCGCGGTACGGCGCATACAAATATGATGAGTCACTTGGCCAGCTAATCACCAATGCAGTATTTCGTCTGGTGCGTAATTTCACTTTCGAAACTGCTTCAGACTACTCTCATTATTTTTACATTAACTTGTAACAAATGTGAACTTATAAAATTGTTATGTTGTTATAAATATCTCGGTTAGTAAGCATTCACTAGTGTCAGTTTAAAACGGTCACAATTATTATCGGAGCGACGACCGCTGGGTTGATAGAATTGCAAGCGCTGCAGGATGTGACGTCATCGTTTCGACAATTAACTGCCTACGTAGTCGTAGTCTTAGACTGCGTTCGAAAACCTAATCTTACTAGTTCGAGCCTTACCTAACAGGTCTGAACCTATGACCCTGTCTGATATGTACCAATACCCACTTATATGCTTGATTTCTTTATTGCATAAAATTAAAATAGTTTTTTTTTGCAGGAATAAACCACCATGGGTATTTCATAAATAACTTTATATCCTCATCAATGCCACTACATTATCATCTGCTACTACGAATATTTTGAGAATCAATAGAATAAGTATTTGATTTTACAAATATTTGTTTCAAATTCACTTATCTATCGGAAAGTCACACAAAAATTAAACAAAATAAAGATAGTCCGAGTCCTTGACTTGTGTATTTAAATGCAGCCATAAATATGGAACTAACCTAAAACTCCAAAAAGCTTCTGTCCAATACAGTAATACACTGAATTTCATTTGAATATTTAACAGTATAGTATAGCCAGAAAGGTAACCTAAAGTCTACCTAATCATTTATTTATATTCTTCAATAGATATAAAAGCAGTAAAATAAAACCACTAAATTCTTCAAATCCCTGAACTTCCCTAAATCGTGTTAAAGTGTTAACAAAAACGTATAACTTGACAATACTAACACTGAGTGGTTCACTTGAAATGTCAAGTTACGTGACTTGGAATTGTATGATTGAATTTGAATGAATAACTTTGAATGCGTAACCGGTCATCCGGTGGATCACTAGTTTCTAATTTGCAGCCGCTTAGGATGCGAACGACCCATTCGACATTCAGAATATTAAACAACAGTCAATTTTATACAATAGAAAATTATTTTTTAGTGTCCAATGTTGATCGAATTGTATCTTTGACCTTGGGAAATGCCGCTTTAGTCAAAACAGAAGTGTGTTAGCGCTCGGTGCACTAAGATTTTCGCTCCGGTCCGGAAATCTGGAGTCTCAAAAAAAGATAATGTCGGTCACGCGACGTGCCGTTACATCAAGTAGAGCGATGCTGCACGCATTTAACATTAACATAGCTAACGTGACCGTGAATACGCCATGTTCGATGTCTAGCCGAAGTAGCCGACGATTCTACATCTTCTTTCTGACTACGGTACGCGTCAGAGCCATGTCCGAAGATTAATTACTAAATGAATTTGGCTAGTTATACATACATATAGCAGGTATATATGTAGCTAGCTTGGTGTAATGAACTAATTCTGTCAATTGAAACGAATGTGTCGAGGTCGCCAACATCCGCTTTGTTAATTAATTAATTGCCTAAAGTAGTAGCTTGACACCTCCCGTGCCCGTTCCCGGTCTGGCCATACACGACATATATGACCATAGTAAACATTCCATTATAACATATAGCAGCTGCAGTCTGGCTATATTGTCTAGGAGTTCAATTCGACGGTGGACTTATGAGTCATGGAAATATTTCTTATTGGCGGGCTACCTACTGAACTTTGTAAAAAACCGTGTAATATTTGGGCACTCAGTATTAAACCGGGTGTACATAGAAGTGTCATTATGAAAACTTTGCAGCACGTAACACGTTAAAGTTTTACCTCCATTGCCCAGTAATATTTTATTAATTGCTTTTAAAAATAAACTTCTCATAGAACACATAGGCGTGATCGGTGCCCGATTAGAACGCTCAACAGAGCTTCGACATAAACTTTGGTGAAGTCGGCGGCGCTGTGGGGTGAGACAGGGTGAACTCCCTTTTTTTACTCGGCAGCGCGCAGGTAGTCGCCGCGCCTTTGTTCAAAGTTACCCTAAGCCGATGCCATAAGCGGACTGGAAATTGTGCAATACATTCCTCGCTTTATGTGAGCACCAAAAATAACATTCGCTTTACCATCAAAAGTTGTAAAAAGAAGTCAGATTTTATGAAAGAATTTCTTTTTCGAAATTATGTCAAAGTTTTGTTAACAATAGGTGCTTTTTGCATACCTTCCTGTTACCGTTCATAAAGTATTATTTAATATTACTTAATAAGTATTATACTAAACGTATTCGAGGAAAATTTTATTGAGAATAACCACCTGAGAAAAGCCTATTGTGACAAAAAAGAAAAGAAGTATTATTAAAGATTTTAACGTAACTTTGTCGTTTTGTTTGGCTGGAACATTAAAATTCATTCAGGTAAGCACGTCCTGTGGTTTCGGGGGCCTGCACGTTATCTGTGGCACCGCAATGGCGTCGGTAATAGGGGTGCTTCACCAAACATATGCCAGAGCTCATACCTACCGCCACTCTACTCTCAAAATAGGGATCAGTGGTTAGAAATGTCATAAGTTCACCACTTTTGTGTAGTTGTTTGTTATGTTTAACATAAGAATTTAAAGTTAGTTTTTTGTTTGTACACAGGTACTGACTGAACAAAAAATGTGAGGAAAGAACATGACGTGCTTCTCAGCACTGGCGACATCTTAAGACGTCTTGGATTAT
The DNA here is from genome assembly GCA_038387885.1 of Spodoptera picta. Classification (NCBI taxonomy): domain Eukaryota; kingdom Metazoa; phylum Arthropoda; class Insecta; order Lepidoptera; family Noctuidae; genus Spodoptera; species Spodoptera picta. The sequence continues at coordinate 9,981,961 of JAZHFQ010000105.1, forward strand.
TCCGGTAAGTAATAAAAGTGATGAATATACATAAGTATTTTTATGATTTAAACACCAACAATACCTAAATAAAATAACTGAATCAAGTATCTACTGTATCCGAAATGATTATTTGAAAAATAAGATTGTTTGTAAACCACTTTTATTATGTATAACATTATTAATGAATACAGAACCATGTCTAACAGCGGAGCAACTAAATTCACAAATTCCACAGTCGAAATAATTATGGGCGAGGCTGCGCTTCGCGGCGGCCGTTGCTTTAGTAAATCTTGGATATCTGCCAACTCAGTTACTACAACGTAGAATAAGTCGCAGTATGATACTGGTTTTGTACGTTACATTTTAACAAACGCAATTATAACGGAAAGTAACGTGGATCGGGTAAAGGAGCACGAGCACAGTCTCCGCGCGCACATGGTCCGAACACCTATGTACTGTGACTTTGTCGCGGATGCAACACTGTATATTTTGCAAACGCGTGTGCCCAACATGTATACCAGGGCCAATAAACTCCAGTGGAATTAATATGTCATGTGTAGTCAGAAACATAGACCTGGAGTGTTGTAATTATTCCGAAGCTTCTAGAAATGTTTTAAATAAATAACGGTGAGTCTCTTATCACTGCATAATCTGCACATGTTTCACAAAATCAGAAGTGTTAAAAGTTTTTATAATAATAATGTAAAGTCACGTTGAAAAAGTTAGAAAGCCACTCCCTGTCTACCATACTGAACGTGTTAATTTGCGAAATGTCGGAACTCTAATCAACCTCTCGCCCCTCTGGTAATTTTAGGCTAATGGCAAGTAGGTGTCGAAAATTCAGCGATCAATTTCCAGTTTCAGTAACGTGCGGGTAATGTTCTCAGTTAGGGGTAAATTCTCTAATAGCTGTGGTTTAATAGAATACACACACAATCCACCCACATGTATGTACGGTAGAGGGTGACGTCCTCTCAGTACTCTCTGCGGTATCGCTGTCATAACAAACATATTGTTATTATTGGTTATCGCTAGTGACGTAATATGCTTATTTGACTCATTATTTTGTGGCCGTCAAACAATTATTTATCGCTCTTCAATGTATCGGATTTCAACAATACAGGATATTTTACTCGTAATGGTTGCCACGTTATGAATAGCTAATAAAAAATAAATTAATAAAATTGAGATTGACAAATAATGTGAATGAACCCTTTGTCGGAGCTTGCATTTCCAAGTAAGTTCAACTATTCTTGAGACGGTGTAACCTGTACCTGCTGATGTCGTGTTCAGTTCCAAGGTATTTTGTAATGAAGAAATGGCATCTCGAAAGTCCAGCTGCTGTTCTATTGGACAATATTAAGAAATTCTGGATGGAGCTCTCCTTGTAACCATTGGAAGTGGAATCAAATTTAAAGACCTGTAGTATGTTATGCCCAGATACGGTATTTTTATTTATAGGTAAATAATTTATCTGAATTTTGTGTGGTGCCCCTTTTTCCTTAAGAATACAATAGAGCTATGGAATTATTATAGTGCAATCTCTTTTTACATACATACTTAGTCATTATTTTTGATAACTTAAAAATGGTTCTTTTATTTTACATACCTATATATTCCATGCAGTTAGACATTCCTTTATGACTATTGTTTTACCAGGAAATTGAATGTATCATTAAGTAACTTAAATGTATTTGCCTTTACTAAACTATGACAGTAATTATACCATACCTAGTTGATTAGGTGCATATCGGTATTTGTTATTATTATTTATGAGGTATAATAAACTAATATCAACCGCGCAAGTAAATATTTTCTTTGATAAACAATATACCTAACTATAATTGTAATAAATCCGAAAAGGTCACTCGGGTGAGTGTTAAAATCATTCAATTCAGTTCATTATCAAAATCAGCAAGGTCATGATCACTAGTGATGTACAAATTACTAATCGAATCAATTGAATGTGACTTGTTATCGAATGACTATTTATCGTTCGTTATTATACGAGTCAATGTACAGAACTCGAATTATTTTCTTGTACGGTAGATAGTTATTCAAATGTTTAGTAGATCAAATATGTGTTTAGCGTCGTTATTCTTATCAATTACTTTGTACAGTTTGTTTTCCGTTTTATATCACTAGGTCAAAGATACATAAACCTGTTAACGTTACATTCAAGTCTCCTTTTTTAATAGCAATACAATACTATTAATTTATAAATCGAATAAATTTACAAACAAAATGTTAGCACTATAATTATTCATTACTTTATTAGTCATTTACCCAACTCTAAAAAAAAACAATAGGTAATGCGTTCAATAAAGATAACGTAGTGTATTATTGTTGCTATTATCTCAAACTACGAACAGATGTTAGAGTTTAATTTCGTTTGCAACATTTTTGTTTTAGTTAAAGGGAGATAAATTGCTGAAAATGTTTTTATGGACTAAATAATATTTTACTAACTATTGTATCTTCAGTCTGTTCGTCTGGTCTGTAGGCAAGTGAGGTTTAATGTTTTTTAATGTTGGATTTGGAGTCATGCCAAGAATGGCGCCTCGCACGTCTCTTATCACATGGTGCAAATAGTTAGCGGAGAATACGATGATGCGCCAGAGCGCTACCGTTAATTATATATTGACGATGCTCTTTATATTAAATCTCATTACTGTAATCCCAATCCAGTTGAAAGCTGAAAGTAAATAAATCCACCTTTACCGTTAATTAACCAATATCAAAAAATATAAATTAGTTCACCAAAATTTTTGCCATCTGCTGTGTATAAAAATTAAGCTAATCTTTGCTATATTTCAATGAAAAAGTAAAAGTTTCGTTTGCATTATAAAATTGTTGGTTACTTAATCTAGACTCCTGTCGTCACAGGATCCGTTGCGTAGCTCCCCCATAATTTATCCAATTAGCGCGTCTCCTCTTAGGTACTTTAATTTGAAGCTTAGAAATATAAGCTAGAGGTTTTTAATTAGAGGTCCAGTAATTTTACTAATAACTGTTGGGATCTAAGTAAACAAAATTAGGATGTTTAGTACCCAGTGGTAAATATAATATAGTTAGTTATGTTTTCCTCACTTTGATTCCCGACGTTGAGATAACAGAAAAAGGATTCACAATGTGAAATGTAATATTGTCTTCATTAAAGTGCAGGCTTACGAGCGAGATAGTGGGACTATTCTACAAAGCCTTCGCTGGTTCTTGTCTTTAATTAGTAATATTATTTAAGTGGAGTTTATATTGTTTACTCTACTGTAGAGTACGAGTACGAGTGTGCGGACACTGATAAGGTGGAGGACATGGATGCAGCTGGCAGTCGACTCAGGTTTTACGAGTTTATCTAGTTTCTAGAAACTATTTGATAAAAATAAAAATGCCATAACGTAGTAAATACATAGTGAGATTTCTTTTAACGGTTCCGATATCAGCTCCAATGCCCTGTGTCGATGATAAATCGACCCCTTATAATCGCGCTGCAATAATAATGCAAAAGCCAGCTGCGAACTTGAATGGCGTCGTTGGTTGTAAAAGTTGGGGAAAAAATGCGTGGCGGAGTGGCGTTGAACCCGCGTCGGCAAATGCACCGGGCCGTTAGCTTTATCCGAGGTCAGGTAGGTACCGCGGAGTATTATGTCGACTCGTGTCGTGCGGTTTACTAACTAATATATGCACAACTTCTCAGCTGACTGCTTTACTGTTAACGACTACTAATTTCGGTCGGTTTACATTCCACTTGTTTTTCTCAGCTAGCTCCGCTCGACATGTATTATCAACATTATTATAGCGGATGACTTGACTTGCTCTAGTAATTAGAATGATTACCGTGTCAGCGTATTTGTAGTAAGAATGACTATATAGTTAGGTTAGGTTAGGTTAGATTTTATATTATGTCTGAGTCTGAGTCTGGCTCAAAAGTTCAAATTACTTTTGTCTGTAGGTTTTACGGTACCAAAACAACGACAAGGCGTTTATTTGAACCCAACCCCTTAATTAAACCATGTTTAGGCGACTGGCCTGGTGTTTGTGAGTCTATTGTGTAACCCTCAAATTCAATAGCGCACAAAATTACCTCCAACCCTTCCGTAGCTACCAGGCTCCATAGTCTCAATCAGTGACACTGCAACATCGTCCACTGTTATTTTGCCCGCGACATTGTTTGCTTCCAGCTTGTTGCAACTCCGCAGCTCAATTTGTAACTCGTATTTCAATGCGTACAACTCTATTATTCTCCCTATACAATTTTGTGATTGAGTTCTCAAACTAGGAATTTCTAGTTTGCTTTTAGCATTGTACAAAATGTTTTTATTTATTAAACTAAAATGTTTTATTTAGTAATGGATTAAGTACGTAGCATTAACAGTGAAAATTTAATAATTACTTAGTGTCTCAAATAGTAATAATCATGATTTACGTAAGTACAATACTTCGAAAACATAATTTTTAGAAATTACTGGTGAAAGCGTCCCCCACACGAGGAAAGAAACACGCATGCGCTGTACGATCGATTCGTAAATAACGCCAGCTCTTCCAATTTTCGCGAACACTGTCTTAACCTTCAGGAAATTACAATGAGTATGAACTATAGGTATGTATGTGTCTACTTACGCAGCAAGCACACGGGTATACGGCACATAATAATATATCACGAAAAATAGTTTGATTATCTGATTCAATAGTTACGTGCCACAAATATAATGCCACAGATTAGCCATTAGCTATAAATATAACGACACTATGTACTCACATCTCAAATTAAGATTACAATATGTACATTGTGTAGACAATAATTGAACTCGATCAGACTTTCAGTTGCATCTAAAAAATTGACCAGAAATTGCACATACAAAACCGTTTTAAATTAGATTTGGGAATGTGAAGTGGGTAGTAAAAATGACCGACAGTCGGAATGTCAGCTTTTTAATTTGCATAGCTGTCTCGTATCAACAGGTAAGTATTTGAGTATTTGGGGTGCAGACTGAAATATGAAAGGGTGCAAAGCGTGTGAGAAGCACCGCGGGCGAGGGCGTGAGGCGGGTGTTAAGCTGACAACATCCGCACCGCAGGCAGGGGTGACCACCGATAATTAAATCCCATCCGATATCCACTCGCTCATCCCATTCTGCTACTAATCTTCTTAAAACAATTAATATCATTAGCAACGTGCCGGCTTTAAAGTATTCGTGTTTATAAGATGTTTTTATTTAGTTAGTATAACATTTTTCGACCTAATCAGCGACGACACTAATTCAATCTTATTACTATTTAACTAAGAATTATTCCTTCAGGCACTTCTGTTTAGTTATTTAATAGCATATCGACACATCACGCCGTTCGACTCGTGTCATCATCCGCAGACAGACCGCGAGAAGCGTAACGTAACCCAGACTGAGAATGATTAATTCGCATTGATTCTATGTAGAAATCCAATATGAATTCATATTAAAATTCCTCTTTTCAGGTATTTAATATCATACGATCAGGTTTCGTATTTTTGAGCTAGACTTCCCTTTTTATTAAGTCGAATGCGTTTCGATAAAATTATCGCGACGTTCCGTTTACGAATATTCAATAGACCGATTTATACGGTTATAGCGTCTGGAAACGGGAAACGGCAGACGCAATCTGCAGACTACCATCTCATACTTAACCGACTTTGTTATTTATTGATTCGCGAAGGCAGACGATTTTGTCATGTTTTGTGTATGTGATTCCTTATTATATTCTAAACATCAACATACATTGAATAAATATCATGAATTCGATTAGAATGGATAAGTATCTTCACAGCTTCTCATTATACTATTTCGTCCGAGAACTATTTCGTGGAATACGTCTGATTTCCATGTTTTTCAAGGATACATATTGGACTGATTTACACACTACACACTAAAAAACACACCAAAATATATAAAATACGTCATTACGTGTTTTATGCATTGATTGCATTCAATATTGGATTTACCTTTTTTGCAGTTTTAAAAAAATCTGTTAGTATGTAAAATTCAAAACAATAATTATTTTTGCGGGTTTTGTTGCATAGAGCGTTTGCTTGTTTTAGGAAAGGGTAACTGAAGGGGTAACGTCGATCTCCCTTCACGCTCGCGGCGTGTTGGGGTCAGTAAGTAACAAAAACGCTTTGGTACACGTTGTGTGACTGCTTGCACTTGTCACGTCTGTGTCGCGAACTGAGTACGCTTTGAGCTGCCCTTAGCATTCCCGTGGATGACTGGGAATCGGTCCCCGTGTGAATAGAATCCGATTGAAAGGGTTCCTTTCTATTTAAATTCCGACTAAATGAAATATAAGCAAAATAAAATGGGAAGTAATAAATATTTCTGTTTGTTTGTGCAGGTACAAAGACGAGCAACCATCATGACAGACGACGGGTGACATACAATCGTCATTTTTGGTAAGTTTTAATTGAACGCTATTAAGATTGTCTTTCGTAGTTAGTTATTTATATTATAGTTGCTCAAAGCGAACGTTTGTGTATTGCTCGTGTTCTATATAAATATCTCTGTGAAAAAGTTTATTATCATGTATTTATGTAATTATGCTGCTCTGCTGCTCTGCAATTATAATTAATTGTTATCGATGTTAACTAGTTGGTTTCCGCCATCTTTCTAGAATTGGAATCAAACAATTTCTCTATTGTTACAGATTTTATATCGAGAGAAACGGCAGCATCGAGTCGAAGGAGTCATGGCGTGAAGCGGGAATCAAAGGAAACAAAATGGCGACCTAAACTTAAATATTAAAAGGTAAATTTCAATTTCTCTGCTATCTCTTTGATTTATAATTTATACTTAGAATAAGTATAGTTAAGGATATAAATTGCATAGCGATTATTGTGTCCGCAGCGACTTTGTATTGTGCGAAAGCGAAGTTTTTATAGGCTTCAACGCGAAGTGTTATGAATGATGTGTGTGACGCTGCATGGGAACGGTCATGGGAAGATTATGATTTGAGATCGTCTGGGACGCTCTCACTGCGCGCTACTATTATGTTGCTTACATTATTTAATGGCGCCTGGGGGTCTATCCCCTCGATTCAGAGATACTATTCAATTCAGTCTTTTGTGAACTTTTTCTTGTAGGTTAACGTAAATCATTTAAAGCTTCAATTTTGTCCTTCCTGTGTGTTTGCGCCATTGATTAATCTATTGAGGCTGATAGTTAAATATAAAGCATCTGTGGCGGTTTCGATAGGTCATGCCTTTTGTGCAAGTAACTACTAGATCAAACTAATTTGTTAATGGTGGTATTTTTGCACATATACGTTTAACAATATTACATAGTTCTCAACAATTAGACTTTTATTACAATAAATTATTGAATTATTATAAAATAAATTAAATAAATATCATATAATCTTCTCTTTTACTCTGAATAAAGATCATTATTATAGAATATATTAAGAATGGTATAAAATCATTAAAAAAAATTGTATGTGATGATGAACGGTGCGTGCCCTAACGTCAACCAAGTACAAAATGGCAAGAGCAATGACAGATAAGAATCAGTAACGGTTAGATAAAGTGTAAAATACGCCATGAAATGTGTACTATCTTTGCTATCTAACCTTACTTATCGGACCGTCCGTTATAGTATTCTGTAAGGATATAAACCACACGCATTTCTAACGCGGAATGATTGAAAATCGGATGTTACCTACATCAGTTATTTTGATATCTTGTGGTGTTTTGGTTAAAATACTATTGAAATCTGGGTATTTATAACCTTTGTGATCTCTTTGAGTAATCTTCCCATGTCGTTAATGTGTTAGTGCGGTGTGTATGTGTGTGTGTGTGTAAGTGGGTGCGTGCTACTAAGTGAGTAAATAAGCTAGCGTATGTCTATTTGTACTGGAACGAATCACTAGAATGCATTCTATGATACATTTGACAGCCTTCCCTGGAGGCGCAGCTGACATCAGGATGCTGAGCAGCAGTGCTGATGGTGGTTTTCTCCAGGTAGGTTCGACTGTACATTTAGCTTTCTCAGCTAACTTCCTTTATATGCCTCAACCCATTTTTGTTGACATACTGGTCTTTGTTATGTTCATTTAACCATTCATCTGTTTTAAAATGTGCGAATTTGTAGCAGGAGCGATAACATTGTTATGTCACTACCATGCAGAAATATGTACATATGTTTACAACAGCATTTCTATAAGGTTATTCCTATCACATTCTTGGAGGCTCGAGTAGTTATGTAAATTATGCATTCAATGCAGTGGAATATAATATTGTTAATTATTTAACAGTTAGCGTTTTCATTCAACGTTAGGCGTTATCTTACAATAACAATGTAAAAATATACTGGCACGCGACATAATTAGATACTATCAATACTACTAACTTTTAAAGTTCAGATCAGATAAAAACACGCTAATTGCGCATTTTCCAACAATACCACAATTAAACTTTTTATTTATGCAAAAGCCGATGTTCGTAGCTCAACATCAATTAGGTGCAGTGAATGCAGCATAATTTCCCCGTACCTACAAATATTTCACCACAAAGCCGCAATTAACTTAAAACCGCTTCATTTCGTGTCGATTCACGGTCGAATATTCCCTTTCCCGCCGTAAATACATCCATCCACTCGATCTCAACAGTTTCAATCATTTAGTATCAGCTTCAAAAAGCAGAGTGCCTTTCGTGAAAATTATATTTCCTGTTTCACCCATGTCAGCATTTAAAATAAATTTTCTCTTCGCTGTCTGACGTTTTGCTATTCTATTTTCATTTCCGATTATGTTTTTGTGTGTCAGCATCAAGTTCGAACTGCAGCTCGTTTCTGTGAACCAGCTGTTAATGTGAAAATATTAACAACTTACTCGTGTCCAACTAGAAAGTGTGCAGGAATAAAATTGCTATCAAGTCACTCCTTACAACAGTTACGTTAGGTTTAATTATCTATAGTTTAGTCAACTTTGACTGTGACATAGTTACATTATCAAGCTGGGTAGTGACATACAGATTGATAGTCGCCGTGTGTTGTATGGTGTAACACTAATCTAATATATATAATACCTGAACTATGTCTCTCTGTTTAATAACATAATTTATCTTGTGTCTATTTTTACGTGGACGTAGTGTAACTTTGCATTTTGCGTCGAAGCGATTGTGGTGTAGTGATAAAATAATGTTTGTATGATGTAGTATCAAGGTGTTTGCAGTGGCATGTCGTCTTACTTATCTTCGCTGCTAGTATTACCTAATTACTAAATAAATTACACAAAGTTACGTTCAGTTTGTTTTATATTAGTTAAGCAGTTTTTCTTTTCGCGAAAACCGAAGATGCCACTGCACACATAATATGGAAAATAGGATAGTTAGTGACACATGTTAAGACCGATTCAAATGCAGAGTTACATGTCTGCTGCAGCAGTTAGCACAGCACATCGATGACTTGGTGGTAGCTCTCTGCTGTGTGAAAGACAGGAGTAGTGAGATGTCCTCGACATCACAAATTCTCACTACCTTGTCTTTCATGCGGATTGAGCACAATTCAACAGATGGCGTGAATTCTGCAAGAAGATACCTCAAGAGTCTCCCGATTCCGCGGCGGTTGTTATAGGTACTTCTTATGAATGTTGATTGTAAAATGCCGACTGTACCGAAAATAGCTTGGCCCAATCAATACCTAACCTAACTAAACAAAATTCGTTTGACGTAAAACAGCTCCTTAATAAATCTTGTATTGGGGATATCTATTTTTGGTATATCAATGTTGTAATTATACACATATCGCAGTAGAATCACTGTCTGCCTACTTCAATCCATAACGAAAAGAATAGCATTAATATTTGGTTAGGTCTTTTATTTATGGTTAGGTCATACACCGTACAGGGTCATATGTAGTCAATACAGCATTCTTTGGAATTTACCTGTTCTGTTGCTGATCTTCATTTCATCTTTGTTTTTCTGATTTCTTTTAGGGTCAGCTCTTCCATGCGCCTTTCGCCAGGTTAGTCTCTCCTGGATCTTTTAGGTCATTGTTCGTGCATTTTTTTAAATTTATATCAATCTACCTTGAAACCCATTATTAGCTCGCTGTCTTATGATTATAATAGAGTTAGTGCACTCAGCGACGCTAATAAAAATGCTTCGACGACGCAACGTCTAAAAAGAAAATAAAATATTTAAAATACCTTTGAACAAAGAGTACCTTATAGTCTTATTATATTGTTACATAAAATTCCATCGAAGTATCGCTTATGTAGGTAAAAAACTAGAGAACCAATAAAATCTTATTTCCAATAAAATATAATTACCGATGTTCATCATAAAAATGTACAAGTAGTATACTTCAGAATTAATGATGATATTAATTTATGAACTATTTTAGACCTTATTTCATTGAAGTTATAATATATGTAATTTCATATAAATACGGCTTCTCAACGAATGAAAAATAACTTTAACTATTAGTTAAAGTATTCATTATAATCGATTTAGATTTGGGTAAAATAAAATACTCTGTATGTATTAGTTTAATGGTTGGTATTTTATAATAACGAATCTATATGAAACGGAAATGTTCATGCATTGACTTGATTCTAAATAAAAGAAGAAAGTTAATAGAAAATATCACAAAGTGAAATTGAATGCATAAGAACGATTTCGTTTAATATCAACAGGAGTATTGATAGCAAAGACTAAGTAATGTAAATTTTCTAGCCGTTTTTGTTTAATACCTTTTTCCTTTACTAACCTTGTTGTTATTTTCGTACCTTATGGGTTAGTTTTATCGATTATCTCGCGGTAGATAAAAGTTACAAATGATTGCTTGACAGTTAACGGTTCGCTGATGGTTTTTAAACGGCTTTTGTTCGTCTGCCAACAGACTGAGCAGGTAACCGACGAACTGGGGCTTTTACACAATTTTGGGGTTCGATTTTTTATAGGGTTGCAACAATAGCGCAAGGGAAGACAATGTGCTCATTTCCATAACAGAGCACATTGTCTGTGGGCGAGACCATTCTACTGAAGTAAAGATACCTTCGTGTAAAAGGTAGCTCAATTTGATAACTTAGGAATTTAGCCTTTACCACAGCGTGGTTCGTAATGGAAGTCGATGAATCATTGAAAGTATATCGTTCATAACCGTTTTGGGTCCCAAAATAGTGCCTTGTGGCAAACCTGAGTCATAGCCATAGCACCGACATTTCATTCACATAATAGTTAATGTTATACTCTATCATATCTAGGTTGTCAGTCGGCTTAATTGTAACTACTCGCATTTGCTGATGAGAATATTTGTACGGTAGTGTTTTCAGGTAAATTGATATCCGAATGCAGTTGCTAGTCAAAGCAATTTCATAATGTTAGTTACTTAGGAGCACTTTCATTTGCGGCTCCAGCGCGTTTTAGTTGATTAAATAACTTATAGGTACGTAGCGTATATTTATGTTCCTTGATTACTTTTTGTAATAAACCCTCTTCGTCAGAGAGAGTTGACTTAACTGACCACCATATTAATTAAGGAAAGTACACAACTACAGCTTTCGACTGGATTTTTTAATGTAAACAATCTGCTATCAACTTTTTCTACTGGAATTTATCGTTCAATTTAAAACCTCTCCTTCGGGAAACTTAATGAACGTTAGTGAATGTTTTTAAAACTTTTGATCTTGTTATTGAATGCCGGCCATTTTAAAATCAAAACTGTCTAGGCTTTGACTTCCTCTGTCAATTTTAATTCTTACACAAACACAATCATTGAAGCGAAATATAATTTTACATTTTTCATTTACAACGACAGATTTAATTTCAAAGGTAATAACTACTCCGTACTTATAAGGATTAATATTTCCTATACTCTGTAATAAAGTCGAAGGCACCCGTTACTAACAATACCCAGTTTCATGATAAATGGTTTCCTAAAATGAACAGTTTGTACATGTCATAAATACTATTGTTAAGAGATCATCAATCCATAGGACGATAAGAGATCTTTACCAGAATTTGAAGGCATTTGTTTAGTGCCATTGTCACATCAACTGTGTTACTTTTTACTAATCGAGTCGGCCTTTTCTCACTCAGGTCAGGACCTAAACCATACAATACAGTAAAACCGGATTAGGTCCATAAATAATAAAAAGTTCAGGGGTACAAGATCTATTCGGGTTGATAAGTTAACTGTTCCATTTCATGTGATAGTCAAGTTAAACTGGTACATATATGAGACACGTGGCCATCTTAAAAGCCATGCCTCAGTTTGTATTGTACCAGTTGCTTTTGTGTGTGTAACTAGTTGCACAGGTTGTTGTGAACTTGAACCTCCCTCCGAGTAAGTTTGAACACCTGTTTGATGATTAGTTGTCCTTTAACCTGTTGCTACACATCATATCGTATGGCCCGATTGGTCGCTGTAATTTCGACGTATACGTGACGACAGGTGACATATTTATGTAGATTGGATTGCAGAATTAATATTCGACAGTTTGTATTTTCGAAGCCTGTCGATAATCGGCTTACAGTCAGAACTTATTGGTGAATTTCATTTGATATAATCGTGTTTCTCGATGCAAACATCGAAGAGATTCGTTATCGTACTAGTATTTGCAACTGTTAGCGTGGATTGTAATATAGCCTTATTTGTTACACATCCATATTTCACTTTACAACGATTCTGTAAATCTGTTTCGCTAGGGATGTTATCGTGCCTAACAAGGGTAAAATCTACGACATCCGCCGTAAAGTATCACTAGCAATTTTGCTTGCTCGCACTTTCCGCTTCCCTGCAACATTACCATAAAATCTTGCATCCAGGTTGAGTGCATATATGGAATAAGTTATAAGGCTAGAATAGCCAAGAGTAATCTGGTTTAAAAATTCAGTATAATATTGAAAATAAATGATTCAGCAAAGACTTACATTATTACCAAACTTTGGTTTTGGAAAATTTTAAATAGATCTTATTCTAAATATATTCAGATAGAAACATTAATATTCTATTAATGTTTCTGCGAGCTAGCGGGACAGTGTAAACGCATTTTCTATAATGCTGATAGGAAATCTGAGGAAAATCTTATTATTTAAAGGAACAAAGATCCGATAAAATTCCATCCTATTGGATGTCATCGGGTTCTTTTGTTATAAAGTCGCTTAAGGAGTGCAGAATTTTTATAAAAAGTAATAAAGTTAAGATCTATAATGATCTACTAAGAAAAATTGCATTCATAGCTGCAAAAATACCAATCTACTTTATCGGGAAGCTTTATTACTCCTTATTAAAATGCAATATTCTTAGTGAGCTAGTTTTTAAACCAATACTTGTTAAAGTTAATATAAATTGATAGATTGGCACGCACTAGGATTCATAAATTTATTAAAAAGTAGCTGTTCCCTTGTTAAAAATCACTCGATTTATTTACTCACTGCCACGAAAGTTAAGTTTTTGTATAATGATATATTCTGTATGTTAGTACTTTGTAACTAAAAATATAACAATAATAATTACCTTTATCAAACCTTACATCAAGTAATAGTGAATGTAGACTGTAAACTGGGTAGTTACAGTTAGTAGTTCTGATTCTGATAGAATCTGAGATTTTCGTTTTATGTCTATAAAAAGCTTTTGTATATATAAAATTAAAATATATATATATATATATCAGTGCTTGACGTTACCATGATAACAAACTACATTTTGAACTAATGTAATAATATCGACTCAATCACATTAACAGACCCAAAAGAAACTAGACTAGGAAATAACTAGCAATGTCTATTCGACTTCTTTAATTAAACTTTGCATTCCAGTCCTTTGCAACCTGTCGTCCACAGGTATCCAACAAAATGTAATAAACTTCAAAGGATAGTAAAATATAATTTCGCTGAATACTAAGTTTCATTTAATTAAGCAAAAATTCCGTCTACTTTTTTGCAGTAGCGGGCTCATCTAGTTGTGGGTTTTTGAAATACCATTAGTTATCGGTCTGGACTAGTTCGAGAAGGTATAGCGAGGCACTTCTGTCTGACTACTTGTTAGCATTTTCACCCATTCTGGAGTACCTATTCACCTGATATCAAGTTAATCAGACTAGACGTACAAGAGGGTGAATTAAATATAGTCTGAGAGATACTACAACACTTTGTTAGTAATAACAAGATTCCTTGCCGTCGCTTATCCTGATTTTCCTTCGTCCTCCTTAATACGAAGTACTTACTCGTTAAATAGATTTTCATTAAAATAGTAAGTGGCTCCGAAGCTTTTAAAGTGTTTTAGCTATTCATATTATACTCAGGCAAGAAATTCATCTCGTAATAGAATTAAGTTGAAAAATTGCAGACTTAAAAGATTTTCTATGAAAACCTTTATGAATACCCGCCTAATTGATTTATAACTTGAAATCATTGATGTTATAGGTACATTAAACTATCGGAGTTAATTTATTTCACAATCTTTGTCAGTTTGGTCAGTTTATGAAGTGAAAATCAAAGTCTAAGGTACAACACTAACTTTCTTTGAAACTAAAATAACCTAACCTACCTGAGTTCTAAACTTGGTTGAGATTTAAACCACAACTGACGGTTGGTTTTCCTTTTCTGAATCGAGTTCACGTCACACGTCGTCTTGAATTAGAAATACATTACAGCGCATTATATAATTATACACACCACCTTAAATACATACATTTAAGGTGGTGTGGTTAAAATATTTTTGTCTTGAATGGTTCATTCTAGCAAACTGAAGCTTTATTCTATTGAGATATAATATTTTAATTATAAGTAGTAGTTAAAAATTGACAGTTTCTAGTTGTCAGTTAAGATAATACTTTGCACTTTGACCGCTGAGGTTTTTGATTGAGGATAGGTTTTGAATTGAATGCAGACTTTTATTAGAAAAAGTAAGTGTAGATATTTGCTTTTGTCAAGTTCCTATTCATTAAAATAAATTTACTTTTAACTAGGTCTAGTTTTCAAACAAAGTCGCCATGGTTCGAACTGTGGCCGCTTTTAATTAACAGAAAAAGTTTGAGTGGAACACTGCATCGAAAAATATTCTACAAAGTTTATTTGTGATGTAGGTCAGTGCTACACGGAAAACTGAAACGGGGTTCTGAATAAATCCCACTATCTAATAAATAAAAGTCTACGATGGTCTATTTCAATTAGGAATCTGTCGTTACTCGTTAACTGTTGAGATAGTCAGCACTTACGTAACAACGAGTTTAAAGTGTAATGGTTTTCAATGAAGGCAACCAGGAAAATAAATACATTTTACAAGTACTTTATTTATTTAATAAAAATATTTCAATTAAGTCGGTCTGACATCGAGTTCTCGTTTGGTTTGCTACGACAACCCTTGAAAAATACACCGACGTAAAGTTTAATGGAAAAATGTTCTAGTTTCAATATTTATTCAATTTTCCTGTTTGTGTTTCGATTTGCAGGAAAATGTAATTTTTAAAGATTTTTGTATAAAAACTAGCTTGCGATTCAATTTAAGCGATAAGCTTGAATTCTTCTTAACGGTTACCTATACGGTGAGCATGTCTTATTTTCTGAAGTGTGACGATTTGTCCCTAATTCGATTTATGCACCTGACGTAAACGTTTAAACCAAATAATGTGATCTTTGTGTTAAAGCGCAATCATGTGAATGAAATGCGATTAGCTCGTCAATACCTAGTTATCCTCGCCTGCTAAATTATGATAAAATACATATTACATAGGAGCTCTTAAATTCAAAGTTCAAAATAGCGATGCAGGGAGTAACGTGGACCGATAAGTGTGGTCAGTAAAGCCACAAGTAAAATTTTTATACGCTTTGTACGGTGCCGGCGCAAAGTGAGCATTAAGTGGCCACATCCGACTCCCGGGCGGTGTGACGCGTGATCCGCCACGCGCGCATATTTGCCGGTTGCAAATATAGTAATGAGAAAAATATACCTCTACATCTTCAAACAGATTTTTCTACTTGTAACCGCGTCCAGGCACTGTCGCGTCTAGTGCCTCGTCTTGAACCAACGTTGTAGCCGCAACTAGGACACACTCTAGTTTTCTAGAGTGACTATTGTAACTGTACTCAAAATTCTGAACAAAACCACTGACAATGGATCTAATTATTTTGTTTAGGTACCTCTAACTAACGAGTTGTACTTTTTGTAAGACACAAAAGTATTGGTTCCAGAAAAAACAACATATGTCTTTTAACGTATCTAATGTACACAAACCGATTAGACTCCCCTATGATTGCTAAGTGAACATTCTAAACTGCGAGTCCACGAGACATGAGGTCCGTAAGCGGCTTGTTATGTGCCATTTACCGACGCGTTCAAAAGGAAGTATCAATCATACCGTTCCGTTGTTTGTATCAATTGCTGCTCATTCAATGCACACTAGGAACATGCAGCTCTTTGTGCTCATCTGAAAGGATTCACTTATAAAAGTCTTATTACTATCTCCTTGCACTGAACTTTGTCCCCATCGTGCATTGTGCACCACTTGCAAGCAATTTACTAATTTATTGTTATTCAAGCCTATCTTGTCCATAATCTCAAACGAGGTCGTATGTTATGTATTGGGCACTTCACCATTACATTTGTAGACTCTATGTGTTATTCAAATAACCCTTGATTTTATGGATAGCAAAGATTGAAAAATCTATTTTTTTCACGTTAAACGCCATGGGGGTCACCGGTGACTAGTTAGCGGAGTATTTGCCTTTAACAGTTTTCTATTAGTAGTCAAAGCCGTAATAGATTTCAATAGAAGTTTTCGTGGTAGCAACCTACCGCGAATACCAATTGCGGCTAACATCCTTCAACCTGGAATTTAATTGAGATTGATTGTGGTTTACAGATATTGCTTGACCATAATGGGTATATTGATAGATAGTTAATTAATATTGTGGCATAACTTTAGCCGATATGCATTGATTAGTTGGTTGAAACGCAACACCTTTGAATGGCTCTCTACTCTTGTATACGCTTTGGTAAGATATTTTATTCAATATTACTTTTCTTCTTACGAATTTCTCAATGATTTAATACTGCCTGTAAATACTGGTAGATATGATATTTTTATACAGTGTGTTAGGTTAAACGAGGGACTTATTGAGGGAGGGTATTCAGTATTCGATTCTCGTCCCGAATATGTAAAAAACCTATAACCAAAATTTTTGAAGTAATTGTCCAATAAAATAAATCATCATGAACACTGAGCGCGCAACAAGTGAACTTGTAAACAGAAACAGTACTTACATAAAGTAAGTCGCGTTGCAAAACATGCGCCGATCTTGCCGAAAAGGATAGAGTGCGCTTAAGCCCGCTAAGCCGTAACCCGTAAGCGTAAGCGGAAGCGTTTTTATGGTTCTGTCTGTTATTTATTAGTGTTTTCGTTTCGTTTATATGTTTGTTAGGTTCATGTGAGTATACACTATTATGGGTTTGAATATGTCCCTCGTTTAACCTAACATACTGTATATTCAAATCAAAAGTATGCATTTTATGTAAATCCTGTTTTCTATTCTACTTGCTGTGTCTGATGTGAGTTCTCTAAACATGCCTACACGTAACTTCTTATTAGATCCAAGAATTGTGGACGTTGGTGTATGCTTGTAAGGCGTTGTATTGCATTCGATGATCGTATTAAGTCAATGCATCCGTGATATTCAATTGGCGCTGCACAATCGTGCGTGCTCCCATCCACTCGCACGGTCACTGTCATTGTCCGGTTAAAAGTTCATTGCTAAATTTATGCTCAGCGAAATTGATCATTATTAACCTATAACCTAATTTGATTTTGTGACATATTCATAACTTTCAGATATTCTGGTAATGGTTAAAGTAAAATAGTTTTGATCTAATTATGAATGCGGAACCGCATTAGAGCTAATACATAATTCCCACCGTATTCGAGTATTTCTATTTCTATAACGTTATTATATATGTAAGATAATATCAATCAGTGCTCTCTATGATGTTCCAATAGGATATATTATTATTCACATTTGAGTAATATTATTCCACTTGTGCCTTAGAATAAAACTCGTTTATATTGAATTGCATTGCTGAAATGGGAAAGCTAT